>CM060427.1:120840620-123754370 GCA_030545235.1 Helianthus tuberosus
AGATTAATACATTTAGGAGCTTAGATATGAATTGTTGGACGCTTATAAACAACGTGTAGTTACAATGATGATTCGATGAAATGATGGACTGTTTTGTCATCTTGATTCTTGCAGCTGAGGAATTGAAGCCTAAGAAGTTTTTTGTACAACATGTGGATACTGTGAGCAGCTCTGACGTTGCTGTTGATATTCTTCAGGCATTTGTTGCTAGTAAGGTGATCTTTGAGTAATTGTAATCTTAATGGCCTATATGTTTTGTGTTTAGCCATAATGTTGGCATCCATAAGACAATCCTTTTGTTTATTGATTGTTTTTATTGTTTACTGTTTTGTCAAGCAGCCTGATTCTGCTGATGCACTTAATTCTAAAGCAAAAGTTGAGGACCAGAGGCGTAGTAATAAGACTGATAATGTAAGATTTGTCTTTGCCCTGTACTTAACATATTGCCTTTTGTAACCCACATGTACTTACATTACTTACACTTTGATCTATGTTAAATCGCATACATTTGTATACCATGCATTTCGTGCATCTTGATTTGTTTGGTTGGTGTCGAAATGTTAAAGTCTCAAGTCAAGAATTATCTTTTTACTATCTTTCTGTGCTCAACTGATAGATTTGCTGCTTAATGATATGTATAGGCCTTCTATTGAAATTTGAGGGAAAGAGTTAACCATCTTCTTTTATCATGGTGTAAAAATAGTTTTGAATCATCACCCATCATTCACTTGATGCTTTGATAGTTAAGAACCGTGCTAGTTTGACTACACAATACACACCAAATTTTTGATCAATGAGTGACATCAATGTTTTAGTCCATTTGTCCATGCATATAGTAAGGTGCAACCTTCTAACAGTTCTATTAAGACTGATATGCTTTGTTGGTATACATGATAACTGTTTTATGTTAGATGCTGAACTTTTGTTTTGATTTGTTTGCAGAAACAGAAGCAGCTGCTGGTAAAAGCTAAAGAAACACAAGAGGTGAGTTTAAATGCATTTACTAGTTTCACTTTAACTTCTCCTTTTCTTTGTTTTAGTCTTGCCACAGTTCTATAATGTTTTTTCTTCCACTATGGATATTTATTCATCCCAATACGTGTTGCCTAATTATATCCTATAAGCTATTTTTCTCTTTTGCTTTTTTTTTTTTCTACTTTTGCACCATGTGATTATTGAAAAGTATTTTTCTTGTGGTATTAATGACCAGTTTTCTACCAAATAGTAGACAAAACGGAGAGGGTTGAAAGTTAGAAATTATTGCTACTGTATTGTGCAAGGAAATGATGTTATTAGTATATGGCTTTCACATTATAAAACGGTTCATGTTTTGCACTTGATGATGTATTGCATTTGCATATAATGCAGTCACTTCTTGGCTTTCCATTATATAGCATGGATTACAACTTACAAGCTAAGCAGTCAATAGCGGTGCTATAGCGGTTAGCGGACCTCAGGGTGTGTAGCGGTCCAAATAGCGGTGGCCTATAGCGGTTATAGCAGTAACGGCGTTTGATTGTGTTAATTCTTAAATTAAATACTTCAAAGTTACTATTAGTATTTGATTTGCAACAGGTTTTTGATAATGGAATGATATTACTATGAATTTGGATATTACTATTAATATTTTTCAAAGATATATTTATATATATATAAAAATACATAAATTATGCATGGTATAAAAATTACCTCTATATCACCTCTATACCGCCGCTATAACCTATATATCATATAGCGGACCTTGACTGCTATTCGATTTTGGACCGCTATAACTGCATAGCTTACAAGGTGTTAGTTTCAACCCTATTATATGTAAATGGGTCCATTCGGACTATAAAAGTGAGGCTACACAGATAAAATATATAATAAGGTAATGTTATAGTAGGTCGATGGGTTAATCTGGTTAGATACTTAGATGGGTTTAAAGTCACCTACTGTGTATTTGAATGCTCACAATGTTCTAAATCGTTTTATTCAAAAAGTTGGCGTATATTATTGTAATATTATAGTTTTTGTAATGTAACTAGTTTTTGCCCCGCCCGCGTTGCGGGGCAATAAGCCAAATATTTCTCTCTCACAACATGTATGCCTGTACAGAGGGCAAAATCGTAATTATATTTTGAACTGGAGGCGAAATCATAATTTTAAACTGAGAGCAAAATCATAATTTTGAGCTAGGAGGGAAAACATAATTTTATTTTGAACTATGGGCAAAAACGTAATTTTGAGCTAAGGGCATAACCGTAATTTTGAGCTAGAGTAAAAAACAACATTTTATTTTTAATTGGGGGGCAAAAACGTAATTTTAAACGGAGGGCGAAACCGTAATTTTAAACTGGGAACACAATAAAAAATGAGTTTTTGAACCGAAGGCAAAAGCGTAATTTTGAGCTAAGGCAAAATTATAATTTTATTTTGAGCTGGGGGCAAAAACGTAATTTTAAACGAAAGACGAAAGCGTAATTTTAAACTGGGAATAAAATTAAATTAAAAATGAGTTGGTCCAATAGGAAAGTGACATGCGACTAATAATTTTGAGCTAGGGGGAAAACATAATTTTATTTTGAACTGTGGACAAAAACGTAATTTTGAGCTGAGGGCAGAAGCGTAATTTTGAGCTAGAAGAAAAAACAACATTTTATTTTGAACGGGGGGCAAAAACGTAATTTTAAACGGAAGGCGAAACCGTAATTTTAAACTGGGAACAAAATTAAAAATGAGTTTTTAAACCGAGGGCAAAAGCGTAATTTTGAGCTAGGGGCAAAATTATAATTTTATTTTGAGCTGGGGGTAAAAACGTAATTTTAAGCGAAGGACGAAAACGTAATTTTAAACTGGGAATAAAATTAAATAAAAAATGGGTTGGTCCAATAGGGAAGTGCCAGGCAAGCTGCCTGGCACTATTCCCTGAGATTGTAAATGTATATGTAGGTAATTATATTATTTAGTTTATTACATGAATTAGTTACAAAAACTATTTATATTTATACATGATGGTTGGTATATTAGATGCTGATTCTGTAGTAATATTTGTGCACCAGGCCACCAGCTTTTGGCGAAGAATGCTCGTTTTAAGCAAATATGGAAAAGCCGAAAGGGGACAGACACTGCTGTATCTGATGATGCACTGCATGACATGTGCCGTCTGTATGATGTTGAGCATGTGGATGTTGGGGAGACCAGTGCGGTGCATGAACAAGAGTAAGTATCGGTTTTACACTTTTTATTTATTTGCAAGGAAAAAAAAAAAAACTAGTTTCGAAAGTTACAGCCTTACAGGCCAAACGGGTCAAGAGTTGACCAAAGAGTATTTGAATGTTAAAACTTCGTGAATTAGTTTATTCAAAATATATTATTAATTTATCATTGAAATTATATACTTTCTGCAACTATATATGACATTCAATTTGTTCATAAAAAAACTAATTATCAAAGATATCAAAGAAGAAAGAACAACTTGGCGGCTACTCTAGACTCTAGAGTAACTTTTTTATTTATTGAATTGCAAATTTTTTCCTGTATCTTTATACCCAATTTCAAGCGTTGTCCTTTGTCTTTAAAATTGATGTGTTTTGTATTTTATGTTTCAGATTGTTGCACGGTTTGTCCTTTATGCCTAACTAAGTTTGTTTTTAACGTTAAAAGATATCATGTGCATGTCACATAAGGGTACTTTTGTAATTTTACCTATTTAATTATAATAAGATTAATTTAAAAAAAAAGAATAAATATATATAAAACAAAAATACTATCTCTCTCAACACTCTTTCTCTAAAATCTCTCTCTCTCTCCTCTCTCAGCAACTAACTATTTTTTAAAGCCCAAAATCTAGATGATGACCAATCAACTCAAAAATTAAAGATTGTAATCTGCAAATCAATTTTTTAAAGCCCAAAATCTAGATGATGACCAATCAACTCATCCATTATATGACCAGAAATCATCAATTCTTGGTACTCAAATTCAAGAACCATCACATCCAGTTTCAAAATTACACCCTTTCAAAAATCTCAAACCAACAAAACCCACTTCAAAAATCTTAAACCCACTTCATGAACCACACGATACAGCCGGTCAAAATCTCAAACCCACAAAAACCCACTTTAAAAATCTCAAACCCACTTAAAGAACCATCTCGCCGTTGCGGCTCCTACTCCAACATCGTCCCAGCCGGTCACCGGAATCATTTCTGCCACTCTCTGCCAAGGCGGTTATGCTATTTTTCAGTTTTTGAGTTCTTGGGTTATTGAGTTTTTGGGGTCTATTTGTTAAGGTTTGAGTTGTTGAGTTTTTGGATCGGTTTGTAGGGCATTAGCGCCAGTGAGCAGGTTGCGGTGGTGGTGATGGGTGGTGCTGATGGCAGCAGGTGGTGTGGGATGAATGGTGGTAGTGGTGGTGGTAAGTAGGAGAGAGGAGGTGAGAAATCAGAGAGAGAATTTGAGAGATTTTAGATTGTGTTTTAGTTATATTAGTTTTTCTTTTTTAATTCTTTGTTTATGAAGTATTTTATAATAAAATGGTTAGGTTGTTTACATAATTATAAAATGACAAAATTGCCCTCGTGTGCCTTGCACATGAACAGATTTAACGAAGAAAATTAACTGGGTTAGCCCTAAAGGACATAACGTGTAGCATTTGAAAACATTAAGTACAAAATTCATCAAATTTAAAGACAAAGGACACCGCCTGAAATTGGGTCTAAAGATAAAGGACAAAACTTGCAATTCACTCTTATTTATTTTTGTTATTTTTTTTTACTTTATCCCTTTCACTTTCAGTTTTTACAAAGACCCGTTTAACTTTCTAACAACTTTATGCAATGTCATTTTGACCCCCTCGAGTTTTAAGTGCTTATTTTTGTATATGTACGTGTCGGTATAAACTTAAGTTGGTTTACACTTCAACGTAAATTCTGTCGGGTCAAATATAATACGTTTTCGTACTTATTTCTATGTGTGTTTTCAGTTGGTGTATTTTTTGACGTTAATTTTGTTCGAAACAAGTGCGGTCAAATATAATACGTTTTCATTAGACGGTGTAACTTTGAGTGCGCGTGAGAAATTTACTAGTTATTTTTAATATTCATTTTTAATGCTGATCCAGAGACGAAGAGGATCTGAGACTAATGTATAGTTTCTTGCCTCTATTACAAGCGTTCGTTCCAAGTGCTGCAGAGGAAATTGAATCTGATATCGATTATCACACGATAAAACAAGGTCTTCAAACTTTCTACATATGTTCATTGATTGGTAAAAATATAATTTTTTAAATCTTTTTGTCAAAACATCATATAATGGATACTTTGATGGTTAAACAGCGTCAAAGGATGACTATGTATACGATTTGTATGCTGTCAAGGATGACAGCATCAGCATGATGGAGGAAAACGCTTCGTCCCCATTTCCATTGTAAGGATTTGACACCTGTCTTTATGTTTCGTTAAATTACCTCAATGCCATTACCTTATAAAATCCGGTCATGTATTTTGGTTACAGTGTTAAAGTTGACGACAATGATGATTTCTATGACGGCCCAGATAATTCAGACTACGCAACTGATGATTCTAACGGTTAGATTTCATTACACATACGACCCATTCATGTTATGTTTTATCTCTAACGTGCCAGAAGGTGTTTCTTATGTTCTGTTTGTTTCTTTTGGGAGTTCAGCTGAAGACAACCCTCTGAGTGATTATCCTGATGAAGAAGAAGACGAAGATGAGGATGAAGATAGTAGTAAAAGCAGTGAAGAAAACTCGGAGGAAGATGAGAGTGAATCTTCAAGATCTGAAGCGCTAAGAGACCAAGATCTGTCAGACGATGATATGCTGATGAATGACGATGAAGATTATGAGGATGATGATGAGGAGGAGGATGAGAGTTATTGGTAAAGAGTTGTGTTTGGCAACGAGGTTAGAGTTACTTGTGATTGTATATGAAATGTGTTATTGATAATACATAGTTCGCGTAGAACAAAAGTAGTTGGATATTGGTGGCATGATCTTGTCCTATTCCTTTGTGAAACCTTAGGGGGTTATAATGTGGAGTTTGTGGTTTTGATCAATTTACTGATTTGGGTAAAAAAAATTATCTCTAACCAGTTAACTGAAGTATCATATTATTCATGATGAGTACATAAACTTTTCGATCATCACGCAAACAAAAAGAAGCTGCTAGTTTTCAGAATCCAGCCTCAACTTATATGTGGGTAATAGCCGGAATTTGATACCGCTTTCTACTTGGCATGTTCGTGTTTGTATGCTCTCACAAAAAGGAGCTGCTACTTGAAACTTAAGTTTTCAATGTCTTGCTACATGTTTGTGTGCTCTCACATGTTCATGTGTATTAAGTTTGCATGTTCACACTTTTATTTGTTGATATTTTTTATATGATGTATGAAGAAATGCTTTTCTTAAAAGCGAACATAATCTTAACAAATATTTTAAAAAGATGCAAAAGAAGGGTCTTAATTAGTATACTCAGATTCATTATCATTTGATCATAATTTATAAGTCTCGTAATAACTATAGAATGTTAAAAAAAAAAGTTTAAAAACAGATTATATAATCAAACGATGAGCAAAACTTTGTTAATATTTAGAAACACCAGACCGAATTCGACAAATTCACACATGACAAATTAATTAAAATCCAAACAAAATCTTTGTGAATATTAATATCTTTTCAATCACGGAATCGGTTGATAAATGAAAACTTACAAACCAGGAATCACTCGATACACTCCTTCAAAACAACAATCTATCCGTTTGAGCTAAACAAAACAACCTCAACGCCCTGTCACGCTAAATTAATTGGTTTATGAATGCTTCAAATTTAAATTATGCTTTATGGCCAACAGCAGCTAGTGCAAGTGTTCAAAAACCAAATCAATCTACCTTATTTATTGAGCAAATATGTTTTGGGTTACACCATTTATTTATTCTTATAAAAGCATGCACAAAATACAAATCCTACAATCTTACCATCCTGCAACATTTCTCCTACGTCTGGAACATCAACCTCACCAATCTATGATCAAATCATCCCATGTTCCCCATACAAACGTACTTGATCTGCAAATAAACACAGGTGTTTTCAGAACATGTTCTATTCTAACGGGTCAAATTACATGTCCGTTTGGTACTTACTTCAAGATACTCATCCAATCCATATTTGGAACCTTCCCGTCCTAAACCAGACTGCTTATAACCTCCAAATGGAGCCACCTGTATGTCATCCGTTGATATAGTAATTTCAGCCCATTTTCTTGCGAATGAATGGTGTCGTAACAAAACGGGTCGAATAAACAACCTAGCTGCTTGAACGTCTCTGAAAGTGTATTTTTTATGCATGCAGCCTCTTAGGCGTCTTACTCAAAGTTTGATTGATTATTTAACGTAATTGTTTTAAAATGAATAAAGAAGTCCGATACCGACATGGGCTGTTTAAACCCGTACAAAAACGACCTGTTTTAGCTAGAGCTCATTACTATCTTGCCATAAGATAACCACATACCTCTGTAGAAACCAATCCCTCATTGACTCCCACTATACCATATTCAAGAGCCTCAGCCACACGCCACGATCGTTTCATACTGTTTGTGAATATGTAAGCAGCTAACCCTGCACATGTATGTCGGATTTATGTTTTAATACTAACCAACTCAAAATCCTACATGGAGAAAGTATAGCATATAAAAACCTGCATTGGTGTCGTTAGCAATCTGTATAGCTTCTTCTTCAGTTTTAAACCGTATAACAGGTGCAACAGGTCCAAACACTTCCTGCCTGTAGCAACAAATATTCAAGTCCGTAATCAAAACTAGAGATTTCAATAACTAATATTAACTAACATGATACCAATCCTTAAACCAATAAAACCCTTAAAAAGGCTTAAGATTACCTTGCTATGAGCATCTCATTCTTGACATCACCTATAATTGTAGGCTCATAAAAAGTAAACCCGAGGCTATGCCTCTTACCACCCACAAGAACTTTTGCTCCCTGTTTTCACATTCCGGAAAAATAACAAAAAAATGGATGGGCCAAGATTACCTAATGGAGGGTAGTTTTGGTATTTGCATGTTTTGGTAAGTGCGTTCAAGGCAGATGTATTAGGATACCCCTTGGACTATACAAGTTACCAATAAAGCAAATCAAAAGGCATAACTTTGTACAAATGAATCAAACCTTTGAGATAGCATCTTGCACAAATGAATCAACCTGCAACATAACGTACAAAAAAGTTCAACTAATTTGAATGTATTAAAGAATGAAATTTAGCATAATCCGAAAAAAATGAACCTTCTGTACAGCAGCCTCGTTGATAAGTGGTCCCTGCACAAGATATTGAACCCCAATTAAGTGACCTATATTCTAGCTGAAACTAAAGTCGACAAATTTTAAGTAGTAATTGCTTAAACCATTTATAACTGCACACGGTGAAATTCCATCTTTTCAGAATACAAATCAAGAAATATGTTTTTATACTAACATTTGCAAACTAATTACCTGAACCACACCTTCACTAAAACCATTGCCAACTTTAAGGTCCTGGACGGCATTTGAAAAGGCGCTTGTAAACTTCTCATATATGCCTACAAGGAAGATAAACAGATGAACATACGAATATTCAACTTAGCAAATCCAAATAAAAGACTATTCAATGGTTTATGAAAACAGTTAAAAAGCTACAAAACAAGTGTCACATTTAAGCTTTAATCACACTATAAAATAAAAAATAATTTCTTTATATACCTTCTTGCACAAGTATTCTATTTGCACATACGCATGTCTGTCCACTGTTTCGGAATTTGGTTGCCAACTGAAATCACATGTGAATTTAGGCGAAAAGAAACTAAGGTAAGGTCGATTTGTCCAAGGAAAAAACGAACATAACAAACACTTTTAATACAACGTTCTGACATCATATATGCGTTATAATAATTGAAATGTGAACCACTTACACTCCCTTTCAGTGCCACTTCCAGATCAGCATCATCGAAGACTATGCAAGGTGCATTACCACCAAGTTCTAGAGATACCTAAAAGAAATCGACATTTAAAAAAGATTAAGAATTGCAACAACGTTTGTAAGAAGTGCTAATACAATTACCTTTTTAACAGTCTCGGCTGCACCAACCATCAATTTCTTTCCAACAGCTGTCGAACCGGTAAATGTTATCTTTCTTACTTGTGGACTCTCAAGCAAAGAATTTCCTATCTTAGGAGCATCTCCCATTACCACATTCAAGACACCCTGTAATTTTATACAACCCAAATAAAATTAAAGGTTATGTGGTTAATGATAAAAGCAGAAAAAGAAAACCAACTTTTACAATGCATCAAAGTAAGTGTACAAGACATACTGGTGGGATTCCAGATTGAAGGGCCAGCTCAGCTGCCGCTAAGGCAGTCAAAGGTGTAAACTCTGAAGGCTTTATGACCACCGTACAACCGCAGGCAAGGGCAGGGCCAACCTGATACAACAGTAATATGCAAAATTTCACTCTGAGTTACAGCAAACATATATGAAGACAAGAGGTGGCTAAAATTGTGGGTTGAGTATTGGGTGAGAAAGTGTCGGATGGCCTGAACAACTTTTGTTTTGACAAATGATAATCTAGTTTTTGAAGAAAAAAAGGTTTCTTTTTGACCCGTTTCCTTTTAATTTCTTTTTGTTTACCCGTCAATCTATTCATAAGTAAAGGATTGGAAACTGCCACCTCGAATAATGATGCAACGTTTACCTTGCGGGTGATCATTGCTAAGGGGAAATTCCAAGGAGTTACTACACCAACCACACCAACAGGCTGCAGATTACAATAATCATTAGCCAATTCTCATAGAGCATATAAGATGATTGGACAAGTTTGCGGTTTCAATTGACGACTTGAAAGAGAACAGGTGGTCATATAATATAATCAATTGAGATGAATATGATAAAAGTTAAGAGCACCTGCTTTAGAACAAAAAGACGGCGATCAGACAGCGTTGCTGGAATTATATCACCATAAACACGCTTTGCCTCCTCTGCAAAGAACTCGATGAAACTAGCCCCGTATCCAACCTGCAACAGTTAAGAAAAAACATAAAGAAGTGCAAACGTGCTCTCTCTAGTACCTTAATTAATATGTTTGTACCTCCCCAATGGCTTCTTTGATAGGTTTTCCTTGCTCCAGAGTTATAAGCTGTCCAAGCTCTTCTTTATGTTGAATCAACAAGTTATACCTAATGTTGAGCAAAATGATGATTAAGAGCAATGGATCATTATTATATAACAATAAAGAGATTATTAGCAATTAATACCAATTACGTAGGCGATTACTCCTGTCAGCAGCAGTAAGCTTGCTCCAAGCTACACAGAAGACATTGCAAACAACAGACCTATTTTATCAACAACTGCAATGCAATTAAATTAAAACAAAGGGCCGGAAGGGTACGACGTACGGGCAAATGCATCATAGGCTGCAGAGATTGCATCTTTTGTTTCCTTGTCTCCCATGCAAGCAACAGAGGCTATAACTTGACCGTTAGCAGGGTTGTGAACCTGTCACAGCAATAGCAAAAGTATTCTGACTGACTGACTAGGTACAAAGCAAATCGGGGAAAGAAAGCGGAGCATGACATGGTTTGGTTTGGTTACCTCGATGGTCCTTCCATCGTATGCATCAACCCACTTCCCACCAATAAGACCTTTGGTTTGTAATAATCCACAACTCTTAAGCCGGCTAACAAGACTTTCACTTCCCATGCTCATCTGAAACCTAATCAATCAAAAATCCCTAACCTAACAAACAAACAAATTCAGATAAACGAACCTGGCGACGGCTTTGCGAGTGACAACGTAGAGAGTGTGACTGAACAATGGTGAAGCGATTCACGACAGTACGTGTAAGCATCATCATCATCCTCTGCCTCTTTCCTCCACGTATTTCAACACCCTCCGCCGCCTTCTCCTAACGATACAAATGCCCACAGATCATCATTCAACCAAAAATGAAAGAGTCTGTAAAACCACAATTTCAGTCCCTAAGGTTTAGAGAATGGGCTTGGGTTTTTAGAGAATCGGCGGTGCGATGGGGTTTTGACAGTGGTTGGTGTTTGTGGGTGGTTTTTAGAGAATGGGCTTGGGTTGTTTGTTGCACGGATCTAATCTAATTGCTAGTGACCGACCATCTAAATCGATATATTTTCAATTAGCCCCTCCTACTATTGTAGTTCTTCCAAATCTAACCCCTCCTTTACATTACTATTCTATTAATAATTCCAACATTGAGAGGTCAACCGGCTAAACAGATAAACCGCCAAAGCTGACTGATTTGTTAGGTCCTTAATTAGGGATTTGCTTTATATCATGTTTTTCTTTATTTTATAAATAATTAGGCTAGTGGGTATGGGGTCCGTCCCCATCCCCGTCGAGGACCGGCGACGCCCAAACACCACCCCCCGTCCCCGTCCTCTCCGTCCGGCTCTGGACGTTGGCGACGATCCAAAAAATGTGGGCCCCCGCTAAAAGTTACCGTTAAATAAAAAAAAAATCACCATTTTAAATTTAAAAACCAACGGTCATAAACCCAAAATCTATAAATTTCAAACTCATTTTCACCTCCATTCAAATTATTTAAGTCTATGTTTTTTTTAAGTTTATGTTTTATTTTATTAAGTTAATGTTTTTTTTAAGTCTATCTTTTTTTTATTTTTTTAAGTTTATGTAATGGTTTTTAATATTAATGAAAATATTTAGTTGTTAAATGTTAAAAAAAGTAAAAGATTAAAAAAATAAAAAAATATAAAAGTGGTGGGGTAGGAATTAGGATCATATAGGACCATCTTCCCATACCCTCTAGTTTTGTGGGATGAACCATCCTTGTGAGGACTATAATGTGGCGCCTACGTGGCGGATCATCCTCCAAGGGAGGATGGGCACCATACCCTCTAGCCAAAGTCATTTTCTTGTTAAGCATCCTTCGTTGATTTAATTAGCAACTAGTCGTTGAATTCATTTTTCAAAATATTGAAAGCCATCAATGGGGTGGTGGTCCATTGGCAAAGACAAAACCTTTAAACACTTAGATTTGGAAGATAGGGGTATTGGGTTCAAGTCTCATGAACGATAGAGATTAAAAGAAATTTGTCGTTAATTAAGTTTCTCCTATTAATCAGAATAGTTTATTACATTTATGAAGGAGTAAATTGTTGTTTTGATCTTTGTGGTTTATAGTAAATTGTTATATTTTACAAAAATGAAAAGTCTTGCAAATTGCACACCAACGTTTTATTTTATTGCAATTTCAGTCACATGACTAACTCCATCCACTTTATTGTTAAGTCCAGGTCACATGCCAAGTATGTAATGGGCAATTTGGTAAAATTACATCTCTATTGAATACAAAAAAAAAACACCCCCTGGTTAGTTCATTTATTTAAAAGTTTTATAGTAGTATGCAATTCGTGGAAACAATCAACACTTAGATGCAAATTACAGCGATAGCAAATGAATCAACCTGAACTTGAACCTATTGAATGTTAGTTTTGAACCCATGCATGTTTTTAAATTATATTATATGAGACATAAGAGGAATATCATCCTGTTGGTTATCCCATAAATCTTTTGTTTATGATCTTCTTTTGAAATAGTTGTGCGCCTACATGAATTGTGTAGGAACCGTTCGCGTAAATAAATAAACAACTTTTTTTATTTAACAATTACAATACAGAAATGAGAAAGCTGGAAAAACAAAATACTATTACAACTGAAATAAACAAATACAAGAAATGGGTAGGAGCAGATTGACTGAGGCACATGTTCAACACGCTTCCCTTAAAACAAATTCCGAGTGTCCCAGGAGCACTCGTTTTGTTTCCCAGGGTACAACAGCCGGAGCAGAAGTACTGCCGGAATTGGCACAGGAACCCGATGTCTACCTTGAAAGCTACAAGAAAAAGATCAGAAGAATGTATGGAGAAAGTTGCTTGTACTGTTGTGTTGTTGGTGTCTTCTGCAGTGACTAAGAGGCTGTTATACAGCCTCTGATTCGAAACAGCCAAAAACAAATTAAATGAGAGGAATAAATTGCATTAAACGTCTTCAACGCAATTTAATTCGTCATTTAATTCTCAGTCAAAACCGTTTGACTCGGCGGTTTCAAAGCTGAACTGTAACTGCACTGTTATTCAATGCTGGAAGCTTCTGCGCGTGCGCGCGCGCAAGACACACTGGTGCGCGCGCAGGTCTGCACGCTCATGCGCGCGTGCGCCATTTTGGCTCACTGTCATGCGCGTGTGCGCCACACTGACTCAGGTCCATGCGCCCCTGCGCGCGTGCGCCACGTCACCTGTCAGCCTATACGAGCACGCCACACAGTCGCGCCGTATTGACTCACTCTGGTGCGTCGCGCATGGCACATCAGGGCCCATGCACCATGCGCGCAACCGCGCGCCTTCATGCCACGTATACTCGCGCGCGGACGTGCTAGACTGCCACATCATGCGCCACTGCGCGCGGACCCACCAGGGTCATGCGCCTGCATGCCACGTCACTAACCACCTGGTCCTTGCAACCCTTGTGCTCCACCACGCGCACGTGGTCAAAAATACAAAGGCGGCTCTCAAACGGCTCGCGGTGATGCTTTCCTAACATAAACTTGCACAAAATGTTTGCAGGTGAAATTGAGGACTCTAAACAACAACACTTATGAGGGATCTCATGTGATGCAATACGGTACACAGCGTATAAGCAATGAGACTGTTTCTGTTTACCAAGGTTCTTGTCCGACGAACCACACCGCGAATCCTTCGCCATCTTTTGACTCCATGGGGGTGGTTGATCAAAGACAAGCAGATCTTCATTCCATGTGGCATATGGTATGTCTGCTTATGCAAAACACTACTAGAAAAGTCGGTATTTCCAACATAATTTTTTTGAGCTATATCTCACTAAGGACAACATCAAACTATATATCGTTGTAGTACATGAAAATGAGTTGATAAAGGTACCACTTTTGACCCATTTCGGGCAAAGTTGTATCTCAAACGGGTCAAACAAGTATTAATCAACAAGTAATTTTTTATGGCTAAATCGCCCAAAGTGCATTTTATTGCATAACAACTCTTAAATTATTACTCTCGATGCTTTGCTGTGAGTTATTAAGCTTGGTCAGCTTCTCAACCAAAATTTGCGGATTAAACGTACTACCCATTGTTTGTGATTGAAGTCCCTTCAGCTAAAGAACGAAAATAACTTTCGAAAGACAGTCAACCTACACAGCACAAAGTCCAACACAATAAACACGTAATATGTCTTTTGTGGTAGTGGATGGATATAAATTACGTGAAACCCGTCACACAATGTGCGCCAAAAAAATAAAAGTACCCGCCACAACGCGCAGGCATTCCCACTAGTATATAGATTATAAACACACAACTTTCTCTCTCTATCATCTATCCCTCTGTTTTTTTTTTCTGGAAAACCACCCCAACTTCCACCTCTAGTGCCGCCTTCACCAACTACAACCACCATCGTCACAATCACCACCCACCATCTTCCCTACCTATCCTTCTCCATCGCCAGAAAACGAGAAACCCATCAGATCAAAAACCCTCCGCCGCCGCCCCGTTCTCCGCTCAAGAACAACTCCCGCTTCTGCCCCCTTCTGCGCCTAGGAACACCTCCGGCCGCCGTTCATCATCATCTTCTCCTATTGAAGATTGTGGTACAATCTGCAATTTGTATAGTGTTTTGGGTTTTTGTATGAGGTTAAGGGTTTTTCAGATTTGAGTTTTTATATTGAACAAGGTTAGTTCTCACCCGCACGTTACGGCGGGAACCAACTAGTTTTGCAAAGCAAAAATATTAATATAGCTAAGTACCTGTCCCACGTTGTTGCGGAGAATCAGTGTATGAACCATGAACCAAACGATAAAATCCAATTTTCTTTTAAGCTATTATAATATGACATCTATCAAAAATCAACTTCAGATAATCAACTTTAAATAACATCCAAAAACTACAAAATAAACTGACACACATTAAGATGTATAATTTGCATAAAATTTGTAATATTTGAATAGTAAATTTTGGAAGAGAACCCTACAATTTAATTTAATTGTACATTATACATTAGACCACCCGTAGTGGGGCGGTATTTTTTAAAAAAATTGAAAAAAAACGCCTTAAAACGCCCCCCCCCCCCCCCCAATTACACTAGGCGTTTTGGGGCGTGTTTTTTGAAAAAAAATGCCTTTGGCATTTTATTTAAAACGCTTTGCAAATGTTTGACCGGCCAATGAAAAGTCCCAACGGCTAGTAACGGCTAGTTCTTTATTTATTTATTTTTTTTAACCTTTTAACTATATATATAAACTCATTCATTTTCAACCAAAACTATCTAAAAAACTCTCTAAAACACACAACCATTTTATAAAAAACTTGATGGATTCTCCTAGTTCTTCATCCATGGTAAATTTTTACTACAAAGAGTATTTTGCGGATGGCGATGGTTCCACCGATGAGGAGGTTGAGCAAGAGGCGGTTACGAGTGCTTGTCAACTAGCGGTGAGATATGTGAAGCATTGTCGTCGCCCCCAAGCAGAAAAAAATAAAAGAGGTTATATTGAACGAGACCGGCGCGCGGCACACGATCGTTTGATGAAAGATTATTTTGAGTATTCACGAAAAGACATTGAGAGATGCTTTGGGGTTCTTAAACAACGCTGGCAATATTTGAGAAATCCTTGTCGTGCATGGAGCAAGCAAAAAATGAGAGATGCTATGTACGCTTGTATAATCATGCACAACATGATTTTGGAAGACGAAGGAAAGGCGATATGCCAGAATTATGTGCCAGAAGCCGTTCAAGAGGACCATCCACAGGCGTCAATGGAAGAAAGAGTGAATAATGCGAGAGAGTTGCGTTACGAACCGTACCATTCCCAGTTAATGGTTGATTTGGTACACCACGCATGGTCAGTTCGGTATGTACCACCTGAGGGAGAGGAAGAAACGGAGGATGAGGAAGACGAAGTTGGCGAGGGTGAAGAAAGCGAAGACGAAAACTAGTGTTTTTTTTAATTTAATCGGATTTTAATTTTTTTATTTCTAGTATTGTATTTTTTTTTAATTTAATGAAGTATTTAAAGTTTAAAAAAAAAGAAAATAATTGTGAAATGATTGCATGGACGTTATTGGAATAATGCCCCACTACACCACTTTTGCAATAATGCCCCATGCTGACTGGGATGACACGTGTCGAATAATGCCCCATGGTGGGGGCATTATTTTGTTTTACCACTACACATGGTCTTAGTGCTTACAATTTATCTTGAACACAATTCGTATTGAAATATACAGTTAATCGTACATCAGTACATACAACGGTTTTTTGGGTAAATAAAATAAAATTGAATGGAAGTAAAAAATCAATCAATAAAATATGATTATAAACACGAAAACAAGTTTCTTTTTTATTTTCAACCTTAAACATGAAATAAGTTGAAACTGAATGCAATGGAGTGGAGGAAATTAGATTATTTATATTTACAACATATTAAAATAGAATAGTTAAAATAAAAGGCAAAGAAAGTAACTTTCATATAAAATGAATGGAATAAAAAAAAATATGAATTTGAATCACTAACCGTCTTAGAAAAGCAAAAGCATCCCATTGATATAGCAATTGCAAATTATACATCGCACCGTCACATTAATCACCAGCATCCCATTAAGGTTTGCAAACGAATTTGCTGTTGATTCAACCGTTTTAATCAGAAATTTGCGATGTCAAGAACTGCTTCATCCATAAATTGAAACCTAATATGTCGCTGTTTCATCATCTCCAATCCACGGCTGTTAACAACCATCGGTTTGGTCGTCAGATCTGGATGAATCGACAGGAATTGTTTGATTTGGATAGGAGATCTGTGAAGATGAAATCGAATGGGGTGAAGATTGGTTTGAGATGTTTTTTTCGGGAATTATTCAACAAATGGTTGAAATCATGTAGAATCGTAACAAACATTTCGCAATGGTTTTGAATACATATGTTTTCGGTTACGTCGGCTTCGTTGTTGTGTCCGATTGGCGGTTGGGTATTGTAATACCCCAAACCTTAATGTACTGGTTATAAACGTATGAATTATGTAATTTATATTTCATATATTGTTAAACGAGTAAAGATGATTGTGTGAAAGGTGAAATATCTTGACAAGCCTTGGCTAATATAGGAGACCGTTTAATATTAATAATTAAATATATTATTTTTAACCTTACTCCGTTTTTAATGAAACTTAGGTTAAAACGTAGATAAAAATATGCTCGTTCTAATGACATATTCGTCGTTTTATAAAACGTCATATTTTAAAAGTTATACGAGAAAAACGAGTGAAGCAGCTGAATTAATATATATAAGCAAGCAAGCTAGCAGGTCAAGCAGGTAGGCATGTAGGCACGTCACTTGAATCCCACATCGACCCAGAAAGGGTTTTGAGGTGCTTACTTGCTTCCTTTAAATAAGAGTCTCAGTAGTTTGTTTAGGTACCAGTTTCTTTAACGGGAATACTCTAGTATAGAGAATCCTAAGTATACAATACCCCGTTGGGTGTTGTTAGTAGTCGTTTTTGGAGCGTGAGTAGGAGCAGGAGTATGGAAACTCTACATCAACGTGCCGTAGATAGTTTTAAGGTATGTTCTCGTTTACGTCTATGATTAGTTAATTATTATTTAATTTTAGTAGTTAATAGGAGTATTATCATTAGTAGTAATATTATTATTAGTAGTAGTAATGTTAGTATTATTTTAGGTACTAGGGTTATTGTCAGGGGCGGGTATTGGGTAGCCTAGCCTTAGTTAAGCATAGCCTGATCAACCATGCTTAAACAAGGCAGCACTAACCAATATCCAACCATGATAATGACTAGTTAGGTGTACTATTACCTAACCTAGGATTATGTAATTGTGTCAGGACCTTGAGACATAACCCAGTCGTACTAGCGGCTGTTAAGCAATTGCTAATCAGGTGAGTCATCATACTTGTCTTTTAAACTGTGATAGTATACTCGTCCATAACTGGTAATAATGAGAATGCTGCAGTATGCATGTGTCAGTAGGGGTATATGGGATCCTATTATGCTTAATGAGGTGTGTCACTCTGGGAAGGGTAATAAGGTGTTGTACCCACAGGCACTTCGTGCTTATAAGGTCCAGCGACACACACTCATACCTATGTGACGGCCGTAGGGGGACACAGCTGGAGGACCAGTATGTCTCTTGTACGGTGGTTTGTGACAAGTCAAATGTGACCTATAAGGTTCAATGAGGCCCAACCTGACTATAATGTGGTCACATGCCCATATTGTGTGTGCATATAATGTAAACTGTGGTCTGTCTTTATAAAAAATGTATAGTATGAGCTCACCAGTATATATCTGACGTCGTTTTGAGTATACTTATCTCAGGTGAGTCATGAGGAAAGCTATAGGAACTACTTGACAGTTGTGGAGTTTTAGAAGATCAAGGAGTTCTTAGTTGCCAAAAGCTTGTAAATAAATAAAGTGTTGTACTCAGACTATTATAAGTTTTAATGAAAGTTTAGTTTGTTTCCGCTGTAAGGGTATCAATTGTGCATAATCACCCGGGTTACGGGGTGGGTGTTACAGTTGGTATCAGAGACCGAGGTTTTAGCGAATTAGGTATTGCAGGAATGCCTAAGCTTTAACCAGTAGTTCTTTAAAGATTAATAGCACACTCAGACTAGGCCAAATAACATGTTCTCAGGAAAAGTACTTGCATAGTCAATTGAGTGACGCTAGAAGAAGTAAACTATGTTGTGCCTTTTTATGTGCTATATATATATATATATATATATATATATATGTGACGCATATAGTTGTTATATTACAATGATGTATCATACATACCAGTAACTCTTTATACTCATATTCCTATAGGAAGGAGACAATGTCTGAACATAGAGATGAACAAGGGTCTAGAAATAATCAGAATAACAGAAGGGGAGAGGAAAGTTCTTATAGGACTCGAACTCCCTCTCACAGTGTCAGGTCCCGGTCTAGTACAAGCATGCGTCTAAATACTGAGGATATCCACAATATAACTGTGGAAGTGGCTAAGGTAATGAAGAATGCACAAACCGGTAATGTTAACCAATCTGGAGAACGACATGAAGAAAGCTCAGCAGCCTCCACGCCAGTACAAAGGGAAGGAATGGGCGAAAGGAAAAACACTATTGCAACCGTGCCACTAGAAGGAAAAGGTGAATATTCCAAATCAAAGGAATGTACTTATAAGCACTTCATGTCCTGTAAACCTCAGTCCTTTGACGGAAGAAAGGGAGCACTAGAAGCTCAAGACTGGCTCAACAGAATGGAGTCAGTATTAGACATATGTGAGTGTGATGACCGCAACAAAGTACGATTCGCCGTACATATGTTTAAAGCTGAAGCCCTTCACTGGTGGAACATTGTGGTCCGAACAGAGGGAAAATAAAAGGTTAAGGAGATGAAGTGGGAGGAGTTTATTCATAAGTTTCTTGCTAAGTATTGTCCTCCCAGTGAGACTGAGCAACTGGAAGTGGAATTCCTTCAGTTAAAAATGGGAAATAAAACCTATCGAGAGTATGTTTCTCGTTTCAATGACATATCTCGATTGGTTTCTTATTTAGCATTGACTGAGGAACAACTGATCAATAGATTTATTTGGGGTCTACCCTCTGAAATGAGGGTGTTTATCAAATCCAAATCCCCCAAGACTTTTGCAGAAACTGTTGAGGCTGGCGCCGTCATGGCTGCCGAGATGATTATGCGACAGACTGAATCTCCCGCACCAAAAAGGAAGTGGGAAGAA
This sequence comes from Helianthus tuberosus, assembly GCA_030545235.1. Taxonomy (NCBI): domain Eukaryota; kingdom Viridiplantae; phylum Streptophyta; class Magnoliopsida; order Asterales; family Asteraceae; genus Helianthus; species Helianthus tuberosus. Next base: position 120,860,476 of record CM060427.1, read on the forward strand.
AGAAAGGGGGACACCCGGAATAACAACTTTAAAAGGCCTAAAACATTTCCTCAATGTCAAATTTGCAAACGCTTTCATACGGGGGAATGTCGTTTTCCTTGTCCAAATTGTAAAAAGACGGGTCATGCTCTTCAAGAATGCAAGGAAAAGAAGAAGTGTTTCAAATGTGGAGACCCTAACCACATGAGATCTGAATGTCCCGAACTCAAAAGAAATGTTAGGACACAACCAAATCAGCCAAAAGGGCGTGCATTTGTACTCACCACTGAAGAAGCCAAGACCAATACAGACGTTATCACGGGTACGTATCTCGTAAATGATGTATATGCGCGTGTGTTATTTGATACCGGTGCAAATAGAAGTCTAGTGTCGACTACCTTTAGACCTTACTTGAACCAGGCGTCCCAAAACCTAGATCATGCCCTTACAGTAGAAATGGCTGATGGAAGCCAAAGAGAGATAGTTGACATTGTTAAGAATTGTAAAATAAGCTTAAACAACCATGTTATCCCTATAGACCTAATTCCTATGGAACTTGGAGAATTCGACATAGTCAAAGGAATGGACTGGTTGACACCATATCATGCGGAAGTTATATGTGACAAAAGGATCGTCCGACTCCGATTACCCAACGGCAAACAACTAACTGTATCGGGAGACCGCACTGACAAGACTAAGAACCTCATCACGATAGCACAAGCACATAAATGCCTAAGGAAAGGGTATGTTGCCTTTTTAGCATATGTCGTAAACACTACAGAAAAGCAGAAGGTCGAGGACGTGCCAGTAGTACGAGAATACCCCGAAGTGTTTCCCGATGAGCTCCCAGGACTACCATCGGATAGACAGGTTGAGTTTCGCATTGACTTAGTTCCCGGTACATCACCGATTGCTAAGTCGTCGTACAGACTAGCCCCGACAGAAATGCAAGAACTCAAGAAGCAACTACAAGAGTTGCTTGACAAGGGGTTTATCCAACCTAGTTCGTCGCCATGGGGAGCACCCATCTTGTTTGTCAAGAAGAAAGATGGGACGATGCGCATGTACATCGATTATAGAGACTTGAATAAAGCCACTATAAAAAATAAATACCCTTTTCCCAGGATCGACGACTTGTTTGATCAATTACAAGGGGCAAGCTATTTCTCTAAAATAGACTTGAGGTCTGGATACCACCAAGTGAAAGTTGCACTAGAAGACATACCTAAGACTGCCTTCAGGACTAGGTATGGTCATTATGAATTTTTGGTAATGCCATTTGGATTAACCAACGCACCTGCAGTGTTCATGGACCTCATGAATAGGGTTTGTAAACCTTACCTCGATAAGTTTGTGATCGTTTTCATTGACGATATCCTTATCTACTCTAAGAATGAGGCAGAACATGAACAACACCTGAGAGCAGTCCTTGAATTGCTCAAGAAAGAGAAACTCTATGCAAAGTTCTTGTCACGGCCCCCGACCCGGTTTTACCCGTTTCAGGAGCCGCGGGACAGAAATCCCGTGGTATTTAATTAATTGAGTTTAACAGCGGAAGTTTTCATCAGGATCTTTTTAAAACTTAAATATTTCCCGATTATTTTATTTCACAACTCGGGATAAAACCCGATAATTTACAATCTTGAGATTTCACGGAGAAACCTTTTATTTTACAAAACATGTTTCCTTATTTTATATTGAGCCACTTCCTTAAGCTTGTAGTGCTACGCGGCACTTTTCCTGGATCACAACAGATCACCTGAAACATGTTTGAAAAAGATTTTGTCAGCGGGAAATACTGAGTGAATCATTCTTTTTACTAAAACGACTCTTTTGTTATAATTTACAGTATTAAGAGCGATTACAATGTTTCTGATATCAAACCAACTACCCACGGTATTTGTCACTCGACCGAATCTGTGACTATGGTCATATCCCCCATTGGCTGCCCCAATGGTGATGATTATCAAGTAATGTATACAAAACCCCACATACCGGCTGTACGTTTGGTGATTACAAAGACTTAATCCCTGTAATTATAACCTTTGAAAATAAACATGATTTTGAAAGTAATTTGATAAAAAGAGAATGACTCACATTGCAGACTTAATTTGAGCAGAGCCTAGCCTACTAATTAGCCTTTTATCCTAAATTAATAACAGGCACACAATTTGGTTAGTAACTTAATACAGCATTTACGATAACTCACGAGATCAAACCCTCACAACGAATGACAAAGTGCAATCACTTAAACATCCATCGGATTCACAACGAATGACAAAGTGTAATCACTTAAACATCCATCGGAATCACGACTAATGACAAAGGATAGCGCTTTAAACATCCGGTCGGATAGTTTCAATCGATCGGATATTGAATCGTAGCAGCGATTGAGTTATTACCCTGATTGCGGCGTCGATTAGTGATCCGTGTGTGTGGTGATAGTAATTCTACGATATCTCAGAGTATATTCTGAGTTTTGACGTCGAACTGAAAACAGATTTCAAGTCCCAAACTCTGCTATTTATACACGAATTTTGACAAGCTTATGGACCGTAAGACTCATCCCTTACGGTGCGTAAGGGACACGAAATTTTTATAGGGTAGCCACGTGTGGGACTAGGCCTGCTGAGTTGATGAAATTGAAAAATTCGAATTTGACAGCACATAATTTAGATAATCATAACTAGGGTTTACCCCCCCCCCCTGAGTTTTAGGGGCCCTGATCCTGATTCCGATTGTTCTGAAAATTTTAGGATTTGTGCAGAATCACTTGGGTGTCTCAATTAGGGTTTCCTATTGGACAAATTAATTAATAAATATGACTTTTGATACGAGTTGTTACAGTTCTCTAAGTGTGAATTGTGGATACGTGAGGTGCAATTCCTAGGCCACGTGATAAATGAACATGGAATACAAGTTGACCCTGCAAAGATCGAGGCCATCAAGAAATGGGAAGTACCGAAGAATCCCACTGAAATCAGAAGATTTCTGGGGTTAGCAGGATACTATAGAAGGTTTATTCAAGACTTCTCAAAGATTGCAACACCATTAACCACACTAACCCAGAAAACCTCTAAGTTTAATTGGGGACCTAAACAAGAAGAAGCCTTTAACACGTTAAAGCATAAGTTATGTAGCGCCCCAATACTGTCACTTCCTGAGGGAATAAAAGATTTTGCCGTCTACTGTGATGCATCTCACTATGGTATGGGATGTGTACTCATGCAAAGAGGCAAAGTGATTGCCTACGCCTCTAGACAGTTGAAGATTCATGAGCGGAACTACACAACCCATGATTTGGAACTTGGTGCCATAGTGCTCGCATTGAAAATTTGGAGGCACAATCTTTACGGTACAAAGTGCACTATCTATAGTGACCATAAAAGTTTAAAACATATATTTGAGCAGAAGGAGCTCAATATGCGTTAGAGACGATGGATGGAGTTATTAAGTGATTACGATTGTGAGATCCAATACCATCCAGGTAAGGCAAACATAGTAGCAGATGCTCTAAGTAGAAAAGAGAAACCTCAACCAATAAGAATTCGTGCAACCAGAATAGAGGTTAAAACTAGTCTCTTAGATCAAGTTAAGAATATACAACAAGAAACCTTAAAAGAGAATCATATTGTAAAAGAAAGAATGATTGGGAGACTGAAGCTACTGACAATGGGAAATGATAATATCCTTAGGTTCAGCAATAGGATATGGGTTCCTAATTTTGGAGGACTGCAGGATACAATCTTAGAGGAAGCTCATAAGTCTAAGTATTCCATTCACCCTGGCAGTGACAAGATGTATAAGGATTTAAGGAGAGATTATTGGTGGCCGGGAATGAAGCGATCTGTTGCCCATTATGTGGAAAAGTGCCTTACATGCCTTAAGGTGAAGGCAGAACATCAAAAACCCTCTGGATACTTGCAACAACCAGAGATTCCAGAATGGAAATGGGAGAAAATCACCATGGATTTTATCACGAAGCTCCCAAGGTTAAGTCACAGTTATGATACTATTTGGGTAATAGTGGACAGACTGACCAAGTCTGCACACTTCGTGCCAATTCATGAGGACTATAAGATGAACAAGCTAGCTCAAATTTACATCAAAGAAATAGTCTCGCGACATGGGGTACCTGTATCGATCATATCAGACAGAGATAGTCGTTTCACATCTAAATTCTAGCAAAGTTTCCAACAAGAGTTGGGAACCAAGCTTAATCTAAGCACTGCATATCATCCTCAGACGGATGGGCAGAGTGAACGGGCTATTCAGACATTAGAAGATATGCTTTGGGCTTGTGTAATTGATTTTGGTGGAAGTTGGGACACTCATCTACCACTCATCGAATTCGCCTACAATAATACCCCGAACCTTAATGTACTGGTTATAAACGTATGAATTATGTAATTTATATTTCATATATTGTTAAACGAGTAAAGATGATTGTGTGAAAGGTGAAATATCTTGACAAGCCTTGGCTAATATAGGAGACCGTTTAATATTAATAATTAAATATATTATTTTTGACCTTACTCCGTTTTTAATGAAACTTAGGTTAAAACGTAGATAAAAATATGCTCGTTCTAATGACATATTCTTCGTTTTATAAAACGTCATATTTTAAAAGTTATACGAGAAAAACGAGTGAAGCAGCTGAATTAATATATATAAGCAAGCTAGCAGGTCAAGCAGGTAGGCAGGTAGGCACGTCACTTGAATCCCACATCGACCCAGAAAGGGTTTTGAGGTGCTTGCTTGCTTCCTTTAAATAAGACTCTCAGTAGTTTGTTTAGGTACCAGTTTCTTTAACGGGAATACTCTAGTATAGAGAATCCTAAGTATACGATACCCCGTTGGGTGTTGTTAGTAGTCGTTTTTGGAGCTTGAGTATGAGCAGGAGTAGGGAAACTCTACATCAACGTGCCGTAGATAGTTTTAAGGTATGTTCTCGTTTACGTCTATGATTAGTTAATTATTATTTAATTTTAGTAGTTAATAGGAGTATTATCATTAGTAGTAATATTATTATTAGTAGTAGTAATGTTAGTATTATTTTAGGTACTAGGGTTATTGTCAAGGGCGGGTATTGGGTAGCCTAGCCTTAGTTAAGCATAGCCTGATCAACCATGCTTAAACAAGGCAGCACTAACCAATATCCAACCATGATAATGACTAGTTAGGTGTACTATTACCTAACCTAGGATTATGTAATTGTGTTAGGACCTTGAGACATATCCCAGTCGTACTAGCGGCTGTTAAGCAATTGCTAATCAGGTGAGTCATCATACTTGTCTTTTAAACTGTGATAGTATACTCGTCCATAACTGGTAATAATGAGAATGCTGCAGTATGCATGTGTCAGTAGGGGTATATGGGATCCTATTATGCTTAATGAGGTGTGTCACTCTGGGAAGGGTAATAAGGTGTTGTACCCACAGGCACTTCGTGCTTATAAGGTCTAGCGACACACACTCATACCTATGTGACGGCCGTAGGGGGACACAGCTGGAGGACCAGTATGTCTCTTGTACGGTGGTTTGTGACAAGTCAAATGTGACCTATAAGGTTCAATGAGGCCCAACCTGACTATAATGTGGTCACATGCCCATATTGTGTGTGCATATAATGTAAACTGTGGTCTGTCTTTATAAAAAATGTATAGTATGAGCTCACCAGTATATATCTGACGTCGTTTTGAGTATACTTGTCTCAGGTGAGTCATGAGGAAAGCTATAGGAACTACTTGACAGTTGTGGAGTTTTAGAAGATCAAGGAGTTCTTAGTTGCCAAAAGCTTGTAAATAAATAAAGTGTTGTACTCAGACTATTATAAGTTTTAATGAAAGTTTAGTTTGTTTCCGCTGTAAGGGTATCAATTGTGCATAATCACCCGGGTTACGGGGGTGGGTGTTACTGGTATCCCGCTTATATGTAATTAGGAAGGGATACGACGGTTGCATGTTCGGACCAGATGCGATGTCGGTTTTTTTCACTGTTGATGGATAGGTGCGACATTCGATGACATTTGACAATGGCGGTTTTTTCGCGCCAAAAACCGAAGTCTATGATCATACCACCGACGGTGGTGTAACAACCCGCACATTCGTGCGTTGTTACTACTCGCTACACTCGTTACGCCTAGCACCAGAGATTCGGATCATAATGTAACTATACCGCTTACAACGCTATTTCGCAGTATTTTCGCATATTACACATATTTTATCGCCATAACACATCACATCGCACATGCTAACGCTCACGATGAAGTCGAGTGAGGACCTATTATACCCTCCTCGATAGCCGTGATGCGTCGCAACGCATACTCGAAACACGCAACCGAATCGCGCGCAACTCGATTATCGCAATGCAAACTTGGAAATGTGGATACTTATATGCGTCCTTTTGATGACTAATTATAATAAATATATATATGTATGGATATGTGTGAACAAATTATCGCAACGCTTAACAAACGAAAACGAAACATCGAAACGCAACTCGCCGGAGCCTTTCGATCGAATTACCATTCGATCGAATGGTCATCCGTACGGATGACCATCCGATCGGATGGCCATCCGATCGAAGTGCCATCCGATCCGTCACCTACATCTCCTTCTCCCCTCTTCACCTATAAATACCCCACTGTCACATCATTTCACACTGATGTGACAGCTCCCGTTCGACCAACGCACTTTTAGACTATTTTCACTCGATTCCTTGCGATTCTTGTAAGTTTCTACCTCAAATATTGTACATCTATGATCTACACACACTTCTTCATCGTTTTTCACCATCAATTCTTAACTATCCACCGTGAAATCTGTCCGATTTGGGCTGTTCCAGGGTGATGTCATCATGAGTTCTCATGAACTTCAAAGTGTGACCTCGTTCCACCAAGAACAACTCATGTCTAAGAGATTTCAACATATTTAAACACTGATTTCGTCATAATCTAAACATTTTCCAGACTAATTTCCACTTTCTTTCAATGTTCTTAACTTTCTACTCAAAACCGATAGAATCGGAGCTCATCTAGTCCCTCCACTCATTCTCTAGTGAAGTGTCGGTTTGAGAACTGATTCCTATCAATGAGGTAACCGACTTAACGGGTTGAACAGGAACAACCGTCAGGAACAGTTAACGGATCAGAATGGGTGATTCCCATCTGATCGGATGACTTGGACTTGGAGGAGTTTCCGTTGTTTAAAACGTTGTCATACCGTCCCGATAAAACCGCAAACTTTTCAAACTTAGGAAAATATTCAAGTTTTCAAAACGATCAGATTGTTGGACGGATTGCCGTCCGATCGGATTGCCATCCTATCGGATTACACTTGGTCATCAACACTTGAACTTTTCTCAAATATTCAATACATGTCAGTCGAGCGAATGGCCATACGATCGAATGACCATCCTGCTGTGAACTTGTTCTCTTGGGAAATGACTCACTGGACGGATCGCCATCCGATCGAACGACCATCCGATCGGATGACCGTTTGATAGAACAACCTGAAAGGAAGAGATACTTCTCTCATTTTAAAATGCTACAACGAAAACTTCAAAGTCGTCATACACAAACACATCCATCCCAAACGAATGTCAATCCGACCGAATGGCCATCTGACCGGATGACCATCCGTCCGGATTGTCATCTGATCGAATGACCATCCGTTCGGATTGTCATCCGATCGAATAACCATTCGTCACTCAGCTCACGCGACACCGTTTAACACACCGTTCATCGCTTATACTATCATTCTATGATCAGGCTAATCTCATACGCGCTCCCTTCAATCCAAGATTGTGTTTACTTATTAAACACGAACTGTGACTATACTCGAACCCCTTTTTTATCGCATTTTGGGTGTAACATACGTTTATATCAAATTAAACTAATCGAATGCTTAAACTATTTATCACTTGCGAATGACTGAATTACATATTTACACGTGATGCTAGATACATGTGTGCTAGGACTTATACTCGCGACGTCCCGCCTTAACTAGTATAGTACCCGACGGGGTCTAGTTAGGATGAATAGCAATCGAAATCGCAGCTCGAGTGACTTAGCTGGTAGTATCTGTCTGGTATATATGTTATGTGTATCCCGTTTATGTATGTGGTAATTCGCAACACTTTTATTACCATGCTTCTCAACCAAAACTTGTATACTCGCCAATACTTTTGTATTGACGTTGTTTTAACGTATGTTGCAGGTATTATCGCAGTCTACATCGAATCAAGCTAGGAAGTCTAGAAACTCACTATAAATCTAGGTTGTCGGATTTGTATTGTTTGAGAGAACATGAAAATCTGTATAACTGTTTGTGATGTATATTGTTTATTAGTATGGGATAATAAACGCATTAAATATTGTCGCCAAATAGTTGTTATGGATTCTCTTGAGCAATCTAATTCGCCTAGTGCCGCGCCCCGATGATTCCGCCATCGGTTGGGGTGTGACAGGTGGTGAGTGCACGTTTTTTCCCGGCGAGTAAAGGTTTTAAGATAGTACTAGTAATAAGGCCACGCGCGTTGCGGCGTGGGTACATCGCAAACATCAAATAGATTAGCGCAAGTGTTATGTAATGTGTAAACCATATAAAAACGTGTGTTTTGACGTATCCGATATAAATCAATGTAACTTATATAAACATTTAAATCAAATAACAAAATCCAAACCGGGTTGGTTCATTTAGTGGGGTTCCACCTAATTACTACATAACCCTTACATTTTCATTAAGACGTAGTGGCATCAATACGCATAGTGACTCGTATGTCAAATCATAAACCAACTAAAAACGTACATAAAGATAAGCACGGAAACGTATTATATTTGACCATGTTTATTAACATGAATTTATATTGACATGTACATATAAAAATGAGCATGTGAGAAAATAAAGTGTTTACATCAAGACGTATAACAACTTAAAACATACATAAAAATAGGCATGAAAACGTATTATATTAGAGTATTAGACCCGGCTCGTTTATAGGAAAACTTTAGGTTGAAACGTAAATGTGTATTGTTTACGTCCAATGCCGATACATGAATATGTACCGAAATGTCCATAAAAATAAGCACGTGAGGAAATAATTTTTTTTATGTTAAAGAATGAAAATAAGGTGCTCGCGCGTTGTGACGTGACATTTAAGGGCACATTATTGTTCGTTAAGCACGTTGGCACAGTGACATTAACGTGTTTAAGCACACGAAAGAAACTTATAAAGATACGGTACGATTAAACGAAATGTATTAAGTTGTGACGAACCAACTACCCGTTTCGAATTTATAGCAACATGTAAACGTGATATAAACTAAAAACACAAAGGGAAAAAAAGAAAAAAAAAATTAAAAACTAAGGAAGTAAAAGTGAAAAGTTAGAAATTTAGATGATAGATTGTTATTGTGTAAGTTTTAGGAGAAAAACAAATTAGTTAAAAAAAATGAGGGAGCCAAAATGGAAAATACTGAGGGAGCCAAAATGGAAATTCCATCAAAGGACAAAATTGTAATTTGAGGTGTGTTGTCGGTGGCCTTTGCCACCGACTTTGTCCTTTCAGATATAGTAGAATATGAGTAAATTGCCATTTTAGTCCCTGAGGTTTGACTAAAATTGTCACTTTAGTCTAAATAGTTTTTTTCTTGCCATTGTAGTCCAAATAGTTTTGTTTTCTACCATTTTAGTCCCTGACTTTTGTCATTTTTTTGTCATTTTCATCGACCACCACCCACCCCATCACAACCTTCTATCATCGCCGCCACCTGCCTGCACCGTCACCATCCACCCACCCACCATCACCACCCTCCATTTCCACCATCACCGGCCACTTTTCTGCCACCCATGTCATCAAACAACATCGTCGCCATCATCGTAAACCAACAACCACGGCCATCATCTTTACTGTAAACCGGCACAACATCATCCCCATACCATCGCACCTGCAAAAAAAGAAAGAAATATGTGGTTTGGCCAAAATTCACCTAAGTTAACTAAATGGGTAAACTGTCATTTTGGTCCTTGAGGTTTGGGCAGTTTTGCTACTTTAGTCCAAATCTCAAAGTTTTTGCATCTGGGTCCCTGTGGTTTCAGTTTTATTGCCATTTTGGTCCAAAAAATGAAATCAGGTCAGATTTCTCAAAAAAAAAAAAAAAAACAACTGGCTTTTTGTCCTTTTCCTCGGGGGCAAAATGGTTATTGTAAGCATTAATATATATATATATATATATATATATATATATATATATATATATATATATATATATATATATATACAGTGGCGGAGCTTAACCAAAAGTTTCGAGGGGGCGTAAAGTAATGGGACCCAAATTTTTTTTCCTATCGTTATGTTTCGGGTCGGGTCGGCTATCGATTCGGGTCAGGTCAAATAATAATAGTTCCAAATAAAACTAAAAAAATTCATTCATTCAAAGGACCCGTTCTTACACATAAAAACTTGCGATTAAGTTTATTGTGTGGTGGGTAACCTAGGGTTAAACAAATAAGAGTTAAAATATATTTACAAAACTACCCATCACTTATATACAAAGTGGTAACAAACTTTACTTTAATTTATATATTGTATAAATATTTAGGATATACAAAGTGGTAACAAACTTTACTTTAATTTATATATTGTATAAATATTTAGGAAAAATAATTGAGGGGAGGCGATCCTATATAATTTTTAAAATTTCCGGACGAAAAATCGAAACCTATACACTTCTAACCGAAACATTAGGGTGGGCGGGTGCACCCCCGGGCACCAACTAACCTTCGCCCCTGTATATATATAAATATAAATAAATAAATATATATATATATATATATATATATAGACCGCTAAAATGAGAACCACCTCTAGTTGTAAAACCCATGAGAAACTCTTGATCCGGGGCGAGTTGGACCAAATTTTTTTTTCTTCATAAAGGTAGATGTGTGTATTACAAACACATATGTAAAAAAAAAATGTCGTGTGTGTAGTTTTTTACACCACAAGTTTGGTGTTTACGGGTACCGTAAATTTACAGTACCCGTAAACACCAAACTTGTGGTGTAAAAAACTACACACACGACATTTTTTTTTTGAATTTTTTTTACATATGTGTTTGTAATACACACATCTACCTTTATGAAAAAAAAAAAATTGGTCCAACTCGCCCGTACGGTGTAGTTCTCATGGTTTTTACAACTAGAGGTGGTTCTCATTTTAGCGGTCCCCTATATATATATATAGGGAGGAGCTCATGCGAGAACCACCATTATTGTGAGAACCGCGAGAACCAATGTGAACACAACCTAAAAAAACCTAACCCCCACCCCCCCCCCCCCCAAAAAAAAAAAAAAAAACCTAACCCCCCCAAGCTAAATGCTAAAAACTAAAACCCCCAAAAAACCTAAAAACCTAACCCCCCCCCCCCTCAAGCTAAAATGCTAAAAACTAAACCCCCAAAAAACCTAAAAAAAGCTAATTTTTTTTAATATTTTTTATGTTAAAATCGCTACTTTTAGAAGCAAAAAAAAAAGTTTTTTTAAAAAAAAAAAATTTAAAATTTTTTTATTTTTTTTTGCTTCGAAAAGTAGCGATCTTTTTATAAAAAATATTAAAAAAAAAAATTGTGTGATTTTTAGCTATTTTTGGTTGTGTTCACATTGGTTCTCGCGGTTCTCGTAATAAGAGGTGGTTCTCGAATGATCTTCTCCCTATATATATATATATAGGGCCAGGATCATTTCAGAACCATAAATATTTACAGAACTCGCAGAACTCCTAATAAACAATCTTTTTATTTATACATTTTTATGCTTAGGATAATTTTATCATTTATTATGTGTATTTTTACGATTACATACATATTAAGAGTCATTTTAACATTTTTTATAAGTAATTCTGTAATTACACATATGTAAACTAGGTTTTTTACATATATGTAATTAGTTATGACACATATATATAATTTGGCAATTAAACATATGTAAACTACTTTTAACATGTATGTAATCAAAGAAATCCAGATAATAGATGATAAAAAGTTCCTAAATACAAAAACTTATATATAAAATGATTGTTTATTAGGAGTTCTGTAAGTTCTGCAATTATTTAGAGTTCTGAAATAATCCTAACCCTATATATATATATATATATATATATATATATAGGGATGAGTTCTTTGCAGAACCTTAATTTTAAGAAGAACTTACAGAACCAATATAAACCACACATTATTTTTTATATTAAAAAATTATAAACAAATAAAAAAGGGTATAATGGTAATTCTTAAAATAGTTTCTCTCTCATACTAATTAATTGTTTATAATTTTTCTTTATTGCCTCTCTTTTTTAAGTATTTATGTTACGATTCAAAGTAATATTCAAATATTCTCCGTGAAATGTTTAAACTTATTAACCTTTAAACTTGTATATTTACATACATGTAGTGCTCTACATATGTGTAAATATATTATTTACATATAGGTAAATGTTAAAAGTAATAATAATTAATTTCTTTCACGATAAAATTATATTTACGTGTATGCAATCTTCATATTGATTGTCGATTATTAAAACTAATCACCTATTTACATAGTAAATCTTCATGCAGATCATTCTTTTTTTTAAACTTGTCGTCAGTTACATGCATGTAAATATTCATAGAGGTTATCTATTTTTCAAACCCAACGCCTATTTACAACTTCAACAACTCAAATTCATAATTCAAATCTACATTACATATATGTACGTCACAAAAAAATATATAAATGTTTACACATGTGCATGTTTTAATTATACAAACTTTTTTCAACCTACACTTATGCATTTTCACGTTGTCTTTTTCTTCTTCGTTGATTTTCGCAGCATTTCCAAAACGATGCGAACACCTCAAGTGAATCAAAAGCCTGAAACAATAATTGCAAAAACTGTTGATGATACAAAATAAACAATATAATCAAATGGTAAACAACATATGAACAGATTTAACCAACTTTAATATTAAAATGTGTACCTTTAGATATAAATAATAAATAAAATCAAAATCTAAAAATGGTTTTAAAATAACTAAACTAAAAACAAACTTAAACTTATTGGACCTTGTTTTACATATTAACTATTTACATATATGTATCATTAATTTGCATACATGTAAATTAACTATTTACATTTGCATACGTGTAAAATTAGTAAATGCATGTTTAAGTTAAGCATATACAAATCAACATACTAATCATCCATTTCAAACTATTTATTCATTTGAATATGTGTATGGATGTTTTACACATGTGTATCGTAAAAAAAAATAGTTGTTTAAACATGTAACCGTTAAAGTATTCAAAAACTAAAGAGAAAATTACTATTCTAGCCAAGAATAAAGTCAAATTACCAATTTAGCCAAGTCATGCGTTGTTGGAAGGCCCTTCACAGATCCCAAAGCGTCTGATGCGTCTGCATGGCCAATTGATGCGTCTGCCAATAGCCTACTGACACCTGTATAAAAAGAACCACCTAGCAGACAGACGCTTCCGATGCGTCTCAATGACGCAAGCTTTGTTCTGATGCGTCTGGCTTGTTCTAATGCGTCTGATAGGGTTGTTCTTATCGATGCGTCCTTCTCAAACCCCTTCGAAGATAAGACACCTTCGCCGGAGTTTGAAGTTCGTTGGGTTTATTAACGAAGATCGGAGTTTTCTGCCGGAGTAAATCGAGAGTCGGAAAATAATTCAAGTTCACCGTTTCGTTAATAGCTTCCTTGGATCTGAATCTCACCCCGGCGATCTGAATCGTCACTTCAATACCTCGTCGATCTGAACCACTACTTCGTAGATCTGAACGAGTACTTCGTCGATCTGTGTGAAAATTGTGGGTGAGAGTGAACCGGCGGAGCGACGGCTAGGCGGTGGTGTTCTCAGGCGAGAGGGCAGGAGCAGGAGTGTGGAACTACTTTGGAATAATTTTGTTCACCTCCTTGAGACGCATTCCGTCTGTCAGATTCCCGACGCTTCACATGTGTCAACGACGCTTCACAGGCATTCACGACAGACTATGTCAGCGATTTGCAGCTTTAGCAACGGTGGTCCCGGTTACCCGACTCTGATGCGTCTGAGATGAATACTGAACCAACCCCGATGGTCCTAAGTCTCCGATGCGTCTGCCTTACGCCTCCAATATGCACGTGGCGGTGGAAGATTGGATTTCGTTTATGTAATGCGTCTGCAAACGCAATATTTGGTTCAAATAAGGTGATAAGTCTGTAAACGCATCCAAGGAGTCTAAGGGTGTAACACCCCAACCCGGAAGGGCTGACGTGTCACAATAACAATATCATAAACAAAAGTCATAATTCCATTTATTTATTTGACAAGGATACAACCACACGACTACTAAACTTAAGTTAATATACAAGCGGAGACATTCGACTTGATTAACTAACATCTTCAGATTTATTCCTAAGCTTTATTCTTCTCTCTTTACCCCTCCTGAAGTAACCTATGAACCTGTACATACAAAAATTTACGGAATGAGCCAAATGCCCAGTACGGAATAATAGGCTCAAATAACAAGTAACGCTTTATAAGAAATGTTATTCGGATGAAACTTTATGTTAAAATGATATGATGCAAGTAACGTAATTTCATAATCATATCATACGGATGTACCCATGAGCCAAACTTAAAACGTGACAATACACAGGTAGCTACTCCTGCATAATTATCACACGAGATGGCGAGTTGGCATACCCGATATCCACCTCCTTAACTTAAATCCTAGGATCGATCCATACGCCTCCTAGTAGCTTTGTACCTCACTTGTACCTAGGGACGCCGTGAACTGATCTCTCCGTCACGGATGGAGCACATGATGTTGATGCCGCAACAACATGCCCGTGGGACACTCCACGAGAAGCGACACTCAGGGTATCAGAGTACAATTGGTCTTATTCACATAACTTATCAAAATATTTTCATAACAAGACGTAACATATATTGGAACATGCGATAATGAGTACAACTAACATAATACTATCGCATGACATGAAAGCTAAATCCAATGTTAGGATTAGAATAAGAATTCAACGGACTGTCAAATGAATCGATAATCAAAGACGTGAGGAGTTTTAAAAGATATAATAATTCAATGGTTTTAACAATTTGAATATGAAGCAATAAGGATTGGGGTAAGGATCCGTACCTTAAAAATTCCAAAGTGATGCTACCCTGTGATAATATTTCAGATTTATACGGGCAGAGTTTAGACTACTGATTAGTCTTTTAACCTAATTTAAATAACATGCACACAAACTAGGTTAGTAACTTAATACAGCATTTACGATAACTCACGAGATCAAATTCTCACAACGAACGACAAAGTGCGATACTTAAACATCCATCGAATTAACGACGAACGACAAAGTATAACCCTAATGTGGGTGGCACTTAAACATCCATTGGATATATTGATCGATCGGACAATGAATCGTAATAGCGATCGAGTTAATACCCTGTTTGTAGCAGCACCCCGCTATACTAATTAGTGATTCGTGTGTGTTTTGAGAGTATTTGGTCGATATCTCAGAGTGTATTTTGAGTTTCTTCGTCGTTTTTGTGCCCAGAATCAAGTTCCAATCGCTGCTATTTATAGGTGAAATTTGACATTGTCGCGGCCCGCGTGAACCTT
Organism: Helianthus tuberosus; assembly: GCA_030545235.1. NCBI lineage: Eukaryota > Viridiplantae > Streptophyta > Magnoliopsida > Asterales > Asteraceae > Helianthus > Helianthus tuberosus. Next base: position 120,876,132 of record CM060427.1, read on the forward strand.
CAGCCTATTCTTACGCGGCCCGCGTAGCTACTTATTTTCTGCATAGGGTTGCCGCGTGTGGGACTAGGCCTGCTGACTTGACAGATTTCTTAAATTCATTTCTGCCAACGAATTATTTGGATAATCGTAACTAGGTTTTTACCCCCCCCCCCGAGTTTTAGGGGCCCTAATCCTGATTCTGATTGTTCTGAAAATTTTAGGGTTTGCACAGAATCACTTGGGTGTCTTAATTAGGGTTTCCTATTGGTTAATTTATAAATAATAATAATAGTTTTGGTTGATATACAGAAGGATGGATCATAAAATAATTGTTAGTTTATTATAATCTATTATTATTCTTTTATTTCTAGAATAATGATTTTAAATTTTTGGTCATTACAACTATTACCCCCTTAAAAGAAATTTCGTCCTCGAAATTTTTCAAATAACATATAAGTAACAGAAACGGAACTTTCATAGTAGGGTTACTATCTTATATAACAAGAATCTCCTAAACACACATGTGTATCTGAAATTCATAATTACTGTCTTAATGGTTCTTCCATTGCGTATCTTAATAACCTATTTACTCATGCAGAAAATCAACTTAGACTTACAGAGAACAAGAGTGACTAATGGTACTGATATCTCTTATATAAACATGCTTAATCATAACTAATATATATTCACATAAGGCAAAGCATGAATGACCACAATCAGAAACAATTGAACATAGATCAAAGAGCAAGGTTTACCGTTACTTTGACTAAAATTCTATTACTCGAATAGATTAGGGTATAGAGAGCGAATTGATTCTTCAGATTCCCATGTTGCTTCGCGTTCAGAGTGATTTTTCCAAAGGATTTTAACAAACGGAATTACTTTCCTACGCATAACCCTTTCTTGTCGATCTAAGATGGCTTCTGGTTCCTCTTCGTAGGACAAATCTTCGTGAATTGTAAGTAACGGATAACTAATGACATGGAGTGGATGATAATTATATCCTCTTAACGAGGAGACATGAAAAACGTTATGAACGTGCGAGAGATGAGGCGGTAGAGCTAGTCGATATGATACTTCTCCAATTCTTTCAAGGATTTCAAATGGATCTATGAAACGAGGACTAAGCTTCCCTTTAATTCCAAATCTACGAACGCCACGCCAAGGTGATACCTTTAAAAATACATGGTCACCAATTTTAAATTCGAGTGGTCGTCTATGTTGATCTGCATAGCTCTTTTGTCTGCTCTGAGCTTCTTTCAGTTTTACTCGTGCCATAGTGACTTTTTCGTTTGTAATCTGAACTAGTTCTGGCCCTTCAATAATCTTTTCTCCAACTTCATCCCAGCAGATCGGTGCGCGACATTTCCGACCGTATAAAAGCTCAAAAGGTGCCATGCCAATACTTGCTTGCCAACTATTGTTGTAAGCGAACTCAACAAGGCATAAATATTCATCCCAGTTTCCAGACCATTCAAGTGCACATGCTCGGAGCATGTCTTCCAAGGTTTGGATCGTACGTTCTGACTGTCCATCTGTTTGTGGATGGAAAGCCGTACTAAACTTTAGTCGTGTACCCCAAGCTGCCTGAAAACCTTTCCAAAATCGTGAGGTGAAACGTGGGTCTCTATCAGAAACAATGGAACACGGTGTGCCATGGAGTCGAATAATTTCTTGAAGAAATATTTCGGATAACTTATTAACCGAAAATCCTTGCTGAATCGGTAGAAAATGTGCTGACTTTGACAATCTATCGACAACAACCCATACAACATCATTCTTCTTGAATGTCTTAGGCAAACCGGTAACAAAATCCATTGTGATCTCATCCCACTTCCATATGGGAATATCCAATGGCTGCAACAGACCGCTTGCTCGTTGGTGTTCAATTTTCACTTGTTGGCAAGTGAGGCATTTACTTACGTATCGAGCAACGTCTTCCTTCATGCCATTCCACCAGAAGTTCTGTCGTAAGTCTCAATACATCTTTGTAGATCCTGGGTGAATTGAAAATGGTGAGCTGTGAGCTTCGGCTAGCAATGACTCACGAAGGGTGGAGTCATCGGGTACACAAAGTCTTTTACCGCACCAAATCACCCCATGATGGTCTATACGAAATTCAGATTGCTTACCCACCTCAAGATTTTGCACAATTGCCCAAAGTTCTCCATCTTGCTTCTGTGCAACTTTGATCCGTGATATGAGGTCGGGTTCAGTCTGCATTCTAGCTAGATATCCATCAGATTTACTAACCTGAAGCCAAATGTTCATCCTTTCGAGATCCTTCCTAATACGAGGCTGAATTTGTAAGCAAGATATAGTCCCGGAATTCTTTCGGCTCAACGCGTCAGCTACAACATTGGCTTTGCCTGGACGGTATTGAATATTTGCGTCGCAATCTTTTAAAAGTTCTAACCACCTTATTTGCCTCATATTTAGCTCTTTCTGGGTGAATATGTACTTGAGGCTCTTGTGGTCGGTAAAGATGTCACAACTCTCACCATACAGATAATGTCACCAAATCTTAAGTGCAAAGACAACTGCGGCTAGTTCTAAATCATGTGTAGGGTAGTTAACTTCATAAGGCTTCAACTGACGGGAGGCATAAGCGATAACCTTACCATGTTGCATTAGCACACAACCTAATCCTTTCTTTGAGGCATCACTGTAGACTTGGTAACCTCCCGATCCAGAAGGGAGAGCGAGTATTGGGGAGGATACGAGTCGTTTCTTCAATTCTTCAAAGCTTTTCTCTTGTTCCTCATTCCATGAATACTTCACCCCTTTCCTTAGGAGTTTTGTGAGTGGTAAAGCAATGACCGAAAATTTTTCAACAAATCTTCGGTAATAGCCAGCAAGACCCAAGAAACTTCGTATTTTGGTAACAGAAGTGGGTCTTGGCCATTTTGTAATAGCTTCAACCTTTGTTGGGTCTACCATAATTCCCTCTGCTGATATGACATGACCTAGAAATGCCACTTGGCTAAGCCAAAAGTCGCATTTGGAAAACTTCGCGTACAACTTCTCATGTCGCAAGGTTCCAAGTACTGCATGTAGATGTGCTTCATGCTCTTCACGACTTTTAGAATACACCAGAATGTCATCGATAAAAATAATAACGAATTTATCTAGGAATTTGTGAAATACGCGATTCATCAAATCCATGAAGACTGCTGGTGCGTTAGTTAGCCCAAAGGGCATAACCAAGAATTCGTAATGACCATAACGAGTACGAAAGGCGGTCTTGGGAACATCATCATTCTTGATCTTTAGCTGATGGTACCCGGACCTCAGGTCGATTTTTGAGAAGAACTGAGCCCCCTGAAGTTGATCAAAGAGATCATCAATGCGAGGCAGAGGATACTGATTACGAATAGTAATCTTGTTCAACTCTCGGTAGTCAATACATAACCGCATACTACCGTCTTTCTTCTTCACAAATAAGACCGGAGCACCCCAAGGTGAAACACTGGGTCTTATGAATCCCAGATCTAACAATTCTTGCAATTGTTCCTTCAACTCCTTCAGTTCCATCGGGGCCATACGGTACGGAGCTTTAGAAATAGGTTCGGCACCAGGGATCAAGTCGATGGTGAATTCTACCTGACGGTCGGGTGGTAATCCTGGTAGTTCATCCGGAAATACATCAGGATATTCATGAACAATGGAGTGGCTATCGATACTCTTAACACTAGCAGAAGTATCCTTAACCGATGCTAGGAATCCAGCACAGCCGTTTGATATGAATTTTCGAGCTTTGAATGCGGAGATAATTTTAAGAGATTTATGAGCTTGAGTTCCCTGATATATAATATCAGGATGATGAAGATCACCGAAAATAACACGGCGGGAATGACAATCTATAGTTACGCGATGTCGAGACAACCAATCTATCCCGAGAATAACATCAAAGTCACACATATGTATTGGAAATAGGTCTGCCTTACACATAATAGATTCAATACGGATCGGACAATCTTTGTATACGTAAGTGATTACGGATGAATTTTCCATGGGAGTGGAAATGGTTAAAGTATGATTTAAGAGAGTTGGTCTTATCGGAAGGTACTTAGTAAACGAGTGGGATACTAAAGAATGGGTCGCTCCTGTATCGAATAACACATAGATACTACGTTCACCAAGCTGAAGGGTTCCAGATACAGTACCTGGGGCATTAGCAGCGTCAGTAGCAGAAAGTGCGAAAACTCTTCCTCCAACATTGGGTTGGTTATTCTTCTTAGTGTCTTTCTTAGTACACTCCTTGATCATGTGTCCAGTTTGGCCACATCTAAAGCATGCTCCTGTACTCCGGTGACATACGCCCTGATGTCTCTTACCACAAGTATTGCATAGAGGGTATGTAGTTTGATTCGGGTTTACATGTTGATTCAGTGGTTGTGTTCTAATAGGTTCTGCATACAACTGAATTTGGTTTTGAGCGGACCTCAGGTTTTGTGGTCTAGGTTGCCATGGACGTGCCTGATTTCCAGAGTTTTGATTTCCTTGCACTTTGCGGTCTTGGTGCTGTGGCGTAGTGGATGATTGGCCGATTGCCTGCTTAAATTGTCCTTCTCCGTTTCTCTTCTTATTATCCTCAGTTCGAGATAAAAATTCTTTCCTCTCGAACTCAAAAGTTTTGACTGCATCGGCAACTTCGGTGATATCCTTAAATTTCATGTACATGATCGACTTTCGAATTCGATCATTGACTGCCCACTTGCATTTCTCTGCCTGGGCTTCTGCTGATCCTGCAACGTCTCCTACAATACTAGCCAACCTTGAAAATCGAATAATGAACTCAGAGGCTGGTTCATCACTCCCCTGTCGAATCACTGCATACTCCCTGATATAAGCTTCTTTATCAGCGGTAGAAAAATACTTGTCGTAAAAGATGTTACGAAAGTCGACCCATGAAAGATTAGTGTCAAAATCATCCCCTCCTTTGACTTGCTTATATCCTTCCCACCAAGTTTGTGCGTCATCTTCAAGTTTTTAGGTAGCCAATCTAACTTTGTATTGCTCCGGAACTCCAAGAACTCCGAAGATCTTTTCAACATGAGCTATCCAGTTTCTTGCTTCGACTGGATTAGTAGCGTGACTAAAGGATTTCGGCTTTTGTTTTTGGAATTTAGCGATCCATATGTCTATACTATAGGTAGTATGGTTCGTGGTATTCTCACGAGTTTCTCCACCAGAGATTGGATTCGTATTATTACGTTCTGGATGACGAGTTTGTTGAATAACGGCCTCAGCTGTTTGAGCAACAAGGTTTGGAAGCAACCCGGCAACAGCCTGGTTGATAGCATTAATTACGTTTGGATCAACTGGAGTCTCATTCGAAGAAGTGTTGTTACGTACATGGTTAGTACGATTACTCCTACGTAGCGGACGACGAAGAGGCATCTATAAGAATAGACGTAGGAATTAGAAAAGAAAACATATGAGACCAAGTTGAATCCTATCATAGATATCTACCCATTCCTCACAGGTTTTAATTACTATCTTCAAGTTTTCTACAGGAAAGAACCTTTGCTCTGATACCATAGCTGTAACACCCCAACCCGGAAGGGCTGACGTGTCACAATAACAATATCATAAACAAAAGTCATAATTCCATTTATTTATTTGACAAGGATACAACCACACGACTACTAAACTTAAGTTAATATACAAGCGGAGACATTCGACTTGATTAACTAACATCTTCAGATTTATTCCTAAGCTTTATTTTTCTCTCTTTACCCCTCCTGAAGTAACCTATGAACCTGTACATACAAAAATTTACGGAATGAGCCAAATGCCCAGTACGGAATAATAGGCTCAAATAACAAGTAACGCTTTATAAGAAATGTTATTCGGATGAAACTTTATGTTAAAATGATATGATGCAAGTAACGTAATTTCATAATCATATCATACGGATGTACCCATGAGCCAAACTTAAAACGTGACAATACACAGGTAGCTACTCCTGCATAATTATCACACGAGATGGCGAGTTGGCATACCCGATATCCACCTCCTTAACTTAAATCCTAGAATCGATCCATACGCCTCCTAGTAGCTTTGTACCTCACTTGTACCTAGGGACGCCGTGAACTGATCTCTCCGTCACGGATGGAGCACATGATGTTGATGCCGCAACAACATGCCCGTGGGACACTCCACGAGAAGCGACACTCAGGGTATCAGAGTACAATTGGTCTTTTTCACATAACTTATCAAAATATTTTCATAACAAGACGTAACATATATTGGAACATGCGATAATGAGTACAACTAACATAATACTATCGCATGACATGAAAGCTAAATCCAATGTTAGGATTAGAATAAGAATTCAACGGACTGTCAAATGAATCGATAATCAAAGACGTGAGGAGTTTTAAAAGATATAATAATTCAATGGTTTTAACAATTTGAATATGAAGCAATAAGGATTGGGGTAAGGATCCGTACCTTAAAAATTCCAAAGTGATGCTACCCTGTGATAATATTTCAGATTTATACGGGCAGAGTTTAGACTACTGATTAGTCTTTTAACCTAATTTAAATAACATGCACACAAACTAGGTTAGTAACTTAATACAGCATTTACGATAACTCACGAGATCAAATTCTCACAACGAACGACAAAGTGCGATACTTAAACATCCATCGAATTAACGACGAACGACAAAGTATAACCCTAATGTGGGTGGCACTTAAACATCCATTGGATATATTGATCGATCGGACAATGAATCGTAATAGCGATCGAGTTAATACCCTGTTTGTAGCAGCACCCCGCTATACTAATTAGTGATTCGTGTGTGTTTTGAGAGTATTTGGTCGATATCTCAGAGTGTATTTTGAGTTTCTTCGTCGTTTTTGTGCCCAGAATCAAGTTCCAATCGCTGCTATTTATAGGTGAAATTTGACATTGTCGCGGCCCGCGTGAACCTTCAGCCTATTCTTACGCGGCCCGCGTAGCTACTTATTTTCTGCATAGGGTTGCCGCGTGTGGGACTAGGCCTGCTGACTTGACAGATTTCTTAAATTCATTTCTGCCAACGAATTATTTGGATAATCGTAACTAGGTTTTTACCCCCCCCCCCCCCGAGTTTTAGGGGCCCTAATCCTGATTCTGATTGTTCTGAAAATTTTAGGGTTTGCACAGAATCACTTGGGTGTCTTAATTAGGGTTTCCTATTGGTTAATTTATAAATAATAATAATAGTTTTGGTTGATATACAGAAGGATGGATCATAAAATAATTGTTAGTTTATTATAATTTATTATTATTCTTTTATTTCTAGAATAATGATTTTAAATTTTTGGGCATTACAAAGGGCCTTCCAAAGACGCATCACTTGGCTAAATTGGTAATTTGACTTTATTCTTGGCTAGAATAGTAATTTTCTCAAAACTAAATATACATTTGTTTAATTTTTACATATGCTAAGCCAATAGAAATCAATTTTTTCTACTCGTTTTAAGTATTGGAAGCCACGATTTACATAAAAAGTGAAAACCAACAATGTTTTGTACCTTCTGAAAGTCGGCTCCAACACGTGGAATCAATGTAAGACTCGATTTGATACGAGCAGATGCAATTGCGTTTTAAGACTCGAGATTTTGAAATTAGCTTCAACTAATCTCTGATTGATCACACACGTCTGCTTTCTGATCATTCTTAAATTCTTTTGAAGATTTTTATATGCAAAAATTGAGGAAGTTATTGATCCATATTAATGGGTGTGAGCGAGAAAAATATGGAGATAAGTAGGAGCTCAATTGTTCTTCCTAAAATGCCCTTTTGTAATTATTAAGAAGTCTATTAAAGTTATCTTAATTACATTAATGCCATTATTATTGTAAACCATTGATTAAATCATCTAATGGCCCAAATGAGTTCTGTAAGTTCTGAAATTTTATATGGTTCTGAAATGATCCTAACCCTATATATATATATATAGGGTAAGGTTCATGCGAGAACCACCCTTATTGCGAGAACCGCGAGAACCAATGTGAACACAACCTAAAATAGCTAAAAAAACCTAACCCCCACACCCCCCCCCCCCGAAAACCTATCCCCCCCCCCAAAAAAAAAAACCTAAACCCCCCTCCCCCACCCCCCAAAAACCTAACCCCCCCCCCCCCTCCAAGCTAAAATGCTAAAAACTAAACTCCCAAAAAACCTAAAAAAATCTTAAAAAAATCTATATATATATTTTTTTTAATATTTTTTATGTTAAAATCGCTACTTTTAGTATCAAAAAAAAAAAAATTAAATTTTTTTTTTGACTTCGAAAAGTAGCGATTTTTTTATAAAAAATATTAAAAAAAAAAAAATTTGTGTGATTTTTAGCTATTTTTAGGCATTTTTTGTTGTGTTCACATTGGTTCTCGCGGTTCTCGCAATAAGAGGTGGTTCCTAACGGATCTTTGTCCTATATATATATATATAATAAAACCTCAAAACACCTCTCTCTCTCTATATAAACTCTCTGCACACTCTCTCTTTCTCTCTAAACACACCTCTGACTCTCTCTCTTCTCTCTCTCTATAACACCACCGCCACCATGAACTCCACCACCTACGAACAAGATCTCGACGAAGATGAACAATCTGACAATGAAATCGACGAACAACAACAACAACAACAACAACAACAAAACATCGACGAAGAACCGCCGGCAACTCTCACTCTCTCTAAACACACCTCTGACTCTCTCTCTCTTCTCTCTCTCTATTACACCACCGCCACAACAACAACAGCCGAAGATGATTCCGGTACAACCGGCGGTGATGCCGAAAGCCTATGCAAAGGACGCGGTGTTTCTCTCTCTAGGTTTTGACATTTTTGAGAGGTTTCTCTCTCTACGTTGGGGGTTTTGAGGTGTTTCTCTTTTTAGGTTTTTGTGGTTGTGGGAGAATGAAGGAAGGTGACAGGTGGTGGTTGCCGATGGTTTAAACACGATGGATGTTGATATGGTTGTTGCAGGTGGTTTGACGGTGGCGGAGGTAGGTAGATGTGGAAAGGAGGCGGTGAGGATTCAACCGCTGTCGCCTTTGTCCTCCTACTCAGATCTGGGGCGGTGGTTAGTGGTTGGAAGTTGTGCAGTGTCAGGTGGGGCGGTGGAGAACAGTAAGTGATGGATGGTGTTGGTGATGTTGAGAGTGGTGGTGGTTCATGACGGTTGCTGGCGGTTGGTGATAGTGGAGGACAGATATAGAAATATAGAGAGGGGATAGAGAGAGAGAGAAACATATAGTGGTTATCTTACAGTTAAGAGAGAGAGATATATGAAATTGAAGGGTAAATTAACTAATTATTAAAATGACTATTTTGCCCCTGGGGTAAAGGACAAAATAGCAGGAATTTATATGATAAATATGATCTGATTTCACTTTTGGACCAAAATGGCAACAAAACTGAAACCACAGGGACCTAGATACAAAAACTTTGAGATTTGGACTAAAGTGGCAAAACTGCACAAACCACAGGGACCAAAATGGTAGTTTACTCTAACTAAATTTTTTGAATGGAGTTAGTGGGTTGGATGAAAATAGCAAAAAATGACAAAAGTCTGGGACTAAAATGGCAGAAAAAAAAAACTACTTGGACTAAAATGTCATGAAAAAATTATTTGGACTAAAGTGGCAATTTTGGTCAAACCTCAGGGACTAAAATGACAATTTACTCGATAGTATATAATAAACCGTAGAGTTACGTTGCTTGATGAATGCGCTTGTCGGTTCCAGTACGGTGGTTTCACTGACCGGTAGGGTTTCTATTCCGTTGGATGGAGGAGACAATTGTTGGATTGTGACGTATTAGGGTTTCTATTCCGATTATCCTGCCCGGCTAAAATATGGAAAAGTGGTTTTGACAGTATGTAATGTTTTGTCAGTTTTTTTTGTAGGCGTGTCGGTTTGAATGTGAAACGCAACCTTTGTGGCCATTACTTAAACGGTGTGATGTGAAAAGACACAACTATTAAGTTGGTTAATGGTGCCCTATGTTACTTTTTGCAGGGTTATATAATATATGAATGATTAACTGTGTATATCTAAGTATGATTAAGTGTGTGAATGGTGGTGGTGAACTGTGCTAGTGGTGGTGAGCGGTGGAGGATGGTGGTGCTGGTGAACGATGGCAGAAATGGTGGTGGCGGTGAAGGGTGGTGGTGAACTGTGCTAGTGGTGGTGAACGGTGGAGTATGGTGGTGATGGTGAACAGTGAACAGCGATGGTAGTGAATGGTGAACGATGGCAGAAACGGTGGTGGTTGATGGGACGGTGGTGGTGGTGAATGATGGCGATGACAGAAATTGGTGATTGGTGATATCAATTTGTATTCTTTGTTATATAACATTTTTATCTATACTATTATAAAAAGGAGAAGTGATGTACATACATGTAATTTTACATGGCGTCCATCATTTTATGCAATATGTACAACTAATGCATGCTTGTTTTATGAGGGTAAAATTGTCAAGAGCATAAATTTTTAAGACACTGGGAGGCTATAAGAGTAAATTAACCTATCCACCATACTCACACACACAAAATCATTTCCATACCTGCCCTCAAAAAAAACCCAACAGACATCCCGGCGAAGCGTTATGAGAAACAGACGGTCATCTCATTAGTGTATTAAATTTGCCTCATTAAACCACTCTTAACCTCTTCACTTGCGTATTTATTTTCTTCTTCAGTTCACCAACCCACCCACATTAGATTGGTGGTTGAAGCAATCCTCTAATTCCTGATCAGAATTTGCCTCTGTTCTTGTTTCCAGTGAGTTACTCTAATTCGTATTTATTTACAGTAAGCTATTGGTCGCACGTTTCATCAATTGGCTTTAGGTTATAGACTGTTTTTATATCATCCAAGTGTTTTTTTTTTTTTTTTTGCTAAAATGTTAAGAAGTTAGGGTTTTGGAGGTCATATTTGTGTGATTATAGGATCATAATTTGAGTAATTTGCGTCTATGTATGGAGTTGCATTGACTTATCATTTGTTCTTATTGAAGGAAACAAGGGCGAGTATGAGAACGAACGCTTTGGTTGTGTGGCTGATTGCAGGTCTCGTCTCGATCCCCCGCTTCCTCAAACTTATTTTGGCAATCATGGACGGTTTAAGTAACTATTGAAATAATATTTTTTTTAATCATACCGAACACACAAAGTCCAAATCTTTTAAACAAGTAGTATTGTGGTTCAATCTAACCTAATTTAACTCACGCGAAAGATTGGTTTTAAAAAGCGAGAAGGACACAAAAGCGACAAGGTAACCCAAGGCGCGAAGCGCCAAGTCCAAAAGTGCACCACTTTTCGTACATGAGTCGCAAATAATTATATAAATTTTAGATATTTCCTAAAGGTTTTTAGCAGCATTTACCCAATATTTAGAGACAAGTAAGATTTATATATGTTTTAATATGGAAATTACATACATGTACCACCTGAAAAGCATATTGTACAACAACCTGCTGCACAAACATATAGGAAATACATGAGGCGCATGCCTCAGGGTCAATTTGTTGCCAAGAAATCGCCTCAGGTGGGCTTTTTTATAAAAGCGTGCCTTATGCTACTAAAAGCGCAAAGGGCTCGAGCCTTGTTGCGCCTTGCGCCTAGGTGCACTTTTTTAAACCACAGGCATAAGTTTTAAAAGTAGAAACGTTCCGTATTTAGTCAACGTGCTAATTATTGTGCGGCGTCTTTTTTATATAATTTAGGATATTTAATACTGTATTTTCAAGTAAATTTACATTAAATTCCCTTCAGCTTTCAGATTTTAGAGTAGCTCCAAAAATATTTTCCTTTCTCTTCATTACTACCATACACAAATATTAGGAAGCAATAATCAAGATTTTCATTTCCAGCGAGCTTTATACATACTGAAATTCCCAGATAAGATGCAGGCTATTGTTTAACTTATGTACCAAATATTTTTTTTCAGCTTGAAAAGTTGAACTCTCGAGGCTTTGAAATCATTTTAGTTACCTCAGAAGCTATTGGAGCCGGCTGCCAAAGGCTTAAATACAGGAAAATGATCAACAACAGGTAAATCTTTCTTTTCCTTTTTAGATTGCTGATATGGAAAGCTTTGTGTGGTTTTAAAAGTAGAGTTCCTTTTGTTTGGTTTAATAATTGTAGCTCATTTTGTATCGGAGCTTTCAAATTTATACCTGGTGCAGAAATGGAAACCGCCAGCGAGGTCGCAGTGAGCAAGTGGCTCGGCTCGGACTATCCAGTTCCGTGGAAGTGTCAAACTGAACAGTTGACAAAACCAAGTAAAGTCTGCTCAACCGGGTTCCGTACACTCACTGAGGTAAATATGTTAATTTTTTTCTTTAGAATATATATTTATACCTTTGTTTAAAGATGGTAACGGTGCAGTGGTGCTGAATTAAGAGCAAAAGGCAACCGTGGGTTAAGGAGGAAACGTTGATGGCGTCATGGCGACACTAAAAAATAACAGTAATAAAGAATTAAAAGCCGGAAAGTTCAATGTGGGTAGGCATAACCTCATGACGAAACGAGACGAATCACATTTGACGTTAGAGATTGGTTGATGCTGACGGGCGGAAGTTAGCGGAAGACGGTTGTGACTTGGCTGCATTAGAGTTTTGTTTTCACAGTGGAAACAGGTTCAACAGACGCAAAAACTTGATTTTTGTGCTGATTCTTGTCACTTGATTATGAAATTGGTTAAAAAATTAACTTATGGATTGATCATTACCAGGATGGAGCTGCACTTCAGTTTAAATAAAAAACGATCGGGAAATTCCTTGCTGCAGAGCTCGGCGGAGGTACAATCATCGTTGCAAACCGTTCATCGGCTTCTGGCTGGGAAACTTTTAGGGTAATTTCATTAAATGCTTTAGCGAGTAAAATGTGGTTGCCAAATTTTATGAATCTACTTGTAAGTTGTGAATGTGTTTTGTTTTTTTTTTTCTAATGTAATTTGGTACAGTTGTGGAGGATCAATGAGACCAGTTTTCACATGCGGGTGTTTAACAAGCAATTTCTAGGACTTGACTCAACCGGAATCAAGTTGGTCGCTATTGCAACAGATTATAAAATATCAGGTGTTTTCGAGATTATTAGAAAATCCGATGATCCAAGCCTTGTTCGGCTTAAAGCACCAAATGGGTCCTTCTTGCAGGTTCTTTTGTTCGGATTGTTATCAAGTAAGTTTCACTGACTCTCATTTTCCTGTCGTTTGTTATGAGAGCTAAATGCAGCCACACATTGGTTATTTGCAGTCGATACCTGAATCAATCATAAAATATATAAAAGGGAGAAGTAGCAACGAAACAGCCATTTTGAAACGAGGGTCTCAAAAATGGTCGGTGAAGGTTATAGATTGGGTGTTTGGCAAAGGTTGGGATATATTTGTGAAAGAAAACGGTGTGCAAGAATATGACATCGTTGTTTTTAAGCATGAAGGAAATATGGTTTTTGATACCATGGTTTTCGACCCTTCGTTTTGCGAAAGGGAATATCCATATACTCAAGTTACAAGACCATCTAGGAAATGTGAAAATGACACCAATGGTAAGTGGATTTTGCCAAATTCAATAGTAACATTTATATAAATAATATTTAAGATTTGAGTTTATATCAAGAGCTAATGAATCTACTCGTGAATTTGTAGCACTGAAGAAGACCCCAAAAGAGAAGGATCCAGTTCCTGATCATATTCATCATCATCCTTACTTTATTGGCACGTTGACATAAGCAACCATTTGGGCAGATTCTACTACATTCATACAGGATTGAAGGAATTCTGTATTGCAAATGGCTTAAAGAAAGGAGATCATGTTAAATTTGAAGTCATCTGGAGCGGGAAAAAGCCAATTGCCATTGTTTCAAGTATAACTTTTTGTTATTCGGATTGAATTAATTTTATTTTGTATGATTTTGTTATAAAAGATATCTGATGGGTTCATGTATTTTTTTTTTTTTTTTGGTTTTAGTATACAAGAATGAAGTGGCTTCTGTGCAGTCACTCCGGACCGCTTGCTATTTGGTGAAGTTGTGATTCAGGTCAAACATGCCTATAAACTAGAATAGCATGCTCATGAGGTGTTGAAGAAGAAAAGTGATTGAATTAAGATTTTAGCCCCTGTTTGCCCAGATGTTTTTTTTTCCTTTTTGTGTATATGGATTTAGGCCATTTGGGCTGTTAGCTGGAAAAACAAATAGGGTAAATGAATATGTCGTTTTTTCGAAATATTAAATGTAAATTTAAGAAATGTGTATAGTAATGTAAAAAAAAAACATGACCCTCATGACCACTATGACCCTTCACGTTAGTGTCACGTAACTCACCTCTAATCCACCATCCAAAACCACTATCCTAAGGGTGTAGTCATGACCCAAACCACTAGCCCTCATTTATTTTAATTTATCTTTATCTAAAGAAAAAGAAAATGATTTAAAAAATAAACTATGTGAACTCGTTGGGAAACGTGCGGCAAAAAATCATAAATACCCGCGGCAACGCGCGGGCCTTCCCACTAGTATGTATATATGTTAAAAAATAATTGTTCTATTTTTATTAATTAATTATTAATTAAAGTAATAATTGTTTAAAATATATTTATGTGAAAAGGAAAAAAACATAAATGCAAGACATGTATGTATTGGATGAAAATGGCAAAAACAAAAGACAAATGCAAAGTGACGAAATTACCCCTAACTAAACTGAGTTTTTTTTTACTAAGTTAGGGTGTTGGATCAAAATGACAAAAAAATAGAAACCTCAAGGACTCAAAGGAGGAAAAAAAACTATTTAAACTAAGATGATAATTTAAGACAAACCTCAAAAACTAAAATGACAAATTTTACAAATATATTGATAAATGATAATGTCTATGCAAAATGCAAACTAAAGTTGCTAAACAAAACTTTGACTCATAAAGCAAAATGCACACTACGTGTAGCGCTGACTGCATCATTGTATAGTTGACCACATATTTATGGGATATGCAATAGGCATGTTCTGTCTAATATTTTTATTTAATTTCATGTTTGTATTACAGTATAAGATCATCCGTAGTGGGGGTTTTTGGGCGTTTTTTCCTAAAAAAACGCCTCTCCACGCCCCATGACCCCCTGGCCGTTTTTTACAAAAAAAAAGGCAAATTGGATTTAAATAATCCCAACTCACTGTTATTGGCCAATAATAATCCCAACTCATTTAATCACCAATAATAATCCAAACTATTCACTTTTGTTTGTAAAATACTCCCACGTTAAAAAACACTAACTAGGTTAAAAAATTGCTGATGTGGCTTGACATGTGTGCACTGACGTGGTTGTTTAACATCTTACCTGTGTATATAATCATTATCAGCCTTATTTGCACACACAATCGCACTCTCCATCAAAACCCTAATTCTACAAATTGGGCAAATTGGTCATCTAATCCAATAGACTTACCTTGTGCATACCGATGTAGTATTTGCCTGGCATCTTTATCCCCCAAATTCTTCAACATATCGATCACATCTTTGTCGTTCTTCAACTGCACAATACCATCAGAAAACTTCTTTCCAGGCATCAAGTAATACATTTCAAAATCCTTGCTTTTGTAAGACCCACCTTCAATCACATAATCCATCAACTCAAAATAGGACATCTTGTCTACTTCAACTTCAAACATATAAGTTTCACCTCCTTCATAGTGCAATTTTGGCTTTTGTTTAAACTTTCCACCATGCCACACTTTTACGATCACTTTGTCATCCATCCTAATGGGTTTAGTAGTGGATTAGGATTGAATCACAGATAAACAAGAATAATGCACTAAAAAACAAACTTGATACAATGACTTGATCGTTTGCTCTCTCGATTGATTAGGGTTTAGGGGAATCGTGATGGTCTGTGTGTTTATTTAGGGATAGATAGTTGTAATTTGAGGGTGAAAACCTTTATACACAGATGGCTTTAATGTTGGGTGTCTTTTACAATTAACCAGCCACGTCAGTGCACACATGTCAAGCCACATCAGCAATTTTTTAACCTAGTTAGTGTTTTTTAACGTGGGAGTATTTTACAAACAAAAGTGAATAGTTCGGATTATTATTGGTGATTAAATGAGTTGGGATTATTATTGGCCAATAACAGTGAGTTGGGATTATTTAAATCCAATTTGCCAAAAAAAAAATGGCCTGGCGTTTCTTTTTTCAACGCCCTTGTTCAATCCTTTTGGCCAATGACTTCTCTGATGGTTTACCTTTGGCCAATAAGAATGATGGATTTTATTTAATTTTATTCTATTACACCCCTTTTAATATAATGCCCTACAATACCTACATCTCCACTTCACCCGTTTTAGAAAAACGCCCGGTATAATATGAAAAAATGAAATAAATGAGTCAATGCTTATATTTTCAACGGTGATTCTGATCCACATGATAAGAGATAGGCCTATCTGCTTCTCCTCTTTTCTTATTGGCCAATGCAGATTTGCATGGGACAAACCAATAATACAACACAGACCATAACAATGAAAGATTCAAACCACTGTATACACCACTTCACAAAAAACACTCGTCTCATTTGTAATCTCACCACCAAAATCAATGGCTGAACTCGTGCTTTCTGCATTCCTCACTGTGCTCTTTGAGAAGCTGGCCTCTACAGCTTTGAAAAAACTTCACCACTACAAGGGACTTGATGCTGAGATCAAGAAACTACATGAATCTTTAACCCTGATCCAAGCTTTGCTTACTGATGCTTCTCAGAAAGAGTTAACTAATCAGTATGTGAAACGGTGGCTGAATGATCTCCAAGATTTGGCTTATGACATAGATGATGTACTCGATGATTTGGCAACTGAAGCTATGCATCGTGAGTTCACCCACAAGTCAGAACCCATCACCAGCAAGGTAAGAAAACTAATCCCAGTCCCAGTTTGCTGCACAAAATTTTCACGGACCCATGACAAGTTAGATGACATTATGGCTAGATTACAAGATCTGTTAGAGAAGAAAGGTAATCTTGGTTTGAGTGTGAAAGAGGAAACTAGGTCCAAAGATATAAATAGAACACTGCAAACCTCTATGGTCCATGCATCTCGTATTGTTGGACGGCAAGCTGAGAAAGAGGCATTGGTGCAAAAGTTATTGCAGGATGAAGGGGGTGATCAAAACTTTAGCATTGTTCCCATAGTTGGTATGGGCGGGGTCGGTAAAACTACTCTAGCTAAACTTTTGTATAATGATCAAGAAGTAAAGGATCACTTCGAAATCAAGGTATGGGTTTGTGTTTCGGATGAGTTTGATAGCTTTGGCATAAGCAAAGTTATCTTTCAGTCCGTGACGGGGGAAAACAAGGGATTTGCAGATTTAAATCTGCTTCAAGAAGCTCTTAAAGAACAGCTAAAGGAGAAAAAATTTCTGTTGGTTTTAGATGATGTATGGAGTGAGAGTTGTCGGGATTGGGATACCCTTGTTGGCCCTTTTGATTCATGTGCTCCTGGAAGTAGAATCATTATGACTACACGGAAGGATACGTTGCTTAAATTGTTGGGTTATAGTAATCTAAACCAGCTGCAAAGCTTGTCACATGATGATGCTCTGTCTTTAGTTGCTCTATATGCGTTGGGTGTAAATAACTTTGATTCACATTTATCACTTAAACCATATGGTATAGGTATTGTGAAAAAATGTGATTGTTTGCCTTTGGCTTTGATAGCAATCGGGAGATTACTGAGCACGAAAAGATATGAAGAGGAGTATTGGAAGAATGTATTAGATAGTGAGATATGGAGCTTACCAGTTGAAGATGAAATCGTTCCTGCCCTCAGACTAAGCTACCAGGATCTTTCTGCATGTTTGAAACAGTTGTTTGCATATTGTTCCTTGTTCCCTAAGGACTATGTGTTTGACAAGGAGGCACTGGTTCAATTATGGATGGCAGAAGGTTTTCTCAAGCAATCAACGTCAAGCGATTCGACAGAAGAATGCTTGGTTCACAGATACTTTGATGAGTTATTGTCGAGGTCATTTTTTCAGCATGCACCTAACAACGAATCATTGTTTGTGATGCATGATCTAATAAATGATTTGGCGAAATCTGTTGCTGGCGAGTTTTTTCTAAGGTTGGAGAATAATGCCAGGGAAGAAGCGTTGGAAAAGTACCGCCATATGTCATTTGTTTGTGAGACATGTAGGTTACAAGAAGTTTGAGGCATTTAAAAGAGCTAAGAGTTTGAGAACTTTCATGGCAATGTCTACCGGGGTGGTTGAGCAACGTTATTTCTACTTATCAGATAAGATTTTGGTTGACTTACTTCCTGAATTTCCATTGTTAAGGGTTCTATGCTTGAGTGGTTCTCAAATAAGTGAGGTACCCGAGTCCATTGGTAATTTGAGGCACTTGAGGTATCTTAATCTATCTAGAACTAGAATCACACAATTACCCGAAAATGTTAGCAATCTCTATAATTTAGAGACGTTGATATTATTTGGTTGTCATAGTTTGGCTAAGTTGCCCAACAACTTCTTAAAGCTTAAGAACTTGCGGCATCTTGACATTAGGGGAACCGGAAATTTGCATCAGTTGCCTTTGGGGATTGGTGAGTTGAAAAGCCTACAAACTCTCTCCAAGTTCATTATCAGAGGTGAAAGTGGTTTCGAAATAACCGAACTTAAGGACTTCAAGAATCTATGTGGGCAATTTTCCATTGAGGGTTTGGACAAAGTGCATAATGCAATGGAAGCACGAGATGCGAACTTGTCACAAAAGAGGCTCAATGAGTTTACGGTTGTATGGAGTGAAGACTCAGCAAACGAAATGCTTGCAAAGGAGGTGCTTAATGAGCTGAGGCCTAGTAACGATCATCTAAAACAACTCAACATTGTGTTATACGGTGGATTAGAGTTTCCAAATTGGGTTGGTCATCCCTCGTTTCAACGACTAAAGCATGTGTCAATACGTAACTGTAAAAAATGTACATCTCTACCACCTCTTGGGCAGCTACAGTCACTTAAGGAGTTATTTATTGAAGGTCTGGATGGGGTGAAAGTTGTGGGTTTGGAGTTACTTGGAACTGGTAGTGCATTTCTTTCACTTGAAATTCTACATTTAAAAAATATGGGAGGGTGGGAGAAATGGTCAACCAATAGTGGGGTTGTGTTTCCACTCCTGCAAGAGCTTCATATAGAAGATTGTCCTAATTTGGTTGAAGTCTCGGTTGAAGCACTGCCTTTATTGAATGTTCTGAAAATACATAGATGTGATGGTGGTGTGGTGAGAAGGTTGGTTGAAATAACTTCAGTAGTTACTGAGTTCCAAATAGAAGATATTTCAGGGCTGGATGATGTGGTGTGGAGGGGTGTTATAAAGTATCTTGGGACCATTGAAAAATTATCCGTAGAATACTGTAATGAATTAAGATACTTGTGGGAATCAGAAGCAGCTGCGAGTGAGGTTCTTGTGAATTTACATCATTTGAGTGTGTCCAGTTGTGGTAATTTGGTGAGTTTAGGAGAGAAAGAAGAGGGGGATAATTGTAGGAGCAACCTTTTAACATCTCTTAAGACGTTGCATATATTTTCTTGTAAGAATATCAAGCGTTGCAGTTGTCCATATAGCATTGAGGAGTTGTGGGTCAACTTCTGTAATTCAATTACTGATATCTCCCTACCAACAGGAAGTGAAAAATTCAAGTCACTTAGGATTCGTGGTTGTGAAAAACTATTGGAAAGGGAGTGGGGAGGACAAAAGATGCTTGAATATGTAGAGATAAATGGTTGGCCAAATCTGAAATCAATCATTGAACTGAAGTACTTGGTTCACCTCACCACATTGTATATAAAAGATTGTGAAAATCTGGAGTCATTTCCTGATAATGAGTTGCCCAATTTAACCTCATTGAAGAGATTGGAAATAGTAGAATGTCGGAGTATGGATGCTTGTTTTCCTCGTGGGATTTGGCCTCCTAACTTGTGTTTCCTAAGTATAGGGAAGTTGAAGAAGCCCATCCTAGAGTGGGGCCCACAGAATTTTCCAACTTCACTTGTGGAACTATCCTTATGGGGTGACGACGGAGTGAGTAGTTGTAGTCAGCTTTCCCTTCTTCTTCCTCCATCTCTTACTTTTCTTGAACTAAAGGAATTTGAGGATTTGGAATCAGTTTCAATGGGACTCCAACACCTCATTTCCCTCCAACGTCTGAAGTTTTGGCTCTGCCCTAATCTGAAAAAAGTATCTGATCTCCAACACCTCACCTCCCTCCAAGCTCTCTCTTTTGATGATTGCCCTAGTCTGAAGGAATTGTCCCATCCCCAACCCCACACCTCCCTCCAACATCTCTCTTTTCACAGTTGCCCAAACATGATGGATCTACCAGAAATGATATTGCCTTCACTTTTGACTTTACATATCTATGAATGCCCAAAACTGAAAGAAAGATGGAGTAAAAGTGGCAGTCACTGGCCCCTCATCTCCCACATCCCCTGTATCCAAATATTATCATGAAGTCAATATGAAGGTCTCTCTCTCTCTCTCTCTCTCTCTCTCTCTCTCTTTAATGATTTAAAATCAAATTACTTATTGATTTTGCTTAGAGTTGAGACCTTGTTTTCATGCTGTTTTAAATATCAGTATAATTGTCGAGATCTTGTTTTATTGAGTTTGTGTTTATTTGTCAGTCAGTCAGGGGAAACTTGTTAATGAAGTTGGTTGAGGTCCTGTTGTGATGAAATGCAATCTTGGAGGGCTGCACTGTTGTTGCTGTAAAGTGCAAGGCAAGGATTAAAGTTGAACTTATTGTTATTTGGTAATTATTTGTACTTACCTGTTTTATTTTGAAACCTGGATACCAAACTTACAAGTGCCCAAATCATCTGCTGATTACTCCAGAAAAAAAAAAGGGTGTTCTCAAAATCATCTGATGCAGATAATGTTGTGTCCCATGACCAAGTAAGAAGTGACTATTATTATTATATCATATATTATTATTATTATATCATAAATTAATAATAGTCAAGTTGTTTGATGCTTTTCCTTTCTTTGAGTCCTACAAGTTTGAATATTTTAAATGTGACAGACACCATTGTGTGGCGCCTCTAAAAGATCTTGTTTCTTGAAAGTAGAGGGGGACAATTTCGACCTGTTTACGTTTGCAGATTGATTTATTCGATTTAATTTGTCTTCCCAAGAAAAAAAGATGATCTTATATGCTAACCAATAATCCAATATTATATGAAATCAAAAGTTTTCCTCTTTTATAAAATACTAAGTACAATTGATTTTGACAACATTTGATTTAATTAATAAGTGTTTGGAATTTGCATCCGGATATTATATTATGGATTACTTATGACAAGACTTCTGGAAAAAAAAAACGTGATTCCAAAGAGTGGGTGTTCATCGAATGGAATTTACTTGAATCGAATTTTTCGGATATTTTTTTTTGCTTGAATTCGAATTTGATTGTAAATTGGTCAGTTCGATTTGAATTAAAACACCAATTCCTAAAAGTCACTTCCTAGTCTTGTAAAGCATGAAATCCACCTTACAGGTTATAATGTCAAACACACTCAAAACTGTTTATCAAGGTATCATAACACAACAAAACAGATAACCAATTTTGATAAGCAGTCCAAAACATCCCCTTAACCTGAAGTCGGGAATAATGTTGACCAAAGATCAAGAAATAAATAGATAGCAGAATTTTGAAAAAGAGCAGCATGAAAACATCAAGACAGAGATGTTAGAACACATAACTTACATCTTACTACTTTGATATCCATACAAACAACAAAAAAAGAAAAGGAAAAAACATAATAGCAAATGTTAGCCTGTTTGGTTTCACCAAATCTAATAACAATAAGTAGTAGCAACTTGTTGGATGATTTAATTTTGGCATACATGATTGAAAACAGCAGCCCATTCCTGCTTAGTGGCGAGAGGTAGATTCTTATCACCGATGCTAGGAGTCCATACATCCTCACTTGCATATGTGAGGCGCCAACTAACTTTTCCGGTGGATTTTTGAAATCAAATGTGAAAGCAGCATGTACTTTTTTTCTTGCAGTAATCTTCTTTCTACTTCGAGGCGCAGAACCCTCGAGGTCTAAAAACAACAGCATTGCAGAATGATGTAAAAAATACAAAATGGCACATAAAAGGGACTACTTTAAGTCAATTTCTATTTTCAGGAACTAGTATGTTATATGTTTATTAGAAAAGAAGCAATTTTATATATACCCCTTTGAACACTAATAATATCATATTTATCTGTACCATAGTACATCAGTTTTAACCAGTTGTGCATAACAGTGATTACATGAAAGAGAACATGTGTTGAGCTGATTCATAATAATAATGTTGTTTTCCTATTTGTTGGCTCAATTAAACACTCCTAGAGAACCGCTAAATATAACTAATTTAGTTTTTTAAAAGGGCAAGTATGATATAATAAATTTATAAAGGCTATGTGTGATTTACTGAGTAGAGGTAAGACTGTCTACATCTTACCCTCCTCAGACCCTACCTAAGCTTTGCTATTGGTGGGATTTACTGAGTATGATGATGATGATGATGATGATAAAGGCTATATGTGAGATTTAAAATTTTTAAAACAATGTATATGAAATTAATCCCAATAAAAGGGGCCGGGGACACAATTACCTATATAACCCTTAACTACTAGAACGGGTCACTAGTTCGATTATAAACTGTAATATAAGACCTTAAATGTGATTTTGAAAGTTCATCTCCTAAAATAGAAACCAACTGAAAGTACGTTTCTTTTACGTGCAATTTCGCATAGAAACTAAGGTTTCATTAGCTTACAGTGTCATCAGAATTTGGAGTTGGTGGCTTCTTTCGCTTGCTCCCTGTTTCGAGAAAATTCAACACTTCATTCTTTGACCGCAAACGACGACGTGATGGTGTGATATAATACTGCTTAAAGTAAACAATCACGATACTTTTGTTAGAAATAAAAACTTGAAACTAATGCTAAGATGTATAAATGGAAATATGAAGGCTAAGAGTCTGAAGACGATTCATTCAATCATTTATCCTTAACTAATAAATAAGATTGGCAAGAAGCAAACACGTTTATCCAAGTTGTGATCTTTATCTCCACTCGAGTACTAGCTATGGTAATTGTTTACAATCACAAACACTTTATATCTCTCCGATCAAGAATTACAAACTGCATAATCTTGCATAATGGCAATATAAACACACTTTCACTTCTATAAAAAAAATACAAGTTCTCTAATTTTTTTGCCGCTTTAGGACTTGTGAAAAACAACAGGTTGATTAGCACAAACAATGATTCAGATTCAGTTTTTCTCTTACTATGTGTGATCTCTTAAGACGTCCTGAAATTTAGGTTATTAAATTTCTAAATGTAAAATACCTATTTATCTTTAGTTTTAATGAACTGATTATCAGATTCCTCAAATTGATGTGACCACTTTAAAAAAATGTATTTCCAAACACCATGTGAAATAGTTACCTAGAGCCTCATTCAGTCTTTTGAAGACAAGGATAAAAGATGTTATATGTGTGATTACATATTTTGATGATAGGGCTGCAAAATAAAGAAAAAAAGGACATTGACCCTTATAATAGAAAGCAAAACAGGGAGCATCATCTCCTGCGGTTTTGCCAAATTGAGCTAGTCAAAAGCTATATCTATTGTTATACAGGCGTTATTCACGTCACATATGTAACCAGCTTATATTAACCAAGCCAAATTCTAGTAAATCTACACCATAAAATTGTTTTATACAGTCAATTAAATGGCAACTTTATGTTGAACAATGTTGCAGAACTGTGGTGTTAAATACAACATTTCTATTACCAAAACTAACAGCTTTAGAGAAATGGATTGGATTTCTATCAGTCACAGAAAGTTATGATCAACATGGTGACTACATTCTTAACAACTACAATATTCATATTCAATGAAATGATAAGTTTCAGGTCAAACCAAAGACAAAGAAAATGTACAGAAATCGAAAATCCAAATACAGCTGACTAACATTATATGTATACACTTATACAATATACATACCATCTTTAACAAGCTAAAAACACTAATGTCCCCAATCGAAAATTTTGACCAACAGATAATCACCTCCCTATAACAAAGTCATAGAGAACTTACAAAACACCCGTCTTCCAAATTTGAACCCCCCCTCTCCCGCGCGCAAACGAACCGAACAAGGCGTTGCTCATATTCGTTCATTATGGAAATAAATATGTTCATGAACACACTTATCAAACACAAACAGGCACAAACAAACATAAACAAACACTCACGAACATAAATGAAAAAAGGCGGACTCTGCTCATGTTCGTTCATTTAACTAAACGAATGGAATTCTTTGTTCATGCTCGTTCATTTATTAAACGAACGAACCCAAACGAAATTCCTGCCAAACAGTTCACGAACTTTTTGCTAAACGTTCAGTTCATTTGCAACCCTACCCCAACCCCCATTTTTTTTAGAATTAAGACTGTGTTCTTTAAATCATTTTTAAACTAAACTAACTAGTAACTACACATAGCATATATCATATAAAGTAGCAAAACGCAGATGCATCGAATTACAATAATAAAAAGAAAATTTATAAATACAAAATTCAGAAAAATAATCGGAGAGGACTATAATCGGTGTTGTTTGTTCGCCGTTGGCAGGATACGAGCCTAAAATGGATACTTGTTCACCGTTGGCAGGATACAAGCCTGAATTTCTCTTTAGCATTCAGTAAAGACCACCAAAGCTTGAATATTTTACCGGTTAGAGACTTGGCCATTTCTTCATTTCTTTTTTTACGGTTTTGCCAACCGGATACTTGCTTAGGAGGTAACTTCCGAAAATCATATCCAATTCCAAAACCATTAACGATTAACAATTAAGACTGGCAGAGTAACACCTGATTCCAAGACTTGTTAAGGGCTCAGCTAGAGCTAATTAAAAAAAACAATTCTAAATTGACATTTAATGATTACCTAATTAGAGCTTAACATTCAAGAACAACCCCAATTATGACTTAATTAGGTGTCGACATAACCTAATTACACAATTAGGGCAAAATTGTAAAAATGGTTTAAAATAAAAACACATACCTTGTAGTTGTAGAGGGTAGTGGTCAACGAATTAGAGGTGCTCGGCGGCGTGGTGGTTACCGGCGGCACGGTGGTGATCGGAGGTTGTGGGTGGCGATGGAGTGGACCCCAATAACTTCGATGCTGTTACTGTTAGCGGCATTTTTTTAGTCGGTTAAATGGGTATGGACTACTAAATACAAGACTTTAGGTTTTTAATGGGCACACAAAACATTTTTTTTTGGACAAGCTAATTTTTTTTTTCCAGACGTCTAGATCACCTGGTTAGGTCTTTAGCCTTTGATCACCTAGGTCATGAGTAGAAATTTTGCGGTTAGCATATTATTGCCAGTTTGAACCGGTGTCACAGTTCGTCTCCTGCAAGATTTGACCCTGAGACCTACCGGGCAGGAACCCACATAAGTTGGTAAATCTTCCCACCTCCCCCAAACCAATTGGTCTAGGGATCATTGGCAGGACAAGCTAAAGTTGTGTGATATGCCATGAAAATATTGCCAAAATATGAAACTCAAATCAATAACGAGTTGAATACGATAAGACTAAACACACAACATTATAATTATCCAATTACATGTCAATTATATTTATTTTATTTCAGAAATTATAAATTCAGTATTATATGCTTAAGGTGCTAAATTTAGAACTACACGGCATTTATTAAAGTTTTTTGAAACTTTTTTAACTTTTAAGATATAAAATTTAGACCACAATTGAAAAAAGTAAAATTTTAGAGGTTTCTTTCTAATTTTGGGAAAAAAAAAATCTGGAAGTAATAAACAACGCTTCACACACGCGGATCAAGAATGGATCCAGATTTCACTTGTTGTCCGCCTCGTAGAAGTGGCCTGCTCATTACCTTGTCCCAGCATAGTATGGCCCAACTGATACTGTTTCTTTTGGGCTCCAATGTAGCATATGATAATCTTTTTTTCCTTTATTTCTATACTAGATTAAAAAAATCTGAATTACATGGTTGGATAAAAGAAATACTAAACAGTTAGTAGCAAAGGAGATTTATGAATTTTAAAATGATATTTTGAAATAGGATTTTTTGAAATTACATATAATTAGGTATTTTAAGTATTATTTATTTTATTCTAAATTAAGAAATAGAATATGAATAGGTGAAATAAGATAAACAAGAAAAAATAATCTTGATCTCTCATGATTGTTGTGACAATTGATGTAAACGCTACTTATATATTAGGTATTGTTGAGATTAGAGTTATTGTAAAAAGGGTGTGTTTTGTGAGGAGTGTAGGAAGAAATTTACATCATTTGATCTATAATCTAATAGTTGAGATTATAATGTCAAAACTGTAAATAATCTTTACCATTAAAATAATTAATTTTCTAAATAAAGGGTATAAAGGTAAATTTAATATTTTTAATATTTTAAGTTTTATGCGCCATACAAATGAAAAATCAATTCACTTCTAGCTCCGGCGCCGAGCCCCCACACCGCCCCCCTCCGCTTCGGCCCGGCCCAAACGTCCCACATGCGCCGATTCAGTCGAGGCCCCACCTTTGAAACTATCCGTTGCCAAACAACCCCAAACGGCTATTTAAAAAAAAAAAAAAAAATTCATTTTTCAATTTAAATACCCAATAACTCAACCATTTTTATACATTTCTATCCTTTCTACTCCCATTCTTCTCCAATTCTCTTCCTTTTTTATAAAAACACTCCATATTTTTTATACCTTTTTCTCTAAATCATGAATCCTTTCAACCCAAACAACCCCAACCCGAACAACCCCAACCCGAATAATCAAAACCCGAACCAACCTAACTTTTTTTCGACTCCCGCTTACAATCCGAGTATGGATAATTCGTGGGGTGCTCCGCAATTTCCTTTTTCGGGTTTCCAACAAACACCCAACGCATTCTCACAAATGTCTCAAGTTCAACAACTCCAACAATACCAAGCGCTACAACAAATGATGCAACGCAACTCGTTTGAACAACTCCAAGCGCAACCGCCAACTTCCCAACCGGTTAACCTTGATGATGATGATGATGTTGAAGTCGTCCCCGAATCGCCACCGCAAGAGCTCAACCGAAAAAAAAACAAGGGGAAGGGGAAGAAGGTTGAAAACGTACCCGAAACCGCGTCAAAAAGCGGTTCGAGAAAACAGGGGAGACCGTGGACGAAAGTAGAGGAGGAGGCGCTAGCAATAGCGTTTACTAAGTCCTCTACTAACCCGATAGTCGGTATGAACGAAAGTTTAATTTTTTTTTTTAAATTTTTTAAAAGTTTATATTTTTTTTTACTAATGCATTGTTTTTTAAAATGTAGGAAACAATCAAAAGGGTGATAGTTTTTGGAGGAAGGCAACGGCTAGATTTCATGCGATTATGGAGCATAGCTCGGATCGTGATGTAGAAGCCGTCTCGGGCAAGTGGCGTAAAATGAGCAAGACCATCAATAACTTTACCGCAATTTATAACCAAATTCGTATGAATCCTCCTAGCGGGACTAACGAGGCGGACTTTCTTAACCTTGCTATCGCTAAGTGGGACTCTCAAAATACAAAGCCTTTCCCGCACTTCCGAGCATGGAACGTAGTAAAGAATCAACAAAAATGGGCGCCGATTCCAAATGAGGTAGCAACCGCCAAACGGACTAAAACTTCCGATTCCGGAAGTTATAGTGCGGGAGGCTCCACCGGTCGTTGTCAAATCAACATAAACGACGACCCGGAAGATGACGAGGACGTGTTGCCCATTGACGAGGCGGAACGTCCCCCCGGGAGGGACAAAGCAAAAAAAGAGGCGGCCGGAAAGCGCAAAGCGGCCGGCTCGAGTGGAGGGGGCGGCTCGAAGGCATCGGAGAAAATGGACGACTTGATAAACGAATTCCGTGAGTTCAAACAGTTTGCGGCCGAAAAATACACTCACAAGAAAACCGTGTCGGCCGACCAAGCTCGAGCGGAAGATTTTAGGATTATGAGGTTGGATCTCGACTCGGTTCCGGAGGCGGAACGAGTGGTTTATCAGAAGATGAAAGAAGAAGTGATGAAAAAATGGTCGTCGTAGGTTGTTTTTTTTATTTTTAGGAAATCTAATTTTTTATTTTTATTTTTCGGTAATTTTTTTTTTAGGAAATGTAATTTTTTTTTTTAGGAAATGTTATTTTTTTTTTTAGGAAATGTAATTTTTTTTTATGTTATGAAATGAAATTATTTATGTTGTTTTATATTGTATTTTTTAATTTTTATAAAGTTTTTATTAAGTTAATAAATTAAAACTTATAAAATTATAAAATAATAAGGTGGGGCCCCATCCCCCACGAGCCTCCATCCCCCTCAAATATGATGGAGGCTCATCCCCCACGAGCCGCCTACGTGGCGCCTACGTGACGGCTCAACCCATCCAAGCCTATCCTAACCATACCCATTAGTCTTACCTTGTCCCAGCATAGTATGGCCCAACTGATACTGTTTCTTTTGGGCTCCAATGTAGCATATGATAATCTTTTTTTCCTTTATTTCTATACTAGATTAAAAAAATCTGAATTACATGGTTGGATAAAAGAAATACTAAACAGTTAGTAGCAAAGGAGATTTATGAATTTTAAAATGATATTTTGAAATAGGATTTTTTGAAATTACATATAATTAGGTATTTTAAGTATTATTTATTTTATTCTAAATTAAGAAATAGAATATGAATAGGTGAAATAAGATAAACAAGAAAAAATAATCTTGATCTCTCATGATTGTTGTGACAATTGATGTAAACGCTACTTATATATTAGGTATTGTTGAGATTAGAGTTATTGTAAAAAGGGTGTGTTTTGTGAGGAGTGTAGGAAGAAATTTACATCATTTGATCTATAATCTAATAGTTGAGATTATAATGTCAAAACTGTAAATAATCTTTACCATTAAAATAATTAATTTTCTAAATAAAGGGTATAAAGGTAAATTTAATATTTTTAATATTTTAAGTTTTATGCGCCATACAAATGAAAAATCAATTCACTTCTTTTTGTCTCCCACAAAAAGGTTGCATAAATGGGAAAGACACTATTTTGTGGCGCGTCTAAAAGATCTTGTTTCTTGAAAGTAGACGGGGACAATTTCGACCCGTTTACGTTGACTTATTGGCCGCCGAGGCTCATTGAAGATTGATTTATTCGATTTAATTTACGTCTTCCCAAGAAAAAAAGATGATCTTATATGCTAACCAATAATCCATTATTATATGAAATCAAAAGTTTTCCTCCTTTATAAATACTTTATTTGTTCATTTTTCAAAAACAAGTACAATTGATCTTGACAACGTTTGGTTTAATTAATAAGACTGGAGGGCATGGGGGGCTCCATCATGCCACCTCACCTCCTATAGCGCCTCCTCGGCGCCATCATCCACACCAAGAAAATGAAACTGGGGCGCTATTGATGGGGCTCCATCATGGTAACGAGGGAGAAGGGATTAATCAGGTGGGGCCCACATCATTTCACCCAATTTTATTTTATTTTATTTTGTTTAATAGGGGGCTCCATCCACACCATGCAAGTTAAAGGGGGGCGTGATAAAGCCTAATGGCTGAGGTGGATCCTAGGTGGCGCTGATGTGTCGAGATAAAGCCCCTAGGGGCTCCATCCACACCCTCCAGCCTAAGTGTTAGGAATTTGCATCCGGAGATTATATAATTGATTACTTATGACAAGAATTTTGGGAAAAAATTCAATTCCGAAGAGTGGGTGTTCATCGAATCGAATTTTTCGAATAATTTTTTTTGCTTGAATTTGAATTCGGTTATAAATTGGTCAATTTGATTCGAATTAAAATGCCAATTCCTAAAAGTCACTTCCTAGTCTTGTAAAGCATGAAATCCACCTTCCAGGCTTACAATACCAGACACTCTCCAAAATTGTTTATCAAGGTATCATAACACAACAAAACAAAATAACAGATAACCAATTCTGATAAGCAGTCCCAAACACCCCCTTAACCTGAAATCGGGAATAATGTTGACCAAACAACAAGAAAAGAACAAAAAAGATAATAGCAAATGTTAGCCTGTTTGGTTTCACCAAATCTAATAACAGTAAGTAGCAACTCGTCTCATGATTTAATAGTGAACACATAAATTTTAACCAGTTGTTCATAATAGTGAACACATGAAAGAGAACATCATGTGTTAAGCTGATTTGTAATTATAACGTTGTTTTCCTATTTGAAAGGGCAAGTATCAAATGAGTTAAAAATCCCTAACTCAGTTAGTAAAATGGCTGATGTGGCAGATGATGTGTTAAAAACTGATTATGTGGCAGATATGTGGCAGATGATGTGTTAAAAACTGATTACCTGTAATAATCCCACCTACACCTTTTTGGCCAATAATAATCCCACCTACACCTTTTTGGCCAATAATAATCAGTTTTTAACACATCATCTGCCACATCAGCCATTTTACTAACTGAGTTAGGGATTTTTAACTGGGGACCAGTGTGGGAAAAATATCTGAAAGGTGGGACTGGTGTGGGGAATATTCTGAGGTGGGATTATTATTGGCCAAAAAGGTGTAGGTGGGATTATTACAGGCCAATTTGCCTAATTTATTTAGAGGCGGTGTCCTTTATTTTTTAATTTCTTTACAATAGATGTAGTTTATTTTTGTAATATTTTTAGGAAGAAAGGACACGACACCGCTTGTAAAGAAACTAGAACACAAAGAACATCTGTTGTAATTTCGTTAGTCAGAGAACAACGCCTGAAATTTTGCTGAAACTTAAAGGACGTAAAATGCAATTTACCATAAAAAAATTGAATTTGTTTCGATAAATTGTGGTTTACCAGGCGGAGGAGCAGCTGTGACAGCATTGCAAACTGCACAGCATACTGAAGTTGCTCCAACTGGATAAAGTAGAAGATTTCTACATGATGAGCACACTAGCTGGCTTTGAGAACCTGTTTCACCATAGTTTTTTACATCAAATATATACATACATACATACATACATACATACATACATACATACATACATACATATATATAAACAACTTATGAGAACTGAATATGTATACCATTTGAAGGGGTTGGTGTTGTAACTGGTACAGGAGGGGATGGATATGGAGCAAGAGGAACTGGCATTGTAAATTTTTAGAAAAAAAAAATGTCAACTTTCTTCAATTTCTTGACAAAGATTACAGCTTTTGAAGGTTGAAATACAAGTGCCTCTCTTCCACTCTCATCATGTATCTGAAAAAGAAACAAGAAAAAGAGAAAACACAGCCAGGCACAATGAAATATTAGTCAAGAAAGCTAGAGTCACTTTTTGATGAATCAGAGTATGGGGATTCAGAAAAAGTGTCAGGAAAAAAGTTTAAAACAGTGAAATATAAGACACCAACATGAGATTTTGCCACTAAAGATAAATACATGAAGCCATTTTTAGTGGTTGAATGATGGTTGCTGGCACTATTTCATATTGTGAACTAGTTGGAGTGGGGCAAGCACACACCTTTGCTGGTTTTTGCAGATGAGAGATAGAGAGAGAGAGAGAGAGAGAGATAGATGAGTTGGACAAAGATGGTGGTAAAAGAAAAGGCATACCTTGTTCTTTAAATTCTTGCATTTGTAATGTTATGTAGAGATGTTATGAATAGAACCCTTAGGACTCTGTTATGCCACGTCAGCGCCACGTAACTAATGAGTTTTAATGGAACTTCATCCGTTTAACAAAATAACAATCAAGAAATTGGTTAAAGCCCCACGCCCCCTGTTTTTCTTTTGGTTTTTAACCGTTTAAACTGAAGCGAGCCCCACAAATCATCAATTAGAGCTCGTTATTGGGCTGGCGATTAGAAGAATAGCACCCCCCCCCCCCACAAACGACGGCCAAGAAATGGTGTGGGGGCGCTACCCCATACCACCATGCCTTAGAGCGATATTATTGGTATGAAAATGAGAATTTAATCCGGGAAAAAGAAATTAACAGAAAATATCAAGACCGTTTAGACTAGGAACTAACCTGCATAACTAGTCAAGTTGAGTTTATTAAAACCGTCTCTGTTTAAACCAGGCAACAGTTGAATTAGCGAACGGAATTGGATGGTCAAACTAGGATACAAATTTAGTTGATGAGATTTAAACAACAACTTTCACCAATTGGCCGATATCACTCCCAACTTTCGATTTGTACAACACCACTCCCAACTTTCAACTTGTTTTTTTTGCTGATGTGGCACTTGTGTGGTGACATGGCATATAACGTGGCATTTTTTATGACGAGGCAGCTGACGTGGCATCTGATTTGGCTTTTTTTGATGGGGTGGCATCCAACTTGGCTTTTTGATGACGTGGCAGCTGATGTGGCACTAGTTTGGTGACATGGCATCTGACGTCAGCAAACTGGGTTGGTGTTGGATTAGTCTGGGAGTGATGTCGGAAAATAAGTTGAATGTTGGGAGCGGTGTTGTACAAATCGAAAGTTGAAAATGTTATCGGCCAATTGGTGAAAATGAGACTATTTAAATCCAGTATCTTTTTTTTTTCAAAATTTTCATTTACTAATTCTAGCTATGTATTCTTTTTATTTAAGTCTTTAAATTTTAGGGTTATTGGATTTTAATAATCATAAGTTTCATCTGTTGCCTGTTAATAATCTCAACTCTAAAAATTATCTCCAACGATCCCAACTTGTAAGAATTTGACCCCCATCGATCATTTTCAAATTGTAGGTGCACTTAATTCAATTAAGGAGACTGCAGGTGCACTTGAATTTATTGAGGATGCCAAATCTTATATGTTATAAAAGGATCAATGAAGGCCAAATTCATATAAGTTAGGATCGTTGGAGGAAATTTTTAAAGTTGTGATTATTATCGGCCAACAGGTGAAACTTTGGATTATTAAAATCCAATAATCCTAAATTTTATTAATACTAGTTTTTTATATCGCGCGTTGCGGTTAAACCGAGCAAATGATAATGTAAAACAAACGTGATTTGAAAATAAAGCATGTTGTTTAGAAAGTCAAACCATTAGAACGATTTAGTTTATCATCTTACCGTTTTATGATACAAAATTAATACTTTATTTTGAGTATAACCTCGTTTTAACAAAACTTATAATGAAATGTCAGGGAAAGAAATCAAACACAACTACGTACTTAAGTTTTTATAAAAAAGTTATAATCGTAACTTATTAAAGAAGTTTAATAAGTTAAAAAAAGTTATAAACGTAACTTATTAAAGAAGTATCAAATTAATCGATAAATTAATATATGATAAAAAAGAAAAAAAAACACTTATTAAAAAAGGTAAAGGAAATAGATGTTTAAAAAAATATGTTATTAAAGTAAATCAAACTTATAATAAAAGACTCCAAATAATGTCACATGACATTCTCTCCTTCAACGTCATAAACTTTATTTACATTTGTTTAATATTTCTTTTAATATTAATATTAATATTAATATTAATTAATAACCAATATATAGATATCACTTATTTTTATCTATATATTTATTTAAAATTAATAAATAACTTCAATTTTGTAATTTAGACTCTGTTTTTTTTTTACTTTTAACCCAAAGTTTTTCATCTTTTGCAATTTAATCCCAACTCTTTTTTATTTTCAATTTTGGTCCACCATACTTTATATCTTTCCCAAGTTTTTCGTTTCGTTCTAAATTTTGTGAGTTAACGCATTGCAACGCAACGTGTGTGTGGGGTTCAACATTTTTTCGTATATTTTTTCCCGTTTGACTAGCCCGTCGTGTCACATCTATTTTTCTGCGTTTGACAAGTTCGTCCAACACGCGGGTCCTGGATGGACTTAGTTATTTTTTCTATGTTTTACGTTTCGGTTTAATTTCTCATCAACAAGCGTGCGTGACTCAAAGATTTTACGCCTGCTTTTCGCTCGGCGTTATTTTTTCCCGTTTTTATTTATTTTGTTTTTACGAGCTTTTCTAGTGTTGGTGGCCGCTGAAAATGGTATAGTATTGCTACTACTTAACACAGTTTTATGACAACCGCTGCAACGCAGTGGCTTAATACTAGTATAATAATAAACTATTATAATATATTGAATAATAAAACAATAAAATAATAAAAAATATATATTATTATAAAAATAAAGTTAATATTCATCGTCCCTCGAAATAAAAAATAAAGTTACTATTCATCGTAACTCGAAATCAATATATATATAACTAGATTAGGGACCTGTGTATTACACAGGTTAATTAAGTGCTTTTTAAATATTAATTTTAAATAACATGTCATATAATTTTTAAAATCTATAATTTATTAGTAGTTGACACGTGACATCGAATATTTAATATGAGAAAGAGACAGAATGTACAAATAAACTGGTTATTTCTTAAGAGTTCTGAAAGTTTTGCAATCATTTAAACTTCTGAAATGAATTCAACTCTTTATTAAAGTTATGAAATGAACTCAACCCTTTATTATAAAAGATTGAGTAAACTGCAATTTTACACCCTGTGGTTAGGGGTGATTGGCACCCTTACCCCCCCTAAGGAAATAATTGCAGTTTTACCCCTCACTGTTTGCTGTTATGTTGCAACCTTACCCCCCGACCTCAAATTTGTTGACTAATATGTTGACTATAACTTGAAATGACTATAATGCCCTTTCATATTACCCCCTTGTGTTTTGTGCACTCTGTGATATTACCCCCTGCCACCACTGCCACCGCCATTCACCACCACAACCACGACTGCCACCTCCAGCCACCACCACAACTTAATATTCCTTTCATATATAACACCACCACTACTTCCGGTCATCTTCTCCAACGACTGCCACCACTGTCACCTCCAGCCACCACCACAACCAGTGGCGGAACCAGAAGAAATATCCAGGGGTATCCCAATTTTTTTTAGCGTGTGTTTATATAATTTATAGAATGGAGAATTTTTTTTACCTAAATTACAGGGCAGGGCCTTGAAAATCAAGTGCCCTGGTCGAGCCAAAAAAAGACACTTAGGCCTTAAAGAATTAAATTTTATAAACTAGTTTTTTAATGTTATTAGTATTTAGGTTAATGAATCAATATTGAGCATTTCACATTTGAGCTATGTTTTATGAATCAATATTGACAATAAGTTTTTAGGTTTTAGACCAGGCTATATTTATTTTTAATTTTTACGTAAGGGGCCGATCGATTACGCAAAGAATGAAGCCTGTGCGTTAGAGCAAGAAGATTGTAAACCGAATTTCGCTACAAGGCATACTAATTGTTTAATATAATGAAACTGCTTCTCAATATTTATACACAACACAAATCCCTTAATAGTCCATCCCCACCCCACCTAACAGGTTATATTAAATTGTTTCTTTTAAAGAAAGAATTAAAATGTATTTTTTGGAATTGAAAGGTAAGTTAAATTAACTTTTGACTTTCAGACTTATCTTCCCAAGGTATTTCTCAAGAAACCTTTCTTCCTTGTATCAAAACCTGCAACTTTTTTTTTATTTCACTTCAACGCTAACAAAGAAACTTTACCAACTTCATAAAATAATAATGAAAAAAACACGATAATAAATAAAGTTAAACAAATACTCATGGTCGTCGTCTTTGAGGACTCGGGTGCCTCGAGGGCCTTGTGCAAGTAGAAACTATCGGCCCATAAATACAAACCTATTTATAAAATGAAAAAAACTAAAATCTATTTTTTTACTACTTTTTTTGTTAGGTTTTAAATTTAACCAGCGGTATATTACTCTGCATCAAGGGTGTTAAAATTTGTAAAGATATTAGCTAATATTAATCTAAACTAGGTTAGATCAAACATAAGTGATATCTAATCTTATAATTTAAATGCTAATCTAACCATATAATCAATAATCAATTAAGAGAAATATTTTGATTTGATAAGATCTCGTGTAAAAGAACACATTTAAAAAAAGTTAGAATTTCTTTTGGCTAATTTAGATAATCAAATAAGTGTTCAAATCAATTCAAAAAAATTACAACGTGAAAAATAAATAAAATAATAACCATTAAATTTGTATGTATATAATAATATGACAAAGAATAAGAACCTAACTTTTTACACGGTTGTTACTTAAATGAACCTAAAAGAAAAAAAAAACAAAAACAAGTAAAAAACCTAAAAAGATGGTCAAATAAGAAAGAAAAAAAAACAAAAACAAGTAAAAGACCTAAAAGAATGGTCAAACAGATGGTAAACATTGTTTGCTATCGTCTTGTGAAAGGTAAAGCCATAAAGAAAATCACTATTTTAATATTAAATTTAATATTTTAATACTAAGGCTATATAGACTGAGAGAGGCTAAGGCTATTGGAGTAATAAATGCATTTGCTTTTAAACAGAAGCACAAGACCCAATAATTTATATTATTTTAATAATATTATAGTCATCTTCTTCCTTTTTCATCGGAACTGATATGTTGTTTACCAGAGAAATTTTTTTCTATTGATTCTTTCACCCATATTCCGCCCCTGTTTGAGGGGTGTCCTAATTGTTGTTGAGGGGTGTCCTAGTTATTGTTGAGGGGTGTCCTTAGTATAAAAATCGAAAAAAATAAAAAAAATTTACACTACCGGATAAAAGTTGAGCCGTAGCCCGGGCTACGCCCCGGACTACACTAGGTCCGCCCCTGAAATAACAGATAACCAATTCTGATAAGCAGTCCCAAACACCCCCTTAACCTGAAATCGGGAATAATGTTGACCAAACAACAAGAAAAGAACAAAAAAGATAATAGCAAATGTTAGCCTGTTTGGTTTCACCAAATCTAATAACAGTAAGTAGCAACTCGTCTCATGATTTAATAGTGAACACATAAATTTTAACCAGTTGTTCATAATAGTGAACACATGAAAGAGAACATCATGTGTTAAGCTGATTTGTAATTATAACGTTGTTTTCCTATTTGAAAGGGCAAGTATCAAATGAGTTACGATTTTATGTGAGGTATTAAATGGAACCCCGCCCAATTGTCCGTTTAATTTAACGGGGTATAATATATTGCTTACGTGATACACTCGAATGATGTTACTTTTATGAAATCATTTGTATATCCAGACAACACTAAACGAAAAAGGTAAAGTAGCACAACTCTGCATAAGAATCAGTATAATAAAGGTTGTTGAACGAGCTTTGGGTGTCCTCAAAAGTCAGGGCCGTCTCCGAAAATCTTCGAAAATATGTGGGCCCTGTGCGAAGATAAAATACGGCCCCTAAAATATAAACTTCTTAAGAAGAATATACAAAAAAGTTATAAATATATGAAAATGAATTAAAAATTTGTGGAATCACCCGCATGTTGCGGCGGTCTGCTTCTTTACGTGGAAACGTAGATAAAAAGCATATCACACGCGCATTTGGACAACGAAATGTAGAAAGAAAACACGTTGTGAGGGTAAATTAAGAAAATACGGAATAGTTACGTCGTAACTTTAAAAATCGTTATTTGCAATCATGTAAAACCATCATAACATATCCAAATTTATTTAGAAAATACGCAGAGTTGAAAGGAAAAGAAAACAAAATAAGACTTTTTTTCAAAAAAAAAAAAAATGGAACATACAAAACTAATTGTAGATTGAATAATATTTTAAAAAGTTAACATGAATAATTATTTTTAAACTAGATTTGAGAAATAACTATGATTCCTATTTTGATTTAATGTGATACAAAATTAGTCAATTAATGTCATTTGCATTTAATGCATATGTAACAAACATAAAGAAAAAAAAAATCAACTAAAAATGAAGCCATCAAGATTAGAACACAATGCCTGCTTGCTAATAAAGTGACATGTGAACCACCAAAGTATACGCCTCATTTTGTCATTTTCCAATTCAGTACTTATATATTCTAAGTTCTACGACGTAACTTTACTAAAAAATAAAAATTTTGGGCTCTCGAAAGGTTTGGGCCCTGAGCCGTCGCCCACCCCGCACCCCCTCCAGGCCGCCCCTGTCAAAAGTCGTTGGGGGTATATTGCGAAATTTACATTGCATAATATGATTTTAAAAGATGAAGGTCGAGCGTTATGTGAGCTTCCAATCGTTCAAGGTCTAGAAGTAAATCAATTGTTTGGATTATGTTGAATAGCTAATTCATACCCTTTAATCATACTCCTAAATTTACACATTTGTCCACCATAAGACTTTAACACTCAACCACTCGAGGAGGAACACATTTCCTACACACCTTGGTACCACTCGCTGTCACACCCCAACCGATGGCGGAATCATCGGGGTGTCGCACTGAGCGAAACAGATTGTTCAAGAGAATCCATAACAACTATTAAATGACAATATTTATAAGGTTTAATATCCCATACTATTAAACAAATAATTCAAAACAGTCATTACAGATATTCACTCTCAAATACAAATTCCATTCCGACAACTCAGATTTTATTTGGTGAGTTTCTAGAATTCCTAACTTGTTTGCAGCATAACATCCAATCAACCTGTCACATACGTTAATATAAAAGTCAATACATAAAGTAAATATGAGTACACAAGTTTGCATAGCTATAGTATAAAAAGTGTTTACGCATAACCAGCATGTAACACGTAACGGGTGAAGCATGTAAACTACCAACAATGATACATCCTAACCACGTGACAGCGAGTAGAGTATGCGCGACACATGTTCACCGAAATGAACACGTGAAGTAAAGTGTGTGATCCTTAGCAACCCCTGTCACACAGGTGCTGAGTCCAAACTATAATACTATCATTGCTAAAGGCGGTCTGGCAAGTAACATTGTATAAGCATAGTACAAGCATTCAACAAATCACGTATGGCATGCGGGAGCGGTTAGCGTTAATAAAAGTGTTGCGTTGTGTGTTGTGTTTGGATAGAGAACGTATGTAACACCCAAAAGTGCGTTTAAAGAAAATGGGTTCGAGTATACACACAGTGCGTGTTTAACAGTTAAACACGATCTGGTTGGATTGAAGGGAGCGCTGGGTCAGCCTGCGTACGGGAACAGAAGCATAAGTTTTCCAAGTACTGACACGGTCGAAAATCAAAGTGTCGAGTGGGGTAAAAGCGAGTTAAGTGTCCAACAGTCTATCCGGACGGATGGGTCTAGTTCATCCGGACAGATGGGCTCCATCCGGGCGGATGGGCTTTTGTCCACTCAGTCGGATGGCTTTATCCTTTCGGATGGCTATTTCTGTTGGAACGAAATGATCTGATGTGTAACCGATGTTTACAAATTTGAAAGAAAAGATTTGGTGTGGTAACAGAGTCTATCCAGGCGGATGGACATGGTCCATTCGGACGGATGGACTGTGGTTGTTTGTGAACCGTTAAAATTGTTGAAGTTTTGATTAAAAACATTTTAACAGATGTATCAGTTCATCCGGACGGATGGACATTGTCCATTCGGACGGATGGACATTGTCCATTCGGACGGATGGGCCGAGCTGAAGTTTTTGTAAAAAATTT
This sequence comes from Helianthus tuberosus, assembly GCA_030545235.1. Taxonomy (NCBI): domain Eukaryota; kingdom Viridiplantae; phylum Streptophyta; class Magnoliopsida; order Asterales; family Asteraceae; genus Helianthus; species Helianthus tuberosus. The sequence goes on from CM060427.1 coordinate 120,915,642, forward strand.
CTTGAACAACGGTTTTTTTTGAACGGAGACGGACATGTTGACGGATTCAAACAACGGAAAACACCAAGCCCAGTCCATTCAGGCGGATGGGCTTTGCCCATTCGATCAGATGTTCTGTTCTTGATGAAGATTCATGTTCGGCCCGTTAGTCGGTCCATCTCTTTGGTGGGAATCAGCTTTTGAGTCGGCTCTCGACTATGGAACGAGTCGAGAGTCTGATGGAGTCCCGATTCCACCAATGTTTTATGAAAGTTGAAAAGAAGCTTCATAAATAAGTTGAAAATGTGAAAATCCTTTTAATCTTGAACCAATCTCGATTGAGTGATGCTCCACAACAGTTGCCTAAGCAAAACGAGTGGAAACCATCTTCGAGTGGTCTAAAATCAGTGATTTTAAGTAAAAATTGAAGGATCTGTGCGTGTATTTGTGATTTTAAAGCAAGAAGATGGAGTAGGAGTGGAATGGAGGTTGAAATCGGAGCGAAAACTTACAAGAAGTCTTGAATCGCAGTCGAAATCTTGAGAGCGGATAAGAGAGCTTAAAGAGTGGAAGTGAAGTCACAAGGCCCCTATTTATAGGTGAGGGTGAGGGCTTGTGTTACGTTCGGATGGGTTGTATCCGGATGGATCCATCCGGGCGGATGACCTCCATCCGGGCAGATGGCCCATTCGGACGAGTTCCATTCGGACGTGTTTTGATTGTTTTATTAATTCCAACTTTAAGCGTTACGTAGCGTTTTATTGTGATTAACCGAGTTGCGAGTGAGCGTATGAGCATATAAGCGTTGCGTTGATAACCACATAACATTCTAAACAAGTAATCACACAAATAACACACATAATATAAATAAATCCGCGTTTCGAGTTCGCGTTGAGTTTGTGTTGCGTTAAGCGTTCAAGTAAGAAGCGTTATAAATAGCGTTTAAATGCAACAATTTGTGATTAAATAAGCGTTGTAATATGCGTTTTAAAATATAGATTAAGCCGTAGCGTTAATCGAATCTTGAGAGTACAAGCGTTTGTGAAAGAAAATATGACAAAAGTAGGAACAACCGAAATACGGGTTGTTACACTCGCCACATGCCATTTCATTTGAATAAGGAAAATTATCCGATTATTTCGCAGTAAAATACAAATGTATATATAAAAAAAAATTGAGAATATATTCGAAAAATGATTATTTGTGTTTAACTAGAGAATTTGGTTTTAGGAAGTCATCTTGAGACATGTTTCTGGCTTCACATATATTCATTAACAGAATAATAGTGGTTGTGTTAAATATTATTTTGTTATTACGTTTTATATATACTTGGCAATAGTTAGTTGGGTTGAAGTACTTAAGTGTTTAACACCTCATCCTAGTTTGGTTGATTTTTAATTTACAACACTTATCTTTTTATGTATGTCCATTAGTTGGGTTTAAGTAGTTAAGTGTTTAACACCTAGTCCTAGTTTGGTTGATTTTTAATTTACAACACTTCTCTTTTTTATGTATGTCCATGTAAAAAAATAGGCTAAATTGCACTTTTCGTTCATTATGTTTCAATGTTTCGACAGACGCTGTCCTTTAACTTTAAAAATTACACTGTATGTCCTTTATGTTTGCAATCATTAACGGGCGGTGTCCTTTCAGCTAAACCCAGTTAACTTTTTTATGTTAAAACCCTTCACGTATAACTTTGTAAAACTCCTTAACAGTAGGGACCATATGTGCAATATTCAAATTTTGTTTTAAATGATAATCATATAAGGATAAGGCCAATGAAGAAACATCAGTCCTAATTCGCTTGGGTTAGATTTATAATCATATCGTGTTCTTCGATCTGAAAATGTGCAGCTGTAATTTCTTTTTCTGTAGTTTAAACACATCACAAGTATGTAATAATTAAGAGATGGACTTGTTGAATGATTGTCTGCTGATATATTGATGACAGATTAATAAATGGCTGTAAAGAAACCCTCATCAAAGTTGTTGGAGACAATGCCAGAAGATCCTGATATTGATCCTTCTGAATCTTATCCGGAAACAGAGTCTGAATTGGAATCAGAAGGGGATGAAGATGTGAAGTTAGCCGAACCATCAAAAACCGCGATATATAACAAAGAAGGAATACTTGATAAACTTGGGATATCAGTTGGCCCGAGGATGTGGAATGGATCCATAAACTTTCACTTGATATTGAACAAGAGCAAGAAGTAGACATGGATGATGACCTGGCACGAGAGCTTGCGTTCTATACTCAAGCACTAGAGGACACGAGGCATGCCTTTACCAAGTTCCAAACAAAGGGCCTCCCGTTTCTCTAGCCCTCTGATTATTATGCTGAAATGGTGAAAACCGACACTCACATGGAGAAGATCAAGGGACGACTTTTATCTGAAAGGAGAAGAATCGAGGAAGCTGAAGAGAGGAGGAAGGCTCGAGAGAACAAGCGAATTAGGACTGTTTTAAATGATAATCATTATTCAAATCCTTAACAATAGGGACCATCATGGCGGCTTTTGTGGCGGAGTGTGGCAGCTTGTGGCTTGATTCTGTTCCGTTACCGAATATTCCGGCGTTTAAGAATATGTAACATAGAAAAGTTGGTAAGGTTGCAATCTATATAGTAACAACCGAAGAAGATGACCAGAGAAGATGGCCGGAGAAAGATGAAAAATTAGGTCACCGGAGAAGATGACTGGAGAAGATGGCCGAAGAATTAGGTGTTTTGCCGGAGTAGTTTCATTTAAAACAGAATTTGAATATTGCACATATGGTCCCTACTGTTAAGGAGTTTTACAAAGTTACACGTGAGGGGTTTAACATAAAAAAGTTAACTGGTTATAGCTGAAAGGACACCGCGCGTTAATGATTGCAAAGATAAAGGACATACAGTGTAATTTTTAAAGTTAAAGGACATCGGTTGTTGAAACATTGAAACATAAAGGACGAAAAATGCAATTTAGCCAAAAAAATATTTATCTTATTTCAGCAATTATAAATTCCGTATTATATTCTCAAGATGCTAAATTTAGAACTACAATGCATTTATTAAAGTTTTTGAAAATTTATAACGTTTAAGATATAAATTTAGACCATAATTGGAAAAGAGTAAATGTTCGGGGGGCTCATTTCTAATTTTGGGACAAAAAATTCTGGAAGTAATAAACATGCCCATTGAAATTAATTTTATGCAACGTTTGGTGGCCTATTCAATACAATTTATGCGTTCCAAAGAGCAAAAGAAGATGTTATATACTAACCAATCTATACTTTCTATAAAAGGAGAAATCTGAGTGACATAAGAAAAGTTGATGTGTCAGCCAGGGAGGCTGTCCAACAAGGCTTTTCTTATGTCATTACTGCATCATAAACCGGAATATATAAATCACTTTAAAATACATTTAATTTAATTTCAAAGCACTGCCTTGTGTTGTAAGTCCCGTTGAACCGGATCTTTCAATGATATCAAACAATCACCAAGTTTGTGCGGAATCCAAACTTGGTGAGATTCAAGAATAAACACGAAAACCAACAAGAAATATGAACAACGAAGAACAAACCGGAATCACTTTCAAACTTGCACACGATTCTATTACTATCAACTAGCAAAACCGTCTGGTACAAGTTCCTACACCACAATCGATCGTCTCCCTCTCTAGAGAAATTCTGTAACAATGAAGATCAAACCCTAAAACAAGTTAGAAACTTGTTTATATACCTACTAAAGCCCACTTCCCTACATGGGCTCCCCTTGGGCCTACTTGGCCCACATGGCCTATAGCTTAGCCCAAGTGACCTATAAAGGTCCACAACCTAATATAAACTAACCCGGTAAGGCCCAGCTCATAACCATAACCCGCTGTGTTAATTTGATGCGTCAGTCTCACACTTTAGGGCCTAACAATCTCCCCCTAGACTGATGCCATCAAATTGTCTTCATAACATGAATTCAGCAACGTCTTCAACGTAGTTTATGGTTGTCTCAATGCTGCAGATGTTGTGGAAGTTCTTGACTTCTGAACTCTCAGCCCTGGGTCTCTTTCTTCAGCTCTTGTGGTTAGCTTCATATCAGGATCTTGATCAGCATTTGCTTGAAAATCTTGTCAAAAAGAATGTGAGAGGAGGATTCTCAGCAGCTCTTTTCTTCTTCAATCTTTGTCTTTCAAGCAGGTTCACAGTACTTCTTCAAATGCACTATCACTGTCAGACGACAATTCGTATCCGATTCTTCTGACTCAGGTACATCTTGTTGTTGTGCTGCTTCAGGCTTCTTCAGCAACTAACAGCATCTCAATCTAAATCAACCCCTGTTCTTGATTAAAATCAAGTTCTGCACATACTCACAAACTCATAAGCAAACATTTCTTATGCAACAGGGAGAATACCTTATGAACACTAGGTACATCAAATTTCACAATTTAAATTCTTTCAACTTTTGATGATCAGTCAAATCTTCAAGAACGGTTACGTTTTTTTTCAAGAAAAACAAATAAACACACTATTTTTGGATTTTTGGATTTTTTCAATTTTTTTAATTTTTGAATTTAAGAACTAAAAACAAATAAAAATAAAACTCAAAATATAAACAACTACCATAATATACAATTACAATTGCAATGGGATCAAAATTCGTTCTCAGGCAAACTAAGGAACACTTTTCAGTACGAGCCTAATCAAACTGGTCTATGCGATTGTCAATATGTTTGTCCACTTAAACTTTAACGCTCAACTTTCAATTTTTAATTTCGTGATATGCTTTAGGTAATATTATACTATTATACCCGTGTGTCCCATTCCAAGGCATACCCCCGCGATCAAGGTAAGCACAACGATTCATCGTAGCAGGTGAGTATACTGATGTCATCCTTTAAGATATCCTGACTGTGTCTAGGTCTGCATATAATCTGTTTTATCATGTTTTGATTTATTAACAATGAACACCCAAATAAATACTAATCAAATCCTGGAAATATAAACAGCACACTCTATCATGCAAGTAGCTTCCCTACCACATATATTTTACAAGTCCAATCCAGATTTCTGAAATCTTAACTGGGAATAGATTGAGAAGAGAACAGAATAGATCTTAAGTAGAGATGGTATAATATACAGATCAAATGAGTTTTTCTCAATTTGATATAAGTTTCTTGGGTTTCTTTTGGGCACTTGAGGGCCTCTTTCGGGTGTATTAGATCTATAGCGCGACAACGTACAGCTAGGTCAGCATGTATCTGGATGCAGCAAAAGCTGTCGTTGCCTAGCACCTCCAGGTCAGCATATATCTGGATGCAGCAGAGGAGGTACACGACTTTTTCAGAGAAGATTTCAGAATCAGATCAAAATTGTGTGTATCGGGACAACATACAGACATTCAAATAGAAATGAGCTAATTCCAAGTGACTTTCTTTCCTGGGTTCATGTACATTTTTAGTTCTGAACAGAATGACAGCCAAGATATCCCCGGATGATTCAACAATATAAAGACCCGAAACCTCAGATGTTGGCTATCTATCAACGCAAGATTTAAGACCATAAAATCATACGCCGTTGGTATGTTACCCACATGGTACATAGTTCGTTATGTTTATATCACTTAGTATCTTTTATCATGTTGAGCGTTAAGCCTATCGACATATCGCAGTAGATCCTAGTCTTTTCAGCTATGGCACCTAACATGTGTTAGTCAAACCCTTTAACACGAACATTTATTTCACTTCCCATATCATGCAATTTATCTTTTTGGCTTTTTCATTTTTCAAATGTTTTTGTATTTTTCTCATTTTCTCCCCCTAAAACAATGCATATATATACACAGCAAACTCTTTTTGTATTTTTCTTTTTCTAAGTTTTTTCTTCCTAAACTCTATATCTATCTATATGTTCCTCTCCCCCCCTAAATTTGTGCATAAATCTTGTATTTTTGCGCAAATTTACCATTTACTAGAGAAAGGACACTTTATGTACAAAGTTATAAACTAAGAAAAAGAGAGAAAAATATTTTTGCTTAACCGTTCTGTCATTAGATTGAAGACTAATCAAATTCAAATCAAAGTACTGAATTTAAACGGTACCTTTTGCTGATCTTATTTTACTTCTCTAATCTCCTCCAAAGGAAACATATCATCTGTAAAAAAAAAAAATTGAACTTTTTGCAACAGTGAAATGTTACCCGTTTTTATCTCTGGAACAACCGCTATCAACATTCCAGAGATTGTCAACAGCTCCTCCTTGGTTGTTCCTGAAAAATAAGGAGATTAGTAAGACATGGGTACCCAGGCCATCGTGGTCCTGGGTTTTCCTGAAGCATCAAAATAAGACACTTCTTTTAAACATAAGTCCCCTTTAATTTCAAGGATTGGAGACGTTGCTGCTTTTTGTTTTGCTTTCCAAATTTGTTTAGGCTTTTCTAGTTTCTTAGATGCCTTTGGCAAAACAGTTGGCTTATCAACCTTGTTATTTTTCGAAATTTGTGTAGGTTTCAAAGCTTGTTTTCTTTTTGCTTTAGCAGCATTCCAATCCCCATCAGAAGGTTTAACCTTGGGAATCACATTCTTCATTGCCTTAGGTGAAGATACCTTCATTGGCTTAGAATGGTAGTTATCCTTTGGTGTAACCCTCTGATTTTGCATATAATAGGGTACGTAGGGACGATGTGTGCAGTTTCTAGCAATATGACCCGCAATGCCACAGTTGTAGCAAGTTTGTCTTTTCATCGGAAAGACGTTTTGAGCAGCTTGATTCGCTCTAGTAGGTCCTGAAGGACAAACCGGTCCTTTTTGCGCTGGATGCACCCGCACATTTCTCTTAGACGAAGATGAATTGGGGTGCTTGTATTTGTTGTTTGCAAAAGTCTTGTTGCTTTGAGCACCATTCTTCGTCTTTTCTCCCTGATTGGAGCTTTCAATCACCTTGTCATGAGCCTTATGTGATCGTGATTGTCTTTGATGAGCATACTTCTTATATCCTCGACTTTGATCTGCTCGTTTTGGCTCCTTTTGTGTGTTGTGAACCGGCTCACAAACACCAGAACAAGAGTGAGTGTTGACTTTTTGTTGCACTTTTTGACGATGAACACAATTTCTAGCAATGTGTCCAGGAACTCCACAGTTGTAACATGTTTGTCGCTTCAATGTATGGAGATTCGAAGAGCTAGCAGCAGTAGCTGATCTGATTGGTTTAGATGAACAAGCTTGCTTTGATTGCTTTGCATGTGTTCCATGTGCCTTTTCTGAGTTCTTATGTACCTGTTGATCAGAACTAGCACAAGCATGAGATTCAGACAGATGATGTTTTTCGTCTTTTATAATTTTATCAGAATCATTTTGAAAAGACGATTCAGTTTCTGTTTTAATTTCCTTTTCAGAAACATTTTCTTGTGACTTTTCATTTAATGTGACCACCTCTTCTTTTTCAAAATCTGGTTCAGTTTTAATTTCAGAAGATGTAGAAGTTTCATCAACACGTGTTTTATCAACACACGTATCATGTGAATCTACTTGTGGTTTACTTTCATCTACAGTTTCCAATGGGGTCCCACTAGATTCAACATTAGGGACACCCACTGAGACAGATTCAGAAGAAGAATCAGGATACTCTTGATTTTCTTGAGAAGAAGTTTCAGTGGTTTCACTGAATGTGTCCTGAGGGACCTCACCTGTAACACTGTCAACAACTGAAACATTAGAAACAATAGGATCACACACATTAGCTGAAAAACAATCATCACCACACTTATTGTTCAAACTATCAACACAAACATCATCAGTTTTGCCCAAAACAACAGGCTCACAAGACGAAACATAAGCAGAAAAGGATGCAAATAAAGAACGACTAAAAGCCATGTCAGATTCAGTTGGTTCAGAATAAGGCTCAAAATAAGGTTCAGAACTATTTGAAACAACGACTGGTTCACTCCCATGAACATCTCTACACTTTACTTCAGAAATATCATCTGCACATGAAGATGAAACGTTAGGATCAATCGAGCCTTTTGAAACAAAATTTAATGGAGTAGACTTCTGTTTCTCAACTTTTCTGTCATGAGAAGACGACTTGTTGGTTTTGGAACCAAAAGTCATGTTACTCTCATTCATCATCTCCTCCTCAGTCATTGGCAGATAAGTGTAATTATCATTATATGGAGGAGGAGTCTGATTATAACCCAAACCACGCCCTTTCTTTTCTTTGTACGCAAGCTGTTGATCGCACAGGTTTTTAACTAGTTTGCTGGAAGAATCAAATTTCTTGATATTAAGTTCATTAATTTGATATCTTTCTCTAATATCTTCCAGTTCCTTAGTTAAAATACATACTTTTTCCTGAGCTTCTAAGAAATGGGCTGTTTTTACACTTACATCATCTTTGAGTTTGATGATGTCTTTGCGCTGAGCTTCAATCTTTTCTTTATAAAGTTTTTCATTTTTAGATAAAGTAAAGTTTTTATTTTTTATGTCTTGATAATCTTGTATTAGCTCAGCGTTGTGTAAATGATATGCCTCAACCCTTTCTCTACATTCAGGAGTGCAAAAGACAGAAAGTATCTCTTCACGAGTAATTTCTTGAGCCGCGGGTTTGTGAAACACAAATGCCATAATTTCAGCGGGTGGTTAAGACTTTTGTTCTTCTCCTCAAAACACAAATCAAACGAGAACCCGTATACTCGCTAACTCAAACCCTCAGTAGTTGAATGAACCCGCTTTCTGAACCGCACCTCAAAAATTTGTCAAAAACCGATATCACACCAAACCAAACAAACAAACCCCCCCCCCCTTTTTTTTTTTTTTAATAATAATAAACCCTTTTTTTTTTTTTTTTTTTTTTTAAGAATATACTATTTTTTTTTTATTATAAAAGAATACTTATTATTATTATATTATAATTAATGATTATGTAATGATTGCTTTATGATTATGATTATTATAACCGAAAACATTATTTAAAACAAATGATAACTGTATTTCTTCTTCTCTGTTTATCAACACAAGCCGAACCCTAGTTAGAAAACGAAGGTGGTTGACGGAAATAGTGGTCGGACGTGAACAGAAATGAACGAAGATGATGATCGGAGTACGAGGATGGTTGTCGGAGGTGATGCACGGTGGTCGCTCAAGGGTGGAGGAGGTTATGAATGACGGTGGCAATGGTGGTCGGAGATGATGGTGATGAACAATGAACCAGAGGTGAACGAAGATGATGAAGACGCAGGTGGTGGTCGGAGATCGACGGAGATGATGATGTTGTACGGTGTCGGAGGTGAGTGTAGACGATGATTAGAGAAGATGAACAGTAGACGACTGGAGACTGTGAAATGAGATGACTCGAGACTATGAAGTCGGAACCGTGGTGAAGATGACTCGAGACCTCGGTTGCGACTCGGAACCGTGGTTGCGAGTCGGACGAGTCGAAACGGTGGTTGCGGGACGAGTCGAAACGGTGGTTGCGACTCATAATCGAGGTTGCGAGTCGAAACCAAACAGGATGAGCCGAAACTAATGATGGTTGCGAGTCGAAACCAAACAGGATGAACCGAGACCTTACTTCTGATTGCGACTGGTGATGTTGAAGGAGAACGGAGAGGACAGTTCAGGTTTCCGGCGACTCAAATATCCGTGACTCGGAACGTTGAGAGATGATTGCAGGTTCAATCGGAGAAGAAGGTTGCTTGTGATGGGTGTCGGAACAGTGGAGGTACGGTGGTCGTTCAGAGGTGGTGATGAACGGAGAGATGTGAGTGCGATGCGATGAGGATGAACGACGGCCGAAGAATGTTGTGACTCGATGACCGGAGAGTTAACAGTGAACGGAGGGTGGTTATGTGATGTTTTACGGTATCGTCGGAGATGATGAGCTCGAGATGAAGTTGCAGGTTGTGGAACTCGAAATCAAGATGGTGTTGCAGATTTGTAGCAGGTGTGTATGAATGGTGTTTTGGTGATTGCGACTCGAAAGCGTCGGACTCGGAACCGTTGTTGCGACTGAGAGGTTGCGACTCGGAACGGAACAACTCGAGACCCTCAATGATGAAGTGGAAGACTCGAGACCTTGAAGGTTATTGTGAGTCGAAACCGTGGTTGCGATTCGGAATCTTGGTTGCTACTCGAGACCGGTTTTTGGAATATGAATGGAGGTTGCGACTGATGATAGCAGCTCTGGTTGAATGATGATTGAAGAGTCGAAACCGGTAAATGGAGATGATTACTCGAGGTTGTTGGACTTCCAAACTGTTGCACGTGATTTTTAAAAATCAAACGATATATCCGATATTTATTGTGATTTTGGCAATTTTGGAAATCAAGAATATTTCAAAAAATATCAACTAGAATCTCGGCACTTTAGGATTTTTCTAAAATAAATAATTTTTCAAATCTTTTGAGGATTGAATAAAATCCCTTTAACACAATATTGAACGGATCACGAAGCAAAATATGATTAATTTTCAATAAAAACCGATGAATATCACGAAGAACACGAAGAACACCGAACCAAAAATAATGAAAATCTTGAATCTTTGATATCAAACTGAGCCTAGAAATAGGTTCTAAAGGCTCTGATACCACTTGTAAGTCCCGTTGAACCGGATCTTTCAATGATATCAAACAATCACCAAGTTTGTGCGGAATCCAAACTTGGTGAGATTCAAGAATAAACACGAAAACCAACAAGAAATATGAACAACGAAGAACAAACCGGAATCACTTTCAAACTTGCACACGATTCTATTACTATCAACTAGCAAAACCGTCTGGTACAAGTTCCTACACCACAATCGATCGTCTCCCTCTCTAGAGAAATTCTGTAACAATGAAGATCAAACCCTAAAACAAGTTAGAAACTTGTTTATATACCTACTAAAGCCCACTTCCCTACATGGGCTCCCCTTGGGCCTACTTGGCCCACATGGCCTATAGCTTAGCCCAAGTGACCTATAAAGGTCCACAACCTAATATAAACTAACCCGGTAAGGCCCAGCTCATAACCATAACCCGCTGTGTTAATTTGATGCGTCAGTCTCACACTTTAGGGCCTAACAATCTCCCCCTAGACTGATGCCATCAAATTGTCTTCATAACATGAATTCAGCAACGTCTTCAACGTAGTTTATGGTTGTCTCAATGCTGCAGATGTTGTGGAAGTTCTTGACTTCTGAACTCTCAGCCCTGGGTCTCTTTCTTCAGCTCTTGTGGTTAGCTTCATATCAGGATCTTGATCAGCATTTGCTTGAAAATCTTGTCAAAAAGAATGTGAGAGGAGGATTCTCAGCAGCTCTTTTCTTCTTCAATCTTTGTCTTTCAAGCAGGTTCACAGTACTTCTTCAAATGCACTATCACTGTCAGACGACAATTCGTATCCGATTCTTCTGACTCAGGTACATCTTGTTGTTGTGCTGCTTCAGGCTTCTTCAGCAACTAACAGCATCTCAATCTAAATCAACCCCTGTTCTTGATTAAAATCAAGTTCTGCACATACTCACAAACTCATAAGCAAACATTTCTTATGCAACAGGGAGAATACCTTATGAACACTAGGTACATCAAATTTCACAATTTAAATTCTTTCAACTTTTGATGATCAGTCAAATCTTCAAGAACGGTTACGTTTTTTTTTAAGAAAAACAAATAAACACACTATTTTTGGATTTTTGGATTTTTTCAATTTTTTTAATTTTTGAATTTAAGAACTAAAAACAAATAAAAATAAAACTCAAAATATAAACAACTACCATAATATACAATTACAATTGCAATGGGATCAAAATTCGTTCTCAGGCAAACTAAGGAACACTTTTCAGTACGAGCCTAATCAAACTGGTCTATGCGATTGTCAATATGTTTGTCCACTTAAACTTTAACGCTCAACTTTCAATTTTTAATTTCGTGATATGCTTTAGGTAATATTATACTATTATACCCGTGTGTCCCATTCCAAGGCATACCCCCGCGATCAAGGTAAGCACAACGATTCATCGTAGCAGGTGAGTATACTGATGTCATCCTTTAAGATATCCTGACTGTGTCTAGGTCTGCATATAATCTGTTTTATCATGTTTTGATTTATTAACAATGAACACCCAAATAAATACTAATCAAATCCTGGAAATATAAACAGCTCATAACCATAACCCGCTGTGTTAATTTGATGCGTCAGTCTCACACTTTAGGGCCTAACATGTGTATTCAAATGTTAAAGGTCTGGCCCACATTCCAAAGGGCAAAGCACTGCCTGTTAGGATCGGAGGCTCTCATGATTGTGTTTGTTTGTTTAATTTGACCAAATCAATAGATATGAAATGAAATTAAGTGCAGCGGAAATGAAAACAAACTTTGTTAAACACAATCAAATAGGAGAAATAGTTTTGATAAACTCATGCTTTTCATTAGTCAAAAGGTTACAAAGCAAATCAAAAGATTACAAAGCAAGTTTACAAATTAAACTCCCCCTCAGCCAGATACTCCATGGTTGATTGCACAAGATGAAAGGATTAGACTAGAGGAGAAGAACTCACTCAGTCAATCAAATGTAACAGTACAGGGTACTGTTCCATTTATAGGCAAACCAAACCACTGAAGCAACTTAGCTGACTTCACCATGAAAGTGACATCTAACAACCTAACAAACTCTATCTACTGATCTATAACTACTGACCATACAGACACTGATTACATTCTAAGCACTGGTATATAAACACTGATTCTTCATTCCACTGATGTAGTCAACCACTGATGTTGAGTATCAGTGCTTTCTTCAAAGGGTGATCAGACCTTGAATGGGCAGTGCTTTAACTCTTCAGCAGTGCTTGGAATCTGTCAGTAGATTGAGCTTCAGTCTTTAATCTTCATCAGTACTTTAGTAACAGTTGTCTTATTGAGCAGTGCTTTGAAGTCTGTCAGTTGCCAGATAACCACTGTCAAGGGGAAAGTTTAATGCAAACAGCTGCTTATTATGAATCCACTGTTGTGATCCGGTTTTGGCTCTTATTATCTGTTCCTTTGATAGGGTTCAATCCCAACAATCTCCCCTGGAACAGATAATGCCAAAACCCTTCATTATTTTGGATCTTTATTGTCTCATCAAAAGTTCCCTAACTTGTCCTTTAAACTGCAACTCAAAATCCATGGAACTTGTGTCATCCTCATCCCTGCACAGTGTAAGTTCAAGGAGATCTTGCAGATCTTCAACACCCAGACCTAGTGCTTTTTTCCTTGATATGTACTTAACTTCACCATTGGATCTGAACATGGTCAGTACATGGGTCTTTTGATCAGACGTCCATTTTAGTACTTTTGAACCCAATGGGTTTCTTGGGAGAGATTTATTGACTGATGAGTTGGGAGATTTTGGCCTTGTAAAGATTTGTAAAGCAGTATCCTGAGCTTTTGCTAGCTCAGAATATTCAGACATTTGTTTGAAAGCCATTTTTATGACATAATTTGCTGCAGCTATATCTTCTGCAACTTCTTTATCAATTTGCTCTTGTCTCTTCTTTTGATCTAGCACAGTGTCTGAGATATCTGCTGATGTGTTTGGTGATGATGGTTCGTTCAATACCTTTTTGGCAAGGTTTTGAAGTTTCGTTGAGCTGTCTTCATCTAAAGCCATTTTCTTGATGGCTTCTTCAAAGTACTCAGCTTCCTTTTCTTTTGCAGCAGTCAGCTGTTTCCTCTTTTCTTGGTTTATCACAAGGACAGAGGCATCTGCTGATGTGATCAGAGGTTTAGAAGTTTTGATCTGCTGCTTTGGCTTTTTGTTGTCAGGCTTCTTTGGAGTGTCAGAATCTGTCATCCTCCTTTTCTTAAGCCTTTCATAAGCCTCATCTGTATACTGCTTTGACCATTTTGCTATGGTTTTAGCAGTTTCCACCTTTGCATCAACCAGCTCTTGCTTCTTTCTTTTATACTCAGAGGTAAGATCAGCAATAAGCTTCTTGTATTTATTCCAGTTTGGAGCTATTTTCTTCTATCCTGGATCATTCTTGGTCCTTTCAATTCTGTTTACCTCATGCTTTAATGCAATGATTGGCCATTCTTTGAATTGTTCTTCTTCAGCTGGATAAAAGTTTTCTTTCATGATGTATGCAAGATACTCTTTTCTCATTTCTTTTCGTATATCTGCTTTGGGTGGTAAGTTTGACATTTCTTTGCTCAGATCTCTTGCATAGTCTTCGATCTGTTTGACTTTAGTGAGCAAGAATTCCATTCTTTCAGAAATGGCTTCGTCACTTTGATCTTCACATTCAAGTTTGGCTGTTATCTTAGCTTGCCTTGCTTTAATCTTGAGATATTCATCCATATTTTCTAGGATTATGAAGCCTATGAGAGAAGGAAATCTTCTTTTTGAAGGATCATCCTCAGTGTAGAATTGTCTCATCTCATTTTTTACAGCTTCCAGTTCCAGTGGATATTTTGCAGCAATAGGATCATATTTGTCATCATTTGCCTGAGTAGTTTTTATTTTTCTGGTGTAAGTATTCTCCAGTGATGGAGTGCTTTTGGGTGATTTGTTGATTGGAGTGAAAATGGCTTGAAGTGAAGTGAGAGTGCTTGGACTGACAGCTATTGAAACAACTGGTGTTTCAACCACTGTTGTCATTACAACTACTGATGTGTCAGTAGATGTCTTCTGCTTTTGAGCAGGTGGTGTTTTGATGGGTGGTGATGTATTTGAAGTGATGGCTTTTGGTGGTGAGGTGATTTTAGGTGGAGGTAGGGCAGTGGTTGTAGTGTGTGTTGGAGTGATGGTTTTAACAATTGCTGAAACTACTGATGTACCAACAGTAGTTGAGACAGCAGGAGTTCCATCAGCTGTTTGGGTAGAGGGTTTAGAGGCCTGTTTTTCTTTTTCTGGTTCAACATAAAGACCATCTTCTTATCCCTTCTTCTTCAATCCTTTAATTTTCTCCCCCTTTTTGGCATTATCTGAGGGAAGTTGATCGATGAAAAGAATATTTGAAGGAGCAGTGCCAGGGGTATTCATCATGTGGGCTTTTATAGCCTTGATGTCTGCTTGGGTGTTCTTGAACCTTGACTCAATCATGTTTCTCATTTCTTGCACATACATTGCGTGTTGCTGATCTGCCATCTGTCTTTGTTTTTCGAGCAAGGGTTGAAATAAATTCCATAGCTCATTTGTAGCAGGTGCTGGTTGTGCAGGTGCTTGAGCTGTAACGGCAGTGGATTGTGCATTTTGAGCTTTTAACAACTGTTACACCATATCCTTTATTTCAGCAACAGATGTTTCAAGGTTGTCAATTCTCCCCGTCAATTCCTGGTATTGTAAATCATCACCCAATTTAATGGGATCATCTGATTCCCCACCAGCAGTGGTTGTATCAATGTGTGACTTAGGACACGAAGCCCAAAAGTCATCCATTGATGCCCCTTGTTCTTGGTACTGGGGACTTCTTCCTTCAATACTTGATAGCCTTTTAATGTTGCCAGTGGTTTTAACATACTCACTGGTGGTGATCAGAGGTGCTATAGAAGGAATTGCCTTCAAGGAAGTCTTATAGATGTAGCCACTGTCCAAATGTAAACCAGTGGGTTCAACATTTGTAGTGGCTGCTTCACTTGAACTACTGACAGGAATTACTTGTAATTCCTGCAGTGTAACCTCCTCAGTTGTTGCTGGGATAGCAGAGGCATAATCATCAGACCCAGTCACTTGTAGGAGTATGCTCTCAGTGATAGGTGATTGAGAGGAACTGGTTTGTGTCTGAGCTATATCAACTGCATGCAACAAGGGTATTATGGATTGTGGAAATGTGAGGGGTGAAGATAAGGGTGTTGAAAGAGACATGTCCTTGGGATCAGGACTGTGGAAGATGGATCCAAGTGGATTCAGAGCTTCATAATGTGGGATCCCTGCGATTACAACCTGATCCTTTTGTGAGGATGCAGGATGAGTTTGAGGCAAGGGCGGAGATCTTTCTACCAACTGCTGTGAGGAAGTAGCAGCAGTGGTTGTTTGTGACATTTGTGTTGTCACTGGCAGTGGCTCTGGGATCTCATCTTCCAGAGTTGCCTTTTTAGTGGGTTTAGTGGGCTTTTTGGATGATTTCTTTTTGGTCTTTTTGGTAATGGCAGGTGTGGGTTTCAAAGCAGTGGTTGTGCTGCTATGATCACCTGGAGCAGTGGGCTCAACAGTAGATGCCTGAGGAGCAGTGTTATCTGCTAAAGTCTGCTCAGTCACATATGCTTCAGTTTTTGTAGGTGTTAACATTCTAGTGAATATTTCAGTTGTTAAACCTTTTATTTGAAAATAAACACCTTGTTTGAGCAAATTTTCATTTTTTTTTCCAAATTTTTGTTTAAAATAGTAGCTTAGAAACCTTGGAAAAAGTAAAAATGATTTGCTATCAACATTTTTCATCAAGTCATCAAAGATCTCCTAGGAATAGTTATAGTTTTCATTATTTAAAATAGCATAACCCAGACATTGGATCTTCAATGGTATTTCGTTAAAAGCAGTTGTTTTATTTGATACACACATCAAAAGTGTATGGAATAAAAATCTAGGTGCAGAAGGGAAGAAACCCTTTTGTAAGGTGTCTCTTTTTGTTTGTTCTGCATACCTCCTTTTTAGAAAATCAGTTTTCAACTCGCTTTTAAGAAAAGAAGCTTTACCTTTTTTATCATCGAGTTTAAAGACTTCTGAAATGGATTGTGGAGTAATTTGAATCGTTTTACCCTGTATGGAAGAGTTGATGGCTATGACTTTCTCGCCTTGTTTGTCAAGGGTAGCATTTTTCCAGAACTCCCTCTGGGTTTGTTGGTAAATTGGAGTATCTGCTGTTAGCAAAGTTTTATACTTTGATGCAGACATGACATCGATGATTGAATCAAAGGTGCGATCGTTGGTGGGTTTTATGAGTAGACCCAAGTAGTTGTGAGGGGATTTGTATGGAATTTCAATGGGTTCAGCGGCCGTTTGAGCGATCTCTTTGGGAGATGATGATGATGGTTTTAACTTTGATTTCGTCATTTTGATGAAGAAAAACGAAGAATGATTTGAGATGGAAGGTTAGAAAATGCTTTGAGAAGATAATTTTTGGAATTCAATTCGACAGTGTAAAACCCTATTTGGGGTTTTGATCAGGGTTTTATTTAGGGAAAAAGTGAACGCTGATGTGGCAGCGGTTACAAAGATCTGAAGGCTAAAAAATGACCACGTGTCAACCGCTGATGAGGAGATGAATTATGGAGGACAGATGTTTAGGAAACCACTGATGAAGCAAGTATCAGTGGTTGCAACGGTCAAAATGAAGACAGTGGGTGATTTTTACTATCAGTGGATAGCATATCAGTGGTTAAAATACTGATTTTGAACAACAGTGATTACCCAAATTTATGAAGGAGCAGGAGTTGACTTTCAGCATTGGACAATATTTAGGAATTAGATGTTTGACCAGAACAGTAGTCAAGGGTGAGATAATGGTAAAGATTTGAAAGTCAATTATTTCAGCAACATTTAGTGCAACAGTGGATATGCTTTTTGACAAATATTCTGAGCAACTGCTGTTTTGATGATTATGAAATATCTGCAAAGTTGATATCCTTAACACAATACATTTTAGATGCAAATTGTCAAGTTTAATATGTCAGCAGTTTTTACAGGAATTTTCATTCAAGGTTTTCCCACAAGTCTATTTCAAGTTTTGAAGCTTCTATAGATTTCTGACAGTGGTTTAGTACCCCAGATGATTAATACTCTTTTACAATGGCCACTCATTTTGAGTCATAATTTTTAATTGTGACATGAGTATCCAAGTATTTTAAGGTCTGTTTGCAATCAATCTTTGATCAGTGTTAAAAACAAACCTGAGTTAGACATGACCTTGACACTTGTACCATTTCCTTTTTGATTTGTTTTTAAGGATAATAGCACCAACAAAAAATAAGGTTCTATATCCTGACAGGAGAATGAAACTTTCACTATAAAAAACAAGCAAAGGTATAAAATATATCATTCTTAAGAATAAAAAGTAAAGAATAATATATCCTGTTTTTTTTTAGAAAAACCTTTTCGAAAAATAATTAAAGGTTATTCTGAAAAACAGTATCAAAAAGGATCTGGAATACTTTCAAATTAAAACTCATAGTCGCATCATTCTCAAGTTTTAGGAAATATGGTCAATGATTTAAACTATATTATATTAACCACTGATTGAGACCATTTCCTTGTCAATTGATTGCAAACATGAGGATACATGTACACATTGGTTTTGAAAATCCTGTTAAAGACTTTACCATGTGATGACACTAAAAACTTGCCTAGTCCTCTTTTAGGTTTAACCACTGGAGATACAATTTTTACCTGAACTTTCCTGAAACACTGAATGCACACAGTTGCTTGATGACCATTGTTACCCCGATTTTTAACTCTTAAGTGTTTTATATTGTCACACCCCGAAATATCAGAGCATTGGCGTGACTGGACTGGTATCTTCATTGCACAGCGGAAGCAAATAAGTTAAGTCTTTTAGAAAATGAATGCCACTAAGTACTCGACTTCACATGGTTCTCCTATTCCAACCGAGCCTTGTCTTAGAAATGCAACCTGAGAAAGAAACATGCGAAAAATCAACATAAAGTTGAGCGAGTTCATAGTTTATTCGTAAAAGATTTGAAATAAATCTTTTTGGATAACCGGTTTTTGAAATATTGTTGAGAAAACGAATTTAAAATCATTTTCTTGTCATGTTATATGGAAACTTTGTGTTTGTAACGCATTATGTTCGTAAGACCGTCAATGCCCACCCTGACTTTGACTCCATGCCCGCATACTCCTATGCTTTGAATTTGTATAAAAACATGGTATTTAATTTGTATAAATCAAGTATTTCTGTAAGTATGTATGTCCCTGGTATGTAGCAATAAGGAAAAAGAGATCACCAATGGGTTGCAAAGCCACTGGTATGTGTGAAATGGTGCAGGAAGTACTCCAACCTAGCAAATTTTGTACCGGGCTTCCGACTGGAAGACATAGTCACCTCATGGTCCATCCCGCGGGCTCATGGGTGGGGCTCGCTACACCCAAATAGATCTATCACTCCTGTCCCTCGGTCCTACTACGAGGATTAATGGCCTTAAGTATGCGCCTACTCATTCACCTGATCTAAGTAGTATACCCTCCTTAAGCTAACCATACCATGTATAAAAATGTCTGTAATAATTGTAACATGTATTTTACCCCAGACTCTAAGGCTGAACCACCCCAGCCTCTAAGGCTGAACCTCCCCAGCCTCTCTATATTATCACCAGACGATCCATCCCTAGTTATGAAAATCATTCACATTTCGATAATACGCATTTTTTTGTAAAAACCGGTATATTTAATATGATTCATTCGTAAACCATTTGAGTTCCTTGAAATCCGTTCGTAACATGTCTTAAAAATATGAGTTTTCATTCGTTCAAAAACTTTGTATGTTCTTGTAAAACGTGCATGTCTTTCCACCCCGAAAACATTTATAAAAATGTAAAACCGTAAAAAGGTGGGGTTATGAACTAACCTGAATTGCCTTGTTTGAAGCTAGCTAATTACGACTTTGTGATGTCGTTTCCAAGACGAGACTCGCTAGCGTGCATTCTACAATATTCCTAACACGGAATATCTAATAAGTTTCTAAATAAACACGGTAATTAACTACGTGTCATCGAGCTCTACCGAATCGTTAACCGAACGATTCAACGGTAAGTTGTTAACGATGAAGTTATACTTTGTCTAGTTCGTCTATTCGTCAGTAATAATTAATAAGTCTTTTAAGACTTAGTTCCGCATTAGTCGCCTCAAGAAGTCGCACATGTATGTAAAGTATATTTACATAAATATAATGTATACAAAAATATTCGTATGAAGGTAGTATATAATAACCTTGTATTATATATATTGCGTCTTGAATATATTTGCCAATACATACGTATATGTCGTTTCGGCATTTGATATAAATATAAAAAGTTATATTTATTTTACAAAAGCACCATCAAGTTGTTTGTGTTTGAAAATAAATATATAATTATATTTATTTTTATAAATGAGTACGAGTTGCTTGATGTTTGAAATAAACATAAAACTATGTTTATTTTTATAAAAGAATCCGTTATTGTTAGATAGTTGAAATAAATATAAAAACTATATTTATTTTTATAAAACGAATTCGTGTCGTTCAGTGTTTTAAATAAATATATAAACTATATTTATTTTAGTAAAACAATCGTCGTGTTGTTTGATTGACGAAATAAATATACAATATCTTTATCCTTAAGTAAAGAAGTCGTATTATCATCCGACATTTGTAACGTTATAAATCATTACATTGATTTTACAAAAGTTTTGTCGAATTTTCAAAGTTTAAAATAAATATAAAAACTATATTTATTAGTAGTAAATAAATTTCGAATCGTTGTCTTCGTGAGTTGTAAAGCGCCGTCGAAAGAAATCGTATATTTGTATTTGTTTTTCTAAAAGACCATTTTGTATCCGAAAGTTGTTTTATAATAACACGCGTCTAATTTTACGGATTTTCTCGAAAAACGGGCAGAGTTCCCTCTGTTTTTGGACGCCCCGACAACATAAGTTGTCGTTAATCTTTCAAAATTCAACAAGATTCAATCATATTTATATAAACTCAAGTTATATAAACAAGTTAATATACGAAAATGCAAACTTTAAAAATTAACGATTTTATTGTTCGTTTCGAGAGCTCGTTTGTCACGTGAGTAACAATACTATAAAAACACGAAAATATTAGATGTGCCGTTAGTTTTTACCAAGTCTTCGTGTTGGACACCGAACCGAACGTTTGACCGCGTTTGACCAGATTGACCTGTTGACCTGAGCTGTTGACCAACGTTGACCGAAACCTGCGCCGCTGAATCTGAACCCGAACCGGCTGACCGTTGACTGAGCCGCTGACCAAAGTTTACCCGAAAACCCAAACACGAAGCTGAAAAACCCTGAGAGAAACCCGGCTCCCGAAACCCGAAACAAATCTGAGCAAACCCGAAACAAACAAAAATCAAATCATCATTATCATCGGCTTAATCAACCCATCATCTTCAACTGCTCGGAAACATCGCCTCTTCAAACATCAGCAAATAAGATAAAAGAAGAAAAGAAGGAAATAGAGGATGTTTACCGTGAATTCATCGAACCAAGACACCCACGGCCGCTACACCGCCGTGTACGGCGGCGCTGCCGCCGCCCTTCTTTCTCTCTCTCGCCGTCTCCTTCTTTCTCCGATCTCGTTTCTCGATCTTTTCTCCCGTTCCCTCACTTTCTCTCCTGGTTTCTCTCTCTATCACTCTCTCTCCTGACCTCCGCCGCCGCACCACCACCGGACGTGGTGGTGGTCCGTTCCATTACCGAAGCAGGGGGGTGTTGGCTGAGTGAGTGTTTGGTTTGGGTTTCTTTCACAAGAAAAGAAGGAATGAAGTCTGTTGTTGTTTACTCCCTCCGTCCCTTAAAAATTGTCATGGTTTGAAAAACACAAATTTTAAGGCAGACTTGATGATTGCTTTCTTTTGCTTACAAATTTACAATAATACCCTTGACATACATAAAATATCAATAATATAGAAAATGTAAAAAAATGTATTGGCCTACTAAAATTGTACACTGACAACTTTTTTCACACATGATAACTTTTGAATTTCTTCCATTCACTTACATTTCAATGTACCGCCAAAACTATTTTGTTGAGATTAACCATTGAATTTTAGAGCCAACTTGACTTTTAATTTGACTCTGTATGTACCGCCAAATTTTTTTTTAACCGTTTCAATAGTGAACCGCCAAAATACAACTCCAAATTTACCGCCCATTTTTTCCATTCATTGATACAGTAGCCTTTTTAATTCTATAAAATCCCATTTGTTAGTTTGAAGAGTATGTCTATCACTAAGCTTGTCTTTGTATTCAAATGGTTTATATTCAATGGATAACCGTATCAACTTAAACGCTAAGCCCAGATTGACAAACTCCCAACGTCGCACTATATATGAAGTCTTATTGCAGCAAAGTAATGACGGGAAACTAAAATATGGATCTATAAGCGATGTGGCATCACATTTTTCCGTATCTACCCGCACCGTGAGTCGCATTTGGCATCAAGCTAGATTTCAAGTCCAGCATGGATATTTGGTTGATGTATCAAGGAAACCATATATGGCTAAACAAAAAAGGATACAAATCAATTTCGATCAAGTTGCACAAATACCACTACGTCGTCGAACCAATATTCGATCAATTGCGAAAGCACTAAATGTTTCAAAATCAACCGTGCATCGAAGAATAAAAGAAGGTGAACTTCGACCACATACGAATGCCATAAAGCCGAATTTGACTGAGGAGAATAAAAAAGAAAGGTTAGAATTTTGTTTATCTATGATTACACCGTCTTTGTCTAATCCTTCATTTTATGATATGTTTAACGTCGTTCACATTGATGAAAAATGGTTTTACATGTCAAAACCATCTAAACGTTACTACCTTGTACCCGGTGAGGATGACCCATTAAGAACATGTAAATCCAAAAAATTTATCACAAAGGTCATGTTTTTGGCCGCCGTTGCACGACCAAGATTTGACACGTTAGGTAATGAAATTTTCTCGGGAAAGATAGGTATCTTTCCTTTCACAAAACTTGAACCCGCAAAACGTTCAAGTAAGAATCGTGTTGCGGGGACTATGGAGACTAAACCTATCTTGTCGGTGACTAAAGAAGTAACGCGGTCATGGTTAATTGATAAAGTACTACCGGCTATTAGGGATAAATGGCCGCAAGGTCATACGGGTCCAATATTTATTCAACAAGATAATGCGAAGCCGCATATTAGTATTGACGATGAACAATTCGTTCAAGAAGCATCTCGAGGTGGGTTTGATATTCGACTTCGTTTTCAACCTCCAAATAGCCCGGATTTAAATGTGTTAGACCTCGGGTTTTTCCGCGCTATTCAATCACTTCAAGAACAAGAGGTTTTAGGATCAATCGATGAATTGGTTCATGCGGTACAAACTTCTTTTCACAAAATGTCATCGCGTGAGCTTAACAATGTCTTTTTGACTCTACAAACATGCATGAAAGAAATCATGAAGGTACATGGTGGCAACAATTATCAGACACCACATATCAGTAAAGGTCGACTGGAACGTCAAGGAAGGTTACCGTTGCAAATCGAGTGTGATAGCAATTTGATTGATGAAGCGGTTTCGTGTTTAAATCACTAGGAAATGATGTAAAAGACGAAGCAAGGAAAATGACTTCTGAGTGCATGCATATTTAAAAATGAATTGGAGAAGAAAGATCCTTTTGTCTTGTTCACCTTTTGTCTATGTAGTCATGTAAATGTATGAAGTCTAAAGTTGCAGAATGTAATGTACTGCTATTTTTGGGAATTAAAAGAAGTCTTTTGTCTTGTTTTGTTAGTTTATCAAAATAATTGTTTATTAATGTTACTGTAGTTGTGTAGGCTAAGGGTAAAATTGGAAATTTGACTAGTAGCTTTTGGAAGTGGACAATTGTAATGGGACAAATAAAAAAGGGAATATGGACAATTTTTAAGGGACGGAGGGAGTAATATGTAATCGAGAGAGAGAGTGGAAGGAGAGATGGATAGGTTTTAAATATGTGAGAAGAGTGATAATATAGAGATCAGTGATTTCTTGTGTGGATCTTGTGAAAAAAAGAAAAAAAAATCTACAAGAGATTTCATGAAGATTTGATCAAGATTCGTAGTAGATTTAGTGGATTTTGCAGAGATTTGTAAGATCTAAAGAGATTTTATAAGATTTTGTATGGATTTGCTAGGATTCTAATGTATTATGTGCAGGTTTAGGCTTGTGGGTTTTGGGCTTGGGCCCAGGGCCCACAAGCCCATCTCATGTGTAAGTGGCCCGTAATTCCTACGAGACCCGTTGTCAAATCCTGAACTCCGTTTAATGTCAAAAATTAAAATACACAAAAATACGGTCGGTAGTCGTTGTTTGCACGCCCGTTCGTCGATTACGGTAATAATCGCGAAAGATTGTATCGTTGTCGTCTTTAATCCGTTTTTCGATCCGGTTTCGACTGTAGTCACTAAAATTTAATTACGAAGCTAAAATATATCGTAAAAATTTAATATCTGTCGTCGTTGTCAGTATTCTGTTTGGTTTCAATCCGTTGTCGCTTATCATTCAGCAGATTTTTCCGTAAATCACCGATTACGCCCCGTAAAGTTGGTTAGCCGTTTCTAGGCACTCAAAAGGCCTAATTAAGTTAATTTGCGCTGTAAACACTTTTTATTATCGCGTTAATCGCCTGTTAATCATGTAATTAAGAGCCGTAAATCACCGGTTGTCACATTCTCCCCCTGTTATAGAAATTTCGTCCTCGAAATTTAAACTATGTTATCTCCTCAGAATTGTGTTGTTTGCAGGTAAGTCCGAATAATAACAAAGTGAATGACTGCGTAATCGAAACAAGACTTATTCGAATCATGTGAATTTAATGACATTCCTCAACAATAAGAACCCAATGGTTTACAATAAATGTGTTTCAGCAAATCGATGTCAAAGGAAACAAGTCGTATAGATACAGTCACTAGTCTGACTAAGTCAACAGGGACCCAACAATGAAAGGAACTTCGACCAATCGATTTCCATATGAACGTTTACAACGTGTAAATGAGTTCTAGAAGCAATAACACCCACTGGATGAACTTAGAATTAACAATCTCAAATGTAATAGTTTGCATGGAACGCTCGATCGTGATCAGCGCAAGCTGCAAGTCATACCGACGCCACAAGGTGTCGTAATGAATGAAACAATTCAATAATAGGGGTGATCGAACAAGTATCACCTGTGTTTTGCATGAAACGCTCAATCATGATTAGCCCAAGCTACAAGTTTGTACTGACACCACAAGGTGTCGTAGTGATTTAAATAATTCAATAATAGCGGTGATCAAACAAATTCACTGTGTTTGAAGTCAATTGAAAGCGCAATGAAGTAAATCTGAAAATTTATTTCTAACAACATCATAGGATTTTCAATTGAAATTTGAACATCAAAGAAATAATGTTTTTGATCGAAGACGAAGAAGCAATGAATATCGCAAAACATTCGATCGATGTTGAAAGGACCGTTAGGAGGTATACCGGAATATGAAATGAACTTTGTGTACCCTTGTCTTATCACACGATTGTGTTAAGACTGTTGTAATGTGATAAATCAAAGCGGATTTAATCTAAATAAATAAATAAATAAATAAATAAATAGTTAAATTCGTGCATGAGATATGTAAGCGAGATTAGCGCAAGCTTCAAATAAGTGAAAATACCACCACAAGGTGTCGAAATCAACAAACAATTTAATGGAGTCGAATGCCAAACAATTTTACTTCGACTTGAAACAAATGAAACATTTGTTAAAAACGAATTTTGAATATGATGCTCTCAATACATCATATGATGCTCTGAAGTGAATATGTGTAATGGACAAGTTCAAACAATTGAACTTGGTTTTAGCACAAACCGACAATAAATATATGTATCGACAAGAAAACTTTCGGCATGGTCACCACGAAAAACCATGTATGTAACTTGAAAAGAAAAGAAATTTCAAGGAAATGTGTTGACTTGATAACAAAGGAGTCAACAGTTACAATAATGCGGGTCATTCGAATCACAAATCAATAATTAGATTTAGCGAAATAACATTTGAACTTTGATGAAGCGCTTATTCAAAACAAAACCACATGCGTCACAAACGATGCATGCGTAACATATGAGTTTTCAAGAAATGAAGCAAATGAATATTCGCTATACTGGAAGAAATGATCGTGACACAATGACCATTAAGAGGAGTAGAGATACGAAAATCTACTCAGTAAATGTGAAAGTCGAAATTTCAATAAAAGAAATTTGAGGACTATACATGGGGTTGCATGTGATGTCCGGTTGTTAGGTGACATTACCATGGAATGTCGAACATAACGTACTCGTCGTTTTATTAGGTAGGGGGAAATGCGGAGACATTCGTCTTCTCCCTGGCGTGATTTGTGTTGTTGCAGGATCGCGTGACAAGTTGTCGTTTCCTGATCGTTAGTTCTCCTGCTGACATGAATCTAGCGTCATCATTGAATTGCGCCATCGTGTCTTTTCAAAGGCCTCGCCTCGATAGTGGTATGTGTCGTACTTCAACCTCCGTTGATGTATATCTTAAGTTTCACGTATACCTGTGCACTAGCGTTACATTTCGCGTAGAATGTGATGTACTCCGACATCCGTTGACGTAAAATTTGAGTTTCATGTACTCTCGTGCACTAGCGTTTCGTTATTCGTAGGCTGCCTGCTCGGGAAGTTAAAATATCATAGACAATATGGATAATAGTGTGTGCCCGAGTTAATATTCGCGGTTCCTACGTGATGACCTTTAATGAACTTCAACATAAGTTTCCGAAGGTCTTAAATGCATGTGTCCTAAACTCTCAGAGCTCTGTGTACTGTATGTAATTGTTTTATGCACCGTGTATGAAACACCACAATAGCGTATGTTTGAAAACAAAATCTTGACTGTTTGTTTTTCGGCAACGGTTGGAGACCATATTCGAGTACTATGCGTTCTGTATGTATTCGGGTTTTAATATTCTAAGTTCCCAGAGAAAAGTGAGGTTAGAGCCTAGGTATCACAACAGAAACCTAATTCGCTGTAACCTATAGCTCTGATACCAATCTGTCACACCTCGATATATCAGAGCATTGGCGTCACTGGACCGGTGTCTTCATTGAACAACGGAAGCAAATAAGTTAAGTCTTTTAGAAAATGAATGCCACTAAGTACTCAACTTCACATGGTTCTCCTATTCCAACCGAGCCTTGTCTTAGAAATGCAACCTGAGAAAGAAACATGCGAAAAATAAACATAAAGTTGAGCGAGTTCATAGTTTATTTGTAAAAGATTTGACATGAATAACCGGTTTTTGAAATATTGTTGAGAAAATGAATTTAAAATCATTTTATTGTCATGTTATATGGAAACTTTGTGTTTGTAACGCATTATGTTCGTAATACCGTCAATGCCCACCCTGACTTTGACTCTATGCCCGCATACTCCTATGCTTTGAATTTGTATAAAAACATGGTATTTAATTTGTATAAAACAAGTATTTCTGTAAGTATGTATGTCCCTGGTATGTAGCAATAAGGAAAAAGAGATCACCAATGGGTTGCAAAGCCACTGGTATGTGTGAAATGGTGCAGGAAATACTCAAACCTAGCAAATTTTGTACCGTGCTTCCGGCTGGAAGACATAGTCACCTCACGGTCCATCCCGCGGGCTCATGGGTGGGGCTCGCTAGACCCAAATAGATCTATCACTCCTGTGCCTCGGTCCTACTATGAGGATTAATGGCCTTAAGTATGCACCTACCCATTCACCTGATCTAAGTAGTATACCCTCCTTAAGCTAACCATACCATGTATAAAAATGTCTGTAATAATTGTAACATGTATTTTACCCCAGCCTCTAAGGCTGAACCTCCCCAGCCTCTCTATATTATCACCAGACGATCCATCCCTAGTTATGAAAATCATTCACATTTCGATAATACGCATTTGTTTTGTAAAAACCGGTATATTTAATATGATTCATTTGTAAACCATTTGAGTTCCTTGAAATCCGTTCGTAACATGTCTTAAAAATATGAGTTTTCATTCGTTCAAAAACTTTGTATGTTCTTGTAAAACGTGCACGTCTTTCCACCCCGAAAACATTTATAAAAATGTAAAACCGTAAAAAGGTGGGGTTATGAACTCACCTGAATTGCCTTGTGCGAAGCTAGCTAATTACGACTTTGTGATGTCGTTTCCAAGAAGAGACTCGCTAGCGTGCATTCTACAATATTCCTAACACGGAATATCTAATAAGTTTCTAAATAAACACGGTAACTAACTACGTGTCATCGAGCTCTACCGAATCGTTAACCGAACGATTCAACGGTAAGTTGTTAACGATGAAGTTATACTTTGTCTAGTTCGTCTATTCATCGGTAATAATTAATAAGTCTTGTAAGACTTAGTTCCGCGTTAGTCGCCTCAAGAAGTCGCACATGTATGTAAAGTATATTTACATAAATATAATGTATACAAAAATATTCGTATGAAGGTAGTATATAATAACCTTGTATTATATATATTGTGTCTTGAATATATTTGCCAATACATGCGTATATGCCGTTTCGGCATTTGATATAAATATAAAAAGTTATATTTATTTTACAAAAGCACCATCAAATTGTTTGTGTTTGAAAATAAATATATAATTATATTTATTTTTATAAATGAATACGAGTTGCTTGATGTTTGAAATAAACATAAAACTATGTTTATTTTTATAAAAGAATCCGTTATTGTTAGATAGTTGAAATAAATATAAAAACTATATTTATTTTTATAAAACGAATTCGTGTCGTTAAGTGTTTTAAATAAATATATAAACTATATTTATTTTAGTAAAACAATCGTCGTGTTGTTTGATTGACGAAATAAATATACAATATCTTTATCCTTACGTAAAGAAGTCGTATTATCATCCGACATTTGTAACGTTATAAATCATTACGTTGATTTTACAAAAGTTTTGTCGAATTTTCAAAGTTTAAAATAAATATAAAAACTATATTTATTAGTTGTAAATAAATTTCTAATCGTTGTCTTCGTGAGTTGTAAAGCGCCGTCGAAAGAAATCGTATATTTGTATTTGTTTTTCTAAAAGACCATTTTGTATCCAAAAGTTGTTTTATAATAACACGCGTCTAATTTTACGGATTTTCTCAAAAAACGGGCAGAGTTTCCTCTGTTTTTGGACGCCCCGACAACATAAGTTGTCGTTAATCTTTCAAAATTTAACAAGATTCAATCATATTTATATAAACTCAAGTTATATAAACAAGTTAATATACGAAAATGCAAACTTTAAAAATTAACGATTTTATTGTTTGTTTCGAGAGCTCGTTTGTCACGTGAGTAACAATACTATAAAAATGCGAAAATATTAGATGTGTCGTTAGTTTTTACCAAGTCTTCGTGTCGGACACCGAACCGAACGTTTGACCGCGTTTGACCAGATTGACCCGAGCTGTTGACCAGCGTTGACCGAAACCCGCACCGCTGAATCTGAACCCGAACCGGCTGACCGTTGACTGAGCCGCTGACCAAAGTTTACCCGAAAACCCAAACACGAAGCTGAAAAACCCGAGAGAAACCCGGCTCCCGAAACCCGAAACAAATCTGAGCAAACCCGAAACAAACAAAAATCAAATCATCATTATCATCGGCTTAATCAACCCATCATCTTCAACTGCTCGGAAACATCGCCTCTTCTAACATCAGCAAATAAGATAAAAGGAGGAAATAGAGGATGTTTACCGTGAATTCATCGAACCAAGACACCCACGGCCGCTACACCGCCGTGTACGGCGGCGCTGCCGCCGCCCTTCTTTCTCTCTCTCGCCGTTTCCTTCTTTCTCCGATCTCGTTTCTCGATCTTTTCTCCCGTTCCCTCACTTTCTCTCCTGGTTTCTCTCTCTATCACTCTCTCTCCTGACCTCCGCCGCCGCACCACCACCGGACGTGGTGGTGGTCCGTTCCATTACCGAAGCAGGGGGGTGTTGGCTGAGTGAGTGTTTGGTTTGGGTTTCTTTCACAAGAAAAGAAGGAATGAAGTCTGTTGTTGTTTAATATGTAATCGATATAGTGGAAGGAGAGATGGATAGGTTTTAAATATGTGAGAAGAGTGATAATATAGAGATCAGTGATTTCTTGTGTGGATCTTGTGAAAAAAAGAAAAAAAAAAATCTACAAGAGATTTCATGAAGATTTGATCAAGATTCGTAGTAGATTTAGTGGATTTTGCAGAGATTTGTAAGATCTAAAGAGATTTTATAAGATTTTGTATGGATTTGCTAGGATTCTAATGTATTATGTCCAGGTTTAGGCTTGTGGGTTTTGGGCTTGGGCCTAGGGCCCACAAGCCCATCTCATGTGTAAATGGCCCGTAATTCCTACGAGACCCGTTGTCAAATCCTGAACTTCGTTTATTGTCAAAAATTAAAATACACAAAAATACGGTCGGTAGTCGTTGTTTGCACGCCCGTTCGTTGATTACGGTAATAATCGCGAAAAATTGTATCGTTGCCGTCTTTAATCCGTTTTTCGATCCGGTTTCGACTGTAGTCACTAAAATTTAATTACGAAGCTAAAATATATCGTAAAAGTTTAATATCTGTTGGCGTTGTCAATATTCTGTCTGCTTTCAATACGTTGTCGCTTATCATTCAGCAGATTTTTCCGTAAACCACTGATTACGCCCCGTAAAGTTGGTTAGCCATTTCTAGGCACTCAAAAGGCCCAATTAAGTTAATTTGCGCTGTAAATACTATTTATTATCTCGTTAATCACCTGTTAATCATGTAATTAAGAGCCGTAAATCACCGGTTGTCACATATATTTATACTCTTTTCTTTTAACTTCAAAAGTTTTGAGATAAACACACTTTTGAGTTTTTTGTGATTTTCCTTCTTCCCTTTTTACCCTTCCCATTCATAAGTAATGAAATACTTACTGGGAGATCTTTATTGAAGACACACTTAATCCAAAATCATTTTGCAGTAATGTTTTGAGAGATCTGGCCACATTTGTACATGTTTTATTATCAAATCTCACATTACATATGATTTGGACTATTTTGACCCCTGATTTTCTTAATGTATTTCAACAAGGTTGATTTGGTCCTTTTGAGGATTCTCAACTTGTTTTTCAACACATAAGATCTAATGACTAAAGTTTTAATTTCCCTATTTTTAAGTTAGCAAAAACACTAAGGTTTATACGAACATAGGTTTTTGTTAATCTGAGGTTCATACTTTAGCATCAAACATGATGAAACCATCACAAATTTCATAACAACAATTGAAATCAATTTTGAAATGAACTGATTATACCATAGCTACCAGACATGTTTTCTTATCTGAAAACTATGGGTGATTTGTGCATGACTTCACTTGTTGTGTGAAATTTGTGTGTCTTATGACATCTTGGTTGTTTTACAGAGTTTTTGAATAGCAATTTTGAACGTGATTACTTGTTACTCTGTTTTTCAACTGAATACAATCAACCTTAGTATCAATGAATTTTGAGCTGAACGGTTATGTCAAATTGATTGTTAGATCGAATTTGACTGTCCGAACTCTGATACCAATTGTTAGGATCGGAGGCTCTCATGATTGTGTTTGTTTGTTTAATTTGAACAAATCAATAGATATGAAATGAAATTAAGTGCAGCGGAAATGAAAACAAACTTTGTTAAACACAATCAAATAGGAGAAATAGTTTTGATAAACTCATGCTTTTCATCAGTCAAAAGGTTAAAAAGCATATCAAAAGATTACAAAGCAAGTTTACAAATTAAACTCCCCCTCAGCCAGATACTCCATGGTTGATTGCACAAGATGAAAGGATTAGACTAGAGGAGAAGAACTCACTCAGTCAATCAAATGTAACAGTACAGGGTACTGTTCCATTTATAGGCAAACCAAACCACTGAAGCAACTTAGCTGACGTCACCATGAAAGTGACATCTAACAACCTAACAAACTCTATCTACTGATCTATAACTACTGACCATACAGACATTGATTGCATTCTAAGCACTGGTATATAAACACTGATTCTTCATTCCACTGATGTAGTCAACCACTGATGTTGAGTATCAGTGCTTTCTTCAAAGGGTGATCAGACCTTGAATGGGCAGTGCTTTAACTCTTCAGCAGTGCTTGGAATCCGTCAATAGATTGAGCTTCAGTCTTTAATCTTCATCAGTACTTTAGTAACAGTTGTCTTATTGAGCAGTGCTTTGAAGTCTGTCAGTTGCCAGATAACCACTGTCAAGGGGAAAGTTTAATGCAAACAACTGCTTATTATGAATCCACTGTTGTGATCCGGTTTTGGCTCTTATTATCTGTTCCTCTGATAGGGTTCAATCCCAACACTGCCCATCTACAAGAATGTATAACTTAGCAGATGGTTCCTTTGGCAAACGTATACCTTAGCAGATGTTTTGAAATTGTGGGTAATTTCAAATTCAAAATGCACGGGGATATGTAATTTGCAATTAATGCATGTCATTCACTCACTTCTGTCAATCATCTTCTTATATAAACTGATTTATATTCTCATTTCACTGTTCATGTTTACATTCTCGTGTTCTCTTCTTTTGTATTTTCAAACCACATTTCTAATGTATCTCTCCCTCAAATTCCTTCTTCTTAATACTCGACATTTGTTCATAAAGGATAAGAGAAAACAGAAGCTCTCTCTGACCCACTTTCAGAACAAATTTTGGGGATATGTGGTTTGCCTTGATGATGGTAATGTGATATATATGATTATGTTTGTTTTGGTTTTTGATTTTACTAAAGTTTTTTTATCTGAGTTATGACTAAATGATGATTGTGAATGATCTGAGCAGATGATGATGATGATGATGATTGTTCTACGGTTGTTTCCAGCATCATTGTTCCAACATCGTTTAAAGTATGTTTTTTTTGCTACTCTAATTTCGAAATTTTGAATTTTTTTATTTTGAAGTGATATACTCTAATTTTCGCTTTATATTTCAATCTAATCACAGTTGTTTGAAATTCATACAATCATCTGCGGGTTATTTTAGGTTTGTATTAAAAGAAGCATAAAGTTAAATTAAACACAAAGAAAGATTATTAAATATACATTTAAAATAATTTTTTGCTTATGACTAAACGATGATTATATATGACTTGGGCAGATGATGATGATGTAGAACCCACAGTAGTTCCTACTAAACGCAAGAAAGGATCTGCTACTGCTGTAAAATAAGATTTTATTTTACTAGAGATTTGTTCTTTCCTGCCTTTTTTTTATTAAAAGAAGCATAAAGTTTGGTTTAAATCAGCCCTTTATGAAGCAAGTTGAGGATTAAGTATATGAGGATAGGGCTACTCTTCAACAACTGAAGAAGTGTTTTCATGTACTGCATCTTGGTCTGTTCACGAGAGACCAGGTTTCCAGAAACCTGATGGTGATGTATTCAGTACTTCCGTGGAGTTCATGGTGATTGTTGAAGATATACATTGAGAAGTTCGGTATCGATGGAGTTGAAGCTAAAAGCACTAAATTTTTGCTGTTAGATTCGTAAATTTCTTGGTGTTGTTGTTAGATTTTAAAGTTTCGTTGTTCAGTACTCAATGTAATTGTTGATCTTTTAATCCTCATAATTAAATTTTAATCCTATTAATGTTTGTGGAGCATTTTATTTTTACTAGTTTTAAGGTGAATAAATATTATTATGTAATTTTTAATATCATCTGATTATTGCAGATCGGTACTTTTGATGTAGAAGTGAAATTGTCTCTGAGTTTAATTAGATTATGTTGATGTTGTATCAATTTCTGTTAGTGTATAGATCTGTCAAAGTTAAAGTTTGCCAAAAGAGAACTGCTCTAAATCATCATCTGCTGATCTAACGGTTGTTTGACTTGCTACTGTTGCCAACATCTGTTGTTGTCTAATAGAGCTCTTCGAAGAATTTCCTCCTCTCAATTGTAAATACTGATGCATCTGTTACTTTAACTCTCTGTCTAAGGTAAAGTCTGCCCAAAGAGAACATTTGTTTAGTGGTGATCTTCTGCTAATCTAACGGCTGTTTGCTTGCTACTGTTGACAATATCTGTTGTTGGCTAACAGATGTTCGCAATATCTTTGTCTGCTGGAGTTGCAGAAGCATTTGTTTACTATGTAGAGTATTGCTGGTCTTTAAATGAATAGATTTTTTATCTGAGTTATGACTAAATGATGATTGCAAATGAAGTGATTTTTTATCTGAGATTTTTTATCTGTGTTAAAATACGTTTAATTTCAAACCACTGCTCTATATTCAAATGTCAAAGGTCTGGCCCACATTCAAGATGGCAAACCACTGCCCATCGCCAAGAAAGTACAACTTAGCAGATTTTCCTTTGGCAAACATATACCTTAGCAGATGTTTTGAAATTTCCGGTAATTTCAAATTCAAAATGCCTGGGGATATGTACTTTGCAATTAATGCATGTCACTCACTCCGTTCTGTCTTATGGTAAAGGTGTTTTATGGTAAATGAAGAGGTTAATTGTAATTATAATAACGTGTTTAATTTTATACTTTTCCCATGGAAATGCATTAAAAGCCTAATGAGTGTCGCATCATATTCTTTCGTCTAACGATGTATTTAGTCATAATCGCCTTCATTGGGTATATAAAATACATTGGGCAGAGGTTTTCATCATTACCGTTTTTATCCATCTACTCAATCATCTTCAAAAGTTTTTTGTTTATCAATATCATTACAATTTCTTTTACTTTCAAAGACGCTTTGGTTCACTGCAAAATGGAAAACATTGGGTTTCAAGTGATTGTTGACGAAATTTTCACAAGGCTCTATGCAGAAGATATTGGTCGTTTGAAATGTCTTTCCAAGAATTTTTATAGGGAACTATCAAGTTATGGATTTCAGATGATGCATGGTCTCCGAAGTGGAGATTCACTACAAAAGAAACTACTCTCCTTTAAAGACACGTCAATTGTCGTTGACGACGTAGTTGCTGGTAATTTGGATGTTGTTAGAAGCAAAACCTTAACTTTTCCTAACAATGTCCACCCTAGCTTCTTACGTATTCTATCGTCATTTAATGGATTGTTGTTAGTTTGCAATGAAGGGATTTGTTGTGAGCTGATTCTTTGGAATCCAACTACCAGGTGCTATAAGGTTTTGTCTGACGACTACTTAAATTACAATCATGATCAAAACTCTGATACTGGTGGAATTTATTTTGATCAATTCAATAATCTGAAAGTGCTGAACATCAGATTTTACCGTAATGTAGCTACTGCTCGTGTTTACTCACGACGTCGTGAGTCATGGAGAACAATAAATTTCGGTAGCGTAAATAATTATGGTTCAAGTGGTTATTCATGGTCTACAGGAGTTTATGCTGATAAAACCATATATTTCATGGTATCAAATTATTGGTATCCACTAGGTGAGAGTAACATCGTTGCTTTCGATGTTCTTTTTGAGACTTTCAGAATGCTTCGTTTTCCAGAGAGTATTGTAGTCAATCCTTGCCAAGGGATTTTTTGACCATCGCAAAGTGGTTGCATTTGATTGTTATTGGAAAGTCTGCTGAGCTAATTGCTGATTTGCTCAGATATGAAGAAGAAGGCTGGATGAAGGTGTTTGCTTTCAATAATCCTCGTGTAGTAGATTATGTAGATAGCCGCCGAAGGACTAATATAATTGAAAACAACAAGTGGCTGATGACAAGCATCTGGGGGGATATGGTTGAAGTTGATCTGAGCAACGAACTTCTGAAATACCTCCAACATGTTGACAACTACAATGGTCCGAAAGGAGATTTATTTATCGAGACTACTATTTCGCCCATTGATTAGGAATTAGTATGCTGTATTTTACTAAATGTTGTTTGCTGTTTTGAACTTTGTTTATTATATAGTTAACTCTGTTTGACACTTGTAGTTTTTATATTATTAGTTGTGTTAAAATTATTAAGCATGTTTGTTATTTAAATTAACTAAATGAATATTTAGGTTTGAGAGTGTAAAAGCTTGTAATATTGGCAAAGGTCTGTTTAAATGATCAAAGCTCTGTTATTGTGTATGTTTGAAAATAAAACAGTGGTTGATACATCAAGTCAACAGATTGTTGAAAACAGATGTTTGGAACTACTGTTGGGATAAAGCAGAGTGTTGTGGAGAAAACTGTGGTTGAAACCGCTGTTTGGTTAAAACGGTGGTTTAAAACCACTGTTGGGTTAAAATAGTGTTTTGTGGAGGTTGAAGGGGATTGAAACGACTGTTGGGTTAAAATATTGTTTTTTAGAGAAGGAACATGCTTGAATGCAAATGTTATTTTGTTTACAAAAGATTAATAAATTGTATATTTTTGTATTTTTTATACTCTAAACTTTAAGTATTTAAGGTTGAAGTTGAAGTTGAAGTTGGGGAGATATGGTTGAATTTGATTTAAGCAATGAAGTTTTGAAATACCTCCAACATGTTGACAACTACAGTGATCCGAAAGGAGCTTTATTTATCGAGACTACTGTTTCGCCCATTGATTAGAAATTAGTATGCTGTATTTTACTGAATATCGTTTGCTGTTTTGAACTTTGTTTATTATATAGTTGCCTCTATTTGACACTTGTAGTTTTTATATAATTAGTTGTGTTAAAATTATTAACCATGTTTGTTATTTAAATTAACTCAATGAATATTTAGGTTAGAGAGTGTAAAAGCTTGTAATATTGGCAAAGGTCTGTTTAAATGATCAAAGCTCTGTTATTGTGAACAAATGTTTGAAAATAAAACAGTGGTTGATACATCTGTTGAATTTGGTCAACAGATGGATAAAAACAGATGTTTGGAACCACTGTTGGGATAAAGCAGAGTGTTGTGGAGAAAATTGTGGTTGAAACCGCTGTTTGGTTAAAACGGTGGTTTAAAACCACTGTTGGGTTAAAATAGTGTTTTGTGGAGGTTGAAGGTGATTGAAACGACTGTTGGGTTAAAATATTGTTTTTTGGAGAAGGAACATGCTTGAATGCAAATGTTATTTTGTTTACAAAAGATTAATAAATTGTATATTTTTATATTTTTTTATACTGTAAACTTTAAGTATGTTAGGATCTGAGTTTTTTTTATTGTGTTTTTGTTTAAGAAATAATGAAGATGAACAAGTAATGCAGCGGAATTAAAATGGAAATAAACTTTGCACACAATCAAACGGGAGAAATGCTTTTAACACACAAGTATAACATTGAACCGAATGCTTGAATTTATAATCACCGATTACAACTTTGCATGCATGTAATACAAACTACCCCTCAGCCTGAGCTCACAATGAATTGTTCGTACAAAAAGACAAGTGGTGAAAGAGCCAATAGAACAGTACAGGGTACTGTTCTATTTATAGGCACGAGCAAACCACTAAAGCATATTGGCTGACGTCACCATGAAAGTGACATCTAACCTCCTAACAACCTCTAACAACTGATCTAATACAAACACTGCTTAGCTAACTACTGATAGCAATACATTACAAAAGAAAAGACTAAACTACTGCTATATCCTTCCACTGTTGTGACTCCAGCAGTGCTTTGTTTCTTCAGCAGAGCTTGACCCATAACAGTAGATTGATCATCAGGGCTTTAGTCTTCATCAGTCTTTATACTTGATCAACAGTTGTAAGGCAGCAGTTGTTGTAAAGGATCAGTGGATGTAGGTTATCAGTTGTTAGAATCACTTTCAAGGGGAGAGACTTGTATACATCCACTACTTATTCTGGATCCACTGTTCTGACCCAGTTTTGGCTTTAATCAACTGTTCCTCTGGTAGGGTTCAATCCCAACAAAGTATTTAAGGTTGAAATTGAAGTTGGGGAGATATGGTTGAAGTTGATTTGAGCAATGAACTTTTGAAATACCTCCAACATGTTGACAACTACAGTGATCCGAAAGAAGCTTTATTTATCGAGACTACTGTTTCGCCCATTGATTAGAAATTATTATGTTGTATTTTATTCAATGATGTGTGTTGTTTTGAAGTTTGTTTATTATATAGTTACCTCTGTTTGACACTTTCATATTTTATATAATTAGTTGTGTTAAAATTATTAACGATGTTTGTTATTTAAATTAATTAAATGAATATTTAGGTTTGAGAGTTTAAATGATGAAAGCTCTGTTGTTGTGAACAGATGTTTGAAAATAAAATAGTAGTTGGTACATCTGTTGACTTTGGTTAACAGATGGATGAAAACGGATGTTTGAAACCACGGTTGGGTTAAATGTATTTGTTGTGGAGAAAACTATGGTTGAACTTGCTGTTGGGTTAAAACGGTGGTTTGAAACCACTGTTGGGTTAAAATAGTGTTTTGTGGAGGTTGAAGGAACATGTTTGAATGCAAATGTTATTTCGTTTACAAAAGATTAATAAATTGTATATTTTTGTATTTTTTTATACTCTAAACTTTAAGTATTTACCGACTGACTTATTTATTTATAAGTCTATAAATATAACCATATTCATCATTTATATTTGTTATGCATGGTTTTCTAGGAACGACCCGTGTTTACACACGGGTCTTACCGCTAGTCTAATATAATAAAGTAAACAATCTATGGACACGTGTCACGTGTTTAGGGCATCTATTTTCTACTTTTACCGCTCACATTTCTGGATTGTAATTGTAATACGGGTCAAGTTCGGTGCTCCTTTATTGGTTATATAAAAAAACTAGGTACCCGTGTGATACACGGGCTGAACTAATAATATATGTCAAAGTAATGGAAATGCTATATAATATTGGCCTTAAATAATGACTATCTACAGTTGCTCCCATGACAAGCTTAGTGACATTATGCTCATGTTTGAAATCAACCACCATTCTCATTGAACCCTTTTCAGTGAATCCATGCTCACCTGATAAAATACACTTTGAAAATTATTTCAATAGTAATCTATTTTCTTTAATGGTTTTATGATTGAAAAATGATACCCACCCCTGATTTGTGACAAATCTGTTCATATTTGTTAAGAAGTTGAAGCATATATTGCCATCGCGGGTTGCCAGCCAAGATGCATAGATGTGTATTTTGTGCGCACGGTCAACTGCTCCCAAACTACACTTCCACAGTCGCATTCGGCAGTCATTAATGTGCTCGAGTTGTTAACTTATTATAAGAAGTAGGGCTCGTTTCACGTACCTAATCAGTCGGCTAAAAAATAAACCAAGTCTAAACCATAGTATGCACATCTAGACTGCAATCGAAGGTCAAACCTAATAAAATTGCTTGTACTGCAATGAGAATTTAGCAGACTAACTTTTAGCTCTTGCTTTCTGCGATTAACATGAATATTATTACGAATAACAATAGTAAGAAGATTTGTGAGTGCAGTATAAATATATGAAGATTCTTGAACTAATTCTCAAGAGCACAGAGGAAATTAACAATCCAATTTTCTCTCTTCATGAAGAACGTCTTACAAATATGAAGTTGAAACAAACTCATAAATTAGGGGCACCACATAGTGAGGGGCACGGCTATTCATAAAGCAAAAAACTATTTCTTTTTTACTACCTGTATATATGAAATCAAAACACTCAAAAGACATAAAAGAAGCGACTTTACAAAGAAATCTCCAAATCAGGAAGTAATGAAGTTTAACAAAAAGGCCCCAAATAAACCATAAGCATCCAACTATTATATGAACGTATAAGTAATTATTCCAATCTACCTTTTTTCAACTTATTACCCTTTAATTCAATTAATAAACAAGATGAAAGATTTCATAACCATCATACGACCATCATCGTTGTGGAAACGATTCAAACCTAAGGCTAAGATGTATAACACTTAGATACACAGAATTGCTACAAATTAAATCATATTATAAACACGTACAATTTAATCGATACAATAGTTACCTTGAACTGGAGTTCGATCGACTGGCGAAGGTTGGTTTGAGTGCTTGCGACTGCGGCGACTTCTCCTACCTAGACGGGCTGTTCGAGTGTTCAACAGAAGGTGAGCCATGTCATCGGGTATTCATGATAGGGTGCGATTTCGTTTCAGACAGATCGAGATCCTTATGAAAACAATAGGGTGGGGAGGGTTGTGTAACTGATGTGCGTTGAAGTGTTATATATATTAGGTGTAGATTTTAAGCCCTTTTAACACTTATTTTTAACCAAGTTTTAAATTTATAAAACACGATATTTTACTAACACTAAACACACATATGGGCAAGTGCACCCATCGTGAGCGTAGTATAGCGTTGGTAAGATACCGAGGTCGTCCAAGGACACAAGAGCTTTTAGTACCGGTTTATCCTCAACGTCTAATCAAAATAAAAAGTTTAGAAAAAAGGTTTTAAACTAAGAAAAATAAAAACTAACTAAAATGCTGAAAATAAAAATAAAAACAGATAGACAAGATGAATCACTTGGTTCCGACTCGTATCTAGTATAACCTTTGATTATTTCCGCACTTTTGCACATAATTAAGAGATTATCTTAGTTATTGTAGTAGGCCCCTCTTTTGAAGGTGACGTTACCCTCACCCCAGTAGTTTGAGTCAGCAAGGATACAATCCTAAAAGGGTGGATTATTGGAAGATAATGAATTAAGTTATTAATGCAGTATTATGGTAGGCCCCGCTTTTGGCGGTGACGTTACCCTCGGCTAAGTAGTCTGAGTCAGCAGGGATACAGTCCTAAATAGCCGGGTTATAGTATTAATAGTAGTTAACTTATGAGGGGATCAAAGAGTTTGGACCCCCGCCATCCAATACCGTGAAGTATTGAAGGAGGTCCTACTAAATTTGACCCAGGTCCATTGCAGGACCTCTAAACGCTGAACAATGGCAAGACCTTTACCAAACCGTTCCCTTAACCCCCGACCAGGTAGCAAACATACCTCCATATAGACCGTGGAGATATGAATGGTGAAAATCTTTTATTTTATATAGACAGTAAAATAATGCCAAGACACCACGGACAAACGATAAGGAAAGATCACCTTCAACATAAGTAACTAGTTATTAAAGTCATTAATACAAAACCAAATAAAAAGTGCAAAAGATTAGACATAAAAAGTATTATACTAGACACTTTGTCTTCACCAAGTGATGTAAGAGACTTAGGCAAACATGGCCTTGATTGTCAAGAACTCTTACGATCAATCTTGGATCCCGAGACGACTCACACACTCTACGATGGACAATGGATGATGGTGGTGGATGATGGTGTTGTGATGGTGGTGGGTGGTGGATGAAGTGTGAGAGAGGTGGTGTGCCAAGGGATGAGTTGAAATGAAACCAAGCACTCCTATTTATAGGCTGAACAGAGGGCTGGGCACGGCCCCGTGTCCGCTGAGCACGGCCCCGTGCCTGTCTGACACTCTCTCTCCTTATTAATTGTAATTCGCAATTACAATTAATGCGCCTGCTGTACTTTTGCCACGCCCCCGTGTTCACTGGGCACGGCCCCATGGTGGGCAATAGAAGCTTCTATAGGTTTGTCTTTTCTGCTGCTTCTTGGGCACGGCCCCGTGCTGGCTGAGCACGGGGCGTGTTCAGTCTTCTGCCTTCTCTATTTTGCTTTGGAAGATGCCGTTGAGGGGTCGGGCAGTCCACTTATGTTCTTTTCCTTGTATTTATGTTGGATTTAGCTGTCTTTTTGCTTCTTTTGTGTTTTTGAGCTCATTTAATCCTGAAAATACAAAAGGAAGACAAAAACACTGTTTTTCCAATATTAGTACTTAAAAAGGGTTAGTTTTATGCCTCATTTGATGTAATTTATATGTTGCATTTTACACACATCAAATACCCCCACACTTTAATTTTTGCTTATCCTAAAGCAAAACTCTTTAATATGTGGCTTACACTCCCAAATGGAATGGGTAGAAGAGAAGGTTTTTGGCTTGTCGTAGAGTGTTGGGAATCCAAGATCCTTTTGGGTTTTATTTTTATCTATTTACAATCCTATTCGTAATGATTTATTTAGAACGTTTCATAGGAGAAATTACTTATTTGGGCATAACATGCCTTTTTAAAATTCCATTTATATACAAGTTCACATACCTCACGGGAGAAATCACTCACACTCGGCCGAAGGTGTATTTTTAGTGAATCACTCGAGAGCGGCATGGAACTTATTCCTACCATAAGCTTGCCAAGCAATCAATCCTCCTCCTTTTTAACTTTTATACCTTTGTAAATATCAAGAGGACTTTGTGGGTTAAGGGTTAGGCTTGGGTTAAAGGTAGGTGGTTGGGATAGTGGTTAGTAGAAAAAGGGCGAAAAGCGTAACAAGTGTCGGTTTTCGTAAGACTTTCTATTTTTGTAACTTTTTATTTTGATGAAGCTTTTATTCAAACAAAGTTATTTTTGATGAACTTGTTTGTTTATTTTCTTTTTGCTTCATCATCAACACATTTTTTTTGAACGATCCTACGAAAAAAAACCGAACTTGTTACTAAAACAAAGGGTTAAAAATAAAAAGGTTTTGGTGGGTAAAAGCGTTTTTGGTTTGGGTGATGAAATGAAAAGGTTTAGGCTCAAAGGGGCTAACTAGGGGGATTTTTGGGTAGGTGGTAAAAGAAAAAGAAAAATAATGGTGTAGAAATAAAAAAAGGGTTAGTCCTAATGCCTCCATCATTTACTTACTCGGGTTTAAGTTGATAAGGACCGGGAATGTATCGTCATGGCAAGTTCTAGAGTTGTAAGAACCAAGCGGCTATTCACACAAGAAACGAAAAATGAGCATTTAGTCTAATGATATGTAACTGTATGCTCAATAAAGGCTCAAAACTCACTTTTGTGGGAATGGGTTTTTATGTGATCAAGTATATATAATCAAATTTTAACTAAGTTTGCCATGCCTTTTCATAATTTCCTTATGTTGGTTCTTTTTA
The DNA here is from genome assembly GCA_030545235.1 of Helianthus tuberosus. Classification (NCBI taxonomy): domain Eukaryota; kingdom Viridiplantae; phylum Streptophyta; class Magnoliopsida; order Asterales; family Asteraceae; genus Helianthus; species Helianthus tuberosus. Next base: position 120,958,171 of record CM060427.1, read on the forward strand.
TCACTACGCTATCGGTTGTAAATTCGTAAAAATATAACATTTTTGAGAACTTGAATTTCCCGAGTTAAACCTAGACAAGTAAGAAAAATGAAATTTTTGAAAAAATTTGGGGTGATTAGCGGTTCCAATAGAGTTTTGTGTAAGGCTTGTATTTAGGACTTGCAAAATTCAAGGTTTTAGCATCCCCCCCCCCCACACTTAAATTACACATTGTCCTCAATGTGTCCCAAAAATAAATTTTTAGGTTGATTAGATGTGTAAAATGGTGTTAAAAAGCAAAAATTTTGTGTTACTGGGCGCTGAACACGGGCCCGTGTTGTCCGGGTACGGCCCCGTGTTCAAGTGCCAGTAACAAAATTAAAACAAGAGAAGCAGAAGTCTGGACACGGGGGCGTGTCGGGTGAACACGGCCCGTGTCCAGTTACCTGAACTGGGCGTTTTTCTGCAGGTGGTTCAGCACGGGGCCGTGTTGGTTGGGCACGGCCCGTGTTGAACCTTCTGAAATGGAGAGAATTGTCGGGTTGCCTTGTTCTTGTGCATGATGTCATTTTTCTCGTTTCCCTTTTCATCCCTTACCACCATGAGTGTGTTTTATTCCTGAAAATTAAAACCAACTAGAAAACATAAAAATTAATCTAAATTAAACTAAGGATAGTTCCGCGGAATGCCTCCGTGGTGCGCCACGTTTATAAGGGTCCTTGGCTAGACCCAAAGCCGGTCATATGTCACCCAAGTGGGATGTATTGCATCCCATGTTACACCGTCGGAGAGCATCATCCAAGCTTGAGTCTATGACCTGCATGTAGTTGACCGGGTCTTCGTCCTCAATTCTTTTTCCACATTCAAACTTCACCTCCTTATCCCCAAACTTCAATGTTAACGTTCCGTCATTCATATCTACCACCGCTTGGGCGGTGGCTAGAAATGGCCTCCCGAGGATGAGAGGGACATCGGTGTCTTCTTCCATGTCTAGGATGACAAAGTCGGTTGGGAAAACGAAGTTGTCAACTTTTACCAATAAATTCTCAGCGATACCTTGTGGAAATTTGACGGATCTGTCGGCGAGTTGTATGCTCATCTTTGTAGGGCTTGTTGTTCCTAGGCCGAGTCGTTTGAACATTGATGTGGGCATGAGGTTAATGCTAGCCCCAAGATCGGCTAACGCATTACGAACGGGAGATTCCCCAATCGAGCAAGGAATTGTGAAGCTTCCGGGATCGATTTTCTTTTGTGGAAGTTTGTTGAGAACTAAGGCGGAGCATTCTTCGCCTAAGTTAACTAATTGCAATGATTCAATTTTCCTTTTGTTTGTGAGGAAATCCCTCATAAATTTTGTGTATTTAGGCATTTGGGTTAGGACCTCGATAAAAGGAATATTAACATGCAATTGTTTTAGTAAATTTTCAAATTTAGCGAATTGCTCATCGGTCTTTTGACGATTTAACCTACCGGGGTACGGAATTGGAGGATTCTTGGTGGGCTCTTGAGTTGGTAGAGAAGCCTTTTCTGGCGCAGGAGCAGTCACAGGTTGGCTAGAGTGGCTTCTTTCATTTGGCGGCAATGGAGCATCCTCGGGACCCACGGTTCGATTTCTTAATGTGATGAGATGTACTTGTGCCTTCGGGTTGGTTTCGGTATTACTAGGTAACGCGCCTTGTGGTCTCTCGGAGAAATTTTGAGCTAGTTGATTTAATTGTTTTTCAACGTTTTGAATGCTAGCTTGTTGATTTCTAAAATTCGATTCCAATTGTTGAAATCGATCCGAGTTTTTCTTTTCAGTGTCAGAGATGAGGCGAGATACAGTATCTTCAAGCCTTTCTCTTCCACCTTGTTGTTGAGAGAAATTTTGTGGTTGTTGAAAATTGGTTCGTTGGTTTTGTTGGTTACTACTATTGCCGGGATCTCTACAACCAAGATTTGGGTGGTTACGCCATCCTTGGTTGTAGGTACCCGTTGGAGGACCCGACGGCCTAGGTCTATTATCAATGTAGTTTACCGTTTCTGTTTGTTCATCTAATTCTTTCATACAACTCCAATTTTCATGTGACCCACCACACCCTTCACAAGCCATAACCGAGGCAGTTTTTGTCATTTCTAGCTTTTTGATTTTTGAAGAGAGGGCCTCGATTTGGGCTTGTAAAGAGGTGCTTTCATCAACCTTATGGGCGCCCGGGGCAATAGATTTATTACCTCGGGGAGTGTGCCGTTGAAAATTGGTTTGAGCAATTTCCTCAATTTGGTTATATATTTCATTTGGGCGACGATTACCTAAAAGTCCCCCGGAGCTTGAATCAAGTGTTTGTCTTGTGTGTGGCAACAACCCATTGTAGAAAGTGGATACTTGTTGCCACACCGCTAGACCGTGATGAGGACACTTTCTTAGAAGCTCCTTGAACCTTTCCCAAGTTTCATATAAGGATTCCCCATCCTCTTGTGAGTATGTATTAATTTCAGTCATTAATTTAGCCGTTTTAGCAGGAGGGAAATACTTATATAAAAACTTTTGGGCAAGTTCATCCCAAGTGTTTACCGATCCAACTTGGAGGGTGTTAAGCCAAGCCTTAGCTCGGTCTTTTAGTGAAAATGGAAACATTCGAAGGCGGATGGCGTCATTTGATGCTCCATTGATCCGAAAGGTATCACATATTTCTAAGAAGTTAGTAATATGTAGATGAGGATCCTCGTCCGCAAGCCCGTGGAAGGTTGCGGAGTTTTGGAGCATTTGTATCAAATGCGGCCGAAGTTCGAAGTTATTGGCTTCGACATTTGGTGCATTGATAGCGGCGCCGAGATTGCCTACGGTGGGCCGTAGGTAATCCATGAGGGTACGTTGATCCGCCATTGGAAGTGGGTCCCTCGAAACTTTCTCTTGATTTTTGGCTTTAAGTCTTTTTCTGAGAAAGCGTTCGGGTTCTTCTAGAGGTTCTTTTATGTCTCTACTAGAACTGGAGCTCATGCACTACGTAGGAGGTTCAAATGTGGCGCCTAGGTTCCAAGTCCTGCAATAAAAACAGAAAAGAACGTTGGTCAGAATATTCACCACGGCCCCGAGCTCAGCGAACACGGCCCGTGGTCAGAGGTACAGTGATTGGTTTCTGGATCCCTGTTACTGGGAGTTGGACACGACCCCGTGTTGCACCGACACGGCCCCGTGTTCAGCTCTCTGTAACTCAGAAAATAAAAACTGCCAGTGTTGATGCTGGGCACGGCCCATGTCTGACCGGGCACGACCCGTGCTGAGCTCTGCAGAAGCTGAAAAACTAAGAAAATCCTAAAAAAAATTAAAAAAAAAAAGAAAAATAAAGAAAATGATTAGGCCGTTGATTCCTAACTTTCTTAAAATCTTTGTGTCCCCGGCAACGGCGCCAAAAACTTGATGTGCGTTGAAGTGTTATATATATTAGGTGTAGATTTTAAGCCCTTTTAACACTTATTTTTAACCAAGTTTTAAATTTATAAAACACGATATTTTACTAACACTAAACACACATATGGGCAAGTGCACCCATCGTGAGCGTAGTATAGCGTTGGTAAGATACCGAGGTCGTCCAAGGACACAAGAGCTTTTAGTACCGGTTTATCCTCAACGTCTAATCAAAATAAAAAGTTTAGAAAAAAGGTTTTAAACTAAGAAAAATAAAAACTAACTAAAATGCTGAAAATAAAAATAAAAACAGATACACAAGATGAATCACTTGGTTCCGACTCGTATCTAGTATAACCTTTGATTATTTCCGCACTTTTGCACATAATTAAGAGATTATCTTAGTTATTGTAGTAGGCCCCTCTTTTGAAGGTGACGTTACCCTCACCCCAGTAGTTTGAGTCAACAAGGATACAATCCTAAAGGGTGGATTATTGGAAGATAATGAATTAAGTTATTAATGCAGTATTATGGTAGGCCCCGCTTTTGGCAGTGATGTTACCCTCGGCTAAGTAGTCTGAGTCAGCAGGGATACAGTCCTAAATAGCCGGGTTATAGTATTAATAGTAGTTAACTTATGAGGGGATCAAAGAGTTTGGACCCCCGCCATCTAATACCGTGAAGTATTGAAGGAGGTCCTACTAAATTTAACCCAGGTCCATTGCAGGATCTCTAAACGCTGAACAATGGCAAGACCTTGTTTTGATTTGAATACACTTTGGGCAACTTGGCTTGATAAATAAAAACAGATAGACAAGATAAATAAAGAAATAAAATAAAAACAGATAGACAAGATAAATCACTTGGATCCGACTCGCCTTTAGTGTAACCTTTGATGATTTCCGCACTTTTACACTTTTTAAGAGATTATCTTAGTTATAGTAGTAGGTCCCTCTTTTGAAGGTGACGTTACCCTCAACCCAGTAGTTTGAGTCAGCAAGGATACAATCCTAAAGGGTCGGAATATTGAAAGATAATTAATTAAGTTATTAATGTGTAATGTGGTAGGCCCCTCTTTTGAAGGTGACCTTACCCTCGGCTAAGTGGTTTGAGTCAGCAGGGATACAATCCCAAGTAGCCGGGTTAATGTATTAATAGTAGTTTACATATGAGAGGATCAAGCCATTTGCACCCCCGCCATCCAATACCAGTGGGTATTGAAGGAGGTCCTAGTAAGCTTGACACAGGTCATTGTATGATCTATACACTGAACAAGGCAAGAACCTTACCAAACCATTCCCTTAACCCCCGACTAGGTAGCCAACATATCTCTATATAGACCGTAGAGATATGAATGGTGTAAATCTTTTATTTTATATAGACAGTAAAACAACGCCAAGACACCACGGACAAATGATAAGGAAGTTTCACCTTCAACATAAGAAACTAGTTATTAAAGTCATTAATACAAAACCAAATAAAAAGTGCTAAAAGATTAAAAATCAAAAGTATTACACTAAATGCTTGTCTTCACCAAATGATGTAAGAGACTTAGGCAAACATGTCAAGAACTCTTACTATCAATCTTGGATCCCGAGACTACTACACACACTCTAAGATGGATGATGGGTGATGGTGGTGGATGTGGGTTGTAGTGGTGGTGGAGTGTGGGTGAAGTGGGAGAGAGGTGGTTTGCCAAGGGATGCCTTTGAAGTGAACCAATCACCTCTATTTACAGCCTGCACAGAAGCCCGGACACGGCCCCGTGTTCATTGGGCACGGCCCCGTGTCCATCCTTATTCTCTTTCTTCATTAATATCACTTTGTCTGCATTAGCTCCACACGCCCCCGTGTCCGCTAGGCACGGCCCCGTGTGCAGAAGCGTATCTGTACTATCAAGATTTGCTTGGATTCTGCAAATCTTAGCGTTGACCACGGCCCGTGTCGAGCTGGGCACGCCCCCATGTCGGGAATAGAAACTTCTATAGCTTTGTCCTTTCTGCAGACAACTGGCCAAGCCCCCGTGTCCACTGGGCATGGGGCCGTGGTCAACCTTCTGTTTTCTTGTTTTTGCTTGGGAAGATGCTGTCGAGGGGTCGGGCATGCCACGTTTGTTACTTTTTTGTATTTATGTTAGATTTTGCTGCATATTTGTTCCTTTTGTTCATTTACGCTCATTTAGTCCTGAAAATACAAAAAGGAAGACAAAAGCATACTTTTTCCAACATTAGTACTAAAAAATGGTTAGTTTTATGACTCAATTGATGTATTTTATATGTTCAATTTACACACATCAAATACCCCCACACTTGAATCTTTTCTTGTCCTCAAGAAAAACTCTTTATAATGTGGCTTACACGCCCAAATGGAATCGGTAGAAGAGAAGTTTTGGGCTTGTCTTGAGTGTCAGGAATCCAAGATCTTTATTAGGCTTTATTTTTACGTTATTTACAATCCTATTCGTTATGATTTATTTAGAACATTTCATAAAAGAAATTACTTATTTGGGCATAACTTGCCTCTTTAAAATTCCATTTATATACAAGTTCACATATCTCACGGGAGATCACTCAACACTCGGTAGAAGGTGTAGTTTTGTGAAACACTCGAGACCGGCATGGAACTTACTTCTACCATATGCTTGCCAAGCAATCAATCCTCCTCCTTTTTCACTATACAACTTTGTAAATATCAAGAGGACTTGGGAAAGGGTTAGGCTTGGGTTAATGGTAGGTGGTTTTGGGTTAGTGGTTAGTAAAAAGGGCGAAAAGCTTAAAGAGCGTCGGTCGTCGTAAAACGTTTTGTTTTTGTGACTTTTATTCAAACGAAGCATTTTCAAACAAAGTTTCTTTGAGGAACTTGTTTGTTTATTGCTAGGCTTTATATATATATATATATATATTGATAAGCAATGTCATATGAAAACCGAGCTTTTTACTAAAATAAAGGATTAAAAAATAAAAGGGTTTTGGTGGGTAAAGGGTGTTTGTTTTATGGGTTTAGAAATGAAAAGGTTTAGGCTCAAAGGGGTTAACTAGGGGGATTTTGGGTAGGTGATAAAAAAATGAAAAATAATGGTGTTGAAAAGAAAAAGGGTTAGTCCTAATGCCTCCATCATTTACTTACTTGGGTTTAAGTTGGTAAGGCCCGGGAATGTATTGTCATGGCAAGTTCTAGAGTCGTAAGAAACCAAGCGGCTATTCCCACAAGAAACGAAAGATGAGCATTTAATTTAAATTTGTATGCTTGTATGCTCAATAAAGGATCAAAACTCACTTTTGTGGGAATGGGTTTATAATGTGATCAAGTATATATAATCAATTTTTAACTAGATTTGTCATGCCGTTTCATAATTTTCTTATGTTGGTTCTTTTTATCACGACGCTATCGGTTGTAAATTTGTAAAAATATAACCTTTTTAGAACTTGTTATTCTCAAATTAAACCAAGACAAGTAAAAAAAATTGAAAAGTTTTTGAAAACATTTAGGGTGATTAGCGGTTCCAATAGAGTTGTGTAAGGCTTGTTATTAGAACTTGCAAAATTCAAGGTTTTAGCATCCCCCCCCACTTAAATTACACATTGTCCTCAATGTGTCCCAAAAATAAGTTTTTAGGTTGATTGAATGTGTAAAAAGGTGTTAAAAACAAAATTTTATATTACTGGGCATCTGGACATGGGCCCGTGTTGATCCGGGCACGGCCCCGTGTTCAGATTGCCAGTATCATAATTAACAGAAGGCTGGGCATGGGGGCGTGTTCAATGAACACGGTCCTGTGTCCAGTTACTTGAACTGGGCATTTTCTGCAGAACCTTGGGCACGGGGCGTGTTGGGCTGAGCACAGCCCCGTGCTGAACTTGCTGTAATGAAGAAAAATTGTCGGTAGGCTCTGTTTTGTGCATGGGGTGTGGGTTCAAGTTTCCCTTAGTAACCTCCACCATTCCTAGTGTGTTTTAACCATTACAACATCATTCCAAACACCATTTGATACTTAGAAACCATCATTCATTAAAGAGCGAATTACATATGATCCTAGAAAATAAAAGCATAAACTAAATCTGGATAAGTAGGTCATGAAACACAAGAAATCGAAAACCACAAAGAAGTCCTAGCCTATAGTTTATTTTAAGAGCAAAATTTCCAAAAAAAGATAATTTTCTCGATTAAATGCGGCTTGAAGAACTTCTTTTCCGGGAAGGGCCCCTCATACATCGTTAAGCCATTCTTCTATCTCCCGAGGGAGAAGGAAGGCGGGCTCATTGGCGTCCTTGTTTTGAGGGGGTGTGACTTCCACCGAAACTTCTTGTAAATTGTCAAGAGTAGGTTCCGCGGGGATGTCGTCCCACCCGGTGGTGTTAGTGATTCCTTGAGCTAGGTTCCAATATTCTTGGGGAAGGATTGGTTTCTTGGAAACTGTTTTCTAGCCCCACCGTAAGATAATTAATACGGTCGATTAGGACTTCTTCTACGGATGTCATTTCGTCGAGAGCTTCTCGTAGTGCCATCACATAGCGCACAAGAGTTGCTTCGATTGAAGGCCTTCGTTCCCTACGACTGTTCCTTGAATGTGCTGAAGAGGTTCCACTATTCTGGCTCGACTTCTACGAAAAACAAGTCGAAAAAGTTCAATTTAATGAAACAGTACTCCGGCCACGGCCCCGTGCTCGCTGAGTGTCATGGCCACAGCCCCGGTTTGACCCGGTCAGGAGCCACGGGACAGGAACCCGTGGTATTTAAATTATGCGACAGCGGAAGATTTTATACAGGATCTTTTTAACACGTAAAATACCCGTTTTATTTCATAACTTGGAACAAAACCCCGTAATTTACAATAAGGGAATTTCACTGGGAAATCCTTATTTTACAAAACATGTTTCTTTATTTATATTGAGCCACTTGCTTAAGCTTGTAGTGATTCACGGCACTTTTCCTGGATCACAACAGATCACCTGAAACATGTTTGAAAAAGGTTTTGTCAGCAGGGAAATACGGGTGAATCATTCCTTTTACTAAAAACGACACGTTGTTATAATCTACAGTATTAAGAGCGATTATAATGTTTCCAGATATCAACCAACTACCCACGGTATTTGTCACTCGACCATCCATTGGTAACCTCATTGTCCAATGGTGTTTGTGACTATGGTCATATCACCCCTTGGCTAACTCGTTGTCCAATGGTGACGGTTATCAAGTAATGTATACAAAACCCCACATACCGGCTGTACGTTTGGTAATTACAAAGACTTAATTCCTGTAACTATAACTTTGAAAATAAACATGCTTTTGAAAGTAATTTTATAAAAAGAGAATGACTCACATTGCAGATTTAACGGGTAGAGTTTAAGCCTACTGATAAGCCTGATAACCTAGTTTAAATAACAATGCACACGAACTAGGTTAGTAACTAATACGGCATTTACGATAACTCACGAGATTAAACCCTCACGATAAATGACAAAGTGCGATACTTAAACATCCATCGAATTAACGACGAATGACAAAGTATAAACCCTAATTAGAGCAGCACTTAAACATTCATCGGATAGTTTTAATCGATCGGACATTGAATCGTAGCAGCGATCGAGTTAATACCCGGTATCGTAGCCGTGTAAGACCCAAATTCAGGCTATAAATACCCAAAAATTCTATTTTTTTTGATTTTTCATGCACCGTAGGGTTCCAGGGGTCTGGGTTTCTACTTGTGGGTCAATTTAGGACAATTTTGAAGGTCCTTACATCCTCCCCACCTTATTTAAAATCTCGCCCTCGAGATTTAGTGAAATACGTGCGGATACTTTCTCTTCATTTCCGATTCCAGCTCCCAAGTGTATTCTGGTCCTCTTTTTGAATTCCACTTGACTTTGACAAGTACCAATCTTTTGTGTTTGAGAAACTTGATCTTTCGATCTTCTACTTGGAGCGGTTTCTCTACGAATTTTAACTTTTCATTTACCTATACATCTTGAAGAGGTATTACCAGAGATTCATCAGATAAGCATTTCTTGAGATTGGATACATGAAATACGTCATGTACTCCAGCTAACTCATCTGGTAGTTGTAAGCGATAGGCAACTGGTCCTATACGTTGGATTACGAAAAATGGTCCTACGTACCTTGGACTTAGTTTTCCTTTCTTACCGAATCGTACTATTCCTTTCCAAGGAGAAACTTTCAAGAGTACCTTGTCTCCAACTTGAAAATCTAGTGGCTTGCGTCGATTATCAGCATAGCTCTTTTGACGATCTCGAGCAGTCTTTAATCTTTCCTTGATTTGAGTGATATTGTCGGTAGTTTCTTGTACTATTTCAGGACCTTATAATTGACTTTCTCCTATTTCTGCCCAACAAACGGGAGTTCTGCATTTTCGTCCATACAGTGCTTCGAATGGGACAGCTTCTATGCTTGCATGATAACTATTGTTATAGGAGAATTCGAACAAAGGTAGGTGATCGTCCCAGTTTCCACCAAAATCTATCACACATGCTCGGAGCATGTCTTTCAGGGTTTGTATCGTCCTTTCACTTTGCCCATCTGTTTAAGGATGATATGCAGTACTTAAATTTAGTCGGGTTCCCATCGCTTTCTGGAAACTTGTCCAGAAGTGAGAAGTGAAACGACTTTCTCTATCCGATACAATGGAGAGTGGAACTCCATGTAAGGATACTACTTCATCTACATACAACTTGGCTAACCTTTCCATGCTAAAGGTTTCTTTCATAGGTAGAAAATGAGCTGACTTGGTTAATCGATCCACAATTACCCAAATCGCATCATTACCTTTTCTGGTTTTGGGTAACTTAGTAACAAAGTCCATTGTTATGAGCTCCCATTTCCATACAGGCATTTCTAACTGTTGGAGTAGACCTGAAGGTTTCTGATGTTCTGCCTTAACTTGTGAACAAGTAAGACACTTAGAAACGTATCTAGCTATGTCCTTTTTCATTCCTATCCACCATAAATTATTTCTTAAATCCTGATACATCTTATTATTACCAGGATGCATGGTATACCTAGATTTATGAGCTTCTTCTAAAATTTTATTTCTTAATTCTCCTTGCTTAGGTACCCAAATCCTTTTCTTGTGGAATCTCCAAATTCCATCATTTCCTTGCTCTAGTTCCTTTATTTGTCCTTTCATTCCTTCAGCATCATCTTTGATTGCTGTTTCTTGAACATTCTTCAGTTGTTCCATTAAATTTAACTGTAGATTTAATCTAGAGTAAATTACAAGTTTTGTCCTTTATATTTGTCCCAAATTTCAGGCGCTGTCCTTTACCTTTAATGTTGATGAGTTTTGTCCTTAATGTTTGCAAATCGTGCACGTTATGTCCTTTAGGGCAAACCCAGTTAATTTTTTTTGTTAAATCTGAACATGTGCAAGGCACATGAGGGCATTCTTGTCATTTGAGCTTTCCAGGGGCTAGTTTGTAAATAAATTTTATTAAAGGGTCATTTTGTACAACTTAAAAACAAAACATTATATAAACAAAACATTATTAAATAACTTTAATCTCTTCTCTCTCTCAAACAGATGCAGGCGGTGGCTAAACCCTAGATCGACAAGTTATCTGAAACTGATAATCAAATGTTCAAACTAACCAAACCAAATCTCATCACTCATAAACCCTAGATCGACATCAACCAATGCCGATGCCTAAAAAGTTCTTCCAAGCTCGATCTCAATCCAACTCACCTAACAGATCAATCTTACAAGCACTCTGTATCCTGATCGGCATCACCGGTGTGTTATTATTCATCATCGCCGTTACACGAGGACGAATCGGAGCAGAAAGCAAATGTAAGTACGGTAAACCGCTTTCGGTATCGGTAGTTTGGGATAAAAGTGGCAGTTCTAGTAGATGAGTGGGTTCTTTCGGTATCTGAGCAACCATCAACATCTTCTTGTTCTTCTTGGTTTCAAGCTGAGGCTGTTGTTCATTAATTGCAGATAAGAAGCTATTTTAGGTGTATTTAGATGTTTTGAATTCAAATTTGAAGAAATAATTATCTGTTTTGTTGTGTGAACAATCGGCTAATTGATTTTGTGTAATTTGATTGTTGTAACCGGTATCTTTGGATTCATCGAATTCGTAGTGTATTTGATTGTTTGGCACTTTAATCTGATTAAATTGTGCATACAAGCTGAATGAGAGGGTGAACTGGGTTTGGTGGTGGTGGTGGTGGGTTTGGATGGGTTGACTGTGGGTGGGATTAGCCGATTAGGGAGATGATGTGGTGGTGAGGGAGATGGCGATTTTAGAGAGAGAGAGAGGGTGAAGGTGGTTGTTAGGAAGCTGGTGGTGGTGCTCATGGTTGACCGAGGGTTGGGGCGGTGGTGGGACGGTGGTGGTGATGCAGATGGTTGTGGCTAGAATGGCTCACCTTTGCAACCTTTGCAAATTAGGGTTCATCAACCTTTGAATCGAACGCAGCAGAGAGAAGATAATAAAGTATGATGGCAGATGGTGGGGGGAGGTGGAGGTGACTGGTGAGGGTGGGTGTTTTAGAGAGAGAGAGTAGAGAGTAGAGAGAGAGGTTTATATATAATTTTTTTTATTTTCTAAAACCTTTTTTAAATAAGGGGAAAGACAAATGGGAGGTGAAATGACATTTCTACCCTCATGTGCCCTGCACATGCCTTCATTTAACTGAAAAATTTAACTGGACACCGCCTGACAATTTTAAAGGTAAAGGACAGCGCCTGAAATTTGATGCAAACATAAAGGACAAAACTTGTAATTTACTCTTTAATCTAAGAGCACGAATTCGTCGTTGTTTCTCATGATACTTACGACTTAAGGCATCTGCAACTACGTTTGCTTTTCCTTCGTGATATTGGATATCACAGTCGTAGTCACTTAGAATTTCCATCCACCTTCTTTGCCTCATATTTAACTCTTTTTGCCCAAATATATACCTTAAACTTTTGTGATCCGTATAGACAGTAAACTTACTTCCATACAGATAATGTCTCCAAATTTTAAGGGCAAAAATTATGGCTCCCAACTCTAAGTCATGAGTCGTATAGTTTTCCTCGTGCTTTTTCAATTGCCTTGAAGCATATGCAATTACCTTCTTGCGTTGCATTAACACACATCCTAATCCTAACCTAGAAGCATCACAATATACTTCAAAATCTTCAGTTCCTTCTGGTAAAGCTAGAATTGGAGCGTTTGTTAACTTTTGCTTTAAAATCCTAAAGGCCTCTTCTTGCCTAGGTCCCCATTCAAACTTAACTGCTTTACAGGTTAGCTTAGTTAATGGTACAGCTATCTTGGAAAAATCCTCAATAAAACGTCTGTAGTATCCAGCTAATCCTAAAAAGCTTCTAATTTCCATAGCTGTTTGTGGAACTTTCCATTTGGTAATTGCTACTATTTTGGAAGGATCTACGTGAATACCTTCGTGGTTTACCATGTGTCCTAAAAATTGCACCACCTGTAGCCAAAATTCACATTTCGAGAATTTGGCATAAAGCTTTTCTTTTCTTAACAAAGTTAAGAGTGCATGTAGGTGTTGACAATGTTCATCCTGGATTTTGGAATAAATAAGTATATCGTCGATGAAGACAATTACAAATTTATCCAAATACGGTTTACAGATTCGATTCATCATGTCCATGAATGCTGCCGGTGCATTCGTTAGTCCGAAGGGCATGACTGTAAACTCGTAATGACCATACCTAGTTCTAAAAGCATTTTTAGGTATGTCTTCTTCTTGTACCTTTAATTGATGATATCCGGAGCGCAAGTCTATCTTAGAAAAATATCTAGCTCCCTGGAGCTGATCAAATAGATCATCAATCCTAGGTAATGGGTATCGATTCTTAATTGTAACCTTATTCAGTTCCCTAAAGTCGATACACATTCTCATTGAACCATCCTTTTTCTTCACAAACAACACTGGTGCTCCCCACGGGGATGAACTAGGTTGTATGAATCCTTTACTTAGCAATTCATCTAACAGTTTCTTTAGTTCTAGCATTTCGGGGGGTGCTAATCGATAAGGTGCCTTAGCTATTGGTGTAGTTCCTGGAATTAGATGAATCCTAAACTCTACTTCCCTGTCGGGTGGTAATCCAGGTAGTTCTTCTGGGAATACCTCTGGGTATTCTGAGACTACTGGAATTTCCTTAAGTTCCTTTCCTTTCGTGTTAATGATTACTGAAATCATATACACCATTGCTTGTTTTCGTTCATAACTAGCAACCTTCATTACTGAAATGAACTTCATGGGTTTTCGCGGTTTATCTCCTGTAATTGAAATTACCTCTCCTGTAGGTGTATATATTTCTATGTCATTTTTATCACAAAGAATTCGAGCATGGTTGGCTACTAACCAATCCATTCCTAACACTACATCGAATCCAGCTAAATTCATAGGTAACAGTTTTGCAGAAAATTTATGACCTAAAAGTTCTATCTTTCCTTCTTGCAAAACTTTATCTATTTTAACAGAATTCCCATCTGCTGTTTCGACTGTAAAAATCTGCCTAAGGTTGGTTAAGGGTAATTTAAGTGCTTGGCAGAATGAAGTATTTATAAAACTTTGGTTTGCACAAGAGTCAAATAATACTTTGGCATAAACGTTGTGGACTAAGAACGTACCCGCTATCACATCTGGAATGAGTTATGCCTCCTGGTTAGTCAACTGGAATGCTCGTGCATTCTTTTTGGTAGTTCCGTCAGTTGGTTTGGCTTTGTTATCTGCTAGTTTAACCAACTTAGGGCATTTTGTTTTGAAATGTCCAGCTTCTCCACAGTTATAGCAGATCCTTGTTTTCTTTCCGCAGTCTTCTTCCCGGTGTCCCACAACTTTGCAAAAGTTGCAGGTTACATTGCATTTTCCAAAATGTTTCTTTCTGCAATTTCTACAGAAAGGAGGAGTTGAGGATTGTCCTGTTCTTCTTTTCTTGAAATTACCCACACGAAATCCTTGGGTAATCTTCTGTGCCAATTCCTTCTTCCGATCTTCTTCTCTTGTGCGTACCAGTTCATCAGTTAGGGTGTTAGCTAATTCTACAGCATCGTCAATAGTGCGAGGTCTCGCAGCTTTAATGATATTACGGATGTCGCTAATCAATCCCCAAATATAGCGGGAAAAAAGCATCGGTTCTGGCGAAGCCAGGTTTGGTACTACTCTCGCATACTCGAAGAATGTCGAAGTATACCCTCGACAATCTACACCCATCATCCTATGGTTCAGGAACTTATTTGCCATTTGTTCCTTTTCATATTCGGGACAAAATTTTCTTTCCATTAACTGCTTAAATTCTTCCCAACTCATGGCGTAGGCCATATTTCTTCCTTTGGCTTGAAGTACCGTATTCCATCATTCTAGCGCCCCTTCTTTGAAAAGATGCGACGCATACATAGTCTTATCTTCCTCAGCACATTTACTTATCATAAGTACTGCTTCAGTTTTCTCTAACCAACGCAGTGCTGCAGTTGCTCCTTCATTGCCTGCGAACTCTGTTGGTTTACAAGCAAGAAATTCTTTGTAAGTGCAACCAGGCGTTGCAGCTTTCATTTTCTTAGGGAATGGAGCCTGCATTCCTTCGTTATTGTTATTAATATGGTTGCTGCCTCCGTTTACACTATTACTGAAATTATCTTCGTGAGTACGTTTACTAGGAATAATTTGTTGCGGTTCAACGGGTTTCTGGGCAGCAGCGAGGATTGCTGGAATAGCATTGGCTATTCCTTGAGCAACGATATTCTCGATATCTTGCCTAGTCATAAATTGATCGTCCTGGTTTCGCTCTGATTGGTTAACTTCGTTAATTGGTTCATTATTAGCGTTTTCCATCTGATAATTAATATATATATGTAAATTTATTAGCATAGAATAAATAATAGCAATATACAAATAATCACAAAATTTCACAACACATATATAGCCAAAATTATCGATTTCTCGATTCCCATTTTTATATATATTATGCATCCGTACACACTGTTATCTTACACCAGTTTTATTTTGATTTATTTTACATAGTTTATATTTTACTACTATTATTATTATACAAACACAGTCTCACAACCCCACTATCCCTGGTTAGCTAGCTTCTTAGTAACGATGCTCCCTCTCATCGTATTTCCAGGAAATTTGTTCTCCTACCTCCCTGATCCTATTCCCTGCATCCACCAGTTCCTCACCAAAATGGCGGAGTTCAGCTAAGTTTTCATTGCTCATTGGTGGGTTTGGTATAGGTTCTGGGTCGAACTGAGGGAAAAAGGTATCAAAGTTATTTAGGAGATTTTGAAACTGCCAATCATTAGTCCACCACTTGTCCAGTGTGGATTAAAGGGTCTGGGATGGCTGGTTCTAAGTTTATTGGAAGTTGAGTTTCGGCAGGGTAAGGGTAAAGGTTGGTGTTGATAGGTCTAATGATATCACAACTTTCTAGTATGCAATCCAATTCCTCTTGTAATGGCAATTCCTCAACTTGTCTTGAACTCTCTCTTATTTCCATTTCTACTTGCCTAAAACTTTCCTCAGTCTCGATCCCTTTGCCTTTATCTATGGGATTTTCTATCTTGGGAATCTTTCTAGTCGCTGGTTTCCTTCTGCGCACACACCTCTATCCTACAAATCTTCTCCTTTTCTTAGGTTTTGCTTTCTCCGGAGGTGGAGCTTGGAATTCAATAGGTTCCTCCACATCGGCTATGTAACCAGTAAAGTCCTTGGAAACTTCTACTTTCACTGGATAAAGATTGAGATTCTGAAGGGCTTCAGATAACTCATTCATGCTGTTTAGCATACATGCAAAATGCACCAAAAATACTAAGTTAAAATTTTATAAAAATTTTCACAGATAAACAGTCAAGTATTATTGCATACTATGAAACTTAATTTAATACAAAGGACAACTAAAACATACTAGGTTTTATTGTGAATTTATTTATTTACTGGGTATCTTGAGGAATTTGATTGGGATGAACTTCCCTTATCTTTTGGTAGGCTATCTAATTTAAGATAGATGTTTGAAAGCTTTTGCTTACCCATACTGTAACTATCAAGTAGTCAGTAAAAATATAAAATCACAGAATGGCAATCAATAAAAATTAAGTATTTTCTAAATACTTAATTGGCTTAAATCAGTGGCTCTGATACCACCTTTTTCCTGTCACGGCCCCAGCCCCGGTTTGACCCGGTCAGGAGCCGCGGGACAGGAACTCATGGTATTTAAATTATGCGACAGCGGAAGATTTTATACAGGATCTTTTTAACACGTGAAATACCCGTTTTATTTCATAACTTGGGACAAAACCCCGTAATTTACAATAAGGGAATTTCACTGGGAAATCCTTATTTTACAAAACATGTTTCTTTATTTATATTGAGCCACTTGCTTAAGCTTGTAGTGCTTCACGGCACTTTTCCTGGATCACAACATATCACCTGAAACATGTTTGAAAAATGTTTTGTCAGCAGGGAAATACTGGTGAATCATTCTTTTTACTAAAAACGACACGTTGTTATAATCTACAGTATTAAGAGCGATTACAATGTTTCCAGATATCAACCAACTACCCACGGTATTTGCCACTCGACCATCCATTGGTAACCTCATTGTCCAATGGTGTCTGTGACTATGGTCATATCACCCCTTGGCTAACTCGTTGTCCAATGGTGACGGTTATCAAGTAATGTATACAAAACCCCACATACCGATTGTACGTTTGGTGATTACAAAGACTTAATCCTTGTAATTATAACTTTGAAAATAAACATGCTTTTGAAAGTAATTTGATAAAAAGAGAATGACTCACATTGCAGATTTAACGGGTAGAGTTTAAGCCTACTGATAAGCCTGATAACCTAGTTTAAATAACAATGCACACGAACTAGGTTAGTAACTAATACAGCATTTACGATAACTCACGAGATTAAACCCTCACGATAAATGACAAAGTGTGATACTTAAACATCCATCGAATTAACGACGAATGACAAAGTATAAACCCTAATTAGAGCAGCACTTAAACATTCATCGGATAGTTTTAATCGATCGGACATTGAATCGTAGCAGCGATCGAGTTAATACCCGGTATCGTAGCAGTGCCTAGCTATAATAATTAAAATTTTCGACTTTAAAGCAGTGAGGATTCGTTTTTGAACGTTTTCATTGACACAGAATGAAAGCCCCTGAGCTAAGCTATTTATAGCCTGAATTTGGGTCTTACGCGGCCCGCGTAAACCCATGTGTAACTCTTACGCGGCTCGTGTGGCCGCCTAGTCTAGGCGTAGGTCTGATTGGTCACGAGTAGGGTTCCCAGCTGGTCAACATGTGGATCCGGAACACTTATCCGGTCAACCCAACATTGATGCGACCCGCGTAAGCTTCCCCTTAAGGCTTACGCGGCCCGCCTGAAAACCAAAAATTCTGATTTCTTGATTTTTCATGCACCGTAGGGTTCCAGGGGTCCGGGTTTCTACACTGAGCACAGCCCCGTGGCCACCTCTCTGCAGGTTTTTTGAAACAAGGAATCTTGGTGCTTTAAATTATTTTTCTGACTTTTGAAACATTTTTAAGCATAAATAACTTAAAACAGTGTTGTAAAACTTATTTTTGACAAGATTCCTTGAATAAAAGCCTAGCAAATATCATAATAAAGCTTTAAAACATGGAGATTTCAAACTTTAATGGAGGTTTTGAGGAGAAGAATGAAGAAGAAGGCAATGGACAAAAGTAGAAAAGACAAGATGGTTGTTGAGAACCTTCTTTAGAATATACCTTGTATGGTATATGTGAAGATCCCAGCAGATCTTTGTCTTTGCAATGGGTCCAAGAGTGCAGGAATATTGCTGCATTTATAGAAAACGATAGCACGTTGGACACGGCCCCGTGTCGGCTGGACACGGCCCCGTGTGCAGACAAAATTCTAACACTTTTTGTCCGTATTCTGACCAAAAGTCAGACGGGAATCTTTGGGTGGACACGGAGGCGTGCTGACCTGGACACGACCCTGTGGCTTGAAGTTTTTATGAAGTTTTATCTATTTTTAAGGAGTTTATCTGGATCGGGTGGTTCCTTACTGGACGGAACAACACCGAAGTGCCTGAGATACCTTAGTTGCCCTATTTTTAGACAAGAACGCATGAGGTTATCGGAAAGGGTGATTCCTAAGCTAAATACCGGTGGGCAAGACCAACCTTTATTTCCCTTATCCAGGCTCTCGTTAAAGAAGGTATATGTCGAATCGCTCAGGTCTATGTATGCATCGGCGAAAACCGATGGGGAGTCCTTCACGGCTCAATCGACACAGGAACGACTATCGCTCAAGTCCTCGCAAGAGTTAGAGGTGATTTCGGGAGCAACGATGTTGTTATAATCCGAATGCGATCTCAATAATTCTCCTTGATTGTCGTCTTGAGATGAATTAGTTATATCCATCTCAAGTTCTTTTATCCATCGGAGAATTAGTTCTTCCATTTGAAATATTCTTTAGGAATCATTTCATCTAGAAGGGATGATTGAGAGCATTCGAGGGAGAGATGGGGATTATTTTTACTTTCGCCCATCTTAAGGCTACAGGAAAACAATGGGTCTATATAGTGGGGAACATAATTTAAAAAATAACATTTTAAATCTTCATGAGTTCCGCCACATATTTGACACCACGTACCATAAGAGGAGCGAAAGTAAAAAAGATCAGTATCACTCATGTTTATGTCAGAAATTACCAACCGTCGGGATCTTACGGTTCTGTTTTCAGTATCTGAAACTTGGGCACAGGGGCGTGTTTAGTGGGCACGACCCCGTGTTCAGCTACTGTCTGACTTAAAACAGGATTGCCAGTACCAAAGATTAGGCATGGGGGCGTGTTCAGCGGGCACGGCCCCATCCTGAGCTTCTGCAGAAACTGAAAAATTTAAGAAAAATCCTAGAAAAAACAGAAAAATAAGAAAAACGATTAGGCCGTTGATTTCTAACTTTCTTAAAATCCTTGTGTCCCCGGCAATGACGCCAAAAACTTGATGTGCGTGTAGCGTAATATGTTTTTATGTATATTTTAAGCCCTTTTTAAAACTTTAGTCAAGTTTTAAATTTATAAAACACGATATTCTACTAACACTAGACACACATATGGGCAAGTGCACCCATCGTGAGCGTAGTATAGTGTTGGTAAGATACCGAGGTCGTCCAAGGACACAAGAGCTTTTAATACCGGTTTATCCTCAGCGTCTAATCAAATCAAAATTTTAGAAAAGGTTTTAAACATGGAAATAAAAACTAAAAATGCTGAAAAATAAAAATAAAATAAAATAAGATAGACAAGATGAATCACTTGGATCCGACTCGCCTTTAGTGTAACCTTTGATAATTTCCGCACTTTTTCATTTTTTAAGAGATTATCTTAGTTATAGTAGTAGGCCCCTCTTTTGAAGGTGACGTTACCCTCAACCCAGTAGTTTGAGTCAGCAAGGATACAATTCTAAAGGGTCGGAATATTGAAAGATAATTAATTAAGTTATTAATGCGTAATGTGGTAGGCCCCTCTTTTGAAGGTGACGTTACCCTCGACTAAGTGGTTTGAGTCAGCAGGGATACAATCCCAAGTAGCCGGGTTAATGTATTAATGGTAGTTTACATATGAGGGGATCAAGCCATTCGCACCCCCGCCATCCGATACCAGTGGGTATTGAAGGAGGTCCTAGTAAACTTGACCCAGGTCATTGCAGGATCTATACACTGAACAAGGCAAGAACCTTACCAAACCATTCCCTTAACCCCCGACCAGGTAGCCAACATATCTCTATATAGACCGTAGAGATATGAATGGTATAAATCTTTTATTTTATATAGACAGTAAAATAACGCCATGACACCACGGACAAATGATAAGAAAGTTTCACCTGCAACTTAAGAAACTAGTTATTAAAGTCATTAATACAAAACCAAATAAAAAGCGCGAAAAGATTAAAAATCAAAAGTATTACACTAAATGCTTTGTCCTTTCTGCAGACAACTGGCCACGCCCCCGTGTCCGCTGGGCACGGGGCCGTGGTCAGCCTTCTGTTTTCTTGTTTTTGCTTGGGAAGATGCTGTCGAGGGGTCGAGCATGCCACGTTTGTTCCTTTTCTTGTATTTATGTTAGATTTTGCTGCATATTTGTTCCTTTTGTTCATTTACGCTCATTTAGTCCTGAAAATACAAAAGGAAGACAAAAACATACTTTTTCCAACATTAGTACTAAAAAGGGTTAGTTTTATGCCTCAATTGATGTATTTTATATGTTGCGTTTTACACACATCAACATCGTGACAAAGATACCATATCTAGCAAATGGACCGACATCAACAAGTGTCACTCCTTCCAAGAAGTTTATCAACGTAACTACGATAATCGGCCGAGTGGAGAAAGTGACATCGAGGTTTTAACGAGGACTATGGAAGAATACAGACTCTAGATCATCATCTTTTTTTAACTTTATTTTTTTTTTAATTATGTTTTTTTATTTCTAGTAGTGTAATTCTTTTTAAATTAATGAAGTATTTTAAGTTTTAAATTAAAAAAAATAAATAATTGTGTATTGATATAATGGGCGTTATTGGACATTATTCTCACTACGACACTTTTGCAATAACGCCCAATAATGCCCCCATGCTGACTGGACTGCCACATGACAGAAAACACCCCAGGGTGGGGGCATTATTGGGCTAACGACGACGCATAGTCTTATTAGAAGATATCAGTTCATTTCTTCCTCTTATTCATCATGCTAATTCATTATATGTGTTTTATTACAAAACATTATTAGAGTTTTATTTTTTTTATTTATTAAATGCCCGGATAGTCCCTGTGGTTTGCCTTTTTAAGGAAAGGGTATTTTTGTCATTTTACACTCTCTTAACTGAGAAAACTAACTGATGTTAGGCACAGGGACTATCCGGGAATGAAAATTGAAAAGTTGGGGACTATAGCTGTAATTTTAGAAAGTTAGGGACTAAAGGTGAAAAAAGGGCAAACCACATTGACTATCCAGGCATTTAACTCATTTTATTACTTTATTCGATTATTTATGACCATCTACCAATACTCCAACATTATATGAAATCAAAAGTTTCCCCTTTCTTTATAAATCATTTTATTACTTTATTCGATTATTTATGACGACGTGCAATTTAACTCTAGTCACCTCTAAAAGTCATATTCTAGTCTTGTAGAGCATGGAATCCACCTTACTGGCTTGCAATTGTCACACCCTGACTTTTGCGGAAGCGTGTTACGTGTGACTTGCTTAATATCATTGCATTCAACCATAACAAACAACTATATGATAGAAATCACGATATTCATCCATAATTAAGTTTCAAAATAATACAACCATCAATGTTTAACAGAAAACCATGACTTCAAGTTCATAATACAACCCAACCAATTTTTTTAAGTTCCATAAAGGACTTGACACAAAAGACACTAATAAAACGAGGCTTTGAACCATGTATCCTATCAAGGATAAAACACATGATTCAAACCTTTCGGTACTGGATGACATCATTTATTTGAAGACACAACTTGAAAATCCTTGTACGCCCGCCAGATCCATAATCAGTTTCCTGAAATACATGTAGTTTGAAAACATCAACAAAAGTTGAGCGAGTTCATGTGTTTTGTATGTGAGCTCGAAATAAACTTGTAATCACTGTAATTGTGTATTTGTAAACCTGGTATGTAAGCGTCTATGAACAGATCAATTAATGATTTGAAAGGTCATTAATATGTGTGCAACGGCGTAGAAAGTCTCAAACCTAGTAGATTTTGTACCGGGCTTCCGGCTGGAAGACATAGTCACCACCTTCGGCCACTTTCGGCCCAGGGGTGGGGCTCGCAACACCCACATAGATCTATCCCTCATGTCCCTCTGTCCTTATACGAGGATTAATGGTCTTAAGTGTGCGCCTACCCATTCACATGATTTAACAGTTCATTCCTTAGCTAACCATACCATTTATAAATGTTTGTAAACATTTGTAACATGCATTTCACCCCTGAAGTTATAAAACTGAAAACAGTTAAAAAATAAAGGGGACATGAACTCACAGTCTTGTGTTCTTCGATCAAACAACTCAAAGCTTCTTCTAGGTCGCACGACTACCTACACACGTGATACGGTTTATTAGACGAATGGGTCGTGCCTTGACTTTTAGTCTTATTTAGTATTTTTGAGTTACATTTCTTTGTGTCATTATTATTCCAAAGTATATAATTATTTGTTAAAATAATAATATTTTAACTTAAATTATATTTATTAATTATTGGAATATTTGTTAAAATAATATATTTTAACTTGATTCATTATATAAGTATACATGTATATCTTCATACTTATACTCGTATTCTTAAAATTGTGTATTTTTGCCAAGTATTGGTGGCGTATTCCGGTGTATTTATACGTATGAGAATACGTATTTTTATTGTATTTATTAAGTATTCTTATACTTAATTTTGTATTTATACTTTCCGGAATATTATTTTTAACCAATAAAATCACCAATATATATTCTTAAAAAATATATATATATTTTAAGAAAAATTTTATAGAAAATTATCTATAACTTTTTCCTTTGGCAAAAATATTTGTATTTTCACATAACTTCAAAAATAATATATTTTCAAGATTATTTTAGAAAATATTTATAAATCCATTTTTCACCCCAAAATAATATGTTCTAAATTTATTTAAGAAAATATATATTTTCTCCAAAAATATTATATTTTCTAATTGTCAAGTAAACATATATATTTTTCTTTACTCAAAAATAATATATTTTCTTCTTGACAAAAATATGATATATTTTTGTAATAACTATAAGAATCATATTTTTTGTTTCAATGGTTTCCAAAATACCATTTTACTCACTTGTCAATATATATATATATATATATATATATATATATATATATATATAAATTTAATTCCGGAATATTTTTGGTAGTTTATATTCCTTGTTTGGTTTGTTCCAACTTTTGGGTATAAATTATATATTTATTTTCTTGGAATTTTGGTAATATTTTGTATTGTAATTTTTGGTATTTTGGTGTGTTATATTATTTCAAGTCCTAAAATAATATAACTAATACACATAATATACAAGAAATCACACAAATGGTGACATCTAAATATATATTTTCCTAAATACATATTTAGTCACTTTTATTATCCAAAAACCAACCTCCAATATTTGTAATTCTTGTAATAAAAATTATGGCAATTTTTATATGAAAAATTCATTGTTAAAATACACTTGTAAACACTTGTTTAAAAATATTTTTCTAAGTGTTTAAATTCTAGAAAAATTTTGCCATAGTTTCCCCAAATGGAGGTTTTCATGCTTTCAAAGCATATCATTTTCTTTTAAAATCATCAACAATTCATACAACACTTACCATAAGCCAAAATCATGCCATTCACACTACTTCATGAACTTGAAATTTTTGTAAAAACTTGTAGTAACTTACCATGTTAATTAGTAGACTTAGTTACCCTTTAAGGTGTGGTTATTTGTTTAAAAACATCATTCTTGAGAAAGTTAGTCTTTCACAACTTGTAAATTGAATTTCTAAAAATATTTCTTCTTGAATTTTTCTTGTCATTAACATGTTTCTACACTTGATTAATCACTAAAAATGTGATTAGTTTCTTTAAAACTCATGTTTATGTAAATCTTGAAAGTAAACTTAGTTTCTTGAGAAAACCAGTTTTGAAATCATCCATGTAATAGACTAATATCATGTATTCATAATCATCTTCCACGAAATCATCTTTGTTTTCAAGTTCATGATGAACATAAAGGATGATCATCTTGACTTTTCACAAGATAATCTTCTCATCTTGCTAGATCATGTGTTTAATCACAATCTAGCAAGTTTCATATGATGTTTAACATCACAAACACAAATAATCAACAATCAAGAAGCATACAAACACTTAATGTAACGCCCTGATTCTTTGTACTTTCCATAATTAGAAAGTCTTACTTGTATTTCTATTTTTGGAAGTCTTGTGTTCTTGTAATCGTTCTTTCTTTGTAATCGTTGTAAAATCCGAGACTTGGACCATAATAAAACTTGTATTTTGTTAAATTCATGTTGTACATACTTTATACATGCTTATACATTCAATTTCGTGAAACAATTGATACTTATTCGTAATTTTTGGAAACTATGTGCTAAACTTGCAAATATGTGAAACTTATGCATAAAACGTGTTTTGATCGTAAACGATACTTAAATGTGACATTCATATGCTTAATTATACTTGGTTATGTTCTCCATACTCTATTTGGCCTTAAACTATGCTTTTATGGCGAAAATAGTCCCTAAAAGGCCTTAAAACCCTAAAACAACAAACTTTGGGGGCCACATTGTAATAATTGAAACTTAAACCCGGATCAGGCAAGGCCTGGCGGCCCGCGTACTGCCCCCCTGCCCACCTTCGCGCCCCGTGAGGACGTCGAATCCACAAATTACAAATCCCAGCTACGAGATTGGGCACTTTTTTGTGTTAGTTTGATTGTTATTTGTGTTTATTGCATTTATAACTCACAACCCCTAACCATAACTCATCCCCTATAAATACCACACTAATCCAAGCCCTAATCACTTTACAAACTCCTCTAAATCTCTCTCAATCACTCAAAATCGCAGCTGCAAGTTCAAGTTCGGACAGAAGCACCCTTCTTCACTAAAGTGAGCATAACTCACTTATTTCTTATCCGTTTGAGCTCATTCTTTTTCCAGAACAGTTTTATCGACCTTAGCTTCGATTCCATGGGTATTTCACAGTGAATAAGTCCCTGGAACTCCAGCAAATAGGCTCTAAAGTTCACTACTCATTTTGTTTTGAATCAAACTTTGTTTATACTTGTTTAAAATTGAGTTTTCTCATCTCAAACCTATGTCCTTATGCTTATAACCAATCCTATGGTTAGTTAAACTTAAAAACAAGGTTGAGACATTCAAAATCAGAGGATTAATCCTCACAAACTTTCTGTTTTGTTTAGGGTTTTAACCCACAAGTGATGTTTAAGATCCAAGTTTGGTGAAGGTGTGATTATGGACTAACTTGGGTTGTCCAACATAAAATCCCCACATTACTTGATGATTTCTCATAGTGTAGTTGTTTATACTCTTGTATTCCTTATAGTTCATGACCCTCCTTGAATGTTCTTACATCAAGTGTAGTGGCGAACACCTAGAGGTACCTAAATGGAAGCTTGTTCTTCCTACCTCCTACATGAATTCTATAACACATTAGAGGTACCTAAATGAAGATTTAATCTTCTACCTCATGCTTGACTATTGGACATACTAATGTATAATACATAACCTAAATAAAACCTTTATACATTCGAACCTTTGATGATGAAATTCGTGTTCATTTGTCAAAGTAGTAGACTAACATCATCTAAATACCTAAACCTTGTTATGATTCTATTGGGTGTTCAACCCATAAAAACATTATAACCCTTGTGGTTACATAGTGTCAAACAAGTGTCATGTGTTGAAGATGATTATTTTCATATGATACTTTCATGTCATTTTAATTCCTAATCCTTGACTCTTCTGATTTTCCCCAAACTCATACACTTTGCTCCGTCGTGTAGAAGGACTTGGTGTTCCAACCCCCTAATCAACAAACAACTCACTTGCGGATTCTCAAGTTCAAGACTTGCAAAACCGTGAGTACACTCGACCCATTTACTTTTAAAGACACTTTGGGTTGTAACATGTTAATATACAAAATACACTTTCACACACTTAAACATTGTTTTATGCTCAATCCTATATACATGCTACCTGTTTACTTAGGTTCATGCTAGATTATACATGCTTTATGTCATTAACTTTGCTAAGCCCTCAACTTAACATATATAGCTTTATAAGAGTAGCACATCACCCATCGGGGTCTTGTTAAGCCTTTATACTAAACGGTCTCGTCACTTTTGTGGCGAGGGATGCTAAATACTAGTGGACACTTGGTTTTGACGTATTGTTATGCATGCTAGTTACCTTGTTTACAAATTGCCATGTGGATTCGAGTAAAATGATTTTATACTTATGCTATACTTATTCAAACCTTGTGTACTCGCCTTTGCTTTTGCATTGAACTTTATTTTAAACATGTTACAGGTTGAGGATGATGATGCTATGAAACGAAGTAGCAATGATGCCTAGATACACATTTAGACGCCTTAGGTTTAAATTGTTGTATCAAATTTTGTTACGTTATGTTATGATCATGTTATTTGAGATTTCTATGTAATGTTGACAATTAATTATGAAATGAAAATGATTGATTTAAATATTTTCACAAATAGTGTTATGAAGTCTCTTGCAATCTATTTCGTCTCATCCCGATGATTCCGCCATCGGTTGGGGTGTGACAGATTGGTATCAGAGCCATAACTATAGGGAATTAGGTAGAATTGCCATGTTCGACCTAGTCTATAGTAGGAACCATATTTTTGACCATTCTTGATTCTTGCTTAAAATGTTATTCTTCCTACTTTGCTTCTTTCTCTTCTTTTTGGTCTTAATATTTACATAATGTCTTTCCTAAGACATTTCACACAATACACTTGAAGACTTGAAGACACTCTTTATACAAAAGAGACGAGTTCACCAAAATAGGCGTGAAAACCACAATTTGGTGAATGACTCTCATTCCGCTTATTCTTATTTTGCACGAAATTTCGCCATTTAGCTAGGAGTGAAATCCACATCTAAATGGTAAATTTCCAATTCAAAACTCTAGTGGACCTCGTTAAAGTGTTGAGATTATATTTTGACCCGATGAGTACTAACCACATTAGGGTACGAAATTGTCAAGTTAGGGGTGAAACCCGCACCTTGTCGATTAAGTCCCATTCCTCGATTTTCGATCTCACCAAAGTTTCGATTGTTTCAATCAATTAGAGACGTGTAGTAACTGGAAGGGTAAGATACCGGTAATCGCTTCTCGACGAGAGTATCTTACCTATAGGCCAAAGCACGTTTCTCTAATTTGAAAGCACTTTTGATTCACTCTGGAATAGTCGACGTGTCTCTACCCGAAACAATCCTATGTTTTATGAGCCTCGCTTTTATGTGATTCAATTTATATGTGATTTTATACTTGTTACCTCATTCGTTTCAAAACCGTTACACAATTCGCACGTCTCGCGTAATTAAAAGCAATAATAATTCTCCTGAACAAACTAAATCTATACTCTTTTTACGCAATCTGTAGGACCGGTTATAGACTCCGAAACGATTGCGAACCGAACGTGAAACGTGCGGAATCCGTACACGAACGCGACCTAAACACACATGACGTAATATAATCGTGATTCTATTATAAAATCTGATAACGTACAAGAACCGTGAATCACGTGGAGTACTTTCTCTCTCTAGATTCTCTCTCTAGATCTAGAGAGCTCCAAATGACAAATGAGCTAAAAGTTCTAAATGTTAAGTCTAATGCTCTATTTATAGGCACAAGGGATATAAGGATTTCTCCTTATTTACAAGTTTGCCACCTTGCCCTTTTAACTACATATTACAATAAAATCTAGTATTCTTCATTTTCTGCTACGGCTTTGATTGACGGAGGCGATAGACACATATTGCACTAACAGACTCCCCCTTGGATATTGCCGTAGTCAATCTCGTAGCGTCTTGTCTTTCCTTTCTCTCTTGAATCTCCTTGAATGATGTATCAGGATCTAACTCTGGCTCTCTCTTTCTTCAGGCTCCCCCTTTCGTCAAGCTTCCGTGCTTTTAGGGATCGTCACCTTGCTTTTCGATTTACAAGCTCCCCTTTGCTTTGAACTCGTCTTTAGACTCCCCCTTAGACTCAGCTTTCGGGATCGTAGTCTAGTATCATATCTGCAACACTCATACATTTATAAGTAACAGCATTTCAAATTTCAGCTATCCAGAAATTGTAACCTGGCTCACTCATTCTTTCTAAACAAACACCTTCATGAATTTGGCAGTTTCATTGAATTAAATCAGAAACTAGCTCTATAACAATATAAGCATCCAAATCCCTCACAGTTCATCATCCAAGTTCAAACTAATGACCTTGGAGATATCATAAACTGTTTTTGATTTTTAATTTTTGATTCAAGTTTCAAATTAATGAACTTGTTTTATTTTCAGAAACACAATCAGCATACTTAGTTTTTGAAACTCAGCACTCAGACATCGGTTGTCGAAAATAAAATAGAATCAAAATCTTTTTGAATTTTCTGAAAATATAAAGCAGTAAAGAAATATGTACAAACATATTTACAGACAATATTTTTGTTTGAGTTTACGTCAGAGAATCATATCAGTTTTTGACAAATCACAAGTACCGTTGAGCTTAGTTACACATTAAGAATTAAACAATTCAGTTAGATTGTCGATATACTGATCCACTTAAATTTTCACACAAATTTCAACTGATTCAGGATACGAATTAGATGAATTAAGAACTTAAACTCATTCATGTGTCCCACCTCTTGAATATACTCCCGTATCCAGATCCCAATATTCAGTCTTACAGGTGAGTATACCTAGATGATATCTGTAAGGGGTTATAAATTATGAAGAATTATGAGAGCTCAGGTCAGAACTACCGTTCAGCAGAGAGATCATGACTCGACTTTTGGGTGTGTCCCCTTTAGAGGATCTTTTTTACAATAGCATTGATTAGCAATTTTATTGTTTCATCAGCTTGCTGAGGGCGATGCTATGTTTCAAGCATTTGCAGAAAGTATTATTCGGAGACTAGGTCAGAAATTTCTTTCAGCAGAAGTCCCAGAATAATACCCCAGATATCACTAAGCATAAAGACCTAGTATCTCAGAAAGAGAGACCTTTCAAACGAGATTTCAGGGGTTACCTATATATCCAAGTAGTGTTCCCCACTAAATAAGCAAGTTTGAATTTAGGTTTATATCTCGAAAAAGTTTACTAAATGTGCAAAAACCTACCGACACATCCACGGTGAGATCGTTTAACACATTTTAACTTTCCAATTCTTTAGAGTACTGTGATAGTCTACTGATGTACTATCATTTCCTCTTTTTACGCAAAAACTCAATTTTTGAATTTTATCATGTTTTTGGCTTTTTCAAATTTTCAAATGTTTTTGGATTTTCTGACAACAATAATTCTCCCCCTAAAATGCAAAACCATTAAAGAAAATTTGACAACCAACGCTGATAGCTTTGTCTCGCCATCCATTTTCTGCTAACGTGTTGTGTTTTGCAGAAAAACTAATATACCCCCATGATTTACAACACATTGATCTTTTACAGTTTGAAAACCGTTTTTCAATCTTGTGAAAATAATCATGTTTGTTCAGCCGTGAGGGTTTCGGCATATTCAATCAACATATTTTTGATTTTTTTTTAAATTTTTGACAGATATAAAAAAAAACATATTTTTTTTTATTTTTTACATTTTCAATTTTTAGAGTTTTTGAATATGGTTTATTTATGTACAAAAATTGATAAACTCCCTGTTTAACCAAACCAGGGTCCTGCAACCTCTTCCTCCTCTCCATGTGCCAGGCTGCTCCTGTTTTCAATCTCACAGTCTGTGATTCCGTTGAAAATATGCACATTTACACAAACTTGATTACTTGAACAATTTAGCCCAGATCTGTTGAACCTTAGGCATTTCAACACAATACTCATTTAACTTCGGAAAATCTTTGTCATCGAAAACTTTTTCAACTTTAACTTCAACTTTCGCATCTTTTACTGAAGTCACTTGTTTCTTAGCACTCCACATTTGACCTTTTGGAGTACCTCTTTTGTAAAAGTTTGTCTCTTTTTGAACCTTTTGATTTTGAACAACATTTTTAGGTTTCCAAAACTCTTGAGGTTTTGTCATATCAACCGATGTTTTCCAACTTTGTGTTGTTCTCAATCTGGGTGTGTGAGAATTCCAGGTCTGTCTTGAATCGAACCTGTTCAGGTTTGATTTCCAATTTTGATTTGAAGCAAACTTGTTTGTATTGTACCTCCAAGTTTGTTTCAAATCAAATCTGGTTGACCTTTGTTTCACATTCTCAGATTTCTGTTTTTCAACATCAACAGGCTTTGGATTTGGACACTTTCGTGCTATATGTCCAATTTGATCACATTTAAAACAAGTTTTCTTTGAAACATCCTTAGCCTGTTGTTGTTTCTTTTTCATAGCATCAAACTCTTCATTAGATTGTTGTCCAAATTTGAGTTTTTCCTCTTCTGCTAAACTTTTTCCTTGAACAAAACTTGTTTTTGCCTGAACATTTTGTGTTTCATTTTTCTTCCAATTTCGTTTCTTTTTATAGCCCAAACCAGCTTTCATGCTTTTCTTCTTAAACCCAGGTTTGTTATAAAAAGATTTATGACCTTTACCAGCAAACTTTGAAATCTCAGACTTCTCAATCTCAACCATTTTGAAAACTTTATCAACCTTTTCTGAAATCACATTCTGAATCAGGAATATAACATCTAAGAATAGTTTGTCCGATCCAATCATGGTATAAACCAATCCCTTTGAATCATCATTCACAACTTTCTCAGATTTTGTGTTTTTCAGATAACCGTCATGAAAATTACCTTCATCTTCATCCTGTGATTCAGATTTACCTTTTGTAGACTCATCTTTCAAAACGCTATCAACAACCTTACTTACCACCTCTGAATCATGAGTGTCATCAGATTTGGCATAAGTCACATCGATACTTTCAGGTAATTGGTCAACTATGTTCAGACCTTTTGCCACCTTTTCCTCATCATAAAAAGTATAATAGTTTCTCAATGGTGTTGCTACCTGGTGAAATTCTGAACCAATACCCTTTTTGCAATTTTCAATATCTTTGTCATCTGATGTGATGTTGAAAATGCGTTCGAGAATGTACGAAGAGTTATGATAACTTTGAAGTTTTGTAAGAATCTTTTCTTTTTCAGCCAAGACTTGTTTAAGATTAGCAATTTCATCAACACATTTGTTCAATTCAATTTGCTTTTCTTTAAACTTTGTTTCATACATTTCTTTAGTAATTAAAGTTTCAGACAATCTTTGATCAAAACTTTTGACTTGGCTTTTCAAAGTATCATAAGCTTCTTGTACTATCTGACTTGACCATTTTAAAGAATCATACTGTTTTTGTAAATCAAGAAACTTAGTTTCTTTTTCAACACAATCGACACATTTTGCTGAACACAGTTGTCGATAAACCTCATTATCCTTTTCAAGACCTTGACATTTCTGTGTCAATTTTTCAACTTTTAGTTTCAAAATTTCTTCTTTTTCAATCATATCTTTACATTTTGTTGCGAAACCATTTTCAAGTTTGCTTAATTCATTATCTTTTGTTTTTATCAATTCATCTTTTTCAATACAGGCTTTGCACATTTCTATGCAATTCCTGCATTTGTTCTCATTTTTATCAACCAATTCAACATTTGACAAGTCAGAAGATTTTCTTACCTCAGTCTTTTTCAGCACCGATTCTTCTGTTTCAGCTTTCTGATCTTGCTCTTTGTTCTCCTCTTTTTCTTCTTTCTGTACATCTTCTATCTTCTGTTCTTCTTCAACTGCAAGCTTTGCGACAGTTTTCACTTCTTCAATCATCTTCTTCAATTCTTCTTCTTTTCTCTTCTTCATCTCTACCACCTTCGGTAAACTTGCTTCAAAAACTTCTTTTAACTTGTTCATCAAATTTGGCAAATAGCTTTTATCAGAAAGCCTTCTTGTGTTGAAAGTACCCTCACTTGGAAACACATTGGTTACAGCATCAAAATCCACTTTTGATGGATCAACTACTGGATTACCCTGTGGATCCATGTAACACTCTAGTTCTTCATTCCATCTCTTGGCTCTTTGTGCTTCCTTAAATGGTTCATACAATTTACCAATCTCCCATCTCGCACTGTCTCTTCTCCAACATAGATCATGATCACTATATCCTGACATCTTCAAATTGTGTCTTGATTTTTTTGTACCTTGTATATCTTGAATCACCTTGAAACAAACAAACAAACAATCAGTTTAAACACTTATCAAACAACTTATCGAACTGGTACTCGAACTGATGAATATTCTGTACAAACTAAGTTTGATGCGAACTGAGTTCACTTCGTGTGAACTTGTAATGTTATCAGTCTATGTGAACTGAACTAATTCCAAACGATCCGACAAGCTTTCAAACCGTGCGAACTGACAAGATTCAAACGAACTGGTAAGTTACAAACGAACTGGCTCACTTTGAAACGAATTGAATCCACTATGAGACCTGACCACACTATACAAACGAACTGGAACAACACTTCATGCGAACTGCCAAACACTTTTAAATCTCGTGAGAATCTGATTATCTTTAATAAAAATGGCCGACAAGAATTCTATGATGAATCAATTCAAATTTAATCCTATTGGACCTTTAAATTGGACACTTATCTCAATCACATGGGCTGGTGATTTATGCTCTGATACCACTTGTAGGACCGGTTATAGACTCCGAAACGATTGCGAACCGAACGTGAAACATGCGGAATCCGTACATGAACGCGACCTAAACACACATGACGTAATATAATCGTGATTCTATTATAAAATCTGATAACGTACAAGAACCGTGAATCACGTGGAGTACTTTCTCTCTCTAGATTCTCTCTCTTGATCTAGAGAGCTCCAAATGACAAATGAGCTAAAAGTTCTAAATCTTAAGTCTAATGCTCTATTTATAGGCACAAGGGATATAAGGATTTCTCCTTATTTACAAGTTTGCCACCTTGCCCTTTTAACTACATATTACAATAAAATCTAGTATTCTTCATTTTCTGCTACGGCTTTGATTGACGGAGGCGATAGACACATATTGCACTAACACAATCATACGTGTTTTATACTCGTCAAATACATGTTGAATTCATGATAATTATGTGAACCATACATGATACATCATACTTGCAAACTTATTTTAAAAATTTATGATCAAGTCTCATCCTTTCCTTTTCTTTCGAACTTCTAGATGGCATCTCCAAGCTCATCAAAGAAGACCAAGTCACAGAAAGGTTCCAACAGCGAATCCATCTCCAAACAAGAGCTAGTTGGGCTCATTGCTGAACAAATGGCT
This sequence comes from Helianthus tuberosus, assembly GCA_030545235.1. Classification (NCBI taxonomy): domain Eukaryota; kingdom Viridiplantae; phylum Streptophyta; class Magnoliopsida; order Asterales; family Asteraceae; genus Helianthus; species Helianthus tuberosus. Next base: position 120,991,654 of record CM060427.1, read on the forward strand.
GACCAAATGGCTCGAGTTATACCCAACATTGTTAGCCGCATTCAAACTAACACCGATTCACCTCATAGCTCGGTGGACTCCAAGGTGGAGAGGCCACAGACACCTTTTCTCTTCAAACAATTCATGGCTTGCAAACCCTTGGAATTTACTGGAAAAGATGGTGCTACCGCACTACTCTCTTGGTTTGATGCCATGGAGATCACCTTTCGTCAGAGTGGTTGTCCTGACGACCTACGCACCCAAAATTCCACAGGGGTGTTCCGATCAAGAGCTCTTGATTGGTGGACCTCTGAACGAGGCACAAGAGGTGAGGACGCCGCCCACGCATTGCCATGGGTTGAATTGAAAAAGATTATGAAGGAGGAATTTTGTCCGCCGCACGAGCTAAGAAAATTGGAAAGTGAATTTGGCATCTTAAGCAAGTGGATGACGACAATGATGGTTTAACCCTCTGTTTCAAACAACTTAGCATCCTGTGTCCTAGCAAAGTTGATACACTTGAAAAAGCCATCAACAAATACATCCACTGTTTCCATGATTCCTTCATGAACCTTATGGAAGCTGCTTGCCCAGCAACTATTGAGGAAACCTTTCGTTTAGATGCCCGTTTGAACAGTAACCATGTCATGCGTAGAAATGCCACGAAAACCCCACTGAAAACCACCCATCAAGCCACCGTTGAGCCCACTGTTGAACCCTCCTCATCCACCAAGAAAAAACAAAGACAAGAAGCGGATGGCTTCGAGCCAAAACTGTGCAGTCGTCACTCCGCCAAACCCACAACCTTTACAAACTGTACCTGCCGTTACCCCCACAACCTTTGGACCTCAAGAGAGAAACTACGTTGGGTCGTGGCCTAAGTGTAATCAATGTTCTTACCACCACCCTACTGGAATCCCATGTTCCAAATGTACCACCTGTAACAGACTGGGGCATTTCGCTAATCGCTGTCGCTACAACCCAAAGCCTGCCCAAGATCAGGCTATTGTTGCAAACTCTGCTCCCAACCAAGCTCCGAACCAAGTCGCTCCTGTGCGAGCGTGTGTTTAAGTGTGGTGATCCCAACCATATGGCTAACGTCTGTCCCCAATGAAACCAGCCTCAACAGCAACTACAGCAACAACCACCGCAATAGCAGCAGCAGCAACAATAGGCTCAACAACCCGCTCGAGGCCTAGCCTTTCTTCTCACTACTGCTCAGGCTCAGAACGCGAATGATGTCATTACTGGTACGTTCCTTGTGAACCATATTTATGCTTCTTGTCTGTTTGATACTGGCGCCGATAAGAGTTTTGTGTCGTTAGAATTCGAATCCTTGCTTAAGTGTAAACGCTCTAAGTTGCCAAGATCTTTCGTTGTCGAAGTCGCTGATGGTAAAACTGTCGCTGTCGATTCCGTTCTTTCCAATTGTTCTTTGATCCTTAACGATCATACGTTCTCAATCGACCTCATACCTATGCAAATGGGTAGTTTCGACGTCATAGTAGGTATGGACTGGCTTAGGTGAGTTCGTGCTGAAGTTGTTTGCTCTGAAAATTTTATTCGTCTCCCTTTACCCAATGGTGATTCCTTTCATGTCTATGGCGAGAAACCTTCTCAAGGTCTCAAACTCATGTCGTGCATTCAAGCGAACAAGTGCTTACGCAAGGGTACTTTCTTCTTTCTCGCCCACATTGCGGAAAAGAAGGACAAAAGCCCAAGCATAAGCGACGTTCCCGTCGTACGTGATTTTCCCGACGTGTTTCCTGACGATCTTCCTGGTCCGCCTCCTATTCGTTCTGTCGACTTTCACGTCGATTTAGTGTCTGGCGCTACGCCTGTCGCTAAGTCTCCTTACCGTTTAGCACCCTCTGAGATGCAAGAACTCTCGAGTCAACTCCAAGAGCTTCTTGATAAAGGCTTTATACGCCCTAGTACTTCTCCTTGGGGCGCTCCTGTTTTGTTTGTCAAAAAGAAAGATGGGTCATTCCGTATGTGTATTGACTATCGTGAGCTCAACAAGCTTACTGTCAAAAACCGATACCCTCTTCCTCGCATCGATGATCTCTTTGATCAATTGCAAGGCGCAACCTGCTTTTCAAATATCGATTTTCATTCTGGGTATCATCAACTTCGAGTCCTCAAAGAAGATATACCTAAAACTGCTTTTCGTACACAATATGGTCACTATGAGTTCGTGGTCATGCCCTTTGGTTTGACCAATGCACCTGCTGTTTTCATGGATTTGATGAACCACGTGTGCAAAGCATACTTGGACCGTTTCGTGATCGTCTTCATCGACGATATTCTTATCTACTCCAAGACACAAGGAGAGCATGAGCGACACTTGTGTCTTATCCTTGAACTTCTTCGTACTAAACGTCTATACGCCAAATTATTCAAGTGCGAATTTTGGTTAAAAGAGGTTCAATTCCTTGGTCATACTGTCAACGAAATTGGTATTCACGTTAACCCCGCTAAAATCGAAGCTGTGAAGAACTGGATTGCACCTAAATCTCCGTCTGAAATTCGTTCGTTTCTTGGCCTTGCTGGTTATTATCGTCGTTTTATCTCTAACTTTTCGAAGATCGCTGTTCCTTTGACCTCTTTGACTCAAAAGGAGAAACCTTTTGTTTGGGGTCCCGAACAAGAGGAATATTTTCAAACGCTCAAGGAGATGCTTTGTAATGCTCCTATTCTCACGCTTCCTGATGGTAACAACGACTTCGTCGTATATTGCGATGCTTCAAACCTTGGACTTGGTTGTGTGCTTATGCATGAAAATAACTATACTACTCACGACCTTGACCTTGGCGCAGTTGTTTTTGCGTTGAAAATTTGGCGACACTACCTTTATGGTACTAAGTGTGTGGTTTTCACCGACCATAAGAGCCTTCAACATATCTTCAACCAAAAGGAACTGAACATGCGTCAACGTCGCTGGGTGGAATTGTTAAATGACTACGACTGCGAAATCAAATACCACCCAGGTAAAGCGAATGTAGTAGCCGACGCTCTTAGTCATAAAACTCATGTGAAGAGTGTCCGTTGTCTCTAACTCGTTGACGATCTTCAATGCCGCATTCTTGAAGCTCAATATGCCTCTATTAACGAAGGTATTCTCTCTGTTGAGATACGAGGCGCTGTTGAGCATGATCTAGTGTCTAAATCTGATGGTATCCTATACTATCTCAATCGTATCTGGATCCCTAATCGTGAAAACCTTAGAGACTTTCTGATGAACGAGGCGCATAAATCAAAATACTCTGTTCATCCTGGTGCTAATAAGATGTACCACGATATGCGTACGTCCTATTGGTGGCCTGGGATGAAGTGGGATATCGCCTCCTACGTCGCAAAATGTCTCACTTGTTCGAAGGTGAAAGCCGAACATCAACGTCCCTCTTGTTTGCTCGAACAGCCAGAAATCCATGTCTGGAAATAGGAGAGCATCGCCATGGATTTTATCACTAAACTTCTTCGTACTTCTTCTGGTCATGACAGTATTTGGGTGATCGTTGATTGATTGACCAAACAGCTCATTTTCTTCCCATTCGTGAAGATTTCAAAGTCGAGAAATTGGCTAGAATCTACACTGATGAGATCATCTGTCGTCATGGTATCCCCATTGACATCATTTCCGATCGTGATGCTCGTTTTACGTCCCGTCTTTGGCAAACTTTTCAATCTGCTATGGGTACTGTTCTTAACCTTAGCACTACTTTTCATCCTCAGTCAGACGGTCAAACCGAGCGTACAATCCAAACTTTAGAGGATATGCTTCGTTCTTGCGTAATAGATTTTGATGGAAACTGGGATTCACACTTGCCTTTGATCGAATTCTCGTACAATAACAGTTATCATGCGAGTATTCAAATGGCACCTTTCAAAGCATTGTATGGTCGTAAGTCTCGTTCGCCTATTTGTTGGAACGAGATTGGTGAATCTCAATTCACTGGTCCCGAGCTTATACAAGAAGCAACAGACAAGATTTTACAGGTTCAAGACAATTTACCGAAAGCCAGGAGCCGACAAAAGAGTTACGCTGACAAGCGTCGCAAACCCTTGGAATTCGAGACAGGTGACTTGGTACTTCTAAAAGTATCCCCTTGGAAGGGTGTGGTTCGATTTGGTAAGAAAGGGAAACTCGCACCTCGCTACGTTGATCCTTTCAAGATTCTCGAAAGGATTGGCAAGGTTGTGTATAGACCGGACATGCCTAAAGAACTCAACAATGTACACCCTGTCTTCCACGTGTCAAACTTAAAGAAGTGTCCAGCTGACGAAGGGCTTCAAGTTCCACTCGAGGACCTTCAAGTCAACAAGACCTTGCATTTTGTGGAAAAACCTGTCGAAATCATGGATCAAGGAATCAAGTTATTGAAGCGCAGTAAAATTCCTATCATCAAGGTTCGATGGGAAGGTAAACGTGGTGCTGAATTCACTTGGGAACTCAAGAGTCACATGAAGACGAAGTATCCGCATCTTTTCGCTACATCTTCCTAAATTTCGGGACGAAATTCCCTAAAGGAGGGGAGACTGTATCGCCCTGATTCTTTGTACTTTCCATAATTAGAAAGTCTTACTTGTATTTCTATTTTTGGAAGTCTTGTGTTCTTGTAATCGTTCTTTCTTTGTAATCGTTGTAAAATCCGAGACTTGGACCATAAATAAAACTCGTATTTTGTTAAATTCATGTTGTACATACTTTATACATGCTTATACATTCAATTTCGTGAAACAATTGATACTTATTTGTAATTTTTGGAAACTATGTGCTAAACTTGCAAATATGTGAAACTGATGCATAAAACGTGTTTTGATCGTAAACGATACTTAAATACGACATTCATATGCTTAATTATACTTGGTTATGTTCTCCATACTCTATTTGGCCTTAAACTATGCTTTTATGGCGAAAATAGTCCCTAAAAGGCCTTAAAACCTTAAAACAACAAACTTTGGGGGCCAAATTGTAATAATTGAAACTTAAACCCGGATCAGGCAAGGCCTGGTGGCCCGCGTACCGCCCCCTGCCCACCTTCGCGCCCCGCGAGGACGTCGAATCCGCAGATTACAAATCCCAGCTACGAGATTGGGCACTTTTTTGTGTTAGTTTGATTGTTATTTGTGTTTATTGCATTTATAACTCACAACCCCTAACCACAACTCATCCCCTATAAATACCACACTAATCCAAGCCCTAATCACTTTACAAACTCCTCTAAATCTCTCTCAATCACTCAAAATCGCAGCTGCAAGTTCAAGTTCGGACAGAAGCACCCTTCTTCACTAAAGTGAGCATAACTCACTTATTTCTTATCCGTTTGAGCTCATTCTTTTTCCAGAACACTTGGATCAACCTTAGCTTCGATTCCATGGGTATTTCACAGTGAATAAGTCTCTGGAACTCCGGAAAACAGGCTCTAAAGTTCACTATTCATTTTGTTTTGAATCAAACTTTGTTTATACTTGTTTAAAATTAAGTTTTCTCATCTCAAACCTATGTCCTTATGCTTATAACCAATCCTATGGTTAGTTAAGCTTAAAAACAAGGTTGAGACATTCAAAATCAGAGGATTAATCCTCACAAACTTTCTGTTTTGTTTAGGGTTTTAACCCACAAGTGATGTTCAAGCTCCAAGTTTGGTGAAGGTGTGATTATGGACTAACTTGGGTTGTTCAACATAAAATCCCCACATTACTTGATGATTTCTCATAGTGTAGTTGTTTATACTCTTTTATTCCTTATAGTTCATGACCCTCCTTGAATGTTCTTACATCAAGTGTAGTGGTGAACACCTAGAGGTACCTAAATGGAAGCTTGTTCTTCCTACCTCCTACATGAATTCTATAACACAATAGAGGTACCTAAATGAAGATTTAATCTTCTACCTCATGCTTGACTATTGGACATACTAATGTATAATACATAACCTAAATAATACCTATATATATTCGAACCTTTGATGATGAAATTCATGTTCATTTGTCAAAGTAGTAGACTAACATCATCTAAATACCTAAACCTTGTTATGATTCTATTAGGTGTTCAACCCATAAAAACATTATAACCCTTGTGGTTACATAGTGTCAAACAAGTGTCATGTGTTGAAGTTGATTATTTTCATATGATACTTTCATGTCATTTTAATTCCTAATCCTTGACTCTTCCGATTTTACCCAAACTCATACACTTTGCTTCGTCGTGTAGAAGGACTTGGTGTTCCAACCCCCTAATCAACAAACAACTCACTCGCGGATTCTCAAGTTCAAGACTTGCAAAACCGTGAGTACACTCGACCCATTTACTTTTAAAGACACTTTGGGTTGTAACATGTTAATATACAAAATACACTTTCACACACTTAAACATTGTTTTATGCTCAATCCTATATACATGCTACCTGTTTACTTAGGTTCATGCTAGATTATACATGCTTTATGTCAGTAACTTTGCTAAGCCCTCAACTTAACATATATAGCTCTATAAGAGTAACACACCACCCGTCGGGGTCTTGTTAAGCCTTTATACTAAACGGTCTCATCACTTTTGTGGCGAGGGATGCTAAATACTAGTGGACACTTGATTTTGACGTATTGTTATACATGCTAGTTACCTTGTTTACAAATTGCCATGTGGATTCGAGTAAAATGATTTTATACTTATGCTATACTTATTCAAACCTTGTGTACTCGCCTTTGCTTTTGCATTGAACTTTATTTTAAACATGTTACAGGTTGAGGATGATGATGCAATGAAACGAAGTAGCAATGATGCCTAGATACACCTTTAGACGCCTTAGGTTTAAATTGTTGTATCAAATTTTGTTACGTTATGTTATGATCATGTTATTTGAGATTTCTTTGTAATGTTGACAATTAATTATGAAATGAAAATGATTGATTTAAATATTGTCACAAATAGTGTTATGAAGTCTCTTGCAATCTATTTCGTCTCATCCCGATGATTCCGCCATCGGTTGGGGTGTGACACTTAAACATCATAGATCATGATGATTTAGAGCTTTATGTTAGTGATTATGTTCTTGATTCTTTATGTTCTTCATGATTAGCAACTTACATATACTTTTAACCAACATAACAAGAAGTAAAATGAGATTAGATGAGTCTTACTACCAGCACAAGGCTAGGGAAGAGATTCAAGTTGAAGATGATGATAAACTTGATGGTTAATAGCACTAGAGAAAGGTCCTTCAAGCTTCAAGGTCACCAAGCTTCTTATCCTAGCTCCTTACACCTTATGATCACTTGAAATTGGATGAAGATGACTTGAAGATGATAGTGGTGGGGGCTCTTGTTCTCGGCCGTGAGTGGAGGATAGGAGAGGAGAGATTTTGAGTGAAGTGTGTTGTGAGAAAATGAGAATTATGATCTTGTGGTTACACATATAAACTTCTAACATGTTCTTAGTCCAATGGTTTTCATGTCTCTAAATTTTTATGCATGATCTATTAAACAAACAAATAAAATCAAGGGTGGGGGCCACTCTTGAAACCGTAAACATGAGGGGGGGGGGGGTTGGTTAGTTTGTAATGGTAAGTTAGAATTCTAGTTAGGTTATAATGAGATTAGTTAGGGTGTTATGTGTATTACATGTTTATAGGATATGTTATGATGTTCGGGGACCATAACTAGCTCAGAAATGATAAAACAATGCTTTTAGTGAAAATTTGGTGTTTCGGGTTGTGTCCGGTTGTTCGGTTGGTTATTGGTTCATTAAGGTGCTAAACTACGCAGTTTAGTGTGCTTTATGTTACCTTTTGTGACAGTTTTGATTCCCGACACTTAGGAAAGCATTCTGGACCATTTAACCATAATTCTACATAATATTTAGTTGTTTAAATCCTGAATTTTGCTGAATTCTGCAATTTATGTGAGTTTTAGGCACTTTCCAGCACTTAAACTATCACTAGGAAGGCAATTTTATGATTCTTACTTTCCTACACACTATACTTTTGTAACTCTTGGTTTCTGGCCCATTCTGTGTCTCAATACCATGTCTGTCTAAGTACTGAACTCCCGTCAGTATTTCTAATTTGTCTGATAATTGTGCTAACTTTGTTTTGGTGCATCATTCGAATCATAAAGTGTTGCATGCAATAATGATATGAATTCATGCAGTAGGTGATGCACATGTATGTATTATGACAATAATCAGAAAGCATTCATGTCATTAATTTAAATCAGCACAGTCATTAAAGCACTAATTACTGTTTAATTATTGTACGGATACATGGAATTTTGACAGTTGTCACAGCAATATAAAACACGATTTCAAACACACTCAAAACACTTATGAAGGTATCATAAAACAATAAACAAAAATTGATATTCATTCATTGATGTTAAAGACATAGATATTATGTTCTATTTTTGTAAGTCAAACTCGTCCCGAGTTGACCGACTAAATCCGATTCTGTCCGAGATTGACCTTCGTTGATCAATTCCGAGTAATTAGGTGGAGTCGAAGAAAATCTTCTCGACACCATACCTTGAAGCAATTAGTCGGCTTTTTAAACCTTGTTTTACACATCACTCATAATATAGGACCTTAGTGTGATTTTAAAAATATGTTCCCTAACATACCATAAAAGGTTAGTTTTAATTAGCTTACAACTTTTAGCTTAAGTTGGTGGCTTCTTTCGCTTGTTCCCTGTTTCAAGAAAATTCAACACTTCATTCTTTGTCCGCAAACGAAAACCAAATGGTGCAATAAAATACTGTTTGAAGAGGACAATCAGAACACTCTTATTAGAATAAGAATCTAAAACTTATGCCAATATGTATAAATGAAAATACAAAAGCTAGAGCCTTGAGAGGATTAGTTCAACCATTTTTCTTTATCTAACAAATGAGATTGGTCTAGACTCTAGAGCACACATTTATCCAAGTTGTGATCTTTATCTTCATTTTTCTTTTTCATTTTTCTTTCGGTAAATCCTAATGATGAGAGTGAAGACGAGTTGATAATCAGTTGGGTGGGGGGTGGGGGTTGAATAGTGGTGTGAAAAGTTTTGTTTTGTTTGTATCAATGACAGATAAAAAAATGTTTTGTTAATAATCAGGTGGAAATTACCAAAAAGCCCATCATGGGAGAGTCATGAACACCAGTTAACGCCAACAATGGATGGAGTTAGTAAGGTAGGGATGAGAATGGCAAGGAAATGAAACCTCATCGTGTGTTTTTGGCAATATTTAAAAAAATGGCTAAAACTGTAATTTAGAGTAAACTGAAGGGACTAAAACCGCACTTTGCTCCTTTCTTGGTTATATTTAGTTTGTGTTTTTTCATCATCCGAGTGAAGTGTACATACAGTACAATGGAGGGAAGATCAGAGGTTGATTCGTCATCGTCAAGCTTTAATTCCTACGATCACCATCATAACCAATGGCTTGAGTAAATAATCCATCCGCCTTCAATTTATTCATTTGTTTTGTATCTCACTCACATATTCTTCAATTGGATCAAATTAGGGTTCAGGGCTCGTTAAAGAGGAATTTAGTCACACACGCTGATTACACCTGGAAATTAGGGAGTGGAGTACACTCTCTGGGGCTGTTTGTTTGCATCTTATTTGCCTCTTAATAGCCAATGTCTGACTGAATCAGACATCAGATTGTTTGTTTTAACCCTCTTAAAACTTACCCAGGCTCTTATTTATCACTGACCGGGTCATACATTAGAAGGAGTCTGACCCAGGCTCTTATTCACAAAATACCCCTTTGCCCTAAACAAGAAACCTGTTCTTCCTCTCCCTCTTCACAGACGCCTCCATCTCCATCTCCACCTCCACCTCCACCTCCACCTCCTTCCTCCACACACTCTGGTCTCCTCGACGGCTCGAAGAAAGAAAGGCCGGCCACCATCGGGGGTGGCGGCGCACGGCAGGGGTTAAGAGAGAGAAACATCGAAGAGCGGGAGAGAACGAAAGGGGGAGAAGGGGAGCCGGCAAATCTCCGGTGACAGCGCCCCCGCTCACGGCAGCGGAGGTGGTGGGTTTTGACGACGATGATGACGGCAGTCAGGTATTGATTTGAATTTTTCTTGATCTTTAAGTTGTGGGTTTGATTTCTTGATTTGAATTTGGTCCCTCTTTTGCAGAAAAAATGATTCTTTTTGTCCAAATTTGAGTTGTTCTTGTTGTGTTGATCTGGGTTTATATTTTCAGTTGTGTTGCCATGATTGTTGTTGACCTGATTGTTGTGTTGATCTCTTTAGAAATAGTTTATAGAGGGGTAAAAATGTCATTTTACACGGTCATTCAGAGGTGCAACCAAACAACACTTTACTGGTTCAGCACTTATTAGTTCAGACCTCTTACCCATTCAGATCTATTATTCATTCAGCACTTATTGGTTCAGATGTTGCCAAACAGCCCCTCTTTCTTTCTTCTCACCTTCTCAACCCATCTTCATCTCCGAACTGAATCTCTAGTTTATTACACCAAAAATCGCTGAAAAAACACCATTACAGATCTGAATATCTGGTTGTCTCAAACTAATTTAGGGTTTTGACCCTCCTTCAATGATTGATGGGGGTGTTTTGAGTTTAGAGAAGATGCGATGATGGTAGGTGGTACATAATGATGGTGGTGTTTTGATTTAGAGAAAGGGAGAGAGAGAAAGGGAAAGAGTTTAAAGAGAGGATGGTGGTAGATCTAACAGTGTGGCGGTAGATCTGGCGGTAGTAGTGAGATCCGATGGTAGTGGTGGTGCAGGTAATTGTTGTGAGTTATGTTCAAGGATGAAGGATAGTATTGATGCGGCAGAAGAGTTGAAAAACAGGGTTGATGGTTCTTGTATACAGGAACCGAGTGTTGTGGATGTTTCTCTTGGAAAGGTTTCTATATTGGCGTTATCGGAAGACTCTTCAATGCTAGCTGCCTCTGTTGGTTTGAATCTTTATTTTTTCTCAGTTGATGGTCTTCTTAATAAGGTTTGTGACTTTTTTTGTTATTTATTTAACTAACTGTATAACCATGTGTTTGCAACTATGCATACATTAATGACCAGTTTCATTTGTTTACAAAAGTATATTCTCTGATAGCTCACTTCTTGAAGTTGAGTTATTGTTTCTTCTTTGACGTCATTAAATTTTAAGGTGTGAACCGTCAGTTACGTTTGGCTTCATGAGATTTTGCTAGTGTCGAAGTCGGGACTTTCTGAATCAGTTGGTGCGTTGTATAAGAAACTCGAAGAAGAAGAGGAAAAGTCAATCATCTCTGTTGACTATGAAACACAACAACCCGAACCCTCAAATCAAGATTTGAACTCTACCAATCATGATGATGGCTGTGGTGGTGGGGTTTGTTGGAGAAAAGGGTAGCGGTGGTGGCTGTGGTGGTGGGGGTTTGTTGGAGAGAGAGACCGAGAGATGGCTTTGTGTTTTTTATATATATTGTATATTTTCTTTAATCTGATTTCTTTTATTGTTTAAATTTATTTTAGATAAATAAATGAATAAAATTAGCAGTTTACCCTTATGTGCAAGGCATATGCCGACTTAACTGAATTTTTTTTAACAAGGTTAGGGCTAAATGACGTAGACTGTAACGAGTTTTACAAATAAAGGAGTGTGACTGTAATTATTAAAGTTAAATGTCATCCATTGCAATCTGATACAAACATAAAGGATGAAAAGTTTAATTTACCCTTCATTTTTTATAAACAACACATATTGTTCTATACTAGCACAATTTCATTTTTTAAATTTTACAAAACAACACATACTATTATATACTAGAACAATTTCATGTTTTTTTAATTTTATAAACACATACTTTTACATATTAGCACAATTTCATAACTATTACATAACTAGCACAATTTTATTTTTTTTTAATTTTATAAACAACACATACTGTTACATACTACACAATTTCATGTTTTTGTTTTAATTTTGTAAATAACACATACTATTGCATAACTAGTAGAAAACAAATTTATTTCTAAATAGGCTTCCAATAACAACACAAAAGAAAAAAAAATAACAACACATAAGAATTGCATAATAAAATAAGAACTTACATATATATTTAAAATCAACACAATGTATTTTCATATTAGCACATTCTAACTAAATAATTAGCACAAATATAAAACACTTTTTTGTAACTTTTTTAAAAGTCATTTTTATAATAAAAAAAGTATAGCAATATGGTAGTCATATTAAAGATAAAAAAAATATTTGATTTTATGGTATAATTTTTTTCCAAAATTAATGAAATATAGAAAAGTTATTTTAGTTTAAAAAACTTGGTGGAATTAGTATTTTATGAAAAATGACTAAAATACCCCTAACTTGATAGTATTAATTATTTATTATAGAGGTTTTATTTGTAATCAATATTAACCCTTGATTTAAACTATCAACGGTTCAGATATGCTCTTACGGTTCTTACAGTTAGTACTGTTTGTATAAGATCTCAACTCTTCAATAGAATTTATGCCTTCCAAAGAGCAAAAGAAGAGGTTATATACTAACCAAGATTACATGAAATCAAAAGTTTTCCCTTTCTTTATAAATTATTTTATTACTTTATTTGATTATTTTTTACGACGAACCAATACTCCAACATTATATGAAATCAAAAGTTTTCCCTTTCTTTATAAATCATTTTATTACTTTATTCGATTATTTATGACTACGTACAATGCAACTCTAGTCACCGCTAAAAGTCATATTATAGTCTTGTAAATTATGAAATCCACCTTACTGGCTTGCAATATCAAACACGATTTCAAACACACACAAAACACTTATGAAGGTATCATAAAACAATAAACAAAAATTGTTATCCATTCATTAATATTATAGACATAGATATTATGTTCTATTTTTATAAGTCAAACTCGTCCCGAGTTGACCGACTAAATTCGATTTTTGCCGAGATTGACCTTCGTTGATCGATTCCGAGTAATTAGGTGGAGTCGAAGAAAATCACCTCGACACCATACCTTGTAGCAATTACTTGGATTTTTAAACCTTGTTTTACACATCACTCATAATACAGGACCTTAGTGTGATTTTGAAAATATGTTCCCTAACATACCATAAAAGGTTAGTTTTAATTAGCTTACAACTTTGAGCTTAAGTTGGTGGCTTCTTTCGCTTGTTCCTTGTTTCAAGAAAATTCAACACTTCATTCTTTGACCACAAACGAAGACCAAATGGTGCAATAAAATACTGCTTGAAGAGGACAATCAGAAAACTCTTATTAGAATAAGAATCTAAAACTTATGCCAATATGTATAAATGAAAATACAGAAGCTACAGCCTTGAGAGGATTTGTTCAACCATTTTTCTTTATCTAACAAATGAGATTGGTCTAGAGCATACATTTATCCAAGTTGTGATCTTTATCTCCATTTTTCATTCAATAAATCTTAATGACGAAAGTGAAGACGAGTTGATAATCAGCTGGGTGGGGGTGGGGGTTGAATAGTGGTGTGAAAAGTTTTGTTTTGTATCAATGACAGACAAAAAAAAAAAAAAAAAAGAATCAGGTGGAAATTACCAAAAAGCCCATCATGGGAGAGTCATGTAACACCAGTTAACGCCAACAATGGATGGAGTTAGTAAGATGGGGATGAGAATGACAAGGAAATGAAACCTCATTGTGTGTTTTTGGCAATATGTTTTTTTTTTTTTTAAAATGGCTAAAACTGTAATTTAGAGTAAACTGAAGGGGCTAAAACCGCACTTTGCTCCTTTCTTGGTTATATATAGTTTCTGTTTTTTTCGTCATCCGAGTGAAGTGTACATACAGTAGTACAATGGAGGGAAGATCAGAGGTTGATTCGTCATGGTCAAGCTTTAATTCCTACGATCACCATCATAACCAATGGCTTGAGTTAATAATCCATCCACCTTCAATTTATTCATTTCTTTTGTATCTTACTCACATATTCTTCAATCGATCAAATTAGGGCTCAGGGCTCGTAAGGAGGAAATTAGTCAGTCACGCTGATTACACCTGGAAATTAGGGAGTGGAGTACACGTGTTCATGTTCACATAGGTATATAATGCTTTCACATTTTACATGTCACATGTTCCACTAATTTCAATGTAAGTTTGAGTTTATATCTTTATGTTGTTCAATTGTTATTTAGGTCATTAATCGTTTAGTAATTTAGTCTCTGTTAGTAAAAAGCTAAATATGAGTGATTGCTTATGCAAATGTAGAAATGTATATGCATAAGCCGATTGTATTTCATGTAAATGGTATGCATAATGAGGGATCTTATAGCTCTTTCTATCTGGTTAAGGCTACTTCCATCTTTTTACATGATTACCCCTAAAAATGGAAATGTTCTTCAAAAACACAGGTTTCGGTTGACTAAACGGGTCAGGTTCGGGTTGACCCGTATTAAAAACAGGTCAGGTTCGGGTTGACCCATTAACCCGTTTAACTATTTAAAAAAAATATTTTGTTTTTGTTTTTTCCATTTCTATTTTATAAGTTAGTTATAATAATGTTAGTTTTAACACATTATATTATTTATTTGTCACAGTCACACTAATACTCATCATAAAACATGTTATGGATAACCCGCTTAAAGCCCAACAACTCGCTTATAAATTGTCAACTTATATGACTCATTTAAAAAGACGGGTTAAACGGGTCGGGTTTGGGTTGACCCGAATTTATATGGGTCGGGTTGGGGTTGCAATCTTTGACCCGAATAATAATAAGGGCCGGGTTCGGGTTTAACGTTTCAACCCATCGCCAACCCGCAACCCGACACGACTGATACCCCTACTTCAATTTCTGCTTGTTCTTTCATTGTATAGACATATCAAACAGCCTCACATCACTTCCATTGGACTGTTTCATATTATCTAATACACAATCTGTAGTCTTGTTCTTCACTATGAACGTCATAATTGCTTAGACTATGTGTACTCGGGCATGATAAAGTAACATAGCGCCACCCCACACCGCCCCCTGGGCGTTATACAACCCAAAATCAGATTCTTGTGAAAATTATCACCGCGCCAAACAAGAAAACTCTCTCTCTCACACACACATATATATACATAGATAGACCCCACATCTACATAACCCCCTACTACACACTGAAATTATATAACCCCTTTTCTTATATATTTGAGACGTGTCGTATACCCCCCCCCCCCTCCCCGCCCAATTTACATAACCCCCCACTGCACATGGCCTTAACATGAGTGAAAAAAAAAACCCGTCTATTAACCAAAAATAATTATCTAAAGTAATTAACCGGACTAGTTAAAAAAATAACCGGTTACCAAACCGATTATTGAAATTAACTGGTTTGTGTATCGTTAGCCGGGGGCGTCAAAGGGGTTCTAGGGCTTTGGCCTGGAGGCTGTAGTTAGTTTGATTTATTTTCATTTCAATTGATGATGAATATACAAATCAATCATTCATCTCCATCTCATCATTTCGTTTTTCAATTTCTAATTATTTATCTTACAACATTTTATACTCCCTTTATGCACCTTAAGTGTAATGTGATGTGTGAAACGGTGTGTCTATATGACGCCTACATAACAACACTTTCTTTTTTCACATTTCACTCTATCATAACACTATCTTAGCAACAAGGACTAAATCTATTACCTACAAGTAACTATCTTTTTTCTTCTTTTGTCTAATGATGTAAGTCACTTAGTTCTTCTTTTGTGACCTGACTGTAGGATGACCAGTTTGAGAGCCTTTGTTACAAAGGGGCTACACACTTGAGCACTTCATTCATTCATGACATGATATTTTCTTCCTCAAAAAATAGGAATATTGGATTTTAATAATCCCAACTATTCGTCGTTGGCCGCCAACAGTCCCAACTTCAAAAATAACCACTGGCAGTCCCAACTATTAACCTATTGGTCTTCAATGGACCCTGACTAACAGAACTCTAACGCCGTTAGTCTCCGGTCACCGGAAAAAAAAACGTTTTTGGCAAGAAAACTCTTTTTTTTTGCCGGAAAATTCAACCTTTTCGTCCCAAACCTCTTTGTAACCTTATTACGGTCCTTTAGGAACCTTTTTATAGTAAAAACCTCAATTATCGAGTTCGCCGGAAAACTTCTTTTTGGCCGGAAAACTCAATTTTTTTGGCCGTAAAACTCAACATTTCCGTTCCAAACCTCTTTGTAACCTTAGATCGGACCTTTAGGACCCCTTTTTGTAGCAAAAAAGTTTTTCCAGCGACAGAAGACTAACAACGTTAGGGTTCTGTTAGTCAAGATCCATTGGAGGCCAATATGTTAATAGTTGGGGCCGCCAGTGGTTGTTTTTGAAGTTGGGATTGTTGGCGGCCAACAGTCAGTAGTTGGGATTATTAAAATCCAATATTCCCAAAAAATAAATATTGTTGTTTACACAAATATTAATATATAATAATAATGACAGGGACGGCTAATCCGTGCCGTCGCATGAAACCCATGTTTTCAAAGGGCCTGAAAGGTTTTATAAGCTTTTATATATATTTATTAAATTATATATAGTGTATGTATCCATTTGTTATACAAAAAAAAATGTTGGTGGTGGAGTGGAAAAAACCATTTTAAGATAATATTGAGGTTTCAAGTACAAGTCTTGACTCCACCACTAAGGTTTTATTTTTTTAATTTATTTCCCCTTAACCACAATTTTAGGCCCAATTATTTTTAGCGCTCGAGGCCCAAATTTTTTTTGTAAGTTCTCGGGGTCGGCTCTGAATAATAATAATAGTAATAGTAATAGCAAGTTATACATCTTTAGTATTATTTTTTCTTTAACTTTTAGACAATGATTGCTGTTGAAAATTAACACCAAACATCATATCAATGATAGGAGACCCAGGGAAACATGAGTTGGATCCTTGAGCCAAACGGGTTTTACCGGTAATTTCACTGTCGTGCCTACGGGCGGGTGGGTTACCGCGTTTTCTCCGGAATTGGTGATGGACTCGGGTTACTCTCGGAGTACTCCGTTTGTGCAATGGGTACCACGAGAGTGCTCGGGATTGATTATGTTGGCCGTTCAAAAAAAAAAATAAAAAATCATATCATACTAAATTTAATATAAAAGATTTCCTTTTTTAAACATTTGTACTCAACATCAATGGCATCCTGTTTAAGTTGAATGTTTCTAAACACAAGTCATGGTTTTTTCTAAATTTTATTATGCGCTTAAAGTATACTTCCAAACACTCTCTGAATTAGTCACCTAGAGCTTCATTCGGTCGATCTTTTGAAGACAGATTATACAAAGAAAATGTGTAATTATATGGATTAGGATCAAATACAAAGACTCCTAATTGTAAGAAGGGTACAAAGACTCCTAAAAAACCCACTACACACAAAAAAAAAAAAAAAAAAAAAAAAACTTAAACATCAACCACCACCCAAAAACCTATAAACCCCCACCCCCACCCCCTCCCCCATCACCCACCCCCCCAAAAAAAAAACAATTATTATTATTATTTTTTTTTGCCGAGGGGGTGGGGGTTTAGGTTTTTGGGTGGTGGGGGTGGGGGTGTGTGTTTAGTTTTTTTTAGATTTTTTTTTAGGTTTTTTTTTTTTGGGGGGGGGGGGGGGGGTAGGGTTTTTGGGGGTTTTTTGGTGAGGTATAGTTTTTTTTATCATTATTAGATGATAACATGACAAAACATGAATCATATTTGCCTTGGAATTTGATTCCAATATTTGTCGTAGAGCACATGACATTGATTTTAATCATTCTTTTGAATAAAGAATTCATGATTTTGAATACAAAATTCATTTATTTGTCGTTTCTACCAACATTTTTGATTGAATAAATCATTCAATTTCGATAATAATTAATCGATTTTGTTTGTGTATGTTTATAAAAACAGTTGTTTATTAAAATGCTTAAGGAGATATTAACATAAATATTTCGAAGTAATTTAACAGTTAGAATAGAACATACCTTTTCTCTTTATCCGACTAGGTAAATCTTTAAGTTGATTTTTCCAAGTGACCAACCCAACCAATTTTTCCCTATGGCCTCCTGCCTAAACGGTACTTTCTGTGGCTCCAGGGCTCCAGGTTTTGCAAAATTTTTTAAAGATGAAAATGGATAAAAGGAAACTGATATTTATTCATAACTGTTCTTCCTTAGGGAAGAACTTCTTGATATTTACATAATATTCTCTTTTCGCAAGGAGATTACTCACTAACACAACTAATGGATGGTCTTGGCATGGTCACATGGTTGTCTGACAGACAAACCTATCTTTTTTTGTTCCTGTTTTGTTATATAGGGGTGGGGGTTTAGGTTTTTGGGTGTAGTGGTGGTGGGTGTTCAGTTTTTTTTAGATTTTTTTTAGGTTTTTTTTTTTTTGGGGGGGGGGGGGGGGGGTTAGGTTTTTGGGTGGTGGTGGGGTGTGTGTTTAGGTTTTGGGTGGTGATGTAGTGGGTTTAATTTTAGGTTATTGGACACTTGTCACTCTATAAATCCTTCTTACACTTCTTACAATTAGGAGCCTTCGTAGAATAACTTGACTAGTAATTATATATGTTAAAAATATTCCTATAAAATAAAAATACAGATTATGACTCGTAGCTAATAAAATACACCATGTGCCAATAAGGTAGTGGTGGAGTGGTTGGTGAAAAACTTGGTGTTCCTTTTTACCTAGGTTCGACTCCCACTCTCCCCATTATTTTATGCGACATCCAGGTGAAGGGCGAATACGGGTGGTGCCGGTTCGTCTTGAATGGGAGGCGAGGTTTTACCGATTATTCCACTGTCGTGCCTTCGAGCGGGTGGAGGTCTGATTTCCGCGCATCTGGGAGAGCCAAGGAGCTAGCGACGGTCGAGTAGTCGACCTTGGCCACAACGCCCGGTGTCACGGTGGTTGGCACATCGTTCTTTGCCGTTAAAAAATAAAATACACCATGTGAAAGCAAATTGACTTTTGACCAGAATTCTTTGCCTATGAAGATATGCAAGGGGCAATTTCGATCTTTTATCTTGCATTTTTCTTCATGCCTATCTTAATCTAAATCTTAATTCTTAATTCTTATTCTTAATGCTATAATAATACAGAAACTTTATGTTTTTATATTCAAAAGGCCGGTGCACATCCACATCTATTCCCAATTTATTATTGGCCGATGTTATGTTAATACAAAAACTTTATTTTTTATATATAATAATACAAAAACTTTATCTTTTTATTCAAAAGGCCGGTGCACATCCACATCTACTCCCATTTTTTTATTGGCCGATGTTGATAATTGGGTGGTTGACCAAAACGATAATACAAACCTTTCTTATGACAAACTAAGAACAACGAGTCACTGAAACCATCATAACAAACGCTTCCCAAAACAAAATCACCAATTTCATCAACAATCTCACCATAACCAATGGCTGAACTCGTGCTTTCTGCATTCCTTACTGTGCTCTTTGAGAAGATGGCCTCTACAGCTTTCAAACAACTTGACCACTACAAGGGACTTGATGCTAAGATCAAGAAACTGCATGAATCTTTAACCCTGATCCAAGCTTTGCTTACTGATGCTTCTCAAAAAGAGTTAACCAATCAGTATGTGAAACGGTGGTTGAATGATCTCCAACATTTGGCTTATGACATAGATGATGTACTGGATGATTTGGCAACTGAAGCTATGCATCGTGAGTTCACCCACAAGTCAGAACCCATCACCAGCAAGGTAAGAAAACTAATCCCACTTTGCTGCATAAATTTCTCACGGACCCATGACAAGTTAGAAGACATTATGGCTAGATTACAAGATCTTTTAGAGAAGAAAGGTAATCTTGGTTTGAGTGTGAAAGAGGAAACTAGGCCAAAAGATATAAATAGAAGATTGCAAACCTCTATGGTCCATCCATCTCGTATTGTTGGACGGCAAGCGGAGAAAGAGGCACTGGTGCAAAAGTTATTGAGGGATGAAGGTGGTGATCAAAACTTTAGCATTGTTTCCATAGTTGGTATGGGCGGGGTCGGTAAAACTACTCTAGCTAAACTTTTGTATAATGATCAAACAGTAAAGGATCACTTCGAAATCAAGGCATGGGTTTGTGTTTCGGATGAGTTTGATAGCTTTGGCATAAGCAAAGTTATCTTTCAATCTGTGACGGGGGAAAACAAGGAATTTGCAGATTTAAATCTGCTTCAAGAAGCTCTTAAAGAACAGCTAAAGGAGAAAAAATTTCTATTGGTTTTAGATGATGTATGGAGTGAGAGTTGTCGGGATTGGGATACCCTTGTTGGCCCTTTTCATGCATGTGCTCCTGGAAGTAGAATCATTATGACTACACGTAAGGATAAGTTGCTTAAATTGTTGGGTTATAGTAATCTAAACCAGCTGCAAAGCTTGTCACATGATGATGCTCTGTCTTTAGTTGCTCTATATGCGTTGGGTGTAAATAACTTTGATTCACATTTATCACTTAAACCATATGGTATAGGTATTGTGAAAAAATGTGACTGCTTGCCTTTGGCTTTGATTGCAATCGGGAGATTACTGAGCACGAAAAGATATGAAGAGGAGCATTGGAAGAATGTATTAGATAGTGAGATATGGAGCTTACCAGTTGAAGATGAAATCGTCCCAGCCCTCAGACTAAGCTACCAGGATCTTTCTTCATGTTTGAAACAGTTGTTTGCATATTGTTCCTTGTTCCCCAAGGACTATGTGTTTGACAAGGAGGCACTGGTTCAATTATGGATGGCAGAAGGTTTTCTCAAGCAATCAACTTCAAGCGATATACCGGACGAATGCTTGGGTCATAGATACTTTGATGAGTTATTGTCAAGGTCATTTTTTCAGCATGCACCTAATAACGAATTATTGTTTGTGATGCATGATCTAATGAATGACTTAGCAAAATCTGTTGCTGGCGAGTTTTTTCTAAGGTTGGAGAATAATACCAGGGAAGAAGCGTTGGAAAAGTACCGCCATATGTCATTTGTTTGTGAGAAATATGTAGGTTACAAGAAGTTTGAGGCATTTAAAAGAGCTAAGAGTTTGAGAACTTTCATGGCAATGTCTACTGGGGTTGTTGAGCAACGTTATTTCTACTTATCAAATAAGATTTTGGTTGACTTACTTCCTGAATTACCATTGTTAAGGGTTCTATGCTTGAGTGGTTCTCAAATAAGTGAGGTACCTGAGTCCGTTGGTACATTGAGGCACTTGAGGTATCTTAATCTATCTAGAACTGAAATCACACAATTACCTGAAAATGTTAGCAATCTCTATAATTTAGAGACGTTGATATTATTCGGTTGTTGGAGTTTAACTAAGTTGCCCAAAAACTTCTTAAAGCTTAAGAACTTGCGGCATCTTGACATCAGGGATACCCCAGATTTGCATCAGTTGCCTGTGGGGATTGGTGAGTTGAAAAGCCTACAAACTCTCTCCAAGTTCATTATCAGAGGTGAAAGTGGTTTCGAAATAACCAAACTTAAGGACTTGAAGAATCTATGTGGGGAATTTTCCATTGAGGGTTTGGAGAAAGTGCATAATGCAATGGAAGCACGGGATGCGAACTTTTCACAAAAGAGGCTTAATGAGTTTACGGTTGTATGGAGTGAAGCCTCAGCAAATGAAATGCTTGCAAAGGAGGTGCTTAATGAGCTGAGGCCTAGTAATGATTATCTAAAACAACTCAACATTGTGTTATATGGTAGATTAGAGTTTCCAAATTGGGTTGGTGATCCCTCGTTTCAACGACTAAAGCATGTGTCAATACGTAACTGTAAAAAATGTACATCTCTACCACCTCTTGGGCAGCTACAGTCACTTAAGAAGTTATTTATTGAAGGTCTGGATGGGGTGAAAGTTGTGGGTTTGGAGTTACTTGGGACTGGTAGTGCATTTCTTTCACTTGAAATTCTACATTTAAAAAATATGGGAGGGTGGGAGAAATGGTCAACCAATAGTGGGGTTGTGTTTCCACTCCTGCAAGAGCTTCATATAGAAGATTGTCGTAACTTAGTTGAAGTCACACTTAAAGTGCTACCTTCATTGAATGTTCTAGAGTTATATAAGTGTCCTAATTTGGTTGAAGTCTCGGTTGAAGCACTGCCTTTATTGAATGTTCTGAAAATACATAGATGTGATAGTGATGTGCTGAGAAGGCTGGTTGAAATAGCTTTAGCAGTCACTGAGTTGGAAATAAAAGATATTTCAGGGCTTAATGATGTGGTGTGGAGAGGGGTTATAAAGTATCTTGGGAGTGTTGAAAAAATATCCATAGCAAAATGCAATGAATTAAGATACTTGTGGGAATCAGAAGCAGCTGCGAGTAAGGTTCTTTTGAATTTACGTCATTTGAGTGTGTTCAGTTGTGGTAATTTGGTGAGTTTAGGAGAGAAAGAGGAGGGGGATAATTGTAGGAGCAACCTTTTAACATCTCTTAAGAGGTTGCATATACTTTCTTGTGAGAATATCAAGTGTTGCAGTTGTCCATATAACATTGAAGTGTTGTCTATCCTCTGGTGTAGTTCAATAACTGATATCTCCCTACCAACAGGAAGTGAAAAACTCAAGTCACTTAGGATTAATGGCTGTGAAAAACTATTGGAAAGGGAGTGGGGAGGACAAAAGATGCTTGAATATGTAGAGATAATTGGTTGGCCAAATCAGAAATCAATCATTGAACTAAAGTACTTGGTTCACCTCACCACATTGTATATAGAAGATTGTGAAAATCTGGAGTCATTTCCTGATAATGAGTTGCCCAATTTAACCTCATTGAAGAAACTGGTAATAGTAAGATGTGGGAGTATGGACGCTTCTTTTCCTCGTGGGATTTGGCCTCCTAACTTGTGTTCCCTAAGGATAGGGAAGTTGAAGAAGCCCATCCTAGAGTGGGGCCCACAGAATTTTCCAACTTCACTTGTGACACTACGCTTATACGGTGGTGAGGATGGAGTGAGTAGTTGTAGTCAGCTTTCTCTTCTTCTTCCTTCATCTCTTACTTCTCTTGAAATAGATGGATTTGAGAAATTGGAATCAGTTTCAATGGGACTCCAACACCTCACTTCCCTCCAATCGCTGGACTTTTGGCACTGCCCTAATCTGAATAAAGTATCCCATCTCCAACACCTCACCTCCCTCCAACAACTCTCTTTTTATTATTGCCCTAATATGAAGGAATTGTCCCATCCCCAACCCCACACCTCCCTCCAACATCTCTTTTTTAACAACTGCCGAAACATGATGGATCTACCAGAAATGATATTGCCTTCACTTTTGAGTCTAAGTATCTGGGATAATTGCCCAAAACTGAAAGAAAGATGGAGTAAAAGTGGCAGTCACTGGCCCCTCATCTCCCACATCCCCCATATATTAAAATATGGGGATCATGAAGTTAATATGAAGGTCTCTCTCTCTCTCTTTAATGATTTAAACCTAAATAGCGTATTTATTTTGCTTTGTTTCTTTTTCATTCCTCGTCATTAATATGTTTGCTCAATATCTGGTTGTTAACAGTTGCATGTACATGCTTAATGGTTCTTCTTCTTCTTCTTTTGAATATGGTGAAAATAAGGGGTGAACTTTATGAGTATGTAGAAGGTCATGAGTCACTTGAATATATGAGGGTATGGATGTGAAAAGGACCAATTAGTACTTTCCTTGTCTGAGGATTACAACCTATTTTATAAAAGAGTAAATTACCATTTTGGCTCCTGTGATTATATCACTTTTACCCTTTTAGCCAAAAAAGTAATCTTTTAACCTTCGAGCCCCCAGCGTCTTTTTTTCTAACCCCTTTTGGCCCTAACACTAACCCCATCCATTTACTTTTAAGAGCCAAAAGGGTTAGAAAAAAAGACGTTGTAGGCCAAAAGGGTTAGAAAAAAAGACGTTGGGGGCTCAGATGTTAAAAAAATTCATTTTTGGGCTAAAAGGGTAAAAGTGATATAACCACAGAGGCCAAAATCGTAATTTGCTCTATATAAAATTTTATTATTTTTGGTATAGGTTTTTTTTTATTCTAAATAATGTCTTGCTAATCAAATCCATATGGCTTGAATATAGTTTTACTTGGACTTTCAATTCTGTATTAAAGAGTTGAGACCTTGTTTTTCTAAGTTGAGATCTTGTTATATTGAGTTTTTGTTTATTTGTCTGACAGGGGTAACTTGGTAATGAAGTTAGTTGAGGTCCTGTTGTGGTGAAATGAAATCTTGGATGGCTGCAGACTGCAGTGTTGTTGCTGTAAAGTGCAAGGATCAAAGTTAAACGTATTGTTATCTAGTGATGAGGTGTACTTACGTTACAAACCTGTTTCATTGTTGTTGTTGATGATAATTATGAGGTTAAAACCTGGATACCACATTTACGCGTGCCTTATCTGCTAGTAACTCCAGAAAAAAGGTTTACGAAAATCATCTGACACAGATAATGTTTTGTCCCATGACCAAGAGTTGACTATCATTATATCGTAAATTAAAAGGTGTTGCTTTTCCTTTCAGTAACCATACATGAATTTTAAGTTGTTTGGTGATTTTCCTTTAATCCTTTGATTTTTACAATTTTGACATTTTAAGTTTTTTTTTTTTTTTTGGTAAAGGGTTACCCCGGTGAATTTTATATAGGTAAATTGGATTTAAATAATCCCAACTCACTGTTATTGGCCAATAATAATCCCAACTCATTTAATCACCAATAATAATCCGAACTATTCACTTTTGTTTGTAAAATACTCCCAGTTAAAAAAACACTAACTAGGTTAAAAAATTGCTGATGTGGCATGCCACGTCACCTGCCACATCAGTTGCCACGTCATCAAAAATGTCATGTAGACTGCCACATCAGCAGCCACGTCATCAAAAATGCCACATCAACTGACACGTCAGCAAAATTGCTGATGTGGCATGCCACGTCACCTGCCACGTCAGCAATTTTTTAACCTAGTTAGTGTTTTTTTAACTGGGAGTATTTTACAAACAAAAGTGAATAGTTCGGATTATTATTGGTGATTAAATGAGTTGGGATTATTATTGGCCAATAACAGTAAGTTGGGATTATTTAAATCCAATTTGCCTTTTATATATAAACCAAATAAAACAAAGATGTGTCACTTGACAGACCAAGCCTAGGACACCAAGACATCAAAACCAAGCAACAAACATCCAAACAAAACGTCAACACAACAAATACAGATGAAAAATCACTTCACTTCTTTTTCTCTCCCACAAAAAGGTTGCGTAAATGGAAGAGACACTATTGTGTGGCGCCTCAAAAAGATCTTGTTTCTTGAAAGTAGAGGGGGACAATTTCGACCCGTTTACATTGACTTATTGGCCGCCGAAGCCCATTGAAGATTGATTTTATATATCAATTGATTTATTTGAATTAATTTATGCCTTCCCAAGAAAAAAAGACGATCTTATACGCTAACCAATAATTCAACATTATCGAATTTTCAAATCATTTTTTTTTTGTTTAAATTTGAATTCTCAATTATAAATTGGTCAATTTGATTCGAATTAAAATGCCAATTCCTAAAAGTCACTTCCTAGTCTTGTAAAGCATGGAATCCACCTTCCAGGCTTACAATACCAGACACTCTCAAAACTTTTTATCAAGGTATCATAACACAACAAAACAGAATAACAGATGACCAATTCTGATAAGCAGTCCCAAACACCCCCTTAACCTGAAATCGGGAATGATGTTGACCAAAGATCGAGAAATAAATAGATCGATAGCAGAATTTTGAAAAAGAGCAACATGTAAACATCAAGACAGAGATGTTAGATGTACATAACTTACATCTTACTACTTCGTTATCCATACAAACAAGAAAAGAACAAAAAAAGATAATAGCAAATGTTAGCCTGTTTGGTTTCACCAAATCTAATAACAGTAAGTAGCAACTGGTCGGATGGTTTAATTTTGGCATACATGATTGAAAACAACAGCCCATTCCTGCTTAGTGGCGAGAGGTAGATTCTTATCACCAATGCTAGGAGTCCAGATATCCTCACTTGCATAGCTCAGGCACCAACTTACTTTTTTCCTTGCAGTAGTCTTCTTTTTACTTGGAGATGCAGAACCCTCAGAGGTCTAAACACAAAAGCATTGCATATAAAATTAAGAAAATCAAAATGAATAATGTAAAAGTTACAAAATGGCACATAAAAAGGGACTAGTTAAGTCAATTTCTATTTTCTGAAACTACAAGTCACGATTTAAGGGCTTATATGTTATATGTTTGTTACAAATAATGGCGTTTTTATATATACTCCTTTCAACACTAAAAATATAATGTTTACCCATTTCATTGTAAATAGAATAGAATAGAATGAAAGAGAACATCATGTGCTATTCATAATAACAATGTTGTTTTCCTATTTGTTTACTCAATTAAACACTGCTAGAGTATTGGTATATGTAATAATGTTTTTAGTGTATTGAAAGGTTAAGCATGATATAATAAAATTGAAAAGGCTATATTTGAAATTTTAAACTTTTAAAACAATATATGTGAAATCAATCCCCGACAAAAGGGACAAGGTTAGCAATACTCAATTACAACTTAAAAGTTTTTTTTTTTTTTTTTTAAATTAGCTTGCTCCTGGTTTCAAGAAAATTTAACACTTCATTCTTTGACCGTAAACGATGACCAGATGGTGCGATATAATATTGCTTAAAGTGGATAATCACCATACTTTTATTAGAATAAAAGTTTGAAACTAATGCTAATGTATAAATAGAAATAAGCTAGAGTCTTAAGAGGAATAGCACAATCATTTTTCCTTGACTAACGGATAAGATTGGCAAGAAGAAAACACATTTATCCTGTTAGGGGTATCGGATCAGAGTAGGCTCGAGCGGAAGCGGAACAAACACACACACACACTAGCAGAAAATAAAGAACACGAGAATTTACGTGGTTCGGTCAAGGTGACCTACGTCCACGGGTTGCAACTAGGGTTTTTTCTTTTATTAGATGCTCACAACTGTTTTCAGAATGATACAGACTACAATTACATCATAGGTATTTATAGAACAAGATTAGGGTTTCCTACTTGGTCAACAAGTTAACTAAGTGGGCCTAATAACTAGAGCCGGCTAACCCTAACTAGGGCCGGCTACCCTAAAGCCTACGAACCCAACAATCTCCCACTCGGAGGCTTTGCATAGTCCACAAAGTGCATCCAAGAAACCCATCTCCAGTAACTTCAGTAATCTTTACGTTCAAGTCTTCCCAGCCTCCAGTTCCAAGAACAAGCTAAGACTTCAGTCACATCCAAGCCACCTAGTTGCAACCACACCTCTCATCAAGTAACTGAGAGACCAGTTGAAGCTCCCACAAGCTCCAACCCAACAGTCTTATCAGACCCATTCTCTATCTCAACTGGCTTGCACGATCCACCAGCTCCAGAGATACACCGAGAATTAATACCACTCTCCACATTTTGCAAACTATTTCCAGGTGAGCTTTTTTCTTCAGTCGGAACCTTCGTCTTCAAAACCCAACGGTTCTTTGTGATTGTACCCGAAACACGACCCGTGCTCCCACTATCACCAAATCCCCTGACTGGCTTAAACTTAGACCCCCGACCACATTCAACTGACATCCCCAAAGCACCAGGATTCAAGTTCGCAAATTGAACCCTCTTCCGCTTACTAGATTCAGTGAACCAGACTTTATGTTGTACAGGGACGGCTACTCCCTCAGCAGGTATCTCAACTAGATACAACGATCCTCGTCTCCTTCCACAGGCAACAACAAGATTTCCATCAATGACCTTCCACTTCCCACCACCAAACTTAACATCTAGTCCCTGTTTATCCAGTTGACTAACAGAAATAAGTTTCTTCGTTAAACCTGGAATTACCCTGACGTTCTTTAAGTTCCATGTAGTGCCCAGTGGAGTCTTCAGATTGACATCTCCCATACCCGTAATATTAAGAACATGACCATTAGCTAATCGTACCTTTCCAAAGTCTCCTTTTTTTAGATTCACCATCGTCTCCCCGCTGTGCATGGCGTGAAACGAAGAACCAGAATCCATAGCCCAAGAATCTATAGACTCTTCACAGCAAACCAGTACGTCACCGTCAGATTCATCTGACACAACACTGTTTACATGCTGCTTACCATCCTCTTTCTTAGGATCAGGACACTCGTTTTTAACATGCCCCTTTTCACCACAGTTCCAGCACCTCACATTCTTCCCAGCTTTAGACAAGCTTTTCCCACGACTCTCACTGCTTCTGTTTTTGCCTCTTCCCCTGCTAACACTGAGCATACCAGAAGTAGATCCTCCACTAGTGTTCCTCCGGCGAACGTCTTCACCCAAAACACTATCCCGGACCCGATCAAACTTCAAATTTCCAGTTCCAGCAGTTTTAGTGACCGTTGTCACAAATCCTGACCAACTATCAGGTAAGGAAGATAACAAAACCACAGCCTGAGTGTCATCATCCAACTTCATGCCCACAGTTGCTAACCTGGACAAAATTGAATTGACTTCGTTAATGTGATCAGCAACTGAACTGCCCTCGTTCATCCTCATATTAAACAGTTCCCTCATCAAGAACACCCTATTACTGGCAGACGGCTTCTCATACATATTTGACAGAGCTGTTAACATACCACGAGCAGTTGTTTCTTTCATGATATTAAATGCAACGCTCCTCGTCAAAGCCAATGTAATTTTACCTCTTGCCTTTTTGTTCTTTGAGTTCCAAATTGCCTCGGCAGCTTTATCCATTCCAGCAGGTTTTTCTTCCAGTACCACATCCAAATCGCATTCACCAAGCAACGCCTCTATTTGCATTCTCCACCATGCAAAATCAGTACCGTTGAACTTCTCGATTCGGAACTTCCCGTCTTCAGCCATAGCAAACGAGAAAAACCAGAAAAAACCACAAGGAACCAAGCAACCGAAACCCGAGCAACTTTCAATAAACCAGAAACCCGAAGTACCCGAACCAGCGACTTCTCTTGCAAACCCGAGCGTAAAATCAGCGAATAACCAGGGTTCAAGAACCGA
This sequence comes from Helianthus tuberosus, assembly GCA_030545235.1. Lineage (NCBI taxonomy): Eukaryota > Viridiplantae > Streptophyta > Magnoliopsida > Asterales > Asteraceae > Helianthus > Helianthus tuberosus. Next base: position 121,020,638 of record CM060427.1, read on the forward strand.
AACCCTAATCGCCAAACACCCCAAAACCACCAGATCTGCAACAGCAAACTCTACGGCGCAAACCCTAGACCTTACGAGCCATAACCAGAGAATAGGTACGGGCCGTAAACAAGTCAGCGGCGACGGCAGCAACAGCAGATCAAGATCTCTCGTCCAGCTCTCTCCTTCTCCTGCGATAACCGTGTGAACCGTGTATTTTACTGAACCTTTGGCTCTGATACCACTTGTTAGGGGTATCGGATCAGAGTAGGCTCGAGCGGAAGCGGAACAAACACACACACACACTAGCAGAAAATAAAGAACACGAGAATTTACGTGGTTCGGTCAAGGTGACCTACGTCCACGGGTTGCAACTAGGGTTTTTTCTTTTATTAGATGCTCACAACTGTTTTCAGAATGATACAGACTACAATTACATCATAGGTATTTATAGAACAAGATTAGGGTTTCCTACTTGGTCAACAAGTTAACTAAGTGGGCCTAATAACTAGAGCCGGCTAACCCTAACTAGGGCCGGCTACCCTAAAGCCTACGAACCCAACATATCCAAGCTGTGATCTTAATCTCCACTAGAGTACTTGATATGGTAATTGTGTACAATCACAAACAGTTTATATAATAAGACCACATGACTAAATTACAGTGACAAAAGTAATGACATTTTTGTATTATGCCTAATCTTTATGAGCTTATAATAAAACCATATACATGTAAATACCATATGGTGTTTGTATACAATGAAGTTTCAAATCAGATACAAATATCAATATATTACACACACACACATACAAGTTCAAAACATAACAAAACAAGTTGACTGTACTCAAGGTATCATAACACAACAAAACAGATAAGATAGAACAGTACCTTCGTATAGAAATTTTTAGGTACGAAAAACAGTACCTTATACCAAGCTGTCGGTTAAGCATAAGTTCATAATTCTTTGCATTCAAGCAGACTAATTGAATAAAAGTCACAAAGTTATGAACTCAGAACTCATAACCTATGCAGGCGAGTGACCTGGAAATTGAAAAGGAAGGATGTCATGTAACAAATACAGAATTTTAATCAAGGAACTATCGATATTACTTACTAAGCTAAGCATGTTATGTCATAAACACAGAGTTTTAATGCTTCAAGGCCTGGTTGTTGACTTCTTGTGTTATCTTCATCTCTCCAAAATGATTTAATTTTAAAAAAAATTCCAGCTTCAATTGTGTCAGTCCAAATTTCTCATCTTCTGAATCTCCCTCTGCCCATGTTATCTACTATCAATCATGAATCAGCATTGGGTTAGTAAATACACACACCAAAAAGTAGATTCATTTTCTTCACACTCACATTTTTAGTCAAATATCTAGATATAATAGTCATTTTGGGTGTTACAAAGAAACCTAGGAGCATAATTTAAAAGGTTAAAATTGATCATGAACTGTGCATTCTCCATTATTGGTTAGGACTTTAGGAAGCATAATGTATGTGACTGGTTTTCGTAACAAACTGTGAAATTAAGAAAAAAAAAAATTAAGAAAAAAAAACATCAAAAATTAAGAAAAAAAAAAAAAAATTCCTGCAAACTAAACATTTCTAACCTAAGCAAGTTGTTAACATGATAATTGACAACATCATTGTAAATAACCTTATTTTGCCTACTACAACTTATCAAACAGTTTTGTTCATAAGACCTACAACTTACACTTCATTGAGGCATTTTATCAAACAGTTGGAGTGCATTAAGTGAATCAACAAAAAAGAAGAATCATTGTTGGTCAAATCCGCCCCAAAACATGCCACCATGTAATTGAACTAAACAAGGTCTAAAAAATCGCCTCAATTAAGACGATGTAAGGCATAAACAGCACACAAAATCGAACCCAGAAACAAACAAAAAGAAATTAAATCAAAACAAACCTGATGTCAATGATGGAGAAGGAAAAGAGGCGTTTGTTTGTGATTTTTATCAAGAGTTAAAGAGAGAGAGAGAGAGAGAGAGAGAGAGAGTCGCAGGGATGGAAGATATAACTGATGATGGAGGTTTAAAGGGTGTGTTGATGGAAAGGAGGTGAAGAGCTGGTTACGCTTCATGATTTCGATAGGAGGGCTTGAACATAATTTTCCGTTGTTGATCTTAAGGGGACTCGGTATGGTTGCGGGGACCGAGCTCGGGGAATGGTTTCACCGATCGGTGAACCACCCCTGGTGTTTGAATGGAGAGTAGGAGAGAGTGTTTTTTCGGTGTATACTTACCGAAGGTGAAAAAGAACAAAGGGAGGAGGGAGAGAGGAGAGAAGAACAAATCAAAATTATTTATTTAGTGTTTGAGTAGAAAATGGGAAGTGAAGGGGAGAGTTGACATGACTTTATATCATTGGATAGAGAAAACTCAAACACCCTAACTCACCCCAACCATACCGTCCACCCTAATGTACCGTTAAAAATTACCGTTCAAAAAAAGTTGACCTTAACAGCAGCAAGAAATAGTTGGTCTAGCAGCAGGAAAAGACGAAGATCAATGTGATTGATATCTTGATGTTTGTAAGAGAGCAAAATAGGTAAAGAGTTTACTTGTTTTGCACACTAATGCATTGATTGAGCTTTATCATTTTTTGGTGAATTTGAGTTGAATACTATAACAATTAGAATTGCTCTTTGCAGGTGGTTCTTAACCATAGAAAGATCAGGTGGAAGTAGTTTGCACATCTGTGCATTAATATTCTTCAAAGAAACAAGAGGGGTGAAAAGTGTGTTGCTTAGACCATATGTAGTGGTTTAGCTCAATAATGCCCACACTATGGGGCGTTTTACGACACGTGTCAGTCCAGTCAGTATGGGGCATTATTGGGGGTTATTGCAAAAGTGCCGTAGTGGGAATAATGCCCAATAACACCCATGCAATCATTTCACAATTATTATTTTTTTAATTTAAAACATAAAAATCTTCATTAATTTAAAAAAAATTACCCTACTTGAAATTAAAAAAAAAAACCAAAAAAAAAAAAACAGAATACAAAAAAACCGAAAAAAAAATAAAGTTAAAAAAAAAAAAAGATGATCTAGAGTCCATATTTTTCCCGAATTTTTTGGCGATGCATTTGCGCAAGGATCAACGCGTCGCCTTGGAGGTGGTCGATCGGTTTGGACAAAAACTCAATGTCCTTTTCCATTTGCCTCGCCTCTTGCATATCATTAAACTTTTTGGTTTCGGACACTCGTTCTTTCATAATCTCACAACGTTGGTGGCCGAGGTCGCGAATGTCTTGGAGACGACGGTTCATCTCCTCGAGATCGGAAGACGACTCCACCGTTTTTTTCCCGGTTCTCTTATCATTTCTTCTACCGGGCGGTTGGGTCAACTCTTATTCAAGTTCATCGTCAACGTCCACCACCTCATTTAGATCGACATTGCGGGCATCCGATGTCGGTGTTTCAGGGTCAACGGAGGATGATGTTTTTGACCGTTTAGCTCGACGTCTACTACTAGAAGTCATGGTACCTACTAGCACCCACTTTGGACTTTTTCGTAGTAGATCCCAACACTTATAGTACGGGAAAGGGCATTTCGTTTTCTCGTACTCTTCCAAAGAATTCGTTAAAACCCCGACGTCACCTTCTCCGCTCGGGCGATTATCGTAGTTACGTTGGTACACTTCTTGGAAGGAATGACACTTGTTATTGATGTCGGTTCATTTGCTAGAAATGGAATTTTTGTCCCGATGTTCGCCTTGACCCCACGTGCTATAAAAGAGTGCACGAACCCTATCCCAAAAAACGGGGCCCGTTTGAAAGTTTGCTACAAATTGAAAAAATAAAAGTAAAATATAAGTTGTATGTTAAAAATAAAAGTAAAAATATAAGTAAAAAAAATATAAAAGTTATCAATTTCGTGGTCCTCGGAAACGTCGAGCCACGCCCGAGCCAACGTGAATTCCTCCTCCTTCGTCCATTTAATGTAAGTATTTTTATGTCGAGGTTCGTTCGCTTCCTTCTTCTTATGCGACTTTCTACCGCATTTCGATTTCTCTGGCACCGGTTCGGGTTGCGTGTAACACTCTAGTTGCTATTTAACGGTTTTACATGTAAATACCAACAATTAGATGTGTAGTTAAGACTACACATACTATAAAAATATGGATTTATTAAAACTTTTAATAATCATAAGTTATTCGACATAACGTGATCAGATTCGTCGTTTAAAATTTATGACGAGGCAATGTGCGGAAGCATGTATCTTTATCGTGTTCGATTCTTCGTTGAGCTTGATCGTCTTCCGGCATCCAAAAAGTACCTATATTTCATAAACATGAAATGCTTTAGTCAAATGGGGTTTAAAACGTATCTAAACGAGTCCGGGAAACAAAACTGATTTAAAATACATTTTTGTACAGGGTCCACCGTAAATTACGGTGGATACCGTAATTTACGGTAGCCCCTGTTTTAAAATACTCCACCGTAAGGCAGGAGATAACTGCCGTATCGTTTTCAGTCCCCCACCGTAACTTACGGTGCCCACCGTAAGTTACGGTGGCCTCTGTATCAGATTCTTCCATTTTGCCATTTTTGAAACGAAAACTTTCGTATCTTTCAACCCGCTTGTCCGTTTGACCTACCGTTTCTTCCTACGTGTTTGTAATTTGATTCTCCATCATATGGATTTAAAATCCGACATCCGGCTTAATAAATTTTGAGACTTTTATGCCTTCGGCTTATTACCTTTTTACAAAATTTTGACCCGTTTATGCATTTATCAAACAAACATATTTGTTTGATCATTATTTCACTTGAACCACCTCAATTCAATATTTTCTACCATGTTAGGTTCTAATTGCGGGTTTCTTATATATTTTTGTCACACCCCGATATTTCCACGTATTACCGGTGGGCCCGGTGGGGGAGTATCGTGACGTGGTTGGTAATATTACAGTCAAGCAACACAATATTTAAATGCACAGCGAAAGCAAAACATAGATGTATTTCAACTTTAATAAATTGTAATATCAAGTATCACAAACAGTTGAAAGTAATCCACAGGTGGATCAAAGATAAATAGGAAACATTGTTCAACAGTTTTGACATTCAAGCTTGCGAGACTTATTGTGGACGCTAGGAGAAAGCCAGCCTAGTTCGCGTAGTACCTGCACTTAACCTTTTTGAGAAAATACGCCAGTTTACACTGGTAAATACAATCAACTGACTCATTTGAAAAAGTTTAATAAAATTGATTTGAATGCACGTGGCACAAACTCTTTATAACTTGGGATAATTATTTGAATATATAATATTGTAAAAGAATTACATGTTCCTTATGCGTTCAGTAGCCCGATCCGTAGACCGGGTTAAGAATCAATAGACACACCACATTATATATTTTTGGCACCGACGGGTGTACGCCTACACCCCGTGCTTAGGTCGTGGCCATCTCGTAAGATGATGCCAGGGATATCCGGGACATGGTCATTAACCCCCCAAAGGCTTTAAGCAAACAAAACATTTCAAAACGGAGCATATCAATGATTTAACCTCTATTCAATTAAAGATTCAATGTCCGACCAAGCGGTATTTTATATACCATAACCCAAGCCCGTATAGGGAAAATAAGTTAAAAGTATTTACCTTTGCAAAGTAATAATCACAATAAGCAAGTGCGTGTAGCTTTTACCGGGTCTCCTATTCTGGAATGAAGGTTTATAATAACCTATTAGAATCCTAACGGTCTTTAATTAAGCTTAAGCTTAGACCGGTTAGTTTAAGGAAAGATACGGTTCAAACGCATGATTAAGCGAAGACCGGAATAGAATGTGATTTAGACCAGACAAGTTTGAAGACTTGTATAATATGGGTAATCTAAACACATTCTGGATTTTGAGATAAAAACGACAAGGTTTGACCCGTTTCGGCTAATTTATGCAAACTAGTTACATAAACCGAACCGAACGCGTAAGAAGCGTAACGGGTAACCGTAAGAGTCATATACAGGTTTCCTAAGTCAATATGCTTTAATTATGTTGTGATATCAGTAGGATATCTTTCATTATGCCCAAAACGAGTTTAATCTTAATTTAAGCCCCGTAGGGGTATTTTGGTCATTTTAAAGATTATAAAAGAGATCAAATGAAACTCTGAGATTCGGGTCTGAATACATCAGTAAAATAACTTATTTTAACAGGTCATATCAGTTGGTAATAAGTCTTATATGACAAAAGGGTTTTAAACATAAACTATGTGTTTATTACGCTTAAAAAGCTATTTTAAGCGATTTTCGGGTTATACAGGAAATCTGAGTTTCTGACCAGGTTATATAGTTCAAAATACTTTATTTATTATTTAAAATCAGTATCAATTGGATTGGTGTCAAAATATTATGTAGATCTCATTTTATAATCGAAAAGGGTATAATCGGTATTTACCGAATCAATGGTCATAACCTTAGGTTATGAGCAGGTTAAAAATAATTAAAAATCTTTAAAAATCCCAAAATATTATATTACATCAGTGGGTAAAAGGTTTGGTGTCAAAAAGTGGGTTTAGATAGGCTTTATGCTAATGATGCCGTTTAATTACTAAAAGGCGTTCTAATTACGCTAATGAGCATAACTCCTACTCTAGACCTCCAACTGATGTGAAAATTTAGGGACATGTTTATAAATCAGTAACAAAGATTATTGTCCTTTCACATATCCAAAATTCTCGTTTTATGGTCAAAATGGCATATTGGTCAACATTTAAGCAATTAACGGAATCATGCATATTAATTGGATAGCTAATGAACCAAGGTGTATAATCACAGAGGGTTATACTATCATGTATCCTGGTCCCAAGGAAGCTCTAAGGCATTTCCAAATCATACTAAATCGGGTCAGAACTGAAGTCAAAGCAAAAGTCAAAGTTTTGCGACTTTCGGTTCCGAACCGGGTCTAAACAGAAAATTGTCAGATCAAACAAGCTTAGACCAGTTCTTATACTTATTAACAAGTTATATGAGTGATAAAATAGGTTACATGCCTTTTACATTGTTAATTATGCGTTAATTTGAAGATTAGCATTCTGTTGACTTTTTCTAATCAACTTTGACCTGACAAATGGTCTAGTTAGAGCGGGAACCAGAGGGTGCCCTTTTAAGGGTTTAATGCCCACATAATTACCAACTTATAACTACCTTTTATTCGACTAATCACTGGACCATTAATGATTAATCGCTAAGTCAAACGGTAATTACGACGGTTTGACTTTTAAGCTAAAACTAAGTAAAAACTCACTTAAGGAAGGTCAAGCATACTTACAGAAGTCCTATGCACGATTTGAGATGACTTGGGTCTGCTCTTGTGCTCCAGGAAGCTCCACAAATGCAGATGGAAGGTGTGGTTACAAGGTTACAACACAAGGCCCTTTTATAGTGTTTTAATCTCCTTAGATCATTGATAAACAAGCCTACCACTGATCATGGATCGTCCACAACTGTCCCTAGGGTCTAAAAAGCATGTAGGGGTCGCCCATGAAGTGAAAATATCTGATTTAAGTTGGTTATTGCGCATATACAGGCTACTGTCTCACTTTTCTGTATCTGGGCATCGCACGCGGCCCGCGTAAGCTCCTGCTAAGGCTTACGCGGCCCGCCTGAGTCATGCTGTCAGGTTAAGAACTTTTCTAGTTGTTGCATATTGGCTCTTGGCCCTTCGAAAGGTCACCCAAGCTTATTTCTTGCACTATGACCCCTTCACATTTACTTACAAGGGCTTCAAGACTTATACCCACTTTGTTAAGTCCTTGGTCACTTTGTTATTACCCGAAAAGTCATAATTTTTCGACGTTGACGCTTTAACCCCTCGTATACGAATTTGATCATAACTTTCTCATACGATAACGAAACTTTATTAAATTTTTACCATGTATTCTAGTGAGCATAATTAATCATTACAAAGCTTCGGGTTTGCTAAAAGGTCACTCAGAGGTACACTTTAAACATGTTGACACATTTAACCCCTGTAGTTTGTAATCTCTCACTTTCTTTCACAATTAGCTTCGTATGATCCATGATTCATTTGTTTAAGGGTATGAGCATTATGTAGGGTTACTGTAAAGTATATTTATCCCTTGTTGACATTTTGAACCCTTATATTCACATACTTTCCATGTTTGTCAACTTTAGTCCTTCTAAAGTATTCTTTCACACGTTCAAGCTTATGACACGTGTCAATACATTATAGGACGTGAATTTTCGAGGTGTTACATCCTCACCCCCTTAAAAGAAATCTCGACCTCGAGATTTACTGAAACAAATGAGGGTACTTTTCTTTCATCGTGGACTCAACCTCCCACGTGTACTCGGGACCTCTACGGGCATCCCATTTTACCTTTACAATAGGCACATGCTTCCTTCGAAGCTTCTTAACCTGTCGATCTTCGATCGACACAGGTTTTTCAACAAACTTCAAGCTCTCTTCTATGTGCACATCTGTATGTGGTATGACAAGTGATTCATCAGCGAAACACTTCTTCAGATTGCAGATGTGGAATACATTGTGAATACCACTGAGCTCTTCAGGTAAGTTTAACTTATAGGCAACCGATCCGACACATTCGATGACTTCGAATGGTCCTATGTACCTTGGGCTTAACTTGCCTTTCTTGCCAAATCGCATCACTCCCTTCCAGGGTGATACTTTAAGCAGTACTTTGTCACCTACTTCGAAGTTAAATGGTTTACGCTTCAAATCTGCGTAGCTTTTCTGCCTATCCCTGGCAGCTTTCAAGCGGTCATGAATCTGGACAATCTTGTCCGTCATTTCAAAGACTATTTCAGGTCCTGACAATTGGACATCTCCAACTTCCGCCCAACAAACGGGCGTTCTGCACTTTCTACCATACAAGGCCTCGAAAGGCGCAACCTTAATGTTGGTATGATAGCTATTGTTGTACGAGAACTCGATCAATGGCATGTGGTTATCCCAACTACCACCTAAGTCAATCACGCATGCACGAAGCATGTCTTCCAACGTTTGGATTGTACGCTCACTCTGGCCGTCCGTCTGAGGATGGTAAGCCGTACTAAAATTTAAGCGCGTGCCTAAAGATTGTTGGAAACTCTTCCAAAAATGTGACGTGTATCTAGTATCCCTGTCAGATATAGTAGACACTGGTACGCCATGTAATGCTACAATCTTATCCACGTACAATTGGGCTAACATGTCGGAGCTATAGGTCTCCTTAATGGGTAGGAAATGTGCTGACTTAGTCAGTCTGTCTACGATCACCCATATAGTATAATTTCCTTTCCTTGTCTTAGGTAACTTGGTGATGAAATCCATTGTTACCATTTCCCACTTCCACGTGGGAAGTTCAGGTTATTGTAGCAAACCTGACGGCTTTTGATGTTCAGCTTTGACTTGCGCACACGTCAAACATTTAGCTACATAGGTAGCTATAGACTTCTTCAAGCCTATCCACCAAAAGTTTGCCTTTAGATCCTGGTACATCTTATCAGCTCCAGGATGAATGGAGTATTTTGAACTGTGGGCTTCCTGGAGGATGACATCTCGAAGTCCTCCATAAACTGGAACCTATATTCGTCCATTTAACCTCAAAATTCAGTCCTTGCCATAGGATAACTGTTCCTCAGTTACTCCTAGCTTTTCATTAGGATAGTTAGCTTCCAACACAGCTTCCTTCTGTGCAGCTAACAGCCTTTCATTTAAACTATTCCTTATCTCAATGTTCTTGGCATTGATTTGGATGGGCTTCACCCTTTCCTTTCGACTCAAGGCATCGGCGACTACATTCGCCTTGCCAGGATGGTATCTTATCTCACAGTCATAATCATTTAAGGTTTCCATCCAATGTTGTTGTCTCATGTTCAAATCTTTTTGGTTAAACAAGTGCTGGAGGCTCTTGTGATCAGAGTAGATCACACACTTGATACCATACAAATAGTGTCTCCATAGCTTCAGTGCAAATACAACGACACCCAACTCCAAGTCATGGGTGGTGTAATTCTTTTCATGCACCTTTAATTGACGTGAAGCATAGGCAATAACCTTGCCTTTCTGCATAAGCACACACCCCATGCCAGTGTGTGATGCGTCGCAGTAAACCATGAATTCTTCAGTACCTTCAGGCAATGTCAGTACAGGAGCGTTGCTCAACTTTTGCTTCAAAATATCGAAAGATTCTTGCTGCTTGGGTCCCCAGTTGAACTTAATATCCTTCCTAGTCAAAGAAGTTAGGGGTGCAGCAATCCTCAAAAATTTTTAAATAAAGCGCCTGTAGTATCCTGCCAATCCCAAGAAACTGCGAATTTCTGTGGGCGTCTTTGGCTCTTGCCAATTCATGACAGCTTCAACCTTAGCGGGATCCACCTGGATTCCGCATTCACTAACCATGTGTCCAAGAAATTGGACTTCACGAAGCCAAAATTCACATTTAGAGAATTTGGCATAGAGCTTCTCCTGCTGAAGTAGTGAAAGAATACATCGAAGATGTTTCTCATGATCAGCTTGGTTCTTCGAGTAGATGAGAATGTCGTCGATGAAAACGATGACGAATTTATCCAAGTGAGGCTTGCAGACGCGATTCATGAGATCCATGAACGCGGCAGGCGCATTAGTGAGCCCAAAAGGCATCACTAGGAACTCGTAATGACCATAACGAGTCCTAAATGCAGTCTTGTGTACGTCTTCATCTCTAACCTTCAGTTGGTGATAGCCTGACCTTAAGTCAATCTTAGAGAAGTAACTTGCCCCTTGAAGTTGATCGAACAGATCGTCGATCCTGGGCAATGGATACCTATTCTTGATAGTGACATTATTAAGCTCACGGTAATCGATGCACAGACGCATCGATCCATCCTTCTTCTTGACAAATAAGATTGGTGCTCCCCAAGGAGACGAACTAGGTCTAATGAAACCTTTGGCTAGCAATTCATCTAGTTGTGCCCTCAATTCCTTCATCTCTGTCGGTGCCAACCTATAAGGTGCTCTAGCAACAGGTGCTGCTCCAGGGATGATGTCGATTTTGAATTCCACTTGCCTATCTGGTGGTAAACCAGGTAGTTCTTCAGGAAAAACTTCAGGGTATTCAGAAATGATAGGGATATCCTCAATCTTAGGCTTTGGCTCATCAATAGTCACGTGTGCCATGTAGATGACACAACCCTTCTTCAAACACCTAGAGGCCTTGAGCATAGTCACTTGCTCAGGCAGTCCATACTGGGTATCTCCCTGAATGGTAAGTGATTCACCAGATGGAGTCTTGATCACCACTTGCTTCTTATTGCAGACAATCTGGGCCTGGTTATGAGATAACCAGTCCATACCCAAAACGATGTCGAAACCGGCTAACTTCAAAGGAAGTAGGGACAAAGGAAAAGAGTGGTTCTTAATGGATATGAAACATCCATCTAATATGGTTGAGGCAGTTTCTAAGGTGTCATCTGCTAATTCCACCTCATACTTCACACTTAAGGTTTTAACAGGTAAGTTCAGCAATTTACAAAACTTATTATCTATGAATGACTTATCAACACCTGAATCAAAAAGTACTCTTGCATAGACATCGTTTATTAGGAAGATACCTGTGATCACATTATCATCCTGGACAGCTTCCTTTGCATCCATCCTGAAGACCCTAGCATTGGTCTTCTTTCCTTCATCAGCTTTCTTTGCATTTTTAGGGCAATTTGTCTTAATGTGCCTTTTTTCGTTGCAACTGTAGCACGTTGCGTCCTTTAGTTTCTTGCACTCTAGGGTTTTATGTTCCGTAGATTTGCAAATACCACAAGGTCTCTGCTGAGATTGGGATTTTGTGTCAAGTCTGCACCTCCCAAAGTGGTGCTTCTGACAAATCTTACACTTGGGCTTATCTCATGATTGATGCACATCCTTCCTAGAACCAGACCCCTTCTTGTGGTCATTGTTTCCCCGGTGCTTCTTATCTGACTGTTGTGAATTGTCATCTTCGCGCTTCCGTTTCTCGGCATCCGTGTTCCTCAGCAATCTCTGTCTGACCGCGTCCAGAGTGAGGGACAAAGATATATCAGCTACATATCTGAAAGTAGCTGGACGAGAGGCTTTCACGCTTGCCTTAATTTCTGGGGCTAAACCCCCAATGAAACGAGCTATTCTTTTGGGTTTCGAGGTCACCAGATAAGGAACCAATCTCGACATTGTATTAAAGCTCGTAAGGTAAGCTTGGCAATCCAGATTTTTCATTACCAATGACAGAAAATCCGACTCAATCTTTTCAACCTCATGCTGAGGACAGTAGTTCTCCTTGATGAGGGCAACAAATTGTTCCCATGTCATGTTGTACAGTGGAATCTTCCCAGTAGCTTGAATCAACGATCTCCACCAGGCTAAGGCCTCACCTTTGAACGATTGAGACATAAACTTTACCACATCCTTCTCAGCGCACCCGCTGATATCAACCACGGTATCCATCTCATCCAACCATGTCATGCAGTCTATAGCTCCTTTCTCCCCAGTGAAATCTCGAGGCTTGCATGAAACAAAGTACTTGTAGGAGCAACCCTTATCACGGGGTCCTAGATTTAGCATGACCTTTTGAGATGGAACACTTTGCTGATTTGTGGACTGATGATCGTCATCAACTTTCTTGGGTTCTTCCTTCTTAGAGGGAGGCTTGCTATGAGCCTCAGAATGAGTCTTAGGCTTAGAATGCGGTGCGGATAGGGTCCTACTCCGAGTCCTGCTAGATTCCTGATACTGCCGCTCTATAGCCTTCGTAACAGCGTTGTCTATTAACGCTTGGAGTTCAGCACCCGCTATATTAATCCGAGCATCATTCTGATTCTCCCTTGGGTGACTATTAATTTCATCTGAGTCAGCCATTGTATCTTGAACTGCTACATAAGATATAGACAATAATTTATTTGGGAGTTTATTATGGAATTGCCCCTTAGGGTAATTCATTAACCATGGTAAACATAGACCATATTTGGTTAATTTGTTACTCACATTTATTTAGGATTTTTACTAAAACTTATCCTAATTATAACACAATAATAGTATTATTAGTAGCACAAAAGGCCTAGTCACAAGGACATTTCTAAATCATAAGCCATGAATTCAGAGAGTCAAGGCATGATGGTCTGAACATAGTTCATTATCTTTCTCTGATAGGGAGTCGTAGACTACTACTGTCTTTTGTCTTATATGACAATGATTATGGCCCGTAGGCACTACATCACTAATGGATGTTTAATATATGATCATCTTAATTGATGATTTAAACCTATGATTTATATATCATCAGGTTAGTTAGGAATCTTTGAAGAATCCTATTATAAAAATGACGTGTGTGATTTTAACGAATCACATCTGCCAGGAGCGTTAACATGTTTTCAGATGTTAACAGGGATCCGAATCTTTTAAACATGTCTTACCATCTTGGCCAGGTCTCATAATGACATGCAGGCTAGGCTATACCGTTGAGATTCTTATTTAATATTTAATAGGCAGATTATTTTAAAATGAATGATTTTTATTCATTTATTTCATGTATAATATAGTTATGCATATAATTACAAAAATGAAATTTATAAACTTAACATTCCATTAAACCTCAAAAGAAGTACACTTTGCCCTAAACGGGACTTTTAATAGACAAATTACCCACGCAAGGGTTTAAACAAAGACTTACCCACGCAGGGGCTTATCAAACAATCATACCCACGCAGGGGTTTAAACAAAGACTTACCCACGCAAGGGTTTAACAAAAAGACAGGCCCACGCAGGGGCTCAACTGAAACAAGGAAAATACAACCGACAATTGAAGGATTCAATGGTCTTTCTTGCTCTTCCCTTTTATTAAACTTGTCAATCCTTGGAAGAAACTTTGTCGTTCCCTGCGATCTCTGTGAACTACCCGCTCAACTTGGTCCAATCTTTGAAGAATTTCCTCATGCTCTGGTGGGGAAAATCGTGGTGGCTGCGACTGTTGCCGAATCGGAGGTCGTGCAGGTATTTGATATCCATGAGTTGGATATCCCACTCCCCAAGGAGCTCCATACGATCCTTCCGGATGTAGGGCGTTGTAGTTTGCCGCGACTAGGTATGGGTCGGCTTCTGCATAGTTATAGTTGGTGTGAGCCGGCTGCTCAAACGGGTTGTACGCCATTGAACCGGCGTATGCAGGAATCGGGTTATCAAAACCCATCGGTGGCGGCTGTGGTGCAACTGGTGCAGAACTCACCTCTGGAATTGGGTTTGAGGGCCCACCCATTTGTGGGTCTTCATGCAGTGGCGGGTAATGATTGCCACTGGAGTGTCGAGGGGTGCTAAAGTGGAAATCCCCTGCTCGCGCAGACATACGTGCGCCTGATCTCCGACGCCTTGGTGGTTTTGGAGGTGCTTGATGAACTGGCGGCGGTGAAGGCGGTGGCGTGACAGCCACGAAACGTGAATCCATAGAGGGATCCTGCTGCTGCTGCTGCTGCTGGTGAGGTGATGAATGGTGAGAAGGTGTGAAGTACCATTCATGCTGGTTAAACCTAGCTTGGTAACTGTTCGGACCACGATAGGGTGATCCGTGAAATGATGAACCATCAGAGACCTCAATAGGGTGTGTGGGGGTTCCAGTCTGTGGTTCCATAGGGTCGGTGTCCTCATCCATATCCATGGCGTTATCGCTGGAAAAGTGATCCTCCGGTCCCAATGGGTTAAAACCCACTGGTTCTTGAATATAGTTTGCCAGGTTAAACCGGCCCTGGAAAACAGGAGTAGGGTTGCCAAAAGAATTGTGCGAAAGGGATCGCTGGAGAGGTATATATGAAGGTTGTGGGTTATCGGGCTCGTTTTCAGAATGTGGCCCATAGGAATTACGATAGGGAGGCGTTGAACTGTGCGAAACAGACCGTCTAGCGGGCTACGCATGTGTCATCCAGTTTCCTTGTGGATCTGCACTCGCAGTAGTAGAAGGAGTTCGCCGGTGCGAAGGCCCGGCTTCGTGATCATTGGGGGGGGTGATTGGCCCCTTGCCTCGTCCTCTTCGTCTGAAAAATCTTGGCGGCATATTTCCTGTCAATACAAATAAAGATACAACCAGAAATATAAAGGACAAAGTTAAGATAAAAACAAAAACAAATTTGGATTTGTCCTAAGTTCTTTGTCTAGACTCAAAAATTTAGGAATGTGCAATTGTGTCATTGAGATTAAACACAAAAGGCTAGTGTTTAATTCACTCTATGTTGGCTCTGATACCAACCTGTCACACCCTGATATTTCCACATATTACCGGTGGGCCCGGTGGGGGAGTATCGTGACGTGGTTGGTAACATTACAGTCAAACAACACAATATTTAAATGCAGAGCGGAAGCAAAAGATAGATGTATTTCAACTTTAATAAATTGTAATATCAAGTATCACAAACAGTTGAAAGTAATCCACAGGTGGATCAAAGATAAATAGGAAACATTGTTCAACAGTTTTGACATCCAAGCTTGCGAGACTTATTGTGGACGCTAGGAGAAAGCCAGCCTAGTTCGCGTAGTACCCGCACTTAACCTTTTTGAGAAAATACGTCAGTTTACACTGGTAAATACAATCAACTGACTCATTTGAAAAGGTTTAATAAAATTGATTTGAATGCACGTGGCACAAACTCTTTATAACTTGGGATAATTATTTGAATATATAATCTTGTAAAAGAATTACATGTTCCTTATACGTTCAGTAGCCCGATCCGTAGACCGGGTTAAAGATCAATAGACACACCACATTATATATTTTTGGCACCGACGGGTGTACGCCTACACCCCGTGCTTAGGTCGTAGCCATCTCGTAAGATGATGCCAGGGATATCCGGGACATGGTCATTAATCCCCCAAAGGCTTTAAGCAAACAAAACATTTCAAAACGGAGCATATCAATGATTTAACCTCTATTCAATTAAAGATTCAATGTCCGACCAAGCGGTATTTTATATACCATAACCCAAGCCCGTATAGGGAAAATAAGTTAAAAGTATTTACCTTTGCAAAGTAATAATCACAATAAGCAAGTGCGTGTAGCTTTTACCGGGTCTCCTATTCTGGAACGAAGGTTTATAATAACCTATTAGAATCCTAACGGTCTTTAATTAAGCTTAAGCTTAGACCGGTTAGTTTAAGGAAAGATACGGTTCAAACGCATGATTAAGCGAAGACCGGAATAGAATGTGATTTAGACCCGAAAAGTTTGAAGACTTGTATAATATGGGTAATCTAAACACATTCTGGATTTTGAGATAAAAACGACAAGTTTTGACCCGTTTCGGCTAATTTATGCAAATAGTTGCATAAACCGAACCGAACGCGTAAGAAGCGTAACGGGTAACCGTAAGAGTCATATACAGGGTTCCTAAGTCAATATGCTTTAATTATGTTGTGATATCAGTAGGATATCCTTCATTATGCCGAAAACGAGTTTAATCTTAATTTAAGCCCCGTAGGGGTATTTTGGTCATTTTAAAGATTATAAAAGAGATCAAATGAAACTCTGAGATTCGGGTCTGAATACATCAGTAAAATAACTTATTTTAACAGGTCATATCAGTTGGTAATAAGTCTTATATGACAAAAGGGTTTTAAACATAAACTATGTGTTTATTACGCTTAAAAAGCCATTTTAAGCGATTTTCGGGTTATACAGGAAATCTGAGTTTTCTGACCAGGTTATATAGTTTAAAATACTTTATTTATTATTTAAAATCAGTAGCAATTGGATTGGTGTCAAAATATTATGTAGATCTCATTTTGATAACCGAAAAGTGTATAATCGGTATTTACCGAATCAATGGTCATAACCTTAGGTTATGAGCAGGTTAAAAATAGTTAAAAATCTTTAAAAATCCCAAAATATTATATTACATCAGTGGGTAAAAGGTTTGGTGTCAAAAAGTGGGTTTAGATAGGCTTTATGCTAATGACGCCTTTTAATTACTAAAAGGCGTTCTAATTACGCTAATGAGCATAACTCCTACTCTAGACCTCCAACTGATGTGAAAATTTAGGGACATGTTTATAAATCAGTAACAAATATTATTGTCCTTTCACATATCCAAAATTCTCATTTTATGGTCAAAAGGGCATATTGGTCAACATTTAAGCAATTAACGGAATCATGCATATTAATTGGATAGCTAATGAACCAAGGTGTATAATCACAGAGGGTTATACCATCATGTAGCCTGGTCCCAAGGAAGCTCTAAGGCATTTCCAAATCATACTAAATCGGGTCAGAACTGAAGTCAAAGCAAAAGTCAAAGTTTTGCGACTTTCGGTTCCGAACCGGGTCTAAACAGAAAATTGTCGGATCAAACAAGCTTAGACCAGTTCTTATACTTATTAACAAGTTATATGAGTGATAAAATAGGTTACATGCCTTTTACATTGTTAATTATGCGTTAATTTAAAGATTAGCATTCTGTTGACTTTTTCTAATCAACTTTGACCCGACAAATGGTCTAGTTAGAGCGGGAACCAGAGGGTGCCCTTTTAAGGGTTTAATGCCCACATAATTACCAACTTATAACTACCTTTGATTCGACTAATCACTGGACCATTAATGATTAATAGCTAATGTCACACCCCCAAAATCCACCATGCGGTGTACCACCGCTTGGAGGCGTGACGTGACCAGGATCGAGCCACCACTCATATTGAACATCGTAATTAAGTAAATAAGACCAACCACAATACGATTGGTGACCAAAGCTAGTTAACCTTGTTTAGTTTAAACAGCGGAAGCATAAAAGTAAATCCAAAAGCATAAGTCCCATAGTTCATAAGTTTAAAGTCCATAACATAGGTTTAATAAGTTCATAAAATTTAGAAGTTTAGTACGGGACTTAACAATCCGTATTCCACAACAACCTCCTCCTCATGCAAGCTCCATCTAGCGACCTGTAAGGCATGTAACAACGAGTCAACAACAAAGTTGAGTGAGTTCACGTTTGGTTGTTTAGTTTTAAGTTGTTTCTGAAAAACGTGGTTTGACTTTCGTTGGCTTAATTGCCATGGGGGTTACCCCGTAGTTGAAAGTATGTTTAACCAGTTCCTTTTTCATTACGCAAACCATAACCATAATCAGTGGGGGCTTTCCCTGTGTGAACTACTAGACGGTATGATATCGACTACTACGCAAATAAGTTGTGCCCTATATTTGCGTCTATCATCACTGATAATCTGCCATAGTCCATTAGTACACGCCCGTCCGAACGGCACGGTGTGAGGTTTGTTAAACCTAATAGCGCTATTAACTAATGACCCGCTCGCCATTGGCCTCGGCGATTAAGTCGATATAATGAAGAGGGACTTATTGATAGAGTTTTGTCTAGCTAGTTTTAAGGTTGTTGTCCTACCCAAGGAGGACGAACGTACGTATTCTGCACAAGGAGAATTCGTAGGATTAATAATGGCACCCTACCTATGGAGGATGTCCGTACATATCCTCCCAAGGGGATATGTAGATTTAGTTTTAATTCTTTAACCCATTCCCAAACCACTGGGAATCCCATGCCTTAGAAAGTGTGTGAATTCACCTCGGTTTGCTCGGTTAGATTCTCAAATATAGCTAACAGTCAAGGTTGGTCAATCACGTCCTAATATGATTACCAGTTAGTCATTTAGTGATTTTCAAATAGAGCACAAAGTGACTACACGTATCTATCACAAAACATGCATCACTTTAACGGTTTATGCCCATATAAGTTTCCCATCCATTCCCCACTCATAAACAAACATACGATAATGCACATAACACATATAACACGTTATATCATTCATATATAACCTACCCGACATTTAGACATGCAAATTACAACTTATGTCATTTCAACATTAATATTCAAAACCGGGCTGTTTTCGGACATTTTAATAAAATAGTTAAATTATTCCAAAAATTCCCAAATTATTCCAAAAATTCCCAAATTTTTAATAAAATACTTTAAAAATAGTAAACGAAGTCCAAAAATTATGATTCCGGTGCCATTAGAACCGTATTTCATAATACATAACCCTAGACTTCAGAAATTACATTTCTCGTTAAGTTATGGTCCTGTTACAGCCAACTGAAGTTGGCTGTAAAGCTTGGACAGATTCTGTTTTTAGTCTTTAGCTTTCTAGTTTGTGTTCGATTGATTCCGTTAATCATGTTTAGTGATCACAACAACATCAAACATCAATATTAACCAACAAATCATCAGAAAATCAACAAGAATAATAACAACACAAGATCTACATGATTTACACACATAACTTCTCTTTATCCACACTTTAACACATTATGTTCAAGACTTGTTCATGAGCTTTAAAGTTTCTTAACTTTTTTATCATTCTAACATCTATTAACCACTTAAATAACATAAAGAGTGAACGGATCTAAGTTCTTACCACTAGCTCAAGGCTAGGGAAGTTCGAGTGTATAAAAGTGATGGTTAATAGCGAATGGAGAAGGTCCTTCCACTTCCGAGAGCACCAAGCTTCGTTGTATGATCTCTAACACCTATGGATGGCCTTAGAATGGTTGAGGAAGATTGAATGATGATGATGGTGTAAGTGTGGGTGTTCAGCCGAGAGTAATGGAGGGAGAGAGAGGGCTTTGGTGTTTGAGTGATGAAGATGACAATGGATGAATAACTAGTGGATTTATAGTAGAACTTTCCAACATCCTCTTAACCATTAGTCACAATGTTTCTAAAGTGCCTAACAAGATCACTTAAACAATTACATAAAATCAAGGGGGGGGGGTCCCATGCTTCATAAACGGTTGGGGGGGGTAGTTTAGTTGAGATGCAATGGTTGGTTACTAATTTAGTTAGAAGGTTAAGTGTTAAGTTAGTGGTTTATGGTGTGTGGTGAATTATATAGTGTGTTAGGGTGTTCGGGGACCCTAACTAGCTCAGAAAAATAAAAATAATGTACTTAACAATATTTTTGTGTTTCGGGTAGTGTCCGGTTGTTCGGTTCGATACTGTTCCGTTAAAGTGCTTAACTAATCCGTAACGTGTCCTACATATATATTTTTGTAACGTTTTTACTTTTCAATACTCAGGAAAGCACACAGCACTTTTTAGTAACTTTTCTGTATACTACTAATATGTTAACATGTACATGTAAGTATAACACAGATATCATAAAGCAGTTAAGTAATTCCACACAGTCGTCAAGCACATTAATTATCATTAATAAATTGTACAGAATACATGGAATTATGAGGGTTGTCACATTCTCCCCCTGTTAAGAGAATTTCGTCCCGAAATTTAGCGCGTGGTTACTGAGGAAGCTAGTTAAGTTGCATTGTTTTCCTAATTTTCCTGGGGTGTCACATCATCCCCCCGTTGATTTGGAATTTCGTCCCGAAATTCTGCAGTAGCTTCAGCCTCAGTAGTGGTTGCACTTTTCTTAAACAGCTGGGGGTATTTGAGTTTCATTTGGTCTTCTCATTCCCAGGTATACTCTGGGCCACGACGGGAATCCCAACGAACTCGAACGAGAGGTATTCGTGTGCGCTTGAGGATCTTAACATCTCGATCCGTAATATCTACTGGTTCCTCGACGAATCGCAGCTGGTCGTCGATTGTGAGTTCCTTGAGAGGAACTATGAGGGTCTCATCTGACAGACACTTCTTCAGATTCGACACATGGAAAACATTGTGAATTCCGCTGAGTTCTTCAGGTAGATTCAACCTGTAGGCGACTTTGCCAATTTTCTCGGTGACTTCGAATGGTCCGACATAGCGCGGGTTGAGTTTGCCTCGTTTGCCAAAACGGACTACACCTTTCCAAGGTGAGACCTTGAGTAGCACTCGATCCCCAACCTGGAACTTGAGTGGTTTTCTTCCTTTATCAGCATAGCTTTTCTGACGGTCACGAGCTGCCGCCATTCGCTGTCGTATCTGAGCAATTCTCTCGGTGGTATCTATCACAAGTTCTGGGCCAGTGATTTGGCTGTCACCAACTTCTGCCCAACAGAGAGGTGATCGGCATTTGCGTCCGTACAATGCCTCGAACGGAGCGGCTTGGATGCTGGTGTGGTAGCTGTTGTTATATGAAAATTCCACTAGCGGGAGGTGCTTTTCCCAGCCATTACCAAAGTCGATTACACATGCCCGAAGCATGTCTTCAAGGGTTTGGATGGTGCATTCAGATTGCCCATCCGTCTGTGGGTGATAAGCGGTGCTCATATCTAAACGTGAGCCAAAAGACTTGTGCATTGCTTGCCACAGTTCAGAAGTAAAACGCGCGTCACGATCAGAAATGATGGAGGTTGGCACTCCGTGCCTTGACACTACTTCCTTTAGATAGATGTCGGCTAGGGTAGAAAACTTATCCGTTTCCTTGATAGCCAGAAAATGTGCGGACTTGGTCCGTCGATCCACGATCACCCAAATGGTATCATTTCCGGGTTTAGATCTAGGCAGACCAGTAACGAAATCCATGGAAATTTGTTCCCATTTCCATTTCGGGATCTCTGGTTGTTGAAGTAGGCCTGATGGTTTCTGATATTCGGTCTTGACTCTCGCACAAGTCAAACATTTGCTAACGTAGGTTGCTATGTGGGCTTTCATGCCAGGCCACCAATACGTAGTCTTGAGGTCGTGGTACATTTTATCCGAACCAGGATGTACCGAATAACGAGACTTGTGTGCTTCATCCATCACAAGCTCGCGTAGGTCTCCATAAAGTGGAATCCAGATGCGTCCGTTAACATAGTAGGCATCGTCTTCCTTTTGTTCCAGCCGTTGCCTCGATCCTCGTAGGGACTCAGCCCTGATGTTTTCTGCTTTCAATGCTTCAACCTGAGCGTCGCGAATCTGAGCGGGAAGGTTGGATTGGATGGTAAGCTGTAAGGCACGTACACGCTTAGGTATAGTATCCTTTCGACTGAGGGCGTCGGCCACAACATTGGCCTTGCCCGGATGGTACTTGATCGCACATTCATAATCATTCAAGAGCTCGACCCATTGGCGTTGTCGCATGTTTAACTCCTTTTGCTTGAAGATATGCTCGAGACTCCTGTGATCGGTGTAAATGGTGCACTTGGTACCGTACAGGTAATGTCTCCATATCTTAAGTGCGAAAACAATTGCTCCCAGCTCCAAGCCGTGCGTAGTGTAGTTCCTTTCGTGAACCTTAAGTTGGCGTGATGCGTAAGCAATGACCTTGTCACGTTGCATCAACACGCAACCAAGTCCTTGGATGGAAGCATCGCAGTAAACCACAAAATCATCTGTGCCTTCAGGCAATGAGAGGATAGGCGCGCTACAAAGTCTATCTTTTAAGTGTTGAAATGCAGACTCCTGTGCATCACCCCAACGATAGATGACACCCTTCTGAGTCAGTGAAGTGAGAGGTTGCGCAATCTTTGAGAAATCCTTGATAAACCTTCTGTAGTATCCTGCCAAACCCAAGAATTGGCAGATTTATGTTGGTGTGCGGGGTGTAGGCCAGTTCTTGATCGAGTCAACCTTGGATGGATCCACATGAATCCCGTCCTTGTTTACCACATGGCCTAGAAAGTGGACTTCGCGAAGCCAGAAGTCACATTTCGAAAACTTGGCATACAACTGCTCTTTTCGAAGAAGTTCCAGCATAAGTCGTAGATGTTGCTCGTGTTCCTCCTGACTCTTAGAATAGATCAGGATATCGTCGATAAACACAATAACGAACTTATCCAGGTAAGGTTTGCATACTCGGTTCATGAGATCCATGAAGACCGCTGGTGCATTCGTCAGCCCGAATGGCATAACCAGAAACTCATAATGGCCGTAACGAGTTCTGAATGCTGTTTTGGAGACGTCCTCATTTCGGACCCTCAGCTGATGGTATCCCGATCTCAAATCAATCTTGGAGTAATAGCTCGACCCTTGCAACTGGTCGAACAAGTCGTCAATGCGTGGAAGAGGATAACGATTCTTCACAGTCACCTTGTTGAGTTCGCGGTAGTCAATACACATTCTGAAAGTACCATCTTTCTTTTTCACAAACAAGATTGGAGCTCCTCAGGGCGAAGAGCTAGGACGTATGAAACCCTTTTCCAAGAGTTCTTGCAGTTGTGTGGACAGTTCTTCAAGTTCTTATGGAGCTAGACGATAAGGTGCTCGAGCTATGGGCGCTGCTCCAGGAGCGGATTTGAAATTCAACTTGACGATGAGGCGGAAGACCAGGTAATTCCTCAGGAAATACCTCGGGAAAGTCACGTACAATAGGGATGTCTTCAATTCTCGTCTCTTCCGTTGATGTGTCAGTAACGAGTGCTAAAATGGCAGTGTGGCCCTTTCGCAAACACTTCTGGGCCTTAAGGAAAGAGATAATGCCTACGACAGCACCACTCTTGTCGCCATGAATCACGAGGGGTTCTTCACCAGAACGAGGAATGCGGACGATTTTCTCCTTACAAACAATCTCCGCTTGATGATGAGATAGCCAATCCATCCCAATAACGACGTCGAAACTACCCAGTGTGATAGGAATAAGATCGATAGAGAAAGTCTGACCAGCTAAGACGAGGTTACAACCTTTAACTACGTGTGTGGCTTCAAGACTTTTACCGTTTGCTAGTTCTACCGTGTGTTTGGTGTTCAGAAGTGTTGGAGTGCGCTTAAGCATTTGGCTAACTTTTAAGGACACATAACTAGTATCGGCACCCGAATCGAATAAAATAGTAATAAAGAAGTCGTCCAGAAGAAACTTACCCATCACAACGTTGGGATCGTTCCTTACATCACCCTGACCTAGCACGAAAACACGACCCCTTGCCCCATTACCATTGTTGTTTCCCCCATTGTCGCCTCCATTGTTGCCTCCATTGTTGTGCCCATTGTGGTTCCCGTTTCCTTGGTTGTTGTTGTTCTGATTCTGGTTCAGTTGGGGGCAGTTCCTCTTAAAGTGACCTTCAGCACCACACTGAAAGCATCCCTTATTGCCCTGCTGTTGCTGCTGCTGGTGATTCTGTGGAGCTTGTTGTTGTTGTTGGCGATTCTGATTTGCAGGACGCGGGCTCCTGTAATCCCTAGCTTCATGGCCCAGCTTGTGACATCTCAGACATCGACCTTTGTTACACTGCCCGCTGTGATGCTTGTTGCACCGGTTGCACTTGGGGTGGTTTCCTCGGTATCCACCCTGTCCTTGATTACCGGAAGATTGCTGACCAGGACTCTGGTAGTCATCAGTCTTTCGCTGCTGAGACTGAACCGAAGCAGAACCCTTACTGGAGTTCCCATCCCATTTTCGCTTGTTGTCGGTAGGTGCATCAGAAGTAGTTGTGGCACTGATTCGTTTGGGCAGTCTGTTTTGCTCCACCGCCTGGTCAGTGAGTCAATGGGCCAACTTGATGATTTGCTGTATGGTACCCAGGTTGGCTGAAGTCACGTGACTTTGAATCTCTGGTACAAGGCCCTTGAGATACAACTCAATTCGTTTGATGGGAGGGTCCACCATGGTAGGGAAAAAGATGGCCAGCTCATTTGACCTTTTCGTATACGCCTCAATCTCAGACCCCGTCATCTTCAGATTGTAAAATTCCACCTCTAGCTTGTGGATGTCATCCCGACTACAGTACTCCTCCTTGATCAGCTCTTTGAAACCATTACAGGGGGTGGCATTAGCAACTGCCAGTCCTAGTAGTTGAACCTGCGTCTTCCACCAGGTTAACGCAGCTCCTTCAAGTGTTCCGGTAGCATACTTCACCCTACGATCTTCGGGGCATTTGCACATCTCGAAAACAGACTCAAGCTTCTCGAACTAGTGTAGGAGGCCTACCGCTCCTTCGGTGCCACTGAAAGTAGTAGGTCGGCAGTCCATGAAGGTTTTGAATGTGCACACAGGAGGTTGAGCATGTTGACCTGTTGCGCGAGAATAAAAGACAAGATTAAGCATGAGGGTTGGTTTGCGAAGGTAGGATCTAAACGTCCTAAGGTGAGTTGGTGTGGCAGGTTATACCTCCTGCAGGGTTAGCTGCCAGTGCCTCAGCGACTCGTTCATTGATCAAAGCCGTCAACTGGGCTTGAGTGAGGTTGATACGTCCTCCGCGTCCGCTCATGATCTTTCATAATGAAGCAACGTAAGTGAGAAAAGTGTCGCGAAAGTGCGTAAGTGTGGGACGATAGTAGAGAGTAAGCACACAAGGTTCAAATAGCAATTATCACATTATCTAATGCACAGTGAGAACTATCTAACCGACAATATAACATAAATCATACCACTTATGGTGTCGAGTCTTGCATGTGGAGCGAAGCGTCGTTGTGGATCGTTGAGCACTGTACAGGTTATAGTCTGGTTTTATCAAAAAGCATTTCCCCTTTTTAAAACCAATTTCACTATAACCAATGGCTTTGATACCAATCTGTCACACCCCCAAAATCCACCATGCGGTGTACCACCGCTTGGAGGCATGACGTGACCAGGATTGAGCCACCAATCATATTGAACATCGTAATTAAGTAAATAAGACCAACCACAATACGATTGGTAACCAAAGCTAGTTAACCATGTTTAGTTTAATCAGCGGAAGCATAAAAGTAAATCCAAAAGCATAAGTCCCATAGTTCATAAGTTTAAAGTCCATAACATAGGTTTAATAAGTTCATAAAATTTAGAAGTTTAGTACGGGACTTAACAATCCGTATTCCACAACAACCTCCTCCTCGTGCAAGCTCCATCTAGCGACCTGTAAGGCATGTAACAACGAGTCAACAACAAAGTTGAGTGAGTTCACGTTTGGTTGTTTAGTTTTAAGTTGTTTCTGAAAAACGTGGTTTGACTTTCGTTGGCTTAATTGCCGTGGGGGTTACCCCGTAGTTGAAAGTATGTTTAACCAGTTCCTTTTTCATTACCCAAACCATAACCATAATCAGTGGGGGCTTTCCTCGTGTGAACTACTAGACGGTATGATATCAACTACTACGCAAATAAGTTGTGCCCTATATCAGCGTCTATCATCACTGATAATCTGCCATAGTCCATTAGTACACGCCCGTCCGAACGGCACGGTGTGAGGTTTGTTAAACCTAATAGCGCTATTAACTAATGACCCGCTCGCCATTGGCCTCGGCGATTAAGTCGATATAATGAAGAGGGACTTATTGATAGAGTTTTGTCTAGCTAGTTTTAAGGTTGTTGTCCTACCCAAGGAGGACGAACGTACGTATTCTGCACAAGGAGAATTCGTAGGATTAATAATGGCACCCTACCTATGGAGGATGGCCGTACATATCCAAAAATTATGATTCTGGTGCCATTAGAACCGTATTTCATAATACATAACCCTAGACTTCAGAAATTACATTTCTCGTTAAGTTATGGTCCTGTTACAGCCAACTGAAGTTGGCTGTAAAGCTTGGACAAATTCTGTTTTTAGTCTTTAGCTTTCTAGTTTGTGTTCGATTAAATCCGTTAATCATGTTTAGTGATCACAACAACATCAAACATCAATATTAAACAACAAATCATCAGAAAATCAACAAGGATCATAACAACACAAGATCTACATGATTTACACACATAACTTCTCTTTATCCACACTTTAACACATTATGTTCAAGACTTGTTCATGAGCTTTAAAGTTTCTTAACTTTTTTTATCATTCTAACATCTATTAACCACTTAAATAACATAAAGAGTGAACGGATCTAAGTTCTTACCACTAGCTCAAGGCTAGGGAAGTTCGAGTGTAGAAAAGTGATGGTTAATAGCGAATGGAGAAGGTCCTTCCACTTCCGAGAGCACCAAGCTTCGTTGTATGATCTCTAACACCTATGGATGGCCTTAGAATGGTTGAGGAAGATTGAATGATGATGATGGTGTAAGTGTGGGTGTTCAGCCGAGAGTAATGGAGGGAGAGAGAGGGCTTTGGTGTTTGAGTGATGAAGATGACAATGGATGAATAACTAGTGGATTTATAGTAGAACTTTCCAACATCCTCTTAACCATTAGTCACAATGTTTCTAAAGTGCCTAACAAGATCACTTAAACAATTACATAAAATCAAGGGGGGGGTCCCATGCTTCATAAACGGTTGGAGGGGGGGTAGTTTAGTTGAGATGCAATGGTTGGTTACTAATTTAGTTAGAAGGTTAAGTGTTAAGTTAGTGGTTTATGGTGTGTGGTGAATTATATAGTGTGTTAGGGTGTTCGGGGACCCTAACTAGCTCAGAAAAATAAAAACAATGTACTTAACAATATTTTTGTGTTTCGGGTAGTGTCCGGTTGTTCGGTTCGATACTGTTCCGTTAAAGTGCTTAACTAATCTGTAACGTGTCCTACATATATATTTTTGTAACATTTTTACTTTTCAATACTCAGGAAAGCACACAGCACTTTTTAGTAACTTTTCTGTATACTACTAATATGTTAACATGTACATTTAAGTATAACACAGATATCAGAAAGCAGTTAAGTAATTCCACACAGTCGTCAAGCACATTAATTATCATTAATAAATTGTACGGAATACATGGAATTATGAGGGTTGTCACAGCTAAGTCAAACGGTAAATACGACGGTTTGACTTTTAAGCTAAAACTAAGTAAAAACTCACTTAAGGAAGGTCAAGCATACTTACAGAAGTCCTATGCACGATTTGAGATGACTTGGGTCTGCTCTTGTGCTCCAAGAAGCTCCACAAATGCAGATGGAAGGTGTGGTTACAAGGTTGCAACACCATGCCCTTTTATAGTGTTTTAATCTCCTTAGATCATTGACAAACAAGCCTACCACTGATCATGGATCGTCCACAACTGTCCCTAGGGTCGAAAAAGCATGTAGGGGTCGCCCATGAAGTGAAAATATCTGATTTAAGTCAGTTATTGCGCATATACAGGCTGCTGTCTCACTTTTCTGTATCTGGGCATCGCACGCGGTCCGCGTAAGCTCCTGCTAAGGCTTACGCGGCCCGCCTGAGTCATGCTGTCAGGTTAAGAACTTTTCTAGTTGTTGCATATTGGCTCTTGGCCCTTCGAAAGGTCACCCAAGCTTATTTCTTGCACTATGACCCCTTCACATTTACTTACTAGGGCTTCAAGACTTATACCCACTTTGTTAAGTCCTTGGTCACTTTGTTATTACCCGAAAAGTCATAATTTTTCGACGTTGACGCTTTAACCCCTCGTATACGAATTTGATCATAACTTTCTCATACGATAACGAAACTTTATGAAATTTTTACCATGTATTCTAGTGAGCATAATTAATTGCTACAAAGCTTCGGGTTTGCTAAAAGGTCACTCAGAGGTACACTTTAAACATGTTGAGACATTTAACCCCTATAGTTTGTAATCTCTCACTTTCTTTCACAATTAGCTTCGTATGATCCATGATTCATTCGTTTAAGGGTATGAGCATTATGTAGGGTTATTGTAAAGTATATTTATCCCTTGTTGACATTTTGAACCCTTATATTCACATACTTTCCATCTTTGTCAACTTTAGTCCTTCTAAAGTATTCTTTCACACGTTCAAGCTTATGACACGTGTCAATACATTATAGGACGTGAATTTTCGAGGTGTTACAATTTTTAACCGATTTTCGCTCGTATGCTTATTTCGACCCGTTAAGGGTATTTAAGTATATTTTAAACATGATTCGCTTTCATTTGTATCTAGCCTTATATTTCCACCTTTCTTACCAAGTAATCTTCCACCACAACTATATTTGTGGTGGATTTAATGTGGAGATCTATATATTCCGAGTTTTACCCATCGAATTATCATTTTACGGCAAAGACTCATATAAAGTCTTTCGACCCAAGAATTTACATCTTTCACTACCTATACTCATTCTAAGCATTTATTTAATCATAAGACTCGTTTCCGAACCACCTTTAAGGGTCGTTCCTTCGGATTAGCTTACAAGGGCAGTTTGGTAAATTTTCATCCTTCTTTCACTACAAGGACCTTTAAATACTTGTTTGACTCAAAATCCGACCTTTTAACTATAGCTCTTGTTTGTAAACCCATGTGCTTCTAAAACATTATAATCATAACTCAATTTATTCGGCTTACCTAAAAGATAACCGAATATCTATATTTTAACCTTGTCTAACTCTTATAGAACTCCAAATTCTACATGATGAGTTGTGTTATAATACATACCTGGCTCGGATCAATATATTGACCCGTTTCAATACATTGCCTTAGTGGCTCCTAAATGATAGCGCTGTAAACATCCATGTGCTATTTATTCCCTAAAATCATACAACTCGACAACCCATTAGTCGATATTGTCAAGGGTGATAATTTCACCTTTTGACCCGTTTGGTCTAAATGACCAATTATATTAGCGAGATGACATTTATTACCACCTCGTATATATGACTCGCTCCGATTTACACCGTGCGGTCACTTTACTTATAATTCCATTTCTTAAAACTTTTCGGCCTACTATGGCTTACGTCATAATTGTCTTTTTCGTAACACAACAAAAGGATATTCTAAAATACATGACTAGTGTAAGATATACTCACCTTGCATCCGAATTACGCTTTTCCTTCATACTTGCTTCGTTTGGCCCGCTTCTTTTCCAAGCCTCCACCTAGCTTGTCAAGCGTCAAACTATCATCATAATTCGTAAGACGGTTAGATTAGTCATCATTAATTATGACTATTCCATCTTACGGGTTTTACATCAAAATTCACCATTTGATTTCATTTTGGTCAGTTTGACTTTTAAAGGTCAAACTGCCTATTAACATAAGTGATTATATTATAAACCTCGACAATTCATTTAAGCACTTTGTCAAGTATCCGATAGGCATTATTCTTACGCCACCGTTTTAACTACTTTTCAAGTCTAAGTTCATGCTATTATTAACACCAATTTAACTTAGCTCTTGATTATCAAAGTTAATTATTCATTTGTTAAGCAAGAACTAAAGGTTTCTATCTACATGTAAAAACCCGTTTCATCATAGCATTAGACATTTATCCGAACATCTAATATAATCAGCTTCTACAAATTAATTAGGAGACATCATGATTCCAAACACCTATTTATATGAACAAAACACTAGTTTCATCATAATGTACAAAAACCCATTTCAAGTCACATATGAGCATTCACTCGAACTTATAAATTGTTCAAGTATTTTGCTCCAACTATCAAATATGATGATTCTAAGCACATGCATATCATCATCTTCACTATTTAGTCAAAACCCACTTGGCTCATACTTGGTTAATTGACTAATCACTAGTTTATGGTACAATTTTACAAGTTTGCATCTAGGGTTTGTTTCTAGACATAGATTCAACCCAATATCACTCATATACACAACATTCATTCTAGAATTTCGCTCATGCATGTTCATCCAAATTTCAGGATATCACCAAATGATGAAATTCAACATACCTTATGATCTTCTAGCTTGGGTGATCACGAATTTAGTTAAAGCCCCAATTTCCAACCCGATTTCCCTTGGATTTTGATGGATTTTAGTGAGTTTAGGGTTTTGAGAAGAACCCTTCTCCTGGCTCTGTGAAATCATCGACCAAACACACACATATGTGTGTGTTTTGGTGTTTATTTGTTTTAATTAAAAACATCTTTCCCTTTTGCCTCTTTTAGTCCCTCTAGTTCCATAGTTTATAAAAGGGTTATCTCTTTCATGTTTCTTTCATTGTTTTTACAACACTTAACTAACTAGGTTGATATTCCTAGTTACTTAGTGGGTTCGGGGAAGTCATAACCCGTTTTATTTTTAAATCCCGTTAACTCGGGCTTCTTATTATCTTTATTTCCTCAAAAGCTTTTATTCACCTTTTATTTAATATTAGGTTTATCTATTAAATTCCTAATATTCACCGGGTTTACTTTTACCACTAACGGTATTTTACCCATTCATTATTATTAACATGGTTTAATTACCAATCCTGATTTCGGGGTGTTACATTGCGTCTCCGGCACGACATCGGGTTCGGCTTGTTGTTGTGAAGGTTGCGCCCCGCCGGCTTGACCAAAGCCGAAGGTGGGAGGCACGAACGGAGTGACGCCACTCAAGTAAGCCGCGTACGTTAACATGCTCGGGTCCATGTCTTAAAGGTTAAACGGGTGTTGCGGTTGGGTTGTGTTCGGGTTCATGGGTCTTGCGGGGACACCAAAGGGGGGTCGGAATGGATGCGTGTTTGTATAAAACATAGAAGAAGTAGGAGAGAAAGATTGAGAATGTTTGTGTTTTTTTTATAAAAAAATATGGGAAAGTGGGTAAATATATATAGTAGGTTAATATTTGAATTAAAAAAAAATTAAACAAATGACCGTTTGGCAACGGTCATCTCTCGCCCCCATACAAAATTGAGCGTGGTTTAAAAAACGCGCAGGTAATTTTTTTCAAAAAAAAAACGCTAAAAAACGCTGGGGTGTAATGGGTCTTGGGCGTTATTTGGCTTTTTTTTTAATTAAAAAAAAAAAACGCCCCACTACGGAGTCTTAGAAGTGTGACAACTATATCGATACATCATTAGGTGTAATATTTTTTGTTTTTATTTAATCTTTCTATGTGTATCGAGATGTAACATTTAACCAATATTTAATTATACTATAGTTTATTTTATTAATAGTCAATCAATTTTCATTATATTATCCTATATATTAATTTTCGAACGCTTTGAACAGTAAAAATAAAAAAATAGTATTATTCTGTAATCCTAATAAGCCCGTGTGGTATGGTGGGGCGGGGGTTTGGGGCATTGGTTGAAACGTGGACTTCGAGGGGCACCGCTGGTCAGTTGCATGTTGGGTCGGTATGACGGGGCGTGGCTAGCCCGCGTGGGTTTGGCTTGGCCAAACAGTTGTTTTTTAAGTTTAAATCCTAGCCACCTATAGCCTAGCCAACCCAGCCAATGAGAGCCGGTCACGGAAGATCGCTAGGCCCGCCCAACGCCCGGGCTGAAACCCCCGCCCAAGAGGCCACGCCGAAACCCAAGCCCACCCGGGGTGGTGACTTGGGCGTTTGTACCCAACCCACGCCCCAACCCCCGCCCCATGCCCCATAGTCTAATTGAAGTAAAGAAACAGTAGAAGCACCTGAACAATATAAGCAATTAAACCACGTGGCAGGGAATAGTATCACCTTGCCATTGGTTCAAATGGGCGGCCGCCCCTCCTCCCCTCCCCCATTGGACCAACCAGTTTATTATTTTATACACACTTTAAAATTATGTTTTGCCCTTGAATAGTGTTTCTCTGCCATTGGTTCAAATGGGCGGCGAGCAATGCTCATTGGACCAACCAGTTTATTATTTTATATCCACTTTAAAATTACGTTTTGCCCCCAGTTAAAAAATACGGTTTTGCCTCAACTTCATAATACGTTTACCCTTTTGCCCCGAGCTAAAAAATATGATTTCGCTATCGGTAAAAAAATTACGCTTTTACCTTCAACCAAAATTACGTTTGGGCGGCCGCCACTTCGCTATTGGACCAACCAGTTTATTATTTTATACACACTTTAAAATTACGTTCTTTCCCTGGAATAGTGTTTCTCTGCCATTGGTTCAAATGGGCGGCGAGCAATACCCATTGTACCAACCAGTTTATTATCTTATATCCACTTTAAAATTACGTTTTTGCCCACAGTTAAAAAAATACGGTTTTGCCTCAACTTCAAAATACATTTACCCTTTTGCACCGAGCTAAAAAATACGATTTCGCCATCGGTAAAAAAAATACGCTTTTACCCTCAGCCAAAATTAAGTTCTCGCCTCAGTTCAAAATAAAATTTTGTTATTCCCCCGGCTCAAAATTACGATTTTACACCAGTTTATTATTTTATACCTACTTTAGAATTACGGTTTTACCCACAGTTTAAAATTACGTATTTACCCCCAGTTCAAAATAAATTTATGCTTTTGCCCCCAACCAAAATTTATGAATTTCCCCTCGGTTCAAAATTACGATATCACCCTCAATTCAAAATTACTTTTTTACACCCAGTCCAAAATAAAAATATGGTTTTTCCTAGCTAAAAATTAGGATTTTACCCTTGGGAAAAAAAATTTTGATTTTTCCCCCCAAGTAAAAAAAAAATATAACTTTGCCCACAGCTAAAAATCGTGTCAAAGAGCTGCCTAACACTCTTTTTACTTTTTATTTGTAGCAAAACTATAGTATTGTTTTTTTTAATTTGTTGAGAATTATTCGGTAATCGCCCCGCAACGCGGGCGGGGTATCACCTAGTTTTTATTAAATCCAAACAAACTCAGTATTTTTAATTGTTAAATCGCGTGTACACACGGGCTTTAACCTAGTATAGTATATATTTCATTTCATTCGACCATATCACCTCATGTACATAATTATCCATCCAATAGTCTTGATCTAAAAACTACGATACAGGCGTAATCCGTAATTCATAAGTTATAATTTTTTTTTATTTCTTTATGGAAAATTAATCATTGTTGATTACATAAAACTTGAACTTTTAAAAAACGTCATGATTTTTCAAACTGTACTAGTTACTTAGAAATATACGTCAAAACACAATCTGAAACAAGTAAAATCACCTAGGGCTTCATTCATTCAGCCATTAAAAGACAGATAAAAACTATGTAATCATATACGTTGATAATATCGCTATAGGGATGGGTTAAAATGAGAACCACTACGAGTTGTGAGAACCGTGAGAACTTTTTGATACCGCGCGAGTTGGGCCAAATTTTTTTTGCACAAACGTAGATGAAAGCATTATAAACACACTAGGGTAGAACCCCGTGTATTACACGGGTTGCATAAATATAAGTTATATTTATATACTAAGTAATAATAAAAGAAGTTATATCTTAAAAAACGATCCGTGTATTTGTGCGGGTTAAATAAATATAATGTGATCGGTTAACACATACAATTGTCAAGATAGTGTTTTTTCTACGTGTCGAATACCCAAGTCCCGGCTGACGTTAAATGGATCTTCGCTGACGTCAAGATAGTCCGTTCCATGAAGCTACAAAAGAATAAACCGTTAGCCTCGTCACGGAGGGCCCCGGGAGGGGGATCCGTGACCAAGCTCCGGCGTGAGAGTAAGTAAACTTGCCGGAGAGTGAGAGGAGCTTCTTCCGATGAGTGTGATCACCAGAATGTTTCATCTTTGGTGTGAATCCAATAAATATGAGTGTGTGTATTGAATGTATAGGAATGTTGGTCGGAATTAATGAGAGAAGAGTAAATGAGAGAATATTAAATGTGATACCTCCGATCTGCCTTATGACCATCCTCTGTAGCTCTTATATAATCCCTGGCCCCTTTTTCCACATGTGAGATATTTTATCAAGGTGATCCAACGGATTCTGCGGGCTCTCGAGGGGTTCAGACACGTGTCTGACCCCTAACGGTATGATGGCGACCTTATTTAATGTTCTGGCCGGAGAAGTACGATTGCCAGCCAAGATCCTCTGTTTATCAAACATTAAATGAGGCCTGCCCCTTCTGATTACGTTTTCCCGCTCATTACAAACGAAGGGAACCTTAATGGGCAAGGCAGCTTGTTATTTGGGCCTGTTCGTAGTTGGGCCTGCATAAGGGTAGCCCAAAGCGGGTAAAATGGGATTTCCCATTGGCCCGTCGTCAAGTCATCTTTAGTCCCTGGTTCTGAGACCCGAGGCTCATGATCCGGGGCTGAATCATAGCTGTCCAAAAAAGGGGGTTTTTCTTTTCTTTGGGCTTCGAGTGTGGGCCCACTCCTGATCAGTTATAATTAACTGCTCCTACCAGCCATCATGTCGCCGGACGCCTATAGCGGGAGTTAATCCCCTAGAGAAACGTGCATTTTTAAATTTTGAAGGGACTGATGACAGGACGGTTTCCTGTGTGTCAGTTATCCTCTTTAAATACCCCTTACCTTTTCAAATTTCCTATCTAAACCTTCTGGTTCCTTCTCTTTTTCCGTCATAATTCCTCCGATCATCATTTCTTCTCCGATCATGAGTCGCTCCGGCAGTTCTGTAATCAAGTCTGTCTTGACGGCAAAGGACTTAAAGTCTTTTGTTAAGACATATAACATCCCTGAACAGTTTTCCCCCACCTTGCCAGGTCCTAACGAGTCGGCAGTGTTCACACCGGATAGGATCCCTCTTTATACCTTGGCCTTTTCCTCCTGCAGAGTTCGATATCCCCTTTCCTCTTTCAAGGTTGCTCTGCTTCGTCATTTTGGGGTTCATTTTTCTCAGCTGCATCACTTAGGGTTGATGAGAGTGGTGCACTTCGAGTTGTCCTGTGCGGCCATTTCCGGTGAACCTTCCGTTTCCTTATTTTGTATGTTTTATAAACTGATCTCCGATGGAGATTGGTTTACCTTTGCCAAGAGACAGAACAACGTGTCAAACCCCTGTTACACCTTTATGCCAACTTCCACTTACCCGAAGGATTGGAAAAGTAGGTTTATTTTTGTCTCTGCTGCCATGATACCAGAATCCCCTTTGCCTAGGGATGTCGATGCCCCCATTGAAGATACTGTTCCTACCCTATCGGCTAATGAGACTGTTCAACGGAAACGCATGTGTGAGAACCCTACCAGGGCTTTCACCTTTTCTGAGGGCATTTTGGCCATGGGAGGGTTGAGTCCTTCCTATCCTATTCGACCCAAGGCTTTCTTTGGTAAAAAAGGTATCTTTTTGCCTCGGACCTGCGTTTGTTTATTTTTGTTTCTTGGTACCTGTGTAGTCATCTTTAGTGCCTTCCTTTCGCAGAATTGACTTTGTGGAGGTTGCTCCAGGGAGACTCTAAGGATATGAAGTTTGTGGTTGATGGTGAAGTTGTTCCGGGGCTGAACCGGAGTGGGGTAGTGCAAGTTACCGGGGGGTCTGCCCAGGCGGGGGGCTCTGTTGCTGTAGAGGGGGGTGAGAACACTTCCTCTGATGGGGAGGAGAGTTCCCCTGATCCTGCCCCTGTTAAGCATTCTGATAGAAGTGATGATGAAGATCTGGAAATTCGTTTAGTCCGCAAGAGGAAAGCTGCAAGTCCTCAGCCAGCCCTAGTTCCCCGTGATATCCGGCAAAGGCTCCGGAGTGCCAGTGGGCAGAAGCTCCCCCTCCTTCGAAGGCTGCTTCCTAGCTTCCCCCCGTTAGGGTCAAGGGTTCTTTGTCCAAGCATCTGAGGTCTTCAAGTCTTGTGAGTGCACCTTTGTTGGTGAGTCATTTTTTTCTTCTTGTCTATTCTGTCTCATCTCTGTTTTATTTCTGATATTTCTCTTGGTGCAGGGGAGTTCTCGTGATCCCATAGAGATCCCCACTGGTCCCTCCTCTTCCCGTGTTCGGGACAAAACCCCGGAAGTAGGCCTGGCTCACTTTACCTCAGCCTTTGAACTCTCTCCTCTTCATGCTACGGGGACCAGCAAACCCACTGATCCTGAGGGTCTTACCCATCGGTCCCCTTTGGCTCCTTTGTTTGCTGATGCCATCCCCTTCACCTATGTCCCTAAATGGAAAGTGACTCAATCCTCGGTGATAGGGACTCCTGAGGCTGCTAGGGACTTCCTGAGTCATGCTGTTCCTCCCTCCCATAAATTCGTAAATTCTGCCTTGAGGGATGATCTTTTCGAGGATCAATATAGCATGTCTCTTTGTGAAAGTTTTTTCAGGGGTGCTGGCATGCTGCAGCGGATCGATGATTTGAGTAGGGCAAACGAGGGTCTTAAGGGTGAGCTTAAAACCTCCCGGTCTGTTGCTGCCGGACTTAGGTGCCAAGTGGTCGAGGTTGAGAGAAGGCTGCAGGAGGAGAAGGTACATAGCCCCTCTCCCCCCTCCTCTCTCTTTTTTTTATATTTTCCAGCTGTTTTTTGGATTTTTTGTGATGTTTCTTGTCCAGGGGGTTGGAGCCATGTTAGAGAGGAAAGAGGGAGCTTGGGAACAAGAGATGGCGGTGTTGGTGGGAGAGAAGGAAGAATTGGCCGCTGAGTTGAAGTATCTGAAGGAAGTTGGCTCCGTTTCTCAGGAGCAATTGAACACTATGGATGCGGATTATGGGATAACTTCTGAAGACAATCAGCGGTTAGCGAAGGAGAAACATTGGTTGATCACCGAGGGTTTTGCAGCTTTCCTTACTGCAGTCTCTCAGTCAGAAGATTTCAAGAGTGGCCTGGAGGAGGTGTACAGGGCGTACCGGGATGCTGGCTACCAGGCCGGATTAAAGGATGGTTATGCCTACTCTGCTCAGGGCCTGGGCAGAAAGGAAACTCCGCTTTACAACTCCAAAGCAAAGAAGAGACTATCCAAGCTGAATGAGGAGTTTGGGAGTAAAACCCCTGCTGTTCTTCAGAAGATCCTGGAGCATCCCATGATATCAATTGACGAGTTGAAAGCCCTGTTTTCCTCCGCTGGTCCTTCGTCTCCACCGTCTTTGTCCGGGGGTGATCCCCAGTGATTTCTAGACATTAACATCTTTCGATATGGTTGTAATCTGGATAACTTACCTGCCCTAGGATACTTTAAACTTTTGTGGTTGTTTGGAAGGAGGTCCTTCGCGTTGGGGGCCTCCTAGGTGTCTAATCGTTTGGCTTATGACTGTGTATCGCTTTCTTGTTTTTGCTTGTTTCCTGTTTTTCTTTTGTAGGGGCCTTTACCGAGGATCAAGTCGGTGCTTCCCTGAAGACTTTTGAGCCGTTTTGCAAGAGGCTGTATTTTGGTCTTTGTTTGTTGTACTTGCCGTTTCTTTGTATATTTATTTTTCATAAATAAAGAAAAACTTCTTTTTGTGGCTTGTTTATAGAAGTGTGTTATATTTTTGGCTTGTTTGTCAAACCGTGATTGTTTGTTCGAGGCCAATCACCGGACAAGTTGATAATGTGATATTATGTTTTTGACCTGTTTTGTCCGCTTTCTTTGGGTTAGCTAGACCCTATTTTGCCCCACGGCCGGGCTTTTGGTATGTTTGGTATACCTTGTACACGTGTGTTCATTTATTGGTTAGGTTTATAGTATTCCTGGGCACGTCTGCCTGGTTATAACACCTGTTATTTTACCAAAAGAGGACAGGTTAGCTGTCCGTTTGTCATTTACTTCTTGGGGAGTTAAACTTCCCAGCATAAGTTGTTACAAAAGATCTGTTATTGGGGAAGCCCCAGACTAATAGTTAAATATTACAAAAGTGGCTCTTGGCCATTTTTCCTGGGGATAAGCCCCTCATATGTAGTACTTCCTAAGTTGCATGAGGTTCCACGTTCTGGGGACCTCCTTGCCTTGGAGAGTTTCCAATATGCAGCTTCCTTTGCCGTTTGCCCATACGACCCGAGAGGGCCCTTCCCAATTGGGTCCTAACTTTCCAGTGCTCTCCTGCAGGCTGGCTTCATTTGCTCTCAGGACTAAATCTCCCGGGACGAGGTTAGGCTTCTTTATCTTGGCATTGTAATAGCTTTCCAGCTGTTTCTTATACTTAGCCTCCCTGACCGCTGCCACTTCTCTCCTTTCTTCCAGTAAGTTCAGGTTCATCCGGAGGTCTTGTTCGTTCTCCGCCTCCCTGAGCTACATTCTTGCAGTCGGGGAACCTATCTTAGCTGGGATGACTACCTCAGTCCCGTAAGTCAGGCTAAAAGGAGTTTCCCCGTTGCAGTTTTTGGGGGTGGTCCTGTATGCCCACAGTACAAACGGTAGCTCCTCCAGCCATCCTTTTTGTTTCCTCCCTAGTCTTCCCTTCATCCCTTTGATAACGCTCTGGTTGGCTCTTTCTACCAGTCCATTGCTTTGGGTGTGAGTGATGGAGGTAAATACCTGCTGTATGTGCATCTGCTCGCACAATGGCTTGAAGGGTCTCCCAGCAAATTGGACACCGTTATCACTTACCAGCTCTTTTGGGACCCCGTACCTGCAGATGATGTTATCTAGTACGAATCGCCTCATCTGTTCCCCGGTTATTTTTGCCAAGGGCTTTGCTTCGATCCACTTGGTGAAATAATCAATAGCGACAACCACATACTTGACTCCTCCCGGACCCTCCGGAAATGGCCCAATTATGTCGATGGCCCACTTCTGAAAGGGCCAGGATGTTGAGACTGGTATCATCGGGTGTTTGTGTCGATGGGTCATAGGTGCGTGTACCTGGCAATTATCGCATTTCTTAATCTCTTCGGATGCTGTTTCGTACATTCGAGGCCAATAGAATCCCACATTCATCGCCTTTGCTACTATTGTCCTCGGCCCAGAATGCATTCCACAAATTCCCTCATGTATCTCCCTAATCACATACTCAGCTTCTTCCATGTCAACACATTTCAAGGATGGGCCTAGGTATGACCTCCGGTATAGTTCTCCATAGACCATCTCGTATTGCAAGGCCTTTACCCTTATCTTCCTAGCCGCCCAGTCTCTCTCGGGTAGTGTCCCGTCCTGGAGGAACTTTACGATTTGTGTCATCCAAGTTTCTTGTACATTTTCAACCGTAGCTACCTCCCTTGTGCTGAGGGAGGGAGATGTTAGGACTTCTACTTTGACTTCTCTGGCTAGGTGGTCAAATGCTACTGAGGCTCGTTTACTGAGGGCGTCAGATTTTCTGTTTCTCCCGCGGGGGATGTATTCCAGCTTAAAGGTTCTGAATGCCTTGGCCGTCTCTTTGACTTTTGCCACGTATTGAGCCATGGTGTTGTCTTTAGCCTCATATTCTCCTTGGTATTGTTTGACTACCAGCTGCGAGTCAGTACTGGCTTCCACATGCTTTGCTTTCATTTTTTCTTCCAATCTCATCCCTGCTAGAAGGGCTTCATACTCTGCAGTATTGTTGGAGGCTCCATCTGTGAATAGCTTCCACACAGCCTCGTCTTCCCTTTCTTTCTCTTCTTTCTCCAAGGCCTCCCATTTTAGGAGTTCTTTTTCTTCATCCTCAGGGACTTCTGCTAAGAATTCGGCCAGTATTTGTCCCTTCATGGCTGTCCTGGGTTTGAACTCCAAAGAGTGTTCTCCCAGTTCCACGGCCCATTTAGCCAACCGTCCCGACAGCTCCGGCCTCTTGAGTACCTTTTGGAGGGGCTGATCTGTCATTAGGGTGATCTTGTGCCCTTGGAAATACCTCCTGAGTCTCCGGGACGCAAAAACAAGGGCCACTGCTAACTTCTCCAGAGGCATGTAGCGTTCCTCGGGGCCTTTAAGCGTTCTACTAATGAAGTATATTGGTATCTGTTTTCCCTCCCGTTCCACCATCATGACCGCACTTATGGTTGTTTTTGAGGCGGACAGATATAAGAGCAATTGCTCTCCGGGCACTGGAGTGGCCAATGCTGGGAGTTTACAAATATAAGCTTTCATTTCTTGAAAGGCTGCCTCCGCCTCGGAGGTCCATTTAAACCTGTCTGTCTGGAGGCAGTCCTTCAGCACTTTCATGAAGGGGAGGGTCCTGTCAGCTACTTTTGATAAAAAACGGTTTAGTGCGATTAACCTCCCGTTCAGCTGTTGGATGTCTTTCAGGGACCTGGGAGATCGCATTTCAGCCACAGCTTGAGTTTTTTCCGGGTTGGCCTTGATTCCGCCCTTGGTAACCACTACCCCCAGGAATTTCCCTTCTTCTACCCCAAAACAACACTTCCCGGGGTTTAGCTTCATATTCACATCTTGCATGGTGCGGAGGGTCTCAGCTATATCATCTATCATGGCCATCTCGGTTAGGCTCTTGATAACGATGTCATCAACGTATACTTCTAAGTTCCTTCCCCGTTGTTCCCTGAAGAGGGTGTTCATAAATCTTTGATACGTGGCCCCAACATTTTTGAGACCGAAGGGCATTTTGGTATAACAAAATGTCCCTTCGTCTGTAATGAAGGCAGTTTTCTCCTCATCTTCCACTGACATTTGAATCTGATGGTACCCTTTGTAGGCATCCAAGAAACACTTCAGGGGATACTGGGATAAAGAGTCTACTTGGACGTCTATCTCAGGGAGAGGATAGCAGTCCTTGGGACATGCTTTGTTCAGGTCTTGAAAGTCAATACACATCCTCCATCCTCCGTCTTTCTTCTGGACCATAACCGGGTTAGCAACCCAAGATGGGTACCTCACTTCCCTTACTATTCCGGCTCTAAGCAGTTTCCTAGTTTCTTCACAGGCGGCCCTCCTTTTACTGGGGCCCATGCTTCGTTTTTTCTG
Organism: Helianthus tuberosus; assembly: GCA_030545235.1. Lineage (NCBI taxonomy): Eukaryota > Viridiplantae > Streptophyta > Magnoliopsida > Asterales > Asteraceae > Helianthus > Helianthus tuberosus. The sequence goes on from CM060427.1 coordinate 121,061,677, forward strand.
TTTTACTGGTTTTGCCCAGGTGTACGTGTTGAGCCGATGTTCGGTTAGGCTTCTTGGGATCCCTGTCATACCCCCATGCTGAAATGCAAACACGTCAATGTTGAGAAGGAGCAATTCCTTAAGAGCACTCTTGCACTTGTCGCTTAGGTGACTTCCTACTTTGATCGTCTGCTCCGGGAACCTGTCGGAGAGGACCCATTCTTCAACCCCCTCCTTCGGGGGCTTCTCGGATGCTTCCCCCTCAGACACGGAAGAAACTACTTCGTATGCAGACTTTACCCAAGCCAAGCCCTTTGGCGTCTGGAACACTAAGGCTCCGTGTGGGGTGGATGCTTGTGCTTGCAAATCCCCAATCCCAGGTCTTCCCAGGATTGCGTTGTACTTTGAGGGTGCTCGAACAACTGTGAAAGTTAGGTTTATGGTTCGAACTCGATCTCCTACCCCAACTGTGAATGGGAGCCTAATCTTTCCCAAGGGGTGTGACACACTGTTGTTGAATCCTACTAGAGGGATGGAATCCTCCTCAAGCCTGTCTCTTACATCCCTGTCGAATCTGAGGAAACAGTGCTCGTATATAACTTCTACCCCAGATCCCCCATCCACGTGTATCCTGGCCACCTTGTGGCCAGCTATTATGGCCGAGATGTTTAGTGGGAGCCGCTGCACCTCACTTTCCTCCAGGTATGGCATTAAGATGGAAGCTTTCATGCAGTCCGGGGAGCCCAGGATTCTGGCCTTTACACTTCTGGTGGTATCAAATTCATTCCTCCTTCTAATCATATCTACATCTGCCCTCCCAGGCTCCCTTGCATCTTTCCCTCTGCGATCCCCCCCTCCTTCCTTAATTTCCTTAACCAAATGGGCCAGTTTTCCCGTTTTCACCGCGGCTTCTATTTCCCTCTTTAAGTACATGCAATCATCAGTTTTATGGCCAAATCCTTTGTGAAAGTCACAATATTCGCTTGGTTGTGCCTTCGGCCCGGGTTTTATGGGTGGTGGCCTCGGGAATGAGCTCTTCACCCTCTCAGTGGCCAATATTTCACTTGGGGTCTTGGTGAGAGGGGTGAAGCTGTCAGAGTAGGGGGATGGGCCTCTCCCCCGAGGTCTATATGGGGAGTATGAGGGTCTTGCCCTATCATGCAACATTCTATCAAAAGCAGGTTTTCTGGAATAAGGTGTACCTTTATCAAGAGGTTTTGCGACTGGGGTGACCCTTCGGGGTAGGGTATCTGTCTCCTTAGCCTTGCTAACTGTGTCCTTGCCTCTGACAAAGGCTCTGACCATGTCTATGAGGTTGTCGAATGAGTGTGGGAACTCTTCCCCCAGTTTGTCGCATAGTTGTGCATGCTTCAATCCGTTTATGAAACTGCTGATCTTCATGACCTCCGGGACGTCTTTGATATTCATGCTCTCCTTGACAAACCTTTCCATGTATTGGTCTATCCGCTCGTTGTCCCTCTGCCTTATGTGTAGGATTTCGTTAGGGTTCTTGACCACCTTTCTTTGCTGACCGAAGTTTCTCAGGAACTTTTCACTTAGTTCTTCGTAGCTGTCGATCCCTCCAAGAGGGAGGCTGTCAAACCAGAGCCGGGCCCCCTCCGTCAAGGTCTGTACAAACATATGGGACCAAACCGGCATGGGCCACCGCCCCAATTGCCCCGCACCCCTGAAAGCATGGAGATGATCTTCAGGATCTCTTGTCCCATCATATCGGTCAAAGTTTGGAGGTAGCTTCGTCTTAGGGGGCATTGGTGCTTCTGCTATCCTCCGGGTGAACTTTGAGACTTCAGCTAAGTCCCGTGGGAGGTAGGGTTGATCCAGGCCATCGTTGCTTGGATTCTCCTTTTCCTTTTCTTTTCCTTTTGGTTTCTTTCCCGTGATGAGATCCTCCCTTTCTTCCGAGGACATTTGTCTAAGGGTTGTCATGAATGTTTCCAGTGGGTCGCTTCCACTGCCCTTGTTTTAAGGGTCTGCCTTTTCTTGATTAGAGGGTGTATCGAACGATAGCTTGGCCCTGATACTGTCGAGTTTCTCTTGTCTTTCTAGGTCTTTGAGACACTTCTTCAGTTTATCTCTGTGCATGGCCACGAAGTCCGGGGTGATGGTCTCTTCTTTTTCCAGCATTTCTACCTGATTCTCATTCTCTTCCTCATGAGTTATATCTTCCACCGTAACTTTGTCATGATCATTCTGCACCGTCTGAATGACCTGTGAACCGGGTGTGGTGTTCATGTTGCTTTTTCTGAAACGGGTTATCTATAACGTCGGAGTTCAGTGTGGAGACACCGGTCAAGCTGATGTCCCACGGATGGCGCCGATGTCGAATACCCAAGTCCCGGCTGACGTTAAATGGATCTTCGCTGACGTCAAGATAGTCCATTCCTTGAAGCTACAAAAGAATAAACCGTTAGCCTCGTCACGGAGGGCCCCGGGAGGGGGATCCGTGACCAAGCTCCGGCGTGAGAGTAAGTAAACTTGCCGGAGAGTGAGAGGAGCTTCTTCCGATGAGTGTGATCACCGGAATGTTTCCTCTTTGGTGTGAATCCAATAAATATGAGTGTGTGTATTGAATGTATAGGAATGTTGGTCGGAATTAATGAGAGAAGAGTAAATGAGAGAATATTAAATGTGATACCTCCGATCTGCCTTATGACCATCCTCTATAGCTCTTATATAATCCCTGGCCCCTTTTTCCACATGTGAGATATTTTATCAAGGTGATCCAACGGATTCTGCGGGCTCTCGAGGGGTTCAGACACGTGTCTGACCCATAACGGTATGATGGCGACCTTATTTAATGTTCTGGCCGGAGAAGTACGATTGCCAGCCAAGATCCTCTGTTTATCAAACATTAAATGAGGCATGCCCCTTCTGATTACGTTTTCCCGCTCATTACAAACGAAGGGAACCTTAATGGGCAAGGCAGCTTGTTATTTGGGCCTGTTCGTAGTTGGGCCTGCATAAGGATAGCCCAAAGCGGGTAAAATGGGATTTCCCATTGGCCCGTCGTCACTATGTTTTCTTTTTATTCTTATAAGCGGTTTCAAGCGCAATGCGCTTGTAGTAATTTCAAAACATATGTAAACACAAACTAAATAACAAAAGAAGTTCGCCGAAACGCGGCAATCGTTAAAAGCCTAGTTATTATTAGTTCAAAGTTGAACACAAATCTTTATTCTTATGAAATTATATTGTTTAATAATACTATTATTTAATAGTAGGGAGAAATTGAAAAATAAATCTAAATACAAATTTATGTAATTTATCCTATGGTTTTACAAAGAAATTAAAAAAAAACTTTTATTCTTGAAAACAAATCTTTATTCTTATTGGAATTGTATTGTTTAATAGTATTGTTATCAATCTTTATTCTTATCGGAAGTGTATTGTTAATTATTATTATTATTATTATTAATTAATTAATTAATTAATTAACAGGTGAGAAAAATACAAAAATAATGTGAGAAGGCACCAGAAAGCGACATGTGTCATAAAAAGATTTTTATTTATTAGTATAGAGAGATAAATATTTTTGAAATCTGATAAATATTTTAAAATATTATATTATCTCCTATACGAATTGTTTACATTTATATTAATTTTAATTTTATAATTATCTTATAATTGATATTAATTATCTATAAAAAAATAGATGGCTTCAATGAATAACATGTGTCCTCCTATTGGTTTCTTTTATTATATAGTAAGATTTGTAAAAAAAAGTAAAAAAATTGCCGAGTCGTTAGTTTTGACTGACGGAAGTTTTCTTTACGCCTTGATTAAAAAAAATAGTTATTAACTGTAAAATTTTACACCAAATAATGGATATCCGGGAAGAAAATGAATCGTACCGTGACCTAATCACTACTCACCCTTTTATAAAAAGAACTATGGCTTGGTAAGTAGCCAACATGGTTTTCTAGTGATGACTGAGAGGCAAGATCACTACTTGTAGCAACGCAACTTTAACAAGCAATCCCAAACGCAAGGAGTTATATATTAAAAACGAAGTTGACCAAAAATTAAGAAATAAATAAAGAGTCGCGTTTTGAGAAAGTGCAACATGGAAATGATGATGTTGAATGTACTTAGGCTATGCGGTATGGGGTACGTCCCCCATGCCGTCGAGGACCGGCGCTGCCAGCACACCATCCCGCCCCCACCGTCCTCGTCCTCGGCGTCCTCTGCTCGACGTTGGGGACGATCCTCCCATTTCACAAGAAGACAAAAACTATTCCCCCTCCCTCTCACACACCCCTATACATACAATATATACATACACATTTTAGATCCATCCTCCTATTTCCACACCTCCATCCTCTTTGCCCCATCCTCATGCCCATCCTACGTGTCGTTTACGTGACGGACCATCCTCCAAGGGAGGACCATCACCATACCCTATGGCCTTAACAACTTAAACTCTTGCTACTTTGTTATCAACAAAACAACAACAGAAAAAGAAAAAGATGATTGCAACACTTTTCCTATTTAGTTTCGTCAAGTCTATTAGTTACTAGCGACACTTTGGATGGTTTAATTTTGGCATACATGATTGAAAACAACATCCAATTGCCGATTGCAGAGAGGTAGAAGACGAAACATCCTCAGGTACCAAGTAACTTTTACTGCTGGATTTTTTAAATCAGCAGTGGACTTTTTACTTCAAGGCGCACAACCCTTGTATTATTTTGGGTCATAATAACAACTCCTGGGTTTAATATTAAGGTTGGTGGATAAAGAAATCATGTAATCTGGTATGTTTGTTTGTTTGATGGTGTATACTTTGTATGTTTGGTGGTAGCTTCTTGCTACAATTAATAAAATATTTTTGTCGGCCGTTAAAAAAAAAAATTATTTTTGAAGGGTCAAAATGGCTAAAAATATAAATAACAGAGGAAAAAGCTGGAACAGGTTACAGTGGGTAAGATTAAAAAAATTAGAACGGCTGAACGGTTGGTCTTCTCCTTTGTCGAACATTCACAGGTTCATTTTTGCTGCAATAAATTTGATTTTTTTCTCAACTGATCTCCTATTAATTGTTCTTCTGCAATAGTCTTTCCCTGCATTCACAGATTCGATTTGGATATGGCTCGGGTAATAAGCCCTCTTCAGTTGCGATTGTGGAGTGTACCATGGAACGCCCACCAGATGTTTGATGAAAGTCCAAGGAGAATTATGGATTAAAATTCATAAATTCTGGATTGAAGTTTAATGTTGATCTGTGAATATGGGTTGGATTGAAGAGTGGTAACGGGAGACACGAATATAAAACAGATCATGCACTTTTTTGACCCAAAACCTGTTCGAACCCGAACCCAACCACCCTTTTTTGAAGCGACCCGCTTTGACCGAACCCACTTTGACCTGGCATGTCACCCGACCCGAGTTTTTTTTTTTTGGGCATTTTAGAGTTAAATGCCATTTTAGTCCCTGTGGTTTGGGCCATTTTCCCATTTTAGTCTAAAGGATTCATTTTTCGTCTGTGGGTTCAAAAAGGTTTCACCGTTACCATTTTAGTCCACTATGTTAACTTCATCCATTATTTCTGTTAACGAGAAGAGCAATTCGGTCATTTTGTATGGCCGAATTCCCTTCTAGTTAACAGAATTACATATAAAATGAGCGAATTGTCATTCTTGTTAACAAAAAAATGGATGAAGTTAACCTAGTGAACTAATATGGTAACGGTGAAACCTTTTTGGATCCACAGGCGAAAAATGAAACCTTTGGACTAAACTGGCAAAAATTGCCAAAACCATATGGACTAAAATGACATTTAACTCGGCATTTTAATACTCTAAACTTACAATAAAAAAACACACATGTATATCAAATAATTATGTTTAAGCTATATAGGTGTTCATTATTATTTTATCCTTTAAATTCTAGAATAAATTATCCAATTAGTTTAAGTTATGGCATAAACATTTTTTTTTAAATTTATAACACCCTGACAATTATATCTGTTTTCGGTTTTTTCAGTTGCATCATGTGGATTAGAGGGGGCAATCTTAGGGTTTCCAAGTGGGTTAGTTTGGCTTGCTTTTAAAATTATATGGGTTAGTTTGCTTAAGATGTTTTAACTAAACGGGTCACAATGGGTTATTTGAAATTCCATCTTGTTATTTTCGGGTCAAAGCGGGTCAACAACTTTAAAGAAATGGGTCGATGTGGGTTAGCACCTTAAAGAAACGGGACAGGTTTCGGATCGGAATGGGTTTCGGGCCGGCACAAGACGGGTTACGGCACGAAACGGGATTTGGATCAGAACGGTTTCAATTTGAATTAAATTTTGGACCGAGATGGGTTTTGGCACGGGGCGGGTTTTGGATCGGCACGGGTCGGCCCGGATCGGGTTTCGTGCCGACACAGGTTTCCGCACGGGACGGGTTTCGGATCGCAACGGGTTTTTGGCTGACACGAGCTTCGGATCACAACGGGTTTTAGGCCGACACGAGTTTCCCCACTGGACGTGTTTCGGGTTGGGACGAGTTTCGGTTCGGTTTCGTTTTTTTGTTTCGGTTTGGTCGGTTTCGGTTTCGTTTTGAATCGGTTTCAATATTTTTAGTTTTTTTGGTTTCGTTTCGATTTCGGTTTTTTGTTTCCGTTTGGTGGGTTTATTCGGTTTCGTTTCGGTTGAGTTTTGATTTTTTGTTTTGTTTTAATCGGGTTTTTTTGGTTTCGTTTCGGATCGGTTTTGTTCTTTTCAATTTTTTGTTTCGTTTCAGTTCGGTTTTTTGTCTCGTTTAGGTCGGCTTTGATTTTTTATTTCGTTTTGATCCCTTTTTCTGGTTTTGTTTCGGATTGGTTTCAATTTTTTCAGTATTTTTGTTTCATTTCTGATCGGTTTCGATCTTTTCAGTTTTTTATGTGTTTCGTTTAAGTTTTTTTTTGTTTCTGTTTGGTCGTTTATTCGGTTTTGTTTCGTTTCGGTTTTGATTTTTTGTTTTGTTTTGATCGGTTTTTTTCGATTACGTTTCAGATCGGTTTCAATCCTTTCAGTTTTTTGTTTCGTTTCAGTTGAGTTTCGGTTTAATCGGTTTTGTTTCGTTTTGATCTTTTGTTTCGTTTTTATAGGTTTTTTCGGTTTTGATTCAGATCACAAGCTGAAGCAAAAGATATACTAGTTCTTGAATTAAGTTCTATGCGAGTGCAAAACTACAGTTTTTACCATGAGTATACCGAGCGTGATGATAGTTTTGTTTGCGGTAATACAAGGAAGGGTGTATCGTTTCAAGATATGGTAAAGGAGGCAGTGTTGGATGTTGTAACGGATGCGTCGAGAAGTATTGAGTATTTTGGTAGGGTGCAGAAGTTGGTGGCTAGTGGGAATGAGTCGGTTTACGTGTTGGCGGGGTGGTTGAGGACTTTAAGCCCGAACTCTTGTCGCGCGTGTTTGGATAATGCGTCGTTGTCGATGGCCAAATGTTTGCCGTGGTCTGAGGGTCGTGTGATGAATACAGGGTGTTTTATGAGGTATTTGGATACTGATTTTTTAAGGGTTATTGGATTTTAATAATCCAGACTTTGACCAATTAGCCGGCAATAATCTCAACTTAAACAATTCCTCCTGCCAATCCCAACTTTCAAGCTATTTTCTTCCACTAAGCCTTTACTAACTTAGTTATAATCCAGTTAGCGTTTTGCATACGTGGCAGCTTATGTGGCACACAACCTGGTTAAATGCTGACGTGGAAGCTTATGTGGCACCACCAACATCACCATCTTCATCACCACCACCTGCTACCACCATCACCACCACACACCATTAGCAACGTGTTCGGCGACCTTACAACTTGTTCCGGCAACCTACAACTTCCTCCAGCAACCAACCTGAAACTTACTCCGGCGACCTGCAACTTGTTCCGGCGACACTCTTTACCTGTGAAACCACGAAACGAGACAACCACCAGTCATCTCTAACCTCCTGTGACCTTCTCCACCACTCAAAACTTCAAAATTTCAACTAGCGTCGCGTCTCACGTTTTTCCGGTGAGGTTGGAGTTGTGGATGGTAGTTTAATGGTGCTAGCCGAAGGTTCGAAAGGTGGATATCCACCTAACACCCCACCCTTCGAACCTCCGACCACCTCCATTAAACTACCATCCACAACTCCAACCTCACCGGAAAAACGTGAAACAAGGCGATGGTGGATATTTTGAAGTTCTGTGCGGTGGAGAAGGTCATAGGAGGATGGAGATGACTAGTGGTTGTCTCGTTTGGCGGTTTCATAGGTAAAGAGTGTCGCCAGAACAAGTTGCAGGTCGCCGGGGCAAGTTGCAGGTCGCCGAAACAAGTTATAAGGTCGCCGGAGCAAGTTGTCGCAGTGTGTACTGGTGGCAGACGGTGGTTGTGGGTGGTGGTGATGGTGCCACGTAAGCTTCCACATCAGCATTTAACCAGGTTGTGTGCCACATAAGCTGCCACGTATGCAAAACACTATCTGGGTTATAACTCAGTTAGTAAAGGCTTGGTGGAGGAAAATAGCTTGAAAGTTGGGACTGGCGGAAGGAATTTTTTAAGTTGGGATTGTTGCTGACCTAAGTAGCACTGGAACGGGTACGGGATCGGGGTACGGGGACGATATGGGAACGAGGAACGGAAAAACTCAAAATTCCAAGATACGGGCACGGCAATAAAAATATAAAAAAAAATAAAAATATATTAAACAAATTCCAAAAATACTACATCTTCCAAAGGTAATTAATTATCAATAATTAAATCATTTTCAAATTCCGGTTCATCTAGTGAGAGATCGGCAATAGATAGCTATGTTGTCAAAGACGCAAGGCGCAGGCGAGGCGCATCGGCCTCGCCCGGAGCCTAGGCGCAAGGCGCAAAAAAAGCATGGGCTTTTTTAAGAAAAGCGCACATAGAGAAAAAAAATATAAAAAATATGTTATGCTTTGAAAATAAATAAGATTCCACATATATAATTAAAAAAACTATTATACATGCCATTTAAGATCATGGAGCTAATAGTTAGTACAGTGGCGGATCTAGGATTCCGACCAAGGGGTAACGTTTTATAAATAAGCCGTAACGAAATCGAAAAAACGTCAATTTTTTTCCAAAATTTACACTAATTTATCCAAATTTTTTCCGACCAAGGGGTAGCGGACGCCACCCCTTAATAAGCTATAGGTCCGCCCCTGAGTTAGTAGCAAAAGTTTAGGACTTATATGTTGTAAGTTTTGGGTGTGTGAATAAAAGTCTCAAAAGGTGGTAAATACTTTGTCCCACATCGTTGTGGGGACAAAGTGAGTGGTTGTTTATAAGGTAAAGTCTTTACTACTCTATTGTAGCTTTATGACATGTTTTACAACAAGTCCTACCCGCGCGCCGCGGGGGGGGGGGGGGTGCAAAAATGAGTTTCTGAGCTGGAATTTGGTTGAACTCATGCGTGCCCGCACCTGCGGACACGAATGCAGCTCCGAAAAGCCCGGGCCCGTCGTACTCAGTTCAGTTTTTCTTTTTCTTTTTTTTCTACTGCGCCTTTTTTTGCGCCTCAGGCCGCTTTTTTCAAAAAAAATCGTACTCAGTTCAGTTTTTCTTTTTCTTTTTTTTTCTACTGCGCCTTTTTTGCGCCTCAGGCCGCTTTTTTCAAAAAAAAAAAACATTTTTGCGCCTAGGCGCGCGCTTTTTGCGCTTTTGACAACATAGATAGATAGAGAATTAGAGATGATGAGACTTGAGAGTTTAGAGATTAGAGAAGCCGAATATGATAGTTCTATTTGTTTAATGGCCGGTTATAGAATTTGAAAGGGTTAAAACCCTAAAAATAAATGGAAACGAGCTGGATACTTCTACCGGATACATCCCCGACATTGGAAACGTTTGGGAAACGTCCCCGATGAGTACCCATGGCGTTTCCGTTCCCGGCAAGTACCCGAGACTGGTACGGCCACATAAATGGAGTCCCCGTGCTACATAGTTGCTGACCAATTGGTCAAAGTTTGGATTATTAAAATCCAATAACCCTTTTTCTATTGATGTATCGGACACAAGTAGTTCTGTTAATAGAGGTAACAATTATGCTACTGAATCAAATTATATAGTTGTTTTTTTTCTTTTATTGCTAACTACAAATGCGTTGGGCAGGATAATCACATTCATATTATGCTCATTTTTCATGAGTACTTGATGAACTGTATACGATTATAATTTTAAAACTCATATCTGTAGAAGAGGTTGATGTTTCATGCACTTGCAACAAAAGAGCCAAGATGTACAATCTCCTTTTTTTACCATGTAGAATTTGATGTTTTATATCTACACACCCCTGCACTACCATAATTCCTGCAGAAGAGGTTGATGTCACATAGCCAATCCGGACCCGTTTCAACCCGAATTGACCCGGACCCGTTTCAACCCCACCAAATTGCCCCTTGATGTACAATCTCTCTTTTAAAAAAAAAAGCATTTTTTAACCAACCCGACCCGACCCGAAACCTGTTCTGACCCGGACCCGTTTCAACCCGAACCCGTTCCGACCCGGACCAAAACAACCCTTTTTTGTAATTGACCCAAATCCGTTTTGACTCGAACCAATTTTGACCCATGACCCGACCCGACCCGTTTGCCAGGTCTAATGGATGGTCTTACTAACTCCAGAGTAAGGTAGCTTCTAGAAGCCGAAGACATCTTCAATGTAGACTTCATCTCTTTAATAGGAGACTCCAGGAGCACTTTAGGAGGAGTAAGATACCATATGATAATTTTAATCTTTCAAACCGTTTTTCATAAGTCTTGATGCTTGTCATTTTGTTTGTGATGTAAGCAATATAAGGTTTTGTTGGATATTAATGAAGAGCATTGTATGATTTTCTCAAGTTACAATAAGAAATGGAAATTTATTTAAAATTTTTAATTTTGTTGTGCAGGCAATACATTCAAGTAATGGGTCATTCAAACCAATATTTGTTTCGGTTGGCCATTGTGCATCTCTTGCTTCTGCTGTTGAAATTGTTAAAAGAACATGCAAATACCATATGTGCCAGATCCTATTAGGCAGGTAAATAAGCATACCCTTGAATTTGTTAAAAAAAAAACTCGTGCATAACGTTAACCATATAGTTGACTCTAATTTCATATTAAAGGTTAGATGTTAGCTGTTAATCATTTTATCATAAAGTTTTAATCCGGACAAACTTGTTACTCATAGTTAATGTTCATTCGACTTTAGGCTGACATAAGATCATTTTAGATGGTATTCTCAAGAGACCAACGCCATTCTACTTATCTAGTTGGGCCCAGGGCCGATCCTAAGAATTCGTTTACCCTGTTTGAGCTCGAAAAAACGTGCCAATATAGAATCCAAATTTTCTACCTCTGCTCGCAAACCCATTTTTCCACCTCATTTAAATCTCTATCATCCAATATAGAATCCAAATTTTCTACCTCTACTCGCAAACCCGCCTCCTCTTGCTTCTCATCCGCCACCATTTGTTGAGCCCATTTGCTAATTACCATCTTAAGCCTTTTAAGTTTGCTTAACAGAACCATATCAGGAGGACCCCTTCCCACGAAATCTTGCAACCCACCTAGAACAACTTCCTCAAATCCATCCCTTTGTAACCAAGAATCGAAAAACCGAAGAGGTTTAACACCAAAATTCCTATTCTCCACCTTTAGAAGTAAAGGACAATGATCGGATTTATCACGAGCAAGGGTCCGGTACACCGCATTAGGCCATTCATTAACAATGTTCCAAGAAACAAAAATTATGTCTATGCGACTAAGTTTATCACCGGCTTTGAAAGTAAACTTCATACCCCTTAGAACAAATTCAAATAACATCGACCCTTCAAGAAATTCATTAAACTCATTCGCCTCCGTCTTATTAAACTTAGAGTTCCTCCTTTCCGAACTCTCACGAACACAATTAAAATCACCGCCTACTATCCAATAATTATCATCTGAGCCAATATTCCTAGATAATTCTTCCCAAAGCAACCTTTTATCACCCAAAGTTTGTGGAGAATACACATTAATCATCGTACAGATCTTCCCACTATCCTTTATCGATCCTTTGATAGCAAGAAACCACCGATTCTTGACAACCGAATGCAATACAAACCTCTTGGGATCCCAAAAGGAAATAATACCTCCGGATTGGCCCGACGCCCCCATCCATTCAAACTGAAAATCACCCGAACCCCAAAATTTATTTACATCCAAATTTCCAATCGACTAAAATTGAGTCTCTTGGAGCATAAGAAACCCAACTTCATTACCAGTTCTCAATTTCCGAACCCAAGCACTCTTCATATCCGAACTAAACCTTCCCGAACCCAATCCTCTAATATTCAAAGATATTATATTCATTTATTAACCACTTGAAAACCTTCTTCCACAATAGAATTCGCTAGGTTAACTTCAAAAGAATCAATATTATCGGCTCCAAGTACCTTACCCAAATTGATCGTCTCTGAAACCTCAAATGTGACTTCATCATCGATCCTTTGAGAGAAAGTCTCTGGCCCCGAATCCACATGAGCACCTGCATGATTCACATCTTCGACCACTAATTCACGGTTCAAATCGGGTGTGGGAAATTAATTGGAGATCCCTGCTCCTGATCACCGTCTTGCGCGCCATTAGATCCCTCATTAAAATTAAAGATGAACCGATCCACATCAAATGGATCGTCCCCGTCCCTGGACCTTTTCTTCGGCCGATCATGCTCCGAAGGAGATACCGATTTTTCACCTCTTGATTTTTTTCTAGAGAACTTACCCTTTTTTTCTTACTCTCCTTGCCTTGGGTAGTATCCTTGAAATGCTTGCTGAAAACCTCCATCACCTTAGGAATACTCCCCTCTGTTTGACCATCGGTAACTACATTCTCCTCATTACCCCCTACACCTGATTCCTCCATAATAACTTCCTCCTCACTCATATTCTCATCTCTGTCTCTAGGCACCTCAGTTTCCTGAACATCCAGAATCAACGTTCCTTCATCATCCTCCATGGACACTATGCAATCTGGTATCCACTCCCTATATTCCTCTTCAATCAAAACCGAAAAAGTCTCCTGCTTCCATTTCAATGCAACCTTCTCTTTAATTCTTTCCACTTTGTTACAAAGAACACCCACCAAAGCATAGGACAAATCCTGTTCAGATTCTGCAAACTGAGCCGATTGCACCACTGTACCCATTTTCGACCCAATATCATTAAAAACAAAATTCTCTGACAAACATAAGGGGACACCAAATATTTTCAGCCATGCAATACGTTCAAATGGAAACACTTATCCCTCCTAACAATCCAACGAATAAAAAATCGATAACCACACATTTTTATTGTCAAGAGCAGCCTGCTTCTCCTCTTGGCTTCGAAACACCAACATCACATTAAAACCCCCACGTACTTAATCGACACGTTCCCTCGAGCCAAAGACGACAACAAACCACTAAGATTTGTAAGCGTACCAAAGTCTTTAACCCTACCAATCAAGCCTACCCCATTCCATTGCGAAAAAGCTTGGATATTAGGAGGTACCGAAATCTCGATTTCCCCTATATCCAATTCTTTGTTAACAAGAGTATCACGGAACGATCTATGACCAACAACACTTGGCGCCGGCCTAACACCGACTACATCCGCCACAACATCATCCAGTTTCTCATCCATATTACTCTTCGATGCATCCTTCTCCTTTACCGGTTTCCATATTTTCTCCTTCTTCCTAATCACCTTCTCACCATCTACGAATTTTGCTAGGGTTATGAAAAGTTTATAACTACCAATCCATACATCCTTTAAATCCTTCTCTAACTTTGCCACATCACTAACATTTTTGAATGATACAAATCCAAACCTCTTACCGAGTTTATCAAGTTTCCTGGCTATGTACGTGCCATGGATCTCCCCAAAACCCTTCAAGACTTCGACTAGATCTAATGAAGCACATCTTCCTGGCAAGTTGGAAACGAAAAACTTAGTGATCTCCATATTCAACGTTGTTCTGGCTTCTGATCTCGATCGCCTTCCTGTCTTGGATGTAACATCATACCACGTATCCGTCTTGTATCGATCCCTGCCCATCATGGTCGAAAACCCTAATCGCCAGTGTATTTCTGTCAGTGGTTGCCTGCTTGCATCCAAGCTTTGCTTACTGATGCTTCTCAGAAAGAGTCAACCAATCACAATAGTAAGAGGAAAAGGCTATTATAAGATATAAAAGTAGACGGACTAAACATTCACACAATCAATGTTAAAGCAGAAGCATTAAACACGCATATGAACAAAGCTAATCAATAAAAATGAAGTTCTTTTTAAAAACAGAGGGGCTATATTACCAAAGTTGAAGGTTTAAAAGCAAGATACAAAAAACCACGATCATTCACTAAAAGGAATAAAAGTAGGATTAAACATGTACACTACTAAAGTTATAGCAGAGATGCTAAACACGTTAACCAATAAAAGGAAAAAAAATTAAAAGAAAAGGGACTTAACACGTATTTTAGCGAAGTTGAAGGTTCGAAAATAAAATAAAAAACGCCACGACCAATGAGGGGGTGGCAGACAACTGCCTGGCACTATTCCACCTCATTGTATCGATATTTCATAACTAGAATTGATTACCCACGTTGCGGGGTTGGTTTTTTTAATGTGATTTGAGCCTGGTGATTTTTTTAGTTGTTTAACGATCAGAAGGTAGACTAACGAAAAAAGTCCATAAAAATAAGCACAAAAATGTATCATATTTAACGTGACTCATGAAACTTAAAGTAACTAATTTATAAAGTCTAAAAGAAAATGTACGTCAAAATGTATGTCAACTGAAAACGTAAAGTAACTCTAATAGACCGATTCATTTTCGAACAAAAATTATGTTAAAATGCAGGCCAACTGAAAACATCCACAAAAATAAACACATAATGTATTATATTTGACATGACTCATTTTCGATAAAAGTTACAATGAAACGTAAAACGTCAATTTATATCCGACGTGTACATAAAATTAAGCATGTAAAACTCAAGGGGGTGTCAAAATGACATGTTACAAAGTTTTTATAAATTTCGAGTGTCTAAATGTCGATATTAAAAGTTGAGGGATGAAAATCACAAAAGTTAAAAAAATCAAATTAAGGTTGAGGAGTAAAATTCATAAAAAAAACAAAAAAAAAATTTATTGTAGCTAACTACTAACTTGATCAATTATATAAGAGTTAATTGGCCGGATAGTCCATGTGGTTTGCCATTTTTCACCTTTAGTCCCCACCTTTTCAAAATAGCATGTATTGTCCCTGTGGTTTAACAAACAGTTACTCGGATAGTCCTTGTAATGGATGGGCGTTAAATAATTCAGTTAAGTGGGTGTAAAATTACAAAAATACCCTTATAATTACAAAAGACTAGAAAAACAAATAATTTTTCTAATAAAAATAAAAACTTTAACCTTTCCTCCCTCATCATCAAAGATACCCACAAATTCCCTGAAACATCATCTCCTACCACCTTCACACCTCCAAGTTCACCACCACCGGTAAACACCATCTTAGTCACCTTCACACCTCCTGTCACCGTGAATCACCGCTACAACGGCCAGTATCCATCTGCACCACTCAAACCACCACACTCAACACCACAACTCTCGTATTTCCGGTGAAATGGTCACTGATTTGCAGATGGTGACGGAGAGTGATAAAGTGTCGGAATCGATGTCGTTTTGCGTTTTTAACCTTTCAGCGGGGAGATTAACGGTGTGGCTGGTGACGGAGAGTGATAAAGTGTTGGAGAGTGTTTGTGAGAGCGAGCGGATGAGGTCGCCGAGATTGAATTTGGCGGGAAGTCCGAGATGTTGGATAGTAAGGTTTTGAGATCGGAATCTTTCGTTTCAATTAGTGACCATTTGCAGATTGGGATTTAAGGTTTTAGAGTTAGGGTATTATATAAGGGTATTTTTGTAATTTTACACCCACTTAACTGAATTATTTAACGCCCATCCATTACAGGGACTATCCGAGTAACAGTTTGTTAAACCACGTGGACTATACATGCTATTTTGAAAAGGTGGGGACTAAAGGTGAAAAAATGGCAATCCTCAAGGACTCTCCGGGCAATTAACTCATTATATAATAATGACTTTCAAAATGTCTTAGTGTTTAAAAAATATCTTAATAATAATACTCACTTTAAAAAAAGAGTAAATTGCCAAAATCGTCCCTGAGGTTTGGACATGTTTGTCAGTTTCATCCAAAACAATTTTTTTTGTACCACATTGTCCTTCACTTTTAGGATTCTTTGCCATTTTCATCCAAACGTTTAACTTTTTTGCCAAAATCGTCCATGAGATTTGGGATTTTTTGTCATTTTCATCCAAATTTCTGACGGAAAAATAAAGCAAATTAGACGTTTGGATGAAAATGACAGAAAATCTTAAAAGTGAAGGGCAGTATGATAAAAAAAATTGTTTCGAATGAAAATGACAAACAAATCCAAAGCTTAAAACGATTTTGACAATTTACTCTAAAAACAATAGACATCCACACCAAAGAGATAAGCCTATCTACTCCTTCCTTGTTCTTATTGGTGGATGCGGATTTTCATGGTTGACCATTGACCAAGACTATAACATAAACCGTTTACCAATAACACTGGAATCACTGAAACAACTATAACGAAAATCACCACCTACATCTACAATCTCATTCATCAATCAAGCATAACCAATGGCTGAAATCGTGGCGTCTTCTTTCCTGTCTGTGGTCTTTGACAAGCTGGCCTCTCTAGCTTGGGAAACTCTTGCTCCATACTTTGAAACCGATTATGATATAGAGAAACTGAAGAGGTCATCACTCCAAATCCAAAGTCTGCTCGCTGATGCTTCTCAGAAGGAGACAACCAATCAGTTTGTGAAACGATGGCTCAATGATCTCCGACATTTAGCTTACGATGTAGAAGATGTACTCGACGAGTTAGCAACTGATGCTATGCATCGTGAGTAGGGGTGTTCACGATCCGATCCGATCCGATCGAGGGTATGCTCATGCTCGGATTGAATTATAACCGATCCGATCCGAGCGGATCAAATTTGTAAAACCGATCGCAAAAGTGATGCTCATGCTCGGATTGAATTTTTCGAGCGATCGTCGAGCGATCTTCGATCGATCTTCGAGGCGACGAGGCCTGAAACAAGTCCGACGAGGCGACGAATAAAGACATACCGATTGAAGCCTGAAACAAGTCCGACGATTAATTAACAAAAAAACATACCGATTGAAGCCTGAAACGATTAATTAACAAAAAAACATACCGATTGAAGCCTGAAACAAGTCCGACGAGGCGACGAATAAAGACTGGAGCGAACAGAAACAGATATTTAACGATTATTGAAGAATGAATGGATACATATATTTAACGATATGTTGCAGGAACTGAAACAGGAGCGACTAACCTTTTAGGAGACACTTGAGCCGATGATTGTCCGATGAATTGAGTCGGAGACACTTGAGCCGATGATGAATTGAGTTGGAAAAGGAGACTGAGAGTCGACGGAGACACTGAGCAGTTGAGACTTGAGAGCGGCGACTGAATGAGTGAATTGTTATAGGAAATAGATTTAGGGTTAGATTTTTATACTAAATATGGGCTAATATTATTTGGGCTTTTAATTATTTTAGGCTATTATATTTTTTGGGTTTTTAATCTATAAAATATATAATATATATATATATATGTATATATATATATATATATTAATTATTAATAAAAATAATTCGAGCGAAACCGAGCGATCGTCGAGCGAGCGGAGCCTTGCTCATGCTCGGATTGAATTTGAATCGAACCGATCCGATCGGCTCATTTACAAACTGAGCGGGAATCGAGCGAGCATTTTTCGATCATTTTTCGAGCGATCGTCGAGCGATCTTCGATCGTCGAGCAGTTTGGACAGCCCTAATCGTGAGTGGACTGACCAATCAGAAACCCACACCAGCAAGGTAAGAAAGTTGTTCCCAAATCCTTTCTCAAAGCATTCATCATATAGTAGGACCATGAAGGACAAAATAGATGTTGTTACCACGAAGTTACAAGAGCTACTAGAGGAGAAAGATGCTCTTGGCTTAGTTGTCAAAGAGGAAACTAGGTCAACAAATGTAAATAGAAGATTACAAACCTCTATGGTCCATGAATCTAGTATTTTTGGTCGGCGAGTAGAGAAAGAGGCACTGGTCCACAAGTTGCTGCGGGATGAACCGTGTGGTCAAAACTTTAGCATAGTTCCCATAGTTGGTATGGGTGGGGTGGGAAAAACTACCCTAGCTAGACTTGTGTATGACGAACCAGAAGTCAGGGAACACTTCAAACTCAAGGCATGGGTTTGTGTTTCGGATGAGTTTGATAGCTTTGGTATTAGCAAAGTTATCTTTCAATCTGTGACAGGGGAAACCACGGAATTCAAAGATTTAAATCTGCTTCAAGAAGCTCTTAGAGATCACCTAAGGGAGAAGAGATTATTATTGGTATTAGATGATGTTTGGAGTGAAAGTTGTCAGGACTGGGATACACTGGTTGGCCTGTTTTATGCATGTGCTCCTGGAAGTAAAATTATCATGACAACACGGAAGGACCAGTTGCTTAAAAAGTTGGGTTACGGTAATCTAAGCCGGTTGCGAACCTTGTCACATGACGATGCTCTTTCTTTACTTGCTCTACACGCATTGGGTGTATCTAATTTTGATTCACATTTGTCACTCAAACCACATGGTGTAGGTATTGTGAAAAAATGTGATGGATTACCTTTAGCTTTGAAAGCAGTTGGAAGATTTTTTAGCACAAGAATAGATGAAGAAGGGTATTGGAAGAAAGTATTAGATAGTGAGATATGGAGGTTACCGGTTGAAGGTGAAATCGTCCCAGCTCTTATACTTAGCTACCATGATCTTTCTTCACATTTGAAGCAGCTGTTTGCTTATTGTTCCTTGTTCCCCAAGGACTGCTTGTTTGATAAGGAGGACGTAGTTCGATTATGGATGGCAGAAGGGTTTTTGCAGCAGTCAACTCCAAGCGATTCAAATAAAGAATGTTTGGGTCATGAATACTTTGATGAGTTATTGTCAAGGTCATTTTTTCAACATGCACCTAATAATGAATCATTGTTTGTGATGCATGACCTTATGAATGACTTGGCGAAATCTGTTGCTGGCGAGTTTTTCTTGAGATTGGAGAATATTAATATGGAAGAAGCTTTGGAAAAGTACCGCCATATGTCATTTGTTTGTGAGACATTTGTAGGTTATAAGAAGTTTGAGGTGTTTAAAAGAGCTAGGAGTTTGAGAACTTTCATGGCAGTGTCTGCTGGGGTTGTAGGGCAACGTTATTTCTACTTATCAAATAAGATTTTGGTTGACTTACTTCCTGAGTTACCATTGTTAAGGGTTTTATGTTTGAGTGGGTATGGAATAAGTGAGGTACCCGAGTCCGTTGGTAATTTGAGGCACTTGAGGTATCTTAATCTATCTAGAACTAGCATCAAACAATTACCGGAAAATGTTAGCAATCTCTATAATTTAGAGACGCTGATATTATTTAATTGTTGGGGGTTAGCTAAGTTGCCTAACAACTTCATAAAGCTTAAGAACTTGCGGCATCTTGACATTAGGAGTACCCCAAATTTGCGTCAGTTGCCTTTGGGGATATGGGAATTGAAAAGCCTACAAACTCTCTCCAAGTTCATTATCAGAGGTGAAAGTGGTTTTGAAATAACCAAACTTAAGGACTTAAAGAATCTATGTGGGAAATTTTCCATTGAGGGTTTGGACAAAGTGCATAATGCAATGGAAGCACGTGATGCGAACTTTTCACAAAAGAGGCTTAATGAGTTTACGGTTGTATGGAGTGAAGCCTCAGCAAACGAAATGCTTGCAAAGGAGGTGCTTAATGAGCTGAGGCCTAGTAACGATTATCTAAAACAACTCAACATTGTGTTATATGGTGGATTAGAGTTTCCAAATTGGGTTGGTCATCCCTCGTTTCAACGACTAAAGCATGTGTCAATACGTAACTGTAAAAGATGTACATCTCTACCACCTCTTGGGCAGCTACCGTCACTTAAGAAGTTATTTATTGAAGGTCTGGATGGGGTGAAAGTTGTGGGTTTGGAGTTACTTGGGACTGGTAGTGCATTTCTTTCACTTGAAATTCTACATTTAAAAAATATGGGAGGGTGGGAGAAATGGTCAACCAATAGTGGGGTAGTGTTTCCACTCCTGCAAGAGCTTCATATAGCAAATTGTCGTAACTTAGTTGAAGTCACACTTAAAGTGCTACCTTCATTGAATGTTCTAACGCTATATGATTGTCCTAATTTGGTTGAAGTCTCGGTTGAAGCACTGCCTTTATTGAATGTTCTGCAAATACATAGATGTGATAGTGGTGTGGTGAGAAGGCTGGTTGAAATAACTTCAGTAGTTACTGAGTTCCAAATAAAAGATATTTCAGGGCTGGATGATGTGGTGTGGAGGGGTGTTATAAAGTATCTTGGGACCATTGAAAAATTATCCATAGAAAACTGTAACGAATTAAGATACTTGTGGGAATCGGAAGCAGCTGCGAGTAAGGTTCTTGTGAATTTAAATCAACTGAAAGTGCGAAGTTGTGGTAATTTGGTGAGTTTAGGAGAGAAAGAAGAGGGGGCTAATTATAGGAGCAGCCTTCTAACTTCTCTTAAGACGTTGCATATACTTTCTTGTGAGAATATCAAGCGTTGCAGTTGTCCATATAGTATTGAGGAGTTGTGGGTCCGCCGGTGTAGTTCAATTACTGATATCTCCCTACCAACAGGAAGTGAAAAACTCAAGTCACTTAGGATTGATGGCTGTAAAAAACTATTGGAAATGGAGTGGGGAGGACAAAAGATGCTTGAAGATGTAGTGATAACTGGTTGGCCAAATCAGAAATCAATCATTGAACTAAAGTACTTGGTTCACCTCACCACATTGTATATAGAAGATTGTGAAAATCTGGAGTCATTTCCTGATAATGAGTTGCCCAATTTAACTTCATTGAAGAAACTGTCTATAGTAAATTGTCAGAGTATGGACGCTTCTTTTCCTCGTGGTATTTGGCCTCCTAACTTGTGTTCCCTAAGCATAGGGAAGTTGAAGAAGCCCATCCTAGAGTGGGGCCCACAGAATTTTCCAACTTCACTTGTGAAACTACGCTTATTTGGTAGTGAGGATGGAGTGAGTAGTTGTAGTCAGCTTTCTCATCTTCTTCCTTCATCTCTTACTTCTCTTGAAATGTTTGAATTTGAGAAATTGGAATCAGTTTCAATGGGATTCCAACACCTCACTTCCCTCCAACGTCTGTTGTTCTGGGGCTGCCCTAATCTGAAAAAAGTATCTGATCTCCAACACCTCACCTCCCTCCAACATCTGGAGTTTTGGAACTGCCCTAATCTGAAGGAATTGTCCCATCCCCAACCCCACACCTCCCTCCAACATCTCAAGTTTAGAGATTGCCCAAACATGATGGATCTACCAGAAATGATATTGCCTTCACTTTTGAGTTTAGAAATAAATTTGTGTCCAAAACTGAAAGAAAGATGGAGTAAAAGTGGCAGTCACTGGCCCCTCATCTCCCACATCCCCAGAATTGAAATATGGTGATCATGAAGTCAATAGAAGGTCTCTCTCTCTCTCTTTAATGATTTTAAATCAAAGTACTTATTTATTTTGCTTAGAGTTTTCATGCTGTTTCAAATATCGGTATAAGTCGAGATCTTGTTTTATTGAGTTTGTGTTTATTTGTCAGTCAGGGGAAACTGTTAATGAAGTTGGTTGAGGTCCTGTTGTGATGAAATGAAATCTTGGAGGGCTGCACTGTTGTTGCTGTAAAGTGCAAGGATCAAAGTTGAACTTATTGTTATTTGGTAATTATTTGTACTTACCTGTTTTATTTTTGTTAATGATGATAATGGTTATAAGGTTGAAACCTGGATACCAAACTTACAAGTGCCCAAATCTGCTGATAACTCCAGGAAAAAAGCGTGTTCTCAAAATCATCTGATGCAGATAATGTTGTGTCCCATGACCGTAAGAAGTGACTATTATTATATCATAAACTAGGTTAAAACCCCGTGTATTACACGGGTTGAATACACGTAATTTTATATAGTAAGTATAAAAAAAGTTACATCTTTAGAAAACCCATGTATTGCACGGTTGAATAAATACGTGTATTACACATGTTGAATAAATATAATGTAATCGCATAACACATACATTCGTTAAGATATGTTTTAAAAAATGAATTTCAATGTACTATTTAACATTCTACTTTGTTTTTCAATTATTATTAGGTTAGACACTTCTCTATCACACGTGGTATAACATTTTACTTCGTCCATTTTTAATTATTAGGTTACAAGCTTATGTATCACATGTGGTTAGATCAAAGCTGTAAACATAAGAGATAAGTGGAAAAATAAAATAAAAGGCTATTAATTAATGGAAAAATAAAAGAAATGATTAAGAAAAAAATATTTAAATAAATAAATAAAAGATAAAGATAAACTGAAAATTATGATTTAATAATATACTATCATAAGTGAAAGAAGCGGGATAACTATGATTTAATATTATTATTTATTGAAAATAAAATAAATATCATAGTTAGATATAATCTAATATACATTAGTTACAGAAAAACAGATTATCTGATATTATATATAGAAAAAAAGAAAAAAAGTTAAAGTACTTATATATACAATTTTATCTATGCATAATTTTGTTTATACCATACATGCGTCCATAGTCATAATTATATTGTGATACATATTTCAATAACATACTTACAGATTATTAGATATAATCTAAATACTTTTTTGTAGAGTAAAATTGATACCTATCATATTTGAATTTGGAAAAAAAATAAGTTGCGATAAATGAAGAGAAATAATATTAATTTGTATAAGATAAGTATGAAAAAATGCGGGAAAACAGAAAATTAGAGGGCTCCAGTGAATGACATGTGTCACACATTGGTTTCTTTTATTATATGTATAGATTAATAATAGTCAAGTTGTTTGATGCTTTTCCTTTCTTTCTTTCTTTGAGTCCTACAAGTTTTAAAATTGGGTAAAGAGTAAATTGTCATTTTAGTCTCTTAGTTTTTGTCCAAATTGTCATTTTAGTCTAAATAGTTTTTTTTCTCCTCTGGGTTCAGACTTTTCATTTTTCTTGTCATTTTGATCACATTGTCTAACTTAGTCTAAAAACCAGGTTATAATCAAGAGTATTTTTGGCCTTAAATTATTATGAGGTTTATAAATTATGTTGTAAACTACCTCTGGTTATCACTACACAACAGTTCTGCCAAAAATACACCTGGTTATAACCAGATTTTTAGACTAAGTTAGGCAATGTGATTAAAATGGCAAGAAAATAAAACTATTTGGACTAAAATGACAATTTGGACCAAACCTCATGGATTAAAATGACAATTTACTCATTGGGTAAATCACTTTTTGAGTCTCTCTGTTTTGAGGGTTTTAACTACTTGAATCCAAAATCAAAATGTTTAACGCCTTTAAAATGTCAATTTGGACCAAACCTCGTGGATCAAAATGGCAATTTACTCATTGGGTAAACCTGTTTTACTGTTTTTAATGATGATAATGGTTATAAGGTTGAAACCTGGATACCAAACTTACAAGTGCCCAAATCTGCTGATAACTCCAGGAAAAAAGGGTGTTCTCAAAATCATCCGATGCAGATAATGTTGTGTCCCATGACCCCAATTAGGACTTAATTAGGTGTCGACATAAGACCTAATTATACAATTAGGGCAAAATTGTAAAAATGGTTAAAAATAAAAACACATACCTTGTAGTTGTAGAGGGTAGTGGTCAGCGAATTAGAGGTGCTAGGCGGCGTGGTGGTTACCGGCGGCACGGTGGTGATCGGAGGTTGTGGGTGGCGATGGGATGGAGTGGACCCCAATAACTTCGATGTTGTTGCTGTTAGCGGTATTTTTTTTAGTCGGTTAAATGGGTATGGGCTAACAACTAATGAAAGTCAAGAATGGACCTAACTAAGTACAAGACTTAAGGTTATTTTAGTCCTAGTGATTTGTGTCACTTTGTCAGTTTAGTCTAAAGGTTTCATTTTTCGTATGTGTGTCTAAAATGGTTTCACCGTTACCATTTTAGTCCACTGGTTAACTTCATCTATTTTTTCTGTTAACAAGAAGGGCAATTCGGTCATTTTATATGGCCAAATTGTCTGTCTAGTTAACAGAATTACATATAAAATGACCGGCTAAATGGGTATGTAGGACTAATGAATTTTGACTTTTGAGAATGGGCCTAACTAAATACAAGACTTTAGGTTTTTAATGGGCGCACAAAACATTTTATTTTTGGACAAGCTAATTTATTTATTTATTTTTGACAGCTAGATCACCCGATTAGGCTTTTGGCCTTGATCACCCAAGTCACTAGTAGGAATTCTGCGGTTGGCATATTATTGTCAGTT
This sequence comes from Helianthus tuberosus, assembly GCA_030545235.1. Classification (NCBI taxonomy): domain Eukaryota; kingdom Viridiplantae; phylum Streptophyta; class Magnoliopsida; order Asterales; family Asteraceae; genus Helianthus; species Helianthus tuberosus. The sequence continues at coordinate 121,086,166 of CM060427.1, forward strand.
TGAACCGGTGCTACATTTTGCCCCCGCAAGATTCGACCCTGATACCTGTCAGGCCGAAACCCCACATAAATGGGTAAATCTTCCCACCTCCCCCAAACCAATTGGTCTAGGGATCATTTGCAGGACAAGCTAATGTTGTGTGATATGCCATGAAAATATTGTTAAAATGTGTCAAATCAATATCGAGTTGAATATGATAAGACTAAACACGCGACATTATAATTATCCAATTACATGTCAATTATATTTATTTTATTTCAGAAATTATAAATTCAGTATTATATGCTCAAGGTGCTAAATTTGGAACTACACGGCATTTATTAAAGTTTTTAAAACTTTTTTAACTTTTAAGATATAAATTTAGACCACAATTGCAAAAGAGTAAAATTTTAGAGGTTCCTTTCTAATTTTAGGAAAAAAATTCCGGAAGTAATAAACAACGCTTCACACACGCAGATCAAGAGGATCCAGATTTCACTTGTTGTCCGCCTCGTAGAAGTGGCCTGCTCATTACCTTGTCCCAGCATAGTATGGCCCAACTGATCCTGTTTCTTTTGGGCTCCAATGTAGCGTATGATAATCTTTTTTTCCTTTCTTTATTTCTATACTAGATTGAAAAAACCTAAATTACATGGTTGAATAAAAGAAATACTAAACAATTAGTAGCAACGGAGATTTATGAATTGTAAAATGATATTTTGAAATAGGATTTTTTACATATAAATAGGTATTTTAAGTATTATTTTTTTTTTCTAAATTAAGAAATGGAATATGAATAGGTGAAATAAGATAAACAAGAATCTTGATCTCTCATGATTGTTGTGACATGTGATGTAAACGCTACCTAAAAATAACTCAAAAAAAGAACAAAGAGACAAATTCGACTCAAATGCTTAGGCTCTCCATTCATTAACTTTGAAAGGTGCATACAAAACAAAGAACTGCAAACAAACTTAAATAGGAAAACTAACAACGGATACCTAGCTAGATACCCGGCTTCATAACAAACTATGACTTCAGCCTTGTTCAAAATAGTTTAAATAAACCTACGAGAAAACAGTAAACTCCAACCACCACACGTGGAGCCAGCATATCTTTATTTGAGCATGTGCATGGGGATCCAATGGGAGTTTGAATCAGTCTTCAACAGTTATGGGTATCTTGGGGATGTTCGAGAATTAGACATCGAGAAATGTAATGAAATAAGATACATGTGGGAATTTGAATCTGATGCTAGTGAGGCTCTTGAGAATTTAATGTAATTGAGAGTGTCTCGTTGTGGTAATCTGGTTAGTTTAGGACATAAAGAGGAGGAGGAGAATAGTAGGAGCAGAATAGTACGAGTAACCTCCTAACATCTTTTATGATGTTGGACGTGGAACAGTGTGGCAATATGGTGCGTTGCATTTGTCCATATAGCACTAAAAATTTGTATGTCAGTTGATGTGGTTCACTTACAACTATCTCCTTACTGTTGAAATTATGGTATGATGATCAATCGCAACAAACAACACAAAAATAAAAACTATAGAAACAAGATATAACAACAAAAACAGGTGACAAAGCTCTTATTAACCCAAACCAAAACGTTTACCCTCCAATATCCCAAATGATCTTACAAAAGTAAGATCTAACAAGTACAGAAATACAAAACCAATCTGATGATCATCAACCGATGATCATCTACCAAACAACAATCACAATCTCTCAACCACAGATGAGAGAAACAACTTGTACAACAAACGGCTGCAACAATCGCAGCAAAACCCTAGAACTATACCGAGAGAAGATGAACAATTTTGGGGGTGATAAAGAATGAATGAAAGAGAAACAACTCTTTTATATGCCCGCACAACAGATGTTTCACTCAAGTCCAAAAGTATCTTCGATGATAATCGCAGTCCCTCAAACTTTCCATAATACCCCCTGAACTTCCAGCTGTATATAACAAATCACAACAACTTTGAAAACGGTTATAACAAATCATCAAGAAGCCCAATAGAGAACAGGCCCAACTAAATAACTGAGCCCATAACCATTTGAAGGAAGAAAGCCCAATATAATATTTCAACACCCCCTTTATTTAAATGGTTTAAACAGATCTATCATACCCAACCGTTTACAAAAAAAACATTATGTTGAGTAACACTCAACCCTTTGGTAAAAAAGTCTGCAAGTTGATCTTCAGAATCAACCTTTTTAGTAACTATAAACCCAGTAGACACTTTTTCCCTTAAAAATTACAAGTCTATCTCAAAATGCTTAGTCCGTTCATGAAAAACAGGATTTGCAGCTATTGATATGGCTGCACTACTATCACAAGACAACTGCACAGGAAGATTACAAGTAAGATTCAACTCATTCAGCACATTCACAATCCAGACAAGTTCACAGGTGGCTGAGCACATGGCTCTATACTCAACCTCTCTTGTTGATCTAGAAACAGTACTTTGTTTCTTACTTTTCCAAGACACAAGGTTTTCACCTAAAAATATAGAGAACCTAGTGACATATTTTCTAGTATTCACACACTTAGCCCAATCTGAATCCGCAAAACATGACAGATCAAAACTACTACCTTTTTTAAACAACAAACCTTTACCTGGACTAAGTTTAAGATACCGTAATAATCTTAAAGCAGTTTTAAGATGAACAACCAAAGGCTTATGCATGAACTGACTCAAATATTGCACAACATAACTAATGCCCGGACGAGTTAAAGACAAATAGATCAACTTACAAATCAACTTTTGATAATTTGTAACGTCTACTAAGTCTTCCTTTTCATTAACAGTTTTCTTATTAACAACATGACTTAATTCAATTGGAGTATTTACTGGTTTACACCCAAGATATCCTAACTCAGCCAAAAATTCCAAACAATACTTTCGTTGGTTCAAACATAGACCAGACTTATCATATACAACTTCTAAACCAAGAAAGTATTTAAGAATACCTAAGTCTTTAATTTGAAAACTGTTACTAAGTAGACTTTTAACTTTATTAATTCAGCATTATTATTACCAGTTATTATTATATCATCTACATACACAACTAACACAATGAACACAGAAGACTTAGAAAGAATATACAATGAATGATCACATGAACTCTGAACAAATCCTACACTAACACATTAGTCAGTTTTTCATTCCACTTTCTAGGGGCCTGTTTAAGCCCATACAAAGATTTTACAAGTTTGCAAACTTTAGACTCATTTTTAGCATAATATCCTTCTGGAAGGGACATATAAACATCTTCAGAAATTGAGCCATATAAAAATGCATTATTAACATCTAATTGATATAACGTCCAAATGTTTTGAACAACTAAACTTAAAACACATCTTACAGTAACCATTTTCACAACTGGTGAAAACGTTTCACCAAAATCTAACCCTTCCCTTTGGTTGTAACCCTTTGCAACCAACCTGGCTTTATAACGCTCAATTTCCCCATTAGCTTTATACTTGATTTTATAGATCCATTTACAGCCTATGGATCTTCTATTATTAGGCAAATCAACCAGTTCCCATGTTTGGTTACGCAACAAAGCTTCCATTTCTAAGTTAGCTTCGACCCACTTAGGATCTCTCGAAGCTTCACTATAACTACTAGGTTCCGTTGATTTACTTAAACAACTAATGAAACCAGCATTATCAGCAGACAAACAAGCATAACTAACCACTTTATTAATATAATACTTCACACTGCAATTAAGAACATAGTCTTGGAATTTTTTAGGAATAGAAACATTCTTAGAAGATCTTCTAAGACCTACTAGGGTTCCCTCAGATGGGTTGATCTCATCATCTAACACAGCAGTGTCCTCTGCCTCGCCAGACTCCTCTTTATCACTACTTTCTACACTAGATTCTAAACTATGACTTAAGTCAGTTTGTCCAGGAGTGGCAGATGCAGAGGGAACTAGCTGCTGATCATCACTGACTGTGTCATGAGATTCAGTAGCACCCTCTTCATCATCGGGAATAGAAGAAACTTCAGGTGTATTTGTCTCATATATATCAAAAAAGTTTAACAAATTTAAACTCTTATCATGCACAATATTATCATTAATTTGTTTTGACTTAAAAGGGTACACATATTCATAAAACTTAACATCCCTTGAATAAAAAAACCTTTCTTTCATCCAAACTCCAAAGTTTATACCCTTTTTTTACATTTGAGTAACCTATCAAAACACACTTATCAGCATGATAAGCAAATTTGTCAGGTTCATTTAAAATGATACTAAAACAAAGACACCCAAAATTTCTAAGATGTGACAGAGAGGTTTTAAAATTAAACATAAGCTCATAAGGACTTTTCCCATTTTACACATAAGGTGGCAGCCTGTTAATAATATAAATAGTAGTTAGCACACAGTCACTCCAAAACCTCAGTGGTAGGCCACTCTGAAACATCAAAGTTCTGGCTATATTTAAAAGATGCCTATGTTTACGCTCAACTACCCCATTTTGTTGTGGGGTATATGAACAAAAAGTTTGAAGTATAATACATTTCTGTTTACAAGACATAGTCATTTGATTATTTATGAACTCAGTACCATTATTACTCCTAAACACTTTAACTTTCTTTTTAAACTGAGTTAAAATTAGTTCATAAAAAACTTTCAGATTTTCAAAAACTTCCATATTATTCTTAAGCATATAACACCAAACAGATCTAGAAAAGTCATCAACAACAGTTAAAAAATATTTATACCCTTCATAACTAGACACTTTAAAGGACCCCATAAGTCTAAGTGAATCAGATCACCTAATTCCTTAGACTTATGATCACTTAAAGGAAAAAGGACTCTAACTTGTTTAGACCTATGAAAAATCTCACATGGACCATATTCAACAGATTTAACACACAAATTATCTTTTAAAATAGCCAAAACATGATCTGAAGGATGGCCTAACCTACTGTGCCATAAATTTGATCTGACAACACTATTAAAACACAAATTCACATAATTACCATCTTTTCCTACAAAATACAATCCATTTTCCTGTTTACCAATCACCAGGATTTTCTTTGATCTCAAATCCTGTAACATACAATTATTTTCATTAAACAAGACTGTTATTTTATTATCTTTGGCTAACTTGTGCACAGAAAAAATATTAACACTGTATCCAGGAACATAAAACACATCTTTTATAACAACATTGTTAATTAACCTAAGTTCTCCAATTTTTAACACACTAACACTTGTCCCATTAGGATGACCAACCTTTAACCCACACTCAGAAACATCAATACAGATACAACATTGTTAATTAACCTAAGTTCTCCAATTTTTAACACACTAACACTTGTCCCATTAGGATGACCAACCTTTAACCCACACTCAGAAACATCAATACAATTAAACATGTTTAATCATGTGTTGGTTAGCACCAAAATCAACTACCCAATTATAATCATGATTAAAACTCACACTACTAGAACAGCTAACAAAATCAGACACACAAGCATACATACCTCCCATATTAGACTTTTCCTGATCTCCCTCAGACTTATCACCAACTAAACTCATTAACTTTGAAATCAACTCAGGAGTAAAAGGTAAAGCAGACATAGAGAACTAGAAGGACCAGATGACATACTAGATTTATTAGTATTATTACCACTATTGTTCCTTACAAAAGACCCACTAGTTCTCTTTTTCATACCAGGTGGATAACCAATTATCTCAAAACACCTATCAATAGTGTGACCTAACATATTACAATGAGTGCATTTTAAGTTTGAGTTAGGTCCCTTAAAGTTTCTCCTAGATGTGTTTTGATTAGATTGGTTTGACTTAGCCACAAACCATACAGACTGACTCTTTGACCCACTACTTGAGAGTCTATGTGACTCTTCTCTAGAAATCAAGGAATAAGCAGCCTTGACAGAAGGAAATGGTTCTCTAGTCAATAAATTTATCCTCACAGATTGATATACATCATCAAGACCCGTGAGGAATTGCATTAACTTGATTAAAGTGGAAAAATCATTGTAGTCTTTGGCTGCTTGACAGGAACATGAAGGCAGATGCACCATTGCATCAAACTGCTTCCACATAGTTGTCAACTTGTTATAATACTCAGCCACTGAACTACCATTTTGAGAAATATAGTTGATTCTTTTATATAAATCACAGACAACAGAACCATCTACCTTATCATAAGTTTCTTTCAGGTCTGTCCAAACTTCAGAAGCAAGTTTGGAAAAGACCTGCCCTAAAAATAACTCTTCAAATACAGAATTCAATAATTAAGTTAAAACCACAGAGTTGCATCTATCCCATTGGGCAGCTAAGACATCATCACCATTAGGTTTTTCACACTTTCCATTTATAAAACTAAACTTATTTTTAGCTTCTAGTGCAAGTTTCATTACACTAGACCAAACAACATAATTCTCAGTGCCCTTAAGTTTTATATTAACTATGGTCAAAGCACTTGAGTCACTAGGATGCAAATAAAGAGGATTCCCTATGTCCAACGTGCTAATAAGAGTAACAGAAGTACCTTCACCATCACCCACGATGACAAAGACACAAAGAACAAACAACCAAAAAAGAACAGATCACAGAAGTAATCAACATATAATGTGACAAACCGAACTTTCAAGGTAGTGTTATTTCGTTTAGTAAATCTGATTTCTCTTTATTCTTTTCCATTCCTTATGTGATTAATTTGTAAACGCTCCTAACCAAAATATACGGGTCTAATGTAAAACGTATTGGGGTAGGTTGAGTGTATAGTTGGGCTATCCTTAGTGGCTAATTGTTGGATTTGAGCTGCACTTGTTAGGGGCCGCATACCCTTACCTCGGCCCACACACATGCCAGGCCCAAGTGCTCGAGTCCAACCCTATTAGGTTTCGCATACTATTAAGTTAGGATGTAAACATATTTTGTTTTGGAACAATCATAGTAACCCTAGAACTCCTTCTGGAACCCGACTGCAACACCCCTCTCTCTCGTGAAGCTCTTCTTCGATTCCATTTAATATTCCTGTTATTATGTTATCCTCCTTGGTTGTTTTAGTCCCTATTATATGCGATATTTTGAATATGTAATGGCTAAGGTGTTTACGATTTAAGAACTTGGATTAAATGAATAACATGATTTAGCCTGGATTGGGACTTAGGTTGTTATGAGTTCGAATTTTGTATACGTGATGATGATTATATGTTGTGATATTTGATTCTTGTGCCTTGACTTTTGTGTCTCTCCCTTTTCGTCCAAGGATGATGTTCCCTCCTTGCTTAATATTGTTGATTGATGTCATATATTAATAATCCACTTCCTAGTTGCCTTTTTCATAGTCTGCATGTGCCGCCCCCTTTTAAGAATTAGGGTTAAACCTTTTTTTTATTTCTTTCACAATAAAGTCCACGAGCTCCCCTATACATTCAACGTAGCCTACGAAATAAACGGAAACGACGATCCATTGGTGTTGTATTGAGTGATCAAGATTCATAGGAATCGAGGTTGTAATTACTTAATTGGAATTGAGTAACTGGTTGTTGTTGGTGTGTAACAAAATGGAACAATGTTAATCATGGTAAATAAATGTTAAGGGATCAAAAGGCTAATTGATTTTTCTACACTTCTCTGATCACATACACACCGGGTCCATCAGGCCGCATACATGTATGGGCCTGGACATTTGGATGGGCCACAGACTGGACAGTTGGGTCAGGTTGCACTAGCTGGGCCGGTAATGTCTGGGCCACGAGCTGAGTTGGAGGGTTGGGCTAGAGGCGTAGGTCAGGAGGTTCTGGATTGGGCCGAAACATAAGTGGGATGTTGCAACGTTAATTTGTGAACTAGCATCAACACTTAAGATGGGATATAGATTTAACTTGGGCCGAAGTATAATGGTAGATTGCCTAAATCTTACGTGAATTTTTATCTGGATTAATAAATTACATATTCTTGTATTGAGAGATTGAGGGATTATATGTCCCAAAAACATGAAGTTAAGAGATGAATCTGCTGATGGATCAAATAACATGCTAAGTGACTACTTGGTGACACTGGGTTAATAGATTAACTGTTATGACATGAATCATATGTGTATACTACATGTACCTTAGTTGTGTATTATGTGAACAAGGAGTACATGAATTAATTGTACGTGAAATATGTGGATTATGTGCACTAGAAACTGATTAATGTCGGTAACCATGATAGGACGTGTGTAATCAATTGACAAACAAGTAACTAGTCTTACCGAGCAAATCTAAGGTGAGTTCATTCCTCTTGAGCATGCGTCCCGGTGGTTGGGACAGTCATTGGGTATCCCTGAGAGGGATAGGTTTTTGGGTAAATCAATTGGGTATTCCAGAGAGGAATACGTCTCATGGGTAAAATCGGGAATGTTGGATAATATACTCATCCTATCACCATTAAAGTCCCTCCTTGTTGTTTGTTACCTGAGAGGTAACGGAGTATTAGTCGGTAGCGCTATCTAGGTTTGGCACCCTCACCCCGTACCTGAGAGGACGGGTGTGAACTAATGACTCAGTCATGTCCAATGCTTTGACAGGAACATTGGGGAAAGGGCAAAATAAATCAGGAGCCGTCTTGTATTCCAGGTATTATCAACATTGTAATCAATGAACTGAACTAAACACTTGGTAACAAACGTTTTCGTAAAACTATGAACTCACCAGCGTTGTCTGATATACGTGTGTGCATGCTCGCAGGTTATAGATATGTGGAACATGGGAACTTGCTGTCTGGGATGCTGGAGTGGTCATGGGTCGAGATACATGGAAACTTGAAACGAGACTAGCTGATTACATACACTTGGGATTTGGTTAAACTTTGTATTATGCTTCAGCTGAACATAACAAGTTATAAATTATGATTTGTATCACTTATTTGAAATGAATGAAAGTTTTTTTTTTATTTGAAATCTTGTTATGAGTTCAATGTGATTAGTGGCTAGATCTTGGTACATCACACGCCTCGAAGGGGATCCCGTATGTGGTATTTTAAGGGTGTGACAGTTTGGTATCAGAGCCAGTGGTTATAGTGAACTTGGTTTTAAAACGTTTTTTTATAAAACCACACTATAAACGAACAGTTCTGAATACGTGAATACGACCATGACACTCAGCTCCAGATTGCAAGGTTCGTCTTTCTCACTTGTTGCATATGTTACATGACTAGTACACATTTGTTTATTATGTAACATACGAACACACACTCGTCATTATAGCATGATGGCATGGATTGCTTGCTTACGATATGATGCGTTGATAGTATGCCATAGTCCTTGGATTTTTGTGATCTTACTACTTTGACAACCTTCGTTGATATCTGGGTTTGAAGAACCATTTGACACGTGTTAGAAGGAACTGAGGTGAGCATGCAAATAGCAATATTATTGTGGGTGCACACATAATAATAATGTGGGGTGCATGCGAGTCCCAGTGAGCCTTAACAAGTGAAAAAGGGGTTCTGTTCTGTTATTGAATCAGTGAAAAACGTAACAAATCTATAGGAGTCCTAGCAATGATTGCCTCCTACTTGAACGTGATCTTTTCCCTCCTCTCTGAATCCTTACGAACCTCGAAGCTATCGAGTATTACTTGAACACCCATCTGAACTTCTAGCAAACTGTGTAGAATGTTAGGTGCTAGTACGAACGTCCCTGAGTTGGATGTCACGGCGTCGAATGATTGGTCGATACCTTTCTCACTTCTCTTCGTTGCTGGAACTCAAAGTATTGACGTCTTAGATCCCGAAGTGCGATCACTTCTGCAACACTCTCGTAACATACCATGTGTTACTCAATTAACTTGCTAGATCTATGGACAAGAGGATGAGCGTAGTACTTTACCTGTCCCAGTATTTGGACAACCCTGATTACCGGCAACGAACACCAGTGAATTGACTTCAATCGAATCCTTAACACTAGTCAGCGACCTATGGGAGTCAACCCTTACAAATCAATCGGGGCATAAGCGATGACAAATGACTATAGTGTGGAATGTGTAGTTGCCAGCCCAGTGAGTAGCGCTTTGGGACGTGGCACAAAATGTGAGAGGATGGACCCTGTTGGCGAAAGATCGTAGGGCTCCGTTTCAAGCAACAACATTAGAGGCAACAGTCATGGCAACATCAAGGTACTTGTAATCATAGACTACAGTATGGAAATGAAGGTGCTTACGACATGGATTGGCCGTTGTTAAATCAAGACGACAACAACCAAGGGAACGACGGCAGTACTGGAAATTCTCATAACAACAAACACTAGGAACGATGCTCGTGGAAGGGCATTCAGGATTAGCGTGGGTGACGCCATAATAATAGCAACATGGTAGCTTGTATGAGTAGCAAATCGCTTCGTCTCGGTTCTGTTTAACCCTGATGCTTCTCGAAACCGAACCTGTTGTGGAATCGGCTGATGGTAAGTCAATTGAAGCCTCGTATGTTCGTAGGGATGCAAACTCGACCTTGTGGGACAAGTGTTCGACATCGACCTTCCTTCTGCTATCCTTGATAGTTTCGATGCAGTAGTAAGGATGGATTGGGTATCCAGATAACGCCCGGATATACCTTGTGAGGAGAAAATTTTGAGTGCCCCTATCCCTAGTGGCGAATCGTCGTCTGTCCTACAGCATCACTGTGGTGTAAAGGTTGTATCATTTCAGCAATGAAAGCCAGAAGTGTCTACGGAGGGACTACCCCGCTATGTTGGCAACCGGTACTAACGTTTGGGCTATGGAAAGAGGATCGAGGATCCACCAATTGTTCGTGATTCCTCTCAGCGTGTTACCCGAGGAACTTCCAGGTTTACCCCCCCCCGGCTGATTAGGTAAAATCTCTGTATGATCTCACGATCAGAGGCAGCCTTGATTTCTCGTACTCCATATCGTCTGGCGCCTGGAAAGTTGCAAGTACTGTCCGATCGACTTCAGGAAACTACAAGATGGGAGTTTTATAGATCTAGCTCCTCGTTTGGGGAAACGTGCTCTATTGCGGAAACGAAGGACTAGTCCTTTCATACATGTATAGGCTACCACAAGGTGGTTATCATAGACTGTCACCCATTACCTCACAATTAACGACCTGCTTGGCCAGCTGCAAGGTTCAAATCATCTACTCGGAAACCGACGTGAGACCGGGCAATCATCAGATGGAAGTCCAGGAGGAGGATGTTCCAAAGACGGCATTTCAAACGCAGTACGGCTATTACGACTTTCTGTATATGATAATCAAGTCATTCCATACACCAGCAGCTTTATTGACCACATGAATCGTATGTGTAAACCTCATCTCGTCAAACTATCAACCGTGTTTATTGATGACTTTTGGAACCACTTCCAGGAGAAAGGAACACCATGAAACGACACTTGTATCATATCTTGGAGATCCAAGAGGAGGAGCAACTCCACGTGAAGTCTACCAAAGTGTGACTTCAGGATTCGAGAAGTACACTTTCTGGGTCACGTAGTCAACGAATTAGAAATACACGTGAATTTCGCTAAGATCCATTTTATTAGAACGTGATCGGCACCGAAGAGTCCTTCGGGGATACAGTAATTTCTTAGTCACATTGGATCTATCGCAGACTCATCAAGGGATTTTCAAAGATCGCGCAGCTCTAATCTCCTTAATACAGCAAGGTGTTGTGCATTCGTGGGAGACAAAACAGGAAGACGTCTTTTCAGCTTTTGAAACCCAACTCTACAATGTACTGAGTATTGTCTTTACCCGAAGGTATGGATGATTTGGTGGTATACCATGATGGTTCGGATCAGAGTCCCAGTTTCACGCAGATGCAACATGAGAAGGTGATGGCTTATGTGGTGGAGTTACAGGAAAAATGGCATGGGTCACAACCTGCGGTAGAAGCCATGGTCTGTGGATTTAAGTTGGAGGCATTACTTGGACGGTACCAATTGCACTACTTAGACCGATCACAAGGGCCTCCCGTGCACCTTTGCTTCGAAAGAGCTAAAGCGTGTGATGGCATCGCCGGATGGAACTTTTAAATGATTACGACTGTGAAACCTGAACGTGCACAAGCCTTGCAGCTCACTATTGACTCTAACCTACATGATCAGACTCGCTCTGTTCAAACTGAAAACTGAAGTAAGAGAATTCTCAAGATTAAACCCATGCGGGGCATGGAGAAGGAACAACTTTCGACAAGTCGGACGATATTCGCTACTTCATGGAGCGAATGTAGACCCCACCATGTGGCAACCGTAGGGAACTTGTGTTGAATAAAGCAAACCAGCATCGTTATTCTAGTCGTCTGGATTTTGATAGGGGATATTCAGATCTGGTACTGGCCACCGGGCGTGAAGGTCCATATAGCAATGTATGAGAATGATGTTTGACTTGTGCGAAAGTCAAGGTGAAATATCAAGAACCTTCTGGTTTATGCCAGCAACCAGAAACACCTATTTGGAAATGAGAACAGACTGCCACGGATTTTGTCACTGGACTACCTAAAACCCAGAACGGAAACAATATCACATGGGTGATCGTTGATTATCTTATGTAACCGGTACACCCTCTTGCAACTCCTGTTACCTCTGGTTTTGATCTATACTTGATTTATGACAGGCACTACACAACCCTCTTGGCTCACGTCTAGACATGAGCAATACTTATCACCATAGGACAAATGGTCAGAGTAAACGAACCCCCCTGACACTCAAAGACATGCTGCGAGTATGTGTGTGATTAAAGGACACATACCTTTGGTTGAGTTCTACTGTAGCAGTTATCATTCTAGTATTCAGACGCCTCTGTTTGAGGCATTGTATGGATGGTAATGCCAATCTTCTTGTTGGGCTAAGGTGAGTGACAACCTAATCACAGGTGTCACACCCCTAAAATACCACCAGCGGAAACCCCCGCGAGGCGTGTGACGTACCAGGATCTAGCCACCAATCACACTGAACTCATAGGTATATTTAAATAAAACTTTCATTTATTAACATTAAGTGTTACACGTTACAAATAATTCACAGTATAAAGCGGAAGCATAATTTATTCGTTACGAGTTTATAAACCACATGTAAAAAAAACCATTAGTCTTGTGCTGCGACTCCATGTATCTCGACCCATGACCACTCCAGCCTCCCAGACATCAAGTTCCAATGATAAGCACCTAAAGGCCTGCAAGGCATGTAACAACGAATCAACAACAAAGTTGAGCGAGTTCACAGTTGGTTGTCCATTTTAAAGTTGTTCCAAAAACCATAAGTCCATTTGAAAATCAGTAGTTAATTAGTTCCTTGTTTCCCAAACCATAAGCAGTGGGTGCCTCCCCATGTTAACCACTAGACCCGTTACCATATCGACAACTGACTGGAATCATGTATGTGCCCTACGTCAATGTCTATCATCATTGACTAAGTGCCCAGATCCATTAGTTCACTCCCGTCCTCTGCGGCACGGTGTGAGGCTTATCAAACCTAAATAGTGCTATCTAACTAATGACCCTCTCACCATTGGCCTGGCGATTAAGTCGATATAAAATGAGGGACTTCATGATAGAGTTCTGTCTAGTAAGTTATAGGTTGTCGTCCTTTCCAACCGAGGACGGAGGTACGTAATCCACACAAGGAAAATACGCAGGTTAAAGGTTGCCATCCTTCTCAACGAGGATGCGGGTACATATTCTGTTAAAGGTGAATATGTAGGTTTCGTTTTAGCTTCTTAACCCATTCCCAAACCACCGGGAATCCCATGCCTTATAGAAAGTGTGAACTCACCTTGGTTTGCTCGGCAGATCCACAAAGAGGTCAATCAAGCTGCTAGTGGTCAACCACGTCCTAACATGGTTACCATACAAGTCAGGTCTAGGTTCAAGTAGTGCACGTAGGTTTACACATAAGCTAACAAGTTACAACACATAGCGAACATGGCAAACACATCGATTATATAACAGTAGCATACAGTTCACATAGACATAACCCAAACTTGTGCGACTTTGAGTGATTGGGGCTGTTGTGGTTGTGCAAGCCCAATCCTCTTGTGCGATCTAAAAGGTGAAGCCCAAAAGACAACCGGCCCAACCTGTTGTGCGTCCAGCACCATCTTGTGCGACTCACAATGGGTTGTGCGACTCAGAAACATACCCGGCCCAAAACATTCAACCCACTACTCATTTAGCCCAAACAATCAAGCAAACACTTAATCTTGTGCGGTCCAAATGGACTTGTGCGACTACAGACAACTTGTGCGATACAATATACTTGTGCGATTGGGGTTTTGGGCCGTTCGGCCCAACAACTTAAACATTTTGAGCGGCCCAAATATCAACAGCTAATCTCTTGTGTGGGGCCCAACATATTGTGCGATCGGCACAAACTTGTGCGATCCACAGTATGTTGTGCGATCATGCAATATAGTGTTGTACTCAGTGCTTTAACAGTTGTACCATAAGCGTAGCCTGACTTGTGTGATTAGTTAAACCATTCCAAAAATCATGCTCATCAGTTACAAACAATTTGGCAGTTTCCAACCATTCCTTTACTCGATCAAAACAGGAAAATATCTTTTACCTTTCATGAACCGTAATCACTACCTTGAACCAAATCGATTAACAACCATTATCAAACATTCAAAATACCCAACTGATTCATTTACATCATTAAAACAGTGGTTCTTTCCCATCAAAATCCCCTATCATCGGCTAAACTCAAACGACAGTAATTAATCATGATCATCAATCAAACTCGAACCGAAACGCAAAATCAATCAGTCATCATGCAATCCTAAACCCTAAACTTCATGCAGGATGATAATAATACACAGAGATCATGTATCGATTCACCAACTCATCATTCAAGATTATAACAATCACAATATCAAGAATCAATCATAACACATATTCTAAATTCTTATTACCAAGATCTTCTAGTATGAACAACCCTAGCTATCTCATACAATCATCACAACATCACTTATTATATAAACAATATCGAGACACTAACCGTGATGTTCAAAAGAGTTGGATTGAATCGACGAGAAGGGCTTCGAGTGGGGCTGCCGTCGGGTTTCCAAGAGAGAGAGAGAGAGCTTAAGGTTAGCTTAGGGTTTTGTGTGTATTGTGTATTTGCAAGTAATGAGAAACAAAACCCCATTAGGGTTATGTCCTAGTTTAAATAGGTGAGTGGTCGAACCCATCATGTAACGCCTTGTATTTTCGTATCTTTATCCATATTTGTACTCTATTTTTCGTGGCGTTAATCATAATAAATTATTGTATACATACTTGTATTTGTACAATCAATCATTTAAATATATGATTTCTTTTACGAAAACGAAAAGCTTTAAAGATTTTTAAAAATTTTTAAGAATTTTTCTAGCTTAGGTCCCTTTTGTAAAAAGTACGTGTTTTAATCCATAGTATTAAAAAAAAATACATGAATAGTGCCGTGAATAGTGCCATACGGAGATTTATACCCATTTTCCCCCTCTTTTCTTCTCCAATCACCTTTTTCCACCTCCTTCAATCACCTTTTCCACCTCCACTCTCCATTATAATTATTTTTTTATTTATCTTTTCCATTTATTTTTTTTTATTATCTCCACCAATCACCTACCACCTTCTTCACCTATAAATACCAACCTCCTCCTAACCATTTTCTTCACACCATTCTTCTCTCAATCTTCTCTTAATCTCTCTAAATCAAGAATTCGAAGAATTCTAAAAGAACACTAAGTGTTCTAACCATTCTTCTCTCAACCCCTCTAATTCTATTAAAATCTTCCAAGCAAGGAAGAGAACTCGAAGAGTTCTAAATAAAACATTAAAGGTTCTAAGGAAGCTTTGAACCTCCAACTCTTCATGGGATTACCAAAGGAACAACTTTGAGAAACCGTGAGCATACTCAAACCCATTTTACTTTTAAAAAATTTTGGGTGCAACATGTATTCTATGTAAAAACACTAAACACTTGAAACTATTTGAATCATATTCTATCCACATGTAAACATGTTCACCTCCCGCTAGTCTATTGGGAGTTATTCTATGAACGATTTGATGCTTGTTAATCTCATATGCTATGTAAACTATTAGTGTCTATATGCTCATTAACTTCGTACAAGCCCACCTTAACAATTATAGCGCTATAGGAGTAATGCACCGCCCCTTTTGTATTCGAGGGTATTGTTAAGTTAAACTATTCTACCACCCCGCTATACTCTTGGGATTAGGCTATTTTAACGCATTGTATTATAGGTTTTGAACATATAGTGACACCGTTTCAGCGTATTAGTAACTCGCATCATGTTTTTTTTTATATTGGATATGAACACGTTAAACAATTTTATTCTATGTTATACTATGTATCAAACTTGTATACTCGCCAACTTTTGTTGATTTTATTTTAATACATGTTGCAGGTTGATAGTCAAGATTATGAAGGAATCAAGTTAGGATGGACTAAATACCCATTCTAATAATAAATCATGTTTGTTGCAATTTGTCTTTATTCGAAACAATGTATTTGAATTTAGTCATTTATGAAATTTGATTTAAATTATATTGCCACAATAGTGTTATGATGCATTTGAGCGATTTGTTCGTCTCATCCCGATGTTTCCGCCATCGGTTGGGGTGTGATAGATTGGTATCAAAGCCATAACTATAGGGAATTAGGAAAAATTGCCATGCTTTTTTTTACCTAGTCTATAGTTCTGGAGCTTTATTCTCATGCTTTGCTTAAACAACTTGCATGTTACTTTATTTGCTCATTATTTATTATCTTTTGGACCTTTAAACATGTACGTCACTTATGTGTTAATACTTGACATACTATTCTTACGTGTCAATACATGTTTTATTTTGTGTTGATATTTGTTTTAATACTTCATTCTTTATGTGCCATTCTTGACATGTTTATACTTGTTTGCTTAATCTTCAACATACGCTTTTCTTCATACATTTTACTTGACTATTCTTAATCTGTAAACACTCGTATTATACAAATGAGACAAATTCACAAAAATAGGCGTGAAACCCATAATTTGGTGAACGACTCGCAATCTACCTATTCTTTTATACGAGATTCATCATCAAGCTAGGAGTGAAGGCCTCATCTTGATAAAGAATTTCAATTTTGAATTCTAGTGGACCCTCGTCAAAGTGTTGAAATTAAATTTTGACCCGACGAGTACCAACCACACTTAGGATATGAAATCGTCAAGTTAGGGGTGAAACCCGCACCTTATCGATTATTTCCACTCCTCGATTTTCAATCTCGCCAAAGTTCCAAATTTTTGATCAAATGGAAACGTGTAGTAACTGGAAGGGTAAGTACCGGTAGTCGGGACGTCCTGTCTAGGCTGGCAATTCGTACAAATCCGAATTAACGGACCAGTTTGCCTACCTGGGGACTATCGATGAGAGTACAAATTACCTATAGGCAAAAGCACGTTTCCCTAATTCGAAAGGACTTTTGATTTATTTCGATTTAGTCAAAGTTCCATTTTGGAACAATCCAAGTTTTAATCAAACCTACGTTTTACTATTATCAATTTTATATGATACAATCCCCTCTTTTCAAATTCAATTTTTCAAAATTCAAATTATTTTCAAGATCATACATTCTCAAATTCAAATTTTCAAAATTCAAAATTTTTTTTCTCGAGATCATACATTTTCATATTCAAATTTTCAAACTAACTACAGTAAACTGTTTTAAAACGTATCATGGAAGCTTTAACCAATCGTATGATGTAAGCCGAAATTTCCTTATCTATATAAGAAACTCACTACTCGAGCTAATCTACACAAGAACTACAACTTCTGATATAATTCAACACATACCCAAAATAACTCATACCGAAACTTTTCTTAGTTCAACAAAACCCAATATTCAAATGGCAAATTTCCCATTAGCATATGCTGAATCTTCAAATGCAGCAGAAGATCATCCATTCCTTCGGTTTACTGATTTACCCACCCGTGAGAGGTATCGAAAACTCAAGGATCTTGAAGTTTTTACTATTAGCGGCATCGATTGGCATCGAATGGGAACGTTTGATTCTAGTGGTTTACTGGCAGGATTACTACCACATAATACGCCCTGGCGCCATTTCTTCGACATCTTAGAACCGTCATACGATGAACAGGTGTATGAGTTCTTGTCCACTTTCTATTTCCAATATAATAAAAGTCTTACCGATGAATCCATTCATTTTTGAATTTGTGGACAACCTCATAATATGTCATTAACAGAATTCGCAGTTCATCTGGGCATATATACAGAGGAAGAAGTTAAACAACCCATTTTTACGGAGGCATCAACCTCTTATTCCTCTGTGAAAATGACAGAATATTGGCGATGCCATTCATCAAAAGAGTGGTGTGGCAACAATAATTCTATGAACCTCACAGACCCTCGTTATCGATATATGCACCGTCTTTTAGCCAACACTATCACGGGGCGCAAGATTAATCAACAAAGGGTTAGTTCAACCGAACTTTTCCATCTGCATAGTATTTTTGACCAAGTTCCTTGTAATATTGCCCACGAGCTTGCTACATACTTTTTTAGGCAACAAACAAATCCTCTGAGAAGTCTCATGGGAGGGTCTTACATTACAAAAATAGCAAAATCATTAGGTGTCTTAAGTGATCAGATTATCAAAGGATTATCTCCACCAAAGGCACCTGGGATTGTAAATGTTAACACCATTAGGCTAACCCCTGTTCATATTTATACACCAAATCAACCATTCCAGTCGAAAGGAGCTCCAGTTATCTTAGAAAGTACCTCTACACAAAATTTACAACAATCATTGTTGCAGCTTCCTCAATCGTTTTTTTATCGATTTGATCTGCAACCACAGCTGCCACACATACAAGAACATATTACAACTAACCTATCCCAACCATTAACACCGAACGTCTTACCAAGCTTCTCACCGTTAGTTTTCGAGGAGGATTCAACGATGTAAGAAACTTGGTTTGATGAAAACATGATGATCCAAGAACCGTTAGCATCGGAATCATTTTTGCAATCACCATTACAGCCACAATTTTTCCAGTCACTATTAAACGAAGTAGAACAACAACTGCCACCAACTGATATAGCGGGCCCCAGTACGGTGCCTCAAATAAATCTACCTTCAGATTTAATTTAATGGGAGTCGAAGTGACTAGGTTAAACGACCAGGTTCAAAATTTGTCTCAACAAATAAAACGGCTGACAGAAAGAAATAAATGGTTGGAAGACATGCTAAGACAATTAGCTGCTCATATGCAACTGACTCTACCACCTCCACCACCTTATAGTTCTGAGTCTGAATTTGATTCAATACATGATTTATTTCAAATGTAAATTTTGTTCACATCATAATAGACCATTAAATTTTTTTTTTGATTAAATTGTTCAATACATACATTCTATGGTATTTTGTACTTTGCCTACAAGTAATACCTATATGATCCTAAATATGAAGTTTATGAATCATAATCAGTTAGCACGACCAGTTAAACCACTATACATGCATATCATCATACACATTTTAGTCGATTTATCAATTTCATTTATATCATCCGTATTTACATGCTCAACCTTTTGAACACCTTTACATGCTTAAATTTGTTATGTTTTAATTAATACTATATACGCAATCATTAGTATTCGTACTCACACTCATACTCATACTCATAACAATACATTTTTTTACTTATATTTATGCTCGTATTTATATTTATACTCATACGTATCATGCTTTTACTTATATTCATACGTTTCGTGCTTATACTTATATTCATACGTTTCATGCTTATATTTATATTCATACGTTTCCTACTTATACGTTGTTAGTGCACTATGTCTATTGACTTCGTCATGTATCGAGTCGTGTAATGAGATAGGATAGGATAACCATTGCACGGGGTTCAAGAAACTGATTTTCACTTAAAAGGTGGTGATTCCGCTTGAAAGTGCCAAAGACAGTTTCAAGCGAAATCATGTTAAGTGATTCCGCTTGAAAATGCTTTGGTCCATTTCAAGCGAAATCAGCATAGTATATATAGGTGCACTTGGTTATTCATTTGTAAGATTCGGATCTGAGTAGCGATGCTCTGCCGAATCGTCTCCAGGTTGTAATTCAGTATCAGATCAATATAAGAGACATTTAAATTGAATCGAGTGTCCGTTTCACTGATTCCGCCTTTGATTCGGATAGAAAGCTCTTTTGAACGACTCGTTCAGGTCAAACAACGATCCTGCAAGTGGTATCAGAGCTCAGGAAGAAGAGTTTAGCTCGATTGCATCAATTTTCTGACTTCTACACCTTCTTTTTCTATCTGAACAAGTTTCTACGGTCAAAATGGCCTGGGTCTTTCACAGATTGTACAAAACAACATTTTAACAAACCCTTGAGAATTTCAGGATAAAATTCGGTCTAAAAAGTGGTAAAAATGGACTAAGAAGTGATTCCGCTTGAACAAGTATCTTCTGATTTCGCTTCAAACAGCAAAAAGTCAAACATATTCCGCTTGAAGTCTGTATTCCGCTTGAAAATATAATCCTTGATTTCGCTTGAAAGTTGATGTCCGTCCAAAAGTATGATTTCGCTTGAGATTCATATTCCGCTTGAAAGGTGATTGAAGATATACAAATTGTGAAATTGTTTGAATATGTCGAGCAGTGGTGAAGAATTTTACAACACAATCTACAACGCGTTCACTTCAGAATCGACAGAAAGAAGATCTGATATGAGAGAATATTCGAAAGAGATTTCAGAGAACTTGAAGTATGAGAATATGTATGGAAGCCAACAGAAACCACCGAAGCTAATGAAGATTGAAGATTATAACTGGTGGAAAAATCGGTTTGAGGGTTGGGTAAAAGCGTTTGCTTCTGAAAGTTGGTTAAAATTGAAATATGGATATACAGAACCGGTAAAAGAAGGAGGAGAGTTAGTAAACGAAAAAGAGTTCACAGAATTAGATGTTAAAAATATTGTAGCTGAAAACAAAATGATTACATTGATAAAACAGTCAGTGAGAGAAGATATTATTTCGTTACTTGAACAAGAGAAAACATCAAAGAGTTTATGGGAAGCTTTAGAGAGAAAATGTGTAGGAAGTAATGAGATTGTAAGAAACAAAAAGAAATTGTTGCGTAAAGAGTTTGATCTATTTGGCTGTATGAAAAATGAATATGTTTGTAAAATGATCGAGAGATTTGGGCATCTGAAGATGGAGCTGGCTAGACACAAAATCACATACACTCAAGAGGAGCTGGTTGATAAATTGTTTGACTCATTGCCGAATGATCAAGATTGGCAATACTTCGCCGTAATGTTGAAAAATACAATCAAGTCTGAAGATTTAACAGTGGATTTGCTGATCGAAAGACTTGAAAGCCACGAGTTGGAGATAAAGAGATCTAAAGTCAACAATCCAGCTCATCAGCAGAATGTAGAGTTATACTACATAGGAAATTTACCACAGGCTGGGTCTCTAAGAATAGCATTTTCTGCAGAAAGCTCAAATTCTGTAAACAATGAAAGTCCTCACAGTGGTTTTCACAGTGGATCTTTTTCAACAACATCGAGCCAATTTGCATCAAAGAATGTATTCCAATGCAACATTGCAGTAGATTTAAAGAATACTCAAAATTTCAATGAGGAGTCTGCAAAGCAACAGATGGTCTTCTTAGCATCTGTGTTGGAGTCGTATGAAAGTCTCGTTGCAGGGAAGATAGGTAACACCAACCTAACTAAGGAAGACTACGATCAAATCGATCCTGAGGAGATGGAATTGATCGATATACGGTGGTGTATGGCTAGTGCAGCGAGGAGGGCACAACGTTTTATGGAAATTACCGGAAGGCAGTCTATTGGTGGACCTTCTACCAAGTTAGGCTTTGACAAATTCAAAGTGACATGCTTTAAATGCAAACATAAAGGTCATTTTAAACGTGAGTGCAGAAATGCTTATGCTGATGATACCGCTAATCCGTTCAAGGAAGATTACAAGAAAGCAATCTATCATCAAAACAAGTCTGAACCTCCCAGAATGAAGCAGGTTGAAGAAAAATTAAGAGCTCTTGCAGTTATTCATGACGATGAAGGTTATGACCGGAGTTAAGTTCTCCCTGAATAAAATGCAGTTATGCATTTGGGGCTAATGTTGATCATGATCTATGGTGGAGAAGAGATTATGCGAGATGGGAAATTGAAAAATTCAGAGAACAATTCAAAGAAGCCCAGAGAGCCAAAAGATGGAATGACGAATTGGAATGTTACATGGATCCACGGGGTAATCCAGTTGTTAACCTATCAAAGGTGGATTTTGAAGCTGTAACAAATTTGTTTCCAAGTCAGGCTACTTTCAACACAAGAAGGTTATCTGATAAAGAATATTTGCCGGATTTGTTGAACAAAATAAAAGAAGTTTGTGAAGCAAGTATACCAACGGTGGTAGAAATGAAGAAGAGAAAAGAAGAAGAGTTGAAAAAGATGGTAGAAGAAGTGAAGATTACTGCAAAGCTTGCTGCTGAAGAAGAGCAGAAGATTGAAGAAGAACAGAAAGAAGAAGAAGAAGAGAACAAAGAGGAAGATCAGACAGAAGAACCGGTGCTGAAAGAGACTGAGGTAAATGAATCTTCTGATCTATCAAATGTTGAAATTATTGATAACAATGAAAACAAGTGCAGGAATTGCATAGAAATGTGCAAAGCCTGTATTGAAAAAGATGAAATAATCAAAACAAAAGATATTGAAACAAACAAACAAACTTGAAAATGTTTTCAAAATAAAATGTAAAGAGATGATTGAAAAAGAAGAAATTTTGAAACTTAAGGTTGAAAAGCTGACACAGAAGTGTCAAGATCTTGAAAAGGATAATGATGTGTATAGACAAATGTGTACAGTAAAATGTGTTGGTTCTGTTGAAAAAGAAAATAAGTTTCAAGATTTTCAAAAAGAGTATGATGATTTGAAGAGGTCGAGTGAGAGAGTACAAGAAGCTTATGATACTTTGAAGAGCCAAGTCAAATGTTTTGACCAAAGATTGTCTGAAACTTTAATAACTGAAGAACTGTATGAGAGAAAGTTTAAAGAAAAGCAACTTGAATTAAACAAGTGTGTTGATGAAGTTGCTAATCTCAAACAAGTTCTGGCTGAAAAAGAAAAGATTGTTACCAAACTTCAAAGTTATCATAACTCTTCGTACATTCTTGAACGCATTTTCAACATCACACCAGATGACAAAGATACTGACAAGAATAAAAAAAGGTATTGGTTCAGAATTTCATCAGGTACCACCACCATTGAGAAACAATTATGCTTTTTATGATGAGGAAAAGGTGGCAAAAGGTCTGAACATAGTTGACCAATTACCTGAAAGTATCGATGTGACTTACACCAAATCTGATGAAGCTGATGATTCAGAGGTGGTAAGTAAGGTTGTTGATAGCGTTTTGAAAGATGACTCTACAAAAAGTAAGTCTGAATCACAGGATGAAAATGAAGGTAATTTTCATGATGAGTATCTAAAAAACATAAAATCTGAGAAAGTTGTGAATGATGATTCAAAAGGATTGGTATATACCATGATTGGATCGGACAAACTATTCTTAGATATTGTATTCCCGATTCAGAATGTGATTTCAGAGAAAATTGATAAAGTTTTTAAGATGGTTGAGATTGAAAAGTCAGAAATTTCAAAATTTGCTGGGAAAAACAAGAAATCTTTTTATAACAAACCTGGTTTCAAGAATAAAAACATGAAGGCTAGGTTGGGTTATAAAAAGAAACAAAATTGGAAGAAAAATGAAGTGTCAAATTCTCAGGCAAAAATGAGTTTTGTTCAAGGAAAAAGTTTTGAAGAAGAGGAAAAACTCAAATTTAGACAACAGTCTAATGAAGAGTTTTGTGCTCAAAAGAAAAGGCAACAACCACAGGTTAAAGATGTTTAAAAAAGAACGTGTTTTAAGTGTGATCAATTAGGACATGTTGCACGAAAGTGTCCGAATCTGAAACCTGTGGATGTTGACAAAAAGAAGCCTGAAATTGTTGAGAAAAAGAAATCTGAGAATATGAAACAAAGGTCGACAAGATTGGATTCAAAACAAACTTGGAGGTATAACACAAACAAGTTTGCTTCGAATCAAAATTGGAAATTAGACTCAAGTAAGTTTGGTTCAAGACAGACCTGGAATTCTCACACACCCAGAGTTAGAACAACACAAAGTTGGAAAACATCTGTTGATATGACAAAACCCCTAGAGTTTTGGAAACCAAAAGTTGTTGTTCAAAAACAAAATTTTCAAAAAGAATCACATTTTTACAAAAGAGGTACTCCAAAAGGACAGACATGGAGGGTTAAGAAACAGATGTCTTCGGTAAAAGATGAAAAAATTGAAGTCAAAGTTGAAAAAGTCTTTAATGACAAAGATTTTCCGAAGCTAAATGATGAATATTGTGTTGAAATGCTTAAGGTCCAATAGACCTGGGCTAAATTGTTCAAGTAATTGAATGCTTTGAATGTGCAGGTGCTCAACAAAATCAAATATTGTGAGAATGAAAACTGGAGCAGCCTGGCACATGGAGAGGAGAAAGAGGCTGCTGGACCCTGTGTTGGTTGAAACAGGGAGTTTAGTTTGATTGTTTTCTATACATAAAAAAAATGTTGATTGAATAGGCCGAAACCCTCACGGCGGAACAAACATGATTACTTTCACAAGATTGAAAAATGGTTTTCAAACTGTCGAAAATCAATGGGTTGTAAATCATGGGGGTATATTAGATTTTCTGCAAAACATAGCACTTTTAGCAGAAAATGGATGGCGAGACAAAACTATCAGTATTGGTTGTCAAATTTTCTTTTAATGGTTTTGCATTTTAGGGGGAGATATTTGTTGTCAGAAAATACAAAATTGTCAGAAAATACAAAAACATTTGAAAATTTGAAAAAGTAAAAAATATGATAAAATTTAAAAATTGAGTTTTTGCGTAAAAAGAGGAAATGATAGTACATCAATAGACAGTTACAGTGTGCTAAAGAAATGTGTTGATTTTATAGCGTTAAACAGTCTCACTGATGATATGCCGATAGATTTTATACATTTAGTAAATTTTTTCGGGATATAAACATAAATTCAAACTTGCTTATTTCGTGGGGAACACTACTTGGATATATAGGTAACCCCTGAAATCTCGTTTGAAAGGTCCCTCTTTCTGAAATACTAGGTCTTTATACTCAGTGATATCTGGGGTATTATCCTGGGACTTTTGCTGAATGGAAATTATGACCAAGTCCCCGCAAAATACTTTCCGCATTGCTTGAAATATAGCGCAGCCCTCAGCAAATTGATGAAACAATAAAATTGATAGTCATTGCTGTTGAAACAAAAGATCCTCTAAAGGGGACACACCGAAAGTCGAACCGTCATCTCTCTGCTGAACGGAAGTTCTGACCTGAGATCTCACGGTTTCGCAATTTAACCCCTTACAGATATCATCTAGGTATACTCACCTGTAAGACTGAATATTGGGATCTGGATACGGGAGTATATTCAAGAGGTGGGACACATGAATGAGTTTAAGTTTCTAATTCACCTAATTCGTATCCTGAATCAGTTGAAATTTGTGTGAAAATTTAAGTGGATCAGTATATCGACAATCTAAGTGAATTGTTTAATTCTTAATGTGTAACTAAGCTCAACGGTACTTGTGACTTGTCAAAAACTGATATGATCCTCTGACGCATACTCAAACAAAAATATTGTCTGTAAATATGTTTGTACATATTTCTTTATTGCTTTACTTTTTAGAAAATACAAAAAGATTTTTGATTCTGCTTTATTTTCGACAACTGCTGTCTGAGTGCTGAGTTTCAAAATCTAAATATGCTGATCGTGTTTCTGAAAATAAAACAAGTTCATTAATTTGAAACTTGAAATATTAAAAATTAAAAATCAAAAACAATTTGTGAAATCTCCAAGGTCATTAGTTTGGACTTGGATGATTAACTGTGGGGGATTTGGATGCTTATATTGTTATAGAGCTAGTTTCCGATTCGATTCGATGAAACTGCCAAATTCTTGAGAAGTGATTTAGGAAGTTTGAATTGTCAGGTTACAATTCCTGAAAGTTTGAAATGCTGTTACTTATAGATGTTTGAGTGATTGCAGGTATTCCAGATTACGATCTCGACAGCATAGACTAAGGGGGAGTCTGAAGACGAACTCAAAGAAAGGGGGAGCTTGTAGATGGAAAGCTAGGTGTCGATCGCAAAGCACGGAAGATTGACGAAAGGGGGAGCCTGAAGCTGATAAAAGAAGAGAAAGATTGATGGATGCTTACAGTGTTAGATAATTTGGAAAGAGCTTGAAGACTGATCAAGACTGAAGAGGTGTCATGATAGAGACTAGACTCTGAAGACTTCGTCAATATCCAAGGGGGAGTCTGTTAGTGCACTATGTCTATTGACTTCGTCTTGTATCGAGTCGTGTAATGAGATAGGATAGGATAAGCAGTGCACGGGGTTCAAGAAACTGATTTTCACTTAAAAGGTGGTGATTCCGCTTGAAAGTGCCAAAGACAGTTTCAAGCGAAATCATGTTAAGTGATTCCGCTTGAAAATGCTTTGGTCCATTTCAAGCGAAATCAGCATAGTATATATAGGTGCACTTGGTTATTCATTTGTAAGATTCGAATCTGAGTAGTGAAGCTCTGCGGAATCATCTCCGGGTTATAATTCAGTATCAGATCAATATAAGAGACATTTAAATTGAATCGAATGTCCGTTTCACTGATTCCGCCTTTGATTCGGATAGAAAGCTCTTCTGAACGACTCGTTCAGGTCAAACAACGATCCTGCATACGTATACACATACTACTCATATGTTTTATGTCTATGCTCATACTTACGTGAATAATCATACCTAAACTTATATTTATGTTCATACTTTCATTCATACTCATGATTCATACATTCATACCCGTATGCGAGTGGAATCCAAGGGATTCGATTACGTGGGTCCTATACATACTTAAGCATGGACTTGCTTAAATACTAAATTCTTATACGTACACATTCTTTTTTTAATTATGTATACCCTGATTCATACCCAACTAGTACAAGACATGCGAATCATGCGACGATCAAAATAATCGCGGGTGCACACGGGATTATAGTGATTGGCTCATGAGAACCATAGAGTGTACTACTGTGTATGGTAAGACACAGAACGTAACACGACACCGAATACGAAACGAATGTAACATGGTCAAAACATGGTGGATACGCCACTGGTACTTCTATAAGTGTTTTCACCATGTTACCAAACTTTCGTGAAACGTGCCATGAGAAATCCAGTGTTTTGCAGACCTTCTTGGACCTAATAAAAATTTTAAACAACTCACTGACGCATTATATCCGATTATCCACGACGAGACTTCAATCTTAACACATCACCTTCGTCTATCCAATACGTATGCTATTCTTATACTCGCATTCGTTTAATCAATCATTCACCTTTATACTCCTATTATTCTCCATTATTCTTTTCTTTTATACGAACCTCGTTCACAATCAAGTCTGTTTAAACGTTCGAATCCCAACCTACCTCCTTACCTTATAAAACTACCTTGCTAATCTTTATTCATTTTGCCACCACCGTAGTGGTCGTTACTTCCAAAACCGTTTTATGTAAAACGTCAAACCTTCTCATTCCTCTTAATAAAACAATTTTTGACAAATATGCGATTTTGTACCATTCTTAAACTTCCCATACAAACTATCTCATTTTTCATCAAAATACATATCGTTTTATACGAAAGCTTCCTTCTTAGGTAACACATTTTAAAATACCTCATCATTGAGTTATTCAAACTTATTTAAACTCGCTTGTTTATACACATACATGCACGTTTTACTAATGCTCAATGCCTCGAATCATTTTAGATAAACGAACCCTGTTTACAAACCTATCTTTTCGTTCCTCGAAACCTCATACTTTTCAACATATTTCAAAAACTTCCAAGTCTCGATTTTAGACAATCATTCTTCTAGCCAAAATGCTTTTTCTCCAAGGTCTTCCTCTTAAATAAATTTCGGGACGAAATTTCCTAAAGTAGGGGAGACTGTAACGCCTCGTATTTTCGTATCTTTATCCATATTTGTATTCTATTTTTCGAGGCGTTAATCATAATTAATTATTGTATACATATTTGTATTTGTACAATCAATCATTTAAATATATGATTCCTTTTACGAAAACGAAAAGCTTTAAA
The DNA here is from genome assembly GCA_030545235.1 of Helianthus tuberosus. Lineage (NCBI taxonomy): Eukaryota > Viridiplantae > Streptophyta > Magnoliopsida > Asterales > Asteraceae > Helianthus > Helianthus tuberosus. The sequence continues at coordinate 121,114,417 of CM060427.1, forward strand.
GATTTTTAATAATTTTTAAGAATTTTTCTAGCTTAGGTCCCTTTTGTAAAAAGTACGTGTTTTAATCCATAGTATCAAAAAAATACATGAATAGTGCCGTGAATAGTGTCATACGGAGATTTATACCCATTTTCTCCCTCTTTTCTTCTCAAATCACCTTTTCTACCTCCACTCTCCATTATAATTATTTTTTTTATTTATCTTTTCCATTTTTTTTATTATCTCCACCAATCACCTACCACCTTCTTCACCTATAAATACCAACCTCCTCCTAACCATTTTCTTCACACCATTCTTCTCTCAATCTTCTCAATCTTCTCTTAATCTCTCTAAATCAAGAATTCTAAGAATTCTAAAAGAACACTAAGTGTTCTAACCATTCTTCTCTCAACCCCTCTAATTCTCTTAAAATCTTCCAAGCAAGGAAGAGAACTCAAAGAGTTCTAAATAAAACATTAAAGGTTCTAAGGAAGCTTTGAACCTCCAACTCTTCACGGGATTACCAAAGGAACAACTTTGAGAAACTGTGAGTATACTCGAACCCATTTTACTTTTAAACAATTTTGGGTGCAACATGTATTCTATGTAAAAACACTAAACACTTGAAACTATTTGAATCATATTCTATCCACATGTAAACATGTTCACCTCCCGCTAGTCTATTGGGAGATATTCTATGAATGATTTGATGCTTGTTAATCTCATATGCTATGTAAACTATTAGTGTCTATATGCTCATTAACTTCGTACAAGCCCACCTTAACAATTATAGCGATATAGGAGTAATGCACCGCCCCTTTTGTATTCGAGGGTATTGTTAAGTTAAACTATTCTACCACCCCGCTATACTCTTGGGATTAGGCTATTTTAACGCATTGTATTCTAGGGTTTGAACATATAGTGACACCGTTTCAGCGTATTAGTAACTCGCATCATGTTTTTTTTTATATTGGATATGAATACGTTAAACAATTTTATTCTATGTTATACTATGTATCAAACTTGTATACTCGCCAACTTTTGTTGATTTTATTTTAATACATGTTGCAGGTTGATAGTCAAGATTATGAAAGAATCAAGTTAGGATGGACTAGATACCCATTCTAATAATAAATCATGTTTGTTGCAATTTGTCTTTATTCGAAACAATGTATTTGAATTTAGTCAATTATGAAATTTGATTTAAATTATATTGTCACAATAGTGTTATGATGCATTTGAGCGATTTGTTCGTCTCATCCCGATGTTTCCGCAATCGGTTGGGGTGTGATACATCATGGGCTGCCCATTGGTTTCGAGTTCAAGGGGAGTGGGCCGAGAGTGTGGTGTGTCCAAAGGGCTTGTGCGATCGGGTTGAAGTTGTGCGGTTGGGTTCGTGTTGTGCGATCACGTCACATAAACATATAATACACAATCCACATAACACAACATCATAACATTCCGTTAAATCAACGCATCACCTAATCACATAACGTTCAAAACATGTTGCATCAAGGCATAAAAGAGTTCTAAAACACGAGTTGTCACATTATCCCCAAGTTGAAAGACCTGGTGCCAAGAGATAATAGGTTGTCGCGGAGGTGGTAACATGTGTTGGTGGGGACATACAATCTAGGGGATACGAGAGTAAGATAATGGATATCCGGGAAGAAAATGAATCCTACTGTGACCTAATCACTACTCACCCTTTTATAAAAAGAATTAGGGCTTGGTAAGTGTAGGTCCACTTGGAGGATCAAGAAACCTACTTCCTTGTTTATGTAACACACTTACGAGTGCGGAATCCACGTAAGAATGCAAAATGAAGCAAAGTATAACAAACACAAGTAACCAAAGATTCACTATCTTGATTAATCTGAAGAGAACAAGTACTAGTACAAACACAAACACATACACACAATGTTTGACAGACTCTCTGTGCTCTCTTGCTGAAACTGTTAACCTATGCTGTCTATTTATACACCCCTGACCCAGTAACATTACGAAGAATGCTACTGGGCTCACGAAACATGCAGGCCCACGAAACACTGGGTTCTTCGTAGGTTAAACCAACGAAAGACTGGGCAGGGACGAAGAACATGTTTCGTGAAGATTGAATCCCACAAAAGAATGGTTCTTCGTGGGTAGGCTGCAAAAACAGACAACATGCAGACATATGACAGTTACAGCAAACACAATACAAACAAAACTAACAGACTGCACAAACAGCAGCTGTTTTACATGATTACAACATAAATGTCATACCAAGTCAAGATAGGAGGATATCTTGACTTGGTCGACTCGACCAAAACATTACAGACACGATAAAGAAAGACCGTACAATTACAGACGTAACAAGAACAAGCGACAGACACAAAAACTGCATCAACAGTAAGGAGCCAACATGGTTTTCTAGTGATGAGTGAGAGGCAAGATCACTACTTGTAGCAACGCAACTTTAACAAGCAATCCCAAACGCAAGGAGTTATGTATTAAAAGCGAAGTTGACCAAAAATTAAGAAAGAAATAAAGAGCTGCGTTTTGAGAAAGTGCAACATGGAAATGATGACAAGGGCGTACCCACCCAAAGCCAAGGGTGGGCGGGCGCACCCCATGAAAAAAAAATTTGTGTTATTTTTCGTCGGAAATCCCGACCGCACCCCTTGGAATTTTTCACCCGCACCCCTTGAAAATTTTCAACCGCCCCACTTAGAAAAAAAATAATTATTAACCACTTATTCACTTAATTATTTAATCCAATCAAAGCCCAATCTGCAATCAGTTTTTATTAACACAAGCCCAAACCCAACCTAAAGAAATTTGAACTAAATAAAATAACCCAAACACATCCACCCATTCTATTTCCAAATCCCGCCCCCAAAAAAACTCCTAGCGACTTGACGCCACTGCTCACGACCTGGTGGCTTTTTTTACCGGAAAAAACAAAATTTCGGTTGGACCGACCCATATTACGTCAGAATTCCAATATAGAACTAATATGGTTTATTTATGTCACACCCCGATTTCCACGTGTCACCGGTGGGCCCGGTGGGGGAGTATCGTGACGTGGTTGGCAACATAATAGGTAAACAACACAATAATTATTATGCACAGCGGAAGCAAATTTAAAAAGATATAATACAACCGAATTTAATTATTGTAATATCAAGTATCCCAACGTTCGATTGTTTATCCACAGAACGGATCGAAATAAAATAGAAACAATGGTTCAACAGACTTCAGGCATCCTAAGCTTGCGAGACTTTTTATTGATGCTAAGGAGACAATCCAGCCAATTTCGTTTAGTACCTGCATTCAGTGTTTTTGGGAAAATACGTCAGTTTACACTGGTAAATACAATCAACTGACTCATTTTGAAAAATGATTTAAAATTGGTTTGGATGCACATGGCATAAACATTTTTATAACTTGGGAGAATTATTTAATATTATAATCTTGTGAACGAATTACATGTTACTTGTGCGTTCAGTAGCCCGGATCTTGTCCGGGTTAAAGATCAATAGACACACCACATCATAGAGTTATACACTGACGGGTGTACGCCAACACCCCGTTCTCAGGTCGTGGCCATCTCGTAAGATGATGCCAAGGATATCCGGGACATGGTCATTAACCCCCCAAAGATCGGCTCGTAAGATGATGCCAAGGATATCCGGGACATGGTCATTAACCCCCCAAAGGCTTTAAGTAATCAAGACTGTTTAAACGAGCCGATCAAATTAGTCAACTACCCACTCAACTGTGGAGATTTGATGCTCGATCAAGCGGTATGCTATATACCGTAACCCAAGCCCGTATAGGGAAAATAAGTTAAAAGTATTTACCTGAGTAAGTATTAATCACAATAAGCAAAATGCACGTAGCTTTTACTGGTCCTCCTAATCTGGAACGAAGGTTTATAATAACCTATTAGAATTCTAACGGGCCTTTTATTAAGCTCAAGCTTAGACCGGCTAGTTTCAAGATACGGTTCGTACGCACGATTAAGCGAAGACCGGATAGAATGTGATTTAGACCCGACAAGTTTGAAGGCTTGTTTAATATGGGTTTATTATTCACATTCTGGATTTTGAGATAAAACCGTTAAGGTTTGACCCGTTCCGGCTAATTTATGTAAACTTGTTACATAAACCGAACCGTACGCGTAATAAGCGTGACGGGTATTCATGAGAGCTATATACAGGTTTCCTAGGTTAATTATGCTTCAAATATGTTGTGACATCAGTAAGATGTCTTTCATTATGCCCGAAACGTGTTTAAACACAAACTAGGCCCCGTAGGGGTAGTTTGGTCATTTAAAAGTTTATAAAAGAGTTTAAGTAACAACCTGAGTTACAGGTCTGATGTAATCAGAAAAAATACATAATTTGCTAAGTTATATCAGTAGGTTAAAGCATATATGTGAAATTTATCATTTTTTAACCAAACTATGCCCCGTAGGGGTATTTTGGTAATTTCACATAAGCCGAAAAGCTCAAAACTGAAGTCTGAGTTTATCACCCTTTGCTTACTGTTAAAATATTATAATTTGCCTCTTATATCAGTAGGTATCAACCCGGGTATGCTCAATATAATTTTAATACATACTATGCGTTAAAAACGCTTAATAAGGCGATTAAAGGCCATTTCCGGATTCGATACTCAAATCTGATATTTTTATATTTCCAGAAGGCTTAAAATAATTTATTTACCATATATGATCAGTAGCAAAAGGTTTGGAGTCGTTTAGGTATGTAAAACTCATTTTATGGCCCGTAAGGGCAAAACCGACATTTACCGGATTAAGCCTATGACTACGAGTTATGCTCAGCCTAAAATTAATTAAAAATCTTTAAAAATCCCAAAATAATATATTACATCAGTGGGTAAAAGGTTTGATATCAAAAAGTAGGCTTAACTAGGCTATACTCTAATTACGCCGCTTTATTAACATAAAGCTTTAAATTTGCGATAATGAACATAACTCTTAATCTACAAGTCAAACTGATGTCAAACTTTGCATACAAGTTTATATATCAGTAATTAAGGTTTCTACACTTTTACATTTTCATAAATCACGTTTTAAGGTGTAAAGGGCATAATGGTCAACATATGAGCAATTAACGGAAATATGCATATTAATTGGATATCTAATGAACCAAGGTGTATAATCACAGAGGGTTATTTTAACATGTAACCTAGTCCAATTAAAGCTCTGAGGCATTTCTAAAACATGCCTAAACGGGTCAGAACTGAAAGTCAAAGTGAAAGTCAAACTATGTGCATTTCGGTTCCGAACCGGGTCTAAACAGGAAATTGTCGGGTTGAACATGTCTAGACATGTTATTACACTTATTACTAAGTTATAACAATGATCCAACAGGTTGTATATGATCTACAAAGTTAATTATGCATAAACGGCATTTTGAGCTTCCTGTTGACTTTTTAAATATCAGTTTGACCCGACTTTTGACCTGGTTAGAGTGGTAATCAGGGGGAACCCTTTTGATGGTTTATTACCCACATAAATACCAACTTATACCTACTTTTAATTCGAGATATGACTGAGCCATTGTTGACTAATCTCGTAGTCAAACCGTAATTACGACGGTTTGACTTTTAGCTAACTAACTAAGCTAAACTCAATTTAGAAAGGATTAGAACACTTACTGAAGTCCTAAGCTTGATTAGGGAACATTTGAGAGGAAGTTTGAGCTCCAGAAGTGATCCACAAATGCAGATGAAGGTGTGAAGCAAGAGTTGCAAGTTCATGGCCTTATATAGTGGATTCAATAACTACAAAGTGTTGACAACAAAGCCTAGCACACACCACAACTGGTCAACACTTGGTTCTAGTGTTTAGGGGGTGGTTTAGGGGTCAAGGGATATGGAGAATCGTGTTAGAATCAAGCAGATTGCACTCAGCAGGCAAAACCCAAAAATTTCTAGACATGTTCTTACACTTATTACTAAGTTATAACAATGATCCAACAGGTTGTATATGATCTACAAAGTTAATTATGCATAAACGGCATTTTGAGCTTCCTGTTGACTTTTTAAATATCAGTTTGACCCGACTTTTGACCTGGTTAGGGTGGTAATCAGGGGGAACCCTTTTGAGGGTTTATTACCCACATAAATACCAACTTATACCTACTTTTAATTCGAGATATGACTGAGCCATTGTTGACTAATCTCGTAGTCAAACCGTAATTACGACGGTTTGACTTTTAGCTAACTAACTAAGCTAAACTCAATTTAGAAAGGATTAGAACACTTACTGAAGTCCTAAGCTTGATTAGGGAACATTTGAGAGGAAGTTTGAGCTCCAGAAGTGATCCACAAATGCAGATGAAGGTGTGAAGCAAGAGTTGCAAGTTCATGGCCTTATATAGTGGATTCAATCACCACAAAGTGTTGACAACAAAGCCTAGCACACACCACAACTGATCAACACTTGGTTCTAGTGTTTAGGGGGTGTTTTAGGGGTCAAGGGATGTGGAGAATCATGTTAGAATCAAGCAGATTGCACTCAGCAGGCAAAACCCAAAAATTTCGGAGCTGGGCACCCCTAGCGTGACGCTAGGCCCCCCTCGCGTCGCGCTAGGCCTCCCCTGATCAGCTTTTGTGATTTATTTCATTTTGATCCTTGGCTCTTCAAAACTTGATTAGGCACTTGTTTTCTTGCATTTTAAACCCTCAATGTTGATCTATAAGGGCTTTAAAACATATACCCTCTTTGTTAGGTCCCCGGTTAACTTCGTTGTCACCCGAAAAGTCCTAACATTCAACGTTTACGCTTTAACCCTTCGCACACGAATTTGATCATAACTTTCTCATACGATAACGAAACTTTATGAAATTTTAATCGTGCATTCTAGTGAGCATAATTTACCGTTATAAAGCTTCGGGTTTGTCAAAAGGTCACTCAGAGGTATAATTTAAACATGTTGACACATTTTGCCCTTGTAGTTTGAAATCTCTCACTTTTAGCTTCGTATGATCCATGATTTATTCGTTTGAAGGTATGAGCACCATGTAGGGTTAATGTACATTATATCTATTCACAGTTGACACTTAGAATACGTATATTCACATACTTTCCATGTTTGTCAACTTTAGTCCTTCTATAATATTTCTTTCACACGTTTAAACATTTGACACGTGTCTACACATTATAGGACGTGAATTTTCGAGGTGTTACATCCTCACCCCCTTAAAATAAATCTCGACCCGAGATTTACTGAAATAAGTAAGGGTACTTTTCTTTCATCGTGGATTCAACCTCCCACGTGTATTCGGGACCTCTACGGGCATCCCATTTGACCTTTACAATAGGTACATGCTTCCTTCGAAGCTTCTTTACCTGTCGATCTTCAATCGACAAAGGTTTTTCAACAAATTTCAAGCTCTCGTCTATATGCGCATCTGTATGTGGTATAACCAGTGATTCATCAGCGAAGCATTTCTTCAGATTGCAGATGTGGAACATATTGTGAATTCCACTGAGCTCTTCCGGTAAGTTTAACTTATAGGCAACTGACCCGACGCGTTCGATAACCTCGAAAGGTACTATGTATCTCGGGCTTAGCTTGCCTTTCTTACCAAATCGCATCACCCCCTTCCAGGGTGATACTTTAAGTAGGACTTTGTCACCTACTTCGAAGTGAAAATCCCTACGCTTAGGATCAGCGTAACTCTTCTGCCTATCCCGGGCAGCTTTGAGATGGTCACGAATCTGGACTATCTTGTCCGTCGTTTCGAACACGATCTCTGGTCCCGATAACTGGACATCTCCAACTTCCGCCCAACAAACGGGCGATCTACACTTTCTACCGTATAATGCCTCGAAAGGCGCAGCCTTAATGCTGGTATGGTAGCTATTGTTGTAGGAGAATTCGATTAATGGTAGGTTCTTATCCCAACTACCTCCCAAATTGATCGCACATGCACGTAGCATGTCTTCTAACGTTTGAATAGTACGCTCACTCTGACCGTCAGTCTGAGGATGGTAAGCCGTACTAAAATTTAAACGTGTGCCCAAAGATTGTTGGAAACTCTTCCAAAAATGTGACGTGTATCTAGTATCTCGGTCAGAGATAATAGCCACAGGTATGCCATGTAAGGCTACAATCTTATCAACGTATAACTGGGCTAACATGTCGGAGCTATAAGTCTCCTTGATGGGTAAGAAATGTGCTGACTTAGTCAGTCTATCAACTATAACCCATATTGTATCATTGCCTTTCCTTGTCTTGGGTAACTTGGTAATAAAATCCATAGTTACCATTTCCCACTTCCATGTAGGAAGTTCAGGCTGTTGTAGCAAGCCTGACGGCTTTTGATGCTCGGCTTTGACTTGCGCACATGTCAAGCATTTAGCTACATGGGTGGCTACAGACTTTTTCAAGCCTATCCACCAATAATTTGCCTTTAGATCCTGGTACATCTTATCAGCTCCAGGATGAACGGAGTATTTGGAACTATGGGCTTCCTGGAGGATGACATCTCGAAGTCCTCCATAAATTGGAACCCATATTCGTCCATTTAATCGTAAAATTACGTCCTTGCTAAGAGTTAACTGCTCCTCAGTTACTCCTAGCTTTTCATTAGGATAGTTAGCTTCCAACACAGCTTCCTTCTGTGCAGCTAACAACCTTTCAATCAAATTATTCTTTATCTCCATGCGCTTGGCATTGATTCGGATAGGTTTCACCTTCTCCTTTCTACTCAAGGCATCGGCGACTACATTCGCCTTGTCGGGATGGTATCTGATTTCACAATCATAATCATTCAAAGTTTCCATCCAACGGCGTTGTCTCATGTTTAATTCCTTCTGATTAAACAGATGTTGGAGGCTCTTGTGGTCAGAATAAATCACACACTTGACACCATATAGATAGTGCCTCCAAATCTTCAGTGCGAATACAACGGCACCCAGCTCCAAGTCATGGGTGGTGTAATTCTTTTCATGCACTTTCAATTGTCGTGAAGCGTAGGCAATAACTTTGCCTTTCTGCATAAGCACACACCCCATGCCAGTGTGTGAAGCATCACAATAAACCACAAATTCTTCTATTCCATCTGGCAATGTCAGTACTGGGGCGTTGCTCAGCTTTTGCTTCAGAATATCAAAGGATTCTTGCTGCTTAGGGCCCCATATGAACTTTACTTTCTTCTTAGTCAAGGAAGTTAGGGGTGCAGCAATCCTTGAAAATTTTTCAATGAAACGCCTGTAATATCCTGCCAATCCCAGGAAGCTACGAATCTCTGTAGGCGTCTTTGGCTCTTGCCAGTTCATTACGGCTTCAACCTTAGCGGGATCCACCTGGATACCACGCTCACTAACCACGTGTCCAAGGAATTGGACTTCTCGTAGCCAAAATTCACATTTAGAGAATTTGGCATAGAGCTTCTCCTGATGTAGAAGTTTGAGAATACAACGAAGGTGTTTCTCATGGTCAGCTTGGTTCTTAGAATAAATGAGAATGTCGTCGATGAAAACGATGACGAATTTATCTAAGTGCGGCTTGCAAACGCGATTCATGAGGTCCATGAACGCGGTCGGTGCATTAATGAGCCCAAAAGGCATCACTAGGAACTCGTAATGACCATAACGAGTCCTAAATGCTGTTTTGTGTACGTCTTCATCTCTGACCTTCAGCTGATGGTAGCCTGACCTCAAATCAATCTTCGAGAAATAACTTGCCCCTTGCAATTGATCGAACAAATCATCGATTCTGGGCAGAGGATACCTATTCTTTATCGTGACTTTATTAAGCTCACGATAATCGATGCACAGACGCATCGATCCGTCCTTCTTCTTGACAAATAGGACTGGTGCTCCCCAAGGAGACGAACTAGGTTTGATGAAACCTTTGGCCAGCAATTCGTCCAATTGCGTCCTTAATTCCTTCATCTCCGTTGGAGCCAACCTATAGGGTGCTCTGGCAACTGGGGCTGCTCCGAGGATGATGTCAATCCTGAATTCCACTTGCCTATCTGGTGGCAAACCAGGTAGTTCTTCCGGAAAAACTTCTGGAAATTCAGAGATGACAGGGATGTCTTCTATCTTTGGTTTGGGCTCATCAATAATAACTTGCGCCATGTAGATGACACAACCCCTCTTTAAACACTTTGAAGCCTTGAGCATAGTCGCTTGCTCAGGCAGCCCATACTGGGTATCTCCCCGAATGGTAAGTGATTCACCAGACGGAGTCTTTATTACCACTTGTTTTCTGTTGCAGACGATTTGGGCCTGGTTATGAGATAACCAGTCCATACCCAGAACTATGTCAAAACCGGCCAACTTAAAGGGAAGTAGAGACAGAGGAAAGGAATGGTTCTTAATGGATATGACACATCCATCTAACACAGTAGAGACGGTTTCTAGGGTGCCATCTGCTAACTCCACCTCATAATTCACATTTAAGGTTTTGACAGGTAATTTCAGCAATTCACAAAACTTTTTATCAACGAAAGACTTATCAGCGCCTGAATCAAAAAGTACTCTAGCAAAGACGTCATTTACAAGGAAAGTACCTGTAATAACGTTGTCGTCTAGCACTGCTTCTTTGGCGTCCATCCTGAAGACTCTAGCATTAGTCTTCTTAGCCTCTTCAGGCTTCTTGTTGTACTTAGGGCAGTTGGTTTTAATGTGGCCCTTTTCATTGCAACGGTAGCACGTTGCATCTTTTATCTTCTTGCAATCCAAGGTTTTGTGATCCGTGGACTTGCAAATGCCACAAGCATAAGATTTTGACTGAGTCTGTGAGTTCGACTCAAGTCTGCACTTTCCAAAGTGCTGCTTCTTGCAAGTTTTGCATTTGGGCTTCTCACCAGAATTATGCCCCTCTTTCCTTGAGTCAGATCCTTTCTTGCTATCACCGTTCCCACGGTGCTTCTTGTTCGATCTGCGTGAACCATCATCTTCATGTTTTCTCTTCTCAGCCTCCTTATTCCTCAGCGATCTCTGCCTGACCGCATCCAGAGTGAGGGATAAGGAAATGTCAGCTACTGATCTAAAAGTAGCTGGCCGAGAAGCTTTAACGCTTGCCTTGATCTCGGGGGCTAAACCACCGATAAAACAAGCGATTCTTTTTGGCTCCGGGGTTACCAGATAAGGAACCAACCGGGACATCGTGTTGAAGCTCGTTAGGTAAGCTTGACAGTCAAGGTTTGTCATCACCAATGATAGAAAATCAGATTCTATCTTTTCCACCTCATGCTGAGGGCAGTAGTTTTCCTTGATAAGGGCAACAAATTGATCCCATGACATATTATACAATGGGATTTTTCCGGTGGCCTCAATCAGAGATCTCCACCATGCTAACGCTTCACCCTTAAAAGACTGCGATACAAACTTGACCACGTCTCCCTCAGCACATCCGCTGATGTCTACAACCGTATCCATCTCATCCAGCCATGTCATACAGTCAATGGCTCCCTTCTCCCCAGTGAAATCCCGGGGCTTGCAAGAAACAAAATATTTATACGAGCAACCCTTGTCACGGGGCCCTTGATTACGTATAACCTGTTGAGATGGAGCACTGTGGTTCGAGGAGCGTCGATCATCGTTTTTCTTCGGGTCGTCCTTCTTGGGCGGTGGCTTTGAAGGCTGTGTAGATTGGGTCCTACTACGAGTCCCACTGTACTCTTCATACTGCCTTTCCAAAGCCTGTGTAACAGCGCCGTCTATGATCGCTTTCAATTCCGCACCCGTTAGATTAATTTGGGCGTCATTATTAACCTCCACTGGATGATTATTACCCTCGTCCGAGTTAGCCATTTTTAATTGAACTGTTGCAGAAAACAAGGACAATAGTTTATTTGGGAGTTTATTATAGAATTGCCCCTTAGGGAAATTCATTAACCATGGTAAACAGAGACCATATTTGGTTAATTTATTAATCACATTTATTTAGGATTTCTATAATAATTATCCTAATTATAAAACAATAACAGTTTTATTTGTGGCACAAAAGGCCTAGTCACGTGGACATTTTTATTTAATTGATGATTTCAGAGAATCAAAACATTAAGGTATACTGGCACAATAGGCCTAGTCACAAGGACAATTATAAATTATATGCTAGGATTTCAGAGAATCAAAGCATTTGAGGGTTGAACCTAGTTCATTACCTTTATTTGACAGGGAGTTATGGCTACCACTGTCTTTTGGCTCATTTAGAAATGAGCAGGGCCCGTAGGCGCTATATTACCACATATGGTAAAAATATGATCATCTTAATTGATGATGTAAACCCAGGATTCGGAGATCATTAAACTGGGTTAGGAACTCTTCTAAAGAATTCCTTTATAAAAATGACGTGTGATTTTAACAAATCACGTCTGCCAGGAGTGTTAACATGTTTTCAGATGTTAACTTAGATTTGAATCTTTTGAACAGGTCTTACCATCTTGGCCTGGTCTTATGATGACCCGAAGGCTAGGTTTCACACTTTAAGATTCTTAATTAATAATTACATAGGCAGATTATTTCAAAAAGGAATGATTTTAATTTATTTATTTCATTTATAATTTATATATGCACATAATGGCAAACATGAAATTTATAAAACAAACATTCCATTAATTTATTATAATATTACACGCTGCCCTAAACGGGTCTTTTCAAATAACAAATTTACCCACGCAGGGGTCAATCAACATGCTAGTCCACGCAGGGACTTTAATCAAACAAACTAGTCCACGCAGGGACTTTAAGCAAACATCATACCCACGCAGGGGTTAACGGAAAATAGACCCACGCAGGGGTCAAGATAAACAAACATACATACCCACGCAGGGGCTTAAACAAATACAACAAATACAGGCCCACGCAGGGGCTCAATCAACAATTGGAAGGATTCAATGATCCTTCTTGTTCTTCCCTTTGATCAAACTTGCTAATCCTTGGAAGAAGGTCTGTCTCTCCCTACGGTCATGGTGGAAGCCTCGCTCTACTTCATCCAACCTTTGTAGGATTTCCTCCCTTTCTGGGGGAGAAAACCGTGGCGGCTGCGATTGCGTCCGGATAATGGGTCTAGGAGGTATCGGGTATCCCTGAGTCGGGTACCCTACTCCCCATGGATCCCCATAGGGTCCTTGGTTGTTGTAGTTCGCCGCTACCATGTAAGGGTCGGCCTCCGCGTAACCATAGTTGTGGTGATTCGGCGGTTCAAACGGGTTATACGCCATGGAACCCGTATATGCCGGAATTGGGTTGTCAAAACCCATTGGCGGTGGCTGTGGTACAGCTGGTTGTGAAGGTCCACCCATTTGTGGGTCCTCCTGATGTGGCGGATAATGGCTGCCACTGGACTGACGTGGGGAACTGAAATGGAAGTCCCCTGCTCGTGACGACATTCGGGCACCGGTTCTCCTACGCCTTGGCGGTTGAGGAGGTGCCGGCTGTACTGGTGGCGGTGGAGGTGGTGGCGTAACTGCCACAAATCGGTGATCCTCAGAGGAATCTTGATGATGCTGCTGCTGCGGCTGCTGCTGCTCATGAAGCGACGAATGGTGAGGAGGTGTATAATACCACTCGTGCCGGGTGAACATCGCCTGAAAGCTATCCGGACCAACATAGGGCGATCCGTGGAATGAAGATCCATCGGAGATCTCTATCGGGTGGTTCGGAGTACCACTTGCAGGTTCGACGGGGTCCGTATCCTCGTCCATGTCATCCGCATTATCACCGGAGAAGTGATCGTCTGGCCCTAGTGGGTTGAAACCCACGGGTTCTTGCACGTAGCCTACCAGATTAAACCGGCCCTGAAAAACTGGGGTGGGGTCCCCGAAAGAATGATGAGACAGGGATCGTTGTAATGGTATGAAGGAAGGCTGAGGGTTATTTGGCTCGTAGTCCGGTTGTGGCCCATACGGGTTTTGGACCGGAGGTGTCGAGCTATGTGAGACCGACCGTCTAGCCGGCTCAAATAGGTTCCTTCTGTTTTGTCGTGGATCATCACTCTCCGTGGTAGACGGAGCTCGAACATTCGAGGGTCCTGCTTCATTATCGTTGGGGGCGGTAATCGGCCCCTTGCCTCGTCCTCTCCTATGGAAGAATCTTGGCGGCATTGTTGTTAATCCTGTCAATATAGCATGAGATAATAAAACAACATATATAAAATTTTAAAGGACAAAACAAAAACCAAATAAGGTAGAATTTGTCCTATGTTATATGTCTAGACTCGAAAGTTTAGAATTGTGCAATTGTGTAACTGAGATTAAACACAAAAGGCTAGTATTTAATTCACTCAGTGTTGGCTCTGATACCAACCTGTCACACCCCGATTTCCACGTGTCACCGGTGGGCCCGGTGGAGGAGTATCGTGACATGGTTGGCAACATAATAGTCAAACAACACAATAATTATTATGCACAGCGGAAGCAAATTTAAAAAGATATAATACAACCGAATTTAATTATTGTAATATCAAGTATCACAACGTTCGATTGTTTATCCACAGAACGGATCAAAATAAAATAGAAACAATGGTTCAACAGACTTCAGGCATCCTAAGCTTGCAAGACTTTTTATTGATGCTAAGGAGACAATCCAGCCAATTTCGTTTAGTACCTGCATTCAGTCTTTTTGGGAAAATACGTCAGTTTACACTGGTAAATACAATCAACTGACTCATTTTGAAAAATGATTTAAAATTGGTTTGGATGCACATGGCATAAACATTTTTATAACTTGGGAGAATTATTTAATATTATAATCTTGTGAACGAATTACATGTTACTTGTGCGTTCAGTAGCCCGGATCTTGTCCGGGTTAAAGATCAATAGACACACCACATCATAGAGTTATACACTGACGGGTGTACGCCTACACCCCGTGCTCAGGTCGTGGCCATCTCGTAAGATGATGCCAAGGATATCCGGGACATGGTCATTAACCCCCCAAAGGCTTTAAGTAATCAAGACTGTTTAAACGAGCCGATCAAATTAGTCAACTACCCACTCAACTGTGGAGATTTGATGCTCGATCAAGCGGTATGCTATATACCGTAACCCAAGCCCATATAGGGAAAATAAGTTAAAAGTATTTACCTGAGTAAGTATTAATCACAATAAGCAAAATGCACGTAGCTTTTACTGGTCCCCCTAATCTGGAACGAAGATTTATAATAACCTATTAGAATTCTAACGGGCCTTTTATTAAGCTCAAGCTTAGACCGGCTAGTTTCAAGATACGGTTCGTACGCACGATTAAGCGAAGACCGGATAGAATGTGATTTAAACCCGACAAGTTTGAAGGCTTGTTTAATATGGGTTTATTATTCACATTCTGGATTTTGAGATAAAACCGTTAAGGTTTGACCCGTTCCGGCTAATTTATGTAAACTTGTTACATAAACCGAACCGTACGCGTAATAAGCGTGACGGGTATTCATGAGAGCTATATACAGGTTTCCTAGGTTAATTATGCCTCAAATATGTTGTGACATCAGTAAGATGTCTTTCATTATGCCCGAAACGTGTTTAAACACAAACTAGGCCCCGTAGGGGTAGTTTGGTCATTTAAAAGTTTATAAAAGAGTTTAAGTAACAACCTGAGTTACAGGTCTGATGTAATCAGAAAAAATACATAATTTGCTAAGTTATATCAGTAGGTTAAAGCATATATGTGAAATTTATCATTTTTAACCAAACTATGCCCCGTAGGGGTATTTTGGTAATTTCACATAAGCCGAAAAGCTCAAAACTGAAGTCTGAGTTTATCACCCTTTGCTTACTGTTAAAATATTATAATTTGCCTCTTATATTAGTAGGTATCAACCCGGGTATGCTCAATATAATATTAATACATACTATGCGTTAAAAACGCTTAATAAGGCGATTAAAGGCCATTTCCGGGTTCGATACTCAAATATGATATTTTTATATTTCCAGAAGGCTTAAAATAATTTATTTACCATATGTGATCAATAGAAAAAGGTTTGGAGTCGTTTAGGTATGTAAAACTCATTTTATGGCCCGTAAGGGCAAAACCGACATTTACCGGATTAAGCCTATGACTACGAGTTATGCTCAGCCTAAAATTAATTAAAAATCTTTAAAAATCCCAAAATAATATATTACATCAGTGGGTAAAAGGTTTGATATCAAAAAGTAGGCTTAACTAGGCTATACGCTAATTACGCCGCTTTATTAACATAAAGCTTTAAATTTGCGATAATGAGCATAACTCTTAATCTACAAGTCAAACTGATGTCAAACTTTGCATACAAGTTTATATATCAGTAATTAAGGTTTCTACACTTTTACATTTTCATAAATCACGTTTTAAGGTGTAAAGGGCATAATGGTCAACATATGAGCAATTAACGGAAATATGCATATTAATTGGATATCTAATGAACCAAGGTGTATAATCACAGAGGGTTATTCTAACATGTAACCTAGTCCAATTAAAGCTCTGAGGAATTTCTAAAACATGCCTAAACGGGTCAGAACTGAAAGTCAAAGTGAAAGTCAAACTATGTGCCTTTCGGTTCCGAACCGGGTCTAAACAGGAAATTATCGGGTTGAACATGTCTAGAAATGTTCTTAAACTTATTACTAAGTTATAACAATGATCCAACAGATTGTATATGATCTACAATGTTAATTATGCATAAACGGCATTTTGAGCTTCCTGTTGACTTTTTAAATATCAGTTTGACCCGACTTTTGACCTGGTTAGAGTGGTAATCAGGGGGAACCCTTTTGAGGGTTTATTACCCACATAAATACCAACTTATACCTACTTTTAATTCGAGATATGACTGAGCCATTGTTGACTAATCTCGTAGTCAAACCGTAATTACGACGGTTTGACTTTTAGCTAACTAACTAAGCTAAACTCAATTTAGAAAGGATTAGAACACTTACTGAAGTCCTAAGCTTGATTAGGGAACACTTGAGAGGAAGTTTGAGCTCCAGAAGTGATCCACAAATGCAGATGAAGGTGTGAAGCAATAGTTGCAAGTTCATGGCCTTATATAGTGGATTCAATCACCACAAAGTGTTGACAACAAAGCCTAGCACACACCACAACTGATCAACACTTGGTTCTAGTGTTTAGGGGGTGTTTTAGGGGTCAAGGGATGTGGAGAATCGTCTTAGAATCGAGCAGATTGCACTCAGCAGGCAAAACCCAAAAATTTCGGAGCTGGGCACCCCTAGCGTGACGCTAGGCCCCCCTAGCGTCGCGCTAGGCCTCCCCTGATCAGCTTTTGTGATTTATTTCATTTTGATCCTTGGCTCTTCAAAACTTGATTAGGCACTTGTTTTCTTGCATTTTAAACCCTCAATGTTGATCTATAAGGGCTTTAAAACATATACCCTCTTTGTTAGGTCCCCGGTTAACTTTGTTGTCACCCGAAAAGTCCTAACATTCAACGTTTACGCTTTAACCCTTCACACACGAATTTGATCATAACTTTCTCATACGATAACGAAACTTTATGAAATTTTAATCGTGCATTCTAGTGAGCATAATTTACCGTTACAAAGCTCCGGGTTTGTCAAAAGGTCACTCAGAGGTATAATTTAAACATGTTGACACATTTAGCCCCTGTAGTTTGAAATCTCTCACTTTTAGCTTCGTATGATCCATGATTTATTCGTTTGAAGGTATGAGCACCATGTAGGGTTAATGTACATTATATCTATTCACAGTTGACACTTAGAATACGTATATTCACATACTTTCCATGTTTGTCAACTTTAGTCCTTCTATAATATTTCTTTCACACGTTTAAACATTTGACACGTGTCTACACATTATAGGACGTGAATTTTCGAGGTGTTACAATTTATTTATTTTGTTTTATGTGATGATTATGAGAAAATATAGACGTGTAAGGGTTTAATCTTTTTATATTTTTTTGTTGTTCTAGACTTGTAGTTAAATGATTTTGTTGTTTTATTTGTAGCTTTGTTTGTTTAAATGATTAGTTACAAGTAATCAACATTTAATATTAGGGCTTGAATGTTTAAAAATATAATTGAAAGTTATGGACTATGGTTGAACATGATTGTTTGTTTTGTTTAAGTGTTTAGTGTTGTTTTATGAACTTATGGAGCAAATTATATGTGTTAGGAACAATGAGTAAGAATATAATGAACTTATGGCGTGTTTAGTATCTTTAGATGATATTTTGGATATATTTAAAAAAAAACCTGTAGGGCACAATTTTAAATACGTTTGTAATTTGTAATGACGTTTAACGTGTTTTTGATGATTTATAAATTTTAGTTTGATGTTCTTTTGTCTTACATAATCCGACCCGACCCGCTATGAACCGATATTTTTATAAAGCTAGGGGCCTAAAATCTTTGAAAATATTCCGCACCCCCAGGAAAAATTTCCTGGATCCACCACTGAATGATGATGTTGAATGTACCTAACTCTTGCTACTTTGTTATCAACGAAACAACAACAGAAAAAGAAAAAGATGATTGCAACACTTTTCCTATTTAGTTTCGCCAAGTCTATAGCGACACGTTGGATGGTTTAATTTTGGCATGCATGATTGGAAACAACATCCCATTGCCGAGAGGTAGATTCCTATCAATGACGCTAGAAGACGAAACATCCGCACTTGCATAATAGCTCAGGTACGAAGTAACTTTTACTGCTGCATTTATGAAATCAAATGTGAAAGCAGCAGTGGACTTTTTACTTCAACCCTTATTTTATTTTGGGTCATAATAAGACCATGTGTAGTGGTAGAATGGGGCATTATACGACACGTGGCGTCCTAGTCAGCAAGGGGGCATTATAGCAAAAGTGGTGTAGTGGGTATAATGCCTCATTCAATCATTTCACAATTATTTTTTTAAATTTAAAACATAAAAAAACTTCATTAATTTAAAAATAAAATTACATTACTTGAAATAAAAATAAAAAAAAAACTGAAAAAAAAAACAGAAAATAAAAAAAAACAGAAAAAAAAACTGAAAAACAGAAAAAAAAACAGAAAAATAAAAAAACAGAAAATAAAAAAAAAACAGAAAAAATAAAGTTAAAAAAAATAACATGATCTAGAGTCCATATTTTTCTCGAATTTTTTGTTGACGCATTTGCGCAAGGATCAACGCGTCGCCTTGGAAGTGGTCGATCGATTTGGACAAAAACTCAATGTCCTTTTCCATTTGCCTCGCCTCTTGCATCTCGTTAAACTTTTTGGTTTCGGCCACTCGTTCTTGCATAATCTCCCAACGTTTGTAGCCGAGGTCGCGAATGTCTTGGAGACGACGGTTCATCTCCTCGAAATCATCCTTTAACTCGAGATCGGAAGACGACTCAACCGTTTTTTTCCCGGTTCCCTTTCTTCTACCGGTGGGTCGGACCAACTCTTCTTGAATTCCCTCGTCAACGTCCACCGCCTCATTTAAATCAACATTGCGGGCATCCGATGTCGGAGTTGACGGGTCAACGGAGGATGATGTTTTTGACCTTTTAGCCCGACGTCTACTACTAGACGTCATTGGATTAACTACCGCCCACTTTGGACTTTTTCGTAGTAGCTCCCAACACTTATAGTACGTGAAAGGGCATTTTGTCCTCTCGAACTCCTCCAAAGTCTTCGTTAAAACCCAAACGTCACCTTCACCGCTCGGGCGATTATCGTAGTTACGTTGGAAGACTTCTTGGAACGAATGACACTTGTTGTTGATGTCGGTCCATTTGCTAGAAATGGAGTCTTTGTCCCGATGTTCGCCTTGACCCCACGTGCTAAAGAAGAGTGCACGAACCCTATCCCAAAAAACCGGGCCCGTTTGAAAGTTTGCTACAAAAAAAAAAAAAAAAAGTTGTTTGTTAAAAAATAAAGTAACAAAATAAGTAAAATAATATTTATATAAAATAGTTACCGGTCTCTTCGTCCTCCGAAATGTCGACAAACGCCCGAGTCAACGTGTATTCCTCTTCCTTCGTCCATTTGATGATATTTTTTGTACGCCGCGGTGCGTCCTTATCCTTCTTCTTATGCGACCTTTTGCCGCGTTTCGATGTTTCTTGCACCGGTTCGGGTTGCGTCTCTGGTACGACATCCACATCGGGTTCGGCTTTGGGTTGTAACGGTTGAGACCCGCCGGCTTGACCATAGCCGAAAGTGGGAGGAACAAACGGAGGGGCGCCACTCAAGTAAGCCGCGTAAGTTAAAAAGCTCGGGTCCATGTCTTGAAAGTTGTACGGGGTTTGCGGTTGGGTTGTGTTCGGGTTTGCGGGTCTAGCGGGGACACCAAAAGGAGGGCGGTATGGATGCATGATTGTATAAAAATTAGAAGAAAGTGGGTTTTTTTTATAAAAGTTAGAAGAAAGTGGGAGAGATAGTGAGTTTTTGTATAAAAAATGGTGTGAATGTGGGGTATATATTTATAGTGGGAATATTTTAAATTAAAAAAAAAATAATAATAATAAAGAATGTTACCGTTCTCAAACGGTCAAATAGTGGGCCCCATGTCAATTTAAGCGTTATATTTAAAACGCCGGGACGAATTTTTTCGAAAATAACGCCCCAAAACGCCCCCTGTAATGGGGGGTGGGCGTTATTGGGCGTTTTCGGGCAAAAATTTTTAAAAAAACGCCCCACTACGGGCGGTCTAATAACTCCTTTGTTGTTTTGGGTTTAATATTATTTTTGAAGGGTAAATGGGTAAAAATATAAATAAAAGAGGAAAAAGCTGGAACAGGTTACACTGGGTAATATTAAAAAAATAGAACGGCTGAACGGTTGGTCGTCTTCTCCTTTGTCGAACATTCACAGGTTCATTTCTTCTGCAATAAATTCGTTTTTTTTTTTCCCAACTGATCTCCTATTGATTGTTCTTCTGCAATAGTTTTTCCCGGCATTCACAGATTCGATTTGGATATGGCTCGGGTAACAAGCTCTCTTCAGTTGCGATTGTGGAGTGTACCAATGGAACGCCCACCAGATGTTTGATGAAAGTCCAAGGAGAATTATGGAGTAGAATTCATAAATTCTGGACTAAATTTTAATGTTGATCTGTGAATATGGGTTGGATTGAAGAGTGGTAACGGGAAACATGAATATAAAACAGATCATGCACTTTTTTGACCCAAAACCTATTCGAACTCGAACCCAAGCCACCCTTTTTTGAAGCGACCCGCTTTGACCGAACCCACTTTGACCCGGCATGTCACCCGACCGGAGTTTTTTTTTTGGGCATTTTAATACTCTAAACTTACAATAAAAAAACACACATGTATATCAAATAATTATGTTTAAGCTATATAGGTGTTCATTATTATTTTATCCTTTAAATTCTGGAATAAATTATCCAATTAGTTTAAGTTATGGCATAAACATTTCTTTTTAAAATTTATAACACCCTGACAATTATATCTGTTTTCGGTCTTTTCAGTTGCATCCTGTGGAATTGTGGATGGTCTTACTAACTCCAGAGTAAGGTAGCTTCTAGAAGCTGAAGACAACTTCAAACCATTTTTCATAAGTCTTGATGCTTGTCATCTTGTTTGTGATGTAAGCAATATAAGGTTTTGTTGGATATTAATGAAGAGCATTGTATGATTTTCTCAAGTTACAATAAGAAATGGAAATTTATTTAAAATTTTTAATTTTGTTGTGCAGGCAATACATTCAAGTAATGGGTCATTCAAACCAATATTTGTTTCGGTTGGCCATTGTGCATCTCTTGCTTCTGCTGTTGAAATTGTTAAAAGAACATGCAAATACCATGTGCCAGAGCCTATTAGGCGGGTAAATAATCATATTCTTGAATTTGTTAAAATAAAACTCGTGCATAACGTTAACCATATAGTTGACCCTAATTTCATATTAAAGGTTATATGTTAATCATTTTATCAAAAAATTTTAATCAGGACAAACTTGTTACTCATAGTTAATGTTCATTCGACTTTAGGCTGACATACGATCATGATACTATCTTCGGAAGCATCATTGAATCATTTTAGATGGTATTCTCAACAGACCAACGCCATTCTGCTAATCTAGTGGGCCCTTCATTAAGTGACCACTTTGTACATTTTGATAATTTTCTTTCTTTTTGTTTAAGAAGTTTGGTAGTTTTTCATTCTTTGACCGAAAACGAAGACCAGATGGTGCAATATATCCGACTCAAAGTGGACAATCACACTACTTTTGTTAGAATAATAAGTTGAAACTAATGGCGAGATATCTAGATGGAAACATGAAGCCTTGAGAGGATTAATTCATTATAAAATCAGTTTCACTTTTTTGTCTACCCTTTTACAAAAAGGAATAATGGATTTTAATAATCCTTACTATTAGACGTTGGTCGGCAACGATCCCAACTTAAAAAATAACGAGTTGTGGTCCCACCTTTTCCCATATTGTAAACCAATGGACTTTTACTATTAGAGCCTTAATTTCTTTTTGCCCCCTTATCCTTTTCGGTTTAGCAAAGGTCCATTGGTTTACAATATTTGAAAATGTGGGACCACCATTGGTTATTTTTGAAGTTGGGACCGTTGCCAACGGCTAATAGTTAGGATTATTAAAATCTATTATTCCTTACAAAAATAACCGTCCAACTACTTTTTTTTAGGATTTGGGGAAAAAGTCTGGTTGACTGGCACAAACAATGAGTCGGATTATGTGTATCTCTTGCTATGTTTGGTTTCTTTCACCACCATGTCTGTCTCCCACCATGTGAAATTGCAGTAGTTGTTTAAAGTTTGATTATCATATAACTGATTATCATATTCTGTATTTAAATTGCAGTAGTTGTATAAAATTTATACATCCAAACACCTTGTGAAATAGTTACCTCATTCAGTCTTTTGAAGACATAAAAATGTGTAGTTACAAATATGTTGATAAATGATAATAATTATGCAAAATGCAAACTAAACAGAACTTTGGCCCGTATATTAGAAAGCAAAATGCACACTACATGCAGCGCTGACTGCATCATTGTATAGTTGACACATAATTATGGGATATGCACACTACATGCAGGTTCTGTCTAATATTTTTATTTAATTTCATGTTTGTATTACATTTTTCTTGTTGGATATTTATTTCAGTATAACAGAAAATAATATGAAAAAATGAAAGAGATAAATGAGTCAATGCTTATATTTTCAACGGTGATTGATCCGATCCACATGATAAGAGATAGGCCTATCTACTTCTCCTCTTTTCTTATTGGCAAATGCAGATTTGCATGGGACAAACCAATAATACAACACGGACCATAACAATGAAAGATTGAAACCCCTGTATACACCACTTCACAAAAAACACTGTTTCATTTGTAATCTCACCACCAAAATCAATGGCTGAACTCGTGCTTTCTGCATTCCTCACTGTGCTCTTTGAGAAGCTGGCCTCTACAGCTTTGAAAAAACTTCACCACTACAAGAGACTTGATGCTGAGATCAAGAAACTACATGAATCTTTAACCCTGATCCAAGCTTTGCTTACTGATGCTTCTCAGAAAGAGTTAACCAATCAGTATGTGAAACGGTGGCTGAATGATCTCCAACATTTGGCTTATGACATCGACGATGTACTCGATGATTTAGCAACTGAAGCCATGCACCGTGAGTTCACCCATAATTCAGAAACCATCACCAGCAAGGTAAGAAAGCTAATCCCAGTTTGCTGCATAAAATTCTCACGAACCCATGACAAATTAGACGACGTTATGGCTAGATTACAAGATCTGTTAGAGAAGAAAGGTAATCTTGGTTTGAGTGTGAGAGGAAACTAGGCCAAAAGATATAAATAGAACATTGCAAACCTCTATGGTCCATGCACCTAGTATTGTTGGACGGCAAGCAGAGAAAGAGACACTGGTGCAAAAGTTATTGAGGGATGAAGGTGGTGATCAAAACTTTAGCATTGTTCCCATAGTTGGTATGGGGGGGGGGGGGGGGGGGGGGGGGTCGGTAAAACTACTCTAGCTAAACTTTTGTATAATGATCAAGAAGTAAAGGATCACTTCGAAATCAAGGCATGGGTTTGTGTTTCGGATGAGTTTGATAGCTTTGGCATAAGCAAAGTTATCTTTCAATCCGTGACGGGGGAAAACAAGGAATTTGCAGATTTAAATCTGCTTCAAGAAGCTCTTAAAGAACGGCTAAAGGAGAAAAAATTTCTATTGGTTTTAGATGATGTATGGAGTGAGAGTTGTCGGGATTGGGATACCCTTGTTGGCCCTTTTTATGCATGTGCTCCTGGAAGTAGAATCATTATGACTACACGGAAGGATAAGTTGCTTAAATTGTTGGGTTATAGCAATCTAAACCAGCTGCAAAGCTTGTCACATGATGATACTCTGTCTTTAGTTGCTCTATATGCGTTGGGTGTAAATAACTTTGATTCACATTTATCACTTAAACCATATGGTATAGGTATTGTGAAAAAATGTGATTGCTTGCCTTTGGCTTTGATAGCAGTCGGGAGATTACTGAGCACGAAAAGATATGAAGAGGAGTATTGGAAGAATGTATTAGATAGTGAGATATGGAGCTTACCAGTTGAAGATGAAATCGTCCCAGCCCTCAGACTAAGCTATCAGGATCTTTCTGCATGTTTGAAACAGTTGTTTGCATATTGTTCCTTGTTCCCCAAGGACTATGTGTTTGACAAGGAGGCACTGGTTCAATTATGGATGGCAGAAGGTTTTCTCAAGCAATCAACGTCAAGCGATTCGACAGAAGAATGCTTGGGCCACAAATACTTTGATGAGTTATTGTCGAGGTCATTTTTTCAGCATGCACCTAACAACGAATCATTGTTTGTGATGCATGATCTAATAAATGATTTGGCGAAATATGTTGCTGGCGAGTTTTTTTTAAGGTTGGAGAATAATACCGGGGAAGAAGCATTGGAAAAGTACCGTCATATGTCATTTGTTTGTGAGAAATATGTAGCTTACAAAAAGTTTGAGGCGTTTAAAAGAGCTAAGAGTTTGAGAACTTTCATGGCAATGTCTACTGGGGTTGTTGAGCTACGTTATTTCTACTTATCAAATAAGATTTTGGTTGACTTACTTCCTGAGTTACCATTGTTAAGGGTTTTATGTTTGAGTGGGTATGGAATAAGTGAGGTACCCGAGTCTGTTGGTACTCTGCGGCACTTGAGATATCTTAATCTATCCAAAACTTCCATCACCCAATTACCCGAAAATGTTAGCAATCTCTATAATTTAGAGACCTTGATATTATTTGATTGTTGGGGGTTAGCTAAGTTGCCCAACAACTTCATAAAGCTTAAGAACTTGCGGCATCTTGACATTAGGAGTACCCCAAATTTGCATCAGTTGCCTTTAGGGATCGGTGAGTTGAAAAGTCTACAAACTCTCTCCAAGTTCATTATCAGAGGTGAAAGTGGTTTTGAAATAACCAAACTTAAGAACTTAAAGAATCTCTGTGGGAAAATTTCCATTGTGGGTTTGGACAAAGTGCATAATGCAATAGATACACGAGATGCAAACTTTTCACAAAAGAGGCTTAATGAGTTAGAGGTTGTATGGAGTAAAGCCTCAGCAAACGAAATGCTTGCAAAGGAGGTCCTTAATGAGCTGCAGCCTAGTAATGATCATCTAAAACAACTCAACATTGTGTCATATGATGGATTAGAGTTTCCAAAATGGGTTGGGGATCCAGCGTTTCAACGACTGAAGCTTGTGACAATACGTGGCTGTAAAAAATGTACATCTCTACCACCTCTTGGGAAGCTACAGTCACTTCAGAAGTTATTTATAGAAGGTCTGGATGGGGTGAAAGTTGTGGGTTTGGAGTTACTTGGGACTAATGATGCATTTCCTTTACTTGAAATTCTGAGTTTTTTAAAGATGGGAGGGTTGGAGAAATGGTCAACCAATAGTGGGGTTGTGTTTCCAAATCTACAAGAGCTTCATATTGAAGATTGTCCTAATTTGGTTGAAGTCACACTCGGAGAGCTACCTTCGTTGAATGTTCTTAAGTTATATGATTGTCCTACTTTGGTTGAAGTGTCGGTTGAAGCCTTGCCTTCATTGAATAATCTAGAGTTACGTAGATGTGAGAGTGGTGTGCTGAGAAGATTGGTTGAAATAGCTTTAGTAGTCACCAAGTTGGAAATAACAGATATTTCCGGGCTTGATGATGTGGTGTGGAGGAGTGCTATAAAGTATCTTGGGACCATTGAAAAAGTATACATAGAGGAGTGTAATGAAATAACATACTTGTGGGAATCCGAAGCAGTTGCGAGTAAGGTTCTTGTGAATTTAAATCTCTTGAGTGTGTCCGGTTGTGGTAATTTGGTGAGTTTAGGAGAGAAAGAAGAGAGGGATAATTGTAGGAGCAGCCTTCTAGCATCTCTTAAGAAGTTGTATATATTGTCGTGTGAGAATATCAAGCGTTGCAGTTGTCCATATAACATTGAGGAGTTGTGTGTCGATTCGTGTTACTCAATTACTGATATCTCCTTACCAACAGGAGGGCAACAGCTCAAGTCACTCGAGATTAATGGCTGTGAAAAACTATCGGAAAGGGAGTGGGGAGGACAAAAGATGAACAACAGAAGCAGAATTCTTGAAAATGTAGAGATAAGTGGTTGGCCAAATCTGAAATCAATCATTGAACTGAAGTACTTGGTTCACCTCACCGAATTGAGTATATATGATTGTGTAAATCTGGAGTCATTTCCTGATAACGAGTTGCCCAATTTAACCTTATTGAAGAAACTGTCTATAGTAAATTGTCGGAGTATGGATACTTCTTTTCCTCGTGGGGTTTGGCCTCCTAATTTGTGTTCCCTAAACATAGGAAAGTTGAAGAAGCCCATCCAAGAGTGGGTCCCACAGAAATTTCCAACTTCACTTGTGAAACTATGCTTATGGGGCGACGATGGAGTGAGTAGTTGTAGTCAGCTTTCTCTTCTTCTTCCTCCATCTCTTACTTCTCTTAATATGTATGAATTTGAGAAATTGGAATCAGTTTCAATGGGACTCCAACATCTCACTTCCCTCCAACATCTAAAGTTTGAGGAATGCCCTAATCTGGAAAAAGTATCCCATCTCCAATACCTCACCTCCCTCCAACGTCTCTCTTTTTTTGATTGCCCTAGTCTGAAGGAATTGTCCCATCCCCAACCCCACACCTCCCTCCAACATCTCTCTTTTACCAGTTGCCCAAACATGATGGATCTACCAGAAAGGATATTGCCTTCACTTTTGAGTTTAGAAATAAATTCATGTCCAAAACTGGAAGAAAGATGGAGTAAAAGTGGCAGCCACTGGCCCCTCATCTCCCACATCCCCAGAATTGAAATATGGAATTTTTTTTGAAGTCAATACTAACTAAGGTCTCTCTCTCTCTCTTTAACTTTTTTAAACTAAATTACATATTTATTTTTCTTTGTTTTTTTTTTTCAAACAAACAGTTTCATATTTGATCTCAATATCTGGTTGTTAATATTTACATGAACAGTTAAGCATGCTTACAATTTTTTTTTCTAATATGGTGACATGAACAATTAAGCATGCTTACGATTTTTTTTCTAATATGGTGAGAATAAATGGTGAACTTTATGAATCATGAATCGACTTGAATTATGAGGGTGAGGATGTGAACAGGGCCAATTAATACTTTCTTTGTCGGAAGAATATTACTTTTGTTTTAAACCCATTAGGCCATTACAACCTATTTTTAGTCAAATAGGCTAATTAGCTATATTAAAAAAATTATTATTTTTGGTACAGTTTTTTTATTCTAAATCATGTCTTACTATTTAAGTGTGATCTTGTTTTATTCAGTTTGTATTTATTTGTCTTGGAGGGCTGCGGTGTTGCTGCTGTAAAGTGCAAGGATCAAAGTTGAACTTATTGTAATCTAGTGATGACGTGTACTTATGTTACAAACCTGTTTTATTGCTGTTGATGATGATAATGGTTATAAGGTTAAAACCTGGATACCAAACTTACAAGTTCCCAAATCTGCTGATAACTCCAGAAAAAAAGGGTGTTCTCAAAATCATCTGATGCAGATAAACTTTTGTCCCTGCTTCATGACCAAGTAAGAGCTGACTATCATTATATCTTAAATTTCAAGCTGTTAATATTCCTTTCGGTAACCAAACATGAATTTTAAGTTGTTTGATGATTTTCCTTTCATTCTTTGAGTCCTACAAGTTTTGATATTTTAAGTTTTATGCACCATACGGATGAAAAACTGCTTCACTTTTTTTTTGTCTCCCAAAAAAAGGTTGTGTAAATGGGGAAGAAACAGTTGTCTAGTGCCTCTAAAAAATCTTGTTTTGAGAGGGCAATTTCAACATGTTTACTTTTGAATTGATTAACTTTGATCTCAACCAGGTCAAAAATGTTAAACAGGTTAAATGTAATAGGAATTTTGGTCCATAATAGGGTAATGAGCCCATATCCATGAGAGAGTCCTTGCAAAGGTCCTTTTGTATATGGTTCTCTAGATTTTCCATAGGTTCAGGAGAATCATAGCACAGGGGATTTTCAATTGAAGACAACACTAGTACAAGTTGTATTTTAAAATTTAAATAATATAAATAATGTCTTACTAATCAAATTCATATGGCTTCTCTTTGGTTTAATATGCATGGAATAGTATTTTGAATATAGTTTTGTTAATCTAATTTGACTTGCAATTAGTATCTTACCAACTATATAGTAACACTAACCAGTAACAAGTTTGATACACAAAACTAAATGCGCAACAACATAACAAGCTGATTACATTCCATTTGATATTAAAATTATTCTTTAACATCTACACCAACCTTGTTTTCAAAATACTCTAAAAAATATCAACTAAAGCTGCGACGCTGTTTTATTGGATTTGTGTTTATTTGTCTTTCAGGAAAGCTTGTTGATGAAGTTAGGGTGAAATGAAATCTTGGATGGCTGCAGAGTTGCTGCTGTAAAGTGGACCAAAGCTGAACTTCAACTTATTATTATTTGGTGATGACGTGTACTTTGGTTAGAAACTTTTTTTTTGGAAAATCACAAAAATGGCAGTTGACCAACTTGATTTTAAAAAATATCACGCTCCTGCGTCGGTGGAGAGGGGCATTACAAGAGTCTTGCATCGATCAGATCAGGTATCGCGTCCGTCTTCCTGGATCCAACACATGTCCGACAAAGCTGACGCATCCCTATGACACATCGTACGTGGCTTGCGTCTAGTGATCCCAATTTGTGTGGCTTGCGTCTCTCTTATGTTATGGTTGACGCTTCCCATGCGTTTGACTGATGCTTCCCATGCGCTTGATGGACGCATCCCATGTCAGGGATCATTTCCATCTAAGTGGTCAGGCCGACACATTAGCTGCGTCCGTCCAACGCATCCCAAAGTTCCCATGCGTTTGACTGATGCTTCCCATGCGCAGCGTTGTTGCTGTAAAGTGGACCAAAGCTGAACTTCAACTTATTATTATTTGGTGATGATGTGTACTTTAGTTAGAAACTTTTTGTGGTTCATGATAATGTGTATAAATTAAAATCTGCTGATAACTCCAGAAAATGCTTTATCAAAATCTGATGCAGATAATGTTTTGTCCATGCTTCATGAGCAAGTTAGAGTTGACTATTATCATATTGTAAATTAAAAATTCTTTCAGTAACAATACAGGAATGTTAAGTTGTTTGATGCTTTTCGTTTCATATGAAAAATCACTTGACTTATTTTTGTCTCCCAAAAAAAGGTTGCGTAAATGGGGAAGAAACGGTTGTCTAGTGCCTCTAAAAATGTTGTGTTTTGAGGGGGTAATTTCAACCCGTTTACTTTGATCTCAATCCAGTTGCACGTTATAACAAGGTTAAATGTAATTGGTATTTTAGTCCATAATAGTGTAATGAGTCCATATTTTGTCAGTTATATGTGAGAGTCCTTACAAACCAGTTTTTTACTTGTATCATAGCTGAGCTCTGTTAGTTCCGGCGATCTGTTACATTCCGGTGATTAATCCGGTCATCTTCCGATCTTCCCTTACAATCGTACCTTCTTTTCCAGTAACTGGTTTCGGTTTCTCGTTTTAAGGGTTGAAACCAGTTATTGCTATAACCGGTTCGGTTTCGGTTCCGGTTATTTGACCAAAAAACCATACCCTATGTGTCCGGTTCCGGGTAGGGTTCGGTTCCGATTCTTAAGAAACCAGGTATTAAAATACCCTATTTTCGGGTTTTTTGGTTCTATATTTTCGTATTTTTTAATACTCTATTACGTTTTTATTACCCTATTTTCTCGTATTTTTGTTTATTATTATTAAATATGCATTGTATGATGTAACAAAGTTAAAAAAAATGCACTAACATAAATTTAAAAGAAAGATATTAGAATCATGTATCCGGTATAGCCGGGTACAATCGGTTCCGGTTTCGGTTCTTGTCCGGTTTCGGGTATTAATCGGGTATGATCAGTTCCGGTTCCAGGTATTGAGATCAAAATGCATACCCTATCTATATCCAACGGGTATGGTCTGTTCTGGTTTCGGATATAGAATTGGTATTAAAAAAACGGTTCCAGGTTCTTTTACCGCCACCGGGTCCACTGGGTGCCATTTTTTGTGCACCAGTATCATGAACCACGTATTTTTATTGCACCTCAACCTACTTTTTCTGGTCAACAGTCTTATTATGGTATATTGGGCCCTGGCCCAACGACTACACAGTTTTAGTGGATCACAGACCACCTCTACTACTACTGATGCATTTAGGCATTCTTATTTTGCGCATTGGGCTTCTACTCATCAGTCTAGCCCACACTTTGGACTTGATGCTGATTTTTTTTTGTGTTTGTGAGGGGGTTGACTCTAGGGGTGCTAAACGGGTCGTGTTCGTGGGTTGGCGGGTTCAACCCGACCCGAACCTGAAAATTTTAGACGAACCCGACCCGAACCCGAAATTGTGTCATACATATGAACCCGAACCCGACCCAAATATTCTCAGGTTGACCCGAACCCGACCCATTCAACCCGAATTTTTTTATTTTTTAATTTTTTCAGCAAATTAATATATTAAAATTAACATCTACTACAAAAAACATAAATTTATATAATAAAATTGCATTAAAATCATGAAATATTATGTCAATTTCCCTTTTTAAGTTATATTTATGACATAAATTTACACACCTAATCAAATTATGACATAAAACATATTGTAAAAATATAATTTTTAATATAAATGGGTTAAACGGGTCAACCCGCTAACCCGACCGGGTTGACCCGAACCTGACCCGTTTAACTAAACGGGTTCGCGGGTTCAACCTAAAACTGACCCGAACCCGTTTAGACTAAACCCAAACCTGTGAATTTCGTGTTAGGTTCGTGTCGTGTCAGAAATTCACACCCCTAGTTGACTCCTGGATTCCAGAGCGGCTACTCATATGCTTGCTCATGCCTCGCTTGTTTTTTATGCTACTCATTGTATTATCTTGATCATTTGTTTGCTCGTGTATTTAAAAAGTTCATGGTTTCTAAGTTATATCTGATTTATTACATGAATGTAAAAGCTAAGCATCTAGGTTTCATTATTCAAGATGATGCAAAACTGCAAGTGGGGAGGATCTTAGTTAGGGTCAGGGGAGCCCCGACCTAAAGTTATTAAATGGTATTGAACAAAAACGAAAACTGAAAGAACAGTGAAGTATGGTTTACACCCAATTCATATCCATTCAATAAACTATGCTCAAAACTTGGATTACAATTATGGATACTCACACCATGGTATTTATAATCTAAGCATCCTTTTAGACTACAACTACAATTGTTTATTAGACATCCCAACCTAACACGTTTAGGATACTAAATAACCTGATAATTAGGACATGATAATTAAAGCTGATTATTAATACTTAATAATCTATAATTTTCCACTCCTCTAAAACCTCTCCTAATCCTACATGATTTCGGATTGGTCTTTTTAGTAAGAAATCCCCCCCCCCCCCCCCGTGTAAATGCTCCTAGATGTCTTTCAGGTTGCTAAGTTTGCCTTCAGCTACTGTTTACGACCAGGTGTTTCAGCAGTTTGATGTTTGGATTTCCGTATGGTTTCGCAATTGCTTATAGCGGTTAGGGTTTATCATTCGGGAAGATTTGAATCTTGGATTTCGGGGCCGCAAGGTATTTGTCACATCCTCAAATTCCACTAGCGAGGTTTTACCACGAGGCGTGTGACAAACTAGGATCTAGCCACTAGACATGTTGAACATTTATAATAAGAGAAAATAACCAAATACCACATTCAACATGAATAATGATAGGGTTTTAACAGTTGTAAAAACAAACAACCAAAGTCTAAGTTAAACAGCGGAAGCAAAAGTATTAAGTGCCAAACATTGCAAAACCCAATAGTTTTTAGCATATTAAAGAAATAGTTTAAATAACCGTAATGACACTTCAATGTGCAATGCAATGCAACAATCCAAGTTACCAGCCTTAGCGACGTGTGTGAGAACATACTAAAGTGTGTCAACATAAAGTTGGTAAGTTCACTAGTTTTAAATAATCAAGTTATGTTTTCAAGTTACTAAACAAGGGAACCGAAGCTGACGGTTGTGTTTTGGTGCCTTCCACCACGTCTATCACAAATGTGGCAATTTAGTTAGGTCAGTGTTTCACGCCCGGCTACCTGCACGGTGTGGGGTTTGTCAAACCAAGTAGTACCACCAAATATTACCTCGCTGTCACACCCCGACCACGTAAAACAATGAAACGTGGCGGAAACGTCAGGGAGTGTTGTAACAGAATTAATTGTTTCACAACCATGGAAATTAAAGTTACGTTTTATTTATCAATCAAGAGAGTTACATTGTCTTAAACAAGAAACAAAGAGTACATAACAATATTTAACTAGTTCTTGCTTCGTTTTAAGTCACTAAGGCACAAGTCCACCTAAGTGTGTCTCGATCATCCTATCCAACAGCTCCTGAAAACACATGTGAAAATAGGTACGTCAGCATAAAAATGCCTGTGAGATACATAGGTTTTGTAAAAATAGGATTCATGACTTGAGTTTAAAGAAACTGTTTAATAAAAAGTAGCCATGAATCTTGTTGAGTGTTCCTTTCATAAATCATTTGAAAAGTGATAAATAAACCAAATGATATATATGTATAAAAGAACAATGTATGGTTAAGTGAATAACCAAGTAAAAAGAGTCTGTGTAAGTTAAGTTATTTGTAAAACGATGTTTATGTGAAGATTGTATTGTAGATGTAATATGTCTAAACTGAAATGGTTTAAATAACGCTACGATATGTAATACCATAAAAGCACTAATATATAGGAAGTACCAGCGGCGTATCCACCATGTTTTTATCGTATTACACGTCGCCTCGTTACTTAAATCACTTACCCAAACAACGACCAAAATGTATTGTTTAACAATTGTAGAAATGGTTATGTATGGTCAAATACGGTTCACACGGTTCAACAGTTACAAACGGTTCACATAATCAAATGGTTACAACGGTTCACATAGTCAAATGGTTACAACGGTTCACATATTCAAATAGTTACAACGGTTCACATAGTCAAATAGTTACAAACGGTTCAAAATGTAACATAATGTGTTCATATGCTGGATGAGCATATGCAACAAAATGTAATGTAAAACAATGTACTAAGTATGCTAAGTTAACATACAAAGCAGAAAAGTTATGTAAATCAATGTGCTAGCATGCTCAGTCAACATACATAGCAGAAATGTAAAGTAAAACAATGTACTAAGTATGCTAAGTAAACATACATAGCAAAACAATGTAAGGTAAATCATGTACTATAAATGTACTAATGAACATAGCAAGTATATGATGTGAAAACGGGAAAGCACGAAAGTAACAAGTAAGCACATGTGTTTCACTCCAAAACAGTTTGAAAACAGTAAAAGAGGGGTCTATGTACTCACTTGAGATTGCCTAGAAGTCCTTGCGTTACAACCAAACAATGCTAGAGATCACGGAAATCAAACGACACATAATATAGGTAACTATGTTAATAAACCGGACCTAAATCGGAGGATCGGATAGAATGAGGGTTCGTAAACCAAACGAGTATGGGAACTCATGTAATATGGTTTAACAAAGCCTACATACTAAATGAAACCTAACCTAAGTGCTTACGACCCATTACGACCCGTTTAGGTAGCTTATGCTATTTTAACGTGTCGTTCGCGTAAAACACGTTCGGAACGCCTAACTAGTCCTATGATAAGTAAAAATATGCCTTAGCATGTCTAATATTGTTGCCGAATCAGTTTAGATATCAAAAATTATGTTACATATGCTTTAAAGTAGATTTTGGCGTAAAAAGGTCATTTTGGTAATAAACCTAAGGCATATAAACTACCTATCATACAACTAACTAAACGTCGTGACCATAAGGTATAACCTCGGAAGGTTATTCCCTATACAACTATGGTCACCTAATGTATGTGATCGGATCCTAAAGATCGACCAAACGGGTCGGGTTCGAAAGTATAAGCGATTGTTTAGATCGCTTACCTTACGACTCTATATAAGCACTAAACTAAAAGTGACGAGCTAAGCATGTTAAAACATGCTTAACTAAGTTAGAAAACAAGTTTGGTATCAAAACAAACGGTTTTGATACCTAAAAGTAGTTTGGTTACAAAATACGCAAGAATACGCATTTTGGCCGAAACTACGACTCGTCACTGAGCCTAGATAACGTGGTAATCAGTAGGTATAGTCACAAGGGACTATAACCATCGTGATTACGCTCACGTTGCGAAGTTCAACCGAACTTCGTGTTGACCATAAACTGGTCAATGCAGAAACGCTAAAAAAATGCAGAATCGTTAAAAGAACGAAAGAATACTTACAGAAGGTCCCCGCAAGCTCTTGATCTGATTTACTCTCAGGTATGAAGCATAAACTTCAACTTAGAGAGCCAAAATCAGATTCAATTGTGAGTTTTCAAGGAAATGAAGGTGGGTATTTATAGGAATTCAAGAACCGTTAAGATCGTTCATCGAAAACTGAGCTTTGATCTGGACCTTACATGTGTGCCCATGGTTTTCTAAAACCATGGGAGCCCCTAATAATGGACTAGGTTCATTGAATACCAGCCCATGGTTTTGCAAAACCATGGGTTAAAACCATCAACACTTCAAAATGGACTAGGTTCATTGAATCTGGTCAGAAATTTCAAAAATGGTCCCTACACTTGTAAAACTTGATTTTTTTGCACTTTTAAGCCCCGTTAACCCCATTTCAAGGCTCTAAAATAAATTTAAAGTATAGGGAACTCAAAACATGCTCAAAAGTATCTCGGATGTCGGTTCGTTTGGCCGTACGGTTGCGTTGTTCGGTTAATTACGACGGAAGTCGTAACGGACGCGAAAACGATCCAAATTGCGAAACGAATGAAGTTTTATCATGCCAAACACTAAAATAAAATATTTTAATGCTTACATAAATTTTTGGATGTCCAGATGTATTCAGAACGTAAGTTATGCGCGAAAATGCAAACTTGTGCACTTTTTGACGCTTTTAGTCCCTGAATGACCCAAAAGTTTATTTTAGCACACCGAACCCCTCAAAGCCTATTTCTAAGCTATGTAAAGGATATTTATGGTATGTTTAACTTATGGTCTTGTTCCGGAATGTCTGTTACAGTACGAATCGCCGTACTTTCGCAGTTTGTCGAATTTAGTCCCTGTAAGCGAATTAACTTGATTTTTGCCATACCAAAGCCTTCAAAACTTATTTCTAAGTTATGTAAAGGTTATTTAAGGTATGTTAAGCATATGTTGATGTTCTGGAGTATTTTTCACGTTTAAACTGATTACGTTTACGCACCAGTTTGCGTATAACTCTCCAGAAAGCGATTTAAAGCTTGAAATCGAACAAGAATTGATATGTGCAAAAGATACACATATTTATACAAATCCCAAGTATGAAATACAATATTTCATTGGTTTGGTATTTTTTATGGTCACAGTGACACAGGTGTCACAATCTCCCCTACTTTAGGAAATTTCGTCCCGAAATTTATTCGTAGGAGTCTGTCTGTGACTTTGTGTCAAATAAACCACCAGAGATATGCAAGGCATAATCCTGTCATTTCCTTAACAGACATTCTTCAGAAATGAAAATGAACGGACGGAGTCATTTTCCTCAATGAGTATTCTACAGAAGCGGAAATGAAGGATTAAACAACGGATATTCATTTCCTCAACGGACAATCTTTAGAAACGAAAATGAACAGACGGAGTCATCTTCAATGGTTACTTCCTCAGAAACGGAAATGAAATGGATAAACAAACGGATATTCATTTCCTCAACGGGTAATCTTCAGAAATGAAAGTGAACAGACGAAGTCATTTTCAACGGTTGCTTCATCAGAGTTGGAAATGAAGGATTAAACAAACGGATATTCATTTCCTCAATGGACAATCTTTAGAAACGAAAATGAACAGACAAAGTCATCTTCAACGGTTGCTTCCTCAGAAACGGAAATGAAAAGGATAAACAAACGGATATTCATTTCCTCAACGGGTAATCTTCAGAAACGAAAGTGAACAGACGGAGTCATTTTCAACGGTTGCTTCATCAGAGTTGGAAGTGAAGGATTAAACAAACGGATATTCATTTCCTCAACGGATAATCTTCAGAAATGAAAGTGAACAGACGGAGTCATTTTCAACGGTTGCTTCATCAGAGTTGGAAATGAAGGATTACACAAACGGATATTCATTTCCTCAACGGAAAATCTTTAGAAACGAAAATGAACAGACGGAGTCATTTTCAACGGTTGCTTCATCAGAGTTGGAAATGAATTGGGTTAACTCTAGATACATGACAGAACTTGCTGTGATTTCTGTGCACTAAATTCCATAATTATGTATGCATCCATAATTACGTAATTCCTTGCACAGTCCGCACAGTTTGTTTTGTAATTGTTTAGGGGAAGAAAATCAAACCTGTGATGAGGGTGACTAGACTACCATAGGGTCCTTTTAATTAGATCGACAGATGATCTTTTTAATTTAGGCCACCAAGGAGTCCTTTCAGCTATATCATCACATGATATTCCTAACCAGATTTTTGGATCAATCTGTTTAACTAGACCACTCAATGGGTCTAATTATGGAGTAGTACTTTATAATCCAAGGGACTTAACTACAACGTAGAAGTCCATTAAGGATTTTAGGTAGTACCTTTGGGTATCCTACTATGAATCCTATATACGAAGATATGGAAAAATTCTACGAGGATTTGGATAACATAATTTGGATCACACAAAAACATAAAAGGGAACACATAAGCACATAATCACATAATTGTTTTCTTGGTAATTAATTGTTATTATCTTGTTATTGATTGTTATTAACTTGGCGTTGATTTGAACATGGGTATTCAAGGCATACCAGGAACCCAGTTGATGGATTTCAACGTCCTCAGGAATTTATCTGCAAATAGGGTGGTCTTCCAAAAATTCAATTTCTGATTACCAGGAATCATAATATTCGAATTAAAGTACACAATAATTAAGGACTTACGGAAATATCCTTAGGTACCCCATTAAGGAGTGGGTATTCGTCCAGAGTTGTAACTTGTGCCTTGTACTTCGTTTTCCTTGGAAGAAACGGGTACTTAGGATTTTCGTGGAAAACACAAGAGATCATAAAGTGGAAGAATTTTGGGGGTAGTCTGTTCTTCAAGGGATACGGTTCCTTGATTGTCGGTATTGTAGGGGGTATGTTGTTTACACATGCAACCACATCAATATTTGTATATTGCATTGTAAAATAAAAGCTTTATTTATAAACAACAATAACAACTGTTTCATGGACCTTGACAACAAAAGAAAATAATACATAAGACGTGATTATTTCTAAACAGCGTTGTCTTCCATTCGGTCAGATGCTCATCCCTGCACTGGATTCGCATTAGCAAGCTTTGGGCAGTTTCTTCGGAAATGGCCCATCTCGCCACAGTTGAAACAAGAACCTGGTGGAAAACGACCTTGAGCAGGATTGTTGTTAACTTGATTTGGTGCAGCTGCTGTTGGGCAAACCCTCGCCGTATGACCTATAAGTCCACAAACTTGGCATGTGCGGCACTTCACACCAGCATGATGATGTAGGCTACATTGGTTGCACAAGGGTGCAGTTCCGTTGTAGGGCTTCCTAGCAGGGGGTTGAGCTGGTTGGTTGGGGACGGCTTGACCACTGTGAGCGACCACGGTGAAGTTCTAAGAAGCCCTTCGCTTCTTTGACTTCTTAGGGGATCCAGTCTGTTCATCCATGGTCTTTGATTCCTCGATTGGTTTCTTGTCACTTTTTCGGAAAAGTTTACCTTTCCTGATCTGAGACTCAGTCAAGGTAGCGGATAGCTCAATGGCCTGTCTAACTGTAGTGGGTTTACTACCAGTTATAATGTCTTGTACTGAGTCAGGGAGGCCATCAATGTACTTTTCGATTGCCTTATCCAAAGGCGTGACCATGTTTGGGCATAACAGACTTAACTCCTCATAACGGTCTGTGTAGGCTCGATGCTCACCGCTATCTTGCTTAAGATCATCAAATTCCCTTTCTAGAGCCCTTAGCTCATGACGAGGATAGAATTCCTTCATCATAAGAGCCCTAAGCTCGGCCCAAGTCTGTGCTAAAACAACCTCAGCACCACGGTCTCTCATCACCCCGTTCCACCATGTAAGAGCCCTCTTCTGAAACACACTGGAAGCAAACTCGACCTTGCAATTATCAGGACACTGAACATGACAAAATGTACTCTCAGTGCTCTCGAACCATTGTAGGAGCCCAGTTGCTCCTTCAGAACCACTAAACTTGAGTGGCTTAGCCGAATTGAAACTCTTGAAATTGCATGGAGCATTATTGTTGTTGTTGGCTTGGTTTAGTTGAGCAATAAGATTTGGGAAAGCAGCAGCCATTTGCTGCGCAATGATTTCTGCCAGTTCGGCATTCGCTATCTGATTGTCGCGTCGAGGAGGCATTCTAAAAAGGGGAAATAAGAGAGAAAACAAATGAAATGGCATTGGGTAAGAATAGGATGTTATAACTACCGACCAAAATCATGGGTGATGGTCATTTGTTTGAACCACGAAGCAACCAAACGACACACAAAGGCTGAATCAAAGCAAGTAGGTCCTCATAATGTATCGCGAAGACATGCTCGCCTATAAGTGGACACTCACCCCAAGAGTTCCCAGGTAAGAGTGACTGGTCCGATTATGTGGATTTGTATGAACATTCTAGCCTTAGACAGAAAACCCAGGGTACAGGCATTCACTCTTCCAGTTTGCACGTGTTCACACTATTTAGGACCCAAAACTTTTGACGATATTTTGAAAACTCAAAGGGGTTCAAAACCTTATAACAGAGGGTTCAAAACCTTACAACAGAGGGTTCAAAACCTAGTAATCAATCATCCAAAAACAGATGATTAATTTTCAAAGCGGATTCGGAATTGATGTTCTCGTTGTGGTTGCTGCCTAAAGATAGGCAACGGTATTGTTTTATGACTAAACGCAAGTAAACCCGCGTTAGGGTCCTAGGAAGGTTATAGTCTAGGTCAAAGCATTACTAATAACCTAATTCCCTATAACCATTGGCTCTGATACCAACTTTTCTGTCACACCCCGACCACGTAAAACAACGAAACGTGGCGGAAACGTCAGGGAGTGTTGTAACAGAATTAATTGTTTCACAACCATGGAAATTAAAGTTACGTTTTATTTATCAATCAAGAGAGTTACATTGTCTTAAACAAGAAACAAAGAGTACATAACAATATTTAACTAGTTCTTGCTTCGTTTTAAGTCACTAAGGCACAGGTCCGCCTAAATGTGTCTCGATCATCCTATGCAACAGCTCCTGAAAACACATGTGAAAATAGGTACGTCAGCATAAAAATGCCTGTGAGATACATAGTGTAACAACTCTCAATCAAAAGTACTATTTATTATTTTAATTTGTCCAATAGGAAATCCTAATTAAGATACCCAAGTGATCCTGCATAAACCCTAAAATTTTCAGAACAATCGGAATCAGAATCAAGGCCCCTAAAACTCAAGGGGGGGGGGGGGGGGAATTCCCGTTAGTATTATCTAAACAGTTTTACGTGTAAATTGAATTTGCATGAACGGCCAACTCACCTGAGCTATGCAGACACGGGGCTACTCTATACTAGAGTGGCACCCCTCGCGCCACGCGATGGTCCCTCGCGCCACGCGAGGGAGCCGTTTTCCAGGTATAAATAGGGGAGTCTGGTACTTGCAATTGTGCGTTAGTTCGACGTTCAAACTCAAATTGTACGTTGAGATATTGTCTGAATACTACAAAAACACACACAGATCACGAAGTGCTGCCGCAAAACAGGGTAATAACTCGATCGCTGTTACGATTCAATGTCCGATCGATTAAACTATCCAATGGATGTTTAAGTGCTGCCCACATTAGGGTTTATGCTTTGTCATTCGTCGTTAATTCGATGGATGTTTAAGTATCGCACTTTGTCATTCGTTGTGAAGGTTTAATCTCGTGAGTTATCGTAAATGCTGTATTAGTTACTAACCTAGTTTGTGTGCATTGTTATTTAAACTAGGTTATCAAGGCTAATCAGTAGGCTAAGCTCTATTCATATTAAATCTGCAATGTGAGTCATTCTCTTTTTATCAAATTACTTTACAAAACCCTATTTATTTCAAAGTTATAATTACAGGGATTAAGTCTTTGTAATCTCCAAGTTACAGCCGGTATGTGGGGTTTTGTATACATTACTTGATAATCGTCACCATTGGAAAACGGGTTAGCCAATGGGTGATATGACCATAGTCACAGAAGCGAGTCGAGTGACAAATACCGTTGGGTAATTGGTTGATATATAAACATTGTAATCGCTCTTAATACTGTAAATTATAACAAACGTGTCATTTTAGTAAAAAGAATGATTCACCAGTATTTCCCGCTGACAAAACCTTTTTCAAACATATTTCAGGTGATCTGTTGTGATCCAGGAAAAAGTGTCGTGAAGCACTACAAGCTTAAGGAAGTGGCTCAATATAAAATAAAGAAACATGTTTTTGTAAAAATAAAGATTTCTCCGTGAAATCATATGATTGTAAACTACCGGGTTTTATCCCGAGTTGTAAAATAAAATAATCAGGAAATTGCAGTTTTAAAAAGATCCTGGTAAAATCTTCCGATGTTAAATAAATACCACGGGATTTTCTGTCCCGCGGCTCCTGAAACGGGTCAAACCGAGTCGGGGGCCGTGACAGAAAAAGGTGGTATCAGAGCCACTGATTTAAGTCAATTAAGTATTTAGAAAATACTTAATTTTACTGAGTGCCATTTTGTGATTATGTGTTTTATTATTTGAATATTTGTGTACAATATGGGTAAGCAAAAGCTTTCAAGCATCTATCTTAAATTAGATAGGTCATCAAATGAGAAGGGAAGTTCATCCCAAACAAATTCCTCAAAACACTATGCAAATCCTGAAGAAGGAATATTTGTTCGAAAGGCACAATATGAGGAACCACTTTCTCCTAATAAAAGAAGTTTGATTATTAGGAAAAGTCAGGAGAAATTAAAGAAATCACAACCAAAAGAAAAGAGAGTTAATCAGAAAACCCAAGAACTAGGCAGTAACCCACCATGGGAATACAAGTTAGATAAAAATGGGCAGATCTTTATATGCTAGCTACTGTAGCAGTAAATGCAAATCTTTAAATACTTTGATTCAAGTTTTAGCACCCTTATCACCTACAAGCCAGAAACTTTAT
This sequence comes from Helianthus tuberosus, assembly GCA_030545235.1. Lineage (NCBI taxonomy): Eukaryota > Viridiplantae > Streptophyta > Magnoliopsida > Asterales > Asteraceae > Helianthus > Helianthus tuberosus. Next base: position 121,156,164 of record CM060427.1, read on the forward strand.
CCAGTAAATAAATAAGTTTACAATAAAACTTAATATGTTTTAATTGTCAGTTGTTCTTTGTATTAAATTAGTCACACAGTATGCAATAATATTTAAAAGGTTATTTATGAAAATTTTTATAAAATTTTAACTTAGCAATTTTTGTGTATTTTGCATATATGCTAAACAGCATGAATGACCTGTCTGAAGCCCTTCAGAATTTAAATCTCTATCCGGTGAAAATAGAGGTTTCAAGAGATTTTAATAGGTACATACCCGATATAGAAGAACCTATGGAATTTAACGCTCCACCTCTAGAGAAACCCAAGCCTAAGAAAAGGAGAAGATTCGTGGGATGGAGGCGTGTGCGCAGAAGGAAACCCGCCACTAGGAAGATTCCCAAAATAGAAAATCCCTTAAATAAAGGGAAGGGGATTGAAGTCGGGGAAGGTTCTAGGCAGATGGAAATGCAGTTTGAGGAATATTCTAGGAAAATGGAAATGGAGTTTGGGGAAGGTTGTAAGCAGACAGAAATGGAGATTGGAGAAGGTTCTAGGCAGACAAAGTTAGAAATTGGGGAAAGCTCTAGACAAATCGAGGAGTTACCATTTCAGGAGGAATTGGATCGTGCATTGGCAAGTTGTGATATCGTCAGGCCTATCAATAATAATCTCTACCCTTATCCTGCTGAAAATCAACTTCCAATGAATTTGGAATCAGCAATCCCAGAACCTATAATCCACACCCAACCTTTAGGAATGGACGAGTGGTGGACTAATGATTGGCAGTTCCAAAACCTTCTCAACAGTCCTTATTCCTTTCTCCCTCAATTCGACCCGAAACCTATACCAAACCCACCAATAAGCAATGAAAATTTAGCTGAACTCCGCCACTTTGGCGAGGAGTTGGTGGATGCAGGAAATAGAATCAGGGAAGTAGGAGAACAGATCTCCTGGAAATACGACGAGAGGGAACGTCGTTACTGAAAAACCAACTAACGAGGGATAATAATAAGGTTATGAAAATGTGATTGTATAATAATAAAAGTAAACTATAATCTTGTAAAATAACTACAAATAAAACTTTGTAAGAAAATAGTGTGTATTGACGCATAAAATATAAAAATGGGAATCGAGAAATCGATAGTTTTGGCTATGTGTGTTGTGAGATTTGTATAATTGTTTTGTGTATAATTGTTATTCATTCGATACTAATAAATTATATATATTAATTATCAGATGGAAAACGCTAATAACGAACCAGTTAATGAGGGTAATCAATCCGAGCACAAAAATGAGGATCAATTTCTAAATAGGCAAGATATCGAAAATATCGTTGCTTAGGGAATAGCCAATGCTATTCCAGCAATCGTTGCTGCTGTTCGAAATCCAATCGAACCTCAACAAATTGTTCCTAGTAAACGAACTCAGGAAGATAATTCCAGTAATAGCAAAAACGGAGGCGGTAATCATCATGATGATGATTCTCGGCAGGCTCCGCTCCCTAAGAAAATGAAAGCTGCAACACCTGGTTGCACTTATAAAGAATTTCTTGCTTGTAAACCCGCTGAATTTGCAGGCAATGAAGGAGCGACTGCGGCACTGCGTTGGTTAGAGAAAACCGAGGCAGTAATTACAATAAGTAAATGTGCCAAGGACGACAAAGTCATGTACGCGTCAAATCTTTTTAAAGAAGGGGCGTTAGAATGGTGGAATACAGTGCTACAAGCTAAAAGAAGAACTGTGGCATATGCCATGCACTGGGAAGAATTTAAGAATTTGGTAGAAAGAAAATTCTGTCCCGAGTATGAAAAGGAACAAATGGCAAATAAGTTCCTGACCCACCGGATGGTGGATATAGACTGTCGAGGGTATACTTCGACATTCTTTGAATATGCTAGAGTGGTACCAACACTGACTTCGCCAGAACCGGTACTTATTTCTCGCTATATTTGGGGATTAATTGGCGAAATCCGTAACATCGTTAAAGCTGCGAGACCTCGTACTATTGACGATGCTGTGGAATTAGCTAACACCCTAACTGATGAACTGGTACGCACACGAGATGAAAACAGGAAAAAGGAACTGGCTCAGAAAATTTCCCAAGGATTTCGTACGGGTAATAATAGTAGCTTCAAGAGAAGAGGAACATGGCAATCCTGAACTCCGCCGTTCTGCAGGAATTGTAGAAAGAAACATTTTGGAAGATGCAATGTAACCTGCAACTTTTGCAAAGCTGTAGGACATCGTGAAGAAGACTGCAGAAAGAAAACAACAATCTGCTATAACTGTGGAGAAATGGACATTTTATACCAGAATGCCCTAAATTGGTCAAACCAGCAGACAATAAAGCCAAACTAGCCAACGGAGCTACCAAGAAGAATGTTCGAGCCTTCCAGTTGACTACTCAGGAAGCTGAGCTAATCCCAGATGTGATAGCTGGTACGTTCTTAGTTCACAACGTTTACGCAAAAGTATTATTTGACTCTGGTGCAAACCAAAGTTTTATAAATACTTCATTCTGCCAAGCTATTAATTTACCTTTGACCAACCTTAGGCAGATTTTTACAGTCGAAACGGCAGATGGAAATTCTGTTAAAATAAATAAGGTTGTGCAAGAAGGAAAGATAGAACTTTTAGGTCATAAATTCTCGGCAAAACTGTTACCTATGAAATTAGCAGAATTTGATGTTGTGTTAGGAATGGATTGGTTAGTAGCCAACCATGCTCAAATTCTTTGTGATAAGAATTCCATAGAAATTCAGGCACCCACCGGAGAAGTAATCATGATTACAGGAGATAAACCACGTAAGCCCTTGAAGTTCATATCAGTAATGAAAGTTGCTAGTTATGAACGAAAGCAAAGAATAGTATATATGATTTCGGTAATCATTAGTACTAAGGGTAAAGAACTTAAGGAGATTCCTGTAGTCTCAGAATACCCAGATGTATTCCCAGAAGAATTACCACCAGATAGGGAAGTAGAATTTAGAATTCATCTAATTCCAGGAACTACACCGATAGCCAAAGCACCTTATCGGTTAGCACCCACAGAAATGTTAGAATTGAAAAAGCAATTAGATGAATTATTAAGTAAAGGTTTCATACAACCTAGTTCATCCCCGTGGGGAGCACCAGTATTGTTTGTAAAGAAGAAGGATGGTTCGATGAGAATGTGTATTGATTATAGAGAATTGAATAAGATTACAATTAAGAATCGATACCCATTACCTAGGATTGATGATCTATTCGATCAACTTCAAGGAGCTAGATATTTTTCTAAGATTGATTTACGCTCCGGATATCATCAGTTGAAGGTACAAGAAGAAGACATACCTAAAACTGCTTTCAGAACTAGGTATGGTCATTACGAGTTTACAGTCATGCCCTTCGGATTAACTAATGCACCTGCAGCATTCATGGATATGATGAATAGGATCTGTAAACCGTACTTGGATAAATTTGTAATTGTTTTTATCGACGATATACTTATTTATTCCAAAAGTCAGAACGAGCATTGTCAGCACTTGCATGCACTCTTAACTTTGTTAAGAAAAGAAAAGTTGTACGCCAAATTCTCGAAGTGTGAATTTTGGTTGCAAGAAGTGCAATTCTTAGGACACATGGTGAATCATGAAGGTATTCATGTAGATCCTGCTAAAATAGAGGCGATTACCAAATGGAAGGTTCCGCAATCCGCAATGGAAATTAGAAGTTTTATAGGTCTAGCTGGATACTATAGACGGTTTATTAAGGATTTTTCCAAGATAGCAGTACCATTAACTAAGCTAACCTGTAAAGCGGTTAAGTTTGAATGGGGACCTAGGCAAGAAGAAGCTTTTAGGATTTTAAAGCAAAAGCTAACAAATGCTCCAATCCTAGCTTTACCAGAAGGAACAGAAGATTTTGAAGTATATTGTGATGCTTCAAAACTAGGATTAGGATGTGTGTTAATGCAACGTAAGAAGGTAATTGCGTATGCTTCAAGACAATTGAAAAAGCATGAGGAAAATTATACAACTCATGATTTAGAGTTAGGCGCCATAATTTTTGCCCTTAAGATCTGTAGACATTATCTGTACGGAAATAAATTTACTGTTTATACAGATCATAAGAGTTTAAGATATATATTTGGGCAAAAAGAATTAAACATGAGACAAAGGAGATGGATGGAAATCCTAAGTGACTACGACTGTGATATTCAGTATCACGAAGGAAAGGCAAATGTAGTTGCAGATGCCTTAAGTCGTAAGTATCATGAAAAGCAAAAGCGAGTTCGTGCTCTCAGATTAAATCTACAATTAGATTTAATGGAACAATTGAAGAATGTTCTAGCTACAGCAATCCAGGATGATGCTGAAGGAATGAAAGGAAGAATAAAAGAATTAGAACAAGGAGCTGATGGAATTTGGAGATTCCACAAAATAAGAATTTGGGTACCTAAACAAGGAGAATTAAGAAATAAGATTTTAGAAGAAGCTCATAAATCTAGGTATACCATGCACCATGGAAATAATAAAATGTACCAAGATTTAAGAAATAATTTCTGGTGGATAGGTATGAAAAAGGATATAGCCAGATATGTTTCTAAATGTCTTACTTGTTCACAAGTTAAGGCAGAACACCAGAAACCCGCAGGTCTACTACAACAATTAGAAATGCCTGTATGGAAATGGGAACTCATAACAATGGACTTTGTTACTAAGTTGCCCAAAACCAGAAAAGGTAATGATGCGATTTGGGTAATTGTGGATCGATTAACCAAATCAGCTCATTTTCTACCCATAAAGGAAACCTTTAGCATAGAAAGGTTAGCCAAGTTTTATGTAGATGAAGTAGTATCTTTACATGGAGTTCCACTCTCCATTATATCGGATAGAGATAGTCGTTTCACTTCTCATTTCTGGACTAGTTTCCAAGAAGCAATGGGAACTCGACTAAATCTTAGTACTGCATATCATCCACAAACAGATGGGCAAAGTGAAAGGACAATACAAACTCTGGAAGATATGCTTAGGTCATGTGTGATAGATTTTGGTGGAAATTGGAATGATCATTTACCTTTAATTGAATTCTCCTATAACAATAGTTATCATTCAAGCATCGAAGCTGTAACAACCCTCGGTAAAACCAACATCCTCAGTATATTTTCCGACACCCTATTATGTCTTAAAATATTCCAATATGTTTTATATTACAACCCGTATGTGAAAACCGAGCCCAAAATAGATTATAACCTATGAAATAAAGTAAAAACATGAAAAATAGAGTTGAGGCGGGCCGCGTAGACCCACCCCAACATCTCACGCGGGCCGTATCAGGGTCTAAACCTGATATCGTTGAATCCTTTAGTCAAGGCGGGCCGCGTAAGCTTAAGCTTATATTTACGCGGGCCGCTAGAGATCATCAAACGCGGATACACCAGAGGCCGACACGTGTCGACATCGTGGCGGACCTACTAGCTGACCCAGCTAAGCTATTATGTTGACTGGTGTTGACGCGGGCCGCATAAGGCTTCGCCTTACCTTACGCGGGCCGCCTGAGAGTCAATATCAGCAACTATATAAAGGAGGCATTGGGTTTCAATTTCCGTCGCTCATTCTCAATTCTCAATCTCGAATTCTCTGATATTAGGCATATTTTGCAAGTATTATACCCCTAATTAGCGAGGTTCTGCTCCGTTGTAAGTATTATAACCCCAGTTTCGTAACAGTTACGCTGCCCGATTGATTTAGGGCTCCGTAACAACTGTCGTGGTTCTGCCCGACGTAGTTGTTGGAATGCCGTCTCGGGGAGGGTATTATTAATAATTTCAAAGGGTTATGATACTAACCAATGTACATTTGTATAAATTATAGATTATACCCAGGAAACCCTTACAAGAAGCCTAAGATAGCAAAGTGAGTAATCTCCTTTTTGTTAACAGTTTTTACAAAACCTTAAATGTTTTACAATGTGATTAAGCAGTGATTGAGTCTTTGTAGTTCTTCAATTACTGCTGTATGTTGGGGTTTTGTATACAAAATTTGCACTACTTGTGAGTAGTAAGTCAAGGTTGACAGTACGTTACAATTGGACAATGAGTTAGCCAATGTGTAATATGACCCACAAGTCAGTGGATTGATAGTACCAAATGGAGTAATTGTGTAGACATAAACATTGTAATCGTCCTCGATACTGTTTTAATCAATAAAATGTTTCTTGATTAAACTGGGATTCACTCACCAGTATTTCTGACTGACAAATGTTTTTAAAACGCGTTTCAGGTAACCCAATGTGACAGCCAATTAATAGAAAGCCAGCTGGAGAGCACTAAAGGCTTGGGGATAATGTGGCTATAAAAGTTACCTAATAAACGATGTTTTAAATTTAATAATATAGGGTTTGTCCCTATAAATATATTGTAATAAGAAACTTGGGTTTTGCCCATGTGTTTATTAATATCAATGATGGTGGTTTTACTCTGATAAACATTTCCTAACTACGGTCCTGATGTAAATTCCGCTGCGAGATTTAAATAAACCTGATACCACCATAACTGAGATCGCGTCCGCCCGTTCCCGGGAATAAGGGATCGGGGGTTGCGACAGAAGGTGGTATCAGAGCCTAGCCACTGGTCTGAGCCAAAGAAGTGTTCTGCTGACACTTGAAATTTTAAAATTTGTGTTAGGAAATAATAGAAATACGTGTATAACTGTAATTATGTGTTATGTGTTATTTGACTATTTGTTAGTTTTCAGTATGAGTGATCAAGGACCATCAGACGTGAATCGTCAGTTAGCTGATTCACCTAGGAGTGAAGGTACATCATCACAGCCTGCCCTTTCAGGGTATTCTGCTGATCAGGAGGAAGGAATATTTTCTTTTAGAGCCCAATCTGAAGAACCATTTCCTAATAAGAAACGAGGATGGTTCAGTAAAGAAGCTTTTGCTCGTAGGAAGAGAATGCGAAAATTGCAACAGCAAAGGGATTTAGCAGCCATTAAGCGAGAAACAGATGCTAATACTCAGGATATGCTTAATAGAAGCCTAGCTAATTTCCATATCCTAGCTACAACTGCTGCTGACCCAAGTTTGGAACAACTAGTAGCCCCACAACCACAAAACCCAGAACAACCCATGGAGATAGAAAATCTGGAAAACCAAGTGGAAATGCACGACTTTAATCAAGAAGAAATTCCTAGGGTACCTGCACCAAACCCCCTAGACCCGAATTATGACCCCTGGTGGGACGATAATAGGGACTTTGTGCAACGTTACCCTATCCAGGACTATCCACCCATACAGAATATAGAAGCCTACCCAGGTATGGACCCTTTAGATCCCTATTACCATGATAACTATATTAGGGAAATATTAAAGGATCCTTACCAATTTCAGGAACTGTCACCCCCATATCAGGAACCCGCACCCCAGATTCCAAACCCAGTCCGAGAACCTGCACCCCCAATGAGTGCAGAAAACGTGCAAGAACTTAGGAATTTTGGGGAGGAAATTTTAGAAAGCGGTGAGAGAATGCGTCAGGTGGGAGAACGTCTCGTATGGAAATACGATGAACGTAATATGGATTTTTGGATAAATCCATATCCGTGAATGAAATTGGGAAACAATGGTAGTAATAACAATATAATACAATAAAATAAAATATGTGTGTACGGATGCATAGTATTATTAGTGTAATTTTCTTTCTGTTGGTATTGTAATTTTTTTTTCTGTACTAGTGTGTAATAGACGCATAAGTATATGAAAAGAGTACAGTAGCAATGATCTACGTTTTTGGCTAGATTACGTGTCATGTGAATTATGATATTACTTATTATCTTATGATATTAATATGGGATAAATGTTTAAAATTCAGATGGCCGACGAAGAAAATCAAGGAAATCTAAATAACGATAATCAGAGTAACATTAACGTGGTTAATGAAAATCCAAGCATCAATAACAATGGAAATCAAGTGGATAATAGTGGTATCCAACACATAGTGGCACAAGGAATTATAGATGCAATGCCATTTATTCTTCAAACGGTTCAAGAAGCAAATAATAAAAGTAAACATAGTAGTAAGCGACCAATTGAACCAGAAAACAGCGTGAACAATGGACCTGTACTTCAATTGTCTATTCCCAAAAGAAGAAGAACCATGCCTTATGGTTGTTCTTATAAAGAATTCTGGTCTTGTAAACCAATGGAATTCTCAGGCAATGAAGGGGCCATTGCAACCCTATGCTGGATAGAGAAAACTGAAGCAGTTTTAAGGATAAGCAAGTGTGCTGAAGAAGATAAAATACTTTTTGCTTCTAATCTGTTTAAGAATGCAGCACTAGAATGGTGGAACACTATCCTCTAGACAAAAGGAAGTGATCAAACTTACAATATGGAATGGGAAGAATTTAAGAACAATGTAGAAAGGAAATTCTGCCCTCCTAATGAAAAGGAACAGATAGCAAACAAATTCCTAAATCTTAGGATGACTGGTGTAGATAGTAAGGGGTACACGAAATTATTCTTTGAATATGCTAGAATAGTGCCAACCCTTGCTTCACCAGAACCGGTGTTAATCTCCTGTTATATCTGGGGATTAATTGGAGAGATTAGACATGTAGTCAAGGCAGCTAGACCTCAAACTATAGAAGAAGCTGTAGAACTAGCCAATACCTTGACTGATGAATTAATCCGTACTAGAGAAGAAGACCAGAGGAGAAACCTAACCCAAAAGCTTACTCAAGAATTTCGTTCTGGAAATTTCAACCGTAGGAATATGGGTTCTACCTCTGCACCTTATTGCAAGGTTTGCAAGAAAAAGCATTCGGGAAAATGCTCCAATCTCTGCAATTATTGCAAGATGTCAGGACACAAGGAAAAAAATTGCAAGAGGAAGTCCAGTAATGGATTTTGCTACAACTGTGGAGAAAAAGGTCATATCAGGACAAACTGTCCGAAATTGGCTCCAGCTCCAGACAACAAGAATACTAAAAATGCTAGAGCATTTGTTTTGACTGCAGATGAAGCTAAGATGATCCCAGATGTTATAGCTGGTACGTTTTTAGTTAATGATGTCTTTGCTAAAGTATTATTTGACTCTGGTGCGAACCAAAGTTTTATTAATACATCATTTTGCAAATTACTAAATCAGTCATTAACTAAACTACCACAAGAATGTTTAGTAGAGACAGCAAATGGAGAAACTGTTAGAATTTTTAAAATCTTGCAGGGAGCAAGAATAGAAATTTTAAATCAGAAATTTATTGCAAATCTTTATCCCATGAATCTGGTAGGATTTGATGTTGTTTTAGGAATGGATTGGTTAATAGCCAATAAAGCCAGTATTTTATGTGATCAAAAGTTAATTCAAATAAATTCACCAAAGGGTAAAATGATCACAATTAAAGGAGATAAACCTTCTAGGTCTACTAAATTCATTTCTGTGATGAAAACTGCAAGTTGTATGAGAAAAGGTTCTATAGTGTATTTGATTTTTATAATCACTAACACTAAAAGAAAAGAACTAAAAGATATTCCAGTAGTGTCACAGTTTTCAGATGTCTTTCCAGAAGAATTACCAGGGCAACCTCCGAACAGAGAAGTTGAATTCAGAATTCACCTAATACCAGGAACATCACCAATTGCCAAAGCACCTTACCGTTTGGCACCTGCAGAAATGCAAGAATTAAAGAAACAATTAGATGAATTGTTAGAAAAATGATTTATTCAGGCAAGTTCGTCGCCATGGGGAGCACCGATACTGTTTGTTAAAAAGAAGGACGGATCAATGCGTATGTGCATTGATTACCGTGAATTAAACAAGGTTACGATTAAGAATCGGTACCCATTACCAAGAATCGATGATCTGTTTGATCAACTGCAAGGAGCTCGATTTTTCTCAAAAATCGATTTAAGGTCAGGATATCATCAATTAAAGGTACAGGAAGAGGACATTCCTAAAACCGCTTTTAGAACAAGGTATGGTCATTATGAATTTACTGTCATGCCATTTGGTTTAACCAATGCCCCAACTGCATTTATGGACATGATGAACCGAATATGTAAGCCATATTTGGATAAATTCATAATTGTATTTATAGATGATATTTTAATTTACTCTAAGAGTAAAGAAGATCATGCAAGGCATTTGCACGCACTTTTAAGCCTATTAAGAAAGGAAAAACTTTATGCTAAATTCTCTAAGTGCGAATTTTGGTTAGAACAAGTACAATTCCTTGGACACCTAGTCATTCATGAAGGAATTCATGTAGATCCAACAAAGATTGAAGCAATTACGAAATGGAAAACCCCTGAATCACCAACTGAGGTTAGAAGTTTCTTAGGACTGGCCAGTTATTATAGAAGATTTATTAAAGATTTCTCTAGAATAGCCATTCCCTTAACTAAGCTAACCTGTAAATCTGTTAAGTTTGAATGGGGAGTGAAACAAGAAGAAGCCTTTAGAATTCTTAAGCAAAGATTAACCCATACACCTATAGCATTACCAGAAGAAGCTAAAGATTTTGTAGTCTATTGTGATGCTTCTAAATTAGGTTATGGATGTGTATTGATGCAACGACAAAAGGTTGTAGCTTACGCATCTAGACAACTTAAAAATCATGAAGAGAATTATTCAACCCATGATTTAGAATTAGGAGCTATAATTTTTGCTCTTAAGATTTGGAGACATTACCTTTACGGTAGTAAGTTTACCATATTCACTGATCATAAGAGTCTAAGGTATGTTTTCAAACAAAAAGAGTTGAATATGAGGCAAAGACGCTGGATGGAATTTCTTAGTGACTATGACTGTGATATCCAGTATCATGAAGGAAAAGCAAATGTAGTGGCAGATGCTTTAAGCCGAAAGTATCATGAAAAGCCAAAAAGAGTACGTTCTCTTAAATTAAATCTGCAAGTAGATTTAAATAATCAAATAAGAGAAGCACAAGAGTCAGTAATCAAGGAAGATACTGAAAAGTTAAAAGGTATGTTAAAAGAATTAAAACAAGGAACAGATGGAATTTGGAGATTCCATGAGAAGAGAATGTGGATACCTAAATTAGGAAATCTACGCCATCGTATATTAGAAGAAGCTCATAAGTCCAAGTATACGATGCATCCAGGAAGTGACAAAATGTACCAGGATTTAAGGAAAAATTTCTGGTGGATAGGAATGAAAAAGGACATAGCAACCTATGTTTCTAAATGTTTAACTTGTTTACAAGTTAAAGCTGAACACCAGAAACCCTCAGGTTTGTTACAGCAATTAGAAATGCCAGCTTGGAAATGGGAATTAATAACAATAGATTTTGTTACTAAATTACCCAAAACTAGGAAAGGAAATGATACAATCTGGGTGATTGTAGATAGGTTAACTAAGTCAGCTCATTTCTTACCAATGAAAGAAACAATTAGTATGGAACAATTATCTAAATTGTATGTAAATGAAATTGTTTCTTTACATGGTATTCCTTTATCAATTGTTTCTGATAGGGATAGCCGCTTTACATCTCATTTTTGGTCAAGTTTCCAAAAGGCAATGGGAACCAAGTTAAAGTTAAGTACGGCTTATCATCCTCAAACGGATGGACAAAGTGAAAGGACAATTCAGACGATGGAGGACATGCTTAGAGCTTGTGTAATTGATTTTGGAGGTAATTGGGACGATCACTTACCTTTAATAGAATTTTCTTATAATAATAGTTATCACACAAGTATAAATGCTACACCATTTGAAGCACTTTATGGACGAAAGTGTCGAACCCCAGTCTGTTGGGCAGAAATTGGGGAAAAGCAACTATCTGGACCTGAGATAGTGCAAGAAACAACTGATAAGATTATTCAAGTCAAGGAACGACTGAAAGCAGCACGTGATTGACAGAAGAGCTATGCTGATAACCGACGCAAGCCGTTGGAGTTTCAAGTAGGAGATAAAGTATTATTGAAAGTCTCTCCTTGGAAAGGAGTGGTAAGATTCATCAAACGGGGAAAGTTAAGTCCCAGGTATGTTAGACCTTTTAAGATTATTAGAAGAATAGGACCTGTAGCCTATCAGCTACAACTGCCAGAGGAAATGGCAGGAATACATGATGTGTTTCATGTATCAAGTCTTAAAAAGTGTTTAGCCGATGAATCATTGATAGTACCTATTAAGGATATAGAGGTAAATGAACAACTCAAGCTTGTAGAAAGGCCTCTACAGATTGAAGACAGAAAAGTCAAGAATCTCAAACACAAGAGACTAGTTCTAGTCAAAGTGAAGTGGGACTCCAAAAGAGGACCTGAGTATACATGGGAACTCGAGTCAGAAATGCAAAAGAAATACCCGCATTTATTTCAGTACATCTCGAGGACGAGCTCTAAAACAAGGTGGGGAGAATGTAACAACCCTCGGTAAAACCAACATCCTCAGTATATTTTCCGACACCCTATTATGTCTTAAAATATTCCAATATGTTTTATATTACACCCCGTATGTGAAAACCGAGCCCAAAATAGATTATAACCTATGACATAAAGTAAAAACATGAAAAATAGAGTTGAGGCTGGCCGCGTAGACCCACCCCAACATCTCACGCGGGCCGTATCAGGGTCTAAACCTGATATCGTTGAATCCTTTAGTCAAGGCGGGCCGCGTAAGCTTAAGCTTACACTTACGCGGGCCGCTATAGATCATCAAACGCGGATACACCAGAGGCCGACACGTGTCGACATCGTGGCGGACCTACTAGCTGACCCAGCTAAGCTATTATGTTGACTGGTGTTGACGCGGGCCGCGTAAGGCTTCGCCTTACCTTACGCGGGCCGCCTGAGAGTCAATATCAGCAACTATATAAAGGAGGCCTCGGGTTTCAATTTCCGTCGCTCATTCTCAATTCTCAATCTCGAATTCTCTGATATTAGGCATATTTTGCAAGTATTATACCCCTAATTAGCGAGGTTCTGCTCCGTTGTAAGTATTATAACCCCAGTTTCGTAACAGTTACGCTGCCCGATTGATTTAGGGTTCCGTAACAACTGTCGTGGTTCTGCCCGACGTAGTTGTTGGAATGCCTTCTCGGGGAGGGTATCATTAATAATTTCAAAGGGTTATGATACTAACCAATGTACATTTGTATAAATTATAGATTATACCCAGGAAACCCTTACAAGAAGCCTAAGATAGCAAAGTGAGTAATCTCCTTTTTGTTAACAGTTTTTACAAAACCTTAAATGTTTTACAATGTGATTAAGCAGTGATTGAGTCTTTGTAGTTCTTCAATTACTGCCGGTATGTTGGGGTTTTGTATACAAAATTTGTACTACTTGTGAGTAGTAAGTCAAGGTTGACAGTACGTTATAATTGGACAATGAGTTAGCCAATGTGTAATATGGCCCACAAGTCAGTGGATTGATAGTACCAAATGGAGTAATTGTGTAGACATAAACATTGTAATCGTCCTCGATACTGTTTTAATCAATAAAATGTTCCTTGATTAAACTGGGATTCACTCACCAGTATTTCCGACTGACAAATGTTTTTAAAACGCGTTTCAGGTAACCCAATGTGACAGCCAATTAATAGAAAGCCAGCTGGAGAGCACTAAAGGCTTGGGGATAATGTGGCTATAAAAGTTACCTAATAAACGATGTTTTAAATTCAATAATATAGGGTTTATCCCTATAAATATATTGTAATAAGAAACTTGGGTTTTGCCCATGTGTTTATTAATATCAATGATGGTGGTTTTACTCTGATAAACATTTCCTAACTACGGTCCTGATGTAAATTCCGCTGCGATATTTAAATAACCCTGATACCACCACAACTGAGATCGCGTCCGCCCGTTCCCAGGAATAAGGGATCGGGGGTTGCGACAGAAGCTGCCCCATTCGAAGCATTATACGGACGAAAGTGCAGAACTCCAGTTTGTTGGGCAGAAATATGAGAAGGTCAATTGTCAGGTCCTGAAATAGTACAAGAGACGACCGACAAGATTACCCAAATCAAGGAAAGACTGAAGACGGCTCGAGATTGCCAGAAGAGTTATGCAGATAATAGACGGAAGTCGTTGGAATTCCAAGTGGGAGACAGAGTACTGTTGAAAGTTTCTCCTTGGAAAGGAGTTATTAGATTCGGTAAGAAAGGAAAGCTAAGTCCAAGATACGTAGGACCATTTCTGGTGATCCAACGTATAGGACCAGTTGCTTATCGTTTACAACTACCAAAAGAGCTAGTAGGAGTACATGACGTATTTCATGTATCCAACCTCAAGAAATGCCTATCAGACGAATCTTTGGTAGTACCTCTTCAAGATATAAAGGTAAACGAAAAGTTAAAATTTGTTGAGAAACCTCTTCAGATAGAAGTCCGAAAGATCAAATTTCTCAAGCACAAACGACTAGTGCTAGTTAAAGTCAAGTGGGATTCAAAGAGAGGAGCTGAATACACTTGGGAGTTGGAATCAGAGATGAAGCGAAAATGCCCCTACTTGTTCCAGTAAATCTCGAGGACGAGATTTTTATTTAGGTGGGGAGAATGTAACAACTCTCAATCAAAAGTACTATTTATTATTTTAATTTGTCCAATAGGAAATCCTAATTAAGACACCCAAGTGATCCTGCATAAACCCTAAAATTTTCAGAACAATCGGAATCAGGATCAGGGCCCCTAAAACTCAGGGGGGGTAAATTCCCGTTAGTATTATCTAAACAGTTTTACGTGTAAATTGAATTTGCATGAACGGCCAACTCACCTGAGCTATGCAGACATGGGGCTACTCTATACTAGAGTGGCACCCCTCGCGCCACGCTACGGTCCCTCGCGCCACGCGAGGGAGCCGTTTTCCAGGTATAAATAGGGGAGTCTGGTACTTGCAATTGTGCGTTAGTTCGACGTTCAAACTCAAATTGTACGTTGAGATATTGTCTGAATACTACAAAAACACACACAGATCACGAAGTGCTGCCGCAAAACAGGGTAATAACTCGATCGTTGTTACGATTCAATGTCCGATCGATTAAACTATCCAATGGATGTTTAAGTGCTGCCCACATTAGGGTTTATGCTTTGTCATTCGTCGTTAATTCGATGGATGTTTAAGTATCGCACTTTGTCATTCGTTGTGAAGGTTTAATCTCGTGAGTTATCGTAAATGCTGTATTAGTTACTAACCTAGTTTGTGTGCATTGTTATTTAAACTAGGTTATCAAGGCTAATCAGTAGGCTAAGCTCTATTCATATTAAATCTGCAATGTGAGTCATTCTCTTTTTATCAAATTACTTTACAAAACCCTATTTATTTCAAAGTTATAATTACAGGGATTAAGTCTTTGTAATCTCCAAGTTACAGCCGGTATGTGGGGTTTTGTATACATTACTTGATAATCGTCACCATTGGACAACGGGTTAGCCAATGGGTGATATGACCATAGTCACAGAAGCGAGTCGAGTGACAAATACCGTTGGGTAATTGGTTGATATATAAACATTGTAATCGCTCTTAATACTGTAAATTATAACAAACGTGTCATTTTAGTAAAAAGAATGATTCACCAGTATTTCCCGCTGACAAAACCTTTTTCAAACATATTTCAGGTGATCTGTTGTGATCCAGGAAAAAGTGACGCGAAGCACTACAAGCTTAAGGAAGTGGCTCAATATAAAATAAAGAAACATGTTTTTTGTAAAAATAAATATTTCTCCGTGAAATCATATGATTGTAAACTACCGGGTTTTATCCCGAGTTGTAAAATAAAATAATCAGGAAATTGCAGTTTTAAAAAGATCCTGGTAAAATCTTCTGCTGTTAAATAAATACCACGGGATTTTCTGTCCCGCGGCTCCTGAAACGGGTCAAACCGGGTCGGGGGCCGTGACACATAGGTTTTGTGAAAATAGGATTCATGACTTGAGTTTAAAGAAACTGTTTAATAAAAAGTAGCCATGAATCTTGTTGAGTGTTCCTTTCATGAATCATTTGAAAAGTGATAAATAAACCAAATGATATATATGTATAAAAGAACAATGTATGGTTAAGTGAATAACCAAGTAAAAAGAGTATGTGTAAGTTAAGTTATTTGTAAAACGATGTTTATGTGAAGATTGTATTGTAGATGTAATATGTGTAGACTGAAATGGTTTAAATAACTCTACAATATGTAATACCATAAAAGCACTTATATATAGGAAGTACCAGCGGCGTATCCACCATGTTTTTATCGTATTACACGTCGCCTCGTTACTTAAATCACTTACCCAAACAACCACCAAAATGTATTATTTAACAATTGTAGAAATGGTTATGTATGGTCAAATACGATTCACACGGTTCAACAGTTACAAACGGTTCACATAATCAAATGGTTACAACGGTTCACATAGTCAAATGGTTACAACGGTTCACATATTCAAATAGTTACAACGGTTCACATAGTCAAATAGTTACAACGGTTCACATAGTCAAATAGTTACAAACGGTTCACAATGTAATATAATGTGTTCATATGCTGGATGAGCATATGCAACAAAATGTAATGTAAAACAATGTACTAAGTATGCTAAGTTAACATACAAAGCATAAAAGTTATGTAAATCAATGTGCTAGCATGCTCAGTCAACATACATAGCAGAAATGTAAAGTAAAACAATGTACTAAGTATGCTAAGTAAACATACTTAGCAAAACAATGTAAGGTAAATCATGTACTATAAATGTACTAATGAACATAGCAAGTATATGATGTGAAAACAGGAAAGCACGAAAGTAACAAGTAGGCACATGTGTTTCACCCCAAAACAGTTTGAAAACAGTAAAAGAGGGGTCTATGTACTCACTTGAGATTGCCTAGAAGTCCTTGCGTAACAACCAAACAATGCTAGAGATCACGGAAATCAAACGACACCTAATATAGGTAACTATGTTAATAAACCGGACCTAAATCGGATGATCGGATAGAATGAGGGTTCGTAAACCAAACGAGTATGGGAACTCATGTAATATGGTTTAACAAAGCCTACATACTAAATGAAACCTAACCTAAGTGCTTACGACCCATTACGACCCGTTTAGGTAGCTTATGCTATTTTAACGCGTCGTTCGCGTAAAACGCGTTCGGAACGCCTAACTAGTCCTATGATAAGTAAAATATGCCTTAACATGTCTAATATTGTTGCCGAATCAGTTTAGATATCAAAAATTATGTTACATATGCTTTAAAGTAGATTTTGGCGTAAAAAGGGCATTTTGGTAATAAACCTAAGGCATATAAACTACCTATCATACAACTAACTAAACGTCGTGACCATAAGGTATAACCTTGGAAGGTGATTCCCTATACAACTATGGTCACCTAATGTATGTGATCGGATCCTAAAGATCGACCAAACGGGTCGGGTTCGAAAGTATAAGCGATTGTTTAGATCGCTTACCTTACGACCCTATATAAGCACTAAACTAAAAGTGATGAGCTAAGCATGTTAAAACATGCTTAACTAAGTTAGAAAACAAGTTTGGTATCAAAACAAACGGTTTTGATACCTAAAAGTAGTTTGGTAACAAAATACGCAAGAATACGCATTTTGGCCGAAACTACCACTCGTCACTGAGCCTAGATAACTTGGTAATCAGTAGGTATAGTCACAAGGGACTATAACCATCGTGATTACGCTCACGTTGCGAAGTTCAACCGAACTTCGTGTTGACCATAAACTGGTCAATGCAGAAACGTTAAAAGAACGAAAGAATACTTACAGAAGGTCCCCGCAAGCTCTTGATCCGATTTACTCTCAGGTATGAAGCATAAACTTCAACTTAGAGAGCCAAAATCAGATTCAAGTGTGAGTTTGCAAGGAAATGAAGGTGGGTATTTATAGGAATTCAAGAACCGTTAAGATCGTTCATCGAAAACTGAGCTTTGATCTGGACCTTACATGTGTGCCCATGGTTTTCTAAAACCATGGGAGCCCCTAATAATGGACTAGGTTCATTGAATACCAGCCCATGGTTTTGTAAAACCATGGGTTAAAACCATCAACACTTCAAAACGGACTAGGTTCATTGAATCTTGTCAGAAATTTCAAAAATGGTCCCTACACTTGTAAAACTTGATTTTTTTGCATTTTTAAGCCCCGTTAACCACATTTCAAGGCTCTAAAATAAAGTTAAAGTATAAGGAACTCAAAACATGCTCAAAGTATCTCGGATGTCGGTTCGTTTGGCCGTACGGTTGCGTTGTTCGGTTAATTACGACGGAAGTCGTAACGGACGCGAAAACGATCCAAATTGCGAAACGAATGAAGTTTTATCATGCCAAACACTAAAATAAAATATTTTAATGCTTACATAAATTTTTGGATGTCCGGATGTATTCAGAACGTAAGTTATGCGCGAAAAATGCAAACTTGTGCACTTTTTGATGCTTTTAGTCCCTGAATGACCCAAAAGTTTATTTTAGCACACCGAACCCCTCAAAGCCTATTTCTAAGCTATGTAAAGGATATTTATGGTATGTTTAACTTATGGTCTTGTTTCGGAATGTCTGTTACAGTACGAATCGCCGTACTTTCGCAGTTTGTCGAATTTAGTCCCTGTAAGCGAATTAACTTGATTTTTGCCATACCAAAGCCTTCAAAACTTATTTCTAAGTTATGTAAAGGTTATTTAAGGTATGTTAAGAATATGTTGATGTTCCGGAGTATTTTTCGCGTTTAAACTGATTACGTTTACGCACCAGTTTGCGTATAACTCTCCAGAAAGCGATTTAAAGCTTGAAATCGAACAAGAATTGATATGTGCAAAAGATACACATATTTATACAAATCCCAAGTATGAAATACAATATTTCATTGGTTTGGTATTTGTTTGATGGTCACAGTGACACAGGTGTCACACTCGCTATCCCATAATAATGGCCTAGCGTGTAAGAACTTTAGTGATATTGAGTGTGTTTAGTACACAAGTGATATAAAGGAACTACATTAACTAAGTGTGTTGGTGTTTAGGAGGTTCGGCATTTGGCATGGTATTTTTGAAGAGGGTATTTGCGCATCATTTGATCCTCGGGCTCCCATGTGAACTCCAGTCCACATTTCGAATTCTAACGAACTCGTACAATAAGGATCTTGATGTGCTTAAAGGTTTTGACTTCCCTATTCATAATTTCAAGTGGTTCTTCGATAAAGCACAATTGGTCAGCTCTTTGAGTGGTACACACAAGTGTCTTATCGGATAGACACTTCTTTAGATTGGAGACATGGAAAACGTTATGTACTCCATTGAGTTCTTCGGGTAGATCCAATCTGTAGGCCACGTACCTATTCTTTCCACAATTTTGAATGGTCCAACGTACCGCGGATTCAACTTGCCCCGTTTCCCAAAACGAACCACACCTTTCCTAGGTGAGACTTTCAATAAAACCTTATCACCAACTTGGAATTCCAATGGTTTTCGGCGTTTATGAGTAAAACTTTGCTGACGGTCAGGAGTTGCCACCATACGATTCCCGATCTGGACAATCTTCTAAGAGGTTTCAAGCACGAGTTCAGGACCTGTGTGTTGGTTGTCTCTGACTTCAACCCAACAGAGAGGGGATTGACATTTCTGTCCGTACAACGCTTTGAACAGTGTTGCCAGCTGAATGTTAGAATGGTAACTATTATTGTAGGAGAATTCCACCAGGGGTAGGGGATGTGTGTGAAATACAACATATAAATTATATCAAATACGGCGTAAAATCAACCCTTTTTCGGTACTAATACTGGAAAAAGCTTGTTTCTTTGTTCCTTTTTAATTAAAGGGTCAAAAGAGCTTAAACGCACAAAATGAGCAAAATAACATCAAAAATCAACATAAATACAAAGAAGGAGAATTGACACGACTCGCCAAGCCCCCATCCACATCCAAACCAACAAAATAACAAGATCAGAAGCCCTGGCACGGGGCCGTGCCCAGTCAAGATTCTCTGAAGAAGAACAGGACAACAACAAAAGACAAAATAGATAGACAACACGGGGTTGTGCTAAGGCAACAAGGGGCGAGGTTAACACTAAGATTTGTAGAATCTGAGATAGTACAGCAAGTACAGTAGCCACGGGCCATGCCGTTGATGCACGGGGTCGTGTTAGTACAAGACCTGACACTGCAGTTAATGAGGAATAGAGAGAAGATGGCCACGGGGTCGTGCCAGAAGGTCACGGGGCCATGGTGAAGCTCTGTTTTCAGCTATAAATAGGGGTGTTAGGTTTCATTCCAATCCAACACTTGGCAGACCACTTCTCTCACACTTGCCACCACTCCACCACCACTACAACACCAACACCCACCACCATCATCCATCTTTCATCATTTAGAGTGTGTAGTAGTCTCGGGATCCAAGATTGATGGTAAGAGTTCTTGAAAAACAAAGGTCGTGCTTAGCTAAACTCTTACATCACTTGGTGAAGATAAATCTTTTATGTATTAGTTTTGATTTCCAACATTTGGCTCCTTTTTATTTGGGTATGTATTAATGACTTGAATAACTAGTTTTTTATATTGAAGGCGAATTTATTTAACTATTCTTCATGTGTCGTTGATTCACACATTCGTGTTTTTACGGTCTATATAAAGCACGTTAACTACTTGGAAGGGGGTTAGAAGGGTGGTTGGGTAATTCTATGTCTCGTTCAGTGTATAGATCGTGCGAGAATCTAATTCAAGTTTAGTAAGACTTCACGAGTGGGCGGTACTATTCGCCTTGGGAGAAGTAAGAAACCGCTTGAATCCCTTATCTATAAACTACTATTAAAACTTTAAACCAACCCTGCGAGGACTGTATCCCTGCTGACTCAGACCAAAGGGTTGAGGGTAACGCTGCCTGGAAGGGGGCCTACCACTTTTCGCATTAATAACTTACTTAATTATCTTTCAATAATCCGACCTTGCGGGACTGTATCCCTGCTGACTCAGACCAATAGGTTGAGGGTAACTCTGCCTGGAAGGGGGCCCTACTACTATAACTTAAAGATAATCTCTTAAAATTCCCAAAGTGCGAAAATCATTAAAGGATACAAAAAAGAGAAGTTGAAACCAAGTGATTCCTTCTTGTCTATCTGTTTTTCCTTATATTTAGTTTTTACTTTTTAGTTTATCTTTTTATAACTTTCGAAAACCTTTTATCAAAATTTGGTTATATTAGACGTTAACGATAAGCCGGTACTAAAAGCTCTGTGTCCTTAGACGACCTCGGTATCTTGCCATCACTATGTTATGTCCGCGATGGGTGCACTTGCCCTAACGTGTGTAGAGTGATAGTATTATATCGTGTTTTTATAAATTTAAAACTTGATTCGAGAGCAAAAAAAGGGGTTAAAATATATCTAAAATATATACTCACACACACACGTCAAGTTTTTTTGCGTCGTTGTTGGGAACACAAGGATTTTAAGAAAGCTTAAAATTAACGGCCTAATCATTTTTATCTTTTCTTTTTAGATTTTTCTTCTTTTTCCTCAATTTTCTACTTTCTGCAGGAATAATACGGAGCCGTGATTGATCAACACGGGCCCTGTTATACCTAAATAAACACAAATTGACCGATTCATTTTCGAACAAAAATTTATGTTAAAATGCCGGCCAACTGAAAACATCCACAAAAATAAACACAAAATGTAATATATTTGACAGGGCTCATTTTTGATAAAAGTTACATTGAAACGTAAAACGTCAATTTATACCCGATGTGTACATGAAATTAAGCACGTAAAACTTAAGGGGGTGTCAAAATGACATGTTACAAAGTTTTTATAAATTTAGAGTTTCTAAATGTCGATATTAAAAATTGAGGGATGAAATTCACAAAAGTTAAAAAATCAAATTAAGGCTGAGGAGTAAAATTCATAAAAATAAAAAAAAAATTATTGTAGCTAACAACTAACTTGATCAATTATATAAGAGTTAATTGCCCGGATAGTCCATGTAGTTTGCCATTTTTTCACCTTTATTCCTCACAATTTCAAAATAGCATGTATAGTCTCTGTGGTTTAACAAACTATTACTCGATAGTACCTGTAATGGATGAGTGTTAATAATTCAGTTAAGTGGGTGTAAAATTAGAAAATATCCTTATAATTACAAAAGACTAGAAAAACAAATAACTTTTATAATAAAAATAAAAACTTTAACCTTTCCTCCCTCATCATCAGAGATACCCCCAAATTCCCTGAAACATCATCTCCTACCACCTTCACACCTCCAAGTTCACCACCACCAGTAAACACCATCTTTGACCACCTTCACACCTCCTGTCACTGTGAACCACCGCTGCAACGACCATTATCCATCTGCACCACTCAAAACACCACACCCAACACCACAACTCTCGTATTTGCGGCGAAATGGCCACTGATTTGCAGATGGTGGCGGAGAGTGATAAAGTGTCAGAATCGACGTCGTTTTGCATTTTTAACTTTTCAACGGGGAGATTAGCGGTGTAGCTGGTGACGGAGAGTAATAAAGTGTCGGAGAGTGTTTGTGGGAGCTAGCGGATGAGGTCACGGATATTGAATTTGGCAGGAAGTCGGAGATGTTGGATAGTAAGGTTTTGAGATCGGAATCTTTCGTTTCGATTAGTGACCATTTGCAGATTGGGATTAAGGTTTTAGAGTTAGGGTATTATAAGGGTATTTTTGTAATTTTACACCCACTTAACTGAATCATTTAACGCCCATCCATTACAGGGACTATCCGAGTAACAGTTTGTTAAACCACAGAGACTATACATGCTATTTTGAAAAGATAGAAGCTAAATGTGAAAAAATGACAAACCACAAGTACTATCCGGACAATTAACTCATTAAATAATAATGACTTTCAAAATGTCTTAGTTTTTTGAAAATTATCTTAATAAGACTGTGGGGGTATGGGGCTTGGGTTGGGGCGTGGGTTGGCTGAAAACGCCCAAGCCACCACCCCGGGTGGGCTTGGGTTGGGGCGTGGCCCAAGGGGCGGGAGTTTGAAGCCGGGCGTGGGGCGGGTCTATACGTATGACATGGCGGGTTCTCGTTGGCCAAATCAAACTAGCCGTTGGCCAACGGCTATGTTAAAAAAAAAATTCACTATAAAACTCACACCTCTATTCCTTTTTTTTACCACATTCAACCACAATACACTACACATCTTCTATAATCATCTTTATTCTCATTCTACAAAATGAAAAATGCATCCGCATAATCGTGGTTATGACCCGAACAACCCGTGGGCATTCCAAGAAAATACTAGCCCACCACCTAATCGTCCCACGCCTCATCCATTTTTAATACACTCCTCTATGCCCGATATGGCGAGTTATGCATCGTATCTCGGGAATCGTGTGTTTACTAACTTCCCACACACCGACGATTCGATACCTAGCCTGTTTCCACAAACGCCCATCAACCTTTCACCAACCTCCATCAACCTTTCCCAAATCGAAACCGTCCCCGAAACTCAACCACCCAACGATGGTCCTTCCGCATCCAAACCCATCAAAAAGAGAAGTCATAATAAAAAACCGAGGCGAAGAAAGAACTTGAAACCGCCAAACGAAAACAACAAAAATGGGTCGTTAATGAAGAACTTGCATTGGCGAGGGCTTGGCTTCAACAATCTCAACATCCAACTTTAGGTATTTTTAAATATTTTGTAGCCCTTATTTTAATATTTATGGTTATTTTTTATATAACTTTGTAATATATTAAATTTTGTTTTTATTAAAATAGAAAATTCTCAACATCAAAGCCATTTGTGGGAAGCGATTAGTAAAGCATTCCATGAAGAACTGGGAAGGGAGACTTATCGTGAAAACGATAGCTTATCCTCGAAGTGGAGCGAGATAAGCGGCCAACTTACAAAATTTAGTGTTTTTTTAAGTAAAGCAAAGCAAAACCCAAAAAGTGGTGAAACCGAAGCCGACTGTGTGACAAATGCATTGGTTACATTCAAAACAAATGTGGGGAGCGACTTCCATTTCATGCATTGTTGGGAGATTTATAAGTTCCATCCAAAGTGGGCGAATATCCCCAGTGGAAGTGAAACTAACACGTCTTCCAAAAGGTCAAGGGCCTCGTCCCAAGCCCAATCTGATGCACGAGATCAAGAGTTGGAGGACCTTTTGGATGATTCGCCAAACCGGCCTGAATACGAAAGAGATGCCGCAAAAAGGCGCGCTCAAAAATCAAGATCGGGTACGGCATCGCCTTCAGTTGGGAGTTCGGGGTCGCGTAGGGGAGTATACAACGATCAGTTGGATGACATTGCATGCAAATTATATACATTCAACGTATTCCAACAACAAAGGGCCGAAATTCGGAAGAACAAAGAAGCTCGGGATGCCCTGAAATAAAGACGAGATGATATGAAATTTCTCGCCCAGCCCATTGATCACCTAGAGAGTGAAGAGCTGGAACTAATGTTGGAGACGAGAGAAGAGATAAAGAAAAAATATAAGCGTTAGGAAATTTTTTATGTAATTTTCTTTATTTATGTAATTTTCTTTATTTAAAAAACATTAAAAAAATTTAAATATTTTGTTTTTTAAAAAATATAAAACAGTCATTTGGGCTGGCCACGCCCCAAACCCCCGCCCCACCATACCGTGTTCAAGGTGGGTCAGCCCAGCAAAGCCCCCCAAGACACGTGTTAACCCATGGCCCCAAACCCCCGTCTCACCATACCCCACGGTCTAATAATACTCACTTCAAAAAAGAATTCACATCCACACCAAAGAGATAAGCCTATCTACTCCTTCCTTGTTCTTATTGGTGGATGCTGATTTCCATGGTTGACCATTGACCAAGACTACATAACATAAACCGTTTACCAATAACACTGGAATCACTGAAACAACTATAACGAAAATCACCACCTACATCTAAAATCTCATTCATCAATCAAGCATAACCAATGGCTGAAATCGTGGCGTCTTCTTTCCTATCTGTGGTCTTTGACAAGCTGGCCTCTCTAGCTTGGGAAACTCTTGCTCCATACTTTGAAACCGATTATGATACAGAGAAACTGAAGAGGTCGTCACTCCAAATCCAAAGTCTGCTCGCTGATGCTTCTCAGAAGGAGACAACCAATCAGTTTGTGAAACGATGGCTCAATGATCTCCGACATTTAGCGTACGATGTAGAAGATGTACTCGACGAGTTAGCAACTGATGCTATCCATCGTGAGTGGACTGACCAATCAGAAACCCACACCAGCAAGGTTAGAAAGTTGTTCCCAAATCCTTTCTCAAAGCGTTCATCATATAGTAGGACTATGAAGGACAAGATAGATGTCATTACCACCAAGTTACAACAGCTACTAGAGGAGAAAGATGCTCTTGGCTTAGTTGTCATAGAGGAAAGTAGGTCAACAAATGTAAATAGAAGATTACAAACCTCTATGGTCCATGAATCTAGTATTTTTGGTCGGCGAGTAGAGAAAGAGGCACTGGTCCACAAGTTGCTCCGGGATGAACCGTGTGGTCAAAACTTTAGCGTGGTACCCATAGTTGGTATGGGTGGGGTGGGAAAAACTACCCTAGCTAGACTTGTGTATGACGAACCAGAAGTCACGGAACACTTCAAACTCAAGGCATGGGTTTGTGTTTCGGATGAGTTTGATAGCTTTGGTATTAGCAAAGTTATCTTTCAATCTGTGACAGGGGAAACCACGGAATTTAAAGATTTAAATCTGCTTCAAGAAGCTCTTAGAGATCACCTAAGGGAGAAGAGATTATTATTGGTATTAGATGATGTTTGGAGTGAAAGTTGCAAGGACTGGGATACACTGGTTGGCCCGTTTTATGCATGTGCTCCTGGAAGTAAAATCATTATGACAACACGGAAGGATCAGTTGCTTAAAAAGTTGGGTTACGGCAATCTAGGCCGGTTGCGAACCTTGTCACATGACGATGCTCTTTCTTTACTTGCTCTACACGCATTGGGTGTATCTAATTTTGATTCACATTTGTCACTCAAACCACATGGTGTAGGTATTGTGAAAAAATGTGATGGATTACCTTTAGCTTTGAAAGCAGTTGGAAGATTTTTGAGCACAAGAATAGATGAAGAAGGGTATTGGAAGAAAGTATTAGATAGTGAGATATGGAGGTTACCGGTTGAATGTGAAATTGTCCCAGCTCTTATACTTAGCTATCATGATCTTTCTGCACATTTGAAGCAGCTGTTTGCTTATTGTTCCTTGTTCCCCAAGGACTGCTTGTTTGACAAGGAGGACGTAGTTCAATTATGGAGGGCAGAAGGGTTTTTGCAGCAGTCAACTCCAAGCGATTCAAATAAAGAATGTTTGGGTCATGAATACTTTGATGAGTTATTGTCAAGGTCATTTTTTCAACATGCACCTAACAACGAATCATTGTTTGTAATGCATGACCTTATGAATGACTTGGCGAAATCTGTTGCTGGCGAGTTTTTCTTGAGATTGGAGAATATTAATATGGAAGAAGCTTTGGAAAAGTACCGCCATATGTCATTTGTTTGTGAGGGATGTGTAGCTTACAAGAAGTTTGAAGCGTTTAAAAGAGCTAAGAGTTTGAGAACTTTCATGGCAGTGTCTGTTGGGGTTGTGGGGCAATGTTATTTCTACTTATCAAATAAGATTTTGGTTGACTTACTTCCTGAATTACCATTGTTAAGGGTTCTATGCTTGAGTGGTTCTAAAATAAGTGAGGTACCCGAGTCAGTTGGTAATTTGAGGCACTTGAGGTATCTTAATCTATCTAGAACTAGAATCACACAATTACCTGAAAATGTTAGCAATCTCTATAATTTAGAGATGTTGATATTATTCGGTTGTCGTAGTTTAGCAAAGTTGACCAACAACTTCTTAAAGCTTAAGAACTTGCGGCATCTTGACATCAGGGATACCCCAAATTTGCATCAGTTGCCTTTGGGGATTGGTGAGTTGAAATGCCTACAAACTCTCTCCAAGTTCATTATCAGAGGTGAAAGTGGTTTCGAAATAACCAAACTTAAGGACTTAAAGAATCTATGTGGGGAATTTTCCATTGAGGGTTTGGACAAAGTGCATAATGCAATGGAAGCACGGGATGCGAACTTTTCACAAAAGAGGCTTAATGAGTTTACGGTTGTATGGAGTGAAGCCTCAGCAAACGAAATGCTTGCAAAGGAGGTGCTTAATGAGCTAAGGCCTAGTAACGATTATCTAAAA
This sequence comes from Helianthus tuberosus, assembly GCA_030545235.1. Lineage (NCBI taxonomy): Eukaryota > Viridiplantae > Streptophyta > Magnoliopsida > Asterales > Asteraceae > Helianthus > Helianthus tuberosus. Next base: position 121,183,305 of record CM060427.1, read on the forward strand.
CAACTCAACATTGTGTTATATGGTGGATTAGAGTTTCCAAATTGGGTTGGTCATCCCTCGTTTCAACGACTAAAGCATGTGTCAATACGTAACTGTAAAAAATGTACATCTCTACCACCTCTTGGGCAGCTAGCGTCACTTAAGAAGTTATTTATTGAAGGTCTGGATGGGGTGAAAGTTGTGGGTTTGGAGTTACTTGGGACTGGTAGTGCATTTCTTTCACTTGAAATTCTACATTTAAAAAATATGGGAGGGTGGGAGAAATGGTCAACCAATAGTGGGGTTGTGTTTCCCCTCCTGCAAGAGCTTCATATAGAAGATTGTCGTAATTTGATTGAAGTCACATTTAATGCACTACCTTCATTGAATGTTCTAGAGTTATATAAGTGTCCTAATTTGGTTGAAGTGTCAGTTGAAGCACTACCTTCATTGAATGTTCTAAAGCTAAATGGATGTGATAGTGATGTGCTGAGAAGGCTGGTTGAAATAGCTTTAGCAGTCACTGAGTTGGAAATAGAAGATATTTCAGGGTTGGATGATGTGGTGTGGAGGGGTGTTATAAAGTATCTTGGGACCATTGAAAAATTAACCGTAGAAAACTGTAATGAATTAAGATACTTGTGGGAATCAGAAGCAGCTGCGAGTAAGGTTCTTGTGAATTTACATCATTTGAGTGTGTCCAGTTGTGGTAATTTGGTGAGTTTAGGAGAGAAAGAAGAGGGGGATAATTGTAGGAGCGACCTTTTAACATCTCTTAAGTCGTTGCGTATACTTTCATGTGAGAATATCAAGTGTTGCAGTTGTCCATATAACATTGAAGTGTTGTCTATCTTCTGGTGTAGTTCAATAACTGATATCTCCCTACCAACAGGAAGTGAAAAACTCAAGTCACTTAGGATTCATGGCTGTAAAAAACTACTGGAAAGGGAGTGGGGAAGACAAAAGATGCTTGAAGATGTAGCGATAATTGGTTGGCCAAATCTAAAATCAATCATTGAACTGAAGTACTTGGTTCACCTCACCACATTGAGTATATCTGATGGTGAAAATCTGAAATCAATCATTGAAGTCAAGTACTTGGTTCACCTCACCACATTGAGTATAGAAGATTGTGAAAATCTGGAGTCATTTCCTGATAATGAGTTGCCCAATTTAACCTCATTGAAGAAACTGGTAATAGTAAAATGTGGGAGTATGGATGCTTCTTTTCCTCGTGGGATTTGGCCTCCTAATTTGTGTTCCCTAACAATAGGGGAGTTGAAGAAGCCCATCCTAGAGTGGGGCCCACAGAATTTTCCAACTTCACTAGTGGAACTATCCTTATACGGTGGTGGTGAGGATGGAGTGAGGAGTTGTAGTCAGCTTTCTCTTCTTCTTCCTTCATCTCTTGCTTCTCTTGAAATAAATGGATTTGAGAAATTGGAATCAGTTTCAATGGGATTCCAACACCTCACTTCCCTCCAACATCTGAGGTTTTGGAGATGCCCTAATCTGAAGAAAGTATCCCATCTCCAACACCTCACCTCCCTCCAACATCTTCTTTTTCAACAATGCCCAAACATGATGGATCTACCAGAAATGATATTGCCTTCACTTTTGAGTTTATATATATGTTTGTGCCCAAAACTGAAAGAAAGATGGAGTAAAAGTGGCAGTCACTGGCCCCTCGTCTCCCACATCCCCTGGATCTACATATAATGATCATGAAGTCAATAGAAGGTCTCTCTCTCTCTCTCTCTCTCTCTTTAATGATTTTAAATCAAATTACTTATTTATTTTGCTTAGAGTTGAGACCTTGTTTTCATGCTGTTTTAAATATCAGTATAATTGTCGAGATCTTGTTTTATTGAGTTTGTGTTTATTTGTCAGTCAGTCAGGGGAAACTTGTTAATGAAGTTGGTTGAGGTCCTGTTGTGATGAAATGAAATCCTGGAGGGCTGGAGTGTTGTTGCTGTAAAGTGCAAGGATCAAAGTTGAACTTATGTTATTTGGTAATTATTTGTACTTATGTTACAAACCTGTTTTATTGTTGTTAATGATGATAATGGTTATAAGGTTGAAACCTGGATACCAAACTTATTGTGTCCCATGACCAAGTAAGAAGCGACTATTATTAAGAAGTGGCTACTCGGTATGGTTGATGGAGGATGGGCCTCCACGTCAGCGCCACGTTGGATGGGTGTGAGGATGGACCGAGGGAAATGGTGGACGTGCCTAAAATATATATGTATATGTTGTATGTATATGTGTGTGTTTGAAGAAGATGCAACAATTTTTGTCCTTTACCTCCCGTCTTCATCGTCCCAACCCCGACGTTCAAGACGCCGACGAGCCACTCGGAATGGACGCCCGCCAACACCGAGTGGTCTAATAGGCAAGTTGTTTGATGGTTTTCCTTTCTTTCTTTGAGTCCTACAAGTTTTAATATTTTACGTTTTATGCAGTACCATACAAATGAAAAGTCAATTCACTTCTTTTGGTCTCCCACAAAAAGGTTGCATAAATGGGAAAGACGCCGAGGCCCATTGAAGATTGATTTATTCAATTTAATTTATGCCTTCCCAAGAAAAAATGATGATCTTATATGCTAACCAATAATTCAATATTATATGAAATCAAAAGTTTTCCTCTTTTATAAATACTTTATTAGTTCATTTTCAAAAACAAGTACAATTGATCTTGACAACATTAAATTAAAACCTATATAAGTTTGCAAGTTTTTTGTGCATAAGCACTTGTACATTGTGCTTTATGAGTTTTTCAAAAAAAAAAAAAAACTTAATTTTCCACTTTCAACCTAAAAGTTTTATCTTTTACATTTTAACCCCCTTTTTTTTTACTTTTAACTCTAAGTTTTCCATCTTTTATAATTTAACACAACACTTTGTTATTTACAACTTTGGTCCCCCATACTTTTTATCTTTTGCAAGTTTTTCGTTTTACGTTTCGCTCTAAATTTTGCGAGATAACATGTCGTAGAGTGCATGTGAGGTTCAACTTTTTTGCTCTATTTTTTTTCATATTTGACAGACCCGTCGCAACGCGACCATTTTTCCCCTTTCGTAAAGTTCGTCGCAACGGGCAGGTCGTAGATAAACTAAGTTATTATTTTCTACATTTTACGTTTCTGCTTAATTTCTTCGCATTAAGACACTGTAACGGGTGTGCATGGTTCAACGATTTTAGTCTACTTTTCGTTCTGTGTAATTTTTACCATTTTATCTATTTTATTTTTACGATGTTGAGAGTCGATGTCGTTGTGGCATTGGTACTACTTGGCACGGTTTTACGAATGTTTTTAACCCATTAAATTTTTTACTAATATTTTCTTTCGGTTTACCCCTATTCTTCATTTGCTTAAAAACTAATTTTTGTGTGCATATTTTATGTACCGGTATGTATAAATATGATTTGTTCTATATTCCGACGTAAACTTTTTTATAGACGAGTCAGGTCAAATATAATACGTTTTCGTTTACAGAAACCATTTTTACGTGCATATTTTTACGTACGTTTTGGTATAAATTCAAGTTGTTCTACGTTTTGAGGTAAACTTTTTTGGGAAATGATTTAGGTCAAATATAATATGTTTTCGTGTTTATTTTATGTATGTTTCGTAAAGTTTGTTTCGAACCGAGTGGAGTCAAATTATGGTTTTTTTCTCCCTTTTTTTCAAAAGCTCTAATTAATCCATTTCGATTACATGTGCATATTTTCCTTCATACCTGTTACGTTTTATGTGTATGAGTTGGGTCACATATAATACGTTATGATTGTTCGATATGAATTCCATTTACTTTACGTTTGATCCAATCACAATGCTTATACATGTTACACTGAGTTCAACTGGATACGTCGAAATATGTGTTTTCATATGGTTAATGCATCATATAACATTTGGACTAACCCATTCAATATTTACGATGTACCCGCGCCGCAACGCGGGCGGGTCTTAACCCTAGTTTGGTTTAATTAATAAGTGTTTGGAATTTGCATCCGGAGATTATATAATGGATTACTTATGACAAGACTTCTGGAAAAAATGCGATTCCAAAGAGTGGGTGTTCATTGAATGGAATTACTCATATCGAATTTTTCGGATTTTTTTTTTTTGCGCGAATTCGAATTTGATTATAAATTAGTCAATTCTATTTGAATTAAAACACCAATTCCTAAAAGTCACTTCCTAGTCTTGTAAAGCATGAAATCCACCTTACATGCTTATAACATCAAACACACTCAAAACTGTTTATCAAGGTATCATAACACAACAAAACAGATAACCAATTCTGATAAGCAGTCCCAAACACCCCCTTAACCTGAAATCGGGAATATTGTTGACCAAAGATCAAGAAATAAATAGATAGCAGAATTTTGAAAAAAAGCAGCATGAAAGCATCAAGACAGAGATGTTAGATGTACATAACTTACATCTTACTACTTCGTCATCCAAACAAACAACAAGAAACGAACAAAAAAAGATAATAGCAAATGTTAGCCTGTTTGGTTTCACCAAATCTAATAACAGTAAGTAGCAACTCGTCGGATGATTTAATTTTGGCATACATGATTGAAAACAGCAGCCCATTCCTGCTTAGTGGCGAGAGGTAGATTCTTATCACCGATGGCTAGGAGTCCATACATCCTCACTTGCATAGGTCAGGCGCCAACTAACTCTCCAGTGGATTTTTGAAATCAAATGTGAAAGCAACATGTACTTTTTTTCTTGCAGTAGTCTTCTTTTTTACTTCGAGGCGCAGAACCTTCAGAGGTCTAAAAACAACAGCAATGTGTATAAAATTAACAAAATTAAATGAATAATGTAAAGATTACAAAATGGCAAATAAAAGTGACTACTTTAAGTCAAATTCTATTTTGAGAAACAACTAGTCTACTACAACTCGGGAATTAAGGGCTTATGTTATATGTTTATTAGAAAAGAAGCAATTTTATATATAATATAATACCCATATGAACACTAAAAATATCATATTTATCTATAACATAGTACATAAATTTTAACCAGTTGTTCATAGTAGTGAATACATGAAAGAGAACATCATGTGTTAAGCTGATTTGTAATTATAACGTTGTTTTCCTATTTGAAAGGGCAAGTATCATAAACAGAATGATACGTGTCTACGCTACCACTTGCATGCCCACGTTCTTCATGTTTCCTTTTTAGTTAATTAATATTGTGAGTCAGTTTAATTAGTGGGTTAGTATGTGTGTTAAGTCGAATAGTGGAGTCATGGGTAGTTGTTATTTGCTTTCTTGTAAGGCTATTTATTAGCCAGTAGTATTTGATTATGGCATGCAGAATTGAATTTACAAAAAGCTTCTCTATTCCCCTTCTAGTTCTTCAATACTTTCTGTATCTTCTTCTTTCCTACTTTGATACATATCACAGAAGCAATTTTGTGAAGGCTATATATGAGATTTAAAACTTTTAAAGCAATGTATATAAAATTAATCCCAATAAAAGGGGCCGACGACTCAATTACCGATATAACCCTTAACTGCTAGAACGGGTCACTAGTTTAATTATAATAAACTGTAATATACAAGACCTTAAGTGTGACTTTGAAAGTACATCTCCTAAAATAGAAATTGACTGAAAGTACGTTTCTTTTACGTGCAGCTTCACATAGAAACTAAGGGGCGTTTGGTTCGCAAGAATTCAATGGAATTTAAGGAAATTGGAACTTGAATTCCATCTCTTAAGATGTTTGGTTCACAGAATTTGATGGAATTGGAATCTCAATTCCAATCTTCATGTGTTTGGTTGACAATGGAATTGGAATTAGGCATGAATTCCTTCAAATTCCTTTAACTAAAGTAATTCAAAATCCTTCCTATATGTGAAGGAATTAAAGTAAATTCATTGGCATCTTCGACCGTTTCGACCCGCACCGTTTCAACCCGTACCGTTTCGATCCGAACCGTTTCGACCCATACTGGTTTTGATCTGAACCGTTTCGACCATACCGTTTCAAAACGAACTGGTTTCGTACCGTTTCGACCAGTACCGTTTCAACGCGTGCCGTTTCGACCCATACTGGTTTCGATCCGAACCGTTTAGACTCCTACCGTTTCGACGCGAACAGTTTCGACTCGTTACTGTTTCGATCCGTAACGTTACGACGCCAACGGTTTCTACTCGTATCGTACCGTTTCGAATCGAACCGTTTCAACGCGAACCGTTTCGGCCCGTACCGTTTCAACCTGTACCGTTTCGAATCGAATTGTTTCGACGCGTACCGTTTCGACGCGAACCGTTTCGACCCGTACCGTTTCGACCCGTACCGTTTCGAATCGAACAGTTTCGACACGAACCATTTCGACCCAAACCGTTTTGACGCGAACCTTTTCGACCCGTACGGTTTCGACCAGTACCGTTTCGACCCAAACCGTTCGAATCGAACCGTTTCGATGCGAACCTTTTTGACCCAAACCGTTTCGAATCGAACCGTTTCGACGCGGACCGTTTCGACGCGAACCGTTTCAACCCATACTGGTTTCGATCCAAACCGTTTTGACCCCTACCGTTTCGCCGCGAACAGTTTCGACGCGAAGAGTTTAGACTCGTACCGTTTCGACGCAAACGATTTCGACCCGTAACGTTTCGACGCCAATGGTTTCTACTCGTACCGTACCGTTTCGAATCGAGCCGTGTCAACGCGAACCGTCTCGACCCGTACCGTCTCGACGCGAACCGTCTCGACGCGAACCGTCTCGACGCGAACCGTCTCGACGCGAACACTCGACGCGAACCGTCTCGACGCGAACCGTCTCGACGCGAACCGTCTCGACGCGAACCGTCTCGACGCGAACCGTTTCGACCAGTACCGTTTCGAATCGAACCGTTTTGACGCGAACCTTTTCGACCCGTACCGTTTCGACCAGTACCGTTCGAATCGTGACCAGTACCGTTTCGACCAGTAATGAGTTGAATACAATAAGACTAAACATGCAACATGATAATCATCCTATTACATGCCAATATATCTAAATTATGCTTTAAACATATATTCTAACATTGGTTTAGGTAGTTAAACTATCTTCTGTTTCACTACTGTGTAGTAGAGCATGTTCATTTACCGTGGGGTTCTCACACGTATTGAGGCATTAATGACGTAACTACTATGTTTATTAAAGTTTTTGAAAATTTTATAACTTTTAAGATATAAATTTAGACCACAATTGTAAAAGAGTAAACGTTCGGGGGCTCATTTCTAATTTTGGGAAAAAAAATCTGGAAGTAATAAACAGGCCCTTTGAAATTAATTTTATGCAACGTTTGGTGGCCCATTCGGTAGAATTTATGCCTTCCAAAGAGCAAAAGAAGATGTTATATGCTAACCAATACTCCTAACATTATATGAAATCAAAAGTTTTCCCTTTCTTTATAAATTATTTTATTACTTTATTCGATTATTTATAACGACGTACCAATACTCCAACAACATTATATGAAATCAAAAGTTTTCCCTTTCTTTATAAATCATTTTATTACTTTATTCGATTATTTATGACGACGTACAATGTAACTCTAGTCACCTTTAAAAGTCATATTCTAGTCTTGTAAAGCATGGAATCCACCTTACTGGCTTGCAATATCAAACACGATTTCAAACACACTCAAAACACTTATGAAGGTATCATAAAACAATAAACAAAAATTGATATTCATTCATTGATGTTAAAGACATAGATATTATGTTCTATTTTTATAAGTCAAACTCGTCCCGAGTTAACCGACTAAATCCGATTCTGGCCGAGATTAATCTTCGTTGATCGATTCCGAGTAATTAGGTGCAGTCGAAGAAAATGGCCTCGACACCATACCTTGTAGCAATTACTTCGATTTTTAAACCTTGTTTTACACATCACTCATAATATAGGACCTTAGGGGGTGTTTGGCCTAGTTTTTTTATCTATGCTTATAGCTTTTTTAGCTTATTTTTAAAAAATATGCTAAAAAAGCTATAAGCATAGTTACCCACAGCCGACACCCTCTCTTATCCTCTCATTTTCAAGTCTGGTGGACCACATGGAGGAGCCGGCGAGCCTCTCCGACGACCACTCCGGTCGACGTGCTCCGACAAACCCTCCTTTCTGATGATGACACAGAACGACGGTGGGGACGAGAATGATGGATGAAGATGACGGTGAGGTGCCGATGATGAAGATGATGTGCAGATCGACGACGGCAGCGCCGCCGTGTGGTGGATTTAAACGGCGCCCCTTCCCCTCTCGTTTGTCCGGTGATGGTGACGTGAATGGTGAAGATGAATGATGACGGTGGTGGTTTATTCTCCGACGAATTTCACCGGTATAGATGGTTTGCAACTGCTGATGATGTTCTGTCGGCAAAAGAAGGAGAGATCGAAGTGGGTCTTATATGGTGATATAGAGCACATGATTATAGAACTGAAGCTGAAATTGAAGTGGGTCTCAGTGAAATTAGGGAAAATGTTTGTAGGGATTATGGAGATTGAATACAGAGAGAATTGTGCTTATCTAATGAGACGGTTACCCACTGGATCTATTGTTGTTCTTCGTTCGTTTTCTCTGACACAGGTGTGTATACATATGGTGTATGTATGTATGTATGTATGTATGTATGTATGGGTTGTTGTTGTTGTTATGTGTAATTGTGGGTGTGTATCGGTGGATGGATGCTGAAGATGACGGTGATGAAGATGATGATGGTGATGAAGATGATGCAGATGTTTCAGGGTTGAAGGAGATGATTAGGGCTTTCAGGGGTAAGAGGTTGAATAAGATGATTAGGCTTTCAGGGGTAATATAGTCATTTCACACATAGTTAAATGAGAAATTTAACTGATGTTAGGGCTGGGGACCAACCGAGTGCATTTTTGACAAGTTTTGGGACCACGCGTGTAATTAGTAAACCACTAGGACCAAGTCAGCAATTTTTGGAAACCACAGGGACCAACCAAGCATTTAACTCTAAAATATAAGCATAAGCCAAAAAAATTAAAAGCTAGGCCAAACACCCCCTTAGTGTGATTTTGAAAATATGTAATTTAGAGTAAACGGAAGGGACTAAAACCGCACTTTGCTCCTTTCTTGGTACAGTACAATGGAGGGAAGATCAGAGGTTGATTCGTCATCGTCAAGCTTTAATTCCTACGATCACCATCATAACCAATGGCTTGAGTAAGTAATCCTCCTTCAATTTATTCATTTCTTTTGTATCTCACTCACATATTCTTCAATTGGATCAAATTAGGGCTCAGGACTCGTTAAAGAGGAAATTAGTCACTCACGCTGATTACACCTGGAAATTAGATGGATCTAATATCCTTTTCTCAAAAGTTGATCCCTCTGTAGCTTCTGAAACTCTGGTTGCTTTGGATTTCAAAACCCTAGATGAGGATTCTTCAATTGTTAAGATCGATGTTCTTGGATTTGTTGCCTTCATAGAGGTATATGCTTTCACAATTTACATGTCACATGTTTCACTAATTTCACTGTAATTTTGAGTTTATATCTTTATGTTGTTCAATTGTTATTCAAATAATAAAAAGTTACATCTTAAAAAACCTCCTGTATTAAACAGGTCGAATAAATGTAATTTTGTATAGTAAATAATAAAAAAATATATATCTTTAAAAAACCACGTGTATTACACGGGTTTAATAAATCTAATTTTACATACCAATAATAAAAAAGTCATATCTTCCAATATAATGGATAATACTCGATACGCGATGGATATAGTGATTGTGCAGATGGTTCTTGAAAAAAGATATGTTATTCAAGACACAAATTAGCATCTATTTGAGTGATAAAATGTTGGTACTAATTCCGACAAATTGATTTATAAATTATGTAATAAAATTGATATAATAATTTTTTTAGTAATGAAAATAAAAATATTTCATATATTAATACAAAGTTTGGTTTTCGTGATAAATAATTTGTTTTATTTAAAAATATCTTAAATTAACAATTTAAATTTTAGAATAATATTTTATTAGAAAAATAGAAGAATAGTATTCAAAATTTAAAGTAGGATGAAATTTAATATTAGCTCATTATTTATCAGCTCTTCTTTCATTCTTTTCAGTTTCAAGGTCCTTTCTGGTACATTTTTCTTGTAATTAGCCCAAACTGGAGGAGTTTGCTTTACCTTGTCTTGAATCATCTTTTGAATTCTGGTTGTCTCCTCTTGCAGTTCACTGATGGTCCATTCTTTGTATTGATACTTTTCTGCCCTGTACTTCTTGTATGCCATGATGTATTCAAGATAGTCATTTCTCATGCTTTCATCATCTTTTTCTGATAATTTCTGACAAAGGACTTTTGAAAACTGCTATAAGGTTCTAACTTTGGTGAGAAGGTATTGATAATTTCTTTGAATCTCTTTGTCAGACTTTCTGTCTGTGTCTCTTTTAGATATATCCTCTGCTTGTTGGGCCTTTATTTTGAGATATTCTTCTATATTTCTTGGCAAAGGATAACCTTGAACAGATGGAAGTTTCCTCTTTTCAGGATCATCTTCAGAGTAGAAGGATTTGATTTCCTCCCTGACTGCTGGAAGATCTAGAGGATATTGTATTCCTGCAGGGACAATGGCAGTGTTTTGATTGAAGGGTTAAACTGAAGATAATGGAATAGGGTTTGGAATGGTGACAAGGGACAGTGGTTGTGTAGATGTTAGAGTTGGGGAAGTGTCATCTTCCAGTACAATGTTTGTTATCCTTCTCCTTTTGTGCTTTGTAGAAGTTGGTGGTGTATTTATGGGTTGAGTGGCAGTGATTGAAGTAGTGGGTATCTGACTAATAGCTGTTGAAACAACTGGTGTTTCAACCACTGTTGTCACTACAACAGTTGATGCGTCAACTGTTGTTTTATGCTTTTTGGCAGGTGGTTTTTGTGGTGGTGATATTGTTTTTTGGTATGGCAGTGGATTGAGTGTTGGTTGATGTAGTAGTAATGGCAGTTGTTGAGATAACATCTGTTGAAACAACTGAAGTACCAACAACTGTTGATACAACAAGTGTTTTAACATCTATTGGTTTGGAGGTTTGATGAGAGGAACTTTTGGGGATTTGAGGAGTTTGTTTGGTGGTTTTGGAAGGTGTGGTTTTGGGTTGGCTTACTTTTCTAGTAGCTGTCTTCTTTTAGGTTTAGAAGTACCCTGCTCTTCTTTTTCCATCAAAACTTTCTTCTCCTCCTCAAACCTTTTAGACCCTTTTATTTCCACTAACTCTTTCATGTTTGCCTTTAATGCAGCAAATGCATTTTGAGTCTCATCAACCTTTTTGGAACCATCTGGCCTTGGGATTTCTACCACAAGTTTGGACATTCGTTCTGGTGGCATGTATAAACCATCTTCTTTTCCCTTCTTCCCTTTAGTTTTCTCCCCCTTTTTGACATCATCAGGATTTTCAACATAGATGATTGAAGGAGGAGCAGTACCAGTGGTTTGAAGCAGATGAGCTTTAATGGCTTTGATATCTGCTTGAGTATCTTTGTACCTAGCTTCCATGACATTTCTGACCATTTGAAGTTGAAATTCATGCTGTTGATCTGCATATTGTCTTTGTTTGTGAAGCAGATGTTGAAACAGATGCCATAGCTCAGCAGGGGATGGAGCAGATGTTGTAGATGGTGCAGCAGTGGGTGTAGCCTTTTGAGCTTGTAACAACTGTTGCAGCATAGTTTTGATTTCTGCAACAGATATGTCAAGTTTATCAACCCTCTCCGTCAATTCTTTGAATTTTAAACCATAACCCAAGTTAATGGGATCATCTGATTTCCCACCAGTGGTGGTTGTATCAGTGGTTAACTTAGGAAAAGTTTCCCAAAAATCATCCACTGATGCCCCTTGTTCTCGGTATTAGGGACTTCTTTCTTCAGCAGAGCTTATCATTTTAAGGTCACCAGTGTATAATGGAAACACACCAGTGGACACTCTGGTTCCCAAAGAAGAAATTGCCTTCAAGGGAGTCTCACTAATGAAACTACTGTCCAGGTGTAAACCAGTGGGTTCAACACCTGTAGTAGCTGCTCCACTTGAACCATTGACAGGAATTACTTGTAATTCCTGCAGTGTAGCCTCCTCAACTGTTGGTGGGTTAGCAGAGATAGAGACACCAGACTCAGTCACTTGTTGTGGTATATTCTCATTGACAGGTGATTGAGAAGAACTGATTTTTATCTGGGCTATATCAAGTGCATCCAACAGAGGTATCATTGATAGTGGGAGTTGTGCAGTGAAGATAGGGGTAGAAAGAGAATTTACCCCGAGAGCTAGGCTGTCGAAGATAGATTCAAGTGAATCCATTCCTTCATATTGTGGTGTCCCTGTTGATACAACCTGATCCTTTTGAGAGGATGTAGGAGGAGTTTTAGGCTTAGGTTGAGATCTTTCTTCCATCTGCTGTGAGAAAGTAGCAGCACTGGTTTCAGGTGACTTTTGTGTTGTCACAGGTGTTACCTCTGGGATCTCATCTTCCAGAGTCACCTTTTTGGTAGGTTTGGGGGGCTTTTGGATAGTTTTCTTTTTGGTCTTTATGCTGATTTTTGGTGTGGGTTTCACAGCAGGGGTTGTGCTTCTGTGATCACCAGGAGCAGTGGGCTCAACAGCAGGGGCCTGAGGAGCAGTTGTTGCTGCTAAATTCTGCTCAGGTACCTCTGTTTGTGTTTTTGAAGGTTTTGACAGCCTTGTGAATGTTTCAGAAGTTAGGTTGTTTGTTTGAATAGGATTTCCTTGGATAAGCACATGTGCATTATCCTTTGAAAATTTTTTTGAAGATAAAAACTTAAAAACCTTGGAAACAATAAAAATGATTTTTTATTAACATTCTTAACCATATAATTGAAAATCTCCTGAGAGTAGTTAAAATTTTCTTCAGCCATGATAGCATAGCCCAGGTATTAGATTTTCAATGGTATTTCATTAAAAGCTGTTGTTTTATTTGACACACACATGAGGAGGGTATGGAATAAAAATCTCATGGTAGATGGAAAACTGCACTTTTGTAAAGTATCCTTTTTCATTTCTTCTGCATACCCTTTCTCAATGAAATCAGTTTGGTACTCTATTTTTAGGAAAGAGCTTTTACCTGTAAGATCATTGATTTCAAAAACCTCTGAAATGGTTTGAGGTGTGATGATAACTGGAATTCCCCTTATTGATGAAGTAATAGCTAAGGTCTTTTTGTCCTTAGTTTCAAGCTTTGCATTATTCCAGAACTCTCGTTGGGTATCTAGGTAGATGGTTGCATTGCAGGTCAACAAAGTTTTATACTTTAAAGATGAAAGTGCATCAATCACGGAATGAAAATCTGTGTTTTGACTTGTTTTTGCAAGTGTACACAGACAGTTATGACGGGTTTTGAATGGAAGATCCATGATGAATCGAATGTGGTTAAGAACAAAGGAAGAAGATGAGTGATTTGAGAGAATTTGGTGAAAACTGCTTTTGAAAGGAATTTTGAATTCGACTCGACAGTGAAAACCCTGTTTGGGGTTTTGATCAGGGTTTTATAGGTGGAAAAAGTGAATGCTGACGTGGCAGCAATTACAAAGATCATCTGCTAAGTACTGTCCACGTGACAACCTCTGATTAAGAATGGATGACAGTTGTTAGGAAACCACTGATGAATCAATATCAGTGGTTTACAGTGCTGAAAATGAAAACAGTGGCTGACTATAACTATCAGTGGATAGCCTATCAATGTATTAAAACACTGAGGTTTAACAACAGTCATTAACAAAGAAAATGAGAGAACAGAGGTTGACTTTCAGCAGTGGATAATATTCAGCAGAACAGATGTTTGAAACAAACAGTGGTTATGGCAGACTTTTAAGGATTTAATGAAAATTTTCATTTTTAGCTATTTTTAAGGATGAATTTTTGATTTTCTGAAAACATTTTAATGCTTTTATTCATAGAAAAACAGGATTTTGCCTGTTATTCCAACAGTGGTTTTAAACCACCGTTTTAACCCAACAGCAGTTTCAACCATATTTTCTCCACAACAAATACATTTAACCAAAGTCAACAGATATATCAACTACTGTTTTATTTTCAAGCATGTTCCTTCTCCAAAAAACAATATTTTAACCCAACAGTCGTTTCAATCCCCTTCAACCTCCACAAAACACTATTTTAACCCAACAGTGGTTTTAAACCACCGTTTTAACCAAACAGTGGTTTCAACCACAGTTTTCTCCACAACACTCTGCTTTATCTCAACAGTAGTTCCAAACATCTCTTTTCATCCATCTGTTGACCAAAGTCAACAGATGTAACAACCACTGTTTTATTTTCAAACATCTGTTCCAAATAACAGAGCTTTGATCATTTAAATAGACATTTGCCAATATTACAAGCTTTTACACTCTCAAACCTAAATATTTATTTACTTAATTTAAATAACAAACATGGTTAATAATTTTAATACAACTAATTATATAAAAACTACAAGTGTCAAACAGAGGTAACTATATAATAAACAAAGTTCAAACCAGCAAACAACAATCAATAGAATACAGCATACTAATTCCAAATCAATAGGCGAAACAACATACAAAGTTCATCTATCTGTTGACCCAAGTCAACAGATTTATCAACCATTGTTTTATTTTCAAACATCTGTTCCCAATAACAGAGCTTTGATCATTTAAACAGACCTTTGCCAATATTACAAGCTTTTACACTCTCAAACATAAATATTCATTTACTTAATTTAAATAACAAACATGGTTAATAATTTTAACACAACTAATTATATAAAAACTACAATTGTCAAAACAGCAAACAACATTCAATAAAATACAACATACTAATTCCTAATCAATTGGTGAAATAGTAGTCTCGATAAGTAAAGCTTCTTTCGGACTATTGTAGTTGTCAACATGTTGGACGTATTTCAGAAGTTCGTTGCTCAGATCAACTTCAACCATATCCCCCCAGATGCTTGTTATCAGTCACTTGTTGTCTTCAATTATATTAGTCCTTGGGCGCCTATCTACATAATCAACTACACAAGGATTATTGAAAACAAACACCTTCATCCAGCCTTCTTCATATCTGAGCAAATCAGCAATTAGCTCAGCAGACTTTCCAATAACAATCAAATGCAGCTTCTTTGCGATGGTCAAAAAATGCCCTTGGCAAGGATTGACTACAATACTAAAACGAAGCATTCTGAAAATCTCACTCAGAACATCAAAAGCAACGATGTTCCTCTCACCTAGTGGATACCAATAATTTGAAACCATAAAATATATGGTTTTATCAGCATAAACTCCTGTAGACCATGAATAACCACTTGAACCATAATTGTTTACGCTACCGAAATTTATTGTTCTCCATGACTCACGACGTCGTGAGTAAACACGAGCAGCAACTACATTACGGTAACATCTGATTTTCAGCACTTTCAGATTATTGAATTGATCAAAATAAATTCCACCAGCATCAGAGTTTCGATCATGATTGTAATTGAAGTAGTAATCAGACAAAACCTTATAACGCCTGGTAGTTGGATTCCAAAGAATCAGCTCACAGCAAATCCCTTCATTGCAAACTAACAACAAACCATTAAATGACGATAGAATACGTAAGAAGCTAGGGTGGACATTGTTAGGAAAACTTAAGGTTTTGCTTCTAACAACATCCAAATTACCAGCAACTACGTCGTCAACGACAATTGACGTGTCTTTAAAGGAGAGTAGTTTCTTTTGTACGTCGTCAACATCCAAGACCCGGGTTCGAGCCCGTGGTCCACCGTTTCTTATTTCCTTTTAAGTTAAGGTTTCAAAAAGTTACAATGAGCCCCCACAACTCTACTAACTGAGCTAACTTGGTTTAACTTATATTACTTGAAAACTTTCATTAAAACCTATCAAACTAACTAGGTTATATCATGTAATTAAATAATTTTCATTAAATTAAATAATTTATCAAATAGATAAATAAATAAATATATCAATTAGTGAATTAAATTAAGAAATAAATCCTTCAAGAGTTATTTATTTCGCTTAAAATTCCGAGGTTCAAAGGTAAGGATCCGGATTTCAAAAATGGATCGGATTTTGGGAGCCCATTTTGACGGATGTTACATCTCGTATACAATCCGTACAAAGCTTATATACGTTTCGTATACGCACGTATTATACGTCCTGTATACGCTAAAAACAATCAAGGAAAAAAGAAAAAAACTGAAAATTCATGGGTATACGATCGTATACAATGTGTACGATCGTATATAGCTTGAATATTCAAGTTGTATACTATCGTATACAATGTATACGGTCGTATACGCCTTGAATATTCAAGCTATATACGATCGTGTACATTGTATACGGCCGTATACACTTGAATTTTCAGATTTTTTTTTTGAAATTCAGTTGTTTTTTTAAAATTCAATCAAACAATCAATTTCGTTACGCTAATCAACGCTATAAAAAGTTATGGTGATTTTTTTATTGTCTTATAAAAATTTATAAACCTTTTAAATTCATGGGGGAATTCGCATGTTCCTTACATGTGGAGAGAGAATATCAATAAATATATGAACCCCTTTATGTCATGCCACTATTTTTTTCGTAAAATTAATCTCAGCCCGTCACGTCTTATTTATTTTGCCTTTTATGTTTGATCCTAATCCATATATTAAAATGTGTGGTAAAAATATTAATTTCAAGGTAGATGATGATTTTAAACTTTTAGTCTTATAGTAGACATTGTCATATTCATCTATATATATATATTTAACTGTTTAAGTGTAATTTTAGAGAGTGTGTGAGTTAGCCTTTCTAAAAATAGAGATAAAAAACTAACGGGTTTAAAAAAAAAAGAGGAACTACAAGGGTTTTTATTTTATAGAGTATAATGTCAAAATCATCCATGAGGTTTAGTCATTTTTGTTTGTTTCATCTCAAATGACTTTGTTGCACATTTGACTCTTTTAGGTTTACGTTTTAATGTCATTTTTATCCTTGAGCTTGACAATTTAGGCCATCCGTAGTCATAAAGCCCCTTTGTGGGCGTTATGCGACACGTGTCGTGCCACGTCACACAGGGGCTTTATGGGGCGTTATGTCACTAGAGCCCGTAGTCATAAAGCCCCTACCCATCATTACCTAAATATAAATTTTCAATTTTATTAATTAATTAAAAAAACCTTAACTGAATTTGATTGGTACATTTTTGAAAAGAAGCCTCCATACCGGCGCCATATCCATAGCGCTGCATCCTTTTTTTTGTCCCATAACGCCCCCCGTCGTGGTGTCAAAATCATAAGGGTTTTTATTTTATAGAGTATAATGTCAAAATCATCCATGAGGTTTAGTCATTTTTTGTTTGTTTCATCTCAAATGACTTTGTTGCACATTTGACTCTTTTAGGTTTACGTTTTAATGTCATTTTTATCCTTGAGTTTGACAATTTATTGCGACTTGGTCCTTGAAAATTTTGTCCGGATGAAAATGACAAGATTTCAAACATTTTGTACGAAAATGTCACCTTAGGGACGAAAATCAAAAAAGTGATTAAAACTCATGGATGAGCTATTGATAGGGTAAGGATAACAGAATTGTTAGCAAACTTACCCCTATACCTAGGTATGTGATGATTCTTCCATAGAGAAGAACACACTAAAAATAGAATCAGATAAGACATGACATACCAAAAAAAGTAGGGGTGCAAACGAGCCAAGCCGAGCCCGAGCTCGACCAGGCTCGAGCTCGATTAACTTATGAGAGCTCGGGCTCAAGCTCGGCTCGATTCAAGCTTTGTTTTCAAAGCTCGAGCTCGGTTCGTTTGTATTTTCTCAAGCTCGAACTCGGCTCGGGCTCGGCTCTTTTATTATATATTAATTTGTATATTAAATAAAAATAATATAAATATAGACTTTTTAAGCTCGCGAGCTCGATAAGTGAAGCTCGGGCACGGGCTCATTTACTAAATAAGCTTATTTTTAGGTTCGAGGTCGGCTTGTAAAAAAATTTAAATAAGCTCGGCTCGACTTGGCTCGTTTACACTAAGGCTCGATAAGGCTCGACGAGCCTAACAAGCTTCATATGCGAGGCTCGAGCTCGGGCTCGATAAACAAACGAGCTTTGTTTTTAGGATCAAGCTCGGCTCAGGCTCGATAAGGCTCGACTCATTTCGAGCTTTTTCACGAGCCGATCTCGAGTAGCTCGCGAGCCGCTCGGCTCGTTTGCATCCCTAAAAAAAAGACCCATTTAAAAAGATAAAAACAACTTTAGAACCAGCATAAAGACCCACTTAAAAAGATTAGAACAACTTTAAAAAATAGAGTTTTGACCTTAAATTCAAGGGGATATGCAAGGGCAATTTCCGTCTTTGATTTGTTTTTTTTTTATTTCTTTACGTTTGTCTTGCAATGATGCTTGTCACAAGACAAAAAGTTTTTTTTTTTTTAATTTAAATATGCCTTTGAAAATGTAAAAGAGAAATAAGTTTGTCTTTTTATAAGGCAGGTGATGGGTGCACATCCACACCTACTCCCACCCTTTTTGTCGCTTACTTGGATGACCAAGACAATAATACAATCGTGGATGACCAAGAGAATAATACAATTATACAACGTTGATCGACGATAACAATGAACAGAGGTGTCTCTATCCTATTTGAGCTTTAAAAAATGTGCCATTTCGTAATATTTTATTATTATTAAGAAAAATCAAATTAGTATTGGTCTTAATAAACCTAATGGTAAGTGGGCTAAATTCTAAACCATAAAAAAACAATTCGTATATTGACCTACATAGGAATTGGTATGTGTTTACCATCTAAAAAATTAACACACACACACACACACACACATATATATATGTCGGATTTTTTTAAATTGCGTGCCCCTCGTAATTAAAGGCCTTATGCGAAGGTCCTCCCCGCACACCATAAAAGCCGCCACTGACAATGAACCAAGATAACATTTTGTATGTATGAAAATAAAACCTTAGAGACGAAAGTAAAAAAAAAACGTCAAAACTTATGGATGAGCAATTGATAGGGTCTAAAGAGCATAGAATTGTTAGCAAACTTATGATGATTCTTCAAGAGAGAAGACAACCCCCCCCCCCCTCCCGCGCACACACAGAGCTAAAAGAGTAGCACCGTAAAAAATAAAATCAGATAACACATGAGATACCAACATAAAGACCCACTTAAAAATATAAGAACTTAAAAAAATAGAGTTTTGACCTTAAATTCAAGGGGATGTAAATAAAATGTGCTTCAAGTGTGAATGCTTTTAAACTACCTTATTTTTTGTGTTATATTTTTTTGTATTGTATTTTTTTTTGTATTTTTGTGAAAAAAAAGGGTGACACGTGTAATTTTCAAACTCCTACTTGTAATCACCAAAACATTTAAGTACCAAAATACTCCTTCTTTCTACTTATAAAGAGTGTCACATGTTATCATCACAATATTTCTTAAACTACTTAGGCAAAACCTATTTTTTAATAGATCATTCCCCTTCTCGCACAAACCACTTCTTATAATATCTTATAATATTCATTCAAAAACATATAAATAAAATGTGAATGCTGTTAAACTAGGTGCTTTATTTTGAGTTGTTGGCTATTCTTGAAACACTGTTAATTATATCACAGGCCCCATAAAAAATGTGTTTGCGATGGGATTCTATATAAAAACCATTTATTTGATTATTGCTTTTATAAATAAACTTTTTGGAATAAATAAACTTGAAATCATTTATTCATTTCGCTACAAACTCACCAAGTAATCAGATAAATTATTTCAAACGTCAAAACAATATATCAAGGTATCAAAACCCAATAAACACACTCAAATAAACCCTGTTTGCACCTTTATACGTTGTTTTAGATGATCGATGAGAATGGAATACTTCCCAAAGGTTGAGTTATAATTAGGGCCTAACTTTTATTTATTATATATCCCATATTCTAAGACATATTCCGGATAAATTATCCTTAATGTGTAATATGGAACCTCGGAGGATCAAGGATCCTTAATGTTTACTACGGTTACTAATAATTGTTCTCAATGTTTTCTTATGTTTATATGCAGGGAAACTACATGGTAAACCAAGTCAAAGTTGGAATATCGCTAAGAATTCGTTGGAAGTTTGTACGTGCTTATTCCTCAAACGGTTATGGAAGAGGACGTGGGTCTAGCAAAAATATCACACTACTTGTTATTTTTATATTCAAAGGGGTTGATCAAGTAACACACTCACACACGCAATACGCATTGAGCATACATCACTAAACACTCTCGGCAAATACACATTCATTATTGTACCAAACTTGCTCAACTTCCGAAGTTGCATTTCATTTTACTAAGCTAATATACTTGGTGGTTGATAGTTTTCGCCACCCAAGGTTTTTATGCCGGCAAATGACTAGTGATCAAGGGTTTTTCCTCGTACAAATCCTTGTGTTCCGTCTACATTTCAAGTTTATTGCTAATCATTGTATTCATACAAGCACTCCACCTCACTAACAGATTTTGTTACATTATCGTTAGAGTGATTTTTGACCAACACATTAATAAAAAGAGGTTTAAAAATAACAAGGATAAGAAGACATCATAGAGTGACAAATGTTGGAGGAATCAAGTGAGAAGTGCAATTTTGTCCAAAAGAAAAAACAAACGCAAGTCACATGCCCTCCCCCCCCCCCCCCCCAATTTTTTAAATGTCCGTAACGTTTTTAGACATCATTTGTTTTTAAAAAAATTATACCATAAATCGAGCGTCTTTTTATCTTTAATATGGGTACATATTGTTAAACTTTTCAAAAAAAAAAAACCCAGTTTTTTATTACACAAAGGACATAAAGTAACACACAATGAGTATCAAACTAAAAACACAATGGACATTAAATCCAAAAAAAACAATCGATGATAATAGATAAAAGACACAACGGAAAACAGACTAAAACACAATGGACATAACGTAAAACACAATAAGTATCAAACTAAAAACACAAGGGAATAGACTAAAAACATACTTGATGACAACAGATAAAAGATACAATTGGTGACAGTAGATAAAAACAATGGACAGAAGACTAAAAACACAATGAACAACAGACTAAAATACAATGTTCAACATATTAAAACACAATGGATAACAAAACGTAGCAAAAACACAATCGTCAACAGACTAAAAAATAATGGATAACAGACTAAACATAATGACTAGAACCAATAACACAATGTATAGAAAATCCAAATACAACATTATCTTCATTGTGTCATACATAGTGTTATAGGTTATGATAAAAACATAATAGATATAAGCCAAATTAATATTGTATTAGAAGTTTTGATAATATCACAATAACCCTAGTAAAAACGTTATGACCAAAATCCAGTTGGAAGACACAATGACCAGGACCTTTAACACAATCCAAAGAAAACCTAGTAAAAATTAAATTTTTTTTATTATTATACAACAATATAATACTCATAATAAAGATTAAAAAAACTCTTGTTATGGTGATTTTTTTAAATGTCGTATAAAAAGTTATAAACCTTTTAAATTCATAGGGGGATTCACATATGCCTTACATGTAGAGAGAGAATATCAATAAATATAGGAATCCCTTTATGTCATTCCACTATTTTTGTTTGTTTCATCTCAAAGACTTTTTGCGCATTTGAGCCCTTTAGGTTTAAGTTTTATTGTCATTATCATCCTTAATTTGCCAATTTATTCCGACTTCGTCCCTGGAGATTTTGTGTAACAACCCGACCTTTCGGGTCATTACTTAGATCTGTCATTTATTGCTTACTTGACTTGTACTCTCGAGATCTCGATTATCGCCATGGGTTGACTATTTTAAACTATGTTTTACAACGCATTCACAACGCTTATTCAAAACGCAGTTATCGCATTTAACAACGCATACTACTTACACACATTTTATCGCATATTACATCGCATGCTCATACTAAACGCACTCTCAACGCAATCGCAATGCAACTCGAAACGCAGATTTACTTTTATGTATTTTATGTGTCATGTGTGTTATTTGTGTGATTACTTGTTTAATGTTATGTGGTTACCTCAACACAACGCATACTCGCAACTCACTTAAACACAATGCAACACTTAACGCACGAAACGAAAGTTGGAAAACTAACTCGCACAACTAGGTTGTCCGGATAAACAACTAATCGAATGGACTACCGTCCGGATGACCATCCGCTCGGATGGCCATCCGATCGGATGGCCATCCGATCGGATGATCATTCGACCGACAGACCATCCGACACCTCGCTCCACCGCCTTAACTCCTCTCTCTTCATATAAATACCCGCCGTACACGCTACTGTTCACTGATGTGACAGCTCCATTCGACTAGCACGCTCCCAAGGCCCTTTCAAGCACTTTTCCTCTCGATTCAAGGTCATTTCGTAAGTATTTCTCCCTAAATCTTGTACTTCCATCATCACTACACACTTCTCCATCATCTTCTCCATCAAAATCATTGGTTTTCTCCTTGAAATCGTCTGCTTTAGACTCCTTGAAGGTGACATCATCTCTGTTGCTTATGCAATCGGTTGTGTGACGTCATCTCATCAAGATTTGTTCAGATCTAAAGGATTTCCACACTTTTTAACACAAATCTTAATGAGATTTCAACATTTTTCAACTGATTTCTACCTTTCTTCTACTTTTTACCCAAAACTGTAACAACTCTCATTAAAAAGTCCTAATTATTATTTTAATTGTCCAATAGGAAACCCTAATTAAGACACCCAAGTGATTCCGCGTAAACCCTAAAATTTTTAGAACAATCGGAATCAGGATTAGGGCCCCTAAAACTCAGGGGGGGTAAAACCCTAGTTACGATTATCCACATAATTGTCTGTCAAAAAAAAAGGAATTTGCATGCAACGTCAAGTCAGCAGGCCTAGTCCCACACGTGGCAACACTATGAGTATGAGGTGTCCCTTACGGACCGTAAGGGTTAAGTCTTACGGTCCGTAAGCAATGTGAAATTTCGACTATAAATAGCAGACATTGGCACTTGAAATTCTGCGTATGTTCGACGAAGAAATTCGTTCTAGGCACCGAGTTACGTTCTGTTTACCACAATTAACACACACGGATCACTAATCTACGCCGCAATCAGGGTAATAACTCGATCGCTGATACGATTCAATGTCCGATTGATCAAAATATCCAATGGATGTTTAAGTGCTGCCCACATTAGGGTTCATGCTTTGTCATTAATCGTGATTCCGATGGATGTTTAAGTGATTTCACTTTGTCATTCGTTGTGAATCCGATGGATGTTTAAGTATCGCACTTTGTCATTTGTTGTGAGGGTTTGATCTCGTGAGTTATCGTAAATGCTGTATTAAGTTACTAACCGAATTGTGTGCATGTTATTAATCTTAGGTTAAAAGGCTAATCAGTAGGCTAGGCTCTGCTCAAATTAAATCTGCAATGTGAGTCATTCTCTTTTTATCAAATCTATTTACTTTCAAAAGTATGTTTATTTCAAAAGTTATAGTTACAGGAATTAAGTCTTTGTTATCTGAAATTACTGCCAGTATGTGGGGGGATGTGCACATAGCTACTAATTATTTATCACTTGGGGTGAAAGGACCCTACAAGTGATATGTCCACAGTCACAAGTCCGGTCAAGTGACAACTGGATCAGTTAATTCAAAAGATAGAGACATTGTAATCACTCTTAATACTGTAAATTATAACAAACAGGTCGTTTTACTAAAAAGAATGATTCACTCAGTATTTCCCGCTGACAAAACCTTTTTCAAACATGTTTCAGGTGATCTGTAGTGATCCAGGAAAAGTGCCGTGAAGCACTACAAGCTTAAGGAAGTGGCTCAGTATAAAATAAAGAAACATGTTTTGTAAAATAAAAGATTTCTTCGTGAAATCTCAAGATTGTAAATTACCGGGTTTTATCCCGAGTTGTGAAATAAAATAATCGGGAAATATTGCAGTTTTAAAAAGATCCTGAAGAAACTTCCGCTGTTAATTAAATACCACGGGATTTCTGTCCCGCGGCTCTTGAAACGGGTCAAACCGGGTCGGGGGCCGTGACAGAAAAAGGTGGTATCAGAGCCACTGATTTAAGCCAATTAAGTATTTAGAAATACTTAATTTTACTGATTGCCAATTATGTGATTATGTGTTTTTACTAATTAAATAATTGTGTTATGAACTGTGTATAATTATTTTGTGTGTATTTTGCTAAACAGCATGAGTGACTTGTCTGACACCCTTCAGAATTTAAATCTCTATCCAGTAAGAATAGAGGTTTCCAGAGATTTCAATAGGTATATATCAGACATAGAAGAACCTATAGAATTCAACGCTTCACCTCCGGAGAAACCCAAGCCTAAGAAAATGGAAATTGGGGAAAGCTCTAGGCAAATTGAGGGGTTACCATCTCAGGAAGAGCTAGATTTTATATTAGCAAGCTATAATACTATTAAGCCTGTTAATGAAAATGTTTTTATTCACTCTCTTGAAACACAACTACCAATGAACTTAGAACCAGCTATTCCAAACCCTTCAATCCACCCGCAACCTTTAGGAATAGACGAATGGTTGACTAAAGAAATACAGTTCCAAAACAATCCCTATAAGCTTTTTCCTCAGTTCGATCCAGAACCTTTACCAAATCCACCAATGAGTAACGAGAATATGGCTGAACTCCGCCACTTAGGTGTTAGACCCTAGTACGTATTTAACAAAAGTCGCAGCGGAAATTCGTGACATAAAATTTCTTTCATTACAAACGTCTTAGCTTACTTGAAAGTCCTTTTTAATATAACTCTTATACGAAACATAAGCAAAACTTCTGTTTGCTAAGGTACATAATCAATTATTCCCGTACAATCTACCTTGTGACTCGGTCTTCTATCTCTATTCCTTGTGATAATCGCCCGTACTCTTGTACAACCTGCACTCACCAAATACATTTATAACATTAGCATACGTTATACATATAAACAAGATTCATACATGTGCACTTTCCATTCAGCTTTCTCTCTAATTTTAAGCATATCATTCGCATATCCATTCCCTGGTGAGCCTTCAATAATGTACCTGCATTAATCTTCGTTTTCCAGGCACACGATTAATATCATTAACACTCAACGTATCCAAAATCATACTTACATATACCCGTGCATACATTCATACCTCTCTACATACATGCATACACTCATACGTATCTTCATATATTCTTAAATACACTTCTACATACGTACCTACATTCGTACGTTTCTACATACATGCCTACACTCATACGTATCTTCATACATACATAAATACACATCTGCATACGTACCTACGCTCCTACGTCTTTACATACCTGCATACGATCACACGTACTTCCATACATACATAAATACACATCTGCATACGTACATACATTCCTATGCCTTCACATATGTACATACTATCATATTTATCTTCATATACACATAAATACGCTTCTATATACGTACTTACATTCATACGTCTCTACATGCATGCATACGCTCATACATATCTTCCATATATACATAAATACACATCTACATACACGTACAAGATCTTGCATACCTCTTACATACTCATACGTTAATTACATGGGACTTAGACTTTGATTTATAGCCCATAAACATCTAAGGATCGATCAAAATCATGTTTAGAAAGCCCGCCATAGTCCACGGGTAACAAACCGAAGCCTACGATACATAAATCAACCTAAATAACAAGATTTCAGTTTTTGAGACTTGGGGAGGCCGTCGGCGACGACCCTAGAGGCGTCGGCGATGGGCCTTGCATTTACCCGTAACCAGAAACACCCGTAGACAGTTAAATAAGGCGTCTGGCAAAACTGATGTTTCCAGGGGGCGTCGGCGACAGCCCCTAGGGCGTCGGCGACGGCCCCTAGGGCGTCGGCGACGGCCTCCAGAAACATCAGTTTTCTTGCTGTGTTGTTTTGTCGCTCGTACGCACTAAAACTCGCATAACTTTTGAACCGTTTACCCGTTTAACCTCCTGTTTCTTCCTACATGCTTGTAAATTCACATTCTATCATATGAACTTGAAATCCAACATCCAGTTTAAGGAAAATATTAACTTAATCTCTCGGCTTTAAATACTCTTTTTCACTTATTCGACCCGTTCATGTTTTAAATCCACAAACTTGTGTGATTACTATAAATTTCGTACTAGCTTCATAACCATGAATGTTCCCTAATACTCGGACCTTAATCATGAAGTTTATGTGCCCGTTATCAATTTCTACGTGTAAACGTATTGTAATCCGCTAAAGGATTCAAACACTTTAAACTTAAATCTTGCTTTCCTTTCCTTATATCTTATGACCACATTATCACATCTAACTATCATTCTACACAACCGTATATGTAAAACCTTACTTGAATTCAATTACCATGTTGATATACTAATACATAACTTTACTTAAATAACATGAGAAGTGATTCCAAAAATCACTTACCTTATGCGTCCATGCTCGTATCTGCTTCCTTGCTTCTTCTTGACCCGTTAACACCTCGTGCTTGAGTCCGTCTCGACGTGATTCCTTTACTTCCATTTCATCAAACTCACGCCCTTATTAGCATACTCATTTGTACATGTTAACTATCATATAAATCGCATATTTCACACTAAACTTTCATTATTCATTTCTAACAAGCATATGACATATAATCCAATTCATTTCCTTTCAAACTCATGAAATTCATCATGTAATCACAAATAACGCATATTAACGTAACATGTACCATACAACTTCCTATAATCCTACATTTACGACAACAAACCAAATCATGCTTTTTATGTGTATAGTTGACTTTCAGAAGTCAATAATTCATCGTATGAGCTTTCGGCTTATCATTATATATATATATCCGTAATATTCTAATAAGCTATACGAACGACACTATATACGTCAAGCCGTTTTACATAATTTCACCTCCTAACTTCATTTAGACATTTCATCATACACTTGGTGTGCGTACTACTAACGAAGCATATTGTACAACCCGTTCATGCATGATCCTCCATGTTCCTATCTTTATTCATCAATTCAATCTATACAACCATTTATTTCATGTCCTAATCAACTTATCTAAAATAATTCATCACATACAACACGCTATATCACAAATTACACAATTATTTAACATGGTGATTCACTCACTTCATCATCCCAAATGGGTTTTGCTTCTAAACATGAAATTAATCAAAATTATACACAACACATGTTCATGCTCAATCTCATACAAATTCGTGGATTGATCATAACCCACTTCATACTAGATCATAAAATTAACTTCTATAACTTACCTCATGTGTAGCAAGTCTAGATGATCACGAATATAAGCCCATGCATTAGTTTCTTGCCAATTTCCTCTTTCAATTTGATAGATTTTGGTGTTCTAGGGCTTGACCCCTTTCTTTCTCCTCTCCTGATCGAACACACGCCCAGGTGTGTGGTTTAAGGGTTAATTTTTTGTTTTATCTTTTATATTTCCCTTTTGTCCAAATCAACCCCTCATGTTTGCCATAGTTCATAATTTACCCAATTCATATTGTTACTTGTTTAAACCAAGCATTTAACTTGGTTTAATAACCTAGTTATTAAATCTCCTTCTTTTAAACGTGATAACATATTAACAACTAGATAATTCGAGTTTTGGGGTGTTACATTAGGCGAAGAATTGGTGGATGCCGGACATAGGATCAAGGAAGTAGGAGAACAGATCTCCTGGAAATACGATGAGAGGGAACGCCGTTGCTAGAATACCAACTGACAAAGGATAGGGAGTTTATGGAACTGTGGTTGTGTAATAGTAATAGTAAAATCAGTCTGTAAAATAACTACAAATAAAACTTTGTAAGATAATAGTATGTATTGATGCATACTATAAAATATATAAAAAGTAGAATCGAGAAATCGATAATTTTGTTTAAATTTGTGAAATTGTATGATTGTTTGTGTTTTAATTTATACTAATAGATTATATAAATTAATTACCAGATGGCAAACGTTGGTAATGAACCAGTTAACGAAGTTAATCAATCTGAGCAACAACCGGGGGATCAATATATGACTAGGCAGGATATCGAAAATATCGTTGCTCAAGGGATAGCCAATGCTATTCCAGCAATCGTTGCTGCTGTTAAAAATCCAATCGAACCGCAACAAATCGTTCCTAGCAAACGTATTTCTGAAGATAACTTCAGTAATAGCGTAAACGGAGGCAATGATCATGATAATCACGATAATGAACCACGGCAAGCCCCGCTCCCTAAGAAAATGAAAGCTGCAACGTCTGGTTGCACTTACAAAGAATTTCTTGCTTGTAAACCATCTGAGTTTGCAGGCAATGAAGGAGCAACTGTGGCACTGCGTTGGTTAGAGAAGACCGAGGCAGTGATTACCATAAGTAAATGTGCCAAGGATGGTCAGGTCATGTACGCATCAAATCTTTTCAAGGAAGGGGCGCTCGAATGGTGGAACACGGTGTTACAAGCAAAAGGAAGGATGATGGCGTATGCCATGAACTGGGAAGAATTTAAAAGTCTTGTAGAAAGAAAATTCTGTCCCGAATATGAAAAGGAACAAATGGCAAATAAGTTCCTTACCCATCGGATGGTGGGTGTAGATTGTCGCGGTTACACTTCGACATTCTTCGAATATGCTAGAGTGGTACCAACACTGGCTTCGCCAGAACCGGTACTCATTTCTCGCTATATTTGGGGACTAATTAGTGAAATCCGTAACATCGTTAAAGCTGCGAGACCTCGCACTATTGACGATGCAGTGGAATTAGCCAACACCTTAACTGATGAACTGTTGCGCACAAGAGATGAAGACAGAAATAAGGAATTGGCTCAGAAAATTACCCAGGGATTTCGTACGGGTAATAATAATAATAATTTCAAGAAAAGAGGAACAGGACAATCCTCAGCTTCGCTGTTCTGCCAAAATTGCAAAAAGAAACATTTTGGAAAATGCAAGGGATATTGCAATTTTTGCAAAACTCCAGGGCATCAAGAGGAGAATTGCAGGAAGAAGTTCCTAATCTGCTACAACTGTGGAGAAACGGGACATTTCCGAACAGAATGTCCTAAATTGGTCAAACCAGCAAACAACCAAGCTAAGCCAGCTGATGGAGCTACCAAGAAAAATGTTCGAGCCTTTC
Organism: Helianthus tuberosus; assembly: GCA_030545235.1. Lineage (NCBI taxonomy): Eukaryota > Viridiplantae > Streptophyta > Magnoliopsida > Asterales > Asteraceae > Helianthus > Helianthus tuberosus. Next base: position 121,212,526 of record CM060427.1, read on the forward strand.
AGTTAACAACTCAGGAAGCCGAGCTAATTCCTGATGTGATAGCTGGTACGTTCTTAGTCCACAACGTGTATGCCAAAGTATTATTTGACTCTGGTGCAAACCAAAGTTTTATTAATACTTCATTCTGCCAAACTCTTAATATACCCTTAACCAACATTAGGTAGATTTTTACCGTCGAAACGGCTGATGGGAATTCAGTTAAAATAGATAAGGTTTTGCAAAATGTAGAAATAGAACTTTCAGGTCATAAATTTTCTGCAACCTTATTACCTATGAAATTAGCTGAGTTCGATGTAGTATTAGGAATGGATTGGTTAATATCCAACCATGCTCGAATTCTTTGTGATCGAAATTCCATAGAAATTCAGGCACCTACCGGAGAAGTAATTATGATTACAGGAGATAAACCGCGTAAGCCCATGAAGTTCATATCAGTAATGAAAGTTGCTAGTTATGAACGAAAGCAAGGAATAGTATATATGATTTCAGTAATCATTAATACTAAAGGTAAAGAACTTAATAAGATTCCTGTAGTCTCCGAATACCCAGAGGTATTTCCAGAAGATTTACCAGGGTTACCACCAGATAGGGAGGTAGAATTTAGAATTCATCTAATTCCTGGAACTACACCGATAGCTAAAGCACCTTATCGGTTAGCACCCACAGAAATGTTAGAACTGAAAAAACAATTAGATGAACTACTAAGTAAAGGTTTCATACAACCTAGTTCATCCCCATGGGGAGCACCAGTGTTGTTTGTTAAGAAAAAGGATGGTTCAATGAGAATGTGTATCGATTATAGAGAATTGAATAAGGTTACAATTAAGAATCGATACCCATTACCTAGGATTGATGATCTTTTTGATCAACTTTAAGGAGCTAGATATTTTTCTAAGATAGATTTACGCTCCGGATATCATCAATTGAAGGTACAAGAAGAAGATATACCTAAGACTGCTTTCAGAACTAGGTATGGTCATTACGAGTTTACAGTCATGCCCTTTGGGTTAACGAATGCACCTGCAGCATTCATGGACATGATGAATAGAATCTGTAAACCGTATTTGGATAAATTTGTGATTGTTTTTATAGACGATATACTTATTTATTCAAAAAGTCAGGAAGAACATTGTCAGGACTTACATGCACTCTTAACCTTGTTAAGAAAAGAAAAGTTGTACGCCAAATTCTCGAAGTGTGAATTTTGGTTACAAGAAGTGCAATTCTTAGGTCACATGGTGAATCACGAAGGTATTCACGTAGATCCCGATAAGATAGAAGCGATTACCAATTGGAAAGTTCCGCAATCCGCAATAGAAATTAGAAGTTTTATAGGTTTAGCTGGATATTATAGACGGTTTATTAAGGATTTTTCCAAGATAGCTGTACCATTAACTAAGCTAACCTGTAAAGCAGTTAAGTTTGAATGGGGATTTAAACAAGAAGAAGCTTTTAGGATTTTGAAACAGAAATTAACCAATGCACCAATCTTAGCCTTACCAGAAGGAACTGAAGATTTTGAAGTATATTGTGATGCTTCAAAATTAGGATTTGGATGTGTGCTTATGCAACGCAAGAAGGTAATTGCGTATGCATCAAGGCAATTGAAAAAACATGAAGAAAACTATACGACTCATGATTTAGAATTAGGAGCCGTAATTTTTGCCCTTAAGATTTGGAGGCATTATCTGTACGGAAGTAAATTTACTGTCTATACAGATCATAAAAGTTTAAAGTATATATTTGGGCAAAAAGAGTTAAATATGAGGCAAAGGAGATGGATGGAAATCCTAAGTGACTACGACTGTGATATTCAATATCATGAAGGAAAGGCAAATGTAGTTGCAGATGCCTTAAGTCGTAAGTACCATGAGAAACAACGAAGAGTTCGTGCTCTTAGGTTAAATCTACAATTAGATTTAATGGAACAATTGAAGAATGTCCAGGAAACAGCAAAAGGATGATACTGAAGGAATGAAAGGACGAATAAAAGAATTAGAGCAAGGAACTGATGGAATTTGGAGATTCCACAAAAGAAGAATTTGGGTACCTAAGCAGGGAGAATTAAGAAATAAGATTTTAGAAGAAGCTCATAAATCTAGGTATACCATACACCCAGGAAACAATAAGATGTACCAAGATTTAAAAAATAATTTCTGGTGGATAGGCATGAAAAAGGATATAGCTCATTATGTTTCTAAGTGTCTTACTTGTTCGCAAGTAAAAGCAGAACATCAGAAACCCTCAGGTCTACTACAACAATTAGAAATGCCTGTATGGAAATGGGAGCTTATAACAATGGATTTTGTTACTAAGTTACCCAAGACCAGAAAATGTAATGATGCGATTTGGGTAATTGTGGATCGATTAACCAAATCTGCTCACTTTCTACCAATGAAAGAAACCTTTAGCATGGAAAGGTTGGCCAAGATGTATGTAGATGAAGTAGTATCCTTACATGGAGTTCCACTCTCCATTGTTTCGGATAGGGATAGCCGTTTTACTTCTCATTTCTGGAAAAGTTTTCAAGAAGCTATGGGAACTCGACTAAATCTAAGCACTGCATATCATCCTCAGACAGACGGACAAAGTGAAAGGACGATCCAAACTCTAGAAGACATGCTCCGAGCATGTGTGATAGATTTTGGTGGAAATTGGGACGATCACTTACCTTTGATCGAATTCTCCTATAACAATAGTTATCATTCAAGCATTGAAACTGCCCCATTTGAAGCACTATATGGAAGAAAGTGCAGAACTCCAGTTTGTTGGGCAGAAATAGGAGAAAGTCAATTATCAGGTCCTGAAATAGTGCAAGAAACGACTGACAAGATTACTCAAATCAAGGAAAGACTGAAGACGGCTCGAGATCGTCAAAAGAGCTATGCTGATAATAGATGCAAGCCGTTAGAATTCCAAGTTGGAGACAGAGTACTGTTAAAAGTTTCTCCTTGGAAAGGAGTAGTTAGATTCGGTAAGAAAGGAAAGCTAAGTCCCAGATACGTAGGACCATTTCCAGTAATCCAACGTATAGGACCAGTTGCTTATCGTTTACAACTACCAGAAGAGTTAGCTGGAGTACATGATGTATTTCATGTATCCAACCTCAAGAAATGTCTATCAGACGAATCTCTGATAGTACCTCTTCAAGAAGTAGAGGTAAATGAAAAGCTGAAGTTCATAGAGAAACCTCTTCAAATTGAAGATAGAAAGATCAAGTTTCTCAAACACAAACGACTAGTTCTAGTCAAAGTCAAGTGGGATTCAAAGAGAGGAGCTGAATACACTTGGGAACTGGAATCAGAAATGAAGCGAAAGTATCCTCAATTATTCCGGTAAATCTCGAGGATGAGATTTTTATTAAGGTGGGGAGAATGTAACAACTCTCATTAAAAAGTCCTAATTATTATTTTAATTGTCCAATAGGAAACCCTAATTAAGACACCCAAGTGATTCCGCGTAAACCCTAAAATTTTTAGAACAATCGGAATCAGGATTAGGTCCCCTAAAACTCAGGGGGGGTAAAACCCTAGTTACGATTATCCACATAATTGTCTGTAAAAAAAAAGGAATTTGCATGCAACGTCAAGTCAGTAGGCCTAGTCCCACACGTGGCAACACTATGAGTATGAGGTGTCCCTTACGGACCGTAAGGGTTAAGTCTTACGGTCCGTAAGCAATGTGAAATTTCGACTATAAATAGCAGACATTGGCACTTGAAATTCTGCGTATGTTCGACGAAGAAATTCGTTCTAGGCACCGAGTTACGTTCTGTTTACCACAATTAACACACACGGATCACTAATCTACGCCGCAATTAGGGTAATAATTCGATCGCTGATACGATTCAATGTCCGATTGATCAAAATATCCAATGGATGTTTAAGTGCTGCCCACATTAGGGTTCATGCTTTGTCATTAATCGTGATTCCGATGGATGTTTAAGTGATTTCACTTTGTCATTCGTTGTGAATCCGATGGATGTTTAAGTATCGCACTTTGTCATTTGTTGTGAGGGTTTGATCTCGTGAGTTATCGTAAATGCTGTATTAAGTTACTAACCGAATTGTGTGCATGTTATTAATCTTAGGTTAAAAGGCTAATCAGTAGGCTAGGCTCTGCTCAAATTAAATCTGCAATGTGAGTCATTCTCTTTTTATCAAATCTATTTACTTTCAAAAGCATGTTTATTTCAAAAGTTATAGTTACAGGAATTAAGTCTTTGTTATCTGAAATTACTGCCAGTATGTGGGGGGATGTGCACATAGCTACTAATTATTTATCACTTGGGGTGAAAGGACCCTACAAGTGATATGTCCACAGTCACAAGTCCGGTCAAGTGACAACTGGATCAGTTAATTCAAAAGATAGAGACATTGTAATCACTCTTAATACTGTAAATTATAACAAACAGGTCGTTTTACTAAAAAGAATGATTCACTCAGTATTTCCCGCTGACAAAACCTTTTTCAAACATGTTTCAGGTGATCTGTAGTGATCCAGGAAAAGTGCCGTGAAGCACTACAAGCTTAAGGAAGTGGCTCAGTATAAAATAAAGAAACATGTTTTGTAAAATAAAAGATTTCTTCGTGAAATCTCAAGATTGTAAATTACCGGGTTTTATCCCGAGTTTTGAAATAAAATAATCGGGAAATATTGCAGTTTTAAAAAGAGCCTGAAGAAACTTCCGCTGTTAATTAAATACCACGGGATTTCTGTCCCGCGGCTCTTGAAACGGGTCAAACCGGGTCGGGGGCCGTGACAAAAACCGATGGAATCTAGACTCATTCAGGCTCTCTACTCAATCTCTAGTTGAGAACCGGTTTGAAAACGGATTTCCACCGGAGAGATGACCGATTAACGGGTTGAACATGAAATCTCATCAAGGATAGTTAGTCTGATCGAATAGGGTGATTCCCATCCGATCAGCTGAGCTGGACTTGGTGTGGATTCCCGTTGTTCGACACGTCATCACGCCGTCTCCGTTAAACTTCAAAACTTTTTAACTTAGAAGATTTTACAAAATTTCAAACCCACAGATCGCCCACTCGAGTGGCCATCTGATCGGATGACCATCCGATCGAATGACCATTCGACCAGGTGAACTATCCTTTATAATATCCATTGTTCAAAATGATTTGACCAAAACTTCAAACTACCAAACTTTCGATCGAATAGCCATCCGATCGAATGGCCATCCTTCCGGATGACCATCAGACCGGATGACTTGTTTAAATACTACAACGAAAACTTCAAAAGTTTTGAATCGATTTATAAACACCCACAACTCATTCGAATGGCCATCCGTTTGAATGGTCATCCGCTTGGATGACCATCCGATCGAATGGGTATTCACCCGTTCGACTCACCATTCGACACTTATCACATCTGATGCACTGTTTACACACTGTTCAATGCTCACGCTCCTGATCTATACTCAGGCTAACTCCAACGCGCTCCTTTCAATCCAATTTAAGTATGTGTTTACTTGTTAAGTATACTCGAACCCTTTTTCGCTTAACGCACTTTTGGGTGTTACATACGTTCTATATCAACGCATAACGCACGCAATACTCAAACTCTTTTATAAACGCTAACCGCTCTCGTATGTTATATGTGATTCGATGAATGCTTGTATGTTATGTTTATACAGTGATTGTTTGCCTGACACCTTAGCAACGATAGTACTATAGTTTGGACTCAGCACCTGTTTATTCAGGGGTTGTTAAGGGCCTTACTTCACATGTTCACAGTGGTGAAAATGTGTTGCGCATTCTACACTCGCAGTCATGTCGGTTGCATACGTCATTGTCGATAGCTTACTTGATTCACATTTCTTCGTATTACATGCTGGTTATGCGTAAACGCTTTCTCATATATATGCTACTCAAACTTGTGTACTCACCTTTACATTTTATGTATTGACTTTATTTTAACGTATGTGACAGGTTGATAGGATGCCATGCTTGCTGAAACGAGTAGGAAGTCTAGAAACTCCACTAAAATAAATCTGAGTTGTCGGAACAGTTTATTTGTTTATGAGACTGAAATTTGTAATGACTGTTTGCTTTATATGTTTGATGGTATGGGACGTTGAACGTTAAATATAATGACATTAATAGTTGTTATGGATTCTCGTGAACAATCTGTTTCGCTCAGTGCCACGCCCCGATGTTTCTGCCATCGGTTGAGGTGTGACATTTTGCCATGATGAAAAGAACAAGATTTCAAACATTTTGTATGAAAATGACACCTTAGGGACGAAAGTCAAAAAATGGTCAAAACTCAGGGATGAACTATTGATAGGGTATGAGGAGGATAGAATTATTAGCAAACTTACCCGTATACCTAGGTATTGTGATGATTCTTCAAGAGAGAAGACCCCCTCCTCCCCCATACACACTCCAATAACAAAATGATGGTAAAAGAGTAGCACAGTAAAAATAGAATCAGATAACATATGACATACCGACATAAAGACCCACTTAAAAAGATAAGAACAACTTAAAAAAAATAGAGTTTTGACCTTATATTCAAGGGGATATGCAAGGGCAATTTCGGTCTTTACTTCCTTGCGTTTGTTTGTTTGTTTTTTTTTAAATTTCTTTCTTTACGTTTGTCTTACACTAGTTTTTGCCCCGTCCGCGTTGCGGGGCAATAAGCCGAATATTTCTCTCTCATAACATGTATGTCTTTACAGAGGACAAAATCGTAATTATATTTTGAACTGGAGGCGAAATCATAATTTTAAACTGAGAGCAAAATCATAATTTTGAGCTAGGGGGAAAAACATAATTTCATTTTAAACGGTGGGCAAAAGCGTAATTTTGAGCTGAGGGCAGAATCGTAATTTTGAGCTAGAGGAAAAAACAACATTTTATTTTGAGCTGGGGGCAAAAACGTAATTTTAAACGGATGGCGAAACCGTAATTTTAAACTGGGAACAAAATTAAAAGTGAGTTTTTGAACCGAGGGCAAAAGCGTAATTTTAAGCTAGCGGCAAAATTATAATTTTATTTTGAGCGGGGGGCAAAAACGTAATTTTAAACAAAGGACGAAAGCGTAATTTTAAACTGGGAATAAAATTAAATTAAAACTGGGCTGGTCCAATAGGGAAGTGCCAGACAAATATTGAACTGTGCGCAAAAACGTAATTTTAAACGGAGGGCGAAACCGTAATTTTAAACTGGGAACAAAATTAAAAGTGAGTTTTTGAACCGAGGGCAAAAGCGTAATTTTAAGCTAGGGGCAAAATTATAATTTTATTTTGAGCTGGGGGCAAAAACGTAATTTTAAACAAAGGACGAAAACGTAATTTTAAACTGAGAATTAAATTAAACTAAAAATGGGCTGGTCCAATAGGGAAGTGCCAGGCAAGCTAGCTGCCTGGCACTATTCCCTCAAGTTGTGTTTTGTATATGTTGCTTGCCTGGCACTATTCCCTCAAGTTGTGTTTTGTATATGTAGGAAATGCTTGTAACAAGACAAAAAATATTTTTGTAAATTTAAATGTCTTTGAAAATATAAAAGAGAAATAAGTTTCTTTTTATATAGATAGTGGGTAATGGGTGCACATCCACACCTACTCCCGCCCGTTTTCTCGCTTAGTGGATGACCAAGACAATAATACAATTATACAAACGTTGATCGACGATAACAATAAACTAGGGCTGTCCAAACTGCTCGACGATCGCTCGAAAAATGCTCGTTCGATTCCCGCTCAGTTTGTAAATGAGCCGATCGGATCGGTTCGATTCAAATTCAATCCGAGCATGAGCAAAGCTCCGCTCGCTCGTCGATCGCTCGGTTTCGCTCGAATTATTTTTATTAATAATTAATATATATATTTATATTATAGATTTTATAGATTAAAAACCCAAAAAAATATAATAGCCCAAAAAAAATTAAAAGCCCAAGTAACATTCAACCCAACTTAATATTTAATATGAAATCGAACCCTAAATCCTATTCCTAAAAGAGTATTCTCTATTCAGTCGTATAATATTCATATCGCCGCTCTCTAGTCTCTGACTCTCACTCTCTGGTCTCCACAGTCACACTCACACACATCGTCGGACAATCAAAGTATCAAACAAGTGAGTCGCTCCAGTCTTCAATCTGCAACATATCGCCGCTCCTGTGTTTCTTGATATTTTGGGGCGTTACAAGGAATCACCCAAATCCAACCAGTTAACTGTTCGAGACGGTGTTCCATGTTTAACCCGAAATCGGTAATCTCGTGGATAGAATCCAGATCTTGATCCAACACAACACTAGGAGTGAGTAGAAGGTTAGAACAAGCTCCGATTTTATCGGTTTTGACAGCATTGAGTGTAAAAGAGTTGAAAGAAAGTTAGAAACCATCTTTCAATCCTTTTTCATCATGAATATGTTCAGATCTATGCAAGATCTTTGTTGATTTGTGTGGAAATCATTCAGATCTAAGTGGTTCTTGGTGGATTGAAGCCAAAGCATGGAGTTCTCAAGAACACCATGATGACATCATCCTAGAATACCTTGAATCTTGATGATTTCATGGTTAAAAGTTAAGATATAAAAGATAGAAAGGTGTAGGAGTGCGTGTAGATCATGGAAGTACAAGATTTAAGTCGAGATCTTACCGAAATCGCGAGAAATTGAAGGAAATGTGAGGTTGAAGCGCTGGTCGGACAGAAGTGTGCAAAAGTGGAAAGTGTGATGGTGACAGGGGGTATTTATAGGGTTTCCTGAATTGGAAAGGATGGGAAGAGGCTGGTCGATCGGGTGGCAGCCCGATCGAGTGGCTGGCTGATCGAGCGGCTGCTCGATCGAATGGCTGCTCGATCGGCTGGTCAATTGGTTGATCAGCCACCTGATTCGAGTGTTCGGTGCGACGAGTTTTGCTGTTTCGATTCGCGTGTTGAGCGTTGCGATCCGATAGAGTTTCCTATTCAAATTACTTTTAATCCCAACTACTATATCTATCATACAATCATCCTAAATCACTTCCGTTTAGCGTTTGCGATTCGATTTCGATTGAGTTTCGATTGCGTTTCGATTGATCACCACAACACAACATAAAATACACATGCACAAGTAACACATAAGTAGCACACACACGTAAAACAATATCCAGAACACATAATTCGAGTTGCGATTCGTGTTACGATTCGATGTCGATTAGTTTAGGTTGATTAGCGTTTAGTTAACTTTATCCCATTGTTACTTCCTATTGTTCACAGTCGTAAGGCGATTAATAGCGATAAATACACATCGATTACTGCGATTCTTAACGACTACTCCACATAATACAACTAACGTAAAAGAAAAAGGCTAACTGCGAGTCAAAGAAGTCAAAGTTGACTTTGGCTTTGACTTTAGAAACACGGGGTGTTACAGTGGCTGTGGAGGTGGTTAAGCCAGAGAGATGAGATAGAGAGAGAGATATCAAGAAGATGAAGCGACAGAGACGGAAGCGCCGCCGCTCACGGCGGCGACGGCGGCGGCGGCTGGGAATTTTGACGGTGATGATGACAAACAGAACCTATCCCGACGAGTTTCTGGTAAAACTCTCCCTCGTTTCTTTTATTTTTTTCCTTTCTTTTCTTTTCGGAAAATTTGATGTTCGGTTGTTGATAATGGTGATGGTTACTGTTTCCGGTGATGATGGATTTTATTTTGTTTCCTTTCCTTTCTTTTCTTTTTTGCGATGTTTGGTTGTTCATTGACTGTACATATATGTATTATAGCAGGTTTTGTGATATCTCAGAAGGTTGTGTGTATTGATTGTGTAAAGTCGTTGATGTACACTTGTGATTTTGCTCTGTTTTTAATGCGATGTACACATGTGTATTCTGATTTTGCTCTGTTTTTAATGCGATGTACACATGTGTATAGCGTCTGCTTTTTGTGATATCTCAGTTTTTTTTTGTGTGTTGAATGTGTAAAGTTGTTGATGTACACTTGTGAATTATGCAAAGTATTAGTTGCTGAGTTTTTTTTTTGTTCAATTCGTTGATTTTGCTCTGTTTTTAACGCGATGTACACATGTGTATTCTGATTTTGCTCTGTTTTTAATGCGATGTACACATGTGTATTCTGATTTTGCTCTAATTATAACCCAATGTACACATGTATAGCGTCTACTTTTGTGATATCTCATATTTTTTTGTGTATTGAATGTGTAAAGTTGTTGATGTACACTTGTGAATTATGCAAAGTATTAGTTGCTGAGTTTTTTTGTGCTATTATAGGAGATGTCGTTAACGAGAAAAGTGGAGATGGAAGGTCGATAAAGATGATTCACGTATGAGGTCGATAAGGATGATTCAGCATACAACGTGGCGAATAGTTGTAAAGGATTATGTTTTTTGTTTTTTCGATTATGTTGGGTTTATTGTTTTTACGAAACTGGAACTTGTAATTATATGTTTTTTTGTTTGGTTTGGAAAACATTATGAAACTTGTAATTTGTTAAATATAAATAGTTTTACAGGTATTGTTTGTATGTATGTATGTATTATGTAGCTAATTACACATATGTACGATGCTGAGTACACATGTGTACTGTTCTATTTATATCCAAGTGCACATGTGTATACCGTTGAAATATTTAGGTTACGTTGATCTTAAAAATCAAAATTTGAATTCTATTGATGAAATCTAAAATTAAAATTAAAATTAAAATTGAAATCTGGTGATTTGTTGTTTGTTTTGATAATTATCTTATTAATAAATAAAACATAATGTGGATAGTGAATTTAAATTAGTAAAGATGTAACTTAATTCAATTATTAAAATAATGATTTAAATCTAATTTTTTATATAATTACAATCCTATCCTTAACAACTAAAAAGGAAATCAAGGGTCCAGATCTGTTCACGCAGTTCACTCTTGGGAGGTTGTTCACGCTGGAACCCTACCCTATATATATATATATAGGACAAAGATCCGTTAGGAACCACCCTTTATTGCGAGAACCGCGAGAACCAATGTGAACACAAAAAAATGCCTAAAAATAGCTAAAAAACACACAATTTTTTTTAATATTTTTTATAAAAAATCCCAACTTTTAGTAGCAAATTTTTTTTTTTTTTTTTTGCTACTAAAAGTAGCGATTTTAACATAAAAAATATTAAAATTTTTTTTTTAGATTTTTTAAAGGTTTTTTGGGGGTTTAGTTTTTAGCATTTTAGCTTGGGGGGGTGGGTGGGGGGGGGGGGGGTTAGGTTTTTTTTTTTAGGTTTTTTTGGGGTTTTAGTTTTTACCATTTAGCTTGAGGAGGGGGGGTTAGGTTTTTGGGAGGGGGGTGGGGGTTAGGTTTTTTTTTAGTTATTTTAGGTTGTGTTCACATTGGTTCTCGCGGTTCTCGCAATAAAGATGGTTCTCGCATGAACCTTACCCTATCTATATACCTTTATTAAGAAAACTGGGTTTTCTACCCTTTTGGTAATTTTACACTGTGTATACATTTTAAAGCAACATGTACAAGAGACGCAAACTATTTTAGAGGGGGTAAACTTGCGCATTTTTCAAAAATTTAAGACACATTAGGGGCATTTTAGGGATTTCGACATGTCCAAGTAACTAATAAGACATCATTTCCTTCCCTGCCCTAGGAACCTTAATCGACATCTCTAACACTGTGTTCCCGAGTTAAGTTAAGGAGAGAAAAGAGAGGATTCTCTCCGTTTCTTTCCAAATTGGAAAGATTAATTTTAGGCAAAAAATCTCTCAGTTTCTCTTCTTTTCTCTCCTTTAGTGAAACTCTGAAACACAACTAAAAATTATATCTTTCCAAATCTTTTCTTTTCTCTCATTTAATGAAACTCGGGAACACAGCGTAAGAATCAAAACCCCCTTCTTTAGTTATCTCTCCACGTTGAATTAGGAATTCCAAAGATCTTTAATGCTGTTAATTTACAACTTCCAGTACATTTAACTCGATCAAAACAAATAATTATCTTTTAAACATTTGTCTCTTTGTTTCCCCTGAATTGAAAGAGTTGGAGGTTAGAAGCAGGGAGATAAAGCGAATAAATAGAGAGAGGAGGTGGTTTTAGTTCTGGGGTTAATGGTTAGGGCTCATGAGACGGTACTGGAAGAATGGTGGTTCGAAACTGAGATGGCGGAATCGATGGGTTGAAGGTGAATAGATGGGGGTGGTTGGAGGGAGCTGTAGGTTTGATTCCGGTGGGATTGAATCGGCGAATTATTTAAGTCTTAGTATTTTCTTTGTGAACCGTTCTCATTTCTCCAGCACCTATTCACTGTTGAGTGATTATATTGACTTGTGTGTTGGGCTTTCTTGATAGACTAAGGTCAATGAGGTTGATTGCGGCAGTAGTAACGTTTTCCGATGCCATATGGTGTAGAATACGGGCCTATAAAGGTAACTTGATATTCTTTAATTCCATTAAACTCATGGTGTTCTTTAATTCAGCTATAATTGTCAGTTAATTTGCTGTGAAGTTATAATAGTTTCGTTTGCATATTGATTCATGTTTGTTTTGTATATAAGTTAAGTACCAGGTATGTTTAAAGCCGGTTTTTGTTTTTAAATTCTTGCAAAATGTGACACCTTATGTTAATGATGAACCTTTTTATTTATTTTTTTCCCTTTTTACAGTTTTGCTGGTAATCCTAACCTGCGAGCTCCCCCGGTTCAACCGCAAACTCCGTCACCACCGAGTTCCCAGCCGATTGATTTTGTAAACAACGCCGGATGAGAGAAGATATGCACTGGTAAGCGGCTTCAACTTCGTGTTGTTTAGTTAATCAAGTTCTCAAACTTTTGTATTTTGAAATTAGAAAACGGGTTTGAGTAATCCGTAAATTTTGTTTGCGTTTGTTAATTAGAAGTTGAATGATAATCATGTCCTGAATCCCTTTAAGATCACTTTAAACATGGCATTCATTGGTAGTTAACAAATGCAGTATTTAAAATCAATAGCTTTAAGCTATATCATAAACAAGATCCAACAACTTAAGAAAGTTAAAATACAACCTTTTTAAAATTCATCCTATGTAGTAGTTGGTATCTTGCTTACAGGTTCAATACCTAACTACATAGGACAGATGGCCATATTAAAAAACTTGCGAGTCAATTACTAACACTGATCTTCAAGAAGATCATTCCCCTTTTTATTTATATATTTCAATCATTTGTTTGCAGAGACCTAAGTTGACCCTAAAATACTACGTTAATTTGGATACACTTAAGTTGACCTTTGATCTTCCGGTAGACCCATTTGACTTCATGTTTAAGTATTTTTTTTCCCTAATTTGATCTTTTATAGAATATGTAACCACTCTTCTGTACATTTTTAAAGATCATTTAATTGGTTATTGGTTCCTTCATAGCACTGCCCGTGAGGTAAAGCGATTGGACGCCATCAGTAGATCTCCAGTGTATGCACAATTTGGGGAAGCGCTAAACGGTCTTTCAACAATTCGTGCATATAAAGCCTACGATTGAATGTCCAAGATTAATGGGAATTCCATGGATAATAACATCAGGTTCACATTAGTCAACATGGGTGCAAACCGTTGGCTTGCAATCCGATTGGAAGCAGTTGGAGGTCTCATGATTTGGTTAACCGCCACTTTTGCTGTTAAATGGGAAAGCAAGAAATCAAGAAGCTTTTACATCCACCATGGGTCTACTTCTAAGTTATGCACTAAATATTACAACCTTATTGACAGCAGTCCTTAGACTTGCAAGTTTAGCTGAAAACAGCTTAAATGCTTTTGAACGTGTTGGTACTTATATTGAATTACCATCTGAGGCTCCAGCCGTTATTGAGGATAACCGCCCACCACCTGGCTGGCCTTCTTCAGGATCAATAAAGTTTGAGAATGTTGCTTTAAGGTATAGGCCTGAACTTCCACCCGTGCTGCATGGTTTGTCTTTTTTTATTCCTCCAAGCGATAAGGTTGGAATAGTGGGAAGAACAGGAGCTGGGAAATCTAGCATGCTTAATGCTTTATTTCGGATTGTGGAATTGGAGACAGGAAGAATTGTTATTGATAATTGTGATATTGCAAAGTTTGGGTTGACTAATCTTCGCAATGTTCTTGGTATTATACCTCAAGCACCAGTTCTTTTCTCAGGTATCTTCTTGATGTTGCTGATCTAATTTAACATCCTTAAATGTGGCAAAATGGCTGGCGGGCGGATCGGGCCAGGTCAACCAGAAACACGTGTTCCCTTAAAAATATATTTGTTCATAAGTAATCAGTGAGTTAGTCAAATGTGATTACATAACTATATTATTTCACTAATAATCTAAGTTTTTTAGTAAAGTTATTTAGGAGGTATTATGCATTTATGTACCTTTTGGGGGAGTTTTGACCCGTTATACGCATTTGACATGTTTCCTTCAAAGCTATTACTTTATTTTTATTTGGATGTGGTAATTGATAAGATGACACTCTTGGGGTATTGGTTGTCTCCAATGATACTATGCATTTTTCATAAACAAGATCCAACAACTTAAGAAAGCCAATTGCCACTGTTTCAAGTATAACTTTTTGTTATTCGGATTGAATTAATTTTATTTTGTATGATTTTGTTATAAAAGATATCTGATGGGTTCATGTATTTTTTTATTTTTTTTAGGATACAAGAATGAAGTGGCTTCTGTGCAGTCACTCCGGACCGCTTGCTATTCGGTGAAGTTGTGATTCGGTTCAAACATGCCTATAAACTAGAAGAGCATGCTCATGAGGTGTTGAAGAAGAAAAGTGATTGAATTAAGTTAAGATTTTAGCCCCTGTTTGCCCAGATGTTTTTTTTCTTTCTGTGTTTATGGATTTAGGCCATTTGGGCTGTTAGCTGGAAAAACAAATAGGGTAAATGAATATGTCTTTTACTCGAAATATTAAATGTAATTTTAAGAAATGTGTATAGTTATGTAATAAAAAAAAAACATATACAATCTTAGGCTATAGGGTGTGGTCATAACCCTCATGACCACTATGACCCTCCACGTTAGTGTCATGTAACTCACCTCTAATCCACCATCCAAAACCACTACCCTAAGGGTGTGGTCATGACCCAAACCATTAGCCCCTTATTTATTTTAATTTATTTTGTCTAAAGAAAAAGAAAATGATTTAAAAAATAAACTATGTGAACTCGTTGGGCAACGTGCAGTAAAAAAATCATAAATACCCGCGGCAACGCGCAGGCCTTCCCACTAGTATGTATATATATATCGTGGGGTTCCTCTACAAAGTGTGTTTTGTCTAAAAAGTGTAAGAAGTGATTATAACCATTAGATTAGGTAATTGATGGATGAGATTAAATGAGTAGTAAAATTGTAATATTTGTTTTAATTAAATTGATTTATTTATTGAATTAAGGGTATAAAAGTAAATTTCTTATGCCTTAAATTTAGGAATCACATGCAACTCCCCCATCTTTTTAAAACGTCAATAACTTTTTATACATAATTTATTTAAAAAAATATATATACCAAAATAATGAGCATTTTCTTATCTTTAATATGAGTACCATATTGCTACATATCTAAAAAATTACGATTCAAGTAATTCAGACACTAGTGTGTTTTATATAGTGTCTGTGTGTTTTATATTGTGTATTTCATTGGTGTTTTATATTGTGTATTTCAGACACTATTGTGTTTTATGAGTGAGGGGTGTGTTTAATTGTGAAAACTGGTATAACACGATGCGAAGAAATCAGAAATTGATAAAACACGTTAAGAAATAATGAATGTGTTTAATGTTTCGAAATATATGAGGGGTGTGTTTACTTGTGAAAATTGATATAACACGGTGTGAAGAAACCGTAAGCTGATAAAACACAATGTTAAGAAATGATGAATTTGTTTTATGTTTCGAACTTCAGATGAATTAATCGTGGATACGAATAATGTAACTGCCAATTTTGAATAGTTAATAGACATAAGTTTCCATAAAAATAGCCTTTTATTGTTATGATATAAAATCTTTCATAAATTGTTGTAATTATTTAATTACCTTAATGGCCTTTAGTAAAATAACACTAGATGCCACATGTCACAAAGAGATTGCTTCCTACACTTTGTAGGAAAAGTAGACTTTGTAGCCAACTCCTACCCTACATATATATATATATATATATATATATATATATATATATATATATATATAACATGTTGTGTGTGTGTAAATTTTGCAATGCTTGATTCTCCCCCCTCTCTCTCCTAGTTAACCTCTTAACATATGAAGCTTTTAATGTCTCTTAACACCCTTCACGAGAGGTATAACAAGTGTTAACGGATGCCAACTATGATTAACACCTATGGATATTAGAGTATACCAAGTGGCCTTATAGTAGACATTGTCATATTGATCTATATATATTTAACTGTTTAGTGTAATTTTAGAGAGTGTGTGACTTAGCCTTTCTAAAAATAGAGATAAAAAAAACTAACTGGTTAAAAAATAGGAAATATAAGGGTTTTATTTTATAGAGTATAATGTCAAAATCGTCCCTGAGTTTAGTTATTTTTATTTGTTTCATCTCAAATGACTTTTTTTCGCGCATTTGAGTCATTTAGGTTTAAGTTTGGCAATTTATTCCGACTTGGTCCCTGAAAATTTTGTTCGGGAGAAAATGACAAGATTTCAAATATTTTGTATGAAAATGACATCTTATGGACGAAAGTCTAAAAAATATCAAAACTCATGGATGAGCTATTAATAGGGTCTGAGGATATAATTGTTAGCAAACTTATCCCTCTACCTAGGTATTGTGATGATTCTTCAAGAGAGAAGACCCTCTCCCGCATGCACACACTCCAATAACAAAATGATGGTAAAAGAGTAGCACAGTAAAAATAAAATAAGATAACACATGATATACCAAACATAAAAGACCCACTTAAAAAGATAAGAACAACTTTAAAAAATAGAGTTTTGACATTATATTGAAGGGGATATGCAAGGGCAATTTCGGTCTTTACTTCCTTGCGTTTGGTTTTTTTTTTTTTTTATTTCTTTCTTTACGTTTGTATTACACTAGTTTTTGCCCCGCCCGCGTTGCGGAGCAATAAGCCGAATATTTCTCTCTCATAACATGTATGTCTGTACAGAGGGAAAAATCGGAATTATATTTTGAACAGGAGGCGAAATCATGATTTTAAACAGAGAGCAAAATCATAATTTTGAGCTAGGGGGAAAACATATTTTTATTTTGAACTGTGGGCAAAAACGTAATTTTGGGCTGAGGGCGGAATCGTAATTTTGAGCTAGAGGAAAAAACAACATTTTATTTTTAACTGGGGGCAAAAACGTAATTTTAAACGGAAGGCGAAACCGTAATTTTAAACTGGAAACAAAATTAGAAAAGAGTTTTTGAACCGAGGGCAAAAGCGTATTTTAAGCTAGGGCAAAATTTTATATTTTTTTTTAGCTGGGGGCAAAAACGTAATTTTAAACGAAGGACGAAAGCGTAATTTTAAACTGGGAATAAAATTAAATAAAAAATGAGTTGGTCCAATAGGGAAGTGACATGCAGCTAATAATTTTGAGCTAGGGGAAAACATAATTTTATTTTGAACTGGAGGCAAAAACGTAATTTTGAGCTGAGGGCAGAATCGTAATTTTGAGCTATAGGAAAAAACAACGTTTTATTTTTAACGGGGGGCAAAAACGTAATTTTAAACGGATGGCGAAAACGTAATTTTAAACTGGGAACAAAATTAAAAATGAGTTTTTGAATCGAGGGCAAAAACGTAATTTTGAGCTAAGGGCAAAATTATTATTTTATTTTGAACTGGGGGTGAAAACGTAATTTTAGCTAGGGGCAAAATTATAATTTTATTTTGAGCTGGAGGCAAAAACGTAATTTTAAACGAAGGACAAAAACGTAATTTTAGACTGGAAATAAAATTAAATTAAAAATGAGTTGGTTCAATAGAGAAGTACTATGCAAGCTGGCTGGCACTATTCTCCAGTCTTAGAAATGTATACGTAGGAAATTGCTTGTCACAAGACAAAAAAATATTTTCTTAAAATTTAAATATGCCTTTGAAAATATAGAAGAGAAATAAGTTTGTCTTTTATATGGTGGGTGATGGGTGCACATCCACACCTACTCCCTTTTTGTCGCTTACGGGGATGACGAAGACAATAATACAATTATACAGACGTTGATCGACGATAACAATGAACCGACAACCACTATAATCAATTTCATTCACTATAATCAATTTCACTGTAATCAATGGCTGACGCCCCGGTATCTACCCTCGTCTCTATGTTTTTTTTTAAGGTGACTTTCTATGTACTAGACCAGTGGTCACCGTGTTCATGTCGAACACATTCCACCGTCAGCCCCGCACTTACGGACGCGATGTTCAATCGGGCCCCGGCCACCGCGCAAGCTGACTTCCGCCCGGAAACCATACTGCCCTCACACGAGAGACTCGCTGGGGTAACAGCTGGGTAAAACCGGGTTGCCCTCAAGACCGCACCATGCCTCGGTAGGATACGATCCATCATTGGGACAACCCACCCCCCAAGCCGTAGACGCCGGGATTCGAACCGGGGTGGCCATTGGTAAACCACCGGCCGAAAACCAACTGAGCTAGGAGGCGGGTCTCCTCGTCTATATGCTTTGACATTTAAAAATATTTTTGTAAATTTAAATATGTCTTTGAAAATATAAAAGAGAAATAAGTTTCTTTTTATATAGATAGTGGGTAATGGGTGCGCACATCCACACCTACTCCCTCCCCTTTTGTCGCTTAGTGGATGACCAAGACAATAATACAAGGGTCCTAATATTAACACATGGGAAAACTTATTTACACATGGTGTATACGGGCCGTATACTGTTATACGGCCCGTATACTGTTATACGGCCCGTATACACCATGTGTAAATAAGTTTGACTGGTCGTATACAATGTATACGAACGTGTATACGGGCCGTATAACAGTATACGGCCCGTATGGAACGAAATTTTGATTTTTAAAATATTTTAGAGTGGTGAGGTGCTCAAAATAAAACATCAACAAGTAATAAAGATTGAAGAACAAGAAAACGTGTCGTATGACTGTAATAAAACGGAAGCTATCAACGCGGGATTACGGGCATGGTGTTATTCTTTATTTAATATTTATAGAATAAAAGGAAGGGTGAGGCATTTGATGAGAGTTGTAAGGAGTCTGAATAAAACGGAAGCTATCAACGCGGGATTACGGACATGCGTTTAATTCCCAACATATTTGTTTTGTCACGTACATTTCGTAAGAAACTTTTCGTGCACTGAACCTTCACCTCCAATCATTTCCTGGTCAAATCACACACTATAAAGTTTAAACTTATCGTGTGTTGTAGTTTGGAAAGATGACCGAATAGAGATCTGAATAACAAACTGTGGAGAACTTGTTTGCGTTATCCACCAACAATCCGTTCATTATCTGTTGTTATTTAAAACAATAGCAATTAACGTTCGGTTGAGATAACGAACATCCAGCTTTCAAAATTCAAATCAAACTAACACGAAGTATCTCGAAGGTATCATATTCTTGGTTCAATACAGGAAAAGAAAAAATGGTTGTTGATGTTTTTTCTCTATCAGGATTTTGTTGAGTCGTCGGGAAAACTTTTCCTCAGGGGAGGGTGAGTAGTATGAGTCTGAGTCCATTGTGGTTCGTGAATGTTGGAAGAACCCGACACGTCTTCTGCTGCCTCTTCGGTTGGTAAAAGACATAGGATGGCTTTTAATACATGCTCTTTGTCGGGTGTGGTTGATTTATAGGAGGAGGTTATGAAACGAATATATGTTTATGCGAACATCCTTATTTTGTCACGTACATGCGTTTAATTCCCAACATCCTTATTGTATCAGACTCTCTCCCCTCCTGATGCAATTTTCACAGTGGTACCAATGTCCTGCTACTACAATCCTTCCAACGATCCTTGTCTTGAAAGACAAGAATACAACGTTCATGTATCACAAGGAATGACCGATCTAAGGCAGAGAACCTGATTTAGATACACAAATTCATCACCGGTTTCTACAGCATAAGCACATACGCAATGAATGACCGAGTTTGGAAAACGGACGGAATCCACGAAGAAACTATTGGAATTTGTGGATTTCGGTTGGTTCAGAAAGACAAGAATACAACGTTCATGTATCACAAGGAATGACCGATCTAAGGCAGAGAACCTGATTTAGATACACAAATTCATCACCGGTTTCTACAGCACAAGCACATACGCAATGAAGTATTAAAAGATGTTAGTTTCTTGACCGTATGGTTTCTCGACAAATGAAGTATTATCTGTCCTTGCTGCCTCTTCGGTTGATAAAAGACATAGGATGATTTCTCTATTACAGCACTCTTCTGAAAGACAAGAATACAACGTTCATGTATCACAAGGAATGACCGAGTTTGGAAAACGGACGGAATCCACGAAGAAACTGTTGGAATTTGTGGATTTCGGTTGGTTCAGAAACTTAACAAGATAAGCAACTAAAAAATGGAAAGAAAGACCTTATTTTACCATTTTTACCATATGTATACGGGCCGTATACCGTTTATACGTCCGTATACCATTGGTAAAAAACAAATTTACCGATCGTATACAATGTATACGATGATTGTATACGGGCCGTATATTATGATACGGCTCGTATACTATGGGTAAAAAATGGTAAAAAAATGGTGTATTCTCTTTAATCTCTTAGAACGATCCTTGTATTGAGAACCTGATTCTGGTTTAAACAATGGAATTTGTGATTCAACAGAAATAACTGAAAAATAACTCGCCATTCTCTTGCACCTGTATACGTTGCAAAGTATAGAATGTTTGTAGTATTCTTGGTTCAATACAAACTCTTCTGAAAGATAAGATAATGGTTTCTCAACAAATGAAGATGAAGATGAAGAAACGAGAGTTTGTTTTGAGAAATTTACAAGGTAAACCTGAATTTTTAGATTTTTAGACACTTACTTGAACATGAGTCTGAGTCCATCGTGGTTAAAAGATGTAGAAGTGTTTGTGTAGAGATCTTTAATGTGAGATTCTTCAAGTTTGCACATTTTGAGAAAATACCAATGTGGTCATTTTCAAGTGTGAGATTAGCCAAACGAGGATGAAAGATACTCAAACCATCTGATCCCGTTGTTGCAAACTCCTTTAATGTGAGATTCTTCAAGTTTGCACATTTTGAGAAAATACCAATGTGTTTGTCAGCTTCGTAAATACACAACTTAACAAGGATAAGCAACTAAAAAGTTAACATTCAGATTCAGAAAGCAGATGTTTAGTAGTGTTTGAGACAATTGATTTCTCTTGCGGTTTATTGGATCGTTCTAATAGATTAAAGAGGTTTTTACCATTTTTTACCATATGTATACGAGTCGTATACGGTTTATACGGCCGTATACCATTGGTAAAAAATATTTTTACCGATCGTATACAATGTATACGATGGTTGTATACGGGCCGTATATTATTATACGGCTCGTATACTATGGGTAAAAAATGGTAAAAAAAGGGTTATTCTCTTTAATCTATCACAATGGACTCAGACTCATACTACTAGCAGTAGAACCCGACACGTCTTCTGTGATGATTCGAAACATTCCGAATAACTAGCAGAAAAACCCGTATACGGTGATTGTTTATCCATACTATTCTTCATAGCCATATTCCCACTCACAATTTGTTGATACATATCGTCCGTTCAACTTGAGTATTTTTTTCTAACTTTATGCTTGCATCCACCACAGTGAATATTAACTTTGTGTGAAAGAGTTTGGAAACCGGACGAAATCTATGAAGAAACTGTTGGAATTTGTGGATTTCGGTTGGTTCAGAAACTTAACCAGAGAAGCAACTAAAAAAATACAATTGATTTCTCTTCCGGTTACCAGGCCTATCATCTCCGTCTACGTTTGGTTTCCTCAACGAAGAACCATCAGCCATTATCAGCCCTTTTTTCCTTTGGTTTCTGGTTGATTTTTGAGGGTGAGGGTTTTGAATTGATTCCTGCGCTCAAGTTTCAACTACTGGAGTGAAAATTGGTAAAAAATGGTTTATTCTCTTTAATCTATTAGAACGATCCTTGTAACCATCAACCGTTCAAGTTGATATAGGAGAGTACTGAACAACCGAGATAACAGCTCCGATATTTTTCACCAACCCATCTTTGGTAGTGTTTGTTTGAGAACCTGATTCAGATACACAACGGTCTCTTTGCTTCGTCTACTAGAACTATTTGTGTATGCATTCTTTTGGTAGTTAACAACGCTAATTAGAAAAAAATCTGAAAAAATTAATCATATCGATTGCAATAACAGGATGGATGTGACACACATAGATAGATAAAATGTCACAGTTGTCAAGACTGTTTGTCGGGTTTCCAATGCTCACACAGGGTGATAAACAACGCTGATACACGTAACATCTAGTTATATTCAGATTTAAACAATGCCCGCCTCAATCTTCAATACTTCAGTAAAATACCACTAGTAGAAGAACCTGACACGTCTTCATGTAACAGAGAATGTTTTAGAAATTGAAGGAGAATGAAAAGATTTGTTGAAATCGAATTTGACAACTATGACAGCTTATTAAAAGTATCGTGTGTTGTAGTTTGGAAAGATGACCGAACAGAGATCTGAATAACAAACTGTGGAGAACTTGTTTGTGGCAGGTTCTTCTACTAGTTACTCGGAATCGATAAATAACCAACACGAAGATCTCTGCGATCGCTAAGGTTTTCATCAACGGACTGATCGGTAACGTTACTCTACCTGTGCTCCGATTTAAGCGGCATGTTCCGATCAACGTTTATCGACATTGTTAAAGGTGATGAAGAGGATTAGAAACCCTAGAATGATTGTGTTTTTACGGGAATAAAACGTGATACTTGAAAAAAGCCAATATATACGGCCCGTATATAGTTATACGGCCCGTATACATGTCCTAACATCAAAAACCTACAAAAATAAATCAATTGAGCCGTATACGTTTTACAAATCGTATACTCATGTATACGACTCGTATAACTGTATACGAGCCGTATATAATAAAACCAAAAAAAACATTCTCTGCGCATTTTCCTATTCAAAAACATTCTATACGAGCCGTATACAATAGGGGATGTGAAAATAAGATATAGGGTATGTGGGAATAAGGCACCCCTAATACAATTATACAAACGTTGATCGACGATAACAATAAACCGACTAAAACCACTATAATCAATTTCACTATAATCAATTTCACTGTAATCAATGGCTGAAGCCGCGGTATCTGAATTCATTAAGACGTTGCTCTCTGAAGCTTTTAAAAGCGTCAGCCTCAGCCTCGGCGGAGAATTTGATGCTGAGATCGAGAAATTGCAGAGAACGTTATACCAGATCCAAGATGTGCTTACTGATGCTTCTCAGAGGGAGGTAACCAATCAATCTGTGAAAAGATGGCTCAATGATCTCCAACGTTTGGCTTATGACATAGACGACGTTCTCGATGATTTCACAACCGAAAGAATGCATCGTGAGTTCACCAGCCAGTCAGAAGCCATCACCAGCAATGTAAGAAAGCTAATCCCAGTTTGTTGCACAACTTTATCATGGAGTGCTAGGATGCGTCGCAAGTTAGATGATAATAATCTTACCGCCAAAGCACAAGATCTACTAAAGGAGAAAGACATTATTGGTTTAAGTCTGGAAGATGATAGATATATAAATAGAGTATTACCCGAATCCTCTGTAGTTCATGAACCTAGCATTGTTGGAAGACAAGTAGAGAAAGAGGCCTTGATGCACAAGTTATTGGCGTATGAGCCATTTGATCAAAACTTTAGCATTCTTCCCATAGTTGGTATGGGTGGGATCGGTAAAACTACCCTAGCTAGAGTTTTGTATAACGATAGGCAAGTCAAAGATCACTTCGAACTCAAGGCATGGGTTTGTGTTTCGAATGAGTTTGATAGCTTTATCATAAGCAAACTTATCTTTCAACAAGTGGCAGGGGAAATCATGGAAGTTCAAGATATAAATGTGCTTCAAGTAGCTCTTAGAGATTGCATAAGGGAGAGAAGATTTCTCATCGTATTAGACGATGTATGGAGTGAAAATTTATCTGATTGGGAAAACCTTCTTGTCCCCCTTCACGCATGTGCCCCGGGAAGTAAAATCATTATGACAACACGGAAGGTTAAGTTGCTCAAAAAGTTGGGTTATAGTAATATAAACCAACTGCGAACCCTGTCACATGACGATGCTATGTCTTTAGTTGCTCTACATGCCTTGGGTGTTAATAACTTTGATTCACATTTATCACTCAAACCCCATGGTGTAGATATTGTGAAAAAATGTGATGGCTTGCCGTTGGCTTTGATAGCAATTGCAAGATTATTGAGGATAAAAGGTGACAAAGCAGAGCGTTGGGAGGAAGTCTTATATAGTGAGACATGGAGGTTAGAAGTTGAAGATGCAATCATCCCGAGACTTAGACGAAGCTACCATGATCTTTCCGCACATTTGAAGAAGTTGTTTACATATTGCTCCTTGTTTCCCAAGGGCTATATGTTTGACAAAGAACAACTAGTTCAATTATGGATGGCAGAAGGGTTGTTGTACCAGTCAACTCAAAGCGACTCAACAGAAAAAAGTTTGGGTCATGACTTTGATGAGTTGTTGTCGATGTCATTTTTTCAGCATGCGCCTAATAATAAATCATTGTTTGTGATGCATGACATGATCAATGACTTGGCAACATTTCTTGCTAGCGAGTTTTTCTTAAGGTGGGAGAAGAATACCAAGAATGAAGCGTTGGAAATGTACCGACATTTATCATTTGTTCATGAGGAATATGTAGCTTACGAGAAGTTTGAGCCATTTGAAAAGGCTAGAAATTTGAGGACATTCTTGGCAATGCCTGTTGGGGCGGTAGAAAGTTCCCAAAGTTTCTACTTATCGAATAACATTCTTGTTTGCTCACTTCCTCAGTTACCGTTATTAAGGGCTCTATGCTTGAGAGATTTTAAAATAAGTGAGGTACCTGAGTCCATTGGTAATTTAAAGCACTTGAGGTATCTTAATCTCTCTCGAACAGGAATCACACATTTACCGGAAAATGTTTGCAATCTCTATAACTTACAAACACTGATCTTGTTTGGTTGTTATAGATTAGCAAAGTTGCCCCACAACTTCTCAAAGCTTAAAAACATGCGGCATTTGGATATTAGGGATACTCCGCTTTTGCATAAGATTCCGTTAGGGATTGGTGAGTTAAAAAACCTAGTAACTCTCTCTAAGGTCATTATCGGAGGTGAAAGCAAATTTTCAATAACCAAACTCAAATACTTAAAGAATCTATGTGGAAAAATTTCCATTGTGGGTTTGGACAAAGTGCAAAATGCAGCACATGCACGACAAGCAAACTTATCAGAAAAGAGGCTTAGTGAGTTAGAGGTGGTATGGAGTGATGTGTTAGAAGATTCACAGACTGAGGTGCTTGAAAAGGAGATCCTAAGTGAGCTTAAGCCTCATTATGGATATTTAAAACAACTTGAAATAGTGTCATACGGGGGATTAGAGTTTCCAGATTGGGTCGGGCATCATTCGTTTCTTCATTTGAAACATGTGTCAATACGTTGTTGTAAGAAATGTTCTTATCTACCACCACTTGGACAACTACCGTCCCTTAAGGAGTTGTTTATTGAAGGCTTAGACATGGTGGAAGTTGTGGGTATGGCATTACTTGGGTCTAGTCTTGAATTCCGTTCACTTGAAGTTCTAAGTTTTAAACATATGCCGGGGTGGGAGAAGTGGTCAAACAGTAGTGGGATTGTGTTTCCAAGCCTTCAACAGCTTCTTTTAAGAGATTGTCCTAATTTGGTTGAAGTATCAATTGAAGCACTACCTTCATTGAATGTTCTTGAAATATTTGGTTGTAATAGTGGTGTATTGAGAACTTTGGTTGAAGTAGCGTCATCAGTCACCAGGTTGGACATCTCATTTATTTCAGGGCTTAATGATGTGGTGTGGAGAGGTGTTACAGAGTATCTTGGGGCAGTTGAAGAATTAAGCATGCGGTGGTGTGATGGAATAAGATACGTGTGGGAGTCAGAAGCAGCTGCGAGTAAGGTTCTTGTGAGTTTAAGGAAGTTGATGGTAGAATGTTGTGGCAATTTGGTGAGTTTAGGAGAAAAAGAGGAGGAGGAGGAGGATAATTGTAGGAGCAAACTCTTAACATCTTTTAGGACATTGTATGTATCTCATTGTGACCATATGGTGCGTTGTATTTGTCCAGATAGCATTGAGACGTTGAGTGTCAGTTATAGTACTTCAATTGCAGTTATCTCCTTACCTGTAGGAGGGCAGAAGCTCAAGTCACTTGACATTAGTAATTGTAATATGCTATTGGAAAGGCAGTGGGGAGGACAAAAGATCAACAACAAAAGCAGCATGCCAATGCTTGAAGATGTAGATATAAGTGATTGGCCTAATCTGAGATCAATCATAAATCTGAATTACTTTGTTCACCTTACGTCATTGAGCATAAGAAATTGTGAAAGTCTAGTCTCATTTCCTGACAATGAGCTGTCCAGTTTGACATCATTAAAGCATCTTGGAATAAGCAATTGTCCAAGTATTGACGCTCGGTTTCCTCGTGGGATTTGGCCTCCCAAATTGCATTCCCTAACAATAGGGAAGTTGAAGAAGCCCATCTCGGAGTGGGGCCCACAGAATTTTCCTACCTCGCTTGTCGTCCTAAGTGTATGTGGTGACGACGGGGTGAGCAGTTGTAGTAAATTTTCCCATCTTCTTCCTTTATCTCTTACTTCTCTTGAAATAACTGAATTTGAGAAATTAGAATCATTTTCAATGGGACTCCAACACCTCACCTCCCTCCAACATCTCTCTGTTTACAACTGCCCAGACCTGATGGATCTACCAGAAGTGCTCTTACCTTCACTTTTGAGTTTAGTAATCTGGGAATGCCCAAATTTGAAAGGAAGATGCCTTAGAAGTGACTATTACTGGCCCATCTCCCGCATCCCCTGTGTCCGCATGGATCCTTAATGAAGGTCTCTTTCTCTCCACCTTTGATGATTTAAAATTGAGATAAATGATTTGTTTTGCTTTGTTAAAAGTAATAGATATCATGAATTATGATTGTACAGATATGATAATGCCAGTTAATATTTTGAACCCATTACAAGCCATTTTTTTTAGTTAAATGAGTCAAGTGGATGAAATCTCCATCAAACAGGTCAATTTCTAAGCATTGTCTAATAATTGCACGAAATACTATTTTTGAATACAGTTTAATCCATTTCGACTTGCAATTGGTATTTTTATCAACTATATAGTAACTCAGATCAGGTAACGAGTTAAATGCACAAAAATATAACTTTTGATTACATGCCATTAGATAAAAAAAATTACGCTTTAACATCTCACTAACCTTGTTTTGAGAATACTGTTAAAAATATCAATTTAAGCTGCCACCTTGTTTTATTCAATTTGTATTTATCTGTCTTTCAGGGAAAACTTGTTGATTAAGTTAGTTCAGGTGGTGTTCCGGTCCGGTGAACGAAGATCTTGGAGGGCTGCAGGGTGGTTGCTGTAAAGTGCAGGGATCAAAGTTGAACTACTCCAAGTTAATTGTTATTTAGTGATCATGATATGTACTTATTGCAAACCTGGTTTTTGTTATATGGTTTTTAGCCGAAATCTGTTAATAACTCCAGAAAAAGGTTTACCAAAATCATGTGATGCAGATAATCTTTTGTCCCTGCTTCATGACCAAGTAAGAGCCAACTATTATTATATTGCTACTTACACATCGCTATTAAGTTTTCTGCACCATAAAGATGAAATGTCAGCTCGGTTCTTTTTATCTCGCAAAAAAACGTTGCATAAATGGGGAAGACACAACTGTGTAGTACCTACCTCTAAAAAATCTTGTATAGAGGGGCAATTTTGACGTGTCAATGGGTTAAGTTGGTTAGAGATGTTAAACAGTAGAAGTGTAATAATATTGTTTTTGTGATTATATATTTTATTTCATATTATATATATATAAGTTGGGGTTCTAGAGTGAACACTAGTGTATTTGTGAACTGAGTGACAAAATCCTGGCCATTGATTTACATCATCAAATCGTAAAAATACACTGGTGTATTTTCATCATCAAATCCTGGCCATTGATAATAAAGGGCTAGGATTTTAACATATGAATAATAGAAATCATGAATCACTTGAATTATGATTGCACAGACATGACAACACAAGTTAAGATTATCTGTCTGTGAGGTATTATACTCTAGTTTTGAACCCATTTTAAGTATAAAGGGTCAAGTGGATGGATGGAATTTCTATCAAACTGGTCAATTTCTAAGCATGATTTTACATGTGATTTCTCTTTGGTTTCATTTGCTCAGAATATACTATTTTGAATATAGTTTTGTTACTTCAGTTCGACTTGCAGTTAATATTTGTATCAACTATATAGCAACTCAAATCAGTAATGGGTTTCATATAACAAGACTCGATGTACAACCTTATAAATGTACAATTGATCTTGACAGCATTTCGTTTAATTAATAAGTGTGTGGAATTTGCATCCGGAGATTATATAATGGATTGCTTATGACAAGACTTCCGGAAAAAAAACGCGATTCCAAAGAGTGGGTGTTCATCGAATGGAATTACTTGAATCGAATTTTTCGGATAATTTTTTTTGCTTGAATTCGAATTTGATTATAAATTGGTCAATTCGATTTGAATTAAAACACCAATTCCTAAAAGTCACTTCCTAGTCTTGTAAAGCATGAAATCCCCCTTACAGGCTTATAATATCAAACACACTCAAAACTGTTTATCAAGGTATCATAACACAACAAAACAGATAACCAATTCTGTTTATAAATTGGTCAATTCCAAAACACCCCCTTAACCTGAAATCGGGAATATTGTTGACCAAAGATCAAGAAATAAATAGATAGCAGAATTTTGAAAAAGAGCAGCATGAAAACATCAAGACAGAGATGTTAGATGTACATAACTTACATCTTACTACTTCGTTATCCATTCCATACAAACAACAAGAAAAGAACAAAAAAAGATAATGGCAAATGTTAGCCTGTTTGGTTTCACCAAATCTAATAACAGTAAGTAGCAACTCGTCGGATGACTTAATTTTGGCATACATGATTGAAAACAGCAGCCCATTCCTGCTTATCACCAATGCTAGGAGTCCATACATCCTCACTTGCATAGGTCAGGCGCCAACTAACTTTCTCCGGTGGACTTTTGAAATCAAATGTGAAAGCAGCATGGGTCTTCTAGGTGCAGAACCTTCAGAGGTCTAAAGACAACAGCATTGTGTATAAAATTAACAAAATTAAATGAATAATGTAAAGATTACAAAATGGCAAATAAAAGTGACTGCTTTAAGTCAAATTCTATTTTCAGAAACTACTAGTCTACTACAACTCGGGAATTAAGTTATATGTTTATTAGAAAAGAAGCAATTTTATATATAATATAATACCCATAGGAACACTAAAAATATCATATTTATCTATAACATAGTACATAAATTTTAACCAGTTGTTCATAGTAGTGAATACATGAAAGAGAGCATCATGTGTTAAGCTGATTTGTAATTATAACGTTGTTTTCCTATTTTAAAGGGCAAGTATCATACAAAGAAGCAATTTTGTGAAGGCTATATATGAGATTTAAAACTTTTAAAGCAATGTATATGAAATTAGTCCCAATGAAAGGGGCCGGGGACTCAATTTCCGATATAACCCTTAACTGCTAGAACGGGTCACTAGTTTAATTATAATAAACTGTAATATACAAGACCTTAAATGTGACTTTGAAGGTACATCTCCTAAAATAGAAATTGACTGAAAGGACATTTCTTTTACGTGCAGCTTCACATAGAAACTAAGGTAGCCTTCGTTTCACATAATGTAATGGAATCTTGATTTCACTACTTAATTTGTTGGTTTCAACAAGAAAATGAATTGGAATTGAACAACAACATAAGGAAGAGAATCTATATCCTAATTCCATCCAAATTCCTTTCTATTTTGCGAAACAAACACACCTAAATTACAAATCAAATTTCAATCTTTCCGCGAATTCCCATTCCAATTCCATTACAATCCATGAAACGAACACTACCTAAGGTTTCATTAGCTTACAGTGTCATTAGAATTTGGAGTTGGTGGCTTCTTTCGCTTGCTCCCTTTTTCGAGAAAATTCAACACTTCATTCTTTGACCGCAAACGACAACCCGATGGTGCAATATAATATACTGCTTAAAGTAGACAATCACGATACTTTTGTTAGAATAAAAACTTGCTCCTTGGTTTTCTTCTGAAGCAGAGGGTCATGAGTTGTTACAATCTCTGCTTCTTTGGAGCCATTCTGATGTCCTCCATTGTTTGGGTCGATGAAAGATCCGCATCCCAGAAGCAACCTCCTCTTCAGACTCCGAGAGGACTAGTCTATAATCGGTTAGAGACTTGGCCATTTCTTTTTTTATGTTTTGGGCAACCGGATGGTTGTTAAGGAGGCATAACTTCTGAAAATCATATCCAATTCCAAAACCATTAACAAATAACAATTAAGACCGGTAGAGCAACACCTAATTCCAAGACTTAATTAGGGCTCAATTAAAGCTAACTTAAAAAAAAACAAATCTAAATTAACATTTAACAATAACCCCAATTAGGACTTAATTAGGTCTCAACATAAGACCTAAACAAATAACAATTATACAATTAGGGAAAAATTGTAGATAGTTTAAAAAAACACATACCTTGTAGTTGTAGAGGGTGGTGGTCAACGAATTAGAGGTGCTCGGCGGCGTGGTGGTTACCGGCGGCATGGTGGTGGTCGGAGGTTGTGGGTGGCGATGGGGTGGACCACAATGACTTCGATGCTGCTACATCTGTTAGCACTATTTTTTTAGTGGGTTAAATGGGTATGGGCCAATGAGTTTTGATTTTGAGAATGGGCCTAATTATATATTTAAAGAGTTTAAGTTTTTAATGGGCTTAATCTAATCTAATCTAAATCTAAATCTAATAATAGAGAAGTGGAATGAATAGTGTCTCATTGCTGATTCACCTGCTTGCTCACCTTCTCAGTTTCACTCTGCTTGCCACGTTAACTGTTGGTGTCATACATCACCTCCATTCAACTGAGATAAAACCTTCATTCTACATGTAATTTGAAATTGAAGAACCCAGGCTATAGCGAATTTTCTGTTTGCCCAGTGACGCCGGGTTATACCGAGTCAAAGCAGCAGCCGGAAGTCGTTGATAGACCACCATTGTGCTAGCTACCTGAGCACCGCAAGTGTTTTCCCTTTGGGCTGTTATATGTCGTTTCCTTTTTGTTTCCCGGTTCCAAAATCTGTTCATTGCTTCTTTTTATCCCTACGATGGTTCACATGCCCAAATAATCTACGGTTTTCTTCTAAAACCTTTGATAAGGGAGATGTTGATTGCATTTTTTTCTGATATTATATGAATCGGAGCATAATGATCATAGAAATTATGTCAAGTTCCACTTGTCGCCGCTATCTGGTATGTACCTATGATACCTAATTGTTAATGATCATCAAGCATATGCATGTTGGGGTTTTCAAATTAGATAAAAGATTTAGTGATGATATGTGGTGATTCTTGAATGATGGTTATTCTCTAGATGCTTGTCTGATATTACTTTAAAACCGCATGCAAGTTGTTTGATGAAATGTCTGTGTAACAAGTATGTGAAATTTGAAAGTGATCCGATACACCATAAACAATTTATGCAGTTCAGCTGACTTTTATTACAGAAGGGTGTGGTTTTATGTTCGTTATATGTTCTGCTGATTATCCCATCTTAAAAGAACCTAACCTGGCTCAATGCGGTTGTGGTTTTAATGGCTACGGGTCGAAAATTGAAGTCTGGTTCAAGTCCATGGGACATATGTTATCTTTAGGCATTAAAATCAGTTGAGCTTGGAACCATAATGTTATATTACAAGCTTTTATAGTTTTTATTTGATTACTGTTTTAGAGTAGCTTAGTATATGTAGTTTACAGGTCTTTGGAGCTATGAATAAGTAAATTTAAAATATAAAGTTAAAAGAGACTTTATTTTCCTAACTTTAGTTCTGTCTTTTGCATAATATGGTTTTCATGTCTGAGGGACAAAGAGTTCCATGTATAAACTTTTGATTTTATTTTTGTTGATAAAAATAAATATAAATTTGAGTGAAGATGATGCATTTCTATGCCTAATATCTAACAACCATTCTGTTTATACAGGGCGGCATTTAGCATGGGAGATTAATTCCAACATTTCCTTGATCTAAATTTTATGTTTAAAAAGTATACTATTTACAGATGATGAAAATAGCGCTTTACGGATCTTAAACTGAAAAACAAGTAGCTGTTTTTACTACAAGTAGCAAGAATCAAGATTTTTGCAACTCTTCAATGTACAAACCAAACCTGCTTGGTCTTAGAAATCATGTGTGATAATCAAACACAACTTTTAAAGAGCTACAACATCATTTAATGGAGCAACACATTATTTACAACATGATATCACCTCTTGCAAAAACGCTCATTATGACAACATCCATAATCACATTTGACAATGCCAAAAACATATTGTAATCGCGCAACGCGCGACGACAAACAACACTAGTTATATATAAAGAGTTGAAGTTTTTAATGGGCCTACATGTTATAAATTTTAGCGGACATGCAAAATATATTTTGGGCAAGCTAATGTTGATTGACATGCCATGGAAATTTTGCCAAAATGTAGGACACAAATGAGTAACGAGTTGATTACAATAAGACTAGACATGCAACATTATAATCATCCAATTACATGCCAATATATATAAATTATGGTTTAAACATCTTTTCTAACATTGGTTTAGGTAGTTAAACTATCTTCTGTTTCACTACTGTGCAGTAGAGCATGTTCATTTACAGTGGGGTTCTCACATGTATTGAGGCATCAATGACGTAACAACTATGGCAGTGTGACTAGACCGCGACATCTCTCCTTTTTAATCAAATGAGTTACGATTTTATTTGAGGTATTAAATGGAACCCCGCCCAATTGTCCGTTTAATTTAACGGGGTATAATATCTTGCTGACGTGATACACTCGAATGATGTTACTTTTATGAAATCATTTGTATATCTAGATAACACTAAACAGAAAAGCTAAAGTAGCACAACTCTGCACAAGAATCAATAATAAAGGTTGTTGAACGAGCTTTGGGTGTTCTCAAAAGTCGGGGGGGGGGGGGGGGGGGTATATTGCGAAATTTACATTGCATAATATGATTTTAAAAGATGAAGGTCGAGCGTTATGTGAGCTTCCAATCTAACAAGGTCTAGTCAATTGTTTGGATTATGTTAGAATAGCTAACTCATACCCATGGCCGGCCTTGGGGGTGTGCGGGGAGGACCACCGGCCAGGGCCACATATTTCGAGGGGCACGCTTTTTAAGAAAAAAACTTATATGTATATGTAAAATATTTTTTTAATAGGGTACACCCATACAAACACCAACATAGGCCCCCTTACAGAACTATTCTTATGGTTTAGATTAGTTATTAACCTCTTTGTCATTTGGTTTAGACCTTTAGTGAGCCCAATACCCAATACCCAATACCCAATTTCGTTAAGGCCTAAGACACATTGTTTTGAGCTTGAACAGGGTACACGAATTCTCAGGGCCGGCCCTGCTCATACCCTTTAATCCTACTCCTAAATTTACACATTTGCCCACCATAAGACTTTAATACTCAAACACTCGAGGAGGAACACCTTTCCTACACACCTAGGTACCACTCGCCACATGCCATTTCATTAAGAGAAGAGTTAATTATTGTTTTCGTCCCTGAGTTTTGTCAAAAATAACGGTTTCAGTCCATTAGTTTAAAAATTGCGATTTCAGTCCATTAGTTCCATTTTCGTAACCATTTCAGTCCACTAACTTAACTCCATCCATTTATTTTGTTAACTTTGGGTGAAATTACCAAATTACCCCTGCTAACTTAACAAATTGTAATAAAAAAATTCTAAAAAATCTAAAAATAAAAAAAAAATTCCAAAAAAATCAAAAAAATTCCAAAAAATCTAAAAATCAAAAATTTTTTAAAAAATCATAAAAATTCTAAAAAATCCAAAAAAATCCAAAATGTTTCATTAAATGTTTCGAAACCCGAACCGTTTCGAGCTGAACCGTTTCGACCCGTACCGTTTCGAGCCGAACCGTTTCGACGCGAACCGTTTCGACCCGTACCGTTTCGACGCGAACCGTTTCGACCCGTACCGTTTCGAGCCGAACCGTTTCGACGCGAACCGTTTCGACGCGAACCGTTTCGACCCGTACCGTTTCGAGCCGAACCGTTTCGACGCGAACCGTTTCGACCCGTACCGTTTCGAGCCGAACCGTTTCGACCCGTACCGTTTCGACGCGAACCGTTTCGACCCGTACCGTTTCGAGCCGTACCGTTTCGACGCGAACCGTTTCGACCCGTACCGTTTCGACGCGAACCGTTTCGACCCGTACCGTTTCGACGCGAACCGTTTCGACCCGTACCGTTTCGAACCGTGTCGAAACGGTTCAGCTCGAAACGGTTCGGGTTCGAAACATTTAATGAAACGGTACGGGTCGAAACGGTACGGGTCGAAACGGTTCGCGTCGAAACGGTACGGGTCGAAACGGTTCGCGTCGAAACGGTACGGGTCGAAACGGTTCGGCTCGAAACGGTACGGGTCGAAACGGTTCGCGTCGAAACGGTTCGGCTCGAAACGGTACGGGCCGAAACGGTTCGCGTCGAAACGGTACGGGCCGAAACGGTTCGCGTCGAAACGGTACGGGCCGAAACGGTTCGCGTCGAAACGGTTCGGCTCGAAACGGTACGGGTCGAAACGGTTCGCGTCGAAACGGTTCGCGTCGAAACATTTTGGATTTTTTAGAATTTTTTTGGATTTTTTAGAATTTTTATGATTTTTTAAAATTTTTTTGATTTTTAGATTTTTTGGAATTTTTTTGATTAATTTGGAATTTTTTTTATTTTTAGATTTTTTAGAATTTTTTTATTACAATTTGTTAAGTTAGCAGGGGTAATTTGGTAATTTCACCCAAAGTTAACAAAATAAATGAATGGAGTTAAGTTAGTGGACTGAAATGGTTACGAAAATGAATCTAATGGACTGAAATCGCAATTTTTAAACTAATGGACTGAAACCGTTATTTTTGACAAACCTTAGGGACGAAAACAATAATTAACTCTTAAGAGAATAATAGTGGTTGTGTTAAATATTGTTTTGTTATTAAGTTTTATATATATACTTAGCAATAGTTAGTTGGGTTGGGTTGAAGTACTTAAGTGTTGAACACCTTTGGTTGATTTTTAATTTACAACGCTTATCTTTTTATGTATGATCATTAGTTGGGTTGGGTAGGGATCCTGTACATTAATCCAAAAGTGTGAGAAGTGTATTATAACACTATATATAACACCATATAAACACCGTATAACAATATGTAACACCATATAACACTATGTAACACTATATAACACTATATAATAATATATAACACTATACATCTATCATAGACATGCTATCAGACAAACTATACTGTTAAACTATACTGTTATATAGTGTTATATAGTGTTACATAGTGTTATATGGTGTTACATATTGTTATACGGTGTTTATATGGTTTTATATAGTGTTATATATAGTGTTATAATACACTTCTCACACTTCTGGATTAATGTACAGGATCCTCAATCTTAAGTACTTAAGTGTTTAACACCTAATCCTAGTTTGGTTGATTTTTAATTTACAACACTTCTCGTTTTATGTATCTCCATATATAGGAAAAAATATTTATCTTATTTCAGCAATTATAAATTCTGTATTATATGCTCAAGATGCTAAATTTAGAACTACACGGCATTTATTAAAGTTTTTGAAAATTTTATAACTTTTGAAATTTTATAAACGAATTTACATCGAGATAGTTGGTAAACGGGCAACAAGCTGCGCCGCTACCCCGACCACAATTGAAAAAGAGTGAACGTTCGGGGGCTCATTTCTAATTTTGGGAAAAAAATTCTGGAAGTAAGCCCATTGAAATTAATTTTAAGCAACGTTTCGTGGCCCATTCAATAGAATTTATGCCTTCTATTTTTCTTTATCTAACAAATGAGATTGGTCTATAGCACACATTTATCCAAGTTGTGATCTTTATCTCCATTTTTCTTTCAGTAAATCCTAATGACAAGAGTGAAGACGAGTTGATAATCAGTTGGGTGGGGGATGGGGGTTGGTTGAATAGTGGTGTGAAAAGTTTTGTTTTGTTTTGTTTGTATCAATGAGAGAAAAAAAAATGTTTTGTTAGTAATCAGGTGGAAATTACCTAAAAGCCCATCACGGGAGAGTCATGTAGCACCACAGAGGCGGCCCGGAGGGGGTGCGGGGTGGGCGACGGTTCAGGGCAAAACCCTCCGAGGGCCCAAAAATTTATTTATTTTTAAGGCAAATTGGAAAATAATAATCACATCTTTCTGAAATTGGCGATAATAATCCCAAGTCAGTTATTAGCCAATAATAATCCGACCTCGTCCAATTTTTTTGTAAAATAGTCCGCCGTTAAAATAGCTTAACGGAGTTAAGTGTTTTTCCGAATTACAAACCGATGTTTTAGGGCTTTTGATCAGAACGAGGATACGAGTCGATTGATGTAAAACTTACCTCAAAATACTGCCCCCAACCCACGAAAACGGTGCTTCAATTCGGGTGTTTAACTTCCAATTAACAAAATTCAAACCATTTCGAACACAATTTCGATGTAAGTTTTACATCAATCGACTCGTATCCTCGTTCTGATCAAAAGCCCTAAAATATCGGTGTGTAATTCGAAAAAACAATTAACTCCGTTAAGCTTATTTTAACGGCAGACTATTTTACATAAAAATTGGACGAGGTCGGATTATTATTGGCTAATAACTGATTTGGGATTATTATCGGCCAATTTCAGAAATATGAGATTATTATTTTCCAATTTGCCTATTTTTAATAAAGTTACGCTGTAGAACTTAGAATATATAAGTACTGAACTGTAAAATAACAAGATGAAGCCCATGGTCTGGTGGTTCCTGTGTTACTTTATTAGTAAATAGGTCTTGGGTTCTAATCTTGATAGCTTCATTTTTAGTTGATTTTTTTTTCTTTATGTTTGTTTCCTATGCATTAAATGTAAATGACATTAATTGACTAATTTTGTATTACATTAAATCAAAATGAGAATCCTAGTTATTTCTCAAATCTAGTTTAAAAATCCTTATTTAGGTTAATTTCTTAAAATATAATTCAATCTACAATTAGTTTTGTGTGTTCCATTTTTTTATGAAAAAAGTCTTATTTTGTTTTTTTTTCTCTTCCAACTCTGTGTATTTTCTAAATAAATTTGGATAGGTTACGATGGTTTTACATGATCGTAAATAACGATTTTTAAAGTTACGACGTAACTATTCTACATTTTTTTAATTTACCCTTACGTGTTTTCTTTATACGTTTCGTTGTCCAAATGTGCGTGTGATGTACTTTTTATCTATGTTTCCACGTAAAAAAGCAGCCCGCCGCAACATGCAGGTGATTCCACAAATTTTTAATTCATTTTCATATATTTAAAACTTTTTTGTATATTCTTTTTAATATGTTTATATTTTAGGGGCCCGTATTTTATTTTCGCACAGGGCCTACATATTTTGGAAGATTTTCGGAGACGGCCCTGTAGCACCAGTTAATGCCAACAATGGATGGAGTTAGTAAGATGGGGATGAGAATGGCAAGGAAATGAAACCTCATCGTGTGTTTTTGGCAAAAAAAAAATTTAAAAAGGCTAAAACTGTAATTTAGAGTAAACTGAATGGACTAAAACCGCACTTTGGTCCTTTCTTGGTTATATTTAGTTTCTGTTTTTTCATCATCCGAGTGAAGGGTACATACACAGTACAATGGAGGGAATATCTGAGGTTGATTCGTCATGGTCAAGCTTTAATTCCTACGATGACCATCATAACCAATGGCTTGAGTAAATAATCCACCTTCAATTTATTCATTTCTTTTGTATCTTACGCTGATTACACCTGGAAATTAGGGAGTGGAGTACACGTGTTCATGTTCACATAGGTATATAATGCTTTCACATTTTACATGTCACATGTTCCACTAATTTCACTGTAATTTTGAGTTTATATCTGTATGTTGTTCAATTGTTATTTAGGTCATTAATCGTTTTGTAATTTAGTCTCTGTTAGTAAAAGGCTAAATATGAGTGATTGCGTATGCAAATGCAGAAATGTATGCATAAGCCGATTGTATTTCATGTAAACTAGAATGTCGAACTTCATGGCTGCATCTGTATCTGGACTATCTGCTGGCCTGTTTGTTGTAACAGGTATTATTTATATGTTTTGTATTATGTTTTAAGAGAATTGATCAACAAAGATGTGTAAATGAAAGAATGAGAATCTGGTGCTAAATGTGTAAATGAAAGAATGAGAATCTGGTGCTAAAAAAGGGTTCCGAGCATGAAGAGCTTGCTTAAACTCATAAATTTTGTGTAATTTATGTGTAACTAGGTTTATAGAACGCGCGCGTTGCGACGCATTAAACCGAATCGCTTCACGCGTTGCGGCGTGCTAAACTGAATCATGCTCCGTTTGATAATGTATAGGTGCACGTGAGACGCCAGTGTGTGAGAATTGTTGAATATGGGTTGCATCATAATTCACATTGTTGCTTAAGTTTCTTTATTAGACTAAAACCAAAAGTATAACCAAGCAATGCAAGAAATATCAAACTATCACAAAGTACAATACTATAAAGCTATAACATGATGCAAATTGATATTATATAAATGGTATGCATAATGAGGGATCTTATAGCTTTCTATCTGGTTAAGGCTACTTCCATCTTTTTACATGATTACCCCTAAAAATGGAAATGTTCTTCAAAAAAACAGGTTTGGGTCCACTAACATCAGGGGCGGATCTAGGTTGAACACTACGGGTTCGCACGAACCCATTCGGTTTCAAATTTTTAGTGGAAATGATAATATAAAATTTGGGATGAACCCATAAAAGAATTTTTGCATGAACCCAAATTAAACAATGGCTCAGTGGTTAATGCATGCTCAATGCGCCTTCCAAGCTTGATGATGTTAGGATCGGAGCACACACACGAACACGAGTCACACGCACTCAGCTCACAATCAAGGGCACAAAGATTTAACGTGGTTCGGTCTAATCTCTGACCTACGTCCACGGGGTAACTAGAATTGATTTATTTCTTTCTTCTTGTGACACACTGATTACAATATAGATGGATCTCTTATATAGAGATTAGATAAGAATTTGTCAAACAAAGAAAATAATTCAGCAGAAGAAATGGATCAACACACATGGTTGCAGTTTTCACACACGTTTTCTGCCGCTACTTTTGACAAACCACAAGAGTGGCTTCACACTCAACAGATGAGGTCGTGGGTTCAACTCCCGTAGGTGTAATACTTTTTGAAGTTTTTTATTCTCAGATCTAAAACAGAATTTAGGGAGGTTAGTGGAGGTGCTCGGATGAAATGAGAAGAGGTAGTATCCCTGAAAATAACTTGTATATTATTTTGACTTCAAATTTTCCTTATGGAAATATTAATTTATTCTTGTTGTTTTCAAGTAATATTACGGTAGAGAAAATTGGTGAATATTGTTCAGTAGGAATATTCACCAGGTTGTTTTTATGAAAGAATGAGATGAAATCAAATGCATTATCAAAAAGGTGATTGCTACATCATAGCAGGTTCAATCTATTTATATTCATAACATTGTTCATTCCTTGCATCTTCAAGGGTTAATTAACCATTTAATCATGTGAATTGGTTTAGTATAGTTTAATTTCCCATACAATGACAATTAGATCGGTTCTTAACTAAAATTAACTAATGAAATTTAATTTTCCATACGGTGACAATTAAAAAATTTGCGTTCTTTGAAATATGAAACTTGAATTTTTAAAATTTCTTATTTTATTATATTACCCAACCCGACCCAAAAATTCTAACTTTCGTATTGAGCAATCTGATCACCGAAAAAAGTTGAACCCATAGGAAAAAAAAATCATGGATCCTCTATTGACTAACATGACCCGTTTAAAAAAACGGGTTGGGTTTTGGTTGACCCGCATTAAAATGGGTCGGGTTGACCTGTATAAAAGTGGGTTGACCCATTAACCCGTTTATCTATTTAGAATATATATATTTGTTTTTTCCGTTTCTATTTTATATGGTTAGTTATAAACTTATAATAATGTTAGTTTTGACATCATCATCATCATACTGAGTAAATCCCACCAATAGCAAAGCTAAGGTAGAATATGAGGAAGGTAAGATGTAGACAACCTTATCTCTACCCGTTAGGAATAGAGAGTCTGCTTCCAGTGAGACCCTTTATTTGTCACACTCATACTCATCATCAAACATGTTATGGATAACCCGCTTAAAACCCAACAACTTGCTTATAAATCGTCAACTTGTATGACTCATTTAAAAAGACGGGTTAAACGAGTCGGGATCGGGTTGACCTGAATTTATATGGGTCGGGTTGGGGTTGCAATCTTTGAACTGAATAATAATATGGGGTCCGGTTCAGGTTTAACATTTCAACCCATCGCCAACCCGCCAACTCATCAACCCAACACGATTGATGTGTAATATCCTATTAAATATATATATATATATATATATATATATATATATATGGTGTCTATCTTTGTAGTCAGATTAATCATAACAATTATATTTTACGTTTCAACATGGTATCGAGCTAGGTTAATCCCTGCAAAAAAAAAACCCTACCGCCGCCTGTTTTTTTTTTACTTTCCCACTTGAAAAACCCTGCTGGTCGCACATATCCAGCTTTCTAATCCCTATTTTCTTCTCGAACACAACCGTCTTTCATGGCCAAACTTGCCCTATTTACCACTCAAGAAAAGAGAAACCATAATTCTCACAAGTTTGCCTTCACCCTCTCACGAACCAACTATGGGCATTGGAAAGATATGGTGGAACCGTTTCTTGTCTCCAATAATCTATTCGGGTATGTTGATGGCACTATACCTTGTCCACCACCAAAAGTCTCAGCCGATCCTGCTGCAACTGACAATTCTAACTTTGCTCGTTGGATTGCTAATGATGCTCATGTTCGCATGCTTATTATCTCCATTGTTTCTGAAGCCTCGTTTCAGCATGTTCAAGGAACCACCTCTAAGGATGTTTGGCTTTCTATAGAACGTGCCTACGCACCGCAAACGACCTCTCATGAATACACATTAAAAACTCAGCTCCTCAAACTAACCATGAAAGGTGACGAAAAACCAGTTGATTATTTGAGTCGTGCTCAGGAATATGCCATGGCTCTCGCCAATATTAGTGAGCCAATGAAAGATAAGGATTTGGTTATGCTTGAAATCTCAGGTCTCCTCGAAGAATACAATGGATTAAAAGTTAATCTCTTAGCTCGTTCCCCACCGGTTCAGTTTCAGGAATTACATGGCCTCTTAACCGACCATGACTATATGATCAATAAAACTAATGACACCCCACCCCTATGGTCCCACAAGTTTATAACACCACTACTGGAAACCAATGATTCTCTCCATGTTGGCGACGGTACCCCTCTTCCAATTTTTCATATTGGTTCCTCAAAAATTTTCACACCCCATAAAACATTTAATCTTTCCAATATTCTTCATGTTCCCGAACTTAAACAAAACCTACTTTCTGTACCAAAATTTTATTCAGATAATAACGTTTTCTTTGAATTTCACTTCTCCTTTTTTGTTGTGAAGGACAAGTCTACACGCACTACCGTCCTCACGGGTCCAAGTGAACAAGGTCTCTACTCCATCCATCTACCACAACTCAAGTCTATTCCTAAAGTTGCTTTTCACTACTATCAAAGAATCAGCCACCATTTGGCATCATCGTCTTGGACACCTGCATCATCGTGTTTTTCAGTCTATTATTTCTAGTTACTCTTTACCTATTTCAACAAAACTATCATCTTGTTTATGTACTTCCTGTCAATTGGGAAAATCTTCTAAATTGTCTTTAAAACTTTCTACTTTTCATAGTAATAATTTCTTATATTTGGTTTATTGTGATGTTTGGGGTCCCTCGCCCACTTTATCTATTGATGGATATTGCTTTTTTCTATTATGTGTTGATCATTATTCTCGTTACATGTGGTTCTATCCATTGGCACACAAATTTGATGTCTACACAACTTTTAAGAATTTTGTAATAATGGTTGAACGACAATTTAATACAAAATTAAAAAGTGTTCAAACCGACTAGGGAGGGGAATTTAGAAACCTAACACCATTGTTTACATCCCTTGGCATAATTCATCGCCGACCATGTCCTCACACCAGTGAGCAAAACGATAGTGTTGAACGCCGTAATCGACATGT
This sequence comes from Helianthus tuberosus, assembly GCA_030545235.1. NCBI lineage: Eukaryota > Viridiplantae > Streptophyta > Magnoliopsida > Asterales > Asteraceae > Helianthus > Helianthus tuberosus. The sequence continues at coordinate 121,255,087 of CM060427.1, forward strand.
TGTGAAAACTGGGCTTACCCTTCTTGCTCACTCCAATCTTCCACAACGATTCTAGCACTTCGCTTTTGAAACAACTACTTATCTCATTAACCGTTTACCATCCCGGATTTCATCCAACAAATCTTCTTACCAACATGTCTAAAACTGTAAACCCGACTTCTCATTTCTTCGGGTTTTTGGGTGTCGGTGTTTTCCTTATCTCCGCCCATACAACCGTCACAAAATCGACTTCCGCTCCGCACCATGCGTTTTCCTTGGCGATTACCGCCCTGCTTTTCGTACTTTCGTTAATTAGAAAGTCGTGCTTGTATTTCTATTTTTGGAAGTCTTGTGTTCTTTTAATCGTTCTTTCGTTGTAACCGTTGTAAACCCGAGACTTGATTCATAAATAAAACTCGTATTTCTTTAATTTCGTGTTATACGTACTTTATACTTGCTCATACATTTAATTTCGTTAAACATTCGATACATATTCGTAATTCTTGGAAACTTTGTGCTAATCTTGCAAATACGTGAAACATGTGAATTATACGCCTTTTGAACGAATTATTATTCAAGGGTTCTTGATTCTTTATTTATCGACACTTGATACTCGTTAAACTAGTTAAAATAATAGATTTCGGAAGCTTCGTGAAATGAATAATCGTGTAAGGATTTTTATCCTAATTCGTTTATAAAATATGGTTATTTAATTAACTAAATTAATTAATTTTTACTATTTAAAAGTTTAAATTTTTATAATCATCTAGTTAGTCTCGTTAATTTCAAAGTGATTATGTACAAACTAACCTAGTTAGTTTAAAACTATAAGGTTAGTTCCTTTAAAAAGATAAAATAACTTAGTTAATTCAAGTTAAGGGGATGTTAAAACAATTAACTGAAACTTTAAATTTGCAGGGACTATACGTGTAACTTCTGAAAGTAATAAAACAAAACAATAAAAAAGTTGAGGACCGCGGGACTCGAACCTGGGTCGGCCACCCCACACAGCACGCGCACAACCAGCTGAGCTGGGTCTTCACATCGAAAGAAGCCCGGCTCAGCGTTCATTTATGAACTCGCAAAGACAGTCGCGACCAGCCCTCTTCCTAGCTTGATTTTTGGCGCTGAAATGAGTTTTAAACTCGAATTTGGCATTAATTACTCACCTACAAACTAATCTAATCATTCCCTATAAATACCAAGCCATATCCAAGCCATTTTCACTTTTCTAAACACTCACAACACTCTCTAATCACTCCCAAATCACCCAAATTCGCAGCTGATTGCAGAAGATTGGACAGCTTCATACAACTTTACAAATCAGTCGTTTTCTTATCCGATTCACTCGATTCTTTTTCCTACTTCTTTGGATTGATCTTAGCTACGTTTCCAGAGGTTTTTCCTGGAAAACCAGAGCCTGGAACATCGCCAAAAAGGCTCCAAAGTTGACTTATTTTTCAGTTTTATACAAGAACTTTGCTAAAACTTGATTAAACTTGAAGAAACTCATCTCAAACCTATGTTCTTATGCTTATAACCACTTCTATGGTTAGTTAGGCTTAAAAACAAAGTTGAGACATTCAAAATCAGAGTTATAACCTCACAAACTTTCTGTTTTGTTCAAGGGTTTAACCCACAAGTGATGTTCAAGCTTAAGACTTGATGATTGTGTGATTTAGGATTGACTTGGGTTATCCTACTTGAAAATCCACACATTGCTTGATGATTTCTCAAAGATTAGTTGTTCTTATTCTATTGTTACTTGTAAGTTCATGACCCTCGGAGGGATCCTGCAGTGGCTCTGCGGCTGTGGCGAGTTGTGGTAACTGGGAGTAAACACCCAGTCGATCTGTCTGAACCTCTCCTCATAGCTGTCGGGACCATTATAAGGTGATCCCAGAAAATGTGACCCATCCGAAATTTCGATGGGGTGGTTAGGAGTTCCGGACGGTTGCTCGACGGGATCCGTGTCTTCGTCCATGTCCATCGCATGGTCGCCCGAGAAGTGGTCTTCAGGTCCTAGTGGGTTAAAACCCACTGGTTCTTCAATGTAGTTTACCGGGTTGAACCGGCTTAGGAAGACAGGTGTCGGGTCATCGAATGAATAGTGAGGGCTGGATCTCTGGAGGGGGATAAAAGATGGCTGCGGATTATGGGGCTCATTTTCAGAATGAGGCCCGTAGGAATGGTTATAGGATGGTGACGAACTTAGCGAGACGGATCACCTCGCTGGCTCTATATTCGTCCTCCAATGCTCCTGAGAACTCGTACTCATTGAGGCTGGTGGGGTTCGTTTGTGTGATGGCCCGGCCTCATGGTCGTGGCCTGTGATTGGTGCCTTTCCTCTTCCTCTTATGGACCTTGGTGGCATGATTGAACCTGTCAACATAAACAAAGATAACAACAAGGAATATATATAAAGGACAAAAATAAAACAAATTGGGATTTGTCCTAAGTTCTTTGTCTAGACTCAAAAACTTAGGAATGTGCAACTGTGTAACTGAGATTAAACACAAAAGGCTAGTGTTTAATTCACTCAGTGTTGGCTCTGATACCAACCTGTCACACCCTGATATTTCCACGTATTACAGGTGGGCCTGGTGGGGAGTATCGTGACGTAGTTGATATCATCATAGTCAAACAACACAATTTTAAATGCACAGCGGAAGCAAAAGATAGATTTATTTCAACCGAATAAATTGTAATATTAAGTATCACAAAATAGTTGAAACGGATCAACAGGCGGATCAATTATAAAGGAAACATAGTTCATCAGACTTAAAATGAATCCAAGCTTGCGAGACTCTTAATAATGCTAAGGAGAGGCCAGGCTATTTCGCTTAGTACCTGCACTTAACCTTTTTGGGAAAATACGTCAGTTTACACTGGTAAATACAATTAACTGACTCATTTTGAAAAGGTTTAGAAAATTGATTTAAATGCACAAGGCACAAAACATTTTATAACTTGTGATAATTATTTATATATAAACTTGTAAAAGAATTACATGTTTGTTATACGTTCAGTAGCCCGGATTGACACCGGGTTAATGATTAATAGACACACCACATGATATAGTCCCGCGGCGAGTTATTCCCGTAACCGGTGGTTATACCTTATTATTTATATATGCACTGTCGGGTGTACGCCTACACCCCGTGCTTAGGTCGTGGCCATTTCGTAAAATGATGCTAAGGATATCCGGGACATGGTCATTAACCCCCCAAAGGCTTTAAGCAAACAAAACAATTTAAACGGGACATCTCAATAAATTAACCTTCATATAATTAAAAATTCAATGCCCATCCAAGCGGTATTTTATATACCGTACCCCAAGCCCGTATAGGGAAAATAAGTTAAAAGTATTTACCTTTGCAAGTAATAATCACAAACAGCAAGTGCGAGTAGCTTTTACCGGGTCTCCTATTCTGGAACAAAGGTTTTTAATAACCTATTAGATTCCTAACGGGTCTTTTATTAAGCCTAAACTTAGACCGGTTAGTTTTAAAAGAAGATACGGTTCAAACGCACGATTAAGCGAAGACCGGAATAGAATGTGTTTTAGACCCAACAAGTTTGGAGACTTGTGTAATATGGGTAAACTAAACACCTTCTGGATTTTGAGACAAAAATGATAAGGTTTGACCCGTTTCGGCTAATTTATGCAAACTAGTTACATAAACCGAACCAAACGCGAAAGGTGCGTAACGGGTAACCATAAGAGCCATATACAGGTTTCCTAAGTTAATATGCCTTAAATATGTTGTGACATCAGTAAGATATCTTTTATTATGCCCAAAACGAATTTAAACTCAAACTATGCCTCGTAGGGGCATTTTGGTCATTTTAAAGGTTATAAAAGAGTTTAAATAATAATCTGAGTTACAGGTCTGATATAATCAGTAAAAATACTTAATTTAATAAGTTATAATAGTAGGGTATTACATATATGTGAAATTTATCATCTAAAACCAAACTATGCACCTTAGGAGCATTTTGGTAATTTCACAAAGGCTTAAAAGGTCAAAACTGGAAATCTGAGTTTAAAACTTTTTCTTACTGTTAATATATAAAAATTTACAGAAAATATCAGTAGGCATCAAACTTTATATGTTTAAAATAGTTTTAATACATACTATGCGTTAAAAACGCTTAAAAGGCGATTTTGAGCTATTTTCGGGTTTTTAAAGGAACGCTGATATTTTTGTTATTCCAAAAGGCTCAAAATATTTTATTTATCATATTATATCAGTAGAAAAAGGTTTGGTATCAAAATAATTTGTAAAACTCATTTTATAGGCCAAAAGGGCAAAACCGGCAATTACCGAATCATGCTTAGAACTCTATGTTATGCTCAGCCTAAAATTAAATAAAAATCTTCAAAAATCCCAAAATATTATTTTACATCAGTGGGTAAAAAGTTTGGTATCAAAACTTGGGTTTAGATAGGCTATATGCTAATTACGTCGTTTAATTAATAAAAACGCTTTTCATTTACGCTAATGAGCAAAACTCCTAATCCAGACCTCAAACTGATGTCAAGTTTTAGGGACAAGTTTATAAATCAGTAACTAAGGTTTCTATTCTTTTACATTTTCAAAAATCACGTTTTAAGGTCATATGGGCATAATAGTCAACATATAGGCAATAAACGGAAACATGCATATGAATCGGATAACTAATGAACCAAGTTGTATAATCACAGAGGGTTATACTAACTTGAAACCTGGTCCAAATAAAGCTCTAAGTCATTTCTAAACTATGCTCAAACGGGTCAGAACTGAAAGTCAAAGCAGAAGTCAAATTATGCGACTTTCGGTTCCGAACCGAGCCTAAACTGAAAATTGTCGGGTTGAACATGTTTAGACATGTTCTTACATTAATTACCAAGTTATATTAGTGATAAAACAGGTTGCATGGGTTCTACATTGCTAATTATGCATTAATTTGAAAATAAGCTTTCTGTTGACTTTTTAAGATTAACTTTGACCCGACAATTGACCTAGTTAGAGTGGGAATCAGAGGGTGCCCTTTTAAGGGTTTATTGCCCACATAATTACCAACTCATAGGTACTTTCAATTTGAAAATTGACTGGACAAATTATGATTTATCACAAAGTCAAACTCTAATTACGACGGTTTGACTTTAAGCTAATTAACTAAGCTAAACTGAATTAAAGAGGGTTAAGGACGCTTACAAGGGTCCTATGCATGATTAGAAAGCCTAAGAAAACTTGGTTGCAGACCAGAGAGCTCCAGAAATGAAGTTGTGAGAGTTTCAAGTGAGTGTGCACAAGAGTTGCAACAAGTGGGTTCTTATATAGGTGAATTGATTCATCAAGATGGTGCCAAACAAGTCTACAACTGATGTTAGATCACCCCCAAGTGTCCCTATGCATGTAAAACTACTGTCCACGCTCCTAGAATCCAAAAACCATGCATATAAGTCGGTTACACGGGCTGAACAGACATCTGCAGGTGAAAACTATCGCTGGCAGTCCCAGGCGGCCCGCGTAAGGGTCCCCCCAAGGCTTACGCGGCCCGTGTGAGTTCCCAGAACCAGCCAAACAAGTTTCATTATTTGCAATTCAGCCCCTGGTCCTTTTAAACGTGGTTTTGAGTTTATTTCTTGCACTTTTGGCCCTCTAACTTGACTTTTAAGGGCTCCATGACATAACCAAACACCGTTAAGTCCTCGGTTAACCTTGTGATCACTCGTAAGGCCCTAAAATTCAACGTTGACGCTTTTAACCCCTCGTATACGAATGTTGTCATAACTTTCTCATACTTTATCGAAACCTCGTGAAATTTTAATCACTTATTCTAGTGAGTATAATTAATCATTACAAAGCTTCGAGTTTGCTAAAAGGCCACTCAGAGGTATACTTTAAACATGTTGACACATTTAACCCATGTAGTTTGTAATTTCTCACTTTCTCTCACAATTAGCTTCGTATGATCCATGATTCATTCGTTTAAGGGTATAAACATCGTGTAGGGTTACAGTAAGGTATATTTATCCATTGTTGACACTTTGAACCCTTATATTCACATACTTTCTTTGTTTGTCAACTTTAGTCCCTCTAAAGTAATCTTTTACACGTTTAAAGCTCATGACACGTGTCGATACATTATTGGACATAAATTTACGAGGTGTTACATCCTCGCCCCCTTAAAAGAAATCTCGACCTCGAGATTTACTAAAACAACTGAGGGTACTTTTCTTTCATTGTGGACTCTACCTCCCACGTATACTCGGGACCTCTGCGGGCATCCCATTTGACCTTTACAATTGGCACATGCTTCCTTCGAAGCTTTTTAACCTGTCGATCCTCAATCGACAAAGGTTTTTCCACAAATTTCAAGCTCTCATCTATATGCACATCCATATGTGGTATTACTAGTGATTCATCAGCTAGACATTTCTATAGATTGCAGACGTGGAATACATTGTGAATACCACTGAGCTCTTCAGGTAAGTTTAACTTATAAGCCACTGTTCCTACACATTCGATGATCTCGAATGGTCCTATATACCTTGGGCTTAGCTTACCTTTCTTTCCAAATCGCATCACCCCCTTCCAGGGTGATACTTTAAGTAAAACCTTATCGCCAACCTCAAACTTTAGAGGTTTTCGCCTCTTATCAGCATAACTTTTCTGCCTATCCCTGGCAGCTTTCAGGTGATCACGAATCTGGACAATCTTGTCCGTTGTTTCAAGGACTATATCAGGTCTCGATAACTGAGCTTCTCCTACTTCTGCCCAACAAATGGCGTCCTGCATTTCCTACCATATAATGCCTCAAAAGGCGCAGCCTGAATGCTTGTATGGTAGCTATTGTTATAGGAGAACTCGATCAATGGCAGGTGGTTATCCCAACTACCACCTAAGTCAATCACACATGCACGAAGCATATCTTCCAAAGTTTGGATGGTACGCTCACTCTGCCCGTCTGTCTAAGGATGGTAAGCCGTACTAAAATTTAAACGCGTGCCCAAAGATTGTTGGAAACTTTTCCAAAAATGTGATGTGTATCTAGTATCCCTGTCAGTGATAATAGACACTGGTACGCCATGAAGAGATACAATCTTATCCACGTACAACTCGGCTAATATGTCAGAGCTATGAGTCTCCTTGATGGGTAGGAAATGTGCTAACTTAGTCAGTCTATCTACTATGACCCATATAGTATCATTTCCTTTCTTTGTCTTCGGCAACTTGGTGATAAAATCCATTGTCACCATTTCCCACTTCCAGGTGGGAAGTTCAGGCTGTTGTAGCAAACCTGACGGCTTTTGATGTTCAGCTTTGACTTGAGCGCACATCAAACATTTGGCTACATAGGTAGCTATGGACTTCTTCAAGCCTATCCACCAATAATTTGCTCTCAGATCCTAGTACATCTTGTCAGCTCCAGGATGAACGGAGTATTTAGAACTATGGGCTTCCTGAAGGATCACATCCCGAAGTCCTCCATAAATCGGAACCCATATTCGTCCATTTAATCTCAGGATTTCGTCCTTGCCATAGGATAACTGTTCTTCAGTTACTCCTAGCTTTTCATCAGGATAGTTAGCTTCTGTTACAGCTTCTTTCTGCGCAGCTAACAATCTTTCATTCAAACTATTCTTTAATTCAATGCTCTTGGCATTGATTCTTATGGGCTTGACCCTTTCCTTTCTACTTCGGGCATCGGCGACTACATTCGCCTTGCTTGGAAGGTATCGTATCTCACAGTCATAATCGTTCAAAGTTTCCATCCATCGTCGCTGCCTCATGTTCAAATCCTTCTGATTGAACAGATGTTGAAGGCTTTTGTGATCAGAATAGATCACGCACTTGGTCCCATACAAGTAATGCCTCCACAGTTTTAGTGCAAATACAACGGCACCTAATTCCAAGTCGTGGGTGGTGTAATTCTTTTCGTGCACCTTTAACTATCGAGAAGTGTAGGCAATGACCTTGCCTTTCTGCATAAGCACACAACCCATACCTGTGTGCGATGCATCACAATATACTACAAATTCCTCTATTCCATCAGGCAATGTTAACACAGGTGCATTGCTCAACTTTTGCTTAAGGATGTCAAAGGATTCCTGCTGCTTAGGGCCCCAGTCAAACTTAATATTCTTACACCTCAACGAAGTTAGGGGCGCAGCAATCCTTGAGAAGTTTTCAATAAATCGCCTGTAGTATCCTGCTAAACCTAGAAAGCTACGAATCTCAGTAGGCGTCTTTGGCTCTTGCCAATTCATGACAGCTTCAACTTTAGCGGGATCTACTTGGATACTACGCTCACTAACAACATGTCCAAGAAATTGGACTTCACGAAGCCAGAATTCACATTTTGAAAATTTGGCATAGAGCTCTTCCTGTTGAAGTAGTTCCAGAATGCATCGAAGATGCTTCTCATGGTCAGCTTGATTCTTTGAATAAATGGGAATGTCATCGATGAAGATGATGACGAATTTATCTAGGTAGGGCTTACAGAAGCGATTCATGAGATCCATGAATGCGGCAGGTGCATTAGTGAGCCCAAAAGGCATCACTAAGAACTCGTAATGACCATAACGAGTCGTAAATGCAGTCTTGTGTACATCTGCATCTTTAACCTTCAGTTGATGATAGCCTGACCTCAAGTCGATCTTAGAGAAGTAACTTACCCCTTGCAATTGATCGAACAGGTCGTCGATCCTGGGCTATGGATATCTATTCTTGATAGTAACCTTGTTGAGCTCGCGATAATCGATGCATAGACGCATCGATCCATCCTTTTTCTTCACAAACATGATTGGTGCTCCCTATGGAGATGAGCTAGGTCTAATGAAACCTTTTGCCAACAATTCATCTAACTGAGTTCTCAACTCTTTCATCTCGGTTGGTGCCAACCTGTAAGGTGCTCTAGCAATAGGTGCTGCTCCTAGAATAATGTCAATTAGGAATTTTACTTGCCTATCCGGTGGCAAACCAGGTAGTTCTTCAAGGAATACTTCGGGATATTCAGAAATGACGGGGATGTCTTCAATCTTAGGCTTTGGCTCATCAATAGTCACTTGTGCCATGTAAATGACACATCCTTTCTTCATACATCTAGAAGCTTTAAGCATAGACACTTGCTTAGGTAACCCATACTGAGTATCTCCCTGTATGATAAGTGGCTCACCATACGGATTCTTGATCACTACTTGCTTCTTTTCACACACAATCTGAGCTTGGTTATGGGATAGCCAATCCATGCCTATTACTATGTCGAAACCGGCTAACCTCAAAGGAAGTAAGGACAAAAGAAAAGAGTGGTTCCTAATGGATATGAAACATTCATCTAACACGATTGATGCGGTTTCTATGGTACCATCGGCTAATTCAACCTCATATTTTATGCTTAGGGTTCTAACAGGTAGGCTTAACAACTTACAAAACTTATCATCAATAAATGACTTATCTGCTCCAGAATCAAATAACACCCTTGCATAAACATCATCAATAAGAAAGGTACCTGTTATGACGTTGTCATTCTGGATCGCCTCCTGTGCATTCATCTGGAAGACCCTAGCATTGGTCTTTTTCCCTTCCTCGGCTTTCTTAGCAAACTTTGGGCAGTTGGACTTGATATGCCCTTTTTCATTTCAGTTATAACACGTAGCATCCTTGATTTTCTTACAGTCTAAGGTCTTGTGCTCAGAGGATTTACAAATCCCACAAACTCTCGACTGTGACTGGGATTTTGATTCGTATCTGCATTTCCCGAAATGGTGTTTCTTACATATTTTACACTTGGGTTTATCACCCGACTGTTGACCATCCTTTTTCGTTCCAGAACTCTTCTTGCGGTCATTGTTTCCCTTACGCTTCTTACCTGAACGTCGCGAGTTATCATCCTCACGCTTTCTCTTCTCAGCGTCTGTGTTTCTCAGTGATCTCTGCCTGACCGCGTCCAAAGTAAGGGACAATGATATATCAGCTGCAGACCGAAAAGTAGCTGGTCTGGAGGCCTTCACACTGGCCTTGATTTCTGGGGCCAAACCCCCAATGAAACGAGCTATCCTCTTGGGTTTCGGAGTTACCAGATACGGAACCAGTCTTGACATAGTGTTGAAGCTCGTAAGGTTGGCTTGACAATCTAGGTTTTTCATAACCAACGACAAGAAATCAGCTTCAATCTTTTCAACCTCATGCTGAGGGCAGTAATTCTCCTTAATCAATGTCACAAACTGCTCCCAAGACAGACTGTACAATGGGATTTTCCCTGTGGCTTGGATCAAAGACCTCCACCAGGTTAGTGCCTCACCTTTGAACGACTGAGATACAAACTTTACCACATCCTTATTAGCACAACCACTGATATCTACCATGGTGTCCATCTCATCTAACCATGACATGCAGTCAACTACTCCTTTCTCCCCAGTAAAATCCCTGGGTTTGCAGGAAACAAAGTACTTATAGGTGCAACCTTTAGCATGTGGTTCTTCGTTCAGCACAACTCTCTTAGATGGAACACTCCTTTGATTTGTTGAGTGATGAGAATCACTTTTATGAGTGGTATGAGTTCTAGAGGGTGGTTTAGAGTGTGGCACAGACTGGGTCCTTACATGGGTACCACTGGATTCATTGAACTGCCTGTCCAAAGCTCGCATAACAGCATTATCTATTAACGCTTGTAATTCTGCTCCTGCTACATTGACTCTGGAAGTGTCATGATTCTCTCTAGGGTGACTGTTGACCTCGTCTGACCCAGGCATGTAGCTTGATTGCTTCATAAGATAAATGATTTAATTCATTCAGAGGTCCATAATAGTTTTATTATTCTAGAAGATTTATTAATCATGGTATTTAAGAACCATTTCGATTAATTTGTTAATCATATATATATTCAGGATATTATAAGAATCCTTAGTTAGAATTAAAATATATTAATGGCAAAAAGGCCTAGTCACGTGGACGGTTTTAAATTTGTATTCATGATCTTATAGGATCAAGGTATTGAGGTTTTAATTTCTAATTCATTACCTCTTCTTAACAGGGGGTCGAAGACCACGACTGTCTTTTGTCTTATATGACAATGAGTATAGCCCATAGGCGTTATATCCCTAATGGATGTTTTAATTAATTAAAAGTATTTGGGAGAATCCAATATAAGAATAACTTAGGCGATTTTATCGAATCACTTTTGTCAAGAGTGTTAACATGTTTACAGATGTTAACAAGGATTGGAACCTTTTGAATAGGTTTTACCATCTTGGTCATGTCTGCAACGACATATAGACTAGGTTTTACCTTTAAGATTCTTTTAATATTTAACGCAGAACAATCCTAAATTGAGGTGTTAATAAGGATCTGAATCTAATTATGGAACTACCATTTTGGCCCTGTGTTAAGATGACATATGGCTAGGTCTTGTCCCTTTTTGGATTTTGTCATTTTTTTTATTATAATGATAGATCTTATATAAAGGAATGTTATTTTTTTCATTTATTTCACATATTGTATTTATGCATACATTTAACAAAATGAAAATTTAAATTTCAACCATTCCACTACAAAAATTGAACAAGTACAAATTTACCCTAAACGGGACTTCTACAAGAAATAACATGCCCGAGCAGGGGCAAAACAACCCAACATACCCACACAGGGGTTAACAGAAAAACATGCCCACGCAGGGGCAGAATACAGAAACAAATGTCCACGCAGGGACATGATTACAACACTAAAACATACAAATAAATAAAGGATTTAATGATCCTTCTTGCTTTTTCCTTTAATTAAGTTTGCCAGACTCTTGAACATTCCTCGGTTTTGCCTACGGTCTTCCCGCACTTCCTGCCGCACCTCATTAATCCTTTGAAGAATCTCCTGATGCTGCGGTGGCGACATCGCTGGCGGCTGCTGGGGTTGCTGATATAGCAGAGGTTGAGGAGGTGGCGGTTGATGATACCCATAAGGTGGGTACCCATAGTGTGAGTATCCGGCTTGATATGGAACCCCAAAGGATCCTTCCGGATGATGGGCATTGTAGTTTGCCGCTGCTACCAGGTAAGGGTTGACCTCTGCATAGTTGTAGTTGGTGTGGACCGGCTGCTCAAAGGGATTATACGCCGCTGAGCCGGCGTATGTAGGAATTGGGTCGCCAAAGCCCAATGGTGGTGGCGCGACAGGCGCAGAGTTCACTTCCGAGACGGGGTTTGAAGGCCCACCCATCTGCAGGTTTTTATGGAGTGGCGGGTAGCGGCTGCCACTTGAAGGTTGAGGGTGCTGATTCGCACTCCTCCTCGCACGAACATTCGTGCGTTCGATCTTCTTCGTATCGGTGGCTCCGGGGGCTGTTGCTGAGCTGGTGGTGGTGGCGGAGTGACCGCTACAAAACGGGAATCCTCGGAGGGATCCTGTAGTGGCTGCTGCGGCTGTGGCGAGTTGTGGTAACTGGGAGTAAACACCCAGTCGATCTGTCTGAACCTCTCCTCATAGCTATCGGGACCATTATAAGGTGATCCCAGAAAAGGTGACCCATCCGAAATTTCGATGGGGTGGTTAGGAGTTCCGGACGGTTGCTCGGCGGGATCCGTGTCTTCGTCCATGTCCATCGCATGGTCGCCCGAGAAGTGGTCTTCAGGTCCTAGTGGGTTAAATCCCACTGGTTCTTCCATGTAGTTTGCCGGGTTGAACCGGCTTAGGAAGACAGGTGTCGGGTCATCGAATGAATAGTGAGGGCTGGATCTCTGGAGGTGGATAAAAGATGGCTGCGGATTATGGGGCTCATTTTCAGAATGAGGCCCGTAGGAATGGTTATAGGATGGTGACGAACTTAGCGAGACGGATCGCCTCGCTGGCTCTATATTCGTCCTCCAATGCTCCCGAGAACTCGTACTCATTGAGGCTGGTGGGGTTCGTTTGTGTGATGGCCCGGCCTTATTATTTATATATGCACTGTCTACACCCCGTGCTTAGGTCGTGGCCATTTCGTAAAATGATGCCAAGGATATCTGGGACATGGTCATTAACCCCCCAAAGGCTTTAAGCAAACAAAACAATTTAAACGGGACATCTCAATAAGTTAACCTTCATACAATTAAAAATTCAATGCCCGACCAAGCGGTATTTTATATACCGTACCCCAAGCCCGTATAGGGAAAATAAGTTAAAAGTATTTACCTTTGCAAGTAATAATTACAAACAGCAAGTGCGAGTAGCTTTTACCGGGTCTCCTATTCTGGAACAAAGGTTTTTAATAACCTATTAGATTCCTAACGGGTCTTTTATTAAGCCTAAACTTAGACCGGTTAGTTTTAAAAGAAGATACGGTTCAAACGCACTATTAAGCGAAGACCGGAATAGAATGTGTTTTATACCCAACAAGTTTGGAGACTTGTGTAATATGGGTAAACTAAACACCTTCTGGATTTTGAGACAAAAATGATAAGGTTTGACCCGTTTCGGGTAATTTATGCAAACTAGTTACATAAACCGAACCAAACGCGAAAGGTGCGTAACGGGTAACCATAAGAGCCATATACAGGTTTCCTACGTTAATATGCCTTAAATATGTTGTGACATCAGTAAGATATCTTTTATTATGCCCAAAACGAATTTAAACTCAAACTATGCCTCGTAGGGGCATTTTGGTCATTTTAAAGGTTATAAAAGAGTTTAAATAATAATCTGAGTTACAGGTCTGATATATTCAGTAAAAATACTTAATTTAATAAGTTATAACAGTAGGTTATTACATATATGTGAAATTTATCATCTAAAACTAAACTATGCACCTTAGGGGCATTTTGGTAATTTCACATAGGCTTAAAAGGTCAAAACTGGAAATCTGAGTTTAAAACTTTTGCTTACTGTTAATATATAAAAATTTACTGAAAATATCAGTAGGCATCAAACCTTATATGTTTAAAATAGTTTTAATACATACTATGCGTTAAAAACGCTTAAAAGGCGATTTTGAGCTATTTCTGGGTTTTTAAAGGAAAGCTGATATTTTTATTATTCCAGAAGGCTCAAAATATTTTATTTATCATATTAGATGAGTAGAAAAAGGTTTGGTATCAAAATAATTTGTAAAACTCATTTTATAGGCCAAAAGGGCAAAACCGGCAATTACCGAATCATGCTTAGAACTCTATGTTATGCTCAGCCTAAAATTAAATAAAAATCTTCAAAAATCCCAAAATATTATTTTACATCAGTGGATAAAAAGTTTGGTATCAAAAATTGGGTTTAGATATGCTATATGCTAATTACGCCGTTTAATTAATAAAAAGCTTTTCATTTACGCTAATGAGCATAACTCCTAATCTAGACCTCAAACTGATGTCAAGTTTATAAATCAGTAACTAAGGTTTCTATTCTTTTACATTTTCAAAAATCACATTTTAAGGTCATATGGGCATAATAGTCAACATATAGGCAATAAACGGAAACAAGCATATGAATCGGATAACTAATGAACCAAGTTGTATAATCACAGAGGGTTATACTAACTTGAAACCTGGTCCAAATAAAGCTCTAAGGCATTTCTAAACTATGCTCAAACGGGTCAGAACTGAAAGTCAAAGCAGAAGTCAAATTATGCGACTTTCGGTTCCGAACCGAGCCTAAACTGAAAATTGTCGGGTTGAACATGTTTAGACATGTTCTTACATTAATTACCAAGTTATATTAGGGATAAAATAGGTTGCATGGGTTCTACATTGCTAATTATGCATTAATTTGAAAATAAGCTTTCTGTTGACTTTTTAAGATTAACTTTGACCCGACAATTGACCTAGTTAGAGTGGTAATCAGAGGGTGCCCTTTTAAGGGTTTATTGCCCACATAATTACCAACTCATAGGTACTTTCAATTTGAAAATTGACTGGACAAATTATGATTTATCACAAAGTCAAACTCTAATTATGATGGTTTGACTTTAAGCTAATTAACTAAGCTAAACTGAATTAAAGAGGGTTAAGGACACTTACAAGGGTCCTGTGCACGATTAGGAAGCCTAAGAAAATTGGTTGCAGACCAGAGAGCTCCAGAAATGAAGTTGTGAGAGTTTCAAGTGAGTGTGCACAAGAGTTGCAACAAGTGGGTTCTTATATAGGTGATTTGATTCTTCAAGATGGTGCCAAACAAGTCTACAACTGATGTTAGATCACCCCCAAGTGTCCCTATGCATGTAAAACTACTGTCCACGCTCCTAGAATCCAAAAACCATGCATATAAGTCGGTTACACGGGCTGAACAGACATCTGCAGGTGAAAACTATCGCTGGCAGTCCTAGGCGGCCCGCGTAAGGGTCCCCCCAAGGCTTACGCGGCCCGTGTGAGTTCCCAGAACCAGCCAAACAAGTTTCATTATTTGCAATTCAGCCCCTGGTCCTTTTAAACGTGGTTTTGAGTTTATTTCTTGCACTTTTGGCCCTCTAACTTGACTTTTATGGGCTCCATGACATAACCAAACACCGTTAAGTCCTCGGTTAACCTTGTGATCACTCGTAAGGCCCTAAAATTCAACGTTGACGCTTTTAACCCCTCGTATACGAATGTTGTCATAACTTTCTCATACTTTATCGAAACCTCGTGAAATTTTAATCACTTATTCTAGTGAGTATAATTAATCGTTACAAAGCTTCGGGTTTGCTAAAAGGCCACTCAGAGGTATACTTTAAACATGTTGACACATTTAACCCATGTAGTTTGTAATTTCTCACTTTCTCTCACAATTAGCTTCGTATGATCCATGATTCATTCGTTTAAGGGTATAAACATCGTGTAGGGTTACAGTAAGGTATATTTATCCATTGTTGACACTTTGAACCCTTATATTCACATACTTTCTTTGTTTGTCAACTTTAGTCCCTCTAAAGTAATCTTTTACACGTTTAAAGCTCATGGCACGTGTCGATACATTATTGGACATAAATTTACGAGGTGTTACAGAACAACTTGCAAAACCGTGAGTATACTCGAATCTCCTCTTTACGTTTACCATTTTTTGGGGTGTAACATGTTTACTTATAAAACTTACACATGAACTTTTTACATAAATGCATGAACATTCCTATAACATGCTTGTATACGTGATTGCTTGATACATTAAACTTGGGTTAATTTCATTTTGTGTTAAACTTATCATTAGCTTCGATCGAGCCTATCCTTGACATATATAGCGCTATAGGTTTAACGCACCGCCCGTAGACTTGAGGTTATGTCATGAGCTTATTGCGTTTCATCATTGGTTTGATATGTTAGACACATGCCGATTTTAATGTTTATCTCGAATCACATGCTTGCTATGGGGAATCGTTTAAACTTATCTTTTTATGCTATGTATGTAACAAACTTGTATACTCCCCTTTGCTTTTGCATTGAACTTTATTTTAAACATGTTACAGGTTGAGGATGATGATTGCTATGAAATGAAGTTGTGACGATGCCTAGATACACATATAGACGTGTTAGGTTTAATAAGTTATATCAAATTTTGTTTAGTTATGATTTTGAACATGTTGTTATTTGAAATTATGTAATGGTTATCAATTTGAAGTTATGAAATGAAATGAGATCTATTTAAATATTATCACAAATAATGTTATAAAGTCTCTTGCAATCTTTTTCGTCCCGCTCCGATGATTCCGTCGTTGGTTGGGGTGTGACAGATTGGTATCAGAGCCATAACTATTGGGAATTAGGTAGAATTTCCATGTTTGACCTAGTCTATAGTAAAAACCTTAGTTTTGACTGTTCTTGTTTCATGCTTAAAATGTTATGCTTCCTACTTTGCTTCTTTTCTCTTCTTTTTGTCTTAATACCTAAATAATGTCTTTCCCAAAACATTTTACACAATACACTTGAAGACTTGAAGACACTCTTTATACAAAAGAGACGAGTTTACCAAAATAGGCGTGAAACTCACAATTTGGTGAACGACTCTCATCCCGCTTATACTTTCTTTTTGCACGAAATTACGCCATTAAGCTAGGAGTGAAATCCACATCTTAATGGTAAATTTCCAACTCAAACTCTAGTGGACCCTTGTCAAAGTGTCGAAATTATATTTTGACCCGACGAGTACCAACCACATTAGGATAAGAAATCGTCAAGTTAGGGGTGAAACCCGCACCTTGTCAATTAAGTCCCATTCCTCGGTTTTCGATCTCGCCAAAGTTTCGATTGCTTCAATTGATTAGAGACGTGTAGAAACTGGAAGGGTAAGATACCATTAATCGTTTCTCGATAAGAGTATCTTACCTATAGGCCAAAGCACGTTTCTCTAATTTGAAAGGACTTTCGATTCACTTTGGAATAGTCGACGTTTCTAAACTCGAAACGTTCCCATGTTTTATGAGCCTCTCTTTTATGTGATTCAATTTATATGTGATTTTTATACTTGTTACCTCGTTCGTTTCAAAACTGTAACTCAATTCACACGTCTCGCGCAATAAAAAACAATAATAATTCTCGTGAACAAACTAAATTTATACTTTTTTACGCATTCTTACATGATTATACTTGTGAATACATGTTGCAAATTTATGCTTACGTGAATTATACGTGATACTTGAACATTTACATGCTTATACGTGACAAATTTGTTTTAAAAATTTATGATCAAGTCTCATCCTTTTCCTTTCTTTCGAACTTCTAGATGGCATCTTCGAACTCATCCCAAAAGCCCAAGTCCAAGAAGGGTTCCCGCAGTGGTTCCATATCTAAGAAAGAACTCGCAGGCCTCATTGCTGAACAAATGGTTGATAAAATGGCTCGAGTTATACTCGACATCGTTAGCCGCATTCAAACCAACACCGATTTGCCTCATGGCTCTGTGGACTCCAAGGTGGAGAAACCAAAGATACCTTTTCTCTTCAAGCAATTCATGGCTTGCAAACAATTGGAATTTAGTAGAAAAGATGGTGCTACCGCACTACTCACTTGGTTTGACGCCATGGAGATCACTTTTCGTCAGAGTGGTTGTTCTGGTGACTTGCGCACCCAAAATGCTACAGGGGTATTCCGATCAAGAGCTCTTGATTGGTGGACCTCTAAACAAAACACGAGAGGTGAGGACGCCGCCCACGCATTACCATGGGCCGAATTGAAAAATATTATGAGAGAAGAGTTATGTCCGCCTCACGAGCTGAGGAAATTGGAAATTGAGTTTTGGCACCTGAAGCATGTTGATGACGACAATGATGGTTTAACCCTCCGTTTCAAACAGCTTAGTATCCTTTGCCCCAGCCAGGTTGATACCCCTGAGAAAACCATCAACAAGTACATCCATTGTTTACCCGATTCGTTTATAAACCTCGTAGAGGCTGCTTGCCCAGCAAATATTGAGGAAACCTTTCGTTTGGCCGCCCGCCTGAATAGCAACCACGTCATGCGCAGAAATGCCGCAAAAGCCTCACTTAAAAACGCTCACCAAGCCACCGTTGAACCCACTGTTGAACCCTCCTCGTCCACCAAGAAAAACCGAGGCAAGAAGCGGAAGGTTTCAAGCTAGAATTGTACGGTTGTCACTCCGCCAAACCCTCAACCCCTACAAGCCATGCCTGCTGTTTCTAACCTTGACCCTACACGCAAAGGTTACACTGGGACACAACCCAAGTGTGGCCAATGCCAATGCCAATACCATCACCCTCCCAATGTTCCGTGCCGCAAGTGCGCCAACTGTAATCGATATAGCCACTTTTCTCAAAACTGCCACAAACCACCTATGGCTAACCAAAACTAAGCTAGGGTAGCTCAAAACCCTGCCCCCAATCAAGCTCTAAATCTAGTCGCTCCTGTGAGAGCGTGTTTTAAGTGTGGTGATCTTAACCATTTGGCTAACGTCTGTCCTCAGCGAAACCAGCCTCAACAACAACAACCACAACAGCAGCAACAGCAACAGGCTCAACAACCCGCGAGAGGCCGAGCCTTTCTTCTCACTACTTCACAAGCTCAAAATGCCAACGACTTCATTACTGGTACGTTTCTTGTAAACCATGTTTATGCTTCATTCTCATTTGATACTGGCGCCGATAAGAGTTTTGTGTCATTAGAATTCGAACCATTGCTTAAGTGTAAACGCTCTAAGTTGCCAAGATCTTTCGTTGTCGAAGTTGCTGATGGTAAATCCGTCACTGTCGATTCCGTTCTTTCCAAGTGTTCTTTGATTCTTAACGATCATACGTTTCGCATCGACCTCATACCTATGCAAATGGGTAGTTTCGATGTTGTAGTAGGTATGGACTAGCTTAAACGAGTTCATGCTGAAGTTGTTTGCTCTGAAAAGTTCATTCGTCTTCCTTTACCCACTGGTGATTCCTTTCATGTCTATGGCGAGAAACCTTCCCAAGGTCTCAAGCTCATGTCGTGCATTCAAGCGAACAAGTGTTTACGCAAGAGTACTTTCGCCTTTCTCGCCCACATTGTGGAAAAGAAGGACAAAGGCCCGAGCATAAGTGATGTTCCTGCCGCACGTGACTTTCCCGATGTATTTCCTGATGATCTTCCTGGTCCGCCTCCTGCTCGTTCCGTTGACTTTCGAATCGATTTAGTGCCTGGCGCTACGCCTGTTGCTAAGTCTCCCTACCGTTTAACATCCTCTGAGATGCAAGAGCTTTCGAGCCAACTTCAAAAGCTTCTTGATAAAGGCTTTATACGCCCTAGTACATCTCCTTAGGGCGCTCTCGTTCTATTCGTAAAAAAAAAGATGGGTCATTCCGTATGTGTATTGACTATCATGAGCTCAACAAGCTTACTGTCAAGAACCGATACCCACTTCCTCGTATTAACGATCTCTTCTATCAATTGCAAGGAGCGACCTGCTTTTCAAAGATCGATCTTTGTTTTGGGTATCATCAACTTCGATTCCTCGAAGAGGATATACCTAAGACCGCCTTTCGTACGCGATATGGTCACTATGAGCTCGTGGTCATGTCCTTTGGTTTGACCAACGCACCTGCTGTCTTCATTGATTTGATGAACCGCGTGTGCAAAGCGTACTTGAACTGTTTCGTGATCGTATTTATCGATGATATTCTTATCTATTCCAAGACACAAGGAGAGCATGAGCGACACTTGCGTCTTATCCTTCAACTACTTCGTGCTGAACGTTTATACGCCAAATTCTCCAAGTGCCAATTCTGGTTAAAAGAGGTTCAATTCCTTGGTCATACTGTCAATGAACTTGGTATTCACGTTGACCCCGCTAAAATCAAAGCTGTGAACAATTGGATTGCACCAAAGTCTCCGCCCGAAATTCGTTCGTTTCTTGGTCTTGCTGGTTATTATCGTAGTTTTATCTCTAACTTCTCGAAGATCGTTGTTCCTTTGACCTCTTTGACTCAAAAAGAGAAACCTTTTGTTTGGGGTCCCGAACAAGAGGAATATTTTCAAACGCTCAAGGACATGCTATGCAATGCTCTTATCCTCGCGCTTCCCGATGGTAGCGACGACTTTGTCGTGTATTGTGATGCTTCGAACCTTGGCCTTGTTTGTGTCCTCATGCAACGAGACAAGGTCATCGCATACGCGTCGAGTCAACTCAAAATACATGAGAAAAACTATACTACCCATGAACTTGAACTTGGCGCAGTTATTTTTGCGTTGAAGATTTGGCGACACTACCTTTATGGTACCAAGTGTGTGGTCTTCACCGACTATAAGAGCCTCCAACATATCTTCGATCAAAAAGAACTAAACATGCGTCAACGTCATTGGGTGGAATTACTAAACGACTATGACTACGAGATTCGCTACCATCCTGGTAAGGCGAATGTAGTAGCCGACACTCTTAGTCGCAAAACTCATGTAAAGAGTATTCGTTGTCTCGAGCTTGTTAACGATCTTCAAAACCGAATTCGTGAAGCTCAATACGCCTCTATCAACGAGGGTAGTCTCTCTGTAGAAATACGAGGTGGTGTTGGAAAAGATCTTGTGTCTAAAGCTGATGGTATTCTATACTATCTCAATCGTATCTGGATTCCTAATCGCGAGAACCTTCGAGACTTTCTGATGAAGGAGGCACACAAATCGAGGTATTCCATTCATCCTGGTGCTGATAAGATGTACCAAGATATGCGCATGTCCTATTGGTGGCCTGGGATGAAGAAGGATATCGCCACCTTCGTTGCGAAATGTCTCACCTGTTTGAAGGTAAAAGCCGAACATCATCGTCCCTCTGGTTTGCTCGAACAGCCAGAAATTCCTGTCTGAAAATGGGAGAGCATTGCCATGGATTTCATCACTAAACTCCCTCGTACTTCTTCTGGTCATGACAACATTTGGGTGATCGTTGATCGATTGACCAAATCAGCTCACTTTCTTCCCATTCGTGAAGATTTCAAAGTCGAGAAATTGGCTAGAATCTACACTGATGAGATCATCTGTCGTCATGGTATCCCCATTGACATCATTTCTAACCGTGATTGTCGTTTTACGTCTCGTTTTTGGCAAACTTTTCAATCTGCTATGGGTACTGTTCTTAACCTTTGCACTGCTTTTCACCCTCAATCCGGCGGTCAAACCGAGCGTACTATCCAAACATTAGAGGATATGCTTCGTTCCCGCGTAATAGATTTTGGTGGCAACTGGGATTCACACTTGCCTTTGATCGATTTCTCGTACAACAATAGTTATCACGCGAGTATTCAAATGACACCCTTCAAAGCATTGTATGATCGCAAGTGTCGTTCGCCTATTTGTTGGCACGAGATTGGTGGCGTTCAAATCACTAGTCCCGAGCTCATAAAAGAGATAACAGACAAGATTTTACAGGTTCAAGACAATTTACTGAAATCTAGGAGCCGACAAAAGAGCTACGCCGACAAGCATCGCAAGCCTTTGGAATTTGATATAGGTGACTATGTACTTCTCAAGGTATCCCCTTGGAAGGGTGTGGTTCGATTTGGTAAGAAAGGGAAACTCGCCCCACGCTATGTTGATCCTTTCAAGATTCTCGAAAGAATTGGCAAGGTTGCGTATAGACTGAACCTGCCTGAAGAACTCAACAACGTTCATCCTGTCTTCCACGTTTCAAACCTAAAGAAGTGTCTAGCTGATGAAGGACTTCAAGTTCCACTCGAGAATTTTCAAATCAACGAGACTTTACATTTCGTGAAAAAACCCGTCGAAATCATGGACCGAGGATTCAAGAAATTGAGGCGCAGTCAAATTCCTATCGTTAAGGTTCGATGGGAAGGAAAACGTGATGCTGAATTCACTTGGGAACTCGAGAGTGATATGAAGACAAAGTATCCGCACCTTTTCGTTACTTTTTCCTAAATTTCGGGACGGAATTTCTTAAAGGAGGGGAGACTGTAACGCCCTGCTTTTCGTACTTTCCTTAATTAGAAAGTCGTGCTTGTATTTCTATTTTTGGAAGTCTTGTGTTCTTGTAATCGTTCTTTTGTTGTAATCGTTGTAAACCCGAGACTTGATTCATAAATAAAACTTGTATTTCTTTAATTTCGTGTTATACGTACTTTATACCTGCTCATACATTTAATTTCGTTAAACATTCGATACATATTCGTAATTCTTGGAAACTTTGTGCTAATCTTGCAAATACGTTAAACTTGTGAATTATACGCCTTTTGAACGAATTATTATTTAAGGGTTCTTGATTCTTTATTTATCGACACTTGATACTCGCTAAACTAATTAAAATAATAGAATTCGGAAGCTTCGTGAAATGAATAATCGTATAAGGATTTTTATCCTAATTCGTTTGTCAAAATTTGGTTATTTAATTAACTAAATTAATTAATTTTTACTATTTAAAGGTTAAAATTTTTATAATAACCTAGTTAGTCTCGTTAATTTCAAAGTGATTATATACAAACTAACCTAGTTAGTTTAAAACTATAAGGTTAGTTCCTTTAAAAAGATAAAATAACTTAGTTAATTAAAGTTAATGGGATGTTAGAACAATTAACTGAAACTTTAAACTTGCAGGGACCATACGTGTAACTTCTGAAAGTAATAAAACAAAACAATAAAAAAGTTGAGGACCGCGGGACTCGAACCCGGGTCGCCACCCCACACAGCACGCGCACAACCAGCTGAGCTAGGTCTTCACATCGTAAGAAACCGGCTCAGCATTCATTTATGAACTCGCAAAGACAGTCGCGACCCGCCCTCTTCCCAACTTGATTTTTGGCGCTGAAATGAGTTTTATTTGAGTTTTAAACTCGAATTTGGCATTAATTACTCACCTACAAACTAAGCTAATCATTCTCTATAAATACCAAGCCATATCCAAGCCATTTTCACTTTTCTAAACACTCACAACACTCTCTAATCACTCCCAAATCACCCAAATTCGCAGCTGATTGCAGAAGATTGGACAAATTCATACAACTTTACAAAAGTGAGCATAACTCACTCGTTTCTTATCCGATTCACTCAATTCTTTTTCCTACTTCTTTGGATTGATCTTAGCTACGTTTCTAGAGGTTTTTCCTGGAAAACCAGAGCCTGGAACGTCGCCAAAAAGGCTCCAAAGTTGACTATTTTTTCTATTTTATACAAGAACTTTGCTAAAACTTGAGGAAACTCATCTCAAACCTATGTCCTTATGCTTATAACCACTTCTATGGTTTGTTAGGCTTAAAAACAAGGTTGAGACATTCAAAATCAGAGGTATAACCTCACAAACTTTCTGTTTTGTTCAAGGGTTTAACCCGTAAGTGATGTTCAAGCTTAAGACTTGATGATTGTCTGATTTAGGATTGACTTGGGTTATCCTACTTGAAAATCCACACATTGCTTGATGATTTCTCATAGATTAGTTGTTCTTATTCTATTGTTACTTGTAAGTTCATGACCCTCCTTGAATGTTTATAACATCAAGTGTAGTGGTGAACATCTATAGGTGCCTAAATGGAAGACTTGTTCTTCCTACCTCCTACATGACTTCTATGATACTTAGAGGTACCTAAATGAAGATTTTAATCTTCTACCTCATGCTTTACATGTATGATATAGTATACCCTAATAATACTTATATAACATAATTGTCAAACCCAACACTTGATCTTGAATAAAAAATGTACATTGTCAAGTTAGTAGGTATATCATATAAACATCATATGTGATAGATGATTATTTTCATATGTTACTTTCATGTCATTTTAATTCCGAATCTATAATCTTCCGATTTCCCCAAATTCATACACCTATGTTTTTCCTCATGTAGAAGGACAAGGTGCTCCACTCCAAACAACCAACTTTCTCGCGGATTCAAGTAGGAACAACTTGCAAAACCGTGAGTACACTCGAATCTCCTCTTTACGTTTACCACTTTTTGGGGTGTAACATGTTTACTTATAAAACTTACACATGAACTTTTTACACAAATGCACGAACATTCCTATAGCATGCTTGTATACATGATTACTTGATACATTGAACTTGGGTTAATTTCATTTTGTGTTATACTTATCATTAGCTTCGATCGAGCCTATCCTTGACATATATAACGCTATAGGATTAACGCACCGCCCGTAGACTTGAGGTTATGTCATGAGCTTATTGCGTTTCATCATTGGTTTGATATGTTAGACACATGCCGATTTTAATGTTTATCTCGAATCACATGCTTGATATGAGGAATCGTTTAAACTTATCTTTTTATGTTATGTATGTAACAAACTTGTATACTCCCCTTTGCTTTTGCATTGAACTTTATTTTAAACATGCTACAGGCTGAGGATGATAATTGCTGTGAAATGAAGTAGCGATGATGCCTAGATACACATATAGACGTGTTAGGTTTAATATGTTTTATCAAATTTTGTTTAGTTATGATTTTAAACATGTTGTTATTTGAAATTATGTAATGGTTGACAATTTGAAGTTATGAAATGAAATGAGATCTATTTAAATACACTATCACAAATAGTGTTATGAAGTCTCTTGCAATCTTTTTCGTCCCGCTCTAATGATTCCGCCATTGATTGGGGTGTCACACCCCTTTCTGCGGCGGAAGCACGAGGTGTGATCATGAAAGGTTCTCATTGCATACGAAGAGTAAACATACTACATGCTCAAAAATACCTTCAAATATTACATTACTGAAAACATATGTCAAGTGTTTACAAAACGAGATAACATATTGTCTTAAAAGTCACAACTTTATTTAAAGATAAACAAAGCGACATCCACGAGCATGAGTAAGACCATGCGCACATCCATCCTAGTTACCTGAAATACATGTGAGTTTTGGAAAAACGTCAACATAAAGTTGGTGTGAATTCATGCAGTTTTTGTATTTCACGTTTGTATACTTTGTATGAAAACATAATTTGTCTTTTGTATAAATCAGGTCTTTTGTGTACACCACGTACTCATGTATAAGTCAAATATTTCTGTATGTATCATGTGTTAATGGGTTGCAAAGCCATTAACATGTGACACGACATAGGAAGTCACCAAACCATAGGCATTTTTCTGTAGTCGATTTACGACTGAGACACAAAAACACTGCTTGGTAAAAGAGTGGCCAACAGTGGGGCTGCCCGGAACCCATTAGATCTAACCTTTTGTTCTGCGGTCTAAGTATGTACACGATTAATGGTGCTTCTGTACCCTATTCGTGACACTATTTCTCATAACGCATCCTACTTGGTTCTCGTTCTCACCAAGCGCGTTTCTTATTGTCTTATATTTTGTCACACTTGGTTCTCGTTCTCACCAAGTGTACTTCTTGTATTTATATCATACCATTTATAAATATTGTACTTTTGTACATGTATTTCACCCCCGAAGTTATAAAAACTGAAAACAGTTAAAAGAAAAGGGGGAGCATGAACTCACAACTTTGCGTTCCTGTGCGTCGTAAACTTCACCGGATTTGCTTACTTAACGTCGTAACCTATACGCGTTTTCTTAACGTTAGTCACTAGACTTGTATCGCACAAGTACAGTCACTCTCTTTTGTATTTGTATTGTTGTGTTAAAAATATTTCATATTTTTAACTACGTATCTTACTTATATTATTTCCTCTAAAATAAATATAAGTCTTTCGTGTTTTGCACTTCGCACCCGAATTATATATCTTGTATTTTGTATGTGTATTTTTATGTTTATACTCCTCACGAGTATTTAGTGTATTTTTAAGTCTTAATACGCTAGTACGTATAACACATACTATATACACTTAGCACATAAGTTGGTGATCAAATAATATATATATTTTTCTCTCAAAAATATACATACTTATATCCATTTTTATTCTTGAAGAAATCCTTATTTCTTATCACCAAAAATTAGGGAAACCTTGGTAATACTTTTAAACACATTTTTAGGGAATAAGTTTCTCAAAAACTTATATTTTTCTAAGTGTCAAAATTTATAAAAAAATTTCGACAGAGTTTCCCCTAAAAATGGAGGTTTCCCATGTTTTCAAAACATGTGTTTATTTTCTTTTAAATCGTCAACAATCTCCTCATTCAACAATAAACAATATGCAACTAGTTAAAATAGATATAATCGCAGAAATACATGAACTTGTGGTTTTTCCCAAATAGATAGTATCCTTCCATTATTTTTAGGGGATCTTTGTATAGATCAACTTTGTTTCTTGAAAGTCTCGCTTTTAAAGAAGTTACATCTTTACAACTTCCGGTCAACATTTACAAAAATAGTTATTTTGTCGAAACTTTGTATTACACAAGTGTTTACACACTCGTGTGTTTGCTAAAATCATTTTTTTTTCATGTAAGATCCGGCTTTAGAAAATATGATTTCTTGGACACTTGGTCCTTTGAAGATACCGCTTGTAGATACGTAGATCTACTAGTTTTAAACACTATTTCACAAGTTAAATCGCTTTTACACAAGTTCATGACTCGTGTGTGGTAGAGTTTCATCTTCTAACCCTTGTTATACTTAAACAAGCTCTATGCCATAATCCAAGATCATGACTAAACCGGGTTAAATGATGATCCGAGCTACCACAACATAGATCGGGCCTAAATAACCACACACATCAAATACTACAAGATTTACACAACATATGAGCTTTTAACCATCATTTTTAGTGTTTTTAGTAGACTTTTGTGCTACAACTTGCATGTTCATAAGTTTTAACCGTCATATGTCGTTTTAACCACTTTAGAATAGTTCAAGAAGGTGATTTAAGCAACATACCACTAGCTCGAGGCTAGGGAAGAATCTAAGCGCAAATAGGGTGGATAAAAGCAAGGTAGAGAGGTCCTTCGCCTTCCGATTGCACCAAGGTTCCTTATACGTGATCCTTAATGCTTGTGTGCCCTTGGAAATGGTTGAACAAAATCAAAAAATGGTTGTATGTAGGAGGGGATGTTCGGCCGTAGCTTCTTTAGAGAGAGAGAGAAGTGTGTGTGTTGATTTGTGTGTTATGATGAACATGTTATGCTAAACCATGATCTTATAGACAATCTCAACATGTTTAACCAATGGGTTTAGTGTCTTCATGATACTAAGCATACATAATATAATATTCAACAAATAGGACAAGTATGTCCCCCTCATGGGGACGGTTTGGTTAAGGGGGGGGGGGTCTTGGTTCAAATCCAACTAAATAGTTAGACACTAGTTAGGTTAACTTAGGTTAGTTAAGTGATTAACCCGGTTACTAGTGTGTTGTGCTTTATGACGGGTGTTAGGGTATTCAGGGACCCCAACTGGCTCAGAAAAAGATAAATGATGTTATTAACAATATTTTCATGTTCCGGGTATAGTCCGGTTGTTTGGTTACATACCGATTCGTTAAAGTGCTAAATTGCACCTTTTAGTGTTTAATAAGTATCTTTTTGTAACACTATCGATTCCCAACACTTAGGGAAATATTCTGGATAATAAAACGACATTTCTGCATAATATTTATATTTCTAAATGCTGATTTATTGCTGAATTATGTAAATTCTGCACTTAAAGTGCGTTTCGGGTGCTTTTTAGTGCTTGTTTTTGCTTCTGCTTCCGTATTGCATATATATTAAACCCTTGTATGTACTCTTGGGTTTTAATGCATTCTTGTTGTCGGACCTACACCTAGGCTCCAATTTTATTGTCTGGCTGCTTTCTGCAGTTCCGTTGACACAGTGTGTCTTACCGGTGAGTTTACTAGTATTTATGACGCAGCGCTCTCGTTTATGCATAAAGCGATATTTTGTAGTATACAACGTGCATGAATTCACTTGTTTAGTACGAATTCAGACATGGCTGACAATTAAGCACATAATTGCAGTCATTAAGCAATAATTAATGTGTACGGAAATTACCGGTTTGGGCCAGTTGTCACAGTCTCCCCCCGTTAAAAGAATTTCGTCCCGAAATTCAGGTTGAACTAACTCACGCTGGAGTCTTCTTGAATAGGTGGGGATACTTTTTCTTGAACTGGTCTTCACGTTCCCATGTATACTCGGGTCCGTGCTTAGAGCTCCAACGTACTTTGACAAGCTTCACACTGCTCCTCCTGGTCTTGTTGACTTTCCAGTCGGTAACCTCAACGGGTTGTTCTGTAAATCGGAGGGCTTCATCAATATGCACTTCATCCATCGGGATGATCACGCTTTCTTGTGTTGGACTCTTCTTCAGGTTGGATACATGAAACGTATCATGTACTCCATTAAGTTCTTCCGGTAACTCTAATTTGTACGCCACGGTACCAATTCTCTTCAGTATTCTGAATGGTCCGATATATCGTGGATTCAGCTTCCCACGCTTTCCAAATCTGACTACGCCCTTCCATGGTGAGACTTTTAACAATACTTTGTCTCCCACCTGGAATTCTACCGATTTCCTATTCGGATCAGCGTAGCTCTTTTGTCGCTCTCGAGCCGCCTTAATGCGCTCTCGGATCTGCGCAATCTTGTCGGTTGTCTCTTGTACAAGTTCAGGACCAACCATACGTTTATCTCCAGCGTCTGCCCAACATTGGGGCGATCGACATTTGCGGCCATACAGAGCTTCGAACGGTGCGGCTTTTATGCTCGTATGATAGCTGTTATTGTAGGAAAACTCAACTAAAGGTAGATGAGTATCCCAGCTGCCGCCTAGATCCATGACACATGCGCGAAGCATATCTTCTAACGTTTGTATAGTCCGTTCGCTCTGGCCGTCTGTTTGTGGATGGAATGCCGTGCTTAGATCTAATTGAGATCCGAAGGCTTCCTGAAATGATTGCCAGATTCTCGAGACAAAGCGTCCATCTCTGTCTGAAATGATTGAGATTGGCACTCCATGACGTGCCACAATTTCTCTTAAGTATATCTCTGCAAGCTTTCCAGTGTTATCCTTCTCTCGGATTGGTAGGAAATGCGCAGACTTCGTCAATCGATCAACTATTACCCATATCATATCGTGCCCTCTCGGGGTCCTGGGTAATTTCGTTATGAAGTCCATCGAGATTTGTTCCCACTTCCACACGGGAATCTCTGGTTGTTGTAGTAGGCCGGACGGTTTCTGATATTCTGCCTTAACCTTAGCACAGGTTAGGCATTTTCCAACATAGACAGCAACGTCGCTCTTGAGTCTCGGCCACCAATAATATTCCTTCAAGTCTTGATACATCTTGTCCGACCCTGGGTGGATCGAGTATCTTGGCTTGTGCGCTTCATCAAGGATGACTTCTCGTAGGCCACCATAGAGCGGAACCCAAATGCGCTTTTTAAAGTATAAGGCTCCCTCTTCATTTGGCGCCATGTACTTCAATGCACCCCGGAGGTATTCAGCTTTACGATTCTCTTCTTTAAGAGCTTCTTGTTGTGCATCTCGAATGCGTGCAGTGAGGTTCGTTCGAATCGTCATTTCCAATGCTCGAACCCTTAGGGTCTTAACCCTTTCTTTTCGGCTCAATGCGTCTGCTACAACGTTTGCCTTTCCAGGATGGTACTTAATCTCATAGTCATAATCATTCAGCAGCTCAACCTAACGGCGCTGGCGCATATTCAATTCCTTCTGATCAAATATGTGTTGTAAGCTTTTGTGATCTGTGAAGATTGTACATCGAGTACCATATAAGTAATGTCGCCAAATCTTCAAGGCGAATACCACTGCACCCAGCTCCAGGTCGCGAGTGGTATAATTTCTCTCGTGAACCTTCAGTTGTCTTGAAGCGTAAGCGATGACCTTTTGGCGCTGCATAAGCACGCAACCCAAGCCTTGTCGTGAGGCGTCGCAGTATACCACGAAGTCTTCAGTGCCTTCGGGTAATGATAGTATTGGTGCATCGCAGAGCTTGTTCTTAAGTAGCTGAAAGGCTTCTTCTTGTTTGTGACCCCAGTCGTATTTCTTGTCTTTTTGTGTAAGGGTCGTTAGCGGTTGAGCTATCTTCGAGAAATTCTCAATGAATCGCCGATAGTAGCCCGCTAAGCCCAAAAATTGACGAACTTCGGTTGGGGTCTTGGGAGCTTCCCAATTCTTTATCGCTTCTATCTTGGACGGGTCTACATGAATGCCCTTCTCATTCACCACGTGACCAAGAAATTGTACTTCGCGAATCCAGAATTCGCATTTCGAGAACTTTGCATAAAGTTTCTCTTTCTTCAGTAGCTCCAAGATGGTTCTGAGATGTTGCTCGTGCTCTTCTTTCGTTTGCGAGTAAATCAGGATATCATCGATAAATACAATTACGAATTTATCGAGATATGGTTTACATACGCGGTTCATTAGATCCATAAAGACCGCTGGCGCGTTCGTCAATCCAAACGGCATCACAAGGAATTCGTAGTGCCCATAGCGCGTTCTAAATGCAGTCTTTGGCACGCTTTCATCTTGGATTCTCAGCTGATGGTATCCAGATCGAAGGTCGATCTTGGAATAGTAGCTTGATCCTTGCAGTTGATCAAATAAGGCATCAATCCTCGGTAGTGGATACCGATTCTTGATTGTGAGCTTGTTCAGTTCCCTGTAATCGATACACATCCGCAGTGATCCATCCTTCTTCTTCACGAATAATACTGGAGCTCCCCAGGGTGAGAAGCTTGGCCTTATGAATCCTTTATCTAACAACTCCTGAAGCTGTGTAGATAATTCTTGCATTTCGGATGGCGCAAGTCGATATGGAGCCTTGGCTACAGGAACGGCTCCTGGAACCAAGTCTATGTGGAATTTGACTTGTCGTTGCGGAGGTAGTCCTGGCAGATCTTCAGGGAACACATCAGGAAATTCTTTCACCACAGGAATGTCTTCGAGTTTTGGCTCCACAGCCTTCTTATCCACAACGTGTGCTAGGAAAGCAACACGTCCTTTCCTTAAGCACTTCTGTGCCTTCATACAACTGATGATTCGTAGAGGCGAGTTTCGTCTTTCTCCATGTACGATGAGAGTTTCATCATTCGTCAGAGGGATGCGAATGATTTTCTCATGACAAATAATTTCAGCTTTGTTCTTGGACAACCAGTCCATCCCGACTACTACATCGAAGCTACCCAATTGAATAGGTAGGAGGTCGATGCTAAATCTTCGTGCGCCAAGTTCTAGCGTGCAGCCTCTAACAACTTCGCCCGATTCAACAAGTTTACCATTGGCTAGTTCTATGGAATAAGGAATTTCTAATCTACTAGATTCTATTCCAAGTATGCGTTTAAATTCCACTGACATGAAGCTATAATCGGCGCCAGTGTCGAATAATATGGATGCAAAGTGATTGTTAATGAGGAACGTACCGTTGACCACATTAGGGTCCTCGCGTGCGTCCCTTGCTCCAATTACAAATGCTCGGGCCTGAGCATTGTTTCTCTCTGGGCAGTCCTTCATGAAATGATCTTTGCTTCCAC
Source organism: Helianthus tuberosus (assembly GCA_030545235.1). Lineage (NCBI taxonomy): Eukaryota > Viridiplantae > Streptophyta > Magnoliopsida > Asterales > Asteraceae > Helianthus > Helianthus tuberosus. The sequence goes on from CM060427.1 coordinate 121,286,807, forward strand.
ATCTGAAGCATCCTTGGTTTCGCCCATTCTTGTTGCCAGCACCGTTTCCATTTCCACCATTGTTCCTATCATCAGCCCCATTATGATTTCCATTTCCGTTCCTCTTACTCCAGCAGTCTTCCGTGCGGTGACCCAACTTTCCACACTTGTCGCACCTTGGGATGCGACAAGCTCCCTCGTGATGGTGTTTACACCGATGGCATTTGGGCAAGATACCCCGGTATCCCCTTGCTGGTGCGTCGTTCATAGCTGCAAGAGATTTCGCCCCTTGAGGCGGGTTAGGGTCACGCTTCTTGTTGGAACCTTTGTTGTTACAAGTTGCTTGATTCAAGTTTGCATATTTCCTTTTCTTGTCGCCAGACGACTCAGCATGCGTCTCGGCATTTTCTGTTGGGTTCGGTGATAGCTTCTTCATCCGAACACAGTCTTCAGTAAGGCTGACAGCCAGAGTTACAGCCTCGGTGATTGTTTGTGGTTTGGCCGACGTCACCATGCCACGAAACTCTGAGGCCAGTCCCCAAATGTAGCGTTCAACACGCTTGAATTCGGGAGTCACCATGTAGGGAAGCACTCTGGACAGATCGTGGAACCTTCGAGTATATCCATTGATGTCAGCACCTTCCATGGTCAAGTGCCAGAACTCCGTCTCCAGCCTTTGGAGTTCAGCACGAGAGCAGTACTTTTCTCTCATTCTTTCCTTCAGTTCCTCCCAAGTTAAGCCATAAGCGGCATCATCGCCCAAGGTTTGGACTTGCAGGTTCCACCAAGTCAGAGCTTCATCGACAAATAACCCAGTAGCAAAGGTGACTTGTTGATCCGCGGTACACTTGCTCATGCGGATAGTAGCTTCAGTCTTCTCCGTCCAGCGCACAAATGCTACTGCACCTCCTGTGCCATCATAGTTCATCGGCTTGCAGTCGAGGAACTGCTTGAAAGTGCAGCCTTGAGCTGCATTGCCTCCAGACGAATCTCCATTCCCATTACGCCTAGCGTGGCTTGGTCCTCCACTGTCTTGAGTTCGGTTCGCCTCGTATTGGGCGATAGCAGCAGAGATCCTTTCCTCCAGTAGAGCGTTCAGCTCATCAGCAGTTCTTGGCAGTGGGGGAGGAGGAGGTTGATCGTCATTGCGAGCATTCACAGTTTTCCTGGGTGCCATGTTCTGACAGAACATAACACAACAGGGTTACACGTTTGTTTGATATCGTCCTACTAGGCAGTAGTAGTATATATATTCACAGGTATATATCACATAAGTGACATCAAACAATTATTACTCTAGCAGAGTACTTAGTAGGCTTGCACTGAGGGAATCTATACGTGACAAGACTTGCTGTGATTTTTGTGCACTGAATTCCATAATTATGTATGCATCCATAATTACGTAACTCCTTGCACAGTCCGCACAGTTCGTTTCATCCTCGTATTTCTTCCTTCAGATGGGCCATTGCTTTCAGATAAAGTCACGTATACTTGTGACATTCTACTTCTAGTACATGCTAATTATCACACATAATTGCAAGTAATTTCTAGTCAACGACAAGTGCTACTCAAGTGCACTCTAAGTCTCGTAGTGTCTTTTCTAGACTCATGTAGTCAGTTTCAGGTAGTGGATGTCGCGGGACGTTTTATGCAATGAAAACTCTTTGAAAATTGTTTTCGTGAATGGATCCTAGAGATTGTAGACTAGACTCGAGAAGGAATCCTGGTTCACTACAATCGCAGCTCTGATACCAATCTGTCACACCCCTTTCTGCGGCGGAAGCACGAGGTGTGATCATGAAAGGTTCTCATTGCATACGAAGAGTAAACATACTACATGCTCAAAAATACCTTCAAATATTACATTACTGAAAACATATGTCAAGTGTTTACAACACGAGATAACATATTGTCTTAAAAGTCACAACTTTATTTAAAGATAAACAAAGCGACATCCACGAGCATGAGTAAGACCACGCGCACATCCATCCTAGTTACCTGAAATACATGTGAGTTTTGGAAAAACGTCAACATAAAGTTGGTGTGAATTCATGCAGTTTTTGTATTTCACGTTTGTATACTTTGTATGAAAACATAATTTGTCTTTTGTATAAATCAGGTCTTTTGTGTACACCACGTACTCATGTATAAGTCAAATATTTCTGTATGTATCATGTGTTAATGGGTTGCAAAGCCATTAACATGTGACACGACATAGGAAGTCACCAAACCATAGGCATTTTTCTGTAGTCGATTTACGACTGAGACACAAAAACACTGCTTGGTAAAAGAGTGGCCAACAGTGGGGCTGCCCGGAACCCATTAGATCTAACCTTTTGTTCTGCGGTCTAAGTATGTACACGATTAATGGTGCTTCTGTACCCTATTCGTGACACTATTTCTCATAACGCATCCTACTTGGTTCTCGTTCTCACCAAGCGCGTTTCTTATTGTCTTATATTTTGTCACACTTGGTTCTCGTTCTCACCAAGTGTACTTCTTGTATTTATATCATACCATTTATAAATATTGTACTTTTGTACATGTATTTCACCCCCGAAGTTATAAAAACTGAAAACAGTTAAAAGAAAAGGGGGAGCATGAACTCACAACTTTGCGTTCCTGTGCGTCGTAAACTTCACCGGATTTGCTTACTTAACGTCGTAACCTATACGCGTTTTCTTAACGTTAGTCACTAGACTTGTATCGCACAAGTACAGTCACTCTCTTTTGTATTTGTATTGTTGTGTTAAAAATATTTCATATTTTTAACTACGTATCTTACTTATATTATTTCCTCTAAAATAAATATAAGTCTTGCGTGTTTCGCACTTCGCACCCGAATTATATATCTTGTATTTTGTATGTGTATTTTTATGTTTATACTCCTCACGAGTATTTAGTGTATTTTTAAGTCTTAATACGCTAGTACGTATAACACATACTATATACACTTAGCACATAAGTTGGTGATCAAATAATATATATATTTTTCTCTCAAAAATATACATACTTATATCCATTTTTATTCTTGAAGAAATCCTTATTTCTTATCACCAAAAATTAGGGAAACCTTGGTAATACTTTTAAACACATTTTTAGGGAATAAGTTTCTCAAAAACTTATATTTTTCTAAGTGTCAAAATTTATAAAAAAATTTCGACAGAGTTTCCCCTAAAAATGGAGGTTTCCCATGTTTTCAAAACATGTGTTTATTTTCTTTTAAATCGTCAACAATCTCCTCATTCAACAATAAACAATATGCAACTAGTTAAAATAGATATAATCGCAGAAATACATGAACTTGTGGTTTTTCCCAAATAGATAGTATCCTTCCATTATTTTTAGGGGATCTTTGTATAGATCAACTTTGTTTCTTGAAAGTCTCGCTTTTAAAGAAGTTACATCTTTACAACTTCCGGTCAACATTTACAAAAATAGTTATTTTGTCGAAACTTTGTATTACACAAGTGTTTACACACTCGTGTGTTTGCTAAAATCATTTTTTTTTCATGTAAGATCCGGCTTTAGAAAATATGATTTCTTGGACACTTGGTCCTTTGAAGATACCGCTTGTAGATACGTAGATCTACTAGTTTTAAACACTATTTCACAAGTTAAATCGCTTTTACACAAGTTCATGACTCGTGTGTGGTAGAGTTTCATCTTCTAACCCTTGTTATACTTAAACAAGCTCTATGCCATAATCCAAGATCATGACTAAACCGGGTTAAATGATGATCCGAGCTACCACAACATAGATCGGGCCTAAATAACCACACACATCAAATACTACAAGATTTACACAACATATGAGCTTTTAACCATCATTTTTAGTGTTTTTAGTAGACTTTTGTGCTACAACTTGCATGTTCATAAGTTTTAACCGTCATATGTCGTTTTAACCACTTTAGAATAGTTCAAGAAGGTGATTTAAGCAACATACCACTAGCTCGAGGCTAGGGAAGAATCTAAGCGCAAATAGGGTGGATAAAAGCAAGGTAGAGAGGTCCTTCGCCTTCCGATTGCACCAAGGTTCCTTATACGTGATCCTTAATGCTTGTGTGCCCTTGGAAATGGTTGAACAAAATCAAAAAATGGTTGTATGTAGGAGGGGATGTTCGGCCGTAGCTTCTTTAGAGAGAGAGAGAGAAGTGTGTGTGTTGATTTGTGTGTTATGATGAACATGTTATGCTAAACCATGATCTTATAGACAATCTCAACATGTTTAACCAATGGGTTTAGTGTCTTCATGATACTAAGCATACATAATATAATATTCAACAAATAGGACAAGTATGTCCCCCTCATGGGGACGGTTTGGTTAAGGGGGGGGGGGGGTCTTGGTTCAAATCCAACTAAATAGTTAGACACTAGTTAGGTTAACTTAGGTTAGTTAAGTGATTAACCCGGTTACTAGTGTGTTGTGCTTTATGACGGGTGTTAGGGTATTCAGGGACCCCAACTGGCTCAGAAAAAGATAAATGATGTTATTAACAATATTTTCATGTTCCGGGTATAGTCCGGTTGTTTGGTTACATACCGATTCGTTAAAGTGCTAAATTGCACCTTTTAGTGTTTAATAAGTATCTTTTTGTAACACTATCGATTCCCAACACTTAGGGAAATATTCTGGATAATAAAACGACATTTCTGCATAATATTTATATGTCTAAATGCTGATTTATTGCTGAATTATGTAAATTCTGCACTTAAAGTGCGTTTCGGGTGCTTTTTAGTGCTTGTTTTTGCTTCCGTATTGCATATATATTAAACCCTTGTATGTACTCTTGGGTTTTAATGCATTCTTGTTGTCGGACCTACACCTAGGCTCCAATTTTATTGTCTGGCTGCTTTCTGCAGTTCCGTTGACACAGTGTGTCTTACCGGTGAGTTTACTAGTATTTCTGACGCAGCGCTCTCGTTTATGCATAAAGCGATATTTTGTAGTATACAACGTGCATGAATTCACTTGTTTAGTACGAATTCAGACATGGCTGACAATTAAGCACATAATTGCAGTCATTAAGCAATAATTAATGTGTACGGAAATTACCGGTTTGGGCCAGTTGTCACATGGGGTGTGACACTACTACACCAACTCCTCCCCTAATCAGCCTATTGAACCTATCTCATTTGTCGTCGCTAACAAGTCACCAGAGTGGCGTCATGCCATGAGTGAAGAGTTTCATGCACTTCTTAAAAACGGAACATGGTCTTTAGTTCCCTATGTTAACAATACTAACTTGGTTGATTGTAATTGGGTATACAGGTTAAAGAGAGATGCACAGGGCAACGTTACTCACTACAAAGCTCGTTTTGTAGCCAAAGGATTTCATCAACAGCTTGGTATTAACTATCATGAAACTTTTAGCCCTGTCATGAAAGCTACTACTATTTGTGTGGTGTTATCTCTCGCAGTCACCCATAAGTGGTCTCTGAGACAACTGGATTTGCAAAACGCTTTCCTTCATGGTAATTTACAGGAAACTATCTATATGAAACAACCCTTGGCTTCGTAGATCCTAGCAAACTGGATCATGTTTTTCTTCTTCATAAGTCTTTGTATGGACTTAAACAAGCACCTCGGGCAAGGTTTACTAGACTATCCACTGCTCTCCAGCAGCTTGGTTTTACTGGTTCCAAAACGAATCCATCCTTGTTTATTCTCAACTTACAGGGTAGAATTGTCTATGTTCTTGTTTACGTTGATGACATTATAATTACCGGGAACAACAACCAGGCTGTGGATCACATTATTCAGCATCTCAGTTCAATGTTTGCTATAAAGGATCTTGGCTCTCTACATTATTTCTTAGGCATTGAAGTTGTTCGTAATGGTCTTGATCTTATTTTGTCTCAAATGTAATATATATGGGATATTTTACAACGGTCCGGCTTATCTGACTGTAAGCCATTTAGTTCTCCTATGAGCACCAGTCAGATTCTTAAGTCTGATGATAGACCTTTGTTATCGGATCCGACTAAGTATTGTCGGGTTGTTGGTGCATTATAGTATGCTACTTTATCGCATCCAGATATTGCCTTTTCAGTTAACAAGGTATGCCAGTTCATGCATGCTCCCATAGAAAGCGTATACTTCGTTACTTGAAGAGCACTACTGATTTGGGTCTACATATTCGCCATACTTCGGGTTCTCTCCTTCATGCGTTTACGGATGTTCATTGTGATAACACGGTACAGGCCTATTCAGATTTTGATTGGGCTGGCTGTCCAGTCAATCGTCGATCTACCGGGGGGGGGGGGGGGGGTGCTATCTATCTTGGATCAAATCTTGTATCATGGACAACACGAAAATAACGAACTGTGTCTCGTTCTTCTACCGAATAGGAATATAAAGCCCTTGCTGATACTGTAGCGGAACTAATATGGCTGAAGTTCGTGAACTTGGTGTTGTTACAAACTCTTCACCTACTCTTTGGTGAGATAATTTGGGGGCTACTTATCTTTCGGCTAATCCAGTATTTCATGCTCATAAGAAGCATGTTGAAGTAGATTTTCATTTTGTTCGTGAATAGGTGGCTCAGGGTGATCTAAATGTCAAGTTCATATCTACGGGTGATCAAATTGCTGATGTGTTTACAAAGCTGTTATGTTCACAACGTTTTCTATTTTTACGGTCCAAGTTACAGGTCGTTCCCCGTCCTCAACTTGCGGGGGAATGTTAGAATATACTAATTAAGTTAGGATCATTATTTAATTCTTCATTGTATAGGGTATTGAAGTGTAATATCCTATTATATATATATGTTGTCTATCTTTGTGATCAGATTAAGCAATAACAATTATATTTTACGTTTCAACATCTTACAACATTTTGTACTCCCATTATGCACCTTTAAGTGTAATGTGATATGTGAAACGTTGTGTCTATATGACGCCTACATAACAACACTTTTTTTTTTTCACATTTTACTCTATCATAACACTACCTTAGCAACAAGGACTAAATCTATTACCTACAAGTTAAATCACTGTGTATTCTTTGCTTTAAAAATGATATAGTTCTTTTGTTGAATTATGTTAGTTGGTTCTTTTTTTGTGACCCGACTAGGATGACCAGTTTAAGAGCCTTACAAAGGGGCTACACACTTCATTCATTCATGACATGTTATTTTCTTCCTAAAAAATAAATGTTGTTGCTTACACAAATATTAACATATAATAATTATAATAATAGTAGGGGGGGGGGGGGTAGTTGCACGGACCTCCCATCCGCCGGAGTATTGCAACTCCGCAAGCTAGCTTAGCCCCATAGCTGTCTGGCGGTGATTACCCACGGTGAAGAGCCCCAACACCCCATAAGGGCATTGCCAGGAATCGAACCGGTGACCTCAAGAAGGGTCTGGGTGAGGCTGGCCAACTGGGCTACCCCAGAAGGTTTAATTATAATAATAGTATGAATTAAAAGTTATACATCTTTAGACCGCGGGGTGTGGGCTTGGATTTGGGGCGTGGGAAACCCACCCAAGCCTTGCACACCATCCCCTATGGGCTTGGCTTTGGGCGTTGCCCCTCTAGCGTTGGTATTGTGCCTGGCGTGAGGCGCTGGCTGGGTTGAGGTAGCTTGCTGTAATTGGCTGGTTAATTAAATGAAATTTTTAATAGAGCTGGTCATGCCTAGCTAAAAAAAAAAAGCCAAGCCACCCCACAAAAAGGGCACGCCACACCACACCCAAAAAAAAAAAAACACGCCCCGCCAAGCCACACTATGTCGAGCTCACCTTCGCCACATGTCAACCCAAGCCCCACACCACGCAAACTTAGTATTATTTTTTCTTTAACTTTTAGATAATGATTACTGTTGAAAATTAACACCAAACATAATATCATACTAAATCTAATATAAAAGAATTCCTTTTTTAAACATTTGTACTCAACATCAATGGCATCCCGTTTAAGTTGAATGTTTCTAAACATAAGTCATGGTTTTTTTCTAAATTTTATTATGCGCTTAAAGTAGTACTTCCAAACACCCTCTGAATTAGTCACCTAGAGCTTCATTCGGTCGATCTTTTGAAGACAGATTATAAAAAGAAAATGTGTAATTATATATATTAAAAATCTATATCTATTCTATACTACATAATAAAGAGTGAATTTCAAATTTTGTCCTTTATCTTTATATCCATTTTCAGGCGGTGTCCTTTATGTTTGAAATTGATGAGTTTTGCACTTAATGTTTCAAAATCCTACACGTTATGTCCTTTAAGGCTAACCCAGTTAGATTTTTTTTGTTAATTTTGGTCATGTGACTTGCATGTGAGGACAATTTTGTCATTTCATCTTTCTAGAAGCTAAATATATATAAATAACTTAAATACTAAAACATTTAAAACAAACTTTAAAAACAACAGAAATAAAATAAATAAAATATATATAAATAAAAAGTTCTCCTCTTTCTCTCTCTATCACCATCCACCACCACCACCATTCACCCACCGCCATCACTTACCACCACCTGCTCTCACCACCTCCAACCCAACCCACCCATCTATCTCTCTTTTTCTCCCAGCCGTTAACCACCCACCATCTGACTCCTTTTATCTTAATCAACAAAACCACACGTCTATTGAAACCCCACGAAAATCAAAACCTGCAATTTCATCCATCATACACAGATCTGTTACCACTAACTTGAACCTTCCCTATTTAGTTCTTCATTTGCCTATGTCATCATCCACCTAACTTCATTCACTTGTTTCAAAACCTCCAACCCCACGAAAACCCTAACTGTTGAAACCCTTTTAGCTGCACTCCCATCTACCTAATAAATTTCAAGATTAGCAAGTTGAAGAGTATAATCGGCTGCAACGGTGTACTAGTGTTAGAATAAAACGCTTAGCCCCAACCCGCTGGAAACCGTTTCGCCCCAACCCGCCGGAAACTTATCTGCGACCACCACATCAGCGACGTGATGGCAGCAGCAGCAACAACGACGTGACGGCAGCAGTGGTAGGGTTAGTGTTTTTCGGTGGGTTGTTTTTGAGGCAGGGTTAATGTTTTCGGTGGATTGCTTAGAGGATTGGTTTGGGTTTCCTTGGTGGATGTGAAGGGTGGTGGTGGCGGTGGTATATGATGGTGGTTAGTGAAGCCTGTGCGTGAGAGAGAGAGAGAGAGTGGCGATTGTTGGTGGTGCTTGGTGGCGGTTGTTGGTGATGGTGGTGGTGGACATAGGGTAGAGAGAGGTAAAGAAAGAGACAGGTTCTATTAATACATATACATATATATTATTTTTAGATATAATATATTATACTTTTAGTTTGTTAAATGTATTTTTGTTTTATTGTTAATTAAAATTAAAATAATTTTTATATATTTATGGGTAAAAAGACTAAATTACCCTTGTGTGATCTGATTTAACAAAAAAAAATTCTAACTGTGTTAGTCTTAAAGGACATAATGTGCAGGATTTTGAAACATTAAGTACAAAACTCATCAATTTTAAACGTAAAGAATACCGCCTGAAAAATGATATAAAGATAAAGGACAAAATTTGCAATTCACTCTATAAAAGAAACAATTTGAGGGACACTTGTCATTATATTAGGCAATGTCTTATGGATAATTATTGTTTTATTTTAATCTCTTCTAATTAATTATAGATAATCCTCATACTAAATATTATTTAGTTTAATATCTTATGGATAATTATTATTTAGTTTAATCTTTTCTAATTAATTATAGATAACTCTCCTACAAAGTATTATTAATTTACGATATTTTTAAATAACCAAATTATTTATCACCAAAACCAAACTTTGTATTAATATCTTATTTATTTTTATTTTCATTATTAAAAAAATTATTATATTTATTTTATTACATAATTTTTAACAAATTGTATATAACTTTCAATATCACTTTATACACAAAATTAGATTTATTACGAGTTTTATAAATGTAATTTATATTTTATGACTCAAATGACTGCTTATTTGCTTCATAAATAACATGTTTGACCACTGTATCTTCTTTTCAATAACCATCTCCGCAATCACAATATCTATCGCGTATTGAGTATATCAATTAGTTTATTTAAATATAATTTTCTTTATTTAGTATATAAAATCATATTTATTCAAGCCGTGTAATACATGAGGGTTTTTAAAAATATAACTTTTTTATTATTTGATAAACAATATTACATTTATTCAACTCGTGTAATACACATGTTTTAAAGATATAACTTTTTTTATTATTTGTTATATAAAATTACATTTATTCAACCCGTACAATATTGTTGTTATAGATATAACTTTTTATTACTTAATATTTAAAAATGATATTTATTCAACCCGTGCAATAAAGGAGGTTTTTTAAAATATGTTGTTTTTTTATTTAGTATATAAAATTCATTTATTCAACACGTGTAATACACGGGGTTATAACCTAGTATTGCTATATAATAAAATACAACACGTGTAATACACGGGGTTATAACCTAGTATTGATATATAATAAAATACAGATTATGACTCGTAGCTAATAAAATACACCATGTGAAAGCAAATAGACTTTTGACCAGAATTCTTGGCCCATGAGGATATGCAAGGGGCAATTTCGATCTTTTATCTTGCATTTTTCTTGATGCCTATCTTAATCTAAATCTTAATCTTAATTCTTAATGCTATAATAATACAAAAACTTTATTTTTTTTATATTCAAAAGGCCGGTGCACATCCACATCTATTCCTATTTTATTATTGGCAATTGTTATATTAATACAAAAACTTTATTTTATATATATAATAATACAAAAACTTTATTTTTTAATTCAAAAGGCCGGTTCACATTTACATCTACTCCCATTTTTTTATTGGCCGATGTTGATAATTGGGTGGTTGACCAAGACGATAATATAAACCTTTCTTAGACCACCCGTAGTGGTTAAGAAAAATAATGCCCCCACCATGGGGCATTATCCGACACGTGTCATCCCAATTAGCATGAGGCGATATTGCAAAAGTGGCTTAGTGGAAATAATGCCCCTTCCAATCATTAAAAAAAAAAAAAGCAAACAGTTGGTGATTGGCTAGTCAAACCTTGGACACATGCAAAAGAAAAAGCAAACACTCCCGTTGGCCACTTGCTTTGCATATTAGCGTTATTATTAAAACGCCAAAGTTCAATTTTTGATTTTTTTTAAATAACGCCTACCGTAATGGGGGTGGGGGCGTTTCCGGGCGTTTTTTTTCAATTTTTTAAAAAATACCGACCCACTACGGGTGGTCTTATGACAAACTAAAACGAATCGCTCTCCAATTTCATCAACAATCTCACCATAACCAATGGCTGAACTCGTGCTTTCTGCATTCCTTACTATGCTCTTTGAGAAGATGGCCTCTACAGCTTTCAAACAACTGGACCACTACAAGGGACTTGATGCTAAATCATGAATCTTTAACCCTCCAAGCTTTGCTTACTGATGCTTCTCAGAAAGAGTCAACCAATCACAGTACTAAAAGGAAAAGGCTATTATAAGAAATAAAAGTAGAGGGACTAAACATATACACAATCAAAGTTCAAGCAGAGACATTAGACACATATATAAACAAAGCTACTCGATAAAAAGGAAGTTTTAAAAAAAAAAAAGCAGAGGGGATGTATTACCAAAGTTGATGGTTTAAAAGCAAGATACAAAAAACCACGATCATTCACTAAAAGGAATAAAAGTAGGACTAAACATGTACACTACTAAAGTTATAGCAGAGATGCTAAACACGTTAACCAATAAAAGAAAAAAAAATTAAAAGCAAAAGTTGAAGGTTCGAAAATAAAATACAAAAAGCCACGACCAATAAGGGGGTGGCAGACAACTGCCTGGCACTATTCCAACTCATTGTATCGTTATTTCATAACTAGAATTGATTCCCCAAGTTGCGAGGTTGGTTTTTTTAACGTGATTTGAGCCTAGTGATTTTTTTAATTGTTTAACGATCAGAAGGTAGACTAACGAAAAAGTCCATAAAAACAAGCGCAAAAATGTATCATATTTAACACGACTCATGAAACTTAAAGACTAATTTATAAAGTCTAAAAGAAAATGTACGTCAAAATGTATGTCAACTAAAAACGTAAAGTAATTCTAATTGACCGATTCGTTTTTTAACAAAATTTATGTCAAAATGCTGGCCAACTGCAAAAATGACATCCACACCAAAGAGATAAGCCTATCTACTCCTTCCTTTGTTCTTATTGGTGGATGCTGATTTCCATGGTTGACCATTGACCAAGACTACATAACATAAACCGTTTACCAATAACACTGGAATCACAGAAACAACTATAACGAAAATCACCACCTACATCTACAATCTCATTCATCAATCAAGCATAAGCAATGGCTGAAATCGTGGCGTCTTCTTTCCTATCTGTGGTCTTTGACAAGCTGGCCTCTCTAGCTTGGGAAACTCTTGCTCCATACTTTGAAACCGAATATGATATAGAGAAACTGAAGAGGTCATCACTCCAAATCCAAAGCCTGCTCGCTGATGCTTCTCAGAAGGAGACAACCAATCAGTTTGTGAAACGATGGTTCAATGATCTCCGACATTTAGCTTACGATGTAGAAGATGTACTCGACGAGTTAGCAACTGATGCTATGCATCGTGAGTTGACTGACCAATCAGAAACCCACACCAGCAAGGTAAGAAAGTTGTTCCCAAATCCTTTCTCAAAGCATTCATCATATAGTAGGACCATGAAGGACAAGATAGATGTTATTACCACCAAGTTACAACAGCTACTAGAGGAGAAAGATGCTCTTGGCTTAGTTGTCAAAGAAGAAACTAGGTCAACAAATGTAAATAGAAGATTACAAACCTCTATTGTCCATGAATCTAGTATTTTTGGTCGGGGAGCAGAGAAAGAGGCACTGGTCCACAAGTTGCTGCGGGATGAACCGTGTGGTCAAAACTTTAGCATAGTTCCCATAGTTGGTATGGGTGGGGTGGGAAAAACTACCCTAGCTAGACTTGTGTATGACGATCCAGAAGTCACGGAACACTTCAAACTCAAGGCATGGGTTTGTGTTTCGGATGAGTTTGATAGCTTTGGTATTAGCAAAGTTATCTTTCAATCTGTGACAGGGGAAACCACGGAACTTAAAGATTTAAATCTGCTTCAAGAAGCTCTTAGAGATCACCTAAGGGAGAAGAGATTATTATTGGTATTAGATGATGTTTGGAGTGAAAGTTGCAAGGACTGGGATACACTGGTTGGCCCGTTTTATGCATGTGCTCCTGGAAGTAAAATCATTATGACAACACGGAAGGATCAGTTGCTTAAAAAGTTGGGTTACGGTAATCTAGGCCGGTTGCGAACCTTGTCACATGATGATGCTCTTTCTTTACTTGCTCTACACGCATTGGGTGTATCTAATTTTGATTCACATTTGTCACTCAAACCACATGGTGTAGGTATTGTGAAAAAATGTGATGGATTACCTTTAGCTTTGAAAGCAGTTGGAAGATTTTTGAGTACAAGAATAGATGAAGAAGGGTATTGGAAGAAAGTATTAGATAGTGAGCTATGGAGGTTACCGGTTGAAGGTGAAATCGTCCCAGCTCTTATACTTAGCTACCATGATCTTTCTGCACATTTGAAGCAGCTATTTGCTTATTGTTCCTTGTTCCCCAAGGATTGCTTGTTTGACAAGGAGGACGTAGTCCGATTATGGATGGCAGAAGGGTTTTTGCAGCAGTCAACTCCAAGCGATTCAAATAAAGAATGTTTGGGTTATGAATACTTTGATGAGTTATTGTCAAGGTCATTTTTTCAACATGCACCTAATAACAAATCATTGTTTGTGATGCATGACCTTATGAATGACTTGGCGAAATCTGTTGCTGGCGAGTTTTTCTTGAGGTTGGAGAATATTAATATGGAAGAAGCTTTGGAAAAGTACCGCCATATGTCATTTGTTTGTGAGAAATATGTAGCTTACAAGAAGTTTGAAGCGTTTAAAAGAGCTAAGAGTTTGAGAACTTTCATGGCAGTGTCTGCTGGGGTTGTGGGGCAACGTTATTTCTACTTATCAAATAAGATTTTGGTTGACTTACTTCCTGAATTACCATTGTTAAGGGTTCTAAGCTTGAGTGGTTCTGGAATAAGTGAGGTACCTGAGTCCGTTGGTACTTTGAGGCACTTGAGGTATCTTAATCTATCTAGAACTGGAATCACACAATTACCTGAAAATGTTAGCAATCTCTATAATTTAGAGATGTTGATATTATTCGGTTGTTGTAGTTTAGCAAAGTTGACCAACAACTTCTTAAAGCTTAAGAACTTGCGGCATCTTGACATCAGGGATACCCCAAATTTGCATCAGTTGCCTTTGGGGATTGGTGAGTTGAAATGCCTACAAACTCTCTCCAAGTTCATTATCAGAGGTGAAAGTGGTTTCGAAATAACCAAACTTAAGGACTTAAAGAATCTATGTGGGGAATTTTCCATTGAGGGTTTGGACAAAGTGCATAATGCAATGGAAGCACGGGATGCGAACTTTTCACAAAAGAGGCTTAATGAGTTTACGGTTGTATGGAGTGCAGCCTCAGCAAACGAAATGCTTGCAAAGGAGGTGCTTAATGAGCTGAGGCCTAGTAACGATTATCTAAAACAACTCAACATTGTGTCATATGGTGGATTAGAGTTTCCAAATTGGGTTGGCGATCCCTCGTTTCAACGACTAAAGCATGTGTCAATACGTAACTGTAAAAAATGTACATCTCTACCACCTCTTGGGCAGCTACAGTCACTTAAGAAGTTATTTATTGAAGGTCTGGATGGGGTGAAAGTTGTGGGTTTGGAGTTACTTGGGACTGGTAGTGCATTTCTTTCACTTGAAATTCTACATTTAAAAAATATGGGAGGGTGGGAGAAATGGTCAACCAATAGTGGGGTTGTGTTTTCACTCCTGCAAGAGCTTCAAATAGAAGATTGTCCTAATTTGGTTGAAGTCACACTTAAAGTGCTACCTTCATTGAATGTTCTAGAGTTACATGATTGTCCTAATTTGGTTGAAGTCTCGGTTGAAGCACTGCCTTTATTGAATGTTTTAACACTATATGATTGTCCTAATTTGGTTGAAGTCTCGGTTGAAGCACTGCCTTTATTGAATGTTCTGCAAATACATAGATGTGATAGCGGTGTGATGAGAAGGCTGGTTGAAATAACTTCAGTAGTTACTGAGTTCCAAATAGGAGATATTTCAGGGCTGGATGATGTGGTGTGGAGGGGTGTTATAAAGTATCTTGGGACCATTGAAAAATTATTCATACATAAGTGTAATGAATTAAGATACTTGTGGGAATCAGAAGCAGCTGCGAGTAAGGTTCTTGTGAATTTAAATCACTTGGAAGTGCAAAGTTGTGGTAATTTGGTGAGTTTAGGAGAGAAAGAAGAGGGGGATAATTGTAGGAGCAACCTTCTAACATCTCTTAAGAGGTTGCATATACTTTTTTGTGAGAATATCAAGCGTTGCAGTTGTCCATATAACATTGAGGAGTTGCGGGTCACGTGGTGTAGTTCAATTACCGATATCTCCTTACCAACAGGAGGGCAAAAGCTCAAGACACTTGAGATTGTTATCTGTGAAAAACTATTGGAAAGGGAGTGGGGAGGACAAAAGATGCTTGAATATGTAAAGATAGTTGATTGTGAAAATCTGAAATCAATCATTTGGTTCACCTCACCACATTGAGGATAATTGCTTGTGAAAATCTGGAGTCATTTCCAGATAATGAGTTGCCCAATTTAACCTCATTGAAGAAACTGGTAATAGTAAAATGTGGGAGTATGGATGCTTCTTTTCCTCGTGGGATTTGGCCTCCTAACTTGTGTTCCTTAATGATAGGGAAGTTGAAGAAGCCCATCCTAGAGTGGGGCCCACAGAATTTTCCAACTTCACTTGTGGAACTATCCTTATACGGTGGTGAGGATGGAGTGAGTAGTTGTAGTCAGCTTTCTCATCTTCTTCCTTCATCTCTTACTTCTCTTACTATGTATGAATTTGAGAAATTGGAATCAGTTTCAATGGGACTCCAACACCTCACTTCCCTCCAATGTCTGGAGTTTAGGCTCTGCCCTAATCTGAAAAAAGTATCTGATCTCCAACACCTCACCTCCCTCCAACATCTTCTTTTTCAACAATGCCCAAACATGATGGATCTACCAGAAATGATATTGCCTTCACTTTTGAGTTTAGGAATATATGACTGCCCAAAACTGAAAGAAAGATGGAGTAAAAGTGGCAGTCACTGGCCCCTCATCTCCCACATCCCCTTTATCCAAATATGGTGATCATGAAGTCAACATGAAGGTCTTTCTCTCTCTCTCTCTCTTTAATGATTTTAAATCAAATTACTTATTTATTTTGCTTAGAGTTGAGACCTTGTTTTCATGCTGTTTTAAATATCAGTATTACTATTAGTCGAGATCTTGTTTTATTGAGTTTGTGTTTATTTGTCAGTCAGGGGAAACTTGTTAATGAAGTTGGTTGAGGTCCTGTTGTGATGAAATGAAATCTTGGAGGGCTGCAGTGTTGTTGCTGTAAAGTGCAAGGATTAAAGTTGAACTTATTGTTATTTGGTAATTATTTGTACTTACCTGTTTTATTGTTGTTAATGATGATAATGGTTATAAGGTTGAAACCTGGATACCAAACTTACATGTGCCCAAATCTGCTGATAACTCCAGAAAAAAAGGGTGTTCTCAAAATCAGCTGATGCAGATAATGTTGTGTCCCATGACCAAGTAAGAAGTGACTATTACTATATCATAAATTAATAATAGTCTAAGTTGTTTGATGCTTTTCCTTTCTTTCTTTGAGTCCTACATGTTTGAAAATTTTAAGTTTTATGCACCATACAAATGAAAAATCAATTCACTTCTTTTTGTCTCCCACAAAAACGTTGCATAAATGGGAAAGACACTATCATGTGGCGCCTCTAAAAGATCTTGCTTCTTGAAAGTAGAGGGGGGACAATTTCGACCCATTTACGTTGACTTATTGGCCGCCGAGGCTCATTGAAGATTGATTTATTCGATTTAATTTATGTCTTCCCAAGAAAAAAAGATGATCTTATATGCTAACCAATAATCCAATATTATATGAAATCAAAAGTTTTCCTCTTTTATAAATACTTTATTAGTTTATTTTTCAAAAACAAGTGCAAATGATCTTGACAACATTTGGTTTAATTAATAAGTGTACGGAATTTGCATCCCGAGATTATATAATGGATTACTTATGACAAGACTTCTGAAAAAAAATGCGATTCCAAAGAGTGGGTGTTCATCGAATGGAATTACTCGAATCCAATTTTTCGGATAATTTTTTGCTTGAATTCGGATATTTTTTTTTTTGCTTGAATTCGAATTTGATTACAAATTGGTTAATTCGATTTGAATTAAAACACCAATTCCTAAAAGTCACTTCCCAGTCTTGTAAAGCATGAAATCCACCTTACAGGCTTATAATTTCAAACACACTCAAAACTGTTTATCAAGGTGTCATAACACAACAAAACAGAGTAACAGATAACCATTTCTGATAAGCAGTCCCAAACACCCCCTTAACCTGAAATCGGGAATATTGTTGACCAAAGATCAAGAAAAAAATAGATAGCAGAATTTTGAAAAAGAGCAGCATGAAAACATCAAGACAGAGATGTTAGATGTACATAACTTACATCTTACTACTTCGTTATCCATACAAACAAGTAAAGAACAAAAAAAGATAATAGCAGATGTTTGCCCGTTTGGTTTCACCAAATCTAATAACAGTGAGTAGCAACTCGTCGGATGATTTAATTTTGGCATACATGATTGAAAACAGCAGCCCATTCCTGCTTAGTGGCGAGAGGTAGATTCTTATCACCGATGCTAGGAGTCCATACATCCTCACTTGCATAGGTCAGGTGCCAACTAACTTTTTCCGGTGGATTTTTGAAATCAAATGTGAAAGCAGCATGGACTTTTTTTCTTGCAGTAGTCTTCTTTTTACTTCGAGGTGCAGAACCCTCAGAGGTCTAAAAACATCATTGCATATAAAATTAACAAAATTAAATGAATAATGTAAAAAAGAACAAAATGGCACATAAAAGGGACTACTTTAATCCGATTTTAATATCCAGAAACTACTACAAGTCACGATTTAAGGGCTTATGTTATATGTTTGTTAAAAATTGGGGCATTTTTGTATATACTCCTTTAAACACTAGCAATATCATACTTACCCATTTCAATGTAAATAGAATGAAAGAGAACATCATGTGCTATTCATAATAATAACGTTATTTTCCTGTTTGTTTGCTCAATTAAACACTGCTAGAGAATGGGTACATATAATACCTTTAGTGTTTGATATATTGAAACCGGAAAGGCTATATATGAAATCAATCCCAATAAAAGAGATCAGGTTAGCAATGCTCAATTACCATTATAACCCTTAACCAATAGCTGGGACGTGGGCCCTAATTTAATAAACTCGTAATACGGTAATATAGAACCTTTAATGTGATTTTGAAACGTAAAATACCATAAAAGGTTTGTTATATTTAGCTTACAGTGTCCTCAGAACTTTGAGTTGGTGGCTTCTTTCGCTTACTCCCTGTTTCGAGAAAATTCAACACTTCATTCTTTGACCGCAAACGACGACCTGATGGTGCGATATAATACTGCTTAAAGTAAACAATCACCATACCTCTGTTAGAAATAAAAACTTGAAACTAATGCCAAGATGTATAAATGGAAATATGAAGACTAAGAGTCTCAAGAGGATTATTTCAAACATTTTTTCTTTAAGTAATAAATAAGACTAGCAAGAAGCAAACACATTTATCCAAGCTGTGATTTTTATCTCCACCTGAATACTAGATATGGTCATTGTTTACAATCACAAACACTCCGATCAAGAATTACAAGCTGCATAATCTTGCATAACGGCAATATAAACGCGCTTGTCACTTCTATTAAAAATTATAAGTTCTCTAACTTTTTTCCCGCTTTTTAGGACTTGGGATAAAACGGGTTGATTAGCCCTTGTTTGTCTGTTAAGACGTCCTGAAATTTGGGTGATTAAATTTTTAAATGTAAAATACCTATTTATCTTTAGTTTTAATGAACTGATTATCAGATTCCTCAAATTTGCAGTAATCACTTTGAAAATGTACATCCAAATAGCATGTGAAATGGTTACCTAGAGACTCATTCAGTCTTTTGAAGACAAAGATAAAAGATGTGTGATTATATATGTTGATGGCATGGTTTTAAAAAACGTTTGAGGCGGGCGCCTCAAGGCGCGCCTCGAGGCGAAACAGCCAAAAAAAACGAGTCTGAGGCGCGCCTCATGATGTTTTTAATGTATATGCGCCTCAGAGGGGTTGAGGCGCTAAGAAAGCTGCGCCTCAGGGGATTTTGATAGTTGTTTTTGATGTTTTTGACTTTTTGTGTCAATTTCAAGCATTTCATGTATTTTTTAAGTTTTTTTGATGATTTTGATGAATCTGATGATGAAATTAGTTAGTATTATTTTTTTTATAATATATATCATTTTTATCTTTATTTATTAATACCGCCTTGGCCTTACGCCTTGTTTCGCCTCGAGGCTTACGCCTCATGAGGCGAAGGGAAAACGCCTCGAAACTCGTTTCCGTTCTTTTAAACCTTAGTTGATGGTATGGCTGCAAAATAAAGAAAAAAAGGACTTTGACCCGTATAATAGAAAGCAAAATAGAGAGCATCATCTCTTGCGGTTTTGCCAAAGAGAGAACAGTGAGAGATACATGAACATTAAGCAACATCTTCTCCCTAAACAGGTCAAGGTTTGAGATACTAATCAGCAAACTTCAATTCCACGAGACCGTAATTACATTATAACTAAGGAATATAGTAATTGTTTATCAGAGCATACTATTTGGTTTAAGGCATCGCTTATGATCAAGTTAGTGACAAATGGTGGTATTTAGTCTTAACAACTCCTACAATAGTTAATGAAATGATAAGCTTCAGGTCAAACCAAAGAAAAAGAAAATGTATAGAAAATGAAAATCCAAATACAGCTGACTAACATTATTCGTATACACTTATACGGTATACATACCATCTTTAACAAGCTATAACACAAATGTCCCCAATCTAAAATTTTAACCAACAGATAATCACATCCTTAGTCCTTAGAACAAAATCATAGAGAGCTTACAAAACACCTGTCTTCCAAATTTGCCCCCCCCCCCCCCCCCCCCCGGCGCGAGCTCTGCAAACGAACCGAACGAACACGAACAAGGTTCGTATTCGTTTGTTAAGGAAATAAATGTGTTCATGAACACACTTATCTCTATGACTTAGAACAAAGTCATAGAGAACTTACAAAACACCTGCCTTCCAAATTTGACCCCCCCCCCCCCCCCCCTCCCGTGCGAGCTCTGCAAACGAACCGAACGAACACGAACAAAGTTTTGTTCGTATTCGTTTGTTAAGGAAATAAATGTGTTCATGAACACACTTATCACACAAAAATGGGCACAAACAAACACTCACGAACATAAATGAACAAACACGGACTCTTGCTCATGTGAATGGAATTCTTTGTTCACGCTTGTTCATTTATTAAACGAACGAACCCAAACAAACTTCCCGGCAAACTGTTTACGAACTTTTCACTAAACGTTCAGTTCATTCGCAGCTCTACCCCATTTTTTTTAGAAATAACACTGTCTTCTTTAAATCATTTTTAAACAAAACTAACTAGTAACTACACATAATAACACATACCATATATATTATCATATAAAGTAGCAAAAAGCAGATGCATCGAATTGCAATAATAAAAACAAAAATAATAAATTCAAAAAAAATTAAATTAAATTACTAACCCTGTCGAAAGTGCCCTGGGTGGCTCCAGAGGTGCGTTTTTTTACAATCATTTCCCAACCTTCAGGAAGCCACGTGGGCCTGGTTTTGTTCTGAAGCAGAGGGTCAGGAGTTGTTACGATCTCTGCTTCTTTGGAGCCATTCTTCTGATGTCCTCCATTGTTCGGATCGATGAAAGATCCGGATCCCAGAAGCGGGTCGGGTGTAGGTGTAGCTACCTCCTCGTCGGACTCCGACAGGAGTATAATCGGTGTTGATTGTTCGCCGCCGGCCGGCAGCGGTTCGGAATTGGACATGAGTGTGAGGAAGCTGTCGAGGTGCGAATGCCGAGGAGGGTGGTGGAGGGGTGGGTTCGTTTCTCAGCTCTGTTGCCGAGGTTATTTATTGGTTGACTGACCAGTCACCAAAGAGCAAAGATTCATGTTTAAATTAGTTGAATTGTTTCTTTATTTTATTTTTTTAATGGCCAACGAAACCTTCAAACGGGCTATTAACGAAATTCATTAAATCAGGATTCACACCTTAACCAAGGGGAGGAGCCCGTGAACACTCGCCTAAAGGCATGACAGTACGGTGAGGTAAAACACATTCAGTTCAAGGATCGAACTAGCGATCGCCGCCAACTCGCCTAGTCTCCCATCATCACCATGTGTCGCTGAAAACTAACGGGGAGAAGCAGGAATTGAAATTTGGTATCTTGTAAATCTAAGTATCTCCCTTACCGCTCCATCACAAGCTCATTGGCAAAAATTAGTTAATAGAAGGATCATGATATTCACACACTCCGACCTTATTTCCACACCACCCAAAGCGCAGCGTTTAGGGTTGTTTTTCAGACAAAAGGTGACATGACAGTGGTACGAGGTTAGATTATGTACCCCAAAGTGCGGCGTTTAGGGTTCTTTCTACAGACAAAAGGGGATGTGACAGTGATACGAGGTTATATTATGTACGAGGTTGAAAATGTGTCACACGTAACCCTAAACGCCGCTTTTTGGCCAAAGCGCGACGCTTCGACCCCAATTTCTGGTGCATTTAAGAGGCAGGCCATGCATTCTGTTTACGTATTCAAAATCGCGAACCGTGTTTCATGTCACACCCCAACCGATGGCGGAATCATCGGGGCGTGGCACTGAGCGAAACAGATTGTTCAAGAGAATCCATAACAACTATTTTCTGACAATATTTTTAACACGTTTAATATCCCATACTATCAAACAAATAATCTACAAACAGTCATAACAGATATCAAAAGCTCTCAACAAAACTATTCTGACAACTCAGATTTTATTTGGTGGGTTTCTAGACTTCCTATCCATTTGCAGCAAATCAGACCAACAACCTGTCACGTACGTTAAAATAAAGTCAATACAATATTGTAAAGGTGAGTACACATATTTGGCATAGATATAGTATGAAAAGCGTTTACGCATAACTAGCATGTAACACGTAACGGGTGAATCAAGTAAGCTACCAACAATGATACAACCTAACCACATGACTGCGAGTAGAGTATGCGCGACACATGTTCAACGAAGCGAACACGTGAAATAAAGTGTGTGATCCTTAGCAACCCCTGAGCAAACAGGTGCTAAGTCCAAACTATAGTACTATCGTTGCTAAAGGCGGTCGGGCAATTAATCACTGTGTAAGCATAGCAACATTTCAACTAATCACATACAGCATGCGGGAGCGGTTAGCGTTTATAAAAGTGTTAAGCGTTGTGCGTTGTGTTTTTAATAGAGAACGTATGTAACACCCAAAAGTGCGTTAAGCGAAAAAGGGTTCGAGTATACTCACAGTGCGTGTCTGGAAAGTAAACACGATTTGAAGTGGATTGAAAGGAGCGCCGGATCAGCCTGTGTACGGGGACAGAATGCGTAAGTCTTCCAAAATGCTGAAACGGTCGAAATCGACGTGTCGGGTGGGAAACAAAAGCTTCATACGAAGCTGTGCCATGCCTTCGTACGAAGATGGGTCTCCGTATACGTGTTGCTTCCGTTATCCAAAATCGAGTGTTCTTCACGTCTTTTTCGGAAAATTGAGTGTTCATCCCTCCAACCTTAAGCTATTGAGTAAACTTAGAGGCCCAGAGGTCTTTGGTTAAGTCACGGGTGAGGATTGGGCTGTTAGGTGTGAAGTCAGTGCCCTCGTACGAAGGCAGGGCCTTCGTATGAAGCTGGCTTCGCACAGAACAGTCCAGTCCACAAGCGTGACTGTTCTTGACGTTTGGAGCTGCATTTTTGCCTGAATCGGACATGTTTTCGAGTCCCGTTCAAGACGGGTTCGACACCACCTCGTTCCACTATCCAGTGAACGAAATATGTGTCGTTTTAGTGTAGAAATCAAGTTTAAAAAGAGTTTAGAGGGTTCTCACCTAGAACTAACACTTGGAGAGTGTGAAATCAACTGATTTCTAACTTGGGAAGCCGTAGTTAGGCCCAATATACTCGGTTAAGTGTCGATCCGTGGTGAAATAAGAAGATATGATGAAAAAGAGATGAAGAATTTGTAAAGAATGAAGGTTTTCTATGAAAAAGATGAAGTTTTGATGAATTCGTAGTGAAACTTGTGGAAAATCGAAGTGAAAAACGTTGTGTAATCACATAAAACTAGTAAATCTTACTTGAAAATGGTCGGACAGCAATTTGGCAGCGTTTCGGATGAAAAGGCAGCAAGTGAGAGTGAATGAGGAGGGCTTGGGTATTTATAGAGAAGTGGGATCGCACAGTAGACTTCTGTTCGAACCGGATGCCTTCGTACGAGGCTGCCTGGCTTCGTTCAAAGGTGCTGTTTTGCGTGGAAAATTCCCGTTTTCGCGTATAGAATGCTCATTTAACGTGTTTTGTGGCGTTAGTTAGTACAAGTATGTTAGGTATTTTAACGAGATAACGTGTATTGCGTTGCATTTGTATAAATCGAGTTGCGAGTATAATCCATAAACCTATAAAGTATACACAAGTAAAGCATATAAGAACACACAGCGTAACATTACTACTACTATTAACAGCGTTTGCGGTTTAGCGTGATAAGTGAGTGCGAAGGCGAGAGTTGGTTACCGAACAAACAAACACACTCGACAATTAAAATAGCATAATTTTCTATGATTCATGTTGCGTTAGCGTTAAGCGTTTGCAACTATAAAGCGTTTAAACATGCAGCGGTGGTGTGTGATG
This sequence comes from Helianthus tuberosus, assembly GCA_030545235.1. Taxonomy (NCBI): domain Eukaryota; kingdom Viridiplantae; phylum Streptophyta; class Magnoliopsida; order Asterales; family Asteraceae; genus Helianthus; species Helianthus tuberosus. The sequence goes on from CM060427.1 coordinate 121,310,857, forward strand.
AAAATGTATTTAGACTAACATAACCCATTGTTTATATCGAATCTCAGTGTACAAAACGGTTACAAATTGAAGCAAGTAGCAACGAATAACAATCCGAAAAGTCTGGTTGTTACATTTCATTCTTTCGGGTGTTTTGTTGTTTTAGTAGCGTTTCTTCAAAATACGATGTCGTGGTTTAGCAACTATCTTTTCGGTGAATACTCTAAGGAGTCCGTTGTTCCAGATTCTTACGAGGGAACCGTTATTTCTGCCTCGTACGGTAAACCGATCCCTTCCAACATGAGGGAGGAGTAGGTTGTATCTGGCATTCGTTATCGTGACAATATGGTGCAGCTGGAGTCGAATATCCCTGTGGAAGACTCGTATGCACAACACGGCTATTCAGATTACGGATATGGAGGGGAACCATATCCTTAGGCTGAATATCCGTACGGTCAGCCAAACTATCACGATCGTAAATATATAATATTTTTACTATTTAGTTGATGTCGTCCGTAACGCGCGTAGGTCCGTAACGAGCGTCGAATCCGTAACAAGTTCTAAATATATAATATTTTTCTTTTTAGTCGAAGACGTCCGTATCGCGCGTAGGTCCGTAACCAACGTCGGAACGTAACTCTTCGTAAATATATAATATTTTTATTATTTAGTCGAAGTCGTCCGTAACGCGCGTAGGTCCGTTACGAGCGTCGAAACGTAATCGGTCGTAAATATATAATATTTTTATTCTTTAGCCGATGTCATCCGTAATAAGCGTAGGTCCGTAACGAGCGTCGAATCCGTAACAAGTTCTAAATATATAATATTTTTACTTTTAGTCGAAGTCGTCCGTAACGCGCGTAGGTACGTAACGAGCGTCGAACCGTAACTCGTCGTAAATATATAATATTTTTATTATTTAGTCGAAATCGTCTGTAACGCTCGTAGGTCCGTAACGAGCGTCGAGACGTAACCGATTGTAAATATATAATATTTTTATTATTTAGTTGATGTCGTCCGTAACGCACGTAGGTCCGTAACGAGCGTCGAATCCGTAACAAGTTCAAAATATATAATATTTTTATTTTTAGTCGAAGTCGTCCGTAATGCGCACAGATCCGTAACGAGCGTCGAAACGTAACTCGTCGTAAATATAAAATGTTTTTATTATTTAGTTGAAATCGTAAGTAACACGCGTAGGTACGTAACGAGCGTCGAATCCCTAACAAGTTCTAAATATATAATATTTTTATTTTTAGTCGAAATCGTTCGTAACGAGCGTCGTAACGTAACTCGTCGTAAATATATAATATTTTTATAATTTAGTCGATGTCGTCCGTAACAAGTCGTAAATCGTTATTAAATTTGTTATTAAATTGTTTTTGAAAATTGTATTTAAAAATTGTATTTTTTTAATTTGTATTTTTTAACACACAGATATAGATATAGATATGGATTTCGACCCAGACGCGGAGCTTGATGAGAAGTCGGTCGCACTTGATCCACTTCACGGTCACGTGTACATGGCGTTCCCGATGGGGTCAGACAGGCATGAGAGGTGCGCGAAGTTGCGCACCATAGTGATAGGGGGCATGTCAGGATTGATTGGGAGCTTTTGGAGACAGTGGAGGAGGCCACGAGGGCGAGGGGGACTATTGGGTTGGACACCCCGTTTACACGTTTGTTCCAGACTGCGTCAGAGGACTCGTATCATTAGATTATGGTCGAGTTCATTTCTACATTTATATACGCGCCGCATCCGGGGGATTACGTGGAGGACCCGGACCAGTCGTGCACGAGATCACTTTTCGTCTGGCCGGCCAGGAGTTTGGGATGAGCCTACAGGAGTTTGCCGTCCATTCAGTTTTGGACACAGAGGCTGAGCTTAACACAGATGTTTATACACATGGGATTAGAGCCTTAGACAGGCAGACCCTTATTAGTTTCTGGATGGCTATTACGAGGGTTCCCTTTAGGAAATCCTCGCAAAAGGCTACCGCCATCAGAGACCCCCTGTACAGATACCTCCACTGCATCATTGGATCATCGATCGTGCCCCTGTATCACAGCTGGGACAAGGTTAACATGGGTGAACTTTTCTTTCTCAACTGCCTGTTGCGGCCTCATCCGTGTGCGCTTGTTGCGTGCCTGGCAGAGTACTTTGTTGCCGCTTATCACAGGCAGGAGCGCGGTACGCTCTTCGGCGAGTCCTCCGTTACAACGATCGCGCCCTATTTAGGGATCGTGCTCGAGAGTGACCTGCTGCTGTCCCCGGCCATTCTGTCGACTAGATTAGGTCGGGCGTAAGTAACCAACATGCGTTTGACGCACCAGTTTGTCGGGATCGGCCAGCGCTTTCGGACGCGCGATTACCAGGTTTGGGAGCCCGAGGTATTGTCGGAGGTGATCCCAGTAGTCATTGAGATTAGGGATGGGATAGTAGCGCCTCCGGCTGTTCAGGAGGCGACTCGGCTGGCTCAGCGACAGGCTTTGGGTCTAGATGAGCCTGAAGATCAGGATCAGGCTTAGTCTTCACCTCTGCCTGGTTCGCCTTCAGCTGATCACGTCGTTGAAGACGAGATCCCACCACTGCCACCGTCGTCACTTCCGCACTCGCCGCATTACCACAGCACGTCATTGCAAACCTGCCTCCTGCTGCGCAGGCGGTGGCTCGGGACTTCGATCGGCTCCTCCGACGAGCTGACCGACAGCATACGTGGATCATACAGACGCTCATGCAGATCGTGGATTATTTGGGATTGCCGCCCCATTCACTGCCACAGTGTGACAACTGTGTTCTTTAATCATCGTATAATGTAAAACAATGTCGATTATCAATAAAACTATGTGTTTTGGTGTTACTATATGTGCAATTGTGTTTATTAATTTTACAATTTGAGTCGATTCTGATTTCACGCTTTAAATCACTTCTGGAAGGTTATACGCAAACTGGTGCTTAAACACAATCACAGTGGCCCCACTTTTGATTTGTGAAATCTTGTAAATTCTCAAGATCTTGCAAAATATAATTCATGATCTTTCCTAGATTTTTTTTAGAGATATGAAATCTCTTATAAAATCCTTCCAAGATCACCCTACTTTTTACAACACTCAATCTCCTCCATACTTCATATATTTGTTTTGATTATTTAGCCGTTGTTTATTAGATTTATTAATTGTTGGATTGAACAAGATATAGAAGTAATCTTATAAGTATGGAAGACTTAGATTATCATCATTCCATATCTTTCACCCCTCTCATCACCCTCCTCTCTCTCAATTTCGGTCCAAATATTATGGTGACCCCACCACAATATTTTTCCAAGATCTTGCAAGTCCTTTATGAGATTTCTTGGATTTTATTTAGATTTACTTGGATATTTTTAGATCTTGCAATCTCTTATTTATCTTTCCAAAGATTTCAATCAACAAGAGCACTCAAACTTCCTCATTCTCTCCCCTATATGACCGATTTTAGGTCCCTCTTGTGGACCCCATCACATATTTTGTCTAGATTTTTCCAAGATTTAATTGATGTTTCTTGGATTTGCTTTTGATTTCTTGCTTGTGGAAGTGGGAAAATTATGCATAAGTAAGTCATGAGATCACAACCATTATTCTCTAAGATTACACACTCAACCTCACTCACTCTCTCTCTCATTCGGTTCCCCCATAACCGAACCCACCTCCCTCTCTCTTCACATCTTCTTCATACATTCAAGTTCCATACAAACTTTGAAGTTCATCCATGGAAGTTGCATCTTGAAGGGCTTGCAAAGGAGCTTTGTTCAAGTCTTTTTCATCATCTTTTTCTCATCAACTTTGCACTAGAATTCTACCCTAGCCTTGTGCTAGTAGTAAGTTTCTTGTACCTTGTTTCATCTTGTTCATAGTTATGTTATGTAGTTTGATGTTGTTGTCTAAATCACAAGAACAAGAAACAATAATAAGATGAACATGGAACTCTACACAAAATCTTACATAAATGTTTACATAAGGATGAATTATAAAGATGAAAACTTGTGGGCTTAGGGTTGGTTAAAACATGCTTGGTATTTAATCGTTGGTTTCTTGATAAATCCGTTGTTAGGACACTCGTTGATACGGTTTAGTAATGTTTAAACCACAAAATAACATGCTGAGTTACATATTCAGCCGACTTCAACAGGCTGTAAACAGACCTTAATAAGTCGAAAAACAGAATTTCTGAAGCCTAAAATATGTATTTTCGAAAAACGAAGCAAATGGTACTGGAATCATATTTTTTTGAGGCCGTTTACTATTTTTAAAGACCCGATTTCTAACTGCAGCTAAAGCTGAGTTTTTCTGCAGTAAATGGGCGAAACGTTTTCAGTCATAACTTGAGTTCTGTGTAGAATTTGCCCAAGAAATTTGTACTGTAGTTGACCACTGATGTATTTGTAATTCTCCCACTGGAATTTCGTAAATCGGACTCACGGTGAATTTTAATGAATTATTTCGTAAACTGCAATCAGAAAATAACAAATCTGATCACAGTCCGGAAAATGATTTTTTATAAAATACTGATAATGAATTGGATCCCGATATTTTTACACAATTATATTTGGTTCGTATAAGACATTCTGTAAAAATTTGGAAATTTTTGGAATAAGTTAACTATTTTATTTAAATATCCGAAAACAGTCCAGTTTCATATATATTAAAACAGAAATGACATAAGTAGTATTTTGCATGTATTTTGTGGGTTTTGATTATTAAAGCATTCTTATTTAATTTAGGATGAATAAACGATTTGAGGGATTGTGTTAACATATAAAAACGCACCCAAAGGTGAGTACATAGTTCCCCTCTTTTACTGTTTTCAATTGTTTTGGGGTGATTCATATGTATCAAAACGATTTCGATGTTTTAACGATGGTTTCAAAACGAGTAAGATGGTTTATACCAAACTAATAACGATTTCGATAATGTGAACAAGCTTGTTGGTTGTAATTACATAACGAATGACATTCATTAATTTCGGCCAAACCGACCAGTATTAGGTTATGGTACCATAGGATCCGACAAATCCCGTTATCAGACCGGACCCATGGTTATGTGTGGGTTAGGTGGGTAACGACCGAATCTGATGATTGTTAACTTACCCTTTGGAGGTTTGTTAATGCGAAAACGAGTTGAACAATAGACGAGTCACACAGGTTTGAATGTTATTAGCGAGACGACCAAAAGTAGTTTCACGATCTAAAACGAGAATGATTTAAACGACTAAAGCGATGATTAACGAATTAAACGATTTGGGTAAACGATTGGTCTTCGGTTAGTGTTTAGATAACGGGACGGGTGTAATGTGATGAAAGCATGGTGGATACCCCGCTGGTACTTCCTATATATATATATATATATGTTTTCATCATATTATATACCGTGGCGTTATTTAGTTCACTTGGGTAAACAATTGGAAGTGATGTCACACAAACGAGGTTTTCGAAACGATATAAACTATACGAGTTTTATTTCGAGAATGATTTACGATTTGGTTTACGAAAACAAATGTTTTGGGTTAAGATTCATGGCTTCGAGGTTTATAAATTATAACCAAACTATTTTGGGTTGATTATTCATTTTACGATACAAACATTTTATAAAACAAGGTTTTCTAATGACAATTAACGAAGTTGCACAATTTATTTCAACGTATAAACGAGCCATGAATCTGACACTCTCACAAAACCTATATACTCGCCAGCATTTCTTTGCTGACTTTGTTTTCACATATGTTTCAGGTGTTGTTGAATGATGTTGATTGCTAGGATGCATACTCACATAGGACTGGACGAGGCCTTAGTAACTTAATAAACTTGTTTATTTAGATTTCCATACGATGTAAATATTTAATGTTTAATAAAACGAAACTTCAAATTTCCGTGTGTTTTGAAACAATGATTCTGTTACAACACTCCCCGACATTTCCGCCGCGATTTGTTGTTTTACGCGGTCGGGGTGTGACAGAAAAGTTGGTATCAGAGCTCATGGTTATAGGGAATTAGGTTGTTAGTAATACTTTGACCTAGTCTATAACCTTCCTAGGACCCTAACGCAAGTTTTCTTGTGTTTAGATCTTAAAACAATACCGTCACCTATCCTTAGGTGATAACCACAACAAGAACACAAATTTCGAACCCGCTTTGAAAACCAATCATCTGTTCTAGGATGATTTATTGTAAGGTTTTGAACCCTTTAAGTTTTAAAATTTCGTCAAAGTTTGTGTCTTATAATGTGAACACGTGCGAACTGGAAGAGTGAATGCATGTACCCTGAGTTTTCTGTCTAAGGCTAGAGTGTTCGTACAAATCCGCAGTATTGGACCAGTCACTCTTACCTGGGAACTCTTGGGGTGAGTGTTCACTTATAGGCGAGCATGTCTTCGGTGATACATTAATGTGACCCGTTTACTTTGATTAAACATCATCATGTTTGTTTGCCTTAAGTAACAAACATATGATCGCACCTTTTATGCGTTGTTGTTCTGTTTTAATTATCCGATAACATTTCACTTGTTTTCTCCTACGTCTTTCACTTCCTATAGAATGTCCCATCGTCGCAACGACATTCAAATGTCCGAGCAAACTGCCAAATTTGCCCAGCAAATAGGCGAAGTTATCCTGAAGACTGTTGAATTAGCTGTCGCCATGTCTCGTCTCAATAACGAAGCCACCCAAGAAGCATCAAAGAAAGCAGAAGCCGAGCCTCCGAAAAAGTCAAAGAAGCGTAAAGCTCCAAAGAATCCCGTAGCCGTTACACCAATTCAAGCAGAACCTAGCCATGTGGCAGCACAACCAGCCAAGAAGCCATACTTGGGAACTGCTCCCTTGTGCAATCAATGCAATGGTCATCATCCAGATCAAACACCATGTTTCAAATGTACCCACTGTGGACGATGGGGACATTTGGTCAAAACATGTCGTTATGCGATCCAAAATAAAACTGTTGCAGATCCTACTGTTGTTAAAGAAAATCCAGCACGAGCTCGTTTTCCGCCTGGTACTTGCTACAACTGTGGCGAAATGGGTCATTTCAGGAACAAATGCCCAAAGTTTGTCAATGCAAATCCGACCCATGGATGAGCATTTGGCCGATTAGAAGAAGCCGCTGCTTTGAATAATCCGAATCTTATGTTTATGTTTCTAGTGTTTTCCTTTGAACTCGGAAACAATCGATTTTTGTTTATAAATAAATCTTTATTTGCAATTCCGATGTACAAATATAGTTGCATGTGTGTATGGCATACCCTATCATACCTACACCAAAAGAACCATATTTGTAGTTCTCTTGTTCATATGATCGCTCATGATTCCCTCGAAGATGCTAAGTGCTCGTTTCATTCTAAGAAACGAAATTGGCAATCTGAGTAATCACTTTAATTCTTTGGTTAGATAACTAAGGAAACCCTTATCTATCAAAGTTACTTTTTGTACTCAATTATGTTATTTGCGACTGTCAATTTAGCTTTGATAATCACCTTTTTCCTTTTGACCTCACACCGATGCAACTTGGGAGTTTCGACATTATCATAAGGATGGATTGGTTAACCAAACAACATGCTGAGGTGGTTTGTTTCGATAAGATTGTTCATATCCCTCTTCCGTCTAGCGATGTTCTGGGAGTTCGTGGCGAGAAACCATCTGGTGGATTGAAGCTTATGTCGTGTACAAAGGCCCAAAGTTATTTGCGGAAAGGATATGTTGCTTTCCAGGCACATGTCACCAAGGAGAAAGGCAAGAGCAAAAGTATTCAGGATATTCCGATTGTTCGGGATTATCCAGAGGTGTTTCCCGATGAACTGCCTGGTTTGCCTCCAGTTCGTCAAGTCGAGTTTCATATTGACCTTGTACCCAATGCCAACCCGATTACAAAAGCACCCTATCATCTTGCACCGTCAGAGATGCAAGAGTTGTCAAAACAGCTTCAAGAGTTGTCTAATAAAGGATTCATCCGTCTGAGCTTTTCGCCTTGGGGAGGTCCTGTCCTCTTTGTGAAAAAGAAAGATGGATCTTTTCAAATGTGCATCGATCATCGTGAGCTTAATAAGCTTACCATCAAGAATCGATATCCCCTACCTAGAATTGAGGATCTCTTCGACCAGCTGCAAGGTGCTGCATGCTTTTCCAAGATCGACCTACGATCTAGGTATCATCAACTTCATGTACTCGAAGAAGATTTTCCCAAAACTACATTCCGTACAAGATATGGGCATTACGAGTTCACTGTCATGCCTTTTGGTTTGACAAATGCCCCAGCTATCTTCATGGACTTAATGAATAGGGTTTGTAAACCTTATTTAGATAAGTTCATCATTGTGTTTATCGACGATATTCTCATTTATTCTAAGTCTCGAGCCGATCACGAGCAACACCTTCGTTTGACATTGGAACTCCTAAAGAAGGAACAAACTTTTCGCTAAATTCTCCAAGTGTGAATTTTGTGATAAAGAAGTTCAGTTTTTGGGTCATGTAGTCAACAAGCAGGGTATTCATGTGAGTCCTTGCAAAATAGCAGCTATTAAGGATTGGAATACACCGACGACACCTACAGAGATTCGATCATTTCTTGGTCTTGCTGGTTGTTATCGTCGATTCATTTCTAATTTCTCGAAGGTCGCGGTTCCACTCACTGCTTTGACTCAGAAGAATAAGCCTTTTGAGTGGGGACCTAAGCAAGAAGAAGCGTTCCAAACGCTAAAACAGAAGCTCTGTGATGCTCCTATTTTATCTCTACCTGAGGGAAACGATGATTTTGTTGTCTATTGTGACGCGTCGAATCTAGGACTTGGTTGCGTTCTTATGCAACGTGGTAAAGTCATAGCCTATGCGTCTAAACAGTTAAAAATTTATGAGAAGAACTATACAACTCACGATCTTGAGTTAGGAGTTGTGGTTTTTGCGCTAAAAATCTGGAGACACTACCTCTATGGAACGAAGTGCGTGGTTTTCACAGACCACAAAAGTCTCCAGCATATTCTCAATCAGAAGGAGCTGAACATGAGGCAACGACGTTGGGTTGAACTCTTAAACGATTATGATTGCGAGATCCGCTACCCTCCTGGTAAGGTGAATGTCGTAGCCGATGCGCTTAGTCGAAAGGAAGAGTCAAGCTTCATTCTGTTCAAACTCTATCTGATATTCAATCTCGTGTCCTTCAAGAACAACGATTTTGTGTAAACGAAGGCTTATTGTAATATGAGCTACTACTTCAACACGAGCTTAAACTCGAAACGGAAGGGCGATGGGTTGCTCTATTCTAAGAATCCTTGTGGGTGGTTATCGCCCGAATCGGAGCCCTGATTGGATTCCTTGTACACCTTAATATGTACATTACAACTCAATAAGGGCAAACCAAATTCCTATTATGATCTTCCTATCTTCATAGTTAGATTCTTGATATTATTTAAAGTGCCAAATGAAGTCCACGGATTGGATTCCTGGTATGCTTTAAATACCCGTGTCCAAAGATAACAAGTTAAAGGTCAAGTTAAACGATTAATGTGATTAGGTGCTTAGGTGTTCTCTTTTATTATGTGATCCGATTTTCGTTATCCAAATCCTCATAGAATCCTCCATATCTTCATATGAGGGATTAATAGTAGGATATTCAAAGGGAACTACCTTAAAACCTTAATGGGCTTCTACGTGGTAGTTAAGACCCTTGGGCTATATAGTACCATTCCATGATTCGAAAATAGACCCTTGAGTGGTCTAGTTAAAGACTGATTCAGAATCTGGTTAAGAGTGGCATGTGATGATACAGCTGAAAGGACCCTATGGTGGTCCAGTCACACTCATCACAGGTTCATTCATTTGGTTTTTCCCCTACACATTATTAAATGCACTGTGTGGACTATGCAAGGAATTACGTAATTATGGACGCGTACATAATTATAAAAATTCAGTGCACGGAAACCACAGTAAGATTTATCATGTGTAAGAACCAATAGTGACAACAATAACGAAACGTGAACAATGTAATGGAGGTACGGTGGACGCACCAATGACGCTTCATATACTTGTATATAAGTGTCCCTCTTACCTTGCAAACATAATGTTATTTAAAGTTACTAGAAGTTAGGAACTTTGACCAGTGTTGTTTTATCTTTTCGACTTCATGTTTCAAGCTTTCACAAGTTTCCTCTAAATAAAATTTGGGGACGAAATTTCCTAAAGTAGGGGAGACTGTGACAACTGTGTTCTTTAATCATCGTATAATGTAAAACAATGTCGATTATCAATAAAACTATGTGTTTTGGTGTTACTATATGTGCAATTGTGTTTATTAATTTTACAATTTGAGTCGATTCCGATTTCACGCTTTAAATCACTTCTGGAAGGTTATACGCAAACTGGTGCTTAAACACAATCAGTTTAACGCGACGTACACTCCGGAACTGTGACGTAAGCCGAACATACCCTAAATATCCTTTACATAACTTAGAAATAAGTTTCGAAGGATTCGGTATGGCGAAAACATGTTTATTTAAACTAAAGAACTAAACTGCAAAATGAACGTTGGTGACCGCCCGGATAATATTTGAATCCCACAAATATTCTGTTATGATTAAAATCTTACTTTAATCAGGTTTATGTTGAAAAATAAATTAAAACGCTTAAAAACGTTATTTTTCAAGTTTAAGCGCGTACCGCGTGTTTCTGCGCAACACAGTGCTTCTACTGCGAAACGCAGACAACGCAGCAAGTCTCGACAACTGAAATTTATTTCAGTAATATTTTGGCGAATTTATTTTTATAGAATAATGAAAATAATTTACAACGTATAAAAAACCGGGATTATTATCAAATATTTTGCTCATTTGATTCATTTGGGTACTTTTAAGTTAGTCCCATTCACCCCGCCCTTACTACATCGGATGTAAACGTGTCCGCCATAAGAAGTTCATGGTATCATATGCCACTACTTACTTGGCCAGAGTAAGCGATTAACACATGACACACATGACCTTTTTATAGTTTTCACATCACGCCCTATGTAAGTAACGCCTCTATTTGTTTCTCTTGGAAACAATATCCCGAATACATTTTCTATTCGGGTTTTTCCAAGTTTTTAATCTACATATGCAACTTTCAATTTCTACTTATTTGTTGCATATTACTATTTGTGCGGTTATTTAAAATGTGCACCTGGTAATGTTTGCCCCGACGGGCGTTCCTTGCCATTAACCTTGTTCGCGGTCGTTACGCGATTTAGTCCTCGGTGAGCATGCTCCTCTTGTCATACTTCGGACCGTTCCATCATCATATCCACAATTCGTTTGACTCTCGTCGTCTTCAAACGCGAGTGTCCTTCAATTAAAACATTCACAAAAGTTAGTAACGTCAACTTCAATAATCGCCCGTATTATAATACAAGGCTTTTTCTACTATATGCGTCAACGCGCGTATTTTCGTCAACTATATCAATCATTTTAATTGGGGTAACGTGTATCACACGATAGCCCTATGTGTTGTTTACAACACCTTAGCATGCTAAACTATTAACATACATGTACTTACCGGATTTGCGATCAAGCCTCGAACCGAACACATTTGTCAACAACCTTGAGCTCTGATTACCAACTTGTAACACCCTTATTATTATTTAACGATTTTCGTATAATTTACGAAAATAAACGGGTAATTAGAATTTCAATACATTGAAAATACGGGTTTCATTAAACTTTATTTACAGAATTAAAACTATACAAAATAACATGTTAGAGTTCGTCATTTAACAAAACAACGATACATAGTGCGGAAGCTTATTTCTTGATCGTGTTCGGTTCTTCGTTGTGCTTGATCGTCCGCCGGTGCTAAAATAATACCTGAAACTCATAAAACATGAGTTGGATTAGTCATACGTAACTTAGAACGTATTTAAACGAGTCCGGGAAGCGAAACTGATTAAAATAAAAAATTTTCACCAAAACAGGGCTCCGTCGCGCCACGCGATGGCGCCACGTTGCTCCCTCGCGCCACGCGGGGGAGACCAGTTTCCAGCAGGCTACAGCTCAGTTCAGCTATGCCAGTTTTTACGGAAACGGCCATAACTTCTTCGTTATTGATCCGTTTTACCCGATTCTTTTTCCTACGCGTCCGTAATTTAATCCTCCATCTTATGGAGTTAAAATCCTACATCCAACATAAGAAATTTTGAGACTTCTAAGCCTTTGACTCGTTACCTTTTTACCGAATTTTAACCCGTTTATGCATTTTATCAAACAAACGTATTTGTTTGATTCCTATATCACATACACTTCTTCAAATTAATGTTACCTACCATATTAGGTTCTAATCATAGGTTTATTACACAATTTAAACCCGTTTTCGCTCGTATGCTTATTTTGACCCGTTAAGGGTATTTAAGCACTTTCGAGCCTAAAATCGCTTTCATATGTATCTAACTTTATATTTTCACATTTCTTACCAAGTAGTCTTCCACCACAACTATATTTGTGGTGGATTTAATATGGAGATACATATATTCCGAGTTTTATCCTTCGGACTATCATTTTACGGCAAAGACCCATATTGAGTCATTTGACCCAAGATTTACCCTTTTCATTCTTTATACTTATTCAAAGTATTTGCTTGATCATATAACTTGTTTTTAAACGACTCTTAAGGTTCATTTACTCGATTTTGCTTACGAGGGCGTTTTGGTCATCTTAAACCCTTTCTTTACAACAAAGGACTTTTCATGTCGTAATTGACCAAAATTCCACTTTTTAAACTAGGATCTTGTTTAAATAGCCATCATGTTTTTAAAACACAATGACAATAACTTAAATCATTCGGTTTACTTAAAAGATAACCCAATGTCCAATTTAACTTGTTTAGCCCTCATTGAACTTCAAGTTCTAATGATGATTTGACCAATTATACATACCTGGCTCGAATCAATATATTGACCCGTTTTGATACCTTGCCTTAGTAGCCGCTAAGTAATAGCGATGACAACATTCAATCGATATTTATTCCTGTAATCATGCAACTCGACAAAACATTAGCCGATATTGTCAAAGGGTGATATTTTCACCTTTTGACCCGTTTGGTCTATATGACCATTTACTTTTGCGAGATGGATTTATTATCATCTCGTCTACATAACTTGTACCGGTTTACACCATACAGTCAATTTACTTATAAATTTATTTCTTGATTATTTTGACCCCTTTATATCTTACGCCGTAAAGTGTCCTTCAAAACTAACGGTTATCGTCAACAAGTGACTACATTGCCGTTTTACCCTTATTAATTGTATTGATTTACCTTATAAGGTAAATCACTCAAAACTCGTTATTTATTAGTCATTACATGACTAAATGACCTTATTAGCTTTTTTTAACCATTCAACATAGTTTATCATTATTGTCTTTTGTTTCGAACCTCGCACGTCGGGTCGAAACATCATAAGTCAAAATGTGACTTTTGATTATTCAAAATCTATAAAACCAATAGATATCAAATAAAAGGTGTAAGTTTTAACTTACCTCGCATCCCGAATACGCCTTTCTTCTCACTTGATTCGTTTGACCCGCTCACTCATCAAGCTTCCACCTATCTCGTTAAGCGTCAAACTATCATCATAATTCATAAGATTGTTAGATTAGTCATTATCAATTGTGACTACTCCATCTAACGGGTCTTATGTCGACTTTATCACTCGATTAAATCATTGGTTAGTTTGACTTCCTAAAAGTCAATTGATCTATCGACATGTCCAAATGCACACTTCACATGGAATTTCAACATTTTAGCTTCGTTTAGGCATTTTAACAAACACCTAGTGGGCATACTTTTACACATTTACAAACTAGTTCATAACTAGTTATTTTTACCAAGATTAACATCAAATTTACCACTATCACTTATGATCAAATACTCAAAATTGAAATTTGTGTAAGTATTTCCCGATTACTTAACATGCATGATGATTCTAATCATAATCATATCATCAATTCCACCTTATGACTAATACCCACTTAGCCTAGTGTGGGAATTCATTCAATCATTCAATTCATAGCATGTTAGGTATGATTTTCACTTAGGGTTTCGTTCCTAAGCAAGTATACATCACTTATCAAGCCATAGCTTCTCTAATTCATGCCTAATTCGCGATTAGGATGATTATCAAATTTTTACAACTTCACAAATGTTAGAAATTCAACATACCTCACGATCCCCTTGACTTGGTGATCACGAATTTGTGTTCATGCATTGATTTAGCTCTTGATTTGGGCTTCAATTTGATCAATTTGTTGAAGTTAGGGTTTGAGCTCTCCTGAGCTTTCTCCTGGTCGACCAGAACACGCACACACACACCTAGTGTGTGTGTTGTGTTTAATTTTAATAAATCAAGTTTCAATTCTTCCCTTTTTAGCCCCTCTAGTTTGTAGCTTTATAATAAGGGTTATTTCCCAAGTTTCCTTCTTTGTTTTAAGGCACATATTTAACTAGGTTGATATTCCTAGTTACTTGGTGGGTTCGGGGAAATTATAACCCGTCTTATTTTTTTTAAGTCCCGTTAACTCGGGCCTTTTATAAACGTATTTCCTTAAAAGTATTCATTCACGTTTTATTAAATATTAGGTTTATTTATTTAAATCCTACTATTTACCGGGTTACTTCTACCGCTAACAGTACTTTACCCGTCTTTTAGTATTAACGGAGTTTGATTACTAAACCCGTTTTCGGGGTGTTACAGTGGCCCCACTTTTGATTTGTGAAATCTTGTAAATTCTCAAGATCTTGCAAAATATAATTCATGATCTTTCCTAGATTTTTTTTTAGAGATATGAAATCTCTTATAAAATCCTTCCAAGATCACCCTACTTCTTACAACACTCAATCTCCTCCATACTTCATATATTTGTTTTGATTATTTGGCCGTTGTTTATTAGATTTATTACTTGTGGGATTGAACAAGATATAGAAGTAATCTTATAAGTATGGAAGACTTAGATTATCATCATTCCATATCTTTCACCCCTCTCATCACCCTCCTCTCTCTCAATTTCGGTCCAAATATTATGGTGACCCCACCACAATATTTTTCCAAGATCTTGCAAGTCCTTTATGAGATTTCTTGGATTTTATTTAGATTTACTTGGATATTTTTAGATCTTGCAATCTCTTATTTATCTTTCCAAAGATTTCAATCAACAAGAGCACTCAAACTTCCTCACTCTCTCCCCCATATGACCGATTTTAGGTTCCTCTTGTGGACCCCATCACATATTTTGTCTAGATTTTTCCAAGATTTAATTGATGTTTCTTGGATTTGCTTTTGATTTCTTGCTTGTGGAAGTGGGAAAATTATGCATAAGTAAGTCATGAGATCACAACCATCATTCTCTAAGATTACACACTCAACCTCACTCACTCTCTCTCTCATTCGGTTCCCCCATAACCGAACCCACCTCCCTCTCTCTTCACATCTTCTTCATACATTCAAGTTCCATACAAGCTTTGAAGTTCATCCATGGAAGTTGCATCTTGAAGGGCTTGCAAAGGAGCTTTGTTCAAGTCTTTTTCATCATCTTTTTCTCATCAACTTTGCACTAGAATTCTACCCTAGCCTTGTGCTAGTAGTAAGTTTCTTGTACCTTGTTTCATCTTGTTCATAGTTATGTTATGTAGTTTGATGTTGTTGTCTAAATCACAAGAACAAGAAACAATAATAAGATGAACATGGAACTCTACACAAAATCTTACATAAATGTTTACATAAGGATGAGTTATGAAGATGAAAACTTGTGGGTTTAGGGTTGGTTAAAACATGCTTGGTATTTAATCGTTGGTTTCTTGATAAATCCGTTGTTAGGACACTCGTTGATACGATTTAGTAATGTTTAAACCACAAAATAACATGCTGAGTTACATATTCAGCCGACTTCAACAGGCTGTAAACAGACCTTAATAAGTCGAAAAACAGAATTTCTGAAGCCTAAAATATGTATTTTCGAAAAACGAAGCAAATGGCACTGTAATCATATTTTTTTGAGGTCGTTTACTATTTTTAAAGAACCGATTTCTAACTGCAACTAAAGCTGAGTTTTTCTGCAGTAAATGGGTGAAACGTTTTCAGTCATAACTTGAGTTCTGTGTAGAATTTGCCCATGAAATTTGTACTGTAGTTGACCACTGATGTATTTGTAATTCTCCCACTGGAATTTCGTAAATCGGACTCACGGTGAATTTTTAATGAATTATTTCGTAAACTGCAATCAGAAAATAACAAATCTGATCACAGTCCAGAAAATGAATTTTTATAAAATACTGATAATGAATTGGACCCCGATATTTTTACACAATAATATTTGGTTCATATAAGACATTCTGTAAAATTTTGGGAATTTTTGGAATAAGTTAACTATTTTATTTAAATATCCGAAAACAGTCCAGTTTCATATATATTAAAACAGAAATGACATAAGTAGTATTTTGCATGTATTTTGTGGGTTTTGATTATTAAAGCATTCTTATTTAATTTAGGATGAATAAACGATTTGAGGGATTGTGTTAACATATAAAAACGCACCCAAAGGTGAGTACATAGTTCCCCTCTTTTACTGTTTTCAATTGTTTTGGGGTGATTCATATGTATCAAAACGATTTCGATGTTTTAACGATGGTTTCAAAACGAGTAAGATGGTTTATACCAAACTAATAACGATTTTGATAATGTGAACAAGCTTGTTGGTTGTAATTACATAACGAATGACATTCATTAATTTCGGCCAAACCGACCAGTATTAGGTTATGGTACCATAGGATCCGACAAATCCCGTTATCAGACCGGACCCATGGTTATGTGTGGGTTAGGTGGGTAACGACCGAATCTGATGATTGTTAACTTACCCTTTGGAGGTTTGTTAATGCGGAAACGAGTTGAACAATAGACGAGTCACACAGGTTTGAATGTTATTAGCGAGACGACCAAAAGTAGTTTCAGGATCTAAAACGAGAATGATTTCAACGACTAAAGCGATGATTAACGAATTAAACGATTTGGGTAAACGATTGGTCTTCGGTTAGTGTTTAGATAACGGGACGGGTGTAATGTGATGAAAGCATGGGTATAGGGGATTAGGTTATTAGTAACAATGATTCTGTTACAACACTCCCCGACAATTCCGCCGCGATTTGTTGTTTTACGCGGTCGGGGTGTGACAGAAAAGTTGGTATCAGAGCTCATGGTTATAGGGAATTAGGTTATTAGTAATACTTTGACCTAGTCTATAACCTTCCTAGGACCTTAACGCAAGTTTTCTTGTGTTTAGATCTTAAAACAATACCGTCACCTATCCTTAGGTGATAACCACAACAAGAACACAAATTTCGAACCCGCTTTGAAAACTAATCATCTGTTCTAGGATGATTTATTGTAAGGTTTTGAACCCTTTAAGTTTTAAAATTTCGTCAAAGTTTGTGTCTTATAATGTGAACACGTGCGAACTGGAAGAGTGAATGCCTGTACCCTGAGTTTTCTGTCTAAGGCTAGAGTGTTCGTACAAATCCGCAGTATCGGACCAGTCACTCTTACCTGGGAAATCTTGGGGTGAGTGTTCACTTATAGGCGAGCATGTCTTCGGTGATACATTAATGTGACCCGTTTTCTTTGATTAAACGTCATCATGTTTGTTTGCCTTAAGTAACAAACATATGATCGCACCTCACATAGGACTGGACGAGGCCTTAGTAACTTAATAAACTTGTTTATTTAGATTTCCAGACGATGTAAATATTTAATGTTTAATAAAACGAAACTTCAAATTTCCGTGTGTTTTGAAACAATGATTCTGTTACAACACTCCCCGACAATTCCGCCGCGATTTGTTGTTTTACGCGGTCAGGGTGTGACACACCGTCCCCACCGCCAGAGGATCAGTAGCTTTAGTCTTTATTTTGTATTAGACATTCAGTTGCACTTTTGTATTAGACATTCAGTTGTACTTATGTTTTGTATATACAAACTGATTTTATATATATTTATGCGGTAGATCTTTTATTTACACGATGTTTGTTTCGATTGTTTGTGTTTATATATTTCATACGTCTCTTTCGCAACTTATTGTACGTTGTTTTAATTAAACATGTTCTGTAATATAACAAAATAAAATCGGTTAACATTTATAAAAACAATTTCATAATGAAACGTATCTTATAAACGAATGTTATAAATTAACTATAACTGGTACACTCACGTTAAACGACCGTTATAAATCAACTTTAAATTATATGTTTTATAAAAGTAAAACAAAAATCTACAACTTTTCAACAAAAAAACACAACCAAATACAACCAAACAACAAACCAACACCCTATTTTTTTCACCAAAACCTCACTTTTCCCCCCAAAACAAACAGTCAGGCCTAAACGTGCCGCTTTGGCTAAAGCGGGGCGCTTTGGTACCAGGTTAACAGACAAGGACTGACAGGCTCAGTCCTTGTCTGTTGACTTTACACCAAAGTGCCCTGCTTTGGCCAAAGCGGGGCGTTTCAGTGTGTGTGAATAGCCAAGCGGTGTGTGTGAATAGCCTGAGCCTAATAGAATTGTTTTTTTTATTGTGACAGGCTCAGTCCTTGTCTGTTGACTTTACACCAAAGCGACCTGCTTTGGCCAAAGCGGGGCGTTTCAGTGTGTGTGTGAATAGCCAAGGGGCGTGTGTGAATAGCCTGAGCCTAATAGAATAGTTTTTTTTATTGTGACCAAAGATTCGAAATGCTTTTTTTTAAATTTATGTTACAGAGAATTGTCCTGATAGTGCTTGTGATTTCCTAGTTTTTCACCTATAGTTCACAACTATCTAAATTTATACGTATATTTCTTATGGTTTGACACTTTGTCACTTGGATAGTCCCTGTACTAGATTGTTGTTAAGTTTTTCAGTTAAGTATGTGAAAAATGGCAAAATTACCCTTACCCTAATAAAACAATAATTTAAACAATAAAAGAAATATATATCAAGGAGACCCTACCCTTTTTGATTAAATATAATACTTAGCCCCTATCCCACCCTACCTACCCCAACCCATCTTTTTCATCCCGACGCCATCCCTCTGGTCATCTCCATTCCAGCGATAGCAACAAACTCGTCACTGTAACCAGCTTAGGATACATTGGCGTTTCTCCGATTACTCTACGTCCAGTCGCTGAAACAACGTCGTAGTTTCACAAACGATATCGAAGTGGCTTTGCGTTGAAATGAAATCTATGAAACCAGTGATGTTTTACATCACTGTATTTAAGGATCTGATTGTTGACGGATTTTTATCAACGAAATAAAAGGCGCTTTGCGTTGAAATGCCAATTAAGGACAATGTTTATGCTCTACATTCGATCGGCGTTGAAGACGTCGTTGGGATCTACAAAAAGGCAGTTAAGTTGTTGGTGACTCACGTCTTAGGGTTCCAATAATCGTTTTGTTTTGGTCAAAAAATCTGATGAGGATAATGCAACCAAACTCTTAGTTACGGGGAATGATGCTTGAAATGAAGAACAATGATAAGGATCACTTCAATGTAAATTGCACAAACGACACAAGGATTTATACGAGGAAAAGCCCTTGATCTTTAGAAGATCTCCGGCATAAAAAACCTCGGGTGATGGAAACTACCGATCACCAAGCTCAAATAAATCAACAAATGTTTACAACTTCGGATAGCAACGAGCTAGGTACAAGGATCACTATGGTGAAATGTGTAAAAGTGAGCGAAAACTGTTAAGTGTTTGCCGAAAGCTTCAAGAGTGCAATTGTACGAGAGTGTGTGTAGCTGAAAATGGCTAAGTGTTCTAATTACTAGCTCGTCACCCCTTAAAAATAGAAGTTAACTACGCTAACAAACTATCCGACTTTTGTGCCATGCTCCCACGTTCTCCACAACGTCCATTTCCAGTCAAACGTGTGCGAAATACCCGTGGAATATTCCATAGTAACGTTGCCAAGACCAAGTCAAGCTTGTTACTCCTGCAAAATAATACGAAACACAAACAAACAATCGTTAGTATGAGGATCCTCAAGGTGATCCATGATCCTGATCCTGAAGCTCTTCTGAGGATCACTATCTGTCACAGAAGTAAGGATCATTTATTAGGATAACAAGTCAGGATCACTAATTGTTAGAAAATCCTCCCCTAACAATTGCCCCCAAAATATAAGGAGTTATATGTAAAATGAACGAATTATATTTTCTTGATCTTATCCGCAACTAACTATCGTAAATATAGCCGTTGATGTAGAACTATCCGTTGCAACTATGACGTCACAGAAGTGACAACCCTGCATAATCATGATTATAAATAGGAGATATAGATAGGATCGTTTGCATTTAAATTTCAGAGATACTCCCTTTATAACTGCATCCGAAGATAAACATGTATTCTCTCTTCATCTTCTTCCTTCTTTTGCTCTGTTTTCCGTCTCTTTCCATCATTCTGTCAAAAATGTTACTCCGGAACTCCCCAGCTAAGGATCACCCGAAAAACAGCCCACTGAAGAGCCAGGGGATCATCGAAGATTCCATAAAAGAACGCTGCTGTTTCACCGATCCGCAGATTGATAGGATCCGCCACTGTTTCCCGGCGAACACCGTGTTTAAATCTTTTGATCCCAATGCCCTGAGTGATCATATTTCCGACAACTGGGTTGCTTTTCCTGTCACTCCGTTCACCATAGGCTATACATATCCTTTTCCAGCCTTCACCCAATCTTTCTTTTCCCTAACCGCCATCTCTTATATCCAAGCCATGCCGATGATATGGAGGGTTTTGTATACCCTTGAAAGGATCATCGAGCAGGAAGGGATAGACCTAGGAATGTCAGAGCTGGGAGAGCTGTATGATCTTACTACCTTTGGTTCTCATCGTTATTTGTTCAAACGTAAACCTGGTGAGGAACACCCAATCTTCAAAGCTACCAAGAATGATGCTAACTGGAAGCGGCGTTTCTTTTTCGTCAAGAGAGATTCTATCTCTGACGGGAAGGATCTACCCAGGAAATGGGCTACCCATGGTAGGATGGAGGATCCTGAGAAGGATCACCAAAGAACTTCCTTTTGATATAAGGATCACTTATATGCTTTTGCTTTCTTGCTATGCAGCTATCACCGTTTCACACCTCAGACTGTCTCCTGCTGCCAAGGAGAGACTCGCCACTTTCAAGAGACTTGATCCTGAAACAAGAACTTTCAAGACAACCACCCAGGATTCTCAGGAGGTATCCTCAGGCTCTGTCACGATGTCAAGTAAGTATCTTTGTTTAAAAATTTAAATAAATAGTGAAATATAAGTGAAGTAAAGATACTTATCTTGTTTTGGTTGTGTAGGTGCTGGAAAATCCACCAAGTCTGCTTCAAAGTTCAATGTCACCGATCTCACCACCGTCAGATCCTCCAAAAGAAAGGCTCCTACCAGCCCGACAGCTTCAGTCCCCAAGGCACCCCTCAAAGGAAAGGGAATCAAGAAGAGAAAGGCCTCCGAGGCTGAGGATCTGCAGGGTCTGCCTCTGATCCGCCAGCAATTCCTTGAGTATTTCAACGATGTAAGGATCACTGTATCTGCTCGTATATCCTGCTGACATATCCTGCTGATTTGAGGATCACTTGGTCCTGACCTTATCTTTTATCCCCTTTGCAGAAATTCGCTGAGATTGAGGACTATGTTGGCCACGTTGAGGATCAGGATAGGAAGATTGCCGACCTCCAACAGGTTGCATTGCTAAAGGACCTCAAAATTGCTGATCTTCAGAAGGAACTCCAAGATGCCAAGACTAAGACAGCTAAAATCCTGATCGACATTGACTATGAGAAGCATGATCTCATAGAAAGTGCAAAGGTCTCTACTGCCATCACAATGTATCAGACAAAACTAAAGATGGCTCAGGAAGCTCAAGATCCTAACTTCGACAGAAGCAGCTGGGATGTTGAGGGCTGGAAAGCAAGGTTGGCTGATCTTGAAGATGATGAAGAGGCTGAGGAGGTTTAGGCGATCGAGGCTGGAGGCAAGGGTGAAGGTGGTGAAGCAAGTGGAGCCGGAGGTGGTGATGCAGCGAAGGTTTAGGCTGCATGATTGGGCGATGATGGAAATTTCTAGACATAGCCGGAGCCCAATTTTTTTGGTTTGATGGTTGTTTTGTTGAACAATTTGATGGTTTGTACTGAACAATAGTTTTTAGGATTAAGGATCATGTATGATCCTTTGGACAATAGGTAGGATTGCAAATGGTGGAGGGATCCTCTGTTTGGGGGATGAAGCCATTGTGATCATGCCGCCTTTATATTCCTGCACTACTTTGAACCTATTATCATGCACACCCTTTACCTACCCCAGCGGACGGGCCACGTATTGCTGGTAGATGCTCGGGGTAGGTAATTTTGACAACCTTTTAAGGGTTAATCTTTTGTTAATAAATAAAACCTTAATCTTTTGTCGCTTATCTTGTATTGTTATCCTTTTTGTCTCTTTAATTCTCAATCGTTTTGATGTATACTTATTGAACAAGCAATTTTGAATAAGTCAGATTGAAAATATTTAGGATATGATCCATGATCAAATATCCTATAGTTAAAGAATCCCAAAAAGTAATATATTTTAAGGATCACAAGTTCAGTTGTCAAATTTTAAGGGTTATTCAAATAAACAATGAATAGAATTAAAAATAGTTAAGGATCATACCTGAGGATCCAAGTTAGGATCCTAACCATAATCAGGATAACTATAAGATAAACCTTAGAGAGAAGTAAGGATCAAGGATCCCTAGTTGCTTATCTTCAAAGACCTGAAAATAGAGCATAACTTGGGACTAAGCCAATATGAGATAAGAGTTAGCAACTGGGGACAAGCCCAAAGGACAACTGGGGACAAGCCCAAGGATAGCTGGGGACAAGCCCAAGGATAACTGGGGACAAGCCCAAGGATAACTGGGGACAAGCCCAAGGATCGTATGTTAAGTGGAGTATGACCCTAACTGGCGACTATCCAAACCTAGTGACATGAAAATGCCAAAACCTTAGCTAAAGTGAAAACGTTAGAAACCTTAGGAACGGATGTATGGTACGTCTACCATTATACGTAGGATCCTAGGTATAGCCAGTACAATGGAATTATCAGCCCCTAAAGCGAGTACTGGTCCCACTGCCTTGAACTATACCAGGATCATCATGCGCTACAGGCGGAACTGGGGTCAAGCCCAAATAACTGGGGTTAAACCCAAGGAACGGATTGCTTCTACAGATAACCAATATTTTGCTAAGGATACCTGAACTTTCAAAACTTAAAATCACGTGAGAGATGGATAAAGGACACATGATCCTTATCCTTATATGAGAAAATAAGGAAATGAAATAGTTCAAGATTAGGACATTACCAAAGTAAGGATCACCGATACTTTAAGGATCCTTCAAGGATACTCCTAACGTAAGGATCATCTGTGCCATGAGGATCCTGCTCACATGAAATATTTCTTCAAGTGGACAGCATTCCAAGCTCTTGGTAGCAAATCACCTTCCATGGTTAGCAATCTATATGCCCCCTTTCCTGCTTCAGCTTCAATCAAATAAGGGCCTTCCCATTTTGGAGCCAATTTACCATCAGCAGGATTGGTGGTATTCTGAAATGCTTTCCTTAATACCATATCTCCAACTTGAAACTTCCTGATCCTGACATTTTTGTTGTAAGCACCAGCCATTCTTTATTGATAACTGGCCATCCTTATCCTAGCCAGATCCCTGATTTCTTCAATAGTATCCAGGTCTTGAGCCAACTTCTCATCATTTTCCTCAGGATCACGGGTACTTGTTCTAGCAGTTGGAACCACCATTTCTGTTGGGATCACTAATTCTGCCCCAAATACCAAAGAAAATGGCGTTTGACCAGTAGCATTCTTAGGGGTTGTCCTATCAGCCCAAAGCACATAAGGTAGTTCTTCTGCCCATTTCCCTTTCTTGGATCCAAGCTTCTTCTTCAAATTGTTGATGATGATCTTTGTTAGGGGAGTATTTTCTAACAATTAGTGATCCTTATTCGTTATCCTAATTAGTGATCCTTACTTCTGTGACAGGTGGTGATCGTCAGAAGAGCTTCAGGATCAGGATCATGGATCACTTTAAGGATCCTCGTACTGACGATTGTTTACTTATGTTTTGTACTATCTCGCAGGTATAACCAGCTTGACCAAGTCTTGGCGACATTCCTGGAGAATATTCCCAAACTATTCTGCACGTGCTTAGCTAAAAATGGACGTTATGGAGAACGTGGGGGCTTGGCACAAAAGTCGGATAGTTAGTTTGGTAGTTAGATTTCTATTTTAAAAGGGGTAACGAGCTAGTAGAGAAACACTTAGTCATTTTTACAGCTACACACACTCATATACTCGCACACTTGAAGCTCTCGACGAACATACATTCGTTTTCACTCACATTTACACGTTTCACGATAGTGATCCTTGTACCTAGCTCGTTACTATCCGAAGTTATAAACATTTATTCATTTATCTGAGCTTGGTGATCGGTAGTTTCCATCACCCGGGGTTTTTTGTGCCGGAGATCAACTCTTGATCAAGGGCTTTTTCCCCGTATAAATCCTTGTGTCATTTCGGCAATTTGCATTGAAGTGATCCTTGTTATTATTCTACATTGTTAGCATCATACCCCGTAACATAGAGTTTGGTTGCAATATCCTCAACAGATTTTTTGACCAAAACAGTTTGGCGCCCACCGTGGGGCAATTGGTGCTTCGTCCTTAGAAAAATACGCATTTCTGTGCTCATTTCGGTTCACTACAACCAAGCAAATGGCTTCCTCAGCGAAGAATGCTTCAAACTTGATGCCCTCATTCACTTCTTCACAAGGCGTCCCTCCTTTGCCTCCACCACCTTCTGGATCCCAGAAGAATACTGAGAATGCCGCGAAGAAACCAACTCCCATTTTCTCAAAACCACCTACTTCTTCTGTTTCAACTAATCCTACTACTAATGATCTCTATGCCTTGATTTTGCAGATGAGGAATCATGCACAAGAGCAGGATAAGACCAACGAAAGAATCCTCCGGGAGATTGACGAAATTAAGAAACAGAAGAAAACGGCAGAGGATCGTTCCCCACTGATGCCCAGATCTTTGAATTTTGATACTCCGGTGATTACTTCTCAGCCATCAGTGGTTCCAGACATTCTATATGTGGGTGGACCAAAAGGAGTGCACTACGGAACAACAACAATGACCCAGGCATCAGGTTCATATTTCCAGCCAGCGGGATCCTATCCTCAGCATATGGGATCCCTCACGAGTTCAGGAGGATATTCAGGAATGCAGCAGTTTCAAGGATCCTCCTTCGTTCCAGGATCATCCCAGGTTTAAGGATCCTCCTTCGTTCCAGGATCATCCCAGGTTCAAGGATCCTCCTTCGTTCCAGGATCATCCCAGGTTCAAGGATCCTCCTTCGTTCCAGGATCATCCCAGGTTCAAGGATCCTCCTTTGTTCCAGGATCGTCCCAGTTTCAGGGATCCTTCCAGATGCCAGGATCCTTGAGGAGTTTGCAAACAGGAAGTTCAGATGTCCATCAGGGAGATTTTATTCCAATGCAGACCAATGCCTCTACTGGTCCCTCGATCATTCCAGAGCCTCAACAATATGGATTAACATCCATTCTTCCTAACTTGAATCCAATGGGAGGTAACACTTTTAATAATTCTCATACTACTAACCATGGTCTTATGCAGGATCCAGGTATCAATCATGCCATGGCCAGAGAATTGCAAAAGCTAAAGGATATGATATCAAGTGTTCCGGGAGTGGTCAAACCTATCCCAGAGATTGCAGATGGGAGCCACAAGATATCTCGTTTTGCACCACCAATCTGTGATGCTGAGATACCCAAGAGGTTCCATGTGCCTACAATGAAGCTGTATGATGGTTCGACAGATCCTGAAGAACACATAGCACAATACAGGGAGAGGATGGAAATCAATCCAATCCCAGAAAGGTTAAAGGAAGCATGCCTGTGCAAAGGATTCGGATCCACTCTTACTGGATCAGCTCTCAAATGGCTGCTAAGTCTTCCCCCTACTCTATTACCTCATTTGCTAATCTAGTTAATCTATTTAATAATCAGTTTTCTTGTAGTAGGAAATTTGAACGATTAACTAGTGATCTATATAGGATAACCCAGGGTCATAATGAATCATTAAGGGATTACATTACCAAATTCAGTAAAGAATCCTTAGACATTCCCAACTTAGATATAGCCACGGCTGTTGAGGCCTTTAAAATGGGATTGCTTAGGGATTCGTCTTTCTATGATGATCTTGTTATGACACCGTGCAGGAACTTAGATGAGGTAAGAACCCGAGCACTTAGGTTCATTCGACTAGAAGACGACAAGAGGATCCAGGAGAGGTTAGCAGGATCCTCAAAGCAGGATAAGCAAGGATCCTCATTCAGGAACAACAAGTTCAGATCCTACAACAGATCTGATAACCAGAACGTGCATTCTATTGATCAAGAAGAGGATGATGAGGATTATCCTCCAATTTCTGAATATTGTTTTAGTGTTGATAACAATGAACTAATCCTTGCGATGCAGAGTCTAGGTGATAAAGCTAGATGGCCCAGAAAAAATGATAGGCCAGCTGCAACTAAGGATAAATCAAAGTGGTGTGCATACCATGAAGATTTTGGGCACCTCACAGAAGAATGCATTGCACTAAGAAAGGAAATTGGATACTTGCTGAGCAAAGGGCATCTAAAGGAATTGTTGGGAAGAAAAAAGTCAAGGACTCAGGATCCTGAAAGGATCCCTGAGAAGGCTCCAGCCCCTCCAGCGGATGCACAAGTGATAAACTTCATTTCTGGAGGATCAGACATTTGTGGCACATCCTTCTCAGCAGCTAAAAGGCATGCAAAGGAAACTAAAATGGATAATGGAGAAAGACCTGTTCGAACATCAAGTGTCTCCGAAGGAAAAGTTATAACCTTTGATGAAGAGGATCGTCTTGATATTCAGGATCCTCATCACGATGGTTTAGTTATCACTCTTTTTATTTCTAACCATTTTGTCCGCAGGATCCTTATAGACGGAGGAAGTTCAGTGAACATTATCCAGCTTGATGTCCTAAAGAAGATGGGTATTCCTGAATCAGAGATCATACCAAGATCCTCTGTGCTCGTGGGATTTAGTGGTGAAACTAAGAATACCCTGGGGGACATTAAACTCCCAATATACATTGAAGGCCTACACTCTTATCAAAAATTTTGTGTTATTGACTGTTTATCTTGTTGTAATGTTATCCTTGGCAGGCCCTGGATACACGATATGAAAGCAGTCCCATCCACTTACCATCAATGTGTGAAGCTCCCTAGTCCTTGGGGAATAGTGAAGATTGATAGTGATCAGCAGGAGGCTAAGAATTGCTATACTTCATCGATGAAACCAGCTTCGAAATCCAGGGAGCAATAGCAATCAAAGTATCCTCCAAGGGATGTCTTGGAGGCGAGTGAACAGGATGTGGTAGAAATCCTTATGGATCCGGATGATCCTGAATCTATAGTTTATATCGGATCAGGGATCCTTGGCGAAATGAAAGAAGACCTCGTATCCTTCCTAAAAAGGAGAAAGACTACCTTTGCATGGAAACACGAAGACATGACTGGTATATCCAAAGATGTAATCACTCACAAACTCGGCATTGACAGATCCTTCAAACCAATCCATCAAAGGAGAAGAAAGTTTGCACCGGAAAGGAATGCCATTATCCAGGAAGAGGTAGAGAAATTGCTCCGGGCAGGTATGATTAGAGAGGTCAAGTATCCAAGATGGTTGGCCAATGTGGTTGTTGTTCAAAAGAAAAACGGAAAGTGGAGGGTATGTGTCGATTTTACCGATTTAAATAAGGCATGTCCCAAGGATCCTTTCCCTTTACCCCACATTGACTCCATGGTGAATGCAACCGCGGGTCATGAACTGTTAACTTTTATGGATGCTTCATCTGGATTTCAACAAATCCAAATGGAACCATCCGACCAAGAGGATACAGCCTTCATGACTCCAACTGGTATATACTGCTATATTGCTATGCCCTTCGGACTAAGAAATGCAGGTGCAACATATCAAAGGCTGGTGAATATGATGTTCAAGGATCAGATTGGATAAACTATGGAGGTTTATATAGATGATATGGTGGTAAAATCCTTAAAAGCTGAGGACCACTTAAGAGACTTGGAGGAAGCATTCGATATCCTTGACAAATATAACATGAAGCTTAATCCTTCAAAATGTCACTTTGGTGTTAAAGCAGGTAAATTCTTAGGATATATGGTTACAAAGAGAGGCATTGAAGCTAGCCTGGAACAAATCAAAGCAATAGTGAACATCAAATCTCCGGCCAATGCTAAGGATGTTCAAAGGCTAACAGGCAGGATAGCAACTTTGAATAGATTTATATCCAAATCCTCAGAGAAGTGCAAAGAGTTCTATGATATCCTAAGGAAGAACAAGAAATTTGAATGGACGGAGAAGCATGAAAATGCTTTGAGAGCCCTCAAAGATTACCTATCCTCGGCCCCGGCTTTGATGAAACCAGAAAAAAGGCGATGTGCTATCCTTGTATCTTGCAGTATCCTCAAAAGCAGTAAGTGCGGTCCTTGTTTAGGATCATGGATCTCACCAATTATGAGATACTTACAACATGGAGAGATTCCTACAGGAGAAAACCCTAGGGCTTTCAAATCTAAGGTATCTCAATTCTTAATTATAAATAGTATGTTGTATAGACGATCTCTTGCAGGACCATACTTGAGATGCATTGAGGATCCTGAAGTCCAAGAAGTTTTAAAAGACTTCCATGAAGGAGATTGTGGAAACCACACTGGGGGCAGGGCATTATTCTCAAGGATCCTGAGAACAGGATACTACTGGCCAACCATGAAGAGAGACGCTGTGGAGTATGCTAAGAGATGTGATCCTTGTCAGAGACACAGCAATATCCTTCATCAACCAGCTGAATTATTGCATCCTATATCCTCCTCTTGGCCGTTTATGAGATGGGGTATGGATATAGTTGGAAAGCTCCCTAAGGCACCTGGTGGAAAAGTATTCATGCTTGCTATGACGGATTACTTCTCCAAGTGGATAGAGGCTGAAGCTTTTGCCCAAGTCAGAGAAAAGGAAGTTATATCCTTCATTAAAAGAAATATTATAACTAGATTTGGAATTCCTTCTGAGATTATATGTGATAATGGTTCCCAATTTATTGGGGGCAGAACCACTAACTTTTGTGACAGCTGGGGGATTAAGATGATAACATCAACACCAGTCCACCCACAAGCTAATGGTCAGGCAGAATCATCCAACAAGATCATCATCAACAATTTGAAGAAGAAGCTTGGATCCAAGAAAGGGAAATGGGCAGAAGAACTACCCTATGTGCTTTGGGCTGATAGGACAACCCCCAAGAATGCTACAGGTCAAACACCATTCTCTTTGGTGTTTGGGGCAGAATCGGTGATCCCAACAGAAATGGTGGTTCCAACTGCAAGAACAAGTACCCGTGATCCTGAGGAGAATAATGAGAACTTGGCTCAAGACCTGGATACTATTGAAGAAATCAGGGATATGGCTAGGATAAGGATGGCCAGTTATCAGCAAAGAATGGCTGGTGCTTACAACAAAAATGTCAGGATCAGGAGGTTTCAAGTTGGAGATATGGTATTAAGGAAAGCATTTCAGAATACCACCAATCCTGCTGATGGAAAATTGGCTCCAAAATGGGAAGGTCCTTATTTGATTGAAGCTGAAGCAGGAAAGGGGGCATATAGATTGCTAACCATGGAAGGTGATTTGCTACCAAGAGCTTGGAATGCTGTCCACTTAAAGAAATATTTCATGTGAGCAGGATCCGCATGGCATAAATGATCCTCACGATAGGGATATGCTTAAAGGATCCTCAAAGTATCGGTGATCCTTACTTAGGTAATATCCTAAACTTGAACTATTTCATTTCATTATTTTCTCATATAAGGATAAGGATCATGTATCCTTTATCCATCTCTCACCTGAATTTAAGTTTTGAAAGTTCAGGTATCCTTAGCATAACGTTGGTTATCCGCAGAAGCAATCCGTCCTTTGGGTTTAACCCCAGTTATTCGGGCTTGACCCCAGTTCCGCCTGTAGCGCACGATGATCCTGGTATAGTTCAAGGCATTGGGACCAGTACTCGTTTTAGGGGCTGATAATTCCATTGTACTGGCTATGCTTAGGATCCTACGTATAATGGTAGACGTACCATACATCCGTTCCTAAGGTTTCTAACGTTTTCACGTTAGCTAAGGTTTCTAACGTTTTCACGTTAGCTAAGGTTTGGCATTTTCATGCCACTAAGTTTGGATAGTCGCCAGTTAGGGCCATACTCCAGTTTACATACGATCCTTGGGCTTGTCCCCAGTTATCTTTGGGCTTGTCCCCAGTTATCCTTGGGCTTGTCCCCAGTTGCTAACTCTTTTCTTATATTGGCTTAGTCCCAAGTTATGCTCTATTTCAGGTTCTTGAAGATAGGCAACTAGGGATCCTTGATCCTTACTTTATTCTAAGGTTTATCTTATAGTTATCCTTATTAAGGTTAGGATCCTAACTTGGATCCTCAGGTATGATCCTTAACTATTTTTAATTCTATTCATTATTTATTTGAGTAACCCTTATACTTGACAACTGAACTTGTGATTCTTAAACCATATCACTTTTTAGAACTTATCGGTTATGGGATATGTGATCCTTGATCATATCCTAAACTTTCTGGATATCTTTTCTAATTTTTCAAGGCTTGATAAGTATAAACAGAATGAACATCACAACAGTTGGAAAGTAACATATTAAAAAGGATAACAACACGAGATAAGCGACAGAAGGTTAAGTTTTTATTTATAAACAAAAGACTAACCCTTAAAAGGTTGTCAAAATTACCTACCCGAGCTTCTACCAGCAAAACGTGGCCCGTCCGCTGGGGTAGGTAAAGGGTGTCCATGATAATAAGTTCAAAGATAGTACAGGAATATAAAGGCGGCAGGATCACAATGACTTCATCCCCCAAACAGAGGATCCCTCCACCAATTGCAATCCTGCCTATTGTCCAAAGGATCATACATGACCCTTAATCCTAAAAACCTATTGTTCAGTACAACCCATCATTGTTCAACAAAAAAAAAAACACCATCACCAAAACAAACTATCAAACTTAAAAAATGGGCTCTGGCTACGTCTAGAAATGTCCTTCATCGCCCATTTATGCAGCCTATGCCTTCGCTGCATCATCATCCCCTCCAGCTGCGGTATCCTTCATCAGATCCTTCCCACTGCCACTTGCTTCAATCGCCAAGACCTCAGTAGCCTCCTCCTCATCATCCTCAAGATCAGCCAACCTTGCCTTCCAACCCTCAACATCCCAGCTGTTTTTGTCAAAACTAGGATCTTGAGCTTCCTGGGCCATCTTCAATTTTGTCTGATACATCGTGATGGCGGCAGAGACCTTAGCATTTTCAATGAGGTCATGCTTTTCATAGTCAAGGTCGATCAGAAGTTTAGCTGTCTTAGTCTTCTCGTCTTGGAGTTCCTTCCGAAGATCAGCAAGTGCAAGGTCCTTGAGCACGTCAACCTGTTGGAGGTCAGCAATTTTCTTGTCCTGCTCCTCAACATTCCCCACGTAATCCTCAATCTCAGCAAATTTCTGCAAAGAAAAGGATAAAGCAGTTCAAGATCAAGTGATCCTCATACGAGTAGGATACCTAGGCAGAATTAAGGATCCTTACATCATTAAAGTATTCAAGGAACTGATGGCGGATCAGTGGTAGGCCTTGAAGATCCTCGGCATCAGAAGTTTTCCTCTTCTTGACACCCCTTCCTTTGGTGGGAGCCTTTGGAATGGAGATGCTAGGACTGGTAGTGGATCTTTTCTTCCTGGATCGTACGACATCAAGGTCAGCCGTGTTGAACTGGGAAACAGGCTTGGCAGATTTTCCAGCACCTACACAATTAAAACAAGATAAGTATCTTTTCTTAGTTCATATTTCACTATTTATTTAAATTTTAAACAAGGATACTTACTTGACATTGTGACAGAGCCTGAGGATACCTCCTGTGAATCTTGGGTTGTTGTCTTGAAAGTTCTTGTCTCAGGATCAAGTTTCTTGAAAGCGAGGAACCTTTCCTTAGCAGCAGGGGACAGTTTGAGGTGTGAGACGGTGATAGCTGCATAAAAAGAAAGCAAAAATATAAGTTATCCTTACATCAAAAGAAAGTTCCTGGTGATCCTTCTCAGGATCCTCCATCCTACCATGGGTAGCCCATTTTTTAGGAAGATCCTTTCCATCCTGGATGGAATCTCTCTTGATAAAAAAGAAGCGTCGTTTCCAATTAGCATCATTCTTGGTGGCTTTGAAGATCGGGTGTTCCTCACCAGGTTTACGTTTGAACAAATAACGGTGAGAGCCAAAGGTGGTAAGATCATACAGTTCTCCCAGCTCTGCCATTCCTAGATCTATTCCCTCCTGATCGATGATCCTTTCAAGGGTGTACAAAACCCTCCAAATCATCGGCATGGCTTGGATATAAGAGATGCCGGTTAGGGAAAAGAAAGATTGGGTGAAGGCTGGAAAAGGATATGTATAGCCTATGGTGAAAGGAGTGACGGGGAAAGCAACCCACTTATCGGAGATATGATCGCTCAGGGCATTGGGGTCAAAAGGCCTAAATTCGGTGTTCGCCGGAAAGCAGTGGCGGATCCTATCTATCTGAGCATCATTGAAGCAGCAGCGTTCTTTAATAGAGTCTTCAATGATCCCCTGGCTTTTCGGAGGACTGTTCTTTGGGTGATCCTTGGCCGGTGAACTTCGGAGCAACATTTTCGAAGTGACGGAGATAAAGAAAGAAAAACAGAGTAAGAGAGGAAGAAAGAGGAGAAAGAAATACCTGGTTGATCGTCGACTGAGAATTTAAAGGGAGTTTCTTTCGAATTTGAATGCATAATGATCCTATCTATATCTCTATTTATAATTATGATTCTGCAGGATTGTCACTTCCGTGACGTCATGATCGCAACGGCTAGTTCTATTTTAACGGCTATATATCCGTTAGTTTGTTGCGGATAAGATCAGTAAAATATAACTCACATATTTACAATTTAACTCCTTATATTTTGGGGGCAATTGTTAGGGGAGGATTTTCTAACAATTAGTGATCCTTATTCGTTATCCTAATTAGTGATCCTTACTTCTGTGACAGGTGGTGATCCTCAGAAGAGCTTCAGGATCAGGATCATGGATCACTTTAAGGATCCTCGTACTGACGATTGTTTACTTATGTTTTGTACTATCTCGCAGGTATAACCAGCTTGACCAAGTCTTGGCGACATTCCTGGAGAATATTCCCAAACTATTCTGCACGTGCTTAGCTAAAAATGGACGTTATGGAGAACGTGGGGGCTTGGCACAAAAGTCGGATAGTTAGTTTGGTAGTTAGATTTCTATTTTAAAAGGGGTAACGAGCTAGTAGAGAAACACTTAGTCATTTTTACAGCTACACACACTCATATACTCGCACACTTGAAGCTCTCGACGAACATACATTCGTTTTCACTCACATTTACACGTTTCACGATAGTGATCCTTGTACCTAGCTCGTTACTATCCGAAGTTGTAAACATTTATTCATTTATCTGAGCTTGGTGATCGGTAGTTTCCATCACCCGGGGTTTTTTGTGCCGGAGATCAACTCTTGATCAAGGGCTTTTTCCCCGTATAAATCCTTGTGTCATTTCGGCAATTTGCATTGAAGTGATCCTTGTTATTGTTCTACATTGTTAGCATCATACC
Organism: Helianthus tuberosus; assembly: GCA_030545235.1. Classification (NCBI taxonomy): domain Eukaryota; kingdom Viridiplantae; phylum Streptophyta; class Magnoliopsida; order Asterales; family Asteraceae; genus Helianthus; species Helianthus tuberosus. The sequence continues at coordinate 121,344,718 of CM060427.1, forward strand.
CCGTAACATAGAGTTTGGTTGCAATATCCTCAACAGATTTTTTGACCAAAACAATCTTGTTGGATGATTCTGCTTGACCATTAGCTTGTGGGTGGACTGGTGTTGATGTTATCATCTTAATCCCCCAGCTGTCACAAAAGTTAGTGGTTCTGCCCCCAATAAATTGGGAACCATTATCACATATAATTTCAGAAGGAATACCAAATCTAGTTATAATATTTCTATTAATGAAGGATATAACTTCCTTTTCTCTGACTTGGGCAAAAGCTCCAGCCTCTATCCACTTGGAGAAGTAATCAGTCATAGCAAGCATGAACACTTTTCCACCAGGTGCCTTAGGGAGCTTACCAACTATATCCATGCCCCATCTCATGAATGGCCAAGAGGAGGATATAGGATGCAAAAATTCAGCTGGTTGATGAAAGATATTACTGTGTCTCTGACAGGGATCACACTTCTTAGCATATTCCACAGCATCTCTCTTCATGGTCGGCCAGTAGTATCCTGTCCTCAGGATCCTTGAGAATAACGCCCTGCCCCCAGTGTGGTTTCCACAATCTCCTTCATGGAAGTCTTTTAAAACTTCTTGGATTTCAGGATCCTCAATGCATCTTAGGTATGGTCCTGCAAGAGATCGCTTATACAACATATTATTTAAGATTGTGTATTGGGATACCTTAATTTTGAAAGCCCTAGGGTTTTCTCCTGTGGGAATCTCTCCGTGTTGTAAGTATTTCATGATTGGTGAGATCCATGATCCTGATCCTGAATGGGATTGAGTATCCTCACTAGGGATAATTGCAGAATCTTGCCCTATTTCCATGGCCACATGATCCTCGATGGCAGGAGCCAAGATATGGATAATGGGGATACTTATATCCTCCGGGATCTTCAAAGATGATCCTAAGTTAGCCAATGCATCAGCTTCTGTATTTTCTTCCCTTGGTACCTGTGTCAAACTAAAGGAAACAAAAGAGAGTGCCAATTCTTTGACTATCTCTAAATATCTGGTTAGCTTTTCACCTTTAACAGCATAGGATCCATTAAAGTGGTTTGTAATTAACAATGAATCTACATGTACCTCAAGATACCTGACCCCCATATGCTTAGCAATTTGCAAACCAGCAATTAAGGCTTCATATTCAGCCTCATTGTTAGTGGTTTGGAACTCACAAGCTATAGAGTGGGGTATTATGTCCCCCTGTGGCGATTTTAGTAGTATTCCAAGCCCTGTGCCTTTGACATTTGAGGATCCATCAGTATAGAGTATCCAAGGATCCTTGGTCTCCTCTAGCTGCTGGACTTCTAACTCAGCTTCTTTTTGTAAATCACTACTGAAATCAGCCACAAAGTCAGCTAATGCTTGGGATTTGATGGCTGTCCTAGGCTCATATCTTATATCATAGGCACTAAGCTTCACTGCCCACTTAGCCATCCTTCCTGACATCTCTGGTTTCCTTCATGATCCTTAACAAGGACTGCACTTACTGCTTTTGAGGATACTGCAAGATACAAGGATAGCACATCGCCTTTTTCTGGTTTCATCAAGGCCGGGGCTGAGGATAGGTAATCTTTGAGAGCTCTTAAGGCATTTTCATGCTTCTCAGTCCACTCAAATTTCTTGTTCTTCCTTAGGATATCGTAGAATTCTTTGCACTTCTCTGAGGATTTGGATATAAATCTGTTCAAAGCTGCAATCCTGCCTGTTAGCCTTTGGACATCCTTAGCATTGGCCGGAGATTTGATATTCACCAAGGCTTTGATTTGTTCCGGACTAGCTTCAATGCCTCTCTTGGTCACCATGTATCCTAAGAATTTTTCCTGCTTTAACACCAAAGTGACATTTTGAAGGATTAAGTTTCATGTTATATTTGTCAAGGATATCGAATGCTTCCTCCAAGTCTCTTAGGTGATCCTCAGCTTTTATGGATTTTACCACCATATCATCTATGTAAACCTCCATAGTTTGTCCAATCTGATCCTTGAACATCATATTCACCAGCCTTTGATATGTTGCACCTGCATTTCTTAGTCCGAACGGCATAGCAATATAGCAGTATATACCAGTTGGAGTCATAAAGGCCGTATCCTCTTGATCAGATGGTTCCATCTGGATTTGTTGAAATCCAGATGAAGCATCCATAAAAGTCAACAGTTCATGACCCGCCGTTGCATCCACCATGGAGTCAATGTGGGGTAATGCGAAAGGATCCTTGGGACATGCCTTATTTAAATCTGTGAAATCGACACATACCCTCCACTTTCCATTTTTCTTTTGAACAACAACCACATTGGCCAACCATCTTGGATACTTGACCTCTCTAATCATACCTGCCCGTAGCAATTTCTCTACGTCTTCCTGGATAATGGTATTTCTTTCAGGTGCAAACTTCCTCCTTTTTTGATGGATTGGTTTGAATGACCTGTCGATGCCAAGTTTGTGAGTGATTACATCTTTAGATATACCTGTCATGTCTTCGTGTTTCCATTCAAAGGTAGTCTTTCTCCTTTTGAGGAAGGATACGAGGTCTTCTTTCATTTTGCCAAGGATCCCTGATCCGATATAGATTTTGGATTCAGGATCATGAGGATCCATGAGGATTTCTACCACATCCTGCTCTCTTGCCTCCAAGACATCCCTTGGAGGATACTTTGATTGCTATTGCTCCCTTGACTTCGAGGCTGATTTCATCGACGAAGTATAGCAATTCTTAGCCTCCTGCTGATCACTATCAATCTTGACTATTCCCCAAGGACTAGGGAGCTTCACACATTGATGGTAAGTAGATGGGACTGCCTTCATATCGTGTATCCAGGGCCTGCCAAGGATAACATTACAACAAGATAAACAGTCAATAACACAAAATTTTTGATAAGAATGTAGGCCTTCGATGTATATTGGGAGCTTAATGTCCCCCAGGGTATTTTTAGTTTCGCCACTAAATCCCACGAGCACGGAGGATCTTGGTATGATATCTGATTCAGGGATACCCATCTTCTTTAGAACATCAAGCTGGATAATGTTTACTAAGCTTCCTCCGTCTATAAGGATCCTGCGGACAAAATGGTTAGAAATGAAAAGAGTAATAACTAAACCATCGTGATGAGGATCCTGGATATCAACACGATCATCCTCATCAAAGGTTATGACTTTTCCTTCGGAGACACTTGATGTTCGAACGGGTCTCTCTCCACTATCCATTTTAGTTTCCTTTGCATGCCTTTTAGCTGCTGAGAAGGATGTGCCACAAATGTCTGATCCTCCAGAAATGAAGTTTATTACTTGTGCATCTGGTGGAGGGGCCGGAGCTTTCTCAGGGATCCTTTCAGGATCCTGAGTCCTTGACTTTTTTCTACCCAACAATTCTTTTAAATGCCCCTTGCTCAACAAGTATCCAGTTTCCTTTCTTAGTGCAATGCATTCTTCTGTGAGATGCCCAAAATCTTCATGGTATGCACACCACTTTGATTTATCTTTGGTTGCAGCTGGTCTGTCATTTTTTCTGGGCCATCTGGCTTTATCACCTAGATTCTGCATCGCAAGGATTAGTTCATTGTTATCAACAGAAAAACAATATTCAGAAATCGGAGGATAATCCTCATCATCCTCTTCCTGATCAATAGCATGCACGTTCTGGTTATCAGATCTGTTATAGGATCTGAACTTGTTGTTCTTGAACGAGGATCCTTGCTTCTCTTGTTTTGAGGATCCTGCTAATCTTTCCTGGATCCCCTTATCGTCCTCTAGCCGGATGAACCTGAGTGCCCGGGTTCTTACCTCATCTAGGTTCCTGCATGGCGTCATAACAAGATCATCATAGAACAATGAATCCCTAAGCAATCCCATTTTGAAGGCCTCAACAGCCGTGGCTATATCCAAGTTGGGAATGTCTAAGGATTCTTTACTGAATTTGGTAATGTAATCCCTTAATGATTCATTATGACCCTGGGTTATCCTATATAGATCACTAGTTAATCGTTCAAATTTTCTACTACAAGAAAACTGATTATTAAATAGGTTAACTAGATTAGCAAATGAGGTAATAGAGTAGGGGGAAGACTTAGCAGCCATTTGAGAGCTGATCCAGTAAGAGTGGATCCGAATCCCTTGCACAGGCATGCTTCCTTTAACCTTTCTGGGATCGGATTGATCTCCATCCTCTCCCTGTATTGTGTTATGTGTTCTTCAGGATCCGTCGAACCATCATACAGCTTCATGGTTGGTACATGGAACCTCTTGGGTATCTCAGCATCACAGATTGGTGGTGCAAAACGAGATATCTTATGGCTCCCATCTGCAATCTCTGGGATAGGCTTGACCACTCCTGGGACACTTGATATCATATCCTTTAACTTTTGCAATTCTCTGGCCATGGCATGATTGATACCTGGATCCTGCATAAGGCCATGGTTAGTAGAATAAGAATTATTAAAAGTGTTACCTCCCATTGGATTCAAATTAGGAAGAATGGATGTTAATCCGTATTGTTGGGGCTCTGGAATGATCGAAGGACCAGTAGAAGCAATGGTCTGCATCGGAATAAAATCCCCTTGATGGACGTCGGAACTTCCTGATTGCAAACTCCTTAAGGATCCATGAAACTGAGATGATCCTTGAATCTGTGAGGATCCTGGAACATAGGAGGATCCCTGAACCTGAGAGGATCCTGGAACATAGGAGGATCCCTGAACCTGGGATGATCCTGGAACAAAGGAGGATCCTTGAACCTGGGATGATCCTGGAACATAGGAGGATCCTTGAACCTGAGAGGATCCTTGGAATTGAGAGGATCCTTGAAACGGCCAGAACCCTTGAATCTGTTGCGCTCCCGAGTATCCTCCTGAGCTTGCAAAGGATCCTATATGCTGAGGATAGGATCCTGCTGGCTGGAAATATGAACCTGGTGCCTGGGTCACTGTTGTTGCTCCGTAGTGCACTCCTTTTGGTCCACCCACATATTGAACATCTGGAACCACTGATGGCTGAGAAGTAATCACCGGAGTATCAAAATTCAAAGATCTGGGGACCAGTGGGGAATGATCCTCTGCCGTTTTCTTTTGTTTCTTGAGATCTCCGATTTCTTTGAGAATCCTTTCATTGGTCTTATCCTGTTGCTGTATATGATCCTTCATCTGCAAAATCAAAGTAAACATGTCACTAGTAGTGGGAGTGTAAGAAGCAGAAGAAGTTGGAGGTTTGGAGAAAATGGGAGTTGGTTTCTTCTCGGCATTTTTCTGAGGTCCAGAAGGTGGTGGAGGCAAAGGTGGAATGCCCTGAGATGAATTGACCGCAGACATTGCAGTAGAGGTATTCTTCAATGATGAAGCCATGTATTTGTATGCAATGAACCGAAATGATCACCAACAGAAAAACTTCTTAGGAATGAAGCACCAATTGCCCCACGGTGGGCGCCAAACTGTTTTGGTCAAAAAATCTGATGAGGATAATGCAACCAAACTCTTAGTTATGGGGAATGATGCTTGAAATGAGGAACAATGATAAGGATCACTTCAATGTAAATTGCACAAACGACATAAGGATTTATACGAGGAAAAAGCCCTTGATCTTTAGAAGATCTCCGGCATAAAAAACCTCGGGTGATGGAAACTACCGATCACCAAGCTCAAATAAATCAACAAATGTTTACAACTTCGGATAGCAACGAGCTAGGTACAAGGATCACTATGGTGAAATGTGTAAAAGTGAGCGAAAATTGTTAAGTGTTTGCCGAAAGCTTCAAGAGTGCAATTGTACGAGAGTGTGTGTAGCTGAAAATGGCTAAGTGTTCTAATTACTAGCTCGTCACCCCTTAAAAATAGAAGTTAACTACGCTAACAAACTATCCGACTTTTGTGCCATGCTCCCACGTTCTCCACAACGTCCATTTCCAGTCAAACGTGTGCGAAATACCCGTGGAATATTCCATAGTAACGTTGCCAAGACCAAGTCAAGCTTGTTACTCCTGCAAAATAATACGAAACACAAACAAACAATCGTTAGTATGAGGATCCTCAAGGTGATCCATGATCCTGATCCTGAAGCTCTTCTGAGGATCACTATCTGTCACAGAAGTAAGGATCGTTTATTAGGATAACAAGTAAGGATCACTAATTGTTAGAAAATCCTCCCCTAACACGTTTGAGAACAATACGCTTGATGTTATATTCTCCGTCGTCGGTGGCTTGTACAAATCAGACAAAGTGGTAGAGTTCGCTGCGAAAGTTTGCAAGACGCTTAAACCGGAAGGTTATTTTGTTGTTCATTAAGCTTCTAAAGATAGTTATAACTTTAAGGGCATGTTTGGCTAAGCTTTTTGAAACAACTTATTGACTTATCGTTTTTTTTCAAAAAGCCAATAAGTCAAAATAATGTTTCGGTAATTAAAAAGTACTTTTTGTATAGAAGGAAAAGTCAGTTTTGAAATGCTAGTATTTTGTGACTTTTTGGAATTATAACTTTATTAAAAAGCAACTAATTTATGCATATGATAGTTGTACAATTGGCTTTGGGAGTTTTTCAAAAAAAAATTGGAATTTTCCTTTTTAACCCTAAAGTTTTAATCTTTGACAATTTAAGTTTAAAGTTTTAATCTTTGTTTCATTTTTAACCTTAAGGTTTTAATCTTTGACAATTTAAGTTTATAGTTTTAATCTTTGTTAATTTAACCCCTTCATTAATTTGATTTTTCACTTCTAATTCAAGAGTTTTCATCTTATACAATTTAACCCCTTTGATTAATTTGATTTTTCACTTCTAATTCAAAAGTTTCCATCTTTTGCGATTTAACCACTTTGATTTTTTTACTTATGTGTTGTAATCTTGGCTTTGAGAGTTTTTCAAAGAAAAATGGTTTTGCATATGGTTGTTGTAACCTTGGCTTTGAGGGTTTTTCAAAAAAAAAATTGATTTTTTTTACTTTTCACTCAAATGTGTTTCATAAATTACCTTTAACTCAAAACTATTTGTTTTTTACTTTTAACATAAAACTTTTTATCTTTTGCTATCCATTCTCACAACTTTTTTTTACTTTCAACTTTGGTCCTTTATAATTTTCATTTTCCGCAAATTTTTCGCTTTATGCTTCGTTCTAAATTTTGTGACTAAACACATCGAAACGTGCGTCTTTGGTTTAACGTTTTTACGTTTCGTTCTAAATTTTGCGAGTTAACACGACGGAACGTACGTGTGTGGGTGAACGTTTTTACATCGTCTATTTTTTTTCCTGTTTGAAAGGTTCAACATAACGTGCGCATCCAAAATCGACTTAGTTATAACTAAAGAATCCCCGCCGCATTGCGGCGGGTCGTAATTCTAGTTTCTTATAACTTTTCAAAACATAATTACAAAATTACCCCCTGCCCTAAGCTAATCCAAACACTTTTTTAAAAACTAACTTATTAACTTATTGGCTTTTTCCACCCCATAAGCTAATCGAAACACTTTTTTAAAAACTCATTTTCAAAAAGTTACAAGTCAATAAGTCTTTTAACAAAAAGTTCTTTTTGAGTTAAATAAGCTTAACCAAACAAGTCCTAATTCTTTTATTGGTTTATTTAACTGTTGTAAATTCATAACTTCTCGACATATATGGATTTGATTTCTAAATTCATGGAATTGTGATGAAGAAAGAAAATTACATTGAAATTAAGAAGAAAACATAGAAAACATATCAAGTTTAAAGTACCAAATGCTCAGTCCCTAGATATATACAAGATTCAGTTAAAAAAATCAAGTGGTGGGATTGTGGGTTTTGTTAATGAAATTCATGAGTTTTATTTTGTTAAATAGTTGAAGAACACATTTTGAGAAAAAATATGTGGTGATGAAGATGGATCTTGAAGGGGTTGTCACGAAAAATGGAAGCCGGAAAAAATGTGGTCTCCAAAAAGGGATGCTCCTCAGAGTATGGGATAGCGCTGGGGATGAAGAAGATGGGGGTGAGGGTGGAGTTTAAATATAATATTTTTAATTAAAAAGAGCGAGGCATGCTTAAATTAAATTTATTTTAATGTTTAAATTATTTTAAGAATGGTAAGGGTATTTTTGTCATTTAACATACACTTAACTAAAAAGCTTAACGGACATCCAATGTAGAGACTATCCGATTAACATCTTGTCAAACCACAGGGATACATACATGTAATTTTAGAAAATTAGGGACCAAAACCACAAGGACCATCCGGACAATTTTCTCTTTATGTTATGTTATGGTAAAAAAAATGCACGCCATGACGCAATAAACTTCGAATTACTAGCAATCAGAGAGTAAAATAAATAAAACGATAAACTACAAATTTTGCACGTTAAACAACGAACAAAATTAGCATGTCTAGTAGTTTATATAATGAAAACCAAAACTTCTAGTAAACCTACGTGTTATAGGGATAAAGCTAATAATGTTATGAGCCTTAAATAAAAAACAAACCTTTAAAATAGTTAATTACGTAAACATACGTGTTACGTAAACTAGTGATAGATTTCTATCACTCCCAATATCCAATCAAATCATGCCATGTCATCACCCAATATTTTATCACTAGTGATAGAATTGTAGTGGGGCTGTTATCACTAGTGATGGGATTCCAATGTACAAGTATTAATACACAATGTACAAGTCATACACATTCATTCATCAATAGGTTCAACGCGTTATATAATCAACGAGTTATTCCTATCACTCGTGACCAACATGGAGACGGCGGTGTTAGTGATACTATCACTCGTGATGGGGAGTCCATAACGGACCGCCCCCTCCCCTTATGGCGAAAAAGTTGATAATGTGATGAGCCTTAAATAAAAAAAACAAACCATTAAAATAGTTAATGTCGTTAAAAGAAAAATAATATTAAAAAAAAAGAAAAAATGCAATCTATAGAGTATATATAACTAGTGTTATGCGCTGTCCGCGTTACGGGACGCTCAACCGAATATTTCTTAGTTTAATAACATGACGCCTTTATTTCGGTCATTTACACATGCTACTTATAAAACAATCTCAAAAAAAAAGGTACATCAAGTGAACCAATTAAACCAAAACACTACGATAGTTTTGCAAAAAAAAAAAAAAAAAAACTAAAACGATTGCAAGCATGTAATTTAGAGTTGGGGGCAAAACAATAATTTGTTAGGACCAATTAGCGAGTGCTAGACAGCTGTTTGACACGAATAAAAACTACACTGAGTCAACCAAGTAAAATAAAACAGTACCATAGTTTTGTCCAAAAAAAAAACGATGGCAAGATTGCAATTTTTAACTGTGGTAAAATCGTAATTTTGAAATGGAGACAAAATCATAGTTTGAACTGAGGGCAAAACCATAATTTTATTTTGAACTGGGGGCAAAATCGTAATTTTTAACTGAGGACAAAATCGTAATTTTAAGCTGTGGGCAAAACCAAAATTATATTTTGAACTGGGGCGAAATCGTAATTTTAAATCGAGGATAAAATTGTAATTTGGCAGGACCATAGCTGGGGGCAAAACCATAATTTTATTTTGAACTGGGGGCAAAATCGTAATTTTTACTTGAGGGCAAAATCGTAATTTTAAGCTGGTGGCAAAACCAAAATTTTATCTTAAACTGGGGGCAAATTCCTATTTTTAACTATTATATGCTAACTTTAAAAAAAAAAACCCTTGCTATTTGCCGCCAGTTTTGGCCAATAAGAAAACAAAACCATTCCCCATCTGGGAAATGTGTATGTAGTAAACTAGTTGATGCCCTGCCCGCGTTGCGGGGTGATGGCCGAATAATTCTCAATCTGTTAAAAAAAACACTACTATAATTTTGTTAGGAAAGAAACTAAAACGATGATAAGACCGTATTTTTCGGCTCAGAGCAAAACTGTAATTTTTCAGGACTAAAGAGCGAGTGTTGGGCAGCTCATTGACACGGAAAAATTTAAATCGAGTCAACCAATTAAAAGAAAAACTTTTATACTTTTGCAAAAAAAAAAAAAACAAAAAAAAAAAAAACTAAAACGATGGGAAAAAACGTAATATTGAACTGAGGGCGAAATCATAATTTTTTTAGGGATAAAATTGTAAATTAAATGGGCCAATGGGGGAGTGCCAGGCAGCTGCCGGCATGACTGTAATTTTACACTGGGGGGCAAAATTGTAATTTTACCAGGAAAACAAACAAAAACGTTGAAGAAAATGTAAATTTAATTTGAGAGCAAAATCATAACTTGGCTGTGAGAAAAAAAAAACTAATGGCAAAACTGTAAATTTAAAAGAGGCAAAATCGTAATTTTGAACCAATGGCAAAATTGAAGTTTTTAGCTGGAAGCAAAAGCGTAAATTTATTTTTAAGTCGGGGTAGAAGCATAAATTTGAAGTGATGGCAAAATCCTAATTATAATGGTAAAACTTTAAATTTAAACGGAGCAAAGACGTAATTTTGAACCCAGGGCAAAATTGAAATTTTTAGCTGGGAGCAAAAGCGTAAATATGTTTTTAAGTGGGGGTAAAACATAATTTTGAAGTGATGGTAAAATCGTAGTTTTAAAGCGGGATAAAAGCGTAAATTTGTTGGGCCAAACGGGGAGTGCCAGGCAGCTGCCTGGCACTGTTTCCATGACGCCCATGTTACCCAATAAATGGCAAGAACTATTCCCACCGACACTCTTCTTTGTAGTTGTTGAAAACTAGGGGTAAAAATGTAATTTTGAACTGATGACAAAATCGTAATTTTAAAGCGGTGATAAAATCGTAAATTGATTAGGCCAATGGGGGAGTTCCAGGCAGCTGCCTGGCACTACTCCTCTATCTTGTGTCTGTAGTTATACACTGGGGGCAAAAGCGTAATTTTTCTGGGAAAGCAAACAAAAACGATAACAAAAATGTAAATTTAAAGTAAGGGTAAAATCGTAATTTAACTGAGAGGAAGAAAACAAAACTAATGACGAAACTGTAAATTTAAACGTGTTAATTTGTAATTTGTAACCGAGTGCAAAATTGTAAATTTTCACCGGGGGCAAAAGCATAATTTTATTTTGAAGAGAGGATAAAAACATTATTTTAAAATGATGTCAAAATCGTAATTTTAAAGCGGGACAAAATCGTAAATTAGTTTGGCCCAGAAAGGCAAAAAAAAAAAAACACTGCTTCACTGTTCATGACTTTTCCTAATTGTTAGAGTTAACTAGTTGATGCCCCGCCCGCGTTGCGGGGCGATGGCCGAATAATTCTCAATCAATAAAAAAAACAGTACTATAATTTTGCTAGAAAAAAAAACTAGAACGATATTTTTCGGATCAGGGCAAAATTGTAATTTTTCAGGACTAATGAGCGAGTGTTAGGCGGCTCCTTGAGAAGGAAAAAAATTAAATCGAGTCAACCAATTAAAAAAACTGTTTTCTACTTTTGCTAAAAAAAACCAAAACGATTGGGAAAACGTAATTTTTAACTGAGGGCGAAATCATAATTTTAATTACGAGATAAAATCGTAAATTAAATGGACCAATGGGGGAGTGTCAGGAATCTGCCGGCATGATTGTAATTTTACAATGGGGGCAAAATTGTAGTTTCACCAGAAAAAAAACAAAAACGATGGAGAAAATGTAAATATAAGTTGAGGGCAAAATCGTAACTTGGCTGTGAGAAAAAAAACTAATGGCAAAACTATAAATTTATACGCGGCAAAATCGTAATTTTGAACCGAGGGCAAAATCGGAATTTTTAGCTGGGAGCAAAAGCGGTAATTTACTTTTAAGTTGGGGTAAAAACATAACTTCGAACTGATGGCAAAATGGTAATTATAAGGGAAAAAAACTAATGGCAAAACTGTAAATTGAAACGGGGCAAAAATGTAACCGGGGGCAAAATCGAAATTTTTAGCTGGGAGTAAAAGCGCAAATTTATTTTTAAGTGGGGGTAAAAACATATTTTTGAACTGATGGCAAAATCGTAATTTTAAAACGGGATAAAATCGTAAATATGTTAGGCCAATAGGAGAGTGTCAGGCAGCTGCCCGACACTATTTCCCCTGCCGCCCATTTAATCCAATAGCCGGCTGACACTATTGCCGCCGTCACTTTCTTTTGTTGTTGTTGAAAATGGTGCACGGGCCGGCTATTGGATGGACATTTTTTCAATCCTTGAGGTCTTCAGTTCGATTTTGTTAGTGCACTTTTTTTTTCTTCAGCTTTCCAGAATTTTAAATGTAAAATTGTTTTATTTCTAAGGCAAATTAAGAATGGGTTGTTGGTCTATTGGTTTCCTAGTGAAACAAATAAATAATAGACCCTATCTTTCTTTTCCAACAATTTTTTTGGTCTTGTTTTCTTAATTTGTTTTCTTTTATGTGAATATGATGCAGATTGCTCATATATCTTTATATCATCATTTTAGGTTTCTATTGTTTTAACCTAGTTATAGGTACAAATTCAAGTGGCTTTTATTATAAAAAGTAGGAGTAAAATATAAGAATATTATATGTGATAATGTAATATTACAACTTTCCTATATTACATTTTACTTATGTTTATAAAAACCTCTTGGATATAATATTTACTATTTATATCAAATACCCGTATCGTACCATACTAAACGAAGTTTCGATTAATACCAATTATGGGGGGGCCAATTTTTTTTGTCTCGCACGAGGCCCAAAAGTTTTAATCATTTTCAGGGACAACCCTGTACTGGTGAAAGCAATATAAACCAAACATGAAGTTTCAAACCTAAAATTATATGTTTAACTAATATGTGTGTTAGGAGCTTGTAACACATGCTTCTAAAGTTGTCGAATTTATATAGTACTGATGTGCTGAAAACATAACCAATTTGCCATGTATTTTGAATAAGTTTTAGATAGTTTTTGAGTCGTTTTTGGTCATTTATTGCTTCTACTTAGTAAAAGTTATGTTTTGTAGGTGAATGTGTGCAAAGGGAGTTTAAACAGACAATAAAGGAGAAAAAACAAGCACACCGGTAAAGCGGAATGAAGAAAACAAATTCTTGAGGATACACGAGGTTAGCGCGTCACGAGCGCCAATGTGGCCTCCTATCACGTGTCGCCAAGGGGTGTACCAGGCGTGCAAAAGACCAGATTGCCCATGCAGTTCCACCAATATACAGGGCCATGCCACCACGCCATGTTTTTGGGTTTTTATTGTTACACGTGTCGGGAGCCGTTATCGAGGCTCCATCGCAACACGCGATTTGCTGTGATGTCAGATAAAACACAAATATTACATATTTGAATCATATATAAACATGTTTTATAACCCTATTCGCCATAACCTGCTGAATTACGAACCGGAGAATAACAAGAGGTGAATTTGAATTGTTTTGAAGAAGGAGGAAGCATTGGATTGAAGCGGGATCGTTAAAGTTGATTGCTTTTCGGTTAGATATCGTTTTATTGTTTTTGGTTTGATAAACTTGCATACTTTAACTAGTCATTTGTTTTGCTTGACTTTAAACCTATGTTTACTTATCTTTTGAACATTATGAAGATTGTTAACTAGTTTTATGCTTTTTGGTGTTGATAACTTGTGTTTTGGCTTTATGTTATGGTAAAAAGTGTTCAAATCAGGTTTCTTTATTGTATGCGTATTTGATAACTGAATATTATTACATGTTTTGCCTTATTCTTGTTAAAGTTGTTTGAGTATTAATTGATCTAGGGTTTGGTGATTTCATAGACTTTGTCTTTTTGATTATATCTTGTGGTTTCTAGACACAGTAAACTCTAGGAACAAGTAATTAATTAACTTATTCGGCAATTTAGCTAACTACTATATTTGAGTCCGAGAGGAGATTAGATGTCGGGTTGTCTTTGTCATTAGATGGTTTAGGAGTTAATTGCCCGAGAATGAGTTACCCTTTGTTATCTTTTGACGCTTGCTATCCCGTCTTAAAAACCTATTAGAACTACTACCTCTTATATCCCTTACACTTCCCAGATGCATTATGTCTGGTGGGACAATCTAGATTTAGATAACATTCGTTTAGAGAGGTCGGGAGGTGATCTGAATTCGAGACTTGTGAGTTTACACACTTCCCTAGATACGAGATTGCGTCATGTTTGGGGAGTGATCCGCCATCTAGTTTAGGTTTAGATAGTGTATTTTAAGATGCATATGGCCAAAACCAATTATCCAATCCCGTGAACTATGATGAGTTAACATGATTCTTGCCTAGGTAGCTACTTCCTCATTATCTGATTTCACCTGAACTCAATGTTTGATTGCTTGCTTCTATGATTTGCATTCTTATTTGCTATAGTAGTTGATAGAATATCTGAACATCCACAAAATATTATTAGACTAGGACTTGATAGAGGTTTAGTATTGAGAGTCATGCCCTGATGTCCATGGATTGATACCCGATCATATCGGCTTGACTAGATAACGACCGGTACACTTGCCGATTGTGTGTATTTGAGTTAAGGAGACCATTTAATTTGGTGTTTTCAAAAAATAATTAAACATTTTACACATCAAGTTTTTGACGTCGTTTTCGGGGACATACATCGCTTTCGAGGACGCCATGAGTTGGGGATTTAGTCACTTTACTTATTTTATTATATTATTCTTAGTTTTTTTATTACTAATAAAAATCAAAAAAGAAAAAAAGATATAAAAAGTTTAAAAATTGAAAAAAATAGATAGTTTCCCTTATTTGCTAGTTTTAGCAACTCGTGCTATTTGCTTCTTTTAGCTTATGCGCACTCGTTCTTAGGAAAACATGAAAATTCTCCGTTCTTTGAGCCTGAGTCTGAGTTCCACAGCCGCCTACGCCACCAATAATTTAAGGTACCCAAAGTTGAATTTAATCTTGATTCTGATTTAGATATGGCTCACCTCAGGACTGTTGTTGATTAGATTAATGTCAGTCCCGCCCACATCCGGTCCAATTTACTTAACCCGCTATTGAGGTGCTAACTGGACCATCCCACCTGCTTTGATCAATACCATAGCCCAAAATGTCCTCATTGACTTTATAAGGATCCACACACTCACTTGACTAGATTCTATAGGGTCTGTGATACCTTCCAAGTTAATGGTGTTACTGAAAGCGCCATTAATTCTCACTATTCGATTAGGCCGCTACTTGGTTGGAATCCTTCCCACAGGATCCATTACCACTTGGACTAACATTCACACAGAATTCTTGTAGAAGTACTGGTCGTCTGAGGAATTTGATATATGCTTTCACAAAGTAGTCAGGGGAGTCCTTTTAAGGTATATCTCAATAAGTGCCCTCACTATGGTTTGGAGGATTATGGAAAAAATTCTATAATGTAGTTTTTGAAGTAACCAAACGGCACCACATCATGTGGTAATATGATGAATACCAAAACCATTGAGGAGTGCTTAGAGATAATATAAGACCTAGCCATTACTACCTACACTGAGCCTGTCACACCCTGCCAAATGCTCGAGTGTAACCAAAAAGGTTTTTGGTGCATATGATTAAGCAAAAACTTACATGATATAAAACTAAACATTTTACAAAGCCCAAACACTAAGATTCCAATACAAGCCTACACTAAAAAGTTATCATGAGACTCTCCCAAGAACTCGGTATTCCTAGCATGCAAGCAAACACAAATGTAATCTCCCTCTTGAGTTAAAACACCTAAAAACATGCTTAAAACATCAACATAATGTTGATGAATTCATAGGTTTGTGTCATATAATGGAAACCCATTTTCATGCAACCCATTTGTATGAAAATCTTGTAATTTCATGCAACTCATTGAATGAAAATTCAGTACCCGCCCAAGGACTCGCCTCACAAGCCATTTTCATGCAAACAAGTGTATGCAAATCCAATATCCGTCTGAGCATTTACCTCATAAACTATTTTCATGCAAACAAGTGTATGAAAATCTAAAATCCGCCTGAGGATATACCTCATAAACCATGTTGATTAAAAAGAAAAGAATGAAACGCTTATTCAAAACCATGTTGCTAGGATGTGGAGTTGTATCAAGAATGGTTACGTTGTTCCTACATATGAGGTTTGTAATGCCCGCGTCCCTGAACTTTTAGCTATTGTCAGTTTTAGCCCTTATACTATGTGATTCTTGATACTTATGAGACTTGTGAATCTTCAAGCTATGATACTTGAATCTTATGGATACTTGATACTTAATTCTATGAAGCTAGATTCTCGAGACTTGATTCTTGATACTATGATTCTTGATACTTGATTCTTGATACTTGATTCTTGAGACTATGACTCTTGATACTTGATACTTGGAAACTAGATTCTTGATTCTTGATACTTGATACTTGGTGCTTGACTCTTGAGACTCGTGAAACTTGAGACTTGGTTGAACGAGAGACTGGAGGCTTGTCACTGGCGGAAACTATGAAACTTGGAAACTTTGTGTTAATAATATAATCTAGTTATGTGATACTATTACACAATAATACGCAATGCAACGCTTAATCTAACTCGCAAAACGAACCAAAGACGGAAAGTGGAAAGGATGGGATTGACCGAATGGCAATCTGATCGGATGACCATCTGATCGGATGACCATCTGATCGGATGACCATCCGATCGGAGGGCCATTCGATCGAACTGCCATCTGATCCGCCGCCACACCGCCTTATCTCCACTCTTGCACTACAAATAGGACCTGTCACATCATTCTTCACTGATGTGACAGCCTCCTTCGACCAGACGCACGCTTTCTCACTTTTCTTCCATTTCTCGGCGATTTCGATATGTTTTACACTAGATTATTGTACATCTTTGATCTATACACTATCCTCTACATGATTCCTCTTTGAAATCATGCTTTTCACCGTGAAATCTCTAAGATTTGAGCTCTTGAGGGTGACGTCATCATGGCAGTTTGTACAAACAGCTGTGTGATATCATTCCAGTCAAGATCTAGCTCAGATCTAAGGAATTTCATGTGTTAATACACCAAATCTTTTCTAAATCTATACTTTTTCAGCTAAAACTCATGTTTCCTTCACCTTTTCTTAAATTTTTACTTAAAACGGTGAGATCCGGATCTAAACGGACTGAAGACTTGATGATTAGTCTTGAGTCGGCTTAGAAATGGATCATCGCCGGAAAAGATGGCCGGAGTACGGATTCTGACATGAACACCGTCAAGAACAGACACTTGAACGGACGGGGTGATTCCCATCCGATCGGGCAGGCTGAGCTTTGACGTGTTAACAGTTGTCTCAATACGTACCATGCCGTCACCGTTAAACTGGAAACTTAGAAGTTTTAAAAGGTTGCAAAAAGGAACGAGGTCACCTCGATCGAATGGCAATCCGATCGGACTGCCGTCCGATCGAAGTGGCAATGTGACTTATAACCTTCAAACACTTGATCTATTTTGAATCAGAAACTTTGAACTTTGAAACTTGCACTTGGTATAAAAGTTGAACTTTTTGGAAACTCAAATCTTGGATCGAATGACCATTCGATCGAATGGGCATCCCGTACGGATGACCATCTGATCGGATGGCGTTCCATCCCGCTCACATATGTCATCCGACCGAATGACCATCCGATCGGATGGCCATCCGATTAGATGACTGATCCGACACTTTTCATAAATCTCATTATTCTGTCCGAAACTTATCTATCGTACTCTAATCAGGCTAATCCTATGAGCTCCCTTTGATCCAATAACAACTTCTACTGTTAAGCAATCACTGTGAGTATACTCGATCCCTTTTCGTTTTAAACTTTTGGGATGCAGCATGTATTCTATGACACATAAACTTGAAACTATTGAATCTAAACTCTTGTCCTCTATGAATGTGAAACTTGATACTTGTGATTCTTGATTCTTTATGCTATGTGAACGTTTAATCCTTGTGTGTAGTTCTGCCTTAACAATAGTCGCACTATAGGAAGATGCACCTCCCCGTTATTCTTGGGGGTATTGTTAGGAGGATTCTATTTGCTTTCCTTGATTCTTGGGAGAGTGGTTAAAGCATCGGGACACTTGGGCTATCACTTGGACTGCGAACACTAGCATGGCTGAAACTATTTTTATCGTTTACATGATGGATATGAGTCTTTTAAACTACTGTGCTATATACTCAGACTTGTATACTCGCCAGTACATTATTGTATTGACTTTATTTTAATACATGTTGCAGGCTGATAGAATGCTGGAATCATGGGAAAACAAGCTAGGTTGCTGCTAGAAACACACGCCTAGTTAATCTAGAAACTTGAATAATAATTGATATTTTGTATGAGATACTTGTGTTTGATTTGTGAATGGTTTTAGAAAATGTTGAATCTATTTAATCTATATCGAAATATCTAGTGTTATGGAAACTTTTGAGCAATCTAAATGCTTAGTGCCGCACCCCGATGTTTCCGCCATCGGTTGGGGTGTGACAGATTGGTATCAGAGCCATAACTATAGGGAATTAGGATAAGTAGGAGTGCTTGCCCTAGTCTATAGTTCTAGGAATCTTGACTCTTATTTGTTGTTTAAGACTTATGCATTGTACCGTATCTGCTTCCTAGCAGCACATTTTTTTCCTATTAAACTTACCTGCCTTTCCTAAGGCTGATACAATATACACTCGATGTTTTGAAAACGCCGCTAATCAGTGTTTGCATTTTACACCAGATTTTCCCTCAAGCCAGGAGTGACGTCCGAACCTTGATGGGAAATTTCCAAATTTTATTCTAGGAGGTCTTATCTGTTGATAAGCACCGACGCTAATAGGGTACGATGTTGTCAAGTTAGAGGTGAAACTCGGACCTTGATAGCTAGTCACACTCTTTGATTTTATGTCCCGCTAAAGTCTCGAAATTCCCAATCAATTAGGAATGTGAAATGACCAAAAGGACTAATATCGTACGCCTAACATCGATGACGTATTTGTCCAAGTAAGTCAAGACAAGTTGCCTCAATTCGAAAGGGGTTCGAATCACTTTGGTTAGTCACCGTTCCTCTACCCTACACAATCCTATATTTTATGAGCCCATCTTTTATGTTATCTCGATTTTATGTGTGGTTTTAAACTTGATTCTTCGTTTATTTTGAGACTTTTTACATAAATCGCATGCATGTCCGCAATCTAAAACTCTAATCATAAACTCTCGGGATCAAACTAAATTTATGAAGCTTTATTCATGATGATAATCTATGTGGGAATCCTGATCGACTACGATATTATGTGAAGCTATCTGATGAATCTACGTGTTTTTGTGGTTGTGAAACACTGAACGTAAGATGGCATAGAAATACGAGACAGAAGTGACGTGTCTGAAACATGGTGGATACGCCGCTGGTACTTCCTATATATAAGTGTTTCCGACATGTTACCAACTTTCGTACCACGTGCCATGCGAAACTTAGTGTTTTGCAGACCGGTGATGAGATTGTTGAACTCTAAACTATGGGAAACTACTTGCGTAATCTATGTGGAAATCTATGTGAAATCTACGTGTAATCTATGTGTAATCTATGAGCATATGTGTTGTTTTGAGTAACCAAATAAGAAACGTAGCCTAGCGCCGAAGACGAGGCGGACGTGGCATGTCCGAAACATGGTGGATACGCCGCTGGTACTTCCTATATATAAGTGTTTCTGGTATGTTACCGAACCTTCGTACCACGCGCTAAGTGAAGTTCGTAGTTTTGAAGACTCGGGTTGAAGTTGTTGAAACTATTTGGTTAATCTATGTGGAAGTTTTGAGATGAAATCTGATGTTATGGTTAGCGAAGCATGACACCGATGACGAGACGGATGTGGCATGGTTGAAGCATGGTGGATACGCCGCTGATACTTCCTATATATAAGTGCTTCCGTCATGTTACCGAACTTTCGTAGCACGTACCATGCGGGATTTCGTTGTTTTGCGGACTGTTATGATGTTGTTAACACTAAACTATGTGAATCTATTGGGTTAATCTACGTGAGCATGATGATGATGATGATGATGAGTGTGTTGTATGTTTGGAAATTGCGACACGTAACATGACACCGAATATGAGGTGGAAGTGATGTTCCCGAAGCGTGGTAGATACGCCGCTGGTACTTCCTATATATAAGCGTTTCTGACATGTTGCCAAAACTTCGTACAACGTGCCCTGCGAAGGTCGTGGGTTTGCGGTGTTGAATCTATTGGAATCTATGTGAAACTTGTTGGAAACTTGAATCTTTAAACTACGTGAAACTTGTTGAGGCTTGAGTCTTTAATCTATCGTGTGTGAATCTATATACTGTGAGACTTTGTGATCTAGACTTATACGATCCTATTTCTCGAAGATTGACCTTCGTTCTGGTTATCATCAGCTTCGTGTTCTCAAAGATGATGTACCTAAAACCGCTTTTTGTACTCATTATGGGCACTACGAGTTCGTGGTCATGCCTTTTGGATTGACCAACGCACCCGCTGTGTTCATGGACCTCATGAATCGTGTTTGTAAACCTTATCTTGATCGTTTTGTGATAGTCTTTATTGATGATATTCTCATTTATTCTAAAACTAAAGCTGATCATGCTCGTCATCTACGCTTGATGCTTGAACTTCTACGTGGTGAACGCTTATATGCTAAATTTTCTAAGTGCGAGTTTTGGATTGACGAAGTACAATTTCTTGGTCATGTCGTTAGTAAGCAAGGTATCCATGTTGACCCTTCTAAAATCGAAGCTGTGAAGAATTGGAGTACGCCTAAATCTGCATTTGAGATTCGTTCATTCCTAGGATTGGCGGGTTATTACCGCCGATTCATTTCGGATTTCTCTAAGATCGTCATTCATCTTACTTCTTTGACTCAGTGAGAGAAACCTTTTGCTTGGGGTCCCGAGCAAGAGGAATCTTTTCAGACTCTTAAGACTCTTCTTTGTAATGCTCCTGTTCTTGCTCTTCCTGATGGGAATGATGACTTCGTGGTGTATTGTGATGCCTCGAACCGTGTTTTGGGCTGTGTGCTCATGCAACGGGACAAGGTTATTGCTTATGCCTCCCGCCAATTCAAAATACATGAGAAAAACTATACTACTCATGATCTGGAGCTTGGTGCGGTTGTGTTTGCGTTAAAGATATGGCGACACTACCTATATGGAACTAAGTGTGTGGTTTTCACTGACCATAAGAGGCCTACAACATATCTTTGACCAAAAGGAACTGAACATGCGACAGAGACGTTGGGTGGAATTACTTAACGACTACGACTGTGAAATTCGCTATCATCCTGGAAAGGCGAATGTCGTGGCCGACGCTCTTAGTCGTAAGGATCATGTTAATACTATACGTTGTTATCATATCTCTAGTAATTTTCATACTTGTATTCGCGAAGCTCAGTATTCGTCAGCTAATGAAGGCAGTCTAATCTTTGAAATACGAGGTGCTACTATGGATCAACTTGTAACTAAGTCTGATGGACTTCAATACTATCTAAATCGCATCTGGGTGCCAGATCGCGACAATCTTCGTGAGCTCATTATGAATGAGTCTCACAAATCCCGTTACTCTATTCATCCAGGTGCTGATAAGATGTACCATGACTTACGTACGACTTATTGGTGGCCTGGTATGAAGAAGGACATTGCTGCTTACGTCTCAAAATGCCTTACTTGCTCGAAAGTAAAGGCTGATCATCAACGTCCTTCAGGACTTCTAGAACAACCTGAAATCCCTGTTTGGAAATGGGATAGCCTTGCTAAGGACTTTATAACTAAACTACCCCGTACACCTACTGGTCATGATAGCATTTGGGTAATCATTGACCGTTTGACTAAATCCACCCACTTTCTTCCTATTCGCGAAGATTATAAAGTGGAGAAACTTGCTAGAATATATACCGATGAGATTATATGCCGACATGGCATTCCTCTTGACATAATCTCTGACCGTGATGGTCGTTTTACTTCACGTCTTTGGCAAACCTTTCAATCCGCTATGGGTTTGCACTTAAATCTTAGCACGGCCTTTCATCCCCAAACGGATGGACAGACCGAGCGTACTATTCAAACCCTACAGGATATGCTCCATTCTTGTGTCATCGACTTTGGTGGTAACTGGGATGTACATTTACCATTGACTGAGTTCTCGTACAACAACAACTATCATTCCAGTATTCAGATGGCTCCTTTCGAAGCTTTATACGGTCGCAAGTGCCGATCTCCTCTCAGCTGGCATGAGGTTGGTGACAAGCAACTTACTGGCCCTGAAATCATTCAAGAGACAACGGATAAGATACTTCAGATCCGTGATAACTTGATCAAGGCTAGGAGCAGACAAAAGAGCCATGCTGATAAAAGGCGCAAGCCTCTGGAATTTGATGTTGGAGATCGGGTTCTTCTCAAGGTATCTCCCTGGAAGAGAGTAGTTCGTTTTGGTAAGAAGGGCAAGCTCGCCCCTCGCTATGTGGGTCCTTTCACGATACTTGAAAGGATTGGCAAGGTGGTGTACAGACTCGACCTGCCACAAGAACTAAACAACGTGCATCCAATGGTCCACGTATCTAATCTACGAAAATGCCTAGCCAACGAGGAAGTACAAGTTCCCCTCGAAGACTTGCAAATAAATGAAGCTTTACACTTCGTGGAGAAACCGGTCTAAATCATGGATCGAGGCATCAAGCGATTAAGGTGCAGCAAGATTTCCATCGTCAAGGTTCGATGGGAAGGAAAGCGTGGCGCTGAATTCACTTGGGAACTCGAGAGTGAGATGAAGACCGAGTATCCGCAGCTCTTCTAGCAGTCTTCCTCTTAGATTTCGGGGACGAAAGCTCCTAAAGAAGGGGAGACTGTAACGCCTGCGTCCTAGAACTTTTAGCTATTGTCAGTTTTAGCCCTTATACTATGTGATTCTTGATACTTATGAGTGTAACCAAAAAGGTTTTTGGTGCATATGATTAAGCAAAAACTTACATGATATAAAACTAAACATTTTACAAAGCCCAAACACTAAGATTCCAATACAAGCCTACCCTAAAAAGTTACATGAGACTCTCCCAAGAACTCGGTATTCCTAGCAAGCAAGCAAACACAAATGTAATCTCCCTCTTGAGTTAAAACACCTAAAAACATGATTAAAACGTCAACAAAATGTTGATGAATTCATAGGTTTGTGTCGTATAATGGAAACCCATTTTCATGCAACCCATTTGTATGAAAATCTTGTAAACTAACTGAGAACACTTCACAACTTAATTTCATGCAACTCATTGAATGAAAATTCAGTACCCGCCCGAGGACTCGCCTCACAAGCCATTTTCATGCAAACAAGTGTATGCAAATCCAATATCCGTCTGAGCATTTACCTCATAAACCATTTTCATGCAAACAAGTGTATGAAAATCTAAAATCCGCCTGAGGATATACCTCATAAACCATGTTGATTAGAAAGAAAAGAATGAATCGCTTATTCAAAACCATGTTGCTAGGATGTGGAGATGTATCAAGAATGGTTACGTTGTTCCTACATATGAGGTTTGTAACGCCTGCGTCCGTGAACTTTTAGCTATTGTCAGTTTTAGCCCTTATACTATGTGATTCTTGATACTTATGAGACTTGTGAATCTTCAAGCTATGATACTTAAATCTTATGGATACTTGATACTTAATTCTATGAAGCTAGATTCTCGAGACTTGATTCTTGATACTATGATTCTTGATACTTGATTCTTGAGACTATGACTCTTGATACTTGATACTTGGAAACTAGATTCTTGATTCTTGATACTTGGTGCTTGACTCTTGAGACTCGTGAAACTTGAGACTTGGTTGAACGAGAGAGTGGAGGCTTGTCACTGGCGGAAACTATGAAACTTGGAAACTTTGTGTTAATAATATAATCTAGTTATGTGATACTATTACACAATAATACGCAACACAACGCTTAATCTAACTCGCAAAACGAACCAAAGACGGAAAGTGGAAAGGATGGGATTGACCGAATGGCAATCCGATCGGATGACCATCCGATTGGAGGGCCATT
The DNA here is from genome assembly GCA_030545235.1 of Helianthus tuberosus. Taxonomy (NCBI): domain Eukaryota; kingdom Viridiplantae; phylum Streptophyta; class Magnoliopsida; order Asterales; family Asteraceae; genus Helianthus; species Helianthus tuberosus. Next base: position 121,368,629 of record CM060427.1, read on the forward strand.
CGATCGAACTGCCATCCGATCCGATGCCACACCGCCTTATCTTCACTCTTGCACTATAAATAGGACCTGTCACATCATTCTTCACTGATGTGACAGCCTCCTTCGACCAGACGCATGCTTTCTCACTTTTCTTCCATTTCTCGGCAATTTCGGTATGCTTTACACTAGATTCTTGTACATCTTTGATCTATACACTATCCTCTACATGATTCCTCTTTGAAATCACGCTTTTTACCGTGAAATCTCTAAGATTTGAGCTCTTGAGGGTGACGTCATCATGGCGGTTTGTACAAACAGCTGTGTGATATCATTCCAGTCAAGATCTAGCTCAGATCTAAGGAATTTCATGTGTTAATACACCAAATCTTTGCTAAATCTAGACTTTTCCAGCTAAAACTCATGTTTCCTCCACCTTTTCTTAAATTTTTACTTAAAACGGTGGGATCCGAATCTAAACGGACTGAAGACTTGATGATTAGTCTGGAGTCGGCTTAGAAATGGATCATCGCCTGAAAAGATGGCCGGAGTACGGAATCCGACATGAACACTTGTAACACCCCGTGTTTCCGAAGTCAAAGTCAAAGTCAAGATTGAAGTCAAAGGAAGACAAGATTGCTAATTGCGATATGTCTCTCCTTGCTCAATTCTTGTTTTGACTTCTTTGACTTGTAAATTAGTCTATTTTATTTTCGCTTTAGTTGTATTATGTGGAGTATCTATTAACAATCGCATATTAATCGCTATTCATCGCATGTTTAATCGCAATTTATCGCTATCGCAATCGCACTCGCAACTCGAATTACGCATTTTGGTTATTGTTATACGTGTGTGTGTGCCTTATGTGTTACTTGTGCATGTTTATTTATGTTATGTTGTGGTAATCAATCGAATCACAATCGAAACTCAAACGCAATCGAAATGGTATGATAATTAGTGGAGAAGGGATAGTGCAAGATATGAGTAGTTGGGATTAAAACTAATTTGACTAGGAAAATCTATCGCATCGCAACACTCGCCATCGCAATCGAAATATCAAAAAAAAATCGTCGCGCCGAACACTCGAAAGAGGTGACTGATCGACCAGGCGACCAGCTGATCGACCAGCCGTCCGATCGGACAGGCTATCCGCATGGGCTGCCTAGCCGATCGACCAGCCCCTTTCCTCTTTGGGTAACCCTATAAATTCCCCTTGTCACTCTCAAACTTTCTACTTTTGGCAAGTGACGTCTGACCAGTGCTCCTACTCGCTTTTTCCTTCGATTTCTCGCAATTCCGGTAAGATCTCGTCCTAAATCTTGTACTTCCTTAATCTACACGCACTCCTACACCTTTCTATCTTTTGAATCTTAACTTTTAACCGTGAAATCATCAAGATTCAAGGTGTTCTAGGATGACGTCATCATGTGTTCTTGAAGAACTTCATGTTTTGGCCTCAATCCACCAAGAACAACTTAGATCTAACCGATTTCCACATAAACAAACAAAGATCTTTCATAGATCTAAACATATTCACAAGAAAAAGGATTGAAAGATGGTTTTCCAACTTTCTTTCAACTCTTTTACACTCAATGCATTCAAAACCGGTAGAATCGGAGCTTGTGTCCACTCACTACTCAATCTTGTGGTTGTGTTAGTTCAAGATCCGTATTCTATCCACGAGATTATCGATTCCGGGTTAAACAAGGAGCGTCGTCTCGAACCGTCCACTGATCGGGTTTGGGTTATTTCTGTCCGATCAGGAGCACCGAGTATTGACGAGGTTCCTGTTGCTTGACACGCTATCAAAATATCTCGATAAAACGACAAACTATCAAAAACAACCAAGTGTAAGACAAACAGGTTAACCAGGACGGAGTGCCGTCCGAAAGGACTACTGTCCGAACGGACAGCCCAACCGTACGACTGGCCCGCCCGTACGGCTTGCACCATGGTCCACACAACCATTTTGCCAACACTTGAAGTCTGAATGTTGAACGAATTGTTGTCCGATCGGAATACCAACCGATCGAACTGCCATCCGAATCATGAGACATTTGAACTTCAACGCTTAAACATATTTCAACATGTTCAATGCACAAGGATGCCACCCAAACGAACAACCGTCCGATCGAGTGACACCCTGCTGTGCACTTGTTCTCACTGAAGTGCCCAACCGAACGGGTTGCCGTCCGATCAAACGACCGTCCGATCGACCGACCGACCTGAAAGGTAGAGATACTTCAATGTTTTCTAAATGCTACAATGAAAACTTCAAAAGTCAAGCCATCATACACAAACACATCCTTCTCAAAGGAAGAAACAATCCACTCGAACATCCATCCAACTGGACGACTGTCCGAACGGACGACCAACCGCACGACTGGCTGTCCGATCAGACTACCATCCGAACGAACTGCTGTCCGAACCACTTGTACTTTGCATCGTTTTACGCGTCACTTATCGTTATGCTATCGTTCTGATCAGGCTAACCCTACTCCCTAGCGCTCCCTTCAATCCATCTATCGCTGTGAGTATACTCGATCCCTTTTTGCTTTACGCACTTTTGGGTGTTACATACGTTACTTATACTAAATCACATCGAACACACTACGCAATACTTTAAACGCTAACCGTTACCGCATGTATTACGTGACTAAATGAATGCTTGTTTGTTATGTTTACACATGGAATGTTGTCTACCTGCCTTAGCAATGATAGTACTATTAGTTTGGACTCAGCACCCGTTCACTCGGGGGTTGTTAAGGACAATTATTTGCATGGATTACAGTGGTGATCATGTATTACGAACTGCCTTGGGCAGTCGACCCGCAGTCATTGGTATCGATAGGTTCATGTCGATAACTAACATGACTCATTTCACTCTGTGTACGTGTTGGTTATGCGTAACGCTTTCGAACTCTATATGCTATTACCAAACTTGTATGCTCACCTTTACACTATGTGTATTGACTTTTATTTTAACGTATGTGACAGGTGCTTAGGATGCTTATCTGCTAGGAAATCGAGGCTAGAATAAGGTCATAGAGGCCAACAAATAGTTGTCTGTACAAATGCAATCGAGGGTCTCTAGAAGCAGATAAACAATTGGGCTATTTGAAAAATCTGAGTTGTCGGAACAGAACTATTTGCGTAGATTTTGTCTGTAATAATTGTATTATCTTTTATGACATGGTATGGGACATGTTACTTCAAATTAATTGGTAATGATAATTGTTATGGAAACTTCAGGAAAATCTGTTTCGCTCAGTGCCATGCCCTGATGTTTCCGCCATCGGTTGGGGTGTGACAGATTGGTGTCAGAGCCATAACTATAGGGAATTAGGCAAGACTCGACCTAGTCCGGGTCGGCGTCTTAGAGACCTAGTCTATAGTTAGGAACCAACAGACCAACTTGTGCATATCCGTTAGGGATTATGTATGAGCTTACTGCTATTTCTCGCTATTCTCGCCTACGCTACACTATCACTACACTCGAAAATTTCAAATAAGAATAAGCGATTAAGTTGAGATTAGGTGTGAAAACCGCAAACTCTCGATTAAATTTCTTGTTCAACCCACATTTTTATCTACAAACACGGGAAATTGCGTTGAAATAGGAGTGAAATCCATACTTTGACGCATAATTCTCCTTTATTTCATCAAAAAAAAAAAAAAAAACAGGAACGAAGTTGTTAAGCCAGGGGTGAGACCCTAACCTTGACGATTTGTTCCGATCTTTATTTTGTCTTATAAAACTCCCACCAAAGTTTCGACGGACTCCAACGACCTGAAGTCACGATATGACTAACTGGATGCGTGCCAAACGCCCAAGAATCGAGGCAAAAGCACTGTCCTAAAGGTCAAATGTGCACAACAAGTCCTTGTGAATAGCTGAACCACTTTGGTTAGTCGAACTCTAATAGCTGCAGACGATCTATTTCTCGATTTTTATGTGTTTCGATTTTGAGCCTGCAACTGCTGACTCTGATGATTCGTCGATTTTATGCGTTTAAATGTGTGTTTACCTGTTTATGTGTTTAATTTTGGAGATCTATTTGATTTTTTCTTTCACTTTGATCGACACGCACGACTCGCACTGCATTGCTATCCCAAAACGCTAACAAATCGCTAAATTATGGACGACCTCATGCTATGATACGCTTATATTATACTACTCGCTATGCTATTCGCGATCGCTATTCTCGAACACTCGCGAACTTTGAAGGATAGGTTTCTGTATTCTGATTGCCTCTTGTGATTACATGATTATGTGCTTTGGTGATTCTGTGCTCTACGTGCTTATGTGATTATGTGTTTCTTTGTTTATATGATTATGTGCTTATGTGTTTATGTGATACATGTTCCGCTGTGTTCCTAAGCTTTAGTAAGTATTAGAAAGGTGAGATGAGATTCGGTTATGATGTGTCTGAGACCTATGACGATGTTTGTTGCAGACAATGTCAACTGGACCATCATCTGGATCCCGTCACCCACGACTCTCTCGTCAAGAACAGAGGGACAAACGCCTTGCTGCCATCCTCGCGAAACAAGTGGCCAAGGTCGTGCCTCAGATCGTGAGTGAGATTTACGAGAACGTTAGCAAATCGTCCGAGGAGTCTAGAACCGACGCTCCTAAAGCTGCTACTACTTTCAGCTTTAAGCAATTCAAGGCATGCGGTCCAAAGGAATTCACTGGAGAAGATGGCCCAACGGCTATGTTTCAATGGTTCGATTCCATCGAAGTCACTCTGCGCCAAAGCGGCTGTCCTGAAAATCTCCGTACCCGAAACACTACTGGCGTCTTCTAGTCCCGCGCATTAGACTGGTGGACGGCCGAAAGAAACAAACGCATGAGTGATGCAGCTTATGAGCTGACTTGGGAAGAGCTGAAAGCCATCATGATGGACGAATTCTGCCCTCCCCATGAACGCCAAAAGCTGGAGGACGAGTTTTGGAACATAAAGCAGTAGGATGGAGACAACGTTGCCCTGACTGCTCGCTTTAAGCAGCTCAGCATCATCTGTCCCGATCAAGTGAAAACGTCTGACATGGCGATCAAGAAGTACATTCGAGCTCTACCAGACTGTGTTGTGGATTTTGTGCATGCCGCAAAGATAGCAACGATCGAAGAAACTTACCTGCTTGCCGCTGAAATCAACGACAAGCGAGTAAAATCTGGTTTTTGGGATAAAGCTTCAAAGAGTCTGCACCAAGTCACCAGCGCACCAACCGCTGAAACTGCCACCGCTCAACCGTCAAAGTCCTCACGCCGCAAGAAGAAGAACAACAACAGCAGCTCCAGCAACAAGAACTGTGCTGTCACCACCACTGCTGCTCCACTCCAAGCCGTACTGGCTCAGCAGCAGTCCCATCACCGTCCAGCACCAGTTACTTATGCACCACCCGCAAAGCGTGCATACACAGGCCCCCACCCGGCTTGGCCAACATGTTCTTATCATCACCCGGTGGGTCTCGCCTGTCGTTTCTGCGCTCACTGCAACGTGTACGACCACTTCACTGTCAACTGCCGTACTGGTCCCCTTCAAGCCCCAGTTCAAGCCACTGCTCATCAAGCTCTGCTCCCAGCCCCGCAAGGCCAACAAGCGGCTCAGGCACCCGCGATCAACGCCAGAGTCTGCTTCACATGTGGTGATCCCAACCACTTTGCGAACATGTGCCCGAACAGGGTTGTGAAACAAGAACCCCAGCAGCAGCAGCAACACCAGCAGCAACAGCATCAGCAGCAGCAACAAGCCGCACACGCCAGAACTTTCAATATCAACGTGCGCCAAGCCCAGGCTGACAACAACGTTATCAATGGTACGTTCCTTGTGAATGGTATTTATGCTTTGTGTTTGTTTGATACTGGAGCCGATAATTGCTTTGTGTCGTTCGAATTTGAGAAACTCCTTAGTCTTAAGCGCTCCTATCTCTCCTCGACATTCGATGTTGAAGTCGCTACCGGAAAAACTGTCGCCGTTAATTCTATTCTTCGTGATTGTACTCTTGAGCTCAACAATCACATCTTCCCAATCGACCTTATTCCGATGCAACTCAGAAGTTTTGACGTCATAGTAGGCATGGACTTTCTTCGCGAAAACCATGCTGAAGTTGTGTGTTTCGATAAGATGATTCGATTCTCGCTCGCGAACGGTGATTTATTATGTGTCTACGGTGAAACTGCTTCGAAAGGTCTCAAGCTCATGTCATGTGTCCAAGCTAGCAAGTGTCTCCGCAAGGAATACAGAGCTTTCTTGGCTAACATTGTAGTAGCGGAAAAGGAAAAGAAAGGAAAGACAGAAGTGAAAGACGTTCCTGTGGTTCGTGAATTTCCTAATGTGTTCCCTGACGATCTTCCTGGTCTACCACCAAGTCATGATATCGACTTTCGTATCGACCTCATTCCTGGAGCCAACCCTATTGCCAAAGCTCCTTACCGACTCGCACCGTCCGAAATGCGTGAACTCTTGAACCAACTCCAGGAATTACTTGAGAAAGGCTTCATTCACCCGAGCACCTCTCCTTGGGGCGCACCAGTCCTTTTCGTCAAAAAGAAGGATGAGTCGTTCAAGATGTGCATTCACTATCGGGAATTGAATAAGTTAACTATCAAGAACCGCTATCCCCTACCTCGCATTGATGATTTGTTTGATCAGCTACAAGGTGCTACGTGTTTCTCGAAAATCGATCTACGCTCATGCTATCACCAGCTACGCATTCAAGAGGAAGATATACCCAAAACCGCTTTTCGCACTCGATACGGCCACTACGAATTCGTTGTTATGCCTTTTGGTTTAACCAACGCACCCGCGGTTTTCATGGATCTGATGAATCGCCTGTGTAAACCATATCTCGACCGTTTCGCCATCGTGTTCATCGACGATGTCTTGATCTATTCCAAGTCGAAAGCCGAACACGCGCAACATCTACGTTTGGTTCTCGAGCTACTCCAGGGGAATCGACTCTATGCCAAGTTCTCCAAGTGAGAATTTTGGCTGGAGGAAGTTCAGTTTCTGGGTCACATCGTAAATAGTCAAGGTATTCATGTCGATCCCGCGAAGATTGAAGCCGTTAATAGTTGGATTACCCCTAAGAACCCGTCCGAAGTTCGTTCTTTTCTCGGACTAGCGGGCTACTATCGACGATTTATAGAAGGATTCTCAAAGATCGCTGTGCCACTTACCGCTCTCACGCATAAAGACAAGCCTTTTGTTTGGGGAACCGAACAAGAGTCTGTTTTCCAAACACTCAAACTCATGCTTTGCAATGCTCCCGTTCTCACATTGCCCGACGGAAACGATGATTTCATTGTCTATTGTGATGCTTCCAACCTTGGTCTTGGTTGTGTCCTCATGCAACGGGACAAGATTATAGCTTACGCATCTCGTCAGCTCAAAATCCACGAGAAGAATTATACAACCCATGATCTCGAGCTAGGCGCAGTTGTTTTTGCGTTAAAGATCTAGCGACACTACCTGTATGGTACAAAGTGTACGATCTTCACCGATCATAGGAGCCTACAACATATCTTTGATCAGAAAGAACTTAATATGCGTCAACGCCGATGGGTAGAACTTCTCAACGACTACGACTGTGAGATTCGTTATCACCCAGGCAAAGCAAATGTTGTTGCCGACGCTCTCAGCAGACGGAGTTATTTGCTCAGCATTCGCAATGTCCAAGCCCAATACGACCTCGAAACCCTCATCCGCGAAGCCCAACATGCCTGTTTTAAGGAACACACTCTGAAGAAGGAACGAATCTATCACGATGGAGCTCAACTTGTGAATATGCCGAATGGGATATTCCACTATCTGGATCGAATTTGGATCCCTAAACGGATCGATTTGCGAAAGATTTTGATGGACGAAGCCCACAAATCCCGGTATTCTGTTCATCCCGGTGCTGACAAAATGTACCAGGACCTTCGCTACAAGTACTGGTGGCCTGGCATGAAAAGGGATATTGCACTCTACGTTGGAAAATGCCTGACTTGTGCAAGAGTCAAGGCTGAACACCAAAGACCCTCTGGCTTACTCGAACAACCGCCAATCCCTATGTGGAAGTGGGAGAGCATAGCTATGGACTTCATAACAAAGCTTCCGCACACGTCATCAGATCACGACATCATCTGGGTTGTTGTTGACCATTTGACCAAATCAGCTCACTTTTTGCCAATATGGGAAGACTACAAGGTAGAACGATTAGCCCGAATCTACACTAACGGGATCATTTGTAATCATGGGACGCCTCGCGACATCATCTCTGACTGTGATGCTCGGTTTACCTCGCGACTATGGGAAACGTTTCAAGCGGCTCTCGGTACTACGCTTAACTTAAGTACCGCATTCCACCCTCAAACCGACGGACAGACTGAAAGAACGATCCGTACCCTTGAAGACATGCTCCGTTCGTGTGTCATAGACTTCGGTGGTAATTGGGATGCATACCTGCCGTTATTCGAATTCTCGTACAACAACAGTTATCTTTCCAGCATACAAATGGCACCATTCGAGGCTTTATACGGAAGAAGATGTCAATCTCCTATTGTGTGGCACGAGATCGGTCACTCGCAATTAACCGGTCCTGAGCTATTACAAGAAATGACTGACAAAATCCTCCAAATTCGAGACAACTTGTTGAAAGTTCGAAGTCGACAGAAAAGTTACGCCGATAGACGACGCAAGCCTCTTGAATTTGACGTTGGCGACTACGTACTCCTAAAGGTATCACCTTGGAAGGGTGTGGTCAGATTCAGCAAGAAAGGGAAACTAGCGCCTCGATATGTTGGACCTTTTAAGATTCTGGAAAGGATCGGAAAAGTCGCCTACAGACTCGAACTACCGGAGGAACTTAGTAACGTCCACCCGACTTTCCACGTGTCAAACCTCCGAAAGTGCCTGGCCGAGCATGATTTAATTGTACCTCTCAACGACCTGCAAGTAAACGAAATGCTACACTTCGTGGAGAAGCCTGTCGAAATCATGGATCGCCAAACCAAGCAGCTCAGACGCTCGCGGATTCCTGTTGTGAAAGTCCGATGGGAAGGCAAACGTGGCGCAGAGTTCACTTGGGAACTCGAAAGCGACATGAAGGCGAAGTACCCGCAGTTGTTTGTTACGGCTTCGGACTAATTTCGGGACGAAATTCCCTCAACTAGGGGAGGCTGTAACACCCCGTGTTTCCGAAGTCAAAGTCAAAGTCAAGATTGAAGTCAAAGGAAGACAAGATTGCTAATTGCGATCTGTCTCTCCTTGCTCAATTCCTGTTTTGAGTTCTTTGACTTGTAAATTAGTCTATTTTATTTTCGCTTTAGTTGTATTATGTGGAGTATCTATTAACAATCGCATATTAATCACTATTCATCACATGTTTAATCGCTATTTATCGCTATCGCAATCACACTCGCAACTCGAATTACGCATTTTGGTTATTGTTATACGTGTGTGTGTGCCTTATGTGTTACTTGTGCATGTTTATTTATGTTATGTTGTGGTAATCAATCGAATCACAATCGAAACTCAAACGCAATCGAACTCAATCGCAATCGAAATGGTATGATAATTAGTGGAGAAGGGATAGTGCAAGATATGAGTAGTTGGGATTAAAAGTAATTTGACTAGGAAAATCTATCGCATCGCAACACTCGCCATCGCAATCGAAACATCAAAAAAAAATCGTCGCGTCGAACACTCGAACGAGGTGACTGATCGACCAGCCGTCCGATCGGACAGGCTGTTCGCACGGGCTGCCTAGCCGATCGACCAGCCCCTTTCCTCTTTGGGTAACCCTATAAATACCCCTTGTCACTCTCAAACTTTCTACTTTTGGCAAGTGACGTCCGACCAGTGCTCCTACTCGCTTTTTCCTTCGATTTCTCGCAATTCCGGTAAGAGCTCGTCCTAAATCTTGTATTCCTTAATCTACACGCACTCCTACACCTTTCTATCTTTCGAATCTTAACTTTTAACCGTGAAATCATCAAGATTCAAGGTGTTCTAGGATGACGTCATCATGTGTTCTTGAAGAACTTCATGTTTTGGCCTCAATCCACCAAGAACAACTTAGATCTAACCGATTTCCACATAAACAAACAAAGATCTTTCATAGATCTAAACATATTCACAAGAAAAAGGATTGAAAGATGGTTTTCCAACTTTCTTTCAACTCTTTTACACTCAATGAATTCAAAACCGGTAGAATCGGAGCTTGTGCCGACTCACTACTCAATCTTGTGGTTGTGTTAGTTCAAGATCCGTATTCTATCCACGAGATTATCGATTCCGGGTTAAACACGGAGCGTCGTCTCGAACCGTCCACTGATCGGGTTTGGGTGATTCTTGTCCAATCAAAAGCACTGAGTATTGACGAGGTTCCTGTTGCTTGACACGCTATCAAAATATCTCGATAAAACGACAAACTATAAAAAACAACCAAGTGTAAGACAAACAGGTTAACCAGGACGGAGTGCCGTCCGAACGGACAGCTCAACCGTACGACTGGCCCACCCGTACGGCTTGCACCATGGTCCACACAACCATTTTGCCAACACTTGAAGTCTGAATGTTGAACGAATTGTTGTCCGATCGGACTACCAACCGATCGAACTGCCATCCGAATCATGAGACATTTGAACTTCAACGCTTAAACAATTTTCAACATGTTCAATGCACAAGGATGCCACCCAAACGAACAACCGTCCGATCGAGTGACACCCTGCTGTGCACTTGTTCTCACTGAAGTGCCCAACCGAATGGGTTGCCGTCCGATTGACCGACCTGAAAGGTAGAGATACTTCAATTTTTTTTAAATGCTACAATGAAAACTTCAAAAGTCAAGCCATCATACACAAACACATCCTTCTCAAAGGAAGAAACAATCCACTCGAACAACCATCCAACCGGATGCCTGTTCGAACGGACGACCAACCGCACGACTGGCTGTCCGATCTGTCACACCCCCAAAATCCACCATGCGGAGTATCACCGCTTGGAGGCGTGACATGACCAGGATCGAGCCACCAATCATATTGAACAACGTAATCTTAGTAAGTAAAACCAACCACAATACAATTGGTGACCATAAGACAGTGACCAGTTTTAAGTTAACAGCGGAAGCATAAAACGTAAGTTCAAAACATAAGTTCCATAGTTCATAAGTTTAAAGTCCAAAACGTAGGTTTTAATAAGTTCATAGGGATTTGAATATTAAGCACGAAACATAACAGTCCGTATCCCACAACGACCACCTCCTCGTGCAAGCTCCATAAGCATCTAGCGACCTGTAAGGCATGTAACAACGAGTCAACAACAAAGTTGAGTGAGTTCATGATTGGTTGATTAGTTTTAAGTTGTTTCTGAAAACGTGGTTTGACTTTCGTTGGCATATTTGCCATGGGGGTTACCCCATAGTTGAAAGTATGTTTAACCAGATCCTTTTTATTACCTAAACCATATCCATAATTAGTGGGGGCTTCCCCATGTAAACTACTAGACTGTATGATATCGACTACTACGAACAATAGTTGTGCCCTACGTCAATGTTCTATCATCATTGACAGTTTGCCATAGTCCATTAGTACACGCCCGTTCGGACGACACGGTGTGAGGTTTGTTAAACCTAATAGCGCTATTAACTAATGACCTGCTCGCCATTGGCCTCGGCGATTAAGTCGATATAAGATGAGGGACTTAATGATAGAGTTTTGTCTAGTAAGTTTTAAGGTTGTTGTCCTACCCAAGGAGGACGAACGTACGTATTCTACCCAAGGAGAATACGCAGAATTATTATTGGCATCCTACCTATGGAGGATGGTCGTACATATTCTACCCAAGGAGGATATGTAGATTCCATTTTTGTTTCTTAACCCATTCCCAAACCACCGGGAATCCCATGCTTTGTAGAAAGTGTGAACTCACCTCAGTTGCTCGGTTTGACCCTCAAAAATAGCTAACAGTTAAGGTCGGTCAATCACATCCTAGTATGATTACCAGTTAGTCATTTAGTGGTTTTCAAATAGAGCATAAAGTTCCTACACGTATCTATCACATAACATGCATTACTTTAACGGTTTATGCCCATATAAACTTCCCATCTATTCCCGTTCATAAGCAAACATACGACATTGCACATAACACATATAACATGTTATATCATTCACAGATAACCTACCCGACATTTAGACACATAAATTACTACTTATGTCGTTTCAGCTTTTATATTTAAAACTAGGCTGTTTTCGGGGTTTTTAATAAAATAGTTAACTTGTTCCAAAAATTCCCAACTTTTTACAGAAGGTCTTAAACGATCCAAATATTATGGTGTAAAAATATCGGGATCCAATTCATCATCAATATTTTATAAAAAATCATTTTCCGGACTGCAATCAGATTCATCTTTTTCTGATTGCAGTCCACGGAATAATTTATTAAAAAATCATTGTACGTCCGATTTATGAAATTCCAGTGGGAGAATTACTAATACATCAGTGGTCATCTACTGTACAAATTTCATGAGCTGATTCAACATAGATTTCCAGTTATGACTAAAAACATATCACCCCTTTACTGCAGCAAAAACTCAGCTTCAGCTGCTGTTTTTAAAAGGGTGTTTAAAAATAGTAAACGAAGTCCAAAAATTATGATTTCAGTGCCATTAGAACCGTATTTCATAATACATAAATCTAGACTTCATAAAATGCATTTTTCATTTTATTAATGTCTGGTTACAGCCAACTGAAGTTGGCTGTAATCACTAAACAGCTTTCTGTTTTCAGTTCATAACATTCTAAAGCGTGTTCGATTGATTCCGTTAACATGTTTAGTGATCAACAACGACCTTTAACATCAATATTAACAAGCAAGCATCAATATACACCCAACAACATCATACTTATCATTATTTCATTTTCAAGTAGACTTTCATGTAAAGCTTCATGTTTCTATTTTTGAGTTCTTGTTCTTTTAGTGTTTTAAACATTCACATCATACTACAACTTTAACCATAAGAACAAGATGTACAAGAGTGTGACAAGGACTTACTACTAGCTTATAGCTAGGGAAGAATCTCTAGTGAAGAAGATGATGAGAAAAGATGATGAAAAGGCAAGAACAATGCTCTTTTGAAGCTCCACAAATTGCAACCTCCTTGAATCACCTTTGTAGCTTAAATGGAAGATGGTGGTGGTGGAATGGTGAAGGTGGTGGCGGTTGTGGTGAACCAAGAAGAAGGGAGAGAGAGTGGAAGGGTGGTGTGAAGATATGGAGAAATGATGATGATCTTATGCAACCATACTTATAATCCTTCCATCACATATTTTGGCAACACTAGCAAGCAACAATCTAATTAAATAATGAGATATGATCTTACACAAGATATGAGGCATGGTGGATGATTTGTGTGGGTCCATATGGACCGAATTCGGTTGGGGGGGGGGTTAAGGGTAACATTTTGCAACTAAATGGTAAAGAGTAGTTAGATTACAAGTAACTTGATCATATGTGTTAGTTATATACTTTCTAGCGGGTGTTATGGTAAACGGGGATCACGACTAGTCAAAAATAATAAAACAATGTATTTGACAAATATTTGGTGTCCCGGGTAATGTCCGGTTGTTCGGTCAGATACTGTTCCGTTAAAGTGTTTAATTATTCCGTAAAGTGTTTATTATATATATATTTTCGTAACACTTTTAATTCCTAACAGATAGGAGAATATTCAGGACCTTTTAGTAAATTTTCTGCACATGACTAGTAGGTTAACAAGCACATGTAAGTATGACACAGAAATCAGGAAACAGTTAAGTAATTCAACACAGTCACTAAGCACTTTAATTATCATTAAATAATCGTACGGATACATGTAATTACGAGGGTTGTCACACGATCGGACTACCATCCGAACGAACTGCTGTCCGAACCACTTGTACTTTGCATCGTTTTACGCGTCACTTATCGTTATGCTATCGTTCTGATCAGGCTAACCCTACTCCCTAGCGCTCCCTTCAATCCATCCATCGCTGTGAGTATACTCGATCCCTTTTTGCTTTACGCACTTTTGGGTGTTACATACGTTACTTATACTAAATCACATCGAACACACTACGCAATACTTTAAACGCTAACCGTTACCGCCTGTATTACGTGACTAAATGAATGCTTGTTTGTTATGTTTACACATGGAATGATGTCTACATGCCTTAGCAACGATAGTACTATTAGTTTGGACTCAGCACCCGTTCACTCGGGGGTTGTTAAGGACAATTATTTGCATGGATTATAGTGGTGATCATGTATTACGAACTGCCATGGCAGTCGACCCGCAGTCATTGGTATCGATAGGTTCATGTCGATAACTAACATGCCTCATTTCACTCTGTGTACGTGCTGGTTATGCGTAATGCTTTCGAACTCTATATGCTATTACCAAACTTGTATGCTCACCTTTACACTATGTGTATTGACTTTTATTTTAACGTATGTGACAGGTGCTTAGGATGCTTATCTGCTAGGAAATCGAGGCTAGAATAAGGTCTTAGAGGCCAACAAATAGTTGTCTGTACAAATGCAATCAAGGGTCTCTAGTAGCAGATAAACAATTGGGCTATTTGAAAAATCTGAGTTGTGGGAACATAACCATTTGCCTAGATTTTGTCTGTAATAATTGTATTATCTTTTAAGACATGGTATGGGACATGTTACTTCAAATTAATTGGTAATGATAATTGTTATGGAAACTTCTGGACAATCTGTTTCGCTCAGTGCCATGCCCCGATGTTTCCGCCATCGGTTGGGGTGTGACAACACCGTCAAGAACAGACACCTGAACGGATGGGGTGATTCCTATCCGATCGGGCAGGCTGAGCTTTGACGTGTTAAAGTTGTCTCAATACGTACCATGTCGTCACCGTTAAACTAGAAACTTAGAAGTTTTACAAGGTTGCAAAAAGGAACGAGGTCACCTCGATCGAATGGCAATCCGATCGGACTGCCGTCTGATCGAACAGCCGTCCGATCGAAGTGGTAATGTGACTTATAACCTTCAAACACTTGATCTGTTTTGAATCAGAAACTTTGAACTTTGAAACTTGCACTTGGTATAAAAGTTGAACTTTTTGGAAACTCAAATCTTAGATCGAATGACCATTCGATCGAATGGCCATCCATACGGATGACCATCCGATCGGATGGCGGTCCATCCCACTCACATATGTCATCCGACCGGATGACCATCCGATCGGATGGCCATCCGATCAGATGACTGATCCGACACTTTGCACAAATCTCGTTATTCTGTCCGAAACTTATTTATCATACTCTAATCAGGCTAATCCTAAGAGCTCCCTTTGATCCAATAACAGCTTCTACCGTTAAGCAATCACTGTGAGTATACTCGATCCCTTTTCGTTTTAAACTTTTGGGATGCAGCATGTATTCTATGACACTTTAAACTTGAAACTTTTGAATCTAAACTCTTATCCTCTGTGAATGTGAAACTTGATACTTGTGATTCTTGATTCTTGATTCTTTATGCTATGTGAACGTTTAATCCTTGTGTGTAGTTCCGCCTTAACAATAGTAGCGCTATAGGAAGATGCACATCCCCGTTATTCTTGGGGGTATTGTTAGGAGGATTCTATTTTCTTTCGTTGATTGTTGGGAGAGTGGTTAAAGCATTGTGACACTTGGGCTATCACTTGGACTACGAACACTAGCATGGCTGAAACTATTTTTATCGTTTACATGATGGATATGAGTCTTTTAAACTACTATGCTATATACTCAAACTTGTATACTCGCAGTACATTATTGTATTGACTTTATTTTAATACATGTTGCAGGCTGATAGAATGCTGGAATAATGGGAAAACAAGCTAGGTTGCTGCTAGAAACACACGCCTAGTTAATCTAGAAACTTGAATAATAATTGATGTTTTGTATGAGATACTTGTGTTTGATTTGTGAATGGTTTTAGAAAATGTTGAATCTATTTAATCTATATCGAAATATCTAGTGTTTTGGAAACTTTTGAGCAATCTGAACGCTTAGTGCCGCACCCCGATGTTTCCGCCATCGGTTGGGGTGTGACAAGGTTGATGGGAGAATTCGAGTGACTTCTTATGTGGAGATGCAATAATCTGATAAACGGATGTATGAGGCAGAGAACAAAGCTTTAGCAGCACTTAATAAGTCCTTGCCACTTGAAACTAACCACATTCATAAGAAGTATCGGACTTCAAGAAAGTTATGGGAAGCGTTGGAAACTGCTATCAGAGTTTTTCGGGACAAAGTTCAAGCAATCGTGCTTCTGTGAATAGTGGAAGCTCATGCTCTGAACCAAGTGCATAGACATTGATAGCCGAGATTACTATTATGAACGATGTAGAAGCAGATTTTGTGTTAGAAGAAAAGAAGGAAATTGCAGAGGAGACAGTGGAGGTCAAAGATGCAGATGAGCTAGTAGGAGAGATAAAGGAAAACTCAAAATCTGTAAGTCATGTTTGTCAGGTAAAATAAACAGGCCATCAAAACATAATAAAGATCTGTTAGCTGATTTAGAAAATTCGAAATAGTCAAATGTTCTTTTGAAAAACAAAGAGTCAAATTTTCTAAGTAAAATCAAATCAAATGAAGAAGATATCAACACTTTAACAAGCAAGGTCAATGAACAGTTTGTTGGAAATGGTATGTCCAATACTCAATTATTTAACGTTGCTATCATGGTATGATCCAAAGAGTTACACTTTTGAGGACTAATATCTATTTAATGGTTAAATATATATAACACGATTCTCGATTCTCGATTCATTGTCATGTAGATTGATTATTTGGAATAATTAATTTATTATTTAAAAAGTTCAACAATAGAGATGTTTTATTATTGGATAATAGATAGAGTGTGAGGACTGGTTAGTAACTAAGAGTTAATTTAAAATTTTCAACTTGGTCGACAAGTTAAGACTTTGGGGTTTAGAGTGTATTTATATTCAGTATAAATACATACTTGAACCTAAACCCTAATTACAGAAAATAACCGCAAACACCACAACCCTAGCAGTCCGCCCCATTCCCTCTCCTATCTCGTTGACCAATAGGCTAAGCCGCCATCGCCGCACCACCATCGCATGATGCCTTCTCGTTTCGCGTCTGATTGGATTAGTTCTGCTGCATGCGTGGATCTCGAGTGTCGATGTGTTTCGTTTTTGGTTTACTAACGGAACCGTCTGTCAATCCATCGTGTGAGTTCTTGGTATTTCGTTGAGGTACCATTACTAAACACCCTATGTTTGGTTATAATTGTGTAAACGAATAGCATATGGATCATTGGAAGGAAATGAACTGGTCTTTCATATATTTGTTCATGCTTTCGTTTATCTGATTAATATGAGATATTAATTATTATAAAATCAGATTTTATAAAGTACAATTTTATCTAGTATATTGCGTGAATTCCCATCACAGTTACAAGTCATTGATTTGGTTTGTGAAACGCTGAAAGATAAGATAAAGACTTTTTCTAGAAAAGTGAAAAGAATTGGCTATTGTTGAGCATAATCTGAAGTTAAAAAAAAATGGAAACTGCTCGTTAGTGATGAATCATATCATAGGAAAATTTAAAAAGGGCAATGATAGTACATGAGTAGGATTTAATAAAGTTTTACCACCTATGAATCATGACTATGCCTTTTTGCGAAATGAGCATGAACTAACAAATTATGTGCCCACTACACCAGCTGTAGTACATCCGATAACTATGGACTTCCCTGATAGTTGTCAAATAAAAATGTAGAACCAAGTTGTCAAAGAAATCAACCTAGATTTCACCCTAAACCAGGATGATTTAATATACCTAGAAGTAACTCTACAAAATCTAATAACTTTAATGGTAAATCAAATCGGTTTGAAAAAAACAATTTTGAACAATAAAACCAATACCATAATTTTAGAAATCGAAACTTTCAACAAAGAAAATTTCAAAATTGGCATGGTTGTCATCCAAGAAATGATTATATATAACTCAAATAATCATCCAAAATTCAGGGCATGATAACAGGAATAAAAATCATCAACATAATAATTTTCAAAGGTCAGCAAGTTTGAGAATTTATTGGAACTCTCAAGACCAACGACCTACTGGAAATTATCGAGCTAAAAAATTGATGAACAACAGATCTTAGACACCTGAAAGGTGCAATGGACATCTAAAAGAGTTCAAGTATGTTAATGAATCAGGTCAACCCAAGATTGTTATGGTCTAGGTTCTCATTTCTAACTTAGTTGTTGAATGAGAGCATGACGACCAAGGAGGACTATTGATGTGCTCAACAGTGGTTGTGGTATTATAACAAAACAAACCAAATTGGGGTTGTGGGTGTAAGTTGTTATGATTTTTATTAGCAGTGGAAATTGCAAGCACATAAAGTGTGAGATTGTTGTTGTTGTTCTTCTTCTTCTTCTTGGCCTGCTTGTGAATAATTATATTTGGCTAGAAAAAATGAATGGAGATTTTGTTGAGAGTGTGTGATTTGCAGACGGTAGGTGATTTGGAATCGACTAACCGGATCGATTTGCCAGTGAATTTTAGTTGATTATTGCGTAAGGACTTGAAGGAGAAGGTAGGTTTAATGGCGCTACTGTCTCTGTCTCTGCTCTGCCTCTGCCTCTCTCTTTCTTACGCCCGTGTTTACTTAAGGAAGAAAAAGAAAAGAAAGGATTGTTTTTCTTTCCTCTCATTTCTCCCCTATTCTTTTCATTCCCTTCCGTTTCCTTCCAGTTTTATAAGGATGAAATTTAACCCTAGACTCTCCTCCTTTTCTATTCGTTTCCTTCCATTTCGTTATAAAAAAATATCTCTGGAAGACATCTAGATTCTTTTCTTCCATTTTCTTTCAAAAAACTCGCAGAACACAACCAAAAGTTTCTTTCCTTTCCCTTATGTTCTTTCTTCAAATGAATCTTGGGAACACAACATTCGTCCCCCCAATACCCACCTCAAAGATATTAGACAACTATAAACATAATTTATGTTATTTTATGTATTAAGGTTAGATACATTATTGTTTAATATGTATGTATGTAACGTTATAGATGAACGGGTGTGTCGGTGGTTGATATTGTTTCGAACAGCGGTTATTCCCGCCAGTTTCAACCGCTCTATGGTTCATCTTCATCATGTATTTATATCGAATGCCGGGAACATATCTCGGTACCAAGACAATTAACGATAACTGTCCAATTGTCCATTCATTTCTCGACATTCACAAGTTGTCATCAATTCGCTGTAATCAGTGTGTCAAAAACATTTCATAAATCCGCTGCAAATTCCTTCGGGAGTTATCAAAAGAATTGTTGAGAAAAAAATATGGGCTAAAAGTGTGGGGCGTCGCATAACAATGTTGAGATGGTGGGAATCCAATCTACAAACTCCTAAACTAACCTTACAACTAACATAAGCATAAAACATACACAAAGCCTTAAGGTACAAGCTTACGACACATAAAGATGTTGCAAATTAGAGATATTTAATTAATCTAGATGTTGCAAATTATAGATATTTAATTAATTTAAATTTTAGTGTGCGCATATACACACACGCACGCGTCAAATAAAAATAAGACCATGTGTAGTGGTAAATTGTTATAATGCCCCCCACCATGAGGCATTATTCGACACGTGTCATCTCAGTCAGCATGGGGCATTATAGCATAAAGTGGTGTAGTGGGACATTATTTCAATAACGCCCATATTATTTTTAATACAAAAAAAAAGTTTTAAATAAAGTTGTCTAAAGTTACAGCTCAAAAGTGATTGGCCTGTGGGTACCATTTTCAACCATGTCAGACACTAGCATTTATGTGATTGGCCAGTCAACCAATCAACAAACCAAATTAAGCGTTTTAAAGAAAACGCCGACAACAAAATTTTCCAAAAAAAAAACGCCGGAAACGCCGGGTGTAATTGGGTGGGGGGCGTTATCCGGCGTTTTTTTTTATTTTTTATTTTTAAAAAACGCCCCACTACGGGTAGTCTAAAGGGAACCAAAGCAGTCGTATTATTTATTATTGACTTTGACACAAATGGCTGAAATACATTTAGTTTTTGAAACAACTGTTAATATTTTTTGTTTTATCCTGTAATAGAAAAAAAATAAAAACAATAAAAAAGGACCCAACATAACAGATTTGGGGTTTTAGGTTTTCGAGTTGCACATAGTTCTATCATGTACATTTCTTAACACATTTAAGACCCGCCATTACATGTTCAGTTAGGCTTATGTAAAATGACCAAAAACACCCCTTATAAACTAGAGAGGTTGTGTTAGTAATCAACTATATTTAAATATATGGACCACTTGTGCAATCTATAAAAACTATAAAAAATCAGATCAAACCAAAGCATCAATTCACAACTTTAGGATAATTTCTCATGTTCTTCATGGAAATCAATTCAGATGGAGTAGTTAACGAGGACCGAATCAAGGAACCAATGTGTTATGCGAAAAAGTTAGTGCAAGATGATTTGTTTATGTTTCTTACAATGACGATCTGTGTGAGGTTATGGGGTGGCGAGGAACGTTGAATGGGGTGGAAGTGGCTTGGTTTGTGGTTGGTGCACGAAAAGATGTGGCGGCCAGTGAGTTTCAGGGTCGTAGGAGTGGTTGCCAAAGTAGTTAACGAGGAATGATGCATGAGGGGGGGCGTAAAATCGTGCCGAATAGCATCAATGCCACACCACTACCAGCGATCACGAGTCGATCTAGGACACACAAGTTGCGACGGACCTGTCAAACGAGAAAAATAGATGTAAAAATGTTGAACCACACATGATATTGTGCCGTGTTAACTCACAAAATTTTGAAGGAAAGGTAAAACCGTTTAACAACACATGCATGTTGTGTCGTGTTAACTCGCCAAATTAAGAACGAAACGTAAAACAAAAATTTGCGAAAGATGAAAAGTATAGGAGACCAAATTTGGAAGTAAAAAAAGTTGTGAGGTCAAATTGCAAAAAATTACAAGTTTCGGGTTAAAATAAAAAAAAAATTTATGAGATTAAAATTGTAAAAGATATAAAGATTTGGGTAAAAAGTAAAAATCAACTTTTTTTAAATTCCCCAAGTATGAGATAACCCCATTATATACAAAACTGTTGCTAATTAAGAGTATGTAAATGGTTCACATACTTGATACATATTTTTTGTACAAGACAAACTAAATCATAATGTATTTTAATATTTATGAATTATGGTACATGTACCCTCATTGATTCATCCAATCACAAACATATACCATTTGTTTTTTTTTAACCAAAACTACCATAATCACTTGTGACACCACACAACCCTAATTGTTTTTAGAGTGAATTACAAGTTTTGTCCTTTATCTTTATATCAAATTTCAGCTGGTGTCTTTTATCTTCAAAATTGATATGATTTGTACTTTATGTTTTAAAATCTTGTACGGTATGTCCTTTAGCCTAACACAATTAATTTTTTCGTTAATCAGATTATATGGACCCTATGTAAGGGTAATTCTGTCATTTCCAATCCTAATTACTAAATAATATAAAAAAAGTATTGGCCTCTAATAATCCCAAATAGACATCATTGTCCATTGGCAGTCCCACATTTTTTATTCTCCCTGCCAGTCTCACCTTTCAACTATTTTTCTCCACCGGTCCTCAATTAAAAAACCTTAACGAAGTTAAGTTCTATTTTTTTCCAAATTACAAATTGAGATTTTAGGGCTTTTAATCAGAACGAAGATAAGAGTCTATTGATGTAAAACTTACCTCAAAACGATGCTCCAAACGACTTGATTTTTTATTAATTGGAAGTTTAAACACCCTATTTGAAGCACTGTTTTCATCGTTTGGAGCACAATTTGAAGGTAAGTTTTACATCATTCGACTCGTGTCATCGTTCTGTTCAAAAGCCCTAAAACATCAGTTTGTAATTCGAAAAAAAATTTAACTCCGTTAAGTTTTTTTAAGTGAGGACCGGTGGAGTAAAAATACTATCAGAGGGAATAAATAAATGTGACACTGCTAATGCCCAATGACGTCTAGTAGGGAATATTAGAGGCAACCTTTCTCTATAAAAAACGCAGAAACCCCCTAGCCACCACAATCACTACCACCGCCTGCAGTACCACCATCAATATCACCCTTCACCACCATATCAAGTTCGCAACGGTAATCTGCAAATAATTTGGTTTGACGAACGGAAACCCCAAATTCACAAAACCCTAACAGTAATGGATGCCGTTGGATTGATGTGTTAGCGTCGGTTGCTGATACGGAGGTTTCCGATAAAGTTTTTAATCTGCTTTCTCTTACTGGTGCGTTATAGAGTTCGGGATTGCTTGAATGGATTCAATTAACGTTAAAAAAGGCAGTCGGTGTGATGTTTTATTTGATTTATGCCTTTTGCTCAAAGGCAGGCTTAAAGATAGTCGGTGTCTGTTAGAGGTACAAGGCTTAAACTTGAAGAATATTACTTTTTTAGGTTTGTATATTAGCTTGTTTGCAAAGGAAGTTGTAATATCATACCTTGGTTAGCTCTAGGATTTTGCATTCTTATCTTCATTTTTTTTGCCTTTTAAGTGATTTGAATGGTTAGTTGCCTTACGGGAATTCATTGCTGCATTGCTCTTTAAGCTACAATAGTTCAGTTCTTGAGATCGCGGAGTTTTTTTGTTCATTCACTTATAAATGGTGGTGAAGGGTGATGGTTGTGGGTGGTGATGGCAGGTGGTGGTGGTGGCTACGAGACTAGGAGAGAGAGAGAGAGAGAGTGAGTTTGTGTTTAGAGAAAGAAAGGGTGGGTTGGTTTTATTTGTTTTTTATATTATTGAGAGAGAGAGAGAGAGAAAGAGGGAGGGAGGGAGAGAGAGTGAGTTTGTGTTTAAACCGTGGGGTATGGTGGGGCTTTGGTTGGGGGCATGAGTTGACACGTGAAGTTCGAGCCCCCCCACCGCCTAGTGACGTGTCCGTGGGGTATGGCGGGGCGTGGGTGCACCGCTTGGGTTGGCAGGTTATTAAATATATATATATAGGGGCTGGTTAACGTACAAATGCGCTTATCGTACATTACGTACGCTACAATCTCAGCCGTCAGATCATCTTCCCGCATTGAAAATCGCATGTGAAATTGAATTATCACATGCGAAATTGTTACCAAAATTATCACATGCGAAATTGAATTACCACATGCGAAATTGTTACAAAAAAACAACCTGCTATTTCATCAAAATTATCACATGCGAAATTGAATTACCACATGCGAAATTGTTACAAAAAAAACAACCTTCTATTTCATCAAAATTATCACATGCGAAATTGAATTACCACATGCGAAATTGTTAAAAAAAACACCTGCTATTTCATCAAAATTATCACATACGAAATTATTACAAAAAAAAAACATGTGATTTTCATTGCGGGAAGATGATCTGACGGCTGAGATTGTAGCGTACGTAATGTACGATAAGGGAATTTTACAGTACCCTTTACCTATATATATATATATAATTTAAAACCCAAGGCGAATAGGAGGCCGCCACATCAAACCCAAGCCCGCCCCACGCCCGGCTTCAAACCCAAGCCCCAAGGGTCACGCCCCAACCCAAGCCCACCCGGGGTGGTGGCTTGGGAGTTTTCCCCCAACCCAAGCCCCATACCCACAGTCTTAGAGAAAGAAAGGGTGAGTTGGTTTTATTTGTTTTTTTATATTATTATATAGTAATTAGGATGAGAAAAGACAAAAATACCCTTAGACGGGGTCCATCTGATATGATTTAACGAAAGAAATTAACTGGGTTATATTCAAATAACATAACGTGCAAGCTTTCAAAACATAAAGTACAAATCATATCAATTTTAAAGGTAAAAGATATCGCTTGAAATTTGGTATAAAATTAAAGTACAAATCTTGCAATTCAATCTTCTTTTTATTTTATTCATTTTTAAACTAAAAGTATTTATATGTTTAAAACTTGATGCGGTATGGTATTAGACTCAACCCGAACGACCAGACATATCCGTTACTTATCGCCTTTTTTTAATTATTTATTATTGTTGCTTACTAACCCAACCACGAGGCCCAACGCGATGTAGTTTACTCTACTTTGGGCTGGGGACTTGTAGAGATAAACCCTAACTGGGTCTGGCCCATTGAGGTTAGGGGGCCCATATCTCCTATATAAAGAGGTGTTCACCTCATTATTATGGCACAAGATATGGAGCCACCACACTTTTTGTAGCTGGAAATAGGATATTCTTCTCCTACCGGCAATCTCTACATCACCACTTTTCTCTCTTCTCCATGGCAGATCTAGGTTCAAGAGGAAGAACAAGGTGTGATTCTTCACCCTCACAGAGAAAGCGGTCCAATCATCCCGGCGGTGATTCCGTGTTTCTTCATTGGCGCCCACCGTGGGGCTCGAACCCACGACCACAAGGTTAAGAGCCTTGTTTTGAATGTTTGCATATGTTAACTGTTATCTACGATATCTGCGTGCTACTGTATTGCCACTTTGTACACGTTGTAGCGGATGAAAATTGGCGTGTGGTTCTGTCAGGGCGATGGAGTAAGTATCCGAGCCTGCTCAAAGGACTTGCCATTGGAAATACCTTTGTGCATATTGAAGCATCAAGATGGGGTGGAGTGTGGAAACCATTGCGCGTCCGGAAGATTGCGATACGCACTTGGAGTTTTTACATTTCCAATTTGTTTTCGCGTGAACCTGAGTGGGACGCGCATTTGTAGCACAATTTGAACATATGGTAAACATAACAAAATAATGTAAAGATCCTATGTGCTAAAAAAAATATGAGTCTTCCACTTCTCTGGAATGTGATTTATAAAAAACAGTGGGAGTCCTTTCACAATTTGTGGCCAGTCCAACCCCAAAGTCATAATAGGAGTTTTAATGGTTACTCTAAAATCCCATTTTGAGATGGAAAGTATTTGAAAGTTTTTTAGAATGGCCTCTAACAACCTTTTTTTTGTTTTTTTTTATAAACAAATGGCCCATAAAAATATAAATGCTCTATGAGATGATGTAAAAATGAAAGATAAATATGTGCACCCAATATTTAATGCCATATATTATAAACCACAAAGCTTTTTCAGCTTTATACGTGCACATGCTTCACATAGCAAGTGACATCTTCTTATGACCCAACCCGAACAACCGGAGATATCCATTACTTATCGTCTTTTATTAATTATTTATTATTGTTGCTTACTAACCCAACCGCGAGGCCCAACGCGATGTAATTTACTCTACTTTGGGCTGGGGACTTGTAGAGATAACCCCTAACTGGGTCTGGTCCATTGAGGTTAGGGGAGGCCCATATCTCCTATATAAAGAGGTGTTCACCTCATTATTAGGGCACAAGATATGGAGCCACCACACTTTTGTTACTGGAAACAAGGGATTCTTTCCCCTACCGGTCATCTCTACAGCTCCACTTTCTTGTTTTCTCCATTGCAGATCTAGGTTCAAGAGGAAAAACAAGGTGCGATTCTTCACCCTCACGGAGAAAGCGGTCCAATCATCCCGGCGGTGATTCTGTGTTTCTTCATTGGCGCCCACCGAGTATATGCTATACATTTGTTGATCACATCTCGTTCTATCCTCAGATCTTCAGATCTGTGTTCTTAGAGTCACACTCTTGATCTTCGAATGAAGAAACCCCCCATATTTGTGTTACTTTTCTCTAGCTAACATTCTAGATCTGTGGTATTTCGCTTGATCCACACAAGATTTTAGTGCTTAAAAACCTGCAGATCTACATTTGTTTAAAATGGGGTTCACAACCTCGTGTACAAGGGAGCTCAGATCTGTTGCCGTGCAAGATCTTCACAAACAATAATTTTTGGATTCATGCTCGGTGAGGTTCTATACCTCCATTAATGAGTCTAGTCGCCATGGAAACATCATATCAGGTAAATTATTTACCTCTCTGTCTTTGGTGCAAACTTTTGTTAGGTTGAGATATGAAAAAGTCATAAAACAATTTTAATAACTGGCAAAGGGTTTTTACAAATAAAAACAAATTGCCGAATTCTCTCACATCACTCTCACAATCCCAAATGCCTTATTAATTTAATATTTGTTGACCATGAAGAATCATGAGATTTGGTGATTAATAAATAATAACTTTGAATTTGGTCTTGGGAAAAGGATCTCTTTCAACTCTGTTATTTTAAATTATTTATAAATATTATAAAATAAAAAGTTACAATAGCTGACTAGCTGTCATCCACTCATCCGTCCTTTTTAAAGGAAAGGTGTATACAACTGTAAACAACAAGTAAAGCTGCCAACCATGTGGTCACAAATTGCCGTTAAAAATAAAGGTCTACACCCTTATCGTTTTTTTTTATTTTCAAAGCCATGGCTATTTTTAAAGCAATAATTGACCACAACTCATAAATGCATGCTAATGGAAGTCTCGTGCTCTTCATCGCACTCCGCCGCCGCAGATGAACTCCGCCGCGCGAATTGTCTTCACCGATGGACACGCTCCGCCGCGCGAGTACGCTACCTATCGGACATCATACTATGTCGCGCAGGTGAAGCGTGAGTAAACTCTGCCGCGCAAGTGCACCGTTTGTTAGACACACTATGCGCGCGGGTAAGCTCTGTCGCGCGAGAACGCTGCATGCTAGACACACTTCTGCCGCGCAAGTGCATTGCTTGCCCGACACACTATGCGCGCGGGTAAGCTCTGCCACGCGAGTACGCCACATGCTAGACAAACTATGCCTCGCGGGGTAAAATCTGCGCGCAAGTACACTACCTGACGGACATATTGAGTCGCGCAGGCGAAGCGCAAGTACACTATCCCAGCGCCTGCCGGCTCAATCCTCTTGTCGCGCAGCTCACTCACAGGTCTCATACCTTCAGCACACTATCTTATCTCCGCCAAGAGGTGAATGTGGGCTCGCCCGAGTGAGGCTTGATCCCCCGGAAAAGTGCCATCACCCGAGCGCCAGTGCGCCTAGCATGAAAGCGGGCCCAGCAAGCCGCGCAAGTTAAGGTCTTTTAAATACCCCGCCGGTGCAACCTTGTGGGTGGCTATTTCTTGATAATCTGAAACATTTGCTTCTATATTTAAATGAATTTCGACCTCTGCTTTCTATAACACCTCGTTTTCGAAAAAGAAAGGCATTGGAATCATTTAATATATCGAATAAATGGACAATTCGTCTTCTATACTACAACTTATTGTTTGTGTGATGCTTATCATGATGTCACTAACCAAGAAACTTGAGGGACACTTTTTATACTCCCTAATTTAACAATTATGAAAAAAAAATGCTTGCAAACTGGTTTTTATATGTATATTTTTTGAAAATGTCTCTTTTTGAATAAACATGCCACATACTCGTTACGTATGGCATGTTTTCGAAAGTTGAGCTTCAACTCAAGACATTTAACATAAATAAATAAATCCCATACAAAGCCAAAGCCAAGGTAATAATAGCTCTAGTTACGATGTTGACCTTTTCAAACAAGTCGTTTTCAAATAACATATCAATGTTTGGATCTGTTGCAAGTAAAAGAATAGAAGTGATATTTTATCATCACTATACCGTCATGAGTCCGTTTTTGTTTAAGCAATCATGTGACAGACGCATTACATATGGTACATTTATACACTTGTTACTTACCTACAACTAATATGTTAGTTCACATGTCTACTTTATAATCTTGCACCATAACTTACATTGCCTAACACATGTTACAAGAGTTGGTGCATGACTTTTCAATATTCATTTGGGCACAAATAATTTTACTTAATATATGGACAGTACACATATTTACTTGGCTAGGAGCACTTGACTTATTAAGTAAAAGGTGGTGTTACACATTTTTCTCGGTAAAAGCAAGATGACTAAAGTAGAGTCAATTCAACGACATGGCTAGTAGTTCATCGTTTTAACGAGTATTAACCTTGCGATATTTCCGGCGCACACTAGTATCATTGCTTATTATTATTCAAGTTCAATGCTACTGACATTTTTTAGCAGCTGCAATAAACAAAAGGACTAGCATAGTCCAACACCATTCCGAAGTTCGAAGTTGCTTTCACATAGTGTGAAGTATGGATGCATAACACGCACTCCTCCTAAGGATAAAGTTTCGGTACAGTGTGTTCCATATGTCACTCTTTATTACAATATATCTTGTCAACTTATTTTAAGTTCGAGAAATACTAATATATGACTGGGTATCTCATGATACACCAGCATTTGATAATGAATTTTGCAGGTTTGGTGACGCATTACATATGAGCACGTAAGTCGCCACGCGCGCATGCTCATTTACTTACGAGCGAGCAAACATGCGCCATACGCGCATGCTCCTCTACATACGAGCACGTAAGTCGCCACACGCGCATGCTCCTTTACTTACGAGCAAGCACACATGCGCCATACGCGCATGCTCCTCTACATACGAGCACGTAAGTCGCCACACGCGTATGCTCTTTTACATAGGAGCACGTAAGTCGCCACGCGCGCATGCTCCTTTACTTACGAGCGAGCACACATGCGCCATACGCGAATGCTCCTCTACATACGAGCACGTAAGTCGCCATACGCGCATGCTCTTTTACATATGAGCACGTAAGTCGCCACGCGCGCATGCTCCTTTACTAACGAGCGAGCACACATGCGCCATATGTGCATGCTCCTCTATATACGAGCATGTAAGTCGCCACATGCACATGCTCTTTTACATACGAGCACGTAAGTAGCCACGCGCGCATGCTAATTTACTTACGAGCGAGCACACATGCGCCATACGCGCATGCTCCTCTACATACGAGCACGTAAGTCGCCACACGCGCATGCTCCTTTACTTACGAGCGAGCACACATGCGCCATACGCGCATGCTCCTCTACATACGAGCACGTAAGTCGCCACACGCGCATGCTCTTTTACATACGAGCACGTAAGTCACCACGCGCGCATGCTCCTTTACTTACGAACGAGCACACATGCGCCATACGCGCATGCTCCTCTACATACGAGCACGTAAGTCGCCACACGCGCATGCTCTTTTACATACGAGCACGTAAGTCGCCACGCGCGCATGCTCCTTTACTTACGAGCGAACACACATGCGCCATACGCGCATGCTCCTCTACATACGAGCACGTAAGTCTCCATACGCGCATGCTCCTTTACTTACGAGCGAGCACACATGCGCCATATACGCATGCTCCTCTACAGACGAGCACGTAAGTCGCCATACGCGCATGCTCTTTTACATACGAGCTCGTTAGTCGCCAGTCGCATGCTCCTCTAAATACGAGCCCGTAAGACGCCACACGCGCATGCTCCGTTACTTATGAACACGTAAGTCGCCATGCGCGCAAGCTCTTTTACATACCAGCACGTCGGTCTCCGTACGAGTCTGGTGTTCTACATACGATCATCTCTGTCTCCATGCGAGCCTGACGCACCACACATGAGCACGTAGGTCGCTTTACGCGCATGCTCCTTTGACATATAAGCACGCCATTCTCCGTGTGAGACTGTCGCTCTACACACGAGCATGCAGGTCGCTATACGCGCATGCTCCTTTAGATATGAGCACGCCAGTCTCAAGGCGAGCTTGCTGCTAGACATGCAAGCATGCTAAGCTCCATGCGGCCCTGCTGCCTTTACATACGAAAGTGTATGTCGCGCGCGCATGCTTAGCCATATATGAAAACGCTTACAAAACGTAAACTGAGCTACAAATGCACGCACCACTTTGGGTATACGCAAAAACACATTGGCTAAAATAAAGTTTCGTTTACACCTACATTCTTCAAGATAAGCCACATCTCCTTGCTTCACGCCACATTGTTGTTGTGGCACAGCGGAGGATTAGCGCAGGCTCGGGTTTCCACTTCATTATCCTGACGCAACTTTATTCCAATTCTCATTCGCGATAACCTGACTCAAAGTGGATTAACACGTGCAAATATTGTAGACAACAGTTTACAAAGATTTAAACACCAAGTATACGTATTCCATAAGGTTAAACACGCGTGCGCCTTGCGTTAACCAATAGAAGTCACACCAAAGGGTGAATATTTTACAGTAGCCACACGACTGTGTGCGCACCGCTAAAGCTGGGCCACACTCGAAAATCATCCGAAGGGAAGACACTCAACTACTCCAGAATTCCACCCACTTGCCATCCGCGCGTGGGAGCAACACTGGACTAGGGGGGACCTGAAGGGGTATGGTCCCAAATGCTGCACCAGTCATACGCACGTTGGGCCCTAACCACACTCAACCGTCAAAACTCAGTCAGTTCCAAGACTCGTGCACAAGACCTAACCACGTACGCGCAACCTTAACAAGCTCATGGTAACGCGCCAGTACAAACGGCAACTGACTACAACCAATCAACATGCACCAGGTTTGCCCAACCAATTTCCACAATGAACAATCGTGGGATATTCGCTGTTCCATTTTCTCTACTCACAGCTGAAGACAGACGCAACAAGCATGGCCAGCAACTTTCCCGCACCCGGGCGACAGGTAAGCCTAAAACTCAATCTTTACTTTCGTGCACTCCTAACAAGTCTAGTACTCCTCCCGCGCTTGCACGCGGGAGCAGCACTAGACTGGGGGACATGATGGGGTATGGTATTAGACCCAACCCGAACGACCGGACATATCCGTTACTTATCGCCTTTTATTAATTATTTATTATTGTTGCTTACTAACCCAACCGCGAGGCCCAACCTGATGTAGTTTACTTTACTTTGGGCTGGGGACTTGTAGAGATAACCCCTAACTGGGCCTGGCCCATTGAGGTTAGTGGAGGCCCATATCTTCTCTATAAAGAGGTGTTCACCTCATTATTAGGGCACAAGATATGGAGCCACCACACTTTTGTAGCTGGAAATAGGATATTCTTCTCCTACCGGCAATCTCTACATCACCACTTTTCTCTCTTCTCCATGGCAGATCTAGGTTCAAGAGGAAGAACAAGGTGTGATTCTTCACCCTCACAGAGAAAGCGGTCCAATCATCACGGCGGTGATTCCGTGTTTCTTCAAAACTATATTTCATTAATTCAATATCATAAATATGAAATAAAATTTAACATAAAAATAATAAAAATTAAAGACATCTCTAGAAATCACACAATCATCCATATCGCCTCGCTATTTTAAGTTTTAGTTTATAAATTGTTACCGACATCCGTTTGGTAATATGGTTGTGCGGATCTGTAAACAACTTAGAATGAGAGATTGTAAAGAATCATGATAATTTAATGGAAACACAATCCGTTGATGGCAAGGAGTTTTCGGATCAATTTGACGAAAAAAAGAAAGGGAAAATTACGAAATTGTTGGTTGACTAAGAGAGTTTTCAATTTTGTCACCGTTCTGCGTCCTTAGAAGGACCACTCAGCACGGGAAGCGTCCGCATGTTATGTTGATGCGTCCATGTCCCTAGAGCTGACACGTGTCCGACAGACCACTCCCGTGCGTCGGCGGACCACTCCCGTTTTAGCAGACTCTTCGGACAGACCGACGGACCACTCCCGTGCGTCGTGGACCACTCCCGTGCGTCGGCGGACCACTCCCGTTTTGGCTGACTCTTCGGACAGACCGACAGACCACTCCCGTGCGTCGCGGAGCACTCCCGTGCTCAGTGGTCCTTCCAAGGACGTATGAGAGTGACAAAATTGAAAACCATGCTCGTCAAAAGACAATTTCGTAATTTTCCCAAAATGAAAATCATCGGAATTCAGCAATTACGCAACTTCAAACAACGACCCTTTCATAGTTCGGCACCCGCCGTTAACGAAGAAGCAATACCAGTGGTAAAAAAAATACGCATATTCATGTTACTCGGCTCGGTAACTATTACCCAAAACCCCTACCCACCCACCTATTCGAGACTAACGGAACAGGGTAGGCGAATACCAGAAGTACGTGCCCACCCCTACCTGAGTGACGCTCCTTGTGCCTTTTATTGTTTTTATATTCGTCATAATAGACATCATAAATCATAAGATAAATAACCGAAGCCATTGTTGACTTCGAAAAAATCAAACAATGCAAAAAACAATGAAACTCGATGAAACAAAATAAAAACTATAATTTCCATTAACCGGGGTGTTGGAACAACATAGTGAAACTGATTTCTAAAGTGAAAATAAATGGGAAAGGTTTAAATCGGATTATCATGGGTAAGGTGGGAAATGGGTTTCATATACGTTTTTGGATATACACATGGTTGAGCGATATTCCTTTCATGGAAAGATGACCACATCTCTTTTCTTTGGAGTTGTGTAAAACTTGTAGGTAGAGGGGGCAATCTTGACCCAAAGCATTTCAAGTGGGTTAGTTTGGGTTGCTTTTAAAATTATATGTGTTGGTTTGTGTAAGATATTTTAACTAAATGAGTCACAATGGGTCACTTGAAATTCCAATCTTTTTATTTTCGGGTCAAAACGGGTCGACAACATTAAAGAAATGGGTCGATGTGGGTTAGTGTCTTGAAGAAACGGTGCAGGTTTCGGATCGGAATGGGTTTCGACCCGGCACAAGTATTCGCACGAGCCGGGTTACGACACAAAACGGGTTTTGGATTGGAACGGGTTCAGTTTAAATTGAGTTTCGGGCTGAGATGGGTTCGACACGATGCAGGTTTTGGATCGGAACGGGGTCGGTTCGGGTCGGGTTTCGGGCCGACACGGGTTTCTGCACGGGACGGGTTTCGGATCGTAACGGGTTTTGGGCCGACACGAGTTTCCACACGAGACGAATTCTGGGTCGGGACGAGTTTCGTACCATTTCGACCCGTACCGTTTCAACGCGTACTGTTTTGACGCGAACCGTTTCGACCCGTACCATTTCTGCCCGTACCGTTTCGACCAGTACCGTTTTGAATCAAACTGTTTCGACGCGAACCACCCGTACCGTTTCGACCAGTACTGTTTCTAATCGAACCGTTCGACCAGTACCGTTTCGAATCGAACCGTTTCGACGCGAACCGTTTCGACCCGTACGGTTTCGACCAGTACCGTTTCGAACCGAACCGTTTCGACGTGAACCGTTTCTGTAACACCTCGAAAATTCGTGTGTAATAAAATAATGACACGTGGCATACAAGACAAAAATGTTAGAAACCCGGGTCTAGTCAAAGATGTATGGTAGGATTTAAAGCGTCGACATGTTAATTAAAATACCTCTGAACGACCAAATTATAAATCCCAAGACCCTGAATTATTGAAAACATCTGATATTCTAAAACCCGGTAAATACTAACAATAATGGATCCATATTTTCATGAGTGGGATCCTACGAAGAAAAAGCATGACAACCCTTCGTTTACGACTTTTTGATAATGTCCAAGACAAATGTATTGCATTAAAGGGATCTAAACTGTTCAAGGTACTTTGTAGGAGGCCCCATTCTGAATAATTCACGTCCAAAAATTGTTATACACCACTTGCCCTTTCAAAGCTTGAACGAACAACATTTTTTGGTTTCTGCTAAAGGCTTGCGCACCGCAAGCACATACCTTACGGTGCGCAAGGGATTGCCCAGCGACCAGAAAACTGACAGATGGCTGTTTTGAGCTTTTAACCGACTTTGATTGATATTTTCTTCATTCATGCGCGCCCCCTACAAGTTTTTAGACTCTAGGAACACCTGTTGATGATCAAAGACCCTTGGTAGAGTGATTTGTCATGTTTACAAGCCATTAAAATTACTATAAAAGGGCTTTCATGGTTGCATTCATTCCCCATCCATTCCTGATCATTTCTGGAGCACAAGAGCACCTTCCAAGCCTTCCTAATCGATCATTAGACACTTGTAAGTATGCTTAACCTTCTTGATTTGAGTTTAGCTTAGTTATTTAGCTAAAAGTCAAACCGTCGTAATTACGGTTTGACTTCGAGATTAATTATTAATGGCTCAGTCAAATCTCAAATTAAAAGTACCTTTAAGTAGGTAAGTATGTGGGTAATAAACCCTTAAAAGGGTACTCACTGATTCCCGTCCTAACTAGGCCGTTTGTCGGGTCAAAGGTGATGATAAAAAGTCAACAGAAATGTAATTTGCGATTTAATACACAATTAACAATGTAAAAGGCGTATAACCTATTTTATCATTCGTATAACATAATAATATGTATAAGGACTAGTCTAAACATGTTTGATCCGACAATGTTTCAGTTTTGATCGATTCGAAACCGAAAGGCGCATAGTTTGACTTTTGCCTTGACTTCGGTTCTGCCCCGATTTTGATAGGTTTAGACATGCCTTAAAGTTCCATTAGGACCTAGTTACATGATTGTATAACCCTCTGCGTTTATATCACTCGAATCCCTAATTGTCCGACGTTTCCGTTAATTGCTTAAATATGGACCATAATGCCCTTATGTCTATAAAACGAGAATTTTGGAAATGTGAAAAGACAATAATCTTTGCTACTGATTAATATGCATGTCCGTAAATTTTCACGTCAATTGAAGGTCTAGATTAGGAGTTATGCTCAATGACGTAATTAGAAAGCTTTTTACTAGTTAAACGGCGTCATTTAGCGTAAAGCCTATCTAAACCCAATTTTTGACACCAAACCTTTTACCCACTGATGTAATATAATATTTTGGGATTTTTGAAGATTTTTAATTTTTTTAAACTGATCATAAGCTAGGATTAGTGCCTTGATTTGGTAAATACCGATTTTACCCTTTTCGGCCATAAAATGAGTTTTACAAGTCCTTTTGCTACCAATCCAATTGCTACTGATTTTAAATAATAAATGAAGTGTTTTGAACCTTATGAACTGACCTGGAAACTCAGATTCCTATTTTAACCCGTAAATCGCTTAAAACGACTTTATAAGCGTATTAAGCGCATAGTAAGGGTTTAAAACCATTTTGTCACAAAGGACTTAACACCAACTGATATGACCTGTTAAGATAAGTCATTTTACTGATTAATTCAGACCCGAATCACAGAAGCTTAATTAATCCCTTTTATAATCTTTAAAGTGACCAAAATACCCCTGCGGGGCTTAATTATAGGTTAAACTCGATTTGGGCATAATGGAAGGTATCCTACTGATATCACAACATATTTAAGGCATGTTAACTTAGGAAACCTGTTTAGGACACTTATGGTTACCCGTTACGCTTCGTGCGCGTTCGGTTCGGTTTATGTAACTAGTTTACATAAATTAGCCGAAACGGGTCAAACCTTATCGGTTTTATCTCAAAATCCAGAATGTGTATAATATACCCATATTAAGCAAGTCTTCAAACTTGTCGGGTCTAAATCACATTCTATTCCGGTCTTCGCTTAAATCGTGCGTACGAACCATATCTTTAAAACTAACCGGTCTAAGGTTAAGCTTAACTAAAGACCCGTTAGGATTCTAATAGGTTATTATAAACCTTCGTTCCAGATTAGGAGGACCAGTAAAAGCTACTTGCATTTGCTGATTGTGATTATTACTTTGCCCAGGTAAATACTTTTAACTTATTTTCCCTATACGGGCTTGGGGTATGGTATATAAAATACCACTTGGTCCGGCATTGAATCTTTAATCAAATAGAGGTTAAATCATTGATATGCTTCGTTTTGAAATGTTTTGTTTGCTTAAAGCCTTTGGGGGGTTAATGACCATGTCCCGGATATCCTTGGCATCATCTTACGAGATGGCCACGACCTAAGCACGGGGTGTAGGCGTACACCCGTCAGTGCCAAAATGCATAATGTGGTGTGTCTATTGATCTTTAACCCGGTCTATGGATCGGGCTACTGAACGCATAAGAAACATGTAATTCGTTTACAAGTATTATATTCATATAATTATCCCAAGTTATAAAAAGTTTGTGCCACGAGCATTCAAATCAATCATTTTAAACCCTTTTCAAAATGAGTCGATTGAATGTATTTACCAGTGTAAATTGACGTATTTTCCCAAAAAGATTAAATGCAGGTACTACTCGTAATAGGCTGGATTTCCTCCTTAGCATCAATAAAGAGTCTCGCAAGCTTAAGATGCCTACGTCTGTTGAACTACTATTTCGTATTTATTTTCGATTCTTCTGTGGATTATTTTCGACTGTTGTGATACACGATATTACAATTATATTCAGTTGAAATTTATCTTTCATTTTTCTTCCGCTGTGCATTTAATTATTGTGTTGTTTGACTATTATGTTGCCAACCACGTCACGATACTCCCCACCGGGCCCACTGATGACACGTGAAAATTAGGGGTGTGACAGGTTGGTATCAGAGCCAACGTTGAGTGAATTAAACACTAGCCTTTTGTGTTTAATCTCAATGACACAATTGCACATTCCTAAATCTTCGAGTCTAGACAAAGAACTTAGGAATAATCCAAAATGTTTTTATTTTAGTTTTAACTTTGTCCTTTATTTTTCCTTGTTGTTACCTTTGTTTATATTGACAGGTTTAACAATGTCGCCAAGATTCAGGCGAGGAGGACGAGGAAAAGGGCCAATCAGCGCCCCTAACGACCACGAGGCCGGGCCTTCGCACCGGCGAACTCCTTCTTCTACAAGGAGTGCCGATCCGCGAGAACCTTGGAGGACTTATGAGGAGCCTGCCAGACGATCTACGTCGCATAGCTCAACGCCTCCATATCATCACTCCTTTGGGCCTCAGTCCGAGAATGAGCCCAACAACCCGCAACCTTCATACATACCTCTACAGCGATCCTTATTGCACCATTCCTTCGGCGACCCTACTCCTGTCTTTCAGGGCCGGTTTATCCCGGCAGAATACCTACCAGAACAAGTGGGCTTTAACCCACTAGGACCGGAGGATCACTTTTCCGGTGATCAAGCAATGGATATGGACGAGGACACGGATCCCGCCGAGCCTGCAACAGGAACCCCGAACCATCCTTTTGAGATCTCTGATGGTTCATCTTTTCACGGATCACCATACCAAGGTCCGGATAGTTACCAGGCACGATTCAACCGGTGTGAGTGGTACTTTACACCATCTCACCATTCATCGCCTCACCAGCAGCAGCAACTGCAGCAGCAGGATCCCTTTGGGGATCCACGTTTCGTGGCAGTCACGCCACCACCTCCACCACCGCCAGCTAATCTAGCGCCTCCAGAACCACCAAGACGTAGGAGGACTGGCGCACGGATGTCAGCACAAGGAGGGGATTTTCATTTCAGCACCCCTCAACACTCCAGTGGCAGCCACTACCCGCCACTATATGAAGATCCACAGATGGGTGGACCTTCAGTTCCAGTGTCGGAGGTGAATTCAGCACCTGTTGCGCCGCAACCAACGGGTTTTAGTAACCCTATCCCTGCATATACTGGTCCAGCAGCTTACAATCCATACGGACCGCCGGCATACACTAACTATAACTATGCCGAGGATCCTTACCAAGTGGCATCAAACTACCTGGCCTATAATCCTGAGGGACCATATGGAACTCCTTGGGGAATGGGACACCCAGCTCGTGGGTATCAAGTACCTGCTCAGCCACCACTACAGCACCAGCCACCACGGTTTTCCCCACCGAAGCAGGAGGATCTCCGTCAAAGGCTGGAAAGGGTTGAACGAGACTTCCAGAGAGAACGTAGGAAGAATCAGGGATTCATGAGTGGCTTGGCAAGTTTGCTGAAAGGAAAGAAGAAACGGGATCGTTAAATCCCAATATGTATTATTGTATTTCTTTGTTTAAATCAAGTCCCTGCGAGGACATTTATTTATGTGTATATGTAGTCCCTGCGTGGACATCTATCTTTGTACTTAGTCCCTACAAGGACTTGTCTCTGTTAGTCCCTGCGTGGACATTTATTTTTGTAAACAGTCCCTGCGAGGACTTGTATTATCTGTATAGCTCCGGCGTGGGCAAGTGTTTCTGTGAAAAGTCCCGTTTAGGGCAAAGTGTACTACTTTTAAATTTTAATGGAATGTTAAGTTTGAAAATTTTATTTCTGTCATTTATGCATTTATATATATTATACGTGAAATAAATAAATCAAGAATCATTCCTTTTAAATAAGAATCTTAAAAGTATAGCCTAGCCTACATGTCATTATAAGACTTGGCCAAGATGGTAAGACCTGTATAAAAGATTCAAATCCCTGTTAACATCTGAAAACATGTTAACGCTCCTGGCAGATGTGATCCGTCAAAATCACACACGTCATTCTTATAATAGGATTCTTCAAAAGATTCCTAACCTAAACTAATGATCTATAGATCATGGGTTTAAATCATCAATAAAGATGATCAGTTTTTTTTACCATCCATTGGTAATATAATGCCTACGGGCCCTTCTCATTTTCATATGAGACAAAAGACAGTAATAGTCTGTGACCCTGTCTGATAAAGGTAATGAACTATGTTCAAACCTTCATGCCTTGATTCTCTGAAATCATGGCTTATAATTTAAAAATGTCCTTGTGACTAGGCCTTTTGTGCTACTAATAAAACTGTTATTGTTTTATAATTAGGATAAATTATAATAGAAATCCTAAATAAATGTGAGTAATAAATTAACCATATATGGTCTACGTTTACCACGGTTAATAAATTGCCATAAAAGACAACTCTATAATGAACTCACCAATAAATTATTGTCAATATGTAACAGTTCAAGCTACATGGCCGACTCAAACGAGATCAACAGTCACCCAAGGAGAGAGCATGATAATGCCCGAGTAAATGTAACGGGTGCAGAATTACAGGTAATGATAGATAATGCCGTTAATCGAGCTTTGGATAGACAGCACCATGAATCCAGTGGTACCCATACAAGGACCCAATCTGCACCACACTCTAGAACACCCTCCAGGACCCACACTGCCCACAATAGTAATTCTCACCACTCATCAAACCAGAGGAGTGCTCCATCCCAAAGAGTCGTACCGAATCAAGAACCCCGTAATAAGGGTTGCTCCTATAAGTACTTCGTTTCGTGCAAACCCCGGGATTTCACTGGGGAAAAAGGAGCTGTAGATTGTATGACTTGGTTGGACGAGATGGATACGGTAGTGGATATCAGTGGTTGCGATAATAGGGATATTGTGAAATTCGTGTCTCAGTCTTTCAAGGGGGAAGCATTAGCTTGGTGGAGATCTTTGATCCAAGCTACGGGGAAAATCCCGTTGTACAATATGACCTGGGAACAGTTCATGTCACTGATCAAGGAAAACTACTGCCCTCAGCATGAGGTTGAGAAAATTGAAGCTGACTTCTTGTCGCTGGTCATGAGAAACCTAGACTGTCAGGCCTACCTTACCAGTTTCAACACCTTGTCAAGGTTGGTTCCATATTTGGTAACCCCGGAACCCAAACATATATCTCGATTCATTGGGGGTTTGGCCCCGGAGATCAAGGCAAGTGTGAAGGCCTCCAGACCAGCTACTTTTCGGTCTGCAGTGGACATATCATTGTCTCTTACCTTGGACGCGGTAAGGCTGAGATCGCAGAGGAACACCGATACCGAAAAGAGAAAGCCTGAGGATGACAACTCACGACGTACAGACAAGAAGCATAAGGGAAACAATGACCACAAGAAGGGGCCAGGATCTAGGAAGGATGGTCAGCAGTCGGGTGAAAAACCCAAATGTAAAATCTGCAAGAAGCACCACTTTGGGAGGTGCAGACTTGACTCAAAATCCCAATTTCAGCCAAGGCCATGTGGGATTTGCAAATCTTCGGAACATAAGACCCTAGAGTGCAAGAAGCTAAAGGACGCAACGTGTTATAGTTGCAAAGAAAAAAGGCATATCAAGTCCAACTGCCCAAAACTTACAAAGAAGAATGAGGATGGGAAGAAGACCAATGCTAGGGTCTTCAGGATGGATGCTAAGGAAGCCGTCCAGGACGACAATGTGATAACAGGTACCTTTCTCGTAAATGATGTTTATGCGAGAGTGTTATTTGATTCAGGCGCTGATAAGTCGTTCGTAGATAATAAGTTTTGTGAATTGTTGAAATTACCTGTTAAGACCTTAAGTGTGAAGTATGAGGTGGAACTAGCAGATGGCACTTTAGAAACCGCCTCAACCATATTAGATGGATGTTTCATATCCATTAAGAACCACTCTTTTCCTTTGTCCCTACTTCCTTTGAAACTAGCCGGTTTCGACATAGTTTTGGGTATGGACTGGTTATCTCATAACCAGGCCCAGATAGTTTGCAATAAGAAGCAAGTGGTGATCAAGACTCAGTCTGGTGAATCACTTACTATCCAGGGAGATACCCAGTATGGGCTGCCTGAGCAAATGTCTATGCTCAAGGACTCTAAGTGTTTGAAGAAGGGTTGTGTCATCTACATGGCACAAGTGATTATTGGTGAGCCGAAGCCCAAGATTGGGGATATCCCCGTCATTTCTGAATACCCCGAAGTTTTTCCTGAAGAACTACCTGGTTTGCCACCAAATAGGCAACTAGAATTCAGAATTGACATTATTCCTGGATCAGCATCAGTAGCAAGGGCGCCTTATAGATTGGAACCAACAGAGATGAAGGAATTGAGAACGCAGTTAGATGATTTGCTAGCCAAAGGTTTCATCAAACCTAGCTTGTCTCCTAGGGGAGCACCAGTTTTATTTGTCAAGAAGAAGGATGGATCGATGCGTCTGTGCATCGACTACCGTGAGCTTAATAAGGTCACTATCAAGAATAGGTATCCTTTACCCAGAATCGACGATCTGTTCGATCAACTTCAAGGGGCAAGTTTCTTCTCTAAGATTGACTTAAGGTCAGGCTATCACCAACTAAAGGTTAGAGATGAAGATGTACACAAGACTGCATTTAGGACTCGTTATGGTCATTACGAGTTCCTAGTGATGCCTTTTGGGCTCACTAGTGCACCGGCCGCATTCATGGATCTCATGAATCGCGTTTGCAAGCCTTACTTAGATAAATTCGTCATCGTTTTCATTGACGACATTCTCATCTACTCGAAGAACCAAGCTGACCATGAGAAGCACCTTTATTGCATTCTGGAATTACTTCATAAAGAAAAGCTCTATGCCAAGTTCTCGAAGTGTGAATTCTGGCTTCGAGAAGTCCAATTTCTTGGACTTGTTGTTAGTGGGCGTGGTATCCAAGTAGATCCCGCTAAAGTTGAAGCTGTCATGAATTGGCAAGAGCCAAAGACGCCTACAGAAATTCGTAGCTTCCTAGGTTTGGCAGGATACTATAGGCGATTCATTGAAAACTTCTCAAGGATTGCTGCACCCCTGACTTCGCTGACGCGTAAGAAGATTAAGTTTGACTAGGGTCCTAAGTGTAACACCCTTTTTATGATAATAGGATTACTTAATATATTACATGAGTTTATACTAAAATCCCAATTTACAAAAGATTTTCTATTCGAAATACCAAACATGATCATGTTAAGTACAAAACGAAAGTTTAAAGTAACTTCTACTAGTCAACTACCGACTAGTTTAAAACCTTAGGACATGGTTAACAATTCATTAACATCAAAATCATTGTCTAAACAAAGTTAAGTTAACGCGGAAGCTACAAAAGACGTGTTCGGTTCTTCTACATTGCTTGACCGCCATCCGGAATCCCACCATAGTCACCTAAGGTCAAAACCACTAAAAACATTAGTTTTGGCATTGACATAATACGTATAATCAAGTTCCAGCTTTAATTTAATAAAAGAAAATAAAAATTCTAACTTTGATCCTCCCGCGTGTCGCGACAGGAAACGTTAAATCCGTCGCGACTCGCGACGGCTTCCGCTTGTCGCGGGGGTTTTCATGTATTCCTCCGCGTGGCGCGGGGGAACACTTTTTCCAGCAGGTGCAGGTTAAATCCTGCATTTTTGCCCAGCTCCGAAAATCATCAAAATTCTAACTTTAACCGGTCATAACTTTTCACTCGCTAGTTCGTTTTAACCGATTCTTTTTCCTATGAGTCCGTAATAAAATTTCTGATTCAACCATGTAAATTTCACATCGCGGAAACCGAGATACCGACAATTGGTTCACAATTTCCTTATTTCAATTATCCAACCCATTAGTGTAAGTGCATAGCACCTCTTTTCCATTCTTAAGACCTTTTAGACATAATTACCCAATTTCCCGGGCTCACATACTTGGTGTATTCGCGCCATTCCATGGCTTTGCGTTCCCTTAGGGCTAAATACTTGTTTCTTCGGAATTCAAGCATTCCGTTTCAAACGACCCTTTTTCATTTAACATCTATTGTTTGACCCATATTCCGGGTTCTTATACTTAGATTAATATCACCAAATCATTGGTATGGTCCAATTCATCATTTAACGAAGTATGAGACTTTCAAGTCTCTACTCTCGTGATTCTTTTAAAAACATCATTTTGACCCGTTTGGCTATTTAGTGAAAACCATCACTTCATTGACTAGCCAAACTAAATTCCAAGTCTTTACTTTGACCCGTTTGATGGTCGAGTGTACTTCGCCACTTTAACAACGCATCAAACGCATCCATTACACTACAACATCATTCACACAACAAAACTAAATATTTGCACATAATTTAACGGGGCTTAAGCCACGTACCTTTAAAGCACACCTTTTCCGCGGGTATCACTTCCGGCGTGTCCACTTGACGTTCCGGATTCCTTGCCTAAAGAGTTCAATTCATAACAAGATTAGAACTCTTTCATAAGTTTTAA
This sequence comes from Helianthus tuberosus, assembly GCA_030545235.1. NCBI lineage: Eukaryota > Viridiplantae > Streptophyta > Magnoliopsida > Asterales > Asteraceae > Helianthus > Helianthus tuberosus. Next base: position 121,411,278 of record CM060427.1, read on the forward strand.
CACATTATTTCTTAACATATTCAAATCTGCGTTTTACCCAACTTTTAACATTTTAACCCTCTTTTAGGCATTTTATCAAACACCTAGCGGGTCAGATTTTTACATGATCTAAACCAAGTTCATGACTTGCGTTTATCACCCTAATTAACTTCAATTAGACCACATGTCTATATGTTAACATCAACAACTTAGAGTTTACCTCATAATTTCAGTTTACACTAGAACAAGAGTTTTAATCCTAGTGTTCATCAAGTTCTACTAACATACTAATCACCCACTATGGTGATTTTAATCTATACAATTATCATGCAAGAATTTGACAAGAAATCGTCTAGGGTTTGTCCCTAAACCTTATATTACCTCCAATTTCGTGTTTACAACACATAATCAAGCTCAACACTTGATTTCAATCACATGCAAGAATTTGGGTTGAACTCAAATAACCTAATTTGACATACCTTATGATCCCCTTGACGAGGTGATCACGATTCCATGTTCAGATTTCGATTTTAGCTTGATTTAGGCCTTCAATTGAGAGTTTTAGTGGAAGTTAGGGTTTTTGAAAGTGAGGGTGTCACCCCCTATTGTTCTTGATCGACCAGAGCCCTCTAATGGGGTATTTGGTTTTGTTTTTATCAAATATTAGTAAAACAAGTTTCAATTTTGACAACCTAGGCCCCTCCATTCTTATTTAGTTTATCTCTTGGCTTTTTAACTCATTCATGTGTTACTACAAGACTCCTAACTAACTGGGTTATTTATCCTAGTTAGCTTATTCTTGTTTATTTTACACTTTATAATTCTAATATAAAGTTTTGTATTTTCGGGATGTTACAAGTCCACCCCCCTTAAAAGGGTTTCGTCCCCGAAACCATAATACGTACCAAATAGTTTAGGGTAGAGCCGTTGCATCTCTTCTTCGGATTCCCACGTGGTATCCGCACCTTTCCTGTGCTCCCATTTAACCTTCACTTGGTTAATTACTTTGTTCCTCAGACTCTTCTCTTTTCGATCTAAAATTGCAATTGGCCTCACTGCATAGTTGAGGCTGTTATCCACCTCGATGTCATCATAGCGGATACGAGCAGTTTCGTCTGCTAAGCATTTTCGGAGATGTGACACATGGAATGTGCTATGAATTCCACTCAACTCCTCGGGTAATTCAAGGCGATATGCTACCTTACCAACCCGTTCAGTGATCCTGAATGGCCTAATGAACCTCGGACTCAACTTTCCTCTTTTTCTGAACCGTATAATTCCTTTCCATGGCGATACTTTTAGCATTACTTTATCGCCAATTTGAAATTCAATTGGTCTGTTCCGTTTATCTGCGTACGCTTTTTGTCGATCCTGAGCCGCCTTTAGGTTAGCTCGGACCAAGTCGATCTTCTCATTCGTAGTCTGGATTATATCAGTAGGAGCTAGTCCTCGTGGACTGTTACACCCTAAATCACGTTTGACCAAAAGTCGCAGCGGAAACACGTACCACAAAATTACTTTCATTATAATTTCCTTAACCTATTTAAAATTTAACTTTAGCATACTCTTTCTCATAAATCCATCAGTCGACTTATTTACTAATTAAAAACATAGCTTATGTTTACTACATTCTACACATCAACGTTCCCGTACAATCTCTCTTGTGACTCGATCCTCGATCTCTTTACCATGATGATCCTCATGGCTTGTACTACCTGCGCTCACCAAATAAAATTTCATAACATTAGTACGTATCATAAACATATAAGATTTATTCACGTTTATTTTTCGTTCCATCAACTCTTTACATCCCGACTTTCCGTCTGATCATACGATCCGTGGTGAGACTTCTTTGATATTCCTGCATTATACTTCATTCACCAAGCACGCTATTATTATCGTTAGTACTCGATTTCATTGAATGCATACGTACGAACTTTCATACAAACTTATACATATACTTACGATCACACATAACAGCTTACATACATACGTACCTACATACATACGTACGTACCTACGTACGTGCATACCTAAGTACATCCATACATACATACATACATACATACATACATACATACATACATACATACATACATACATACATACATACATACATACATACATACATACATACATATCACATGTCTTCACACAAACCTACATACGTGCATACCTTCGTACATACTCACTTGCGTACATAAACTTGCTACCTACATACACACCTACATACATACACTTAGAGTTATAAAACATACATACGTATATTACCCACATATATACACTTAGACTTACAAAACATACATACGTATATACCTACATACATACTTACATATATACTTACAATCACCTATTCCAACATACCCATCTCATACTTGCCTACTCATATACTTCTTCATATATCCTCGTGTACTTGATCCCACACTATAAACTTACATACGTTCGCGCATACATACTTACATACCTTCTACATACGTGTAAAGATACATGCAAACATACATACTTGCCTATCTACATATGTGCATACCTATATGCTCATAAGAACGTAAGTGAAATTAGTCATACGCAACTTAAAACGCGTTTAGACGAGTTCCCGAGCCAAAACGGAGCAAACGAACAATTTTCGCTGAACAAGGGGGGCCTCGCGTGACGCCAAGGGCCTTGGCGTCACGCCTAGCCCCTGTTTTCACAGAACTTCTGCAGCTAAGTGCTGCAGATTCCCAGCACGACCGCATTTCACGGAAACGGTCATAACTTCTTCGTTATTGGTCCGTTTTACCTGATTCTTTTTCCTACACGTCCGTAATTTAACTCTCCATCTTATGGAGTTAAGATCCGACATCCGGATTAACAAATTTACAGACTTTTAAGTCTTCGGCTTACTACCCTTTTTATCAAGAATTGACCCATTTGTAATTCTATCACATAACTTGTTTGTTTGATCTCAACTTCATATGAACCTAATAATATCAGTGACGTCTATCATAAAAGACTAAATTCTTGAATGTTTTACATCCTCTTAATCCATTTTCATTCATATGCTTATTTTGACCCGTTAAGGGTATTCACGCATTAATTGGTCTTGTGACTAACAAAACCATACTTCCCACTTTCATACTTGACCAAAACATTACACTAATCGAATAACTTGTTTCTAAACTACTTTTAAAGATCGATTGTCCAAAATACCCATCAAGGGCATTTGGTCAACTTTAATCCCATCAATTACGACAAAAGTCTACAACACATATCTGACCTCAAACATCGTGTTTAGTTAGTTAAAACATCATATAACTTAACCGAACTAAGAAGTGATTACGGAAATCACTTACCTTATGCGTCCGTGCTCGTATCCGATTCCTTGCCTTCTCTTGACCCGTTAACACCTCATGCTTGAGCCCGCCTCGACGTGATTCCTATACTTTCATTTCATCGAAATCACGCTCTTATTAGCATACTCATTTGTACATGTTAACAATCATATCAATCGCATAATTCACACTTAACTTTCCATAGTCCTTTCTAACAAGCATAAAACATATAGTCAACTTCATATCCTTTCCAACACATGTAATTCGTCGTGTAATAAAAATTAACGCATATTAACATAACATGTATCAAACGACTTCCTATAATCCTACCTTTACGACAACGAGTCAAATCATGTTTCATATACTTGTTGACTTCCAAAAGTCAACTATTAACCATATGTAACTATCGACTTATCAACATATGCCCGTAACATCATAATCGACTATACGGACGACATTATATACATTTTATCATACACTTGATGTACGTACTACCTTTTAAGCATAACGTACAACTTATTCATGCATAAATCTTCTAAACTCATACATAACCCCTCAAAACCTACTACTAATCATCATGTATCATTCCAAATGAACATCAAACATAACATCATCATATTCCTCCTAATTCATCTAACAAGAATTCATCATACACACATAATACATCAATCTTTCAACAAGACTTGAACATAGGTGGTGCTTTTAGTAATCATCTTCACCATAACTAACGGGTTTCACCTCTAATCATCAAATTGACGCAAACCATACATAACCCATGTTCTATACGAGGATTCTAACCCTTGCACATGATTAATTTCATATTAACTCATGATTTTGAACATAACCTACTTCACACATGATCATAAATCTTAGATTTAAGACATACCTTATGATCCCCTCGTGAAGGTGATCATTAATCCGTGTTCCTTCTTGAATTTGAGCTTCGATTCACCCTTTAATTTGGTGATTTAGTGGAACTAGGGTTTGGAGCTCTTGAGAGCTCCTGAAGCTTCAAGAACACGCACGTATGTGTGTGTATAGACCTTTTAATTAGTAGTCAACTTTCATCTGTTCCACTCTAGCCCCTCGGGTTTGCCTTTTAAAACATAACTGACACTACCTTTATCATTTAATACTTTTGACCATACCCTTAACTAGGTTAAATAGCCTAGTTATTTATTTCATGACGTGTCATTTATGAACACACGACAAATATTAACATTCAGATTTTGGGGCGTTACATGGACCCACTTCTCCCCAACATACCAGGGTTCGACACTTTCTTCCATATAACATTTCGTAAGGGGCCATTTTAATGCTCGTGTGATAGCTGTTGTTATATGAGAATTCGACCAAGGGTAGATAGACATCCCAACTACCCCCGAAGTCGATAATGCAAGCCCGTAACATATCTTCCAACGTTTGTATCGTTCTCTCACTTTGCCCATCCGTTTGTGGATGGTAAGCAGTGCTAATGAACAATTTAGTTCCCATTTGCTCTTGGAATTCGCGCCAAAATTTCGAAGTAAACCGAGTATCTCTGTCTGATACAATGAATATCGGCACTCCATGACGTGCTATTATTTCATTGGTGTACACCTCCGACATCTTCTCGGATGTATAAGTCTCACGAATCGGAATGAAGTGAGCACTTTTTGTCAATCTATCCACGACTACCCATATAGCATCAAATCTGTGATTGGTTTTGGGCAATTTGGTTAACAAATCCATCGTGATTTGTTCCCATTTCCAAACTGGGATATCCAGCGGTTGCAACTTACCATATGGCTTTTGGTGCTCCGCTTTGACTTGTAAACAAGTCAAACACTTCTCCACATATTTCACAATATCTCTTTTCATTCCGGGCCACCAATAGTTTTGTTTTAAGTCATTATACATTTTGGTCGCCCCCTGATGAATTGAATAATGAGATTTATGGGCCTCGTCAAGTAGACGCACCTTGGCCCCACACGTATTTGGAACCCAAACTCTCCCAAATCGAGTTTTCAATCCTTGGTTATTATCCTCCAGGTCTTTTAGCTGCCCAACTATCCTTTCCCTCTTCACATTTTCTTCCTTGATTGCTTCAATTTGAGATTTCCGGATTTGTTCAAGCAAACCCGATGTCACAATTAGTTGCATCGATCGTACTTGAATAGGCGTATAATCTGTCTTTCGGCTCAACGCGTCTGCCACTACATTAGCCTTCCCGGGGTGGTAATGTATTTCACAATCAAAGTCTTTGACAGTTTCTAACCACCGCCTCTGCCTCATATTTAATTCCTTCTGATCAAAGAAATACTTTAAGCTTTTATGGTCGGTAAAGATAGTGCACTTCACTCCATACAAATAATGCCTCCATATTTTCAAGGCGAACACCACTGCTGCCAACTCGAGGTCATGGGTAGGATATCTCTTCTCATGAGTCTTTAGCTGCCTCGAGGCATAGGCTATAACCTTGCCCCGTTGCATCAAAACGCAGCCAAGTCCCGAATGCGATGCATCCGAGTAAACTACCATATCCTCCGTTCCGTCCGGTAATGACAATACCGGTGCATGGGTCAATTTTTCCTTGAGCGTTTGGAACGCCCTTTCTTGATCCTCGGCCCAAATAAACTTTTCATCCTTACGGGTTAGTTTGGTCAACGGCATAGCAATTTTGGAGAAATCTTGTATGAATCTCCGATAATAACCCGCAAGCCCCAAGAAGCTTCTGATTTCCGAAGGATTCTTTGGTGGAGTCCATCTTGACACAGCTTCTATCTTTGACGGATCTACTAACACCCCGTTTTCACTAATGATGTGCCCAAGAAATTGCACCTCTCGTAACCAGAAGGCACATTTTGAGAATTTTGCATACAATTTCTCTTTCCTGAGCGTCTCCAACACTTCACGCAAATGACTTGCGTGTTCTGCTTCATTCTTGGAGTATATCAAGATGTCATCAATGAACACTATCACTGACTTGTCTAGCATGGGTTTGCAAACCCGGTTCATGAGATCCATGAAAGCCGCGGGTGCATTAGTTAACCCAAAGGACATCACGAGAAACTCGTAATGTCCGTACCGTGTACGGAAAGCCGTTTTCGGTACATCCTCCTCTTTGACTTTTAACTGATGATACCCCGATCTGAGGTCAATTTTTGAGAACCAACTTGCACCTTGTAAGTGGTCAAATAGGTCATCAATTCTTGGAAGTGGATATCGATTCTTTACCGTGAGTTTATTCAACTCCCGGTAATCAATGCACATACGCATTCTCCCGTCCTTCTTTCTCACGAATAATACTGGTGCGCCCCATGGAGACACACTTGGCCGAATAAATCCCTTGTCGAGCAATTCTTGGATTTGGGACATCAATTCTTGCAATTCTGATGGCGCTAATCGATACGGCGTCTTAGCCACAGGTTTCGCGCCCGGAATCAATTCAATTCCGAACTCTACCTCCCGTTCTGGTGGTATTCCCGGTAAATCTTCCGGAAATACATCAGCGTATTCGCGTACCACTGGTACGTCTTCAATCTTCGGCGTCTCTTTATCAGGTTCGTTTGCGTATATCATAAATGCTTTACATCCGCGCCTCATAAGTTTATGAGCTTTTAGTATTGAGCACATAACGGGACTGCCTCCTTTTTCGCCATAGATGGTAACTTGCTTTCCGCTTGGAGATGTCAATTTTATCTCCTTGCGGAAACATATCACTTCTGCATGATGTCGAGATAACCAATCCATCTCGACCACTACTTGGAATTCTCCCATTGACATGGGGATCAAGTCTATTAGATATTCCTCATCATCAATGTTTATTTTGCAGTCTCGACATACATCACATACAAGGAAACTTTTGTTATCACCTATTTCTACCTCTAATGGCATTGGCAATTTCGTTAGTACAAAAGAAGGATGTCGAATAAATCCATGTGAAACAAAGGATTTATTCGCACCCGTATCAAATAACACATGTGCGGGAATCGAGTTTATAGCAAATATACCTGAAACCACATCGGGTTCCACCTTTGCCTCGGCTGCAGTTAACTGGAAGGATCTTGCTTTTGCTCTTGGTGTCTCAGTACGTGTATCCTTGTCATCTTTCTTCCCGATCAATTCCGGACACTCCGATTTCTTGTGACCCGGCTGATAACATTTGTAACACACCGACACCTTCCCCGAGCACAACGCAGCTGTGTGCCCGGTTTTCCCACAAATAGGACACGTCTTGTCCTTAAACCGGCACTCACCCTTGTGCCCTTTCCCGCATATCTTGCAGCTTGATGACCCGCTTTTTCCTTCTTGTTTCTTTGAGGATTCGTTCGGATGTGCCTTTTTCGTCGGGCTTGGGTTGACTACCTGTGCCCTTCTTTCGCCTCTTTCTATCTGTTTCTTCAACTCTATCTCCCGTTCCCGAGCAATGTTTATAATCTCGGTGAGAGTCTCATACTTCGAAGGAGTCATAAACTCCCTATACTCGGCGCTCAGCATATTATAATAATAATATATTTTCTGCTCTTCATTCATTATGAGATCATTACAAAACTTCATTTTATCCATGAACGTTCCCGTGATTTTATCGATAGATTCACCCTTGTGTCGAAGCTGCATAAATTCTTCCTTGATTTTGTTAATGATCGCCTTGGGACTATGATGTTTAAGAAACGGCGTCTTAAACTCGTCCCATGTCATAGCCTTAGCCGCTTCACTTCCGATCTCTTTCTTCTTGTTATCCCACCAATCTTTCGCCTGACCCCTTAACTGACCCGTGCCATAAGCCACGAAGTCATCCTCATCGCATTGGGTCCTTTCAAATACTCCCTCCATATCACTTAGCCACCGTTGGCATATTATCGGGTCAACTTCCCCATTGTAGATTGGCGGTTTACACGCCATGAACTCTTTATAAGAACAAGATTTTCGTCCTCCCGACTTCTCCTTTGCTAAATTGGTATTATCCTCCAATTTCTTGATCCTTTCTTCCACCACTGATAATACCGTGTTTTGGATTTTGTCGATAAAACCCGACAAACTGTTTTCGATTGCTTTTCCTACCTCCTCAGCAATCACTTCTCTCGTTTGCTCGGTGACTCTTGGCACCGCATCATCATTACCTTTATTCGCCATCTTTAACTGAAATGTTTACATCGAGCGTTAACATTTCATCTATAACATGTGATTAATTTACTTCGGTTTATTCAAGTTCGTGACTTGTTTTCACCGTTCTTATTTAATGCACTTTCCGGGTTTGAGTGTGTTAACACACTCTTCCCATGCATGTCTATTCATTATTCCCTCTTTTTACTTAATAACTCTACTAAGAACAATTAACTCTTACCGGATGTTTGATCAAGCTTGAACCGAACACACTTGTTAACAACCTCGAGCTCTGATTACCAACTTGTAACACCCTTTTTATGATAATAGGATTACTTAATATATTACATGAGTTTATACTAAAATCCCAATTTACAAAAGATTTTCTATTCGAAATACCAAACATGATCATGTTAAGTACAAAACGAAAGTTTAAAGTAACTTCTACTAGTCAACTACCGACTAGTTTAAAACCTTAGGACATGGTTAACAATTCATTTACATCAAAATCACTGTCTAAACAAAGTTAAGTTAACGTGGAAGCTGCAAAAGACGTGTTCGGTTCTTCGACATTGCTTGACCGCCATCCGGAATCCCACCATAGTCACCTAAGGTCAAAACCACTAAAAACATTAGTTTTGGCAATGACATAATACGTATAATCAAGTTCCAGCTTTAATTTAATAAAAGAAAATAAAATTTCTAACTTTGATCCTCCCGCGTGTCGCGGCAGGAAACGTTAAATCCATCGCGACTCGCGAAGGCTTCCGCGTGTCGCGGGGGTTTTCATGTATTCCTCCGCGTGGCGCGGGGGAACACTTTTTCCAGCAGGTGCAGGTTAAATCCTGCATTTTTGCCCAGCTCCGAAAATCATCAAAATTCTAACTTTAACCGGTCATAACTTTTCACTCGCTAGTTCGTTTTAACCGATTCTTTTTCCTATGAGTCCGTAATAAAATTTCTGATTCAACCATGTAAATTTCACATCGTGGAAACCGAGATACCGACAATTGGTTCACAATTTCCTTATTTCAATTATCCAACCCATTAGTGTAAGTGCATAGCACCTCTTTTCCATTCTTAAGAACTTTTAGACATAATTACCCAATTTCCCGGGCTCACATACTTGGTGTATTCGCGCCATTCCATGGCTTTGCGTTCCCTTAGGGCTAAATACTTGTTTCTTCGGAATTCAAGCATTCCGTTTCAAACGACCCTTTTTCATTTAACATCTATTGTTTGACCCATATTCCGAGTTCTTATACTTAGATTAATATCACCAAATCATTGGTATGGTCCAATTCATCATTTAACGAAGTATGAGACTTTCAAGTCTCTATTCTCGTGATTCTTTTAAAAACATCATTTTGACCCGTTTGGCTATTTAGTGAAAACCATCTCTTCATTGACTAGCCAAACTAAATTCCAAGTCTTTACTTTGACCCGTTTGATGGTCGAGTGTACTTCGCCACTTTAACAACGCATCAAACGCATCCATTACACTACAACATCATTCACACAACAAAACTAAATATTTACACATAATTTAACGGGGCTTAAGCCACGTACCTTTAAAGCACACCTTTTCCGCGGGTATCACTTCCGGCGTGTCCACTTGACGTTCCGGATTCATTGCCTAAAGAGTTCAATTCATAACAAGATTAGAACTCTTTCATAAGCTTTAACACATTATTTCTTAACATATTTAAATCTGCGTTTTACCCAACTTTTAACATTTTAACCCTCTTTTAGGCATTTTATCAAACACCTAGCGAGTCAGATTTTTACATGATCTAAACCAAGTTCATGACTTGCGTTTATCACCCTAATTAACTTCAATTAGACTACATGTCTATATGTTAACATCAACAACTTAGAGTTTTCCTCATAATTTCAGTTTACACTAGAACAAGAGTTTTAATCCTAGTGTTCATCAAGTTCTACTAACATACTAATCACCCACTATGGTGATTTTAATCTATACAATTATCATGCAAGAATTTGACAAGAAATCGTCTAGGGTTTGTCCCTAAACCTTATATTACCTCCAATTTCGTGTTTACAACACATAATCAAGCTCAACACTCGATTTCAATCACATGCAAGAATTTGGGTTGAACTCAAATAACCTAATTTGACATACCTTATGATCCCCTTGACGAGGTGATCACGATTCCATGTTCAGATTTCGATTTTAGCTTGATTTAGGCCTTCAATTGAGAGTTTTTGTGGAAGTTAGGGTTTTTGAAAGTGAGGGTGTCGCCCCCTGTTGTTCTTGATCGACCAGAGCCCTCTAATGGGGTATTTGGTTTTGTTTTTATGAAATATTAGTAATACAAGTTTCAATTTTGACAACCTAGGCCCCTCCATTCTTATTTAGTTTATCTCTTGGCTTTTTAACTCATTCATGTGTTACTACAAGACTCCTAACTAATTGGGTTATTTATCCTAGTTAGCTTATTCTTGTTTATTTTACACTTTATAATTCTAATAATATAAAGTTTTGTATTTTCGGGATGTTACACTAAGCAGCAGGAATCCTTCGATATTCTGAAACAAAAGTTGAGCAATGCTCCAGTACTGACATTGCCTGATGGAATCGAGGAGTTTGTAGTTTATTGTGATGCATCATACACCGGGATGGGATGTGTGCTTATGTAGAAAGGCAAAGTCATTGCCTATGCTTCATGCCAGTTAAAGGTGCACGAAAAGAATTACACCACCCATGACTTCGAGTTGGGTGCCATTGTATTCGCACTAAAACTTTGGAGGCACTACTAATATGGAATTAAATTTGTGATCTATTCTGATCACAAGAGCCTTCAACATCTGTTTAATCAGAAGGACTTGAACATGAGGCAACGCCGTTGGATGGAAACTCTGAATGATTACGATTGTGAAATAAGATACCATCCCGGCAAGGCGAATGTAGTCGCCGATGCCTTGAGTCGGAAGGAAAAAGTGAAACCGATAAGAATCAATGCCAAGAGCATTGAGGTTAGGAATAGCTTGAATGAAAGGTTGTTAGCTACACAGAAAGAAGCTGCGTTGGAAGCTAACTACCCTAATGAAAAGCTTGGGGTAACCGAAGAACAGTTATCTCAGGGCAAGGACGGAATTCTGAGATTAAATGGACGAATATGGGTTCCTATTCATGGAGGACTTCGGGATGTTATCCTCCAGGAAGCCCATAGCTCTAAATATTCCGTTCATCCTGGAGCAGATAAGATGTACCAGGATCTAAGGGCAAATTTTTGGTGGATAGGCTTGAAGAAGTCTGTAGCTGCCTATGTAGCAAAATGCTTGACTTGTGCGCAAGTCAAAGCAGAACATCAAAAGCCGTCAGGTTTGCTACAACAGCCTGAACTTCCCACATGGAAGTGGGAGATGGTGACGATGGATTTCATCACCAAGTTGCCAAGAACAAGGAAAGGAAATGACACTATATGGGTGATCGTGGATACACTGACTAAGTCAGCACATTTCCTACCCATTAAGGAGACGTATAGCTCCGACATATTAGCCTAACTGTACGTAGATAAGATTGTAGCTCTACACGGCATACCAGTGTCTATTATCTCTGATAGAGATACTAGATACACGTCACATTTTTGGAAGAGTTTTCAACAATCTTTGGGCACGCGCTTAAATTTCAGTACGGCTTACCATCCTCAGACGGACGGGCAGAGTGAGCGTACAATACAAACATTGGAAGACACGCTTCGAGCATGCGTGATCGACTTAGGTGGTAACTGGGATAACCACTTGCCATTAGTCGAGTTCTCCTATAACAATAGCTACCATACAAGCATCAAGACTGCACCCTTCGAGGCCTTGTACGGTAGAAAGTGCAGAGCGCCCGTTTGTTGGGCGGAAGTTGGAGATGTCCAATTATCAGGACCGGAGATAGTCTTTGAAACGACGGACAAGATTGTCCAGATTCGTGACCGTCTCAAAGCTGCCCGAGATAGGCAGAAGAGTTACGCAGATCCAAAGCGTAAACCTCGGAAATTCGAGGTAGGGGACAAAGTGTTGCTTAAAGTATCACCCTGGAAGGGAATGATGCGTTTTGGCAAGAAAGGCAAGTTAAGCCCCAGATACATAGGACCATTCGAGATTATCGAATGTGTCGGATCAGTGGCTTACAAGTTAAATTTGCCTGTAGAGCTCAGTGGTGTTCATAATGTATTCCACATCTGCCATCTAAAGAAGTGTCTAGCTGATGAATCACTAGTCATATCACATACAGATGTACACATCGATGAGAGCTTGAAGTATGTTGAAAAACCTGTGTCGATTGAGGATCGACAGGTTAAGAAGCTTCGAAGGAAGCATGTGCCTATTGTAAAGGTCAAATGGGATGCCCGTAGAGGTCCCGAATACACGTGGGAGGTTGAGTCCACAATGAAAGAAAAATACCCTCATTTATTTCAGTAAATCTCGAGGTCGAGATTTCTTTTAAGGGGGTGAGGATGTAACACCTCGAAAATTCATGTGTAATAAAATAATGACACGTGTCATACAAGACAAAAATGTTAGAAACCCGGGTCTAGTCAAAGATGTATGGTAGGATTTAAAGCGTCGACATGTTAATTAAAATACCTCTGAACGAACAAATTATAAATCCCAAGACCCTGAATTATTGAAAACATCTGATATTCTAAAACCCGGTAAATACTAACAATAATGGATCCATATTTTCATGAGTGGGATCCTACGAAGAAAAAGCATGACAACCCTTCGTTTACGACTTTTTGATAATGTCCAAGACAAATGTACTGCATTAAAGGGATCTAAACTATTCAAGGTACTTTGTAGGAGGCCCCATTCTGAATAATTCACGTCCAAAAATTGTTATACACCACTTGCCCTTTCAAAGCTTGAACGAACAACATTTTTTGGTTTATGCTAAAGGCTTGTGCACCGCAAGGACATACCTTACGGTGCGCAAGGGATTGCCCAGCGACCAGAAAACTGACAGATGGCTGTTTTGAGCTTTTAACCGACTTTGATTGATATTTTGTGCATTCATGCGCGCCCCCTACAAGTTTTTAGACTCTAGAAACACCTGTTGATGATCAAAGACCCTTGGTAGAGTGATTTGTCATGTTTACAAGCCATTAAAATTACTATAAAAGGGCTTTCATGGTTGCATTCATTCCCCATCCATTCCTGATCATTTCTGGAGCACAAGAGCACCTTCCAAGCCTTCCTAATCGATCATTAGACACTTGTAAGTATGCTTAACCTTCTTGATTTGAGTTTAGCTTAGTTATTTAGCTAAAAGTCAAACCGTCGTAATTACGGTTTGACTTCGAGATTAATTATTAATGGCTCAGTCAAATCTCGAATTAAAAGTACCTTTAAGTAGGTAAGTATGTGGGTAATAAACCCTTAAAAGGGTACTCACCGATTCCCGTCCTAACTAGGTCGTTTGTCGGGTCAAATGTGATGATAAAAAGTCAACAGAAATGTAATTTGCGATTTAATACACAATTAACAATGTAAAAGGCGTATAACCTATTTTATCATTTGTATAACATAATAATATGTATAAGGACTAGTCTAAACATGTTTGATCCGACAATGTTTCAGTTTTGATCGATTAGGAACCGAAAGGCGCATAGTTTGACATTTGCCTTGACTTCGGTTCTGACCCGATTTTGATAGGTTTAGACATGCCTTAAAGTTCCATTAGGACCTAGTTACATGATTGTATAACCCTCTGCGTTTATACCACTCGAATCCCTAATTGTCCGACGTTTCCGTTAATTGCTTAAATATGGACCATAATGCCCTTATGTCTATAAAACGAGAATTTTGGAAATGTGAAAAGACAATAATCTTTGCTACTGATTAATATGCATGTCCGTAAATTTTCACGTCAATTGGAGGTCTAGATTAGGAGTTATGCTCAATGACGTAATTAGAAAGCTTTTTACTAGTTAAACGGCGTCATTTAGCGTAAAGCCTATCTAAACCCAATTTTTGACACCAAACCTTTTACCCACTAATGTAATATAATATTTTGGGATTTTTGAAGATTTTTAATTATTTTTAAACTGATCATAAGCTAGGATTAGTGCCTTGATTCGGTAAATACCGATTTTACCCTTTTCGGCCATAAAATGAGTTTTACAAGTCCTTTTGCTACCAATACAATTGCTACTGATTTAAATAATAAATGAAGTGTTTTGAACCTTATGAACTGACTTGGAAACTCAGATTCCTATTTTAACCCGTAAATCGCTTAAAACGACTTTATAAGCGTATTAAGCGCATAGTAAGGGTTTAAAACCATTTTGTCACAAAGGACTTAACACCAACTGATATGAACTGTTAAGATAAGTCATTTTACTGATTAATTCAGACCCGAATCACAGAAGCTTAATTAATCCCTTTTATAATCTTTAAAGTGACCAAAATACCCCTACGGGGCTTAATTATAGGTTAAACTCGATTTGGGCATAATGGAAGGTATCCTACTGATATCACAACATATTTAAGGCATGTTAACTTAGGAAACCTGTTTAGGACTCTTATGGTTACCCGTTACGCTTCGTGCGCTTTCGGTTCGGTTTATGTAACTAGTTTACATAAATTAGCCGAAACGGGTCAAACCTTATCGGTTTTATCTCAAAATCCAGAATGTGTATAATATACCCATATTAAGCAAGTCTTCAAACTTGTCGGGTCTAAATCACATTCTATTCCGGTCTTCGCTTAAATCGTGCGTACGAAGCATATCTTTAAAACTAACCGGTCTAAGCTTAAGCTTAACTAAAGACCCGTTAGGATTCTAATAGGTTATTATAAACCTTCGTTTCAGATTAGGAGGACCAGTAAAAGCTACTTGCATTTGCTGATTGTGATTATTACTTTGCTTAGGTAAATACTTTTAACTTATTTTTCCTATACGGGCTTGGGGTATGGTATATAAAATACCACTTGGTCCGGCATTGAATCTTTAATCAAATAGAGGTTAAATCATTGATATGCTTCGTTTTGAAATGTTTTGTTTGCTTAAAGCCTTTGGGGGATTAATGACCATTTCCCGAATATCCTTGGCATCATCTTACGAGATGGCCACGACCTAAGCACGGGGTGTAGGCGTACACCCGTTAGTGCCAAAATGCATAATGTGGTGTCTCTATTGATTTTTAACCCGGTCTACGGATCGGGCTACTGAACGCATAAGAAACATGTAATTCGTTTACAAGTATTATATTCATATAATTATCCCAAGTTATAAAAAGTTTGTGCCACGAGCATTCAAATCAATCATTTTAAACCCTTTTCAAAATGAGTCGGTTGAATGTATTTACCAGTGTAAACTGACGTATTTTCCCAAAACGATTAAATGCAGGTACTACTCGTAATAGGCTGGATTTCCTCCTTAGCATCAATAAAGAGTCTCGCAAGCTTAAGATGCCTACGTCTGTTGAACTACTATTTCCTATTTATTTTCGATTCTTCTGTGGATTATTTTCGACTGTTGTGATACATGATATTACAATTATATTCAGTTGAAATTTATCTTTCATTTTGCTTCCGCTGTGCATTTAATTATTGTGTTGTTTGACTATTATGTTGCCAACCACGTCACGATTGTCACACCCCAACCGATGGCGGAATCATCGGGGCATGGCACTGAGCGAAACAGATTGTCCAGAAGTTTCCATAACAACTATCGTTACCATTCGAATTAAATAATACGTTCCATACCGTATCTCAAACAGTTAAACAATTATTACAGACAAACATTAAGACAAATACTCTGTTCTGACAACTCAGATTTAAACATAACTAATTTATTTGTTGGTTTCTAGGACTCCTTCCCTAGCCTCAATTTCATCACCAGCAAGCTAAGCACGGAAACAACCTAAGCACCTGTCACATACGTTAAAATAAAGTCAATACATATAATGTAAAGGTGAGCATACAAGTTTGATAATAGCATATAGAGTTCGGATTCGTTTACGCATAACCAGCACGTACACATAGTGAAATGAAGCACGTTAGTTATCGACATAGATCCATCAATACCAATGACTGCGAGTTGACTGCCCGAGGCATTTCGCAATACATGATTACCACCGTAATCCATGCAAGTAAAAGATCCTTAACAACCCCCGTGTGAACGGGTGCTGAGTCCAAACTATAGTACTATCGTTGCTAAGGCAGGTAGACAGCATTCCATGTGTAAACATAACAAACAAGCATTCATGAGCCACGTATAACATGCATTAACGGTTAGCGTTCAAAAAGCTTGAGTAGTGTGATAATTGTAGTTTGAATATTCGTGACGTATGTAACACCCAAAAGTGCTAAAAGCAAAAAGGGATCGAGTATACTCACAGCGATTATTGGATTGAAGGGAGCGCTTAGCGAGTACGGTTAGCCTGAATAGATTCGATAGCGTAACGATAAGTGGCACGTAAAACAGTATAGAGTGGGAGTGGGTAGGATGACTGATCGTGCGGATTAGTCATCCGTGCGGACTAGTTATCCGTGCGGATTGGTCATCCATGCGGATTAGGTATTCGTGCGGATTGGTCATCCATGCGGATTAGCAATCCGTGCGATTGGTCATCCGTGCGGATTAGTTACTCGTGCGGATAACTTGTCCGTGTGGATAACTATTCGAGTGGGTTGTTTATTCCTATTCTAAGGATGTGTTTATGTATGATGGCGTGTCCTTTGAAGTTTTCGTTGTAGCATTTAGAAAACATTTAAGTATCTCTACCCTTCAAGCCGGTCGCGCGGACGACAGTCCGTCCGGATGGGTCATCCGTGCGGACAACGATAATTCGTCCGGATAGTCTGTCCGTGCGGACGGCGACAATCCGTCCGGATAGTCTGTCCGTGTGGACAGATGGTCCGTGCGGATGATCATGTTGTGAATTGTTTAGGGTCTTAGTATCTCATGATCCGAAGAGTAGTCCATTCAGAGCGTTGTCCGTGCGGACTATTCATTCGTCGATACTCAAACCTTGTTTGGTTGTGGAATCACCCTAGCTTGATCATATTGGAATCACCCTAGCTTGACCGTTCACCTTAGAATCGGTTGTACTCTTACCCACATGACTAAGCCGGCCAGGAATCACCCTAGCTTGACCGTTCAGCGGCTCAGAATGGTCATTCTGGTTTAACCCGAATCAGGTGTCTTGTAGGTAGAATCCGGATCTAGGACTAGTGCATCACTAATATTGAGTAGAAGACTAGAACTGACCCGATTCTAACCGTTTTTTAGGGTAAAAGGGGAGAAGGCTTGTGTTTGTTTCTTTCAACTCTTTTATCCTTTGAAAAGTTCAGATTTTAGGTGAAGTTGTTGTGAAATCTTGTGGAAACCGTTCAGATCCGAGTTATTCTTGGTGGAATGAGGTCAAGCTTGAAGTTCATGAGAACTTCATGATGACGTCACCCTAGAACACCTTAAATCTTGATGATTACATGGTT
This sequence comes from Helianthus tuberosus, assembly GCA_030545235.1. Taxonomy (NCBI): domain Eukaryota; kingdom Viridiplantae; phylum Streptophyta; class Magnoliopsida; order Asterales; family Asteraceae; genus Helianthus; species Helianthus tuberosus. The sequence goes on from CM060427.1 coordinate 121,429,112, forward strand.
AAAAGTTGAGATTTGAAAGATAGAAAGGTGTAGATGTGTGTATAGATCAAGAATGTACAAGATTTAGGGTGAGATCTTACCTGGATTGAGAGAAATCGAAGAAAAGGTGAAGAAAGGGTGCAGGTCGGACGTCACTTGCCAAAAGTGGAAGGTTTGGAGAGTGACCCGTGTATTTATAGGATGCCAAAAGGGGAAAGGGTCGTCCGTGCGGATTGCACGTCGCCCGGATTGGTTATCCGTGCGGATGGCCTGTCCGTGCGGATGGGCTATCCGTGCGGATTGACTGTCCGTGCGGATGGACGCCTGAGTGGTGCGTTCGGTGCGACGATCTTTTGACGTTTCGGTTTCGATTGCGAGCGGTTCGATAGGGTTTCCTAGTCAAATTACTTTGAGTCCCAACTACTTCGTATATAACATGGTTCGATTCGGAATTCGGGTTCGAGTTCGATTATATTCGAGTTAGATTTCGAGTTTCGATTGAGTTCGCTTGATTACCACAACGTAACGTAAAATAAACATGCACAGGTAACACGTAAGGCACACACACACGTATATGCAATAAGTAAAACACACTGTTCGAGTTGCGATTCGATGTCGATTTGATTAGCATAGCTTGATTATTAGTTGATTAACTTTATCGCATTGTTACTGCCTACAATTCACAGTCGTAGGTTGATTGAAATACGATTAACACAATTCGATTATTGCAGTGAACAACACATACTCAACATAATATAAATAAAATAAAAACATTTCTACAAGTCAAGTTGCGCGAAATCGGTCGTTGACTTTGACCTTGACTTTGACTTTCTCTTGCGAAAACACAGCCTCCTCTTGTTTAGGGAATTTCGTCCCGAAATTAAGCTGGAAGCCGTAACCAAGCCATGAATCACGTGTGAGAACTTTTGTTTGGACCGGTTTTGGCTCTGAAACGATTGCTTGTGACACGGAATCCGTGCACGTACGTGACCAAAGCGGATTGTTATTCGTGTGAGTGGGACTACTGTCCGTGCGAGTAACCATAACAGTAGCAACATTCAACATGTTTCTACAACTTTTTCGATCAAAATCTTAGATTTCTCTCAAACGGCTTTGAAGCACTAGGACATACTATAATCGGTAATTCCATAGATTGATATAAGATCGTACAAAGCACAAGAATTACACCGTCACTTTCTCTCTCTAGCTTTTCTATTTAAACAACTGCGGGTACTTAGCCTTCATATCGCTCTCGAGTTCCCAAGTGAACTCTGCGCCTCGTTTGCCTTCCCATCGGACTTTCACAATGGGAATGCGCGAGCGCCTGAGCTGCTTGGTTTGGCGATCCATGATTTCGACAGGATTTTCCACGAAGTGTAATGTTTCGTTCACTTGTAGATCGTCTAGAGAGACGTGTAAATCATGGTCGGCGATGCACTTCCGGAGGTTGGACACGTGGAAAGTCGGGTGGATGTTGCTAAGTTCCTCCGGTAATTCGAGTCTGTAGGCGACTTTTCCGATCCTTTCCAGAGTCTTAAAAGGTCCAACATATCGAGGCGCGAGTTTCCCTTTCTTGCCGAATCGGACCACACCCTTCCAAGGGGATACCTTTAAGAGTACGTGGTCCCCAACGCCAAATTCACAGGGCTTACGCTTTTTATCGGCGTAAACTTTCTGTCGATCCCGAGCTTTCGCCAGGTTGTCTCGAATTTGGAAAATTTTGTCTGTCGTTTCTTGTAGCAGCTCCGGACCGGTTAGTTGCGAGTGACCGATCTCATGCCACACAATAGGCGATCGACATCTTCTTCCGTATAAGGCCTCGAAAGGTGCCATCTGGATGCTAGCCTGGTAGCTGTTGTTATATGAGAATTCGACCAACGGCAGGTGTTTATCCCAATTACCACCGAAGTCTAGAACACACGAACGGAGCATGTCTTCAAGAGTACGAATCGTTCTTTCAGTCTGACCGTCGGTTTGTGGGTGGAAAGCGGTACTTAGATTAAGCGTTGTACCGAGTGCCGTTTGAAACGTTTCCCACAATCGTGAAGTAAACCGGGCATCACGGTCAGAGATGATGTCACGAGGCGTTCCATGATTACAAATGATCTCGTCGGTGTAGATTCGGGCTAATCGTTCTACCTTATAGTCTTCTCGTATTGGCAGAAAGTGAGCTGATTTAGTCAAACGGTCAACAACAACCCAAATGCTGTCGTGACCGGATGACGTGGTTGGAAGCTTGGTTACGAAATCCATAGCTATACTCTCCCACTTCCACATGGGAATTGTGGTTGTTCGAGCAAGCCAGATGGTCTTTGATGTTCAGCCTTGACCCTAGCACAAGTTAAGCATTTTCCGACGTAGAGGGCGATATCCCTTTTCATACCCGGCCACCAGTACTTGTAACGAAGATCCTGGTACATTTTGTCAGCACCGGGGTGAACTGAGTAGCGGGATTTATGGGCTTCGTCCATGATAATCTGTTGCAAATTGGTTCGCTTGGGAATCCAAATTCGGTCTAAGAAGTGGAATATCCCATTCGATTTGCTCACAAGTTGGGCTCCATCGTGGTAGATTCGTTCCTTCTTCAAGGTGCGTTCGTTGAAACACGCATGTTGAGCGTCGCGGATGAGAGTTTCAAGGTTGTGCTGGGCTTGAACATTACGAGTGCTAAGCAAATAGCTCCGTCTGCTAAGTGCGTCGGCAACAACATTTGCCTTGCCTGGGTGATAACGAATCTCACAGTCGTAATCGTTGAGAAGTTCTACCCATCGGCGTTGACGCATATTAAGTTCCTTCTGATTAAAGATTTGTTGTAGGCTCCTATGATCGGTGAAGATCGTACACTTGGTACCGTACAGGTAGTGTCGCCAAATCTTTAATGCAAAAACAATCGCGCCTAGCTCGAGATCGTGGGTTGTATAGTTCTTCTCGTGGATTTTGAGCTGACGAGAAGCGTAAGCTATGACCTTGTCCCGTTGCATGAGAACACAACCCAAGACCAATGTTGGAAGCATCACAGTAGACAATGAAATCATCGTTTTCGTCTGGCAACGTGAGAACAGGAGCGTTGCAAAGCATGTGTTTGAGGGTTCGAAAGGCAGACTCTTGTTTGGTTCCCCAGACAAAAGGCTGATCCTTATGCGTAAGGGAGGTAAGTGGTACAGCAATCTTTGAGAATCCTTCAATAAATCGTCGATAATAGCCTGCCAGTCCGAGAAAGGAGCGGACTTCAGACGGGTTCTTAGGTGTAACCCAGCCCTTGACAGCCTCAATCTTCGCAGGATCGACGTGAATACCTTGACTATTAACAATGTGACCTAGAAATTGAACTTCCCCTAACCAAAATTCGCACTTGGAGAACTTGGCATAGAGTTGGTTCCCCTGGAGTAACTCGAGAACCAAACGTAGATGTTGCGCGTGTTCGGATTTCGATTTGGAATAGATCAAGTCATCGTCGATGAATACGATGACGAAACGGTCGAGGTATGGTTTACACACGCGATTCATCAGATCCATGAAAACCGCTGGTGCGTTGGTTAGGCCAAAAGGCATGACAACGAATTCGTAATGGCCGTATCGAGTGCGAAACACGGTTTTGGGTATATCCTCCTCTTGGATGCGTAGCTGATGGTAACCTGAACGTAGATCGATCTTCGAGAAACATGTAGCGCCTTGTAGTTGATCAAACAAATCGTCGATACGAGGCAGAGGGTAGCGGTTCTTGATAGTCAACTTATTCAATTCCCGGTAGTCGATGCACATCCGGAACGACCCATCCTTCTTTTTGACGAAAAGGACTGGCGCGCCCCAAGGTGAGGTGCTCGGGCGAATGAAGCCTTTTTCAAGTAATTCCTGGAGTTGGGTTGAGAGTTCGCGCATTTCGGACGGCGCGAGTCGATAAGGAGCTTTGGCAATAGGATTAGCTCCAGGAATGAGGTCAATAGGAAAGTCGATATCACGACTTGGCGGTAGTCCGGGAAGGTCCTCTGGAAAAACTTGAGGGAATTATCGAACCACAGGAACGTCTTTCACTTCCTTCTTCTCTTTCTTTTCCTTCTCCGCTGCTACGACGTTAGCCAAGAAAACTCTGTATTCCTTGCGGAGATACTTGCTAGCTTGGAGGCATGACATAAGCTTGAGACCTTTCGAAGTAGTATCACCATAAACACACAATAAATCACCGTTCGCGAGCGAAAAACGAATCATTTTGTCGAAGCACACAACTTCAGCATGGTTTTCTCGAAGAAAGTCAATGCCTACTATGACGTCAAAGCTTCCGAGTTGCATTGGAATAAGGTCGATTGGGAAGATGTGATTGTTGAGCTCAAGAGTACAATCACGGATAACAGAATTAACAGCGATGGTTCTTCCGGTAGCGACTTTTACGTCGAACTTCGAGGATAGTTGGGAACGTTTACGACTAAGGAGTTTCTCAAATTCGAGCGACACAAAGCAATTATCGGCTCCAGTATCAAACAAACATGAAGCATAAATACCATTCACAAGGAACGTACCATTGACCATGTTGTTGTCGGCCTGGGCTTGACGCACGTTGAGATTGAAAGTTCTGGCGCGTGCGGCCTGTTGTTGCTGTTGCTGTTGTTGCTGCTGTTGCTGAGGTTCTTGTTTCACAACCCTGTTTGGGCACACGTTGGCGAAATGGTTCGGGTCGCCACATGAGAAGCAGGCTCTGGCTTTGACTGCGGGTGCCGGAGGGGCTTGCTGACCCTGTGGGGCAGTGAGGAGAGCTTCATTGGCAGGAGCTTAACGAATACGGCAGTTGGCAGTAAAGTGGCCGTATACATTGCAATGAGCACAGAAGCGGCATTGAATAGCAGTCAGGTGGTGGTAGGTGCAAGTAGGGCAGAGCGGGTGTGGCCCAGTGTATGCACGCTTTGCAGGCGGTGCATTGGCCACAGGCGCCGCTACTTGACGCTGTTGGGCAGGTACAGCTTGAATCGGTGCAGCAGTAATCGCACAGTTCTTGTTGGTGGAGCTGTTCTTTCTCTTATTCTTTCTCTTGTTGTTTGATGAGGTGGGTTCAGCAGTTGGTGCGGTAGCGGTAGCTTGATGTAGATGCTTGGAAGTCTTATCCCATACCCCAGCCTTAACCCGTTTGTCGTTGATCTCAGCGGCCAACAGATAAGTTTCCTCGATCGTTGTAGTCTTAGCCGCTTGCACGAAATCAGCAACGCAGTTGGGCAAGGCTCGGAGATACTTCTTGATGGTCATGTCGGGAGTCTTGACTTGGTCGGGACAGATAATGCTGAGCTGTTTGAAACGAGCAGTGAGAGCAGCATTATCACCCTCGTGCTGGTGTATGTGCCAAAATTCATCTTCAAGCTTTTGACGTTCGTGAGGAGGGCAGAATTCCTCTAGCATGACTTCCTTGAGCTCGTCCCACGACAGACCGTAGGCTGCATCATTCCCTTGCTTGTTCCTCTCGGCCGTCCACCGGTCTAGAGCACGGGACTGAAAGACGCCGGTAGCGTTCAGAGTTCGAAGGTCATCAGGGCAACCACTTTGTCGCAGAGTAATATCGATAGAGTCAAACCAGTGGAATAGTGCAGTAGGACCTCCTTCGTCTGTGAATTCTTTTGGCCCACACGACTTGAATTGTTTGAAACTGAAAGGCCTTGCGGTAGCTTTGGGAGCTTTAATTCTCGATTCCTCGGATGATTTGCTGGCATTCTCATAAACATCACTCACGGCCTTTGCTACGCTTTTTGCGATGATGGAAGCAAGGCGTTTGTCCCTCTTTTCCTGACGAGAGAGTGCATGACGGGATCCAGACGACATTGTCTGCAAGAGACATCGCCACGGAACTCAACACATTGTATTCGAATCTCACCTCACACGTCTACTACTTACTAAAGCGCATGAACACGTATAATTACGGAAGTACTTAACATGAAGTCACATAATCACATAAGAACATAGGGCACATAGTCACAAAATTCCTAAATACGTAGAGCAAAGAAGCGTTTTCACACAAGAGGCGGTCAGAATACAGAAACCTATCATTCAAAGCTCGCGAGTGTTCGAATAGAGTATAGTGCGAGCGATTTGAGGTAGAATAGCAGTGCGAGTCGTGTGTGTCGATTGAAGTAGATGCACAAATCGATTAATTCTTCAAAATTTAGCGCATAAACAGGTAGAAGCACATAAAAACACATAAAATCGACAAATTATCAAAGTCAGCAATAGCGGCTTGGATTTGAAACACATAAAATCGAGGGAGAGATAGATTGTCTGCGGCTAGTAGACTTCGATTAACCAAAGTAATTCAACTATTCACAAGGACCCGCTGTACACGTTTGACCTCCAGGAGCATGCCCTTGCCTCGATTCTTGGGCGTTGGCACACATCCCGTTGGTTCCATCGTGTCTTCAGATCGTTGGAGTCCGTCGAATCTTTGGTGGGAGTTTTGTAAATGCTCAGAACAAGTCGTCAAGGTTAGGGTTTCACCCCTGGCTTAACAACTTTGTCCCTATTTTGATAAAATAGAGGAGATTATTCATCAAAATATGGGTTTCACCCCTAGTTTGGTATAATTTCCTCGTTTGTAGTTAAAATACGGGTCGAGTAAACAACTTTAGTCGAGAGTTTGCGGTTTTCACACCTATTCTCGGCCTTATTGCCCACTCATAGTTGAAAATTCGAGTACAGTGATAGTGTAGAATAAGCAAGGATATCGAGTGTTAGTAACTCATGCGAAATCCCCTTAACGGATACGCACAATTTGGTCTGTTGGTTCTTAACTATAGACCAGGTCTCTAAGACTTCAACTCGGACTAGGTCGAGTCTTGCCTAATTCCCTATAGTTATGGCTCTGATACCAATCTGTCACACCCCAACCGATGGCGGAATCATCGGGGCATGGCACTGAGCGAAACAGATTGTCCAGAAGTTTCCATAACAACTATCGTTACCATTCGATTTAAATAATACGTCCCATACCGTATCTCAAACAATTAAACAATTATTACAGACAAACATTAAGACAAATACTCTGTTCCGACAACTCAGATTTAAACATAACTAATTTATTTGTTGGTTTCTAGGACTCCTTCCCTAGCCTCAATTTCATCACCAGCAAGCTAAGCACGGAAACAACCTAAGCACCTGTCACATACGTTAAAATAAAGTCAATACATATAATGTAAAGGTGAGCATACAAGTTTGATAATAGCATATAGAGTTCGGATTCGTTTACGCATAACCAGCACGTACACATAGTGAAATGAAGCACGTTAGTTATCGACATAGATCCATCAATACCAATGACTGCGAGTTGACTGCTCGAGGCAGTTCGCAATACATGATTACCACCGTAATCCATGCAAGTAAAAGATCCTTAACAACCCCCGTGTGAACGGGTGCTGAGTCCAAACTATAGTACTATCGTTGCTAAGGCAGGTAGACATCATTCCATGTGTAAACATAACAAACAAGCATTCATAAGCCACGTATAACATGCATTAACGGTTAGCGTTCAAATAGCTTGAGTAGTGTGATAATTGTAGTTTGAATATTCGTGACGTATGTAACACCCAAAAGTGCTAAAAGCAAAAAGGGATCGAGTATACTCACAACGATTATTGGATTGAAGGGAGCGCTTAGCGAGTACGGTTAGCCTGAATAGATTCGATAGCATAACGATAAGTGGCACGTAAAATAGTACAGAGTGGGAGTGGGTAGGATGACTGATCGTGCGGATTAGTCATCCGTGCGGACTAGTTATCCGTGCGGATTGGTCATCCGTGCGGATTAGTTATTCGTGCGGATTGGTCATCCGTGCAGATTAGCAATCCGTGCGATTGGTCATCTGTGCGGATTAGGAATCCGTGCGGATTAGCAATCCGTGCGAATGGTAATCCGTCCGGATTAGTCATCCGTGCAGATTAGTTACTCGTGCGGATAACTTGTCCGTGTGGATAACTATTCGAGTGGGTTGTTTATTCCTATTCTAAGGATGTGTTTATGTATGATGGCTTGTCCTTTGAAGTTTTCGTTGTAGCATCTAGAAAACAATTAAGTATCTCTACCCTTCAAGCCGGTCGCGCGGACGACAGTCCGTCCGGATGGGTCATCCGTGCGGACAACGATAATTCGTCCAGATAGTCTGTCCGTGCAGACGGCGACAATCCGTCTGGATAGTCTGTCCGTGCGGACAGATGGTCCGTGCGGATGATGATGTTGTGAATTGTTTAGGTTCTTAGTATCTCATGATCCGAAGAGTAGTCCATTCAGAGCGTTGTCCGTGTGGACTATTCATTCGTCGATACTCAAACCTTGTTTGGTTGTGGAATCACCCTAGCTTGATCATGTTGGAATCACCCTAGCTTGACCGTTCACCTTAGAATCGGTTGTACTCTTACCCACATGACTAAGCCGGCCAGGAATCACCCTAGCTTGACCGTTCAGCGGCTCAGAATGGTCATTCTGGTTTAACCCGAATCAGGTGTCTTGTAGGTAGAATCCGGATCTAGGACTAGTGCATCACTAATATTGAGTAGAAGACTAGAACTGACCCGATTCTAACCGTTTTTTAGGGTAAAAGGGGAGAAGGCTTGTGTTTGTTTCTTTCAACTCTTTTATCCTTAGAAAACTTCAGATTTTAGGTGAAGTTGTTGTGAAACCTTGTGGAAACCGTTCAGATCCGAGTTATTCTTGGTGGAATGAGGTCAAGCTTGAAGTTCATGAGAACTTCGTGATGACGTCACCCTAGAACACCTCAAATCTTGATGATTTCATGGTTAAAAGTTGAGATTTGAAAGATAGAAAGGTGTAGATGTGTGTATAGATCAAGAATGTACAAGATTTAGGGCGAGATCTTACCTGGATTGAGAGAAATCGAAGAAAAGGTGAAGAAAGGGTGCAGGTCGGACGTCACTTGCCAAAAGTGGAAGGTTTGGAGAGTGACCCGTGTATTTATAGGATGCCAAAAGGGGAAAGGGTCGTCCGTGCGGATTGCACGTCGCCCGGATTGGTTATCCGTGCGGATGGCCTGTCCGTGCGGATGGGCTATCCGTGCGGATTGACTGTCCGTGCGGATGGACGCCTGAGTGGTGCGTTCGGTGCGACGATCTTTTGACGTTTCGGTTTCGATTGCGAGCGGTTCGATAGGGTTTACTAGTCAAATTACTTTGAGTCCCAACTACTTCGTATATAACATGGTTCGATTCGGAATTCGGGTTCGAGTTCGATTATATTTGAGTTAGATTTCGAGTTTCGATTGAGTTCGCTTGATTACCACAACGTAACGTAAAATAAACATGCACAGGTAACACGTAAGGCACACACACACACGTATATGCAATAAGTAAAACACACAGTTCGAGTTGCGATTCGATGTCGATTTGATTAGCATAGCTTGATTATTAGTTGATTAACTTTATCGCATTGTTACTGCCTACAATTCACAGTCGTAGGTCGATTGAAATACGATTAACACGATTCGATTATTGGAATGAACAACACTTACTCCACATAATCTAAATAAAATAAAAACATTTCTACAAGTCAAGTTGCGCGAAATCGGTCGTTGACTTTGACCTTGACTTTGACTTTCTCTTGCGAAAACACGGGGTGTTACAGCCTACTCTTGTTTAGGGAATTTCGTCCCGAAATTAAGCTGGAAGCCGTAACCAAGCCATGAATCACGTGTGAGAACTTTTGTTTGGACCGGTTTTGGCTCTGAAACGATTGCTTGTGACACGGAATCCGTGCACGTACGTGACCAAAGCGGATTGTTATTCGTGTGAGTGGGACTACTGTCCGTGCGAGTAACCATAACAGTAGCAACATTCAACATGTTTCTACAACTTTTTCGATCAAAATCTTAGATTTCTCTCAAACGGCTTTGAAGCACTAGGACATACTATAATCGGTAATTCCATAGATTGATATAAGATCGTACAAAGCACAAGAATTACACCATCACTTTCTCTCTCTAGCTTTTCTATTTAAACAACTGCGGGTACTTTAGGGTTGAAATTGAACCGCTTTGACCCGAACTGTTTCGAATCGAACCGTTTCGACGCGAACCGTTTCGACCGATACCGTTTCGAACCGAACAAAATTGCCCATTGATGTACAATCTCTTTAAAAAATAATTTAACCAACCCGACCCGAAACCCGCTCTGACCTGAACCCGTTCCGACCCGTTTTGACCCATTACCCGACCCGACCCGACCCAACCCGACCCGTTTGCCAGGTCTACTTGTAGCTTAGCGGACATGATTGATTCGGATAAAGGAAATGGTGGCTATGCTTGGAGTTGGGTTAGACAACCAGAGTCTGTTATTGAGCTTAAGGAATGACAGGAATGTCAAGACGCTATCAACGGGGTGAGATTGTCCAATGATAAGGATACGTGGAAATGGAATGATGGAAGTCAGAAAGGTTTCTTGGTGAATAAATTGAAAAAGTCGTTAATCAAGGACATGAGAAATAGTCATCTCCCTATTTTCGGTTTGTGCAAATGGGTGGCTCTCAAATGTAACATAATTGCGTGGAGAGGTAACTTAGATAGTCTTGCTACTAGAGTTATTTGAGACAAAAGAATGTGGATATTACCTCGGTCACATGCCCTTTCTGTACAGTACGAGGAAACAGTGGATCATTTATCCACTGCTTGTTCGGTGGATATTAGGGTGTGGGCGGCTGTTAATGCGTGGTGCAACATTCCACCGATCTTCGCTTTCGAGTTCAATGATTTAATAGATTCTCATAACTCTATACAGGTTTGGAAGAAAGCAAAAAAGATTATCCTGGGTTTGGTTATAATTTCGTGTTGGTGTATTTGGAAAGGGAGGAACGATTTGGTCTTCAATAAGATCAGGAGAAGCCCGCAAGAAATTATAGCAGAGATTAAATCGAGAGGTTTTGGGTGGTTTAAAAATAGATCATCTTGTAAAAATATTAGTTGGAAGGAATGGTGTAAATATACTATGTATATGTTGTAAGTTTTGGCCCTTTTCCCGTTTGGGTTGGAGGTCTTTTGTTGTTTGGCCTTTTACCCGTTTGGGTTGGAGGATGTTTTGTTGAAGTTTTAATTTCAAAAAAAAAAAAAGAAAGAAATTTCAATTTCCAACATATACAAACACAAGTTTGCAGATGTCGGTGGGAATAGGAAAAGCAAATGATTGGCAAAAATGCCGGCTAGGTTTATTTTTTTTTCTTTACATAAAATAGTTATTTATAACTCCTGTCAAATTACGATTTTATCCTCTGTTTAAAATTACGATATTGCCTCCAGTTTGAATTTAAATTTAATGGCAGGGAATAGTATCACCCTGCTATTGGTTCAAATGGTCGGTCACCTCTCCCTCATTGGACCTATCAATTTATTATTTTATACACACTTTAAAACTACGTTTTTGCCCTGCAATAGTGTTTCTCTCCCATTGGTTCAAATTGGCGGCGAACAATACCTATTGGATCACCCAGTTTATTATTTTATATCCACTTTAAAATTACGTTTTTGCCCCCAGTTAAAAATAAAGTTTTGTCTCAACTTCAAAATACATTTACCCTTTTGCCCCGAGCTAAAAAATACGATTTCGCCCTCGGTAAAAAAATTACGCTTTTACCCTCAGCCAAAATTACGTTTTCGCCCCAGTTCAAAATAAAATTTTGTTTTCCCCTGGCTTAAAATTACGAATTTACACCAATTTATTATTTTATACCTACTTTAACATTACGGTTTTGCCCACAGTTTAAAATTACGTATTTTCCCCCAGTTCAAAATAAATTTATGCTTTTGCCCCTAGCTAAAATTTACGAATTTCCCCTCGGTTCAAAATTACAATATCACCCTCAATTCAAAATTACGTTTTTGCCCCTGGTGCAAAATAAAATTATGGTTTTCCTAACACTCTTTTAACTTTTGATTTCTAGCAAAACTATAGTGCTGTTTTTTTAATTGGTTGAGAATTATTCGACCATCACCCCGCAACGCGGGCGGGGCATCACCTATTTTATTTACATTTACATTTACAACATATACATTCTCAAGATGGGTAATAGTGCTTTTCAATGATTGGGTGAAATGAGCGGCAAAAGGAACAGTGCCAGGCGGCTGCCTGGCACTCCCCTATTCAACTAATTTACAATTTTATTCCATTTTAAAATTAAGGTTTTGCCATTACTTCAAAATTATGTTTTTACCCCAACTTAAATTTAAAATCACGATTTTGCTCCCAGCTAAAAATTTCAACTTTGCCCTTGGTTCAAAATTACGATTTTGCCCTTGGTTCAAAATTACGATTTTGCCCCGTTTAAATTTACACTTCGTCATTAGTTTTTTTTCCTTAAATTACGATTTTCCCATCAGTAAAAAAATATGTTTTTACCCACACTTAAAAATAAATTTATGCTTTTGCTCCCAGTTAAAAATTTCAATTTTCCCATCGGTTCAAAATTATGATTTTGCCCCGTTTAAATTTCTAGTTTTACCATTAGCTTTTTTCTCGCAGTCAAGTTACGATTTTGCTTTCAACTTAAATTTACATTTTCTACATCGTTTTTGTTTGTTTTCCTGGTTAAATAACAATTTTGCCCTTACTGTAAAATTACAGTCATGTCGGTAGCTGCCTGGCACTCCCTCATTGGTCCATTTAATTTACGATTTTATCACTGAATTAAAATTATGATTTCGCACTCAGTTCAAAATTACGTTTTCCCATCGTTTTAGTTTTTTTAGCAAAACTATAAAAGTTTTTTCTTTTTATTGGTTGACTCCATTTAATTTTTTTTTCGTCTCAAAGAGCTGCCTAACACTCGCTAATTAGTCCTGAAAAATTACAGTTTTACCCTGGGCCGAATATTACGGTCTTAGGGTGAACGGGGCGCTTTGCGGGGAGGGGTTCGGTGAGGCGAGTCCCTGAGCGGGAACACCGCCGCCGACCCCTCGGGGAGCGTAAGCGGGGAGGGTGGCTCGGTGGGTGTTCACCGGGTGAGATTTCAAGTTTTTTTTTTTTTTGTTGTTGTTTTTCCTTGTTTTTTCAGGTGAAGAAATGAAGAATTCAGGTGAAAAAATGAAGAAGAGAGGATCTTGTCGGCGAAGAATTAGGTTGGGGAAAGAAGAAGGAGGTTGGAGAATGATAATTTTTTTTTTCAAAAATAACTCTAAGCTTTTGTTTTTAGTTTAAAAAAACACTCAAGTTTTTTATTACTTTTAAAAGGACCCTAAAATTTGTTTTTAATTTAATGAAATGTGTTTTTTTATTTTTATTTAGTTTTATTTTATTTAAATTATGTTTCACTTTTATAAAAAAAAAAAAACAAAAAAAGCAAGTCTCCCAAGAGAGGAGTGGCGCCATCAAATTGAGGGTGTGTGGGGAGTTAAGAGGGGAGTTGACGTGGCGCGTGCTGATTGAGTGTGTGTAAGAGAGGTCACTCCCCCTTAGGCTGGAGGGTGTGGGGCGCCACCCCCAGCCATGTCACCCTCTATAGCGCCCCCCGGCGCTATCACACCACACCCACCAATTCAATTCGGGGCGCCATTGATGGGGCTCCATCATGGTAACGAGCTCTAAAGGGCTTTATCAGGTGGGGCCATGTCATTTCACCTAATGAAAACCTTTTTTTTAATAAGTTTTTTAATAGGGGCTTCATCCACACCATGCAAGTTAAAGAGGGGCGTGATAAAGCCCCATGGCTGAGGTGGATCCTAGGTGGTGCGGACATGGAGCTTAGGTGGCATGATAAAGCCCAAGGGGGCTCCATCCACACCTCATAGCCTTAGAGGAGTGCCCTTACACCCTTATCATCATTTTAGTTTTTTTCCTTGCAAAATTATAGTAGTATTTTTTTAATTGATTGAGAATTATTCGGATATCGCCTCGCAACGCGAGCAGGGCATCAACTAGTTAACCTTAGATAACCGGAAGAGCCGTCGTCAAAAAAAAAAAAAAATTTCCGTTAACCCTAGATAACCGGAAGAGCCGTCGCAGAAAACAATAGTCGGCAAGCAGCAGATTCGGGGTGCATCATCCATGTGTCCACTACACCAGCCATTGATGTGGCGTATTCTCAACACAATAACCCCATACGTGATCACACTTGTAACTCCAACACCACAGCACGTGTTCACCTTGCGTGGGTCGGTTATTTATACCATCCTAGATTTCATTTCCCGACCATTATTGTCATGCAAATTATCTAAAAACGAAAAAAAAAAAGGTTACAATATTACAAAGTAACAAAACTATATAATCCCATTATCCTCTGACGCACGCTATACTGTTCCCTCAAATATATCGTTACATAGATTCTACTTCATCTTTAGGAAAGCATATTTAGAGAGAGAGAGAGAGAGATGATGAGAGAGAAAGAAGTGGACGGTGACGGTAACCTTGGTGGCGGTGGTGGTGGTGGTGAGACGTCGATGGGGAGAGACGATTCGGAGAGGGTACGAGAGATGCAGTTGTCGATAGCGGCGGCGTCATCGTCGGTGTTTCCTGGGTTTCGATTTTCGCCTACGGATGATGAGTTGATTTCGTATTATTTGAAGAAAAAGTTACAAGGATTTGATAATTGTGTGGATATTATTCCGGAGGTTGATTTCTGTCGACATGAGCCCTGGGATTTACCAGGTTGTTGCTTGCTTTCCCTGTCGCTAAATTTATTTTGATTTTAACTAATGTTATCTAATACTACTAGTAATTCATTGGTATGTGGTGGATTCTGACTGTTTAACATGTTTAATTAAACATGTATGAATACGTATAGGTTAGTTAACCTTTTACAACCTAATAATAAAATACAAAAAAAAAAAAAAAAAAAGAAAGAAAGGTTATACCTTGTAACCTTAAACACGCTAACCTGTTTACAACCTGTTTAACACTTTAACTTGTTTATTACAACGTTTTTATATTTAGTTTGATTATAACTGACTGGCAAACTATTTTGCAACACATGTAATCCTGTTTATCACAAACCGTTAGCTCAACAACAGTTTAAACCCACTCTACTCGTTAATGAACGATAAATAATAAATAGGTATACTCTGTAAAATCTAATCATGAAGGAAGGCATATTATTTGAAGCTAATAAAATATCAACTCTTGGAGAATATTTCAATTCGATCGGTTGGGCAATTAGACATCCGTATTTTGTAGAAAAACCGGTTTTGGGGTTTTAGCATATATATTTAAGAATGCTACATTTTGCCTTGTGTATGATAGTATATATATTCTGAAAACGTTTCGTGCAAGTCAAGATTGATCAAGGTTCCTTTATATGTGATTTTAACGTTTGCTTAATCATTAGGTCTTTCCATTATTCAATCGGATAATGAGTGGTTCTTCTTTTCGGCCCGAGGAAAGAAGTATCCAAACGGGTCACAAAGCAAACGGGCTACACAATCCGGGTACTGGAAAGCCACTGGCAAAGAACGAAATGTAAAATCAGGTGTTGTTACAATTGGCACCAAGAGGACACTGGTTTTCCACACGGGCCGTGCCCCGAAAGGAGAAAGGACCGAATGGATCATGCATGAATATTGTATGAGTGACACTTCACAGGTTGATTATTATCATCAATACATAAATAAACCATGTTATTACAACCCGACCAGAACCGGGTTCCCAACCGCTGGTCTGGTTATGCTTCTCTGAACCCTTTCAATTTGAACCGGTCCGACCAACTAGACCGGTTGGTCGGACCAGATTTTAGTTTTTGCTTTATATTATCATTTTCTGATTCATTTAGTACTTTAGACTCCCTATTTTATTTATTTAAGTCTTCGTTCAATAAGTTTGCAAACTCACCCAAAAATTTTTGTTTCAAATCACATATAAATAATCTCATACATACATAGAGGGACGCGTAAGGTTATCCTGTTTTAAATCTGGTCTGACTAGTGGGACCGGTAAAGCGACCGGTTTGGAGTGTGGTCCACTTAACATTGTAAGTAAGGTCTTTATGAATTCAATTGAGGGGTTAAATAAACATTCTTTTTACCCTGTGTTTATAAAGGAAGCCCTGGTTGTGTGCCGGCTTAGACGAAATGGCGATTTCCGGGTGAATGAATCGCCAAGGGGTTCTTCTGATCATAGGATATCACCAGCTGCAGATACTGATCATGATCATTCTGCTACAAATGAGTATGCCACTGATACCCAAATCGATGGAGACGGGTTTGATGATGAGAATGCTGTGAAGACCGGTTCTATGGAATCTAAAAGCAGCTACAGGTGTCATTCAGTTGAACAAAATGATTCAGAATCCATGTCTGATCAACAACTCATTGATGACTCCCTAGATGTTTTTTCAACTCAATATCAGGTCTCATTTCTACCTGCTCTATCATATATTTGTGTTTTTTAGAGGTGTAAACGAATTTCTGCCTGATGTGTCATATAACGAGCCAAGCTGATCGTGAGCTATTCAAGAATAGTTTGCAAAACGGTTATCAATTTGAGCTTAAAAAAGCTCAAGCCTAAAAATAACTTTATTTAATAAAGTAGCCCGAGTTCGAGCTAGCTCGTGAGCCCGGTATACCAGTTATTATTATCTATAAAATAATGATAAATATTATATATGTATATATATATATATATATATATATATAGGGGTAGGTTAACATACAAAAGGGCTTATCCTACAAAACGTACGCGACGCCGTGAACCATCAGATCTGGATGTAATCACGCATGGGAGCCCTAATCACGCATGGGATCAGATTTTGAAAGATAATCACGCATGGGAACATTATTACGCAAGTTCAGTTGATCAAAAGTTGGTGATAATCACGCATGGAAGATAATCACGCAAGTTCTATTTTGGTCGCGTACGATAATGTATGATAAGCAGTATTGTACATTATACTTTCTCTCTCTCTCTCTCTCTCTCTCTCTCTCTCTATATATATATATATATATATATATATATATATATATATATATATATAGGGGACCGCTAGAATGAGAACCACCCCGAGTTATGAGAACCGCGAGAACCACACCATCCGGGGCGAGGTGGACCAAATTTTTTTTTACAACTAGATGTGTGTATTATAAACACATTCGTAAAAAAAAAAAATTTAAAAAATGCCGTGTGGGTAGTTTTTTACACCACAAGTTTGGTGTAAAAAAAAAAACAAAAAAAAATAAAAACACCAAACTTGTGGTGTAAAAAACTACCCACACGACATTTTTAAAATTTTTTTTTTTTACGAATGTGTTTATAATACACACATCTAGTTGTAAAAAAAAAAATTTGGTCCACCTCGCCCCGGATGGTGTGGTTCTCGCGGTTCTCATAACTCGGGGTGGTTCTCATTCTAGCGCCCCCTATATATATATATATATATATATATATATATATATATATATATATATATATATATATATATATATATATATATATATATGGTTAAAAATCCGTGTATTACACGGGTTAAATAAATGTAATTTTATATATTAAATAATAAAAAGTTATAATTTTATAAACCTCGTATATTGTAAGGGTTAAATAAATGTAATTTTATATATCAAATAATAATAAAATTATATCTTTAAAAACCATGTGTATTACACAGATTAAATAAATGTAATTTTGTACACTAAATAGTAAAAACGTCGTATCTTTAAAAAAAAACCCGTGTATAATCGAGTTGAATAAATCTACCAAATAATAAAAAAATTACATCCTTTAAAACCCCGTATATTACACGTGTTGAATAGATCTAAAAAAGAATTATATCTTTAAAAACCATGTGTATTACACATATTAAATAAATGTAATTTTGCATATTAAATACTAAAAACGTCGTATCTTTAGAAAACCCGTGTATAGTCGGGTTGAAAAATCTACCAAATAATAAAAAAAATTATATCATTAAAAACCTCATGTATTACACGTCTTGAATAAATCTAATTTTACATAGCAAATGATAAAAAGTTATATTTTTAAAAACATCGTGTATTACACGAGTTATATAAATGTAACTTTGTACAGTAAATAATAAAAAAAGTTATATTTTTGAAAACCCTGCATTTTACACGAGTTGAATAAATATAATTTTGTATAACAAATAATAAAAAGTTATATTTTTAATAAGTTAGGATAGCATTTAATATTAATTTATTATTTATATATTTAATATAAGATAAGTAGAAAAGAGTACCAAATAATAAAAAAAATTACATCCTTAAAACCTCGTATGTTACACGTGTTAAATAGATTTAAAAAAGAGTTGATATCTTTAAAATCCATGTGTATTACACATATTAAATAAACGTAATTTTGTATATTAAATATTAAAAACGTCGTATCTTTAAAAAAAACCCGTGTATAGTCGGGTTGAAAAAACTATCAAATAAAAAAAAATTATATCCTTAAAAACCTCGTGTATTACACGTGTTGATTAAGAGGCTGTTTGTTTGCATCTGAATGAAGCCATTCATAGGCTTACCTCTGAATCGGTCAGAGGCTAGGCTGTTTGGTTGATTAAGATTGTGCCTCTTAATGATTCAGTACACCTCTAAACCATTCAGCTCAAAAACATCGCTGAATGAAACTTGAGACAAAGATACCCCTAAACAACACTGCTTCGTATTCTTCTCCCACAGCCCCATCTTGTTCTCCTCTCTCCTCCACACGCCGCCCTCCTCCACATCCGAACCACCATTGCCCAGCCGGCGACGTCTTCGGGTTTCCGGTAAAACAACAAGCTCACTGATCTCTCTCTCTTCTTCCTGCTTCGAACCCGCTGTCCGACACCACCACTTTCGCCATCAACCCGATGTCCGACACCATCACTGATCGTCTTGTTGTTGTTGATGGTGGAGGGATGGGGATGGAATGATATGATTTATGATGTTGTGTGAGAAAGTTCATAACACTACCAAGGGTCAACACAGTAAACAAAGATCTTTAAAACAAGAAACAAAACGGTAGAGAGAGAGATAAAGTTCTGGAGGTGGAGGGATGAGATACTACTTTGCTCGGACAACCCACCAGGTTAATAGGCCTAAATCATTAAACACAGGTGGGTCTTCCACTTTAGGGATGAGAGCAATAAATGGTTTTTTTAATTAAAAGGGGTAAAATTGTCATTTTACACCGTCATTCAGATGTGCAACCAAACAGCACTTTACTGGTTCAGCACTTACTGGTTCAGAGTCTCTTACCCATTCAGACCTCTTATTCATTCAGCACTTATTGATTCAGATGTTGCCAAACAGCCCCTAAATCTAATTTTACATAGCAAATGATAAAAAGTTATATTTTTAAAAATTTCGTGTATTACACGGGTTATATAATTGTAACTTTGTATAGTAAATAATAAAAAAAGTTATATTTTTCAAAACCCCGCATTTTACACGAGTTGAATAAATATAATTTTGTATACCAAATAATAAAAAAGTTATATTTTTAATAAATTAGAATAACATTTAATATTAATTTATTATTTATATATTTAATATAAAATAAGTAGGAAAGAGAGGTATTTGTTTTAAAAATATATTAAATTGACAATTTAGATTTAAGGATAATATTTTATTAAAATATGATAAGATTTAATATTAATTTATTATTTATTTAGTTAATATAAGATAAGTATAGATTTGATGATACATTCAATGAATCACACGTGTTCAAAAGTTTGTTTTTTTATTATAGTAGATAGATTGTTTTATACCGAAGTTATAAATAAAATTGTTTAATTTTGTAGATTTATATACAAATACAAATTATATAACAAGTAATAAACCAGTCGAACTCTAAACTATTTACCAGCTAGTGAAGCTTATTTTATATAGTTTTTATTAAGTATTTATATAATAATTGCTATTTTTTACTTATAAAATTATGATGAAAGGAAAAAATAATATATCATATAAACATTAACTATGCATGTGTATAAATTAAATACTCCCTCCGTCCCATTAAAAGTGTCATATTTTGAATTTTCAAAGTCTTTATTTATAAACTTTGACTTTAATTATATATTTTTTGTGTTATATAAAACTTGATGAAAATTAACCCGATAAAAACACTTGTAAAACACACCAAATCATATAACTTTCGTCAAGTATTATCTAACACAAACAAAATTATTTAAGGTTAAAGTTTATAAATAAAGACTTTGAAAATTCAAAATATGACACTTTTAATGGGACGGAGGTAGTAACAAATAATTAACGAGCCTACCTTGCTCTTAAAAATAAGAGCTCAAAAGAAAGTTAAACGAGCTTAGCTCTGCTCGTTTACACCCTTTTTCAATTGGATTTGACAGGTGTGTATATATGTGGGATCTGTGGTATGTGTTTATGTTCAAACCGATCAAACTTGACTTTATTTTTTTCTTTTCATTTCCAAAAGTTGGTATTATCATGTTATATTACACAGGAAGGGGACAATGAGGATGATTGTTTCGCGGATATAATGAACGACGACATAATAAAACTCGACGAATCAGGCTCGCACTCTCTTATGATCCACAGCGTCTTGACGGGGACAAAGTACACCGAAATACTACCACCAGAAACCATGTCGGCCCAGGGAACAGCAGTCCGAAGAAGTAGACTCCGACAACAAAACACAGATCGAACCAAACATGAGCCACCATCATCTTGTGGTGACCATAACAACCCGACGTCCGATAAGAAAGAACCAGGATGTGTGTTTAGTCTCCTAGCTGGCAATGCCAATTGTCTGTCCAAGTTCCATCCTGTGTATCTGGTTTTCTTGTTTTTGCTCATAATGTTGGTTGCATGGAAAGGTAATTATATGGTTGCTAGACAACATATGGGTAACGGTATGGAAGCAGCTTCCAGAAGGCAGTTATGGTATTGGCTACGTAAGGCTTGAGGATAATATATAAACGAGTTGTCTGTATGTTATGTTGTGTGTCTAAAGTATAAGATGAGTACTGATCTACACGTTGTGAAATAGTGGTTAGTATCTTGGTCTAGTGGTTTGGAATGTTTAGATACACTTCATGTATGTAAAATCATATGATGTATGAAATATAAAAGATATTGTCTAACTGCCTTGTCATATGTTCTCAAGTGACACTTGATATAACAAATTATGAAAAAATGAAAATACAAAATTAAGTTTTGGTTGTAAAATGATCTTGAAAAAGTTGTAATACAACGAAAAGTTGAATAATGATTGGAATAAATAAGATGTCGGTCGGAGAGCATTGTGA
Source organism: Helianthus tuberosus (assembly GCA_030545235.1). NCBI lineage: Eukaryota > Viridiplantae > Streptophyta > Magnoliopsida > Asterales > Asteraceae > Helianthus > Helianthus tuberosus. The sequence continues at coordinate 121,450,262 of CM060427.1, forward strand.
AATTTTAGAAATAAAAGGGACTCAAAAGGTTAAAAAATAAAACAAAATAAAATTAGTCATCTGTAACGTAATACGGAATATTACAAGATGCGTCAAGATACATTTTTTTTTATCAAAGATTGATTATATTATGTTGTCCAGGAATCTTTTGTACGTTAATATGTGTTCATATGTTATCATTAATTGATTGATGATTATATTACTGGTGCTAATACCCGCGAATTTCACGTTTTGGACAAAATAATATGTTTTCGAGATACTGACAAAGAATATTATACGTTTATAATAATCATAACAAAATTATCCGAAAGAAATTATTATGGAACTCTCAGGTTCATAAAGTAAATAATACAATCAACGTACTACACTACTAGAAAAGTGGTCATTTTGCTATGGAAATTTCCTACGCAAAAAAATGCGTTGCGAATTTTGACACATTTACTACGCATTTCCTACGGAAAAAAGACCTTGATTTTTTTGGGCAATTTGTGACACAATAGTGACAAATATACTAATTCTAAGTATTGTGTCGGAAATGCGTAGCAACTTGCTACGCATTTCCGACGAAACCATTATTTATTTGTTGGAATTAGATTTATATGTTAAATTCATTTAAATATTAATTGTTGCGTCAGAAATGCTTAGCAACTTGCTACGCATTTATGACGAATTATTTATTATTATACTTAGATTATATTTTAATGTTTAATCAGCATTTTTATTAATTATTGCGTAGGAAATGTGTAGCAACTTTTTACGCATTTGTGATGGAAAATTTATTGTGTAGGAAATGTGTAGCAACTTGCTACGCATTTGTGATGGAAAATTTATTACCATATTGTGTAGGAAATGTGTAGCAACTAGCTACGCATTTGTGATGGAAAATTTATTGTGTAGGAAATGTGTAGCAACTTGCTACGCATTTGTAATGGAAAATTTATTAACATATTGTGTAGGAAATGTGTAGCAACTAGCTACGCATTTGTGATGGAAAATTTATTGTGTAGGAAACGTTCCTTCGACGTTTTTCCCGGCTACTTTAAAGGTTTGGTTTTGATGGTGAAGACGATTTGCTGTTGTTGGTAATGTTGGTGGTTCGGATACTTCCAGATCGATTCAGGTTTGGTTAAAATAGATGACATAAGTTTCATGATGGTTCCGGTTTTGTTTCGGCTAGGGTCACGGTTCGGTTCAGGTCAGATTTAACGCGGGTCAATCTGTTTATACCCGTTTTATACATATGTATTGTTAACCTGGTCAATATCAAGCTTCTTCAACTCAGCCGGTCAAAGACGGCAGTAGTGGTAGTGGCTTGGTTCAGACTCAGTGGAGGCAACTAGTTTTATTATTACCATATTTTATTATTACCATATAAACACGTGATGGAGGCATGTGGTAAATAAATCACTTTCAAATATAAAGACGTGAGCCAATCAAAATGCTGTGACAGTCGGTAATTTACGGCTCTTAATTTCTCGCAAAACAAGCATTAGAACGATAATAAATAGTGTTTAAGGCGAACGTTACCTCTGTTCATGTTCTTTTATAAACTGTTCGCCGAACGTTTGGTTCGTATGCAGCCCTAATTATTATATAACTATAATACATTTAATTTTTTTAAGTATGTTTTGGAATTAATAATTAAATCTTATTTGATAGTTGTAAATAAAAAGAATAACGAAACATATTTATACATTATAAATTATCAACATGTTGATGCATTGAGTAGTTGTACTCTATACGAGGGAGTTTTAAAAAAAAATTGATATAATTACACTTTTAATGTGATTTATAAAAACAAATTGATATAACTAGTTTATAACAAATTAAAGATTTAAAATCTAATTACATGACATATAGTTTACGAAAAATGTGATTTATAAAAAACTGGATATAATTTATGTGCCACCATATTAATAATAATAATATTTTTTCATTTATTAACTAGTTAATAATAATACAAGTAATAGATTCTAATTTTCTAACTTATGAAAAGGGTAATGGGGGCATAATATTTTACACATAATTGAGTCAATCAAAAGCTTTAGTTAAACTTCACACGGATCACCATCCTACGGTCCATTGCTCACCTAATTTTCAATCCAACGGTTTAAAAATACATTTAGAAACACAAAATCCTTAAACCCACAAATATCAAAATCTCCACAAACACAATCTCTTCAAACACGCACACCCCAAGATCCCTGCCCCCACCCTTTTTGCTTCAGTTCAACCACCAGAATCACCCACATCTCCATCATCGGCGGTTGTCGGGTCGCTGTTCGAGCGAGAATAGAAGGCGGCGGCGGTGGCACAAAATCCATTGCTGAAAACCTTTTATTTTTTTATTTTATTTATTACAAATTCGTCAGAAATGCGTAGTAAAAAGGTAGTAGGAAATTTGTCATAAACTATGAAAAAATATAAAAATTAAATTTCGTGACAATTGTGTAGCAAAAATTAAAAATTAACTTCCGTTAAATGGGTAGGAAAATGCGTAGAAAATGTGTAGCAATTTGTGACAGCCCTTTTCTGTCAGAAATGGGTAGGAAAATGCGTAGAAAATGCCTAAGAAACCAGTTTCCTACGAGTGGTTTTCCTACATATGCATTTTGTCACAAATTCGTAGAAAATCGCGAGTTGTGACGCATTTCCTACGAAAAATGGTGTCAGAAATTTTAATTTTTCTAGTAGTGCTATGAATATAAATATAAAATGAAAAGATAAATAAATGATGAAATTAAGTTTATGTAGTTAGTTCAAAATAGGCCAAATACCTTAAAACCCAACATACTTTCAGTTTTTTTTTCATAAAAGTTCTTCTATTTTTTTTTCACTTAAAAAACAACATATTTTCTTTTTTGTCTTATAAAAATCCCTCTACTTTTTTACATATAAAAAACCAGTATACTTTCTTTTTTCTCTCATAAAATTCTCCTAACAACTTTTTATACATAAAAAACCAACATACTTTCTACTTTTGTATCATACACGTCCCTTTTTAAACTTTAACAAAAAAGAATCTCTTAATTATGGTCGGATGAAATCAAGAAAATATTATTTGGCAAAATTATGTAATACTTTTTAGTGGTTGGTATCTTGGTCTAGTGGTTTGGAATGTAGATATACTTCATGTATGCAAAATCATATGTTGTATAAATATAAATGATGGAGAAGGTTCATTTGAGAAGAAATTTAATGTGAGAAGAAAAAAAAGAAAGGACATATTAGTAAAATAGTATTTCATTTATAACTCATATCATTAATTTTTATCTCTTTAATTAATTAGTCAACAAATCATTAATTATTAATATTATTTTTTAATTATACTACTTATAATCTACAAAACCTACATATATCAAAATTTTTCTACATATACCCTACACATTATAGAATTTTATCCTACACGGTCAATGTTTATCCAACACATCTCGAAATATATCCTACACAACTCGTAATTTATCCTACACGACTAGTAATTTATTCTACACTTTAAATTAAGTTGTTTTTTTAATTTGAAAAAAATATATATTTTGAAAATGAGTTACAAATTTAATTTAGTTAGTTATTAAAGGGGAAGAATACAAATTAATGATTTATTTAAGTTTAATTACCAATATACCCTTATATTAAAATTTAATGCAAATATTAAATGAAATAAAATGAATAATTCTTATTGGTTGAAATTTCTTATTTTTTCTTCTTACAAAAAAAATTGTTCTCATTTGAACCCTCCACTATAAATGATATTGTCTAACTGACTTGTCATCAGGGGCGCAGCTTTAGGGGGGGGGGGGGGCTCTGAACTTTTCACTCAGTAGTGTTCGGTATGTAGTTTTTGTATGGAATTATTTAGGTATATACATTTTCGACCCCCGGTTTTATATTATTTTTTTAGGTATATACGTTTTCGACCTCCAGTCGAAAATCTCAAGGTTCGCTGGTGCTTGTCATATGTTGTCAAGTGACACCAATTGATATAACAAAAGTCTCACTAAGTCTATGAATCTCTTGTGCGTCAAGATGGGTTCATATTCTTATCATTGATTGATTATAATTATGTTGTTGGTTTTGTCGCCCAACGGTCAACACTACCCAATCTTTGTGAATTATAGTCAAACATAACCTATACAGGTTAAATAATAGTAAATCGTGCTTAAATATGGCAATAAACGGATAGACATCCACGTATATTAGGTGTGTCTAAACGTACCTGTTCGCCTTCTGCACATATCCCCTCTCCCATGTGAGAGATTATGGTGGACCTCTTCACTAAATTTTGTGAGAAAGGGCGTAAGTTTAGTAGTATACACTCATCAAAATTGTAGACTAATTGTAGCCCCTAATGACCTGTTATAACTTCCTAACGACTCAGTATGAATTACGGTTACACATACTCAAGCTTGATGAATGATGAATATATTACCAAGAATATTTATTGTTGATGAAGCATACTACTATAGTAAATTATATTGTTGATGAAATATATTTAATTTAGTTTTATTATTTTATTCAGTTTAGTTATTACTACTATATAATTTTTACTCAAGATATATAGAATTATAACACAATTTGACATTTTTAATGAGTTTCCATATGTAATAGAAATAGATTCTTGGGCTCTAGCTGCGTTTTTAGGCGTTGGATGTGAAACGGTTCATTGTCATAAATTAGTCACATTTGTATTCTAGTAAACTGATTGAAGGGGTATGGTCCCAGATTTCGCACCAGCATGGCTGCGAGTGACCACCACCCTTATCAAAAAACCCCACCGGCAAGAACTTATTTGTGTCCGTGCGGGCACGCGCGAACACAATAGTCGAATCCAATCGGTCAAGGGATGATAAAACTTACCTTGTGTATGAAAATAGGTGTACACATAGCGATGCGGCCGGCACCGCATCCTATGAACATTTTCGTCACGACAAGGGATCTAGACAATAGGAACAATCACCACAAGTGGCGTTGCGGCCTAGCACCGCATCCCGCACATGTCTTGACCAGAGCAAGAACGCAGAAACAACAGCAGCCTCGGCTATAAATACCATCCCGAACTAGGTTTGAGGTATCGCTTATATCAACTCTCTCACTACTACTACTACTACTATCACACACTTTGCTTTCCAAGTAAATTACTGATTCTCACGCCGGAGAGTGGTAACAAGGAGCACCCCCCATCCCATCCTCCTTGTTACGAGTCACGGTGTGTTTCCCTTGTGCAGGACACAGATCAGCGGACGATCCAGCCACCGATCATCAGAAATAAGGGATTAACTCTACTTGACGAGATCAGTGAATTAACCTCTCTTGGTTAACCATTCCTTCATCACTGATGGAATCGTTTCATGATAATTTAAAAAAAAGTATTTTGGATTGTTGCAATGGAAAGTAACATCACCGAATATTTTGGGAAGATCGTTAAATTAGACACTTTGACCAAACAAATAACTGAAATGGTTATCAAATTTCACCGATCCGTTTTTTCGCCCGCACCTTAGTCCTTGCTTCTGCCGTCGGCTAAGGCTTAGTTCATACTTTTTGACGATTTAGCCCTCACTTTTTTAGCCGGCTACGCCATAACATGCTCTATTGACGGCTTTGCCTCTGCTTTTGTTTGTTGCCGGCTACATCTTAACCCGCTCTTTAAAAGCATGCTAAAAATCAACGTCTATTTTAATGATTTAGTTGGTAAAGTGTCTGATGATATTTTGAACGACCAACTGAATAGGAGAGGAGTCTTTTCTAAACCGAGTATAACCCGTCATCATTCGACCAAACCACATTCAATCCCAAGGGCTACCATAGAAACTTTCCAATAATTTTTCTCTTACAAGATTTAATAAAGTAAATGGGAAAATGACTTTGGCACAAAGTCCGACTAGCTAAGGTCCATCTACATTATTTTGACACAAAAATCTTCCCACGTGTAAGATCCAACATATGTTTCTATTGCCAGCAATGCAATGACGTCAGCTCACCTGATTTTATGAACATAAAAGTGTTAAGACACACATACAACACTTACTTCAAAGTTCAAACTTCAAAACTCTTATTTCAAACCAAAAAGAACACAAGATGGCAAAAACAACTGCAGAGCTTATATTCATCCCATTACCCGTAATCGGTCACATGAAATCAACAATCGAGATCGCAAAACTACTCACAAACCGAGATCAACGCCTCTTAATAACCGTTCTCATCATGCAACCACCTTCCGGCTTGAGAACTGGTTCGGCTATAGCCACCTACATCGAATCACTAGCCGATAAATCCACACAACGCATGCGTTACATCACTCTCCCACAACCCGAAACCCTACCAGCACGTGACCCAAAAGCCCCCATGACTTTTGTCAACGAGTACATAAACACTCATTGCAAACACGTTACAAATGTTGTAACCGAAATAATAAGTCAACCGGGTTCGGGTAAACTTTCCGGGTTTGTTATTGACATGCTTTGCCCCGGTATGATTGATGTGGCCAATGGTTTTAATGTCCCTACGTATGTTTTTTTTACTTCTAGTGCGGCTTATCTTGGTTTTGAGTTGTATATACAAACCCTATGTGATGATCAAAATCAAGATGTTGTTGAGTTGACTAACTCGGATGGTGTGGTTAAGGTTCCGGGTTTTGTGAACCCGGTTCCGACTAAGGTGTTTCCTTCGGGTTATGATACTAAAGAAGGGGTTGACTATGTTTTGTTGATTTCAAGGAAGTTGAGAGAAGTGAAAGCAATCATGGTTAATAGTTTCTTGGAATTTGAAACACATGCGATTGAGTCGTTGACTTCGGACAAAAGTGTTCCAATGGTGTACCCGGTGGGGCCTGTATTGAATCCGGAGGGTGGTGATAACGAGAATTCGGACAGTGATGTCATGAAGTGGTTGGATAGTCAACCACGTTCTTCGGTGGTTTTCTTGTGTTTTGGGAGTTTGGGATGTTTTGATGAGGTTCAAGTGAAGGAGATTGCTTATGCTTTGGAGCGAAGTGGTCACCTTTTTTTGTGGTCCTTACGTCAACCTCCTTCACCGGAGCAAGCATCGAGACACTCTGGAGATTACGAGGATCCAGGAGTAGTGTTGCCCGAGGGATTCCTAGAAAGGATTGGTGAATCTGGGAAGGGGAAGGTGATAGGATGGGCACCACAGATGGTGGTGTTGGCTCATAGTGCGGTTGGGGGATTTGTTTCGCACTGTGGGTGGAACTCGGTGTTGGAGAGCGTGTGTTTTGGTGTGCCAATGGCAGCGTGGCCGATCTACGCTGAGCAACAGATGAATGCGTTTGAAATGGTGGTGGAGTTAGGATTGGGTGTTGAGATTAAGTTGGATTATAAGAAGGATTTGTTTAATCCGAAGAATGATATTGTTACGGCTGAGGAGATAGAGAGCGGAATAAGGAAGTTGATGGATAACGATGAGATGCGAGAGAAGATGAAAGAGATGGGGAAGATGAGCCGAGTGACTGTGAGAGAGGGAGGTTCTTCCTACGCTTCTATTGGTAGTTTGATTCAAGATTTTATAGGGAACGCCTAGTGATCGAGTTTGTTGCTGTTGTCTGTTTGTGTGCGCGCTTAGAATTGAAACATGTAATCTTATTAAACTCCCTTTTATTTATATAAGGGAAGGCCCTTTAGTCGTTCTTCATATATCTATCAACGGCTTTACAAAATTTTCAGATCTGGACTCATGAAACCGATGTATAAAATATTGATATTTGGTCAGCGAACTCGAACAAAATTAAGCCCAGAATCGATAAATAAGAACACATGTGAAATTAGATCACTCCCAAACATTTATTTATCAAGAAAATATAACTCGAAAACTTGATTATAGTGTCAACCCTTAACTCTTGTTAATAGAGTGACCCGAACTTGGTAGCTAAAACATTAGCATACTAATTTTAATGTACCTAGGAATCTAAACAAGCTTTTGGTCAAATTATCAATTTTAGTCCCCCAACTTCACTGACTTGTAAAATGGGTCCAAAATTACAAAAACCACCCCTTAACCCCGGACTCAAATTATGTGGGTCTTCAACATCTTCTCCTCTAAATTGGTTCCTAATCCTCTTGACTCGGATCTCCAATTCTAGCAGACTCGTACTTCTCTAGTTGTGTTGTTTCGACTCCTTGTAGCTCTAGCTTGATTACCTCCACGACAACGACCCTAACCATTCCCCTGGTTGTATGAACCCGCATATCGCTCATATGGTTGCGATTCTTGTTAAATGATCAAGCAAACATCAATCCTTCTTGATCTTCTCTTGCTACTTATCACATTGCGTTCTCCTGGTGGCCTTAAGTGCAGGGCATTAGCGTGATGATCGATTAATAGATTTCACAACGCAACGGAAGTACGGAGTTTACGTATAAGTAAAATATGAATATGAAAATGCCAAATGCATTTAAAATATCATGTATTAATATCTGGTACATAATAATAACCCAAAGGCGGATGTATAAAGTAAAAAACGACTTGGTGACATCATAGGTCATCGTCAGTGGATTCACAATTTCCAAAGTAATAGACGGAACCCTACCCGCCCTACTTATGAGAATCGGCACCCGTGATTCAATATTTAAAATACATCAGTTTTCGCTGGTAAATCAACACACCCATTTATAAATCGTGTTAAAACAGTTATGAGATGAGTATCATGATTTACATACTCACAGCTTATCACACATGTGAAATCAAGTCATGCTAGATACACCAATCGTACACATCAACCACGTCGTTGGGTACGTGTTATGCCTACACCCTGCATTTTTGTGACTCAATTCATGAATACAGACCAGGGTACCCCGTAAGTGAATAAATTGGGCCAAGGCATGCAACCATATGTTAAATTAACACGTGGCGACCAAGGACCACCTTATGTGATACAATAACCAAGAGTTTTCATACCAATCCCACATTTTCGTGAACTTGTTAACATGTATCTACCAGTAATAGCACTTGGAACACAACATATTCACGGTTGTATTGCAACTGGATTAAAATCTAACGGGCTCACAATTCGAATTCTTGGTTGTTTCTATAGTCATAGAGTGAATAAATAGTATCCATAATAATCGTTTACTGATCGTTATAAGTCGTTAAGACTTGATCAGTTAACGCCGATTTGAAAATGGTTTTTGTTAGATTAACCATGAACCGGATAGAATGTTGGTTATATTCGTATGGGTAGGGAAATCTTGTACATTGTGGTTTTATAAACTATTTTTTTTTATTTCGAAATATGTGGGTCGTAATGATTTAAACCAACTTAATGATTCGTATCCGTTTAAACAGGTTCAGATGGAAAAGCAGGTTCGTAACAAGTCGAACATGGTCAATATATTTTTAGTGAAGTTTACAAACTGCTTTTGTTTTGAAAAGATCATAATTAATCATTTAAATAGGAAACATTTGTTCAAAACATGTTATTATTTTATTTTTAGGAAAAATTACAAGTTTTGTCCTTTATCTTTAGGGTACTTTACAGGCGGTGTCCTTTTTTTCAAAAGTTGACAGGCGGTGTCCTTTATAGGGAATTTTGTTACAAGTTTTGTCATTTCCACCCAACCTGGTTAGATTTTCTTGTTAAATCTGGTCACATGCAAATCACATGAGGGTAGTTTAGTCTTTATACATATAAAGGACAATTTTTGTAAATACTGATAGATGTATATATTTTACTCGTTTTATTAATAAACAAAATATTATCCCCCCTCCCCCTCTCTCTCCCTCCACCAGTTCACCTACCACCACCACCGTCTTCATCAGCACCACCATATGCCACCGCCACCACCGTCTTCGCCATCACTGTCTTCGCCACCACCTCCTCAATTCATCCCCAAATCTCCTCAATACATGTGTGTCATACCGATTAGCAAAACATGCATATTCAAACACCAGCAAATTTACATACATCTGTAAACTACAACCAGTCTTTATATAATCAAAACAGCTACTATAAATCCACCCAAATCCACAATCAACCAAAACAAAAAACAAACAGACCCAAATCAAAACACCAAGAATACCGCAAACAGGTAAAAAAAACAGTCAAAATTTCTCAAATGAACACAAAATATTCAACAAAATCACAACCAATTACTAGAAACAGTTCCTCATCGAGCTTGAACCCGGACGATACGAGATGATTGCGGGTGATTCGAGAAATATTCAACAAAATCACAACCAATTACTAGAAACACATCTCCCACCTCCCATCACACACCGCCCACACATCAACCACCACATCATCTCCCACCTCCGAACACCACCACAACCACACCATCCGTCGCCGCCGCACCCACCCCAACCCTAACCAAACACCACCACAACCACACCATCCACCATCCGTCGCCGCCGCACCCACCCCAACCCTAACCAAACACCACCACAACCACACCATCCGTCGCCGCCGCACCCACCCCAACCCTAACCAAACATCAGAGTTCACCCTCATCAAAATTAACATCATCAACCGGTGCAAGATTCAAATTCGAGTGTGTAGAGATTACCTTGTTTGGATCTGTATGCGGTTTCGAGTGTGACTTGAAGGTATGGTGTGTGATTTTGAACATTTTTGATGATGGTGGTGCAGGTGAGTAGGAGATTCGATTCCACAGCAGATCGAGCTCACAGCATTTGAGTGTGCAGATCGAATGAAAGGGATTTGATTTCTTTTTGCATTTGAGTGTGCAGATCGAATGAAAGGGTTGCATTTTTGATGATGGTGGTGCAGTGGATTTGATTTCTTTCTGCATTTGAGTGTTTAGGGAACTCTGTATTTGTAGAGAGAGAGAGAGAGAGAGATTTTAATTTTTTAAATAGATATTAGTATTTTAAATTCTTTTTGTTTTATTTTATTAAAAAGATTTATAAATAAATAGGTAGAAAGACTAAACTACCCCTGTTTGACCAGACTTAACAAAAAAATCTAACTGGGTTAGGGCTAAAGGACAAAACTTGTAACAAAATTCCCTATAAAGGACACCGCCTGTCAACTTTTGAAAAAAAGGACACCGCCTGTAAAGTACCCTAAAGATAAAGGACAAAACTTGTAATTTTTCCTTATTTTTATTTTGAATTCCATAAACAAGGTTTGGCTTGTCAAATTGAACCCTTTCGACATGATAATCAAGATATGTAAATGAGGTCCATTGATTATGAGGATCATCCCGATCATTTTAATTTGAAAACGACCGACTCGGGTCATTGGGAAAGAAGGTCAAACGAAAAAGTCAAATTGTTCAAAATTTGTGAGGCTTAGAAGAAATTAAATGTTGAGACCAATTTTTAACGGAAGAGGATGAAAAGAGGAAGTTATCAAACTATTTGAGGCCTCATATAGCTTAGAGAGGAGCTCAAAATCGCTAAACCAGTAATTGCAAAGGAGACTTCATAGTGAAATATGAGAAGATTGAAGGAGGGATCAAGAAATTGAAGTACTTAGGCTACCATTTATAGCTAAGGGAGGTTCATGAGGTTGCAACAAAGTGTTGTTCAGGTGTCCTAAGGTCTAAGGTTGGATTAGTGTCCATGAGGCTAGAACACGTGTCAATATGGAGAAGAGGGTTAGAAGCTGCCACGCATCTGCTCATCCGCAAGGCTCCAATAGGACTGCTTGAAGCTCAAGTTGTTCCAAGCGGTCCACTTGGAACATGATTTAATAAAAAGTTTCAGTTTTGACAAATTTGGTCCCTCAACTTCCAACTTTGATCCATTGGCAGCTTTAACCTCTCAATTTCAACTTACTTATCACAGGGAATGCTATGAAACACCTGTCACCGTTAGGATTTATTGAGAAAAAGCGGGTGTTACTACAAAAAAAAAACATCATTATAAACGGTGAATTGTAGCCAATTAAAACGGTTTTAAGAAACCCGTTTTAAAAGCCAAATCACCGTTTTATAAAAATAATCCTTTTAAATCAGTTATACAAACCCGTTTTATTTGATATACATTAAACGTCATATATTTATTTAAAACGGTTCATTTATTTGAAACCGTTGTTTCCTTAAGATCAAAGAAAACGGTTAAAAAAACAAAATTGAACCGCTGTTTTTGCTAAATTATTCTCAAATAAAACGGTATAAGATATTCAATTAAAACAGTTTTAAAAACAATATAGAAAAGAAACCATCGTGATAAAAAAAACTTCTTATAAACCGTTTTATTTGATTTATGTTTTAGTTTCAAGTTTCAACCGTTTTATTTGGGTGTGTTATTTGAGTTTTGTTTTGTTTCAATTAGAACGGTTTTAAAACGATATAAAAAACAACCATCCTGATAAAAAAAATCTTATAAACCATTTTATTTAGTTTCCACCGTTTTATTTGAGTATGTTATTTGAGTTTTGTTTCGTTTATTTTAAAATTTATATATATCTATATATTTTCCTTGTAATCCTTATTATTTAAAACAGTTTCAACAATTTCACCGATTTATTTGCTATATGCATTTTATATTTTAAATATATAATTCTAAAATCCATATATACCTGTTTACTTCATTGATTTCATTAGGTTTTAGTTTGCTTTATGTGGTTAGGCAGCCATCAAGTGATCTAAAACAAATTTTTTAGGTAAGATTAGTTTGATTATCTATTTTTGATTGTTAGTTATAACACTTATATTTATTTTTTCATGATCAGAGCACAAAATTTGGTTTGGAAGAGCAATAATCATAATCATCAGACCATATCTACCAAACCATTTTCAAGAATTGTTTATTAAGGTAACATTATTATTTTTCTAGCTTATATGATCATTGACTTATATAAACTTGCATCTTTATATTTACAATAATTCTATAGATTTATAAGGGTTAGGCTAAACGTACCATCATTGTTACTTGTCATACCCCTCCCCTAATCTATCATTCCATCCATGTTTTTTCCTCTAAAATTTTGTGATTTTCTAGATTAATTGTAGATGAAAGAAATTTAATTTTTTGGTGTTGACCGCAATCAATTAAAGTTTATAAGTTGGAATCTAAGTAACAATTTTTAAAGCAACATTGAATTATTGTTTGATAGCTTTTAATATTAAGATCCGTTTTGATAAAAAGATGAGGATGTTATTAGTTGGGTCTTTTCTTTCATAAACTAATAGCTTTGGATATAAAGGATTTGGTTAATTTGATTAACCATTGTTGATGGATATAAACAAAGTTCGATATATATTTTTTGAAAAGTGGTTTTACAAATGTTTTTAAAATTTGTTAGTAATAAAGAAATGATATTAATATTAATATTTATGTTAATATTATTAGTATAATAACCATGATAATTTTACTACTACTACTAATAATAATAATAATAAATTAAAAAAATTTTATTTATTTTATTTGACATAATAAAAGAAGAATTTTAAGTGAAAAGATGTTGAAGGTGGTGATATGTTAAATAAAGAAGGCTAAAGTAATTAAATAAAAGTTTTAAAAGTTTGGGGGGGGGGGGGTATAGCTAGTAAAAAGATGAAAAAAAGTGGTACGTTTAGCGGCCCCTATTTATAAACCTTGTAGATTATACCCGTCTAAAATTAATCGATTAGAGATTAATTTTGGATTGTCCCCTTTTTCGGGACTGTTTTTTGATTATTGTATCTCATTTAGGATATATATATACACACACATGTTTTAACGGGTTGATTATGTAAAAAAATTGGCATCATTTCTCTTTATACTCCATCGGGTATGTTTTTTGCATGCATACCTAAAGGAGTTAAAGAGAAATGTTGTCGATTTTTTTTACATAATCAACTCCTTATAACGTGTGTGTGTGTGTGTCTGTATATATATGAGATAGAATAATCAAAAAAGTGGGTTAGGATTCACCGCCTTAAATTACTTTAGGATTATTTGTTTATTCACATCATATATGTGCATTTATATCTTTTATTTGCTTATTTAAAAATTTCAGATGGATCGTAATCATTGGATGTACAAAACTTGGCGTTTTAACCCTGCATGTTTGAGAGGCGTGCAAAGTTTTATTAAGATTGCTAAAGATGATCGTGTACTAAAAGGAAACGAATCAATTCCGTGTCCTTGTATGGAATGCAAAAATTTTACCGAATTTAAAGAAATAAAGGACATCCGGCATCATTTGATTACAAATGATTTTATGTATAATTATCCTTGTTGGTCAAAACATGGGGAGTCACTTGCCAATCGTAGCACAACATCGACTAATTCTGTTGGTTATAATGATGAGAACAATGATTCGTACATTAGTGATGATAATGACAATTTAAATGATAGTGATGACAATTTAAACGATAACAATGATAATTTAAAAGACATATTCGATGATCTGGAAACTAATAATGGTGACAGTGATCAAGAAAAACTACAACAGATATTTGCCGATTCGGAAAAACCGTTATATACAGGTAGTGAAAACTATTCTAAACTCGGTGCAGTGTTGAAATTGTTCAACTTAGAGTCGAGGTACGGATGGAGCGATAAGAGTTTTACAAGTCTATTAGTGCTTTTGAATGACATGCTTCCCAAAGACAACGAGTTACCCATATCCTTATACCAAGCTAAAAAAATGATGTGTCCAATGGGATTAAAAGTTAAAAGAATACACGCATGTCCGAATGACAGTATCCTATATAGAAATGAGTTCGAAAACAGTCATGAATGTCCTGCATGTGGTGCATCGAGGTACAAGCGCAAAAAAGAAGTTGCTGAATATGATGATGACATGACGAAAATGGACCACCTGCTAAATTGTTGTGGTATTTTCCCATTATACTGAGACTTAAACGTTTATTTGCTAACGCTAAAGAATCAAAATTATTGCGTTGGCATTCTGAAGATCGTAGAAAATATGGAAAGTTAAGACATGTGGCGGATTCACTTCAGTGGAGAAATATTGATTATAAATTTCCAGATTTTGGTACCGAGATTAGAAATATACGGTTTGGTCTTAGTTCGGACGGTATCAATCCTTTTGCAAATATGAGTACTCGTCATAGTACTTGGCCTGTTCTTATGTGCATCTACAATCTTCCACCATGGTTATGTATAAAACGAAAATACATAATGATGTCATTGTTAATTGAAGGTCCATACTAACCCGGTAATGACATTGATGTTTATTTATCTCCTTTGATTGATGACATGAAAACACTATGGAGTATAGACGTAAACATGTATGATGCTTATAAAAGAGAGAACTTTACGTTGAGAGCCATGATTTTTTGCACCATAAGTGATTTTCCAGCATATGGAAATTTGTCAGGATACAGTACGAAAGGTAAAAAAGCTTGTCCAGTATGTGAAGACGAAACAAATTCTATATGGTTAAATAATTGCAAAAAAACCGTGTATATGGGACATCGATGATTTCTTCCAACTAACCACCGTTATCGAAGAAAAAAATAAAGAGTTTGACGGAAATACTGAGCTCCGAAGGGTTCGGAAAGGTTTTGATGCATATTCGCGAGTTGAAGGTATAAACACCGTGTTGGGAAAAAGAACTCGTACCGAGAAAGGAACTCGTTCCAAAAAAGGAACTCGTACCAAGAAAGGAACTCGTACCAAGAAAGGAACTCATATCGAAAATAAAGACAATTGGAAAAAAGGTCATTTTTTGGGATTTACCTTACTGGAAATGTTTGGAAGTTCGACATTGCCTAGATGTTATGCATATTGAAAAGAATGTATGTGATAGTTTGTTGGGCTTATTGTTAAATATTTCTGGAAAAACTAAAGATGGTGTTAATTCTCGTAAACACATGGAAGAGATGGGAATACGTAAAGAGCTTGCCCCTGTTGAGAGTGTGAATGGTACTTATCTCCCAACAACATTTTATACTATGTCAAAGGCAGAAAAAACAAAGTTTTGTAAATGTTTACATGATATTAAAGTTCTGTCTAACTATTCTGCAAATATTAAAAGGTTGGTGTCGATGAAAGAGTGTAAATTGCTTGGTATGAAGTCTCATGACTGTCATGTTTTAATGACACATATGATTCCTATTGCAATTTGTGGATTATTACTGGAGAACATTCAACATACAATCACAAAACTTTGTTTGTTTTTTAACATGATTCACACAAAGGTTATTGATCCCGAAGTCTTGGACGAATGGCAAAAGGAAATTATCATTACCCTTTGTGAACTAGAGATGCATTTTCCACCGTCCTTTTTTGATATAATGGTACACCTGATATCTCATATCGTACAAGAGATTAAGGCTTGTGGTCCTGTATTTCTACGTTACATGTACCCTTTTGAAAGATACATGGGTTTCTTAAAAGGTTATGTAAGAAACCGTAACCATCCCGAGGGCAGTATTGTTGAAGGATATATTTGCGAAGAGGTGACCGAGTTCTACACAGGTAATGGTATCATAACAACTATAATATTATTAATTGATATTAGTTTTGATAGATACAATTTACAATATACTAATTGATATATTCACAGGTTATTTGGAAGGTGTCGAAAGTATTGGTGTTCCTAAAAGTCGTCATTCAGGTCGACTTGCAGGTTTGGGAGTAGTTGGTATGAAAATAACAGATCCAAGCTATGAGGACCTACAACTTGCCCATTTTGTTGTTCTACAACATATGACATGCATTGCTTCATATATTGAAGAACACATGGAAGTATTACGGTCGACGCATTTGCAAAAGACAGAAAAATGGTACAAAACTAAACATAACGAACAATTTTCTGAATGGATGAAGAACAAGGTGGCAGAAACTTACGATCAACCAAATGTTGATAAAACTGTGCAAAAGTTGGGGCAGGGGCCAGATTATCGAGTAAAATCACATCAAGGGTATGATATTAACGGTTATACATTTTACACTAAAAATAAAGATAAAAAAAGTGCAACGCAAAATAGCGGAGTCACGTTAATAGCCTTAACTACAGAATTTGACAGAGTAAATCACGCCAAAAGAATCGCCACAAACTCATATTATGGTATCATTAAGAAATTTGGGAGTTAAATTATGATGATATCATTATACCTTTTTTAAAATGTAAGTGGATCGATAATCGTACATGTGTTAAAGTTGATGAATATGGTTTTACACTTGTCGACCTTACCACTGATGGGTATAAATCAGAACCATTCATTCTAGCAAGTCAAGCCACACAAGTGTTTTTTGTCAATGACCCGAGCAAACCAAAATACCATGTAGTATTGCAAAGTAAACGTCGTATTCTTGGTGTTGATCATGTTGTTGATGATGAAAAATACAACCAATTTGATGAGCTACCACCATTTTCTGTCGGTGTTCAATCGATAAACAAATCTGTACGATCGATAATCGTACATGTGTTAAAGTTGATGAATATGGTTTTACACTTGTCGACCTTACCACTAATGGGTATAAATCAGAACCATTCATTCTAGCAAGTCAAGCCACACAAGTGTTTTTTGTCAATGACCCGAGCAAACCAAAATACCATGTAGTATTGCAAAGTAAACGTCGTATTCTTGGTGTTGATCATGTTGTTGATGAGGAAAAATACAACCAATTTGATGAGCTACCACCATTTTCTGTCGGTGTTCAATCGATAAACGAATCTGCAACGTATGACGTCACATACATACGATCCGACCACAATGAAAGGATATACGTTGAATAATCAAGGTTGATATACTAATAAACCTATTAGAAACATACAAATAAAAAAGCAGTTTGACAGTTTAACGTTTTCCATATACTGCAGGCGCAACTTGACCATATATTTCAAGACTCGGGATTTATGGTTTGATTCGAAAAAGGGATAAAAAAGGCAATAAAGACGCTATGGACAAGTGAGTCGATTGATGACATGCACTTGCTACATGGGCTGTAGTTTTTATATTTGAAGTAGTTTGATACTTATATAACTTAATTAGACAAGATACATGTATGGTTGTTTCATTTGATGTTCTAAACTTGGTCCTTTGCTTTAAGATATTGTATGTTTTGGGGAAAAATTGTAATGTTTGAATCATTGTTTCTTTTGAGTAAAACTGGAACTAGCGGAAAAACGCAAAAAAAAAAAAATGTTGGTGGTATTTCACCTTTAGGGGCGACTCTTTTAGCGGCAAAAAGGGCCTTTAGCGGCCGCCTTTAGTGACGGGGTATTAGGGGCGACAAACAACACTTTTGCTATTGCTCCTTTCCCTTGTAGTGTGACTGAGTTCCCGTCGCAATGCGAAGCGGGCCAAGCCTGAGCTTAATCAGGCTCGATTAAATTATGAGAGCTCGAGCTCGGCTCGGTTCGAGCTTTGTTTTCAAAGCTTGTGCTTGGCTCGCTGGTAGTTCCTCTACACATTAATTAATTATTAATTTTCCTAAGTATGTCTAGTATACACTAACACATTATATGAAACGAGCCAAGCCTGAGCTTAATCTGGCTCGTTTTCAAAGTCGCCCTACCACTAGGCCACACGTGGTGGATTAATGTCTTTGATATGATATACGTTCTACTTCAATTAGCATTATTAGTTATAACTTCGTTTTGAAATGTGGATTAAATTTCGTAAGTTGCAACCACATATTCAAAACCTTATAATACTATAAGTTATAAAAAGAAAAACATGTTCAATATTAGTCTAACAATAAAATCGTAAAAAAAAAGTTGAAGGTTAAGAATCAAACTGATGGAAAAAGACAAGTATCATTAAATGAAAAAAAAATATGATTGTTGTTGTTCCATGCCTTTAATATGTTGTATTTCACTGTACACCCGCTTAAAAAATGTAAGGTTATATATAATATATAACTAGCGGGTTTTCTCCCGCGGCATGCGGCGGTAACTTAGTTAGTATCAGTTCGGTTGGCTTCGTTTAAATACCGATATTCGCTACAGTAACTGAAAATGAAAACTAAAGAAATACAGTCGTGATATACTCAAAAGGATATCGACGCATCTTTTACATCAATCAAAAAACTTAAAAACAAATACCGGTTTCTGATATTGCCAATATCAGTATCGATGTTATTTGGTCAAAATCGATTAGATTCGTCACATATCGAGACTCGTATACTTTACAATAAAAAATGCATTTTAATATTGTTATCAGCACTCATATAATATACAATTAAAAAAACGTTGTTTTGAATAAAAAAAAAATGTAAATACTATACATCGTCGGTTCCGGTTCTATAACAAAGAAATTTTGATATGTTTTTTAAGTGATCCCAACCAATTGAAACACAATTTTCCCTAAATTTTTTCCTCTTGATTCCGATTAGTACGACATTTTGTGATGGCGTTATTGTATACAATAACTTACCCGTTCTCTTTTTTTTTTTTCACAAACAGTAAATTTAGAATCTAATTCAGATATCAGAATGCTCTCCATCTCCCGTAATGACAAATTCCATCTGTTACCCTCTCTGCCGTAAGTAATTTCAAAACCAACCATAGAAAAGAATATTTTCTATCATAGGACAAAACCAAGTGGTATTGTTATAAGATATTTTTGATATTATTCTATGTACATTTATATTAAGATTTAGAAAAGAATATTTTCTTACACTATCATAGGTTTACGTTATATATTTATGTACATATTTTAGCAAATGTATATCATTATTAAAACAAACTATCATATTAGAATGCGAGACTTCCCACCTTTTTCTCTTTTCACTTTCATCATTCCCCGCCTTTAGAAGCCCTAACCGCCACAACCATTCAGTTACCGCACTGAGAACCGTTCAGATTTAGTCTCGTGTTGAGGTACATCCTCTAGTAATCGCTACATACATTGGCACAAGAGCATGGCTCCATCAGATTCAGTCTCGTCCTGTACCGATCCATCAGATTCAGGTTTGTTTCAAACTCGAATTACAAGCAATTACAGTTCAAACTAATGCAATCGGAATTCCTAAACATCAATGAGTAAATTGCTATAGTTAACCCCTAATTTAAAACCCTAAAAATGGCAGGATTTTGCTCAATAGGGGTAGGCTAATGGTTAGGGCTTAATTTTATTTGGTTTTGTAGTTTTGTTTTGGGCTTCTTGGGTAGTGTTTGCTTTGAAAATCTGCCATTACTTATTTGTTTTGAAGCCTTGGTGCTATTTGCTTTAATCAACTTTGTGGTTCAACATTTGTTAGGGTCTTAGGATTTAAGTGATGAATATATTATGCACTTTTTTTTTGTTTTGTGCCTTTTTTGTTATTTGGTCTTAGATGTCCCACATCTTTGATTTTGTTAGGTATTTTTTAGTATTTAAAAGTGAAAGTGATGTTTTATATTAACTGGTCCCTACCTCTCACATTAAAAATCATGGCTACCATTAGAGACTTAGATAATGGGTATGATTTCTTTTTTATACTCAATTGTGGTTAATTTAGATTCATATTTACGATTTCTTTATATTTTAGTGTTATGATTATCAAATCTATTTTCAGTTTCAGATCACTAAATAATAATAAAAAAAGACTATGATCTGCAATTTGTGAATCGGATTATAAACTAGATTATGATGGTTCACTTGATAAAAAAGGCTAATATGTAAATGAGATTGTCACACCCCGATATTTTCACATATTACCGGTGGGCCCGGTGGTGAGTATCGTGACGTAGTTGATATCATCATAGTCAAATAATCACAGTTCAATGCACAGCGGAAGTCTAAAGTAAATATATTACAAACCGATTCAAAAGTAATATCAATATTACAAACGGATTGTAAGATGGATCCACAGGCGGATCTTAAATAGAAAGATAAACACTGTTCGACAGACTTTAGACGTCTAGAACTAGCAAGATTCCCTATTAACGCCCTGAGCTCCCAGCCAATTACGTACAGTACCTGTCACTTAATCTTTTTGGAAAATACGTCAGTTTACACTGGTAAATACAATTAATTGACTCTTTTGAAAACATTTATGAAAATTAATTTAAATGCACAAGGCACAAATATCATTTTTAACTTGGGACAATTATATAAAAATAATCTTGTATACAGATTTACATGTTTGTTATACATTCAGGGCCCGATGTTAGAAACCGAGTCAAGATTAACAGACACACCACAAGTATAGGCCCATAAGAGAGTGAGATACCGTTTTCCTTATGCAACTGTCATGTGTATGCCTACACCCCGTGCTTAAGACGTGGTCAATTCTTTATAATGATGCCAAGGATATCCGGGACATGGTCATTAACCCCCAAAGGCTTTTATATCAAACAAGACAGATTAAAACGGGTTACCTCAATAATTTAATCACAATCCGATTAAACATTCAATACCCGACCAAGCGGTATTATTATAATACCGTATCCCAAGCCCGTATAAGGAAAATAAGTTAAGAGTATTTACCTGAGCTAAAATGTAATTTTATTCTCAGCCGTATATTCAAATCAGCAAGCACAAGTACCTCTACTGGGGCTCTTAATCTGGAACGAAGGTTTTAATAACCTATTAAATTTCTAACGGGTCTTATTTAAGCCTTAACTTAGACCGGTTAGTTTTAAGGAAAGGTTTACGGCTCAAAACGCAAGATTAAGCGAAGACCGGACCAGAATATGATTTAGATCCGAAAAGTATGGAGTCTTGTATAATATGGGTAAACTAAACACATTCTGAATTTTGAAGTGAAAATAATAAGGTTTGACCTGTTTCGGTCAATTTATGCAAACTAGTTACATAAACCGTTACGAACGCGAATAATGCATAAAACGGGTAACCAAAAGAGTCATGAACATGTTCCACAAGTTAATATGCCTTAAATATGTTGTGATATCAGTAGGATATCTTCCATTATGCCCAAAACGAATTTAAAATCAATTTAAGCCCCGAAAGGGCATTTTGGTCATTTTAAAGATTATAAAAGAGGTTAAATGACAATCTGAGGTTCTGGTCTAAAATGATCAGTAAAAATATTTATTTTAGTAGTTTATATCAGTAAGATATCATATATGTGTGAAATTTATCATTTATGGCCAAACTATGCACAATAGGGGCATTTTGGTCATTTCACATAAGCTTTAAAGGTCAAATTTGGAAATCTGAGTTCAAAACTTTTTCTTACTGTTAAAGTATAAAAATTTATTCATAACATCAGTGGGTTACAAGCTTTAGGTTCCAAATATGGTTTTAAACCATACTATGCGCCTAAATCGCATAAAAGTCGGTATTTGATGATTTTCGGGTTGATTAAGGAAATCTGAGATTTTAATCAGCCTTTACTGTTTAAAATAACTTATTTAATATATAAAATCAGTAGAAAAAGGTTTGGTATGTAAAGGATGTGTAAAACTCATTTTATTAGCGAAAAGGACATTATTGTCAATTACCGAGTCTATGTGAGAACCCTATGTTATGATTAGTTTAAAAATAAATAAAAATCTCCAAAAATCCCAAAATATTATATTATATCAGTGGGTAAAAGGTTTGGTGTCAAAATTTGATTTTAAATATGTCTTATGCCAAAAATGCCGTTTAATTAATAAAAAAACTTCAATTTACGATATCGAGCATAACTCTTAATTTAGACCTCAAACTGATGTCAAATTTTTAGGACAAGTTTATAAATCAGTTATAAAGGTTTTTGTCCTCTCACATTTTCAAAAATCTCGTTTTATCAAAAGGGCATAATAGTCAACTTTAAGCATATAACGGAAACATGCAATGAACTAGGATTACTATGGAACCAAGTTAACCTCAGAGGGTTATACTAACCTATAACATGGTCCTAAAGGAATCCTAAGGCATATCTAAACTAAGCTAAATCGGGTCAGAACTGAAAGTCAACGAAAAAGTCAACTTTTGCGACTTTCGGTTCCGAACCGAGCCTAAACTCAGAATTGTCGGGTTGAACATGCCTAGACATGTTCAATTAATATTTAGAGTGAATTGTAAAATTTGTCATTTATCTTTATACCTGATTGCAGGCGGTGTCCTTTATCTTTAGAATTGACGAGTTTTGTACTTTATGTTTTAAAATCCTGCACGTTATGTCCTTTAGGCATAACTCAGTTAATTTTTTTCGTTAAATCTGCTCACATGAGGGTAATTTTGTCAATCTACCCAATTTAATTTGTTTTTTTACAACTAAAAATCAAAATTTCACCCTTTCTCCTACAATTTGTCTCTCTCATCTCTCTCTAAAAGTGAATACTATCAATCTATCATAGAGGAGATAGATGATTTCCCAGATCCCAGATCTAGCCACGACCATAATGAAAACAACAAATCCGGCCACCGCTGCAATATCTTGAAACCCTTGAACACCTTCAAATCCGTTCACCACCACTGTGAAAACAACAAATCACATATTCCCCGTTACCAAACTCGTCATCATCTTCAGCATCCGACCTCCACTGCTGCAACCCCATGATCTCCTAACTCACCTACACTGATAACCCACCACCATCGTTTTCAGATCTATAAATTCCCAAGAACAAATCACTTTCAAACACTTGATTTCTGGTTCTCACTTGTTAAACATAAGAAAACACAAGAATCGCAACCCGATTACCCGAGCGCCCTTGCATATCGATTCACCCTGTTACTTGTTGTCATCGTACTGTTACACTCGGCTTCATTGCGATGTAGTTGCAGATATGGATCGGAAGGATCAGACTAAACATCACTATTCCTCTCTCTCTTTCCACCATTTCTCTCTCTAGAAACCGGATCTGCGATGGTAGTTGTAGATCTGGTGGAGGGTTACAGTTTGCTCGCAATAAAACTTCCATAAACTCTATTTTTGGTCGTGCTAAACTCAATAATGTTTTGCTGAACGAAATGGATAACACTGTTAATCCCCAGTCAAGAAAAATGTGTAACAATGTTATCCATCCCGTTTAGCTAAACTTTATAGAGAACAAAAACAGAATCTCCATGAAATGGCTTTTTTTTGAAGTTTTGTGGTTTTTGTATATTTTGGCGTTTATATTGAGGATCTTGCTCATTGCATAGAGTGAAAGTCTATTGAGAAAATTGTGTATATCAAAGAAACATGGATATGAATCTTTGATATTTTTGGTTTTTTTTTGGCGTTTATAAGATGAATGGTGTAGAGGAAAATATAGGTTTTTGTGGTTTTGGTTTGGATTTTAGTAATTCTGAGAGTTTGTTTATATAGGAAGTTTTTGGCGCGATTTTTATTGCAGTAAATGCTAGTAATAAAGTTACGTCGTTTTAGTACTGTTTGTTCAGCTTTATCGGTTAAAAACAAAGTTTGGCGTTTCATATCTATGGCATTTTATTATAATGAAGTGTGCTATGTGTGTTGAGGCGGGTTTTAATAGCATGAGTTTGGCATTTTATGTTAAGTCAAAAGACCTTTTTACCCTTAATGAAGCGCGCCAGATTATTAAAAGTGATTTAATTTACGAAAATGCCACCGCGTCATCTAGTCCATAGATTGTTTTGATCTGACGATTCATAAGCGTTCTCTCCGTTCTCACACTTTTGAGCATTTTCTCTAAATCCCGACCATATATATATATATATATATAGGGTTAAGTTCATTTCAGAACTCTAAATAACTACAGAACTTTCAGAACTCCTAAGAAACAATCATTTTATATATAAGTTTTTGTATTTAGGATCTTTTTATCATCTATTATATGTATTTCTTTGATTACATACATGTTAAAAGTAGTTTACATATGTTTAATTGCCAAAATTATATATATGTGTCATAACTAATTACATATATGTAAAAAAAAACTAGTTTACATATGTATAATTATAAAATTACATATAAAAAATGATAAAATTACTCTTAACATGTATGTAATTGTAAAAATACACATAATAAATGATAAAATTATCCTAAACATAAAAATATATAAATAAAAAGATTGTTTATTAGGACTTCTGCGACTTCTGTAAATATTTATGGTTCTGAAATGATCCTGGCCCTATATATATGTGTGTATATATATATATATATCATTTTTACCGCAATTTGTTTTTGTAACAACATTGTAAAGAGACAGAGATGAAAGAAGATGGTACATACTATGACATTGGAAAAGATATAGTGACTGAAGTGGTTGGTAATGGTCGTCATCACGGGGGACGTACTCTGTTAGTTTCAAGTGTGCTTGGTGTTACAAAAACCTTGCATTCCAGAAAGAGAAAAAAGAAGTCTAAGGGGGGTTGATAGAGTAATAGAAGAGATAGACACGGTGCAAAGGGACCAATCTTTTTTAGTTGCAACAGATCAGGCTCTACCGGAAATTGAGGTACCGTATTTCCTCTATATTAATTGATAGAGTAAACCGCCATTTTCGTCCCTATGGTTTGTTAAAAGTTGTCACTTCGGTCCAATTTTTAACGTCTGATTACTATTCTTTTTAATACGGCTGCACACTAGTAGAAAAACACCATTCTTGACGCTCCTTGAGCGTCATAAAAGGGTACTAATGACATGCACATATACCAAAAGCACAAGCTTCCGGACAACGTCGCCTTTCTTAGGACAACTAACCATCACCCGACAGTTTCGCTCTTTAACAAACTGCGTCATCCGAGGAGAGACCAGGTCAACGCTTTTCTCACAGTTCGACATTATTCCTAACAGTGAGTTATGAAAATTGTTAACCCTCGTCTTTGACGAGGTTGACTCAAATGACCCTCGTGCTCTAGTCTTGATTCAAAAATCAAATCAAGCACAACAGTATGATAAAACGTGGTTTTTTTCCTTTTGGCTGAACGTGCTTATTTGAATTTTGTTGTTCAGGCCTGTTTGCAGCCGTTAAACGGCTGCGTTTACGGCCGTATAACGGCTGCAAACGCAAAAGTTAACCAATGCGTTTACGGCCTGTTCGCAGCCGTTAAACGGCTGCGTTTAAGGCCGTATAACAGCTGCGAACAAGCCGTAAACGCAGCGGTTTAATGGCCAGTTCGCAGCTGTTATACGGCCGTAAAAACAGTCGTTTAACGGCCATGAACGGGCCGTAAACGCAACGGATAACCGGCTGCAGACGCAACAGTTAACCGCTGCGTTTACGGCCCGTTCGCAGCCATTATACGGCCGTAAACACAGCCGTTTAACGGCTGCGAACGGCCCGTAAACGCAGCGAATAACCAGCTGCAGACGTAGTAGTTAACCACTGCGTTTACGACCCGTTCGCAGCCGTTATACGGCCGTAAACGCAGCCGTTTAACGGCTTCGAACAGGCCGTAAACACAGCGAATAACCGGCTGCAAACGCAGCAGTTAACCGCTGCGTTTACGGCCCGTTCGCAGCCGTTATACAGCCGTAAACGTAGCCGTTTAAAGGCTGCGAATGGGCCGTAAAACGCAGCGGATAACCGCTGCGTTTGCAGCCCGTCGTTATACGGCCGTAAATGCAGCCGTTTATGGCAGCGAACGGGCCGTAAACACAGCCGTACACCCAGATTTCTAACATGGGGTCACTTTTAAACCGTCCAAGAAACTGAACATGTCGCGACTCGGCTCGTTGAAATGGCATGAGTGATGCCGTTTTGGTCAACTCTGTGTTGTCTTTGTCCGTTGACTTAACCGATAAAAACAGTTTTCTAATATCGTGGTGAATTCAATAGTTATGGAGTGATTTGTTTATTATATATAAGATTATACATGGTGATAACATTTTCATAAGTAGCTGTATGCATAGGAGATTTGCATAGGATAGCACCAGGCTTAATTTGATGAATTATCTATGATTAAATCGACCTTTCGGCGAGATGGATTTTCTCATACCAGTTTGATAGGACCCGAATTCTTTCTTATTAACATAAAAAAATGCAAACACAATAAGGCCGGGATGCTTTTAAGAGGACCTGAATTCTTTAGTGTAACCACCACCACCTCTTGAATTATAGTTTCTAGAATAGTTTCTGTCGAGACTCGTGTGGCTCTTCAAGTCCCATACTCTCATCGACGAATCTCCAATATTACTAGACCTGCATTCATTAGAACCATTAGAACATAGGAATAAAAACATCAGGTTAGGTATGTAAAAATGGTACTGTCATAGAGCATATAAAATCACCTGCTGATTAATTACTTAAATATTCATTTTCTCTGGAGAACTCGATTAATATTCAAATTCCGACATTGATTTTGATCAATACAAATAAAATAAGTTGCATATATGCTATTTTCTGTTGTCAAAGTTTTTGGGCTGACAATATATAACTAGTAAACTTTGCACAGCTACGACCATAGTTTCATATGCTTAATTTCCACATAGTCTGGTTTGACTAAACCACATTCGTAAACTATAACATCAGTACAAGGGCCTATGGTCAGAGTGTCATACTACCAAGTGGCACTTCAATTCTTGTGCATAGAGTTGCTTCAGGTTCTTTGGTGAATTGGTGACTTCTTCAAACCTCTACAATGACCACTTGGTCAGAGCTTTTGCCAGAGATTCTTAACGAGATTGCGGAAAAGTTGAACTTTTATGAAGATTCCATCAGTTTTCTTTCTGTCTGCAGTTCGTGGTGGTCTTCGGCCACCACGACTGCAGACTTGATTAGACATCACCATCTTCTTCCGTCTCGGTATATATCCTGGTGTATTAGAAATAGCGATACACTAGAAAAAGAATTATGAAAACTTTTATATGTATATTACATCAAAGTATCCTGGTATATATCCTGGTATATTAGAAATAGCGATACACTAGAAAAAAATAGGTGTATTTTATAGTATTTACGTGTTTGCAGTCAATCACTACTTGTGATCTTATATGGCCATTCGACGATTCCTTCGCCAACATGATTTTAGGACATGGGCAAGCTTATCCTTCTTCTAATAGGCTTTTAGATAACAACCCGATGCATGTTGATTACATAAAAATCTATGTAGATGGTGTAACGGAAAAATATAAAGGTTATCGTATCCCGCCGCACACAATGAAGCCCGAGGAAGTAATTGATATGGGTAGTACACAAGGAAATTTTATTCAATGGCCTAGAAAAGCCATAAATGTATATTTTTTACGAATGTGTAGCCGTATATTACTTTATTTATTGTTATATTAACAATATTTATTTTATGATACAACTTTTTAACACCGATTCTCGTCAAAAATCAGATGCTTATCATGAGCAACCACCACCCGATTATTCTGAGTGTTATATGGCAGCTCCGGTAATTGTTTTTTTATAACTTATAATTTACATATAGTTGAAATAAAATATATTTTCTTTGCTAATGTAGTCTGTCGAAGGACACATGGCATTTCAAGGACACATGGAATTTCAAGAAGAAGTAAACACTGGAATGAGTTTTATGGATTTGGTAATCACTTTATTCTATCTCTCTTTCTGTATATATAGTTATAATAAATGGTCTGATAATGTCATTTGTTAATGTAGCTAAATATCGAGATTCCGATACAACCGAGTCATACCAAGGATGTTGTTGATCCTAAAGTTATTGAGACTGCTCCTACTCTGCCTGTTCGTAGTGAGCATGTTCCTATACCGCCTGTCTCCACTAAGCCTGTTCCTACACCGCCTGTCTCCACTGAGCCTGTTCTTACACCGCTTGTCTCTACTGAGCCTGTTCATACAACACATGTTTCCAAACCGAAGAAAAAAAAATACAAACATCGCTAAACTTTTGAGAAAGGTAAAGAAAAGGCGGCCTGAAAACATATAAAGATTAGTAGAAGAATTGGCGCTTAAAGCTAACGAAAGCGCCACGGTTGCGGTTACTTCGCCAAACGGAATGTACAAGGAACCTGAAGTTGAGCACGTTGAAATAAAGGAATTAATAAATCTATCTCTTGACAAATGGGCGGAGCTCGGAACTTTGAATTCGTATATTATGTAAGTACATTGATTTTTTGTTCAGTTATTTTAGTTATTTTATGGAAACATTTTATTAAAATATAACTGAGTGATACTAATTTATAATATTTCTTTCTTTGCTTTTAGGTATTTATGTGCTTTGGGAGAGATAAACAACTTGAATAAAACTGCGTATTTTAATCCTCATTATATTGCATTAAATACAATTGAAGCAAATGAAAACCTTGCCATAAATCATATTAAATCTATCATGAAGTATCATAAGAAAAGGCAATATTTTATGGCACCATAATTAGCCGGGTATAGTTTTATTTTTTGCTACTTTTCTTGATTTTATTTATTTCATTTAGTTAAAAACTAACATATTAGTTTTTGTAAAAAACTTCATAATGCAGGGGACATTATTCATTAATTATGATTCATCACAACCCCGTAGATAAAAACTACTATAGACATATTATCGATTTAAGCAATGAGGAAAATGATGCATCGTGTTACAAGATCACTGAGTTATTTGAAAAAGCTACGAAAAAGAAAATAACATGGAAAATGTAAGTTTTTATTCATTTTCTTTACGGTTTGTTTATTTATATATTTTAACTAGTTACTTGTTAATTCAATATATTTAGTGTCATCAACAAAGCAAAACCTGGGAATGTGGGTATTCTGTGATGCACGCTATGTATGATTTTTTGATTACTTGCAGAGAACATCTTGTAAGTATATTTTGTATATTTATATCTTTTATATGTTGAACTATAATGCATATTGAATTGTAATCTAACTTTTATTTATTTATTTATTTGTTCAAGATGATGTACAATTCTAGGCCCCTTACTCGGTGTGAAATTGACAAATTTGTAGAAAACATATTAAAGACGTTTGTGCAATTACATGGTAAGCTTTTATCTTCTTTTCATGTTATTTTGTATGAATATGTAATCTAGGGCATAGATATGGTATTCTTGTGACCTTGTTGGTAATTAATAAAAAGTGTGTTAGGATTTATTGGCTAGTGATAGTGCCACATATATAATGGTTCATGATATTCTTACACATTAACCGCGAATATTGCATGCTACTCATAATTGGGAAAAAGTATTTATCTGCTATTATGTTTTCACTTACAGAAGCTAATGAGTTATCAACATGATAGTTAGTTTATATATTTATATTATTATGTAGTAAAGAAGAGAGCAAATTCTACCTGGCGATTCACCGGGATTGTTAAGGAAACAATTTGCTAATGGCTTCTAAGAATCAGGTCAGTTTTAACTTTGATTTGATATTGTTAGCATGTAGTCTCTTGCGTAGAGATTTTGGGGTGTCGATATATTGGTAGTTTCACTATCCGATGCATTCTATACACATCTAATGTGGTTTCTAGTTATTATGAAGTAAAGTAGCTGTAAATTCTTAAATGAGCTAAATTTGATTGTTAGGATTATAGTTTCTAGTTATTATGTGAATCCCATGCTGCCTTGAGTATCTAAGTACATTTGGAATCCTATAGACCAGATAGTCGTGAATTTTGGTCTACTTCGAAACGCATTTCGTCCAATATGTTAGTTTAGCGATTCGAGTTTAAGGTTTTATTTAGTTAATTGCATGACATAGTTGATACTCACAATAATAAGAGTATTTATAAACTGATATGGTGTTGATAAAACTGGAATTAACTTAAAACCATGTATTAGCTTGGATCTATTGATGTTGACGTGTTCTTTCTCCGGTTACATAATACTACATTCAGGTTATAAGTTTAAAGTTTTAATGTGTCATTATTTTTGCAGGGGTTGAATTCACAGCAATATGGATGTGTGCTAGAGGGTTCGAGTCAACTTATTAAGGATTTCTAGTAGATGTTATTTAGCTGAAACTTAGATTAATGGGTTATGTAAAGACAAATTAGAACAATTGTGTGATGTTTTGAAGAACCAGATTTCCTTTATATTTATGTATTTTCGTTTCAACGGCTTAGTAATGCTTTTAAATTATTAATTGAATTATATAATTAGTTACTGTATATAATATAACCTCATGATTAGAAGTAATTGAATGATGAAAAATATTTTTTGTAAAACATTTTTAAAAGGGTATATTTCTTTTTTAAAACAGTCATAAATGACCACTTTTTAAAACAACCTAAACGCTGTTGTTTTGATTTTTTAAAACACTCATAAAGTCATAATTAAAGAACCTTTTAAAACGGTTGATTTGTAGTTTTAAAACACTTAGAAACTCATGAACCTTTTTAAAACGGTTGATTTGTATTTTTAAAAACCTTAGAAACTCATGAACCTTTTAAAACGGTTGAGTTGTATTTTTCAAACACTCAGTCCACTTTTTAAAAACGGTTTTGTTGTTTTTTAAAACACTCAAAATCTAAAAACACCACTTTTAAAATGGTTGCGTTGTTTTTTTTTTAAACGCTTATAATCTCCACTGTAAACGTGATTTTTTGTGCAAGCCTTGTAAACGTGATTTTTTTTGTGCAAGCCTTTTAAAACAAACGGTTGCGTCTTAATTAAAACGGTCTATTACCTTTTAAAACATATGAATTTAAAACGGTTATCCAACCGTTTTAAAATGTCTAGATCACCGTTTCAAAAAGGGTTATTTTTGTACTAGTGAATTACCTCGACTATTCTAATCGAGTGGTCACACGAGCACACTGCTCGTATCGTTGAAACACGTCACTCTGGTTGTTTCCTGTTCTCGTAGCTGTGTCACCGTCGAGCCAATCACTTCGGCCCTTTTCTTGTTACCACCCAAACAAATCCTTTGACTCGTAAACTTTGAGCAGGCTTTCGAAAACGATAGCGTATCATGCCCCTTGTTCTCCGATTGTGGAATTAAATTTAATTTTCCTTTTCCTTTACTCACTTTCCAACCCAAGTGACCAATTAATCGTTCACCAATGTGGATGATCTAAGAGATGAAACCGGACTAAGCACCAAGGGAACTCATGACAATAGTCCCTGGCATGTTAGCTTTCCTCGTGCAATCATTGCCATTGTGAATCCAAGAAACAAAGGGTGATCTTGAAGTTCCTTCTCCATATTCAGATTTAGATAAAAACTTAAGAAGAGCGTCTATCATCTTACAAACATCTACACATATCACTTGTTACATACCATATAAAAATGTATTCATTCTCCAAAAAAATCTTAAGTAATTTACATCATTTATAAAGGCTCTCATCTTCGCATTTTCTATATCATCACCATATTTTAAATTTATTTTTCATAACAAGTTATTAACTATTATAAGCTGTTTATTTTCTAATATTATATCATTGAATTTACTAAATCATTTTTTACTAATATTTAATTACAAAGTTTGCAACTTTATGATAAACTGTTTATTAGTTTTTTAAGTTGCTTTACAAATGTTAAAAATTATTGATCTTTCTTTAGAATAATATAAATTAATAACAAATTACATACGAAATAATGTAAATTAATAACAAATTCCATACCATGTTTTACAAGTTATTTTCAAAAGGAAAATAAAAAATAAAAAATGAAATTGAAACTCAGATTGGCCCCACATATCCGTGGCGTTGGTCATGACCCATGTATCCTAAACGACCACAGACAACACGGTCTAAGGGTGGTCATGGCCTCCTGTGAAACCCACCAACATGGTCGTGAAGACCGTGAAACACCGCTGCAAGTGAGTGTTTCACGGTGTGGGTGTTTTACGGTGGTGATGTTTTGCACCGTGATATATATCATGGTCTTGGAGATTGGTTTATTGTGAGATTTGCCCATTTGACCGTTTATTTCATAAAAAAATCATGCTTGGTGAGGAGATTTGCAGGTTGAATTGAAGATAAATTGAAGAAGAAGATAAATTACAGGTTGAAATGAAGAAGAAGATAAATTGTTTTTAAACTACACAATTAGTCCCATAAATTTAAAATGACTAATGCCTTGAAATTTTAAAGTTAAATATAACCAAACCTTTTTTTTCAAAAAGTTTATAAAATGATAAAATTTCTACGACACCTACTTTCGACTACGGCATGATCTAACGGAACACGTTGATGGTTTAGATATCTAATTTTCCGATTCCGACAAAGAGTAGTTTTTTTATTTTAGTTTTCAAACTAGTTTTTTTACCCGCCGCGCGTTGCGGCGGCGTCGTACGCGACATCATTAGTTATTGACTACAATCAATCCGTCCCGTTCCCCAACTAAATTTACGTTGAAATGTAGAGTAATCCAAATTCAAACCGTTGAATGAAAATGTCTTATATTTGACCGAATTTGTTTTCCAACAAAATTTACGTCGAAACGTAGACCAACTTAAAAAATACATAAAATAATTAAACATGTGCAAGAAAAAAGAGGAGAGGTATTTATAGATGTCACATTTACACAATAGCACCTAATATTTACATAATTAATTCTAACTAGATTTAAAGCCCCGCCGCGTTGCGGCTGGGGGCCTTACAAATTATGGCGCAATGTATACAAACAAAATACAAATGCTATTTGCAAAATCTAACCAATGTGCAACATTATTTACAAACAACTGAAGAAACCAGAGATTCATGTTTCATTGCAGTTCCTTAAAGCGAGCCCTCGGTTCACCTCTTTAACATCTCTAGTGCAGCCCTCAGCTCATCCATTGGAACCATGTGACCTACATCCTGAACCTTGAGGAAGCTAAGTGGCCCATAGCTTTTAAGCTTTAAGCAAAGGCTACCTCCATTCCATAAACTTCAAAAGGGACTTCAGGAGAGACGTTAAGCTGTTCCTTTCCTTTCCATAGCAAGAACCCGTATCGAATTACCTATACCATAACCGAAACAAATTAAATAAAAAGTAATCTTGATTTTATTAGTGTCTACTGAATAAACACTCACCGAGTTACTTTTGAGTTCTTTCGGTGTTTCAAATTGAGATTCGGATATTTAATCTGAGGACTGAAATGAGATCTGCCCAAGAGAAACTTTTAGGTGCGGCATGAAGTCTTGTTTCATCATATTTTATCAAAATAATAAGGATGCTATAGCCTATATTGTTTAAGGATTTAGCTATTCATTATAACAAATCAATTACACACAAAAAGGGAAGAAGAAATACCTTTTGAAAATTCTAAAAGAGAACTGTCATAGAAGTCGTTAACCAAAGTTGGGGTCGGAAATCAACTTATTATTCTGAGAAAAATAAAAAAAACCAAACTTAAGAGTTGGAAATTGTCTTGTAATCTGATCGACAAACCTTCCTAAACCTCTTAGAACTGGATTAGTATTTCTTCAATTAGCCTTCAAAAATCATAGTTTGCAAGTATTAATAAAAATAAGTAGTTAAAACTATTAAATATTTCTTACCTTCTGTTGGCGAATAGAAGAAATGGTTAACGACACCACCGGGCACTTGGGATCAGCGATGATGACGCGTTTAGATATGAAAGCCCTAAGAACACAGTCGATGGGATGTACACGTGGGGATAAAATGGTCAAAAGGTCACTGATGTTGTTAATCTTGGTCGATGGAAAATCGTGTTAGGTTGTGCCTCTGTTGTTGGAAGCCTAGCAATCCCACCATTCGTAGCCTATTAATGTTGTTAAATCTTGGTCACTGGGAAATCGTCAACATCGCCATTGCTGATCAACATATCCAAGTGCACAAAATTGAAGTATTCAACTAAGAAACAACAAAGTAGAAATTAGAACTTTACATGGATTAACAAACAAAAAGAACTATAAAACAATAATACTATATTAATATTAAAACCAAAATTACTTAAGCTAGATTCAACACTTCGTTGCAGTCTCCGTTGTCATATCGATCATACGGTGCTAAGCTTGTCGTAAAAAGGAAAGAACCCTCACCATTCCACACTGATGTAGCTTCCCTGCTCGTTAAAAAAACAAAGGGAAAAATATATTTGAATTTAAGTAACTACAACAATCAGTGTTCACTACATACATGAACAACAGACTGCATAATCAATTGATAAATACTTTGATTAACTCGATTATAAATTTTCTCGAAGAATTTGATGTATCATTACCCGACATCACCAACATACTATGAACTTCTAGATGGTGGTTCGGGGTAAATGCCATAGCGGAATTTATGGTCCAGTTTAAGTCCCTTTAATGTTGTGTTAATACCCATTTTAATAAGCTCGTCATGGTGGTCGGTAGTAACTGCTTCCCTGGTAATTTGGCATATCATGGGTATTCCTACCAGCATAAGAAAGTTTTTAAGTTCTCTAAATAATAATAACTATAAAGCCACCTAAAGTAAAAAAAAAGTCCAAGAAACTCAAACAACTCAGCGTAACCAAACGTGAATTGAAGATGTATCATGTACATTGCAACCTCTAAACCCCCAAGGTCAAAAAAGATGCACGTTTTAACCCAAACTGAACTTACAAACCCTAACCAACCTGCCCTTTTTCCACTTCTAACAACAACTTAAACAAAAGAAAGAAGCCATACCGAAGACCATTCTCCATAGCACCATCACGAACTATAGGTCTCTCACTTCTCTTCTTATGAGTAACTTCCAAAGTAGCTCCCACAATAGCCTTGCAATAGGGCTTCTTGGTCGATGTCTCTTCTTGACAACTTCTTGAGCAACATCATGTTTAAAACAATCAAAACATCTACAGTTTTACCAAACTATAAAAGGGGTATACTTTTGATCAGTTTTATATAAAACTGCATGAACCAACAAAAATTAAGTAAATAATTTGATGAAACGGAATGAATGACCAGATTGTGGTCGAATAGTGATGCCAAACTATGGTAATCATCAACCATGGCAGTGGCAATGGACACCAACTGCTTGGTATATTGTGTTGCGAACCCCTGCGAACCAAAAACGGCGCATGCAGGTGAGTTAAACTTCTGATAATCTTATAACAATTAGTATACATAAAGTCATCTCAACAAATAAATACAATCTCAACAAATCAATCTAATGAGTAACTAACATTAAGCATCAGTTATTATATCACAAAACTAAACTCAAAACCCTAACTCATAGCAATTTTTACCATGAGACGCAACTTCTGGATTTAAATAAAGTTATTCAGTTATACATAGAGCAATGCTTTAAAAAGAAATTATAAGATGATGCAAACTAAAACCAAGATAAATGAAAAGATCCCTTCCACTAATTGGTGTTCCTAAATTCTAAACCTATGAGGACAGTGGCCTTCAACTACTAATATTGATATACATAACTTCCAATACAACCATTCAAATGAGGCAATGAGTTGATTTAGGCCTTTTTGTCTCTCAATATGAATCATCCATGAGCACATACACTATCAACTACAGATGATCAATGAATCAAGTATTTCAATTTTAGATCATTCCGTCCAGATAGGGTTCCGTAGAACCAGACTCAATCACAAACAAACAACAAACTCAGCTACATAATAACTTTTTCACATGCAAACTTCCATTTCAAATAACAGAATGAGAAACACAAATTACCTGCAGATGATAAGGCAAAATCATTTAGCAAAGAAGCAAAATGCAGTTATTTAATGATTTGAAGAACTTTGAGTTGTTATTTGTACTTTAAGTCAATATTATTAATTGATCAGATTCAACAAAAATCAAGCAAAAATGCAACGAATCAGAGTACAAAACTTCCTACATTCAGAAATAATTAGGCTTCGATTTCGTATCAGCACCAACGGGCGCTCGAGTTTTACTACAAAAGTAACAACAAAAATTGTAAGTAACATATCCTTTAGTAATCGAGCTAATAAGCTTCCTCGAGGGTAATTTACTTCAAAATTACACCACAAAAACTCACCGTCCCTGGTCGTTGAGTCACCGCCGCTGCAATATCCACTCCAAGAATCCCCAAATCGTCGCCGATTCCACCATCTCCGCGACACGTGTGGCGAAACACTCACCATTAACCACTGCTGCTGCCGCCAGCCTACTCCCTCTCATTCTCGTCTCGGACCTCTCTCTCTCTCTCTTTACACCCCTTTTCTCTCTCTTAGTCTCTCTCTCTATTCCTTACCTGCATTGGTATAGAAAAAGAAAACAATGCGTTGCTGCTGACTTGCTTGACGGTCAAAGAGAAAGAAAAAGCTTGTTGTGGCGGTGGAAAGATGTGGCTAGGGTTTAACACGTTGGTTGCAAGGGGCAGACACGTGTATGAAGGAAACAAAGTACAACTCCCAAAGAATTAAACATAACAAAACAATGCACAATAAAACACTAATACAGGATGTACAACCACATAATGCACTACAATGTTTTAAATTAATAATATATAAATATCTAATTACTTTAGTAAGATTTGGAATAAGTTTTCTTATCTTTTTCAATCAGATTACTTATTTCCCATGATATGAGATCTTTAGTACCACTCAATCCTCCATTGTTGAATTCAATCGGTTCCTTCTATTGTATTTATATATGTGTATTATTTTCATCGATCTTGGGCCATTTTCAATATTTCATGAACTTAATCGAACTTCCTTCCGTATGATATGTAATATGTTGGCAAACGTAATATACCAAGAGAAACCTGCTTCCTTATCACATAGATTATTCAAAAATGATTGTAAAAAGACAAAGAAAGCCAATAGTAATGTTGTTTTGAAAAAATTACAAATAACGTGGCAGCAAATAAAATGATGAAGTATTGGAAATGGAATGGAAATTAAGTACATAATAAATTTTGCTTATTCCCCATCTTCACATTCCCTAAAACCGTCGCACGGCACCCATCAAAAATGTGACAACTCGAGTTTCCAAGGTTCCTCCTCTAAACGTTACTTGTTCCGTACCGTGTACTGTGGTTTATTCGCTATGAGTTGTTTATTCGTTATAAGTCGTTTATGTTAATTCGTTGTTTTGTTGATATTGTTTAGACTAGTCTCGTTTATGAGTTGTTTATTAGTTAAGATGTATTTTGTTTATAAGCTACATTGTTAAAACCCCACCTCATGAAAACACTGCTGGACGAAAACACCCCAAGTGCTTTCGTCACCCATATCTTGGCAAAATCAAAATGGGCTTTAGGCCCAGTAGTGAATCACTTATATATATATTTTTGATCACAACTTTTACGAGAAGTTTTTCAATCGGCAAACCCTAGAGCCTTATTCCCTGTGCGACGGCAACTGCAAGTCTTCAAGCTTTTCCTTTCGAACAATCTGGTACCCTTTCCACCTCGGTTAGTCTGCACTGTTGTTGGATTTCTGCATGATTCCGTAGTATAACCATCACATGTCTGTATGTATATTTGATTGTTGAAGTTCGCTGAGATTGCATATTGCATACATGTAATTGGCGGCCACTGTTGTCTTTTCTTGCATGTGATTGTCAAATAAACAAGTGTTGATTTGATGTCTATAGGTTAGATATGATATATTAACTTTTGGTCCAATCGCATGTAGTATAACATCAGTTGTTGGCCAAGAATTTATTGAATTGATTGAATTCCATTGTCAATATTTTAAAACTACAAACCCTCTATTAAAACAAAAAGTAATCGGTCCAATCATAATCATCCTCTGAATGCTTTATCAAGTTATCAGCCATTGTTTGTGTTAATAATGATAATTACTTGGGACAATGTGTGCTATTGTTATGTGATTCTGTGAATTGATAACTATGATGATTGGGATGTGGGCCGAATATGCAGGTCCCGTTTTTCCGGTGGATCGATAACGAAAACCTATCTTTGTTTATCACAAACACGGTAACGGGTGCGGAATCCCCGTGACGGTGCAAACCAAACACAGTGTAAAACACACGCGTAACCAAAGATTCAATATCTATTGATTAGGGATGAGTACAACCCAAACATATACAAACAATGTTTACAGACTCTCACTAAGTCTCACAGCTCTCTCATACTCATCCAAGTTTCACACAGAAACTATGAGAGCTATTTATACTAAAACAGACACAGACATGACGAAACACATAAAGGACACGACGAAACACTAAAGTTGACGAAACACACCTTGTTTCGTCGACATACATATTAATTCCATTCTGTTTCGTCATGTGTAGAAGCCCAAACCAAGTCAAAGCCCATCATAAGTCTTCGGCCCAGATGTAAGTGAATTACGGCCCAGTTTCATTTCTGTTGACAAATGTTTTCACAAATTCAACATAGGACAAGTATGTGACATCACCATGACATCACAATGATGATGTCATGGTGATGTGTAAACGGGAATGGCTTGCGGTGCTCCGTGCTTCGCGTGTCGAACTCTGGGGCGCACGACGGAGAAATGTCGTGACGTCGGACTTGAGCCGGACCTAACCGAGTTGACCCGAACCGAATCGAACCGAGTCGAGTCGCGTCCACATAAAGTGTACCAACAAACTCCCTCTTGGATGCTACTCGTGAGGTTCGTCTTCCGTGTCTTTTGTGTCGGGGGATCTTGAAAGTCTTCACGTGTCGTAAGCATAAAGTGTATCAACAAACTCCCCATTTTATTTAGGAAGTGTGTTAACAAACTCCCCCTTAGAATGAACTCTCCATTGAGTTATGCTCGTGAATCTTTTGATCTTCAATTCTTTAGATCCTTGTGGTGTTGATGAGTGATCATCTGCAATCCGATCATCTTGATCTTCTGATTGCATCAACGTCGTGTCTTCACTTTACGGCTTGTCATCTGACACGTTCTCTTCGCCTTTAGCTGATTCTGATGTCGCATTTGCACATACAAGAAAGCTAAACACGCAATGAGAACAACCGCTTGGAATATAGACAAATTAAACAAACGACACATATGTGATCAAATCTCAATCAAACACTGACCGACAATTGTTTGAAAGTTTAAAAATTTATCAATTTTAATCCTTTAACTTTCAAAACTTGTTAACTTCGACCATTTATGAAGATGCAATTGTTTTCCGGCTTACAATCAGGATTTTGGGTAGGATAGACTCGAGTTCCAACATCAGTCAATCTAAAATAAAATGGAAGCAAAATCTTTTTGGCTTTTATAAAATTTAGATTAAAACACACCTAAAATCGTTTTGGAATTTTTCATTTTTCAAAAGTAAAGACGGAAATGCAAAGACGGAAAACAATAAATAAATATATACAAAGATGCAGAAACGAAAGCAGTAAACAAATATTTACGGACATTCTTTTTGCGAGTTTCGAGGGTAAGAGAATCATATCAGTGTACGGTCATGTCAAAACGCTCTTTTTGTTCAATTAGTTAACATTTAGATAAGCATCCTATAACAATTATCGGTATTGTTGTCCACGTAAGCTCAACTTATCAGATCTAATCATGGCGAGGGGATACGTTAAGGTATGATTTATACTTACCGACCGGTGTTCATCCACACACGACACATTCCCGTATCAAGGTATGCACGAGAGTTCATCTTACCGGTGAGTATACTGTTTATCATCTGTTTGACCGTATAAAAGAATGTGAGAAACTCACTTATTTTAATTTGAAAACAAGCCCTATGTGATAGAATCACTTATTGATGAGGAACTTGATTTTCGATGCATGAGGGCACAGGAGCAAGTCCGTGAACAGGTCAGTACTTTCGTACAGCAGAGAGACGAACTTGACTCCCGGATAAATGTGATATATTATCACTTATTTTGTTTGGACATGTGATTGCTGATCACTTATTGAGGTCGAATGCAATATGTACACGTATGTATAGTATCATGGAAGATCTAGACTTCGTCTCCGTTATTTTTCGGTAAAAGATACAACCATGATACCCAGATGATAAGCAGCATAAAGACCGAATATCTCAGAACCTCGGCAATCTCTCAAACGAAATTTCGGTACTAAGACCATATGCCAATGAGTGGTTCCCACCTGGTCTTCAGTCGATTTAAGATTTATATCACCCTGCACACTTTAAAATGATTGTGAGCCTACCGATACATCTTATATAGAGCTGCTTATCAGTTTTCATTTTCCATTTCAGTTTAAAGAGGTTTAGAAAGACCACTAATGTACTATCATTTTCTCTTTTGCTCGCCAGGAAACTCATTTTTGTTTTTCTATTGTTTTTGGGTTTTGAAAATTTTCACTGTTTTTGAATTTTTCAAATTTTGAATTTACTCCCCCTAAAATCAACAAACTATGATAAATTTTAAAAACACAAAGGTATTTAAAAAAACGATTTCCCGATGTCGGTTAACTCATGTTTTACCTCAATGCCGTTTACCAAAATTAATTTAATCAGAATTGATTTATCGAATTTTGGAAAAATGAGTTGGCACGTCGGTAAGCGGTGCGGACCATGACAACATTGACGAGTTTCATAGTGAGACAATCACGTGTGAGGTGATATTCGAGTTCAACGTGTCAGGTCAAAGAGTGTTGTACGAGATGATAATAATTCAAAAAAAAGCAGCTTAAATATCGACAAGTATAGAAGAGATTTGAAATTCAAAACCGTGTCCTGCAACTGCTTCGCGCATTGGCAGGAATTTGAGTGCTCTCCCAAACTGGATATCCACCCGGTGTGGATTTCAAGGTCGATTCTTTGTAGCTACTGAGAAATCTCTTCACAGCAACAAGATCATAAACCTTTGGTTCCGG
This sequence comes from Helianthus tuberosus, assembly GCA_030545235.1. Taxonomy (NCBI): domain Eukaryota; kingdom Viridiplantae; phylum Streptophyta; class Magnoliopsida; order Asterales; family Asteraceae; genus Helianthus; species Helianthus tuberosus. The sequence goes on from CM060427.1 coordinate 121,491,525, forward strand.
CTGGTCTTCCAAATTGCACCAGCGAAGGTCTTTGTCTTTCTCTTTGAGAAGTAGTGTGCGGTTGTTCAATCCACGCCAAGGCATCCGCACACCCGGTTGGTTTGTTCAACAAACACATTTTCTTCAGTTACACCGCGAAGAAATGTACACTGCATGTTCATCTTCTTGATTTTGAACATCAGACGTGCTGTTGGGATTGAACCCTATCAGAGGAACAGATAATGTAAAGCCAAAACTGGATCAAAGCAGTGGATCCAGAATAAGCAGACGTTTACAGTTGGTTCATGCAAATCTCTCCCCTTGAAAGTGGTTTCATATCTGCTGACCTCCTATCCGCTGATCATACTAAGTGCTAACCTACAACTGCTGCTTCATATCTACTGACCAATGTCAAAGACTGATGGAAGACCAAAGCTCTGTTGACTCAATGTACTGCTTTGGAACAAGTACTGCTGATCCGGACAAGCACTACTGGGTTCACAGCAGAGGAAGGATGCAGCAGCAGTTTAAGTGTCTTTTATGTAATGTAATGTAATAGCAGTAGTTTAGTACATCAGTGTTTATAGATCAGTAGTTAGAGTTTGTTAGGAGGTTAGATGTCACTTTCATGGTGACGTCAGCTAAGATGCTCAGTGGTTTGCAAGTGCCTATAAATAGTTCAGTACTTTGTACTGTTCTATTAGCTCTTTCATCACATCGTCTTCTTTGCACGAACAAACTACTGAGCTCTGGCTGAGGGGGAGTTTGCATTCTTACATCAATCATTGTAATCGTTGTTGAAACAAATTCAATCATTCGGTTCTTTGTGTAAAGATGTTTGATAAAAGTATTACTCTCGTTTGATTGTATGCAAAGTTTGCTTTCATCTTATTTCCGCTGCACAACTCTTTCATTTTCATTTTAATTACAAACGAAAATACAATCAAAAAGAAACTCAGATCCAACAATTGGTATCAGAGCTTGGACAGTCAAATTTGATTTAACAATCATTTTGACATAAATAGTTCAGCTCATAACAGTTGATACTGATCGTTTGTTCGTCTGTTGAAAAACAGAGCAAGGATTAATCACCATTAAAGTTGATTTCTCAGTGTCTGTAAAACAACAAGAATGACGTCACAATCTCAGGATGACAAAAACAACATCGGCTCGCTTTTTAAACCACCTATGCTTAAAAGAAATGAGTACAACATCTGGCAGAGGAGGATGGGTCACATCCTCGCTCAACAAAGCACAGGGTGTTGGAAGTCTGTCATTTATGGTCCCCATGTTCCTTCAGTGCCAAGCGCTGAAGATGCTAAAAAGTTCGTTCCAAAACCAATTGAAAATTATACCGAAACCGACTTTCAAAAGATCGAACTAGATGCTAAAGCGTTTAGCATCGTAGCATCTGCGCTGCCCAATGAGATATATGCTGGACTGTTACATTGTAACAATGCCAAAGAGTTATGGGACGCATTTAAGGAACAATTTGGGGGAACTGAGGAAGTAATAGAAAACAATAGGGAAATCCTGAACCAACAGTATGAAACATTTTGCTACGTTAAAGGTGAATCACTAACGCAACAATTTGAGCGTTTCAGCTGTCTCATCAGTGAACTGAGGCTTGTTAACACCACTTTTACAAACTCAACTCAAAATAGCAGGTTCCTCAGGTCACTGCCAGAAAAATGGGACACTATAGCTTTTGTCACCCGAAACTCACCTGAATTCAAGGATCTGACCTTGACCCAACTCCACGGTCGATTCCTGACCTATGAAAGGGAGTTGAACCAGAAAAGGAGGTTACAAGAGTCAGGAAAAGTTACCGATGATTACACTTTCGGTAATACTGCTCTTCTGGGTCAAGAAGAATCTGGGAGCAGTAGTAAGGACCAGGGTTTTGATCACTTCATTGACATAACTGCTGGTGCAAATTTTAACAACCCTGATCCTCACTCTGCTAGTTATGCATTCACTGCAAATGAAAACCAGATGTCAGACAATTTAAGCTTTGAACTAAATGATTTGCAACATTTTGATCCCACTGATTTAGAGGAAATGGACATTCTGCACCAACTGGCTTTGCTAAGTGTTAGAACTAGCAAGTTTTACAAAAGAACAGGGCGAAAATTCCAAGGTCTGCATGGGAATCTAAGGGTTGGGTTGGATAAATCGAAAATCAAGTGCTATAAGTGTAATAGGTTGGGACATTTCGCTAGGGAGTGTAGGAGTCAAACTACTGGTCCCATAATTACTCATCCTAGCTCAAATCCTAGACCTCAAAACCAAAACACTGTGCACTATGCCCAATATACCCCAGCAGCTCAAGTGAACACTGCTCACTATGCTGCTGCCCCTGTGCCAGTACATTATGTTCAAACTACTGTTCCACAAATCCAATATGTTCAAACCCCTGCTCCACAGGTACAAGTGCAACCTGTTGCACCTCAAACCACTGCTCCAGCAGCAGCACAACCAGATCAACAAAGTTTTTTCACTCAAGGGTTTGTTGACTGGAGCAGTATGCCTGAAGACCTTAATGATGAAAATTTTGCACTCTATGCTTCTAATGATTCTTCTCATGATGAGTTTTTTTTGATGGCATTAGAGTCAATACAGGAAGGGGTTGAAACTGAGGAGGAACAGCAGTGCTTTGAAACAGTGGAAGAGGTGACTGAAGCAGTGGTTACTGCTGTGGCTGGTGAAGTACTGTTGGGAGAAAGTTCAGGTACCCTGATTGAACCAATGACAGATCCATGGTCCATAGAGGACAAAGAAGAAGAGAAAGAAGAAAAGGCTGGTGAAAAGAAGGTAAAAGCTGATGATGATGAAGATCATCAATGTAATTGTGCAATGATGGCAGCTGCCAAGGTATCTCCTCAAGTTCTTGAAAAACTGTGTTCAGACAATTGCATAATTGCTTTTGCTAACATCAAAGAGGTGAATGAAAACCTTCGGGATAAAATCTTAACTGATGAGGTCAAATTTGAAAGCTCTTTAAAAGAACTTAAAAACAAATTGACTGAAAAGGAAAAAGAAATCAGCTGTTTGAAAGAAGAGCAAAGTATAACCAAAACCCAACTTCAAACTATGGTAGAAAAATACCAAGTTTGCAAAAAGGAGTTGGAGTCTGCCCAGATTACTTGTGAAAGATGGGTGGAATCCTGCAAAGGATATGAGGTTATGCTTGAAAAACAGAGAAAAAGCAATGTGAAGTTTGGGGTTGGGTATAGAAAACATGATGATGAAAGCACTGCTTTTGAAAACTCTGTTCAAACCACTGATGTAACCACTGAGTTCATCCCTAAAAACAAGAATGACCAAGAAGTGAAAATCACTGACAAACTTGATAACAAAATCACACTTGACAGACCAATGGAACCCTCTACTTTTGTGGAGCTTGAAGAATACCAGTTTAAACCAAAATGGTCTGATGAGTGTGACATTCTTGAAAATTTCAAGCCAATGGACTTTACATCAATTGATGGTGTCAAGGCTCCAAAAGCTAAAGTCATTCCTCTCAAGGACATCCCAGCAGTGGTTAAAACCTCTGCTGCAAAGGAGTCTGAAAAGAGAAAGAAGAAAGAAAAAATTGATAACTTGTTTTGTGAATTCTGTGAAAAAAGGAATCATCTAACAAAAGATTGTTTCCATTTGAAAGCTTATGATTTAAACAAAACAAGTGTCATTGTTTCAGCAGAAAGCTGCATTGTTTGTGGTAAAACAAACCACAAAACTCAAGCATGTGTGTATCTCAAAAACTTTGATGTGAAAAAGAATGAGTACATGGCGAAAACATCCTTGAGTTCATCATCATCATCCACCTCATCATCTGTCAAGTTCACAAAGAAACAACCACTGTTTGTGCCAGTTCAAACAGCTGTTACAAAACAGCTAAACCAAACATCTGTCAAAAGAGATGTTCAGGTTACTGATGCACCCCCTGCCAATCAGTTCAGAAAAGGCAGAGAAAAACAGTCTTACCAAAGGATTCCTCACGTTTATGAGGCCTACAAAAGGCCCTCTAAACCCAAAGTGAACAAGTATCCTTTTGGTTACCAGCAGATGATTGGTCAGGACCCACAACAGTGGTTAGAGAAACACTGTCCTAAAACAGTTCAAACCCCTGACCTAACCACTGTCCATCATCTTGCATCCATCCCAGACACTGTTGAGACCCCATCCAAAGCCTTGTTGGCTTTGGAGACCCTAATGAACTAATCCTTTTACTTCATGTGCAGGGAGCTTCTGCATGCTTTGATAGTCTTTGGTATGTAGATAGTGGAGGCTCTAGGCACATTACAGGATGTAAAGCCCTCCTCAAAGACTTTAAAATCCATGGTGGGGGTGATATATCCTTTGGGAATAATAGTAAAGGGAAGGTTCTGGGGTCTGGTACAGTGCAATCTGGAAATGTAAAATTTGAAAATGTCAATCTAATAGACAATCTAAAATTCAACCTTCTGAGTGTGTCCCAAATGAGTGACAAGGGATTTGGGTCATTCTTCACAAAAGACTGTTGTAGGATTGTTGGACCAGAAATGGTCAAAAAGATTGAAGCAATAATCAAAACTGGTCATACTAAACTTGTTGCTCAAAGAAGTGGCAATGTTTATGTTGTTGACATGTCAAAAGAGTGTCCCAGAGCTGATGCCTGTCTGTTCTCAGCTGCCTCTAACAAAGAGACAGAACTTTGGCATAGAAGGCTGGGACACACAAATCTTAAGACAATCACAGAAATTTCAAAAAATGGTTTGGTGAGAGGCCTACCACAAAAATTGTTTTCATGTCCTGAACATTGCATTTCCTGTTTAAAAGGAAAACAGCATAAAAGTTCTTATAAGTCCATTGAAGAGTCCAAAACAACCCAGTGTTTGCAAATGCTACACATGGATTTGTTTGGCCCAGTTCAAGTCATGAGCCTTAAAAAGAAAAGATATTGTTTGGTTATTGTTGATGACTTTTCTAGGTTCACATGGACTTTCTTTTTGCACTCAAAAGATGAAACTGCAGGCATTTTGCAAGACCTTGTAATACAGGTTGAAATGCAATTTGACCTTCCAGTGAAAAGCTTCAGGAGTGACAATGGCACAGAATTCAAAAATAGGGAGTTGGATGCCTTCTGTGTGAAGAAAGGGATTGTAAGGCAGTACAGCATCCCAAGAACACTAGAGCAGAATGGGGTAGTGGAAAGGAAGAACAGAACTCTGATTGAGGCTGCCAGAACCATGCTTGCAGATTCAGGTTTGCCATTAACTTTCTGGGCAGAGGCAGTAAACACTGCTTGCTATGTTCAGAACAGAGTTTTAATAAACCCCAGGCACAAAAAGACTGCCTATGAAATTCTGTATAAAATCAAACCACTGATCTCATATTTCAAAGTGTTTGGCTGCCCATGTTTTATTTTGAACTTAAAAGATTCCATTTCAAAATTTGCAGCCAAAATTGATTGTGGTTATCATCTGGGATACTCAACCACTGCCAAGGCCTACAAAGTGTTTAATACACGGACCAAGGCAGTGGAGGAGACTTTGAATGTTAAGTTCAATGAACTTTCATCAATGAAAATCCCAGCAAATCCTGCAGATCTGTTTGATCTTGAAAAATTCACTTTTGAAAATACTGCTGTCAAGACTAACAGTGCAGGTCCATCAGAGGATACAACACCAGACTATGGGTATGAAATCATCATCCCTCAAAGGTCTGCCACAAAGGGAAAAGCATCAGCTGTTCAAAACAGTTGTCAAAGCTCTACCACTGCTACCTCAACAGTTGTTGACCAAAGTAGCCCATCAACCACTGCTTCCACATCCTCAAACACTGCTGACAAAAGTCCTCAAACAGTGGATAAAAGTCAGCAGTTGTCCACCTCATTACCTCCTATACCACCACCTTTTGAAGCCACTGCTGGATCATCAAAGTCCCCAGCAGTGGTTAGCTCAGATGATACACATTTGCAGCCTTCACCAACCAATGCCATCATACCATACCAAGGAGACTTAATCTTCTTGAGATCTCATCCACCTGATCAAATCATTGGCAACATAAATGAAGGGGTGCTCACAAGAAGCCAAACCCAAAACATTTGTCTTTTTGCTGGTTTTCTATCACTCCATCAGCCAGTCAAGTACCAAGAGGCACTGAAAGACAACAGCTGGGTAGAAGCCATGCAAGAGGAGCTCCAACAGTTCAAAAGACAACAAGTATGGGAGCTTGTACCACTGCCAGAAGAGGTTAGTCCCATTGGCACAAAGTGGGTCTTCAAGAACAAAACTGATGAAAGGGGTATTGTTGTCAAGAATAAAGCCAGGCTTGTGGTTCAAGGGTACAGACAGGAAGAGGGGATTGATTATGATGAAACATTTGCCCCTGTTGCAAGATTAGAAGCAATTAGACTGTTCCTGGCCTTTGCTGTCAACCACAATATGAAGGTGTTTCAAATGGATATCAAAAGTGCTTTCCTCTATGGTACAATTCAAGAAGAGGTGTATGTTTGTCAACCTCCAGGTTTTGAGGATCCATTTTATCCAGATCATGTCTACAGGCTAAACAAAGCCTTGTATGGCTTGAAACAAGCACCAAGGGCCTGGTATGAAACTCTTTCCAACTTCCTACTCTCAAATGGTTTCAAAAGAGGTACCATTGATAAAACACTGTTTTTAAAATGGAGAGGGAAGGATTTAATGATTGTCCAGATTTATGTGGATGACATTATTTTTGGAAGCACATGTAACTCAATGTGTGAAGAGTTTAGAGAACTCATGACAGCTGAGTTTGAAATGAGTGCAATGGGTGAGCTGCAATGCTTTCTTGGTCTCCAAGTACAGCAAATGCAAAATGGAACTTTCATTCATCAAAGCAAATATGCTAAAGAACTTTTAACTAAATTTGATATGAATGATTGTAAACCATGCAGCACACCCATGGCAACAAATAAGCTGGTCATGTCTGATGAAAAAGATGAGCTGATTGACCAAACACTTTATAGAAGCATGATTGGGTCTCTCTTGTACCTAACTGCATCTAGACCAGACATCATGTTTGCAACATGTGTCTGTGCAAGAAGTCAATCAGCTCCCAGAAAATCAAATCTCATTGCTGTAAAAAGGATCTTCAGATACATAAAAGGTGCTCCCACACTTGGTATCTGGTATCCAACTAATGGGAACATCAAGCTTTCAGGTTTCTCAGACAGTGACTTTGCTGGCTGCAACACAACAAGGAAGTCCACATCAGGAGGGTGCCAGTTTCTAGGTGATTGCTTAGTCTCATGGCAAAGCAAAAAGTAAGCAGCTGTTTCAACATCCACTGCTGAAGCTGAATACATTGCTGCTGCAAGCTGTACAGCCCAACTCCTGTGGCTTCAAAATCAGTTGCTGGATTTTGGTATCACTGCCTTAAAGACACCACTCATGTTGGACAGTCAGGCAGCAGAAAATATCATCAAAAATCCAGTTTCCCATTCAACCACCAAACACATCGACATCAGACATCACTTTGTGAGGGATTGCTATGAAAAAGGTTTGATTTCTCTGCATCATGTCCCAACTAAAGATCAGCTAGCTGATGTGCTCACAAAAGCACTTGATACAGCCACTTTTGAAATCTTGATCTCTAGAATTGGGATGCTGAACATGGAATAACAAGCAACATCTTGTTTTTCCATGCATAAAAGCAACAAAATGTTTTCAGAAAATCAAAATTCCATCCTTAAAAATAGCTAAAAATGAAATTTTTCATTAAATCCTTAAAAGTCTGCCATTAACCACTGATTGTTCAAAAGTCTGCTCTAATTGAAAAGTCTGTCCACTGCTGAAAGTCAACCCCTGCTCTCTCATTCCTTTGATAAACTCTGTTGCTCAAAAGCAGTGTCTTATCCACTGATATGCTATCCACTGATAGTGAAAATCATCCACTGCTTTCATACCACTGCCTTCATTTGTCCCTATCACACAAGTACTGTCCTTCACTTTCAACAGGGGTTGTCACGTGGACAGTACATATTGGTCAGACCTTTTGTAACGGCTGCCACCTCAGCATTCACTTTCTTCACTATAAAATCCCCCACTCACCATCAAAACAGGGTTTTACTGTCGAATTGAATTCTTAAAAATTCTCTTCTCAAAGCAGTTTTTCTTCACATTTCTTCACAAAATTCTTCGATCAATCATCCTCAAAATGACAAAATCAAAGAAATCTTCAAAACCCTCATCCAAATCTTCATCGAAAACAGCCTCTCAAAAGGCAATCTCCACTGAAATTCCACACAAACCATCTCACAATCTCCTGGGTCTTCTCACAAAACCAGGAACCACCAAAGTTTTCGATTCCATCATTGATCTCATGGCAAAATCAAAGTACAAAACTTTGATCACTGCCGATGCACCAATCTATTTGGCGACCCAAAGGGAGTTCTGGAAAAATGCAACCCTTGAAAAACAAGGCGACACTGCAACCACCATAAACTCTTTTATAAAGGGTAAAGCTGTCCAAATCACGCCTCAATCCATTTCAGAGGTCTTTCAACTCGGTGATCAGGAAGGTAAAATTTCTTTCACTAAAAACGAGTTAAAAATTGACTTCATTGAGCGAGGGTATGAAGCCACAATGATGAAGAAAATTACCTTAGAAAAAGGTTATTTTCCTTCTGCAACCAGATTTTTATTGCATACCCTCCTACTATGTGTTTCAAACAAAACCACTTCTTTTAATGAAATCCCTTTAAAGATTCAAAATCTGGGATATGCTATTCTTCAAGGAGAAAATTTTAACTATTCTCGGGAAATTTTTAAAGATTTGGTTAATAATGTTGAAACAAAATCATTCTTACTGTTTCCAAGGTTTTTAAGTTACTATTTTTCAAAGAAATTCAGTAGGGATGATTTAGCTATAATAAACCAAGGTGATTCTACTCAAATAAACAGTTTAACAACTGAAACTTTTTCAAGAATGTTAGCACCTTGCAAAACACAAGCAGAGGTGCCTGAGCAGATTTTAGCAGTTACAACTGCTCCTCAGGTATCTGCTGCTGAGCCCACTGCTCAAGGTGATCAAAGCAGCAGCACAACTGTTTTGAAACCCACACCTAAAATCACCAAAAAGCCCACAAAAAGCAAAACACAAAAACCCCCCAAAACCATCAAAAAGGCATCTCTGGAGGATGAGATACCAGAGCTCCTGCCAGTGACAACACAAAAGTCACAAGAAACCACTGCTGCTACTTCCTCACAGCAGTTGGTACAAATATCTCAACCCATAGCTGAAACTCCTCCTGTTTCTTCACAAAAAGAACAGGTTGTACAAATAGGGTCTCCACATCATGATGCTCTGGAAACACTCGTTTCTATCATCCACAGTCCAATGCCCGGGACACATCCTATTTCTACACCAACCATCACATCCACAATTCCCTCACCAATAAAACCACTGTTGGATGCAATTGATTTGAACCAGGCATTATCCAGTCCTTCTCAATCACCTATTAATGAGAATATACCTCAACAACTGACTGGGTCTACTGCATCAATCTTTGCTAACCCACCAACACAACCTGAGGAGGTTACACCCCTTGAGTTACAAGTAACTCTTGGTGGTATTCCAAGTGAAGCAGCCACTACAACTGTTACACCCACTGGGTTACATTTGGACAGTGGTTACATTCATAAGACTTCCTTGGAGGCAATTCCTTTTATAGCACCTCTGCCAACCACCAGTGGATTTATTTATCCTACTGGCAACATCAAAAGGTTGTCAAGTGTTGAAGGAAGAAGACCCCAGTACCAAGAAAAAGGGGCATCAGTGGTTAATGTTTGGAGTATATTCCCTACATCTACCACTGATAAAACCACTGCTAGTGGGAAATCAGATGATCCCATTAACTTGGGTGATGGTTTAAAGTACCAGAAATTGACGGATCGCATTGCAAAACTTGATAACTCTGTTGCAGAACTCAAAGATATGCTACAACAGGTGTTACAAGTTCAGAAGGTACAATCAACTGCTGTTCCACCTCAAGCACTTGCTCCACAAAGGGCACCTGCTACAAATGAGCTCTGGAATCAATTTCAATCTTTTCTCCAACAACAAGCACAATTAGCAGATCAGCAACATGAAAAACATGTACAACAGCTGCGAAATGCAATGGAGTCAAGGTTCAAGAACACTCAGGCTGATTTAAAGGCTCTCAAAACTCAGATCTTACACACCACTGGCACTGCTCCTCCAAAATGTCCGCTACATTTCTCAACTTCCAGAAGATAATGCCAAAAAGGGGGAGAAAATTAAGGAATGGAAAAGGAAGGGTATAGAAGATGGTCTCTATCTTGAACCAGAAAATTCAAACATGACCAAAGAAATCCCTTTGCCAGATGGTAGTAAGAAAATTGATGTGACAACAAATGCACTAGCAGAAGCAGCTGCAAGTGTAAAAAGGGATAGAGAGGCCAAAAGGAAAGCCAGGGTGGAAAGAATGGATAATCCAGAACAGGGTACTTCTGGGTCAAGGGATCATGAAAATCCTGTTGAGGAAAAGAAGAAGCCTACTAGAAAAGTGAGGCAACCCAAATCCATTCCTATCAGACGTTCAAAGTCTGCTCAAAAACCACCACACAAAACAGCTGATGCATCAGGAGTTACAAAAACTACTGCTTGCCAAACAGTTGTTCCATCAACACACACCACTTCAACACACACAACATCCACTGCTTTACCATCATCACCACCAAAAACAACACCTGCTGACATACAGCAGAAGACAGCAGATGTTATAACATCTGTTGTAATGACAACAGTGGTTGAAACACCAGTTGTTTCAACAGCTGTTAGTCAATCACAATCCACTGCCACAATATCCACCACCACTGTTCCATCCAAAACATCATCAGTCTCTCCTAAACCAAAAAGGAGAAGGCTAATTTTAAAAGATGATGACACATCTCCACCACAAACATCTTCAAAATCTTTAGCTCTTGTCACAATACCAAAACCTGTTCCTCTCTCTTCAGTACCAATGTACAAGCCCTTACCTCCTGCAGGTGTTCAATTTCCTCTTGAACTAGCAGCTCTTAGAGATGAAATAAAATCCTTCTACTATGAGGATGACCCTGCCAAAAGGAGTTTGCCATCAATAAAGGGATATCCCTGGCCTAAAAATGTTGATGAATACCTGGAAATCAAGGCCAAGCAAGCAGAGGATATCTCAAAGAAAAACACACAAGGGAAATCTGATAAAGAAATTGCACAGAGAAGTCAATATTTGCTCACATAAGTCAGATCCCTAGAGCAATTTGCAAAAAATGTTAGTCAACAAATTTCTGAAAGAGCAGCTGAATCTCTGAAGAAAGACTACATTGAAAGCATCATGGCTCACAAGAAGTACAAAGGAGAGAGATATATGTACAAAGAGTGGACTGTTCCTGAGCTTGAAGATGAAGCTGCAAGAATTCAAGACATGCTAAAAAGGAAGGTCACTCACACTCCTCCTAACTGGGCAAAATTTAGAAAGAATGTACCTGACAAACAGGAAGAGCTGAAGAGAATGAAAGAAGAACTGGTAGCAGCTGATTATGGTAACAAAAGACAAGTTGCTAGATGGAAAGAAGATGTGGTCAGGGCTACTTACAAAAAGTTGGAACAATTAAGAAAGAAAGATCCCACAGTTCCTCAAAAGCCTGACTATTCTGAAGCAGCGGTTTCAAAAAGACCATCAAAGCTGCAAATCAGGAGATCCTCAGCTCCAGTTGGTGCTGCCATCTACAAAAGAAGGCCACACAAACAGCTGATTGCTGAAACCATCAAAGAGTTAATGGAAGGTGAAGACCTTGGAAAAGAGGGTATAAAGAAAATGATCATGGAAACTCTTGGTTTGGATCAAACTGCAAGTACTGCTCAGCAAGTCATGAATAGGCCAGCCTCTACAAATACTTCTGCAAATAAACATCTCCCAAGAAACCCACCAGGCTCAAAAATACAAAAGTGGGAAACTGACAAACAGACCTGCGTATTGACTTTGCTCAGGTCTGGTGGAGGAGTGGAGAAAATATCAAGGGAACAAGCTCTTGGCCTGAGTCTTGAAGATTTGCAGGATCTCCTTGATCTTCCACTCAGCAGGGATGATGAAGATACAGATGCCCTAGACTTTGAATTACAATTTAAAGGTCAGATAAGGGAGCTGTTGTTGAGGCAATAAAGATTTCCACAAATAATGAAGAGTTTTGGCATTATCTGTTCCAGGGGGAGATTGTTGGGATTGAACCCTATCAGAGGAACAGATAATGTAAAGCCAAAACTGGATCAAAGCAGTGGATCTAGAATAAGCAGACGTTTACAGTTGGTTCATGCAAATCTCTCCCCTTGAAAGTGGTTTCATATCTGCTGACCTCCTATCCGCTGATCATACTAAGTGCTAACCTACAACTGCTGCTTCATATCTACTGACCAATGTCAAAGACTGATGGAAGACCAAAGCTCTGTTGACTCAATGTACTGCTTTGGAACAAGTACTGCTGATCCGGACAAGCACTGCTGGGTTCACAGCAGAGGAAGGATGCAGCAGCAGTTTAAGTGTCTTTTATGTAATGTAATGTATTAGCAGTAGTTTAGTACATCAGTGTTTATAGATCAGTAGTTAGAGTTTGTTAGGAGGTTAGATGTCACTTTCATGGTGACGTCAGCTAAGATGCTCAGTGGTTTGCAAGTGCCTATAAATAGTTCAGTACTTTGTACTGTTCTATTAGCTCTTTCATCACATCGTCTTCTTTGCACGAACAAACTACTGAGCTCTGGCTGAGGGGGAGTTTGCATTCTTACATCAATCATTGTAATCGTTGTTGAAACAAATTCAATCATTCGGTTCTTTGTGTAAAGATGTTTGATAAAAGTATTACTCTCGTTTGATTGTATGCAAAGTTTGCTTTCATCTTATTTCCGCTGCACAACTCTTTCATTTTCATTTTAATTACAAACGAAAATACAATCAAAAAGAAACTCAGATCCAACACGTGCTGCAGGTGCGTACATTTTGATTTGAATCTACCCTGGAGACCCGATTAAAGCCTTGAACAATCACACTTTGGTATGATTTTCATTTTGTCGAAGCTTTCCATTTCTTTCGACAGACAATTATGTCTTCTTTTCTTTTTCTTCTCTCCATCAAAGGCAACAATATATTTTGTCGCCGATCTTGTGCATGGACACTCCACTATCAACAATCCGATGACTATAGATAGTTCCTCCTAGAACATCCTACACACTCACTCAGAGATTAGTTGGAGAGGGAGACCCAAGCCTTAATAGACTTGGGTCGTCCTTCATCATCGAGGATTGTGACTTCGATTTCCTGATGATTCGGAATGGATTGAGCTTCCCCTGAAACAGTTACCGATTTTGGTTTCCAAATCTGTTTTTGTTTTTCATTTTTAATTTCTAACTTAACAGACTTTGTTTGGACAACCTCTGGTTTTAACGCCTTTTCAACTTCTTTGACGTTTTGACGTCGTTGTTTTGTTTCTTGTTCTTTAACAGTTCTTTTATCATGTTTTGGTGAAACAAGACGACGTTGTGGGTGAACCTTTTCAGGTGGTGCTCTTTCAACAAATTTCTCTTTGGGAGTATTTGTACAATTTTTAATGACATGTCCAAACTCCCCACACTTAAAACACGTTCTCCTTTCAACAAACTTAGGAGAATCTGATCGACCAACAGATGTCGAACCCGTAGAACCTGAGGTACTTGCTTTCTCATCACACCCGTTTGTATGTTGAGTGTAATTGTTTTGACTATTACGTTTTAAAATCTTGACTTGTTGGATAAAATCGGTGTTTGATTTGTTTTCAAAAGTCTCAATTTTATCAGTACCCTTCGATGCTACAAACTTGACATCATTGTTTTTCTTCTGGTTACGAGCTCCGTTTGTTTCAGATTTTGATTGAGAAACATTAGGCTTTTGAGCTCGCCTTTTTGGTTGTTTACCCTTATTTGCAAAAGGTTGTTGCTTTGTTGGTGATTTTTGATTTCCAAATTGTTTCCTGATTTCAGCTTTTGGAATTGGGTCACATTGAGTTACAATGACTCCTAGAATTGTCTTTCCCAAAAACTTGTTTGTATTATCTTCAAAAACTTTATCAATCGAAGATGGATTGACATTTTTAATTGGAAAATCGTGATCTGAATAGATTTTAGAATCACCAACCAAAGTGTACAACACGTTATTACTCTTAACGGTAGACACATATTCTTTTACTTCCTTGACAGGATTAATCACTTGTTTGGAAACTTGTTGCACAACAGGAATAGGAGGATCACAAAGAATATGATTCTCAATTGTAATTTCTATTCCCTTCTTCTTATCAAGTGATTCATCCTGGTCATTCACATCTGATTCATCATCCGACGACTCATAGTCCTCAATGATTGGAGGACTTTATTTCGTAGATGTTGAAGTTTCTGTTTGCTCAGATGATGTACTTGAAGAACTGTCCGATTTGAACCCTAGGCCAGTAGTAACTTCCTCATAATCAAGAGGCACACTGGGTTCAAAACGAGGCAAATCCTCTTCATCGGGCATTCTGGTATAGTTGTGTCTCAAAGGGGGCGGACACGACTTATAACCAACGCCTTTCACATTCCCTTTCAGCTGTTGAACATCTATGATGTGATCAAGCACATATCGGGAGTTAGAATAACTATCCAATTTGAGCTTGATCGCATCATGCTCGCATTTGGCAACGACTAGCTCTTTCTTTGTTTCCTCAATGATATTAATGTAGTTATTAATACCAATTTGTTTGTTGAAAACAGTTTTTGTTAATTCGGAAACACTTTTCTTTAAGGTTTCAATCACAGATTTAAATTCTTTTTCGTTTCTAGCTAGAGCCATATTTGCCTCCTTACACTTAGACAACTCAACAACCAAACTTTGGTTATGACTGTGAACCTTTTCAGATTCATCTTTCAATTCTGCACAAACATTACAAACACTAGGAGCAGGAGGATCAGAATTTACCTGACTTGTCGAGGCCGAGACATTCGCCATAAAGGCAGTCTGATAAGAAAAAGATCCATCTTCAGAATGATAATCTCCCGCATTGGAGCTTTCTTCATCTGAACTCCCGCTATAACCCGAGCTATCATCACTTTCAGAAAATTCTTCCTTGTGAACATGCTTGATGTGATTGATGATCTTTGCATAACAAGCTATTCCTCCTCCTTGATCTTTATCTCCGAATTGTACAGACCAATTACACCCTTCATCAGCTTGAACGGTCAATGCTCGATTGGTGTTTGATGGTCCAGACTGGTTCTGATTGTTATTCACTGTTACTATCCTTCTTTCACGATTGTCTTGATTTGCATTAGAAGTACTCGTCTGATTTCTGAAAGGATTCTGATTGCCTTGTTTGCTTGGTAGGGTGCACTCACGTTTGAAGTGACCCTTTTCGCCACAATTGTAACATGTAACCGCATCTTTATTGAACCCGTAATTCGTAACATTTTTGCCTTCCAACGAAGTTCTTCCAGTTCGAGTCATGAAATCCTTTGCCCTTCTAACAACACTTGCAAACGCCTACTTGATATCCATTAACTCCATTTCAACACGGTCTATCTGCTGATAATCTTCATTGGTCATATTGATGTTTCCAATTTCACCTGCTACCGATCCACAGTATGAACTGAACATTGTGTTGAGAAGTTCCAAATGTTCCTTTGCAACTTCTACACTGACTTTTGAAAGATTGGAAGTATCAACTCTGACGGTGTTGGTGTTTTGGGGTAAAGGATTGTTGGTATAATGTGCTTGTTGTTGTTGTGGTTGGGCTTGAGGTTGAGGTTGAGGTTTGGGTATAGATTGTGAAAGATAAGCACTTTGATCCCACTGTGGTTGGGCTTGATTGAACTGTGGAAACGGAGATGAGCTTGTATTGGATACAAACTCCGTTTGAAGCTTCGGTTGCTGAATGGAACTAGAACGAGCTGAAGGACCAAAACCAGGCAAATACATTTCTGTGTTTTGAGGAGGTGCAGTTGCAATCCTTTTAGCTTTCCGAATTTCCTCTTCGTTCTTGTGCTCCAACTTTTGAATGAATTCATAAAGACTGACATTGGCTGCATCCAGAGTGCCCGTATGCTTTAGAAGTTCAATGAATGGACTCCACTTAGGAGGTAGAGCATCAGCAAATCGTGCAACCATTTCCGGATGAGTTGCAGCAACACTATAAGAACTCATTTCACTAATCAAATGATAAAAACGAGAAGTCATATCATTTAGAGTTTCATTCTCCAAGAACTGAAACGATTCAAACTCTTTCTTCAATAGATCATGGCGTGTCTTTCTAGTAGCTGCATTTCCTTCTCCTCTCGCTACCAATGCATCCCATAAACCTTTCGTGGTCTTACAATATGAGAATTGATGAAAGATGTCTCTGTGAAGTGCTTGAGTGAGAATAGCATACGCCTTCTTCTCCAGATCATATGCCTTTTTCCCGGCTTCTTGCATATTATTGAAAGTTGTCGCATTTGATCCTGCTTCTTCAAGAGCTTCACTAAATGCAGAGGTGAAACACGTCCATAATTCTGTGTTTTGCCCTAGAACGTAATTATGGAAACGACCCTTCCATGATGGATAGTCGTTCATGTAATTTAACTTTGGCGGGCGATTGTTGCTACCCGTCTCATTCTCACTAAGCAAAAGATTTTGAATGCTCTGATTTTGATTTGACACCATTGCCCATTGACTTGCACTTATTGACTGTTGTTGTTTAGGTATGGTACTCGCTAAATATTCGGCCATCGACATCTGTTGTAGAGCTGGTTGTGGATCCGTACTCCAATCCCATGGGCTTGTACAGCTCATATTTGATGTATGTATGTGAAAAACTGATCACACTCTTGAAAACAGACTGTTATCACACTTTTACAAACCTTATGTTTAAAAATGATAACAAACTCGACGAAACGCTATCGACGAAACAGGTTTGATATTGACTTGCGACGAAACTGATTGATGATGTGTACTTCGACGAAACAGATTGATGACTGCTGATCAACGAAACAAGTTTCTGAAATGCGACGAAACTGATGTGAATGATATGTCGACGAAATAGGTTGTTTAATTAAAACGACGAAACAGATCTGATTAATTAATATGGCGAAACAGATCTATATGATGATGTCGACGAAACACAATTCCTTAATATGAAATGGCGACGAAACTGATATGTAGATCGACGAGACTGATGGAAGTTTGGGACGAAACAGAATTTGATTGTGAGAGACGAAACAGGTTTTTAATGGATAAGATCTGGTGGAGTTGGTGAGTTATTTTCCGAGTAGCCTTATCTTGCTTCTGACACACGACACAATTTCAAACTCAACCATGCTTATCTCACCGAACACACAATATTTTAATCAAAAACCTTTTTCATTTTAATTTTGAAAAACACCAACAACTCATACAGTAACCTTTCAAGAGATCATAAAGTGGAAAAACTAAAGAACACTTTGAATATTAGTGAAGAACACGATGAAGATTTGAAAATTCTGGTGACCGATAAATTTTCCGAACAACAAATTTGCACAAAACTCTCACTAAAAACCCGGTTTTAATATGTAATCATGCAAACAAACAAGGTCTTCGATAAAACTTTTAGCAAACAAACAACATCCAACATATTTTAAGAGTTCATTTTCCAGAAAATGATGAGTTTTCAAGAACAATAGTTTTCAGAAAATCAACCACAAACAATTTTAACACTTGATAAAATCCAACGATGTTTGGTTTTAAACAAGGATTAGAGCCAAAGCTCTGATACCACTTGTAGGTCCCGTTTTTCCGGTGGATCGATAACGAAAACCTATCCTTGTTTATCACAAACACGGTAACGGGTGCGGAATCCCCGTGACGGTGCAAACCAAACATAGTGTAAGACACACGTGTAACCAAAGATTCAATATCTATTGATTAGGGATGAGTACAACCCAAACATATACAAACAATGTTTACAGACTCTCACTAAGTCTCACAGCTCTCTCATACTCATCCAAGTGTCACACAGAAACTATGAGAGCTATTTATACTAAAACAGACACAGACATGACGAAACGCATAAAGGACACGACGAAACACTAAAGTCGACGAAACACACCTTGTTTCGTCGACATACATATTAATTCCATTATGTTTCGTCATGTGTAGAAGCCCAAAACAAGTCACAACCCATCACAAGTCTTCGGCCCAGATGTAAGTGAATTACGGCCCAGTTTCATTTCTGTTGACAAATGTTTTCACAAATTCAACATAGGACAAGTATGTGACATCACCATGACATCACAATGATGATGTCATGGTGATGTGTAAACGGGAATGGCTTGCGGCACTCCGTGCTTCGCGTGTCGAACTCTGGGGCGCACGACAGAGAAATGTCGTGACGTCGGACTTGAGCCAGACCTAACCGAGTCGACCCGAACCGAATCGAACTGAGTCGAGTCGCGTCCACATAAAGTGTACCAACAGAATAGCATGTGAATGGTATCGATATACATACATAAATACTAGATGATTCTTTATGTGCTGGTTGACAAACATAAGTAATATGATGATGTGTTGACTATTGATAATGATCAATTAATACGAATGTCAGATTAGATAAAGAGTAATTTTATATGGAATAAACAAAGTGATGATTAGGGTTACTGTAATGATGTAACTATTATTATTGTTGCTATTGAAGTCGACGAAAACACAAAGAACCAGACATACATTTAACCTGACGAAAACCCTTGGGATTTCGTCACTTGGGGGTTTTCGTCCATAGTGATTTCGTCACATATGCTTTGTGTACAGTAACTCTGTTAGTTTATTAACCATGATAATTGTTAACTCTGTTAGTCCATTAACTCCGTTAGTTTGTTAACTCAGTTAACTATTGGACTCTGTTATGTATATTAACTCTGTTAAGTGTGTTAATGAATAACTAGGATATTACAAACTGTGAAGGACTTTTATATGAGGCATGAATTGCATGACTTTGATTAACTGCTTATTTAATACGTGGTAATTGCTTAGGCACACTTTGTGACCTAGATTGTATGTGAATCTTTACGAGCTTGAAGTGATTGAGTATACGTGCATACTATAGGACTTGATTGATTTCTTGTGAGCACATAATTTAGCATACCGAGCAAACCAAGGTGAGTTCACACTCTAGCCAAGGCATGGGATTCCCAAGGGTTGGGAATGGGTTAAAGAACTGAACGATAACTACAAACTTGCGTATTCCCCATACAACAGGATGCGTACTACCATAAGACCATCAACTCTATCATTTGAAGTCCCTCATTTATCGACTTAATCTCCGAGGCCTATGGCGAGCGGGTCATTAGTAGATAGCGCTATTAGGGTTTAACAAACCTCACACCGTGCCAGTCGGACGGGCGTGTACTAATGGACTATGGGCAAAGGGTCAATGCTGATAGACATTGACTTAGGGCACCTCTTACATTTTCGTAGCAGTCGATACGCGTGGTCTAATAACACATGGGAAGCCCCCACTAATCTTCGCAAACATATCTGGGAGACCGCGATACGAATTAATATGATACATGGTTTACAAAACGAACATACGATTTACGAAACAAATGCTATAACCAAACAACCAACTGTGAACTCGCTCAACTTTGTTGTTGATTCGTTACTACATGCCTTGCAGGTCGTTAGGTACTCATGGAGCTTGCACAGGGAGGCGCGGTCGTTGTGGGACATGGTAGTGTGTGCCATGCTAAAAACATTACTTTATTTCGTACTTAATACTTACTTTGGGTTTTACAATTATGCTTCCGCTAAACACTTAACTATGCTTTGGTTTTGAACACCTTTCATATTGTTTGGTTGAATTATATTTACTACATACATTGTTCAATATGATTGGTGGCTTGATCCTGGTCAGTCACGCCTCCAAGCGGTGATACTCCGCGCGTGGATTTTGGGGGTGTGACAGATTGGTATCAGAGCCATTGGTTATAGTGAACTTGGTTTTAATAAGGGAAAAAGTTTTTGTTAAAACCAGACTATAACCTGAACAGCGCTCAACGATCCACAACGACGCTTCGCTCCACGTGCAAGACTCAACATTTCTAGGTGATACGATTTATGTTTACATTGCCTACTTGCTAGATTACATAGAACTTTGCTCATGGTATGCTTAGATAAACATAACAACTGTTGATTGAAACACATGTGTGCTTACTTTCTTCTGTCATCGCACTTTCGCGAACCTTTCTCACTCATGTTTCCTTTGATATGAAGATCATGAGTGGACGCGTTAACCTAACTCAAGCTCAGTTGGCGGCTTTGATCACTGAACAAGTTACTGCAGTACTTGCAGCTGCCCAGGCAGGAGGTATAACCTGCCATCACAACTTACTCTAGGATCTTTAGATCCTGCTCTCGTAACCCAACACTTGTATTTAATTTTGTTTACTCTTACGCACACGATAGGTCAACACGCTCAGCCACCTGTATGCATATTCAAGACTTTTATGGACTATCGTCCTACTACTTTCAGTGGCACTGAAGGAGCCGTTGGACTCCTCCATTGGTTTGAAAAGCTCGAGTCGGTCTTCGAGATGTGTGAATGCCCCGAGGCTCGTAGGGTGAAGTATGCCACTGATACTCTCGAAGGCACTGCGCTAACTTGGTGGAACGCGCAAGTTCATATGCTGGGGCTGGCGGCTGCTAATGCCACCCCATGGAATGATTTTAAGGAACTGATCAAGCGAGAATACTGTAACCGTGAGGACATCCACAAACTGGAAGTGGAGTTCTTTAACTTAAAAATGACGGGGTCAGAGATAGAGGCGTATACGAAGCGATCTAACGAACTGGCAATTTTGTGCCCAACTATGGTGGATCCTCCCATCAAGCGCATTGAGCTGTACCTCAAAGGCTTAGTACCAGAGATTCAAAGCCATGTAACCGCTGCTAACCTTGCTACCATCCAGGATGTTACTCGTCTTGCTCATCGTCTCACAGACCAGGCAGTGGAACAGAACAGGCTGCCTAAACGTATCGGTGCTACTACTACTACTACTACTACTTCTGCTACTCCTAGTGACAACAAGCGAAAATGGGATGGAACCTCCAGCAAGGGTTCGACTTCGGTTCAGTCCCAGGCACAACAGCGAAAGATCGATGACTACCAGAGTCCTGGTCAGCAATCTTCTGGTAGTCAAGGGCAGGGTGGATATCGAGGAAATCACCAAAAGTGCAGCAGATGCAACAGGCACCACAGTGGTCAGTGCAACAGGGGTCGTTGTCAGCGGTGTCTCAAGATGGGTCATGAAGCTAAGGATTGCAGGAGCTCATGACCTGCGAATCAGAACCAACAACAACAACCACCAACTCCACAGAACCAGCAGCGATAGCGAGGTAACAGGGGATGCTTTCAGTGTGGTGCTGAAGGTCACTTCAAGCGGGACTGCCCTCTGTTAAACCAGAATCCAAACAACAACAACAATAATCAGGGCAATGGGAACAACAACGGGGGAAACAATGATGGAAACAATGGTGCCAGGGGTCGAGTGTTCGTGCTTGGTCAGGGTGACGCAAGAAATGATCCTAACGTGGTGATGGGTAAGTTTCTTCTCGATGACTTTTATGTTACTGTTTTATTTGATTCGGGTGCCGATACCAGTTATGTGTCTCTAAAAGTTAGTCAAATGTTAACGCACACCAACTCCCTTAAACACCAAGCATGTCGTTGAGTTAGCAAACGGTAAGAGTGTAGAAGCCACACATATAGTTCAGGGTTGTAATCTTACCCTCGCTGGTCAAACTTTCTCCATCGATCTCATTCCTATAGTTCTGGGTAGTTTCGACATCGTCATTGGGATGGATTGGTTATCCCAACAGCAAGCAGAGATCCTATGCAAGGAGAAGATTGTTCGTATTCCTCGTTCTGGTAAAGAACCTCTCGAAATTCAAGGCGACAAGAGAGGTGCTGTAGTGGGCATCATCTCCTTTCTTAAGGCCCAGAAGTGTTTGCGAAAGGGTCACACCGCTATCTTAGCGCTTGTTACTGGCGCATCAACGAAAGAGAAGAGAATTGAGGATATTCCAGTAGTACGCGACTTCCCTCAAGTGTTTCCTGAAGATTTACCTGGGCTACCGCCTCATCGCCAGGTCGAATTTCAGATCGAGCTAGCTCCTGGAGCAGCGCCTATAGCTCGAGAACCTTATCGCTTAGCTCCAACCGAACTGGAAGAACTGTCTATGCAATTGCAAGAACTCTTGGATAAGGGTTTCATTCGTCCTAGCTCTTCGCCCTGGGGAGCTACAATATTATTTGTGAAGAAGAAAGACGGTACCTTCCGCATGTGCATAGATTACCGCGAACTGAACAAGGTGACCGTGAAGAATCGCTATCCTCTCCCACGCATTGACGACTTGTTCGATCAGCTGCAAGGGTCGAGCTACTATTCAAAGATTGATTTGAGGTCAGGCTACCATCACCTGAGAGTCCGGGACGAGGACGTCTCCAAAACAGCATTCAGAACACGCTACGGCCATTACGAGTTTCTGGTCATGCCATTCGGGCTAACAAACGCGCCTGCAGTCTTCATGGATCTTATGAACAGAGTGTGCAAGCCTTACTTGGATAAATTTGTGATTGTATTCACCGACGACATTCTGATCTACTCTAGGAGTCGGGAGGAACACGAGCAGCACCTACGACTTATTTTGGAACTACTTCGAGCAGAACAGCTGTACGCCAAGTTTTCAAAATGCGACTTTTGGCTTCGTGAAGTCCACTTTCTAGGCCACGTGGTAAACAAGGATGGGATTCATGTTGATCCATCTAAGGTAGACTCGATTAAGAACTGGCCTGCACCGCGTACACCAACAGAAATCCGCCAATTTTTGGGTTTGGCGGGCTATTACAGAAAGTTCATCAAAGACTTCTCCAAGATTGCACAACCCCTCACCTCACTAACTCAGAAAGGCGTTATCTATCGTTGGGGTAATACGCAGGAATCAGCATTCTAGCACTTAAAGGATAAACTTTGAAGCGCACCTATTCTTTCATTGCCAGAGGGCACAGACGATTTTGTGGTTTATTGCGACGCATCAATTCAGGGTCTTGGCTGCGTGTTGATGCAACGGGATAAAGTCATTGCATATGCGTCATGTCAACTTAAGATTCACGAAAGGAATTATACTACACACGATCTGGAGCTGGGAGCTGTTGTCTTCGCACTTAAGATATGGAGACATTACCTGTACGGTACCAAGTGCACCATTTACACCGATCACAGGAGTCTCGAGCATATCTTCAAGCAAAAGGAGTTGAACATGCGACAACGTCGATGGGTCGAACTATTGAATGACTACGAATATGTCATCAAGTACCATCCGGGCAAAGCCAATGTTGTGGCCGACGCCCTCAACCGAAAGGATACTACACCTAGACGGGTACGTGCTTTACAACTCACTATTCAATCTAGTCTTCCTTCACAGATACGAGATGCTCAGGTAGAAGCATTGAAACCAGAAAACGTCAGGGCTGAAGCCCTACGCGGCTCAAGGCAACGGTTAGAACAAAAGGAAGACGGCGCCTACTACGTGACAGGACGCATCTGGGTCCCACACTATGAAAACTTACGCGAGCTTGTGATGGATGAAGCACATAAGTCTCGCTACTCGGTACATCCTGGTTCAGATAAGATGTACCACGATCTCAGAACTACGTATTGGTGGCCTAGCATGAAAGCTCACATAGCAACTTACGTTAGCAAGTTTTTGACTTGTGCGAGAGTCAAGACTGAATATCAGAAACCATCAGGCCTACTCCAACAACCAGAGATTCCACAATGGAAATGGGAGCAAATTTCCATGGATTTTGTTACTGGCCTGCCTAGATCTCAACGTGGGAATTATACTATTTGGGTGATCGTGGATCGACTCATAAAGTCTGCACACTTCTTGGCTATCAAGGAAACGGATAAGTTCTCCACTTTAGCAGACGTTTATTTGAAGGAAGTGGTTTCGAGGCACGGGGTGCCGACTTCTATTATCTCTGATCGTGATGCACGATTTACTTCTGAGCTGTGGCAAGCAATGCACAAATTTTTTGGCTCTCGATTAGACATGAGCACCGCTTACCATCCGCAAACAGATGGGCAGTCTGAATGCACCATCGAAACTCTAGAAGACATGCTTCGTGCATGTGTAATCGATTTCGGAAACGGCTGGGAAAAACATCTCCCGTTAGTGGAGTTTTCGTATAACAACAGTTACCACACCAGCATTCAAGCCGCTCCATTTGAGGCATTGTACGGGCGTAAATGCCGATCACCTCTTTGTTGGGCAGAGGTGGGTGATAGTCAGATCACAGGTCCAGAACTTGTAGTAGACGCAACGAAAAGAATTGCTCAGATACGACAATGCATGGCGGCAGCTCGCGGCCGTCAGAAAGCCTACGCAAATAAGCGCCGGAAACCACTCGAGTTCCAAGTTGGGGATCGAGTGCTACTCAAAGTTTCACCCTGGAAGGGTGTGGTTCGTTTTGGCAAACGGGGCAAGCTCAATCCGCGATATGTCGGACCATTCGAAATCATTGAGAAAATAGGCATAGTGGCCTACAAACTGAACCTACCAGCAGAACTCAGTGCAGTTCACAACGTTTTTCACGTGTCGAATCTGAAGAAGTGTCTGTCAGATGAGACTCTCATTGTTCCTTTGAAGGAGCTCACTATCGAAGATCAGTTGCGATTCATCGAGGAACCAGTTGAAATCACGGACCGAGATGTTAAGGTCCTCAAGCACACTAGAATACCTCTTATTCGAGTTCGTTGGAACTCCCGTCGTGGCCCAGAGTTTACCTGGGAACGAGAAGATCAAATGAAACTCAAGTATCCCCAATTATTCAGAAACAGTGCAACCACTACTGAGGCTGAAGCTACTACAGAATTTCGGGACGAAATTCCAAATCAACGTGGGGATGATGTGACACCCCAGGAAAACCAGTAAACTACATAACACAACTAGCTTCCTCAGTAACCGCGTGCTAAATTTCGGGACGAAATTTCTTTCAAGTTGGGGATAATCTGACAACTCGAGTTTCCAAGGTTCCTCCTCTAAACGTTACTTGTTCCGTACCGTGTACTATGGTTTATTCGCTATGAGTTGTTTATTCGTTATAAGTCGTTTATGTTAATTCGTTGTTTTGTTGATATGCTAATAAGTTGTTTAGACTAGTCTCGTTTATGAGTTGTTTATTAGTTAACATGTATTTTTTTTATAAGCTACATTGTTAAAACCCCACCTCTAGCCGAAAACACCCCACCTCATGAAAACACTGCTGGACGAAAACTCCCCAAGTGCTTTCGTCACCCATATCTTGGCGAAATCAAAATGGGCTTTAGGCCTAGTAGTGAATCACTTATATATATATATATTTTTGATCACAACCTTTACGAGAAGTTTTTCAATCGGCAAACCCTAGAGCCTTATTCCCTGTGCGACCGCAACTGCAAGTCTTCAAGCTTTTCCTTTCGAACAATCTGGTACCCTTTCCACCTCGGTTAGTCTGCACTGTTGTTGGATTTCTGCATGATTCCGTAGTATAACCATCACATGTCTGTATGTATATTTGATTGTTGAAGTTCGCTGAGATTGCATATTGCATACATGTAATTGGCGGCCACTGTTGTCTTTTCTTGCATGTGATTGTCAAATAAACAAGTGTTGATTTGATGTCTATAGGTTAGATATGATATATTAACTTTTGGTCCAATCGCATGTAGTATAACATCAGTTGTCGGCCAAGAATTTATTGAATTGATTGAATTCCATTGTCAATATTTTAAAACTACAAACCCTCTATTAAAACAAAAAGTAATCGGTCCAATCATAATCATCCTCTGAATGCTTTATCAAGTTGTCGGCCATTGTTTGTGTTAATAATGATAATTACTTGGGACAATGTGTGCTATTGTTATGTGATTCTGTGAATTGATAACTATGATGATTGGGATGTGGGCCGAATAGCATGTGAATGGTATCGATATACATACATAAATACTAGATGATTCTTTATGTGCTGATTGACTAACAGAAGTAATATGATGATGTGTTGACTATTGATAATGATCAATTAATACGAATGTCAGATTAGATAAAGAGTAATTTTATATGGAATAAACGAAGTGATGATTAGGGTTACTGTAATGATGTAACTGTTATTATTGTTGCTGTTGAAGTCGACGAAAACACAAAGAACCAGACGAAAACACTATGTGTTTTCGCCATACATTTAACCTGACGAAAACCCTTGGGATTTCGTCACTTGGGGGTTTTCGTCCATAGTGATTTCGTCACATATGCTTTGTGTACAGTAACTCTGTTAGTTTATTGACCATTATAATTGTTAACTCTGTTAGTCCATTAACTCCGTTAGTTTGTTAACTCAGTTAACTATTGGACTTTGTTATGTATATTAACTCTGTTAAGTGTGTTAATGAATAACCAGGATAGTACAAACTGTGAAGGACTTTTATATGAGGCATGAATTGCATGACTTTGATTAACTGCTTATGTAATACGTGGTAATTGCTTAGGCACACTTTGTGACCTAGATTGTATGTGAATCTTTACGAGCTTGAACTGATTGAGTATACGTGCATACTATAGGACTTGACTGATTTCTTGTGAGCACATAATTTAGCATACCGAGCAAACCAAGGTGAGTTCACACTCTAGCCAAGGCATGGGATTCCAAAAGGGTTGGGAATGGGTTAAAGAACTGAACGATAACTACAAACTTGCGTATTCCCCATACAACAGGATACGTACTACCATAAGACCATCAACTCTATCATTTGAAGTCCCTCATTTATCGACTTAATCGCCGAGGCCTATGGCGAGCGGGTCATTAGTAGATAGCGCTATTAGGGTTTAACAAACCTCACACCGTGCCAGTCGGACGGGCGTGTACTAATGGACTATGGGCAAAGGGTCAATGCTGATAGACATTGACTTAGGGCACCTCTTACATTTTCGTAGCAGTCGATACGCGTGGTCTAATAACACATGGGAAGCCCCCACTAATCTTCGCAAACATGTCTGGGAGACCGCGATACGAATTAATATGATACATGGTTTACAAAACGAACATACGATTTACGAAACGAATGGTATAACCAAACAACGAATTGTGAACTCGCTCAACTTTGTTGTTGATTCGTTGCTACATGCCTTGTAGGTCGTTAGGTACTCATGGAGCTTGCACAGGGAGGCGCGGTCATTGTGGGACATGGCAGTGTGTGCCATGCTAAAAACATTACTTTATTTCGTACTTAATACTTACTTTGGGTTTTACAATTATGCTTCCGCTAAACACTTAACTATGCTTTGGTTTTGAACACCTTTCATATTGTTTGGTTAAATTATATTTACTACATACATTGTTCAATATGATTGGTGGCTTGATCCTGGTCAGTCACGCCTCCAAGCGGTGATACTCCGCGCGTGGATTTTTGGGGTGTGACAAAAAACTCCATCCCCAATCTTTGGATGTCCATCCCCACCTACCTTCCAGTTCAACCCAATGTCATATGATGCAAAAGCGACATGTTCTTTCATGTCACCACCGTCTCCCTAAAAAGCACGCTAGTTATGTGAGCCACTGCTACGGAGATGTTGTTGGAAGGCTCAGGGTTTTCTTTACCGGTTGTAAGGAAGGTCACCCCTTTTTGTTTCTCTCTCTCTAGATTCAGTTGAATGTTAATGTGATTGTGTGTAATGTATTGATTGCCATGTGATTGTGTGTTATGTATTGATTGTTAGGATGCTTCGTTAGCCGTCCGTCTTCCGGCGAAACACCGGCGAATGAAGTTGGGAAGGGGAAGAGAAAGCCGGTAGATCCAGTTTGGATGTATCTTGATTATCCGTAGCGGAAGAGACAAAGAAATCAATACTATAAGCTATTCAACAGGCTAATGGCAATATTGTAATTCTGAAAACTTGACTAGCTGTGTTGACCGACCTTTCTCTTTAATATTATACAAATTTAGAATATTTTCTTCCACCTATAGGGCGTCGGTGACTATGCTTCACCTAAACCACAACCAATTATTGGGTCTCCAGCTGTTACCCGTGTTGCATATGTTCTAATAGACCGTACTATGTAATCCTATTACTTTTTGACACATGTATGTACACGGGTCATTAACAATGCATCTACCCACACGTACCTTTTGGATTTCTATACTTCAATGCGCTTCCTGTTATCCAATGTCTCATCTAATATTCAAGTAACACGTTTCTTACTTTTGGGTCTCATCTAACTTTCAAACAGCTAGGAAAGTTTCTTATTAGTTAGTTCTTCTATCGTTGATCAGACAACAAATTAAAAACTCATGGTTTTCGGTTCTATGGTTTTTTGTTTTCATGGCTAGGTGATTGAATATACTTAGAGTCGTGTTATGAACTTACATCGAGATAGTTGGTAAACGTGCAACAAGCTGCGCCGCTACCCCTTTTCTCCACGAGTGCAAATTACGTCTTGTCTAATTTTTATACAGGGAAAATCACCAAAATAAACACTTTGACTCGAAAAATTATACCAAAATTAATAAACATCCATTGTTAGCCTTTGCAAAAACAGACATATCGTGAAGAGCTAAGGCTATGGTGCGTACTCTAACATTTAGAGTGTTAACAGTGACATTGCATGTTATCTTACATTGTAAACCACTTCCTCCTTGTGTTAAAGAGTATTAAATGGGTTATGTGTTAACATAGTAACCCAATATTAAGAGATTGAATTAATTATTTTTGCTTTTTTAGACAAAATACCACTAAAATATAGGGTTAAATGAAGTTAATGAGATTAAACCATTTCCTTAGAGTGAGACAAAGTAAAATGGGAAAAAAAGGTTGATGTGGCAGTTAGATGGAGTTAAGATAGGTTAAAGTATACCCAAAGACCTAATCAGGAGATGACAAATAAGCACCGCTGATAGCTAAATTTTAGTTGGTACAAAAAGACTTGATTAGTATGATAGGGTTTATGAAAAAACCAATCACAATAACACACGTGTAAAATATGAGCTAAATTTAGCAAGCGGCTAAGCCTATCTTTTAACCACCATCTAAAAAGCGTATGCTAAGAATAAAGGAGTGTCCCAAATTGTTAGCTTAGTCGGTGGTTTTTCTTAAAACCAATAAAAAAGAATACATGTAATTTGCAAGCTACATTTAATTTAGTCCCCTTAATTAACCGATGATTTTGTTTATTTTGGTAAAAACTCTAAGTTAATGTTCATTTTAGTAATTTTGCGGTCTAACATGTTCATTTTGGTGATTTTTCCCTTTATTTAAAGTGTGTTGTTCAAGTTAGAACAAAAGGAAGGTTTAATATAACCAAGTTGGAAACACAACAGTTATATAACAAGAACACTAGCTATTTGAAGTCAAAGGCATTACAAATCAAAGACACATACACATCCATATATGTCATCTTCGAACAAAACAGTGTTCTTTATTTTTATTAATTAAGATTTATTATATGCTTATTTAAACTGCCAAAGCATCCCATATATCCTCACTGCACCCTGCAAACAAAATCACCATATGTTAGATATTAAACAGCTACACATGTACTCAATATATGATCCAAATCAAAAGAAGTTTAAATAGAAGCACATAATATTTAGTTTAAAGTTTGAACATACTTGGAGCAATCGGTGCTTGGGCTGATCTTGTAAGGGATGCTGACACCACACTTGCCTGGGAGGCTGGCGGCATAGCCCGCATTGATGCCGGAGATGGAAGAGGAAGCACTCTTTAAGCAACCACATGCAGCCTGGCGATCAGGGGTTGTTTTTGCAGCCCTATTGAGTGATTTTACCCCACTGCAGCATGCCGGTGGCACAGCACCACCTTTGGTTAGGTAGCCAATGCATGGTGCTAAGCTGCTGGATACCTGACCACAGGTAAGAGCCTCTGCATAGGGTGCAA
The DNA here is from genome assembly GCA_030545235.1 of Helianthus tuberosus. Taxonomy (NCBI): domain Eukaryota; kingdom Viridiplantae; phylum Streptophyta; class Magnoliopsida; order Asterales; family Asteraceae; genus Helianthus; species Helianthus tuberosus. Next base: position 121,521,520 of record CM060427.1, read on the forward strand.
CCACCACCATGCAAGTCACTATTGCACATAAAACCATCATTGCCATCTTTGCCATTTTTAAAGTACTCTAGTTGAAGATGTAGGAAAGAGTAGCTTTGTTGTGTATGTATGTAAGGTTGTTGGTGCTAGAACATGTTGTCCAAGGTTACAATTTATAGGGGTGTTTGTCCATTTGAATGTAGTAAAGGAGGGTGGTACTAGTTAGTTGGAAGTTGGCTCTAACATTAATTAAGCCTACACCTAGCTAACCTCTTTCATCTTTGATCTTCGCCAAGTGTAAGGTTAAGGTTTATTCCATTTGTTTCATTATAATAATGAAGTTCGGTTTTAATTAGATATCAAACAAACTAACTCAATTAGTGCCGACCCTGTTGACACTTTGAGCTTCTCTACTAAAATATGGAATGAGCCGTGAAATTAAAGCGCCCACACTAGAGGATGAAATATGTCATGTACTTCAAATATTCTCTAGACCATTTCTTTTTCTCAATTTGATTCTACTATAATTCAAATAACACTATATTAAATTTGGTAAATATTCTTAATTAGGTAGCTTGCAGTATGGGTTTGACTAGGTTTATATATTTTTTTTTAAATGAAAATTGGATTTTAATAATGTTATCTAAAGGTGATTAGTCAATAATAATCCTACTTTTAAAAATCGCTACTCGCAGTCTCACGTTTTAAAATTGTTGTTCACAATGGTCCTTCGTCACAATTTTAGACTGATGAGAACAACATGTTTAAAAGGTGGGACTACCAGTAGCAATTTTTAAAAGTAAGATTATTATTAATCAGCTCTAGATGGATTGATTAAAATTCAATTTCCTTTTTTGAAACGTCAATATCATCCACAAGCCCCCTAGCAAAACAAAAATAAAAATTAAAAATAATAACAATAGGAGAAGTAACTCAAAGAGGCATACAACTACACATCAAGCATATACAGCGGATACAAAGCCCAGTCTTTCCAAACAACCGATTTATGTTTCGACCTATATTTAAACCATAAGAAGCATGTTGAATGCATAATGTCTTCCACCTTGCAACATATATTATTGAATGCCGAGTTCTTTCTCGCCTTCCACATACACCAACAAGCGATGATAATAATGTTCTGAACCACCTTTTTCTTCTTCTTCTCAATCCCAACCGTATATTATGCAATTCCCACATGTTTGTTACAGATAAAGAGAACAACGACAGAAGTTTACACCAGTCCGAAACACGTTGCCATATCACCGTCGAAACCCGACAGCCTGTAAAATTGTGGTCAACCACCTGCGGTCCTTGTTACAGAAAAGATAGTTTACCTCCTACAACCCGATACCTCTTTTGCACAGCTCAATCCTTTTCAGGAGCCAATTGAGCGCAGCACGCCAAGAGAAAATGTTGCACTTATAGGCCAACCTTTTACACCATTCCAGGACATAATTTTGGCTATAATCTGCACTCCTCAACATCAATTTCTTAACCGAATTAATAGAGAACCTTCCTGAATCATCGCCTAACCAAACCCACGAGTGCTCTTGATCCGAAACAACTGAACCCAACATATTTGTACTTGCATTCACTCCAATTCCAGGTCAGACACCGCAAGCCTATTCCAACGCCACCTCCAAACTAACCCACTATTACCCTTTCAAAACACTCACTGACCCGGATGCTTTTGTTTTCTTCGAGGGCAAAAAACTAGGCCACAATCCAAGGATCAATCTAAAAGCGGATGTTCTTCCCATTCCCAACCTTACCTCTAATGAAGATGTGAAATTTAGCACATGCAATACGAAGATTAGTTTCTATTCTAGGAATAGCATTCCAGCACCCTAAGATGGTACTATTAGACGGGGGGATAGACCACCCTCTCTTCCGACCGTGACAAGAAACTATAGTTTTCTTCCAAACACTCCTATCTTCGACTTTGAACCTACATACCCATTTGACAAGGAGCGTATTATTAACATCCTTGAGTTTATTAATCCCCCCCCCATTTTTTTAGGGATACAAACACGATCCCAAGCAACCCAATGAATCTTCATGCCCTCCATCGAACCCACACAAGACAACCGTCTCATAATCGACTCAAATTCTTCTATCACTTTAACTGGCGCTTTAAAAATGGACAAATAGCAAATGGGGAGGCCTTCCAGCACTGACTTGATGAGAGTAAGTCGATTCCCCACCAAGAGGGTGTGAGCCTTCCACGAAGCCAACGGATTTTGCTCCACCTCCACCATTGGTCTCCAATTTTTCACTCTATTCATGTTGGCCCCCACGGTTATACCCAAATAAGTAATAAGAGTCTCACCAAACATACAATCCACCACCCTAGCAAGCTCTAAGACATCCTTCCTATCTACCCCAATGCAAAACAAATTGGACTTGTGCATGTTGATTATAAGACCGGAACAAATGTAAAAGCATCTAAAGATTCTAGTCACATTCATTATGTACTTGGAGCAATTAGTGCCCGGGCTGATCTTGTAAGGGATGCTGACCCCACACTTGCCTGGGAGGTTGGCCGCATTTCCCACATTGATAATTAACTACTTATTTTGAAACCTGAAAACTTTCTGTCAAAGTAAAACTTCGTGATGTTGTGGCCTTGAACGTTGAAGAAACACATAACTAATTTTAGGTTTATTAGTTTGGTTATTGTTTCAACCATAGAGGTTAATCTCCTTAATCCTTCCTGAGCTAAAGCCTTTATCCTTCCTGCAAAACAATCAACACCCTGTTAAGCTCACTAAGAGGGGAATATGGGGGTTTCCCTCTTAACCACTCCCAAGCGTGAGAATAAGTATTTATTTTGAGGAGATAAGTGTGTGATTAATAGTGAGAAAATAGAGAACCGAATCATTAACCTGTATATGAAGGTCCCTATTTATAGCCGGAGTAGTGTAGAAGGAGATGGGCTGATGGGCCTTAGGCCTGGTGTCGACAACAAGGAATATCCTTCTTGTCCCTTTTTTCACGACCGTTAGTGTTTCTAGAAGGTTACTGGAGCTGGCGCACCTTGACTGGAGCCACGTGTCCTGGTTGTTGTCTTTATTGTCTCTCTGACATCAGCAGGTGAGTAGAGATCATGGGGCAGGTGTCACTGTCCTGTGATTGGTGCCACATAGGCGTCCTTGTGTACCTTCTTGTCTCCTGCACGATTGTTATTCATGGAGCACGATAGGATACAGACTGTTAGATGCTGATTGTCTCATTTCTCTGCCACTCGTACCTTTCATATTATCCGGAATGATCCTGCACTTCTGTCCCCGCGCGGCCACTGGAGCACTTCCATGCAGCCGGCGCAAGGACCAGGAGGTGAGGGTTTTCATCCAGGATGCTAAGTGTAGAATCTGAGCTTTAACCCTGCCTGAGCCTCGCGCGCGACCTAGGTTTGACCTGTTGCGCTGTGCTTGTAGGTTTGTCAGATTGGCAAATTAAGAGTATGGTCTCGCGCGCGACCTAGTTGGTCTGCGCGGCTTTTTTGGACCATACCCCTTCAAACGTCTTCACCGCGAGCCTTATTCTGTCTTTATCTTTTCTTGCCAATGACATCCTGCCAAACCTCCGTGGAGAGTCTTCTGTAGGGCTTTGATTTACTAGTGAGAATAAAACTAGGTGTCCTCACAACCAGGTTGATAATTAACTATTTATTTTGAAACCTGAAAAATTTCTTGTTGGCTACAGTTAGCGGCACTTAATTTTGGCTTAGTTAAAACATTAGTAAAAAAATCAAAGCCAAATTAGGTCAAATACGAAAATGCGGTTTCTAAGCTAGATATGTTTTTTTGTGTTTTCCAAGGGTCTTGATTAGGTTAAATAGGAGGTCTAAATAATGCATTTTGGTGCGCGTGTAATTTCCGGTTTGAAGTTCATCGTATTTTCTTTGTTCTTGGGTTGAAGTCTTCAATCCGGTTCGGCCCAAGAAGGTGTTCGGTCATAGAAGGTGTTCGGCCATAGAAGGTGTATTGGCCGAGAAGGAGAAGTATTGGGCTCCCAGAAGGTGTTGTTCGGTTTGTTGCAACAATCAAGAAGTAGAAAACACGCAGCAATAGGAGTTTCTCTTTTGTTTGCAAAGTTGTTTCCAGGTAAGTAAGCAATCAAGGATATTTTATCTTGATATTTAAAGAAGGTAAAGAAAGTTAACAAGGTAAAGACGGTAAATAAGAAAGAAGGCAAAGTAAGAAAGAAAGAATGACAGATGGCGTGAATAGAGTGTTGGTGGTTTGAGACCAGGGGAATATGTCACTTTAATACACAAAGTTGACTGGATCAAAATAAACCATGTGATCGACCCTAATGGAGCAAATCTTAAAGGCTTATGACCTTTGGGAGGTTGTAATTACAGAAGTAGGTGCAGAAATGTATGAAAAGAAGGTAGCTACAACTGTCACACCCCCAAAATCCACTAGCGGAGTATCACCGCTTGGAGACGTGACTGACCAGGATCAAGCCACCTGTTGGGATTGAACCCTATCAGAGGAACAGATAATGTAAAGCCAAAACTGGATCAAAGCAGTGGATCCAGAATAAGCAGACGTTTACAGTTGGTTCATGCAAATCTCTCCCCTTGAAAGTGGTTTCATATCTGCTGACCTCCTATCTGCTGATCATACTAAGTGCTGACCTACAACTGCTGCTTTATATCTACTGACCAAAGTCAAAGACTGATGGAAGACCAAAGCTCTGTTGACTCTATCTACTGCCTTGGGTCAAGTACTGCTGATCCGGACAAGCACTGCTGGGTTCACAGCAGTGGAAGGATGCAGCAGCAGTTTAAGTGTCTTTTATGTAATGTAATGTAATAGCAGTAGTTTAGTACATCAGTGTTTATAGATCAGTAGTTAGAGTTTGTTAGGAGGTTAGATGTCACTTTCATGGTGACGTCAGCTAAGATGCTCAGTGGTTTGCAAGTGCCTATAAATAGTTCAGTACCTTGTACTGTTCTATTAGCTCTTTTGATCAATCGTCTTCTTTGCACGAACAAACTACTGAGCTCTGGCTGAGGGGGAGTTTGCATTCTTACATCAATCATTGTAATCGTTGTTGAAACAAATTCAATCATTCGGTTCTTTGTGAAAAGATGTTTGATAAAAGTATTACTCTCGTTTGATTGTATGCAAAGTTTGCTTTCATCTTATTTCCGCTGCACAACTCTTTCATTTCCATCTTAATTACAAACGAAAATACAATCAAAAAGAAACTCAGATCCAACAATTGGTATCAGAGCTTGGACAGTCAAATTTGATTTAACAATCATTTTGACGTAAATAGTTCAGCTCATAACAGTTGATACTGATCGTTTGTTCGTCCGTTGAAAAATAGAGCAAGGATAAATCACCATTAAAGTTGATTTCTCAGTGTCTGTAAAACAACAAGAATGACGTCACAATCTCAGGATGATAAAAACAACATTGGCTCACTTTTTAAACCACCTATGCTAAAAAGAAATGAGTACAACATCTGGCAGAGGAGGATGGGTCACATCCTCGCTCAACAAAGCACAGGTTGTTGGAGGTCTGTCACCTTTGGTCCTCATGTTCCTTCAGTGCCAAGCGCTGAAGATGCTAAAAAGTTCGTTCCAAAACCAGTTGAAAATTACACCGAAACTGATTTTCAAAAGATCGAACTAGATGCTAAAGCGTTTAGCATCATAGCATCAGCGCTGCCCAATGAAATATATGCTGGACTGTTACATTGTAACAGTGCCAAAGAATTGTGGGACGCACTTAAGGAACAGTTTGGAGGTACTGAAGAAGTTATAGAAAACAATAGGGAATTCCTGAACCAACAGTACGAAACGTTTTGTCATGTTAGAGGTGAATCACTGACTCAACAATTTGAGCGGTTTAGTTGTCTCATCAGTGAACTGAGGCTTGTTAATACCACTTTTACAAACTCAACTCAAAACAGCAGGTTCCTCAGGTCACTGCCCGAAAAATGGGACACTATAGCCTTTGTCACCAGAAATTCACCTGAGTTCAAGGATCTGACCTTGACCCAACTCCATGGTCGACTCCTGACCTACGAAAGGGAGTTGAACCAGAAAAGGAAGTTACAAGAGTCAGGAAAAGCCGTTGATGATTATACATTCGGTAACACTGCTCTTTTGGGTCAAGAAGAATCTGGGAGCAGTGGTAAGGACCAGGGTTATGACCATTTCATTGACATAACTGCTGGAGCTAACTTTAACAACCCTGATCCTCACTCTGCAAGTTATGCATTCACTGCAAACGAAAACCAGATGTCAGATAATTTAAGCTTTGAACTAAATGATTTGCAACATTTTGATCCCACTGATTTAGAGGAAATGGACATCCTGCACCAACTGGCTTTGCTAAGTGTTAGAACTAGCAAGTTTTACAAAAGAACAGGGAGAAAATTCCCAGGTTTGCATGGGAATCTAAGGGTTGGGTTGGATAAATCGAAAATCAAGTGCTACAAGTGTAATAGGTTGGGACATTTTGCTAGGGAATGTAGGAGTCAAAATACTGGTCCCATAATTACTCATCCTAGCTCAAATCCTAGACCTCAAAACCAAAACACTGTGCATTATGCCCAATATGCCCCAGCAGCACAAGTGAACACTGCTCACTATGCTGCTGCCCCTGTGCCAGTACATTATGTCCAAACTACTGTTCCACAAATCCAATATGTTCAAACCCCTGTTCCACAGGTACAAGTGCAACCTGTTGCACCTCAAACCACTGCTCCAGCAGCAACACAACCAGATCAACAAAGCTTTTTCACTCAAGGGTTTGTTGACTGGAGCAGTATGCCTGATGATCTTTGTGATGAAAATTTTGCACTCTATGCTTCTAATGATTCTTCACATGATGAGTTTTGTTTGATGGCACTAGAGTCAATACAGGAGGGGGTTGAAGCTGAGGAGGAACAGCAGTACTCTGAAACAGTGGAAGAGGTGATTGAAGCAGTGATTACTGCTGTGGCTGATGAAGTACTGTTGGAAGAAAGTTCAGGTACTCTGATTGAACCAATGATAGATCCATGGTCCATAGAGGACAAAGAAGAAGAGAAAGAAGAAAAGGCTGGTGAAAAGAAGGTAAGAGCTGATGATGATAAAGATCATCAATGTGATTGTGCAATGATGGCAGCTGCCAAGGTATCTCCTCAAGTTCTTGAAAAACTGTGTTCAGACAATTGCATAATTGCTTTTGCTAACATCAAAGAGGTGAATGAAAACCTTCGGGACAAAATCTTAACTGATGAGGTCAAATTTGAAAGCTCTTTAAAAGAACTTAAAAACAAATTGACTGAAAAAGAAAAAGAAATCAGCTGTTTAAAAGAAGAGCAAAGTATAACCAAAACCCAACTTCAAACTATGGTAGAAAAATACCAAGTTTGCAAAAAGGAGTTGGAGTCTGCCCAGATTACTTGTGAAAGATGGGTGGAATCCTGCAAAGGATATGAGGTTATGCTTGAAAAACAGAGAAAAAGCAATGTGAAGTTTGGGGTTGGGTATAGAAAATATGATGATGAAAACACTGCTTTTGAAAACTCTGTTCAAACCACTGATGAAGCTACTGTGCTTATCCCCACAAACAAGAATGGCCAAGAAGTGAAAATCACTGACAAACTTGGCAACAAAATCACACTTAACAGACCAATGGGCTCCTCCACTTTCAAGGAGCTTGAAGATCATCAGTTTAAACCAAAATGGTCTGATGAGTGTGATATTCTTGAAAATTTCAAGCCAATGGACTTTACATCAATTGATGGTGCTAAAGCTCCAAAAGCTAAAGTCATACCTCTCAAAGATATCCCAGCAGTGGTTAAAACCTCTGCTGCAAAGGAATCTGAAAAGAGAAAGAAGAAAGAAAAAATTGATAACTTGTTTTGTGAATTCTGTGAGAAAAGGAATCATCTAACAAAAGATTGTTTCCACTTAAAACTTATGATCTAAACAAAACAAGTGTCATTGTTTCAGCAGAAAGCTGCATTGTTTGTGGGAAAACAAACCACAAAACTCAAGCATGTGTGTACCTCAAAAACTTTGATGTGAAAAAGAATGAGTACATGGCTAAAACATCCTTGAGTCCACCATCATCCTCATCATCTGTCAAATTCACCAAGAAACAACCACTGTTTGTGCCAGTACAAACAGCTGTCACAAAACAGCTGAACCAAACATCTGTCAAAAGAGATGTTCAGGTTACTGATGCACCCCCTGCCAATCAGTTCAAAAAGGGCAGAGAAAAACAGTCTTACCAAAGGATTCCACACGTTTATGAGACCTACAAAAGGCCCTCTAAACCCAAAGTGAACAGGCATCCTTTTGGTTACCAGCAGATGATAGGTCAGGACCCACAACAGTGGTTAGAGAAACACTGTCCTAAAACAGTTCAAACCCCTGACCTAACCACTGTCCATCATCTTGCATCCATTCCAGACACTGTTGAGACCCCATCCAAAGCCTTATTGGCTTTGGAGACCTTAAGGAACTAATCCTTTTACTTCATGTGCAGGGAGCTTCTGCATGCTTTGATAGTCTTTGGTATGTAGATAGTGGAGGCTCCAGGCACATGACAGGATGTAAAGCCCTCCTCAAAGACTTTAAAATCCATGGTGGGGGTGATATATCCTTTGGGAATAATAGTAAAGGGAAGGTTCTGGGGTCTGGTACAGTGCAATCTGGAAATGTAAAGTTTGAAAATGTCAATCTAATAGATAATCTAAAATTCAACCTTCTGAGTGTGTCCCAAATGAGTGACAAGGGATTTGGGTCATTCTTCACAAAAGACTGTTGTAGGATTGTTGGACCAGAAATGGTCAAAAAGATTGAAGCAATAATTAAATCTGGTCATACTAAACTTGTTGCTCAAAGAAGTGGCAATGTTTATGTTGTTGACATGTCAAAAGAGTGTCCCAGAGCTGATGCCTGTCTGTTCTCAGCTGCCTCTAACAAAGAGACAGAACTTTGGCACAGAAGGCTGGGACACACAAATCTTAAGACAATCACAGAAATTTCAAAAAATGGTTTGGTGAGAGGCCTACCACAAAAATTGTTTTCATGTCCTGAACATTGCATTTCCTGTTTAAAAGGAAAACAGCATAAAAGTTCTTATAAGTCCATTGAAGAGTCCAAAACAACCCAGTGTCTGCAAATGCTACACATGGATTTGTTTGGCCCAGTTCAAGTCATGAGCCTTAAAAAGAAAAGATATTGTTTGGTTATTGTTGATGACTTTTCTAGGTTCACATGGACTTTCTTCTTGCACTCAAAAGATGAAACTGCAGGCATTTTGCAAGACTTTGTAATACAGGTTGAAAAGCAATTTGACCTTCCAGTAAAAAGCTTCAGGAGTGACAATGGCACAGAATTCAAAAATAGGGAGTTGGATGCCTTCTGTGTGAAGAAAGGGATTGTAAGGCAGTACAGCATCCCAAGAACACCAGAGCAGAATGGGGTAGTGGAAAGGAAGAACAGAACTCTGATTGAGGCTGCCAGAACCATGCTTGCAGATTCAGGTTTGCCTTTAACTTTCTGGGCAGAGGCAGTAAACACTGCTTGCTATGTTCAGAACAGAGTTTTAATAAACCCCAGGCACAAAAAGACTGCCTATGAAATTCTGTATAAAATTAAACCACTGATCTCATATTTCAAAGTGTTTGGCTGCCCATGCTTTATTTTGAATTTAAAAGATTCCATTTCAAAATTTGCAGCCAAAATTGATTGTGGTTATCATCTGGGATACTCAACCACTGCCAAGGCCTACAAAGTGTTTAATACACGGACCAAGGCAGTGGAGGAGACTTTGAATGTTAAGTTCAATGAACTTTCATCAATGAAAATCCCAGCAAATCCTGCAGATCTGTTTGATCTTGAAAAATTCACTTTTGAAAATACTGCTGTCAAGACTAACAGTGCAGGTCCATCAGAGGATACAACACCAGACTATGGGTATGAAATCATCATCCCTCAAAAGTCTTCCACAAAGGGAAAAGCATCAGCTGTTCAAAACAGTTGTCAAAGCTCTACCACTGCTACCTCAACAATTGTTGACCAAAGTAGCCCATCAACCACTGCTTCCACATCCTCAAACACTGCTGACAAAAGTCCTCAAACAGTGGATAAAAGCCAGCAGTTGTCCACCTCATTACCTCCTATTCCACCACCTTTTGAAACCACTGCTGGATCATCAAAGTCCCCAGCAGTGGTTAGCTCAGATGATACACATTTGCAGCCTTCACCAACCAATGCCATCATACCATACCAAGGAGATTTAATCTTCTTGAGATCTCATCCACCTGATCAAATCATTGGCAACATAAATGAAGGGGTGCTCACAAGAAGCCAAACCCAAAACATTTGTCTTTTTGCTGGTTTTCTATCACTCCATCAGCCAGTCAAGTACCAAGAGGCACTGAAAGACAACAGCTGGGTAGAAGCTATGCAAGAGGAGCTCCAATAGTTTAAAAGACAACAAGTATGGGAGCTTGTACCACTGCCAGAAGAGGTTAGTCCCATTGGCACAAAGTGGGTCTTCAAGAACAAAACTGATGAAAGGGGTATTGTTGTCAAGAATAAAGCCAGGCTTGTGGTTCAAGGTTACAGACAGGAAGAGGGGATTGATTATGATGAAACATTTGCCCCTGTTGCAAGATTAGAAGCAATTAGACTGTTCCTGGCCTTTGCTGTCAACCACAACATGAAGGTGTTTCAAATGGATATCAAAAGTGCTTTCCTCTATGGTACAATTCAAGAAGAGGTGTATGTTTGTCAACCTCCAGGTTTTGAGGATCCATTTTATCCAGATCATGTCTACAGGCTAAACAAAGCCTTGTATGGCTTGAAACAAGCACCAAGAGCCTGGTATGAAACTCTTTCCAACTTCCTACTCTCAAATGGTTTCAAAAGAGGTACCATTGATAAAACACTGTTTTTAAAATGGAGAGGGAAGGATTTAATGATTGTCCAGATTTATGTGGATGACATTATTTTTGGAAGCACATGTAACTCAATGTGTGAAGAGTTTAGAGAACTCATGACAGCTGAGTTTGAAATGAGTGCAATGGGTGAGCTGCAATGCTTTCTTGGTCTCCAAGTACAGCAATTGCAAAATGGAACTTTCATTCATCAAAGCAAATATGCTAAAGAACTTTTAACCAAATTTGATATGAATGATTGTAAACCATGCAGCACACCCATGGCAACAAATAAGCTGGTTATGTCTGATGAAAAAGATGAGCTGATTGACCAAACACTTTATAGAAGCATGATTGGGTCTTTATTGTACCTAACTGCATCTAGACCAGACATCATGTTTGCAACATGTGTTTGTGCAAGAAGTCAATCAGCTCCCAGAAAATCAAATCTCATTGTTGTAAAAAGGATCTTCAGATACATAAAAGGTGCTCCCACACTTGGTATTTGGTATCCAGCTAATGGGAACATCAAGCTTTCAGGTTTCTCAGACAATGACTTTGCTGGATGTCACACCACAAGGAAGTCCACATCAGGAGGGTGCCAGTTTCTAGGTGACTGCTTAGTTTCTTGGCAAAGCAAAAAGTAAGCAGCTGTTTCGACATCCACTGCTGAAGCTGAATACATTGCTGCTGCAAGCTGTACAGCCCAACTCCTGTGGCTTCAAAATCAGTTGCTGGATTTTGGTATCACTGCCTTAAAGACACCACTCATGTTGGACAGTCAGGCAGCAGAAAATATCATCAAAAATCCAGTTTCCCACTCAACCACCAAACATATTGACATCAAACATCACTTTGTGAGGGACTGCTATGAAAAAGGTTTGATTTCTCTGCATCATGTCCCAACTAAAGACCAACTGGCTGATGTGCTCACAAAAGCACTTGATACAGCCACTTTTGAAAGTTTGGTCTCTAGGATTGGGATGCTGAACATGGAATAACAAGCAACATCTTGTTTTTCTATGAATAAAAGCAACAAAATGTTTTCAGAAAATCAAAACTCCATCCTTAAAAATAGTTAAAAATGAAGTTTTTTCATTAAGTCCTTAAAAGTCTGCCACTAACCACTGATTGTTCAAAAGTCTGCTATACTTCAAAAGTCTGTCCACTGCTGAAAGTCAACCCCTGCTCTCTCATTATTTTGATAAACTCTGTTGTTCAAAAGCAGTGTCTTATCTACTGATATGCTATCCACTGATAGTAAAAATCATCCACTGCTTTCATACCACTGCCTTCATCAGTCACTTTCAACAAAAGTACTGTCCTTCACTTTCAACAGGGGTTGTCACGTGGACAGTACATATTGGTCAGACCTTTTGTAACGGCTGCCACCTCAGCATTCACTTTCTTCCCTATAAAATCCCCCACTCACCACCAACACAGGGTTTTACTGTCGAATTGAATTCTTAAAAATTCTCTTCTCAAAGCAGTTTTTTTTCTTCACATTTCTTCACAAATTTCTTCGATCAATCATCCTCAAAATGACAAAATCAAAGAAATCTTCAAAACCCTCATCCAAATCTTCATCGCAAACAGCCTCTCAAAAGGCAATCTCCACTGAAATTCCACACAAACCATCTCACAATCTCCTGGGTATTCTCACAAAACCAGGAACCACAAAAGATTTCGATTCCATCATTGATCTCATGGCAAAATCAAAGTACAAAACCTTGATCACTGCCGATGCACCAATCTATTTGGCAACCCAAAGGGAGTTCTGGAAAAATGCAACCCTTGAAAAACAAGGCGACATTGCAACCACCATAAACTCTTATATAAAGGGTAAAGCTGTCCAAATCACGCCACAATCCATTTCAGAGGTCTTTCAACTCGGTGATCAGGAAGGTAAAATTTCTTTCACTAAAAACGAGTTAAAAATTGATTTCATTGAGCGAGGGTATGAAGCCACAATGATGAAGAAAATAACCTTAGAAAAAGGTTATTTTCCTTCTGCAACCAGATTTTTATTTCATACCCTCCTACTATGTGTTTCAAATAAAACCACTTCTTTTAATGAAATCCCTTTAAAGATTCAAAATCTGGGATATGCTATTCTTCAAGGAGAAAATTTTAACTATTCTCGGGAAATTTTTAAAGATTTGGTTAATAATGTTGAAACAAAATCATTCTTACTGTTTCCACGGTTTTTAAGTTACTATTTTTCAAAGAAATTCAGTAAGGATGATTTAACTATAATAAATCAGGGTGCTCCTACTCAAATAAACAGTTTAACTACTGAAACTTTTTCAAGGATGTTAGCACCCTGCAAAACACAAGCAGAGGTGCCTGAGCAGATTTTAGTAGTTACAACTGCTCCTCAGGTATCTGCTGCTGAGCCCACTGCTCAAGGTGATCAGAGCAGCAGCACAACTGCTTTGAAACCCACACCTACAATCACCAAAAAGCCAACAAAAAGAAAAACAAAAAAAACCCCCAAAACCCTCAAAAAGGCATCTCTGGAGGATGAGATACCAGAGCTTCTGCCAGTGACAACACAAAAGTCACAAGAAACCACTGCTGCTTCTTCCTCACAGCAGTTGGTACAAATATCTCCACCCATAACCAAAACTCCTCCTGTTTCTTCACAAAAAGAACAGGTTGTACAAATAGGGTCTCCACATCATGATGCTCTGGAAACACTCGTTTCTATCATCCACAGTCCAATGCCCGGGACACATCCTACTTCTACACCAACCATCACATCCACATTTCCCTCACCAATAAAACCACTGTTGGATGCAATTGATTTGAACCAGGCATTATCCAGTCCTTCTCAATCACCTATTAATGAGAATATACCTCAACAACTGACTGGGTCTGATGTATCAATCTTTGCTAACCCACCAACACAACCTGAGGAGGTTACACCCCTTGAGTTACAAGTAACTCTTGGTGGTAATCCAAGTGAAGCAGCCACTACAACTGTTACACCCACTGGGTTACATTTGGACAGTGGTTACATTCATAAGACTTCCTTGGAGGCAATTCCTTTTATAGCACCTCTGTCAACCACCAGTGGATTTATTTATCCTACTGGCAACATCAAAAGGTTGTCAAGTGTTGAAGGAAGAAGACCCCAGTAACAAGAAAAAGGGGCATCAGTGGTTAATGTTTGGAGTATATTCCCTACATCTACCTCTGATAAAACCACTGCTTGTGGGAAATCAGATGATCCCATTAACTTGGGTGATGGTTTAAAGTACCAGAAATTGACGGATCGTATTGCAAAGCTTGATAACTCTGTTACAGAACTCAAAGATCTGCTCCAACAGGTGTTACAGGTTCAGAAGGTACACACAACTGCTATTCCACCTCAAGCACCTGCCCCACAAAGGACACCTGCTACAAATGAGCTCTGGAATCTATTTCAATCTTTTCTCCAACAACAAGCACAATTAGCAGATCAGCAACATGAAAAACATGTACAACAGCTGAGAAATGCAATGGAGTCAAGATTCAAGAACACTCAGGCTGACTTAAAGGCTCTCAAAACTCAGATCTTGCACACCACTGGCACTGCTCCTCCAACTGTACGTTTCATTTATGACCTCCCAGAAGATAATGCCAAAAAGGGGGAGAAATTTAAGGAGTGGAAAAGGAAGGGTATAGAAGATGGTCTTTATCTTGAACCAGAAAATTCAAACATGACCAAAAAGATCCCTTTGCCAGATGGCAGCAAGAAGATTGATGTGACAACAAATGCACTAGCAGAAGCAATTGCAAGTGTGAAGAGAGATAGAGAGGCCAAAAGGAAAGCCAGGGTGGAAAGAATGGATCATCCAGAACAGGGTACTTCTGGGTCAAGGGATCATGAAAATCCTGTTGAGGAAAAGAAGAAGCCTACTAGAAAAGTGAGGCAACCCAAATCCATTCCTATCAGACGTTCAAAGTCTGCTAAAAAACCACCACACAAAACAGCTGATGCATCAGGAGTTACAAAAACTACTGCTTGCCAAACAGTTGTTCCATCAACACACACCACATCAACACACACAACATCCACTGCTTTACCATCATCACCACCAAAAACAACACCTGCTGACATACAGCAGAAGACAGCAGATGTTATAACATCTGTTGTAATGACAACAGTGGTTGAAACACCAGTTGTTTCAACAGCTGTTAGTCAATCACAATCCACTGCCTATACATCTACCACCACTGTTCCATCCAAAGCATCATCAGTCCCTCCTACAAAAAGGAGAAGACTAGTTCTCAAAGATGATGACAATTCACCATCACCAACATCTTCAAAATCTTTAGCTCTTGTCACAATACCAAAACCTGTTCCTCTCTCTTCAGTTCCAATGTACAAGCCCTTACCTCCTGCAGGTGTTCAATTTCCTCTTGAACTAGCAGCTGTTAGAGATGAAATAAAATCCTTCTACTATGAGGATGACCCTGCCAAAAGGAGGTTGCCATCAATAAAAGGATATCCGTGGCCTAAAAATGTTGATGAATACTTGGAAATCAAAGCCAAGCAAGCAGAGGATATTTCAAAAAGAAACACACAAGGGAAGTCTGACAAAGAAATTTCAAGAAATTATCAATATTTGCTCACACAAGTCAGATCCCTAGAGCAATTTGCAAAAAATGTTAGTCAACAAATTTCTGAAAGAGCAGCTGAATCTCTGAAGAAAGACTACATTGAAAGCATTATGGCTCACAAAAGGTACAAAGGAGAGAGATATATGTACAAAGAGTGGACTGTTCCTGAGCTTGAAGATGAAGCTGCAAGAATTCAAGACATGATAAAAAGGAAGGTCACTCACACTCCTCCTAACTGGGCAAAATTTAGAAAGAATGTACCTGACAAACAGGAAGAGCTGAAGAGGATGAAAGAGGAATTGGTAGCAGCTGATTATGGTAACAAAAGACAAGTTGCTAGATGGAAAGAAGATATGGTCAGGGCTACTTACAAAAAGTTGGAACAATTAAGAAAGAAAGATCCCACAGTTCCTCAAAAGCCTAACTATCCTGAAGCAGCGGTTTCAAAAAGACCTTCAAAGCTGCAAATCAGGAGATCCACAGCTCCAGTTGGTGCTACCATCTACAAAAGAAGGCCACACAAACAACTGATTGCTGAAACCATCAAAGAGTTAATGGAAGGTGAAGACCTTGGAAAAGAGGGTATAAAGAAAATGATCATGGAAACTCTTGGTTTGGATCAAACTGCAAGTACTGCTCAGCCAGTCATGAATAGGCCAGCCTCTCCAAATACTTCTGCAAATAAACATCTCCCAAGAAACCCACCAGGCTCAAAAATACAAAAGTGGGAAACTGACAAACAGACCTGCGTATTGACTTTGCTCAGGTCTGGTGGAGGAGTGGAGAAAATATCAAGGGAACAAGCTCTTGGCCTGAGTCTTGAAGATTTGCAGGATCTCCTTGATCTTCCACTCAGCAGGGATGATGAAGATACAGACGCCCTTGACTTTGAACTACAATTCAAAGGTCAGATAAGGGAGCTGTTGTTGAGGCAATAAAGATTTCCACAAATAATGAAGAGTTTTGGCATTATCTGTTCCAGGGGGAGATTGTTGGGATTGAACCCTATCAGAGGAACAGATAATGTAAAGCCAAAACTGGATCAAAGCAGTGGATCCAGAATAAGCAGACGTTTACAGTTGGTTCATGCAAATCTCTCCCCTTGAAAGTGGTTTCATATCTGCTGACCTCCTATCTGCTGATCATACTAAGTGCTGACCTACAACTGCTGCTTTATATCTACTGACCAAAGTCAAAGACTGATGGAAGACCAAAGCTCTGTTGACTCTATCTACTGCCTTGGGTCAAGTACTGCTGATCCGGACAAGCACTGCTGGGTTCACAGCAGTGGAAGGATGCAGCAGCAGTTTAAGTGTCTTTTATGTAATGTAATGTAATAGCAGTAGTTTAGTACATCAGTGTTTATAGATCAGTAGTTAGAGTTTGTTAGGAGGTTAGATGTCACTTTCATGGTGACGTCAGCTAAGATGCTCAGTGGTTTGCAAGTGCCTATAAATAGTTCAGTACCTTGTACTGTTCTATTAGCTCTTTTGATCAATCGTCTTCTTTGCACGAACAAACTACTGAGCTCTGGCTGAGGGGGAGTTTGCATTCTTACATCAATCATTGTAATCGTTGTTGAAACAAATTCAATCATTCGGTTCTTTGTGAAAAGATGTTTGATAAAAGTATTACTCTCGTTTGATTGTATGCAAAGTTTGCTTTCATCTTATTTCCGCTGCACAACTCTTTCATTTCCATCTTAATTACAAACAAAAATACAATCAAAAAGAAACTCAGATCCAACACCACCAATCATATTGAACGTAACAAGTAAATAAGTATAAAACCCAACACAATATAATTGGTGTCCAACAAAACATAGTTTAAGTTGTAAGCGGAAGAAAGATGTTTAAAACCAAAATATAAGTTCAAATGTATCAAATGTATAACATGGCATTCGACTATCCATGTGCCACAACGATCCCGCCTCCTCGTGCAAGCTCCATGAATACCTAACGAACTGCAAGGCATGTAACAACGAGTCAACAACACAGTTGAGAGGGTTCACAGTTGATTGTTTAGTTTTACCAGTTTGTTTTGAAAACCATAAGTTGTTTCATAAACCACGAGTTAACCAGTATCGTTATTTCCCAATCCATATCCATAATCAGTGGGGGCTTCCCATGTGAACCACTAGACCGTTACCATATCGACAACTAACGAACAATAGTTGTGCCCTACGTCAATGTCTATCATCATTGACAGTTTGCCCAGATCCATTAGTACACGCCTGTCCGAACGGCACGGTGTGAGGCTTGTCAACCCTAATAGCGCTATTAACTAATGACCCGCTCGCCATTGGCCCGGCGATTAAGTCGATATAAAATTGAGGGACTTCATGATAGAGTTTTGTCTAGTAAGTTTTAAGGTTGTTGTCCTACCCAAGGAGGACGAACGTACGTATTCTACCCAAGGAGTATACGCAGGATTACTGTTGGCATCCTACCCATGGAGGATGGCGGTACATATCCTACCCAAGGAGGATATGTAGGTTCCATTTTACTTCCTTAACCCATTCCCAACCACCGGGAATCCCATGCCTTGGAAAGTGTGTGAACTCACCTCGGTTTGCTCGGTAAGATTAACTACTTGCTCACAATTAATTCAATCCAAGCCTATAGTGTTCATACGTGCGTAATCAGTTGATAATCTCATAGTTCGACTAACAGTCATAATCATAACGTGTATGCAAGCAAAAACTAACACATATCATTTAACAGTTATACGAGCTTATGCAAATCCATGTTTTACATTTAACAACACATAACTAACATAGTTAACCTTTAACAGACTTTAACTGAGTTACTGTGCAGTTTACCCTTTTGACGAACCCCCTTGTTTCGTCGTGATTCCTTTTGGCGAAACCCTCAGGTTTCGTTGACCCAAGATGGCGAAACCCTTAAGTGTTTCGTCGAGATTTCTGATGACGAAACCTCTAGTGTTTCGTCGCCCACAAGAGTGACGAAACTCTCAGGCCTTTCATCGTGGTATTAACAGTTTCAAGTATACAACACACAGAAACCCTAATCACCATGTAACAGTTAATCATCAACATCAACCTAGCCACAACAGATCATTGATACGTGCAAACTATAACATATATTCATTTAACATCCAACAACAAGTGATGATCATGGTATATCAATATCAAATCAGAACGCGAGCAGTGAACACAACGAGTAGGATCACAATTACCAGATCTAGTTCCATAGATTATGTTGGTGCACTACATCTGTCGACTTCGTCTTGTATCGAGTCTTAGACTAGCTAGAATAGATCAGGGCACGTAAATCGAGAGAATGAGAGAGAGTTAGCAAGATTTCGCTTGAATGAATGTGTATGAAAAGGATTTCGCTTGAAGCAGCTCAAGCGAAATAAACATGTTAAGATTTCGCTTGAGTCATGCTGAAGCGAAATCTCAATCCCTATATATAGGAGATCAAGGTCAAGCGAAATCATAAGTTGTTTTTGTGAGATTTCCATACCGAGGTGCTGCCGGTGTGAGAACTGATTGTAATTGCTTTCATATCAATACAAATCAGTGTTAAAGTGAAGATTCAGCTGTTTATAGGTCAAATACTTGTTTTCCGCACCTGTATTTGATGGAATTCCTCTGAACCGACTCATTTAGGTCGTGAACCCGATCCTTACAATTGGTATCAGAGCCAGTTGAGGAATTCTGAAGGATTTCAGCTGAAATTGACATCGTTCTTTTACTTCTACACCTTCTTTTATCAGTTCAGAAATTTTTCATGGTCAAAATCGATTCAATTTCTCACGGATTGTTTAAAAGTACAAGATAACAAATCCTTGAAAGTTTCACAGCCAAATTCGACCTAAAAGTGATCAAAATCGACCTTCGAATGGATTTCGCTTGAAGAACATAGCTTCATTGGACGATTTCGCTTGAAACTTCAAGCGACACTTATCACTTCGCTTCAAACAGGATTTATTTTCGCTTCAAGGTCTTCGCTTCAAGGTTCTCTCTTCAGGAAGTTTCGCTTGAAGTATTTCGCTTCAAGGATTTCGCTTCAGAAAGTGTTAAATTGAAAGTTTCGCTTGAATCATTTCGCTTCAAGGATTTCGCTTCAATCAGCTTAATCATTTCGCTTCAAGGATTTCGCTTCAACCAGCTTGATCATTTCGCTTCAAAGATTGTTCACTTGACCAGTTTGCTTGAAAGTGATTAAAACATGGATAACGAGTTTCACAATGCGTTTGCAACACCGTCTAGTTCGTCTTCCATTGCTCAGAACATGAATTCAGAAAACGAAACGGGGACGACTCAGAAACCCCCGAAGCTAATGGGAATTGAAGAATACTACGGATGGAAAGATAGATTCGAAAACTGGGTGCAAGCAAATCATCTAAGATCATGGGAATGTATTCTGACAAAGTATGCTCTACCACGAACTGAAATGCAGACTGAAAAACAGCTTTCAGATCTTAGTAAGGAAGAACGGGAAATATACCGAGCTGAAAAGATGATGATCAGTTTGCTTCAACAGGCCATCAAAGAAGACATCTTCATACTACTTCAACATGACAAAACATCACAATCAATATGGGATGCTTTAAAAATCAAGGTTGAAGGTAGTACAAGTATGATTAAAAGCAAGAAGGCATTGATTAAAAAAGAGTTTGATTTGTTCACAAGTTTGCCCGGAGAAGATACGAAGAAACTTATTGAACGATACTGTCACTTAGTACGAACAATGTCGATGATGAACATCACAAAAGAAAATGAGGAATGGGTGGATAAACTTGCTGATGCATTACCTCAGAAAGAGTGGGGAACTTATTTGATGATACTGAAGAATACTGGAGTTTATGATAGGTTGTCAATCTCTCAGTTCATTGAAAAGATTGAAAGTCAGGATTTGGAACAGCAGAAGATTGCAAGGATGAATAATCCAAGTGGTCAACAAGATGTAAAGATGTATTACAAGGGTGGTGTTCCAACTTCAGAAATTGAGAGAAGTCAAAAAATTCAGACTGCATATAGTGTTGGAGATACTACTGAAAAGATTGATCAAAGCTCAAACAAAAACAGCAGTGGATTCTCATCTTATCCAAGTGTCAATCCAAAGACTTCATCAGAAAGTTTTCAGTCTCAAAGCACAAAGATGGGAAATGGTTGTGTGATTCAATGCAACATAGCTCTAAATCTTCCAGAAGGTCAAAGTTTTTCTGAAGACATTGCGAAAGATCATATGGCATTACTTGGTTCCGTGCTTATCTCATATGAAGGTTTAGTGGCTGGTCGAATTGGAAATCCTATGCTTACTAAAGAAGATTATGACCAAATAGATGCTGAAGAGATGGAACTAATGGATATCAAATGGTGTCTTGCAAGTGTTCTTAGACGTGCTGAGAAGTTCAAAACAATTACTGGGAGAAATGACTTTCTTGATGCTTGTGTTTCTACTTTAGGTTTTGATAAATCTAAAGTTACTTGTTTCAGGTGCAGGGAAAAAGGTCATTTTAAGCGGGAATGCAAAAACAGAGAAGTTAGTGGTGCTCAGAATCCATTTGGAAAAGATGACTACTACCGGAAAGCCATTTATCAGCAAGTTGGTCAGACACAAGAATTACAGACGGCTCATGGTAGAAAGATTGAAGATTCAAAGAAAGGATGTTTGGTAGATTTCAACTGGAGCAACTACATTTCTTCTAACAGCACAGCATGTATAGTGGACCAAAATGATGAACAACTACCTGAAGGATTCAGCTGGGATATGTTTGTTGATGAAAAGGGGGATTTCAAAGCTTTCATTGCAAAGATTGTTAGAGAACCAAATTTGTTTGCTACTTGGATGAGATCAATTGATGAAACAGTGAAAGATCAATCGATTACATCTGAAGAAAGTTCAGAAAGTGCTGATTCTGAATCATTAAGTACAGATGAGAGTGTGCAAAATGAGGATACTTCAGAAAAGGAAGTTGTTTTTGATCAAACACCATCTGATTCTGGTATTTCAGATGCTGATTCTTAAAAATCTGTAGAGTTTGATCAAACACCGATTGAGAGTAGCAGTGATGATGAGGAAGAGAAACATATTAATATTGCTAAAAAACATCTTTCTCCTGAAAGTTTTCATTTTTATTTTGCAGATCGCATGGAGAAACTGAAGGAGAAACAAGCTGCAAAAGAACAACAACAAGATGAGAAGGTTGAAAATGTTGTTCAAACTGAAGAAGTTAAAAGTGTGAATGAAGAAAAGGTGATTGAAACTGAGAAAGTAACTGGAGTAGAAAAAGTAATTGAAGTGGTAAAAACAATTGAGGTTGAGAAGATTGTTGAAGTTGAAAAGCCTTGTAAGAAATGTTTGGAAATTTGCAAAAGTTGTGAAGAAAAAGATGTGACTCTGTTTGATAGAGAAAGACTGATAGAAAAGCTACTATCTGACATCAGCTATGTGAAAGAATCGTATAGCGTGTTAAACAGAACTGTGACAGGTCTTCAAACAACGAATTCTGAAAGAGAAAAAGCTTTAACGATGACGAATTCTACGTTGATGGCAAAGCAAAAGGCAATTAATCATTACATCGAAGAAAATGCTAATCTAAAGCAAGAGTTGGAGAAAGAAAAGATTGAGAATGAAAGGATCAGAAGGTTATTACTGAGTTATTCTTGTTCTGATTATGTTATTGATCGAGTTTATCCTACTGTTGCAGGTTTTGAAGCATTTCAGGATGAAAAGACAAAGAATGAGACTGGTAAGAAATCGACTGTTAAATACAACAAGTGTCCGCCTCCTATCTGGGAAGGTTATTCTCCTAGAAAACCAAATGAGGAGCAAGTCGAAAAAGCAGTCAATATAAAGTTAAAATCCGAGACAACTGACGTTTTACCAGATAACATCGATATCACGTTTACCTCGTCTGATACTGATCATGAGTCTGAGTTAATAAAAAAGGTGGTCGATCAGGTGTTGGATACTGAGGAGGTGTCTGAGTCAAAATTTGAGTCTGGGTGTTCAAGTTCGTCAGTCAACAGTTCAAAGTCATCGGAAAAACGGTCTTACAGTAAAGAATTTTTGCTATCAAAGGCAAATTTGGATGATGAAACATTTGAAGTTGCATATACTTTAAATGATTCGGACAAATTATACTCTGACAAAGAGTTTCCGATTAGAAGTGTTCGTTTTGACATGATTAAAAAGGTTTTCAAAATGACGGAAATTAATTTTTCTGAAATTAAGGATCTAAAATCTATTGAAAAACCTAAAAAATACACTTCTAGAGTTCAACAAAGGTTAAACAAGAAAAAAGGAAAAAAGAATTACAATTCTGATTCTAGTTTTCAAAAGAAAACAAATCAAAATTGTAGTTACAAAAAGAAAGGTCTTGGTTTTACTCTATCTGAAAATCGTAAAAATGAAAAATATGTTAGAGATTTTAAATAAAAAATGACATATGTTGCAGGAAAAAGCTATGAAGAGGAGTCAAATAGCTTATTTTGGAGAAAATCAAATCAAGAGTTTCTTGCTGAAAGGAAAAGAACAGAAATTGGAGTTTTTCAATCAAAAGACACAAGAACTTGTTTTCAATGTCAAGTTGTTGGACACATTGCTCACAATTGTCCAAACAAAATAAACAAAAAACAGGGAGTATCCGAAAAACTTAAAGAAAAAGTGGTTGAAAAGAATGATTCACCAACTACAAACTTCAAAAATTTTGAAAATTCAAAGAATGAATTTGGTGAAAATTCTAAAAGATTGTACAAAAAGAGTGCAAAAGACAACCAAAAATGGATTGTTAAAAAATCAGATGAAAAATCTGACGATGAATCTGATTTCACAAAATCAGAGGAGTCACAAGATGAGATCAAAGATTTGATGAATGATGTTGACATTAAATCACTGAGTGTGGAAGAGATTAAACAAATGGTTGGTAAAGTAGTAATCTCAGATTTTGATATTGAAAAAACATTTAATGAAAATGTTAAGAAAATTTTCAAGAAAATGCTTGATGGGAAAGTAAAGGGGGTTAAAGATTTTTATGCAACTAAAAAGGAAACTTACAACCCTACTGCACAAGAATTGGAAGCCAACAAGTCTAAGAAGACTTGGGTGGAAGTTTGTTTTCCATGATAGTCTAAGGACTATGCCGGAGATCCCAAGTTTATATCGTGGATCAGGAATCGGCATCTTTCTAATATTTGAAGTTTTTGGTTGAAAGTTTTTGATAGTGTTTGGATGTTTACAGGTTGTATGACTACGCCGGAGCTTCCAGGTTGGTAAGTGCGAAGCAGGAATCGGCATTCTGATTGGTAAAATGGTGATGTAGACGTAACATTCCTACAAGTGATATTGTGTTCTACATGTGGTAATTTTTACAATTGATATAGATGGTGCATACTTGCAAGTGGTAAATCAAGGACATTAATTTGTACTTGATCTGCTACAAGTGGTTAAGAATAGACAATGTGATGAACCACACCCCGAATCTACAAATGATTATATCATAAAAACTTATTTTCCGAAAAAATCATTTTGATTAAAACAAACTTAAGTGTTTTGAAATCTAAATGAGAAAATAGTTTTGTGATAGAGGGAGTTCTGATTGTTTATGCCAAGTGAATGGCGATTTGATGCGATTCGATATCAGTTGTCAAGTTTATTGTACAGTTTGTCATGTTTTCTGTATAGTTTGTTTTCAAATTTCCTAAAATGTGTTTGCATTTTAGGGGGAGTATAAAATTTTAAAAAAATCCAAAAACATTTGAAAATTTGAAAAAGACAAAAACATGATAAAATTCAAAAATGAGTTTTTGTTGCATTTAGAGGAAATGATAGTACATCAGTGGACTATCACAACATGCTAAAGAAATGTAAAGTAAAAATGTGATAAACAATCTTACTGCGGATATGTCAGTAGGTTTTTGCACATTTAGTAGATTGTGACAAGATATAAATCTAAATTTCAAACTTGCTTGTTTTGTGGGTTAACACAAACTTGGATATATAGGTAACCCCTGAAATCTTGTTTGAAAGGTCCCTTATTCTGAGATACTAGGTCTTTATGCTCAGTGATATCTGGGGTATTATCCCGGGACTTCTGATTTTGCGGAAGCAATGGCCTAGTCCCCGGAGAATACTTTACATTTGCTTGAAATATAGCTCCCCCTCAGCTAAAAAATGATGAAACATTGAAAAATGCTAATCATGGCTGTTGAAACAAAAGATCCTCTAAAGGGGACACACCGAAAGTCGAAGCCGTCATCTCTCTGCGTATACGGGAGTATCGACCTGAGCTCTCACGGCCCTCGTACTATAATTTATTCCCCTGACATATATCATATGTGGTATACTCACCTGTAAGACTGAATATTGGGATCTGGATACGGGAGTATATTCAAGTAGTGGGACACACGGATAAGTTTAAGTTGCTTAAAACATTAACAACGTATCTCGGATCAGTTGAACTTTGTGTGAAAATTTAAGTGGACAAACATACTGACAATCTAGGTAAATTGTTTAGAACTTTATATGAAATGAAGCTTAACGTTGTTAGTGATCTGTCTCAGAAACTGATATGATCCTCTTGCACAAACTCACAAAAATATTGTTTGTAAATATTTCTTTATTGTATTCCTTTACAATAAAAAATTACAAAAAGATTTTAGTGTGTTTTAGCATAAAATTTTGAAAAATACAAAAAGATTTTCGACAATTGATAATTGGAAAGCTGATTGTCAAAATTTCAAGTGCTAAACATGATGACTTGGTTGTGAGAGGGAGTGAATCTTAAAATGTCAAAAGGTTTGTTAAAATCCTTACAATTGGTATTTTAAAACCTACATTTGGTTCATCATTGATTTGTGATATGAGAGAGAATTATCTGATTATATCAGATTGTTGGTGCATTTAAATTGTTAAATTTAGAAAATTTATTTCTGGGTTAAGATTGTTACAGGTGAGCCAGATTAATTCATTCAAAGCTTATGAAAGTCAGAATCTGATTATGAATCTAAAAGTTTGCTAGCTGCTGATGCTGATGAACTTAAGGAATCAAGAGATCTGATCAAGAGAATTAGATGAGATCCAGGCAATGATCTTGTAAACAACATTTGAGTCAGGCATCGATCCTAAAGCAGATGTTGCTGAAGAACAAATGAATACCAGCAAATCGTGAGGGGGAGTCTGATAGAGCCAGGTGATTCTGGAGAAGAAGATAGAGAGAGAAAAGCCCGGAGACTGATCAAGAATGAAGATGTGAAGACACAGCATTGGTGTGACTCGATAGTCGACTCGTCAACATCTGAGGGGGAGTCTGTTGGTGCACTACATCTGTCGACTTCGTCTTGTATCGAGTCTTAGACTAGCTAGAATAGATCAGGGCACGTAAATCGAGAGAATGAGAGAGAGTTAGCAAGATTTCGCTTGAATGAATGTGTATGAAAAGGATTTCGCTTGAAGCAGCTCAAGCGAAATCAACATGTTAAGATTTCGCTTGAGTCATGCTGAAGCGAAATCTCAATCCCTATATATAGGAGATCAAGGTCAAGCGAAATCATAAGTTGTTTTTGTGAGATTTCCATACCGAGGTGCTGCCGGTGTGAGAACTGATTGTAATTGCTTTCATATCAATACAAATCAGTGTTAAAGTGAAGATTCAGCTGTTTATAGGTCAAATACTTGTTTTCCGCACCTGTATTTGATGGAATTCCTCTGAACCGACTCATTTAGGTCGCGAACCCGATCCTTACAGATTATCATCAAAATATCAAACCCTAATCATCCCCTCGTGCATATATATATGTTTTCTAATAACCCCAAACCACAAGAGATTACAATCATCACGAATCAATTGTCATTAATAGTCATGCAAGGAATTCGTTAGCATCTTTAAACCCTTATTAATAGTCAAATATCTCCACAACCAAGATTGGTTGTAATGGCATCTCATCCCTCTTCGATATACTTCCCATCTTTTGGCAATTTACACAATTTTTAGCAAACTCACAAGCATCCTTGAAAATTGTGGGCCAATAAAACCCACATGAGAGAACCCGGTAGCCTGTTTTGTGCCCACTAAAATGACCTCCACATGCGGACGAATGAGCATGGGTCAAAATTTCCAACACTTCTGTGTCGGGCACACACCTTCGTATAACTTGATCCGGTCCAATTTTGAAGAGGTCCGGTTCATCCCAAATGTATTTCTTCACTTGGACCATAAATTGTTGTCGGCGCTTCTTGGTCCAATGACTTGGGATGGCACCCGTGGCTAAGTAGTTGACATAGTGAGCATACCACGGTGCAACAAAGGTAGAAACGGCTAGTAGTTGCTCGTCGGGAAAACTTTCATTGATTTCACTAACATCATCAATTCCTTCAACCGGAATCCGGGACAAGTGATCCGCCACTACGTTCTCACTTCCCTTTTTGTCTCGGATTTCTAAATCGAACTCTTGTAACAATAATACCCACCGAATCAAACGTGGCTTCGCATCCTTTTTCCCCATCAAATATTAGACCGCACTATGATCCGAATAAACCACCACTTTGCTCCCCCAAATATAAGCACAAAACTTATCCAAAGCATACACCACCGCTAATAACTCCTTTTCGGTTGTGGTGTAATTGAGTTACGCTTCGGATAAAGTTTTGCTTGCATAGTAAATCACCACCGGCTTTCTATCAACCCGTTGACCCAAAACTGCACCAATAGTAGTGTCACTTGCGTCACACATTATCTCGAACGGCTTTGACCAATCCGGTGGTTGCAAGATAGGAGCTTTGACCAAGTGTTCCTTCAAAACAATGAAAGCTTGCATACACTCGTTAGTAAAATCAAATGGGACATCTTTTAATAACAAGTTGCATTAGGGTTTGGTGATAACACTAAAACCCTTTATGAAACGTCTATAAAACCCCGCATGTCCCAAAAATGACCTTACACCCTTAACATTTTTCGGAGGTGGCAACGATGCTATTACCCGTATTTTTGCCTTATCCACCTCCATTCCCCTTTCAGAAATTACATGACCCAACACAATACCCTCTTGCACCATGAAATGACTTTTCTCCCAACTTAACACTAAATTTTTCTCAACACACCTTTTTAAAACTTTTTGTAATTCGTTGAGACAAGCATCAAAACTAGTGCCAAAAATGGAGAAGTCATCCATAAATACTTCGAGTGACTCTCCAACCATGTCCGAGAAAATACTCATCATACATCGTTGGAAAGTTGCCGGAGCATTGCACAAGCCAAAGGGCATCCCCCGAAAGGCAAAGGTGCCATATGGACAAGTGAAGGTGGTCTTGTGTTGGTCATCCGGGTGTATTGCTATTTGATTGTAACCCGAGTACCCGTCCAAAAAGTAGTAATATTTTTGACCCGATAGTTTTTCAATAATTTGGTCAATGAAAGGTAGCGGGAAATGGTCCTTAGAAGTGGCGGCATTCAATTTTCGGTAGTCAATACATACACGCCACCCGGTAACCGGTCGGGTGGCAATTTGTTCACCACTTTCATCTTTGACTACTTGAATGCCGGCCTTCTTAGGCACAACTTGGGTGGGACTCACCCAAGCACTATCCGAAATCGGATAGATGATTCCCGCGTCTAACCATTTAATTACCTCCTTTTTAACTACCTCCCGTAGGTTCGGATTCAACCGCCTTTGAGCTTCTCGTGTCGGTTTGGCATCTTCGGTTGTAATGATTTTGTGCATGACGATTGATGGACTAATTCCTTTGAGATCGGCAATTGTCCATCCGATAGCTCCCTTGTTTTCCTTCAAGACTTCCAACAATGCTTGCTCTTGTGCCAACTCTAAATTAGAGGCAATAATGACCGGTAAAGTGTCATTATCCCCTAAAAACACATACTTCAAGTGGCTCGGCAAGTCTTTAAGTTCCAATTTCGGCGGTTCCTCTAACGATGGTTTAGTACCCGAATCTATTTCCGCCGGTAAGCCTTCGAACTGGTGGGTCCATGGCGGCCAACCATCTTTCAACGCCATCGCATCCTGTTTTTCCTCTTTAACCCGGAGTGCATAAGCATGTACCTGTTCAGAAAAATCACACAGGCAAACATCCAAACCATCCTCCTCATACTCATGCGGGTTGCATCCGTCAACTATATCTGCCATGAAACACTCATCAACACCATTAGCATTAGAATTGTTAGTAAAAACATTCAAACGCATTTTTCGGTTCCCAAAAGTCATATCGACTGTACCAAATCTACAATCGATTACTGCATGTGCGGTGCTCAAAAATGGCCGACCCAAAATTACATTTTGTTGCTGCTTTGGGTCCGCCGATGAGTATTCCAAGACTAAAAAGTCAACCGGGTAATAAAACTCATCAATTTTAACAATTACATTTTGAACCATACCCTGGGGTAACTTATGAGACAAATCGGCTAAAACAACCGTTGTCTCCACCCTTGCTAACGGACCAAAGTCATATTGGTCATATAAGCCCCCCGGTAAAATGCTAACCCCGGCTCCAAGATCTAGCAATGCCTTAGCCATTTGAAAATTACCAACTTGTATGTTAATCAATGGCGTGCCCGGATCTTGGAGCTTAGGAGGAAGCTCCCCATTTAAAACTGCACTTACTTGCCCGGTTAAATCGACCCGCTTAGGCATTTTCTTCTCGTTTTGCCTTTTTTGTGTACATAACTCTTTTAAAAATTTTGCATAGGCGGGTACTTGCTTTATTGCATCAAGGAGTGGAAGGTTAATTTTAACTTGTTTAAACATGTCCCACAACTCTTCTTTTTGGGGACCTCTTGATGCAATAAAATTTTTCTTTCTCGGGTCAAGTAAAGCCGATGGAAACGGGACTTGACTCGGTTCACCCTCAACTTTTTCATTTTTTTCATTTTCACCCAAACCCGGTTTGTTAACATTTAATTCTTTTGGTTTAACCGGTGAAACTTCATCATCACTATCTTTACCCGTGATGTCCTCAACTACCCCCTCAACCAATTCGGGTGACAAATTGGCCTTAAACTCTTTTCCACTTCTTAAAACACAAACATGATGAACATTAACATTACCTCGTGATGTACCATGCGAAGGATTTACCTTAGTGTCGCTAGGAAGTTGACCCTTGCTTTTCTTCAATTCAGCCACGTTGGTTGCTAATTGACCCATTTGGGTTGTTAGTGATTGGATGCTTTTCTCACGAACCTCATCCTTTTGCATTCGAACTTCATCGAGTTGGTTCCGTTTTTGCATCTCCGTTTGCATGCTTTTGAGCATCTCCATCATCTCATTTCCACCCGAAGACCCCCCTTGTTCTTGACCCGCTTGATATTGCTTTTGATACCCTTGGTTGTTCCCGCCTCGATATCCACTTTGGTTGTTGTAAGGTTGGCGTGAACCAAAGTTACCTTGGCTACCTTGAAAGTTTCTGGTTAGCTTGATTAGAAGGGTTCCCATACCGAAAATTTGGGTGGTTCCTCAACCCGGGGTGGTAGGTATTAGAGTTCATGTTGTTGTAGTTTCTACCACCCCCTCCTTGACCTTGACCTTGAACCGCATGAACCTCTTCATATTGCCCTTCCACCATTCCTTGGCAATTTTCAGCCGCATGACCTATTTCATTACACAATGCACAAACATCATAAATTTGGTTAGTAGTTTGAACATTACCATCATCTATTGCGTGCACTTGAGGTCGGGCAATGGCCGGTCGGGCTCTCCTCGATGCTTGAGCCTTCCTCTTTGATGTAATTGCCATGTTCTCTAAAAACTCCCAATCATCGTTTTCATAATTTGTGCCAAAAGTCCCACTGGTAATGGACATTAAATCACGGGCATCCTCGGCACTCAACCCCTCGTGGAATGCATTCATCAACTCCCACAATTCAATTCCATGGTGAGGGCAATTTTTGATCATCATATTGAAATGCTCAAAAGCCTCATGGAACATTTCACCATGTTGTTGTTGAAACTCCTCAACCCCTTTCTAGCATCGTTGGTCTTTTGAGCGGTATAAAATTCGTCTAGGAAAATTTGTTGCATCTCCACCCAAGTATATATAGATGCTGAAGGCAAAGTGTAGAACCACTTCTTTGCCTTGTCCTCCAAAGAAAATTGAAATAGGACCAACTTGACATCATCGGCCAAAAAACCTTGACTCCCAAGAGTATTGCAAATTGAGTCATAGGCCTCCAAATGAAAGTAGGGTTCCTCCGTTGCTAGACCTTTGTATTTCGGCAAACTTTGCAAAGAATTTGTTCTCACTTCAAAAGTTCTTCCTTGATTGTTGTGAGGGATAACCACCGGTGAAGGGTTTTGAGTAATTATCGGCCTAAAATGCGCTTCAATTCCCCGTGCATGTTCCCTAAGATGCCTTCTTGGTACACCCAATTGGCCCCTTGGACGAATAGGACCCATTGGTCTTCGTATATGCCCTTGTGGTGCGAACGGTGGTTGAAATTGTTGTTGTTGTGGCATCGGTGGGTGTTAAATTGGCCTTTGAAATTGTGGTTGTACATTTTGTGGCCGAACTTGTTGCAATGGAATAGGGCGTTGCATTGGTGGCCCTTGTGGCCTTGGCCTAATGTGTTGTGGTATGAGTTGTTGTTGTTGAGGCACTCCACCTACACTTGCCATCCCTTGAGATTGGCTTTGTACATAACCAAACTCTCCTTGATCACCATCACCCCCATAAGCATAAGCATACCCATCTTCTTCATAACCCTCAAAATCTTCGTATCCTTCCTCATATCCATCTCCCCCTATACCCGAAGTTTGCCCAAATGGAATGGTCGAGTATTGAAAACCCGACTGGTTTGATGGTCTAAATGTAGAGGTAGTATGGACAACAGTTGAACCTTGTGGTACTGTATAAGTTGAGGATGATTGTCCTGAAACTGGGAAGAAATGAGTGAGTGGTGGAATAGTAGATGATGGGCTAAAGGTAAAACTGGGATCGCCTTGAGTAGTGATCGGTTGTGTGGTGTTGGTTGGTGTAGTATCATGAAGTGGAGTAGGCATTGTGGTGATGTTTGGAATAGCGGTGTTTGGTGATGGTTGTGTGGAAGTAGGTATAAAAGATGAGGTCGTTTGACCCGTTGTAGGTGGTACTTGTGTTTCGTCCATGATATTTCTTGGTGTAATGGGTGAAGTAGGTGAACCGATGATTCTGTTTTCTTGTAGTAAAACTCTGTTTTGCCTGAGCGTTCTTTCGATCTCCGGATCAAATGACAATGGTGAAGCTTTGTGAGAGCCTCTAGTATGCATGCACCTATAGAACCTGCACACTAAATACACCAGTGTAAACCCGAAAATAACAAAGCAAAACTAACAAACTGACACACGTTGCGCACTACTCCCCGGCAACGGCGCCAAAATTTGATGTGCTTGTCGTGGTACACGCAAATTTAATCCAAATTACAACTAGTAGATAGCGGTAAATGGGTATCGAACACAGGGAGTTTGTGGAAAGTATGTCGATTATGTAGCTTTGCACTTAAACTAAGATTAAACTAAAATTGCAAAAATTAAAATTCAAGAGTTGATTGTTTTGGTTTTAAAAACTAATATTAACTAATTAAATTGCAAATCAAAGAGTGTTTTTGTAAACAGATTAGGAACAAGCGATCATCCTAGATTTCAGGTTTTAATCCACACTAATGTTTATGCTTAACTAGAAAGAACCACATAGACATGGCTCGTGTTTGATTATCTGTTTGTGATGAAAGAGAACTAAGTACTCGGATCATAAAATGCGAGGTTGTTACTCGATGATCAATTGACAATTATCCAACCCTAACCCCTCCCATGATATCTCGATTGCCAACGGCACCAAGAACGTATGGTTCAGATTAATATCAAACAATAATCAACAATTTACAAACAAATATCCAAACACCATAATAACTCAAACAAACATTCAAAGTTATTATTCTAGAAATTCAAGCACAAACATAGTGTTACAAAAGCAAACCTTACATCTAGGATGATCACCAAAAGTTTAGCCACACATGACTTGGTACATCATCATCACACAACGATTAATGTTCATACGAATCGAAAACACGAACCGAATGTTAGAAATTGTTTAGAACCAAGTACAATCAGCCAAAATCGCCCCTAGTGTCTCCAAGAAACGTCCAATGATGCGAATAATGAAAAGACATCATCAAAACTGAATAAATGATGGCAGTTACATTTTTTCCGCAACTTCCACCGTAAATTACGTTGTCACCGTAATTTACGGTGAACATCAAAGTGTTACGGTGGCTTTTGTCTGAGTTACGGTGAGAACATGGCCAATTTCAGGTCCACCGTAAATTACGGTGGGACCGTAATTTATGGTGGGACCGTAATTTACGGTGACAACCTGAGTTTTGTGCTTTGTTTCATCTCTTGTTCCGCGCGCGACCCGTTCAACTCCAAACCCTCCAAAGCTGCATTTCATCCACTTTAAGCTCCCGAACCGCACCTGAAACATAAGCAATAGTAGTTATCTAATTCAAGATAATTACACAATTAGATGAGGGATAAACTTGTCTTTAAACATCATAAAGGGTTGTCCAATGGACCACCCGTCAGCCACCAGTATGTAGTCTTTAGGTCGTGGTACATCTTATCCAAACCAGGATGTACTGAGTAACGAGACTTATGTGCTTCATCCATCACAAGCTCGCGTAAGTTTCCGAAAAATGGGACCCAAATACGCCCGTTCAGATAGTAGGCACCGTCTTCCTTTTGTTCTAACCGTTTCCTCGATCCTCGTAGGGACTCCGCCCTAATGTTTTCTGCTTTCAATGCTTCGACTTGAGCATCTTGTATCTGAGTGGTAAGACTAGATTGGATGGTGTGCTGTAACGCTCGCACGTGCTTAGGTGTAGTGTCCTTTCGACTGAGGGCGTCGGCCACAACATTGGCTTTGCCCAGATGGTACTTGATTGCGCATTCGTAATCATTCAAGAGCTCGACCCATTGACGTTGTTGCATGTTTAACTCCTTTTGCTTGAAGATATGCTCGAGACTCCTGTGATCGGTGTAGATGGTGCACTTGGTACCGTACAGGTAATGTCTCCATATCTTAAGTGCGAAAACAACTGCTCCCAGCTCCAAATCGTGCGTAGTGTAGTTCCTTTCGTGAACCATAAGTTGCCGCGATGCATAAGCAATGACCTTGTCACGTTGCATCAACACGCAAACAAGTCCCTGAATGGACGCGTCACAATAAACCACAAAATCGTCTGTGCCTTCAGGCAATGAGAGGATAGGCGCGCTACAAAGTTTATCCTTTAAGTGTTGAAATGCAGATTCTTGTGCATCACCCCAACGATAGGTGACACCCTTCTGAGTTAATGAGGTGAGAGGTTGCGCAATCTTGTAGAAATCTTTGATGAACCTTCTGTAGTAGCCCGCCAAATCCAAGAATTGGCGGATTTCTGTTGGTGTACGGGGTGCATGCCAGTTCTTGATTGAGTCAACTTTGAATGGATCAACATGAATCCCATCCCCGTTTAACACATGGCCTAGGAAATGGACTTCACGAAGCCAGAAGTCGCATTTCGAGAACTTAGCATACAACTGCTCTGTTCGAAGGAGTTCCAAAATAAGTCTTAGGTGTTGCTCGTGTTCCTCCTGTCTCTTCGAATAGATCAGGATGTCGTCGATGAAATCTATGAGAAACTTATCCAGGTAAGGTTTGCACACTCTATTCATAAGATCCATGAAGACCGCAGGTGCATTCGTCAGTCCAAAAGGCATAACCAAGAACTCGTAATGCCCATAACGTGTCCTGAATGCTGTGTTAGAGATATCCTCGTCTCGGACTCTCAGTTGATGGTAGCCTTACCTCAGGTCAATCTTTTAGTAAAAACTCGACCCTTGCAACTGCTCGAATAAGTCATCAATGCGTGGAAGAGGATAACGATTCTTCACGGTCACTTCGTTGAGTTCGCGGTAGTCAATACACATTCTGAAGGTACCGTCTTTCTTCTTCACAAATAATACTGGAGCTCCCCAAGGCGATGAGCTAGGACGAATAAAACCTTTATCCAAGATCTCTTGTAGTTGCGTGGATAGTTCTTCAAGTTCAGACGGAGCTAGGCGATAAGGTGCACGAGCTATTGGTGCTGCTCCAGGAGCTAATTCGATTTGAAGCTCGACTTGTCGATGAGGCGGAAGACCAGGTAATTCCTTAGGAAATACCTCAGGGAAGTCGCATACGATCGGAATATCTTCTATCTTCTTCTCTTTCTTCGAGGTGTCAGTAACGAGGGCTAAAATAGCAGTGTGGCCCTTTCGCAAACACTTATGGGCCTTAAGGAAAGAGATGATGCCCACAACAGCACCACTCTTGTCGCCTTGAATCCTGAGAGGTTCTCCAATAGAAAGAGGAATACGGACAATTTTCTCCTTGCACATAATCTCTGCTTGATGTTGAGACAGCCAATCCATCCCAATAACGACGTCGAAACTACCAAGTACGATAGGAATAAGATCGATAGAAAAGGTCTGACCAGCCAGAATGAGATTACAACCCTTAACTATGTGTGTGGCCTCGAGACTCTTACCATTAGCTATTTCTACAATGTGTTTGGTGTTCAAAAGTGTTGGAGCACGCTTAAGCATTTGGCTAACTTTCAAAGACACGTAACAAGTACCGGCACCCGAATCAAATAAAACAGTAATAAAGAAGTCGTCAAGAAGAAACTTACCCATCACAACGGTGGGATCGTTCCTCGCGTCACCCTGACCCAGCACGAAAACACGTCCCCTGGCACCATTGCCATCATTGTTACCCCCGTTATTGTTCCCGTTCCCCTGATTATTGTTATTGTTCTGATTCTGGTTCAACTGGGGGCAGTTCCTCTTGAAGTGACCTTCAGCACCACACTGATATCATCCCCTGTTACCCTGCTGTTACTGCGGCTGATTCTGTGAGGCTGGTGGCTGTTGTTGACTATTCTGATTTGTAGGTCGTGCGCCCCTGCAATCCTTTGCCTCATGACCAAACTTGTTACACCTCAGACAACGACCCTAATTGCATGCCCACTATGATGCCTGTTGCATCGGTTGCACTTGGGGTGGTTTCCCTTGTATCCACTCTGCCCTTGACTACCAGAAGATTGCTGACCTGGACTCTGGTAGTCATCAGTCTTTCGCTGCTGAGACTGAGACTGAGTTGATGTTGAACCCTTGCTTGAGACTCCATCCAATTTACGCTTGTTGTCACTGGGGGCATTAGAAGTAGTAGCAGTGGTAGTACCAATACGCTTGGGCAGCCTGTTCTGCTCGACTGCCTGATCAGTTAGACGATGAGCCAAACGAATAACTTGCTGGATAGTGGCGAGGTTTGCTGCAGTCACATGACTCTGAATCTCTGGCACTAAGCCTTTAAGGTAGAGCTCAATGCGCTTAATAGGAGGATCCACCATAGTAGGACACAAGATAGCCAGCTCGTTCGATCTTTTCGTGTACGCTTCAATTTCTGACCCCGTCATCTTTAAGTTGAAGAACTCTACCTCCAGCTTGTGGATGTCATCACGATTACAGTACTCTTCCTTGATCAATTCCTTGAAATCGTTCCATGGGGTGGCATTAGCAGCAACCAACCACAAAATTTGAACTTGAGCGTTCCACCACGTGAGCGCTACACCTTCCAGAGTACCAGTTCCATATTTCACTCTGCGTGCCTTAGGTCATTCACACATCTCAAAAACAGACTCGAGCTTCTCGAACCAGTGGAGGAGGCCTACAGCTCCCTCAGTGCCGTTGAAAGTAGTAGGTCGGCAGTCCATAAAAGTTTTAAAAGTACAAACAGGAGGCTGAGCATGTTAACCTATCGTGCGAGTAAGAAGAGACAAGATTAAGCACAAGTGTTGGTTTACAAGAGTAGGATCTAAAGATCCTAGAGTAAGTTGTTATGGCAGGTTATACCTCCTGCCTGAGCGGCTGCGAGTGCTGCAGTAACTTGTTCATTGATTAAAGCCGTTAGCTGGACTTGAGTTAGGTTGATTCGTCCACTCATGATCTTCATATCATAGGAAACATGAGCGAGAAAGGTGTCGCGAAAGTGCGATGACAGAAGAGAGTAAGCACACATGTGTTTCTAATAATAGTTGCTACGTAAACCAAAGCATACCATGAACAATGTACTATGTAACTAATAAGTAGGCAATATAACATAAACGATATCACCTAAAATGTTGAGTCTTGCACGTGGAGCGAAGCGTCGTTGTGGATCATTGAGCACAATACAGGTTATAGTCTGGTTTTGTCAAAAAGCTTTTCCCCTTTTTAAAACCAAGTTCACTATAACCAATGGCTCTGATACCAATCTGTCACACCCCCAAAATCCACTAGTGGAGTATCACCGCTTGGAGACGTGACTGACCAGGATCAAGCCACCAATCATATTGAACATAACAAGTAAATAAGTATAAAACCCAACACAATATAATTGGTGTCCAACAAAACATAGTTTAAGTTGTAAGCGGAAGCAAGATGTTTAAAACCAAAATATAAGTTCAAATGTATAACATGGCATTCGACTATCCATGTCCCACAACGATCCCGCCTCCTCGTGCAAGCTCCATGAATACCTAACGACCTGCAAGGCATGTAACAACGAGTCAACAACAAAGTTGAGCGAGTTCATAGTTGGTTGTTTAGTTTTACCAGTTTGTTTTGAAAACCATAAGTTGTTTCATAAACCACGAGTTAACCAGTATCGTTATTTCCCAATCCATATCCATAATCAGTGGGGGCTTCCCATGTGAACCACTAGACCGTTACCATATCGACAACTGACGAACAATAGTTGTGCCCTACGTCAATGTCTATCATCATTGACAGTTTACCCAGATCCATTAGTACACGCCCGTCCGAACAGCACGGTGTGAAGCTTGTCAACCCTAATAGCGGTATTAACTAATGACCCGTTCGCCATTGGCCCGGCGATTAAGTCGATATAAAATTGAGGGACTTCATGATAGAGTTTTGTCTAGTAAGTTTTAAGGTTGTTGTCCTACCCAAGGAGGACGAACGTACGTATTCTACCCAAGGAGTATACGCAGGATTACTGTTGGCATCCTACCCATGGAGGATGGCGGTACATATCCTACCCAAGGAGGATATGTAGGTTCCATTTTACTTCCTTAACCCATTCCCAACCACCGGGAATCTCATGCCTTAGAAAGTGTGTGAACTCACCTCGGTTTGCTCGGTAAGATTAACTACTTGTTCACAATTAATTCAATCCAAGCCTATAGTGTTCATACATGCGTAATCAGTTGATAATCTCATAGTTCAACTAACAGTCATAATCATAACGTGTATGCAAGCAAAAACTAACACATAGCATTTAACAGTTATACGAGCTTATGCAAATCCATGTTTTACATTCAACAACACATAACTGACACAGTTAACCCTTAACAGACTTTAACTGAGTTACTGTACAGTTTACCCTTTGGACGAACCCCCTTGTTTCATCGTGATTCCTTTTGGCGAAACCCTCAGGTTTCGTTGACCCAAGATGGCGAAACCCTCAAGTGTTTCGTCGAGATTTCTGATGACGAAACCTCTAGTGTTTCGTCGCCCACAAGAGTGACGAAACTCTCAGGCCTTTCGTCGTGGTATTAACAGTTTCAAGTATACAACACACAGAAACCCTAATCACCATGTAACAGTTAATCATCAACCTAGCCACAACAGATCATTGATACATGCAAACTATAACATATATTCATTTAACATCCAACAACAAGTGATGATCATGGTATATCAATATCAAATCAGAACGCGAGCAGTGAACACAACGAGTAGGATCACAATTTCCAGATCTAGTTCCATAGATTATCATCAAAATATCAAACCCTAATCATCCCCTCGTGCATATATATATGTTTTCTAATAACCCCAAACCACAAGAGATTACAATCATCACGAATCAATTGTCATTAATGGTCATGCAAGGAATTCATTAGCATCTTTAAACCCTTAACAAGTATAAAACAATTGTCACTAGATTCGTCACACAAAACAATCATACAAAGTACAAACTGATTTAATCGAGTAATCGTATCAAATAATTACACACTAACCGATTCAAGATGAACAAGTAAGAATTCGAGGGAAGGTGATGGTTGCCATCGCACAGGGGAGAGGGAGAGAGAGACTCTAGGGTTTGGAGATTGATAACTGATGAGTTCTTACGTAACCCTACATTATATATGTCAGTCGTAAGAGGTTGGGCCCTTACTGGGCTCGATGTAACCTGGGCCGACGAAACCCCAGGTTTCCTCGAGGTGCATATGGCGAAACTCCAGGTTTCGTCAGATGAGGGAATGGCGAAACCCCTAGGGTTTTCGTCGAGCAGGATAGTGGCGAAACTCTTTAAGTTTCGTTATATGAAAATATACAAATATATAAATATAAACAATAACACACCACGTATACCACAAGATCTACTGTTTAATAGATAGCCAATTAACACAATACAACAATTTATAAATCCAATAACAAAGTGCACACAATACAACTTAACGAATCATGAAGGTGCAGTTGTGAGGAAAGACCTTGAAAACTCGAGTTGTCACAACAACCCTTGGTAAACCCCCCCCCAATTTTTCCGAAACCGGGGGGGGGGGGGGCGGCAACGTATATACCTACACGAAAGTACTATTCATAACACTACGCATCGATAAGTTCGGGGGCGGGCACCCCCTTAGGGGTAGCCTAAGCTGCGCCCCTGGTTACAACAAAGGCAATGATTTTTCGAACATTGTCCAATGATATCTTGACGCAGGTGGTTTTTTTTTTTTTTTTTTTTTAAAGAGACCTTCATTAAAACACAGCCGAACTCGAAAACCGAGCCGGACAAAACAACAACCCCGAAACCACTACATAATTACAAATTTAAACTAATCGTTACACAAAATGGACCGAACTATGTTTGAACAAAAACAAACCCACCGATCTAATCTCACTAAAAAAATCTTCCACATTGACCCAAGTACCGGAGAAGACCGTTCTATTTCTGGCCTTCCAAAGACACCAACACGAGATGATGATAATACCTTGCACTACCTTCTTTTCCTTCGGCCCCAACCTACCTGCCAGACTTGTGAATCTCCAATAAATCTTTAAACGAGAAAGCAAAGATATTTGGAATCCGGTACCGTCTGCTAATCTTTTGCCAAATAACTGCAGAGATACGTCAAGAAAGAAAAAGGTGTTCCGCTGTTTCGTCATCGAAGTCGCAGAGCGAGCAGACCCCGGAACCGACAACAATACCCCTTGATGATAATACCTTGACGCAGGTTGCTTAGTACAAAAAAACGAAGGAGGTGTGAGATTCGATTAAGATCCTAAGTTGAACGAAACGGAAAAATATGCAATCAAAGTAGAATGAATTCAATGGTTTTTGGCATCAAGCGGTATAACTTTTAACGTTTACATAGTTTTTATTTTTTACCATAAAATATATTCTTAGTTTTTACATTAATATAATTTATATTTGGGTAAATTACACTTTTCGTCCTTTATGTTTGTACCAGATTGCAATGGCTAGCCTTTAACTTCAATAATTACAGACGCAGTCCTCTATTTTGAAAACCTATTACACTCTAGGTCCTTTAGCACAAACTAGGTTAAAATTTTCAGTTAAGTATGACATGTGCTCTGCACATGAGGGCGTTTCAGTCATTTTACCATATCCTTTTATTTAATAGTATATCTATAAATAAAACAAAATCAAATTAAAATAAACCATCAACATAAGCCATAGAATTTTCAATCAAACCGATTCATAGATTCAAAGCATTCATCATCTTGATTTAACACCTCATTCTCCATTAGTTCAACCCATCCCCCATCATCTCCTCCAACAACCATCATACAAACTCACTGTCAAAAACCTCAACATTCTCAAATCGGTATCCTTCGTTACGCAAAGCTCGGAAATTATGGCGATCGTCGGGCCAAGCGGCAGTGGCAAGTCGAGTTTACTTCACTTCATATCCGACCGTGTTAGAAACAACACTTTGGATCCCAAAACCACCATTTCACTTAATGATTTCCCGACCTTCACAAATGAAGAAGATATGCGGGTTTGAGGTACAAGAAGATAACTTGCTTCCGTTGCTAACCGTGAAGGAAACTTTAATGTATAGTGCCAAGTTTAGGCTAAAAGAAATGAGTTCGAAAGAGAAAGAAGAGAGGGTCGAGTGTTTGATTTGTGAGCTCAGTTTAGGTACTGTTTTTTTTTTTTTTTTTTGAAGAAATCAAGTGATTTTGGGAAAGAAATTTGGGGGTTTGGGGTGTTTTTTCTCAATGACTGGAAAATAAAAACATCTCTGAAAATTGGGGGTTTGTTACATATCGAGACGTTGGTATTTTCGTTGGGAGTGGTGGTGGCTTTTGGAGTTGGTGGTTGTCAAAGATGATGGTTATTGTCGGTGATAGTGGTTGTTGGCGTTGATAGTTGTGTTGGTTGTTACGGAGGTTGAGGTGGGGTGATGGTTTCTTGACACTTGGCACCGGCGGCACTATAGGGTGGTGCTGTCGTCGTGGCTCCGCCACAAGGGTGGTAGTGGCTGGCCCGAGACATGAGAGAGAAGAAAGAGAAAGGGGATAAGGTCTGGATCATGTGATATGTGATGTGTTCTTGTGACAATGAAAGAAAAAGAAAACTTTTATATACAAAAGGAAAATTACTAACATACCCTCATATGTAAGACAAATGCAATATTTAACTGAAAATGTTAACCAGGTTATGGCTAAAGTACGTAGGGCGTAACGAGTTTTCCAAATAAATGTAACACCCCATAATTTGCAAGATAGAATATTTTGATGTCTAAATGTTTTATATAATTAGTTAAGTTTTAAAATATAAAGAAAGTTTATAAAACTTGAAAAAGGTTACAAAGTGACAACAAAAGATAACTTGGGGGTTGAATGTGTAAGATTTGATAATTAACATAATAATATTAAAAACCCAGTACTTGGGTGTGGGTGTGTATCGCGACCAGAAGGGAGAAGAGGGGGAAAACCCTACTTGTTCAATTGATGTCAAAATTCAGAAATTAGTAGTGGTTCTTGACACAAATCGAATGCATGTATCTAATTACTCCCTAATCCAAGTATCTTGAACATAAGGTAAGTTAGAATTTCATGTTTTGATGCATCTTGATAAAGTGGGGTTTTACCAATCCGTGAAATAGTATGAAATTGAGTTTACATATGAGTTAGAATCATCAAATAAAATGCGTATTATGTTTGATATTGATTTTACTAAAGATTTGGGGGAAAACACACTTGTTCTAGTAGGATGATGATTATGTAATTTGAATAAGTAGAGTAATTTTTATGAATAAATGTATGTATACTAGAACATTGATAGATTATTATGTGTAGGATGAGTGATTTGTGCAAGAATGGTTGATTGTGTGAATTGTGATGATATCTAGTGAAATTATGCATAGGATACATGTACATAATGCTTAATATGTTGTACGCACACTATGTGTTTGATGAAATGCCTCAATGACAATCTAAGTAGTTTTGAATGAGATATGAACAAATGGTTTTGTATAAGGAAATTGATATATTGTCAATTGTGATATAAAATAGGAATGGTACTTGAATGTAAGTGCTATGGGTGCAAGAAATATAATCTAAATAAGAATGAGTTATGTGTAGGATTGAAAGAAGTAGGAGCTAGTTCCGGTTCATAACCAAGGGCTCAAGAACGAGGTAAGCTCGCTACTTACAAGTTTATTCAATAATATTAGTAGTTTGTTCCTTTAAATAATAGTTTCTTAATGGAAGACATTGAATTAGAATGAGAACGCGAAAGTAGAGCTCCGTAACGGTCCGTAATGAATGGGTCGGTTCGGGTTAGAATGAGAATGAATAAGTTGAAGTTTTCTCAATGTTCCATGTTGAACGGGTCATTGGAATTGAAAGCAAAGGAGTTTACTTTTATCTGTCTTGAATGGATTGGATAGTTAGACAAGTAATGATACGATTGTTATGTTGAAAATTTCATGTAAACGGGTTGTGATAGAATGAGTTGCATGAAAAAGAATGATGTAACAAAGTTGGTCACATAAACAAGAAAGCCGATTACGAGAACGAATTAGTCATGTATGGTACAAAATTAAAAAGGTGATTAATTGTTCACCAAGTTCATTGATGCGTTAGTTGAAATATGAATATTACGCTAATGTTGTTTCGTTGTATTGGTTTTAGGTAAAACTCAAGCTTAGAAGCTATTGCCTCGCTCGGAATCGAACACACCTTGATCGCCTTTATGCGCTTCCGCAATTTTTGAAGTTTCATCAATGGGTCAATACTTTTGTTAAATTAGGCTATGATTGGTAGTTTAAAAACTCTAAACTTGAACTTTTAAATCTTTTGTCAAAATACTAGTTGTAACGGATCATGCCCGAATTTTGTTAAATAATAGTATGAATTATTACATTTTCGGATCTAGAAGGTTTGGGCGTTTCAATAAAGAACTGCG
Organism: Helianthus tuberosus; assembly: GCA_030545235.1. Taxonomy (NCBI): domain Eukaryota; kingdom Viridiplantae; phylum Streptophyta; class Magnoliopsida; order Asterales; family Asteraceae; genus Helianthus; species Helianthus tuberosus. Next base: position 121,564,488 of record CM060427.1, read on the forward strand.
GCTGTAATTATTGAAGTTAAAGGCTATCATTGCAATCCGGTATAAACATAAAGGACGAAAAGTGTAATTTACCCTTTATATTTTTATTATAGGATCGTTTACGTCCTAGCGGGAATGACGATGCTTATGTTATGAAACAAGCGCGAAAAGATTACCAAAAATGTCATTCGGGTGGCTTTCCTCATATTGAGGCGTGGGAGGTGGTGAGAAAACATGAGAAATGGGCCCCGATACCATTGGTGGGTGAGGATAAATAGTGGTGAGTCGGGGGAAAAAAAGAAAGTCATCCGGTTCGGGTAACTATAAAGCGGGTAGTGATATACCCGATATAAACGTAGACCCCTACCCAACAAGAAAAAAAAGAAACATAAAAAAGATAAAGGACCCGCAACGTCGAGCGAAAAGTCAGTTGTTATGTCCGACGACCTCCAAGAATACAAATATATGAAACAAGAGTCGGTGGAAATTAAAAAGAAATGAGAGGAAAAATATATCGAGTTGGCCGATTAACATTGGGAGACGTTGAGATCGATTCGGTTTGATAAGGATCTGGAGACGTTTAACAGGCCACACGACAATGTTCCACCAGAGATGTTGGAAATCACACTAGCTCGAAAACGCGATATCGCAAAAAAAAAATATGGATGGCTATGTAGTTTCAAAATTTTATGGTTTAATTTTTTAGAAGGTTTAATTTTATGTAATGTTTTTTTTAATTTAATTAGTGTTATTTTAGTTAGTTTATTTTAATGCAATGTTTTTTTAATTTAATTTACTTTTATTTTGTTAAAATTAAGTTTCATTTATTAATTAGGTAGTTTAAAAAAATAGTTTGCCTAATATCCCTTATGTTTTTTGGGCATTAGGCAAGAATGGAAGGTGAAATGACATGACACAATATAATTGGGTGGGGGGAAAGTTTACCTAATCTCATTAGGGTGAGGGGGTGCATGCTTAATCCCTTTAGGCAAAGTTTTCCCCCACCCAATTGTATTGTGCCATGTAATTTGCATAACTTTTTACCTATTACCCAAAAATCACAAGGAGTGCATGCCTAAGACTGAAGGGAGTGGGGCGTCCTCAAAAGAGGGCGTCTTGCGACACGTGGTGTTTGGGGGCGGCTTGGGGCGTCCTCAAAAAAGGGGGCGTGGTGTTCATGGCAACTCAAGATGCCCCTCCAAGACTTATGATTGGTTGTTTGAAAAAGGAAGGTTTTTTATTGGTTGATGAAAAAGGAAAAGATTGAGTTTGGGCGACTTGTGGGAGACGCCATGGCTTGGGACGCCCTTGGGGACGCCATGGGGGGCGGTGTTCGTGGCTTCTTGGGGCTTCTTGAGTAGGGGTGGACGCCCCACTCCCCTCAGTCTAAATTGAGATTAGGCAAATGAATTTTTCTTTTTTAAATGAAAAACATTATATTAATAAAACCATTATATTAAAATAAACTAAGTAAAATAACATTAACTATATTAAAAAATGACATTACATAAAATTTAAAAACTACATGGCCATCCATATTTTTTTTTGGCGATCTCGCGTTTTCGAGCTAGTGTGATTTCCAACATCTCCGGTGGAACATTGTCGTGTGGCCTATTAAACGTCTCGAGATCTTTATCAAACCGAATCGATTTCAACGCCTCTCGTTGTTCATCAGCTAACTCGATATATTTTTTCTCTCATTTCTTTTTTATTGCCACCAACTCTTATTTCATATTTTCGTATTCTTGAAGCTGGTCGGACATACCAATTGACTTTTCGCTCGATGTTGTGGGTCCTTTATCTTTCTTTTTTTTTCCTTATTGGTGAGGGGTCTACGTTTATGTCTGGTAGATCAACACCCTCTTGATAGTTACCCGAATCAGATGATTTTTTTTTGCCCCGAACCACCATTATCCTCACCCACCATTGGTACCAGAGACCATTTCTCATGCTTTCTAACCACCTCTCACGCCTCAATATGAGGAAAGTGACCCGCATGTCGTTTTTTGGTAATCTTTTAGAGCTTGTTTCATAACATGAACATCGTCACACCCGCTAGGACGTAAATGATCCTATAATAAAAATATAAATTATATCAATGTAAAAATCAACAATATATTTTATGGTAAAAAATAGTAACTATGTAAACTTTAAAAGTTATACTGTTTGATGCCAAATTCGTTCAACCTTAATTGCAAATTTTTCCATTTCGGACGGACTTGATGAATGGCCTGTGAGCTTCCTCCAATGGTTGTATTGTAGTGTGCGAGAACATTCTTCCAAAAATTTTCTGCTTTTTGTGCATTTCCTTTTTTTCTTGTTAAGAGTACAATGCACGTACGCCATAGCTAAAGTGTCTTTTTGCTTCTTCGTCCATCTTTGCGGATCCGCCCTATTTCCTTTCCATTTCCTTTCTACTTCATCTTGAATATCTTCCTCTTCTTCGAGTTCTTCATCGTCATCTAAGTGTGGAGTTTCGGGTACAATTTCTTCATCTTCGTCGTCATCGTATATGGGGAGCACGTGTTCAACATTATCTCTTGGAGATTGAGACGGTGGACTCTGATAAGCAAACGGGTCAAAAGCGTTTTGGGCTTTCGTAGGATACTCGTATACACCCGATGAAACCATTATGGGACCTTGCGGCAATGAATAAAATTGTGGTGGATAATTGGGTTGGGGTTGGGTGTTGTAAAAACCTGTTTGCGGTGAAAAGTTGGGTTGGTGCACACTTAATGCGCCTCGCCTAATTTGCGAGACACGCCCTCTCGAACCCGATCTCGATACTTTTTTCTTGCCATCGCTCTTGTTTTGTCTATGTATTATGTGTTTGAGAACTTTTTAAATTTGGTGAATTTTTTAGAATTGAGTGAGAAATTTATTGAATGGAACGATATTTATAGGGTGTTTACTTATTTTTTTAACCAACGGTAATATTCCCGTTCAAAACATTAAAACCTTCCAAAAATTCATGCCTTCCAACGTTCAACACATTTCCCCAATGCGTCAACTATTCACTGATTATCGGGTCTTCGGCTAGGCAAAGTGATATGGCGGCGGTGTTGCCTATAGGTAAAAACTTTGCCGATTACACTTGCCGAGACCACCTCGGTGGCCCTTAGGCATGCACCCCTTACACCCTAAGAAGAAGGCAACAACTAACTTTTCCAATGCCGACAATGATAGAAATTTAGATCAACAATTTAAATTCGGTTCAATTCTTTATTAGAACAAGGCATAGATGTGCATCGAAGTTAAAACGTTCACACTAGAGGATGAATGTCTAAAGCTCACGGACGTCTGTATATATATATATATATATAGGATAAGGATCTGTTAGGAACCACCCTTTATTGCGAGAACCGCGAGAACCAGTGTGAACACATGACATTTTTGTAATTAAAGTGAAATTCCATCTAATAGATCTTCCATCTTCATTCTGTTCAAATAGTTAGGGTTTGCATCTTCACTCAAATCACCGTTCTCTGCTACCACTCCCCTGACAACCGCCGCCGCCGTCGACACATCACCTCTGCCACCACCGCGACACCACCGCACCATCACCGTGATAACTCCTTCGCTGACAACTCCTCCGACAACAACTCAACCAGTGACATTCATACATCTGCTCATAAGTCACCACTGCAATAACTAATTCGGCTCGTCCTTCTACGATTACTCGGTTGAATACATCATTTATCATGTAATCACAACAAATTACATACTTTTTTATTACATCCATTTTGTTACCAATTTCTATGTTGTTACCAATTCCCACGGTAAGTGTCCTTATACGATTACTCATGTAACACCCCATGTTTTCTCAAGTCAAAGTCGAAGTCAAGGTCAAAGTCAACGACCGATGATACGAATTTGATTTGTAGAAATCTCGTTATTTTATTTGTATTATGTGGAGTAAGTGTTGTTAATTACAAGCCATCGACGTATTATTCAAACGACCTACGACTGTGAACTATAGGAAGTAACAATGCGATAAAGTTAATTAACTAATAATCAAGCTATGCTAATCAAATCGACACCGAATCCCAACTCGATCTATACTTGTTGGTTATTGTTATACGTGTTACTTGTGCTTGTTTATTTTTGATGTGTTGTGGTAATCAATCGAAATGCAATTGAACTCAATCGAACTCGAACCCAAATCGAAATCGAACTATGACATTTAGTAGTTGGGACTAAAAGTAATTTGACTAGGAAACCCTATCGTGTCGAACCGCTCGCAATCGAAATCGAAACGCCAAAAAAAATCGTCACATCGAACATTCAAACCAGGTGCCATCCGGCCGGATAACCATCTGGCCGGATAGCCATCCAACCGGATAGCCTCTTGTACACAGATCAGATGCCAACCGACCAGGATGTCATCCAACCGGATAGCCGTCCGGGCGGTGTGTCATCCGATCGGATAACCCTTTCCTCTTTTGGAATCCTATAAATACCCCTGTCATTGTCATTCTTTCCACTTTTGGAAATCCTTTGTCCAAACAGCTCGTGCTCCCCACCTTTTCTTCGATTTCTCTCAATCCAGGTAAGATCTCGTCCTAAATCTTGTACTTTCTTGATCTACATGCACTCCTACACCTTTCTATCTTTTAAATCTTAACTTTTAACCGTGAAATCATCAAGATTTGAGGTATACTAGGATTACGTCATCATGAGGTTCTTATGAACTTCAAGTTTGACCTCATTCCACCAAGGATAACTCAGATCTGAACGATTTCCACACGATTTCGCATAGATCTGAACATTTTCAAAAGGATAAAAGAGTTGAAAGAAATAAATACAAGTTTCCTCATTCTTTCACACTCAAAACACTCGAAACCGGTAGAATCGGGTTCTGATCTAGTCTCCTACTCACCCTTAGTGTTGCACTGGTTCAGATCTGGATTCCGCCCACGAGACCACCGACTTCGGGTTAAACAAAAACAACCGTCTAGAGCCGGTAACTAAACGAGCTAGGGTGATTACTGGTCGGTTTAGTCATCTGGGTCAAAACGGGAGTTCTGTTGGTTAACAAGTTGTCAAAGCGTCTCGACGTAACGACAAACCATCAAAACGACCAAGTGTAGGATGAACAGAACAATCGGAACGGATTGCTGTCCGACCGGATTGCTGCCCGATCGGATATGTCACCCGTACGGATTGCCATCCGAACGGACCACACTTGGGACCCACCTTTAAACAACCTTATCTAAAGTTTGAGTATCGAACGAATTGCAATCTGATCGGACGACCATCTGATTGGATTACTCTTCGGATCATGAGATACTAAGACTTTAAAGACTTAAACAATTTCCAACATGTTCATTAACAGGGTTGCCACCCGATCGGATGGACATCCGATCGAGTGACACTTCTGTTTAGAGATTGCCTTCACTAAGTAATCTCACCACTAAGTTGCCGTCCGACCGGACCACCGTCCGACCGGACCACCGTCCGACCGGATGACCATCCGAACGGATTGTCATCCGCACGACCCACCCTCCGATCGAACGACTTGATGGATAGAGATACTTCAAAGCTTTCAAATACTACAACGAAAACTTCAAAAGTTAAGCCATCATACACAAACAAATTCTTCTCATAGGAATAAACAATCCACTCGAATCATCATCCGACCGGACAAGCTGTCTGACCGGATGACCACTCGAACGGATTGTCATCCACACGGATTGCTGTCTGCACGGATTACCACCCGAACGGATTGTCATCCACACGGATTGTTGTCCACTCGGATTACCATCCGAACGAACTACCATCCGATCCATCCGCACTTGGTATCGTTTTACGTGTCACTTATCGATATGCCATCTAATCTACTCAGGCTAACCTTACTCGCTAAGCGCTCCCTTCAATCCATCAACCGCTGTGAGTATAGTCGATCCCTTTTTGCTTTACGCACCTTTGGGTGTTACATACGTTACGAATATTCAAACTACAACAAATCACACTACTCAATACTATTTGAACGCTAACCGTTAATGCATGTTATACGTGGCTCATGAATGCTTGTTTGTTATGTTTACACATGGAATGCTGTCTACCTGCCTTAGCAACGATAGTACTATAGTTTGGACTCAGCACCCGTTCACACGGGGGTTGTTAAGGACCATTACTTGCATGGATTACGGTGGTAATCATGTATTGTGAACTGCCTCATTTCACTATGTGTACGTGCTGTTTATGCGTAACGTGCTTCATTTCACTATGTGTAATGAATCTATGTCGATAACTAACGTGCTTCATTTCACTATGTGTACGTGCTGTTTATGCGTAAACGAATTCGAACTCTATATGCTATTATCAAACTTGTATGCTCACCTTTACGTTTTATGTATTGACTTTATTTTAACGTATGTGACAGGTGCTTAGGACGCACACTTGGTAGGAATTTGAAGCTAGAATAAAGCTTTAGAGCCCAACAAATAGTTGTCTGTAGTGGTCAAACTAAGGGTCTCTAGAAGCGGATAAATAATTGCTGTCTATTTAAATCTGAGTTGTCGGAACAGAATATTTTCCTGGATTTTTGTCTGTAATAATTATTTTGCTGTTTGAGATACGGTATGGGACGTATTATTTAAATTGAAAGTATTGATAATTGTTATGGAAACTTCTGGACAATCTGTTTCGCTCAGTGCCATGCCCCGAGGTTTCCGCCATCGGCTGGGGTGTGACAACTCAGTCCGATTATATTGCTATTTGTCATCTACTTACAAATAAATATGATTTCACATGTAACCCCTTTCTGATACATAAGGCATCTTCTGATTCATCACATATATACCCTCCTCGTTAATTTGATGGGTTCATGGTTCAAGCGGCTAGAAAAGTCCTAGAAGAAGCTTGCTTTGGGTCAGATTTTAAGGTGTCCGAGTGGCTTAACTGGGTCCCTATTAAAGTTAATGGTTTCATATAGAGGTTGCTGCATAATCGGGTTTCGGTTGAGAAAAATCTGTGTGCGCGAGGGGTTAGTACCATTACTGGTTGCTGCATAAAGTGTGCGTGGGTTTCGGAGTCGGTCACACATGTTTTTTATTGAGTGCCCGATAGCCAAGGCGGTGTGGATGAAGATCTCTGTTTGGTGTAACTGGGACCTTACAGGCCTCTCATCCCTGGAGCAGCTTGTTCAGGAGTATACACGACTAGATTCTTATGTCAATAGTACATTGCTTTTGGGTATAATTTACTCCACTTTGTGGGTAATTTGGATGGATAGTAACAACAGGCTCTTTATGGGGGTCAAGCGTTCTTTGGAGTCGGCTTCCGAGGATGTTATTAACCTCTAGTTCGGATGGGTAAAATATCGTTCGAAGTTCTGTTTTGATAGCTGGGAAGGCTGGGTTAATTTGTTTTTTTTTGTTATTTTATGTTTTGTATGGTTGTGTATGTGTGCAGGCTCTTTATGGGGGTCAAGCGTTCTTTGGAGTCGGCTTCCGAGGATGTTATTAACCTCTAGTTCGGATGGGTAAAATATCGTTCGAAGTTCTGTTTTGATAGCTGGGAAGGCTGGGTTAATTTGTTTTTTTTTGTTATTTTATGTTTTGTATGGTTGTGTATGTTCTGCACCTTTTTGTCTTGTTTAGATTTTTACCCCTTGTTTCTGTTTTACCAGCTAATTGCTGGTATTTCTTTTATGGTATGAGAAGTTTTGCGGTATGAGAAGTTTTGTTGTTGTTCAAAAAAAATTAACATTTGCTTGATTACTCTTTGTTCATGTATCATTGTTTATTTAACACTGTTCATTTTTTGTTTATCTGATTGATTAATACAACGATCATGCACATGTGCATTATGTTGATAACACCCATACTCGTCACCCGTAAACTGTTAAGCATCATTAACATGAACATGCACATGTGCATCACATTAACAACACCCCAAATCATAACTAATCGTACTGTTAACCATTAATACATAACCGTGCACATGCACATCACATTGCCAACACCCTTTAATCATCTCCCTATAATCATATGTTAACTATCAGCACATTTTCCATGCATATGTGCATCGTAACGCTAACACCTTATAATTATCACTCTACACCCTATAATTATAACTGATAAACTGTTGACCCACTATAATCATCACTGATAAACTGTTGACCCAATATAATCATCACCGATAAACTGTTGACCATGTATACATGGTTGACCGATAAACTATTGACCATGTATACATCGTTGACCGTTTAAACATTGTGCGTACACATTCCATATGTTTTATTAATTATGATACTTATATCCTCTTTTTATTCATTTTATTTTTTGTTTTGTTTATATATAGGAACAATCCTACATTGAGCATTGTACACATCGGTACATATTATGTTCAAAAGAATGGTACATATTATGTTCAAAAGAAGGACAACCAAAAAAATACTTGAACTACTTATAAATTGATTATCACTTGTTTTTTGTTTACATTCCTTGTTTAGACTTATTTTTTATCTACTTAGCGGCGTAGTATTCACTATTGTATTCATAACCAATTAATATAAATTACCAACATGTCCACTGTTTCAACATCATGCACATGTGCATTACCCAACACGTGCATTTTCAACATTGAAACCATACCATCTAAACTTATCAATGCACGGTTTTTAATGCCATTATGTTTTAACTACGTGTACTCCATTTTCAACCCACCTATTATACATTGCAACGTATACATTATGCACATGTTCATTCCCACCATATAATATGTCAAACAACATTATACATTACTACCTCTACACGTTATGCACACGTGCAATGCCAACATAAACTATGCCACTCATCATATTACATCAATAGGTAACTATGCATTTCCAACATATACTATACCATACACCATACAACATTGTAAACTACATATCCTATACCAAACACCATCATACATTACCACTATGCATAATAATATATAAATATGCGCATGTGCATTGGCAACATAATCATTTATATCACAACAATAAACACTTGTGTATTTCTAACATATACTATACTAACCACCATATAACATTTGAATACATTGTAAACTGATTATAATCATCTAGAAACACATCATATATCACCACTATGCATACTAATTCACCTTATGCACATGTGCATTTCCAACATATACTATACCATATTACATCAAATTACTGAATTAACGATCGTATAGTTGTCTTCGTCCAATAAAAAAATATAAATTATCAATAAAAAAAAACTAACATATAAACCACCATACAAAAACAATCGTAATTTTCAATGTAATTTTCAATATAACACGTTCTATGCAACTTTCTTTCATTAATGGAGGAAGTTTTCCACCGTCTCGTCGCCCTTGTCATCCATCACATCGTGCTTTTTACTTGTCCACTTCCTTGTATTTCTTTCTCCTGCAATAACTGCACATGACATCAAACAACATCGTTCAACATGAAAGTAACAATTGGATGCACATGTGCATATACTACAAACTGCATCATCGACTATTAACCAACCTTTTTTGGCTTTTCGTTTAACACTTTTGTATTCACCTTCCTTATCATCTGACAGTTTTGTTGCCCCTTCGTCATTCTATCTCAACACAAATGTTATTTTCTTCGCTTTTTTCGTTTTTTACCTACAGTAATAATTGAAACATGATATAACCAAAATGTAATTTCAATTAGTATGTGCATTAAACACCTTTTTTTCATCACCGTAAACGATATGGATTTGTGCATCTATATGCACTTTGTGCATCAATATGCATATGTGCATCACATGTCATTGTCATTATGCACTTGTGAATCAATATGCACATGTGCATCGCATATTCTTATAATGATATTTAAAATAAATCCATATGTAAAGTTCAATGTTATGTGCTCAAATTCAATATGCACATATGCATCACTTTAAACAACAACATCAACAAAATCTAATTACACAAAATCATAAACACGCATATTAAACAAAACTGCTCATGTTCGCTATGCACATGTGCATCACATGAAACAATAACATCATCATATTCTAATTACACAAAATCACAATAACACCATCATATCCTAATTACACAAAATCACGTATCTTACACAAAACTGCCCAAGTTCACTATGCACGTGTGCATTACCTAAAACAACAACACCAGCATATTCTAATTACACAAAATCATCTACATATATCCTAAACAAATCTGCTCAAATTCACTATGCACATGAATGATATTATTACCTTTATTTGCTCAAATTCACTATGACACACTCATTGAATCATCTATTCTTATAATCACGTTGCCCTAATTACGAACGGATTAAAAATCCACAATACTTATAATCACGTTGCCCTAATTACGAATGGATGAAGAATGTACGATCGATGATCAAGTTCATAATAGATATCATACGACTAATTTTGGACGAACTTTGGGAGCTAACCTCGATTATATGACTATCTATTGGTAAAATCTCAGATCTGAGATAAATTCTCAATCCAGATGCTTCAATATCTCGAACTGATGACGGTGAAGCGATGATGTATTCGAGACGATGATGTAATCGATGAACTGATGAGTATTGTTGAGAGATTCAGGGACGGACTGTTGATAATTGTTAAGAGATTCAGGTTGAATGTTGATAAAATGTTGAGAGATCTGGATCTAATCAGAGGTTAGAGAGAGTGTACGTGAAAGTTTGTATTAAATGTAATTTAATTTGTGCTTGAAGTCCAATATTTTAAAAGTTGTTTGGTATTTACAAAATTGTCCCCTGTTCACATTGGTTCTCGCGGTTCTCGCAATAAGGGTGGTTCTCGCATGAACCCTACCCTATATATATATATATATATATATATATATATATATAGGGAAAGGTTAACATACAAAAGTCCTTATCCTACTTCACGTACGCGACGCGCTCAGCCATCAGATCTGGGCAATAATCACGCATGGGAGCCCTAATAACACATGGGAGCAGTTTTTGGGTGATAATCACGCATGGGAGGTGATAATCACGCACGTTATAATGGTGAAAAAAAATAATTACGCACGTTATAAATTCTGTCGCCTATGTTAATGTAGGTTAAGCCATTTTTTGGGAATGAAATCGTAAAATTATGTTTTTCACGTGCGCGTCCCATTAACCCAATTCTTTTTCTCAATTTGACAATTGCAATTCAAATAAAACACCTTAATTAATAAAATTTCGATAAACAAGGTAGCCTTCAGTATGGGTTTTAGTTTTATACTAAACTAAGCTACGTAGTTAGTTTAAAACCTGAAAACTTTCTCAATGGTCACATCTAGCGACATTTATTTTTGGCTTAATTAATACAAGAGTACAATTATTAACGCGTGTAACATAACGTACTATTATATTTAATGTATGCGGGCCTGTTTTGTACCCTTGTAGACAATTAAATAACGTGTTAAAAGGATTGGGGACGAATAGAACCAACTACTAGGAAATACTAACACTGAAAAACTCATCGTTTCGCACAACATGCTAGGAACATACGTTATACTAGCAAAATGCTGTTGCGGGGGTGCCTAAGTTGCACGAAGGGGCTGAGTAGGAACACCGCAGCATACCATGCGATACCTTGATCTACTTCCCAACCCCGCTTGGGATGAAAATGTGATGTGTCAATGATGGGAACACTAGAATAGCGCAATGCGCACCTTTGGTATTGCCCCCACAGTAGGGATGTGCAATACACATAGTATAGTAAATGGACGTAATTATTTCTTTGTTGTCTTAAAAATAAATCTCTTAAAAGAAAATACAGTTTATGTTTATAAGGGAATGTTCAATTCAGAACACAAATTCACGCGAAAACACCGCGAACTACAAGAGCACCCATAACCTAATAGACTAGTGGTATAAGGCTAAAATAATAATAGTCTTGAAAATTTTCGAAGTATAATATAATTGTTGAAATGCAACACTTGTTCATCCACCTTGAAATTTAAAGAAAAATGTTTATTTATTGAAATGCAACATTTGTTCATCCACCTTAAGATCTAAACAAACATCATTTATTTATACATCATGTGCATGTGCAAGTTCTACGAAGATGTATTTTCCACAGATAACCTATACATGTGTAGAAAATAGTGTAAATTTTGATAAAAATATTAATAATTAATTCAATATTTTTAATAAATATCACATGCACATTAACTATATATACAAAACAAAAGCAACATAATAATTAATGTTAGAGGGAACCTGTACGATGCGACCGAGTGATCAATATCACTACAATAATAAATTTAAATAAGGGTAAAAAATGAAAAAAAAAGATGAAGTGGTATTAGGAGGTTACACAACCGCTACATTAAAAGGAATGGTGTGATCGGTCTTTAGGTTAGAATGGATGGAGAATTAAATTTCAAACTTTCACTTTAAAACAAAATATATTGTATCGTCTTGATATCTCGCATCCTAATATTGTCTTCATATCGCGTGAAAATTACTTTTTTTATCCCAAACATATGTATTTTGATATAATAATAATAATATAGATAATTAATTAATAGCCATACTTCATCAAATTTCAATCCATTAAATTCGTAATTAAATAAACGCATTGTGTTAAATTTGGCTTAACATATACTATAAATTACCAATTTTGCCCATCTAAAATGCATTATATTGTAGTATAGAAATAGATTCATAAGTTGATGTTGCTGGATGGTAGGGATATAACATGAACAGGGGTGAGGGAGCGCCCGACTCCCCCGAACTTTTCGCTCAGTAGTGTTATATATATAGTTTTCGTATATAAATTTTTGGGTATATACGTTTTCGATCCCTCTGTTCTATAAAATTTTTTGAGTATATATGTTTTCGACCTCCCGTCATTCGGGTCAAGCTTCGCCACTTAACATGAATTTACACCCTTGTCAACTCGCATATTCACTCATGTGTTCTTATTGCTAGTTTTCAACATTATTGAGGATTAGATCACTATTAACATGATATGGACTTGGACTGTACACATGAAGTTGATTTGCAGGCCGGTGTTGAGATATAAAAAAGGATTACGCAAAAAGAAAGGTTTATAACAAGAACACTATTTTAAGCCAAAGGCATTACAAACCAAAGACACATACACAACCATATATATGTTATCTTCGAACAAAACAGTGTTCTTTATTTTTATTATAGTTTATTTGCCTCTCTAAACTTCCAAGACATGCCATTTATCCTCACTGCACCCTGCAAAAAGACAAAAAGGAAAAAGAAAATCACAATATGTAAGATATAAACAAGTAGACATGTGATGAAACAATGGTTAACCGGGTAGGGTTAACTCACTGGTCTCGTCAAGAGGGTTAATCCCTTCTTTCCGAGGATCGCTGGCTGGATCGTCTGGTGGTGGGTTTTCTGCACAAGGAAACAAACCGTGACTCGTAACAAGCAGGATGGGGTGTGGGGTGCTCCTTGTTACCACTCTCCGGCGTGAGAATCAGTAATTTGCTTGGGAAGCAAAGTATGATAGTAATAGTATTGAGAGAGTTGAGAAGTGATACCTCAAACCTGGTTTGGGGTGAGTATTTATAGCCGAGGAGTGAAGGAGGGTAGTTGAGTAGCTAGCCTGACATCGCACAGCTATTTGCAGGTGTGTCAGACCTGTCGGATACTATGGTGATGCCACGTCCTGATGTGGTGTTGCCACGTCCTGCTGTGGTGTTGCCACGTACTGCTGTGGTGTCAGACTGTTGTACATACGTGGGCCAGTAGGCGACTGTTCCCAGTGCCACTTGCACTGTGGTGTCAGGCCTACTTGCTTTGAAGGCAGGATGCGGTGCCAGGCCGCATCGCTGCTTGCGGTCATTTGATGATGTTCCCGCATTGGTTGTTCCATCCATGATTTGCGCGGGATGCGGTGCCAGGCCGCATCGCTGCTAGTGACTGTTACTGTTGTCCAGATCCCTTGTCATGACGAAAATGTTCATAGGATGCGGTGCGAGGCCGCATCGCTATGTGTAACATTAGTTTCTGTCCTTAAGGTAAGTCTTCTCATCAATGGACAGATTGGACCGCAGTGTTCGCGTGTGCCCACGCGGACACTGGAGAGTTTATTGCTGTTGGAGGTTTTTGATGAGGGTAATGGTCATTCGCGGTCGTGCTGACGCGATATTTGGGACCATACCCCTTCAAGTCCCCCCAGTCTAGTGTTCCTTCCGTATGCGAGTTGCATGTGGGAGGGATACTGGACTATGTTGTCTAAAAGGTTTAGTATGGGCCATGCAGATGGCACCTTCTTTAAGTAAGTAGTCCTTTCTAGTGGATTGTTTCTTCCTTTGAGAAGGGTGCATGTTGAGTAAGTTCCGTCTGATGAGAAATTCTCAGCCGAGGACTTGACTCTTAGTCTACCTTTTGTTGATGTCATCAGCCACCTGTTGGTGTTTCGAACCAACCTTTGAGACGGTGACTGAAGGTGTTAGCAGGGTTCGAACCAACCTTTGAGATCGTGACTGAAGATGTCTTCTTCAGTCTGGTTGGAACTTCTGCGTCAGCTAGTGCAAAGTTATAAGTACTTTGCTCAAGCTCTATGTTCAGCAACTGGACATGTAATGATGATCCCTGTTTTGTGGGGTGTTCGTGTTCTCCAGTTAGCTTCCTAGTAACCGCACGTCGTCTGCGGTTTATCTCTCAAGTAACCGCACGTCCTCAGAGGTTTAGCTCACTAGTAACCGTGCGTTCTTTGCGGTTACCTCGTTGCCGAACCTTGTTTGCCATGTTTCTTTGAGGATCGTGGGTAGTTGCGTCATTGTTGGCCGTGTTTGGTCGAACAATGTGAATCTGGACTATGGGCAGATAAACATGGTCATAGGCAGGGTTGTGCCCACCATTGTTTATTCTGTGCGGTCCACAGGTGGGTAACTAGTCATAGGCAGACTTGTTACCGCTGTTCTGGAGCTACTTTCCTTCACGCTTTGTTGGAAAGTAGTTTTCCTGTAAGTAGCGTTGCTGGAAGAGATCTCCTTAGATACTTGGGAAGTTGGTTGAAACTCTTCCGCATTCGTTTTGTAGCCACTTTCCTTCACGCTTAGTTGGAAAGCGGTTTTCCTTAAAGTAGCTTTGCTCCTCTGCGTGGTGGCTTAGTTGTGGCTCTTCCGTAGCTACCGTTCGCATAGTTGCGGTTTGCAGTAACTACGCACGAATGGTTGCGGTTTGCAGCAAAGAACTCGCTTCTAGAAGCCTTGTAGCCTAGATGTAGCCCTTGAAGGTTCAGGGAACAGGGTTGCTGATGTGCGGTCGCTCAGCATACTTGTCCTTTTCCTTAAGGAGAAGCTGTTTGCGTTCCCTCTGTGGTTGTGAACCGGAAACGAGGGTTTTGAAGCTTGAAGAAGCTTTCATGAAGTGCGGTTTATCGCATCCTGAGAAGCGGTTTTCGCAGTCCAAAGAACCGTGCTGGTTCTGAGTATCTGACACACCTGTGCGGGTTGGTGTGCGTCATCTCCGCATATTCCACGTGTGCTCGTGGATATGTGCGGTTTATGACTTATACCCCTTTATATAATTTAAAGATATACATATTTTTTTTTCTTTTTTGAGGGGTATGTAAAAAACGACATGCGGTATGGGTTATGGTGCGGTAAACCAGAGAAACCGCATGCCGCTTGTGTTTGGATAAGGTTGTCGCTTTCTGTTGCCTACGTCACGATTGCACGTGTTGGTTGTTGAAGTTGGTAGGATTCTGACATGTGCTGATTTGAAAAGACGTTTGCACTGACCGAGGTCATAACTGCACTGTAGCAGGGAGTGGAAAGGTCTTCTCTGTCAGGCGCGTGGGCGGCTACGCGCGCGTGATAACCGTCAGCGGAAAGGTCGCTGAACACGTGTCGCCTTGTAACTCGCCTATTTTGAACGTGTTGAGGCGGTTTACTGTATCGCATTTATTGCGATGAGTATATAAAGGGCAACCGTTTGTGGTTTCCCCTACTGTTCAGATTTTTCGAAAATTTTCTGGTGAGAGAGAGAGCATTCCCTTTATCTTCTCC
The DNA here is from genome assembly GCA_030545235.1 of Helianthus tuberosus. Classification (NCBI taxonomy): domain Eukaryota; kingdom Viridiplantae; phylum Streptophyta; class Magnoliopsida; order Asterales; family Asteraceae; genus Helianthus; species Helianthus tuberosus. Next base: position 121,580,454 of record CM060427.1, read on the forward strand.
GATCAATCTGTCTTTTATTCCGGTGATCTTCTGAGTTTTCTGAGTTTTTGTGTAACTCGAAACTTCTCTTTTTCATATTTCTGATGGCTGATCCATCTAACCCACATAATGTGGAGGGTGAAAACCCTGAAGCTTCTTCTCCGGTGGCCGGGGAAGAAGAAGATGATGGTGGCAGTGTTCCTGGTGGTGGCCTACCACCATTGAAGTGGACGAGAGCTTCATTCGACCAACTGATGGTCAATATCCAGATGCTCCATGAGTTTGGGGCTGTTTATCCCCAAACTGGTGACACCAGTGCCTGTGCTCCGGCCGGTTATATCACCATGTGGGCTATTTTTTTACCGATGGTAACCTTCGTTTACCATTGACGGTTTTTGTTGCTGAGGTCTTAGAGTACTACAGGGTCCACATCTCCCAGATGAGTCCTTTTGGGATGATCCGTATTAGGCATTTTGAATCGACTTTTCGTGCTCTGGGTCTGCCGGTTACCGTTGATAATTTTTGGGGATTTTATCAGTTGACGGTGAACACCGGTTTCTTTTCTTTCAGGGAACGTTACGGAAGTACCAAGTTGATGACCCCTCCGAAGGGTATTACCAAGTGGAAGTGCAAGTTCTTCTACGTTAAAGCTGCCGCAGTTGTTGTCAATATGACCATGCGGAATGTGAATGAGCCTATCCCTGCGGAGGATATTACTATACCTACCGCGGAGAATGCGTGTAGGATCGGTTTTCGACCTAAACGAGTCGTTTGGAAGAGCTCTCGTACGTTTCAGAGGCGGAAACTAAGAAACGAACGTGTACACAGCTTGAAAAGTACTTTAAACCTCTTGTATATTAGATTGACAATGTTTACAGTGAGAGGAAATACCGGCAGCACTTCGGTATCACAAGACCTGATCGTTACAAATGAAATGACATTGTATCTATTTATACTAATTCTGGTCCGCTTATGTGACATGCCATAAAAGCGGTCCAGAAGACTTGACATAAAAGCGATCCACAAACTATCCTATGAGCGAACCAGCCTAGTACGTATGAGCGGTCCTGATTAAGATACATAAGCGGTCCAGACATCTTGACTTTCATGAGAATTAACACATTCCATATTCACGAACTTTCATGTTGACTTTCAAGAAAAACTCACTTCATTGGACCTTTTTAATGGTCCAATCACCAAATAGCAATTTCTTGTATCATGACATCACTTGTGATGTCACCATGGTGATGTCACTCGTGATGTCATACCCGATCGGACCCGCAACGAGATCAAGACTCGATATTAAGACGTAGTCGACAGATGACTGCACCAACAGACTCCCCCTCAGATGTTGACGGAGTCTTAAGTGTCGAGTCTTTGACAATGTCGTATCTTTAAGTCTTCAGTCTTGATCAGTCTTCGAGCTGCCTTCACTCTAACCGGCTCTATCCTATCTCCAATTCACTTTCAGGATCTCTGGCTCCTAGCTCTAGCATCTTCAGACTCTCTTTCTCTAACAGACTCCCCCTCAACTTGTGCTGGGATCGTAGTCTGGCTTTCACAGGTTCAGGTATCGTAACCTGATTGACCTGCATATTCTCTACCCAAAAGTAAGTTTCTCAAAGTTTAACATTTAACAAATTTAGAAACTTCACTAATCACCTGAAGACACAACCCTGAATAGAAAAATTTATCATGTCAATTTCTGATGAACCACTTGAATATATATCATTTTCATTTTACACATTTTCAAAACACACTTTCCCAAACCTGTTCGTAATGTTTAGCACTCGGAATTTTGAAAATCAGCTTTTCAACATCAGTCGTCTAAAATCTTTTTGAATTTTTCAAAATTTATGCTAAAACACACTGAAAATCTTTTTGGATTTTTGATATAACAGAAATAAAATGTTTACAAACAATATTTTTGTGAGTTTGCGTAAGAGGATCATATCAGTTTTTTGAGACATATCACTAACACCGTTAAGCTTTATTTCATTTTAAGTTTTAAACAATTCACCTAGATTGTCAGTATATTTGTCCACTTAAATTTTCACACAAAGTTCAATTGATCCGAGATACTATATTAATTGTTTTAAGAGACGTAAACTTATCCGTGTGTCCCACTACTTGAATATACTCCCGTATCCAGATCCCAATATTCAGTCTTACAGATGAGTATACCACAGATGATATCTGTCAGGGGAATAAATTATAGTACGAGGGCCGTGAGAGCTCAGGTCGATCTTTCGATACGCAGAGAGATGACGGCTTCGACTTTTGGTGGGTCCCCTTTAGAGGATCTTTTGTTTCAACAGCCATGATTAGCATTTTTCAATGTTTCATCATTTTTTAGCTGAGGGTGAGCTATATTTCAAGCAAGCGTAAAGTATTATACGGGGACTAGGTCAGAAATTTCTTTCAGCAGAAGTCCCGGGATAATACCCCAGATATCACTGAGCATAAAGACCTAGTATCTCAGAATAAGGGACCTTTCAAACGAGATTTCAGGGGTTACCTATATATCCAAGATGTTGTTCCCCACGAAATAAGCAAGTTTGAATTTTAGGTTTATATCTCGTCACAATCTACTAAATGTGCAAAAACCTACTGGCATATCCGCAGTGAGATTGTTTATCACATTTTAACTTCCATTTCTTTAGCATGTTGTGACAGTCTACTGATGTACTATCATTTCCTCTATTTACAACTAAACTCATTTTTGAATTTTATCATGTTTTTTGCTTTTTTCAAATTTTCAAATGTTTTTGGATTTTCTGAAATTTTCTACTCCCCCTAAAATGCAAACACATTTTAGGAAATTTGAAAATAAACTATACAGTAAAGTGACAACTGATATCAAATTGCATCAATTCGCCATCCACTAGGCATAAACAATCAGAACTCCCCATTTCACAAAACTATTTTCTCATAATGATTTCAAAACACTTAAGTTTGTTTTAATCAGAATGATTTTTCCGGAAAATAAGTTTTGTTGATTTAACCACTTGTAAGTTCGGGGTTTGGTTCATCATATTGTCCATTCAATCACTTGTAGAAAATCAAATACAACTTAATGTCCCTGATTTTCCACTTGACATTGAAAACCTCTTGCAACCATTTGTAAATAATCACAATCAAAATCTGATATAAAGAATGATGCCGATTCCTGCTCCACTCTTACCGACCTGGGAGCTCCGGCAAGTCAGGTTTTTCAAGCAAAGAAAATATCCACCCAAGCCTGACCAGCCTTGGGTGTTTTCAATTCAGAAGCAGTTGGGATGTAAGTTGCTTTCTTTTTAGCATAAAACTCTTTTACCCCTTTTACTTTCCCTTCAACCATTTTTCCGAAAATCTTCTTAACTTTCCCATTAAACACTTTCTCAACATCAAATTCATTCTTGTCAGAATAAAATTGATTAGAGATCTCAACTTTTCCAACTTTTGATTTAAAATTCTCAATCTTCAATGGTGGAAAGTTCTCATCATCCATTGAAGGAATTGAGTTTTCATCACTCTCATTAATCTGTGGCTCCTCTGATTTTGTGGAATCAGATTCATTGCCAGATTTTACATCAAATTTCTTAACAACCCATGTTTGGTTGTCAAGATTTCCCTTTTTCTTGTAAAACCTTTTCGAACATTCACCAACTTCATATGTTGAATTTTTAAACACTTTAAACCTTTCAGTTGGTGGTTCGATTTTATCAACAATAACTTCTTTCAGTTTTCCAGAAATTCCCTGTTTTGTGTTTGTCGCTTTCGGACAGTTCCATGCAATATGACCAACTTCATTGCATCTGTAACAGGTTCTTGTTTCTTTCCTTTGATAAGCTCCATTCTTCATCTTTTCAGCAAGAAACTCCGTGTTTGACTGTTTCTAGAATGAGCTCTTTGCTTCTTCTTCATGACTAGTTCCTGCAACATATGTCATTTTTGATTTAAAATCTCGAACATATTTTTCATTTTTATAGTTTTCAGGTGGAATAAAACCAAGTCCTTTCTTTTTGTAGCTACGATTGTGGTTTGATTTCTTTTGAAAACCAGAACCAGAATTGTAACCCTTTTTCTTGTTTATCCGCTGTTGAACTCTTGAAGTATATTTTTTAGGTTTTTCAGTAAGATTTAAATCTTTTATTTCAGAAATACAAATTTCTGTCATTTTGAAAACCTTTTTGATCATGTCAAAACGAACACTTCTTATTGGAAACTCTTTATCAAAATATAATTTGTCAGAATCATTCAAAGTATATACAACTTCAAATGTTTCATCATTCAAATTAGATTTTGACAATAAAAATTCTTTACTATAAACCCGTTTTTCCGACGATTTTGAATTCTTGACAGACGAACTCGAACTTCTGACTGACTGACACGAACTTTGAGATTCGGACTTTGACTCTGACTCCTCATCCTTATCCAACACCTGATCAACCACTCTTTTTATCAGTTCTGACTCATGATCTGTGTCGGACGCTGTGAACGTGACATCAATATTATCCGGTAAAACATCAGTTATCTCGGACTCCAACTTTATATTGACTGCCTTTTTTAATTCTTCCTCGTTAGGTTTTCTAGAAGAATACCCTTCCCAAATCGGAGGCGGACACTTATTATAACATACACCCTGTTTCTTACCAGTATCCTTTTCCTTTGGCTTTTTGGTTTTATCTTCATCTTTAAATGCCTCGAAACCTTCAACTGTTGGATAAATTCTATCCATTACGTAGTCACAACCTTTGTAACTTTGCAGCAATCTTCTGATTCTTTCATTCTCAGCTGCTTCATTCTCCAACTCTTTCTTTCTCTTTGCACATTCTTCTATGTACATGTTAATCTCTTTCTGCTTTGTCATCATAGTAGCATTCAACATCTTCAAAGCTTTCTCTCTTTCAGAGTTAGTCTTTTCCAGACTATTCACAGTTCTGTTCAATACATCATATGACTTTTTCAAATTCTTTACATCAAACAACAACTTTTCTTTCAACTTTTCTAGCTCACTAAACCTCTCATCTTTTTCTATACATTGTTTACATGACTCTAAACAAGTAAGACAAGGTTTTGTGACTTCGACAATCTTCTCAACTTCAACTTTCTTTTCAACTTCCACAATTTTCTCAATCACTTTGACTTCTTTCAATTCTTTTGCAGCTTTCCTCTCTTTTAATTTCTTCAATTTTTCTGCAAAATAAAATTCAAAACTGTCAGAAGATAGATGAGTTTTTCCAACATTTATTTGTTCAAGCTCCTCATCATCACTGTTATCTGTTGAACTGTTTTCAGAGGAAACAGATTCTTCATCTTTTTCTTCATCATCAGATAACACAGCCATCCATTCTTTCACCAACTCTGGCCTTTGCACAATCTGAGCAATAAAAGCTTTAACATTAGGATCAGCTGGAATGTACTTGTCCCAGCTAAAACCATCAGCCATTTTCTCGTCATCTTGATCCATGATGCCATAGTAAGCCTTTTTGTTTGCATCCTCGATCATTCTTCCATGTGCCTTTTGAGGTTCCTTTTGTTGATGCGGTTGGTGAGTAATTTGCTGATAAATGGTCTTCCGATAATAATCATCTTTCCCAACAGACTCCTTTGCTCCTCTCGGTTCCTGATTCTTGCACTCCCTTTTAAAATGGCCTTTCTCCCTGCAACGAAAACAAACAACTTTAGATTTATCAAATCCTAGATTAGAAAGATTTGCATCCAAGAAATCATTTCTTCCTGTAACCAATCTAAACTTTTCTGCTCTCCTCAGAACACTCGCCAATGCCCATTTAATATCCATCAGTTCCAGCTCCTCTGCATCAATTTGGTCATAATCTTCCTTTGTGAGCATCGGATTGCCAATTTTTCCGGCAATCAACCCTTCATAAGATTCTAATGCAGTGACCAATAATCCCATATGATGCTTTACAACTTCTTCAGAATAATTTTGACCATTTTGAAGATGTAGAGCTACATTACACTGAATCGAATGCCCATTTCCAGCAGATGCACTTTGAACACTTGGAGGATTCACCGTTGAGAACCCACTAGTGTTTACTGATCCTTGACTGCTAGGTGTAGATTGATTTCCAGCACTAAATGCAGTTTGTATCTTTGGACTGACTTCAGCAGTTTGAACATTTCCTTTATAATACAATTTAATATCTTGTTGATGAGTTGAACTGTTCATTCTAGCAATTTTCTGCTGCTCCAGATCTTGTGCCTCCAGTTTCTCGATAAACTGTGCAATTGATAACCTTTTAAACTGTCCGGAATTCTTCAATATCATCAGATATGTACCCCATTCCTTTTGCGGTAACGCATCAGCAAGCTTTTCAACCCATTCTGCTGGAGTTTTTGTAATCTTCAACTGTGACATGGTGCGTACAAGATGACAATATCTTTCAATAAGACTCTTTGTTGTTTCACCAGGCATGCACGTAAACAATTTAAACTCTTTTTTCAACAAAGCTGCTTTACTTTGTAACATTTCAGTGCTTCCCTCAAATTTCTTTCCAAGAGCTTTCCAAATAGAATAAGCATTGTCATCATGTTGAAGCAATACAAATATATCCTCCTTTATTGCTTGTTGTAACAAATTGACCATCATTTTCTCTCCTTTATAACTTTCCCTCTCTTGTTCAGTAAATTCAGAAATGATTTTATTAGCTCCCAATGTATTCTTTGGTCTCTCATATTCAGTTTCGATGCTCTCCCAAGCTTTTAGATGATTCGCCTGAACCCAATTCTCAAACCGTTTCTTCCATCCGTGATAATCTTCAATACCCATGAGTTTTGGGGGTTTTTGCATTGTTCCGGTTTCATTTTCTGCATTCATGTTTTGGGCAATGGAAGCTGGAGTAGTCGGGGTAGCAAATGCGTTGTAGAATTCAGAATCCATGTTTTGATATCAAAGAATTTCTTAAACAAGCTTTCAAACGAACTGCTCTACCTCGTAAAATACCTGTCGGCAGCAAATAACACACAATCAGTTTAAACGTTTTTCAATTAATTGAAAGAAACTGGTACTCGAACTGATAATTTTCTTGTGCGGACTGAATGTTGACCAACTGTTCGGACTTCTAGGACCCGAATCGAGAACAAACAACTTTACCCTTTGAAACCTTTGAACTCCAAACCGTACGAAACTTTCAAACTAGTCGATGACTTTTCTCACAAATATACAATAAACTCAAACCCTTTGTCCAACAAAATTCATAATGAGCTGAAGTCTTTTAACAAGTAATTCGATAATTGTCTATAATCAAATACCACAACTCAAAATCATTGAACCAAGCATAAATCTGAATCAAATAATCGAATAATTGGACTGCATCATTGGACTTCAACAATCAATACTTCAACATATTAGATGGTCCGATGACAACTTGGGCTAACAACAACTTGATTGGGCTTCGAAATGTATTCAGTAAACTGATGTGATATATTTATCACATGTAAATCTTTGAACAAATGACTAACATGACCAACTGACACACATCCACTTAACCGACCATCTGTTTGGAAATTGATGATATCACATGTAGTCACATGAATCTTTCAATAATCATAGGACCACTCAACTTTTAGTAGACACCAGCAATGCAAAACTGACAACTGTTTAATTGTTTAACACTTATCACATGTAATTCATAACCCGATATAATCACGTGATTATCTTGTTCAATGACTGATAGACTTTGATGTTCACAAGAGCGAACCAGATGATGTTCTAATAAGCGGACCAGACACGACCAGAAAAGCGAACCAAACCGTGATCTAAGAGCGGACCTCAACTGACACTAAGAGCGGACCTCAACTGTTCGAAAAAGCGGACCAGATATGTCCAGATGAGCGGACCAGGTATTGTCCGAATGAGCGGACCAGGTGTTAATTTTTGGAGCGGACCTGATAATGACGTCAGCAAAACACGAACTGAATGCAAGCAAAAACTCAATTTGAACCAATTTTAGGCCGAATTAAGTTCTGAAAACTTTCAGGTTTTGTTAAAACATGATTCCGCACACACTATGTGAATTTGACGTGATTCTGACCGTAACAAGTTCAATTTTTTTCGGAAAAGAAAAGTGTAGAAGCAGAAAAATGATGAAAACGAGCTGTATATGCGAGATCTCCTCCTCCTTGGCTCTGATACCAATTGTAGGATCGGTTTTCGACCTAAACGAGTCGTTTGGAAGAGCTCTCGTACGTTTCAGAGGCAGAAACTAAGAAACGAACGTGTACACAGCTTGAAAAGTACTTTAAACCTCTTGTATATTAGATTGACAATGTTTACAGTGAGAGGAAATACCGGCAGCACTTCGGTATCACAAGACCTGATCGTTACAAATGAAATGACATTGTATCTATTTATACTAATTCTGGTCCGCTTATGTGACATGCCATAAAAGCGGTCAAGAAGACTTGACATAAAAGCGATCCACAAACTATCCTATGAGCGAACCAGCCTAGTACGTATGAGCGGTCCTGATTAAGATACATAAGCGGTCCAGACATCTTGACTTTCATGAGAATTAACACATTCCATATTCACGAACTTTCATGTTGACTTTCAAGAAAAACTCACTTCATTGGACCTTTTTAATGGTCCAATCACCAAATAGCAATTTCTTGTATCATGACATCACTTGTGATGTCACCATGGTGATGTCACTCGTGATGTCATACCCGATCGGACCCGCAACGAGATCAAGACTCGATATTAAGACGTAGTCGATAGATGACTGCACCAATAATGCGGAGTGGTTCTCGAGGCTGAAAACCATTGAGCATAGGCAGCTGACCAACGATGAGTTGTGGGTGCTGCGGATGATGTTGACCCGGCCTGATAGGAATTTCATGCCTGTTGTGCGGGACAAAACTGGTGGTAAGTGTTATCGCTCTTGTTTCGTTTCTTTATCCCCGTGTTCGTTGCTGATTTATAGATGTCTTATCAGTAATTGCGGAAGTGTGGAAGATATTTGATCCAACCTTTACTGGAAAGGTTGACATTGTTAAAACTGCGGAGGGTAAAGGCTTTAATTTGGCGATTGTCAATTACTTCCGCGTTGCTTCACGCGATGTAATGACTGCACCCCTGCCGCAGGGCAAAGGTATTATCCATATCCTTCTTTATTGCTTTACAAGGTTTGTTGCTGATATTCTATACGCAGGTACACTTGGGAACCTTGGCAAATTTGAGTCAAGGGGTGCTCCCAAAAAACATGCTGAGAAGAAGCACGTGGATAAAGCCGTGCGGGGTCGCGGTAAGAAAAACCCTGAGGCTCATGTTGTTCCGCCTTTGGTGCCGCATGCAGCAGGTATCTCTCGTTCTCATTTCCGCAGATATACCGATTACGTGGTAGTATCTGACACCCTTGAGGGCTTGGGTGTTCCAGGTGCTGGTGCGGCCACAGGTGGAACTACTCTGGGTTCTGTAACACCTCGCAAATTTCGGGTTAATATTAAAACGACACGTGTCATGTAAGACAAAAACGCGTTGAAAACCCGGATGTAATAAAGATGTTTTCGGTAGGATTTAAAGTGGCGTCATGTTAAATTGTTACCTCTGAACACCTCAATAATAAATCCCAAGACCCGATTAAATGTTATATACATCTAATATATCCTCAATTCAGAAAAGGGTTCACAATAATGGACTTGATAATGCATGATGAGGTCCCATGATGAATTGAACGATAAACCGTTATTTACGGGTCTTGTAAATGCAATCAATTGAAACAAGGGATAATTGGTAGGGTATGTTCAGTGTTAGACACTTATTGGAGGCCCCCTACTGATAAAATAAGTCCCACATTCGAAATATACAAGTTGCCCTTTCAAACCATCAACAAACAACAAATTTCGGATCAGAGCAAGGCGTCGCGTAGCGCGACAGCCCCTCGCGCTACGCGAGGGTGCGCCCAGCGACAGCAGACTTGCTGTTGGCTGTTGTGTGCGTTTGTGACCTCCTTAGCCGGTTTCTCTTGCACATTCATGGCCCTTAGACACCCCTACATGCTAGAGACATGTGTTTATCACTTGTGGTTGATCCTAGACTCTTGTGTCAAGTGATTGTGGTGGTAAACCCACTATATAAGGACCCTTTCATTCACCACTTTCATTCACAAATCATTTTCAAGCATTCTGATTATTGGGGAGCTTGCAAACTGATCAAGAGCCTTCCTAGCCATCCATTAATCATCTAGTAAGTCTCTAATCCCTTCTAAATTAATTCTAGTTTAGTTTTTAGCTTAAAAGTCAACATAACGTATTAAACGGTTGACTTCGGGTTTAGTTATCGATAGCTCAGTCGTAACCCGAATTAAAAGTACCGTTAGATAGGTAATTATATGGGTATTAAACCCTTATAAGGGCAAGTACCAAATCCAGACCTAACTAGGTCGTTTGTCGGGTCAAACGTTGACCGAAAAAGTCAACAGAATGTCAATATGCGATTTAATGCACGACTAGCAATCCGCGAGGCGTGCAACCTGTTTTAAACTTAATATAACTTGGTAATAAGTATAAAAACTTGTTTACGCTTGCCCGACTCGACAAATTTCTGTTTAAACCCGGTTCGGAACCGAAAGGCGCAAAACCTTGACTTTTGCGTTGACTTCGGTTCTGACCCGTTTTAGTAAGTATTAGACATGCCTTAAAGTCTCATTAGGGTTGGGTTACATGCTAGTATAAGTCTCTGTACTTATTGCATTGATTATCCGATGCATGCACACGTTTCCGTTAATCGCTTAAATTGGACCATAACGCCCTTATGACCTTATAACGAGAATTTTGAAAATGTGGAAATACAATAATCTTAGTTACTGATTATTCATCATGTACGTAAATTTTCACGTCAAGCGGAGGTCTAAATTAGGAGATATGCGCATTAGCGTAATTAATAAGCTTTTTATTAATTAAACGGCGCGATTAGCGCATAGCCTATCTAAACCCGATTTTCGGTACCAAAACTTTTACCCGCTGATGTTAAATAATATTTTAGGATTTTTGAAGATTTTTAATTATTTTTAGGCTGGTCTTAAGCTAGGCTTATCGCATTGATTCGGTTAACACCGAATATGCCATTTTAGGCCATAAAACGAGTTTTATGAATCCGATTGATACCAATCCAATTGCCACTGATTTAAAATAATAAATATAGTATTTTGAACTTATTTTGCTGATTAGAAAACTCAGATTGGTATTTTAACCCGTACGTCGCTTAAAACGGCTTTATACGCGTATTAAACGCGTAGTTTAGTATTAAAACCATTTTGCCACGTAAGACTTAATACCATTAGACATAACCTGTTAAGTTAAGATATTTTTCTGATTAAATCAGACCCGTATCTCAGAGGTATTATAAATCTCTTTTATAACCCTTAAAATGACCAAAATACCCCTACGGGGCGTATTTAGGGATTTAACTCGTTATGGGCATTATGGGAGATATCATAATGATATCACCACATATTTAAAGCGTATTAACCTAGGAAACCTGTTCGCGACCCTTTCGGTTACCCGTTATGCATTATACGCGTTCGGTTCGGTTTATGTAACTAGTTTGCATAAACTAGCCGAAACGGGTCAAACGATATCATTTTTATCTCAAAATTCAGAATGTGGATAATAAACCCATATTAAACAAGTCCTCAAACTTGTCGGGTCTAAATCACATTCTATCCGGTCTTCGCTTAATCGTGCGTACGAACCGTATCCTTAAAACTAACCGGTCTAAGCTTAAGCTTAATTAAAGATCCGTTAGTATTCTAATAGGTTATTATAAACCTTCGTTCCAGATTAGGAGAACCAGTAAAAGATACCGCACTCGCTGATTTTGAACTATACTTGCTCAGGTAAATACTTTTAACTTATTTCCCTATACGGGCTTGGGTAAGGTATATAAAATACCGCTTGGTCGGGCGTTGAATATTTAATCTTATTATGGTTAAATTATTGAGATGTCTCCGTTTGAATTGTTTTGTTGCTTAAAGCCTTTGGGGGGTTAATGACCGTGTCCCGGATATCCCTGGCATCATTTTACGAAATGGCCACGACCTTAGCACTCTGGTGTAGGCGTACACCTGTAGTGTCTCATAATTTAAGTGGTGTGTTAATTGATCTTTAACCCGGCTCGATCCGGGCTACTGAACGCATAAGAAACATGTAAATCCTTTACAAGTTTATATATTAAATAATTATCCCAAGTTATAAAATATTTGTGCCTTGTGCCTTAAATGCATTTCTTAAACTCTTTTCAAAATGAGTCGGTTGATTGTATTTACCAGTGTAAACTGACGTATTTTCTTAAAAAGATTGAGTGCAGGTACTACGCGAAATAGGCTGGCTTGTCTCCTAGCATCCACATTAAGTCTCGCCAGCTTGGATGTCATATCTGTTGAACATTTGTTTCCTTTTTGTTTTATTTGATCTACCTGTGGATTTTATTCGACTATTTGTGATACTTCATATTACAATATCGTTTGGTTGAATTAAATCTATATATTGCTTCCGCTGTGCATTTAAATATTGTGTTGTTTGACTATTATGTTGCCAACCACGTCACGATACTCCCCCACCGGGCCCACCGGTGACACGTGGAAATCCGGGGTGTGACAGGTTGGTATCAGAGCCAACTCTGAGTGAATTAAACACTAGCCTTTTGTGTTTAATCTCAGTTACACAATTGCACATATTTAAAACTTTCGAGTCTAGACTTATAACATAAGACAAATTCCACCCTATTCGGTTTTTGTTTTGTTCTTTAAAACTTTATATTTTGTTATTTGTTATCTTATGTTTTGTTGACAGGTATAACAGAGAAAATGCCTCCAAGATTTTTACGTATGCGAGGACGAGGAGGAAAGGGGCCGACCACCGCCCCCAACGACCATGAAGCTGGACCATCCAATACTCAAGCTCCTATCCCCGCTGAGAGTGACGGTACTCGGCGGAACCAAAGAGGTCTATTTCAACCGGCAAGACGGTCGGTTTCGAACAGCTCTACAACTCCCGCTCAAGACTCTTATGGGCCACATTCAGAAAATGAGCCTAGAGACCCTCACCATTCCCACATACCGTTACAGCGATCTATGTCGCACCGTCCTTTTGGAGACCCCACTCCAATCTTTCAAGGCCAGTTCAACCCGGCGGATTATCTACAAGAACCAGTGGGTTTTAACCCATTGGGGCCGGAGGACCACTATTCTGGGGGAAATGATATGGATGAGGAAGATGACCCCGAAGAACCAGCATCAGGAACTCCCAACCACCCAATTGAGGTCTCGGATAGTTCCATTTACCAAGGACCACCTTATAATGGTCCAGATGGCTTCCAGGCTATCTTCACTCGGCACGAATGGTATTATACGCCTTCTCACCATTCGTCGCCGCATGAGCAGCCGCAGCCTCATTATTCTTCGCCGCATGAACAGCATCAGCAGTATCATCAAGATTCCTCTGGGAATCACCAGTTTGAGGCAGTTACGCCACCGCCTCCACCGCCACCAGTTCAGCCGGCGCCTCCACAGCCGCGAAGATATAGGAGATCCGGAGCCCGGATGTCCACACGAACAGAGGAGTTTCATTTCAGCTCTCCTCTACAATCAAGTGGCAGAAATTATCAGCCGCTTCCAGAAGATCCACAAATGGGTGGACCATCAAACCCCGCCGTGCAGCAACCGCCGCCAATAGGTCTTGATAACCAGATACCGGCATACACGGGTCCTTCGATGTACAACCCGTTTGAGATACCGACTCACACTAACCTCGGTTACGCTGAAGCCGACCCGTATTTGGTAGCGTCTAATTACTACGCCCTTAACCCGGAGGGACCGTATGGAGCTCCTTGGGGAATAGGCTACCCAGCACAGGGATACCAGATGCCTACACAACCCCCGTACTACCAACAACCCCCGCCGTCTCTTCAGATGTCGCCACCTCAGCATCAGGAGATCCTACAAAGTATTAGAGCGGTGCGGCATGAGGCGCGGGAAGACCGACGGCGTAACCAGGGGATGTTCAAGACCTTGACGAACTTAATCAAGGGGAAGAGTAAGAAGGATCAGTAAATCCTTTGTGTGTGTATGTCTACTTTAAAAATCAAGTCCCTACGTGGACATTTATTATTTGTATGTGTATGTAGTCCCTGCGTGGACATCTACCTTTAGTACTTAGTCCCATACGAGGACTTGTTTCTATTTTAGCCCCTGCGTGGGCACATCTTTCTGTAAAACCCCTGCATGGGTAAGTTTATTAATTGTAAAAGACCCGTTTAGGGCTGTGTGTAATAGTATAATAGATTAATGGAATGTTTGTTTTATAAATTTCATAATTGCAATATGCGCATATATAGTGTATAAATGAAATAAATTAAAATCGTTCCTTTTAAATTAATCTGCCTATGAAATTAATTAATTAAGGATCTTAATAGTGTGAACCCTAGCCTCGTGTCAAATATAAGACCGGGCCAAAATGGTAAGACCTGTTTAAATGATTCAATTTCCTGTTAACATCTTAAAACATGTTAACACTCCTGACAGAAGTGATTCGTTAAAATCACATACGTCATATTATAAAGGAATTCTTTAAAAGATTCCTAACCTAGTTTAATGATCTCTGAATCCTAGGTTTACATCATCAATTAAGATGATCATATCTTAACCATACGTGGTAATATAATGCCTACGGGCCCTTCTCATTTTCATATGAGACAAAAGACAGTATTAGTCTGTGACCCTGTCTGATAAAGGTAATGAACTAGGTTCAAACCTTAAAAAGCCTTGATTCTTTGAATTCATAGCTTCTAATTTAAATTGTCCCTGTGACTGGGCCTTATGTGCTAATAAAACTGTTATTGTTTTATAATTAGGATAAATTATTTTAGAAATCCTAATTAAATGTGAGAAATAAATTAACCATATATGGTCTATGTTTACCGCGGTTAATAAAAATTGCCATAAAAGACAATTCTATAATAAACTCACCAATAAATTATTGTCAATATGTTACAGTTCAAAATACATGGCAGACTCAAACGAGGTCAACAGTCACCCAGGAATAGTGCCTGATAATGCCCAAGTTAATGTAGCAGGTCCAGAGTTGCAAGCTATGATAAATAATGCGGTTAATATAGCTATGGGTAGACAGCACCATGGATCAAGTGGTACCCATACGAGGACCCATTCTACATCACACACTAGAACACCTTCCAGGACCCACACTGCCCACAACAGTAATTCTCACCACTCGTCAAACCGAAGGAGTGTTCCATCCCAGAGGGTCATTCAGGATCAAGGACCCCGTAATAGAGGGTGCACCTATAAATACTTTGTGTCGTGCAAACCCAGAGACTTCAATGGGGAAAAAGGAGCTGTGGATTGCATGACGTGGATGGATGAAATGGATACTGTGGTAGATATTAGTGGTTGCCATGAAAGGGATATTGTGAAGTTTGTCTCACAGTCGTTCAAAGGAGAAGCCCTAGCCTGGTGGAGATCATTGATCCAGGCTACAGGAAAGGTTCCGTTATACAACATGACCTGGGAGCAGTTCATGGCACAAATCAAAGAAAATTTCTGCCCTCAACATGAGGTTGAGAGGATTGAATCTGACTTCCTGGCGCTGGTCATGAAGAACCTTGACTGTCAGGCCTACCTAACCAGTTTCAACACTTTGTCGAGGTTAGTTCCTTACTTGGTAACTCCGGAGCCTAAACGTATAGCTCGTTTCATTGGAGGGTTGGAACCGGAGATTAAGGCGAATGTGAAGGCCTCGAGACCAACTACTTTTCGGTCAGTAACGGACATTTCATTGTCCCTTACCTTGGATGCTGTTAGGCAAAGGTCACAGAGGAAAAGTGACACCGAAAAGAGAAAGCGTGAGGATGACAACTCACGTCGTTCAGACAAGAAGCAGAAGGGAAACAATGACCAGAAGAAAGGGTCAGGTTTTAGAAAGGATGGCCAGCAGTCGGGTGAAAAACCCAAATGTAAAATCTGCAAGAGGCAGCACTTTGGCAAGTGCAGGTTTGAATCCAACTCCCAATCACAATCGAAGCCTTTTGCTTGTGGTTTATGCAAATCCAGGGAACACAAAACCGTGGATTGCAAGAAAATAAAGGATGCAACTTGCTATGGTTGCAATGAAAAAGGGCACATCAAGAGCAATTGCCCAAAATATGCCAAGAAGCCGGAAGAGGCTAGGAAGACCAATGCAAGGGTCTTCAGAATGGATGCAAAGGAAGCCGTCAAGGACGACAACGTGATAACAGGTACCTTTCTCGTAAATGATGTTTACGCGAGAGTGTTATTTGATTCAGGCGCTGATAAGTCGTTTGTAGATAGTAAGTTTTGTGAATTGTTAAAACTACCTGTTAGAATTTTAAGTGTGAAGTATGAGGTGGAACTAGCCGATGGCACAATAGAAACCGCTTCAACCTTATTAGATGGATGTTTCATATCCATTAGGAATCACTCTTTTCCTTTGTCTCTACTTCCTTTAAAACTAGCCGGTTTCGACATAGTTTTGGGTATGGACTGGTTATCACATAACCAGGCCCAGATTATTTGCAATAAGAAGCAAGTGATAATCAAGACTTCGTCTGGTGAATCACTTACTATCCAGGGAGATACCCAGTATGGGCTGCCCGAGAAGATGTCCATACTCAAAGACTCAAAGTGTTTAAAGAAGGGCTGTGTCATCTACATGGCACAGGTGATTATTGATGAACCGAAACCCAAGATTGGAGATATCCCAGTCATTTCTGAATACCCCGAAGTATTTCCTGAAGAACTACCTGGTTTGCCACCAGATAGGCAAGTGGAATTCAGGATTGACATTATTCCTGGATCAGCACCAGTTGCAAGGGCGCCTTATAGGTTGGCACCAACGGAGATGAAGGAACTGAGGACGCAGCTAGATGATCTTCTAGCCAAAGGTTTCATAAAACCTAGCTCGTCTCCTTGGGGAGCACCAGTGTTGTTTGTCAAGAAGAAGGATGGATCGATGCGTCTGTGCATCGACTACCGCGAGCTTAATAAGGTTACTATCAAGAATAGGTATCCTTTGCCTAGAATTGACGATCTGTTCGATCAACTTCAAGGGGCAAGTTTCTTCTCAAAGATTGACTTGAGGTCAGGCTACCATCAATTGAAGGTTAGAGATGAAGATGTGCACAAGACAGCATTTAGGACTCGTTATGGTCACTACGAGTTCCTAGTGATGCCTTTTGGGCTCACAAATGCACCAGCCGCATTCATGGATCTCATGAATCGCGTCTGTAAGCCTTACATGGATAAATTTGTCATCGTTTTCATCGATGATATCCTCATCTACTCAAAGAACCAAGCTGACCACGAGAAGCATCTTCATTGTATTTTGGAACTACTTCATAAAGAGAAGCTCTATGCCAAGTTCTCAAAGTGTGAATTCTGGCTTCGAGCAGTCCAATTTCTTGGACATGTCGTTAGTGAGCAGGGCATTCAAGTAGATCCCGCTAAAGTTGAAGCTGTCATGAATTGGCATGAGCCAAAGACGCCTACAGAAATTCGTAGCTTCCTAGGTTTGGCAGGATACTATAGACGATTCATAGAAAACTTTTCAAGGATTGCTGCACCCCTGACTTCGCTGACACGTAAGAAGATTAAGTTTGACTGGGGTCCTAAGCAGCAGGAATCCTTTGATATTCTGAAACAAAAGTTGAGCAATGCTCCAGTATTGACATTGCCTGTTGGAATAGAGGAGTTTGTTGTTTATTGTGATGCATCACACACCGGGATGGGATGTGTGCTTATGCAAAAAGGCAAAGTCATTGCCTATGCTTCAAGACAGTTAAAGGTGCACGAAAAGAATTACACCACCCACGACCTAGAGTTGGGTGCCGTTGTATTCGCACTAAAACTGTGGAGGCACTACTTATATGGAATAAAATGTGTGATCTATTCTGATCACAAAAGCCTTCAACATCTGTTCAACCAGAAGGACTTGAACATGAGGCAACGCCGTTGGATGGAAACTCTTAATGATTACGATTGTGAAATAAGATACCATCCCGGCAAGGCGAATGTAGTCGCCGATGCCTTGAGTCGGAAAGAAAGAGTGAAACCCATCCGAATCAATGCCAAGAGCATGGAAATAAAGAACAACTTGATAGAAAGGTTGTTAGCTGCACAGAAGGAAGCTGTGTTGGAAGCTAACTATCCCAATGAAAAGCTTGGAGTAACTGAGGAGCAGTTATCTCTCAGCAAGGATGGAATTCTTAGATTGAACGGACGAATATGGGTTCCGATTTTTGGAGGACTTCGTGATGTCATCCTCCAAGAAGCCCATAGTTCCAAGTACTCCGTTCATCCCGGAGCTGATAAGATGTACCAGGATTTAAAGGCAAATTATTGGTGGATAGGCTTGAAAAAGTCTGTGGCCGCCCATGTAGCAAAATGCTTGACATGTGCGCAAGTCAAAGCCGAGCATCAGAAACCGTCAGGTTTGCTACAACAGCCTGAACTTCCTACGTGGAAGTGGGAGATGGTAACTATGGATTTTATCACCAAGTTACCCAAGACAAGGAAAGGAAATGACACCATTTGGGTGATAGTCGACCGACTGACTAAGTCAGCACATTTCCTACCCATTAAGGAGACCTACAGCTCCGATATGCTAGCCCAACTGTACGTTGATAAGATTGTAGCTTTACATGGCATACCTGTAGCTATTATCTCTGACCGAGATACTAGGTACACGTCGCACTTTTGGAAAAGCTTCCAACAATCTTTGGGCACACGTTTGAACTTTAGTACGGCTTACCATCCACAGACAGACGGTCAGAGTGAGCGTACTATTCAAACGTTGGAAGACATGCTACGTGCATGTGCGATCGAATTGGGAGGTAGCTGGGATAAGAACCTACCCTTGATCGAATTCTCCTACAACAATAGCTACCATACCAGCATAAAGGCTGCGCCTTTTGAGGCATTATACGGTAGAAAATGTAGATCGCCAGTTTGTTGGGCGGAAGTGGGAGAAGTCCAGTTATCAGGACCGGAAATCGTGTTCGAAACGACGGACAAGATTGTCCAGATTCGTAACAACCTCCAAGCTGCCCGGAATAGGCAGAAAAGTTACGCGGATCCAAGTCGTAAGGATTTTCACTTTGAAGTAGGTAACAAAGTCCTACTTAAAGTGTCACCATGGAAAGGGGTGATGCGATTTGGTAAGAAAGGCAAACTAAGCCCAAGATACATAGGACCTTTCGAGGTCATCGAACGTGTTGGGTCAGTTGCCTACAAGTTGAACTTACCGGAAGAGCTCAGTGGAATCCACAATGTGTTCCACATTTGCAATCTAAAGAAGTGTTCCGCTGACGATTTGCATGTCATGCCTCATACAGATGTGCAAATTGATAAGAGCTTAACGTTTGTAGAAAAACCTTTGTCGATTGAAGATCGACAGGTAAGGAAGCTTCGAAGAAAGCACATACCTTTTGTAAAGGTCAAATGGGATGCCCGAAGAGGTCCCGAGTTTACGTGGGAGTTAGAATCCACCATGAAAGAAAAGTACCCTTACTTGTTTCAGTAAATCTCGGGTCGAGATTTATTTTAAGGGGGTGAGGATGTAACACCTCGCAAATTTCGGGTTAATATTAAAACGACACGTGTCATGTAAGACAAAAACGCGTTGAAAACCCGGATGTAATAAAGATGTTTTCGGTAGGATTTAAAGTGGCGTCATGTTAAATTGTTACCTCTGAACACCTCAATAATAAATCCCAAGACCCGATTAAATGTTATATACATCTAATATATCCTCAATTCAGAAAAGGGTTCACAATAATGGACTTGATAATGCATGATGAGGTCCCATGATGAATTGAACGATAAACCGTTATTTACGGGTCTTGTAAATGCAATCAATTGAAACAAGGGATAATTGGTAGGGTATGTTCAGTGTTAGACACTTATTGGCGGCCCCCTACTGATAAAATAAGTCCCACATTCGAAATATACAAGTTGCCCTTTCAAACCATCAACAAACAACAAATTTCGGATCAGAGCAAGGCGTCGCGTAGCGCGACAGCCCCTCGCGCTACGCGAGGGTGCGCCCAGCGACAGCAGACTTGCTGTTGGCTGTTGTGTGCGTTTGTGACCTCCTTAGCCGGTTTCTCTTGCACATTCATGGCCCTTAGACACCCCTACATGCTAGAGACATGTGTTTATCACTTGTGGTTGATCCTAGACTCTTGTGTCAAGTGATTGTGGTGGTAAACCCACTATATAAGGACCCTTTCATTCACCACTTTCATTCACAAATCATTTTCAAGCATTCTGATTATTGGGGAGCTTGCAAACTGATCAAGAGCCTTCCTAGCCATCCATTAATCATCTAGTAAGTCTCTAATCCCTTCTAAATTAATTCTAGTTTAGTTTTTAGCTTAAAAGTCAACATAACGTATTAAACGGTTGACTTCGGGTTTAGTTATCGATAGCTCAGTCGTAACCCGAATTAAAAGTACCGTTAGATAGGTAATTATATGGGTATTAAACCCTTATAAGGGCAAGTACCAAATCCAGACCTAACTAGGTCGTTTGTCGGGTCAAACGTTGACCGAAAAAGTCAACAGAATGTCAATATGCGATTTAATGCACGACTAGCAATCCGCGAGGCGTGCAACCTGTTTTAAACTTAATATAACTTGGTAATAAGTATAAAAACTTGTTTACGCTTGCCCGACTCGACAAATTTCTGTTTAAACCCGGTTCGGAACCGAAAGGCGCAAAACCTTGACTTTTGCGTTGACTTCGGTTCTGACCCGTTTTAGTAAGTATTAGACATGCCTTAAAGTCTCATTAGGGTTGGGTTACATGCTAGTATAAGTCTCTGTACTTATTGCATTGATTATCCGATGCATGCACACGTTTCCGTTAATCGCTTAAATTGGACCATAACGCCCTTATGACCTTATAACGAGAATTTTGAAAATGTGGAAATACAATAATCTTAGTTACTGATTATTCATCATGTACGTAAATTTTCACGTCAAGCGGAGGTCTAAATTAGGAGATATGCGCATTAGCGTAATTAATAAGCTTTTTATTAATTAAACGGCGCGATTAGCGCATAGCCTATCTAAACCCGATTTTCGGTACCAAAACTTTTACCCGCTGATGTTAAATAATATTTTAGGATTTTTGAAGATTTTTAATTATTTTTAGGCTGGTCTTAAGCTAGGCTTATCGCATTGATTCGGTTAACACCGAATATGCCATTTTAGGCCATAAAACGAGTTTTATGAATCCGATTGATACCAATCCAATTGCCACTGATTTAAAATAATAAATATAGTATTTTGAACTTATTTTGCTGATTAGAAAACTCAGATTGGTATTTTAACCCGTACGTCGCTTAAAACGGCTTTATACGCGTATTAAACGCGTAGTTTAGTATTAAAACCATTTTGCCACGTAAGACTTAATACCATTAGACATAACCTGTTAAGTTAAGATATTTTTCTGATTAAATCAGACCCGTATCTCAGAGGTATTATAAATCTCTTTTATAACCCTTAAAATGACCAAAATACCCCTACGGGGCGTATTTAGGGATTTAACTCGTTATGGGCATTATGGGAGATATCATAATGATATCACCACATATTTAAAGCGTATTAACCTAGGAAACCTGTTCGCGACCCTTTCGGTTACCCGTTATGCATTATACGCGTTCGGTTCGGTTTATGTAACTAGTTTGCATAAACTAGCCGAAACGGGTCAAACGATATCATTTTTATCTCAAAATTCAGAATGTGGATAATAAACCCATATTAAACAAGTCCTCAAACTTGTCGGGTCTAAATCACATTCTATCCGGTCTTCGCTTAATCGTGCGTACGAACCGTATCCTTAAAACTAACCGGTCTAAGCTTAAGCTTAATTAAAGATCCGTTAGTATTCTAATAGGTTATTATAAACCTTCGTTCCAGATTAGGAGAACCAGTAAAAGATACCGCACTCGCTGATTTTGAACTATACTTGCTCAGGTAAATACTTTTAACTTATTTCCCTATACGGGCTTGGGTAAGGTATATAAAATACCGCTTGGTCGGGCGTTGAATATTTAATCTTATTATGGTTAAATTATTGAGATGTCTCCGTTTGAATTGTTTTGTTGCTTAAAGCCTTTGGGGGGTTAATGACCGTGTCCCGGATATCCCTGGCATCATTTTACGAAATGGCCACGACCTTAGCACTCTGGTGTAGGCGTACACCTGTAGTGTCTCATAATTTAAGTGGTGTGTTAATTGATCTTTAACCCGGCTCGATCCGGGCTACTGAACGCATAAGAAACATGTAAATCCTTTACAAGTTTATATATTAAATAATTATCCCAAGTTATAAAATATTTGTGCCTTGTGCCTTAAATGCATTTCTTAAAATCTTTTCAAAATGAGTCGGTTGATTGTATTTACCAGTGTAAACTGACGTATTTTCTTAAAAAGATTGAGTGCAGGTACTACGCGAAATAGGCTGGCTTGTCTCCTAGCATCCACATTAAGTCTCGCCAGCTTGGATGTCATATCTGTTGAACATTTGTTTCCTTTTTGTTTTATTTGATCTACCTGTGGATTTTATTCGACTATTTGTGATACTTCATATTACAATATCGTTTGGTTGAATTAAATCTATATATTGCTTCCGCTGTGCATTTAAATATTGTGTTGTTTGACTATTATGTTGCCAACCACGTCACGATACTCCCCCACCGGGCCCACCGGTGACACGTGGAAATCCGGGGTGTGACAGGTTGGTATCAGAGCCAACTCTGAGTGAATTAAACACTAGCCTTTTGTGTTTAATCTCAGTTACACAATTGCACATATTTAAAACTTTCGAGTCTAGACTTATAACATAAGACAAATTCCACCCTATTCGGTTTTTGTTTTGTTCTTTAAAACTTTATATTTTGTTATTTGTTATCTTATGTTTTGTTGACAGGTATAACAGAGAAAATGCCTCCAAGATTTTTACGTATGCGAGGACGAGGAGGAAAGGGGCCGACCACCGCCCCCAACGACCATGAAGCTGGACCATCCAATACTCAAGCTCCTATCCCCGCTGAGAGTGACGGTACTCGGCGGAACCAAAGAGGTCTATTTCAACCGGCAAGACGGTCGGTTTCGAACAGCTCTACAACTCCCGCTCAAGACTCTTATGGGCCACATTCAGAAAATGAGCCTAGAGACCCTCACCATTCCCACATACCGTTACAGCGATCTATGTCGCACCGTCCTTTTGGAGACCCCACTCCAATCTTTCAAGGCCAGTTCAACCCGGCGGATTATCTACAAGAACCAGTGGGTTTTAACCCATTGGGGCCGGAGGACCACTATTCTGGGGGAAATGATATGGATGAGGAAGATGACCCCGAAGAACCAGCATCAGGAACTCCCAACCACCCAATTGAGGTCTCGGATAGTTCCATTTACCAAGGACCACCTTATAATGGTCCAGATGGCTTCCAGGCTATCTTCACTCGGCACGAATGGTATTATACGCCTTCTCACCATTCGTCGCCGCATGAGCAGCCGCAGCCTCATTATTCTTCGCCGCATGAACAGCATCAGCAGTATCATCAAGATTCCTCTGGGAATCACCAGTTTGAGGCAGTTACGCCACCGCCTCCACCGCCACCAGTTCAGCCGGCGCCTCCACAGCCGCGAAGATATAGGAGATCCGGAGCCCGGATGTCCACACGAACAGAGGAGTTTCATTTCAGCTCTCCTCTACAATCAAGTGGCAGAAATTATCAGCCGCTTCCAGAAGATCCACAAATGGGTGGACCATCAAACCCCGCCGTGCAGCAACCGCCGCCAATAGGTCTTGATAACCAGATACCGGCATACACGGGTCCTTCGATGTACAACCCGTTTGAGATACCGACTCACACTAACCTCGGTTACGCTGAAGCCGACCCGTATTTGGTAGCGTCTAATTACTACGCCCTTAACCCGGAGGGACCGTATGGAGCTCCTTGGGGAATAGGCTACCCAGCACAGGGATACCAGATGCCTACACAACCCCCGTACTACCAACAACCCCCGCCGTCTCTTCAGATGTCGCCACCTCAGCATCAGGAGATCCTACAAAGTATTAGAGCGGTGCGGCATGAGGCGCGGGAAGACCGACGGCGTAACCAGGGGATGTTCAAGACCTTGACGAACTTAATCAAGGGGAAGAGTAAGAAGGATCAGTAAATCCTTTGTGTGTGTATGTCTACTTTAAAAATCAAGTCCCTACGTGGACATTTATTATTTGTATGTGTATGTAGTCCCTGCGTGGACATCTACCTTTAGTACTTAGTCCCATACGAGGACTTGTTTCTATTTTAGCCCCTGCGTGGGCACATCTTTCTGTAAAACCCCTGCATGGGTAAGTTTATTAATTGTAAAAGACCCGTTTAGGGCTGTGTGTAATAGTATAATAGATTAATGGAATGTTTGTTTTATAAATTTCATAATTGCAATATGCGCATATATAGTGTATAAATGAAATAAATTAAAATCGTTCCTTTTAAATTAATCTGCCTATGAAATTAATTAATTAAGGATCTTAATAGTGTGAACCCTAGCCTCGTGTCAAATATAAGACCGGGCCAAAATGGTAAGACCTGTTTAAATGATTCAATTTCCTGTTAACATCTTAAAACATGTTAACACTCCTGACAGAAGTGATTCGTTAAAATCACATACGTCATATTATAAAGGAATTCTTTAAAAGATTCCTAACCTAGTTTAATGATCTCTGAATCCTAGGTTTACATCATCAATTAAGATGATCATATCTTAACCATACGTGGTAATATAATGCCTACGGGCCCTTCTCATTTTCATATGAGACAAAAGACAGTATTAGTCTGTGACCCTGTCTGATAAAGGTAATGAACTAGGTTCAAACCTTAAAAAGCCTTGATTCTTTGAATTCATAGCTTCTAATTTAAATTGTCCCTGTGACTGGGCCTTATGTGCTAATAAAACTGTTATTGTTTTATAATTAGGATAAATTATTTTAGAAATCCTAATTAAATGTGAGAAATAAATTAACCATATATGGTCTATGTTTACCGCGGTTAATAAAAATTGCCATAAAAGACAATTCTATAATAAACTCACCAATAAATTATTGTCAATATGTTACAGTTCAAAATACATGGCAGACTCAAACGAGGTCAACAGTCACCCAGGAATAGTGCCTGATAATGCCCAAGTTAATGTAGCAGGTCCAGAGTTGCAAGCTATGATAAATAATGCGGTTAATATAGCTATGGGTAGACAGCACCATGGATCAAGTGGTACCCATACGAGGACCCATTCTACATCACACACTAGAACACCTTCCAGGACCCACACTGCCCACAACAGTAATTCTCACCACTCGTCAAACCGAAGGAGTGTTCCATCCCAGAGGGTCATTCAGGATCAAGGACCCCGTAATAGAGGGTGCACCTATAAATACTTTGTGTCGTGCAAACCCAGAGACTTCAATGGGGAAAAAGGAGCTGTGGATTGCATGACGTGGATGGATGAAATGGATACTGTGGTAGATATTAGTGGTTGCCATGAAAGGGATATTGTGAAGTTTGTCTCACAGTCGTTCAAAGGAGAAGCCCTAGCCTGGTGGAGATCATTGATCCAGGCTACAGGAAAGGTTCCGTTATACAACATGACCTGGGAGCAGTTCATGGCACAAATCAAAGAAAATTTCTGCCCTCAACATGAGGTTGAGAGGATTGAATCTGACTTCCTGGCGCTGGTCATGAAGAACCTTGACTGTCAGGCCTACCTAACCAGTTTCAACACTTTGTCGAGGTTAGTTCCTTACTTGGTAACTCCGGAGCCTAAACGTATAGCTCGTTTCATTGGAGGGTTGGAACCGGAGATTAAGGCGAATGTGAAGGCCTCGAGACCAACTACTTTTCGGTCAGTAACGGACATTTCATTGTCCCTTACCTTGGATGCTGTTAGGCAAAGGTCACAGAGGAAAAGTGACACCGAAAAGAGAAAGCGTGAGGATGACAACTCACGTCGTTCAGACAAGAAGCAGAAGGGAAACAATGACCAGAAGAAAGGGTCAGGTTTTAGAAAGGATGGCCAGCAGTCGGGTGAAAAACCCAAATGTAAAATCTGCAAGAGGCAGCACTTTGGCAAGTGCAGGTTTGAATCCAACTCCCAATCACAATCGAAGCCTTTTGCTTGTGGTTTATGCAAATCCAGGGAACACAAAACCGTGGATTGCAAGAAAATAAAGGATGCAACTTGCTATGGTTGCAATGAAAAAGGGCACATCAAGAGCAATTGCCCAAAATATGCCAAGAAGCCGGAAGAGGCTAGGAAGACCAATGCAAGGGTCTTCAGAATGGATGCAAAGGAAGCCGTCAAGGACGACAACGTGATAACAGGTACCTTTCTCGTAAATGATGTTTACGCGAGAGTGTTATTTGATTCAGGCGCTGATAAGTCGTTTGTAGATAGTAAGTTTTGTGAATTGTTAAAACTACCTGTTAGAATTTTAAGTGTGAAGTATGAGGTGGAACTAGCCGATGGCACAATAGAAACCGCTTCAACCTTATTAGATGGATGTTTCATATCCATTAGGAATCACTCTTTTCCTTTGTCTCTACTTCCTTTAAAACTAGCCGGTTTCGACATAGTTTTGGGTATGGACTGGTTATCACATAACTCTCCTCCATGCTTGTGGGGAGCTCCATAATGGCAAATGCCATTATGGAAAAGTACAAGGTGCTGGGGCGCAAGGAGGAGGAGAATGCGCGTTTACGGGCCGAGGCCGAGGAGTTGGTGAAGGCTGCACGTGAGGGTGCAGAGCAGCTTGAGAGGGATAGAGAGCAGCTTGAGAGGGATAGAGCTGCGTTTGAGAAGCATAAGCAGACTGAAGAGTGGGCTGCAACTGCTGAGCTTAAACAGGTTCGTACCCTTGCAAAACTGCTCTCTAATGAGCGTAACCGTTGGAAAGAAACCCTTTCTAATGAGCGCAAGACGCTATCTGATGAGCGCAAGACTTGGAAAGAATCTTGGGGTAAACAGAATGAAACTCTCTTTCATGTTCGTCAGGAGCTTATAAATGCTAAGGCAGCAATTTCTGCGTTGGCTAAAGAGAAAGCTGATGCCGTTGCGGCTGCCCGAGAGGCCAAGGAAGCAGAGGTTCGTCTTGCCAAGGCTCTGGAAGAGGCCAAGGAGGCGGAAGCTCGTGCTGCAAAGGCTCTTGAAGGGGCAAATGTTGACCGCACCAAGTTGAGCAAAACTATCTTGGGCCTTCAGGTATAAGTTTATCCTAACTTTGAAATTGCGTCGCACAAGTTTGTTGATTATTTTTGTATACTTTTGATTCCTTGTTTAAAAGGCTGAAGTGCGGACCCGGGGGGTCGCTATTGAGGAAATCTCTGCCCGTGCTGCTGAAGCTGAAGTGCGGGCAAGAGAGGCTGAAGAGGCTAGGGATAGCCACGCTTCTTCACTTGAGTTGCTCAAGGCTGATCATGAATGGATGCGTATGCACGGGATCGGGCATGTAAGTATCCGTTGCCTTGTTATTTTTGTTGTAGGTTTGCCTTTGATAACCATTGTATTCATGTTTCGCAGATTGTTACTACCATTCTTGACGCACCCGAGACCGTAGCAGGTGTTAACGAGATCAGGGAGCGTGCCCGGGATGCTGGTTTCAAAGCTGGCTACAACCGCTGTATTAGTCATTTGAACGTTGCAGCGCGTGGCGGGCTTACTGATGAGCGGTCCGTGTTTCATGGCGTGGACACTGAAGCGCTTCTTGCTGCTGCGGTTGAGGAGTTTAATGATACAACCCTCACAGATCTTGAAGAACTTGAAAAGTGTCTAGAAGCGGAGGATTATGTGGACCGCTTGCGAGTCTTATACGCTGATGAAGACGACGAAGAAAAACCATTTGTTGAGGGCAAGGATGGTGCGGGCCCCAGTGGCACAAAAGAAGATTAGATTGGCCTGCGTGCCTTTTTACTTTTTTCTTATGCAACTGTTACAAAACTTTATGTAAATTCTTTGTGCACCGCGCAGGTGTAGGAAAAATTTTTTGAATATAAAGAATTGTTGTTTCAATTTTTACAAGTGTTTTTACTACTTGCATGTTTGAATTTGTACGCATCTAGTGTTACTGTGAGTAATACTAAATCTGTATTGCCTTTTGCATATCTAGGTGATATGCAAGTATGAAGATTTGTCTCTGGTTAGACAAACAGTATTGCCCTTGCTGGCCTATTACAATAGTTGCGTGTGGTTACCACTCTGTGTGGGTATCACGAATGAAGATTTTGCTAATCTGTTTTTGTGTATACCTCAGAGTGGAACACGCATTTGTAATAGGAATAAATAAACAATATTGCATTGAATCGTCTATTTATTTATTTGTTAATGGCCTGCGGCCCAATAGATTACATGCAGAAAACATGGCTTACATATAACAGCGTCGAAGTTGCTGTGCGTTCCATGTGCGTGCGATAGTTTCGCCTTCTAATGTTTGTAGTTTATACGCGCCTTTGCCCAGGACCTCTTGGATGAGGTACGGTCCTTCCCACTTGGGGGCAAGTTTCCCTGGGCGTTCTGCGTTGGATGCTTCGTTGTCACGAAGGACGTAGTCTCCCGGGTTGAAAGTACAAATGCGAACGCGTGCATTGTAGTACTTTTCCAGTTTGGTTTTGTACTTGGCCTCGTTGATGGCAGCGTTTTCGCGCCTTTCTTCCAAGTGGTCCAAGTCAACCCTGCGTTCCTCATTGTTGTCTATCTTGTTGATGGCCAACATTCTAGGTGACGGGAGGCCTACTTCCGCGGGGATCACCGCTTCAGTGCCATAGACCAGGCTGAAGGGAGTCTCGCCGTTGCTTGTTTTTGGGCTTGTCCTGTGAGCCCATAAAATACTTGGAAGTTCATCAACCCAACCGCGTCTGGCTGTTCCCAACCGTGCTTTGATGCCTTCGACTAAGCTTTTATTGATACTCTCGACTTGGCCGTTCCCTTGCGGATGCGCCACTGAGGAGAATATGTGTTCAATGTTTAGCTCTTTTAGCCATTTTTGAAAGTCATCGGCAGCGAAGTTGGTACCGTTATCGGTGACAATGCACATTGGCAGACCAAAACGGCAGATGATGTGTTCCCACACGAATTTCCTTGTTATCATAGTGGTGGTTGATGCAAGTGGCTTTGCCTCTACCCATTTTGTAAAGTAATCAACAGCTACTATGATAAATTTCACTGCTCCTGGTGCGTCTGGAAATGGTCCCACCACATCAATTGCCCATTTTTGGAATGGCCATGCGGTGGTGACGGGGATCAGGTTGTTCTTGGGATGCAAGGTCTTGGGAGCATGTCGCTGACAATTGAAACACTTGCGCAATACTTTAACTGCGTCCAGGTGCATGCCCGGCCAATAGTATCCGGCGTTCATGATTTTGGCCACCACCATGCGTGGTCCTGCGTGTATGCCACATATCCCTTCGTGAATTTCTTTGATAAGGTATGTGGCATCTTGGGGGTTGACGCATCGTAGAAGTGGCCCCAGGTATGATTTACGGTATAAGATACCGTCTCCCATTTGGTAATGACACGCTTTGTATTGCAATTTGTGTGCCTCTGCTTTGTTTTCGGGAGTAACACCTGATTGTAAGTATGCAATGAGCGGTGTCATCCAGGATGTTGTACCGTACTGGATGACATTGACTTGGCGCAGGGGTACCGAGGGATTTTGCAGAATTTCGATGCGTACCTCTTTTGCCAAGTGTTGGAAGCTGGTGGATGCGAGTTTTGATAGTGCATCCGCAGGTTTATTATCACTCCTGTTGATGTGACGAATATTGAAGGAGGTAAACTTTGACTTCAGTTGCAAGGCTTGTTCGAGGTAGAGGATCATAATATCCCCTCTTGCGGCATAGTCACCGCGTATCTGCCCTGCAACTAGTAGTGAATCGACGTGTGCTTCCATATGTTTGACGTCGAGTTTAATTGCTAAACGCAACCCTGCCAGTAGAGCCTCATACTCCGCTTCGTTATTCGTGCTTTTGAAATCGAGGCGTATTGCGTAGGTTAGCTCTTGGCCATCAGGGCTAACAAGTCGCAAACCTGCGCCAGAGCCATCTTCGTTGGATGCACCATCTGTAAATAGTGTCCAGGTTTCTGCGGAGGATGGTTGTGATGCAGGGTTTTGTTCTTCTTCGCATTCTTGAATGCGGTTTGCTGGTACTTCAGCAACAAAGTCAGCCAAGACCTGGCCTTTGATTGCGGGGCGCGGCTTATAGTTCAGTGAAAGCGCGCCTAGTTCAATTGCCCATTTTGCTAACCTCCCAGAGATGTCGGGTTTGGATAGGATCGGGCCGATCCTATAGTTGGTTAACACTGTGATGACGTGGTTTGCAAAGTAACGTCGTAAACGTCTCGATGCGTGCACTAGTGCCAGTACCAATTTTTCCATGATGGAGTACCTTGTCTCTGGGTCGTTGAGCATTTTGCTGATGTAGTAGATGGGTGTTTGGACTCCTTCCCGCTCCACTATAAGTACCGCGCCTACCGCGTTGTCTGCGGCAGACAGGTATAAGATAAGTGGCTCATCTTTTCGTGGTGCGGTTAAAGTTGGGAGTTGGATCAAACACTCTTTCATTTCCCGGAAAGCTTTCTCGGCCTCTGCGGTCCATTGGAATTGTTCCTTTTTTAAACAGCTCCGCAGGGTCTTGATGAAAGGGTAAGACTTAGCTGTATAGTTGGCTAAGAATCTATTCAGTGCAGGTAGCCTGCCGGCTAGTCGTTGCATTTCCTTCATCGTAGAAGGCGATGGCATTTCCCTTCTTCCATTCCAAACGAACATTTCCCTGGGTTGAGCTTCATGTTGACGCTTCGCAGAGTTTGGAATGTTCTTTCGATATCGTCGAGCATGATGTTTTCCTCCATGCTCATGACGACCAGGTCGTCCATATAGATTTCGACACTCTTGCTGATTTGACCGCGAAAGGTGTCGTTCATCAACTTTTGATAGGTTGCGCCCGCGTTGCGCAGCCCGAACGACATTTTGGTGTAGCAGTAATTCCCGATAGGAGTGCGGAATGCCGTTTTATCTTCATCGTCGATTGCCATTTGTACTTGGTGATAGCCTTTGTAACAATAGAGGAAGCACTTCCATCGAAATGGTGCGACGTTATCGACCTTCTCGTCGATCTCTGGAAGTGCGTAACAATCCTTGGGGCAGGCCTTATTGAGGTCTTTGTAATCGACACACATGCGCCAGCCCCCGCTTGTTTTTTCTACCATGACTGGGTTGGACAGCCAAGTCTGGTATTTCACTTCCCGCAGGATGCCTGCGGAGAGCAGTTCCTGTACCTGCTCTTCCATCGCCGCGTTTTTTGCTGATCCAAGGTGGCGTTGGCCTTGGATCACGGGCTTGATGCCCGGCATGGTATTCAAGGAGTGTTGCGCAATTTCGCGTGGGACCCATGTCATATCTGCGGGTGTCCACGCGAAAATATCTTGGTTCCTGAAGAGTAGTTGCTTCAGGCGCGCTCTGATGGTAGGTGTTAAGGCGTGGCCCAACGTAACCGTTTGTTCTGGGTGCCTTGCATTAAGCACCCATTTTTCTGGTTGCGTTTTAGGGGTGGGCCTTGCTACCTTTGTTGGACGCAGTTCGTCCATAGACATGACTTCTCTTTGGGCGTATATTATCGCGATCCCCGTTTCGGTTGGAAACCCGATAGCAGAGTGGGGGACGGATGTTATCATGTTGAAGTCGCCTTGGGACTCCCTCCCGAGAATTACGTCATACTTTGAGATGTGAGGTAAAACCATGAAGTTCACCTCCTCCGTCCTTGTGTGCCTTCCGTTGGTAAGGCGCATAGGGAAGGTAATTTGTCCCAGGGGGAATACGGTTTCCCCTGAAAACCCGGCCAACGGGTAGTCCGCTGGCTGCAGTCGATCTTTGTCTTCTTGATCGAACTGGTTGAAGCACTGCTCGTATATAATATCGGACGTACTGCCTGGGTCGATGAACAATCGTTCGGTGCAGTAGTGAGCTAGGTGCCCTGTGATAACCACGGCGCGCCTATCGCACGGTCCGCCTCGGACTTTTGGGAAGACGACTTGCTCGTCCTTCCAGTCATTGTCCGGTCTTCTCGCCGCCTTACGCGGTCTTCCTTTTCCTCCATTGATCATGTGGGTAGAGGCCACGTACATGGCCCTCTTACCTGTGGAGGTGCCCTCGTTGTGGGGAGTGATGCGCTTGGTAGCTTTTTGTGCGCCTGTCAACAGGTGTTGCAGTTTCCCCTCTTTTAGGGCTCGCTCAATCTCCAGTCGGAGACTGATGCAGTTGTTCGTGGTGTGGCCCGAGTCCTTGTGATACTCGCAGTAGAGTGCGGGATCTTGATTCTTTTTGGACTTCATTGGTTGGGCCGGTCTCAGGAATTGCGCATCCGTGAGGAGAACGTCGCTTGGCGACTGGTTGATCTCGGTCCAGCTGCGGTCCCGAGACTCTTTCTTTGACGCCCGGTTTTCTCGTTGGGCGTTGATTGTAGCCCTTGCGTCGGGCTGGTTGTTCCAGGGGACATATGGTCTGGGATCGCTGCCGCGATTCCATGTGTCCCTGTTGCGCTTATTGCTGCGCTTGGGCTCTTGGCGGGAAGACTGGCCTTCCGCTAGGGGTTGTGCCTTTGACATGTGCGGTCTGAGAGACCGCTGAGTTTGGGCATATGTTTTGAACTTAGCCATGACATCTTCCCACTTCTTAGGCAAGCCGTTACCGCCGGAAATATTCATAACCATTTGTTCGTCTTTGACTGCAACAATGAAATGGTTACGTGCCATCTGGTTGTCAACGTCGCCTATCTCTAGGATCACTTTATTGTAACGGACAACGAATGCGTCAAGCGATTCGTTGTCTCTACGCCAGATGTTCATGACGTCCATTGAATCACGTTCATGGCGTCGTTGCTGGCTAAAGTGCGCGAGGAACTTTTGTTGTAAGTCCTCGAATGAGGTCAGTGACCCTGGTGGCAGAGAATCGAACCATGCCCTGGCCAGACCTGTTAGGGTCTGTGGGAAAAAATGGCACCAGGTAGGTTCGTCCCACTTACCGTTGCACCCAGCGCCGACGAAGATGTTGTTGTGATCATCTGGGTCGGTCGAGCCATTGTATTTGCCAATGTTCAATGGGAATTTTGTGGTGGTGACATCGGCGTTGGCGATCTCTGGGACAAACTTAGAGTTTTCGGCCGCAGATTTCGGCCTATAAGGTTTGCCCTGGTGGCGCTTTCCAGCGCGGAGGTATGTAGTGCGGGGTTGAGTGGGAGGAACATAGTTGCGTCCTCCCGGTCTGCTGTTAGTGGAATGGGACTCCCCGCGGTATGTACTGTCATCTGGATCGGTATGGCCATACCCTTCACGGTGGGACTGTGGTCCCAAACGACTGTGAATGTTTGTGTCGCGGCGAGTTGTAGATTGCCGCCTTCTTTCTTCGTGGGAGCCTAAACGGCTATGTACGGAGTCCCTGCGGCGGGACCCGTACGAGGAATCGTCCTCGTTGAGTGTGCGGACATCACAATAAGAGGAGCCGCGGTCCTCCTGCCTGCTTCTGGAGGCTGGATGTGTGGGGGCCCTGTCGTCGTATCGTAAAATACGACCGGCAGGTGTCCGCGGTATCGGGGTAGGTCCGATACCTCCTTGTTCGTCTGCACAAGCTCTGTTGTACGTTGCGGCCAGAAGGGCCGCTTGTTGGTCATACCAGGTATAAGGGTTCATGCCTGGAGGTATGACAACAGCGTATTGTGACAGATCGTGTCCAAACGTAAGGGATGCGCCCCCTTGCGTTGATGTGCCAATGTGTTGGGCATTTGGGGCTAGGGGAATGGTTCCCGCAGGCCCTTGGTTTGCGGGGTTTAGGTTATCCCCGGTAGTGTTGTTTTGACGATCAGACATTTTTGGAAAGAAAAGGATGATTGGAAAAAAGTGCTAAGAGTAGCGGTGGGCGCCAATGATGAAACAATGGTTAACCGGGTAGGGTTAACTCACTGGTCTCGTCAAGAGGGTTAATCCCTTCTTTCCGAGGATCGCTGGCTGGATCGTCTGGTGGTGGGTTTCCTGCACAACGAAACAAACCGTGACTCGTAACGAGGAGGATGGGGTGGGGGGTGCTCCTTGTTACCACTCTCAGGCGTGAGAATCAGTAATTTGCTTGGGAAGCAAAGTATGATAGTAATAGTATTGAGAGAGTTGAGAAGTGATACCTCAAACCTGGTTTGGGGTGAGTATTTATAGCCGAGGAATGAAGGAGGGTAGTTGAGTAGCTAGCCTGATATCGCACAGCTATTTGCAGGTGTGTCAGACCTGTCGGATACTATGGTGATGCCACGTCCTGCTGTGGTGTCAGATTGTTGTACATACGTGGGCCAGTAGGCGACTGTTCCCAGTGCCACTTGCACTGTGGTGTCAGGCCTACTTGCTTTGAAGGCAGGATGCGGTGCCAGGCCGCATCGCTGCTTGCGGTCATTTGATGATGTTCCCGCATTGGTTGTTCCATCCATGATTTGCGCGGGATGCGGTGCCAGGCCGCATCGCTGCTAGTGACTGTTACTGTTGTCCAGATCCCTTGTCGTGACGAAAATGTTCATAGGATGCGGTGCGAGGCCGCATCGCTATGCGTAACATTAGTTTCTGT
The DNA here is from genome assembly GCA_030545235.1 of Helianthus tuberosus. Lineage (NCBI taxonomy): Eukaryota > Viridiplantae > Streptophyta > Magnoliopsida > Asterales > Asteraceae > Helianthus > Helianthus tuberosus. The sequence continues at coordinate 121,615,136 of CM060427.1, forward strand.
CCTTAAGGTAAGTCTTCTCATCAATGGACAGATTGGACCGCAGTGTTCGCGTGTGCCCACGCGGACACTGGAGAGTTTGTTGCTGTTGGAGGTTTTTGATGAGGGTAATGGTCATTCGCGGTCGTGTTGAGGCGATATTTGGGACCATACCCCTTCAACATGTGTACTCAATATATGAAAAGAACTTCAAATAGAAGCACATAATGTTTAAAGTTTGAACATACTTGGAGCAATCAGTGCCTGGGCTGATCTTGTAAGGGATGCTGACACCGCACTTGCCTGGGAGGCTGGCCGCATTGCCTGCATTGACGCCGGAGATGGAATTGTAAGCGCTCTTTAAGCAGCCACATGCAGCCTGACGATCAGGGGTTGTTCTAGCAACGCTATTGAGTGATTTTACCCCACTGCAACATGCCGGTGGCACAGCACCACCTTTGGTTAGGTAGGGAATGCATGGTGCTAAGCTGCTGGATACCTGACCACATGTAAGAGCCTCTGCATAGGGTGCAGCCACCACCATGCAAGTCACTACTACACATAGAACCATCATTGCCATCTTTGCCATTTTTTATGACTAGTTAAAGATGTAGGAAAGAGTAGCTTTGCTCTATATGTTTGTGAAGTTGTTGGTGCTAGAAAATGTTGTCCAAGATTGCAATTTATAGGGGTGTTTGTGTATGAACGAATTAAAGGCGGGGGGTCAGTTTGGAACTTGGTAGTTGGAAGTTGGTTTTAACATTATTGATCTTCACCAGGTGTAAGATTAAGGTTATTCCATTTGATCTTGTCATAATAATGGAGTGTGGTTTTATTAGCTTGCCAACAAACTGACTCTGACAATGTCGACAATTTTTGAAATTTTGATCAACAATTTACATTCGGCTGAATTCTCTTATGAAAATAAGGCAAGAGCCGTGCATAGAAATTAAAGCGTCCACACTAGAGGATGAGATGTTTACCGTTTGTTAATTAGAATTCACTCTTTCACTTTATTTAAGGGCGAAAACTTCTATAGAGTCTAGCAAGAAACTGAGAAGACATACTATAAGACGTATTATGGTTCACCTCCTCAATTGAATGAGGGCAGGGAACTTTATATATAATAAACATTACAACAATGAGACCCTATAATTAGGGAAGTTAACAAAAATAAGAGATACATAAAATATTTACACAAATTATCTAATACCCCCTTCAATCGGAAAGGTGGCGGCCCAAGACGTAACATAGAACGAAACTTCTCAAAAAGAGGGCGCGGAAGACTCTTAGTGAAAATATCCGCCACCTGAAGATTGGTCGGAACAAACTTAGTGTAGAGCTTCCCTGAGTTAACAAGTTCCCCGATGAAGCTGTAGTCTAAGTTGATATGCTTTGCTCGCTTATGAGAGACCGGATTTTGAGTCATAAATAAAGCACTTTTGTTATCACAAAGTAGCGTGGGTCTGTCCGGTGGTAATGCATGAAGCTCTTGCAGGAAATGAGTAATCCAGACAATCTCTGCAGCGGTGTTAGCCATGGCCCGATATTCTGATTCACAACTTGAACGAGAGACAGTGGGCTATTTCTTTGCACTCCAGGACACCAAATTACCACCAAGAAAAATAGAGTAACCATATGTAGACCGTCTGGTTTCCAAGCAGCGAGCCCAAACAGCATCAGAATAATCAAGAATAGAACTAGTATGAGGCCGACTGTAGGTAAGACCAAAGGATAGAGTACCTTTGACATAACGCAAGATGCGTTTAACAGCTTGAAAGTAATCAAGTGTGGGAGCATGAAGAAACTGAGACACTTGATTGACAGCATATGACAAGTCAGGACGAGTGATCGTCAAGTACTGTAAGGCACCTACCAAGGATCGATAGGAAGTAGAATCGGAGCATGGTGTGCCGTCAGTGGTGAACGATTCATGAGAAGCCAAGGGTGTGCTAACCGGTTTGGCATCTAAAAGATCAGCACGTTGAAGAATATCTTGTGCATATCTGGATTGAGTGAGAAATAAACCAGTGTCAGTATACGCAACTTCAAGGCCCAAAAAATAATTAAGATCACCCAGATCTTTGATGGCAAACTCATGATTGAGACGAGAAATAAACATATGAATAGCATCTTCATTATTGCCTGTAAGAATCAAATCATCAACGTAGACAAGCAAGTACATAAGACACGGACCTCGTTTAAAAATAAACAAGGAGGTATCGACCCTGCTACAGATAAATCCATAGGATATCAAGAAACTGCTGAGTCGTTGAAACCAAGCCCGCGGAGCTTGTTTAAGACCATACAGGGCCTTAGAAAGACGACATACATGATTGGGAAAGCGTTCATCAGTGAAGCCTGGTGGTTGCTCCATAAAAACAGTCTCACTCAGATTGCCATTTAAGAAGGCATTTTTAACATCCAACTGATGCAGTTTCCAAGAATTCAAAACTGCAAGAGATAAAACAATACGAACAGTAGACGCCTTAACCACAGGACTGAAGGTATGAGAATAATCCAAACCAGGAATTTGAGTATAACCTTGTGCCACTAACCGTGCCTTATATCGTTCAATAGAGCCATCAGAATGGTATTTAATACGATAAACCCATTCGGAACCAACAACATTAGCAGATGATGGACGAGGCACAAGAGTCCAAGTCCGATTCTGATGAAGAGCATCTAATTCTTCATGCATAGCTTCCATCCACTTAGGATCTTTGGCAGCAGATTTAAAACCACGTGGTTCTTTCGCCGAAAAGAGAGCAGCGTGAAGAGCATGAGTAGTAAGAGAAGCCAAATCGGCTATATGCTTAGGTTTAAAAATACCTGCTTTAGAGCGGGTTTGCATGGGATGAGTAGACTAAGGAGTATCAATGATAGTAGGAGCAAGTGGAACTGATGAAGAAGGAGCGACAATAGGAGCTGGGTTAGCTGATGACTGAGCCGAGTTAGTGGGCTCAGTAACATGATTAGACGAAGAAGGAGATGAAGCCGAGTCCGAAGGAGTTTGGGCCGTATCCGAAGAAGTGTGGGCCAAAGGAGTCTGAGCCATAGATGACTGATTTGTATCAGAGGTGGGCTGAACCGGGTCTTGAGGAATCGGATGTTGGGCCATAAGTGGCTCATGCAAGCAGCAGGTGGGTACAACGTCCAAGTTTGGAACTGCAGAAACATGCTCGGGAGGAGAAGAATCAACAAAGTAAGAAGATTCTTCAAGAAAACTTGTAAGAGGTAGTGATGATAGGGCGGTGGAGCTAGAGGTTCCCTGAAAAGGAAAGACAAACTCGTTGAAACGAGCATGGCGAGAAATAAAAATTTGCAAAGTAGATGGATCAAGGCACCGATATCCTTAATGTTGAGTGCTGTAACCGATAAATACACAAGCAAGACTACGCGGCTCAAGCTTGTGCTTCGTGTAGTCACGAAGATAAGGAAAAACTTGACAACCATAAGTTCGAAAATTAGAATATTGAGGATGATCATGAAACAGCAATTGATACAGAGACCTGTCACCCAATAGAGGAGTAGGCAGACGATTAATAATATATGTTGCAGAGGTAAAAGCATCCACCCAATAAGTAGCAGGAATATGAGCATTAAACAACATAGCCAAACCGGTTTCAACAATATGACGATGTTTCCGTTCTGCACGTCCGTTTTGTTGAGGCGTATACGGACATGAAAGACGGTGGAAGGTACCGTTCTCCTCAAAAAAAATTTGAACTATATGATTGACAAACTCAGTACCACCATCACTTTGAAATACTTTCACCTTTCGTGAACATTGGGTTTGAACAAGACGGAGAAACACAGGTAGAACTGCGTAGAATCCCGTTTTCATTTTCAAAGGATATAACCATGTAAACCTGGAATAATCATCAATAAAAGCAACATAATAACGAAACCCATCTTTAGAACACACAGGTGCAGGACCCCACAAATCACAATGTATTAAATCCAAAGGGTGAGAAGCACGTTTTAAATTCAAATCAAAAGATAAACGCTGTCCTTTAGCAAGTTGACATGGAGTACATATAGTCGGTTTAGGTAACAAAGAAGTAACAGATAAAACCCCAAGCTTATTCAAAAGAGAAATAATATTAAAAGAAACATGTCCTAAGCGAGCATGCCACAACTCGTAGGAGGCTTTATTTGAACTTCTTGTGGTAGCAACAAAAGCTTTTGGAGAATTCTTCAGCACATATAATCCATCAACACATGATCCTTCAGCGAGAACCTGCTTGCTTAGCCGATCCTGAATATGAAAATAAGTATCGGAAAATAAAACATCAAGTGGATGATCTTTGGTTAGCCGACTGATAGATAAAAGTTTCTTAGTGAGACCAGGAACAACAAGAACGTTACGTAGCTTAAGATTGTTAGTAATAGTAGATGTTCCTGTATGAGAAATAGACAACTTCTTACCATTACCAAAAACGATATGATGATTACATTTATAAGGGGTCGAGTTTTGAACCGAATCAGTGGGTGGAACCATATAGTCTGTGGATCCCGAGTCTGTACTCCAATCTGGAGAATCCTCAGTCACATGACATCTAGCATGAAAAGCCTTTGCTAGAGATTCATCAGTTGAAGCATTAGAGGCGAAGGTAGCAAGTTGTGGACAAACATTAGCATAATGACCATTTGTACGACATAATTGGTAATGTGGGGTTCGACGGCTTTGACCAGTGTTGGAACCGCGGCCACGACCAGCTGAATAACCACGGCCACGAGAGGAGCCGCGGCCCCGCCCTGGGGTTTGTTGCACTGTGAAGGCGACGGGTGGTGTATCACCACCGTGCATAGACTGAAGAAATAACTCCTGACTTTCAGTTTGAGCCACAAGATCCCAAAAGCTTAAGGTTTTGCCAGAAGTACGTATCGCAGTGGAATAAACTTCAAAAGATGGACCAAGGACACAGAGATACCAGTGAAGCCGATCGATCTCTGAGACCGGATGACCGATAGCTGCAAGTTAATCACAAAGGGATTTAAACCGGCGAGAATAATCAGAAACAGAGGACGTACCCTTCTTGAGAAGACGAAGAGAATCACATAAAGAGTGTATGCGTTCAACGGACACATTACTGTAGGCATGTTCTAGGGCAGTTGATGTGCAGAAAATACAACATATAAATTACATCAATTGTGGCATAAAACTAACCCTTTTTTAGTACTAATGTTGGAAAAAGTGTGTTTTTGTCTTCCTTTTGTATTTTCAGGATTAAATGAGCTCAAATTAACAAAAGAAGCAAAAAGACAGCTAAATCTAACATAAATACCAGAAAAGGAACAAACGTGGCATGCCCGACCTCCCCGACAGCATCTTCCCAAGGAAAACAAGAAAACAGAAGGCTGAACACGCCCCCTGCTCAGTGAACACGGGGGCGTGCCCAAGTGCCAGCATAAAAGACAAAGCAATAGAAGCTTCTATTGCCCACCACGGGCCGTGCTCAGCGGACACGAGGCCGTGGTCAACTATAAGATTTGCAGAATCCAGGCAAATCTTGATAGTACAGATACGCTTCTGCACACGGGGGCGTGCCCAGCGAACACGGGGGCGTGGTCAACTAATGCAGACAAACTGCAATTAATGAAGACAGAGAAGAGGATGGACACGGGGCCATGCCCAATGGACACGGGGCCGTGCCCAATGGACACGGGGCCGTGCCTGAGCTGCTGTTCAGGCTATAAATAGGGGTGCTTGGCTCAATTGCAAACCATCCATTGGCACACCACCTCTCTCACACTTCATCCACCACCCACCACCATCACAACACCATCATCCACCACCATCATCCATTGTCCATCATAGAGTGTGTGAGTCATCTCAGGTTACACTAAACACGAGTCGGAGCCAAGTGATTCATGTTGTCTATTTGTTTTTATTTTTATTTTATTTTTCAGCATTCTAGTTAGTTTTTATTTTTCTTGTTTAAAACCTTTTTCTAAACTTTTGATTTGATTAGACATTGAGGATAAACCGGTACTAAAAGCTTTTGTGTCTTTGGACGACCTCGGTATCTTGCCAACACTATACTACGCTCACGATGGGTGCACTTGCCCATATGTGTGTTTGGTGTTACTAAAATATCGTGTTTTATAAATTTAAAACTTGACTAACGTGTAAAAAGGGCTTAAAATATACTTAAATTTATATACCACCACACACGCATCAAGTTTTTGGCGCCGCTGCCGGGGACACAAGGATTTTAAGAAAGTTGGGAATCAACGGCCTAATCGTTTTTCTTATTTTTCTATTTTTTAGGATTTTTCTTAGTTTTTTTCAGCTTCTGCAGAACTTAGCACGGGTCGTGCCCGCTGAACACGCCCCGTGCCCAATCATTGGAACTGGCAATCCTGTTTTAAGTCAGACAGTAAGCTGAACACGGGGCCGTGCTCACTCAACACGCCCCGTGCCCAAGATTCAGTTACTGAAAACAGAATCATAAGATCCCGACAGTTGGTAATTTCTGACACAAACATGAGTGATAATGATATTTTTTTACTTTCGGCACTCTTATGGTACGTGGTGTCAAATATGTGGTGGCTCTCATAAAGAATTAGAATGTTATTTTCTAAATTATAAGCCCCACTATATAGACCCATTGTTTTCATGTAGCCTTAAGAGGGGCGAAAGTAAAAATAATCCCTATCTCTCCCTCGAATGCTCTCAACCAGATATTCTAGGAGAAATGCTTCTTGATGAACTATTTCAAATGGAAGATCTAATTCTTAATTTGTTAGAAGAACTTAGGATAGATTTCAATAATTTATCTCAAGACGATAACCAAGAAGAATTGTTGGGATTACATAAAAACAACTTCGTTGTTACCAACGTTACCTCTAACTCTAGTGAGGACTTGAGCGATAGTCGTCCCTGTGTCGATTGTGCCGTGAAGGACTCCCCATCGACTTCGTTCGATGCATACAAAGACCTGAGCGATTCGGCATACACCTTCTTTAACAAGAGCCCGGGAAAGGGTTGGACTTGTCCCCCTACATATAGCATAGGAATCACCCTCACCGACAACCTCTTGCGTTCTCGTCTTAATCTAGAGCAATTAAGGTATCTTAGGCACTTTGGGGTTGTTCCATCCAGTAGGGAACCGCCCGATCTGGAAAACTCCATAAGACAGCCTCTAGACACGGGGTCGTGTCCAGGTCAACACGCCCCCGTGTCCACTCAAAGATTCCCGTCTGATTTCGTGTCAGAATACGAACAAAATGTGTCAGGATTCCACCTGAACACGGGGCCGTGTCCAGCCGACACGGGGCCATGTGCAGCGTACTGTCGTTTTCTATAAATGCAGCCAAGAATCCTGCACATTTGAATCATTCAAGGGACAGAGATTTGGAGAATATTCTCACATACCATCCTAGGTATTTTCTAAAAGAAGTTTCTCAACAACCTTCTTGTCCTTTCCTCTTTTATCCACTTTCATCTTCTTCAATTTTCCTTCATGCTTCCATTAAAACTTGAAATCTCCACTATTTCAAGCTTTATTGAGATGTTTGTTAGATTTTTATTCATGGGATCTTGTTAAAAATAAGTTCTACAACAATGTTTTAAGTTGTTTCTGCTTAAAAACGTTTTAAACATCATAAAAACAAATTAAAACTCCATGATCCCTTGTCCTAAAAATCTGCAGACATTTGAACACGGGCCGTGTTCGTTGAACACGGGGACGCGTCCGAAGTACTGATCCCATAAAGTTGAACTCTTCTCGGTATGTTTTCTCATAATGGCGAGCAGAACTAGCGGAACATCTTCATCACACTCCAGAAACCTTCGACAAGGGAGAAGATCATCAATGGTTGAAGATTCTCTTGTAAACTATGTTTACGCCTTAAGAGAGACCCTTGATGAGATGACAGGGGTGGAAGAGGCATTGGTTGGCCGTATTAATCATTTGACGGTAGGGCTAGAGGGATGTCTTCGAGAGGTCAACCTTTTGCACCAAAGGTTGAACATTCTCGCTTCTCCTCCTTTGGTTCCAATCATTACCCAAAGGGCATGGAATGTGGTTCCGGTTGGTGTCGCTCCTCCTCCACAAGATGTTGAAGAGAATGACGCCGCCTTCTTCCTCCCAAGAGAGATAGAAGAATGGCTTTAACGCCCCTCGGCTCGGAGTTCTACAAAATTTTTAGATACCGGAAAACTATTTCCGGAATTTTGGTTATTATTGTCTTAATAGAGCTCCTGAGGATGATTTTAAGTATCACTTGGCCTATCTAATTTAGGACACTTAAATTTTATTTTCTGCGTTATTTTCTACTTTTTAGGATCTTTATGTAATTCTCTCTATGATTAAATGAATGATGGTTTTAGTTAATTTGGTGTTTGGACTCTGATGGAATAAAACACACTCGGGATGGTGAAGGATAACAAGGGCTGCACCCCATGCACGAAAACAGGGCCATCCGACAAAATTTTCTTCAATACAGCAAGTTCAGCACGGGCCGTGCCCACCCAACACGGCCCCGTGCAGCACAGTCTGCAAAGAATGCCCAGTTTAGGTAACTGGACACGGGGCGTGCTCACTGAACACGCCCCCGTGCCCAGGCTTCTGTTTCTCTTTATTTATTTCTGTCACTGGCAATCTGAACACGGGGCCGTGCCCAGACACCACGGGGCCGTGTCCAGACAACCAGTGACACAAATTTTGCTTTTTCACACCTTTTACACATTCAATCAACCTAAAAACTTAATTTTGGGACACATTGAGGACAATGTGTAATTTAAGTGTGGGGGATGCTAAAACTTTGAATCTTGCAAGTCCTAATTACAAGCCTTACACAAAACTCTATTGGAACCGCTAATCACCCCAAATTTTTTCAAAAATTTTCATTTTTTTTACTTGTCTAGGTTTAACTTCGGAATTTAAGATTCTAAAAAGGTTATATTTTTACAAATTTACAACCGATAGCGTCGTGATAAAAAGAACCGACATAAGAAAATTATGAAAATGCATGACAAGTTTAGTTAAAATTTAATTATATATACTTGATCACATAAAAACCCATTCCCACAAAAGTGAGTTTTGAGCCTTTATTGAGCAGACAAATACATATCTTTAAACTAAATGCTCATTTTTTGTTTCTTGTGTGAATAGCCGATTGGTTCTTACAACTCTAGAACTTGCCACGACGATACATTCCCGGTCCTTACCAACTTAAACCCGAGTAAGTAAATGATGGAGGCATTAGGACTAACCATTTTTATTTCTACACCATTATTTTTTTTACCACCTACCCAAAATCCCCCTAGTTAACCCCTTTGAGCCTAAACCTTTTCATTTCTTAACCCAAACCAAACACCCTTTCACCCGCCAAAAACCTTTTTATTTTTAACCCTTTTTTAGTAACAAGCTCGGTTTTTCATATGACTTTCAAAAAAAAATGTTGATGATGAAGCAAAAGAAATAAATAAACAAGTTCATCAAAAATAACTTTGTTTGAATAGTGGCTTCATCAAAATAAAAAATTTGCAAAAATAAAAAGTCATACGAAAAGCGCCGGTTTTTACGTTTTTTTTCGCCCTTTTTCTACTAACCACTAACCCAACCACCTACCTTTAACCCAAGCCTAACCCTTCACCCAAAAGTCCTCTTGATATTTACCAAGGTATATAGTTAAAAAGGAGGAGGATTGATTGCTTAGCAAGCCTATGGTAGGAGTAAGTTTCATGCCACTCTCGAGTTTTTCACTAAAATACATCTTCGGCCGAGTGTTGAGTGATCCCCCGTGAGGTATGTGAACTTGTATATAAGTGAAATTTTAAAAAGGCATGTTATGCCATAATAAGTAATTTATCTTATGTAATGTTTTAAATAAATCATGACGAATAGGATTGTAAATAAATAAAAATAAAACTTAAGAAAGAATCTTGGAAATCCTGACACTCTATGACAAGCCCAAAAACCTTCTCTTCTACCCATTCCATTTGGGTGTGTAAAGCCACATTATAAAGAGTTTTGCTTGAGGACAAGCAAAGATTCAAGTGTGGGGGTATTTGATGTGCACAAAATGCAACATATAAATTACATCAATTGTGTCATAAAACTAACCCTTTTTTAGTACTAATGTTGGAAAAAGTGTGTTTTTGTCTTCCTTTTGTATTTTCAGGATTAAATGAGCTCAAATTAACAAAAGAAGCAAAAAGACAGCTAAATCTAACATAAATACAAGAAAAGGAACAAACGTGGCATGCCCGACCTCTCCGACAGCATCTTCCCAAGAAAACAGAAGGCTGAACACGCCCCGTGCTCAGTGAACCCGGGGGCGTGCCCAAGTGCCAGCATAAAAGACAAAGCTATAAAAGCTTCTATCGCCCACCACGGGCCGTGCTCAGCGGACACGGGGCCGTGGTCAACTATAAGATTTGCAGAATCCAAGCAAATCTTGATAGTACAGATACGCTTCTGCACACGGGGGCGTGCCCAGCGGACACGGGGGCGTGGTCAACTAATGCAGACAAACTACAATTAATTAAGACAGAGAAGAGGATGGACACGGGGCCGTGCCCGAGCTGCTGTTTAGGCTTTAAATAGGGGTGCTTGGCTCAATTGCAAACCATCCCTTGGCACACCACCTCTCTCACACTTCATCCACCACCCACCACCATCACAACACCATCATCCACCACCATCATCCATTGTCCATCACAGAGTGTGTGAGTCATCTCGGGATCCAAGATTGATTCTTGACAATCAAAGGCCATGTTTGCCTAAGTCTCTTACATCACTTGGTGAAGACAAGTGTCTAGTGTAATACTTTTTATTTTTAATCTTTTCGCACTTTTTACTTGGTTATGTATTAATGACTTTAATAACTAGTTTTTTATGTTGGAGGTGATTCTTCCTTATCGTTTGTCCGTGGTGTCTTGGCATTATTTTACTGTCTATATAAAATAAAAGATTTTCACCATTCATATCTCCACGGTCTATATGGAGGTATGTTGGCTACCTGGTCGGGGGTTAAGGGAACGGTTTGGTAAGAGTCTTGCCTTGTTCAATGTATAGATCCTGCAAGGACCTGGGTCAAATTTAGTAGGACCTCCTTCAATACCCACCGGTATTGGATGGCGGGGGTCCAAACTCTTTGATCCCCTCATATGTAAGCTACTATTAATACTTTAACCCGGCTACTTAGGACTGTATCCCTGCTGACTCAGACTACTTAGCCGAGGGTAACGTCACCTTCAAAAGAGGGGCCTACCATAATATGCATTAATAACTTAATTAATTATCTTTCAATATTCCGACCCTTTAGGATTGTATCCTTGCTGACTCAAACTACTGTGTTGAGGGTAACGTCACCTTCAAAAGAGGGCCCTACTACAATAACTAAGATAATCTCTTAAAAAGTGCAAAAGTGCGGAAATAATCAAAGGTTACACTAAACACGAGTCGGAGCCAAGTGATTCATCTTGTCTATCTGTTTTTATTTTTATTTTATTTTTCAGCATTCTAGTTAGTTTTTATTTTTCTTGTTTAAAACCTTTTTCTAAACTTTTGATTTGATTAGACGTTGAGGATAAACCGGTACTAAAAGCTCTTGTGTCCTTGGACAACCTCGGTATCTTGCCAACACTATAGCACGCTCACGATGGGTGCACTTGCCCATATGTGTGTTTGGTGTTAGTAAAATATCATGTTTTATAAATTTAAAACTTGACTAACGTGTAAAAAGGGCTTAAAATATACTTAAATTTATATACCACCACACACGCATCAGCAGTCCAGATATCTTGAGCAGTTTTGAGGCCAAGAACTTCAGCAGCCGCTTCCTCGGTGAGAGAAGATTTGATAAACAAAACAGCCTTCTGATCATTATCGGACCAAGTAACAGCATCTGGGTTGGGAGCAGACTTTTCTGAGACTGTAATGGTCGCCGTAGGGGGAGTAGCCGAGCCAGAAACATGATCGGACAGCTTGTGAAGGGATAAAACAAGGAGCATTTGCTCACGCCAGACAAGGTAATTGCTGGAAGAGAGTTACATATGCATCATATGTGAGAAAGCATGCATAGAGAAAGGGGTTTCAGAAGAGGAGGAGGAACCGGCCATGGTGGGTGATGGTCCTAGAATCGGAACAGAAAAAAAAAGAACGAGGAAGAAGGAGGACGGCAAAGAATTAGGGTTAGGGTTAGAGAATGGCTGATACCATATAAGACGTATTATGGTTCACCTCATCAATTGAATGAGGGCAGGGAACTTTATATATAATAAACATTACAACAATGAGACCCTATAATTAGGGAAGTTAACAAAAATAATGGATACATAAAATATTTACACAAATTGTCTAATACATACAAAAACATCAACCGAACAAAACAAAGGCAATTACAACATAGCAACAACATCAAAATCGGACCAATTCTCCCAAGAAGGAGCTGGGATCTTTGATCAGTTGTACACCCATAAATACACGTCTTCCTTTATAAGTTCCATCGTCTTCTTGACCGGAACAAACTTATCTTTGAAAGTCTTCTCATTTCTAGCAAGCCATATTCTCGGTCGCAATGGCTATCATGTGAACAAGATTCTTCCATCTCTTGGAACCTGGACTCGAGGAGATCACCTAAAAAATGTTGGCGAGAGTATTCATGGAATTAGGCACTGGAATCCTAACCCATACGAACACTTACCACCGAATACTTTTAGCAAAAAGGCACAAAGCGAAAACATGATCCTTAGTTTCCGCCATATACCGGCATCTCCACAGTCAAGTCGGTAACTTAACTGGAAGACCTCAGATTTAATTTAGTGTACTTTTTAACTACAAAATAAAATTTAACATGAGTTCATTAAATTGATTTTGCCTAGAAATTCTGGTCCCCTTATATTTTTTTAACAAACACCCCCCTCCTATGTATTTCTTCAAGCTTCAGCACTAGAAGACCCAAAGTAAACATTTTATTGTATTTTGTACCAACATATTTGGACAAGTTATAAGCTTCTAGTAAAGTAGTTATTTCTAGTCTTCTTCCCCAATACATATTTGTATGGCTGTATCGAAAAAAACATGTATTACAAACAGGCAATGTTAGCTGCAAATGTTGCCATATATTTTTTTTACATTGTGACTTGCATATTAATTTAAGGAAAACTTATATACATGTTCAACTTTGTTAGGATCGAACACTCTCACACACGAACTCGGACCACACACACTCTCTGCTCTCACAATCTGCCACAATCAAGAACACAAGGATTTACGTGGTTCGGTCTGAACTGACCTACGTCCACGGGTAACTAGGAGTTTATATTTCCGGAGAGGTACAAGGAATTACAATACATATGAATCTCTTATATAGAGATTGAAGAAAGAGAAAGAAGTAGAAAAAAAACAAGATCCGTGAATAATGGCCCCTGCCCCTTATCCTCTTATCCTGTAATCAGAAAAGCTTTTCTGATGTCCACTTGATCAAGTAGCTTCATACTCAACAATCTCCCACTTGAAGCCACGGGATAATCTTCACCTGTGCTTCAACTGTGCATCTGCATTTCTGTAAAAACCTTTTGATCTTAGCTCCTTCCTAGTTACCCGACCTTCTCTTCAATTATCCTGAAGGCCAGTTGAAGCTTTCATTAGCTTCAACACATCAGTCATGGCTAAGTCTGCCCCTGTCCCATTCTCTATCTCCACCGGCTCCCACTGACACGAACTGCCGGATTCTGAGAAAACCTGAGAACTAACACTCTCCATCATAAGCAGGTAATTCACTGGAGAGACTTTCACCGCTGGAATACAGGTTCTCTTAACCCACTGTCATCTGGGAGTTCTGACTGAAGCACTACCTGTGCTCCCACTGCCACGAAAACCCCTGACTCGTTTCTCTGAACCTTTCCTAGCACGTTCAACCTGAATCTGACCTGTGGCTCTGGGTTTGTCTCCTGCAAAACAAATCTTCTTCTGCCCACGAGATTCTGTGAACCGGATCTTGGTCTTCTTCTGAACTGGGACGGTTACTCCTTCAGACGGTAAACTGACCATATACAGCGAACCCTGTTTCTTTCCTCGAGCTACGACTAGATTTCCCTTTAGAACCTTCCACTGTTCGTTCCTGAACTTAACCTTGTGCCCCTGTTCATCCAACTGCCCAACAGAAATTAACTGTTTCTTTAAGCTTGGAATCACCCCGACATCCTTCAAAGTCCATGAACCGACTGGAGTCTTCAGATCTAAGTCACCCATGCTCGTCACATCAAGAACCTCATCGTTCGCCAGTCTTACCTTAACAAAATAATATTCTTTCAGATTTCGCAGTGATTCACTGCTGTGGGTAGCGTGAAATGAAGCACCCGAATCCATAACCCAAGAATCCACACTGCTCTCCACACTACAGATCAAAACATCATCATCTGGGTGGTTTACTGCAGTGTTGATTTCTTTGTTCTCATTTGGACATTGATTCCTAAAATGTCCTACCTCTTTGCAGTTCTAACAGGTTACATCACCTCGAGTCCTAGACTGACTCCTCTTTTTGTTCCTGCTCTGACTATCTCCGTTATTCTTCCTTCCTCTGCCAACATTTAGTAATTCACTTGATGATCCACTCGAACTTTTCCTTCTGACGTCCTCGCTCAGAATAAGATCACGGATCCCTTCAAAAGTGAATCCACTGGTACCTGATGAACTAGAAATCGCTGTAACAGTACAGGACCAACTGTCTGGCAAAGAAGATAACAGTAGCAAAGCTTGAACTTCATCTCCGAATTTGATGTTGTGACAACTGTGCTCTGTAATCGATGAACAATGTAAAACAATTTTAATTATCAATAAAACATTGTGTTTTGGTGTTACTATATGTATATTTGTGTTTGATGATTTTACAATTCGATTCAATTCCGATTTCAAGCTTTAAATCGCTTTCTGGAGAGTTATACGCAAAATGGTGCGTAAACGCAACCAGTTTAACGCGTCAAACACTCCGTAATAGTGAAATAGGCTTAACATACATTAAATAACCTTCACATAACTTATAAATAAGTTTTGAATGGTTTGGTGTGTTGAAAACAAGTCTATTCGATCGCAGGGACTATTTGTGTCAAACTGTGAAACTATACCGATTCGTATGGTATCGAAGAGTCCGAAACTTGATCATAAGCTAAACATACCATAAATAACCTAAACATAGCTTAGAAATAAGCTTTGAGTGGTTCGGTGTGCGAAAATATGCTTATTTGATCTTACAGGGACTAAAAGTGTCAAAAACGACGTAAGTTTGCATTTTCGCGCATATCTTATGTTCTGACCACATCTGGACTTCCAAAATTTTTGTACACACTAAAATATTTTTATTTTAGTGATCGGCATGCAAAAATTCCACTCGTCGCTTAATTTGGTTCGTTTTCGCGTCCGTTTGAGTTTCGTCGTAATTTAACGAACAACGCGACTGTACGACCAAACGAGCCGACATCCGAGAGTTTTCCAAGCACATTTTGAGTCCTCTAAACTTTATTGACCTTGTAGAGCCTTGAAAATGGCTTAACGGGGGTCAAAAGGGCCTGAAATGAGCTTAAACCAAGCGCAGGGACCTGAACTGTCAAGTTTGAAACTTTTGCTAATCTGGGGAGCCCAGGCGGGGCGCGTAAGTGTACCCCCATAGCTTACGCGGGCCGTGTGAGCATGCCAACGACCAGAAACTTGTGCTACTCTGATGCAGATTGGGGCGGGTGCCCTAACACTCGTCGGTCGACTACCGGTTACTGCCCTCATGCCTGAAAGCCGGCTAAAGTTTCAGCAACTGTTTGATACTTCAGGGGCTGTTATGGCAATTCTTTTATGTGATGGGCAAGTTTAAGTGATCACCAAGGTTACGAATCAGCTCCTAACAATTGTATGGCCATGATTTAATCCTTGGTGGCCACACAAACATGTGTAATGATCCTATGAACTTGCTACAACTATAAATAGGCCAACAATTTCATTGTTTCATTGCTCATTTCCTCATTCTCTTCTCTACAATCTGAATTGGGAGCTCTCTCATCTGATTAGGAACTTGTCCTTTGTAGAAAAGATAGCTAGGACCTATTGTAAGTCTTCTTTCATGCTTATTCTTTATGTTTAAGCAGAAAGTCAAACAGTTTGGCCAACAATTTGACTTTCGGTTTTGACCATCAATTGGTCAAGTCAAAGTTCAATTGAACTTTGTAATGTGATTGTAATCACGATGGTTATAATCCTCAGCGATTATACCTACTGATTACCACGTTATCTAGGCGTACACTACAAAAAAATGCCATTTAGTGGCACACACTTTTAGTGGTATTTAGTTTTTTTGCCATTAAATTACGTTTTTAATGGCACTTTGTGTATGTCATATTTGCTTAACACACTTTTTAGCGGCATCTAGTTTTTATGCCACTAATTTAGGATTTTAGTGGCACTTTTCGTGTGCCATCTTTTTTGGTACACACTTTTAGTGGCACTTTTCGTGTGCCATATTTTTTGGTACCCCCTTTTAGTGACATTTAGCTTATATATGTCACTAATTCTCAATTTCACTTTCACCTTAAAATTTCCCTCCTTATTAGGGGTGCTTACAGTACGATATTGACATTTTTTTGGGAAAACCTTAAAACCAAACCGTTACTAATGGTTTTTTGTTATTAACAACTTAAACCAAACTGTTGAAGTTTAACATCAAACCAAACCGAACCATTACTAACGTTTTTTGTTAACAACCGAAACCAAACTGTTGAAGTTAAACATCAAACCAAACCGAACCATTAGTAACGGTTTGGTTTGATTTTTATGAAATTTCTTACAGAAACATTATCATCTTCACTTCTTTTCAATAAATTACTTGATACATAAGTATAGTAATAATAAAACAATAGTTACTTAAATAAATAACTCGAATACAAATGGATTGTGTGTATTTTGAATGCATCCACTAGTTACTTAGACCAATCGTACTTTAATAAATCCTAATAAGAACAAATAATCATCGGTAATACAAAATATTAAGAAGAAAAACAAAATAGTCACATCTTATAGTCTGGTTCAGTTTTATATGACCAGTTTTTAGTATAAACGTAAACCGAATCATTCTCTATGGTCTGAAATTACTGAAATCGAGTGACCAAATAATTAAAAAAGGATTAAACCATAAACACCCCTACTGCTCTTTGTGCCAGGAATACTAAACTTTTGCAAAGAAAGAATCTAAACTAAAAAATTTCACCTTTTTACCTCCAAATTTTTCCTAAAATTTACATTAAAATTTCTATTTCCCTCTCACTCTTGTCAGTTTCCCTCTCACCCTCAAAAATTTCCAAGTTCGCCTTCAATGGTTCTTCAAAAGTCATCATCTACAGGTGTTTCGCTTGTGTTTCTGTAGTTTTCTCCACCAACCTTGTTCCTACTCTTGAGGTACGATATGTACAATTTTGGGTTTCTTATCTCATAACAAGGCCCCTAACCCAAGTTCGTTGTTTTGTGTTTTCTCATTAAAAAAGTTATAATCAACAGGTGGTGCGTTGCAGTTTGTTCCACGAATCCACTGTCAATCTGAGGTACCATAGTTCAATTTTGAGTTTCATATCTCATAACAATCTCTTTTATTTTATAGATTTACGTTGACACGATTTGTCCGAAAGGGTAGTAAATTTAGTATTATAAGATTTATATTCTTATAATAAAAGTAAGATTTGTATCTATTAATGTTTCGATTTGATTCTTTTCTGTAACCGAAGCCTTGTAGTTTAGTGAAATTGTAGTTGTGTGTATTGCGTTAGGGTTTCGTGATGTTGTTGCTGTGATTTGGTTGTTTTTTATTGCCAGAGTGCTTATACTTAGTGAAATTGTAGTTTAGTGTATTGTTGTACTGATGTTTCTGCAGCGATTTGGTTGTTTTCTATTGCTGGAGTGCTTATGCTCTAGTGAATTTGTAGTTTTTTGTATTGCATTAGGGTTTGATGATGTGTCTGCTGCTATTTGGCTATTTTCTGTTACCAGAATGCTTGTAATTTAGTACATTTGTAGGTATGTGCATTGTATTGGGGCTTGATGATGTTTCTGCTGCGATTTAGTTGTTTTCAGTTGCTGGAGTGTTTATACATGAGTGAATTTGTAGTTTTGTGTATTGCATTATGCATTTGATTTGATTGTTTAGATTGCTTGTTAGTTGTTGCACCTTCATTCCGAAGGTATTGATATGATTTCTTTGGGTTAATGGGGGTTGGTAGATCGATTTGTAGTTCCTTTTACTTAAGGAGAGTTGGTAGATTGAGTTCTGTTTGGCTTAGTAATATGTATATGCGACATAGAGGAGTGGGTGACAAACCATGATATTTTGCTGTTTTGGCAAGTCAAACCTCTTGTGCATGTCTATCAGGTAATTTAGTATTGTGTTTGTTATCTATCTATACATCATATGGGCAGTCACAGTTCAAAACAGATACCTCTTTAGCACTTGTCGAATTACTATACTGTTTTATTTTACAGATGGGTTGACAGCATTATAGATGCTTTAGGCATCCATAAGCAAGTCCAAAAAGTGTAAAAGCCTTCTCCTTCCCTTATTTCAGGTAAAATTAACTTTTTTTTTCTTTTCATGAAAACAAGGTTTGATCGTTTCTGTATTTTGCTATGCAAGATTTATGCGGGTTGCTGCATAAAAATAAAATGTCCAGGAACAGGAAACTCGTGTAGAAATCTGCAATCTCGGGTGGTTGAAGTTTCTGTTTCTTTTGCAGGATATTGAGATGGATTAGAGAAGAGGAAGAGTGGTTAGCAGCTAATAATGGCACATCTGTGAAATGTGTAATTATTGATATGACTGGTAAGTTATGAATTCCAAAGTAAAGTTTGACTAAAAGAGACCCGCTAAATATAAAATAGTGAACAGCGTGAATCGCATTAGACGGTCATTTAAAAAGGTATGCGTCGAAACGGTTTGCGTCGAAACAGTTCGATTTGGAACGGTACGGGTTGAAACGGTTCGCGTCGAAACGGTTCGATTCGAAACGGTACTGGAGTCATTAATTGGTTTACATGTGTCACTAACACTAATAATAATTTATTCAATATTATCTTGCACTTAAGGTAGATCCTAATAGGTGATTTGTATTATACCTGTTATTCGATACCAAGCCTCAATTATTCATAGTCTCACACTTAATGGTAATATAGCACTATCATTTCAATCAACGATGATGAAGAATTCCCTATTGCATTTTTGGTTACAAATGAAACATTGCACTCCACAGAATCATGCAATAGCATTTTGGAATGAATGATCAACTTTTTATAATGCTCATTCTGTAACTTTATCGATTATTAACCATTTTTTTGCAATTTATTTGTTTAATATGAGGTTGTAAAACAAATATTTTTGCAATTTATTTGTTTAATATGAGGTTGTAAAACAAATAAACAAACGTACCCAACAAAATCCCACTCATTGATAGGGATTCTTGCATAATAGACAACCTTAAAGCTTTAGAAAGCATGGAACTTTGTACACATTAAATTTGTATCTTTTATATAATCTACGGTTCTTGTAAATTTCGCAGTATCGTTCTTCTACATGGTCCTCCAGGAACTGGCAAGACATCACTATGCAAAGCATTAGCACAGAAACTGTCAATACGTTTTAGCTCCAGGTATCCACATTGTCAGCTGGTTGAAGTGAATGCACACTCATTGTTCAGCAAATGGTTTTTTGAAAGTGGTAAATTGGTTGCAAAACTTTTTCAGAAAATTCAGGAAATGGTGGAGGAGGAGAACAATCTGGTATTTGTTTTAATCGATGAAGTTGAAAGCCTAGCTGCAGCAAGAAAAGCAGCTATATCTAGCTCAGAACCTTCAGATTCTATAAGGGGTATCAGGTAGGGATGAGCAAATCCCGATCCCGATCCCGAATTTCACCAAAACTTGGTACCGGTACCGATACCCAAATATGTCGGTACGGTACGGTATCGGTATGGTATCGGTACGGTAGCGGTATTTGAAGGTAAAATTCGGTATTTTACCGGTACCGTACCGAACTGGTACCGATCTCGAAATTACCGATACCGAAAATGCCAAAAAGTGGATACCGTTTCTGGTAACGAAAAAATTCGGTACGGTATTTTCGGGATCGGGATGGTATCGGGACGGGATCGGTATTTGATACCAAATGCTCATCCGACCCAGTTCTAATCTTGATATATCTCTTTGCATATCACTAAATATAAAAAAGTATCTGAATTAAATAGTAAACATAGTTGTTGTGCATATTTGTATTCTAAAGTTTTGAGTAGTGCATATTTGTATTCTAAAATGTTGACGTGCTCATAGAAAATATCACTTTAAATTATAAGCAAATCATAATTTTGGATAAAAGCTTGTTTACACGTCTTTTGTTTCTTTCTTTCTTTTTTTTTTTTTTGCTAGGCTCGAGCAGTGCTCAATTCAGTCGTTGAACTACGAAATATATGCAACCATCCTTACATCAGCCAGCTACATAATGAAGAGGTTGTTCTTCTCTTTCTTTCTGGCTGATAGGACTTCTTATTGATGCCGTTATTTGTTGCTTACTGAAGCGATTTTGTTTTATTTAGGTTCATGAACACGTTCCCAAGCATTATCTTCCTAGTATTATAAGGTTTTGTGGGAAGCTTGAGATGTTAGATTGGCTACTGAGTACTGCCCAAGCTTAAAGCCGCAGATCATCGGGTATAATATTCCGAGTTTTGATTAAAGGAAACCCAAATGTAGATAGGATGTTTAGAGTTGTTACATGTTAGCTGAATGCTTGATTTTTTTTTGTCCTTTTGCTTTCAAATTTTCATAGCTTTAGCTGCAATAGTTGGTTGGGTGTGGGAGTAGAAACAAAATTATACTTTTAGTAGAGGCGCTTGAAATATGTCAGCCAGCCTTCTGTTTTTAGATACTTATATTGTAAGTCCTATGTGCAGATTCTTCTATTTTCAACAATGACTAGACTGCTTGATGTTATGGAGGATTATTTGTATTGGAAACAGTACAGGTACCTTCGCTTAGATGGACATACATCTGGTGGAGACCGTGGGGCCTTAAATGATCAGTTTAACAATCCAGGATCACCATTTTTCATATTCCTGTTCAGGTGATTGGCCTTTTTGTTAGTTGACGATTCTCTAGAGTGATGATCATAAATCTTTTAATTTAGAGTAAATGCGCGGATAGTACCTGTGGTTTGGTGAAATTTCACCTTTAGTCCTCAACTTTTCCAAATTACACTCTTAGTCCCTGTGGTTTGACAAATTGTTACTCGGATAGTCCTCAAAGCAGATGGAGGTTAGTTTTTCTGGTTAAGTGGGTGTGAAATGACAAGGACTATCCGAGTAACAACTTGTCAAACCACAGAGACTATCCGAGTAACAACTTGTCAAACCACATGGACTATCCGAGTAACCTTCATCCGCTTTAGGGACTATCCGAGTAACAACTTGTCAAACCACAGGGACTAAGAGTGTGATTCGGAAAAGCCGGGGACTAAAGGTGAAATTTCACCAAACCATAGGGACTATCCGTGCATTTTACTCTTTAAGAACGGGATTCCATGTGCAATGTCACTAGTTATATGTTTGACAGGATATCAACGTGAAGATCGAGAGGACATCATGGTGATGTCAAATGAAGTAAGTTTGCCTTTTATTAACTGCTCTTACATCTTTGGTAGCTATGGTTATCAGATCTAATCAATTTAACATGAATTGTGAAATTTCAGGTTGAGTATAGTCAGTTGGCTGATGTAGCGACAATAAGTAGTAAGTGCTCGAAACTATGAAGTGGAAGTATGACTACTAAGAAAATGTTAACACGATGATTATTTAACTCGCATGAAGATTGTGAAAGAGATTCATGAACACAATGAAGTTTTGAGTTTTTATTCATAAACTTGTTAGTTTATTTGGGTTATATGTTTGATCATTAGACTTAGATCGACACTTATTAGACATTTGGAATCTTTGGAAGATTGATTGAACTTTTAATTAAAGTGATTATTTTATGATTTCTACATTTTACATTTTTGTTTTTATTTTTAATGTAAATAAATGATAATTGTAATTAATTAAAATTGATATGATAAACGTCAATGACATTTAATTTGATGTGATTTTTGTGGCAAAAAATATGTGCTACTAAAAGCTCAAAAGTTTCTAATGGCAGATAAAAAAGTGCCACTAAAAGACTAAAAACTTTGTGTGACACATTGAAAAAGTGCCACTGAAAGGCTTTAGCGTCAGCGCTTCTTGTGGCACTTTTTTTGTGTGCCGCCCATTCTTACAAGGTTCTTTAGTGGCACTTTCTTGTTTTTCTGTGGCACTTTTTGCATGCCACTGGATGACATTTTTTTTGTAGTGGTAGTGACGAGTCAAAGTTTCGGTCAAAATGCATTTTAGCACGCATTTTGCAACGGAACTTTTTCGGGTATCAAAACCCATTGTTTTGATAACCAAATCAGTTTTCTAAGTAGATTAAACATGTTTTGACATGTTTAACTCGTCACTATTAGTTTAGTGCTTGTTTAAGGTCGTAAGTTAAGCGGTCTAAACAACCGCTTTGACTTTCGAACCCGACCCGTTTGGTCGATCGAAGCTTGATTAGTGATCATAGTTGCATAGGGAATAACCACTGAGGTTATACCTTATGATCACATAGGATTGGTTAGTTATTTGTTAAGTAGCTTGTATGCCCATAGGAAATGACCAAAATGCCCTTTTAAAACTTAAATCCGTATTATACATATGTGATCATGTTTTTGACATATAATCTGATTTAGTAACATGCTTAGGTATTATTGGGCATGTAAGACTTGACATAGCACATAGTTAACCATCCGAACATAGTTTTGCGCGAACGACGCATTAAAGTAGCATAAGCTACCTTAATGAGTCGTAACGGGTCGAAAGCACTTAGGCTAGGTTCCGATTTAGAATGTAGGCTTTGTTAAACCATATCACATGAGTTCCAACAACTCATTTGGTTTACAAGACCTCATTCTATCTGATTTTCCGATTTAGGTGTCGAGTTATTTACTAGTGATCCGATTACTAGGTACTACTTGAATTTCCTTGGTTTGTCTGAGCTTCGCTAAGTTCTTTAGATCAAGGATACCCTTTCATTCAATGTGAGTACATAGTTCCCCTATTTTACTGTTTTCAATTGTTTTGGGGTGATTCATATGTATTAAAACGATTTCGATATTTAAACGATGGTTTCAAAAACGATTAAGATGGTTTATATTAAACTAATAACGATTTCGATAATGTGAACGAAACTTGTTGGTTGTAACTACATAACGAATGACATTCATTAGCATTGATCAAGCCGACCAGTATTAGGTTATGGTACCATAGGATCTGACAAATCCCGTTATCAGACTACACCCATGGTTATGTGTGGGGGTTAAGTAGGTAACGACCGAATCTGATGATTGTTAACTTACCCTTTGGTGGTTTCTTAATACGAGAAACGAGGTAGCCGAGTCACGAAGGTTTGAATGTTATTGGCGAGACGACCAAAAGTAGTTTCACAATTAAAACGAAAACGATTTTGGGACGAATTAAACGATTTGGAACGACCTAAACGAAATAAACGATTTGAACGAACGATTGGTTTTGGGTAGTGATTAGATAATGGGACGGGTGTAGCATGATAGAATCATGGTAGATAAGCCGCTGGTACATCTTATATATAAGTGCTTCTATCATATTACATTGCGTGTCATTATTTAGTTCACTTGGGAAAACGATTTGAAACGATGTCACACAACGAGCTTTTTGAAATGATATACACCATACGAGTTTTATTAACGAGTTTTAACGAGATGTTTTACGAATTGGTTTACTAAAACAAATGTTTTGGGGTTAAGAATCATGGCTACGAAATTTTATAAATTATAACCATCTTGATTTGAGTTGGTTAATCATGTTGCAATATTATATACTTTTCAAAACAAGGTTTTTGAGGTATTGCAATATATATATATATATATATATATATATATATATATATAAACGAGCCATGATTCTGATACTCTTAAAAAAAACCTATGTGCTCGCCAGCATTTCTTTGCTGACTTTGTTTTTACATATGCTTCAGGTGATGGTGCGTGATGATAGCTAGGGATAATGTTCACTTAGGATTTGGACGTGGCCTTAGTGACATAAAAGCGATAGTAGACGATGCTTAATTTGTTTGTTTGGTTTAAGACAATGTAATTTACTAATGAATCAATAAAACGAAACTTTTAATTACCATGGTTGTTGAAACGATGATTCTGTTACAACACTCCCCGACGTTTCTGCCACGGTTTTGTTGTTTTAACGTGGTCGGGGTGTGACAGAAGAGTTGGTATCAGAGCCAATGGTTATAGGGAATTAGGTTATTAGTAATGCTTTGACCTAGACTATAACTTTCTACGAACCTAACGCGAGTTATCTTGCGTTTAGATTTTAAAACAATACCATCACCTATCCTTAGGTGATAACCACAACGAGAACACAATAACAAATCCGCTTCGAAAATTAATCATCTATCCTTGGATGATTGATTGTAAGGTTTTGAACCTTCTGAGTTTCCAAAATCTCGTCAAAGTTTGAGTCTAAATAATGTGAACACGTGCAAACTGGAAGAGTGAATGCCTGTACCCTGAGTTTTCTGTCTAAGGCTAGAGTGTTCGTACAAATCCGTAGTATCGGACCAGTTACTCTTACCTGGGAACTCTTGGGGTGAGTGTTCACTTATAGGCGAGCATGTCTTCAGTGATACACTATATTGACCCATTTACCTTAATTAGTCACTGCGTGTCATTTGTTTGTTCGAGGTAACGAACGAATGATCGCCTTCCTTGTGTTTTGTCGTTGTTCTCAATACCTCTTTTGTTTATCCAAATATCAACGCGAATGTGAATCCCGCTCGTGGACGAGCATTCAATCTGAGTGCAAACGAGGCTCGAGCTGACAACCTCGTTATCAATGGTATCTTTCTTGTTAACGGTACGTTCCTTGTTAACAATCAACTTGCATCTGTTTTTTTCGATTCTGGTGCCGATAGGAGTTTTGTTTCATTATCATTTGAGCCTTTGCTTACGATACCTAGAACTAAACTAAGGAAACCCTTATCTGTTAAAGTTGCTACTGGTAAACCTCTTGTTCTCGATTCTGTTATTCATGGTTGTCAATTGAACTTCGATAACCATCTTTTTCCCATTGACCTCGTACCGATGCAACTTGGGAGTTTCGACATTATCGTGGGGATGGATTGGTTAACCAAACATCATGCCGAGGTTGTTTGTTTTGATAAGATCATTCGTATTCCTCTTTCGTCTGGTGATGTTCTAGAGGTTCGTGGCGAGAAACCATCTGGTGGATTGAAACTCATGTCGTGTACGAAAGCCCAAAGTTATTTACGAAAAGGATATGTTGCTTTTCTGGCACATGTCACCGAGGAGAAAGGCAAGAGCAAGAGTATTCAGGATATTCCGATTGTTCGGGATTATCCAGAGGTGTTTCCTGATGAACTGCCTGGTTTGCCTCCAGTTCGTCAAGTCGAGTTTCATATTGACCTTGTACCCAATGCTAACCCGATTGCGAAAGCACCTTATCATCTTGCACCGTCTGAGATGCAAGAGTTATCGAAACAGCTTCAAGAGTTATCTGATAAAGGATTCATCCGACCGAGTTATTCACCTTGGGGCGCTCCTGTCCTCTTTGTGAAAAAGAAAGATGGATCTTTTCAAATGTGTATCGATTATCGTGAGCTTAACAAGCTTACCATCAAGAATCGATATCCCTTACCTCGAATTGATGATCTCTTTGATCAGCTGGAAGGTGCTACCTATTTTTCCAAGATCGACCTACGTTCTGGGTATCATCAGCTTCGTGTTTTCGAAGAAGATATTCCCAAAACTGCTTTCCGCACGAGATATGGGCACTATGAGTTTACTGTCATGCCTTTTGGTTTGACAAATGCTCCAGCTATCTTTATAGACTTAATGAATAGGGTTTGTAAGCCTTATCTAGACAAGTTCATCATTGTGTTTATCGACAATATTCTCATTTATTCGAAGTCTCGAGCCGACCACGAGCAACACCTTCGTTTGACTTTGGAACTCCTGAAGAAGGAACAACTTTTTGCTAAATTCTCCAAGTGTGAATTTTGGCTTAAAGAAGTTCATTTTTTGGGACATATTGTCAACGAGCAAGGTATTCATGTGGATCCATCCAAGATTGTTGCAATCAAGGATTGGAATACACCGACGACGCCTACCGAGATTCGATATTTTCTTGGTCTTGCGGGATATTATCATCGATTCATTTCTAATTTCTAGAAGATTGCGGTTCCACTCACTGCTTTGACTCAAAAGAATAAGCCTTTTGAGTGGGGACCCAAGCAAGAAGAAGCGTTCCAAACGCTGAAATGAAAGCTCTGTGATGCTCCTGTTTTATCTTTGCCCGAGGGAAACGATGATTTCGTTGTCTACTGTGATGCGTCCAACTTAGGCATTGGTTTTGTTCTTATGCAACGAGGTAAAGTTATAGCATACGCATCTAGAAAATTGAAAGTCCACGAGAAGAACTATACGACTCACGATCTTGAGTTGGGAGCTGTGGTTTTCGCTCTCAAAATCTGGAGACACTATCTTTATGGCATGAAGTGTGTGGTTTTCACAGACCACAAAAGTCTCCAGCACATTCTTAATCAAAAGGAGTTGAACATGAGGCAATGACGTTGGGTTGAACTCTTGAACGACTATGATTGCGAAATTCGCTTCCATCCTGGTAATGCGAATGTCGTAGCCGATGCGCCTAGTCGAAAGGAGCAACTCAAGCTTCATTCTGTTCGAACTCTATCTGATCTTCAAACTCGTGTTTTTCAAGCTCAGCAATTTTGTATTTCACAAAATTTGATGGGTAAGGAATTACCACATCAGCTTGAGCTTAAACTCGAAGCGAAGGACGATGGTTTACTCTATTTCAAGGATCGTTTGTGGATTCCGAAACAAGACAATCTTCGCACTTTAGTGTTGGACGAATCTCATAAGTCTCGATATTCTATCCATCCTGGTGCTGATAAAATGTACAAGGATCTTCGTACTAAGTTCTGGTGGCCTGGTATGAAGAAAGATGTTGCCTTGTATGTATCAAAATGCCTAACTTGTCTCAAAGTCATGGAAAAACATCAAGGACCTTCTTGTTTGCTTGTACAACCACAGATACCGGTTTGGAAGTGGGAGAACATTGCTATGGATCTCATCACTAAAATACCGCGTACATCTAAAGGTCATGATGCGATTTGGGTTGTTGTCGATCGACTGACGAAGTCAGCTCATTTTATTCCGATTCGCGAGGATCTATCTGCTGATAAACTTGCAAAGATTTATGTTGATGAGATTGTATCACGAAATGGTGTTCCTTTGGATATCATTTCCGATCGTAATGCTCGATTTTCATCTCATTTTTGGAAGACCATGCAATCTGCTATGGGAACCCAACTAAATCTAAGCACTGCTTATCATCCCCAAACAGATGGACAAACTGAGAGAACGATTCAAACTTTGGAGGATATGCTTAGAGCATGCGTGATAGACTTTGGTGGTAATTGGGATTCTCATCTGCCATTGATCGAGTTCTCTTACAACAATAGTTATCATGCTAGCATTAATATTGCACCATTCGAAGCTCTCTACGGTCGAAAATGTCGTTCACCTGTTTGTTGGAACGAGACCGGTGAAGCTCAGCTTACTGGACCGGAGCTTGTTCTGGAAACAACAGACAAAATCAAGAAAATTCGCGATAATCTTATGATAGCATGATGCCGTCAAAAGAGTTATGCGGATTTACGATGCAAGCCCTTAGAATTTCAAGTCGGAGATTGAAGAAACACTAACTAAATGGTCGGAACCGAGATAGTCAGGGGGTTTGAATCCGCATAAAAGGTTAGCTCTCTCTCGGTTGATTCAGTCATAAAGGATTTACTTCTCCGGCAGTTCTGCAAAAAAGAACACCGTTAGCCTCGCCAAGGGGAGAAGAGGGTTCTCTCCTTGACCCGACTCCGGCGTGAGAATCAGTATTGATATCGGAGAAGATAAGTATTTGAAGAGTGAGAGTAGTCTCAGTTTATACCTGAACAGTTCTCTTATTTATAACCGGGAGTTTGGGAGGGAAAACCTGTTATTGAAAAGATAACGGAAAATGCCTAACGCCGTAGCGGCTATTTTTCTTCCGTTTGAATTCTTTGATCTGACGTTAATTAACCTCGATCTGAAGTGAATGCACACGGATCGTGGTTTGATCTGTGGCTAGGGGATCGCCACGTGGAAAGAGATTAAGTGGAGATTGCTCTCCGATTGCATGCCTTTGTTGTGATTTCAGAATTGCTTCTGGTGACGACACGTGTCCAGACGGTTATAACCGTCTGGGTGGTGCACGATTGTATTTCTTTCTAGAAGATTACTGCCATAATCCAGTGTGACACCTTACTATGTGGACACAGACAAATAAACTCTAAGCCTGGGTAAAATAATATCCAAGTCTGGATGTTGTGGCGGAAGTATTGGACAAAGGCTTTTTGATCCTTTGTTGAAGGGGAGAAGGCGCAAGGATTTATGTTATCCTTTGGGCGCGCGACTGCAAGTTACTGATTTCTTTGTTCCTTTAGAAGGACCCGTGCGCGGCCGCGCAAGGTCAAA
This sequence comes from Helianthus tuberosus, assembly GCA_030545235.1. Taxonomy (NCBI): domain Eukaryota; kingdom Viridiplantae; phylum Streptophyta; class Magnoliopsida; order Asterales; family Asteraceae; genus Helianthus; species Helianthus tuberosus. Next base: position 121,643,801 of record CM060427.1, read on the forward strand.
AGGCTAGAAAGGTTAGTTTGTGGTATGGTCTCAAGTCCTTTTTATGAGGTTTTTGGGACCTTACCCCTTCAAGTCCCCCCAGTCTAGTGTTGTGCTTATGCAAGTAAGTGGAGCACTGGACTTAGGAGAGAGAAATGTTTTTTTTTTTTTTTTTGGGCGCGAAAAGAAATCTTTTCTGAAAAGATTCGAATTTACTGAGTTTGTAAAGATTTTTTGTAAAAAATCTTTGATTTGATATTATATCAGTAAATTGATTTTGACAATCTGTCATTGTCAGTTGTTTTTTACCATTCGTGTCTTACACGCGCGTGTGTAAACGCGTGTATGTTCTGACATCTGCTTTTTCTGTTGCTTGGGTAATCGTGATATCCGGAACAGTACTGCGACGGTTACCGATGCTTATTTATTGCGATGGGTATATAATCGTTTGGGTAACCCCTTCTGTGTAATCATTGTTTTGTTTGAAAACTTTTCCCCTTTGCTTGTCTTGAAGAAATACTTTCCGTCATTCCCCTGCTTATGTCAACCGGAGAACATCAAGAGGATCTTGTTGAAGAGATGTCGACTGAGCTTCCACCGTTGAAGTGGCCCAGGGCGTCTTTTGAGGGTTTAATCCAGAATCTTAAATTCCCGGAGAACTGGGGTGCCTTGTATCCTGAAGAAGGGCAAACGGCAGCGAACGCTCCGGCAGGGTATATTACCCTTTTTTGGGATTTTTTCTGCGATGGTAACTTTCGATTGCCTGTTACGAAATTTTTCCTTGAAATTCTTGGATTCTATAATCTGCATATCTCCCAACTTCACCCTATTGGTATGGTTAGGGTTCGTCATTTCGAATTCGTATGTCGAACGATGCATGTGGAGCCAACCGTTCCCCGATTTAGGGTTTTTCATCAGATGCACTGCACCCAAGGGTTTTACTCATTTGTTCAGAGGGCTTCCGCAAAGAAAATTCTTCATCAGCCTCCAAAATCATTTCATGATTGGAAACAGAATTTTTTCTTCATTAAAGCTGGAGTGATTCCGATGAAGATGAAGCTAAGAGGGAAAGACGATGTTCCGATTGAATCTATTCAGACCCCTGTTGATGAGAACTGGTACCAAGATCTGAAGGATGTTCCCAATATTGCTTTGCCGGAGAAAGCCCTAGTCGGAGCTGGTATGAGTTTGAACTGGAAAATGGAACGAGATGATAAACCTGTGTACACTGAGGATGGCCATAGTAAGTATTGGGGTTTTGTCCCTGTTCCTCTCTTTGTTGTTGTTTTTTTTTTTTTTTTTTTTGACCTACTTTCCCTTCAATGCAGTTGTTTCTCTATATGTTGTTGCTTTTAAGAGGGAAGGCGGAAGAATGGGGACCATCAAGAAGAAACCTGAGGAGGAGCTCTGGTATCACCGTATTGTGAAGAATTTTGTGCTTCCGCAGGATACGGACTTATCTGTTCAACCGGCAGCTGGTGCTGGTGAGTTTATATATGTTTTTCTTTTCTTCCTTGCTTTGAGTAAATTTCTCTATCTTGCGCTTGTTTGTAGGTGAGTTGTTGAATTTGGGCATAGGCCCTGAGAAGAAAAAACGCGCAACTATGTCCACTTCTGCGCCGAAGAGGAGTGAAACTGTTAAAGCGCAGCCTTTGAAAGCAAAAAATGCTGGAGAGAAGAAAGGTACGCGCTGCTCTTCTGTTTCCAGGTGTGACTATGTGGTGGTTTCTGACTCATTGGAGGGTCTTACTCCTGTAGTGACTATGCGGGAACCGAAACCGGAACCGAAGGATTCTGCCGATATTCCTCCTTCCAATCCAAATGAGCCTATCGATCTGGATTCTAGTCCCGAGCGTTTGGTTCATAGGAAGGCCGGTAAAAGGAAGCCAGCTGATGCTGATGCGGAGGGTCAACCTCCCAAGAAAGTGCAGAGGAAGAAAATTACTAGGAAGGGAAACCTAGATGCTTTTGTTTCAGAATCCATTCCTGGTATGTATTGATTTTCTTTGTTTTCTTTGAACGGATAGGATTTTTATAGACTTTTATTTCTCCAGAAATTCCTGTTTCTGTGGACGTACCAACTGTAGCTGATAAAGAACTTCCCCCTTCCCCACCGCGCGCCACTGTTACCCCTCCGTTGGAGCCTTTAGAGGTAGCTGGGGAAGGTGTTGAGAAAACTGTTGAGGCTGAGGAGCCTGTTGGTGTTAACATAGAAACTGAACAGATTGTTGAGCCAAGTGTGGTAAATGATGATAATCAACCGATGCCGGAAAAGAAAACTGCTGAGACAATCCAATCTTCTCCTCCCAGACCTTCTGAAACTGTTCCTGAGCATGCTGAAAAGGCCGCTACTGAGGAGGCAGGTTCTTCTGCTGGTGTTGAGAAACAATCTCCAATTCGTCCGGAAGAAACTTTAGGAGAATATTACTACCGGATGTATGCGGAGAAAGATGCTGCTGATCCTCATATTCCTGTTTGGAATGTGAAGAAAGGAGATACTTTCTCGGACTGGCGGATATGTCGAGACTGGTTGCAGGGGATACTTCCGCCTGGCGAGATTAAATTTCAAGAGAATCAGCCTTTCGAACAGACCTATCAGTCTTATCTTGCAGAAACTGCTTCTCATGTTTCTACCACTCATCGTATAGTGCGTGAATGGTATAGCATGCATAAAGAGCGAGTATCCTTTGTTGCATCACAAAGGAAGTTTGCAAAAGATGAAAAACTTGTGGCTCAGTTAAAGGCTAAATTAGAGACTGAGCAAGCTAAATTTGAAGCGGAGCGCAAGACTGAGGAATGGTCAGTTTCCGGTTGGAAAAGAAAAGCTGAAGCTGAAGCTGCGCTTTTGTCTGAGGAGCGCAAAAATTGGAGGAGAATTTGTGAGAAGGATAATGCCGAGAAGGCAAGCCTTCGTAACATCATAAATAACCTCAAGGCTGAGGTTGAAAATCTGAAGAATCAAGATGCGGAGGTGGAAAGATTGAAGAAAGAAAAAGCTGACATGGAATCTTTGTTGGAGGAAGCGCGCTCTCATAGGGAGCGGAGTGAGCAACGGGAGGTACAAGCTTTAGCCACTCTTGCCGTTAGAGATAAAGAATTAGAGGAACTTACCGCTTTGGTTTCTGACCAGGAACAATTGAAGAAGGATCTGGAGCTTTCGCGTTCCGAGAATACTGAAACCTCCCGCCGTTTAACTGAAGTTGAAAAGAAACTGGAGAATTCAGAAATGGCACGGGTTTCAGCGGAAAGCGAGCTTGAACCCTTGAAGAATGATATGACCTGGTTGAAGGATCGCGGGATTGCATGTGTAAGTTCCTTTCTTCTTTTAGTTCATGTATGCGCTTTTCTTGCTTCGATCTTATATTTATCTGATGTTATAGGTTGCTGAATATGTATTAAACTCTGAAGAACTGGATAAAACTGTTGCGAATTTGATGGTTGCTGCGCGACGAGATGGTTATGCGCAAGGGTATGCAGAATGTTCCCAACATGTGAATAGTGCTTTAAAGGTTAACTGGGATGATAGCAAATCTGCTACCTTTGGTGTTAATACTTCCAGTGCGCTTGCTGCTATGAAGACAGAGTTTAATAATTTGCAACTGCCAGTGATGGAGTTGATAAATGTGGCGCTACAATCGGATGATCACGTTGCGCAACTTAAGGAAATCTTTCCGGATGAGGGAGAAGATTTAGAGTAGGGGTGAAATTGTATTTGAACAACTTTTTCTATGTAGGATGTTGATCCTTGTTTTGATGGTGCGCTGTTGCGCATGGGTTTTAAACACTGCTGTGCCTTAAACCTTCCAGGACGTATTTGTACGCCAAACATAATATGTTTCTATTTATTTTGTTAATATGTCTTTACAATATTTTGCATGAGTACAATTACTTTTGTTTTGAGTAAGGCGAATAAAGTTGGTATGAAGCTCATGTATGAGTTTATGGTCGTTTGTGACGTGATCACTGACCGCGCATGGAGCTTTGTGTTACACTACCATAATGTTTTTGCGCTTACTAAAAAGGAATTGCATGCATTTTGTAAACACAAAAATAATAGAAACTTTGTAATTTTATTCATGGATAATGCTCAGAGGCGTTACAAAGTTTTTTTGGATAATTAAATGGAACTTAACTTACTCCCTGATAATTCCGCCGCTTTTAATAAGTCGTGTCTTTTTTGCGGAAAACATACGGAGTTCTTTAAGTCTTAGCCCGTTTGTTCGAGCTTTCTTCTCCCCGAGTAATCTGTTTAATCTCCTTGCGCATATTCTGGAGCAGATGCGTGAGTTCTCCATTCTTGAGAGCCTTTTCGATTTCCATGCGCAGAGATATACAGTTGTTCGTGGTGTGCCCGTTATCCTTATGATATTCGCAGAACTGCGTCGGGTCTTGACCACGTTTACTCTTCATTGGAATCGGGGGTTTGAATTGGTGATCCTCGGTACTTAGTACCTCTGCTGGGGTTTTCGTTAGGGGAGTCCACTGTCTCTCCCTATTTTCGTGTCTGTTTTCTCTTTGCGCCGAGAACTTGTTAGTTGTGCGGGTATCTTCCGCAGATCTACTTCCGGATGCTTCGCGCCATGACTTTTTGTACTTTCCGTTTGCGCTTAAGTCTGCCGGCCTGCTGTGTGGTGGTGGTGGCCGGTTTGTAGTGAGGTTTTTCTCGGTCTGCGCATAAACCTTGGCTGCCGCCATTATCTTTTCCCAACTCGTGGGGAGGCCCTCTGTTCCCGATAGCACCTTGACCATGTCGTCACACCTAACCGCGTACTTAAACTGAGGACGGATTAGTTGTTCGCTAACACCTCCAATTTCTAACACTTCCTTATTGTATCTGGTAATAAAATCCTCCAGATTCTCATCATCGCGACGCCAGATATTCATAACGTCGGATGTATCACGTTTTGACCGCCTTTGTTGGCTGAAGTGTGTTAAAAATTTTCTTCGGAGATCCTTCCACGATTCGATCTGCCCCGTTGGTAGGTTGTCAAACCAGATTCGCGCTGGGCCAGTTAGTGTTTGTACAAACAAATGACACCACAGCGGAAGGGTCCAACCACCGACCAACCCTGCACTGGTGAATACCCTTAAATGATCATCAGGGTCAGTTAACCCGTTGAATTTCCCAACATTAGATGGTAACTTGGCCCGTTCCAACGGAGCCAAAGCTATCTCTAATATAAACTTCGAGTTTTCTGCCGCTTCGTCCGGGCGATAAACTAAATCATAGTTATGCTCGGCCTCGGGGTTGTAAACCGCTCGAGGCCTGCATTTGTTATAGTTTGGCTGTAGTCTGTTGAAGACGCTGGTGTTTTCACTCAAACGGTATGTTCGATCGGATTCATCGGTGTGAGTATCCCGTTGGGAACCCAACCTATCATGCACCGATTGTCGTTGACGAGGACGAAATTCATCATGATGCTGTCTTCGGTAACTGCTTGTATCATCATAAGTTGATTCTTCTCGCTGAGAGGCATGAGCTCTTGATCCCGGCCTCCGGGATTGGGTTACAGGAGCAGTTTGAGCACATAACTGTGAGTATACCGCGTTTAATGCTCCTTGAGACCGGACATACCATGATATCGGGGTTTCCCCTGGTGGTAAAATTGATTGTGCTGGATTTGCTGGTAACATTCCTGGGGTGACAGGATCATTTGCTCGATGAGACTGAACCTCATTATCGTCTGAGGCTTCCTCTACGATCCCTTCTATCGGTAAATTGTTTCCGAAGTTTGGTCGAGGACCAGGTTGCCGGTGAGATGACGAATTTTCTGCCATGTGCAAAGACAGAAAATAGAATGAACTGAATCGAAACGAGGTAGAAACTAGAAAAACTGAGAAAACGGTGGGCGCCAATGAAGAAACACTAACTAAATGGTCGGAACCGAGATAGTCAGGGGGTTTGAATCCGCATAAAAGGTTAGCTCTCTCTCGGTTGATTCAGTCATAAAGGATTTACTTCTCCGGCAGTTCTGCAAAAAAGAACACCGTTAGCCTCGCCAAGGGGAGAAGAGGGTTCTCTCCTTGACCCGACTCCGGCGTGAGAATCAGTATTGATATCGGAGAAGATAAGTATTTGAAGAGTGAGAGTAGTCTCAGTTTATACCTGAACAGTTCTCTTATTTATAACCGGGAGTTTGGGAGGGAAAACCTGTTATTGAAAAGATAACGGAAAATGCCTAACGCCGTAGCGGTTATTTTTCTTCCGTTTGAATTCTTTGATCTGACGTTAATTAACCTCGATCCGAAGTGAATGCACACGGATCGTGGTTTGATCTGTGGCTAGGGGATCGCCACGTGGAAAGAGATTAAGTGGAGATTGCTCTCCGATTGCATGCCTTTGTTGTGATTTCAGAATTGCTTCTGGTGACGACACGTGTCCAGACGGTTATAACCGTCTGGGTGGTGCACGATTGTATTTCTTTCTAGAAGATTACTGCCATAATCCAGTGTGACACCTTACTATGTGGACACAGACAAATAAACTCTAAGCCTGGGTAAAATAATATCCAAGTCTGGATGTTGTGGCGGAAGTATTGGACAAAGGCTTTTTGATCCTTTGTTGAAGGGGAGAAGGCTCAAGGATTTATGTTATCCTTTGGGCGCGCGACTGCAAGTTACTGATTTCTTTGTTCCTTTAGAAGGACCCGTGCGCGGCCGCGCAAGGTCAAAAGGCTAGAAAGGTTAGTTTGTGGTATGGTCTCAAGTCCTTTTTATGAGGTTTTTGGGACCTTGCCCCTTCAGAGATCATGTCCTACTCAAGGTGTCACCTTGGAAGGGAGTGGTGAGATTTGGAAATAAAGGAAAACTTGCACCACGATATGTTGGACCATTTAAGATTGTTGAAAGGGTTGGAAAGGTTGCCTATCGACTAGAGCTACCTCCAGAGCTTGGAAATATTCATCCGACTTTTCACGTGTCCAATTTGCGAAAGTGTTTAGCTGACGCTGATCTTCACATTCCTCTCGACGAGATTCAAATCGATGAAACGATGCACTTTGTCGAGAAACCTGTGGAGATAGTGGACCGTACATACAAACAGTTGAAGAACAAACGAATTCATTTGGTCAAGATTCGCTGGGAATCCAAACGTGGCCCACAGTTTACTTGGGAACGTAAGGATCAAATGAAGGCGAAATATCCGCAATTGTTCTCACAAGTTTCCTCTATTTAAAATTCCGGGACGAAATTTCCTAAAGTAGGGGAGACTGTGACAACTGTGCTCTGTAATCGATGAACAATATAAAACAATGTTAATTATCAATAAAACAATGTGTTTTGGTGTTACTATATGTATATTTGTGTTTTATGAATTTACGATTCGATTCAATTCCGATTTCAAGCTTTAAATCGCTTTCTGGAAAGTTATACGCAAACTGGTGCGTAAACGCAGCCAGTTTAACGCGACAAACACTCTGTAATAGTGAAATAGGCTTAACATACCTTAAATAACCTTCACATAACTTATAAATAAGTTTTGGATGGTTTGGTGTGTTGAAAACAAGTCTATTAGATCGCAGGGACTATTTGTGTCAAACTACGAAACTATAGCGATTCGTATGGTATCGAAGAGTCCAGAACTTGATCATAAGCTAAAAATACCATAAATAACCTAAACATAGCTTAAAAATAAGCTTTGAGTGGTTCGGTGTGCGAAAATATGCTTATTTGATCTTACAGGGACTAAAAGTGTCAAAAACGACGTAAGTGTGCATTTTCGCGCATATCTTACGTTCTGACCACATCTGGACTTCCAAAATTTTTGTACACACTAAAATATTTTTATTTTAGTGATCGGCATGTGAAAATTCCACTCGTCGCTTAATTTGGTTCGTTTTCGCGTCCGTTTGAGTTTCGTCGTAATTTAACGAACAACGCGACTGCACGACCAAACGAGCCGACATCCGAGAGTTTTCCGAGCACATTTTGAGTCCTCTAAACTTTATTGACCTTGTAGAGCCTTGAAAATGGCTTAACGGGGGTCAAAAGGGCCTGAAATGAGCTTAAACCAAGTGCAGGGACTTGAACTGTCAAGTTTGAAACTTTTGCTGATCTGGAGAGCCCAGGCGGGGCGCGTAAGTGTACCCCCATAGCTTACGCGGGCTATGTGAGCATGCCAATGACCAGAAACTTGTTTTCAGCAACTGTTTGATACTTCAGGGGCTGTTATGGCAATTCTTTTGTGTGATGGGCAAGTTTAAGTGATCACCAAGGTTACTAATCAGCTCCTAACAATTGTATGGCCATGATTTAATCCTTGGTGGCCACACAAACATATGTAATGATCCTATGAACTTGCTACAACTATAAATAGCCCAACAAATTCATTGTTTCGTTGCTCATTTCCTCATTCTCTTCTCTACAATCTGAATTGGGAGCTCTCTCATCTGATTAGGAACTTGTCCTTTGTAGAAAAGATGGCTAGGACCTATTGTAAGTCTTCTTTCATGTTTATTCTTTATGTTTAAGCAGAAAGTCAAACAGTTTGGCCAACAGTTTGACTTTCGGTTTTGACCATCAATTGGTCAAGTCAAAGTTCAATTGAACTTTGCAACGTGATTGTAATCACGATGGTTATAATCCTCAGTGATTATACCTACTGATTACCACGTTAACTAGGCGTAGTGACGAGTCAAAGTTTCGGTCAAAATGCGTTTTAGCACGCATTTTGCAACGAAACTATTTTCGGGTATCAAAACCCATTATTTTGATAACCAAATCAGTTTTCTAAGTAGGTTAAACATGTTTTGACATGTTTAACTCGTCACTATTAGTTTAGTGCTTGTTTAAGGTCGTAAGTTAAGCGGTCTAAACAACCGCTTAGACTTTCGAACCCGACCCGTTTGGTCGATCGACCAAGCTTGATTAGTGATCATAGTTGCATAGGGAATAACGACTGAGGTTATACCTTATGATCACATAGGATTGGTTAGTTATTTGTTAAGTAGCTTGTATGCCCATAGGAAATGACCAAAACGCCCTTTTAAAACTTAATTCCGTATTATACATATGTGAACATGTTTTTGACATATAATCTGATTTAGTAACATGTTTAGGTATTATTGGGCATGTAAGACTTGACATAGCACATAGTTCACCATCCGAACATAGTTTTGCGCGAACGGCGCGTTAAAGTAGCATAAGCTACCTTAATGGGTCGTAACGTGTCGAAAGCACTTAGGCTAGGTTCCGATTGAGAATGTAGGTTTTGTTAAACCATATCACATGAGTTCCAACAACTCATTTGGTTTACAAGACCTCATTCTATCCGATCTTCCGATTTAGGTGTCGATTTATTTACTAGTGATCCGATTACTAGGTACTACTTGAATTTCCTTGGTTTGTCTAAGCTTCGCTAAGTTCTTTAGATCAAGGATACCCTTTCATTCAATGTGAGTACATAGTTCCCCTATTTTAATGTTTTCAATTGTTTTGGGGTGATTCATATGTATCAAAACGATTTCGATATTTATACGATGGTTTCAAAACCGATTAAGATGGTTTATATTAAACTAATAACGATTTCGATAATGTGAACAAAACTTGTTGGTTGTAACTACATAACGAATGACATTCATTAGCATTGATCAAGCCGACCAGTATTAGGTTATGGTACCATAGGATCTGACAAATCCCGTTATCAGACTACACCCATGGTTATGTGTGGGGGTTAAGTAGGTAACGACCGAATCTGATGATTGTTAACTTACCCTTTGGTGGTTTCTTAATACGAGAAACGAGGTAGCCGAGTCACGAAGGTTTGAATGTTATTAGCGAGACGACCAAAAGTAGTTTCACAATTAAAACGAAAAAGATTTTGGGACGAATTAAACGATTTGGAACGACCTAAACAAAATAAACGATTTGAACGAACGATTGGTTTTGGGTAGTGATTAGATAATGGGACGGGTGTAGTATGATAGAATCATGGTAGATACGCCGCTGGTACATCTTATATATAAGTGCTTCTATCATATTACATTGCGTGTCATTATTTAGTTCACTTGGGAAAACGATTTGAAACGATGTCACACAACGAGGTTTTCGAAATGATATAAACCATACGAGTTTTATTAACGAGTTTTAACGAGATGTTTTACGAGTTGGTTTACTAAAACAAATGTTTTGGGGTTAAGAATCATGGCTACAAAATTTTATAAATTATAACCCTCTTGATTTGAGTTGGTTAATCATGTTGCAATATTATATACTTTTCAAAACAAGGTTTTCGAGGTATTGCAATATATATATACATATATATATATATATATATATATATATAGGGTAAGGTTCATGCGAGAACCACCCTTATTGCGAGAACCGCGAGAACCAATGTGAACACAAAATAAAATCTAAAAAAAATCAAAAAAACACTCAAATTTTTTTTTTATTTTTTTTAATATTTTTTAATAAAAAATCGCTATATTTCGTTACCATAAAAAAAAAAAAAAAAAAAAAACTTTTTTTTCGAGTAACAGTTATCCATGCACATGTGCATATGTATCATTACTTCAACAAATTCGGTAATACGTTATCAGGAATAGACAATTGCACTTTAATTTACAATACCATTAGTAATACACTACTTTTTACATTACCAATATTCAAAATGCACATGTGCATAATTTGGTATAACCATGATATAACGTATTTTGGTACAAAAAGTTTGTGATTTTGAATGGAGAAGTAGGCCCATATACATGTTTTTTGGTTAGTTATATCTAGTGGTTGATGGTTTGGTTATATTTGTCAATTTTTTATGTAATATGTTGATTGGATGGTATAAATGGTGTTTACATACATGTAATAAAGTGAAAATATTGTTAATGGTATTTTATTATGGATGGTAGGAGTTAATGGTATTGTATTATGGATGGTAGGAGGTAATGGTATTGTATTATGGATGGTAGGTGGTAATGGTAGTGTATTATGGATGGTATGATAGATGAAAGGAAAAGTGTATTCAAAGTGGTGTATCAAAACACCTTATTTCATGTTGATACATATAAATGCACATGTGCATTTCTAATATTGGCAATGTAAAAAGTAGTGTATTACATATGGTAGTGTAAATGAAAGTGCAATTGTCTAATATATGTAATGAATTACGGAATTTGTCAAAGAAATGACAAAAATGCACATGTGCATGCTTGTGTATTATGGATGGAATGATAGATGAAAGAGAAAGTAGTGTACCAAAACACCTTATTTCCTGTTGATACATATAGATGCACATGTGCATTTCTAACATTGTTAACGTAAAAAGTAGTGTATTACACGTGGTAGTGTAAATGAAAGTGCAATTGACTATTATTTGTAATGAATTACGGAATTTGACAAAGAAACCATACATATGCACATGTGCATGGATAACTGTTACTCGATTTTTTTTTTTTTTGAAAATTTTTTTTATTAACAAAATATTGCGATTTTTTCAAAAAAAATAGAAAAAAAATAAAAAAAAATTTTTGGGCGTTTTTTAGATTTTTTTAGGAATTACTGTTTGTGTTCACACTGGTTCTCGCGGTTCTCGCAATAAAGGGTGGTTCCTAACGGATCTTTGTCCTATATATATATATATATATATATATATAAACGAGCCATGATTCTGATACTCTTAAAAAAAACCTATGTGCTCGCCAGCATTTCTTTGCTGACTTTGTTTTTTACATATGTTTCAGGTGATGTTGCGTGATGAATGCTAGGGAGCATGTTCACTTAGGATTTGGACGTGGCCTTAGTGACATAAAAGCGAGAGTAGATGATGTTTAATTTGTTTGTTTGGTTTAAGACAACGTAATTTACTAATGAATCAATAAAACGAAACTTTTAATTACCATGGTTGTTGAAACGGTGATTCTATTACAACACTCCCCGACGTTTCCGCCACGGTTTTGTTGTTTTAACGTGGTCGGGGTGTGACAGATGTCCACTGACGCAAGTCTGGCCAAAATCGAATTCAACTTGTTGATGTGCTCTGTGACTGAACGGCCTTCCCTCTTCCTAGTATTCACCAGCTCTCGAATCAGAAAGACCTTATTAGCTGCCGAAGGCTTCTCATACATGTTAGATAGGGCTAACATCATGCCACTAGTTGTGGTTTCCTTCATGATGTCGAATGCCACAGTCTTTGATAACGCCAATGTAATAACTGCCCTGGCTTTCCTGTCTTTTGATTCCCAATCTGCTGGTTCCACCTTTTCTGGTCTAACTCCTGATAACACAATATCAAGATCTTTTTGAACCAATACTGCCTCAATGTGCATCTTCCACCAGCAAAAATCTGTACCGTTAAACTTATCGATTTAAACTTTCTTTTATTCTGCCATGTTAACAAACGCGACTAAACGAAACTTAAATCGAAATATAAGCCGAAAAATCAACACTGAAACAACCGAACCACATCTGGTCTACGATATGTAACACTATATATAATACTATATAGCACCATATAAACACCGTATAACAATATGTAACACCATATAATACCATATAACACTATGTAACACTATATATCATTATATAACAAATATAACACTATAGGTTGTCTGATAGCATGTCTATGATAGATGTATAGTGTTATATTTGTTATATAATGATATATAGTGTTACATAGTGTTATATGGTATTATATGGTGTTACATATTGTTATACGGTGTTTATATGGTGTTATATAGTATTATATATAGTCTTATAATACACTCCTCACACTTCTCACACTTTAGGCCCTTTTTACACTATCCTTACCCTAAATATATATATATATATATATATATATATATATATATATATATATTGTCTTTAAACCCAAAAGATAAAGGTCACAAAAGTCAAAAGGATGACAACCTTTTTTCCTTTTCCTTTTCTTTCATGTGTCCTTCTGTTGCTTTAACTTTTCCACCAACTATGATCTTTTTTCTAATATATACTTTTTTTCCCTTTTTCAATACATCAAAGAAAACAAAGGCACAACCTTTTGTTTCCTTCTGCCAATTCCAAACGAAAGGGAAAAGAAATAACCTCTGCTCAATCGATCAAGTAACAAGGAGATGGCAACCTTAACAAGCTTCAATCGATGGCTGGGTTCAACGGCTACGCTGCCGGTTGGTCGGAGAAACAGCGACGGTTCTGACGGCGGTGGCGACGGTTCTGATAGCATTGGAGGCGGTTTTGATGGTGGTGGCCGCGGTTCTGATCGGAACCCGGCGGTGTGGGCGGCAACGGCTTCGAACAGAAAATGGCTGAAGTGAACAATCCGGTAGAAACTGATGCAAATCGAACCCTAGTTCAAATTTCTGCACCTTCGTTTTTGTTTGGTTTCTGTTTGTTCTGTTCGGTTCAACAACACGAGCCTGAGCTCTGATACCAGTTGTTTGGATCGAACACTCTCACACACGAACTCGGACCACACATTCTCTGCTCTCACAATCTGCCACAATCAAGAACACAAAGATTTGCGTGCTTCGGTCTGAACTGACCTACGTCTACGGGTAACTAGAAGTTTATATTTCTGGAGAGGAACAAGGAATTACAATACATATGAATCTCTTATATAGAGATTGAAGAAAGAGAAAGAAGTAGAAAAAACAAGATCCGTGAATAATGGCCCCTGCCCCTTATCCTCTTATCCTGTAATCAGAAAAACTTTTCTAATGTCCACTTGATCAAGTGACTTCATACTCAACAAAACTTAACATAAAAACCAAAACAATATTCAATATAACATGTTGACAAAGTACAAACCTATAGAAATGTGTGATGGTTGGAGTGTTTTCCTCATGGCTACAAAATGCAATTTGATGACTACTTTTTAACTACAAAATTACTATATGATAATAGAAAAACTCAATGAACAGTTATCGAGGGTATTATGGGTACTTTACATTTTAACCCTTTAAATAAATCCAGATTAGAGAGATAGATTGAGACAGAGCGCATCTATACCACGGCAGAGACGGAGAGAGAGGAGCAGCGGAGATGGACGAGCCGGCCATCGTCTCTCATCGGCCACCCTCTTGGCCTTCGGTCAGACCGGTGGTGGGTTGTGGTGCTTAAGACGCGTGAATCGATGGTAGAAGGAGGTGGTAGACGAGGTTGGCAGTGATGCTGCGGTGGTTTTGGCGTGGGTAACGAGTCTAGAAGTCAGTGGTGGATGCGCATTCCACAGTCATAGTTTGCCGGAGATAATGTTATCGGTCGTCTGTGAAGGCGCCAGTGACAATTGCGGGTTCTAGGGTTCCGGCGAGTGTGCCCATGACCCTCATCGGACAATCTAGAGATAGAATTAGAGACTTGAAGGTGATCTTGAACAACCACAACCTCAGTGACATGAATTGACGAAGTCGGCTAGGTTCCACCGTTAATCTTCAGGGTTAGTTATGGGTGAGTGTTTTAACAAGTTATAAGCTTATTTCCTCCTTTCGTTCTTACAAATGTTATTCTTGAAAATGTGTGTTGTTTGTTGGTTCTGTCTTAAAAATAATTCAAGGGTTTTAAAGTTTGATTATTGTCCAGCCTTTTATAAATGTAATTTAAATAAAAAACAATCTATGAAAATCGATCGATTTTTAACCTTTTATGCTATTGTGTATGTTTATGTTAGAAAGAAAAGAGGAGAGCTTTTGATTTGTGATGGCTTGATGGAGTAGTGCAATGATACAAATTCCAAATAATGATTGTATCTTTTAAATTACGTTGTATATACATATTAGCTTTCTGATGTCATTTGGAACTGAAACTGAATAGAGGAAGTTCAGGGGTTGTTTTGTATCTTATTGAATTTCGAGCTTGGAAATTAGAAAGTAAAAAAAATCATTGAAAACTGTGTTAATTGACATGTTTAATTTGGTCGGTTTATTGTACTCAGAGTTACAAAACGTATATGGACGTTCAAAAGGACAGCATCCATTTTATGGAGCAAATGCTGGCGCCGCTGGTGATGGTATGATTGATTACTGTTGTAGGTGCAGCCGCCACTTTCTACCCGTATCTGAACTTGGCGGAAGGTGGTCACGGAAGCTACGCTACTGGTCGGAGATATGGTGTGTAACCACGCCATCTCTACCAGTATTATTCCGCGAACTCTTCCGTGGGGTACGCACAGTAATATGGTACCCCCAATCTCTCTTGCAGCTACTCCTCCATTGCAACGAGTAGGTTTAATTTTCATTATAATTAGCAAGTTTTTTATCTTTTCTTACAACAACTCAACTAACCCTTTTGACAGATGGAAGTGGGTACATAACCATGGATGACCATCAACAAGCTAGCATAGATGGTCTGCAAGATACTCAACTTGCTGAAATGCTCAAAGAAGTTGATCAAGATAATGTTATTTTTCAATTCTTCTTTTGGTGTTAATCATGTACGGCTTCTTAAACCGTTTTTTTAGTAGTGAAAGTTGGAAGTATAAAAAAGGAATAGGGCAATGATTGGATAAAAATAGGTTTGAATCACGAGTAAAAGGAAGGGGCTTTTTTATTCGTGGGTGGGCACCACAAGTTCTCAACCTATTGTACCGAGCCATGGGTATTTTGTTGACATATGATTTGAGTTGCTAAATAGTTGTATTGATTCTTTGAATTGCAGAGCTATAAGATCATTGGTTCACATAGTGGTGTTAAAATATATAGGTTGACAAAATCACAACTCAGGGGGCTTGAAGGTTGCTATAAGCACTCTTTTTATAGAAGATAGTCATAGGTATGTATTAGGTTTGGTGTACCCTTGAAACAGAATAATTCTGATGTACACTTGCAATGGTTTTGTCTATAAGATGGTATTTAATAACCATGCACTTGCTGTTAATTGGCATATCATCTTTATTGATGTGAATTACCTTTGAGTTTGACCAAGTTACTTCAATTTCTCTCATGGGTTGCTTCCATTTTTGCAGCAATGAGTTGTTTTTTTTAAGTTAGATGGATGGCATAGGTGGTTCCGTTATGGGTTCACGATTGGAGGTATGTATTCATCGCACAAGGGGTTCCGGTGGTTCGAGTCATGTGGCGACTTAGGTATGTGTATTCCATTTTTTTTACCAATGGTGTGTTAGGGTTTTAGAATTATTTCTTCCATATCCCACTGCAGATGCTTGGTTGTTGTTCCTTTCTTCATTTACGATTGCGAAATTTTTGATATGTTGGTGAGTTTTTGTGATGTTGAGAGTTTTGTGATGACATTGTGGGGAAAGTAAGGTTTTCCGAGATTTATGTTGGGATGCTTGGGAAAGTTACAGAGAGGGTGGATCATACGTTTATGACTTTATGATATAACTTTTATTTTACACATATTTTCTTACTTTATAAGGCTACAAATACAAGCTCCTATGACAACCAAATTACAAAGGCAAACCAAAAGATGATACGTATATAATATATGTAATTGTATAAGTACTAAGTTATATAAATTTATTGTAGGGGCGACTAGATTCTTCTGTCCGATTCTCTCAACTAGAAAGGTAATTTCATTAATTTCTGTTTCTAATTAGGTTCATGTAATTTTGATTGGAAAAAAGCTTAGCTTCTTAGTTACAGTAACTACATAAGAGGCCTAAATTTGTAGTCATTGGTCATGCTTATCATGCATTTTGATTAATTTTCAGGTTTGGTTATTGAAGTTTGTTTAAAGATGGTTTGGATAGTGAAATCAAATTTCATGTTGAAGTAGTGCTAAAGAGGAAGAATTTCAACTAATTTATGTGAAATAGGTTAAACTGATGTATTGGTTGTAGTTCATTGGTAAAAGTGTCATATCTAAACGTGTTTGCTATGGTGAAAGAAGCTTCAAAAGAATTATAGGTTTATGTGATGTTGTAGAATGCATCGAACAAGATGCCATAAGCCATTTTTAAACTGATGTCAACATTAATGCTCAATTTGTTGCAACCTTTTTACCATCTTTGTTATTTTTTCTCTAGCATGTTTAGAGAACAATACAATTTTTTCGCGCCGCAACGCGCGCGTGCTTAAATACTAGTTAATACAATTTATCATGAGTTCTTTAAAGTTTTTAAAAAATCGAGTTAGCCAATTATGTTTACCTTTTTTAATTAATGTTTCAATATAAATTCTTATTGAAAACCGAGTTGTATTAAAAATGAGCATTATTGGTTTTGTAATATACACTGAGTGTCCGTACTATTGATGAACCGATACTGGCAAAACAACATCGACGGTGATACCATTACCAAATGATGCTTTGGTTGATTCTCGTATTCCGTCTCCCTTTTACACGTGTTATAGTGTCCACATTCTACATGGTTAAAGAAAGCCCGTATGCATTTGATGAAAATATTATCATACCTTTTTTGTGTTAGAGGACCCCAGCCACCTGTGCGGTAACATTGTTGCCAGTCCGGCGGGTATGATTTGTGGGTGTTGTTTACCGATGAGGTTTGTTGATTTTTTGGTGTTTATGGGGAAAATCAAATACAAGGCTTGGGGAAAATCAAATACAAGACTTTGGGGTTTTGGGGGAAGCAGGTTTGTTGGTGCTGGAGATTTTTATGTATTTTAACTGTTTTCTATTTTTATGGTTTTATTTTTTTAATTGATGTTTTTATTTTTCGAATAGCCTTTATTTAACTGTTTTCTATTATCATAAAAAAAAGAAGAGGGTCGCCTTATAACTATGGATGTGTGTGGCTTCTTAATTTAATGAATAAATACATAATTTCCAGTACAAAAATGCATAGTGTAATATAAGTTTAAACCATGTTTCCATTCTAGAGATGCATTTTGAAGACCTGGACAATAATTACGTGCATAATGGTTTTTTTTTTTTTTTCATTTGCCTATTATTACACTTTTTATGCAATTTTATTGTACATTTCATAGGCCTTGTACGTGTTATGGTCACTTGCACACTGCTCGTCTATAATGTAGGGGGGCATATAGAATGTGCGGCATGTTTCACCCGTGTTCTCGTCGTTGCAACATCAAGTGTTCATCCTTAGTTAGGTTGGGAAGCCTTTGTTCCTTCTTTGTCCATTCTTCTCTTGTGGTTTCGTCACCTTGACGGGTCTAGAAAGCCGTGTTACCGCATGGTGTGGCGTGTTGTTCCCGCTAGGCACCTTCATGCCGCTTAGGCACCTCGTTGGTATAAGAGATGGTCTTAACAAATTTATGCGAAATAACTTCTTTTTCCATCTTCAGTGTGCTATTATTGAGATGGTCTTAACATATTTGTGCAAAATAATTTCTTTTTTCAACTTGAGTGTGCTATTACGGCGTTTCTATATACAAATTTATTGTACATATATTTGTCAACATGTTTGTTTCCTATTTGTTGATTCAGTTCACCCACACTGCATTCTACACGTGTTCTATTGTCTACAGGGTTACAAAAAAGGCCCACATGAATTAAAATAGGCTCAAACTATCCCAAAAAGTGTTTTTCCCCCTATATGCACACCCTGCAGTGTCGAGCTGTGGGCAAAGTGTAGGATCGTTTGTACGACCAAAACGAGTCGTTCAGAAAAGTTCTAATCAATACGAGAGGCGGAAACAAACGTATCGACTTTGAATCAACATGATTTACACACAGAATCACTTTAAATGTCTTGTATATTGATTTGACACGGTTACACATCAAATGACATGTCAGCAGCACTTCGGCTCTGGAATTTGGAACTGTTACAAACGAAATGAAGGCTCAGGTATTTATAGGAAAGCCATTTCGCATGGAATGGACATCATCCATTTCGTGCGAAATGGACAATGTTCATTTCGTACGAAATGGACTAGCCATTTCGTGCGAAATGAGCTTTCTCCATACAAAACCTATTTTCTCATATACTGAGCTCCATTCTATCCTATCTAGACATACGACTCGATACAAGACGAAGTCTACCGACATATGCACCAACAGACTCCCCCTTGGATGTCGACGAGTCTTCAGTATAAGTCTTCAGTTTGTCAAGTCTTCAATCTTGATCAGTCTTCATGCTCTCTTCCAAAGTATCTGACAGTGTAAGCTTCCTTCAATCTTTTCTCTTCTTTTATCAATAGCTAATCTCCCCCTTGAATGTTGATCTACTCTTCAATCTCCTCTTTTTCTCGTTCTTCTCATAAACTCAATCCTGGCTCTATTTTAACAAACTTTCAGGATCAGAAACTGGCTCTTGCATCTTCAGATTCCCCTTTGCTAGCAGACTTCCCCTTAAATTGTTTCGGGATCACAATCTGTCATAGCTCTCGTTCTAAGACTGAAACCTGGCTCTATCATTGCTCAGGCCTAGAATTTGGGATCTTCTCAAGAGTCGTAACCTGGCTGCTTCTGCCTGCACAAACTCTACCCAACAGTAAATTCTACAATTTTTTAAATATTTAACAAATTTAGAATTTCTACCTACCACTTGACAACATAACATTCAATCATCAACAATAATTAAATCAAGTTCAAATTAATGACCTTGATTAACCACTCCTAGGATTATAGACACAACAAATCAATACAAACATTTTTCATTTTTCACTTTTCAAAACAATTACCCAACCAGTTGTTCATTATGTTTAGCACTCGGAATTTTGAAAATCAGCTTTCCAACATCAGTTGTCGAAAATCTTTTTGTATTTTCAAAAAATTTAAGCTAAAATCACTTGTAGGAATAGAATTGAAATGCAGTAAAGAAATATTTACAGACACTATTTTTGTGAGTTTGTGTAAGAGGATCATATCAGTTTTTGAGACCAATCACTAGCACCGTTGAGCTTTAAACACTTTAAGTTCTAAACGATTAACTTAGATTGTCAGTATACTGATCCACTTAAATTTTCACACAAAGTTCAATTGTTTCGAGATACGAGATTAGTGTTTTAAGCACTTAAACTTATTCGCGTGTCCCACCTCAGAATATACTCCCGTATCCAGACTCATATATTCAGTCTTACAGGTGAATGTACACTAATGATATCTGTAATGGGTTAAATGCGAGACCATGAGAGCTCAGGCTATTGCTTCCTCAAAATCAAAGAGATGATGGTTCGACTTTAGGTGGGTCCACCTTGGGGATCTTCTTTTCAACAGCACATGATTAGCATTTTTCAATGTTTCATCATTTTTTATGCTGAGTGTGGGCATTAAGAATAGAGCAATGCAAAGTATTATACGAGGACTAGGCTATTGCTCCCGCAAAATCAGAAGTCCAGGTATAATACCCCAGATATCACCACGCACAAAGACCTAGTATGTCAGTAATAGAAAGCCCTTCAAACAAGATTTCGGGAGTTACCCATATATCCGAGAGATGTTCCCCACGAGATAAGTAAGCAATAATATTTAGGTTTATATCTCGAAAACAATCTACTAAGCGTGCGAAAACCTACTGGCATATCATCAGTGACACCGTTTATCACATTATAACTTTCCATTTCCTTAGCGTACTGTGATAGTCTAACTGATGTACTATCATTTCCTCTTTTTCACAACAAAACTCATTTTTTATTTTTCGATGTTTTTGGCTTTCAAATTTTATCATGTTTTTGACTTTTTCAAATTTTCAAAATTTCTAAATTTTTTACTCCCCCTAAAATCAAAAATATGTTTCAATTTTCGATTTTACGGGAAAATTTGAAAGTAACAGCAATAAACTGTACAAAGTAAAATGACAAACTGATGTGAATTGCCTCAATTCGCCATCCACTTAGCATAAACAATCAGAACTCCCCCTGTCAACAAACTATTTTCTCATTGTGATTTCAAAACACTTAAGTTTGTTTTAATCAAATGGTTTTTTCGGAAAATTAGTTTTGTTGGGGTGTCATCACATTGTTCTTTTTCAATCACTTGTACAATTTAACACTTGTAGACTTTTCACAAAAACATTTTCAAGAATGATGTCGATTCCTGCTCCACGATTACCAACTTGGGAGCTCCGGCAAGTCAGGATTTTAAGTAGAAAACACTGTCACCCAAGCCAGACCAGTCTTGGGTGATTGTGAGTCATCTTCAACCCACCATCTTTTTTATTTATAAAATTCTATTGCGCCCTTTACTTTCCCGTCAACCATCTTCCCAAAAATATATTTTACTTTTCGATTAAAAGCTTTTTCAGCATCAAATTCTTCTTTACCAGAGAAGAATTGATCTGAAATTTCAACCTTACCAACTTTCAACTTCAAGTTTTCTTTTGACAATGGCGGAAAGTTTTCATCGTTCATTTCTGGAACGGAATTCTTCATTTTTCTCAACAAATGACTCCTCTGAATTTGACGAGTCAGATTCATTGTCAGAACTACTCTCAGATTTAACAACCCATTTCTGTTTGTTTAAATCGACTCTTCTTTTGTAAAAACGTTTCGAACTTTCACCAACTTCGAAAGTCGAATCTTTGAACTTTTGAAAACTTTCTGTGGTTGTTTCTTTTCATCAACACAATTATTTTTCAACTTTGAGTTAAAATAAACTCCCTGTTTTGAGTTGTTGGACGTTGGGCAATTCCAAGCGATGTGTCCAACTTCTTGACATTTGAAACAAGTTCTTCTATCAAATCTTGGTGCAGATTTTTTCAAAACATTGTTTTTCTTTTCTGCAAAAAACTCTTGATTTGACTGTTTCTTGAACAGTTTCTCCTTCTGTTCCTCTGAACTTGTACCTGAAACAAATTTGGTTTTTGGTTTATAATTTTTCTCATTTTTATAATTTTCAGGTAGAATAAAACCTAACCCTTTCTTTTTGAAATTACTGTTATGGTTTGGTTTCGTTTAAAAACCAGAACCAGAACTGTAACCATTTTTCTTGTTCAATCTTTGTTGAACACTTGAAGTGTACTTTTTATGTTTTTCTTTAAGATTTACATCTTTTATTTCAGAAATATTAATTTCTGTTAATTTGAAAACCTTGTTGATCATTTCAGTTTTGACACTTCTTATTGGAAATTCTTCATCAGAATATAATTTGTCCGAATCATTCAAAGTATATGCCACTTTGATTGGTTCATCATTCAAATTATTTTTTGATAATAGAAATTCTTTATTGTAAACTCGTTTGACCGGTGAACTCGGACTCTTGTCTGATGAACTCGAACTTTCAGATTTAGACTCCGACTTTGACTCTTCATCCATATCCAACACCTGATCGACCACTTTCTTTAGTAATTCAGACTCATGATCAGTGTCAGACGCTGTGAATGTGACGTCAATGTTGTCTGGTTACTCATCAATGGTTTCAGACTTTAACTTTATGTTGACTGCCTTTTTTAAACGTTCCTCATTTGGTTTTCTGGGAGAATAACTTTCCCAGATCGGAGGCGGACACTTGTTATATTTGACACTTTGTTTCTTACTAGTATCCTTATCTTCCGTCTTTTTATCTTGAAAAGCTTCAAGACCTGCAACAGTAGGATAAACTCTATCAATCAAATAATCACAAGCTGTATAACTCAGCAACAATCGTCTGATTCTCTCATTTTCAATCTTTTCGAGTTCCAAATCCTGCTTCAGCTTTGCACAATCTTCAATATACTCATTGATGACCTTCTGGTTTCTCATTAATGTTGAACTCATCATTGTTTGAGCAGCTCCCATTTCTAGGTTTGTTTTGTTCAAATTATCAACCGTTCTGTTCAGCACATCATACGACTCTTTCACATACTTAACATCAAACAACAATTTTTCTTTCAACTCTTCTAGCTCACTATACTTCTTGTCTTTTTCTTCACAATGTTTGCAAGATTCCAAACATTTTAGACAAGGTTTCATGACTTCAACAATCTTCTCAACCTCAACAATCTTCTCAACTTCGACGTTTTTTTCAACTTCGACAATTTTCTCAACTTCGATGATCTTTTCAACTATTTTCTCAATTACCTTTTCAGTCTTCATTGGTTCTTCATCGAATTCTACTTCTGCTTCCCACCCTTCAACTTCAACCTTTTCCGTCGAATTTTCTTCAACTTCTGCTTTCTCAGCTTCCATTTTTGCCTTTTCTTCAGCAATCCTTATTGCTTTCAATTCTTCCAATTCTTTCTTCAATCGAGCAGTCTTTTTCTCTTTCAACATCTCGATTTTATCTGCAAAAAACAAATTAAAACTATATGTATCCAGACCTTTTCTAGCTTTATTGATATACTCTTCTTCGTCATCGGTGTCTGCATCACATCCTAATTCCTTAAAAATCGATGTTCTTTTCGGCTTAGATTTGACTGACTCTTCTTCCAAAATTTGAGCAACAAAAGCTGATTTTTCTAAGTATTCTTTATCTAGAATGTATTTATCCCAGCTAAATCCCTCTGCCAATCTTTCATCATCTTGATTTACAAGATAAGCTTCCTTCTTTCCATCTTCAATAGCACGAGATGATGACGATTGTTGAGCAACCTGATGATAAATTGATTTTCGATGATAATCGTTGTTTCCAAACGGATCTTGTCTTCCAGTTGCTTCTCTGTTTGTGCATTCTCGTTTAAAATGTCCCTTTTCTCGGCAACGAAAACAAGTAACCTCTGATTTGTCAAACCTTAACGGAGATGTAGCAACATCACGAAGATCATCTCTACCGGTGATTTGTGTAAATTTTTCTGCTCTTCTTACAGCACTTGCTAAACACCACTTGATGTCCATCAACTCAAGTTCTTCAGCATCAATTTGGTTATAATCCTCTTTGGTGAGCATCAGATTTCCAATTCGTCCAGCAACTAAGCTTTCATACGACTCTAACAAAGTAACAAGTGATGCCATGTGTTGCTTAGCTATTTCTGGAGAGAGATTTTGACCATTTTGTATATTCAATGTAACATTGCATTGCATTGCAGATTTGTTGAATTCTGTTGTCGAGAACTTGGTGTTGAGAAATTTGGATCAAAACTTGAATAAGATAAAGAGAATCCACCACTCTGAGTTGTTGCGCTAACATTTGTTCGGGAAGAACTATCAGCACTGAAAGCAGTTTTAATCTTCGGACTCTGAGTAGTCTCAAATTTGCTTCCTCTATAATATAGACTAACATCTTGATGAGCATTTGGATTTTTCATAATAGTAGTTTTCTGAACATCCAATTCATGTTCTTCAATCTTCTGAATGAACTTACTCAAATTCATACTTTCAGATTTTCTAATATGCTTCAAAATCAACAAATATGTTCCCCATTTATTCTATTTATTCTGCGGTAATGCATCGGCTAGCTTATCAACCCATTCATCGTCGTCTTTCTTGATTTCAAACCTTCCCATTTCCTGAACAAGATGACAATATCTATTGATAGTCGTTTTTGTTGTTTCACCTTCAAAAGTTGTAAACATATCAAATGATTTCTTTAGTAATGCACATTTATTTTTAATCATATCAGCACTTCCTTTAAACTTGTTAAGCAACGCCAACCAAATTGATCTAGCAGTTTCATCATGTTGAAGCAAAACAAAAATATCTTCTTTTATCGCTTGTTGGAGAATGCTAATCATCATTTTTTCACTGGTGTACTTTAATCTCTCATCTGCTGAATAGTTACTGAAAGATTTTTCATTTCCACGTTCATCTTTCGGTTTTTTGTAATCTTTGTCTAACGCACACCATGCATCAAACTTATAAGCTTGCACCAGTTTTCAAAACCATTTTTCCATCCTTTAAAATCTTCAATGTACATAAGCTTTGGCGGTTTTTGGTAAGTTCCTGTCTCATTCTCACTATAAACAGTTTCAGCAATTGTAGCTGGAGTAACCAGATCAATAGCAAAAGCATTGTAAAACTCTTCTTCCATGTTTCAGTAAAATGTTTCACAAAATCACAAGATTCAAACGAAATGAGTTTTCAAACGGATTGAGCTTAGTGCGAAATGTCTTTGGTGCGAAAGGAACTTGAAGCGAAATGACCTTTTGGTGCGAAATGACCCTTTTCAAACGAAAGAGCACTTTTCACGCGAAATGGGATACCAAATCGTGCGAAATGAAGATTCTTGGTGGACCTTTCAAACGAAAGGGAGCTTTCAAGCGAAATAGCAACTTTCAAGCGGAATGGGTCCAATCCGTGCGAAATGAAGGTCTCAAGATGCAATTTCGTGCGAAATGGGATTCACAAGGTTCAATTCGTGAGAAATGAGGTTCTGAATCACACGAAATGGGCTATTTCATACGAAATGCTGCTGATGTCACACAATCGAGTGGATTTTTTACAAATTGATCAAGATTTAGGCCGATTTTAAGTCTGATTCTTTCAAGGATTGTTTAAAACTGTGTTTCGAACGCTATATGTGAAATTCAATCCATTTTAACCGTAAAATCTTGTTAATTTTGAAAAAGAAGGTGTAGAAGTCAGAAATTTTGGTGAAATCGAGCTGATTTGGTAAGAACTCTTCCTCCTGAGCTCTGATACCACTTGTAGGATCGTTTGCACGACCAAAACGAGTCGTTCAGAAGAGTTCTAATCAATACGAGAGGCGGAAACAAACGTATCGACTTTGAATCAGCTTGATTTACACACAGAATCACTTTAAATGTCTTGTATATTGATTTGACACGGTTACAGATCAAACGACACGTCAGCAGCACTTCGGCTCTTGAATCCGGAACTATTACAAACAAAATGAAAGCTCAGGTATTTATAGGAAAGCCATTTCGCATGGAATGGACATCATCCATTTCGTGCGAAATGGACAATGTTCATTTCGTACGAAATGGACTAGCCATTTCGTGCGAAATGAGCTTTCTCCATAGAAAACCTATTTTCTCGTATACTGAGCTCCATTCTATCCTATCTAGACATACGACTCGATACAAGACGAAGCCGACATACATATGCACCAAAAGAAAGCGTGGCATTTTGGTCCGGTCAAACAGGCAAAGACTGACGGGTGTCTGACGGGTCTGTTGACCGGGCCAAAGCTCGGCGTTTTGGTCCGGTCAACAGACCCGTCAGTCTTTGTCTGGTTGACCGGACCAAAACGCCACGCTTTGGCCATAGGTCGACACTGCAGGGTGTGCATATAAGACAAAAAATCACTTTTTGGTGTGCATATAGACACATTGGTGTGCCAATAGGTACACCCTTTAAATAATATAGTGTCGCTACACGTGCTCTATTGTCAACAAAATTTGCACCAGAGCGTCGAGAAACAAAATTAAAGACACATGCGTATTTAACTTTTTCTAAAAAATGTAACAAACATAAGTTATTAGAGAAAAATTAAATTAAATGATAATTAAATATGTTAAACACATAAATCATTTAAAACATAACGGTTAGAAATGAAACTCATAAAACATAACTATGTATATGTATAGATGAAAAAAATTATATTCACTACCAAGAGCACCATATTTTCTTAAGGAGGATTTTATTGTAATAGTGGACCACATGGTATGAGATGGTAAGAAAAAAGAAAAAAAGAAAAAAAAAGGTTTAGCAGGGATTGAACTTGTGTTGATTGTTTCAATGGAATGAAGAGAAACCACTACACCACCAACATTTTTGTGTAAAAGATTGAAATTTATTATATATACAACATGAAAAAATATAAAAATTAAGCACTATTCATGACGCTTCACCAACCATATATATATATATATATAATGGTTTAACTAAGTCAAAATTAAGTGTCGCTAACTGTTACTAATGAAAAAGTTTTCTGGTATAAAGTTACAGGTAGTTTAGTATCAAATTAAAACCCAAAAATAACTCTGTGAGCAAAGACCAGGGGTGAACCCACCCTTTGTCTAAGGTGGCCGGCCGCACCCCTTAAAAAAAAATTAGTGTATGTTTTAGCCAAAAACCCCGACCGCACCCTTTAAAAATATGGTTGAACACCTTATCCGTACTCCCAGCAAAAAAAATTATTGGGCCCGTCACTGGTAAAGACACTTGTTAAGGTATCGTAATGACTTTATTTTTCTAGTACAAGATATATATTTCATCTTCTAGTGTGGACACTTTAATTTCTATGCACGACTATTGCCTTATTTTAATATATAGAGAATTGAGCCGAATTTGAATTGTTGATCAAAATTTCAAACATTGTCGGTGTTGGCAGAGTTAGTTTGTTGGCAATCTAATTAAAATCGCACTCCATTATTATGATTAGATCAATAGAGTAACCTTAAGCTTACACTTGGTGAAGATCAATAATGTAAAAACCAACTTCCAACTACCCAGTTCCAAACCGACCCCGCTCCTTTAATTCGTTCGTACATAAACACCCCTATAAATTGTAACCTTGGACAACATTTTCTAGCACCAACAACCTTACATACATACACAACAAAGAAACTGTTTCCTACATTTTCAACTAGTGTTCCTAAAAATGGCAAAGATAGCAATGATGGTTTTTTGTGTAGTGGTGACTTGCATGGTGGTGGCTGCACCCTATGCCGAGGCTCTTAGCTGCGGTCAGGTATCCAGCAGCTTAGCACCGTGCATTCCCTACCTAACCAAAGGTGGTGCTGTGCCACCGGCATGCTGCAGTGGGGTAAAATCACTCAATAGCGCTGCAAAAACAACCCCTGATCGCCAGACTGCATGTGGTTGCTTAAAGAGTGCTTACTCTTCCATCTCCGGCATCAATGCAGGCAATGCGGCCAGCCTCCCGGGCAAGTGTGGTGTCAGCATCCCTTACAAGATCAGCCCAGGCACTGATTGCTCCAAGTATGTTCAAACTTTAAATATTATGTGTTTCTATTTAAACTTCTTTTTATTTGGATCATATATTGAGTGCACATCTACTTGTTTATATCTTACCTATTGTGATTTTCTTTTTCGTTTTTGTCTTTTTGTAGGGTGCAGTGAGGAACATATGCCATGTCTTGGAAGTTTAGTGAGACAAATAATATATCTATAATATAAATATGGAACACTGTTTTGTTCGAAGATAACATATATGGCTGTGTATGTATCTTTGCTTTGTAATGCCTTTGGCTTCAAATAGTGATCTTATTATAAACCTTCCTTTTCACGTAATCCTTTTTTATATCTCAACAACTGGCCTGCAAATCAACTGCAGGTGTACAGTTCCAAATCCATATGCTATTAATGATCTAATACTCAAAAGAACATGAGTGAATATTTAAGATGAAAATGCAGTGTTACGGGCTTAAGGCAATTGACCATACCAGATCTTACTGTAGCATAAATAAAACTGTTAAAGGCAAACACGAACAACAAACTATAAATTATGTATCTACTCACTTCCACTCACGAAACTGACCGACACCTATCGGCACGTTGTGATTTTCCAATTAACTCCCTCCTGCCCGGTAAAAAATGCTCTCTAAAAGTTGAAGGGGCTCTCCGCCATTGCCGTCCTTTTCTCAGGTCTTGTATAACAGCCGGTGATTGTTCTGTGGAGTCTTTTCCGTCGGAACATAACGAGATTTGTTAGCAGCTCTCTGAGAGGTTTCGGTCTGTGGCAGTTAGATCTCCGCCCTCCCGTGTTTCGCCGGTGTCTCCCCCCCTGGTCAGCCCTTGTCGGATTAACAGGTCTGACCCGGTCGCGTCTATCTTTATAGCTCAGCTAGACTGGATCGAATCCTGTTAACCTATCTAAGTGCTGGTTCCCGATGGGTCGTGGAGGCAGGAAAGGTCAAGTTTTCAGGCCTCTTCATAAGGATAACAGCTGGTTTTCTGTCCTCAGCAAGAAGGATGCTAGAAAGGAGAAGATTCTCACCAACAGGGAACGGAGACTTAGAGACTCCACTTCTTTTTTCCTCTCTAACCTCCCAGACTCGTGTTCCAGGGAGAAGCTTTGGCAGGCTTTCGACTTCGTGGAGAACCTGGAGGATGTGTTCGTGCCCACCAAGAAGGACCGAGCCGGTAACAAGTTCGCTTTTATTAAACTCTCCAATGTCCTAACCCCGGAAGAATGGATCCCTCAGCTCCAAGGAGTCCGTATTGACGGTGCGGTGATAGGGGTTAGCTTGGCTAAGTTTGATAGATTTGGTTCCAAGATAGTGCATAATAAGGGTTGTGAAAAAGCGTCCGTGTTCTCTAGACTTAAACCGTCGGCCACTGCTCCTGAGCTGGTCAAAACCCAGAATCCCAATCCTGGTGTTTGGGTGCCCAAGAAAACGTACAGTGAAGCAGTTAATAATAACGTTATTCCATCCTCGGTAGTGAAGATTGATCTCCCTCCGTTGGTTTCGGACACTAAGAAGAGATGGGAGTATAAGTCCTTGATTGGCGAAACGAAGGACATTGATATCCTCAATGATCTTAAAACCCTCCTCTCCGGTATCATGGATGATGGTCTGGAACTCAGATATTTGGGTGGGTTAAAAGTCTTGGTGTGCTTCGAATCTCCTTCGCTGGCAGAAGAGTTTCATAACGACAAAGTCGAAGATTGGGAGAAGTGGTTCTCGAGGCTGTATATGTGGGAAGGGATTCCTCCGGTCTTCGAAAGAGTGGCCTGGATTAAAGTTACGGGTGTTCCGCTCACCTTGTGGGATAGGCATGTTTTTAACAAAATCGGGGAAAGATGTGGTAGATTATTGGTCCAGTCGGAGGTTGAGGCTTCGGATGGCAACATGGCGGAGGATAGGATGGCCATTTTAGTTAATTCGGGTAAGAAAGTTTCAGTGGAGGTCCTGCTACACTGGAATGAGCACATTATCAGGGCGTGGGTCGAAGAAATCCCGGGTCAATGGGTGCCGAACTTCCTCTCCTCCTCGGCTACGGAGGAACATCCGATTGTTTCTTCTAGTTATTCGGATTCGGTATTAGGATCCGACTCTCCGGCGATGTCATCCCACTTTGGGAAAACTCCATCGCCGATTGCCGGGAAATCGAATAGTCGCTTAGAGGGAAACCCAAACGTCTGCATGGGGAATCAAATCCCTGGTTCTCCCTCCAAGAATTCTGCATGCATGCATGTTATGGGAAACAGTAATTCGCCGCCTGTTTTTCATGATGAGGAGAGAGAAAATGGGGAACCTATTGGGGACCCCAATACAGACCATGTCTTTATTCAGGAGAAGATTGGGCCTGTTGGGGCTTCAGATAGGCCCAGCTACATTACATCACGTTCCAAAAAAGTGTTAAGACATATTAAGTCGGCCCATGGTGTCAATATTCCAGATCTAAACCAGCAGGTGGGAAATGAGGAGAACTCAGATCCGTTCAATTTGGAGGAAATACTCAGGATGGAAAATGAGGGGGTCAGGGCTTTCACGGACATCCCAGATAATAATTCGGTTGAGCAAGTAGTTCCATCGGAAGTTGTTCTTGGTGAACAGCCGGACCCGCTTCCGGAGGCTGATTTGGTTCGTACTTTGGTGGAAGAAGAGGCGGCGCATACTATGGAACTCGGAGATCGTTTGGGCATACAAGTCGAGGGCTTCAGCAATCACGTGAAGAATTTGATTTGTGGGGAAATGGATGCTAGCAGGTATCAATGAATTATATTTCAGCGAATCTCAATGGAGTGTCGGATAGTCGGAAAGGTCCGTGAATTCGTGACCTTAAACGGCAGGTCAAAGCGGATTTTTTGGGTATTCAGGAGTCTCATAAAGCTGGTATGACGGAAATCGAGGTTCGGCGGTTTTGGGATATGACACCGATGAGCTTTGTCTCGGTGGATTCGGTAGGGAGGTCCGGGGGTTTAATTTCAGTCTGGGACCCTAATGTGCTGCAGGTGGACCAAGTTATAAAAAACCCCAAGTTCTTGCTGGTGTCTGGTTTGCTGGGTGGTGGGGTAGGTAGAATCAATGTCATCAACCTTCATGCCCCAAATGATCCTAGCAGTAGAAATTCGGTTTGGAGTGAGCTGGGTTCGATTCTGAATCAGTTGGAAGGAGCTAGTATCCTTCTCGGAGACTTCAATGAAGTTAGATCGGAGGATGAACGGGTTAACTCTACGTTTGATCGTGGGTCCTCCGATGCGTTCAATGG
Organism: Helianthus tuberosus; assembly: GCA_030545235.1. Taxonomy (NCBI): domain Eukaryota; kingdom Viridiplantae; phylum Streptophyta; class Magnoliopsida; order Asterales; family Asteraceae; genus Helianthus; species Helianthus tuberosus. The sequence goes on from CM060427.1 coordinate 121,674,586, forward strand.
GTTTATCTCTAGAGCAGGCTTGTTGGAATTTTCTTCCATCAGGGGTAAGTTTACTTATTTCTCGGGTCACTCGGAAGTTAAAATGAGTAAGCTTGACCGCTTTCTAGTCAACGATTCGTTTGTTTGTTTCTGGCCGAATGCTACGGTAGAGGTCCACAGAAAAGGCCTGTCGGATCACTGCCCAATCTCGTTATCTTGTTCGGGTGTGGATTTTGGGCCCATTCCGTTTAAATTCTTCAATTCTTGGGCGGGAGACAGTAACTTGGCTGCCATTGTTGAGTCGGTCTTTCAATCGGAGGGTGCCTTGCAATTGGATGGGGTCTTCGTGACTCCCCCGGATGCGGTGTTACTAAGGATCCTTAAAACTGTTAAAGCCAAGATAAAGTTATGGAGGAAAAGGGTGATAGCCGAAAAAAATAAGGACCTTAATGATTGGGAGCGTTCCATGGAGATTCTAGACGAGAAAGCTGCTGTTTCTCGTCTCTCGAATGATGAGATAAAGACCAGAGCAGAGCTGCGTTTTAAGGTGGATAAGTACCGGTCGAACTTAGCTAAGGATGCCCAGCAGAAAGCTAGAGTCAATTGGGCGAAGTACGGTGACGAGAACAGTGTATTTTTTCACAGGGCAATCGCGATTAACTCTTCGAGAAATAGGATCAATGGGCTGTATTTTGATGGTATATTGATCTCTGACCCTCCGATTCTGAAAGAGAAGATAATGAGTTGGTTTAAAAAACAATTCTCCGAACCAATCAGACGCAGACCGGACTTTGACAGGCATGGCCTGCCCGTTCTTTCGGAGGTTCAAAAGGCCAGCCTTTGTGTAAGATTCTCTGAAGGTGAAATTCATGTTGCTGTCAAGGAATGCGATGGTGAGAAGGCCCCTGGCCCAGATGGCTTCACCTTAAAATTCTTTAAGGTTTTTTGGGCTAGGTTCAAACCTCTGTTTATGAACTTTTTTAATGATTTTTATAATAAAGGGGAGTTAAGTGGAGGTTGTAACTCATCTTTCATAGCTCTTATTCCCAAGCTGAAAGACCCGCAGGAGTTAGTGAATTTTCGCCCGATTTCCTTGGTGGGATCCATATACAAGATTCTTGCAAAGGTTTTGGCGAACAGGTTAAAACCGATTGTAAACGATATTACGGCTCCCACCCAATCGGCCTTTGTGGGAGGCCGAAACATTCTAGATGGTCCTCTAATGTTAAACGAGATTGTGGCTTGGGCTAAGAAATCGAACCGGAAGTTGCTTATCTTTAAAGTGGATTTTCAAAAGGCGTACGATTCCATAAATTGGAAGTTCCTCTTGGGTATGCTAAACAAAATGGAGTTCCCGTCGACTTGGATTAAGTGGATTAAGGGCTGTCTCGGGAATGCGTGGGGATCTATTCTAGTTAACGGCTCGCCAACCAAACAATTCAAATTTAAGAGGGGTCTAAGGCAAGGTGACCCCCTGTCCCCCTTTCTCTTTGTTATTGCTTCAGAAATCATCAATATGTGGATGAAGAGGGCCTGCGATCTTGGCCTTTTTGAGGGTTGTCAGCTTCCTAATAATGGTCCGCTCATCTCGCATTTCTGCTATGCCGACGATGTTATTTTTATCGGTGAGTGGTCTAATCTAAATATTTCAGCTCTAAATCGGATGCTAAGATGGCTCCATCTCGTCACCGGATTAAAAGTGAACCGCCAAAAAAGTAAGCTTCTTGGGATTGGTGTCTCCGAAGATGAAATAGGGGAGTTTGCGGCGTTGGCTGGTTGTGGCGTTGGTTCGTTTCCGTTTTCTTATTTGGGGATTCCGGTGGGCGTTAATATGAAAAGGGCTAGATATTGGCAACCGGTAATTGATAAATTTTCTAGTGTCCTCTCCAAATGGAAAGCTAGACATCTATCCTTCGCCGGAAGATTGACCTTAGCGAAGTCGGTTCTCGGTAGTCTCCCATCCTACTTCCTTTCTTTGTTCGCGGCTCCGAAATGCGTCTTAAATAAACTCGAAAAAATAAGGAGAGATTTCGTGTGGGGCAAATCTGTTTCGGGTAACAAAATGAGATGGTTACGATGGGATTTCATCATTAAATCAAAGAAAGCGAGAGGTATGGGTCTTGGTGGGATTCATACATTTAACAAGGCTATGCTTGCTAAGTGGTGGTGGAGACTTAAAGATAATCCGAATCAGATGTGGGCCAAAGTTATTCGTTCGATTCATGCTGTCAATTCTGGTAATAACAACCTTTTCCTCCCTATAAAAAAGTCGATTGCAGGGGCGTGGAAGGATATTTATTCAGTGGAAAAGGATTTCGCCAAAGTGGGCATAGTAATTCAAAACAAGCTGATTCAAAATGGGGAAAAATGGTTGTGGATTAATGATCCAACCGGTTCCTTTTCGGTAAAGCAAGTTAGACTCGATTTAGAAGAGGCCGCCAACTCGGGATCCATTGAGCCGGTGGCCTGTATTTGGAATTCCTGGGTCCCTCCGAAGGTAAATTACCTGCTGTGGAGAGCCATGCTGGGCAAAATTGCTTCTAAAATGGGGTTACGGCATAGGGGGGTTCAGGTTCCCGATGTTGTTTGTCCTCAATGCGGCATTGGAGACGAAGACCCTCTGCATATTTTCGTCAACTGTTTATGGGCCAGGAGCATTTGGTGGTCCATTTTGACTTGGATAAGGATCAAGTTCCCTGTCAATATCGGCAACTTAGAAGACTTGATCGGTTATTTAAGGAGTCAGCCGGGCGATTTTAAGTGGAAGAAGATGATTTACTCTATTGCGTTGGCAACGGTTTGGAGGATTTGGCTCGCCAGAAATGAGAAAGCTTTTAACGGTAATTTCATCCCAGTCTCTACGTCGGTGGATCTTATCAAGGAAGACGCTTTCATTTGGATTTTTAATAGATCGAAGCTTTCGTCGCCATCGTGGGGGAATTGGGTGGATTTTGACATAGTAGGCATTATGTAATGTGTTGTTTTCTCGTTTGTGTTTCTGTCGTTTTTGTTGTTTTGTTGTCCCTCAGCTTCTTGCTGGCTCTTTATATATATATATAAAGCGTTTGCCGTTCAAAAAAAAATTATGTATCTACTACCTAATTAAACATGAATACGTGTCACAACCATATTTCATGCATTTCGTCAATTTCCCCGTCAACAAACTATAAATGTTTTTTTCCTACAAAAGTTTCCCACAAAGAGTTAATTGCTATTTTCGCCCCTGAGGTTTGAGCACATTTGCCATTTTCGTCCAAAATGACAGTTTTGTATTATTTAGCCCCCCACGTTTGTCACTTTTTGCCATTTTCATCCAAATGCCTAACCTAGTTACCCAAATACCCAACCAGGTTACTTTTTACCCAATTTAGGGTATTTTTGAAATTTGAAAATGATAAGGGGGTAAATTGTAAAGTGGCCTATGCATACATACCCTTATATACACTCGTTCACATATCATTCACCTCCCCCACCCCCACCCCCACCCCCACCCCCACTGCACCACTACCGCCACCACACCACTACTGCCACCATCCCCACCACCGCACCTCCACCGCCCCCACTACACCGTGTTGATACACGAATTGTGGACGCGACTCGGCTCGACGTGATTCGGTTAAAGACATGACATTCCTCCGTCATGTGCAAGAACAAGAATAGCAGGACAAGACATAAAGGACTTTAACTTAGTCTTTGGGCTAAACAATCCGGCGAATCAAGACTTTGGGCTGAAAACAAGTGCACGTATCAGTGATTGGACCTCAAGTCTGGGCCAAAGCCCAAAGATGGCGAAACAGGAATCATGTCGACGAAACAGATCAGTTTCGTCGACCTTGAATGTGATTCGTCAGCAATCTTTCATTTCATCGACAAGGTCCCTGTTTCGTCGCATGCTTCACTGTTTCGTCGAGCAAGGTTGTGATTCGTCATGATCTGTTTGTCTCGTAGTGTCTGTGGGTATAAATAGAGTTCATTACTTCTGTTTTAGATATGAGAGAACACAGAAGACACAAGAAGAGAACACACACACACACGAGAGAACTTTGAGAGTTTATAGAATACATCTGTAAACATTGAGCTTGTAACTGATCTTTTCATACGTATTAATACAGAGGTGTTAATCGGTGAATCTTGCGTGTCGTGTATTTACGTGTTCTATCTCGGTTTGCTATCTCGGTTGGATTCCGCACAACCGAGGTGGTTTGTATACAAGGATTAGGCGACTAGATCCTCCCCTAGCCGGACCTACAAGTGGTATCAGAGCCTTGGCTCTTCTCCTTGTTAAAACCGAGGTGTTTTCGGGCTGTTTTTTTTCGGGTTTTAAAAATTCATATTTTTCTGGAAAAACACTTTAAATCTGGTTAAATCTTGTTGTTTTGCTGGAAGTTCTTATAAAAACCTTGTTGTTTATCATTTTCACATGTTAAAGAGTGGTTTTTAGTGGAGTTTCGGGCAAAAACGGGTTTCGGAAAGTTGTCGGTTCACCGGAAAACTTATATTTCTGGGTTGTGTTCTTCATATATTCATATAATCTTCAAAGTGTTCTTCAAGTTCTTAACTTTTTGATCTTTGAAGATTAGTTGTGAAACTTGTTTGTGCATTGGAAATAGTTATTTGTTTAAAATATTACAAGTCATCATCAAGGTTGGTAACTTGGAATTGGTGAGCCGAAAGTGGGTTCTTTGTGTCAGGATAGAAAGTCAACATATTTTATCACTAAATATTTGAATTCTGTCGCACAAGTTTTTTTTTCATTCGCACAAAAATTGGATAATCACACAAAGGACTCGTACAATACATTGGGCTTCTCATAAAGTTTTGGGCTCCTGTTTCGTTGACACCTTTGGGCTTCTGTTTCGTCGAGTGGCAGCCCAAATCATAACTGGGCATGTTTCGTCGACTAGGTTTGGACTTCCTGTTTCGTCATTCACCATACATCAATTTGTTTCGTCAAACATATCTTATATCCGGTTTCGTCGACTTTAGTAAACAATTTGATTTCGTCGATCAGTATTCATTTTCGTCATACATTGGGATTCAAGCTTGTTTCGTGGAACTGTGTTTCGTTGAGTGTGTTGGTATTTTTAACAGAAGGGTTGCAAGTGTGTCTTAACTGTTTGTTTCAAGTGTGATTTTCAGGTATTCATTTTTCTTGATCAAAAATGAATCCGATTTGGGGTACTCCGGTAAATACAGATATGTATTATGGTACTCCGTCTCCGGATAGCGGAAAGTATAGAAACACGAGTTTGTCTCCTTCGTGGGCCGAATCTCCCGCACCGGTATCTTCACAAGCTAATGCAATTTCTACCGGTCAATGGGCATTCGTATCAAATCAAACTCCAAGTATTCAAAGCATTCTCTTAAGCGAGAGCGAAACCGAAAGTTTGAATCGGCCTCCAAAGTTGATGCACTTAAGCGAATATCCGGGATGGTTTGGCAGATTTCATACATACGTCCTTGGACAAAACACGGAATTGTGGTTACGTTTCACCACAGATTTCGATCAAACTATCGAGGTTGCCGCTTCATCTGTTGCAACATTTGCCGATCTTTCGGAAGATCAGAAGAAAGTCTATGATTTAGAGAAGAAAGCTTATGCCATTCTTACTCAGGCATTAAGCAAGGATATTTATCATCAATTTGTCAACTTCAAAACGACAAAGAAGTTGTGGGACGCGTTGAAGACGAGAGGTGTAGGAAACGAAGCGACTCGCCAATTGAGACAAGGTCTACTCAAGAAAGAGTTTGATGGGTTTACATGCATGGATAAAGAATCTTTGGGAGATTTGACGAGTCGATTTTCTCATTTGTTGACTGAAATGGGAACTTTTGGAGTGATAACGACTCCAATCGAAATTGTCACCAAGTTTGCTGATGCTTTGCCACCACAATGGAGTAATTTCTTGGAAATCCTAAAGCTCAATGGCATTTTGGCTACAACAAACTTCAATGACTTTGTTCAACTTCTGGAGAATAAAAATCAGGAAGAAACCCTTAAGGCGAAAAGGGTCATAGTGCCACAGAATCCTGAGATGTATTATGGAACTCCTAGCGCTCCTGCAATACAAGTGCGACATGATCCTGAGATGTATAATGGAACTCCTAGTACTCCTGCAAGACCTTCTTCACACGCTCCAATTCAAACAGCGTTTGTGTCTAGCACAGATATGTATGGCAATCCTATCCAAGTTCCGGTCAAGCCTCCTCCAACAACAGACATGTATGGGAATCCACTTCCTGCTCAACAACAAGCATGTTATGGAAGCACATCATCTGCTGGTCAGCAATCCAAGCCAAATACAGTGCGGCTCGAAACCTCAAGCTTTTCTAAAGTCAGTGTGGAAGTAGCAAAGGAACACATGGAGCTGCTAAACACTTTGGTGAGCGCATACTGTGGATTAGTGGAAGGTCAGATTGGCAACATTAATCTGACACAAGAAGACTATCAGCAGATTGATAAGGAAGAGATGGATTTGATGGATATCAAATGGGCGTTCGCAAGTGCTGTAAGGCGAGCAAAGGATTTCATGGAAAGAACGGGCAGAACCAGCTTGGAAAGTAAGAAAGACACCAAGTATGGGTTTGATAAACAGGCAGTGAAGTGCTTTAATTGTGGTGAACGGGGTCATTTTAAAAGGGAATGTACAAGGCCAGCTCAGCATGGGAACCAAAACCCTTTCAGAAATCAAGGCAACCAGCAGAATCAGAACAGGAACAATGAGCGTACGTTGATACCTGTCAACAACCAAAGCCAAGCGGGACCATCAAATGCCAACCAGGCACTTGTGGTTCAAGTAGATGAAGGTTGTGATTGGTCAATCCAGTTGGGAATTGATGCTCCAGATGGAACAGCTTGTTTTACTAAGGTCGTGAAGGATTTAAATCACGCCAGTGGTGGAGAATCTTCCGCCAATGGTGGTGACTCTTCTGAGGATGAAGACTCTTCTGGTTATAGTAGAAGTTCAGATGAAGAATCCTCGAGTTCAGGTGATGATCATGTGGATGAGACATCAAGTGCGTCAGTCGATGCAGATATTGATGAGCTTTTGGAAGAAGCTGCAGCAGGAATTCAAAGAAGATCTATTTTGGTGGATCAAGCTGCTTATTCTTCGTCTTCTCTCCATTCAGCCTTTATGGCTAATGTCGACAGTTCATCAAGTCAGGTATGTGACGATGAACCCACTGCTGTTATTTGTGATAATTGTGATAGATTGAGTGTTAAATGTGCTGATTTAGAGGCAAACATGTCTGAGTTGCAAGGCAAACATGATGCTTTACAAGCTAGTTTGTTTGACTTGCAAGACAAACATGTTTCGTTGAATGATAAGTGGTGTGAATTGCAAAGTAAACACGAGGCTTTGCAAGAGAAATATGATGTGACATTCCTCCACAATCAGAAATTGACCGTGGATCTTTCGAAGTGCACTGAAGCCAACATGTTTTATGAAAATCATGAAAAGGAGTTTAAAACGGTAATTGAGAAATTAAAGAAAGATAAAACCGAGTTAACAAAAATGGCTTCCAGAGAAAACAAACTGACATTAATTTGTATATAACTCGACTTGAGATAATGCAAAAAGAGATGGCTTGTGTGAAAACTGAAAGTGAGGCAATCCAGCTTAAGCTAGATAGTTATTTGAGTTCTAGCTATGTGTTGGATCATATCATTGATGTTCAGAAAGAGAAACGGGATGTCACATGCATTGGATATAAGAAAAGTCCACCACATGTGAGACACAATTATGATGCCATGCCTGACGAGGAAGATAGAATTTTCTTTGAACCATCTGTTCCTTTAGACGTTGAGGAATTTGCAACAGGACTCGGATATAAGAAGGAAGTATCATCAGATTCAGATGTGTTAGCAGATACATTTGTAACTGCTGAACAAAATCAGGATCCTCCAGTTGTGATTGAGGATGCTGATTCTTCTGATGATGAATCTGATGATACTGATTCAGCAAAGTCTGACGCGGCAATCAACGAAGAGGACATACCTCTTGAGAATCATATTTTATGTGATCCTCCCGCAAAACCTGCTAAGACTGTTCCGACCGAGTCCACGTCTGCAAAAGAGTCTGAAAGTGTGGATTTGCTGTACACTCTTGTTGGTGATGATAAAATTTATTCATACAAAGATTTTCCTATTAAGAATGTTAATCAATCATTAATCAGTAAAGTCTTTGAAAATTCAACAAGTAAGTTTTTGGGAAAGACAGGATCACGTGTTACAGTAACACAGTGTCCTCCTATTCCAAAGGCTGAAGTTCGAAAACAATATGGAAATCAGAAATTACCAACAGTGCAAAAACAGCAAAATCATACCAAACCAAAAGGAAAAGCATCGACTCAAAGTCAAAGGAAGCCGAATCAAAAGAAGAACAAGAATGTGAACTTTGTGAAATCAAAGGGAACGGACAAAATCGAAACTTTTGAAAACAAATCTAACTTAGATTTTGTTAAACAAGCAACAGTGTTGAAAAGAAATGAACCAAACTGTTCGAAACCTAGTACCTCGAGATCACAAAGTTCATCATTATCGGCAAGACGATCACATGATACTTCGGGGTTTGTTGAACGAAGATCATGTTTTGAATGTGGTGAAATTGGACACATAATTCGAAACTGTCCGTATCTTCATAAGTTGAAAGCTAAGGATGATGATCCCCGTGACCAAATTGACCGCAAGCGATCTGTTTCATCAAAACCAAATCCCCGTCTTATAAAAGAAAGGGAAAAGAAACAGAAACGCCAACAGGTCAAGAAAATTGAAAAGGCGATTAAAACCGATGTGGTTAACAAAACATCTGTTTCTGTCAAACCAAACAATTTAAAAACTTCAGACAACCATGAAGTTAAGATTTTAAAGAATAACACTGGCATAACAAAACATACCTGGAAACCAAAAACGGTTATTGAATAGGGGGGCCATCACAATTTCCAAATCATCAAAAAGTAGAAGTTATTGTTGTTGATGAAAATGGAAGACCCAAGACCATAATGGCTTGGGTCCCCATCTCCAACTAATCATGTGAGTTCATGTGCAGGGTGTTCCAGGAGGAACTAACAGTAGTCATTGGATTGTTGATAGTGGGGCATCCAGGCACATGACAGGCGACATGAAGCTTCTCTACGACATCAAATCTATTAGAGGAGGTTATGTTGCTTTTGCTGGAGATAAGGGCGGATATATTACTGGTGAAGGAATGATATCCAACGGGGTTGTAAGCTTTGATAAGATCAACTTTGTACAGCAACTTGATCACAATCTTCTCAGCGTTTCACAAATCTGTGATAAGCAGTTCTCAGTACACTTTGATGCAAATGGATGTTATGTGCTGAAACCCGGCTTCAAAATTCCAAAAGAATGGATTCTCTTGTCTGCTCCAAGGATAAATGATTTGTATGTCCTTGATATGAGCCAAGCTATCACTACGTCTGCACAAGCAACCTGTTTCGTTTCCAAAGCCACAGAAAAGGACTCAATCTCTTGGCACAGACGAATGGGTCACATTCACTTACGCAAAATGAATCATTTGGTGTCAAATGAATTGGTGAATAGTGTTCCTCTTAAAAACTTCCATCTTCAAGACGTCTGTGTTTCGTGCCAGAAAGGAAAACAAACGAAGAAGCGACACCCAACAAAGAAAATCAACACGGTGGCCATTCCGCTTGAACGTTTACACATGGATTTGTTCGGTCCTGTCAAGCATAAAAGCATCCGGAATCATCAATATTGCCTCGTGATAATTGATGATTATTCAAGATTTTCTTGGGTGGCGTTCATGGCACACAAGAGTGAAACTTTCGGTATTATCAAAAACTTGATCATTCAGATTGAGAATTTGTATAAGTTGAAAGTTAGGAGGATACGTAGCGACAATGGTACAGAATTTAAAAATCATGCCATGGCGGAGTTTTGCACTTCAAAAGGTATTCTTCAAGAATTTAGTGCAGCTTACACTCCTCAACAGAATGGCGTCGCTGAACGTAAAAACCGTACATTGATCGAGACTGCTAGGACTATGTTAGTAGAGTCACAATTGCCGATTCCATTCCGGACTGAAGCTGTGGCCTCTGCATGTTACACGTTGAACCGAGTCCTTACAGTCAAAAGGCACAACAAGACCTGCTTTGAGCTTCTTCACAAACGGAAACCAGATTTGTCGTTTCTTGAACCGTTTGGAGCTCCGTGCACAATAATCGATCCTAATGGAAAGTTTGGGGCAAAAGCAATTGAGGGATACTTTCTTGGGTATGCCACCCCGAACTTAAGAGTCTGGAATCTAGAGACTAAAAGGGTCGAGGAATGGTCTGAAGTCAGAGTACAAAGGCACACTTTACCAGTCAAATGTCCTGGTCAGCCTTGGATGTTTGAGTACGATGACTTTTTCAATTCGATCAATGTTGAAGCAGTTGAAGAAAATGCTGCGGCAATGATGTTTTTCGAGAGTGACAATGCAACAGATTCACCGTTGGTTCGTCCCATTATTGTCAATCAAGAACCATCTTCAGTGAACAATAATGCTCTCGATAATGAGGATTTTCCCGATGCTACCGAATTGAACGAATCTTCAGAGGATGATGAATTTCTCGATGCAGATCAAGAAGCTCCAACGACAGCAGTTCATGGTACTTCAGAGGGAACACCTCCAGTGGATGCTCCTAGAACAGCTGAAGCTACTGCATCTTCCTCTTCGTCAATTCCGGGTATTGAATTAGTTGTTGATCTCAATCTCAACAATCTGGGTACAAATATTCCAGTTCAAGATAATCCAGAAACAAGGATTCACAATACCCATCCTCAACAAAACATCATCGGAAATGTACAGAGTGGCGTTCAAACAAGAAACATGTTGCGAAACAACAACAATGCAGGCTTGTATGCAGCTATCCGAGAATCTGGTCAACAAAATGATTGGTCTTTCGCGTGTTATGTCTCCCAGGAAGAGCCAAGAACTTGGAAAGAAGCTTTGAAAGATAGCTCTTGGGTTGAAGCGATGCAGGAAGAACTGCAACAATTCCAGAAGCTTGGTGTCTGGAAACTCGTAGAGAAACCTGCTGGTTACAAGAAGATTGGTACCCGTTGGGTGTTTAAATGCAAAAAGGACGACCGTGGAATCGTTATTCGCAACAAAGCAAGATTAGTCGTTCAAGGTTTTCGTCAGATTGAAGGGATCGACTACAACGAAGTCTATGCACCTGTTGCACGTCTGGAAGCAATTCGGATCTTTCTGGCTTATGCCTCATTCAAAGGATTCAAGGTTTACCAGATGGACGTCAAAAGTGCATTCTTACATGGTGTGGTGGAAGAAGAGGTGTACGTCGAACAGCCTCCAGGTTTTGAAGATCCTATCCATCCCGATCGGGTTTGGTTGCTCAACAAAGCTCTCTATGGTCTACATCAAGCACCACGAGCTTGGTATGCAACCTTATCTAATTATCTGCCGAAGAATGGATTTCGCAGAGGTCTTATCGATTGTACTCTTTTCATCAAAGAACAAGATGGAGATCTTCTACTGGTACAGGTATACGTTGATGATATTATATTTGGTTCTACTAATGATGTTATGTGTAGGAATTTCGAGCGCATTATGCAGGATAAATTCGAGATGAGTGCTATGGGGGAAATGACCTTCTTTTTGGGCCTACAAGTGCAACAAACTGAGTCTGGGATATTCATCCATCAGACTAAATATGTTGGTGACATCTTGAGCCAGTTCCAGATGTTTGATGCAACGCCCATCGGTACCCCATTGCCGCAAAATCACGGAATTACTCCAGACTTGAAGGGTGAAGCTGTTAGCCCCTCATACTACTGCGCGATGATCGGATCTCTTATGTACCTCACAGCATCAAGACCAGATATAATGTACCCAACGTGCCTGCTTGCCAGATATCAAGTCAACCCGAAGGCCTCACATCTTGCAGCTGTAAAAAGGATTTTTCGTTATTTGAAGGGTTGCCCTGACACCGGTCTATGGTACCCTAGGGATAATAACTTTGACTTGATCGCTTTCAGTGATTCTGATTTTGGCGGATGCAAAATCGACGGCAAACCCACAACGGCTGGATGTCAGTTTTTAGGAAATCGCCTAGTCACATGGCAGTGCAAGAAGCAGACTTGTGTCGCTACATCAACATGCGAAGCTGAATACATTGCTACCTCAAGTTGTTGCTCCCAAGTTCTGTGGATCCAACAACAAATGCGCGACTACGGTTTTGAATTCCTAACTACTCCTATTTACGTTGATAATTCTGCTGCCTTACAGATCACTAGAAATCCTGTGCAGCATTCAAAGACTAAGCACATCGAAATTAAGTATCATTTCATACGTGATTGCTTTGAGAAAAGGCTAATCGATGTTGCTTACGTCCACACTGATGACCAACGTGCCGACCTTTTTACCAAAGCATTTGACAAATCAAGATTTGACTTTTTATTATTGGTAAACGGCATTAAGGTCAAGCAAGAGTAAAACCAACATCGGAAAATCATTTTTGTAAATACCTTTGTGTTTTAAATTTATCTTAGTTTGTTGATTTTAGGGGGAGTAAATCCAAAATTTGAAAATCCAAAAACATCGAAAAATTTCAAAAACACAAAAACAATAGAAAAACAAAAATGAGTTTCCTGGCGAGCAAAAGAGAAAATGATAGTACATCAGTGGTCTGTCCAAACCTCTTTAAACCTAAACTGAAAAACGATAAGCAGCTCTATATAAGATGTATCGGTAGGCTCACAATCATTTTAAAGTGTGCAGGGTGATATAAATCTTAAATCGACTGAAGACCAGGTGGGAACCATTCATTGGCATATGGTCTTAGTACCGAAATTTCGTTTGAGAGATTGCCGAGGTTCTGAGATATTCGGTCTTTATGTTGCTTATCATCTGGGTATCATGGTTGTATCTTTTACCGAAAAATAACGGGGACGCAAGTCTAGATCTTCCATGATACTATACATACGTGTACATATTGCATTCGACCTCAATAAGTGATAAACAATCACATGTCCCTCACAAATAAGTGATAAAATATCACATTTATCCGGGAGTCAAGTTCGTCTCTCTGCTGTACGAAAGTACTGACCTGTTCACGGACTTGCTCTTGTGCCCTCATGCATCTGAAAATCAAGTTCCTCATCAATAAGTGATTCTATCACATAGGGCTTGTTTTCAAATCAAAATAAGTGAGTTTCTCACATCATATACGTCAAAACAGATGATAATCGGTATACTCACCGGTAAGATGAACCCTCGTGCATACCTTGATACGGGAATGTGTCGTGATGTGGATGAACACCGGTCGGTAAGTATAAATCATACCTTAACGTATCCCCTCGCCATGATTACATCTGATAAGTTGAGCTTATGCGGACAACAATACCGATAATTGTTATAGGATGCTTATCTTAATGTTAACTAATTGAACAACAAGAGCGTTTTGGCATGACCGTACACTGATATGATTCTCTTACCCTCGAAACTCACAAAAAGAATGTCTGTAAATATTTATTTAATGCTTTCAGTTTCTGCATCTTTGTATATATTTATTTACTGCTTTCTGTCTTTACATTTGAAATATTCAAAAATTCCAAAAAGATTTTAGGTGTGTTTTAATATAACCTTTATTAAATCCAAAAAGATTTTATTTCTTTTTTATTTTCGATCGTACGATGTTGGATCTCGAGTCCTCGTTGCCTGAAACCTGAACGAAAACCAAATTGACTAAATTTTTATAAACAGTCGAAATTTGCAAGTTTTGAAAGTTAAAGACTAAAATTGACAAATTTGTTAAACTTTCAAACTGTCGGACGGTGTTTGATTAAATACGGCCATACGTGTGTCATTTGTTTATACTAACTATATTCCAAGCAGTTGTTCTCATTATGCGTTTAGATTTCTTGCATGTGCAGATTCTAAAGGCAAGGAGAACATGGTCGATGACAAGCTTCGGAATGAAGACACGACGTAAAGGCACTCAAATGATGAAGATGATCGAGTTGCCGCTGGCCATCATCAACACCACAAGGATCTCAAGTTGTAAAGATCAAGACATTCACGAGCATAACTCAAGGGGGAGCTTATGTTAAGGGGGAGTTTGTCAACACACTTCCTACATGAAACGGGGAGTTTGTTGATACACTTTCTGCTTTCAAGACGTGAAGACATTGAAGATCCTCCGACATAGAAGACATGAAAGGCGAATCTCGTGAGTAGCGTCCAAGGGGGAGTTTGTTGATACACGAATTGTGGACGCGACTCAGCTCGACGTGATTCGGTTAAAGACATGACATTCCTCCGTCATGTGCAAGAACAAGAATAGCAGGACAAGACATAAAGGACTTTAACTTAGTCTTTGGGCTAAACAATCCGGCGAATCAAGACTTTGGGCTGAAAACAAGTGCACGTATCAGTGATTGGACCTCAAGTCTGGGCCAAAGCCCAAAGATGGCGAAACAGGAATCATGTCGACGAAACAAATCAGTTTCGTCTACCTTGAATGTGATTCGTCAGCAATCTTTCATTTCATCGACAAGGTCCCTGTTTCGTCGCATGCTTCACTGTTTCGTCGAGCAAGGTTGTGATTCGTCATGATCTGTTTGTCTCGTAGTGTCTGTGGGTATAAATAGAGTTCATTACTTCTGTTTTAGATATAAGAGAACACAGAAGACACAAGAAGAGAACACACACACACACAAGAGAACTTTGAGAGTTTATAGAATACATCTGTAAACATTGAGCTTGTAACTGATCTTTTCATACGTATTAACACAGAGGTGTTAATCGGTGAATCTTGCATGTCGTGTATTTACGTGTTCTATCTCGGTTTGCTATCTCGGTTGGATTCCGCACAACCGAGGTGGTTTGTATACAAGGATTAGGCGACTAGATCCTCCCCTAGCCGGACCTACACACCGCCACCACCCCTACGCCCACTAATTATAAATCCTCTCTCTCTCTCTAAACCTCTTCACACTCTCTCTGTGTGAGAGTTCAGTGCCACCGGCCACACTCCTTTCTTCTCCGGAGAAGGACAATGGACGCACACCCAAACTACACCCGCTTTCTTCACCGGTGGAGGGTTTTGCGGCATCGATTTCAGGCAAGACCGGGTTGATTTCAGGCAAGATCTGAAACGATCGCAGAAGAGAGAGAGAGAAGAGAGAGAGATGGGCCGGAGTTGCAGGTTGTGCCGTCGTTGTTCAGATCTAGAGTACGAGATGGGGCCACCGCATACAGATTTGAAGCCATTTCCGTCGTTGTCGGAGTTGCAGGTTGTGCCGTCGTTGCCGGAGATGGTGCAGAGGAGGAGGTTGTCGGATTTGCAGATGATGAAGATGGTGCAGATTATGAAGGGATTTTTTGGTGTTTCGGAATTTGTTCTTGATTTGGGATTTTCTGGATTTTAGATGTTCTTGAAGATGATGTTCTTGATTTTCTGGGTTTTGATGATGATGTTTGAAGATGAACGATGTCTGGGTTTTGATGATGACGTTCTTGAAGATGACCTTGATTTCTGGGTTTTGATGAACATCATAGCAAATAATCTGTAATACTTCTTACAAATGAAAATATTTATATTTCATTTGTTACAGATTATTTGAAAATATTTATATTTCATTTGTTACATAAACTTTACAGATCATTTGTTACGGTATAATCTGTAATACTTCTTGAAGATGATCTTGATTTATGGGTTTTGATGATCATATTTAAATTTCATTTGTTACATATTATTTACAAGTTACCCCCTTACCATTAACAAATTTTAAAAAATACCCCATCTGACGGTATAAACTGACTAGGTTAGGCATTTGGATGAAAATGGCAAAAAGTGACAAACGTGGGGGGCTAAATAATACCAAACTGTCATTTTGGACGAAAATAGCAAATGTGCCCAAACCTCAGGGGCGAAAATGGCAATTAACTCTTCCCACAAATTTCCCATGACTCAATTTTCGTTACAACTTTTCTAAAGTTTCTGTCAAAAAAAGAAAAAAAATAACCCAAAACTTTTTCACAATCTCGTACAAGATTTCTACACAATAAGCAGATGTAGCAGTTTCGTTACAAAATTAATTACCTTTGTGACAAAATTCCTACAAAATATATTAAAGTTTTTTATTGTTTACTACTACAGCAAAATAAATAAATTAAAAAGTCAAATTTCTACATTTGTCAGAAATTGTAGCAACTTACTACAGATTTGCGACAATTGAAACTTATTTTATTTTTAGTTACTAAATTTCAGTAAAATTAATCATTTAAAAAAATATAATGTAAAATTTGTTGGAACTTTGTAGCAAATTGACCCCGTTTGCTACAGTTTTCCGGCAAAAAAAGTTATTTTCTTTGTTATGTTTTAATTTTAGTAAAATAAATACTTTTAAAAAATAAAATTTTAAATTTGTCAAAAATTTGTAGCAAATTGACCCCATTTGCTAGAGTTTTCCGGCAAGAAAAATTATTTTATTTCTTATGTTTTAATTTTAGTAAAATAATGACTTTTAAAAATAAAATATTAAATTTGTCAAAAATTTGTAGCAAATTTACCACGTTTGCTACAGTTTTCCGACAAAAAAAAGATATTTTATTTGTTGTTTCTTAAATTCAGTAAAGTAAATAATTAAAAGAAATAGAATGTTTTATTTGTAGCAAATTATCCCGGTTTGCTACGATTTCCTGACAAAAAAGCTATTTTATTTGTTATGTTTTAATTTTAGTAAAATAAATACTCTTAAAACATAAAATATTAACATTGTCAAAAATTTGTAGCAAATTGACCTCGTTTGCTACTTCCTTCAAAAAAGTTATTTTATTTGTTGTTTCTTAAATCAAATAAAGTAAATAATTAAAACAAAGAAAATTTTTTCATTTGTCAGAAATTTGTAGCAAATTAACCCCGTTTGCTACAACTTTATAACAAAAAGAAGTCATTTTATTTGTTATGTCTTAATTTTAGTAAAATAAGTAGAATAAAAATATTAAATGTTAAATTTGTTGGAAAATTGTAGTAGTTGAAAGGGTTTCAAAGTTGAGGATGAAAAGACATCAGCGGTGAAGTCTTGGCAAATCCCTTCGACATTTAAAGAAGTGAGAGGTTTCCTTTGGCTTACGGGCTACTATCGTCGTTTTATTCGGAATTATGGGTTGATAGCGTGGCCTCTCACAACCATGACTAAAAAAGATGGTTTCACCTGATCGAAGGAAACTTTACATGCTTTTACCGCCTTAAAACAAGCATTGCTTTCCACATTGGTTCTAAGGCTACCCGATTTCTCAAAGTCATTCGTCATTTAATGTGACGCTTCATCCGACGGGGGTAGGGGCTATACTATCCCAAGAAGAGCATCCAGTGGCCTATTTCAGCAAAGGGTTCTCCCCTTCTAATAGATTCAAATCAGCTTATGATTGGGAGTTCCTAGCCTTAGTGTTAGCGGTACAAAAGTGGAGTCATTACTCCTTGGCCGCCGCTTCATTATTCGTACCGATCACTACACGCTAAAGTTATTACTCGAGCAATGCATTGCTACCACTGTACAACAACGTCTCTTACTAAAGTTTATGCCTTATGATTTCTATATTGTTTACAAAGTTGGTAAAGAAAATAGGGGCGCCGTTGCATTGTCTCGTCTACCCCATTCTGGTGAATTGTTAACGTTGGTTATCCTTTACGGTGTTGAGGTAGCTGAAATTAAATCGGGGCTGCAAACTGATCCAATTACCAGTGAGATATTCAACAAAGTACAAGCCGATCCATCTTTTGTTGCAGGCTAATTAATTATCCAGTAGTTTTTATTTGACAAAGCTCGTTGGTGATACCAGAGGTCCCTAATATCAAACTCAAGCTATTACACAAGCACATGACACCCCAATTGGAGTCCTATGGGTATTTTTGAAGACTCTTAAACACCTATCCACACGTTAATTTTCGCCAAGAATGAAACAAGAAGTTCGAAATTTTGTACAACAATGTATTATTTGCCAACAATAAAAATACCAAACTTTATCTCCAGTGGGTTTGATTCAGCCTTTACATATACCAAACCAGGTTTGGAAAGATATCTCGATGGACTTCATTCTTGGGTTGCCACATTCGAACCTTTTTGATACAATTCTGGTGGAGGTTGATCGTCTTAGCAAATATGTTCATTTTTATGCATATCTCATCCTTTTATAGCCAAGGGGGTAGTTGCACTCTTCTGTAAGGAAATCATTTGGTTGCATGGGGTTCCCCGTTCTATTATTTCTGGCCGGGATGTGGTATTTCTTAGCAATTATTGGTAGGGACTTTTTCGTTTGAGCCAAACTAAGCTTCAACTGAGCACTAGTTACCACCCCCAAAAGGATGGGCAAACCGAAGTTTTGAATCGTTGCCTTGAAGCTTACTTGCGGTGTTTTGCCAGTGAACAACCCAAAAAATGTAGCACATATTTACCTTGGGCCGAGTATTCCAACAATACGGGTATCATACTTTATCAGGTATGACTGCTTTTTCCATTGTGTATGGGAGGGAACCTCCTTCATTGTTCCCTTACGCTATAGGTGAGACTAAGAACACATAATTGGAACAACAACTACTAGATAGAGACGAGATGATAAGGCTCCTACAACACAATTTAAAGAAGGCCCAGGGCAGGATGAAGAATCATGGCAATCTCAAGCATCGTGAATTATCATTTCAGGTTGAGGATTATGTCTTTCTCAAAATTCAGCCCTACCATCAAAAAAGTTTGGTCAAATGCCGCTATGAGAATTTGTCATCCAGATTTTTTGGACCATATCATATAAAAAGAACCATTGGCCTAGTTTCTTATGAGATGGAGTGTCCCCCTACTACTTGAATTCAACCGGTATTTCATGTATCTATGTTCAAGCCAGCTCATGGTTCATTCCCATCTGATCCACTCACTCCGTTGCTGAAGCTGGTCATTCGGTTATGGAAATGTTGGTCTCCTGGTGCAATCGTCCCGTGGAGGAAGCGCATGGGAAACTTATCATTTGGTAGTAGAGCAATTCCCAACATTCCGCCTTGAGGACAAGGCATTTTATCGGGAGGTAATTATGATAAGACTCTGATTAAAGTGTATGCGAGAAGAAAATGGAATCGGGTCAAAGATGCCAACATGGGGCAGTTGGGTTATGCTATCGGGTCTGAGCTGGATCTATTGGGTCAGGAGGAATTTAATGGAAACTAGAAGACTGGGGAGCATTTACTATGCCTATTATCAGCAGGAAGATGGAAGAATGAGGAGTTGTCCCTATGCCTACTTTTATGAGAAGTTACTAAATGTCATAGGTCTTTATAAGTAGGGTTTTCACTTTTGTATTCTCATTCTTGTTTTTCATTGTCAAAGGTTGTGTAATTGGAGACATTGCCCCTCTCGAATTGGGGGCTGGTTTTCTCAATTTAAATAAAAAGTTCCTTGCTTGAATCTTTGCTCCTATCATCAACCTTAATGTTTAAAAAAAAAACTTTGTTTAATTATTGAGATGCAACATTTGTTCATCCACCTTAGGATTTAAACAAACTTCATTTATTTATACATGTGCATGGCATGAAGATGTCCATGTAGAAGTTCTACAAAGGTGTATTTCCCACATATAACCTATACGTGTGTAGAAAATAGTGTAATTTTTGATAAAAGTATTAATAATTAATTCAATAAGTTTGAATAAATATCATATACACATTAATTATATATAATAAAAGCAACGTTATCAATATTAGAGGGAACCTGTGTGATGTGACGGAGGGATCAATATCACTACAATAATACATTTAAATAAGATTAAAAAATACAAAATAAAAAATAAAAAAAAGAAGTTATTGGTTATTAGGAGGTTAAACAATAGCTATATTGAAGGGAAGAAGACGATCGGTTTTAGGTACCTACGGATTTCCCACGAAAACTCCTACTATTCCCACGCCAATTTCCCACGAAAATGCGTTGTGAGAATTTTGCTGGTGGGTAATTTTTTACTGACGCATTTTATACAAATTCTCTTACTAATTTCCCACACAAATGTTTGGTTAGAATTCTCCTACACATTTCTCACGGAATTAATTTTCTTAATTTTCCAACGCATTTCCCACGAAACATTACTTTTTTAAAAAAATTGTTTTTAAATCAAATATATTTATTTTTATTAAATATATTTTATATATTTTAATTTTGTTACACAATTCCTACGGAAATTTTTTTTCTTCCTTCACAATTCCAACGGAATGTATTCGTTTTTCCGACATAATTCCTACAGAAATATTTTTTCTTCCTACACAATTCCAACTAACATCTTGATGAGCATTTGGATTTTTCATGATAGTAGTTTTCTGAACATGCAATTCATGTTCTTCAATCTTTTGAATGAACTTACTCAATTTCATACTTTCAGATTTTCTCATATGCTTCAAAATCAACAAATATGTTCCCCATTTATTCTGCAGTAATGCATCGGCTAGCTTATCAACCCATTCATCGTCGTCTTTCTTGATTTTCAACCTTCCCATTTCCTGAACAAGATGACAATATCTATTGATAGTCGTTTTTGTTGTTTCTCCTTCAAAAGCTGTAAACATATCAAATGATTTCTTTAGTAATGCACATTTATTTTTAATCATATCAGCACTTCCTTTAAACTTGTTAAGCAACGCCAACCAAATTGATCTAGCAGTTTCATCATGTTGAAGCAAAACAAAAATATCTTCTTTTACCGCTTGTTGGAGAATGCTAATCATCATTTTTTCACTGGTGTAATTTAATCTCTCATCTGCTGAATAGTTACTGAAAGATTTTTCATTTCCACGTTCATCTTTTGATTTTTCGTAATCTTTGTCTAACGCACACCATCCATCAAACTTATAAGCTTCCACCCAGTTTTCAAAACCATTTTTCCATCCTTTAAAATCTTCAATGTACATAAGTTTTGGCGGTTTTTGGTAAGTTCCTGTCTCATTCTCACTATAAACAGTTTCAGCAACTGTAGCTGGAGTAACCGGATCAATAGCAAAAGCATTGTAAAACTCTTCTTCCATGTTTCGGTAAAATGTTTCACAAAATCACAAGATTCAAACGAAATGAGTTTTCAAACGGATTGAGCTTAGTGCGAAATGTCTTTGGTGCGAAATGAACTTGAAGCGAAATGACCTTTTGGTGCGAAATGACCCTTTTCAAACGAACTAGCGCTTTTCATGCGAAATGGGATACCAAATCGTGCGAAATGAAGATTCTTGGTGGACCTTTCAAGCGAAATGGAGCTTTCAAGCCAAATAGCAACATTCAAGCGGAATGGGTCCAATCCGTGCGAAATGAAGGCCTTAAGATGCAATTTCGTGCGAAATGGGATTCACAAGGTTCAATTCGTGCGAAATGAGGTTCTGAATCACACGAAATGGGCTATTTCATACCAAATGCTGTTGATGTCACACAATCGAGTGGATTTTTTACAAATTGATCAAGATTTAGGCCGATTTTAAGTCTGGTTCTTTCAAGGATTGTTTAAAACTGTGTTTCGCACGCTATATGTGAAATTCAATCCATTTTAACCGTAAAATCTTGTTAATTTTGAAAAAGAAGGTGTAGAAGTCAGAAATTTTGGTGAAATCGAGCTGATTTGGTAAGAACTCTTCCTCCTGAGCTCTGATACCACTTGTAGGATCGTTTGAACGACCAAAACGAGTCGTTCAGAAGAGTTCTAATCAATACGAGAGGCGGAAACAAACGTATCGACTTTGAATCAGCTTGATTTACATACATAATCACTTTAAATGTCTTGTATATTGATTTGACACGGTTACAGATCAAACGAAACGTCAGCAGCACTTCGGCTCTGGAATCCGGAACTGTTACAAACAAAATGAAAGCTCAGGTATTTATAGGAAAGCCATTTCACATGGAATGGACATCATCCATTTCGTGCGAAATGGACAATGTTCATTTCGTACGAAATGGACTAGCCATTTCGTGCGAAATGAGGTTTCTCCATACAAAACCTATTTTCTCGTATACTGAGCTCCATTCTATCCTATCTAGACATACGACTCGATACAAGACGAAGTCGACAGACATATGCACCAACACAAAGCGTGGCGTTTTGGTCCGGTCAACCAGACAAAGACTGACGGGTGTTTGACGGGTCTGTTGACCGGACCAAAACGCCGAGCTTTGGCCGTGTTTTGGTCCTGTCAACCAGACAAAAGACTGACCGGGTGTCAGTCTTTTGTCTGGTTGACAGGACCAAAACGCGGCCAAAGCTCGGCGTTTTGGTCCGGTCAACAGACCCGTCAGTCTTTGTCTGGTTGACCGGACCAAAACGCCACGCTTTGGCCATAGGTCGACACTGCAGGGTGTGCATATAAGAGAAAAAAACACTTTTTGGTGTGCATATAGGCACATTAGTGTGCCAATAGGTACACCCTTTAAATAATATAGTGTCGCTACACGTGCTCTATTGTCTTACACGAGTTAAACTTTGTACATACTAGTGGGCTTCCCCCGCGCGATGCGGCGGGAACCCGGTTTCGATCGGTATTGATTCGATGCATTACGATATCCACACCTAGTATAGAAACGAAAATTTAAAGTTGTGATAATCCCAAAAAGACAGAAACATGTGTTTTAAATTGATCGAAAACTATATAAACAAATATCGCTTCGGTTCTTCACCATACTGGTATGATACCGGCACTCACTATGGCTTATGATGTTAAAAATATAGTTATTTTTATACAACTTCATTTTCAACAGAATTTGTACCAGAGCGTCGAGAAACAAAATTAAAGACACATGCGTATTTAACTTTTTTCTAAAAAATGTAACAAACATAAGTTATTAAAGAAAAATTAAATTAAATGATAATTAAATATGTTAAACACATAAATCATTTAAAACATAACGGTTAGAAATGAAACTCATAAAACATAACTATCTATATGTATAGATGAAAAAAATTATATTCACTACCAAGAGCACCATATTTTCTTAAGGAGGATTTTATTGTAATAGTGGACCACATGGTATGAGATGGTAAGAAAAAAAGAAAAAAAAAGGTTTAGAAGGGATTGAACTTGTGTTGATTGTTTCAATGGAACGAAGAGAAACCACTACACCACCATCATTTTTGTGTAAAAGATTGAAATTTATTATATATACAACATGAAAAAATATATAAATTAAGCACTATTCATGAAGCTTCACCAACCATATATATATATATATATATATATAATGGTTTAACTAAGTCAAAATTAAGTGTCGCTAACTGTTACTAATGAAAAAGTTTTCTGGTATAAAGTTACAGGTAGTTTAGTATCAAATTAAAACCCTAAAATAACTCTGACCAGGGGTGAACCCACCCTTTGTCTAAGGTGGGCGGCCGCACCCCTTAAAAAAAATTAGTGTATGTTTTAGCCAAAAACCCCGACCGCACCCTTTGAAAATATGGTTGAACACCTTATCCGTACTCCCAGCAAAAAAAATTACTGGGCCGTCACTGGTAAAGACACTTGTTAAGGTATCGTAATGACTTTATTTTTCTAGTACAAGATATATATTTCATCTTCTAGTGTGAACACTTTAATTTCTATGCACGACTATTGCCTTATTTTAATATATAGAGAATTGAGCCGAATTTGAATTGTTGATCAAAATTTCAAACATTGTCGGTGTTGGCAGAGTTAGTTTGTTGGCAATCTAATTAAAATCGCACTCCATTATTATGATTAGATCAATAGAGTAACCTTAAGCTTACACTTGGTGAAGATCAATAATGTAAAAACCAACTTCCAACTACCAAGTTCCAAACCGACCCCGCTCCTTTAATTTGTTCGTACATAAACACCCCTATAAATTGTAACCTTGGACAACATTTTCTAGCACCAACAACCTTACATACATACACAACAAAGAAACTGTTTCCTACATTTTCAACTAGTGTTCCTAAAAATGGCAAAGATAGCAATGATGGTTTTATGTGTAGTGGTGACTTGCATGGTGGTGGCTGCACCCTATGCCGAGGCTCTTAGCTGCGGTCAGGTATCCAGCAGCTTAGCACCGTGCATTCCCTACCTAACCAAAGGTGGTGCTGTGCCACCGGCATGCTGCAGTGGGGTAAAATCACTCAATAGCGCTGCAAAAACAACCCCTGATCGCCAGACTGCATGTGGTTGCTTAAAGAGTGCTTACTCTTCCATCTCCGGCATCAATGCAGGCAATGCGGCCAGCCTCCCGGGCAAGTGTGGTGTCAGCATCCCTTACAAGATCAGCCCAGGCACTGATTGCTCCAAGTATGTTCAAACTTTAAATATTATGTGTTTCTATTTAAACTTCTTTTTATTTGGATCATATATTGAGTGCACATCTACTTGTTTATATCTTACCTATTGTGATTTTCTTTTTCGTTTTTGTCTTTTTGTAGGGTGCAGTGAGGAACATATGCCATGTCTTGGAAGTTTAGTGAGACAAATAATATTTCTATAATATAAATATGGAACACTGTTTTGTTCGAAGATAACATATATGGCTGTGTATGTATCTTTGCTTTGTAATGCCTTTGGCTTCAAATAGTGTTCTTATTATAAACCTTCCTTTTCGCGTAATCCTTTTTTATATCTCAACAACTGGCCTGCAAATCAACTGCAGGTGTACAGTTCCAAGTCCATATGCTATTAATGATCTAATACTCAAAAGAACATGAGTGAATATTTAAGATGAAAATGCAGTGTTACGGGCTTAAGGCAATTGACCATACCAGATCTTACTGTAGCATAAATAAAACTGTTAAAGGCAAACACGAACAACAAACTATAAATTATGTATCTACTACCTAATTATACATATATGAATACGTGTCACAACCATATTTCATTCATTTCGTCAATTTCCCCGTCAACAAACTATAAATGTTTTTTTCCTACAAAAGTTTCCCACAAATTTCCCAAGACTCTATTTTCGTTACAACTTTTCTCAAGTTTTGTCAAAAAAAGAAAAAAAATAACCCAAAACTTTTTCACAATCTCCTACAAGATTTCTACACAATAAGCAGATGTAGCAGTTTCGTTACAAAATTAATTACCTTTGTGACAAAATTCCTACAAAATATATTAAAGTTTTTTATTGTTTACTACTACAGCAAAATAAATAAATTAAAAAATCAAATTTCTACATTTGTCAGAAATTATAGCAACTTGCTACAGATTTGTGACAATTGAAACTTATTTTATTTTTAGTTACTAAATTTCAGTAAAATTAATCATTTAAAAAAATATAATGTAAAATTTGTTGGAACTTTGTAGCAAATTGACCCCGTTTGCTACAGTTTTCCGGCAAAGAAAGTTATTTTCTTTGTTATGTTTTAATTTTACTAAAATAAATACTTTTAAAAAATAAAATTTTAAATTTGTCAAAAATTTATAGCAAATTGACCCCATTTGCTACAGTTTTCCGGCAAGCAAAATTATTTTATTTCTTATGTTTTAATTTTAGTAAAATAAAGACTTTTACAAATAAAATATTAAATTTGTCAAAAATTTCTAGCAAATTTACCACGTTTGCTACAGTTTTCCGACAAAAAAAAAGATATTTTATTTGTTGTTTCTTAAATTCAGTAAAGTAAATAATTAAAAGAAATAGAATGTTTTATTTGTAGCAAATTATCCCCGTTTGCTACAATTTCCCGACAAAAAGCTATTTTATTTGTTATGTTTTAATTTTAGTAAAATAAATACTCTTAAAACATAAAATATTAACATTGTCAAAAATTTGTAGCAAATTGACCACGTTTGCTACTTCCTTCAAAAAAGTTATTTTATTTGTTGTTTCTTAAATCAAATAAAGTAAATAATTAAAACAAAGAAAATTTTTTCATTTGTCAGAAATTTGTAGCAAATTAACCCCGTTTGCTACAACTTTATAACAAAAAGAAGTCATTTTATTTGTTATGTCTTAATTTTAGTAAAATAAATAGAATAAAAAGATTAAATGTTAAATTTGTTGTAAAATTGTAGTAGTTGAAAGGGTTTTAAAGTTGAGGATGAAAAGACATCAGCGGTGAAGTCCTGGCAAATCCCTTCGACAATTAAAGAAGTGAGAGGTTTCCTTTGGCTTACGGGCTACTATCGTCGTTTTGTTCGGAATTATGGGTTGATAGCGTGGCCTCTCACAACCATGACTAAAAAAGATGGTTTCACCTGATCGAAGGAAACTTTACATGCTTTTACCGCCTTAAAACAAGCATTGCTTTCCACATCGGTTCTAAGGCTACCCGATTTCTCAAAGTCATTCGTCATTTAATGTGACGCTTCATCCGACGGGGGTAGGGGCTATACTATCCCAAGAAGAGCATCCAGTGGCCTATTTCAGCAAAGGGTTCTCCCCTTCTAATAGATTCAAATCAGCTTATGATTGGGAGTTCCTAGCCTTAGTGTTAGCGGTACAAAAGTGGAGTCATTATCTCCTTGGCCGCCGCTTCATTATTCGTACCGATCACTACACGCTAAAGTTATTACTCGAGCAATGCATTATTACCACTGTACAACAACGTCTCTTACTAAAGTTTATGCCTTATGATTTCTATATTGTTTACAAAGTTGGTAAAGAAAATAGGGGCGCCGTTGCATTGTCTCGTCTACCCCATTCTGGTGAATTGTTAACGTTGGTTATCCTTTACTGTGTTGAGGTAGCTGAAATTAAATCGGGGCTGTAAACTGATCCAATTACCAGTGAGATATTCAACAAAGTACAAGCCGATCCATCTTTTGTTGCAGGCTAATTAATTATCTAGTAGTTTTTATTTGACAAAGCTCGTTGGTGATACCAGAGGTCCCTAATATCAAACTCAAGCTATTACACAAGCACATGACACCCCAATTGGAGTCCAAGGGGTATTTTTGAAGACTCTTAAACACCTATCCACACGTTAATTTTCGCCAAGAATGAAACAAGAAGTTCGAAATTTTGTACAACAATGTATTATTTGCCAACAATAAAAATACCAAACTTTATCTCCAGTGGGTTTGATTCAGCCTTTACATATACCAAACCAGGTTTGGAAAGATATCTCGATGGACTTCATTGTTGGGTTGCCACATTCGAACCTTTTTGATACAATTCTGGTGGAGGTTGATCGTCTTAGCAAATATGTTCATTTTTATGCATATCTCATCCTTTTATAGCCAAGGGGGTAGTTGCACTCTTCTGTAAGGAAATCATTTGGTTGCATTGGGTTCCCCGTTCTATTATTTCTGACCGGGATGTGCTATTTCTTAGCAATTATTGGTAGGGACTTTTTCGTTTGAGCCAAACTAAGCTTCAACTGAGCACTAGTTACTACCCCCAAAAGGATGGGCAAACCGAAGTTTTGAATCGTTGCCTTGAAGCTTACTTGCGGTGTTTTGCCAGTGAACAACCCAAAAAATGTAGTACATATTTACCTTGGGCCGAGTATTCCAACAACACGGGTATCATACTTCAACAGGTATGACTCCTTTTTCCATTGTGTATGGGGGGAACCTCCTTCATTGTTCCCTTACGCTATAGGTGAGACTAAGAACACATAATTGGAACAACAACTACTAGATAGAGACGAGATGATAAGGCTCCTACAACACAATTTAAAGAAGGCCCAGGGCAGGATGAAGAATCATGCCAATCTCAAGCATCGTGAATTATCATTTTAGGTTGTGGATTATGTCTTTCTCAAAATTCAGCCCTACCATCAAAAAAGTTTGGTCAAATGCCGCTATGAGAAATTGTCATCCAGATTTTTTGGACCATATCATATAAAAAGAACCATTGGCCTAGTTTCTTATGAGATGGAGTGTCCCCCTACTACTCGAATTCAACCGGTATTTCATGTATCTATGTTCAAGCCAGCTCATGGTTCATTCCCATCTGATCCACTCACTCCGTTGCCGAAGCTGGTCATTCGGTTATGGAAATGTTGGTCTCCTGGTGCAATCGTCCCGTGGAAGAAGCACATGGGAAACTTATCATTTGGTAGTAGAGCAATTCCCAACATTCTGCCTTGAGGACAAGGCATTTTACCAGGAGGTAATATGATAAGACTTCGATTAAAGTGTATGCAAGAAGAAAATGGAATCGGGTCAAAGATGCCAACATGGGGCAGTTGGGTTATGCTATCGGGTCTGAGCTGGATCTATTGGGTCAGGAAGAATTTAATGGAAACTAGAAGAGTGGATCTATTGGGTCAGTAGGAAGATGGAAGAATGAGGAGTTGTCCCTATGCCTACTTTTATGAGAAGTTACTAAATGTCATAGGTCTTTATAAGTAGGCTTTTTGTTGGTGCACTTGTGTCTGTACTTTGTCTGTATTTTGTCATGATACAAAACGATGTCTTGTGTTAGTCTGAGTTACGTCTTAGGTTTGTTATTATGTGTGTTCGATGTAAGTTTGAGCAAGTCAACCATCCTCCTAGTTTGACTTGGCCAAACAGTTAGAACATATTTTGTAAGCTGTTTGTGTCGAAGGTTGAGTCATCGAAGGATTGTTTATATCCTTCGATGAGCTCGAAGGATAAACCTTCGATGGATATAGATGGACCTCGAAGGATATCATCCTTCGAGGTATATGTGATCCTTCGGTAGGTTTCAGATCGACAGATGATCTTTCGATGAGTCTATCTGATCCTTCGACCAGACGAGCTGTGATGGATATATATATCCATGTAATGTGTTCACTTCACAAGTGAGAGAAGTGTGTGAGAAGTGAGTGAACTTAGTCTTAGAGAGAGCATATTTTCAGTAGGTCAAGGGCTGTAACCGTGTCCACTGAAATACAAGAGAAAACTTTGATATCTCGTGTGTCTACCTTTCTCTTTGTGGCTTGTGTTCTCATATAAACTACCGGTTTGCACTCTAGCTTGGATTCCGCACTTGCTAGTGTGTTAGACATAACAAGGATAAGGTTTGACCTCATCCTCCGAGGGACCTACAAGTGGTATCAGAGCCGTGGCTCTTTTCCTTGTTAAAAACCGAGTTTATACAAGACTTTGGAGTGTTTGGACAAAAACTCACATGGTTTAGCACCCGTTTTTGGTGTTTTTCTCGCATTTCTTGTCGTTAAAACGTGTTCTAAACTAACCGGGTGTGTTTAAGGACGGGTTGGGTAACTTAAAAACGTGTTTTTAAGAAGTTTGGTGATTTTCGGCCAAATTCCGGCTTACTCCGGTGACCGGTTTTCTGGATAAGGACTGTCTTTTTGGGTAATATTTTATTGTTCAAATCTTGGGTTGGCAGAAAGTATGGTCTGAGCATACCTTCTGCCGAAAGCTTTCTACTAACCCATCACCTTTTTCACCAACCTGTCACTTTTGTCAACTGTGTCAGTGCAGATCGAAGGATATCCTTCGAAGTCGAAAGATCATCTTTCGATCAAAGGAAGTTCGATAGATAATCATCCTTCGAACATCCTTCGAAGTCTGTGACTTATCCTTCGATCCAAGGAATCTTTTCGCAGGATACTTCGTTCGATCTACAGTTCTTGTTCGAAAGATAAGGATCTTTCGGTTGGAGAATCCTTCAAAATCATTGTTCGAAATTCAACAGTGATCTTTCGAACACTGTTGATCCTTCGAACAAGTATTGATCCTTCGATCCTAGTATGTTTAAGTTTAACAAGTTTGTGTTTTTCTCATCTTTCGATCAGGGATCCTGCGGCTGGTTGGTTGTTAACAAGGAGAACCCGAGAGAACTGGTGTGTTAAAAATGAATTCGATGTGGGGTACTCCGATAAATACAGAAATGTATTATGGTACTCCGGCTCCGGATTCGGGAAAGTATACAAATACCAGTTTATCTCCTGCATGGGCCGAATCTCCCGTACCTGTATCTTCGCAAGCTAATGCTATATATACCGGTCAATGGGCATTCGTATCAAATCAAACTCCAAGTATTCAAAGCATTTTGTTAAGCGAGAGTGAAACGGGAAGTTTGAATAGGCCTCCAAAGTTGATGCACTTAAGTGAATATCCGGGATGGTTTGGTAGATTTCATACATACGTCCTTGGTCAAAATACAGAATTGTGGTTGCGTTTCATCACAGATTTTGATCAAACAATAGAGGTTGCCGCTTCATCTGCTGCTACGTTTGCCGATCTTACGGAAGATCAGAAGAAGGTCTATGACTTAGAGAAGAAAGCGTATGCCATTCTTACGCAGGCGTTAAGCAAAGATATTTATCATCAATTTGTCAGTTTCAAGACAACGAAGAAGTTGTGGGACGCATTGAAGACAAGGGGCGTAGGAAATGAAGCGACACGTCAATTGAGACGCGACCTGCTAAAGAAAGAGTTTGATGGTTTTACTTGTATGGAGAATGAATCTTTAGGAGATTTGACAAGTCGATTTAATCATTTGCTGACTGAATTGGCAAATATTGGGGTTGTAACAACTTCAGCAGAGGTAGTGAAAAAGTTTGCAGATGCACTGCCACCTCAATGGAATACTTTCTTGGAAATCATGAAGTACAATGGCACTTTAGCTACAACAAACTTCAATGACTTTGTTCAACTCCTGGAAAACAAGAATCAGGAAGAAACTCTCAAGGCAAAAAGAGTTCCAGTGCCACAAAATCCTGAAATGTATTATGGAACTTCTAGCACTTCTACAAAACCTTCTTCACATGCTCCAATTCAAACAGCGTTTGTGTCTAGCACTGACATGTATGGCAATCTTATTCAAGTTCCGGTCAAGCCTCCTCCACCAACAGACATGTATGGAAATCCGCTTGAACCAGTTCCTCAACCAGTACCACAACTGCAAAGCCAACGACCTATCAGAGCAACTGATATGTTCGGAAATCCATTACCTGTTCGATCTACCGGACCAACTGATCTATATGGGAATCCACTTCCTCCTCAACAGCAAGCGTGTTATGGAAGCATATCATCTGCTGGTCAGCAATCAAAGCCAAATACAGTACGGCTCGACACCTCAAGCTTTTCTAAAGTCAGTGTGGAAGTAGCAAAGGAACACATGGAGCTGCTAAACACTTTGGTGAGCGCATACTGTGGATTAGTGGAAGGTCAGATTGGTAACATTAATCTGACACAAGAAGACTATCAGCAGATCGATAAAGAGGAGATGGAGATGATGGACATCAAGTGGGCCTTTGCCAGTGCTGTTAGGCGAGCAAAGGATTTCATGGAAAGAACTGGCAGAACCAGCTTGGAAAGCAAGAAAGACACCAAGTATGGGTTTGATAAGCAGGCTGTTAAGTGCTTCAATTGTGGTGAACGTGGTCATTTCAAACGTGAATGTACGAGGCCATCTCAACATGGAAACCAAAATCCTTTCAGAGGTCAAGGTAACAGGGCAAATCAGAACCAAGTAAGGAACAATGAGCGCACATTGGTTCCTGTCAATAACCAGAGTCAAGCAGGACCATCTAATGCCAACCAGGCACTTGTGCTTCAAGTAGATGAAGGTTGTGATTGGTCAATTCAGTTGGGAAATGATGCTCCAGATGGAACAGCATGTTTTGCTGAAGTGGTTAAGGATTTAAATCACGCCAGTGGTGGAGAATCTTCCGCCAATGGTGGTGAATCTTCTGAGGATGAAGACTCTTCTGGTTATAGTAGAAGTTCGGATGAAGAATCCTCGAGTTCAGGCGATGATCATTTGGATGACACATCAAGTGCGTCAGTTGATGCAGATATTGATGAGCTTTTGCAAGAAGCTACAGCAGGAATTGAAAGAAGATCTATTTTGGTGGATCAAGCTGCTTATTCTTCGTCTTCTCTCCATTCAGCCTTTATGGCTAATGTCGACAGTTCATCAAGTCAGGTATGTGTCGATGAACCCACTTCTGTTAGTTGTGATAATTGTGACATATTGAGTATTAAATGTGCTGATTTAGAGACAAGCATGTCTGAGTTGCAAGGCAAACATGATGCTTTACAAGCTAGTTTGTTTGACTTGCAAGACAAACATGTTTCATTGAATGATAAGTGGTGTGAATTGCAAAGAAAACACGAGGCTTTGCAAGAGAAATATGATGTGACATTCATTCACAATCAGAAATTGACCGTTGATCTTTCGAAGTGCACTGAAGCCAACATGTTTTATGAAAACCATGAAAAGGAGTTTAAATCGGTAATTGAAAAATTAAAGAAAGATAAAACCGAGTTAACTAAAATGGTTTCCAGAAAACAAACTGACATTAATTTGTATATAACTCGTCTTGAGGTAATGCAAAAGGAAATGGCTTGTGTGAAAACTGAAAGTGAGGCGATCCAACTTAAGCTAGACAGTTATTTGAGCTCTAGCTATGTGTTGGATCACATCATTGACGTACAGAAAGAGAAACAGGATGTCACATGCATTGGATACAAGAAATGTCCACCACCTGTGAGACACAATTATGATGCCATGCCTGACAAGGAGGATAGAACTTTCTTTGAACCATCTGTTCCTCTAGATGTTAATGAATTTGCAACAGGACTCGGATACAAGAAAGAAGTATCATCAGATTCGGATGTGTCAGCAGATACATGTGTGTCTTCTGCTGAACAGAATCAGGATCCTCCAGTTGTTGTTGAGGATGCTGATTCTTCTGATGATGAATCTGATGTTACTGATTCAGCAAAGTCTGATGCGGTGATAAAAGAAGAGGACATACCTCTTGAGAATCATATTCTGTGTGATCCTCCTGCAAAACCCGCTAAGACTGTTGCAATTGAGTCCTTGTCTGCACAAGAGTCGGAGAGTGTGGATTTGCTGTATACTCTTGTTGGTGATAATAAAATTTATTCTGACAAAGATTTTCCGATTAAGAATGTAAATCAATCCTTAATCAGTAAAGTTTTTGAAAATTCGACAAGTAAATTTCTGGGTAAGAAAGGATCACACGTTGTGGTAACACAGTGCCCTCCTATCCCAAAGGCTGAAGTTAGAAAACAATTTGGCAATCAGAAATTACCAACAGAGAAAAGGCAGCAAAATCATAACAAACAAAAAGGAAAATTGCCGGCTCAAAGTCAAAAGAAGCCAAATCAAAAGAAGAACAAGAATGTGAACTTTGTGAAATCTAAGGGAACGGACAAAATTGAAAAGTTTGAAAATCAATCTAACTTAGATTTTGTCAAGAAAGCAACAGTGATGAAAAGGAATGAACCACATAGTTCAAAACCTAGTACCTCGGGATCACAAAGTTCATCATCGGCAAGACGATCACATGATACTTCGGGGTTTGTTGAACGAAGATCATGTTTCGAATGTGGTACAATTGGACATGTTATTCGAAATTGTCCGTATCTTCATAAATTAAAAGCCAAAGAAGATGATCCCCGTGAACACAATCACCAAAAGCGATCTGTTTCTGTAAAACAAGATCCCTGACTTGTAAGAGAAAGGGAAAAGAAACAGAAACGCCAACAAGTCAAGGTGATTGAAAAGGCACTTAAAACTGATGTGGTTCAAAAACAATCTGTTTCAGTTAAGCCAGAAAACTCAAAATTTTCAAAAACTTCAAACAATCACGAAGTTAAATTTTTAAACAATCAAACTGTTAAAACTCAACAGACATGGAAACCTAAATTGACCACAAGTTCAGAGGGACCATCACAATTTATGAATCATCAAAGAATAGAAGTTATTGTTATTGATGAAAATGGAAGACCCAAGACCACAATGGCTTGGGTCCCCATCTCCAACTAATCAAGTGAGTTCATGTGCAGGGTGTTCCAGGAGGAACTATCAGTAGTCATTGGATTGTTGATAGTGGGGCATCCAGGCACATAACAGGCGACATGAAGCTTCTCTACGACGTTAAATCTATTAGAGGAGGTTATGTTGCTTTTGCTGGAGATAAAGGCGGATATATTACGGGTGAAGGAATGATTTCCAACGGGGTTGTTAGCTTTGATAAGATCAACTTCGTACAACAACTTGATCACAATCTTCTTAGTGTTTCTCAAATTTGTGATAAGCAGTTCTCAGTACACTTTGATGCAAATGGATGTTATGTGCTGAAACCCGGCTTCAAAATTCCAAAAGAATGGATTCTCTTATCTGTTCCAAGGATAAATGACTTGTACGTCCTTGATATGAGCCAAGCTATCACAACGTCTGCACAAGCAACTTGTTTCGTTTCCAAAGCCACAGAAAAAGACTCAATCTCTTGGCACAGACGAATGGGTCACATTCACTTACGCAAAATGAATCATTTGGTGTCAAATGAATTAGTGAATGGTGTTCCTCTTAAAAACTTCCATCTTCAAGACGTCTGTGTCTCGTGCCAGAAAGGAAAACAAACGAAGAAGCGACACCCTACAAAGAAAATCAACACGGTGGCTGTTCCTCTTGAACATTTGCACATGGATTTGTTCGGTCCTGTCAAGCACAAAAGTATTAGGAATGATCAATATTGCCTCGTGATAACTGATGATTATTCAAGATTTTCTTGGGTGGCGTTCATGGCACATAAGAGCGAAACCTTCGGTATTATCAAAAATTTGATCATTCAGATTGAGAATCTATATAAGTTGAAGGTTAGGCGGATACGTAGCGACAATGGTACTGAATTCAAAAATCATGCCATGGCGGAGTTTTGTACTTCAAAAGGTATTCTTCACGAATTTAGTGCGGCCTACACTCCTCAACAAAATGGTGTCGCTGAACGTAAGAACCGCACATTGATCGAGACTGCTAGGACTATGTTGGTAGA
The DNA here is from genome assembly GCA_030545235.1 of Helianthus tuberosus. Classification (NCBI taxonomy): domain Eukaryota; kingdom Viridiplantae; phylum Streptophyta; class Magnoliopsida; order Asterales; family Asteraceae; genus Helianthus; species Helianthus tuberosus. The sequence continues at coordinate 121,709,256 of CM060427.1, forward strand.
GTCACAATTGCCGATTCCATTCTGGACTGAAGCTGTGGCCTCTGCATGTTACACGTTGAACCGAGTCCTTACAGTCAAAAGGCACAACAAGACCTGCTTTGAGCTTATTAACAAACGGAAACCAGATTTGTCATATCTTGAACCGTTTGGAGCTCCTTGCACAATAATCGATCCTAATGGAAAGTTTGGGGCAAAAGCAATTGATGGATACTTTCTTGGGTATGCCACCCCGAACTTAAGAGTCTGGAATCTAGAGACTAAAAGGGTCGAGGAATGGTCTGAAGTCAGAGTACAAAGGCACACTTTACCAGTCAGAAATCCAGGTCAACCATGGATGTTTGAGTACGATGACTTTTTCAATTCGATCAATGTTGAAGCAGTTGAAGAAAATGCTGCAGCAAGGATGTTTTTTGAGAGTGACAACGCAACAGATTCACCGTTGGTTCGTCCAATTATTGTCAATCAAGAACCATCTTCAGTGAACAATAATGCTCTCGACAATGAGGATTTTCACGATGCTACCGAATTGAACGAATCTTCAGAGGATGATGAATTTCTCGATGCAGATCAAGAAGCTCCAACAACAGCAGTTCATGGTACTTCAGAGGGTACACCTCCAGTGGTTGTCCCAAGAACAGCTGAAGCTACTGCATCATCCTCTTCGTCAATTCCGGGTATTGAATTGGTTGTTGATCTCAATCTCAACAACCTGGGTATTAATGTTTCTGTACCAGATAATCCAGAAACAAGGATTCACAATACCCATCCTCAACAAAACATCATCGGAAATGCACAAAGTGGCGTTCAAACAAGAAACATGTTGCGAAACAACAACAATGCAGGCTTGTATGCGGCGATTAGAGAATCTGGTCAACAAAACGATTGGTCTTTCGCGTGTTATGTCTCACAGGAAGAACCAAGAACTTGGAAAGAAGCTTTGAAAGATAACTCGTGGGTTGAAGCAATGCAGGAAGAACTGCAACAATTCCAGAAGCTTGGTGTCTGGAAACTCGTAGAGAAACCTGCTGGTTACAAGAAGATTGGTACCCGTTGGGTGTTTAAATGCAAAAAGGATGACCGTGGAATCGTTATTCGAAACAAAGCAAGGCTAGTCGTTCAAGGTTTTCGTCAGATTGAAGGGATCGACTACAACGAAGTGTATGCACCTGTTGCACGTCTAGAAGCAATTCGGATCTTTCTGGCTTATGCCTCATTCAAAGGTTTCAAGGTATACCAGATGGACGTGAAAAGTGCATTCTTACATGGTGTGGTGGAAGAAGAGGTGTACGTCGAACAGCCTCCAGGTTTTGAAGATCCTATCCATCCCGATCGGGTTTGGTTGCTCAACAAAGCTCTATATGGTCTACATCAAGCACCGCGAGCTTGGTATGCAACCTTATCTAATTATCTGCTGGAGAATGGATTTCGCAGAGGTCTTATCGATTGTACTCTTTTCATCAAAGAACAAGATGGAGATCTTCTACTGGTACAGGTATACGTTGATGATATTATATTTGGTTCTACTAATGATGTTTTGTGTAGGAATTACGAGCGCATTATGCAGGATAAATTCGAGATGAGTGCTATGGGGGAAATGACTTTCTTTTTGGGCCTACAAGTACAACAAACCGAGTCTGGGATATTCATCCATCAGACTAAATATGTTGGTGACATCTTGAGCCGGTTCCAGATGTCTGATGCAACGCCCATCGGTACCCCATTGCCGCAAAATCACGGAATTACTCCAGACTTGAAGGGTGAAGCTGTTAGCCCCTCATACTACCGCGCGATGATCGGATCTCTTATGTACCTCACAGCATCAAGACCAGATATAATGTACCCAACGTGCCTGCTTGCCAGATATCAAGTCAACCCGAAGGCCTCACATCTTGCAGCTGTAAAAAGGATTTTTCGTTATTTGAAGGGTTACCCTGACACCGGTCTATGGTACCCTAGGGATAATAACTTTGACTTGATCGCTTTCAGTGATTCTGATTTTGGCGGATGCAAAATCGACGGCAAATCCACAACGGCTGGATGTCAGTTTTTGGGAAATCGCCTAGTCACATGGCAGTGCAAGAAGAAGACGTGCCTCAGATGTCAGTTTTTGAATTCCTAACTACTCCTATTTACGTTGATAATTCTGCTGCCTTACAGATCACTAGAAATCTTGTGCAGCATTCAAAGACTAAGCACATCGAAATTAAGTATCACTTCATACGTGATTGCTTTGAGAAAAGGCTAATTGATGTTGCTTACGTCCACACCGATGACCAACGTGCCGACCTTTTTACCAAAGCATTTGACAAATCAAGATTTGACTATTTATTATTGGTAAACGGCATTAAGGTCAAGCAAGAGTAAAACCAACATCGGAAAATCATTTTTGTAAATACCTTTGTGTTTTAAATTTTATCTTAGTTTGTTGATTTTAGGGGGAGTAAATTCAAATCTGAAAATCCAAAAACATCGAAAAATTTCAAAAACACAAAAACAATAGAAAAAACAAAAATGAGTTTACTGGCGAGCAAAAGAGAAAGTGATAGTACATCAGTGGTCTGTCTAAACCTCTTTAAACCTTAAATGAAAAACGATAAGCAGCTCTATATAAGATGTATCGGTAGGCTCACAATCATTTTAAAGTGTGCAGGGTGATATAAACTTAAATCGACTGAAGACCAGGTGGGAACCATTCATTGGCATATGGTCTTGGTACCGAAATTTCGTTTGAGAGATTGCCGAGGTTCTGAGATATTCGGTCTTTATACTGCTTATCATCTGGGTATCATGGTTGTATCTTTTACCGAAAAATAACGGGGACGCAATTCTAGATCTTCCATGATACCATACATACGTGTACATACTGCATTCGACCTCAATAAGTGATCAACAATCACATGTCCAAACAAATAAGTGATAATATATCACATCTATCCGGGAGTCAAGTTCGTCTCTCTGATGTACGAAAGTACTGACCTGTTCACGGACTTGCTCCTGTGCCCTCATGCATCTGAAAATCAAGTTCCTCATCAATAAGTGATTCTATCACATAGGGCTTGTTTTCAAATCAAAATAAGTGAGAATCTCACATCATATACGGTCAAACAGATGATAATCGGTATACTCACCGGTAAGATGAACCCTCGTGCATACCTTGATACAGGAATGTGTCGTGATGTGGATGAACACCGGTCGGTAAGTATAAATCATACCTTAACGTATCCCCTCGCCATGATTACATCTTATAAGTTGAGCTTAAGTGGACAACAATACCGATAATTGTTATAGGATGCTTATCTTAATGTTAACTAATTGAACAACAAGAGCGTTTTGGCATGACCGTACACTGATATGATTCTCTTACCCTCGAAACTCGCAAAAAGAATGTCTGTAAATATTTATTTAATGCTTTCAGTTTCTGCACCTTTGTATATATTTATTTACTGCTTTCTGTCTTTACATTTGAAATATTCAAAATACCAAAAAGATTTTAGGTGTGTTTTAATATAAACTTTCTAAAAACCAAAAATATTTTATTTTATTTTCGATCGTACGATGTTGGATCTCGAGTCTTCGTTACCTGAAACCTGATTGAAAACCAAAACGACTAAATCTTCATAAACGGTCGAAATTTGCAAGTTTTTGAAAGTTAAAGACTAAAATTGATAAATTTATTAAACTTTCAAACTGTCGGACGGTGTTTGATTAAACAATGTTCACACGTGTGTCGTTTGTTTATGTTACGATATTCCAAGCAGTTGTTCTCATTACGCGTTTAGATTTCTTGCATGTGCAGATTCTAAAGGCAAGGAGAACATGGTCGATGACAAGCTTCGGAATGAAGACACAACGTGAAGGCACTCAAATGATGAAGATGATCGAGTTGCCGCTGGCCATCATCAACACCACAAGAATCTCAAGTTGTAAAGATCAAGACATTCACGAGCATAATTCAAATGGGAGCTTATGTTAAGGGGGAGTTTGTCAACACACTTCCTACATGAAACGGGGAGTTTGTTGATACACTTTCTGCTTTCAAGACGTGAAGACTTTAAAGATCCTCCGACATTGAAACCTTGAAAGGACGTCAAAGACTTGAAGACACGAAAATCGAGACAAAGCTACAGCCAAGGGGGAGTTTGTTGGTGCACTTGTGTCTGTACTTTGTCTGTATTTTGTCATGATACAAAACGATGTCTTGTGTTAGTCTGAGTTACGTCTTAGGTTTGTTATTATGTGTGTTCGATGTAAGTTTGACCAAGTCAACTATCCTCCTAGTTTGACTTGGCCAAACAGTTAGAACATATTTTGTAAGCTGTTTGTGTCGAAGGTTGAGTCATCGAATGATTGTTTATATCCTTCGATGAGCTCGAAGGATAAACCTTCGATGGATATAGATGGACCTCGAAGGATATCATCCTTCGAGGTATATGTGATCCTTCGGTAGGTTTCAGATCGACAGATGATCTTTCGATGAGTCTATCTGATCCTTCGACCAGACGAGCTGTGATGGATATATATATCAATGTAATGTGTTCACTTCACAAGTGAGAGAAGTGTGTGAGAAGTGAGTGAACTTAGTCTTAGAGAGAGCATATTTTCAGTAGGTCAAGGGCTGTAACCGTGTCCACTGAAATACAAGAGAAAACTTTGATATCTCGTGTGTCTACCTTTCTCTTTGTGGCTTGTGTTCTCATATAAACTACCGGTTTGCACTCTAGCTTGGATTCCGCACTTGCTAGTGTGTTAGACATAACAAGGATAAGGTTTGACCTCATCCTCCGAGGGACCTACACTTTTCACTTTTGTATTTTCATTCTTGTTTCTCGTTGTCAAAGGTTGTGTAATTGGAGACATTGCCCCTCTCGAATTGGGCTGGTTTTCTCAATTTAAATAAAAAGTTCTTTGCTTGAATCTTTCCTCCTATCATCAACCTTAAAGTTTATAAAAAAAAAACTTTGTTTATTTATTGAGATGCAACATTTGTTCATCCACCTTAGGATTTAAACAAACTTCATTTATTTATACATGTACATGGCATGAAGATGTCCATGTAGAAGTTCTACAAAGGTGTATTTCCCACATATAACCTGTAGGTGTGTAGAAAATAGTGTAAATTTTGATAAAAGTATTAATTAATTCAATAACTTTGAATAAATATCATATACACATTAATTATATATAATAAAAGCAACGCAATCAATATTAGAGGGAACCTGTGTGATGTGACGGAGGGATCAATATCACTACAATAATACATTTAAATATGATTAAAAAATACAAAATAAAAAATAAAAAATGAAGTTATTGGTTATTAGGAGGTTAAACAATAGCTATATTGAAAAGAAGAAGACGATCGGTCTTTAGGTACCTACGGATTTCCCACAAAAACTGCTACTATTCCCATGCCAATTTCCCACAAAAATGCGTTGTGAAAATTTTGCTCGTGGGTAATTTTTTTCTGACGCATTTCAACGCATTTCCTACAAATTCTCTTACTCATTTCCCACACAAATGTTTCGTTAGAATTCTCCTACACATTTCTCAGGGAATTAATTTTCTTAATTTTCCAACGCATTTCCCACGAAACATTACTTTTTTAAAATTGTTTTTAAATCAAATATATTTATTTTTATTAAATATATTTTATATATTTTAATTTTGTTACACAATTCCTACGGAAATTTTTTTTCTTCCTACACAATTCCAACGGAATGTATTCGTTTTTCCCACATAATTCCTACAGAAATATTTTTTTCCTACAGAGTTTCAACGAAATGTGTTCTTGATTCGTACACAATTTCTACAAAATTAGTTTTTTTTCCTACGCAATTCCAACATAATGTATTATTTTTTTCCCACACATTTCCTACGAATTTATCTTTGTTTCCTACACGATTCCAACGGAATGTGACGAAACCTATTTATTTTTTTTCCTACATGTTTCCTACGGATATATTTAAAAACAAATAAAAAAACAAAAAATACTTGCTTTTTCTTGCTGAAAAAGCATAATGATAAATATGATTCAGTACATAAATTTAACAAAAACAAACAACATAAATTCGAAGCATGTTTAAATTACAAAATCGTCATTATTCACTAATGAATGATAATCGATGCTCCTCCAAAATCTAGCATGCGCGAATCCTTTACAGCTTCGGTGCAATTCTTTAATATATCATGTAGAGTTTTAACAACTTAAAATTAGCATCCAAGATAACATATCAGTATCAAATTGTTTTCTATCTTTAAAAGCGCATTACCTGTAAGGATTAATGATGCAGCAGCAACAACAGGGGTGGCTGCATGACTGCCAGCTGGCAATGGAGAAGAAGACAAGATTGTACTGGTTTTTGGAGCTGGGGTCTTCGGCCAATGATCTGAACTATTGTTGTGAGAGAGCGTTTCCTCGACTTAATCCAGTACTGTAGCTACCTGTTAAAATAATTGTAGCTACCTGTTAAAACAACTGTGTAAAAACCATTCCAAGGCCAGGTGCTACCAGTGCTGCTAAGAAAGAATTCTAATTTATAGCTAATTATATTTATCAAAGTTAGTTACACGAGAAAATGAAAATAAATATTACTTTGTTCTTAAAACTTAAGAAAGAATTCTAATATATAGCTAATTATATTTATCAAAGTTAGTTACACATAAATTAAAAATGTTTAATAAGCAAGAGTAAATTTAAATCATACAACAAGATTGCAGTTTCATGACAATGTAAAAACCTTAGTCTTCACACTTGTATCTTCTGCCGCATTAAGCAAACATATGTAAAAACCTTTGACTTCAGTTTTCTTAATGCTTATGTTTTCTTTATATTAATGCTTGATGCTTCGATTTGGATTTTATGAAGCAAGCAAAACAAGTCCAAACAATCCAATCATTGTTTTCACTTATACCATAATTATAAAATTCAAACATTAGGGTGAGAGGGGCACTCCCCTTTTAGGGGAGTCCCCTCTCTTACGCACGGCCAATCAGCACGCGCCACGTCAACTCCCTCTTAACTCCCCTCACACCCTCAATTTGATGGCGGCACTCCACTCACACAATTATTTTTTTATAAAAAAAGAAGGAAAAAATATGATTGGTGAAAAAAGGGTGGACGCACATTAACAACCAATCACCCTCTCTCTCTCTCTCCTCTCTCTCAAGCGGTGAACACACACCGATCTGTGAACTCCCCGCGCGGTAAATGAAGGATGGTGGCGGTGTACCCGCTAGGTAAAACCACTCACCGCATGGGGTCACCGCATGTACCCCGTGCACCCTTACTATTAGTCATCAGATATCTTATTCAGTCTATTGAAACAGACCCTTAAATCCCAACTAATCTTGTGGACCATTTCAATCAGTTTAAAACATATTAGGCTTTAGCCCAACTCACTAGATTACACTCACAAATAACCAAAACACACCTATCAAACCCTAAAACGTAATATCATCACTTCATCTATTTCCCTCCTTCTCTCTGTCATCTCAAATTAAAGCTTTACTATAAACTTTTGAAGTGCTTTGATTCATAGCCACCCTACATCAAATCTGATTTAGTGCTCCAATTAAGATCTAAGGCATCTACTAAAATCGATCAACTATTAGTTATTAATCAGAAGATGAAACCTTAACGGAAACCATTTACCGATCGAAAAAAATCAAGGAAGATAGGTGTTCAAAGCTTACCTGGAGGTTATCATTGCCACTGCTACTCATCGGACTGACGGCTCCGCTGTTAGTCGCCGTCGCCCTTCTCTCTCTCGCTCCGTCACTTCTCTCTTTCTAACTCTCTCTCTCCTCCGCGTTATCGCCGCCATAAACCCAAACCGTCGCCGGCCGGAGCTTCTCCGGTTGCTGGAGCCGAATCAGAGAGAGACGAGGGGTGTGAGTCTTGAGTGGTAAGGGGCTAGGGTTTTGTTTTAGAGAGGAGAGAATGAAGATGAAAGGGAAATTATTTGAGAGAGAGGGAGAGGAAAGTAGGGGTGTTCAAGATCGGATAATCCAGTTTTCGGATATCCGAAATTCCGGATAGTGAAATACTGACATCCGAACCCAAATCCGAAATTTCGGATATCCGAAATTTCGGATTCGGGTTCGGATATCTAATCGGATATCCGAATATCCAATTTTTTATTTAATTTTTATTTAATTTTTATTATTTTTTTAATATTTGGAACCAGATTTTTCGGATATCCGAATATAAATTTCGGATACTTTTCGGATATTTTTTCGGATATTTCGGATATTTTTCGGATATTTCGGATATTTTTCGGATACTTAGGATATTTTTCGGATACTTCGGATATTTTCGGATATTCGGATATCTGAAAAAAATAATAATTAAATTTTCGGATATTTTCGGATAATCCGATTATCCGAAAATTCTCAAAATCACTATCCGAATCCGAATCCGAATTTTCAGATTATCCGATTTTCGGATATCCGAAAATTCGGATATTTCGGATACGGGTTTTCGGATATTTCGGATTCGGTTTCAGATTCGGATTTTTTTGAACACCCGTAGAGGTAAGTGTCTGTCGGCTGCATATGAGTTTTAGAGTAGGGTTCAAATGAAGAAAAAGAAAAAATTATGGTGCCTTATATAGCTAGGGTAAATAAGTGGGTTTGGGCCCAGGCCCGTTAGCGCAGTTCTAGTTGTTTTGAGCGGTCCAATCACATTTCTGAAACCCTTTTTCACTCCCGATTGTCGTAGAATATTATTTTTTTGGTCAAATACACTTAAAATTACGACGTAAGTCGTTAGTAGTCGCGTATGGTCGTCGGTCGCGTTAAATCGCGTCAAACAATTTGGTTGTCGTTTCTTGTTCATTTTTCGATCCGATTTAAACTACAAACATTAAAATTTGAAAACGAAGCCAAATATATCATATTATATTAATATCGAGACATAAATCGAGTTCGATGCTTCCATTTTGTTGTTGATTGTCGGTGTGTTATTGTTTACGCGTTTTCCGTTCACGTTTGCGTTTGGTGCCATTCGAAAGCATGATATTTTCGCAAAACCACATTCATATGTATAAGTTATACGTATCAACTTTGTATTTGTCGGCATTGTCAGTATTTTGTCCGGTGTCAGTTCGTTACCGCTTAACGCTTAGCAGATTTCCTGAAAATCACCATACGCGCACTGTCAATTTAGATGGGCGTTCCTAGGCATTCCAAAAGCCTAATTAAATTAATTTGTGCCTTAAACACTATTTATTATTGTCTTAAACGTTTGTTAATCGCATAATTAAAAACGTAAATTACTGGTTGTCACAATTAAGGCCTTTATTAGGTAACTTTTGATGTTAAAGGGTTACATCACATTGTATTGAGTGCTATTACAAGTCATGCATGCCATAATAAACCATGTTGGGCCTTGATATATCTTAAAATCCCATTAAGACCTTCATTATCTAACATTCAATGTTGAAGGATTATATCACGTTGTATTGAATGCTATTATATCGTAACAAAATATTACAAGTCATATATGCCCTAATAGAACGTGTTGGCCCTTGATATATCTTAAGGGCCCCTTAAGGCCATTATTATGTAATATTCGATGTTGAAGGGTTATATGATGTGATGTTGAGTAATCTTGTATCGTAATGGACACGAACAGGTTATACAAGCCCTAATAGATCGTATGGGCCTTGATATATCTTAATGGCCCAATTAAGGCCTTTATTATGTAAAATTCGACATTGAAGGGTTATACCACGTTGTATTGAGTGATATTACATCGTAACGAACAATTACAAGTCATGCATGCCCTAATAGACTGTGTTAAGCCTCGATATAACTTAATGGCTCGTTCAGGCCTTTATTATGTAACATTCGATGTTGGAGGGTTACAACACGTTGTATTGAGTACTATTATATCGTAACGAAGATTTACAAGTTATACATGCCCTAATAAACCATGTTGGGCCTTGATATATCTTAAAAGCCCATTAAGACCTTCTTTATGTAACATTCGATGTTGAAGGATTACATCACGTTGTATTGAGTGTTATTATATCATAACAAAATATTACAAGTCATATATGCCCTAATAGAACGTGTTGGGCCTTGATATATCTTAATGGCCCGTTAAGGCCTTTATTATGTAATAAAGGGTTATATCATGTCATGTTGAGTAATCTTGTATCGTAGTGGACACGAACAGGTCATACAAGCCCTAATAAACCGCGTGGGCCTTGATATATCTTAATGGCCCAATTAAGGCCTTTATTATGTAAAATTCGACATTGAAGGGTTATACCACATTGTATTGAGTGATATTATATCGTAACGAACAATTACAAGTCATGCCTGCCCTAATAGACTGTGTTAAGCCTCGATATAACTTAATGGCTCGTTCAGGCCTTATTATGTAACATTCGATGTTGGAGGGTTACAACACGTTGTAATGAGTGCTATTATATCGTAACGAAGATTTACAAGTTATACATGCCCTAATAAACCATGTTGGGCCTTGATATATCTTAAAAGCCCATTAAGACCTTCATTATGTAACATTCGATGTTGAAGGATTACATCACGTTGTATTGAGTGCTAATATATTGTAACAAAATATTACAAGTCATATATGCCCTAATAGAGCGTGTTGGGCATTGATATATCTTAATGGTCCGTTAAGGTCTTTATTATGTAACATTCGATGATGGAGTGTTATATCATGTAATGTTGAATGATCTTGTATCGTAATGGACACTAACAAGTCATACAATCCCTAATAGACCGTGTGGGCCTTGATATATCTTAATGGTCCAATTAAGGCCTTTATAATGTAACATTCGACGTTGAAGGGTTATACCACTTTGTATTGAGTGATATTATATCATAACGAACAATTACAAGTCATACATGCACTAATAGACCGTATTAAGGCCTGTATGTATTCCTACGATTTTTCTACGAAACTATTACATTCATTATTTTCCTACGGATTTTTGATGAATTGTTAAAAGGAAACGTATTTCGTAGGAATTGCGTCAGTATTTTCCTACACATTTCCTACAGATATATATAAATTTGATTTAAAAATTACATATATGTGTATTACAAAAAAAATTATCCATTACGTGAGTAATCTATCGGAATTTCCAACACACTTGCTACGGAATTAATTTAGAAATGACATATATTTTTATTAAATAATAAAACTTTATATTTTAATATCGTTAATTTTATTTATTATAAATATTTTTTATGATAAATTGGATTCCGACGCATTTCCTACTAATGATTAAAATGAAAACGAATTTCGTAGGAATTGCGTCAGTATTTTCCTACGGATATATATAAATGTTTTTTAAAAATAAAATATATGTGTATTACAAAAAAAATTATACATTCCGTGAGTAATCTGTCGGAATTTCCAACACACATCCTACAAAATCAATTTAGAAATAACATATATATTTATTAGATAATAAAATTTATATTTTAATATCGTTAATTTTGTTTATTATGAATATTTTTTTACCATAAATTGGATTCTTACGCATTTCCTACTAACCGTTAAAATAAAAACGAATTCCGTCTAAAATTTCCGACACATTTCTTACGCATACCGATTCCTACGAATTTCCGACTAATAGTTAAAATGAAAACGAATTTTGTGGGAAATTTCTGACACTTTTCCTACGCATAACAATTTGTGGCTTTTTTGTCGCTATTTTTGTCACAAAATTAAGACCCTTTCTTGTTCGTCGGAATTTCGTGAGAAAAGTGTCACAATTTTCGTTCGTAGGAAATGTGTAGGAAATTTTGGTAGGAATAATAGCAGTTTTCTAGTAGTGGGTTAGAATGGATGGAGAACTAAATTTCAAACTTTCACTTATAATCAATATATCATATCGTCTTGATATCTCCTGTCCTAATACCGTCTTCATATCGTATTAAAATTACCTTTTTTTAATCCCAAACACATGTATTTTGATATAATAATAGATAATTAATTAATAGCCATTCTTCATCAAATTTCAATTAATTAAAGGCCCTCACTATCTGCACACTGAGTTTGCCTATCTGCACACTTAGGGTTTAAATACGCTGCGTATTGGTCAATACGCAGCGTATAGGGTTACCCCAATACGATGCGTATTGGTCAATACGCAGCGTAGATAGACCATAGATCTCAGCGCCTGATAACCAATCATTGCACAGAAAACAAGGTGTATATACGCTGCGTATTGGTCAATACGCACCTTATATAAAAGAGCTGCAAATTTGGGGTCAGTTGGATAGGTTTGAAGTGTCAAATTTTTGCAAGGTTTATATACGCTGCGTATTGGTCAATACGCAGCGTATTGTCAAGGACCATTTTTGTCAACTTTCAAAACTTCAGGGATCGTTTATGTAAATTTTCGAAACATCAGGGACCATTTGTGTAAACTTACGAAACACCAGGGACCATCAGTGTCAATTTTTGAAACATTAGGGACCATTTTTATTATTTAGTCGAAGTCGAACCGTAAGGCGCGTGGGTCTCTAACGAGCGTCGAAACTAAGTTCGTCGTTTTATATTTTAACGACGAACTTAGTTTCGACGCTCGTTAGGGACCGTTTGTGTCAAATTTTGAAACATCAGGGACCATTTTTGTAAAAATTGAAACTTCAGGGACCAAAGTGTAAATATATCAAAAAAGGGACCATTTGTGTCAATTTTTGAAACTCCAGGGACCTTTTAAAACAGAAGTTTTAAAATTCAGAAAGGTTATATACGCTGCGTATTGACCAATACCCAGCGTATATAAACCTGGTAAACTTTTGATAGTTCAAACCTACCAAAATGACCCCAATTTTGCAGATGTTTTATATATGCTGTGTATTGATCAATACGCAGCGTATTGGCTAGCTAGGGTATATAAGGAATTAAGTTTCATATTCTATCAGCTCTGGACAGAGGATAAACTGGTTAAGGCGTTGCGGTTCTAAACGAGAGGTCATGAGTTCGAGTCTTGCAAGGGCCGGTTCTTTAAAGAAGACCCCCTTTTTACCCATTTTTGATATATTTACATTTTGGTCCCTGAAGTTTCAGTTTTTACAAAAAAAGTCCCTGATAGGGACCGTTTGTGTCAATATATGAAACACCAGGGACCATATGTGTCAATATATGAAAAACCAGGGACCAAAGTGTAAATATATCAAAAATAAGGGACCATTTGTGTCAATTTTTGAAACTCCAGGGACCGTTAGTGTAAAATTCAATACGCTGCGTATTGGTCAATACGCAGCATAGACACACATTGTTTTCTGTGCAATGATTGGTTATCAGGCACTGAGATCTATGGGCTATCTACGCTGCGTATTGGTCAATACGCATCGTATTGGTTTAACCCTATACGCTGCGTAGTGACCAATACGCAGCGTAGATAAACCCTAATTTTGCTTGGGTTTGGTGTGCCAATAGGCACTTTAGTGTGCCAATAGGCACACTCTAATTAAATTGGTAATTAAATTGGCTTACACTATAAATTTACAATTTTGTCCATCTAAAATGCATTATATTTATATATATATTGTAGTATAGATATAGATTAGTAGGGATATAACATGAATTTACACCCTTGTCAACTCATATTCACTCATGTGTTCTTATTGCTAGTTTTCAACATAATTGAGGATTAGATCACTATTAACATGATATGGACTTGGGACTGTACACATGCAGTTGATTTGCAGGCCGGTTTTGTGGTATAAAAAATTAGAAACGATTACGCAAAAAGAAATGTTTATAACAAGAACACTATTTTAAGCCAAAGGCAAAGCATTACAAACCAAAGAAACATACACAACCATATATGTTATCTTCGAACTAAACAGTGTTCTTTATTTTTATTATAGTTTATTTGCCTCTCTAAACTTCCAAGACATGCCATTTATCCTCACTGCACCCTGCAAATATACAAAAAGGAAAAACAAAATCACAATATGTAAGATATAAACAAGTAGAATATGTGATCCAAAATAATAGAAGTTTAAATAGAAGAACACAATATTTGAAGTTTGAACATACTTGGAGCAATCAGTGCCCGGGCTGATCTTGTAAGGGATGCTGACACCGCACTTGCCCGGGAGGCTGGCGGCATTGCCTGCATTGACGCCAGAGATGGAATTGTAAGCACTCTTCAAGCAGCCACATGCAGCCTGACGATCAGGGGTTGTTTTAGCAGCGCTATTGAGTGATTTTACCCCACTGCAACATGCCGGTGGCACAGCACCACCTTTGGTTAGGTAGGGAATGCATGGTGCTAAGCTGCTGGATACTTGACCACATGTAAGAGCCTCTGCATAGGGTGCAACAACCACCATGCAAGTCACTACTGCACATAAAACCATCATTGCCATCTTTGCCATTTTTGAAGTACTCTAGTTAAAAATGTAGGAAAGAGTAGCTTTGCTCTATATGTTTGTAAGGTTGTTGGTGCTAGAAAATGTTGTCCAAGGTTACAATTTATAGGGGTGCTTGTGTATGAACGAATTAAAGGCGGGGGTCGGTTTGGAACTTGGTAGTTGGAAGTTGGTTTTAACATTATTGATCTTCACCAGGTGTAAGCTTAAGGTTATTCCATTTGATCTTGTCAGAATAATGGAGTGTGGTTTTATTAGATTGCCAACAAACTGACTCTGACAATGTCGACAATTTTTGAAATTTTGATCAACCATTTACATTGGGCTCAATTCTCTTATTAAAATAAGGCAAGAGCCGTGCATAGAAATTAAAGCGTCCACACTAGAGGATGAGATGTTTACTTTTTGGAGCATTTGTTATTTAGAATTCACTCTTTCTTTTTTTTTAACCGCTAAAACTTCTATAGCTAGAGTCTAGCAAGAAACTGAGAAGACATACAAAAACATCAACCGAACAAAACAAAGGTAACTACAACATAGCAACAACATCCAAGTCGGACCAATTCTCCCAAGAAGGAGCTGGGATCTTTGATCAGTTGCACACCCATAAATACGCGTCTTCCTTTATAAGTTCCATCGCCTTCTTGACCGGAACAAACTTATCTTGCAAAGTCTTCTCATTTCTAGCAAGCCATATTCTCCAAACGGTAGCAATGGCTGTCATGTGAACATGATTCTTCCATCTCTTGGAACCTGGACTCTGTTAGATGCATATTTATAAGCTAGATGATACTATTATTAGTATTATTATTGTTGTTATTTATTTCTCTTAACCTAAGTTAGCATATGGCGGTTACTGCCAATTTGATTCATGTATATATACTTATGTATCATAACACTTCAGATCTATCAATTCATTATATGAACATACGCTTACGTTCTGCAAAACCCTAGAATAGATTCAAATCAAGATAAACGATTTCTAACAAAGTGGTATCAGAGCCACATCGATCAAAATCTCAACATAATAAACATCAATTTCACTGCAAATTCTCCGATCAAGAAACATGAAGCAGGCAAAAGGAATACAAACGCAGATTCCCAAACTTACTGGGCAGAATTATTACCACTGGCATATACAAATCAAAGTGCTACTCGAATCACAAGAATTGTGGAATATTATCGATGATGGATATCAGGAACTGGGATCAAATCCCACTGAAGAGGCAATTGCAGTTTATCGAGATTCAGTAAAAAAGGATAGAAGGGCTCTGCATATAATCTTCCAATCCATGAATGACACGATACTCGAAAGAATTGCCCTAGCAAAATCATCAAAAGAGGCATGGAACATTCTGCAGAAATCATACAAGGGAGAAAATTAGGTAAAAACTGTAAAACTTCAAACTCTTAGATGTGAATTTGATGCATTAAAAATGAAGGAGGGAGAGTCTATTGAAGATTATTTCAATAGAACAACCCATATTGTTAATCAGTTGAGAATGAATGAAGAAAGAATAAGTGAATAGCGAATTGTAGAAAAACTTCTACGAAGTTTGACTCGAAATTTTGAGTCAGTAGTAATCGCTATAGAGGAAACAAAAAACTTAGAGGACGTATCAACTGAAGAATGGGGATTCTTCAATCTCATGAATTGAGATTGAAGCGATATGAAGATAATTCTGTAGAACACGCGTTTTCGGTTCAGAATTCCAATCAAGATAGATTTAAGGAAACATGGAACGACACAGGAGGAAGGGGACGAGGCAAGAACAAAGGTCGGAATCTGAGTTCAATAAGGTGTTTCAATTGTCAAAGACTTGGTCACACAGCCAAGTTCTGTCAACGGAAAGATGAAGGTGAGAAGTCGGATAACGTTCTAATTCACAAAGAAGATGAGGCCGATGAACAAGATGACACCATGTTCATGATCTTCAATATGGAAGAGGATGTTAAAGATGACTGTTGGTATCTAGATAGTGGCTGCAGCAATCATATGACAGGAAACCGAAAATTGTTTATCATACTCGATGAATCACTAAAGAAAGAAGTGAGGACATGTGATGACAAAAGGTTGGAGGTATTGGGTAGCGGAGACGTCTCAATTTCAATTAGAGGACAAGAAAGGAAGATACCAAACGTGTTTTATGTGAAAGGTTTGAAACATAACTTATTAAGTGTGGGACAACTCATACAAAAAGGGTATGAAGTCTCATTTCGAAAGGAACGATGTGTCATCAAAGATGCTAGTAATGAAGTGATAGGGGTCATAAAAATGACAAACAACAAGATGTTTCCACTCTATCCTAAGAATGATCTAAACTTTGCAATGTATATGACAATGAAAGATGCTTCGAGTCTATGGTACAAACGTTATGGCCATGTGAATATGGACACTTTGATCGATATGGGAAACAAAGAGTTAGTAATCGGACTACCAAGGATGATGAAAGACGGTAGTATATGTGAAGGATGTATATCGAGAAAGCAAGCAAGAAGACCTTTTCCAAAGAAAACAACGTGGAAAGCTAACAAACCTCTACAACTGGTGCATTCTGATATATGCGGCCCAATGAGAACAGAATCAATAGGTGGATGTAGGTATTTCATCACATTCATCGATGATTTTTATAGAAAAAACGTGGGTGTATTTTCTCATGTTCAAATCTGAGGCGCTGAATTACTTCAAGATGTTTAAAGCTTTGAACGAGAAACAATCGGATCATTTGGTTAAAACGTTAAGAACAAATCATGGAGGAGAATATTGTAGCAAGATGTTTCAAGATTATTTAAAACTTAATGGAATACGTGATCAACTCACGAATAGTTACTCTCCTCAACAAAATGGAATAGCTGAACGGAAGAATAGGACTCTTATGGAATTAAGTAGAAGCATGATGAACATTAAGCAACTACCGAATTGTTATTGGGCGGAAGCAATATCATGTACTACTTACATTCTAAATCGTACAGTCACTAAAACTAGACTAAACATCACTCCATATGAAGCATGGAATGGGCGGAAACCCAATGTGGAACACCTCAGGGTGTTTGGCTGTTTGGCTTATGTCCATGTACCGAAACAACACCGAGATAAGCTGACAAATAAGACTGAAAAACAATCTTTGTTGGTTATAGCGAAAATAGCAAAGGATACAAGCTATATAATCCACTAACCAACAAGATTATAATAAGTTGTGACATAATATTTGATGAAAACAAAAGGTGGTTTATCGATTCAGGAATGTCTAATGTTCCATTTGTTATAACTGATACTGATGATGGTCAAACTCAAGAAGACAATGGATCAGGCAAGACACAAGGTGAACCGGTATCTGGTGAACAACCTGAGCACAGTGTTTCTGCAACGAGAGAAGACGAGGACCATTATCAAGGGACAAATCACAATCAGCATAACGAGAATGTCTCTACAGCCGAACATGTGCAGCAACATGAGAATGACTCATCATCATCAGATTTTGAGAATGAAGTCATTCGCACGAGAAGCCTCAACAACATATATCAAGATTTAAGAACTCTCACAGAAGCAGAGGTGTTGCAGAAATATAATGAAAATCAAGTTGTAAGTTTTGTTCTTTATACAAGTGCTGATCCAACATCGTATGAAGAAGCCAGCAAAGACTCGAGATGGATGGAAGCAATGGATAAAGATATAGAGTCAATTCATAAAAATCAGACATGGGAACTTGTAGATCCTCCAAAACATCAAAAACCGATTGGTGTTAAGTGGATCTATAAAACAAAGTATGACGAAAAAGGAAATGTAGATAAATACAAGGACATATTGGTAGTAAAAGGATACAAACAGAAATATGGCATAGATTATCAAGAAGTATTTGCTCCAGTAATCAGATTTGAAACCGTCTGATTAGTGTTGGCTCTCGCGGCTCAATATGAATGGCATCTTCATCAAAAGGACGTAAAAACTGCCTTCTTAAATGGTACGTTGGAAGAACAAGTTTACATAGAGCACCCTCAAGGCTATGTTAAAAAAAGGAGAAGAGAAAAATATATGTTATCTCAAACGAGCTCTATATGGTCTAAAACAAGCTCCTAGGACGTGGTACAGTCGAATAGATGCATATTTCGTCCAAAACGAGTTTAAAAAATGCATTTATGAACACACTCTTTACATCAAAGACACTAATAAAGGAAAGATAGTAATATGCCTATATGTAGATGATTTAATTATAGCAAGCAGCTCGATGAGATTAATTTAAGAATTCAAAAATTCAATGAAAAAGGAATTTGAAATGACGGATATGGGCCGATTACACTACTTCCTTGGCATGGAAGTTTCCTATGAGAATGTGTCCACTCCAATGGAATATGGGCTAAAATTGTCTAAAGATGATCCAGAAGATGATTTTGTTGATGAGGGGGTATATCGAAGCTTAGTCGGAAGTTTGATGTACTTAACCAACACAAGACCAGACATTATGTTTGCAGTAAGCAAAAGAAGTAGGTTCATGGAGTGTCAAAAGAAAAGTCATTGGGAAGCAGCGAAACGCATACTGAAATACATCAAAGGGACCCAGGAACAAGGAATTACATATTCTAAAGGAGGAAAGAAACATCTAGTGGGATTCAGTGATAGCGATTATGCCGGAAATATAGATGACAGTAAGAGTACCTCTGGGTATATTTTTTCATTTAGGGTCAGCTCCTATATCTTGGCAATCAAAGAAACAAAAGGTGGTAGCATTATCTTCAACAGAAGCTGAGTATATGGCTTTATCTTTAACCAGATGTCAAGCGTTATGGATTAAAGGAATTCTAGATGATCTGCAAGGAAAACAAGACTACTCAATTCCAATATACTGTGATAATAAATCAACTATCTTCCTAGCTAGAGATCCGGTGTATCATGGTAAAAGTAAGCACATAAGGGTCAAGTATCATTTTATCAGGGACTTGATCAAGAAAAGGGAAGTAGGGGTTGTCTTTTGTGCAACATAAGATCAAATGGCAGATATTATGACGAAAGCATTGCAGCCGAAGGACTTCACTCGCTTAAAGGGCCTACTGCACACGAATTTGAGATGATCTAGCTTACGGGAGGGTGTTAGATGCATATTTATAAGCTAGATGATATTATTATTAGTATTATTATTATTGTTATTTATTTCTCTTAACCTAAGTTAGCATATGGCGGTTACTGCCAATTTAATTCATGTATGTATACTTATGTATCATAACACTTCAGATCTATCAATTCATTATATGAACATACGCTTACGTTCTGCAAAACCCTAGAATAGATTCAAATCAAGATAAACGATCTCTAATAGACTCCAGGAGATCACCTCAGAAATGCTGGCGAGCGTATTCATGGAATTAGGCACTGGAATATATCCTAACACTACAAGAACAGGGCACTTTTACCGGCGACAGTTGTCGCCGGTATTGGTCACTTTTGTCGCCGGTATTGAGTTTTAGCGGCGACATATCGCCGGTATTGCGTCGCCGGTATTGCTGGGACGCTATTGTCCAGTTGTCGTCGGTATTGACTACTGTCGCCGGTATTGATCGTCCTCTTTTAGCGACGACATATGTCGCCGGTAAAAGTGTCGCCGGTATTGATCATTCGTCGGTAAAGGTGGATAGGCAATAGCGGCGACAGCTGTCGCCGCTAAAAGTCTATTTTTTTTTTTAATACAGCAGCTGTATATACAGCTGCCCAGCCGGTTTTACGGCCGAAAAACAAAACCTGCCTATTTTCAAACAACGCAAGCATACGCTATGAACATAATCAACATATACTAAAGGTAATATACTTAAAAACTACGTTTAAGTCGTACATTATATCCTACAACGTTTAATTAAATCTAAATCATACATTAAAAACAAGTCACTCATCGTCATCGTTATCGTTGGGTCCATCGTCGGATTCATTATCGAATAAGTTGTCAGAATCGTAGTCTTTTGACTTTCCTTTTCCTTTTCCTTGTGAAGCAAGATAGTTGTTAAGTTGGTTCAAAAATGACGGGGTTTGGAACAAACTGTTAACAAAATCCTACAATAATAGATAGCAAAACGTATATTAGCATATTAATTAACGCTACCAACATATATTTAACAAGGAAACATGCGTTCGTTTGTCATTTTATAAATTGCGTAGTTTACCTCGGAAAAGGGTTCTTGCGTCCGAGCTTGCGAAGACGACATGTTAGATGACGAGTGCGAGGACGTGTTGGAAGAAGGTTTAGGCCCCATCCCGCGATACCATCCTCGGCGCTCTCCCAACGCTTCTTGATACGGGGCAATTGGAGGACCATCGCCGCTCCATTCATCTGTGGCCTGTTGTATGTTCCGCTGTATTTTACGAAGATGATTAAATATATATGTGTGTGTATATATATATATATATATATTTGTTATAAAAAATAATACTTAAAAGAAATACTTACGTAATTTTGTTCAGCAATCGGATCAACCCAGTTCCCTTGATTGTCCGTGTGGGTTTTAGCATACGTAGGTACCCAATCCAAATTCTGTTTAACATTACACTTAGATTAGACATTAAATAAACAAAAGCTTGCACACAAGCACACATACATAAAACATTACATTTTTATAGGCGGTGCTACCGTACGAAGATGTCCCCCCACGGTATGGGAATTGTTGTTTTTCGCGTACTTTTTTGTTGGCATTGCTTCTTTTAATATAATCTTCTTGCCGGAAACCTTCGATGGTTCTCAACCAGTTTTCATAGGGCATATCCTTGGGATGGTGTGCCCTTGCACTCTCAAGATCATTGTAACCTCCCTGGCTATCAAATAATTGTCTAGCTTCATGCTTGCGGTCATTGTATCGCTTCATAAGCACAATCCTTATACCACCCTTCAAGTTTTTCGCGTCATAATCACGTTCCACTTCATCAAGATTGAAATTTTCCTACAAATTAAATAAAAGAGTTAAAATATCATATATAAATTATATTTGCATGTGCTATAAAATTTTATGCATATAACTTATTTACCCGTAAGTGGTTCATGACGGCATCCTTGTAATGTGGTTCAACAGCATCCCATCCAATTTTATCAAACGGGATGGCCCGCCACATATACAAGCCGGCCTCCCTTGAAAACATGTCTCTTGATCTACCAACAGGGGTAAACGTGACCTGTCGATCAAACGTAAGCGACACAGGCCCCCCCCGCTTTTACTAGACGCCGTAGTGCTTCGTTTTTAGCTTTCCCCCTAACCTTCTTTCGGGGAACCGCTGCAATTAAAACAAAAATAATTAGTAACAACATTTATAATATATAAAATATAAGGACTACAAAATAATTTAGTAAAAAACTTACCGTCTGTCTCGTGTGTGCCACGAATCCCACCAGGAGGAAGCGGTGGATCACCAACGCCGTCACCCCCATGTCCCCAGGGGGCCACATCAGCCATCAGATACGCGAATATCAACAATATCGAAAACATAATCCCTATAAAGTTACAAATGTTACAGCATGTGTATCTAATACAAATTAAGCGAAAGTACAACAACGGTAACTCAAATTCAAATAAATATTTCAAACAAGTGTTTATCAATTACAAATCAATATAAATTACAATAACTTTTCTTTTAGTCTGACTCCACATAATCGGGATCATCCTCATCACAATCAGCCTCGACCTCATCACAATCAGTCTCGACCTCAAACACTTCATCGACGGTAGCCGTTGGGGGATCAACTTCAATTGAAGGCTCACCCGCAGTAACATGAGAAGATCCAATTTGAAAGTATTGGGTCAAGTCAATGACAAGTGGACAGTCAGATGAAGAGTTGTTGTCGACAACGTCATTATCTTCTAAGCCTTTGTCAACATTTTGAACCTTATTGACGCGGTCATCATCACTTAATGGCCGATCCCAAATTCTTCGATGATTAACATTTTCGACTACCCACCTATGTTTGTTTTTTTGGTTTCGAGACGTTTCTTGGATGAAGAACACTTGTTTGGCTTGCGAAGCAAATATGAGTTGATCGTCTTTGTCCCATTCACGTTCAGTGCTTATACTGGTGATATTATTGTCATGGTTTACACCCCTTGAAGTATCAAACCACTTGCACCGAAATAGGACAGTGGAATAATTATTTGTATAACGCAACTCAATAATTTCTTCTAATTGGCCATAAAATTTCACACCGTTCTCTCCAACGACTTCCACCCCAGAGTTTTGCGTTGTGCATTTTGCATCACGTTCAAGTGTCTTATACCTAACACCGTTGACTATGTAAGCAGTGTAAGTAAATGCAGTCATTTTCGCACAAATTGAAAGAGCATACAACTCCGGGTGGAATTCTGGAGAATTTTGTGTTTTCATCGAATGTACCTAACAAATATAGAGTAATAATGTTTGTTATATATGTATTACCTAGCAAGTGTAGAGTAATGAGTGTTATATATGTATTATACCTTATGGAGAAACCATCCCGGAAATTTGGTTTTAAGATCATCTTGGGGATGTGTATGTTTGAATTCACTACATTGATGAAAAATATAAGAAAGGAATGAAAAATACCAATTAACAGATTATGAAAAGTTAAAGATAGAAGCACTCACTTCATGTACTCCCTAACTTCTGCGCAATTTTCGAGGACAAACCATTCCATCTTGCTTTTTTCGATGAATGATAGATATTTGTCCTTTGTTGCGCCAACAGGACGACATTTGGACTCAAACACCCATAACTTTCTTTTTTCAACAACGACATCAGCGTTTCTATCTGGGCGATTGAACTTAGTCTGAACATCTTTAAGGTACATTGAACAAAATGTTAGAGCTTCTTCAAACACATAACGTTCAGCTATACAACCTTCAGGCCTTGCCGGGTTTTTGACATAGTTCTTTAGTTTTTTCATGTACCTTTCAAATGGATACATCCATCTAAAAGCTACTGGACCTCCCGCAATCGCTTCATCAGGTAAATGCATAAGTAAATGAACCATAATGTCAAAAAACGCAGGTGGATAGATCATCTCTAACTTGCATAAGATGGTAACAATGTCATCCTTTGCTTTCTTCATATCATCCACCGATAGTGTTCTAGAGCAAAGTTGCTTAAAGAACATACAAAGGTCTACTATTGGTGTAGATGTATCTTTAGTCAAAAGCCCTCTAACCCCAATCGGTATCAAACGTTGCATGAGGATATGACAGTCATGAGATTTCAACCCGGTAATGTTAGCATTGTTATCTGTCACCCTCTTACTGATATTAGATCCAAACCCAAACCCATCTGGTAATTTAACATTTTTTATAAACTGACAAAAAAGTTTTCGATCATCGGACTTGAATGAGTACTTTGGGTGGGGACTTAAGAACTTGCCACCCGATTGTTTCAGCCATTGTGTCGGCCGAATGTTTAGTTTTTCCAAGTCAGACCGCGCATTTGGCGTGTCTTTGCTCTTATCGTTCATTAGAAGAGTACCGAGCAAGCTGTCGCACACATTTTTCTCTATATGCATTACATCTAAGTTATGTTTCAGCTGCAGAGAAGACCAATACTCAAGGTCAAAAAATATGCTTCTTTTGGACCAGTTCAACTCGAAATCTAACCGGGTTATCCTCCCACTTCCAAAATCCGGATGCTTGCCTGGTAGACGATTAATTAAACGACCGAGTTGAGCTTCTATGTCAGCTGGGCTAAACTGTCTCGGAGGGTCTCGTGTCTCGGGTCTCCCGTTAAAGTCGAGACTTGTTCTCCAAGGATGGTTGGCATCTAAGAACCGGCGATGACCAACATAAGCACATTTACCAGTTACACGTATTGAAGGAGTGTCTTGGTTACAAGTTGGGCATGCCATGTAGCCTTGTCCGCTCCAACCTGATAGACTACTACGGGCTGGAAAGTCATTTATGGTCCATAACAACGCCGCCTTCATTGTGAAGTATGTGTTTGTTGCTGCGTCTTTAGTACGTACACCTGTCTGCCACAATTGCTTAAGCTCATCCACTAACGGTCTAAGGAAAACGTCCATGTCTTTCCCCGGTGATTTAGGGCCAGGAATCAACAAGGTCAACATGAATGTGGACTCTCGCATGCATAGCCAGGGAGGCAGATTATATGTGGTGAGTATAACCGGCCACGTGCTATGAGTCGAGGATCCACTACCGTTGATAAAAGGGATTAAAACCGTCAGCTGCAAGCCCTAAGCGAACATTTCGTGGCTCCATCGCGAAGTTTGGGTACTTTTTATCAAAGTCTTGCCATGCAGATCCATCAACTGGATGACGCATAGTCCCATCTTCCGATCGTCCGGTACTATGCCATATCATATCTTTCGCTGTGTGCCTTGAACAATACAAACGTCGTAGTCTAGGCGTCAAAGGAAAGTATCGTAACACCTTACGAGCCACCTTCGTGCCTTTTGTGTCTTTATCGACCCATCGACTCTCATTACAAACGGGACAATTTTGCAAGGACTCGTTTTCTTTCCAAAAGAGAGCACAATCATTTGTGCACACATCTATCATCTCATATGCCAAACCAATCTTCTTAAATGTCTTCTTAGCTACATAATACGAAGGGGGAATCTTGTTGCCTTCTGGCATTGACTCTCGCAACAACGAGAGGAGTCGATCTACTCCTTCATTTTGAAAATGGTACGTATCCTTTATATTCAAAAGCTTTGCTAAAAAGTCGATAGAAGAAAACTTGGTACAACCAGGATATAATTCTGTTTCAGCTTCCTTTACCAGGTCTTCAAAATCATCAACAACACCGCTACTATCTCCATTCGAGTTCTCTTGGTTAAGGAATGTATCTTCTTCCATACGCTCCCCCCTAATGTCTTCAATAACGTTTACCATACCGTCTTGTGGCGCAACATCGTTTACTTCTGCAATTGGAGTTGTGGCCCTGTGATAGGTCCACTTCGTGTATTCCTTCCAAAAACTGTTAATACTCAAATGGTATTTCATTTCTGCCATAGTTTTTAAGCCAGAATTTTTACATTTGGTACACGGACATCTAACTTCATCGTGGTTTTTTATCACTCTTTCACACATCTTGATAAATGACTCGAGTCCTTGCTTGTATTGAGGTGAATGACGTGGGGAATCAATCCAACTTTTATCGATAGGCATTATGCAACTGAAAGAAAATCTAATTTAGGATTAATAAGACAAGGGTAGGCTGCTAAACCCACTTTTTGAACACTTTATCTCATATGTGAATGTGTATTACATGATTGTTTGTTTAAGAAAAATTCGGCAGCATTTCCTCTTAGCTCCCAAGTATATATGTAATGATATATATACCCGAGGAGCAAAGAGAAAATGATAACCGAATCCTTCTTAAACAAACAATCATGTAATACACATTCACATCCTAAATGAGATAAAGTATTCAAAAAGCAGTCCCAAGATAAACGGGGACAACCCGAAATTAATTTCTAAATCAATTTCGTGCGGGTATTTCTAAGCTCGCTATGTTTAAAATGATTAATTCAAACACGGGCACAGTTTTTTAAGCTTGTTATGTTCTTAATGATTGTTTTAAATTTTGGGCGGAACGTTATGTTTTAAATCATGATTTCAATTTCGATCGGGTGTTTTCTTAGCTCGTTATGTTTGAAATGATGAATTCAATTTTTGGCGGGTATTTTCTTAGCTCCTTTTGTTTTAAATGGTGATTTCAATTTTGGCGGGTATTTTCTATGTTCGTTATGTTTTAAATGATAATTTTAATTCAAGGAGGGTATTTCCTAGCTAATATATATTTGTCAAAGTTAAATATAAATGTTTTCAAACCTAAACAGAAACATACAAATTGTCATCTCAAATATATTTTTTTCTCAAACCTAAACATAAACATAGAAATTATCAACTTAAACATTTTTTTTTTCAAACATGACCATAAACATAGAAATCATGAAACTTAAACATAATGTATGCACATTAACACATACTTTATTTATAGACTTACAAACCCACATACATGCTTACATACACCTACATAAACATACAAGCATTCATCCTTACATACACATATACATGCTTACACAAATACATAGATTTTCATAAACACATTTTCCCCAAATACACCTACATTATACATTTGACATACTAACATACACCTACATACATACATTCATAGACATGCATACACACATACATGCTTACATACACCTACATACACAAATACATAGATTTTCATATACACATTTTCCCCAAATACACCTACATTATACATTTGACATACTAACATTCACCTACATACATACATTCATAGACATGCATACACACATACATGCTTACATACACCTACATACACAAATACATATATTTCCTTATAAACATTTTCACCAAATACACCTACATTACACATTTATCATCCTTACATACACATTTACATACCTAAACCAAAAATTATACAATCTCTAAACTTTGAAAAAAATATACATATAAAACTAACCGTATTTTCAAGTTTCAAAGAGAAGGTGACCGGATTCGTGATGGTGGTGACCGGATTCGTGATGGTGGTGACCGGAGAAGTAGACCACGGATCGGATTTCTCTTCCATAAACACAAAAATACACAAAAATTAAACCCTATTACATGTATATAACAAAATAAAGAAGAAATTTAACAAAATCAAAGTTTAACTAACCAATTTGTGAGGAAAAATCGCGTCTGGCCGGAGTGTTCTTTTTTTTTTTTTGGGGGAAAAGTGCAGAGGAGGGAGAAATACGCGCTAATATTGACGGGTAGGTGGATAGATCATTAGCGGCGACGACGTGTCGCCGGTATTGTCTTTGTCGCCGCTAATAGGTTAAAAAGAGATAAGGTTTCTGTGGCTAGGGTTTAAAGTTCTGACATAAGCTTTTAGCGGAGACGTGTTGTCGCCGGTATTGGTCATGACTAGTCGCCGCTAATACTTATTAAATCCCCAACCGTTAGATCAGGATTTTGATCAACGGCTGGGGTTTGGTCTGAGAGTCTTTGACGCGGATCGACCAATAGCGGCGACAATAGGCCTGTCGCCGCTAATGACCTCCCTTTCTTGTAGTGTAACCCCATACGAACACCTACCACCAAATACTTGTAGCAAAAAGGCACAAAGCAAAAACATGATCCTTAGTTTCCGCCATATACCGCATCTCTTGGTAACTTAACTGGAACACCTCAGATTTAATTTAGTGTACAATTTTAAGACAAAATAAAATTTAACATGAGTTCCTTAAATTGATTTTGCCTACAAATTCCGGTCCCCTGATATTTTTTTAGCCCCCCCCCCCCCCCCCCCTCCTATATATTTGTTCAAGCTTCAGCACTAGAAGACCAAAAGAAACATTTTATTGTATTTGTACCAACATATTTGGACAAGTTATAAGCTTCTAGTAAAGTAGTTATTTCTAGTCTTCTTCCGGCTTCCCCAATACATATTTGTATGGCTGTATCGAAAAAAAAAACATGTATTACAAACAGGCAATGTAAGCTGCAAAGGTTGCCATATATTTTTTTAATATTGTGACTTGTATATTAATATAAGGAAAACTTATATACATGTTCAACTTAACATAAAAACCAACACAATATTCAATGTAACATGTTGACAAAGTACAAACCTATAGAAATGTGTGATGCTTGGAGTGTTTTCCTCATGGCTACAAAATGCAATTTGATGACTCATGGCTACGAAATGCAATTTGATGACTACTTTTTGACTATAAAATTAATACAATTTACCATGAGTTCTTTAAACTTTTTAAAAAATCGAGTAAGCCACTTATGTTTACCTTTTTTAATTAATGTTTCAATATAAATTCTTATTGAAAACGGAGTTGTATTAAAAATGTGTATTATTGGTTTTGTAATATATACTGAGTGTCCGTACTATTGCCGAACCGATACTGGCAAACAACATCGACAGCGTTACACCAAATGATGCTTTGGTTGATTCTCGTCTCCGGTGTCCCTTTTACATGTGTTATAGTGTCCACATTCTACATGATTTAAGAAAAAGCCCATATACATTTGATGAAAATATTATTATACCTTTTTTTGTGTTAAGAGAACCCAGTCACCCGTGCGGTAACATTGTTGCCGGTCTGGTGGGTATGATTTGTGGGTGTTAGTTTACCGATAAGGTTTGTTGATTTTTTGGGGTTTATGGGGAAAATCAAATACAAGGCTTTGGGGAAAATCAAATACAAGACGTTGGGGTTTTGGGGGAAGCAGGTTTGTTGTAGCTGGAGATTGGTTTTATGTGTTTTAACTGTTTTCTATTTTTATGGTTTTATTTTTTTATTTTTCGAATAGCCTTTATTTAAATGCTTTCTATTTTCATAAAAAAAAAAAACAAAGCAAAAAAGAAGAGGGTCGCCTTATAACTACAGATGTGTGCGGTTTCTTAATTTAATGAATAAATACATAATTTCCACGACAAAAATGCATAGTGTAATATAAGTTTAAACCATGTTTCCTTTCTAGAGATGCATTTTGAAGACGTGGATAATAATTACGTGCATAATGGTTTTTTTTTTTCAATTTCAGCGTGCCTATTATTACACTTTTTATGCAATTTTATTGTACATTTGAAAGGCCTTGTGTTATGGTCTCTTGCAGCTCGTCCATCATGTAGGGGGCATATAGAAGGTGCGGCATGTTTCACTCGTGTTCTCTTAGTTAGGTTAGGAAACCTTTGTTCCTTCTTTGTCCATTCTTCTCTTGTGGTTTAGTCACCTTGACGGGGCTAGAAAGCCGTGTTACCAAATGGTGTGGCGTGTTGTTTCTGCTAGGCACCTTCATGCCGCTTAGGCACCTCGTTGGTATAAGAGATGGTCTTAACAAATTTGTGCGAAATAACTTCTTTTTCCATCTTCAGTGTGCTATTATTGCGATGGTCTTAACATATTTGTGCAAAATAATTTCTTTTTCAACTTCATTGTGCTATTATTGCGTTTCTTTATACAAATTTATTGTACATATATTTGTCAACATGTTTGTTTCCTATTGGTTGATTCAGTTCACCCACATTGCATTCTACACGTGTACTATTATCTACAGGGTTACAAAAAAGGCCCACATGAATTAAATAATATAGTGTCGCTACACATGTTCTATTGTCTTACACGAGTTCAACTTTGTACATATGGTTTAACTAAGTCAAAATTAAGTGTCGCTAACTGTTACCAATGAAAATAATTTCTAGGTTTAAAGTTGTAGGTAGTTTAGTATCAAATAAAATCCCAAAAATAAGTCCGTGAGCAAAGACCAGGGGCGGACCCACCCTTTGGCTATGGTGGGCGGCTGCACCCCTTGAAAAAAAATTTACTGTATGTTTTAGCCAAAAAAAACCCTGACCGTACCATTTGAAAATATGGTTAAACACCTCTTCTGCACCCCTAGTAAAAAAATTATGGGTTCGTCACTGGCAACGACGCTTGTTAAGGTATCTTAATGACTTTACTTTTCTAGTACAAGATATATATTTCATCTTCTAGTGTGGACACTTTAATTTCTATGCACGACTATTGCCTTATTTTAATATATAGAGAATTGAGCTGAATTTGAATTGTAGATCAAAATTTCAAACATTGTCGGCATTGGCAGAGTTAGTTTGTTGGCAATCTAATTAAAATCGTACTCCATTATTATGATTAGCTCAGTAGAGTAACCTTAAGCTTACACTTGGTGAAGATCAATAATGTAAAAACCAACTTCCAACTACCAAGTTCCAAACCAACCCCCCTCCTTTAATTCGTTCGTACACAAACACCCCTATAAATTGTAACCTTGGACAACATTTTCTAGCACCAACAACCTTACATACATACACAACCAAGCAACTGTTTCCTACATCTTCAACTAGTGTGCTTGAAAATGGCAAAGATGGCAATGATGGTTTTATGTGTAGTGGTTACTTGCATGGTGGTGGCTGCACCCTATGCCGAGGCTCTTAGCTGCGGTCAGGTATCCAGCAGCTTAGCACCGTGCATTCCCTACCTAACCAAAGGTGGTGCTGTGCCACCGGCATGCTGCAGTGGGGTAAAATCACTCAATAGCGCTGCAAAAACAACCCCTGATCGCCAGGCTGCATGTGGTTGCTTAAAGAGTGCTTACTCTTCCATCTCCGGCATCAATGCAGGCAATGCGGCCAGCCTCCCGGGCAAGTGTGGTGTCAGCATCCCTTACAAGATCAGCCCAGGCACTGATTGCTCCAAGTATGTTCAAACTTTAAATTTTGTGTGGTTCTTTTTAAACTTCTTTTTAGAGATAACTGTCATTTCTCTGTGATTGTTCAATTAGGCCAGTTCAGGCCAAATTTTAAATTTATACCATTTCCGTCACAGACATTTTTGAAATTTGTCATTTCCGTCCATAATTGATAGAGTTAACTTCCATTTTCGTCCTTGTGGTTTGTCAATGGCAGTCCATGCCAAATTTCAAGGTTTTTGCACGGAACTGCCGTGTTTCAAGAATGTCATGGACGGAAATGTTATAAATTCGAAATTTGACCTAGATTGGCATAATTGAACAAACCACAAGGACGAAAATGAGAGTTAACTCTTCTTTTTATTTGGTTTGTATATGGCACATCTACCTGTTTATATCTTACATATTGTGACTTTTTTATTTCTTTTTGCAGGGTGCAGTGAGGATATATGGGGATGTCTTGGTTGTTTAAAGACAGAGCCGTCTCCGAGAATAATAAAAAACTTTTGGGCCTCGTGCGAGACAAAAAAGTTGGGCCCCCTTTCTATAATATAAACTTATCATTTTGTATATTCAAAAACCACGATACAATGATAATTGACTAATTGTTATAAGATAAACAAAACAATACTAGTGTAGCTAAATGATCAAACTAACTTACTTAAGCAAATCGTGAGGCTCTTCTAGCATTTTTGGAAGCAAAGCTCTCGATCAAGTCTTTATATTCCATGCTTTCTAATATTTCGTTTTCAAGAGATATCATCGCCAATCCATTAAGTCTTTCTTGGGACATTGACGATCGCAAATAAGACTTCAACAACTTTAATTTAGAAAAGCTTCTCTCTGCCGATGCCACCGTTACCGGAAGTGTCAAAAGCACATGATATGCATTTATAGCATTAGGACAATGACCGAGCCGCATGATATCATTTAAAAGCACATGTTTAGCAAGAAATTTCACAAGAGCAATAATCTTAAAAATCACTTCTTTCCAATAATCTTTTTCTTTTTTGAAATGCTCATATGCTTCTTTGTCAATTGTTTCATTGCTATCCAACCTTTGACGCATTTCAAACCATTGATGCATATGCTTGAGATGTTCAAAGCTAACTTCATGGTCTTTAAGACCCTGAGAAGCATGCTTCCAATCCGAATATCCTTCATTATCCAACCCGCCTTTCTTATACCCTTGTCTAAAAAGTTTACAGCAAAAACAAAAGACTTTGTCAAGCTCTTTCGAATACACTAGCCATTCTCTATCACACGTCTCCCTGTTTGATAGAATTCTATTATACATGAATTTAGAAAATCGTCTTCCAAAATTATCCACCGGACCCTTATCAATAGTCAAATCTCTTTTTGGACCTTTCATAACCAATTCATTAATCAAGTTAGGATTAAGCCTATCCCAATTCCTAGGGTCAAAAATATCAATATTAGGATTAACTTTAGAATCATCTTCACCCACATTAGCTTCATCTACATTAATATTAACATTAACATCATCTTCACCCGCATTAGCTTCATCCACGTTAACATTAACATCATCTTCACCTAAATTAGCTTCATTCACATTAACACCCGCATTATCTTCATCCATATTAAAATTTATATTATCTTCGTCAACATTAGAACTAGAACTTTGAGGTAGTTTTGAGAAAAACTTGAGTATACGCCCTTTGTCAGCCTTTGCTTTTTCTTCCTCTAGCTTCTTCTTTTTTCGTTTTTGACTACCGGATAAGTATTTGTATTTAGGAATGGGTGACATAATTTCTAGACAAAAAAAAAATAAAATCAAAGTTCAAAACTAGTAAGTTTCATCTAACTCTAAACCTAAACAATTATACATCAAAGTCTCAAAGATTCAATCATTCAATAAAGATTCATAATTTCATCTAATTTTAAATCACTAAATCTAAACAACAAAGATTCAAGGTTTTACATAATTATATAAATCTAAAAATAAAAAAAAATTACATTCTAGTAATAGATTTTACAATTGAAAATTAAATACCTTAAAATATGAATTCTTGAAGATTCTTTAATTACTTTAGATGATCGGTTGATGATGATGATAAAAAACTGAAAGGGATAAATTATGAATTCTTGAAGATTCTGCGTACAGTAACTACGATCGATAAGTTGGAATTTTGGTTTTTTTTTTAGCGCACAAGACGTCAGGACTAGGGATAAATTATGTTTTTGGAGTTTGGGCCTTTTTTTTTAGCATTGGGCCTTGCCTGATATGTACTTAACATAATAAACCTATAAATATATATTGGGCCCCTAACACTTTTGGGCCTTGGGCACCTGCCCAACTTGGCCAGCCCAAGAGCCGGGTCTGTTTAAAGACACAAATAAATTATAATAAAATAAAGAACACTGTTTTGTTCGAAGATAACATATATGGCTGTGTATGTATCTTTGCTTTGTAATGCCTTTGGCTTTAAATAGTGTTCTTGTTATAAACCTTCCTTTTCGGATAATCCCTTTTTATATCTCAACAACCGGCCTGCAAATCAACTGCAAGTGTACAGTTCCAAGTCCATATGCTATTAATGATCTAATCCTCAAAAGAACACATGAGTGAATATTTATGATGAAAAGGATGTTATGGGCTTAAGGCAATTGACCATACCAGATCTTACTGTAGCATAAATAAAACTGTTAAAGGCAAACTCGAACAACAAACTATAAATTATGTATCTACTACCTAATTATAAATGAATACAAAGTTGGACATGTATCATATGTAAGATTAAATATATTATGTAACAATATTTAATCTATAGCCATTATAATCATTTACATAATAAAGATCAAAATATATAATAACCTATTATTTAAATTAGTTGGTAATTGTTGATGGACCATATTACCCTTAGTAACTAATTAGGTTTCCTCCTGGGTGCTTATATAAGGAGAATTAAGTGGAGGTTAAAGGGTTACACAGTTACACACCCCATAAGCATAACATCAAATTCGTCCTCCATCTCCTAGCCGATACCCTTTTCGGTTCTCTAAGCCCCATCATTAGTCAGCACCCTAAGGAGCAACCAGATCACGATGACAAGCATGTCGAACTCCATTACTGGATTCTCCACTGGACTTTCTGCTGTGACACGTATGTTTTACTGTTTTCCCTCATGCTCAAACAGAACTGAACCAACATGTGGTATTAGAGCATATGTTGATTAGTCAGTTCTGTTTTCGTATCCATAATTCTGGGATTGAAACTTGGAAAACGGAATTTTTATAACTTAATGAATATGACAGCCGTTTCGAGTCACATAAATCCACTCGAAATCCCTGTTTTCGGAAAAGGAATAATCATATGTTTACTCGAAATCAAATGGGTTTATGTTTTACAACCGAAATCTGTTTAGAAGTCTTAAAAGTTTCAGGTTTCGGGTTCCAGAATTTTATTTTATGTTTAGGGTTCATCACATGTTCTTAGGAAATTCGAAAATTCTGTTATGATTTGGAATATGATTTGGATTATGAAGTGTTTTTTCTGTTTTTGATCTGTTTTGTCCTCAATAGATTTTCGAAAAAACTGTTATTAGATAAACATATCATAATTTTCGAAATATGTTGATAAAATTAGATCATCTTAAAACAGGAAACAATATCTCATAATCCCTTAGATTTCGAATTTCAGTTATGTTATCACAAGAAACAGCTATCAACAGTGGACTCGAGACCATCAGGTTTCGACTCGAGACCAAGATCTCGACTCGAGACCACAAGGTCTCGACTCGAAATCATAAGGGCTCTCAAAAGTTTTCAACTCGAGACAAAGGTCTCGACTCGAGACCATAACGTGTCAACTCGAGACCACTGAGGATTCGACTAAGGCCATTAAACCATTACAACTCGAGACAGAGGTCTCGACTCGAGACCATTAGATCTCGACTCGAGACCATAACGTGACAAGGCGAGACCATAACGTATCAACTTGAGACAGAGGTCTCGACTCGAGATCATTAGATCTCGACTCGAGACCATAACGTGTCAACTCGAGACAAAGGTCTCGACTCGAGACAACAAGGCTGTGACTCGAAACCTCATTATTTTTTAAGTTGTTTAATGTGAACTAAAAATAAATGGTTTTGTAATTAAATAAATGGTTTTGTTATTAAATAAATGGTTTTGTAATTTACTTAGAGTTCTCAGTTCGATCCGCGCTAACGGGTGGTTTGCTATTAAATAAATGGTTTTGTAATTTACTTAGTTAATTTAATCAGAATCAGATAATGTTTTGCAAAACCTGAATAGCTTAACTTGAATGAGCTTTTGATATATCATTTCTGGCCAAAGCTGACTTGATACATCTACTTATCGTTCAAGTATTACGAAAGCTATGTTGTGTGTGCATCATAAGCATGAATGTCTTAATTTCTGGCCAAAGCTGATTTAATTCATTCATAAATGGCATACTCAACAAGTGCATAACTAAAGTGATTGTTTCAATTTCTGGCCAAAGCTGATTTGTTACAACCACTTTGCACATATGCTTAAATGATTACACTTCTGGCCAAAGCTGTTTTGTCTTCGTTTAAGTAGAATTTTTAGCTAAGTCTATTATTTTGATGTTAGTAATAGACAATATCACAGCTTCATAATGTAAAATGGTCATTATTTATGCCTGCCTTAGTTTAACGTGCCCTTAGATCACATTAGGACTTCTTCATTTGTATCATAACTTGCTCATCTTATTTCCACTATCAGCACCCAATTGCGGGATTCCACCTTTGACTGGTGAAAACTTTGCTGCATGGAAGGATGCCCTCATGCTTACACTTGGAGTGCTGGACTTTGATTATGCTCTAAGAGACGATAAGCCAGCGGACCTTACTCCACAGAGTACTGCTCCTCAGCAGTTACTTCATGATAAGTGGACTAGAAGTAACCGCATGTCTCTCATGTTCATGAAGCAGTCCATTAATCACTCTATCAGAGGAGCTATTCCTGATTCTGACGATGCTAAAACCTACTTGGCTTCTGTGGAGGCTCAGTTCAAGGGGACGTCTAAAGCACACGCTAGTACTCTTATTCTCAAGCTGGTGACAACTAAGTATGATGGGAGGAGTGGCATTCGCAAGCACATCATGATGATGAATGACATGGCCAATAAGCTGAAGGGACTGGAAATGGAAATCAGTGATGGTTTCCTTGTTCATTTCATCATTACTTCGCTTCCTTCGTCTTTTGAAGCATTCAAGATCAATTACAACACTCAGAAGGACAAATGGACGATGAGTGAGCTGGTCGCTATGTGCGTACAGGAGGAAGAGCGTATGAGGATGGATCGCCATACTGATGTTGCCAACTTCACTACCTCCAACTCTAAGAAGAGGACGAACAATTATCAGAGGAAGGATGCTTCAAAAGTCCAAAGGCCTAATCCTAATACAAGTGCAACTTCCAGCTCTAAGAACTCCTTAGGCAGTATCCGCTGCAAGTTCTGTAAGAAGACAGGACACATGCAGAAGGAGTGTCCTGATTTTAAGGAGTGGCTGGCTAAGAAAGGTAACGATTATTTTATGATACTTGAGTCCTATAATTTAAGTGTTCCTGCTAATTCTTGGTGGTTTGATTCTGGTTCTATGGTTCATGTTACCAATTCTACTCAGGGATTCCTTTCAATCCGGAAGCTGGAAAGAAACCAAATAACGCTTAAGGTTGGGGATGATCGAGAATTAGAAGTGAAGGCCATTGGAACATTACAATTAGTTATGAAAACTGGTTTATGTATTAAACTTTATGATACCTTATATGTTCCTGAGGTAACTCGGAACCTTGTATCAGGACCAAAGTTAGACATGGACGGTTTTATTGTTTCCCATGGTCATCGCAAACTCTCTATCCATTATGATTCTGTTCTTTATGGTACTGGTATTCTGGATGGTGGTCTCTATAGATTAGAACTAGAAGATAACTTTTCCAAATCTTTGTTGTCATATAATATTAATGAATCACTCACAAAGATGGAAGAGAAACGAGACTTAGAAACTTCATCCATGTTGTGGCATCAGCGTTTAGGCCACATTTCAAAAGAACGATTAAATCGTCTTGTGAAGGATGAAGTCTTACCTCCTCTCGATTTCTCTGATTTTGGAACATGTGTCAAATGTCTTAAAGGTAAAATGACATTAGCGAATAAGAAATGTGCCACTAGGAGTTCTAATTTATTAGAACTCATTCATACTGACATTAGTGGTCCCTACCAAATCGCTGGCATAACAGGACATACTTCATTTATCACTTTTATTGATGATTATTCTCGTTACATGTACTTGTATCTTATTAAGGAAAAGTCTGAATCTCTTACAACTTTTAAGGATTATAAGGCTGAAGTTGAAAAGCAATTAGA
The DNA here is from genome assembly GCA_030545235.1 of Helianthus tuberosus. Taxonomy (NCBI): domain Eukaryota; kingdom Viridiplantae; phylum Streptophyta; class Magnoliopsida; order Asterales; family Asteraceae; genus Helianthus; species Helianthus tuberosus. The sequence continues at coordinate 121,746,187 of CM060427.1, forward strand.
TCGTCAGATTAAAGTTGTGAGATCATATAGAGGCGGTGAATATTATGGAAGACATACTGATGTGGGTCAAGCTCCTGGTCCATTTTATGAGTTTTGTAAGGGCCAGGGGATTGTGAACCAATACACCATGCCTGGTACACCTCAGCAGAATGGTGTCGCTGAAAGAAGAAACCGTACCCTTATGAACATGGTGCGCAGTATGTTAGCCAACACTAATTTACCATTATTCCTCTGGACTGAAGCGTTAAAAGTAGCTGTTCATATACTCAATAGAGTTCCTTCTAAGTCTGTCCCTAAAACTCCTTATGAACTTTGGACAGGAAGGAAACCGAGTCTTAAATATATGAAAGTATGGGGCTGCATTGCTGAAGCGAAACTTTACAATCCTTTCCTAAGGAAACTTGACCCTAAAACAGTTACCTGTTTCTTTATCGGGTATCCTGAGAACTCTAAGGGTTATCGTTTCTATTGTCCTTCTCATGTCACCCGTATTGTTGAAACCAAGCGTGCCGCGTTCCTGGAGGATTTCAAGGTCAGTGGGAGCAGTACCAACCCTTACGAAGAATTGCAAGAAGTACAAGACGCGGGGGGGAGAGACTCGTCGCTTACCATTACTCCGATTACTCATCTTGTACCCAATGCAACTACTGTACCTGAAGCTACTGCACCAACTCCAAATTCACCTCTACAATCAGAACCCATTATACCTCATGACGAAGGCACATCAAACGCTCAAAACCAAGACAACGCTGAACCCGATAATCCACCCAGGAGGTCATCTAGGCAAAGAAGGCCTACTAATTGGGATGATTATGTTACCTACCTGATTGAAATGGATGCTGGAAAGCTCAATGATCCTATCTCTTACAATGAAGCCACTAGCAGTGATCAGTCTTCTGAATGGAATAAAGCGATGATTGATGAGCTTGAATCCATGAAGAAAAATGACGTTTGGGATTTGGTAGAATTACCCAACGGAGCCAAACCCGTAGGATGCAAATGGGTATTCAAAACAAAACTGGATCCGAATGGGAACGTTGAACGCTACAAAGCGAGATTGGTTGCAAAGGGCTACACTCAGAAAGAGGGAATTGATTATCAAGAGACGTTTTCACCTGTCTCTCGTAAAGATTCATTAAGAATCGTCATGGCCCTAGTAGCTCATTTTGATTTGGAGCTGCATCAGATGGACGTTAAAACCGCTTTCCTTAACGGAGATTTGGACGAAGATGTTTACATGAAGCAGCCTGAAGGCTTTAAACCTGAAGGTGAGGAGCATCTAGTCTGTAAGTTGAAGAAATCCATTTACGGGTTAAAACAAGCATCACGTCAATGGTACCTCAAGTTTGATGAAGTCATGAAGAAGCAAGGTTTTATGAAGAATCAAGTGGATCAATGCACCTACCTCAAGATGAGTGGGAGCAACTTTACTATACTTGTCCTTTACGTAGATGATATTCTATTGGCAAATAATAGTTTAGATATGTTGCATGAGTCGAAGCGGTTACTTTCGCATAACTTCGACATGAAGGATCTCGGAGAGGCTTCTTACGTCATTGGCATCGAAATTCACCGAGATAGACACAAAGGGATCTTAGGATTGTCCCAAAGGGCCTACATAGATCGTGTCCTTACGCGTTACAACATGCAACAGTGCAAACCCTCAGTCGCTCCAGTAGTTAAGGGAGATGTTTTCGGTTCATTCCAGTGTCCGACAACAGAGGTTGAGAAGGAGCAAATGAGCCAGATACCTTACGCGTCAGTAGTCGGGAGCTTGATGTATGCTCAAGTCTGTACTCGCCTAGATATCGCTTATAATGCTGGAATGCTAGGCCGTTATCAGACTAATCCTGGCCTAGATCACTGGAAAGCAGCTAAGAAGGTACTTCGATATCTGCAAGGGACGAAAGACTATAAGTTGACTTATAGAAGAAGTGATCAGTTAGAAGTGGTGGGCTATTCTGATTCTGACTTTGCAAAGTGCAAAGATGACAAGAAATCCACTTCGGGCTATATCTTTATGTTAGCAGGCGGCCCTATCTCATGGAAGAGTCATAAACAACAGTTGACCACAACTTCCACAATGATGGCAGAGTACATTGCTGTTTATAACGCAACCTGTCATGGAATGTTGCTTAGAAATCTGATCACTGGACTCAAAATTGTTAATTCCATTTCTAGACCATTGAAGCTTTACTGTGATAATTCAGCTGCCGTTAGTTTCTCGAACAGTAACAGTTCGACTGGAGCTGGTTTATATCTCGATACAAAATATATGTTCGTACGTGAACGAGTTGAGGAAAATAATCTTAGTATCGAGTATATTAGTACTAAGGATATGCTTGCGGATCCGATGACTAAAGGTCTCCCTCCTAAGGTTTATGAAGAACATGTTCGTAATATGGGATTTTGTAAAGACCTTATTTGAGCATATTGTACTAGCTTATGTTTTATGTTAATGAAATTTCCTCAGTTTGATTTTGTATGTCTCTTAGAATATGTTCAACCGGTATAATGGCATATTGACAAATAAAGTTGCAAATCAAACAAAGGGCTTACGCGTATTTTGATCATGACGATTAGGTTTTAAATTAAGGCTATAGTATGATTAATGGGGGTCCTGAGTCGCATTATGATTCAACGGCTGTATTTCTCTGCTATAGTACTTGTTTAAGGCTAAAATGAGTGTTAACTCCTGATCAGGCTTATCTAATACTCATAGTAAATGATTACTCGGCTAAGTGGGAGAATGTAAGATTAAATATATTATGTAACAATATTTAATCTATAGCCATTATAATCATTTACATAATAAAGATCAAAATATATAATAACCTATTATTTAAATTAGTTGGTAATTGTTGATGGACCATATTACCCTTAGTAACTAATTAGGTTTCCTCCTGGGTGCTTATATAAGGAGAATTAAGTGGAGGTTAAAGGGTTACACAGTTACACACCCCATAAGCATAACATCAAATTCGTCCTCCATCTCCTAGCCGATACCCTTTTCGGTTCTCTAAGTCCCATCATTAGTCAGCACCCTAAAGAGGAACCAGATCACGATGACAAGCATGTCGAACTCCATTACTGGATTCTCCACTGGACTTTCTGCTGTGACAGGTATGTTTTACTGTTTTCCCTCATGCTCAAACAGAACTGAACCAACATCATAACTATATTTTATACATCTTGTCAATTTTCCCGTCCAAAACCCTTTATGACCTTAAATAAAGAAATATTTTATAAAGTAGAAAAAATATTAACTTAATTAATCCTATTTTAATATTATTAATTTCTTCTTTTATCCATTTGTGACATAATAAATTTAGTATTTGATTTTTCATATATAAACCATTAGGTTATCACCCGGGATTGCTTCCCGGGCTCAAGAATGTTAGTTATATTAATTATTGTTTATGATAAATTTAGTATTTGATTAGTCATATATAAACATCTTCGGTATAAAGAAGAGGCACGATGTGACAACTCGTATTTCAAACTTTTCTTTGTACTTTGATGTAACGTATGTGGAACGTTATGTGATTATGTGAACTTTGTAATTAATTGAATGTTATGTTATGTTATGTGGTTATGTGTATAATGAACCGATCGCACAACTCTCACCCGATCGCACAAGCCTTTTCGGGCCACACTCTTTGTATCCGAACGAAGGGCAGCCCATGACGGGTTCGGCCCACTCCTTTTATGCGCATACAATCACCTAGGGTAGGAGAGTGTTTCTCATAGTTTGCAAAGCACAACACACACAAAACCCTACTCTCTCTTCCTTCTCTCTAGAACCAGACGGCAACAACACCCCTCTCCCTCGAAGCTTGTGATTCGGATCGCCCTCACCCTATCTTTAATCGGTTAGTGTTTCACGAATTATGCTTCCGCTTGCAACTTAAACTATGTTTTGTTTGGACACCAATTGTGTTGGTTGGATTTTATAATTTCTTATATGCTTGTTCAATATGATTGGTGGCTGGATCCTGGTCAGTCACGCCTCCAAGCGGTGATACTCCGCGTGTGGATTTTGGGGGTGTGACAGATTGGTATCAGAACCATTGGTTATAGTGAACTTGGTTTTAATAAGGGAAAACGTTTTCGTTAAAACCAGACTATAACCTGTACAGTGCTCTACGATCCACAACGACGCTTCACTCCACATGCAAGGCTCAACACTATAGGTGATATGATTTATGTTTATATTGCCTACTTGCTAGATTACATAGAACTTTGCTTATGGTATGCTTAGATAAACGTAGCAACTATAGATTGAAACACATGTGTGCTTACTCTCTTCTTTCATCGCACTTTCGCGAACCTTTCTCACTCATGTTTCCTTTGATATGAAGATCATGAGTGGACGCGTTAACATGACTCAAGCCCAGTTGACGGCTTTGATTAACCAACAAGTTGTTGTGGCACTTGCAGCCGCACAAGCAGGAGGTATTCCCTGCAGTCGAAACTCATTCTAGGATCTCTAGGACCTATTCTCGTGAACCGACCTTTGTGTTAAACTTTGTCCTTTCTTACTCTCACGGCAGGTCAACCTGCATAACCTCCTGTGTGCACTTTCAAGACCTTTATGGACTGTCGACCTAGTACCTTTAATGGTACCGAAGGAGCGGTAAGTCTCCTCCACTGGTTTGAGAAGCTCGAATCTGTTTTCGAGATGTGTGAATGCCCTGAGGCTCGCAGGGTGAAATATGCTACTGGTACTCTTGAGGGGATAGCGCTCACGTGGTGGAACGCTCAGGTCCAAATGCTGGGGTTAGTTGCTGCTAACGCCACCCCCTGGAACGATTTCAAGGAATTGATCAAAGAAGAATACTGTAGCCGTGATGACATTCATAAGCTGGAGGTAGAGTTTTTCAACTTAAAGATGACGGGGTCAGAAATCGAAGCATATACGAGAAGATCAAACGAGCTGGCTATTCTGTGTCCTACTATGGTAGACCCTCCCATCAAACGTATCGAACTGTATCTCACGGGTTTGGTGCCAGAGATTCAAAGTCACGTGACCTCAGCAAATCTAGGCACCATTCAACAGATCATCAAGTTGGCTCATCGTCTCACAGATCAGGCGGTGGAGCAGAACAGGTTACCAAAGCGCATTAGGGCTACCACTTCAGATGCTCCTAGTGACAACAAGCGAAAATGGGATGGAGCTTCAAGCAAAGGTTCAACTTCTGTTCAATCTCAGTCTCAGCAGAGAAGGACTGACGACTACAAGAACCCTAGTCAGCAATCAACTGGTAACCAAAGTCAAGGTGGGTACAGGGGAATTCACCCCAAATGCAATCGCTGTAACCTACACCACAGCGGACCATGCACCAGGAGTAACTGTCATCGGTGCAACAAGCCAGGCCACGCCGCAAAGGATTGCAGAAGTTTATACCCCGCAAACAAAAATCGTTAGCAACAACAAGCCCCACAACGCCAGCAGCAGCAAGGCATCAACAAAGGGTGCTTTCAGTGTGGAGCTGAAGGCCACTTCAAGAGAGATTGTCCCCAACTGAACCAGAACAACAACAACAATAATAACAACCAGGGGAATGGAAACAACGGGGGTAACAACGACAATGGTGCAAGGGGTCGTGTGTTCGTTATTGGCCAGGGTGAAGCGAGGAATGATCCCAATGTTGTGACGGGTAAGTTCCTACTGGACGGATTTTATGTTACTGTCTTATTTGATTCGGGTGCCGATACTAGCTACGTGTCCCTAAAAGTTAGTCAAATGCTTAAGCGTACCCCAACACTATTGAACACCAAGCACACTGTAGAGTTAGCTAATGGTAAAAGTTTAGAGGTCACACATATAGTCAAGGGTTGTAATCTTGTTCTTGCTGGTCACACTTTCTCTATCGACCTCCTTCCTATCGTTCTGGGTAGTTTCGACATTGTCATTGGGATGGACTGGTTATCCCAACATCAACCAGAGATTCTTTGCAACGAAAAGATTGTCCGTATTCCTCGTTCAGGTGATGAACCTCTCATGATTCGTGGCGACAAGAGTGGTGCTGTTGTGAGCATCATCTCTTTCCTTAAGGCCCAGAAGTGTTTGAGAAAGGGCCACACTGCTATTTTGGCTCTCGTTACTGACACCTCGAAGAAAGAGAAAAAAGATAGAAGATTTTCCGATCGTACGCGACTATCCTGAGGTATTCCCTGAGGAATTACCTGGCCTTCCGCCTCATCGTCAAGTCGAATTTCAGATTGAACTGGCTCCTGGAGCCGCACCAATAGCTCGTGCACCGTATCGTTTAGCTCCATCAGAGTTGGAAGAACTCTCTACGCAACTACAAGAACTCTTGGACAAGGGTTTTATTCGTCCTAGCTCTTCTCCATGGGGAGCTCCAGTGCTATTTGTGAAGAAGAAAGACGGTACCTTCAGGATGTGTATCGACTATCGAGAACTCAACAAGGTGACTGTGAAGAATCGTTATCCTCTTCCACGTATTGATGACCTGTTTGACCAGCTGCAAGAGTCGAGCTACTACTCGAAGATTGATTTGAGATCGGGATATCACCAACTGAGAGTCCGAGAAGAGGACGTCTCCAAAACAGCCTTTAGAACTCGTTATGGACACTACGAGTTTTTGGTCATGCCTTTTGGGCTGACAAACGCACCTGCGGTCTTCATGGATTTGATGAATCGAGTGTGCAAGCCTTACCTGGATAAGTTCGTTATAGTTTTCATCGACGACATCCTGATCTATTCTAAGAGTCAGGAGGAACATGAGCAGCATCTACGACTTATTTTAGAACTCCTCCGAACAGAACAGCTTTATGCAAAGTTCTCAAAATGCGACTTCTGGCTTCGTGAAGTCCATTTCCTAGGCCACGTGGTAAAAAAGGATGGGATTCACATTGATCCATCCAAGGTAGACTCGATTAGAAACTGGCCTGCGCCCAGTACACCAACAGAAATCCGCCAATTCTTGGGCTTGGCAGGTTACTACAGAAGGTTTATCAAGGACTTCTCCAAGATTGCGCAACCTCTCACCTCACTAACACAGAAAGGTGTCACCTATCGTTGGGGTGATGCACAGGAAACAGCGTTTCAACACTTAAAGGATAGACTTTGTAGCGCCCCTATCCTCTCATTGCCTGAGGGAACAGACGATTTTGTGGTTTATTGCGACGCATCCATTCAGGGACTTGGATGTGTGCTGATGCAACGTGACAAGGTCATTGCTTATGCGTCACGTCAACTTAAGATTCACGAACAGAACTACACTACACACGATTTGGAGCTGGGAGCTGTAGTTTTTGCACTCAAGATATGGAGACATTACCTGTACGGTACCAGGTGCACCATTTACACCGATCACAGGAGTCTTGAACATATCTTCAAGCAAAAAGAGTTAAACATGCGTCAACGTCGATGGGTCGAGCTATTGAACGATTACGAATGCGCGATCAAGTACCATCCAGGCAAAGCCAATGTTGTGGCTGATGCCCTCAGTCGAAAGGACACTACGCCTAAGCGCGTGCGAGCATTACAACTTACCATCCAGTCTAGTCTTCCTACACGGATACGAGATGCTCAGGTAGAAGCATTGAAACCAGAGAACGTCAGGGCTGAAGCCCTACGTGGCTCAAGGCAACGATTAGAACAAAAGGCAGACGGTGCCTACTACGTAACAGGACGTATTTGGGTCCCACTCTATGGCAACCTATGAGAGCTTGTGATGGATGAGGCACACAAGTCTCGTTACTCAGTACATCCTGGTTCGGATAAGATGTACCACGATCTCAAAACTACATACTGGTGGCCTAGTATGAAAGCTCACATAGCAACCTACGTTAGTAAGTGCTTGACTTGTGCGAGAGTCAAAGTCGAATACCAGAAACTCTCAGGCCTACTCCAACAACCTGAGATACCACAATGGAAATGGGAGCAAATTTCCATGGGTTTCGTTACTGGCCTACCTAGATCTCAGCGTGGAAATGACACTATTTGGGTGATTGTGGATCGACTCACAAAGTCTGCACACTTCTTGGCTATCAAAGAAACTGACAAGTTCTCTACTTTAGCAGACGTTTACTTGAAGGAAGTGGTTTCGAGGAACGGGGTGCCCACCTCCATTATTTTTGATCGTGATGCACGTTTTACTTCTGAACTGTGGCAAGCAATGCACAAGTCCTTTGGCTCACGTTTAGATATGAGCACAGCTTATCACCCGCAAACGGATGGGCAGTCTGAATGCACCATCCAGACCCTTGAAGACATGCTTAGGGCATGTGTGATTGATTTTGGCAACGGTTGGGAAAAACATCTGCCACTAGTGGAATTCTCGTATAATAACAGTTACCACACCAGCATTCAGGCCACTCCATTTGAGGCATTGTACGGGCGTAAATGCCGATCACCTCTTTCTTGGGCAGAGGTGGGGGATAGTCAGATCACTGGCCCAGAACTTGTGGTAGACACAACAGAACGAATTGCTCAAATACGACAACGAATGGCGGCAGCTCGTGACCGTCAGAAAAGCTACGCTGATAAGGGCAGGAAACCACTCGATTTCCAGGTTGGGGATCGAGTGCTACTCAAAGTCTCACCCTGGAAGGGTGTTGTTCGTTTTGGCAAACGAGGCAAACTTAATCCACGATATGTCGGACCTTTCGAAATCATAGAGAAAATAGGCAAGGTAGCCTACAAACTGAACCTACCAACAGAACTCAGTGCAGTTCACAACGTATTTCACGTCTCAAATCTGAAGAAGTGTCTGTCAGATGAGACCCTCGTAGTTCCTTTGAAGGAGCTCACTATCGATGAACAGTTGCGATTCGTCGAGGAACCAGTTGAAATCACGGACCGAGATGTTAAGGTCCTCAAGCACACCAGAATACCTCTCGTTCGAGTTCGTTGGAACTCACGTCGTGGCCCAGAGTTCACCTGGGAACGCGAAGATCAGATGAAACAAAAGTATCCCCAATTGTTCGCAAACAGTACAACCACTACTGAGGCTGAAGCTACTATGAAATTTCGGGACGAAATTCCAGATCAACGGGGGGAGGATGTGACACCCCAGGAAAACCATGCAACTTAACTAGCTTCCTCAGTGAGTACGTACCAAATTTCGGGACGAAATTTCTTTCAACTTGGGGATAATGTGACAACTCGTATTTCAAACTTTTCTTTGTACTTTGATGTAACGTATGTGGAACGTTATGTGATTATGTGAACTTTGTGATTAATTGAATGTTATGTTATGTTATGTGGTTATGTGTATAATGAACCGATCGCACAACACTCACCCGATCGCACAAGCCTTTTCGGGCCACACTCTTTGTATCCGAACCAAGGGCAGCCCATGATGGGTTTGGCCCACTCCTTTTATGCGCATACAATCACCTAGGGTAGGAGAGTGTTTCTCATAGTTTGCAAAGCACAACACACACAAAACCCTACTCTCTCTTCCTTCTCTCTAGAACCCGACGGCAACAACACCCCTCTCCCTCGAAGCTTGTGATTCGGATCGCCCTCACCCTATCTTTAATCGGTTAGTGTTTCAAGAATTATACTTCCGCTTGCAACTTAAACTATGTTTTGTTTGGACACTAATTATGTTGGTTGGATTTTATAATTTCTTATATGCTTGTTCAATATGATTGGTGGCTGGATCCTGGTCAGTCACGCCTCCAAGCGGTGATACTCCGCGTGTGGATTTTGGGGGTGTGACAGATACTATGCTTTGTTGAATGATGTTATGATTCCATGATTTGATTGAATAGTTAAGGTTGTATGTATGATGAACAATGATGTTTATGTGTTGATGTTTATGTGAATCGGATGTCATGATATGAATCTAAGAACCGATTGGATACAAGTAATCGGCTGTTATATATATGATTTATTATGTTCGAATGGCTTGTTAAGATGGCATGACCGAGTGTGAAGTATTGTATAAAATCCCATGATCTATTAGTTAATGTGTAGGTTGTTGTTATGTTTTGAATATGATTAGGGATTTATATGAATTGGTGATGATTGCTTAGTTTGATCGAGATTGTGCATGATTGAAACTGTTGGTGTTGTTGATTGATAATCTCATAAATGGAAACCACATAATTGATTGATTGTTGACTAAATCGGATAATGGAAACAATGTAACTGATTAACATAAAATTCGGATGGTAAAACGGATCGCACAAGCCCCTCTCGGTCGCACAAGATCAGGTCACACAAGACCTGATCTGATCGCACAAGCGGTTCAGTCGCACAAGAGGTTCAGTCGCACAAGAAGTTCAGTCGCACAAGAAGTCTGTAGTCGCACAAGATGTCCCGGGTCGCACAAGGCCGACTGGACCGCAAAAATTGATAGATGTTCACTTGTTTGGGCCGTATGCATGTTGGATCAGTTTATTATTTGGGTCGGGTGTTTAACTGGATCGCACAACATGTTGGGCCATGTTATTGGGCTTACACTGTTACTTCAGCCCAATACATCATGATCGTACAAGTTTGGGTTATATGTGTTTAACTGATTTGTTTAACATGTTCAATGTGTATGCCATGATCATTACGTGTTCTTGATTTGCTAAATCTGTGTAAATATAAGTGCACTACTCGAAACCAAAACCTGACTTATATGGTAACCATGTTAGGACGTGGTTGACCTCTAGCAGTTCGATTGACCTTTCGTTTATCTGCCGAGCTAACCTAAGGTTATGTGTATAATGAACCGATCGCACAACACTCACCCGATCGCACAAGCCTTTTCGGGCCACACTCTTTGTATCCGAACCAAGGGCAGCCCATGATGGATTCGGCCCACTCCTTTTATGCGCATACAATCACCTAGGGTAGGAGAGTGTTTCTCATAGTTTGCAAAGCACAACACACACAAAACCCTACTCTCTCTTCCTTCTCTCTAGAACCCGACGGCAACAACACCCCTCTCCCTCGAAGCTTGTGATTCGGATCGCCCTCACCCTATCTTTAATCGGTTAGTGTTTCACGAATTATGCTTCCGCTTGCAACTTAGACTATGTTTTGTTTGGACACCAATTGTGTTGGTTGGATTTTATAATTTCTTATATGCTTGTTCAATATGATTGGTGGCTGGATCCTGGTCAGTCTCGCCTCCAAGCGGTGAGACTCCGCGTGTGGATTTTGGGGGTGTGACACACAAACTTTTGAAAAACTTAATCACGAGTAATGAAGTTGTACACAAACTTAGGGGCCGTTTGGCAGCATCTGAATGGTTAAGTGTTGAGCCAGTAAGAGATCTGAACCATTAAGGGGCAGTTTGGTAGCCTCTTAATGACCATTCAGATGCTACATCTTAATGGTTTAAAACCTCTGAATGAATAAGAGGTAACCTCAAGTCTGAATTGTTAAGAGGTAACCTCTGAATGGTAAATCATCACATGTCACATTCTTCTACCTTCTCATTGGTAAAATTCTTAATGGTTCCATTAAGAGGTAGCCTCTTAATGACCATTCAGAGGCAGTAAGAGGTTTGAACCATTAAGAGCCTGTATAATGTTAACGGTTCTGATGATTGTCGTTAGGGTCATGCAAAAACCTAATTAAACTAAGTAGATAGCGTAAGTAGGGTATCGTATCCACGGGTAATATGTGGTTAGTGTTTAGCTAAATTATTTAATTAACTACTACTAATCTAGAATTGGGGGTTTTGATTAATTTGAAAGAAAACTTTAAACTAATTACGAGAAAAGATATCAGATTTATAAAGCGTAACTTCCTCCAAACTTCAGGTACTAGGTTTCACAAAATTCAGTTTACTCAGTTAATTGGCCATCACATAGACATGATGCTGGAAAGTTGATTAATTTAATATGATAATCAAACATAGGTCTTTGTCATCAGATCTTTTATAGTTCAATTAACCCTATTTACTAATGTGAGTCAACATACTCTATGTCACCCAACAAGTTATTAGATTTTGTCATCAACCGAACAAGTTGTAAAGCAAGAACTCAAAACACAAGCAAATAGTTCAAAGAAACCAACACATCAATGTATTCATACAACGTTGTCAAAGTCAAAAATACATCCAAACCTGAATAAAAACTGAATAAAGTAAAAACCTAACTGAACCGTCCGCCTGAAGGAAGCCACGAAAAGCCTAGCCGCTCATGATTGTCGGTACCGCGTCAGTTGTCATCCCGAGTTGATCCCACATGAGAACCCGGCTTGAATAATGAAAGAATAATGCCTAAAGTTTCTTTCTCGTTCCGTGGGTAGCCGTCAAAAAACTCCCCTCGAACAAACCCCCTGTTGTCGAATATATCTTCTTTTTCATTCGCGTGGGCTGATCAATTCGTGGGCTGCTATCCTCGTTCTAGCCCAACATTTGTTGTTTACTCATGAATTAACATTATTAATTCCTTTACTTCACGTGATCTGCACTTAGTCCACCTAAAGACACCATACTACTTTTTAGTAGGGGTGTGCAAAAAACCGAATTAACCGAACCATAACCGAAATAACTGACAAAACCGAACCAAATAAAAAACCGGTGGGTCGGTTAATGGTTTTTTTGATAACCGAAAGTAGTGGGTCGGTTATGGTTATCATTTTTTCCATACCCACCATAACCGAACCGAACCGACATGTAATAAATCTTTGTAGGATTTAAGACTTTTCACCATATTTTTAATATTTTATGTTTTTGACTGAAGATTTTTAGTACTTGTGGGTTTTTCATATCATTTTGTGGTTTTGTTTGAATGTTTATTTGAATTTATGGAACGTATCATATCACTTTATTTGGATATTCGATAATAATTGGTATTACTATTATATATTATATGTATTTTTAATACTATGTAATATACTAATATATACAAATATGCAATAACAATTTATTACATGTTAAAAAAAATTAAGCTATTTTTAGCTTAGCTAAATACACGGTTAACTACCCATAACCGACCCGCTATAACCATCAAAACCGAATAACCATAACCACCATAACCGATCGGTTATGGTAATGGTTATCCAATCACCGACATCGCGGTTATGGTTATGGTTTTTGGTCAAAACCGACCCAAACCGACCCATACACACCCCTACTTTTTAGTATTAATTCAGCATTGCTTTATATCATCATTTCTTGATACCTAAAAAAATACATAGATATAATTGATTAATATACTAATACTGTATTATTAACGAGAAGGTATTAAAAAGAGATTTTATCTCATACATATTTAATTTAATTACAAATTTTAACTCATATTTTTAACAACCTACAAAATATAAAAACCAATCAAAGTAGTATTTCTTGTAACAATATTGATGCATATTTATTATAATTAATATTAAATAATGTGTATTTAAAATGCACCAATCACATCCCCACACTTGTCTTTTTTTGTCCCGAAAAAATTATATGCAATGGAATCACAATCAGAAACATTGGCATCTAATATATCCAATTATTTTATTAATAAGCCACACCACACGTTAACCAGGATTGCAGATATACAATCAACTTAAACCCAACCGCTAGCTTTCAAGCCCTTATTCACAATTCATTTAAGTTCAAGTAATTTATAGTTATCTATGGATCTCACACTCAAAAGACTACAACGCCACATAATCCCGTTTCAAGCTTATGAGATTAAAAGATATATAATCTACCATCTTATATAAAAAACCCTTATGCTATTCCGATTAAACTTTTGATGAATAATGGATGATATTGCGAGCTTTACATGATTTTGCTTATGATCAGTTTAGCGGACATACGCCACACGAGTCACCATCCCCATGGTTAATGCCATAAACTTCACATATTTTTTTATAACTCCACCTAGAGGGTATGTACCGCATGAGTCACTATCCCCGAGGCAATACCATAGGCTTCGTTTTTCCTTTTTTTTTTCTCAACATATAGCTCAAATGGATTGATGGAATATTTTTTTCGGGCGCCACACTGTTTCGGATTTGTTTTCACAAAAAGAAACAGATGTGTCAATTGAATCGGAAAAACTTATAAGTTTTTTACTTATGACGTACCTTTTATACTTTCCACTGTTTCAGTTTTGGCATAGCTTCTAAGGCGAGAACTCACAAGATTCCTAATTTAAGGTATATTATATCAATCCTAAGAAACCCTTCAGCTGGCTGGGGCTACCCACATATCCTAAGTTAGACGCGTGACCGACCGTTCGTTATCTCTTATATATAATAATTGAAAACCAATGATCCAATTATATCTATCATTTTCCATTTTGCAAAAAAATTTCCCCAAACAATTTCTATTTTTTTCAATTTTTTTTTTATATTTTTGAATTTTTCATTTTTTTTTTCAATTATTTTCAATTTTTAATTTTTACGACACAACTGACACGACTAAGACACACTAAACGCTAGTCTCCCCTCCCCACACTTAATTACTTCATTGTCCTCAATGGAGCGAGAAACTATCGACACACTACAAACATAAATAAAAACACATAGATAATGGAACAGACTCCCCTGTTTTTAAACGGATGAATTCCTATGAGGCTTGTTCCACCGCAACCGTATAGCATTTCATTTGCGGCTGCATTCATCACGGGTCGCTTGTCTTGAAATTTGTTTGAATCACATTTGTCCAAATGGAGATTGAGTATGGACAAAAACGATAAAAACCTGCAAAATAAAACTCACAAGCTCCCAAACAGGTTAAACGGGTTAGTAAACGAAGAAACAAGCGAAAACAGGTTCGACGAGCAACCAAACCTCCTCCGACTTCCCCACACTTGTCTGGTTCGTACACAAAAACAAAAACAGATAAATTAAAACAAAACCTGGGTTGCCTCCCGGTCAGCGCTAAGTTTTTGTTAAGGTCTTCAGCCGGACCGTACCCAGGTTTTCGGTTATGGTGGTCTCGTAGGGTGCTTCCTTCCTTCAGCTCCTGAATTTGTTCTATTCCCACCATCAGTTTCTTCCCAAACCTGATCATACCATTTACAAACTTCTCTGTAACAATTGAACTCGAGAACTTCCTTAGCATTTTTCCTTTTCTTTGACTTCTTCTTTGTTTTATCTTCATGTACCGTGTCAGTCATAAAACATTCTTTTATTTCTGTATGATTCTCCTTTTCAGGAGATTCGCATTTGTCAGTTTTAAGATTAGGTGAACTAGAAAACAACTTTAAACTCATTTTCTTATCCCCAAACCTCATTCTGACCGTTCCCTCAGCACAATTGATAATAGCCTTTGTTTTAACTAAGAACGGTCTGCCCAGAATAACAGTTGGTTGTGTATTCTTAACATAATCGAGCACTAGGAAATCCACGGGATAATAGAATTCACCAACTTTTACAATCACATTCTTTACAATCCCCCTAAGACCTATAGGAGTTTGATCAGCCAACACCACTGTGGTTTTAACTTTTTGTAGTGGCCCAAAATCATACTGATCATATAAACTCCCCGGTAAAATACTCACACAAGACCCAAGATCCAACAAAGTCATGTCTAATTTAACATCACCAATTTGTATTGAAATAACAGGTGTTCCTGGATCTTGAGTTTTCGGGGGAAGGGTACTCATCAAAACGGCGTTCACACTAGCAGTTAAATTAAGTTGTTTAGGAAATTTGTGACGTCGTTTATGGTTACTTAACTCTTCTAAACACTCAACATGATCAGGACTCTCTTTAATTTTTTTAAGAAATGGTTTATTTATTTTTATTTTTTCAAAACTTTCCCACCTTTCACCCCTAGGTGGTGCCCGTTTACTTAAATTTTCGTTTGCGACTAAAGCTTCTGGAAATGGAACTTTTACATTAAAATTACCAATTTTAGAAAACTTGACATTTGAACCATTTATATATTTTGTAAAACTTTTAATTTCCTGATCATGTTCATTCTTACACTCAGACCCATTTATCTCATCTGCCACACCCTCAACACCCTGGGGTGAATGAGTTTCAACAATAGAAATTTAAGAAAAAGAAGGAGTACTTACCTCATCTATGTGGACACTCGTGTGAGAAGAATTGTGAGATGTATTTTCCTGAAAATCACTAAGAAGCTGATCTTGATTTCTTCTTATGATAGCCACTTCTTCAGCTAATTGTCCAACCTGTTGTGACAATGCCTTAACTTCCCTATCTCTGACCTCATTACTTTTCTGAATATCCTTCAATAACTCCATGATCGTGTCAAATTTTTCATTGATGGAGTTATCATCCGACTCATGCTGACCCGCTTGCTCATTCTCTTGAGTCTGCCAATTGCTTTCATAGTTATCTTGATCTCCTTGATAGCTCGAATAATTGCAGAATCCTTGCTTTATCTGTTTCAATAGTTCCATCATCTCATTATTCGAACCTTCAGCTGGACCACTCGATCTTCCATAACTATTCTGTTGAACATTATTAAACCTTTGCTGACTCAAATTGACCCGTTTCTAACCTCTTTGTATAAACTGCTGTTGTGGAGGCACAAAATCATTATATTCTTCACATCCAAACTGGTCGTAATACCCATTCACTTCATCTACAACATATCTAGCATATTGGTTTTGAGTTGGTAATTGTCTGTTTTGAAAATTCATTTGCTGATGCATTGGTCGGTTATGTTTTGAGAATTCGATATCCTGAAATTCATTAAACTCTGGCTGATAAGCTCGATCCATGATTCAAAAGCCTGCACAAGCACAAACAAAATACCCGAGCGTAATATCGAACTAACAAAAATAGTATAAAATAAATAGAACAATATTTTTGTGATTTTTATATTTTTTAGAAAGTAAGAACAACTAACTAACTAACTAAAAAAAACACCAAGCGCACTAATTCCCCGGCAACGACGCCATTTTGATGACCGTCGTCAGGGCCGGCTCAAGGGGGAGTGAAATAAAGCAATAGCTTTAGGCCTCTATTTTCTTAGGGCCTCAAATTCTAAAAAAATATATTATATGTTGGTAATGTTGTCTTTGAGATTGTTGACATTGAGATTAATAATCTATAGTTATACATATACAAAGATGATATATGAATAATAAGATCCATAACATTTTTTTCCGTTTACAAAAAGGGCCCAAATTTTGCTATCCGTTTTGGGCCTAGAAAAATTTAGAAAATTTTGAGACGGCCCTGACTGTCGTTAGGGTCATGCAAAAACCTAATTAAACTAAGTAGATAGCGTAAGTAGGGTATCGTATCCATGGGTAATATGTGGTTAGTGTTTAGCTAAATTATTTAATTAACTGCTACTAATCTAGAATTGGGGGTTTTGATTAATTTGAAAGAAAATTTTAAACTAATTACGAGAAAAGATATCAGATTTATAAAGCGTAACTTCCTCCAAACTTCTGGTTCTAGGTTTCACAAAATTCAGTTTACTCAGTTAATTGGCCATCCCATAGACATGATGCTGGAAAGTTGATTAATTTAATATGATAATCAAACATAGGTCTTTGTCATCAGATCTTTTATAGTTCAATTAACCCTATTTACTAATGTGAGTCAACCTACTCTATGTCACCCAACAAGTTACTAGATTTTATCATCAACCGAACAAATTGTAAAACAAGAACTCAAAACACATGCAAATAGTTCAAAGAAACCAACACATCAATGTATTCATACAACGTTGTCAAAGTCAAAAATACATCCAAACCTGAATAAAAACTGAATAAAGTAAAAACCTAACTGAACCGTCCGCCTGGAGGAAGCCACGAAGAGCCTAGCCGCTCATGATTGTCGGTACCACGTCAGTTGTCATCCCGAGTTGATCCCACATGAGAACCCGGCTTGAATAATGAAAGAATAATGCCTAAAGTTTCTTTCTCGTTCCGTGGTAACCGTCAAAAAACTCCCCTCGAACAAACCCCCTGTTGTCGAATATATCTTCTTTTTCATTCGCGTGGGCTGATCATAGGGTATGTTTGGCAAAACTAGCTGGAAGCTGAAAGCTGGTAGCTAGAAGCTGGTAGCTGTAGCTTTTTAGATATTAAGGTGTTTGGCAGAGTAGCTGGAGCTTTTAATAAAATGTATAAAATGACCAAAATGGGCATAAATAAAAAAACATAATACTAAACATAATAACACAAACACACACACACACACACACACACACACACATATATATATATATATATATATATATATATATAAGTTATTTCTCAAATGAATAAAACATTGTCATTTTCAATTAAACAAAACGATCATAACCTTTTCAGTTCTCAATATTAGGTGTTTTGGGATAAAGGTGTCTCTCTGCTACAAATGAGATACTTGTACAATTCATTACTGATATATATGTTATTGTTTATATAATCTTATCATTCTTTTGTGTTTAACAACTAAAATATATTTGCCAACAAGCATACCATGTCTCTGCTATCTTTCATCCCATATTACACTTCTTATGATAGCAATATAGCATATTAACTAGGGGTGTAAATGATGCGCAACGGCTCGAGAGCTACCCGGGATCGGATCAGTAAAAAGCTCGAACGAGTCGACCTTTAACGAGTCTGAGCCCTATGACTCGTTTAGCTATCGAGCCCGAGCTCGAGCTTTGCATACAAAGATCGTTTAGGCTCGCGAGCCTAAACGAGCCTAAACATAATTTTATATCAATTTTATATATATATTATATAACATTGGTGGGCCGAGCTCAAGCCGAGCTTTGACTCGTTTAAATTATATTGAAACGAGCTCTAGCCGAGCTTGGAACTCGTTTAAAATTGTTCTCAAATAATCTCGAGCCGAGCCGGACTCGAGCTTTGGATTTTACTTACGAGCCGAGCTCGAGCTTCACAAAAACATCACGAGCCGAGCTCGAGTAGTGGAAGGCTCGGGCTCGGCCCGACTCGTTTACACCCCTAATCGTGTAATATGAGGATTCTACCATATTTGAAAAAAAAAACAAGAACTATAATCAATAAATAATAAATAAATAATAGACATGATTGATTATAACTGGGATGGATCTAATTAAATAAGAACATGCATGAATCAACAATTTCTATTGTATTGATTACTTTAACTGAAAGTAATTATGTAACAAGTGGTAGTGCGATGAATCATCTTTCTGATACAAGTTCGATTGTATTAAATTATAGTTTGATTGTATTAAATAAGAACATGCATTAAACTCAAAGTAATTATGTGTATTAAAGTTACAATCGAATTAAATAAAACATGCACTGGGATCGATACTTGAGGAGTTTTGTCTCTATATAAGAACAGGGAACATGCATACCTTTGTTGGCTTTAACTTCGATCGATCAACGTTTCTTGAAAATTTGGGATGATGAAGATTGTAGGTTATTTAAGTAATTTAAACCCTAAAAGCTTGTAGGTTTTTTAAACGCTACTATAACAAGTGTTTGAATAAGAGCTTTTCAACTAATCTAAAAGCCTTAAGCCTGTTTCAACCAAACAAGGCTTTTATTGGGCCTGGAGCTTTTTCTTAAAAGCTTGAAGCTCCTAAAAGCTCTTAAAAGCTCGTTGCCAAACACGCGGTATATCTTATTTTTCATTCGCGTGGGCTGATCAATTCGTGGGCTGCTATCCTCGTTCTAGCCCAACATTTGTTGTTTACTCATGAATTAACATTATTAATTCCTTTACTTCACGTGATCTGCACTTAGGGGAGGAGGGGTGGTTCACTAGTGATAGTTTCTATCACTCCCACTATCCAATCAAATCATGCCATGTCAGCACCCAATATTCTATCACTAGTGATAGAAATGTAGAGGGGGTGGTATCACTAGTGATGGGATTCCAATGTACAAGTATTAATGCACAATGTACAAGATACTCATTCATCACCCTCCAACTTCAACGCGTTATATATATAACGAGTGATACTCTATCACTCGTTATGGAATTGGGCGGGGTGGTGTTCCACGAGTGATACAATAGTATCACGGTATATAACTTGACCACCCCGTGTGGCCACCTAAAGACACCATACTACTTTTTAGTATTAATTCAGCATTGCTTTATATCATCATTTCTTGATACCTACAAAAATACATAGATATAATTGAGTAATATACTAATACTGTATTATTAACGAGAAGGTATAAATTTTTTTTTATCTCATATATATTTAATTTAATTACAAATTTTAACTCATATTTTTAACAACCTACAAAATATAAAAACCAATCAAAGTAGTATTTCTTGTAACTATATTGATGCATATTTATTATAATTAATATTAAATAATGTGTATTTAAAATGCACCAATCAGGTTCAGAGGAAAATGTCTAACCAATTAAGATTAAAGTTCTTAACCATTCAGAGGCAAATGTCTGAACCATTCAGACATCTGCTCGTAAAATAAACAGTCTGAACAATTAAGTGCTGAACCAGTAAGAGGTCTGAACCGTTAAGAGCCTCACTAAGAGATAAACAAACAGCCCCTTATACACTTATTGACTGCTTATGACTTGTGTTTGTAATTTACTTTGAATTAAATTTGTATTAGATGTTTGTTGATTAATATAACAATTGGACATCAAATGGAAATTATATTCACCACCGAGACCACAGCAACTTGCTTGAAGCCAACAAAGTATTATACATATTCAATTAAATTAAGACCAGAACATAAAAAACCACCAAAAATGTTACATACTCAAATTAAATAGTCTCCAAGCACTCCAAAAATCCTAAATCCTGGTTCTTAATATGTTGATAAGCCATCGGAATGACAACTCTTTCACGTTCTCCACAACTTTTTTCCAAGGCTTAATCTTCCCATTAAACTGCCTTTGAGTTTCTCGCAAGCCACAAAGCCCATAATGTTAACATAACCACCAGTAACATAATCTTTTTCCCTTCTTTTTTTGAAGAGTAGCGACCCAAAAAGTAAGGGCCCAAAAAAGTAAGGGAAATCTCAACCAAATGCGTTCATACCTTTTTTTCTGATCCTGTTTTAGAAGTTGTGTCAGAAACTCTTCTCCATTCTTCTGGAACTCTGATGGAGGAGAGTGGAGGACTTCATCGAGCAATGCTATGCTGTTCCAGGCTTTGTTGTAATTAGTGTCATTGATTATGTTGACTTTCCTGTTTAGTTCTCCGTCTGTTCTTTGTTCTTTGAGTGACCACATCGAGAATGGTGTTTTAACATCGCTGGTGTTTGATCAGTGGTAGAAGCTGAATTTTTCCATGTAGATTTTTTGTTGGTTTTTCTGATTTGGAACAATTTTTGACAGAAAGTGATTTGTAGGACAATTTGTTGATGTTTTGAATCAAAAGTAATCATCGGTCTTTTATAGAGTTTAAAAACGCGTCTACATGGTAAATGAAGAGGTTAATTGTAATTGTGATAATCTGGTTTTGTTCTTTGAACTTCAAAATTTTGTCCCTTGGGTTTCTTGGTATTTAATTTTACAGTTTTCCCATAAAAGTTGGGGTTTGAAAAGGTTTTTGCATTAAAAGACTGCTCTTTTGAAATATACATTAATATGTTTATATTAAATCTACACGTTTTCACTGTTAGATATTTCAGTATATAAACTCATAGTTACTTCACCTGTTTTTCATCACGTTTTCCTATGAAGATATCATACTTTCAGGAAAGTCGAGTAATATAGTTTATTCAAATGGCGTCATTCACTTCTGTAAAATCAGATGATTTAAAGCAGTGTTTTGTCAGGCAAATCGAGGAACAGGTGTATGAAGATAGGGCTACTCTTCAAGAGCTGAAGAGATGTTTTGATGGATTACAAGTTGGCATGTTCACGAGAGAGCAGGTTTCTAGAAATCTTATGCGGATGCCTTCAACTTCCGTTCGTGAGCTTTGTGTTGTCAGTAATATAGAGTGCGGTGATAGAGACGTGGTGTTCATGGCGATGCTGAAGGATATACATCGAGAGGTTCAACAATCGATGGAGTTGAAGCTAAAGGTTCTTAATTCTTGTTGTTATTATTAGATTTGAACATTAATGTTGTTCAGTATATTATGTAATTATTGGATTTTTAATGTCATGAATAAATGAATAAATTTTAATCTTATGAATCTATGTTGCGTTTTAGTTTTACTTATTTAGTGTTTGAGTTTGATTTAGATTATGTTGATGTTGAATTGTGTCTGAACATCTGTTTGGTAAGTCAACAGAAGTTTAATAGTATCAAGGGTTGGTTTGATGATGAACAGATAATGTTGATGTTGAATTGTGTCTGAAGATCTGTTTGGTAAGTCAACAGAGGTTTAATAGTATCAAGGGTTGGTTTTATGGTGAACAGATTATGTTGATGTTGAATTGTGTCTGAACATCTATTTGGTAAGTCAACAGAGGTTTAATAGTATCAAGGGTTGGTTTGTTGGTGAACATATGAGTGCAAAGATAAAACAATGTTCAGAATTTGATCATTGATAGTAGTTTTTTTGAAGAATCTGTGCTCCTGCAAATTACAGAGAGTCAATATTTGGAGTTGTAAAAGGTCTGTTGTAGTTAAAGTTTGGTAAAAGAGAACATCTGCTGATGATGAAACAACTGTGTATGCTAACGACTATTGATTTACCACTGTTGACTAAATGAATAAATTTTAATAGTATTAATCTTTGTTGTTGCATCTTCATTTTAATTATTTCAGTCATTCCTAAGTATTATTATATAATTTTGTTTATCAATAACAGTTTTTTGGAAGAATTTACCGTATATTTTGGTGTTATAAAAGGTGTGTTGTAGCTAAAGTCTGACAAAAGAGAGCATCTGCTGATGAATAAATGTCTGAAGATGCAAAGGTCTGCTAATTCAATCTTAAAATGCTTAACAGAGGATTTGATGCTAAGAGTGGTTGGGCTAATGATGAATAAGTATTATTATATAAGGTCTGCTATAGGTATTATTATATAATTTTAGAGTAAATTGCCATTTTCGTCCCTGAGGTTTGGGCACGTTTGCCATTTTCGTCCAAAATGACACTTTTCTACCATTTTACCCCCCACGTTTGGCCATTTTTTGCCATTTTCATCCAAATTCCTAACTTGGTTAGAAAGTTCAGTTTAATAAGGATTTTTTTTAATTTATAATGTTTTTGAATAAAAGGTAGATTTTTTTTTTAATTTATAATGTAACTGAAAACTCAAAATCAGAACATAACATCATCATCATCATCATCTGCAAGAAGCTCTCATCCACCATCACCGACACCACCATTCCCTACCACCTCCACCTCCACCTCCGCCACCAATCCCCACCACAACACCACCTCCACCTCCACAACCGGCTTCATCTTTCTCTCTCTCGGAAACTACAACCATCGTCATCTTCATCGTCATCAGTCATCTTCATCGGAATCCACAACCATCTTCGTCAGAACCCACAACCAGTTCCATCTCAGATACAGTTTCTAATCTGTCTATTTTTACCAGATTCAGGTTCGATTCCGGTTCATCTTCATCTCAAGTTCCGATCTGCTTCATAAGAACATGGTCGTGATGGTGGAACGAAACGGAGAAGATGCAGCTGACGACGGCGATGGAACCATGACGTTTTTTGGTGATGGCGGAGAAGGACGACGGCAACGGCGTCTCTCTCTCTCTCTCTCTCTCTCTTATCTCTCTCTAAACCCTTTCTTAAAGATCTTGAAATTGCATCAGATCTACAAACAATAGTCGAAGATTTTGAAGATTATGATGGTTGAAATGGATTTGTAGATTATGAAGATGATGATGTAGTTTGCTCATAGTGTTTTGAAAGGAATTAAATAGTTTGGTAGAGATCTTGAATTTGGTGTCTCGGAATTTGCAGATGATGATGTTCATAGGATTCTTATATTGAATTATTATTTTGAATATTTTGTGATAGATGATGATGTTCATATGAAGATTGATTTGTTCTTGATTTGGGTTTGAAGATGATGATGATGATGTTCGGAGATGATGATGTTCATGTGTAAATTGTTTTTTTTTTAGTTTTTTTTTACAACTTACCCCCTCCCTTATAATTGAGAATTTCAAAAACAACTCTATCAGACGACATAATGTAACTAGGTTAGGAATTTGGATGAAAATGGCAAAAATGGCCAAACGTGGGGGGCAAAATGGTAGAAAAGTGTCATTTTGGACGAAAATGGCAAATGTGCCCAAACCTCAGGGACGAAAATGACAATTTACTCATAATTTTATTTATCAATAACAGTTTTTTTGGAAGAATTTACGGTATATTTTGCTGTTATAAAAGGTGTGTTGTAGTTAAAGTCTGACAAAAGAGAGCATCTGCTGGTGAATAAATGTGTGAAGATGCAAAGGTCTGCTATGGGTAAACAGATGTTAACGAACAACAGATGATATTCAATCTTAAAATGTTTAACAGAGGATTTGATACTAACAGTGGTTGGTCTAATAGCAGATGTTAGACTTACGACTGTTGAGTTACACCGATTGAAAGCAACAGTTTTTGAAACTTCTGCTTGCCTAAAAATACATCCACTGCTAAAGGGTACCGTCTGTTGTCATAATTTCTGTTTATCCTAATGACTGTCGATTTACTATATTGCTGACTATCATCCACTATGACAACAGAGGTTCTGACGTGGACAGATGTTAGCTAAAAATAAAACAACTGCTGAAAGTTATCATCTGTTCTCATAACTTCTGTTTATCTAACGACTGTTTGACTCACACTGTTCCCAACGACCAACAGAGGTTTCCAAACAACTGCCATCGGTTGTCGCAAGAAAAGTTCTGACGTGGACAGATCTTAGCCATCGAATATTTGTAACTACTGCCACGTCAGCATTCACTTCTTCTCTCTATATAAAAGTTGTTTCATCCCTAAATCGAGGTTCCACCACTGCCGTCTCGAATTCAAAATTCTCAAAAACAGTTTCCAACATATTAAAAACCCTCCAACATAAACCCTGTTTCATCCCCAAATCACCTTCTTCTCCGATCATGTCTCTGAACATCAAAAACCCTCACAACTACTGCCCCATCTTCGAGAAAACCAGCAAAAATACCAGCTATCACTCAATAATTGACCTTTTAACGTCATCAAAATACAAATCAATTCTTACTGCTGATGTTCCGGTTCATACAGAAACACTCCGACAATTTTGGTTTAATGTTGAAATAGAGTCTAAAGATAATAATCCAGTTGCTATCACATCTAAGGTCGGGGAAAGTGTGGTACGAATTTCTCCCTTTACAATTTCCACTACATTTGCATTGGATTACTTGGGAGGTAAGACCAACTTTGAAAAACTTGAACTTCATACAGAGTTCATTGAAAGAGGGTATGATGCACAATTAAAGGAAGTTACTATCTACAAACCAAACTTCCCTCCGCCAATGAAAATTTTGTTTCATACTCTTTTAACTTGTCTCTCAGCCAAGACCACCGCATTTAATGAGATACCTTTGAACATTCAGTATTTGGGTTATGCTATTTTAACAAAATCTGATTACAATTTATCACAAACACTGTTTTCTAATTTGTTGAATAATGTGAAAAATGTGAAAAAATTTGAAAAAAGGTGTTCGTAGTAATGCTTTTATGTTGTATCCAAGACTTCTAAGCTACTACCTACGAAAACAAGTGTCACAAACAGATTTTGAACAAGGTGTAGCTTTTCAAATAAATAGTCTTACAAGTAAAACTTTTACTAAACTTATGGATAAAGAGTCAAAAGTTTCAACAACGGAAACAAATGGGGATGAGCCTGTTTTAGATGCGTCCGCATCAGTTGCTCAAACTTCTGTTGTTGAGTGAACTGCTCCTGGTGATCATGACAACACAACCGGTGTTGTGAAACAAACACCAGGAAAACGCAAAAAAAATATGTCACATCCAAAAAGCCCGCCAAAACCAAACAAAATAAAAAGGTTCCTCTGGAAGATGAGATCCCAGAGGTTAATGTAGTGACAACACAAATGTCACTTGAAACCACTGCTGCTACTTCCTCACAGTTGTTGGAAAGATCTCAACCCATCCAAACTCCTCATGTATCCTCACAAAAGGATCATGTTGTAAGCACAGGGACACCACAACATAAAGGAGACCTTTCATATAAAAGCATGTTTAAAAGTCCATCTCCCAGGGCAATCACGCTTTCTACACCACAACCCTCGACTCAAGTTCCATCAACAATATTACCTCTGTTTGAAGCAATTGAATTTTAGAAAGAAAACAGTTCCTCTAATGCACACATTACTGAGAGTAGATCGCAACAAATGACTGTGTCTGAACCAATTCAATCTCCTATCCTACAAACAGTTGAGGAGGTTATCCCCATTGATTATTACGAAACTCCTGGTGGTAGTTCAAGTGGAGCAGCCACTACAACTGTTGAACCCATTGGTGATCAGCTGGACAGTGGTTACATCATTAAGACTCCCTTGAAGGCAACCACTGATAAGGTTATGACACCTGTGTCACTACAACCATCATACGAATACCAAACCAATGAAATATTGTATTTCATACTTGGGATTTGTATAAAAATGTGTATCATTTGCACATATCAATTCTTGTTCGATTTCGAGCTCTAAATCGCTTTCTGGAAAGTTATACGCGAACTGGTGCGTAAACGCAGTCAGTTTAACGCAACAAACACTTCGGAATAGTGACATAGGCTTAACATACCTTAAATAACCTTTACATAACTTAGAAATAAGTTTGGGAGGGTTTGGTGTGTCGAAATCAAGTTTATTCGCTTACAGGGACTAATTTCGACAAACTGCGAAAGTATGCCGATTCGTACTGTAACGAACATTCCGAAACTTGATCATAAGTTAAACATGCCCTAAATATCCTTTACATAGCTTAGAAATAGGCTTTGAGGTGTTTGGGGCGCTAAAATAAACTTTCTTGATCAATAGGGACTAAAAGCGTCAAAAAGTGCATAAGTTTGCATTTTCGCGCATATCTTACGTTCTGAATATATCCGAACACCAAAAAATTTATGTAATCATTAAAATATTTTATTTTAGTGATTGGCATGATAAAATTCCATTCGTCGCTTAATTTGGATCGTTTTTGCGTTCGTTACGATTTCCGTCGTAATTACCCGAATAACGCAACCGTACGACCAAATGAACCAACATCCGAGATATTTTTGAGCATATTTTAATTTCCCTATACTTTAACTTCATTTTAGAGCCTTGAAATGGGGTTAACGGGGCTTAAACGTGTCAAAAATGCATCGAAAACCAAGTTTTAGACCTGCAGGGGCTAAAACTGTAATTCTGCCAAACTTGCTAGGCCTGGGGCGTAAGCCCAGGCTTATTCTTACACGGCCGGTGAGAGCTGCCCAGATCAGAAACATTGAATTTAGACTTCCAGCCTGTTTTTGATGGTTTTGGCAGCTGATTTTGGATACCTTGGGCTAAATTTGATGGTTTTTAAGTGTCCCATTGTTTAGCAATACCATGTGCCCGAGTAAAGGGCCAAGATTGAAGCACGAAATGCGAGAAACGATCCTAATGGTTTACCGAAATCTATAAACACCCCCAAGCTTTCATTCTCATTCCACACAATCTGATTCAATTGCTCTAAGTTGGGGTCTTATACTTCATACCTGAGCAACTTGGATCAAGATTTTCCTAGCATGGACCCTTTGTAAGCTTCCTTCGTGTTTTTATGCGTTTTTAGCACGAAAGTCAAACAGTGTTTGACTTTCTGCTTTGACCAGTCTTTGGTCAACACGAAGTTCGTTTGAACTTCGCAACGTGAGCGTAATCACGATGGTTATAGTCCCTAGTGACTATGCCTACTGTTTACCACGTTAATTAGGTGTAGTGACGAGTCATAGTTTCGGTCAAAATACGCGTTTATGCGTATTTTGCAACCAAACTATTTTTGGGTATCAAAACCGTTTGTTTTGATATCTAACTTGTTTTCTAACTTCGTTAAACTTGTTTTGACATATTTAACTCGTCACTTTAGGTTTAGTGCTTATGTAGGGTCGTAAGGTAAGCAGTCTAAACAACCGCTTAGACTTTCGAACCCGACCCGTTTGATCGATCATTAGGATCCGACCAAACACATTAGGTGACCATAGTTGTATAGGGAATAACCTTCCAAGGTTATACCTTATGGTCACTTCGTTTAGTTAGTTGTATGATAGGTAGTTTATATGCCTTAGGTAAATGACCAAAATGCATTTTTTACGCATAAATTCATTTTAAGCATATGTAACATAAATTTTGACATCTAAACTGATTAGGCAACATTATTAGACATGTTAAGGCATATATTACTTGTCATAGGACTAGTTAGGCGGTCCTAACGCGTTTTACGCGAACGACGCGTTAAAGTAGCGTAAGCTACCTAAACGGGTCGTAAGCACTTAGGTTAGGTTTCGATTTAGTATGTAGGCTTTGTTAAACCATATTACATGAGTTCCCATACTCATTTGGTTTACGAAACCTCATTCTATCCGATCTTCCGATTTAGGTCTGGTTTATTTACTTAGTTACCTATATTAGGTGCCGTTTGATTCCGTGATCCATCTAGCTTTGCTTGGTTGTTATTCAAGACTTCTAAGCATCCTCAAGTGAGTACATAGTCCCCTCTTTTACTGTTTTCAAATGTTTTGGGGTGAAATATGTGTACCTATTTGTTATGTTCATGATTTCAAAGTATAAATTGATTATACATGTTAGTACTTATCTTTTGACAAACTGAATGATTATTTATGTGAAATATGTGTACCTATTTGTTAGTACTAATTTTAATATATTAATTTCAGGAAAAAAAATATTAAAAAATTCGGGTTAAACGGGTCGTGTTCGACTCAACCCACGAAACTTCGGGTCGTGTTCGGGTTCATATGTATGATACAAGTTTCGGGTTCGGGTCAGGCTCGGGTCGGGCTCGGGTCGGGTTGAACCCGCTAACACGACCCGTTTAGCACCCCTAAAAAAATGTTTCTCGGTCAAACCATCCCCCATTTTGACTACGGAACCCATTACACAAACCGCCCATTTACCCACCTCTAAACAGCCAATACGATGTATGTAAACAAGATTAAAAGTTACCGTTAAATTCCAAAGGATCTTGCATAAGTTTGTTTGTTGACAAAGAAAAAAATGGGTATTGCAAGAGTAAAAAAAAGGTAACCTCATGTGTTTCATTTTCAGTGGTCTCGTGCCAGTAAACCCACTAAGCAACTTCATGTTCAACTCCATTCCAATGAACAAATTCATAGATAATACCTCCATAGTTAATTCCAATCTGAAAGGGAACAAATCCATAGAAAACAAATACAAATGATGCAAACATGTTTGTAGTTCTTGATTCACATTTACAGAAGAAGCACGAAAGACAAGTGCCGGTGCAACATTCTCAAATGTTTCATTTAATCCATGCAATTGCCCGGCCTAATCTATCTCCACAAGTCAAACCAACTTCAATTCTCCACTTGCACCTTTAAAGACATTACATTGAACCTGTAGATGCATAGATTTATTAAAAAGGGAATCTAATCTCTTTGATACACTAATAACAGACCCATAACAGGCGATGGATACTTACCCAAAACCACTTTATGGGAAAACCTCAAAGTGATCTTTTTGTGAGTAACTGTTACTGAATACCTGTTTCTCCTGCTCCTTTGCTCTAGCCTCTACATTTTCACATTTTTCTTCTACACGACAAAGCTGAAATAATATAAATATATTTAGTTTCTGAATCCTAACATTCTATTACTTAAACATGAAATGAATACAATGCTCTATGGCTTGTTGATTGAATTCATGATTCTCCAGCTCCTTTGCTCTACCCTCTACATCTTCACATTTTTCTTCAACACAACGAAGTTGGAATAATAAAAAAAGACAAAATTAGACAAACAACCTTTACGTTTCATCTAAACTGCAGACTATACCTTTCACTTTAAAATTCGCCAAAACTAACCTTTTGAGGGTATTTTGGTCTTTTTACTACTTTTTTTAATTGAAATTTATTCACCTACTCATGTATTATAATAATTCAATGTTCAACTTATCCATCGTCCTAGATTCTTGTAAATCTGTAATTAAACCGTGTTCTTATTACAAGAAGCAGACACGTCTTCGGTTTAGTAACTCTTTTTCTTTGTTAGTATTCACACGAATAGCTCTGACCTAATTGAAAGACTGAGTAAATTACTTTTTGAGTCCTTATGTTTTAGTATAGATAATAGTCTATAAAAGCATACTTGTTTTGTTTTTACCACCAGCAGCTTCTTTCTCTGCATTTAACTTCTCATTAGCAATGGCACTTACAAAAAAGCAACTTCTTTTGAATCAGCAGCATGTGACAAATATTTGAAGTAAAGTCTTAACATCATTACATGCAATGGCTGCCTCTCAGATATACCAGGGCTTAGAAAGGTTTCATCCAAGTTTCCCGATGCGCGTTCCTTCAATTTTTGCAACTGAAAGTAGAATATAAACCACATAATGAACATACAAGACTGTTATATTAACACCTTCATTACAACCAACAGCACCAAGATCAATAAACAACTATTCAGAGCAATCAATAAAGAAAAGTTCGATAATGATTTAAGTTACCAGTGCAGAAAGAGGGGAAGGCTTTCCAGATTGGTCATCACCAAGATATTCAGAAATCGCATCAGTGGCAACAAGAGCTCTAATGTATTCCACAACACCTTTACTATCTACTGCATATTCCTGTTGCTCAAATCGTTTGATAACAGACTCGGGACTACTGACAAATTTAAAATAAAACATAAATTCAAATTGCCATTTTTTCCCTCTATGACAAGGGCGGAAAAAAAACCTCATCCAGGACGAATCAGTTAAATTTTATCAATCAAATGAAACGGTCAGTAACGGTAAAGTTGCAAAACTCATAAATAAGATGTACATACAAATCATTTTCTTCAACATAGTAACTTAGATTGCAAACAAACAATTGCTAATGAGAAGTTAAATGCAGAGAAAGAAGCTGCTGGTTTTAGGTTCATCCTCCTATTTAGAACCATCATCTTCTTCGTCTGAGCCATCACTATCGTCATCGTCACTCCCTTCTTCTTCTTTAGAGGCTGGTTCTGCATCATCCTCCTGTAGATGAACATTTAAAAGTAACGTAAGAGGAGAAATGACTAATTATAATATCACATATAACTGCAAATGAATCAACCGTAATCAAGATCTAACATGCTTTCAATAGATAAATTCACTGTCTCCAATCAAAATTTCACATAAATACATATAACATACTCAACTTTCACTCAAAAAAAGGCACATGTAATCCTTTAAACACGGACCTTTTGCGTCAAGTTAAACAAGTCCCACCCCGAAATTGAACCGTCAAGGCTCGATGAAAACAACCTAGCAGCCGCTACACTACCGGAACCTAAACCACACCATATGTGTTGCGAAACTATCAAATTAGGGTTTTCCTGTATCGTCTACAAGTACATAAGTTGTGAATAAACAATACGAACAACAAGAAAACCAAATCAAATACCGGAACCTAAACCACACCATATGTGTTGCGAAACTATCAAATTAGGGTTTCCCTGTATCGTCTACAAAATGAAATGAACTCAAAATCAAAACTTAGGGTTTTCCTGTATCGTCTACAAGCACATAAGTAGTGAATAAACAATACGAACAACAAGAAAACCAAATCAAACCGCTAGGTTTTGTGGTGAATAACATTGACGTAGTGATGAATCTGGAAATGAAAACAGATTTGGATAAGCGATTGAAGTTAAATGAAAAGTATTAGCAAAACTTACTCATCGACAATCATGATTAGTAAAACTCGAGAATCTGAACAGCACCCATGCCGGAATCATCTCCCATGGCAATGGTTATGGTGGCGTAGGGGGTGGTGGATGACGCTGATAGAGGAGAAGAATGAGATTTGAGGTGGTTTTCGTAGAAAGCTCAGGGGGGAGAGATTTGTATCGGTTTGTGCATATGAAGGCAAGAGTCTGAAACGCTTCATTTGCAGGCTTCATATGAAGGGGTTGACAATACATTTATGATGGGGAATCAAATTCTCCATTTATGATTGGTAAAATTACTATATTACCCTTTTAGTTTCTTAAAAAGTTGTTCCACTTCCTATTCTACTGCTTAGATTTATTTGTACATGATGCTTGATAACTTGTATGTATGGTAAAATTACATTCATATCCATCACTTCTCCCTTTTATAATAGTATATATTATAGATTACATAATTTTCAGTATTCAACATACATATTGTTTTCCAGTGTTATTTGTTTACATAAGCCGCTTTTGTGATAAATTCAAGTTATATGGGAATAATGTTATATGGTAATAAAAAAAATATGTCAATTATATGATTTTTTTTACAAATTATATAATTAAATCGTTTTTATTATAAAATACCATGTGATACACGGATTATAACTTAGTATTATATTAAATATAGGCAATCTTTGAGCCTCCTGAGACAGTGGAGTTGACTAATGATGATAATGATGATGATGATGCTTGTAATGGCAATGTTGAATGACAGTTGAACGTAGTTTGTAGGATTTTGCGACTTAGGCGTTTGTAGCCTTGTAACCTTTTACCACTTTTTTTAATGTAATCATCGCGCGTTTGCGCTTGTTAATGTAAATGAACTTACCATTTTGCTTGTTTGCAATGTTACAATTATTGCAATGTGTTAGAAACTTTGTTTAAGTTGGCGCGAATAAATGTAAGTGTGGCTCGTGTTTGAACATTATAGCCCGGTTCCGCGCTATGATCACGGAAACATTGGAGGCTTAGCTCACGAGCTCGTAATTTACTGTAGTGTTTTTGCGCGAACTAAAAGTTGAACATGCATTTGTAACTTGTGATAACCATTAATACTCAGCAAGGAAAAATAGTGTAAACAACTCTTTGCATTAATAAACTTGTCAGGCGCATGGCCATCACTTACATAAAAGGTTGTGTTACATATAACATTTTCGCAGCTGCTGGGCGTTCCAGGTTCGTGGAACAATGTGACCGTCCAAGGTGCGTAGCTTGTACGCGCCTTTGCCCAGGACTTCATGGATAAGGTATGGACCTTCCCATTTAGGCGCAAGTTTTCCTGGGTGTTCAACGTTGGAGGCCTCATGGTCACGGGACACATATTCGCCTGGATTGTACGTACAGATGCGCACCGGCGCATTCTAGTACTTCTCCAATTAGGACTTGTATTTGGCTTCTTTGATGGCCGCATTTTCACGTCGTTCTTCAAGCAGATCCAAGTCAAGCTGGCGCTCCACCTCATTATTGATTGCATTGACATTCGTCAAGCACGGAGAGGGGAGGCCAATTTCAGCCGAGATAACTGCCTTTGAGCCGTAGACTAGGCTAAAGGGAGTTTCGCCGTTGCTGGTCTTGGGCATGGTGCGATGAGCCTATAGTATACTTGGGAGCTCATCGACCCAACCTCTTCTCTTGGTGCCCAAACGGGCCTTGATTTCTTCCGCAATGCTTTTGTTGACCGTTTCTACTAGGCCATTGCGTTGAGGATGTGCAACGGAGGAGAAAGTGTGTTGAATGTTGAGCTCTTGCATCCATTTGTGGAGGTCTTCCAAAATAAAGTTCATGCCATTGTCAATCACAATCTTGACTGGTAAGCCAAAATGGCAAATGATGTGCTCCCAGATGAATTTGCGCACGATCATTGCTGAGGTTGAAGCCAAAGCCTCTGCTTCCACCCATTTTGTGAAGTAGTCAACAACCACAATGATAAACTTTATAGCGCTAGGCGCTTCTGGAATGGGTCCTACTATGTCGATGCCCCATTGTTGGAAGGGCCATACGGTAGAGACTGAAATTAAATCCCTTTTAGGTCTGAGCGTCTTCAGCTCATGTCTCTGGCAGGCATCACACTTGTGCAGCTCGTTCATGGCATCCACATGCATGCCTAGCAAGTAGTAGCCAGCATTCATGATCTTTGCAACCACCACGCGTGGCCCAGCATGAATCCCACAAATCCCTTCATGGATTTCCCGAATAAGGTAATTTGCGTCTTGTGGGTCCACGCAGCACAACAACGGTCCTAAGTATGACCTTCGATACAGGATTCCCCAGTCCATCTGGTAGAACAAAGCTTTATTTTGAATCTTTCACGCTTCAGCTTTGTTATCTGGGAGGGTCCCAACCTGCAAGTACTATATTATAGGGGTAATCCAAGAAGGTGACCATGTTTCAATTACGCTTACTTGGCGCAGCAGGATAGAAGGGTTCTTGAGAACCTCGATTCTAACATCCTTGGGTAGATGTCGAAAAGTTGTTGAAGCCAGCTTACTAAGCGCATCGGCTGGCTTGTTTTCACTGCGATTGTTATGAACCACCTTGAAAGAATAGAACTGTTGTATTAACTCTTTTTCCTGCTCAAGATAGAGCACCAAGACTTCTCCTTTCCCATCATATAACCCATTGATTTGACCTGCGACCAGTAAGGAGTCAACATGCGCTTGTAAGTGTTTTACGCCCATCTTGATGGCCAAATGCAGCCCTTCCAAGAATGCCTCATACTCAGCCTAGTTGTTGGTATTCTTGAAATGAGCCTGATGGCGTATGTAAACTCATGTTTTTTAGGGCTTACCAACCTTAACCCTGCTCTCGCGCCATCCTCGTTCGATGCCCCATCAGTGAACAATAACCATAGTTCTTCTGATGTACCCTATGCGGGCTTTCAACCGCTTCACATTCTTGAATCTTGTCTACGAGGACTTTCATGGAAAAAACTGCCGGGAGTTGCCCCTTGATTGCTGGGCACGACAGGTAAACGATGTTGTGACCCCCCAGCTCAATTGCCCATTTCGCTAACCTCCCTGAGATCTCGGGCTTCTGAAGAATGTTACCAATGTGGAAATTGGTAAGAACAGTTATCACATGACCTGTGAAGTACCTGCGTAACCTTCTAGATGCGTACACCAAAGCTAGAACCAGCTTCTCCATTATCGAATAACGAGTTTCTGGATCGGTTAACATCCTGTTGACGTAGTAAATCGGAGTTTGGATTCCTTCCTTTTCTACCAATAAAACTAAACCGACTGCCTTGTCTGAAGCGGACAAGTACCGAATCCATGGTTCTTTCTCGCGCAGGGCGGTTAAAGTGGGAAGTTGTATCAAACACTCCTTTATCTGCTTAAAAGCAGTCTCAGCTTCCGATGTCCACTTGAATTCGTTTTTCTTCACGTAGTTGTGCAGTGTAGTTATAAACGGAAAGGATTTCACAGCATGATTGGACAAAAATCGATTTAGCGCGACCAGACACTGCATCTCCTTTATGCTGCGCGAAGATGGCATCCTTTCGATGGCTTGCACTTTTTCTGGATTCACCTTAAATCCACCTCTTGTTACCATAGACCCCAAGAACTTACCTTCTTCCATCCTGAATGAAATCTTGCTCGGGTTGAGCTTCATGTTCATGCTTCGCAAGGAATTAAAGGTCTTCTCAATATCTTTCAACATTTGATCTTATTCCGGGCTCATGATCACCAAATCATCGATATACTCTTCGATGTGCTTCCCGATGTCGTCTCCAAAAGTTTTGTCCATTAAGCGCTGGTAAGTTCCGCCAGCATTGCGGAGGCCGAAAGGCATCTTGGTGTAACAAAAAATAGCTATCTTAGTGCGAAATGTTGTTTTGTCTTCATTTTCAAGGGCTATTTGAACCTGATGGTAACCCTTATAGCATTCCAGGAAGAATTTCCATCGAAATGGTGTGAGAGAGTCAATCTTTTTGTCTATCTCTGGTAGAGAATAGCAATCTTTTGGGCAGGCCTTATTGAGATCTTTGTAATCTACACACATATGCCACCCCTTGTTGACTTCTCGACCATCACTGGGTTTGCAACCCATGTTTGATAGTGCACCTCACCCAAGATAGCGGCTTTCAGCAACTCACAAACTTGTTCATGCAGTGCCTTAGTCTTCTAAGACCCATGGTTGCGCTTCCTTTGCACCTTTGGCTCGACTGACGGAAAAGTGTTCAGGCAATGCTCTGTGATGTCACGCGGGACGCTAGTCATGTATGTTGGCGTTTAGGCGAAAATATCCATGTTTCTAAAGAGCAGCTGGTTTAAGATTGTCGGACTGATGGTCACGGTTTGATCAGGATACTTGCGGTTTAGGACCCATTTCTCTGGCCCCGTGCGTAGAGAGATCTTGCTGGCCTTTGTCGGTCAAGCTTCATCAGCTTACATAATTTCCTTCTTTGAATAGATAATCGCCACCCCTGTTTCCGTTGGGAAACCTATTGCTGAATGTAGGGTGGACGTACCATGCTCATCTGACCTTGAGTTTCTCTGCCAATCAAGACATTGTGCCTTGACTTGACCGGTATGACCATGAAGTTCACATCTGTTGTTCTTGAGTGCTTCCCGTCGGACAGCGTGACCGGGAAGCTGATCTGGCGTAGAGGGAATACCGTTTCATTGCAGAAACCAGACAAGGAGTAATCCACTGGTTCTAGGCGTGCTTTGTCTTCTGGATCAAACTGATCAAAGCATTGTTCGTAGGTAATGTCGCCTATGCTCCCGGGTCAATGAAGACATAGTTTGTCTCATAATTACCTATGATTCCGGTGATGATGGCAAGGCGTGTGGCGCGAGGCCCCCACGTACCACTGGGAAAATCACTTGATGTTCTTGCCAAGACTCTTCATATGGGCGCTTGCCCTTGCTTTTTGCGCTTCTTTTTGGTCCATCGACCATGTGAGTTTCTAACCGACGGTCTTTTCTGACCCCATCATCATTTCATAGTATCTGTCGCGTCTCCATGCGCACATTCTTCATCAGGTGCCCGAGCTTGCTGCTTTTAAGGTCCTTTTCTATCTCTGTGCGGAGAGTGATACAATCATCACTTAAATGACCCGTATCTTTGTGAAAATCACAGTACAAATTTAGGTCTTGACCCTTCTTGTTTGACATGGGCTTGGGAGCTTTAAAGTCATGATTCTCCGTCATAAGAACCTCTTTGGGTGTCTTATTCAACGGAGTCCAGTGCTTCTCTTTGTTTTCATACTTGATCGCTTTTCGCTACCCAATTTTATCCAACATGGCGCAAGCATCCTCTACGTAGCTAGGCCTTTCTTCATAAGTACTGGACTGGTTTGGCTTCCAGCCAGCGTTTTTGTTCTTCTTGTTGCGCCTACTTGAATCTTGCGTGTTGATTCTTGAATAATGATCATCAGAGTAATGGCTGGACCTGCTTCCAGTCTTTGATTCTTTTGTTTGTGCCACAACCTTGGTTGCTGCCATCAATTTGTCCCACTCCTTGGGCATACCATCTCTGCCTGTGATAGTCCAGAGCAGGATATCACAGCGAATTGCTTTTTTTGAAGTGGGCGTGCATCAAGTCTTTGCTAACGCCGCCAATCTCTAAACACTCCTTGTTGAAACGAGTGATGAAACACGTTTCTATTGCCTCTGTTGGCTGAAGTGGGCAAGGAACTTCTCTTGAAAGTCGATCTACGACTTGATCCACCTGCAGGGAGGCTGTCGAACCAAACGTGAGTCGCCCCTGTAAGTGTTTGTACAAAAAGATAGCACCACATAGGCATGGTCCATCCACCCACTACACCGACACTTGTGAAAAGCTTGGCATGATCATCCGGATCGGTTAAGCCATTGAACTTACCCACAGTTTGTGGAAGTTTGGCTTTTTCCAGAGGTACCAAAGCGATGTTCAGGATGAACTTAGAGTGTTCAGTTGCTGCTGCTAGCCTATAGATAAGGCTAAAATCATGTTCTGTCACTTCTTTGTACATTATACGCGGCCTTGGCTTGTAGGACTCATGATTCTTCTGCAAACGGTTGAAAACTGATGAACTTACTTCTTGTTGGTACGTTGAGTCTTCTTCGTCAGTGTTTCGTTCCCATTAATCATTGATTTTGCACGACCCTAGCCGGCTACTCAATGGACGTTTTTGTTGCTGATGTGAGGGGGTGTCGTAGTAACTTTCAGTGTCATCATAAGTGTCGTGTGTGTCGCGCACACTCTGCCTTTTTGGTGTTGAGGGCCTTCATATTGTTGCCTCTGCGTGCGCTCATGATGCGGCGTCTCGTGGTTCACCTGTCGAGGTGCTGGTGTCACCAATGGAGATTGTTGCGTCTGGGCTTGAACTAGCCCTTGTTGCGTGCACAGTTGCGCATAGATGAGATTCAATGTTGCTTGACTCTTCGCATACCACGAGGCAGGAGTTTTCCCCTCTGGTAATCCTGACATCGTAGGCATTCCTGATATCGCTGGTGCTGAGGACCAGCACCATGACTTGTTGGAGTCACAGTTTGGGTGGTACGGATGACTCCGGCGTTGGTGCCCTCCCCCTCGATGTACTTGTCAGTGGGTAGGTTTTAGACGTGCAAGTTGTCAGCCACCGTACCCAGTTGAGAGTGTGTACCGAAAGGTGGAAAAAGGGATTCCTTGATCAGCAAAAGATCAAGAGAAAAACAACTCAAAAAAGAAGATGAAAGTGATTGTAGAAAATCAGAGGGCACCAATGAAGAAACACCAAACTAATCTGGTGATTAGTTTGTGATTTATGCCTCGATAAATAAGGGTTAGTCTTCTTTGTCTCGTCTATGCTGCGGTAAGGATGATCCTGCAAAACAGTAACAAACCGTAAGCTCGTTACAAGGAGGAGAATAGGGGGTTCTCCTTGTAACCACCATTCGGCATGAGAATAAGTATCTGCTTTGAAGATAATAGTGTGTGATTAGAGTGAGAGAGTAAGAGAGTGATCCTTAAACCTGGAGGTGAAGTTCACTATTTATAGCCAAGGTGGTTTGTGAAGGAGATGGACTGATGGACCTTGGGCCTGTAGTCTACAACAAGGAATATCCATTTTGTCTTCTCTGCTACGATCGTTGGTGCTTCTAGCCGAGAGGGTAGCTGGCGCACGCTGAATGGATCCACGTGTCCTGACAGTTGTCCTTGTTATCTGGTCTGTTATCAGCGGCTAAGTGGAGATCGTAGAGCAATAGTCGGCGCACAGTGATTGGTGCCACGTGTGCGTCCTTGTGTACCCTCTTGCTCCCTGTACGATTGTCCATCGTGCAGCATGATCGGATACAGCCTGTTGGACACTCATTGGTCCACTGCTCTGCCACTTGTACCTTTGGTACTTGTCCTAGGTTTACCTGTGTTTTCCTTCGCGCGACCCCTGGGGATATCCCGTGTGGCCGGCGCAAGGTCCAGGAAATCAGGATTTTTATCCAAAGAGTTAAGAGTCAAATCTGATCCTATGTTAACGTTGACCTCGTGCGCGATCTGGGTTACACCTGATTAGCCGGCGCGAGGTCGGGAAAGCTACAAAATTGGTCTAATATGAGTATGGTCGCACGCGTGACCTTAATAGTTAGCGAAGGGTTTGGGACCATTCCCCTTCAGGACATTATAATGTTGATATGGCGAAAAATGCCCCTAATGGGCAGGGGCGGAACTAGCATTCAATGAGCCGTAGCATGGGCCACGGCTCAACGTCGTATCGGTAGTGTATTTTTTTGTCGATTTTATATAGAGGATACCCCCTAAACAATTATGAGGATACCCCTGACAAAAAAAAAAGAATACTTTAGCCCAAAAAAATAATAAACCTTTGAATGTAAGCCCAATTGTTATGTAAGCCCAAGTCCCAACCCAACTAATATTTTAGCCCAAAACAAATAATAACCCTTTGAATATGGGGCAGGGGGCGCGGCAACAAATTTGTTGAAACTAGACGCCGTACAAGGCACAGGCATTTGAACTCCATAACATCAGCAGCGACAAAGTGCAGAAACTGATCAAAATTCGACAAAGTGTAACCTGAGTGAGACTGATAACAAAATCGAACAAGCAGTCAAGAAGAACTGATCAAAATTCGAACCAACATGGACTGATCAAAATTCGAAGATTGTTTGTGAGCATTCTTTTCTTCTTGTGCTTTAGTTTGATTTCTTGCTTAATTTGTGCTTCGATATTTTGAATTTTGTTAGGTTATTCGGAATTTTGGTGATGATGATACAATTCGAAATGAAATAACTCTGAATGTTGATAACGATAATATTGATGTAATTCTGATCTAAAAATTAGAAATAAACCTAGACCAATCTAAAACCTAAAAACTTATTGCCAATATTTCATAAAGCCTAGCCCAGATGTGAAATGCTTAATATTGATTAATTAACCTAAATACTAATAACATAAAAAAAATAGTTTATAAGATTTAATTCGGTAAAGCCTAAGGGCCTTTTTTGGCTCGCCTAGAGCACTTGAATTTTCAGGATCGGCCTCGCCCCGTAACGTAGGTAAAAAAAATTCGGTTCTATAAATGTACAGTAAAAAAATTGGGATACCCTTGAATATTTCTTCTAGTTTCGCCACTGCTAAGGAGGCATTAACGATTACGTATGGCCTTAAAAGAAATAAAAAAAAATAAAAAACCATTCAATTCAAGTAGCAAGGTTTCATGGTCTGATCTATTCCATCATTCAAACAACAATTTATTTATGGTTTTCAGTGTTTGCTTTCATGACCAGGTGATTTGTCCAATTTAATCAGGTTTGGTCTTTTTTTTAAGGAAAACTTCATTAAAAACGGTCAACCCGAAAAAAACAACGGGCGACCAACACAAGACAAACCAGCTATACAAATTTACACCAATCCTCCCACGAGATATCTATACAATTAGATCTACTTTTAAACCAAATGAAACCGAGAGACCTAATCGAGCAAAAAACCTCCTCCACCTTCGGAATTTTAGCATTGAACACTAACTCATTCCTAGCTCTCCAAATCAACCAACAAGCAATAATAACTATGCCCTGATACGCCAGTAGATTCATACCTTTCAATCCACTGAAACAATAGGCTTCCACAATGTCTTTGAAGGAGAACGCCACTGGGAAGGGGACTTTGCACCAAGAGCTAACCTTTAACCAGATAGCCGTAGCAAAGCTGCATGCCGTGAATAAATGGGAAGCCGTCTCATCCCCGAACTCACACACCGGGCATACCATAACCGGCGCCTCAATATTCCGTTTACATAGCTCCACCCTAGTCGGGAGCCTCTCGAGCACCGCCCTCCACGCAAACACGTTGCACTTGATAGGAATCAATCGACACCAATCCCAAATGACCCGATTGGAATCATTCTTGTCTAGATTCATCAAGTCATATCCCGATTTAACCGAAAAAATTCCCGATGCATCACCCGCCCACTGCCATTTATCACTAACATCAGACAAGCAAACATCCCGAATAAGAACGCACATCGCCGACCATTCCGCAAGCTCCACGTTACTGTCCGGAGGTTTCTTCCACCGCCAACCAGCAGCCGGATTGGAGAAGGGACTGTCGATTCGCTCTCGGACAACACACCTCTTATCAATTTCCAAAGCAAACAAATTCGGGAAACAAAACCTCAGCGGATCCTTGCACAGCCAAGGATCCAGCCAGAAAGCTAAATTCAACCCGTCCCCCACTGCTCCTTTGAC
The DNA here is from genome assembly GCA_030545235.1 of Helianthus tuberosus. Lineage (NCBI taxonomy): Eukaryota > Viridiplantae > Streptophyta > Magnoliopsida > Asterales > Asteraceae > Helianthus > Helianthus tuberosus. Next base: position 121,787,545 of record CM060427.1, read on the forward strand.
AAAATGCCGAAACCGATCAGGCCCTTTCATCGGTTTATCCACACTGCTGACAATACTCTTCCACACACCACCCAACGAAGCTCTAAGTGGGAGAAAATCCCAAGAACCCCGGTGTAAGTGAATTGCCGATATAACTTTAACCCATAAAGCATTAGCCTCGGATTTAAACCTCCAAGCCCATTTCAAAAGGAGAGATCTGTTGAAATAACCAAGCCTTCGAATACCAAGACCGCCCATCTCAATAGGATCCGTAACACAATCCCAAGCAACCCAACAAGTCTTCTTAACCGAGCCTGACCCTCCCCAAAGAAACTTCCTCATGATAGCGTCCAGTTGGTTGACAACTCCAACCGGAACTTTGAAAAGAGAAAAATAAAAAACAGGGAGACTCTAAAGAACAGACTTAATGAGGGTGACCCTTCCTCCGATAGATAGGACCGACGCCTTCCAAAGAGCCAGCCTAGACTCAAAAATCTCAATCACCGCCCTCCAATTAGATAAACAATTCATATTGGCCCCCACCGGTAACCCGAGATACTTGAAAGGAAAAAACTCCGACTTACACCCGATCATAGAAGCCATAGAAAATAATTCCGAGTCAGGAACACCGACCCCAAAAATACTTGACTTGTGGAGATTGATACGAAGCCCCGAGCAAATGTGGAAAGCTCTAAGAATCCTTACCACATTAGATATACTATCCATAGACCATTCCCCAAAAATAAGCGCATCGTCCGCGAATAGAAGATGAGACAGGATTGGTCCGTTATTCGGAAACCGAATCCCCTCGATACTACCGATATCAGCAGCCTTTTTAAAACAGCAAGTGAGGGCCTCCATCACAATGAGAAACAGAAAGGGAGACAACGAGTCGCCTTGCCGCATGCCCTTATGACAAGGAAAATCAAAAGTCGGAGAGCCGTTCACCAAAACCGCCGCTCTAGCTGCAGATAACAACCCAAAGACCCAATCACACCACAACCGAGGAAACCCCATCTGAGTCATGATAGAAATAACGAATCCCCAGTTCACATTATCGTATGCTTTCTCGAAATCCAATTTGAAAAGAAAAGCCTTCTTTTTATTCTTTTTAAGCCAGGTGATAGCTTCATTAATTATAAGGGGCCCGTCAAGAATGAACTTCCCAGAAAGGAACGCCGATTGATTCTCCGAGATGACCGACCCAAGAACTTTCTTCAACCGGTTAGCAAGGACCTTAGAGACCACTTTGTTAATAGCGCCAATCAAGCTGATAGGACGATACTCACTCAGGCTCGACGGGTCACGAACTGTCGGAATCAAAGTAATAAAAGCCAAGGCACATCCTCTACTAACCGACCCCTTAGAGAATAATTTGTTCAAAACCTGTAGAAAATCCGCCTCGAAAACATCCCAAAAATATTTAAGAAAATAAAAATTCAACCCATCCGGACCGGGGGCCCGATTACTACCACAGTCCCAAACCGCCTGTTTTAACTCCTCCACGCTGAACATCGAGATCAGACTGTCGGCATCTTCCTGACTAAGGGTCATCAGATTATCCAAAAAAACCGTCGGTCGAACGACCATTTCCTCCTTGAACTTTCCCCGAAAAAACTCAAAAACATTCTTTTTAATCTTTGACGGCTTCGAGCACCAAGACCCGTTAACATGTAACCCATGAATGGCATTCTTCGCTTTCCGACAATTAATCATATAATGAAAAAAGTTCGAGTTTTCATCACCGTCTTTAGCCCGTTTAACCCGTGAGCGTTGTCTCAAATCTTTAGTCTTATTATCTTCGATTTCCTTAATGAGCTTCACATTTTCCGAGAAAACCCACTCCTCTTCCTCAACTAAATCCCTTTCCTCCAGAACTTTCTCCAACTCTTCAAGCTCAGATCTAGCCGAAGCTTCAATCTCACCTTCCTTCTTAATTAAAATATCCCTCCATTCCTTAATACGAGTTCTAATAAACTCAAATTTTTTCAGTAAAAACAGATCCGCCGGACCCTCACCGACGACTGAACTCGCCGCCTCTCTAACCGTCTTCTCAAATCCCTCCCGACCAATCCAAGAGTTAAACACTCTAAATGGTTCGGCCCAAAATTAGACTCCTTAGTGACAAGAATAATGGGGCTGTGATCAGACAAGTGTCTCGGAAGAGCTCTGAGACACGCAATCGGCCATAGACCAAAAAAATCCGAGCAAACCAGAACACGGTCAATCTTACTCCCTTTCCTACCTTTATCAGCCCATCTAGTGAATTTTCTGTCCCTCATATCATACTCCATCAACCGAGCATTGAAAATAAAGGAATTGAAATTACCTGCACACGAGAAATTGAACCGCGTATTCAGTCTTTCATCCGGAGCCCTCACCGCGTTGAAATCTCCGAGGAGAATCCAAAGACCCGACGAGCCCTCAATGACTTCCAGAAGCCGATCCCAAAGAGCTTTCTTAGCCTGAACATCTTGAGGGGCATAAATATTCGCAATGTTAATACGACGACCACAACCTTTAATCTTGCCTCTGGAGATAATAAAGTTCCTATCCTTAATCGAATCACTGTGATCAAATAAATTTTTATCCCACACGCTAACCAAGCCACCCGACATACCGGTAGAATCGACCCATTCCGAACCGACATCTTTGCCGCCCCAAAACCTCGAAACAGTCTTCTCATCCAATTCCCTGCACTTCGTTTCCTGAAGAGCCGCAAAATGACCCCGAATTTCACCTTCATCCCCTTAAACCACCTGGCTTTATCATCCCCTCCCAACCCTCTCACATTTAACGATAAGAAATTCATTCTTTAACCTCATTAATACCCTTTTCCCAAAATCACATTCCTTACCAAGTTTTCGTTGTTGCCCAGATCCATACCCACCAAGGCTCCCAACTTAATTGTCTCTCTGACCTCTTGATCGATTGAGACCGCTTCACAAGCTGCCCCTCCTCCTCCCTCGTCCACACCTGTGTCCCCAGACCCGCGCCCATCCTGCTCCCGTGACTAAGACGGGACCTCATCATATACCCCACAATCACACCCAACTGGAACCCCAGCACAATCGAGAGGAAGGTTGAGATTGACACCAGGAAGACTCGATGGAGAAGAAAAGTGATTCTCAGATCTCTTATTCATTTGGTCCAATAAGTGATCAAGAGAAAAAAGATCACTATCCTCTTCCAAATGGGCCCTAGTTCTTTTAGTGGGCCTTCCTTTTTCACTAGACTCCAAGAAAACATTTGGGCTGCCCATAAAAGATTTGGAATGACCCCTGGCCCCACACTTGCGACGACGTTTGGACTTCTTCCCTGCCTTAAAGAACAAAATCTCTTTTGTCCCATCCCCATGAACATTGGACCCCTCCCCATTACAAGACCCAAAAAAGGCTGCCAATTAAATTGAACATCCTTGGAAGCATCCCCAACACCGCCGCCCTTGGAGATCCCACCATTCTGGTACTCTCCCCTAGCCGTACCACTACACATGCACACCTCTTCCTCTTCCATAAACTCATCACCTCCGTTCCCGGACTCCACCACCTTAACCACCGGCGAAGAAGCTAACGGGGAAGAGACCGCCGAACTGCCATCCTCCAAACCTCCCAAACAATCCGGGATCCAAACATCAAGTTCCTCTTCAACCCAGATCCTATAATTCCTATCCTTCCATTTCACAGAGACAACTTCTTTGATTCTCTCAACAATTCCAGAATGAACCCCAACTCTAATGAACGACAAGTCTTTATCCTCTCCGATAGCATTCTGGATGTGTAAGACTTTCCCGAACAGTTCTCCCACCATCTTGATAACCTCCTTATGCAATAAATGCAGCGGAAACCCAAGAAACCTTAGCCAGACCACTTTCTCAAAAGGAAGGGATTGGCCATCCCACGCAGAGAGTTTCGAAAACCAGGGTCCCCATAACTCCCGAGATTCAAGGAACAAACATGAAGCAGGTTCCTCTCTAAACGAGATAAGAACTGATAAGCCCCCCAAATATTGAATTTTATAATAGGAAACTTTAGCAATACGGAGAAGTCGGCCATGGTCGACCAACGTCTCCAAATCCACCGTCCTACCTACCACCGCTACCCCCTTTAACTCCTGAAGGGCAGCCGTCCTATCAGGAGCAACAACCGACTTTATCTCTACCTGATTGCAAGAATCCTGGACAACCCCTGAACTCATACCAGCTTCCTTCGCCTTCCCTTTACCCAGAACATCGCTATATGAACGAAAATCTCTGAAGTTAGACGTCCTGAAATTGCCTCATGTTCCCACATGATTTGATTTAACGTTATCTCCAACCCGCCTTCTTGGATCTGAGATTACCACCATCGGACTGAATGTTACCACCACCATTTTCCAAAGCAAACCTGGCGATGTTAACTTTTAACTTACAACCACCCAACTTCACACCCCTCAAAGTCCTTACCGGTTCAGATTTGTCTTTAACATCCTTGAAGTTAGCGAAGCCAAACCTACACCCATCTTTATCCCTTTTTTTAGCCACATACTTGCCAGTTATGTCCCCATGACCAACTAACCCACACTTCAGTTCCCACGGAGTACACCCTTCCGGCAGGTTAGAGATAAAGAACTTCGTAACATACCGAGAGCCATCGAAACGAGGGTCACCGTCCATTTGATACCCCGCATGGGTAAATGAAAGGTTAATCGGATTCGTAAAGATCAAGCTCAGCTGCAACGGAAGCCGCGATCAATCACAGACCGACTAAGCAATCGAAACCCGGGAGGTGGTCAAATGAACACCGAGAAACTATAACAACAAAGAAAATCCAAAGACAATCAATCCCACAACAACGTTAACAGTGCTCGTTACACACGACAAAAGAGGGAGGAGCCACGTGAGAACATGAGAGTTACACACTGCCGGGAAGAGACCGCCGGAAAAAATAACAACGGGGAAAGGGGGGGGGGGGAGGGGAATATTAACACTTTTGTTAATGCTTCTGATTTTATCTCTGGTTTGGTCTTTTTGGTCTTTTTCTTATTAGAGGGGACGGGACGCCCAGTTGTCGGCCATCTTTCACGCGTGGAACGGCGTGGAACACCATCGCCGGTGGATGTTATCACACGTGGAATGAATTAAGCGTGATAGTGAGCACGCGTTGTACATGTTTGTGCGGTGAGTTGTTTTAAATGGTAGATGTTTGTGTGGTGAGTCATGGACATTTCCATTAAAATCCATCACTAGTGATGGAATAATGCTCATTGGTATGGCGGAACTTGATTGGATGTTGTGAGTGATGAGTGTGTGGTGAGTTGTTTTGAAGATACCATGTTCAACCCGAATAAGTTGGTCGGATGCATCATGTTTTGAAGATATTCAGAGTTTTGAATTGTGTGAACATACGTCCGAGTTCTATACAAGTAAAATAATTATTCCGAGTTTTATACACTGATGATGGTATATTCCGAGTTTGAACCTTTAACTGTTTAAACTAATTGAACCTGTTTGAACCTGTTAAACCGTTTGAACCTGTGTCCGACCTTGAACTATTGAACCTGTGTCCGACCTTTAACTGTTTGAACCTGTTAAACTGTTTATCAGAGTCTGACCTTTAAGATCTGACTATTGTTCAGTTCAAAACCGTCGGATGTTAACGGCTTTTGTAGTCCGACCTTTGTTCAGTCCGAATTTTAAGATCCGAGTTTCTAAGCTCGGTTTGACCTTTCGTTCAGTACTGAGGTTTGCATTATCATAGGTTCCGAGTTTCATGTGTTTAATGTCTGAGTTTTCTTTGTCGGTTCACCCACTCGATAACTTGAACATGCTATCACAGGTTCCGAGTTTTTAAAACAGATTATTCCGAGTGTAATGGTTTCCGAGTTCTGGTCAGAGTTTTTAAGAGGATCTCCGAGTTTCATAGATTCAATCTGTTCCGAGTTTTTGAAAGTTTAGGGATCCGAGTTTTCAGAAGTCCGTGGTTTGTGTTTTGGTTGATAAAATGTCTGTGTTTTGTCCGAGTTTAGTCCCTAGTCTATATATATGTGTTGTATAGGATTAGGGCAAGCATCAATCGATCGATTTTGAGAAAGCTTTGTGCACCTCTCCTATCTTCTTGTTCTTCCTGGTGTGCACATCCTAGAGAGAGAGACTATGTGTTAGTGAGAGAAAGCTAGGGTTTAGATCTTTGTGATCTAAACCAGCTTGTAGATGATGTATACTCTTTTGGTATGTAATCTGTGATGACTGATTCGTTAATAAAGAGACTCATCTTCTACATACTTCTATCTTGTTCATATGATTGTTCTTCATGTCTTGAATCAAGTGCAATGTTTGATGTTTGTCATCGATCCGGTGCTTTTAACAGTGGTATCAGAGCATGGTTACCGATTCGGAATGGTCTAACCGCTTTCCGAATCACCATTGCTCTTGATTTGATGTTTGTTTCCGCCAAACATCTTGAAGACGTGAAGATTTTGGTCCAGATATGAAGAAATCAAGCTGTGTTGGAGAGAACTGCTGGGTTTTTGGTAGATCTAGGGTTTTGATCTGATAAAGGCTTTGTCCGGATTTTTGTAAGTGTTATACCTGTCCGAGTTTTTTCCTTCAGTGTTTTCCTTCAGAGTTTTCCTTCAGGGTTTTTCCATTCAGTGTTTTTGCTTCAAGATTATTAATGAACTAGTGTGAAGTCACACTTGTGAGATATCTGAAGCAATTTCCTTTTTGAGAGGTCAGGCCTTTGTGGTCAGGGCTTTGGAGGTCAGAGTTTTGATTCAGAGTTTTGATTTTAAATCTCACTTTTGAGTCCGATTTTTCAGTCCGAGCTTTTAATTCAGAGCTTCTGATTCAGAGTTTTTGATTCAGAGCTTTTGATTCAGAGTTTTGATTTTAAATCTCACTTTTGAGTCCGAGCTTCTGATTCAGAGTTTTTGATTCAGAGCTTTTGATTCAGAGTTTTGATTTTAAATCTCACTTTTGAGTCCGAGCTTTTGATTCAGAGTATTAATGAACTAGTCCGAGCCTTTGATTCTGAGTTTTTGAGTTTTAACTGGACATTCCGAGGTTTATAATCAGTTCAGCAGGTTCCGAGTCTCAGTCCGAGTTTTCAGAGTTTTTGATTCAGAGTTTTAAAGAGAGTTTGGGAGTCCGAGTTTTTAATGATAAAGGATTTGTTCCGAGTCTTTAATGGTAATGTTTTTGTTCCGAGTTTTAGACAGTTCCGACCTGCTTCAATCGTTCCGAGTTATAGACAGTTCCGACCTGCTTCAATCTTTCCGAGTTCTTTTAACTGTTTCAAGTTTTCCGAGTATTAGAAGCTCCGAGTTGTGTTCAGAACTGTTTCCAGTTTTACTTGTTTCAAGTTTTAACACTAAAACCGAGTTTTGTTCAGAACTTTAAATTCCGAGTTTTAACAACCGATGTGTATCAGCTCCGAGTTTTAAAGTATGTCCGAGTTTTAAAAACAAAGACCTAGTTCCGAGTTTCTAGTCTTGGAAGCCTTGTGTTTAAATTCCAAGTTGTTAAGTTTTAAGATTCCGAGTTTTACTTCCAGTTCCGAGTTTTAACAAGTTTCGTTTTTAAAATTCCGTGTTTTAAAGACGGTTGAAACTGTTGGAACTATTGGATTTGTTCCGATTTCGAGTTTTCATATTCAGTTCCGAGTTTTAAGCTCCGAGATTTCATTTTCTAAGCTCCGCGATTCCGAGTTCAATCTGTTAAACAGTTCCGAGTTTTTAACAACTTTCAGTAGTTCGTTTGTTCCAAGATTAGTCTTTCGGATAGCAGCCCCCGGTTTTCTTCAGAGTTTCCTTTAATTCTTTGCTTGTTTCGAATTCCTTTGTACTCTAAGTACTGCTCAATGATTTGATCCGAGGTTTCAAGAGCTTCTGGGTTTTACGAGTTCCAAATTTTCTAGAATTCCGGGTTACCTGGGGTACCGGATTTTTAGCTAAATTTAGAAGGTTGTGTTGTTCGGAAGTTTCGAGTTGTGCATGTTCCGAGTTTTTCTAGTTATTCCGGGTTACCTGGGGTACCGGATAACTAACTAAGAGTCAGAATTATGTGTAGTTTGGAAACTTGAAGTCGGTTTCTGATTATCGAAAAGTTTTATGGTACTTATGTTGTCCGGATCAAGTGAGGAGATGAAGAGAATAAGATTTGCTTGGATTTTTGTAGTGTTTACAAAGAAAAAGGGGGAGTAAAAATTTTGAAGTTCCTATTTTCTTTGTAAATCAAAGGCTCGTGGTGCTACATCGAAACAAGTTCATGTCTACTATCTTTGAGATTAACTTAGTGTTAATCTTACCGGTGGCGAAGTGTTTATAACATGAAGCAAGTTAGAGCTAGTGTATGATTGAGTTTTGTCAAGTTTGTTCGAGGTTTAATCAAGTGTTGACGTGATGAAGCAAATTGTTCTTTTCGCAACTAGTTGAAGGTCAAGCCTTTATCGTATGCCGGTTAGAGTAGAGAAGATTAGTCTTCTTGGTCCCTCTTCCAAGTTGGTGACTGATCGGATTCTCGAAATAGGGGTTCTTACATTGAGGGGGAGATTGGAGACGAAAGTCATCGGGTAATTGGTGGATTTGTGAAGATACGAGATTGGATCTTGAAGATTCGAAATGAAATGATTTTATACACTCAGTTGTAGACTTTGATCAAGATGGTGGATGTACTTTTACAAAGTTCAGTTTGTTATTAACTTATCGAATTGAGCTTCATGTTTTTGGGAATTTGAAGTGTTTGATGTTAGGCATTGGAAATCCGACGTTTCGTTCTTCTACTGGTTAAGTTTTAAGATTAATGTATCGAGCGATATTCCTACATGTGGTTGTAGGTTGGTTCGCGTTAACTTGATTCGGGAGTAGTTTGAGGGGGAGGATCTACAGTGTTTGATGTTGGATTCTTCGGGTTTCTCAAAGCGGCCTTAAGTGATCGTCAGCAAGTCTTTTATTAGAAGGGTTGAAGATCGCTGTGCTCTGCCAAAAAGATCAAGTCTCAGCCAAAGTTGAAAGCAGCCATGATATCATCAGTCAAGGGGGAGTCTGTAAGTGCAGTATCCGGTGATTGAAGATTATCGATGCCACACAGAACTGATGCAACAGTTAAGGGGGAGACTGTAAGTGCAGTTCCTGCCGGGTAACTGTCGCTTATCAGTTCTGGTCAACCAAAGCAGAAGTCCAAGTTAAAGTCAACGATAATGAAGAATTCAAGACCACATGAAGACCATGCACTGATCAAGGGGGAGTTTGTTAATGCACTTTGGGTGATAAGTGCATGCCTTCCAATTTGTAGGGTCTTTATTTGTCAAGTCTTGAAACTTAGTCCAAGGTTTAACCTTGGACATTTTGTCCAAGTTTATGTCTAGGACTTTTGTCAGGGGTTTATGTTAGGGACAAGAGTCAGGGTTTTTGTGTGGGTTGTTTTGTCCGAGTTTAGTCCCTAGTCTATATATATGTGTTGTATAGGATTAGGGCAAGCATCAATCGATCGATTTTGAGAAAGCTTTGTGCACCTCTCCTATCTTCTTGTTCTTCCTGGTGTGCACATCCTAGAGAGAGAGACTATGTGTTAGTGAGAGAAAGCTAGGGTTTAGATCTTTGTGATCTAAACCAGCTTGTAGATGATGTATACTCTTTTGGTATGTAATCTGTGATGACTGATTCGTTAATAAAGAGATTCATCTTCTACATACTTCTATCTTGTTCATATGATTGTTCTTCATGTCTTGAATCAAGTGCAATGTTTGATGTTTGTCATCGATCCGGTGCTTTAACAGTGGTATCAGAGCATGGTTACCGATTCGGAATGGTCTAACCGCTTTCCGAATCACCATTGCTCTTGATTTGATGTTTGTTTCCGCCAAACATCTTGAAGACGTGAAGATTTTGGTCCAGATATGAAGAAATCAAGCTGTGTTGGAGAGAACTGCTGGGTTTTTGGTAGATCTAGGGTTTTGATCTGATAAAGGCTTTGTCCGGATTTTTGTAAGTGTTATACCTGTCCGAGTTTTTTCCTTCAGTGTTTTCCTTCAGAGTTTTCCTTCAGGGTTTTTCCATTCAGTGTTTTTGCTTCAAGATTATTAATGAACTAGTGTGAAGTCACACTTGTGAGATATCTGAAGCAATTTCCTTTTTGAGAGGTCAGGCCTTTGTGGTCAGGGCTTTGGAGGTCAGAGTTTTGATTCAGAGTTTTGATTTTAAATCTCACTTTTGAGTCCGATTTTTCAGTCCGAGCTTTTAATTCAGAGCTTCTGATTCAGAGTTTTTGATTCAGAGCTTTTGATTCAGAGTTTTGATTTTAAATCTCACTTTTGAGTCCGAGCTTCTGATTCAAAACATGTTGTGAGAGGTGTAAATATCTTCAAAACATGATGCTCTGAATATCTTCAAAACATGATGCAAGTCTAGATCTTCCATGATACCATACATACGTGTAAATATCTTCAAAACATGATGCATCCGACCCGAATAAGTGATAAACAATCACATGTCCCTCAAAATCTTGCGGGAGTCAAGTCTATCCTCAATAAGTGATTCTATCACAAATGACTTGCTCCTGTGCCCTTTGCATCTGAAATTCAAATAAGTGAGTATCTCACATAAGCTTATACGTCAAAAACAGATGATAAATGGTATACTCACCAGTAAGATGATCTCTCGCGCATACCTTGATACGGGAGTATATTCTGAGGTGGGTAAACACAGTTACAGTCAGCTATTAAAACACTTAATCGCATATCTCGAAAACAGTGTTCGAAAGCGTGCTAAAGCTTAAGTGGACCACAATACCGTTGAACGTCTTGAACTGTTAATATCATTCTAAGAGCTTAACCTGATAAACTATGTTCTTGTGTTGGATATTGACAGAAAAACCGATATGATCCCTTTGCTCCGATTTCACAAAAAGATAATTAGTGTAAATACGTTCGTAGGTTTAATTCCTTTAATTCAGTCAAAAAAAAAAAAAAAAAAAAAAAACATTAAAAAGATTTTGCTTTCTTGTTTCTATGTGCGAGTTATCATTTTGAAAATTCTCTAAGGGTTGTGAACATTCTTTAATAAGGTGTTAAACATCAAGTTAGGTAATCTTAAAATAAGTCTTTTTGTATATAAAAATCGGTCGTGCAAGATCCATCTATGTGTGTGGGTAATCACGTCATTTTAAGGTGTTTCGGTAAATCTGCTTCCAAGTTGTGATATTTTTTCCAACAGTATAAGTTTTGAAGTAAGTTGTTCTGAATGATCGTGTTTTGAAATACAAATTATTAAATATTGGTTGTTTAATATTTCATTTGTTGATTCCGGGATATTGGAACTTAGTGTTTGGATCCAGGTTTGGGCCGAGTGTCTCGTGGGTTAAGTTTCTTAATCCGGGGTTAAGTGTTTCAGGTCTGGATCGGTCATCCCAAGATGGAAGATTTGCAGAAGCTGTGTGCATCTGAATCGTTTATCTCAAGATGGAAATACGTAGAAGATGAACCCTTTATACTGAAACAGTCATCACAGATTACATACCAAACGAGTATACATCATCTTCTACAAGCTGGTTTAGATCACAAAGATCTAAACCCTAGCTTTCTCTCACTAACACATAGTCTCCCTCTCTCTCTAGAAAACACACAGTGATTGAGAATGGATGGGATCTTGTGAGAGGTGCACAAAGCTTCTTGATCGATCCCTCATCCATGGATGTGTGCCCTAATCCTATACAACACATATATATAGACTAGGACTAAACTCGGACAAACAATCTACACCAAAACCCTGACTTTTGTCCCTAACATAAACCTCTGACCTTTTTCCTAGACATAAAACTTGGACAAAATGTCCCTAGGATAAAGTTGGGACTATCTTTCAAGACTTGTACAATAAAGACCCTAACAATTGGAAAGCATGCACTTATCACCCAAAGTGCACTAACAAACTCCCCTTGGTCTTCATGTGGTCTTGAATTCTTCATTATCGTTGACTTTAACTTGGACTTCTGCTTTGGTTAACCAGAACTGATAAGCGACAGTTACCCGGCAGGAACTGCACTTACAGTCTCCCCCTTAACTGTTGCATCAGTTCTGTGTGGCATCGATAATCTTCAGTCACCGGATACTGCACTTACAGACTCCCCCTTGACTGATGATATCATGGCTGCTATCAACTTTGGCTGAGACTTGATCTTTCTGGCAGAGCACAGCGATCTTCAACCTTTCTAATTAAAGACTTGCTGACGATCACTTAAGGCCGCTTTGAGAAACCCGAAGAATCCAACATCAAACACTGTAGATCCTCCCCCTCAAACTTCTCCCGAATCAAATTAACGCGAACCGTCTTACAACAACATGTGAGAATATCGCTCGATACATTAATCTTCAAACTTAACCGGTATAAGAACGAAACGTCGGATTTCCAATGCCCAACCTTGAACACTTCAAATTTCGCAAAGACATGAAGCTCAGTTCGATAAGTTAATAACAAACTGAACTTTGTAAAAGTACATCCACCATCTTGATCAAAAGTCTTCAACCCTTCATGTATAATCTCATCTCGTCACGAATCTTCATGAATCAATCTCCTATCTTCACGAATCCGCTAAATCCCCGATGGCTTTCATCTCCGACCTTCCCCTTAACAAGATGCACCATATTATTTCGAGAACTGACTAGCAACCGTCTTGGAAGAGGGACCAAGAAACTAATCTTCTCTACTAAAGAGGGACCAAGAAACTAATCTTCTCTACTCTAAATAGCAACTTAATAAGGCTCAATCTTCAACTAGTCATCAACCGAGAATTCAGCTTCATCACGTCAACACTTGATTAATAACATAAACACACGTGACAAAAAACTCCATCACACACGAGCTATTTCACGCACAAGCTTTATATTTACAAAGAAAACAGGAACTTCAAAATTTTTACTCCCCCTTTTTCTTTGTAAACAATACAAAAATCCAAGCAAGTCTTAAGATCCTGAGCATGAATCAACGGGAACCCATCCGATCCCTCAGTAACAGCAAACGGCAACGCCTTACGATCCTGTTGCAACTCAGGATCAGAAAAAGGCCGCCCTATCAACCGCTTAAGCTGAGAAATAGTATTCTTCGGGTTCATCATGCTCGACGCTGCACCAGCTGTTCCAAGAAACCGCTGTTTCTCACCGAAACACACAATAGTAGGCGTCTCACGCTTCGACTCGTCATTGAGAACAACGTCAATCCCCCTTTGTCTCGCAACCGCCACAACACAACTTTCGTTCCCGGTGGCGAAGTTACAAACTCGGACTTAATTTGTTAAAAACCGGAACTTGACTGTTTAAAAAGCTCAGACAATCAAAAACTCGGACTTCAACTAAAGAGGAAGCAAAAAAACTCGACCTAAATAAAAGAACAAAAACACGGAATTTTTGAACTCTTACAGAAACTCGGAAACTAATAAAAAGGATTCTTGAAACCGCAATGTAAGAGCAGAAACTCGGACTTAACACTTGAAATTCGGACTTAAACTCGCAAAATAGAAACTCGGATGAAACTCGGACATTAATCTTTGAAACTCAGACAGACATTGAAACACGGAACGATTTTATCTGAACAGGCCAAAAAAACTCAGACAAAAACTTCGGACAAAAGAACTTTGGACAAAAACTTCGGACAAAAATGTGGACTAATAAGAACTTCGGACAAAAATCAAAACTCAGACATTCTCGGACATCAGTTAACTAGTTAACTGATCGGTTAACAAACTCGGACATAAGTCAAAACTCGGAACAGATTTTTGAGGGACAAACTCTGACAAAAATTCTGAGTATCAAACCGAACTGGAAACTCGGACATGAGTCAAAAACTCGGAACAGATTTATGTCTTCAATACTCGGACAATATTTAAAAACTCAGATCACAGCCATATAAACAGTTCAAAACTCGGAACTATGTTTGCCTTACTAAAAATTCGGAATTAAAATGTTTTACCAAAAACTCGGAACATCTGAAAGATTCGGACTGTTGAAACTATGCAAAACTATGCAAGATTCAAAAACTCAGACAGAAAATGCAGAAAACTCAGAAACTTTTCTAAGTGCAAAACTCGGAATTGGAAAGGAACTCGGAGACTCGGAACTGAGCCCAGATTACAAATTGGTTAAAACCTCAGACTTTGGGTTAAAACCTCAGACTTTGAAACTGTTCATTACTCGGAAAAACATATTGATAGTTCAAAACTCGGAAAAATGCACAAGAGGAACTGTAAAAACTCGGACTCATTAACATTTAAAAAACTCGGACCATCCACATATTTCAGAACTCAGACACTTAATTCCTTAATTCCCCGGACTATAAAAAAACTCGGAATTTATCACACAGTTAATTCAAGTTTCAAAACTCGGAGACAAGTTTATGACCTATTTCAAAACTCGGACATGGTGAAGATCAGAAACAAGTCTCCGGACTTTCTCCCTAGTGTGACTTCACACTAGTTCACCAAAACCCCGGAAACAACAAACACAGAGTTTTAAACTCAGACAAACCTTTTTGGATCAAAACCCTAGATCTCCAAACCAACACAGCCGACGAACAGCTTCATTTTCTTCAAGTTTTCTCCAGATTCTTCAAGTCTTCAGGATGTTTGGCGGAAACAAACATCAAATCAAGAGCAATGGTGATTCGGAAGGCGGTTAGACCATTCCGAATCGGTAACCACGCTCTGATACCACTGTGAAAGCACCGGATCGATGACGAACATCAAACATTGCACTTGATTCAAGACATGAAGAACAAGAACAAGATGAACAAGATGGAAATACGTAGAAGATGAACCCTTTATACTGAAACAGTCATCACAGATTACATACCAAACGAGTATACATCATCTTCTACAAGCTGGTTTAGATCACAAAGATCTAAACCCTAGCTTTCTCTCACTAACACATAGTCTCCCTCTCTCTCTAGAAAACACACAGTGATTGAGAATGGATGGGATCTTGTGAGAGGTGCACAAAGCTTCTTGATCGATCCCTCATCCATGGATGTGTGCCCTAATCCTATACAACACATATATATAGACTAGGACTAAACTCGGACAAACAATCTACACCAAAACCCTGACTTTTGTCCCTAACATAAACCTCTGACCTTTTTCCTAGACATAAAACTTGGACAAAATGTCCCTAGGATAAAGTTGGGACTATCTTTCAAGACTTGTACAATAAAGACCCTAACAATTGGAAAGCATGCACTTATCACCCAAAGTGCACTAACAAACTCCCCTTGGTCTTCATGTGGTCTTGAATTCTTCATTATCGTTGACTTTAACTTGGACTTCTGCTTTGGTTGACCAGAACTGATAAGCGACAGTTACCCGGCAGGAACTGCACTTACAATTTTATTTATTGCGTGTGGTTCCCTTTCGTTTTCAGTAGTTAAATTTTTGTCTATAGTCAGATTAAGTTAATTGCCATAGACTCTTCTCATTGTATTCACTCATGTGTTCTTATTGCTAGTTTTCAACACTATTCAAGATTATTAGATCATTAATAACAAGTCCAGTATTTTTTTCAGGTGTAATTGAGAATTGAGATTGAGAAATAATAATAAATAAAAAAGATTACGCAAAAAGGAAGGTTTATAAAACATAGTACACTACTACGACTACGTTATATATAATAAGAACATTATTTGAAGCCAAGGCCTCACAAATCAAAGAGACACACACAGTTACATATGTCTTCTTAGAACGAAAACAATGCTATTTATGGTTATTATTATTAATAAATGCCCTTATAAACTTCAACCTTTTTTCCATGCAAGATAATCCCATCCTCATTTCACCCTGCAAAAAATCACGAACTTAATTTAGTGTGGCTGCATGTACGTTCATGAAAGATATATACAATTAGTATATGAATACTCGAATAAAAATTGAAAGTTACGAAAATATATATATATATAGGGTAAGGTTTATGCGAGAACCACCTTATTGCGAGAACCAATGTGAACACAAAATAAAATCTAAAAAAAATCAACAAAGCACTCAAAAAGTTTTTTTTATTTTTTTTTTAATATTTTTTAAAAAAAAATCGCTATATTTCGTTACCATAAAAAAAAACTTTTTTTTTCGAGTAACAGTTATCCATGCACATGTGCATATGTATCATTACTTCAACAAATTCGGTAATACGTTATTAGGAATAGACAATTGCACTTTAATTTACAATACCATTAGTAATACACTACTTTTTACATTACCAATATTCAAAATGCACATGTGCATCATTAGGTATAACCATGATATAACGTGTTTTGTTACAAAAAGTTTGTGATTTTGAATGGAGAAGTAGGCCCATATACATGTTTTTTGGTTAGTTATATCTAGTGGTTGATGGTTTGGTTATAGTTGTCAATTTTTGATGTAATATGTTGATTGAATGGTATAAATGGTGTTTACATACATGTAATAAAGTGAAAATATTGTTAATGATATTGTATTGTGGATGGTAGGAGGTAATGATATTGTACTATGGATGGTAGGAGGTAATAGTAGTGTATTATGGATGGTATGATAGATGAAAGGGAAAGTGTATTCAAAGTAGTGTACCAAAACACTTTATTTCATGTTGATACATACAAATGCACATGTCCATTTATAATATTGGTAATGTAAAAAGTAGTGTATTACATATGATAGTGTAAATGAAAGTGCAATTGTCTAATATGTGTAATGAATTACGGAATTTGTCAAAGAAAGGACAAAAATGCACATGTGCATTCCTGTGTATTATGGATGGAATGATAGATAAAAGAGAAAGTAGTGTACCAAAACACCTTATTTCATGTTGATACATATAGATGCACATGTGCATTTTTAACATTGTTAACGTAAAAAGTAGTGTATTACACGTGGTAGTGTAAATGAAAGTGCAATTGACTATTATTTGTAATGGATTACGGAATTTGACAAAGAAATGATACATATGCACATATGCACATGTGCATGGATAACTTTGTTACTCGAAATTTTTTATTTTTTTTATTAACAAAATATAGCGATTTTTTCAAAAAAAAAATAGTAAAAAAAAAATTTACAGGACAAAGATCCGTTAGGAACCACCCTTTATTGCGAGAACCGCGAGAATCAGTATGAACACAAACAGTAATTCCTAAAAAAATCTAAAAAACACCCAAAATTTTTTTTTTTTATTTTTTTACTATTTTTTTGGAAAAATCGCTATATTTTGTTAATAAAAAAAAAAATTCGAGTAACAGTTATCTATGCACATGTGCATATGTATAATTTCTTTGTCAAATTCCGTAATTCATTACAAATAATAGTCAATTGCACTTTCATTTTCACTACCACGTGTAATACACTACTTTTTACGTTAACATTATTAGAAATGCACATGTGCATCTATATGTATCAACATGAAATAAGATGTTTTGGTACACTACTTTCTCTTTCATCTATCATTCCATCCATAATACACAAGCATGCACATGTGCATTTTTGTCATTTCTTTGACAAATTCCGTAATTAATTACACATATTAGACAATTGCACTTTCATTTACACTACCATATATAATACACTACTTTTTACATTACCAATATTAGAAATGCACATGTGCATTTATATGTATCAAGATGAAATAAGGTGTTTTGGTACACTACTTTGAATACACTTTCCCTTTCATCTATCATACCATCCATAATACGCTACCATTACCTCCTACCATCCATAATACAATACCATTACCTCCTACCATCCATAATATAATACCATTAACAATATTTTCACTTTATTATTACATGTAAGTAAACATCATTTATATCATCCAATCAACATATTACATCATAAATTGACAACTATAACCAAACCATCAACCACTAGATATAACTAACAAAAAAACATGTATATGGGCCTACTTCTCCATTCAAAATCACAAACTTTTTGTACCAAAACACGTTATATCATGGTTATACCTAATGATGCACATGTGCATTTTGAATATTGGTAATGCAAAAAGTAGTGTACTACTAATGGTATTGTAAATTAAAGTGCAATTGTCTATTTCTGATAATGTATTACCGAATTTGTCGAAGTAATGATACATATGCACATGTGCATAGATAACTGTTACTCGAAAAAAAAAAGTTTTTTTTTATAGTAACGAAATATAGCGATTTAAAAAAAAATAAAAAAAATTTTGAGTGCTTTTTTGATATTTTTTAGATTTTATTTTGTGTTCACATTGGTTCTCGCGGTTCTCGCAATAAGGGTGGTTCTCGCATGAACCTTACCCTATATATATATATATATATATATTGAATTTAAATGGTCAGAAACTCAATCGGAACATATTTCACTTACCTGACTTGTCGAGGGTGGCCAATCTACATTGATCCGAGACTTACAAGCCTTGATCGTTAATCGGAGTCTCGCCGAAACCGATGGTTGTGGAGGCTGGCGGAGATGAAGGTGACGATGGCTGTGGAGGCTGGCGGAGATGACGGTGGCTATGGATAGTGGGAGAGGTGGGGAGAGGTTGGAGGAGAAGGAGTTGTGTCTGTGTGTGTGATGTTAGGGAAAAAGAAAGGAAGAAGAGGTGAGAAGACTCATTCCTAGGTCTACATCAAGAAGAGGTCAGACAGACCTTTTTAAGTGAAATGTCTTCTAGAAAACAAACAGTCTTCAGACCCAAAGATTTTCGCGTGGACTGCGCAACGCAGATATAAAAGGTCAGGAAATACTTCTTGAAAAAAAAAAACAGCAACTATGTAAAAGTGAATTTTTAAAGACTTAATACATAATTTGGGCAAAAATATATAGGACAACAATTGTAATTTAGTCTATTGATAATTCTAATGGGGTCGGGGCGCCCCGTGTTCGGCCCCGATAACGCATGAAAAAAAACACCGCCGCCACCCTATATTATCACGCGTCAACATTACAACGCGTGAACTTTTTGACGCGTTAAACTTTCAAATTTCGACCGTTTGTGTGTGTTGACCGTTATTTAATAAAAAGAAGAAACCCTTAAACAATCTATATATATATATATATATATATATATATTTCACACTTTTATACCATTTCACCCACACCAAAACACAAACATATATCACACATTCTACATATTTCACAAATGGATTTTCCTACGGCTTCGACGTTTCCGATGGACAGCGATAGCGATAGCCAATCGTCTTTCGACAATGAGACGGTTGAATTTTTCGAGTCGATGTATAACGAACTTGAAGCAAGTTCGCGCCGCCCAAAGAAGATAATGGTGGATCGTGATCGTATACATGCCAACGAAGTGTTAATGAACGATTATCAACGTTTTGCACACGTCGTCGTTGTTTCAAACCGTAACGGATGGTACCGCACCCTTCTGTCCATTCTATGTTAACGGAAGATATTACAGACGAGTCTTTCTTCTTGTGGATGGTATCTACCCATCATGGTCTGTTTTTTTGTGAAAGCTCTTTCATTTCCTGTCGAGGTTAAAGAAAAGGCGTTCAAAAGGTTGCAAGAATCGGCAAGAAAAGATGTTGAGAGGGCTTTTGTTGTTTTAAAGGGTAGATGGGGCATACTAAACCGACCGGTTCATGCGATGAATAAGAAAACAATACATAGCATAGTATATGCATGTATCATATTGCACAATACGCTAATCAAAGAAGACGGACGTGTAATATCTCCAGATTGGGTGGCGGATCATCCTACACAAGTTCCTGTTCCCGAAAATATCCAACAAGACTTGCGTGATGAAGAAATTCACTTTCGGTTGAGATACGATTTAATTAAACTTGTAGGTTCTTTAGGTTTGGAATTTCTTAATTCGGAAGTGGAGTAGATTTTCTTTATGTATGTTTTTATTTTTATTGTAGTCTAAAATATTTCTAGAAATATTGTTTTTAATTTAAATGAAACTTATAATTTATAATTTTTTTATTGTTAATTTATAATTTAAAAACAAAAAAAATGTTGTGAGTGATGGAATTCCATCACAAGTGATGGACATTTCCACTAAAATTAATCACTAGTGATGGAATAATAGTTGATGACATGCGGAACTTGATTGAAAGTTGTGAGTGAGTGATGAGTGATGGGCGTCTCTACCCCATTAAGTAGCTCAATTTTCTGTAACTAAAAACTAGATCGCAGTTTAAGTCTGTTACATCAACTAAACGGCGTAGTTTTAATTTTTTGTTAAATGGTGTAATTTCAATTTTTGTAAGTATATTGTTGCGGTTCTTGTTTATTTGTTGCCTTTACTCTTGGAAAGGTCGCGTTTTGTGAATGAAGTGTCCTTAAGACCATGAGTAATGAGTGTTATATGGGCGTGAAATGGCTTGATAATGCCCCCAATAACACCCCCGCACGCTTTATATGGACATGAAGAGGAAAGTACATTTCTAGTATAATGCATAATGAGGATAACAAGATTGGAAAATAATAATGGAATAGAGTATTAAGTGGGGTTAACCATTACACAATTTTTAAAGGACATTATAATGTTGATGTGCCGAAAAATGCCCCTAATGAGGCATTAATCATTACGTATGGTCTTAAAAAAAATAATTCAATTCAAGTAGCAAAGTCTCATCTCTTCCATCATTCAAACAACAATTTATTTATGGTTTTCAGTGTTTGCTTTCAGGGTGTCCGGGTGGTCTCGGCAAAGGAAGCGGCAAAAGGTTTTGCCGCACGGGGTAACCACCGCCATCAAACATTTGCCGCGCGGGGCCATCTTTTTCGGTGAGTTGTTGCCGTTTGCGGGGACTTGAGGGAGAAGGGTAAGTTGTGGGGCCCAATATCTTCTCAACCAGTCATCCCTCTTTTTTTAATGGTTTGGGAAAATCACCCCTTGTGGTTTTGGACAGGAGGGAGAATGAGAGAGGAAATGACATGACATATTATAATTGGGTGAGTGAAATTTCCCTCCAACTCATCAGACATGCACCCCTTACACTCTCATGACCAGGTGATTCGTCCAATTTAATGGTTTGGTCATTTTCTTATTAAGGGCGGTTTAATTTCATTTTATTTATTGCGTGTGGTTCACTTTCGCTTTCAGTAATTAATTTTTGTCTATAGTCAAATTAAGTTAATTGCCATAGACCCTTCTCATTGTATTCACTCATGTGTTCTTATTTCTAGTTTTCAACACTATTCAAGATTAGATCATTAATAACAAGTCCAGTATTTTTTTCAGGTGTAATTGAGAATTGAGAAATAATAATAAATAAAATGATTACGCAAAAATGAAGGTTTATAACCATGATGGCAACATAGTACATTACTACGTTATATAATAAGAACATTATTTGAAGCCAAAGGCCTCACAAATCAAAGAGACACACACAGTTACATATGTCTTCTTAGAACGAAAACAATGCTATTTATGTTTATTATTATTTATAAATGCCCCTATAAACTTAACCCTTTTTCCCATGCATGATAATCCCTTCCTCAATGCACCCTGCAAGAAAATCACCAAATGCCGGAGCACATCAGTACAAACTTAATTTAGTGTGGCTGCATGTTATACGTTTATGAAAGATATATACAATTAGTATATGAATACTCGAATACAAAATTGAACGTTATAATTCATAATGCAAAGTAGTTTCTCAATATTGTCATTATACACATGTTAGATGTGCTCTACCCTTTTTTAAAATGTGTTGAAATATGATATGATTACCAGTATTGAACGTGTACTTTTATGACACTAACTAGCTTATGAAAGTAAACGCAAGCAAATATACTATCCATATTAGGGCTGACTTGAGGGTTTTTTTTTTTTTTTTTTAGCCTAAAGCGGATAATAAAGTTGTGCCTTTTTCTTCAAGATTTTAAAACTTATTTTGCATTTAATTCTATAATTCCTATTTCAGTTGTGTGTTTGATCACAAAAAACGCCAACAAAAGGCTAAACTACCTATATATACTTTTTTATTTTTTTATTTTTAGAATTGAGCGACGTCGAGAAGTGGGGCCCAAAGCCCTCATTTTATTCCATTCCCCGAGCCATCCTGGATCCAAATTAAAAGTTTAAATAGAAGCGCATTTTATTTAATTTGAACATACTTGGAGCAATCAGTGCTTGGGCTGATCTTGTAAGGGATGCTGACACCACACTTGCCCGGGAGGCTGGCCGCATTGCTTCCATTGATGCCGGAGATGGAAGAGGAAAGACTCTTTAAGCAACCACATGCAGTCTGGCGATCAGGGGTTGTTTTTGCAGCACTATTGAGTGATTTTACCCCACTGCAGCATGCCGGTGGCACAGCACCACCTCTTTGTAGGTAGGAAATGCATGGTGCTAAGCTGCTGGCTACCTGACCACAGGTAAGAGCCTCGGCATAGGGTGCAGCCACCACCATGCAAGTGACCACTACACATAAAACCATCATTGCCATCCTTGCCATTTTTTAAGTGTATTAAAACTTTAGGAAACAATAGCTTTGTTCTATATGTTTCTAAGGTTGTTGGTGCTACAATATGTTGTTCAATGATACGATTTATAGGGGTGTTTGTCCATGCATATGTATGAATGAATTAAAGGAAGGGGGGTCGGTTTGGAACTTGTTAGTTGGAAGTTGGTTCCAGCATTAATTAACGCTACCCCTCACCTCGTTGATCTTTGATCTAAACCAAGTGAAATGTAAGGTCAAGGTTTTTTCTATTTTAGCTCATCATAATAATTATGGCCCACCATGTTTAAGTGTAATGAGTAGAAAAAACGTACGTCCCCACTAAAGGATATATAACATAACTTAAATGTCTATTTGTCATGGGCATATTTACTTATTATCACCCATATTTCTTAGGCATCCTTAACGCAAAAAAAAATCAAACATCTACAGAATTACAAGCCTCACTTTTGCTGCCACAAAATCTTTCGAATTTTGTTACATCTATGTCTCCCAAAACGCTATAAAATTTCAAACAACCATTAAAAATATATGTGTGTTTGTTTGAGAGAGAGATTAGAGAGTGGATTTCCGGGCGGCCATTCCGGACAACCTTCACAACACGGCTCGTCCACTTTTCGGATGGTTTGGAATTTCATGACGATGCCACCTAGGCACCTTTGTGGATACTCTTAGGTAGCGTTCGTGGAATGTAATGAAATTGGAATTTGCGTAGAAATTGAAATTTTATTCGGAATTTAAGTGTGTTTGATTCACAGAATGAAATAGAATCCAGATAAAATTTAAATGTAGATTTCATTCCTTAGGCTGGACGGTACGATATCGGTAAACCCTTCGGGGATTTAGATTCACCGAGCGGTGATTGAAATGTAACGCCCTGCTTCTTTGTACTTTCCATAATTAGAAAGCATTGCTTGTATTTCTATTTTTCGGAAACTTGTTTCCTTTGTAATCGTATTTCGCTTCAAGCCATTATAAAGCTGAGACTTTAATAATAATGGAATAAATCTTTTATATGGAATACTTTTTTATACATTTTGCAATACTCGGGTTATACGTTACCAATCTCGAATGCATACGCGCGACCGATACTCGACATACTGGTACTCATAACTTATACATGCTTGTTAAATACGTGGTTAATAATAATAATAATAATAATAATAATAATATAGTACACATCAACTTACATTGATGTATGTTATTACTATTAAAAAAACAAAAAAATAATAATAATTAATAAAAAGATGAAAGACAGCAACTGCAGTCGGAATGCCAAACTTATCAAATTGCTTTGTTTCAATTGTTGAAACACTTAGACACATGATGTGTTAATAGTTAGTATGTTTATTTAACATATCATAAACACATGACATACACCACAAATGTATACCTTAGAATGTTAAATATATATATATAGGATAAAGATAGACAGAAAACCCTATTTACATAGAAAACTCTGAAAACTCAAATCTCCACCCATTTTTACCCAACCTCCCGACATTTTTTTTTTCGAAAAAAATAACACATGTAATATACATGTTTTAAAGTGTTTTGGGCCAAAAAAAACAAAAAAGCGCCGAAGGGATTTTTTTAAAAAAAATAAACAAATTTCAGTGCCTAACATGTGTTAGGCAACAAAGACAGAAAATGCTGAATTTTTTTTTTTTTTTTAAAAGATCCCTTCGGCGCTTTTTTTATTTTTTTGGCCCAAAACTCTTAAAAACATGTATATTACATGTGTTAATTTTTTCAAAAAAAAAAATGTCAGGAGGTTGGGTTTTCTAGGGTTTTTCATATAGATAGGGTTTCCTATGTAGCCTTGCCCTATATATATATATATATATATATAAAAGATTTAAGGAAAAATTACACTTTTCGTCCTTTATGTTTGTACCTAGTTGCAATGGATGACCTTTACCTTTAATATTTACAGCCACATTCCATTTTTTTGAAAATATGTTACAGCTTTCGTCCTTTGCCTCAAACCCAGTTAAAAAAGTTGGTTAAGTTATATCACGTGCACAGCACGTGAGGGCATTTATGTCCATTTATATCACCCAGCTACCCACCATTTAAAAGCCCCAATATCTCCCCCAAATCCCTAATTAGGGTTTCTTCCCCATTGTTACAGCTCCCAAACCTGCAACTCTCTCTACGGCGCGACTGACCCAAAATTAGGGTTTGGATCTTAAATGATCTGCTCATAAACGAAGATGGTGTTATGCGATTGTGGAAGAGAAGCTGTTATCCTCACCTCTTGGACAGATAGGAACCCAGGTCGCCGTTTTTATGGGTGTCCTGATCAAGGATCGACATGTCGATTCATATGATGGGTAGATCAGTCCAATTGCCATTCATGTGTGAACATCATCCCAGGTCTGCTACGAAACAGAAACATGTTAGAGGAGAAGGTGAAAGAACTTAAATCTGAGACAATGAAGCTGAAAAAGATGTTGATTTTGAGTTGGGTTTGCTTCATCGTGTATTTGTCCATGTAATGCAAAGCAGTCTATATGTAATGTGGTAGTCTTGATGTAATGCAGGTTAAAGCAAGTAGTTTTTGTATGAAATGTGATATGTAAGTAGTTTTGATGTAATGCAGTACCTTTTGTATGAATATAATGAATGTAATGCAGTACCTTTGGCTTCGGCAAATGATATTGTCTTTCTTTTGACCCATAACCTGTTTTGACAGTCTCTATATTGACCCAAAACCTGTTTGGACATAACCAGTTTGGTAAGCAGCACATAATTGACCTGTTTCGACAGTCTCTATTTTGACCCATAACCTGTTTGGCCATAACATGTTTGGCAAACAACACATAACCTATTTAGACACATTCAATGGCTGCAAATTGCAAACAAACAAGACAAATGACCCATTCAACTGTTGTAGACAGCAAACACAAATTGCAAACAAAAACTGCCACATTGGCATAGATAACCAAGTTATAAAAGACATGTCTTAAACATGTTCCAAACATCTAGAGTTAATACATATCCCAAAAAGTACTAAGTTAGACCTTAACAAACCAAAAGTCAAAAACCATAACAAACCAAAAGTCAAAAGTTAAACCCCTGCCAACAGATCTAGTCCTTCCTTTTTTCACCTTGCCCCTTGCAAGTCCTTTGATTGTGTCCGGTGTTCCCACATTTTCCACATACACCCTTCATATTCTTCTTTGATAACCTGCCCTTCTTCTTGTTGAGCCTTCATCCTCCATCTCCACGGCTGACCTTTTCCTAACCTTCTTTGGCCTACCCACTTGTTTGTGATATTTTGGTGGTGTTATATTGATAGGAACATCACTCTTCGGCCATAGAGCTTTGCCATTTATAGGGTTTATCTTGAAAGCATACACCTTTTTCCACCTGCCTATTGTGTAGACTGGATCAAACCAGCTTTCCAAAGCACCAACTCTTTGACCATTAGAAGCCATGAACCATATTGCAGCCACTGCATGTCTGCAGGGCATGCCTGTCACAATCATGAACAATCAGTCACAAAACAGTTAATAATGATAAAAGTCAGTCACAAACAATTAATAATATACCTGTGATTTCCCAGCCTCTACAAGCACAAGTCTTTTTGGCCAAGTCCACTACCCTTGTGTGTCCAGGTTTACCACTCACCCCATACAAATCCCCTCCATTCCACTGCACATGATAAAAGGTTGCATCTTTCTTAATTGTCTGAAGTTGTTCTTGTACCCAAGGTGTAATAAGACCTTCAGTCCTTTCTATAGCCCTCAACACTGTCACAATCCTCCTCATTAGGTACTCCCTGATATACTCCAAAGCAGCAATGATAGGCTTGTCCCTCCCTTCTAGTATTTTGCCATTGAAGGTTTCACACATGTTATTGAGTAGCATGTCACTTAATGCCCTACCTGTTCATTGGTTTTTATCATTAGTCAAGTGTATACCAGTTAAGACCAAGTGAGAAATGGGAACACAATGGACATACCAGAGAAATGGGACCTTGTCCAGTGAAGAGGGGGGATTTTAGACAGCCACAAGTGAGTTTTTTTGTTAAAAGCTTTCAATTCCTCCATGGAAGTTTGAAACTCAGGAATTGTTGTTTCCTTTGCACATTTCCACAATAAATCTTTGTATTGTCTACCTTTAAAGCTTCCTTTCATATTCTCATGAATATGTCTGAGACAATATCTGTGCTCAGCTAATGGAAACAACTTGGAAACTGCAGGTAGCAGACCCTGTGGAAAACATATTGTAATTAAACCTAAACCAATATCAAATCTCAGAACTGAATTTAAAACAGAATGCAAGTAAATCACTAACCTTTTACCTATCACTCATAAATGTGATGGCTGAGTTTCTTGGTATCTCAAGGTCATCAGCTAACAGATCTAGGAACCATGTCCAAGCACTTAGATTTTCAGCCTCAACAATTGCATAACACACTGGATAGATCCCATTATTAGGGTCAACACCCACTGCACTTAAGAGTTGTCCAAGATAAGGCCCCTTCATGAATGCACCATCCAAACCAAGTAAATTCCTGCCTAATGCTTTAAACCCCTGCTTTAAAGCCCCTAAACAAACATAGATCCTTCTAAACTGTCTAGTCAGATCCCTTGGATGACCAGGTTCTACATCTATCTTAACAGTGGTACCAGGATTTTTACTTTGCAACTCAAGGACATAGTCCCTCAACAGACCATACTATGATGAGTAATCACCTTCCACCATCTTCCTTGCTTTTGATTTAGCCCTGTAAACCTTCATCCTGGATACACCAACAGCATACTTTCTTTGAAATTGTTCTTGAACAGCTCTGACCGGAATATCTGGATTTTCTTCAATTTGTTCAACCATTTGTTGAGAGAGAAAGGTTGAAGTACAAGCATGTATTTGTCTGGTACAAACACATTTATGTTCTTCAAGAAGAGTCTTGACCATCCAACTTTCTTCACCTTTAACTTTTGAGATAAGTAGGGCCCATAGACATGGGTATTCTGCAGAATCTTTTTTGATGCCTCTTCCCCCAACATGTACATTGGATCCTTCACCAGCAGTCCCTTTACCGTTGCCTTTATTCACAGGAGGCCCAGTTCTTTTAAACTTTGGCATTTTTTCCCCTTGACTTTTACCCTTCTTTACAGCAGGCCCTTTACCTTTGCCTTTGTCCACAGCAGGCCCTTTACCTTTGCCTTTGTCCACAACAGGCCCTTTACATTTACCTTTGTCCACAGCAGCCCCTTTGCCCTTTGCTTGACTTTCAATATGAACTCCACTGTCATCTACATCAAATTGAGGTAACTTACCATGACACACTGCCCTCACCCTAGTGCTATCATCCTTAACAATAACAATGTGCCTTCTTGTCTCAACTGAATGAACCTTTATGAGCTTCTTTGCCTCTTCCTTAGTTCCAAACACTTGTCCCAAATAAAAGTTCACTCTATTCTCATTTCTCCTCCTTTGTTGATGTATTTGTCTCTTCCTAGTGCTTGTTTGATTGTCATCAGACTCTGACCCACTTAGGAATGCTTCATTGTCTAAGATTTCATCTTCTATATCTTCATCTTGATGAATAACAGTGTCATTTACTTCCATGTCAACATTCATAGTGTAGTCCCTCATATCTACATCATGATCTGGCATGCAATTGTTTTCATCAACCACAAAGTCACTGTAACTATCCTCCTCTTCAGTGCTTGTTTCATTTTCAGGACCCTCTTCATCTAAATCAATCCCCTCAATGTCAACTGGTGCATTATCATACAAGAACATGTCCACATCTTCCTGATCATTCACACTCACACCTTCCTGATCATTCACACTCAAACCTTCCTGATCATTCACACTCAAACCTTCCTGATCATTCACACTCAAACCTCCCTGCTCATTCACACTCAAACCTCCCTGATCATTCACACTCAAACCTTCCTGATCATTCACACTCAAACCTCCCTGCTCATTCACACTCAAACCTTCCTGATCATTCACACTCAAACCTCCCTGCTCATCTAACTGCAACCTTCTTGTTATAGTTAGTTTTGAAGGCACTATTGCATAAGGGCCAGGCTCATCAATTTCTTCAATTGTAATGCCCTTTTGTGGCTTCATAGGTGACTGAAAGAAGTCCTTAATAATGTCTAAACCATGTAACGTAAACACATTGATAATCTTATGAACTTCTACATACCTAGATAAGTTCAAAATATCTTGGTCACTACTTAAATATTCAATACCATTATCTAAATCCTTTTCAGGGTTTTGGAAAAAAATAGTATATATGATCAGTAACAGAATAACCCAGCTCATCCATCATATCTGAAATCTCGTGAACAGAAAACAAATCAACGTCGATCATGTCAACAAAATTAACCTTACCACCTTCGTATACCCGACCAGGACTCTTGGTTAACCTACCACCATGATGTAACCTAATACTGAATAGATGAGGCATTCCAACTGCAAATTTCAAATTTTTACTAGTTAGAAACATACACATTACAATAGGTTGTCTTGAATCATTCAAAAAGATCAGAATTTAGGTTAGAGCTAAACTTACCATACAACTGAACAACTTCATCTCCATCCATGGTCTCTCGTATAAACCACGTTGGTGGTACTGGTTCTTGATTCATCGTCATGACCGTTCAAGTAAAATTTCTTGCTGAAGAAGATGATCGAGCAGAGCAGCAGATGAATTTGGGTTCATTTGTTCGATCACAGCCTCATGTCAACAAAATTAACCTTACCACCTTTGTTCGATCACAGCCTCATGGCTAAATTGGTTGTTTTTAACTAATTGGCACACTCTAAATTCACACATATATCAAGGGTTTGTTGGCTTTTCAATAATTAAATCACTTTTTTTTCCTACTTTTTTGAATTGACCTTAGCTACGTTTTCATTGGTTTTCCATGGAAAACCAGGTACTGGAACGTCACCAAAAAGGCTCCAAAGTTGACTGATTTTTCTGTTTTCATCTAAAACTTTGTTAAACTTAGTAAACTTGAGTTAATCTCATCTCAAACCTATGTTCTAATGCTCATAATCAATCGAATGGTTAGTTGGATTAAAAAAAAGGCTGAGAAATGTTAAATCAGAGGTTAAAACGTCACAAACATTCTGTTTTGGTTAGGGTTTTACCCACAAGAAGTGTTCAAGTTTGAAGCTTGATGAATGTGTGATTGTTAGACTAGCTTGGGCTATCTTTCATACAAATCCAATCACTTCATGATGTTTTCTCATATATTAGTCGTTGTATTTCATTATTCTTGTAAGTTCACGACCCTTCTTGTTGTTCATAACAACAAGTGAAGTGGTGAACAATAGAGGTACCTAAATGGAAGCTTGTTCTTCCTACCTCATGTATGAATTCTATGATACTTAGAGGTGCCTAAATGAAGACTTTGATCTTCTACCTCATGATTGACATATATGATATAGTATACTCTATATAATACTTATGTAATATTCAAACAAACCGAACCCTTGATGATGAATAAGTGGACATTGTCAAGTTAGTAAGTATATCATCTAAACATCATATGTGATGGATGATTATTTTCATATGGCTATGTTCATGTTATTTAAATTCCGAAATCCATAATCTTCAGTTATTCCCCAAACTCATACATCTATGTTCCTTTGTGTAGAAGGACAAGGTGCTCCAAACTAACCAACCAACACCACTAGCGGGATTCAAGTAGGAAAGCTTGCAAAAACCGTGAGTATACTCGGTCCCGTTTTCCCTTTTATCACTTTTGGGTGCAACATGTATATGATACAAACTTACACTTCACATGAAACTATTTTAAACTCTATCCATGCTTAACATGAAACTATATGATGCTTGTTTAGACTTGTTATGCTAATGTAAACTATTCCTGTCGATATATGCTTCATTAACTTTGCTAGCCTACCTTAACAATTATAGCGCTATAGGAGTAATGCACCGCCCACGATTCTTGGGGTATTGTTAAGTCAAACATGTTAACATCCCTTTATTCTATTTGGGATATGCTATTTTAACGCATTGGAATCTTGGGTTTGAATATATAAGTACACCGTTTCGGCATGCTAGTAAACTTGCTAATTATGATTCATGTTGGATATGAGCACTTAAACTATTTTATTCTATATTATGCTATGTAACAAAACTTGTATACTCGCATTTGCTTTTGCATTGAACTATATTTTAATACATGTTGCAGGTTGATTGATGAGTTGATGTTGAAGGAATGCAATCTAGGTGGACTTAGATACACACCTAGATTAATTTATCATTTGATGTTATGTTTGTTCTTTCGAGACAATGTTGTTATTTCTTGTATTTGAATCTTGTCTGACAATCTAGTTTTGAAATGAAATTTGAATTAAATTAATTATTGTCACATAGTGTTATGAAGTCTCTTGCAATCTCGTTTTCGTCTCATCCTGATGTTTCCTTCATCGGTTGGGGTGTGACAGATTGGTATCAGAGCCATAACTATAGGGAATTAGGAAAAATAGGAATGCATTGCCCTAGTCTATAGTTTTAGGAGATTTGTCTCTTATTTGTTGTTTAAAACTTATGCATTCCACCTTACATGCTTCCAAGCAACACTTCTTGTTTGTTAAACTTACATGCCTTTCCTAAGGCTAACATGAATACACTTTTGATTATTTGAAGACTCTTGTAATAAAAGACGAGACGACTTTACCAAAATAGGCGTGAAACCCACAATTTGGTAAACGACTCTCATCCTACCTTAAACCACCATTAAGCTAGGAGTGAAATTCACAACTTAATGGTAATTTCCATTTCAACTCTAGTGGACCCTCGTCAAAGTGTCAAAATTATGTTTTGACCCGACGAGTACCAACCACATTTAGGGTACGAAATCTTCAAGTTAGGGGTGAAACCCGCACCTTGTCGATTAAGTCCCATTCCTCGATTTTCAATCTCGCCAAAGTCCCAATTGTTTCAATCGATTAGAGACGTGTAGTAACTGGAATGGTAAGATATCGTTAATCCCTTCTCAACGAGAGTATCTTACCTATAGGCCAAAGCACGTTTTCTCTAATTCGAAAGGCTTTCTACCCACTTTGGAATAGTCGACGTTTCTCTACCCGAAACAATCCAATGTTTTATTGAGCCTCTCTTTTATGTATCTCAATTTATATGTGATTTTATACTTGAACTTTCATTCATTTCAAACTCTTTACACCTTTCGCACGTTATCTCAATAAAAAACAATAATAATCCCTTGTGAACAAACTAAATTTACGATGCTTTCATTATTCATGTTTTGCTATGTGGAATTCATGATTATGCTATGTGATACAATTTGAGTCGTATATGCTATGTGAATCAATTTGAACACTTTTTATGCTATGTGAAACTTTATGCTATGTGAATCATTTCATGAAAACAATTTTCTTAAAACATTATGATCAAGTCTCATCCTTTCCTTTTCTTTCAAACTTCTAGATGGCATCCAAGAGGGGTTCCAACCACGACTCCATCTCCAAAGAAGAATTGGTCGGACTCATCGCTGAACAAATGGCCGATCAAATGGCCCGAGTGATACCTTACATTGTTAGTCGCATCCAACCAAATACGGACTCGCCCCATGGCTCTGTGGACTCCAAGGTGCAGAAACCAACGCCACCATTCCTCTTCAAGAAATTTATGGCTTGTAAACCCCTGGAATTTTCAGGCAAGGATGGTGCCACCGCACTGCTCACTTGGTTTGATGCCATGGAAATCGCTTTCCATCAGAGTGGTTGCCCTGACGCTTTACGCACTCAAAACGCTACTGGTGTGTTTCGCTCGAGAGCCCTGGACTGGTGGACCTCCGAGCGAGGCACAAGAGGAGAAGATGCCGCTCACGCTCTGCTATGGGCGGAACTCAAGAAGATCATGAGGGAGGAATTCTGCCCTCCACATGAGCTCAGAAAGTTGGAGCATGAATTTTGGTTTTTGAAACATGTCGGCGATGATAACGATGGCTTAATGTAACACCTCGTAAAATCATACCCAATAAAATAAAGACACGTGTCATATATGCAAACGTGTTATAAACCCGGATCAAATCAAAAGATGTGTGGTAGGTTAAAAATGTCGACATGTTAATTGATACCTCTGAACGACTTAATTATAAATCCCAAACCATGATGTAGTTTATAAACATCTGATTTGTATAAATTTCAAGTCCGATTGTCCTTGATATTAATTAACTAAAAACCTCAAAAAGGAATATTATGAGAGTCTACGAAAAATCTTGCATTCATGACCTTCCCACAAGAGTCCAAGATGGAACTAATGCATGGCAACACATGCAGAGACATGCAAAGCCTGACTTCATGGTCCCTACACTTAAAGGAAAGCATGAGTTTCGGATTTACAAAGTTGCATGGTCAAGACCTCAAAATTTACAAATTTTTGTCTTCTGGTCATCGGTTACGGACCATATGGCCTTAGGCTTACGGTTCGCAAGCGCTGCAACTGGGCGATTTAAGCAAAGTCGGTTACGGACCGCATCCGGTTAAGCATACGGTCCGCAAGAGGAGCATACGGACCGCAAGGACTTCTGCTTACGGTCCGTAAGCCAGTCGCTGGCAGCAGCTTTGGACAGATGCCTGTTCAGCAGGTTGCACCGCCTTAGATAAGTGGTTTTGAAAAACAAGGGTCTTGCAACTAGTTTTGGCATCATAGGGACACTTGGGATGATCTTGCAACACATGTAGACTAGTTTGGCATGATCTTATGCATTTGGGTTCAATATATAAGAGAGTGAAGTTGCAACCATTTTGTTCACTTCATTCAAACTCACTTCAACTGATCTCTGGAGCTCTCTGGACAGCAACCAACTTCTCTTAGGATCCATAAGCATACTTAGGACCTTTGTGAGTGTCCTTAATCCTTCTTAATTCAGTTTAGCTTAATTAATTAGCTAAAAGTCAAACCGTCGTAATTAAGGTTTGACTTCGAGATTAATTAAAATTTGTTCAGTCAAATCTCAAATTAAAAGTACCTATAAGTAGGTATTTATGTGGGTAATAAACCCTTAAAAGGGTACCCTCTGATTCCCACTCTAACAAAGTCAATTGTCGGGTCAAAGCTAACTTTAAAAAGTCAACAGAATACTTATTTTCAAATTTATACATAATTAGCAATGTAGGATCCATATAACCTGTTTTATCATTAATATAACTTGGTAATTAATGTAAGAACATGTCTAAACATGTTCAACCCGACAATTTTCAGTAGAGACTCGGTTCGGAACCGAAAGTCGCATAATTTGACTTTTGCTTTGACTTTCAGTTCTGACCCGTTTAAGCCTAGTTTAGGATTGCCTTAGAGCTTCTTTTGAACCTAGCTTCATGTTAGTATAACCCTCTGTGATTATACACCTTGGTTCATTAGTTGTCTAATTGTTATGCAAGTTTCCGTTAATTGCCTAAATGTTGACTAGTATGCCCTTTTCACCATAAAATATGATTTTTGAAAATATAAAAGAGTAGACACCTTGGTTACTGATTCATAAACTTGTACCCAAAATTTGATATCAGTTTGAGGTCTAGATTAGGAGTTATGCTCATTAGCGTAATTAGAAGGCTTTTTATGAATTAAATGGCATAATTAGCATATAGCCTATCTAAACCCGATTTTTAATACCAAACTTTTTACCCACTGATGTAAGATAATATTTTGGGATTTTTGAATATTTTTAATTAATTTTAGGCTGAGCATAACATAGGGTTGTAGCTTTAATTCGGTTAATGCCGGTTTTGCCCTTTTGAGCTATAAAATGAGTTTTACAAATCTTTTTGACCCCAAACCTTTTGCTACTGATTTTATATGATAAATAAATTATTTTAAACCTTCTAGAATAATAAAAATATCAGCTTTCTATATAGAACCCAGAAATGGAAACAAATCGCCTTTTTAAGCGTTTTTAACGCATAGAATGTATTAAAACTATTTTAAACATATAAGGTTGATACCTACTGATATTCTAAGTATATTTTTATACATTAACAGTAAGCTAAAGTTTTAAACTTAGATTTCCAGATTTGACCTTTAAAGGCTATGTGAAATTACCAAAATGCCCCTACAGTGCATAGTTTGTTTATAATAGATAAATTTCACATATAATTAGTACCCTACTGTTATAATTTATAAAAATGAGTATTTTTACTAATTATATTAGACCTGTAACTCAGATTATTATTTAAACTCTTTTATAACCTTTTAAATGACCAAAATGCCCTTACGAGGCATAATTTGAGTTTAAATTCATTTGGGGCATAATAGAAGATATCCTACTGATGTCACAACATATCTAAGGCATATTGACTTAGGAAACCTGTATATGACTCATATGGTTACCCGTTACGCCTCCTTCGCGTTTGGTTCGGTTTGTGTAACTAGTTTGCATAAATCAACCGAAACGGGTCAAACCTTATCATTTTTGTCTCAAAATCTAGAATGTGTTTAGTTTACCCATATTACACAAGTCTTCAAACTTGTCGGGTCTAAATCACATTCCATTCCGGTCTTCGCTTAATCGTGCGTTTGAACCGTATCTTCCTTTAAAACTAACCGGTCTAAGCTTAAATTAAAGACCCGTTAGAAATCTAATAGGTTATTAAAAACCTTCGTTCCAGATTTAGGAGCCCAGTAAAAGCTATCTGTACTTGCTGAATTGATATACGGCTGGGATTGAATTTATATTTAGCTCAGGTAAATACTCTTAACTTATTTTCCCTATACGGGCATGGGATACGGTATTATAATAATACCGCTTGGTCGGGTATGTAGTCATTTAAATCGGATTGTGATTAATGTATTTACATAACTCGTTTTATTCTGTAGTATTTGGTGTATGGCCTTTGGGGGTTAAATGACCATGTCCTGGATATCCTTGGCATCATTCAAAGAAATGGCCACGACCTAAGCACGGGGTGTAGACGTACACCTGACAGTTGCATTATGTAAAAACTGATAATCCACTTTAAGGAAGTAATCCTTGTGGGCATTATACCTGTGGCGTGTCAGTTAATCTAGACCGGCACTACAAACCGGCCCTAACGGACGACAAATAAATAAAACTGTATACAAGATTATTTTTGAATAATTGTCCCAAGTTATAAAAGATATTTTTACCGAAGTGCATTCAAATAAATTTTCAAACTCTTTTCAAAATGAGTCAGTTAAGTTGTATTTACCAGTGTAAACTGACGTATTTTCCCAAAAGGTTAAGTGCAGGTACTACTCGAACTAGGCTGGCTTTCTCCTAGCGTCCACAATAAGTCTCGCAAGCTTGGATGTCATAAAACTATTGAACAATGCTTCCTTTTTATTTTGATCCGCCTGTGGATCTGTTTCAACTATTTGTGATACTTATTATTACAATTTATTAAAGTTGAAATGAATCTATCTTTTGCTTCCGCTGTGCATTTATATATTGTGTTGTTTGACTATGATGATATCAACTGC
This sequence comes from Helianthus tuberosus, assembly GCA_030545235.1. Taxonomy (NCBI): domain Eukaryota; kingdom Viridiplantae; phylum Streptophyta; class Magnoliopsida; order Asterales; family Asteraceae; genus Helianthus; species Helianthus tuberosus. Next base: position 121,823,393 of record CM060427.1, read on the forward strand.
GTCACGATACTCCCCACCGGGCCCACCGGGCCCACCGGTAATACGTGGAAATATCGGGGTGTGACACTTAACCACCCGTTTCAAGCAACTTAGCATTCTATGTCCTAGCCAGGTTGATACGCCTGAAAAACAAATCAACAAGTATATCCATTGTTGCCCTGATTCCTTCATGAACCTTATGGAAGCTGCTCTTCCAGCGACCATAGAAGAAACCTATCGATTGGCCACTCGCCTTAACAGCAACATCGTCCTTCGTAGGAACTCTGAAAAGGCTTCCTCGAAGAACGTGCACCAAGCCACCGTTAAACCCTCCTCGTCCACCAAAAAGAACCAAAACAAGAAGCGGAAGGCTTCTAGTCAAAATTATGCGGTTGTTACTCCGCCAAACCCTCCAACTTTACAATCTAACCCTGCCACACCTGGAAACGAACGAAAGTCATACACTGGGATTCATCCCAAGTGTACTACTTGCAATTTTCACCATCCTACCAACGCCAATTGTCGCCATTGTACCCATTGCAATCGTTTCGGCCATAACACCGCCTATTGTAAAAATAACCCCACACCGCAAGCTCAACAAGCTCGCCAAGCGCAACCAGCTCAACAAAACGCCCAACCAGCTCGAGCCTGCTATAACTGTGGTGACACAACTCACCTTCGTCCTTAGTGTCCTCAACTCAACCAAGAACAGCAACAAGCTCCTCGTGGATGCGCTTTCAACATTAACGCGAATCAGGCACGCAACGACAATGACATCGTGAATGGTACGTTTCTTGTTAATAACCTTTATGCTTCGTTGTTATTTGATACTGGTGTGGACAAAAGCTTTGTGTCCGTTGAATTCGAACCTTTCTTAAATGTCACACGCTCTAAGCTACCTAAGTCATTTTCCGTCGAAGTTGCCAATGGCAAATCCGTTTTTGTCCATTCCATTCTTCGTGATGGTCTTCTTACTCTTAACGATCATACCTTCACCATCGACCTTATACCCATGCAATTGGGAAGTTTCGACATCATCGTAGGTATGGATTGGCTTCGTGAAAACCATGCTGAAATCGCTTGCCACGAGAAGTACGTTCGCCTATCTCTTCCGTCTAGCGACACCTTACGTGTTTATGGAGACCGACCTTCAAAAGGACTAAGATTGATGTCCTGAACACACGCAAACAAATATTTATGCAAACCGTACTTTGCCTTTTTAGCCCACATTATGGAAAAAAAAGGGCAAGAGAAAGGGCATAAATGATGTTCTAGTGGTGTGCGATGATGCGTGTGAAGTGTGTATATAAGTTTAAGTATATTTTAAGCCCTTTTACACTTTCTTTAGCCAAGTTTTAAATTTATTAAACACGATATTTACTAACACTAAACACACATATGGGCAAGTGCACCCATCGTGAGCGTAGTATAGTGTTGGTAAGATACCGAGGTCGTCCAAGGACACAAGAGCTTTTAGTACCGGTTTATCCTCAACGTCTAATCAAATCAAAAGTTTAGAAAAATGTTTTAAACTAAAAAAATAAAAACTAACTAAAATGCTGAAAAATAAAAATAAAAGAAAAACAGATAGACAAGATGAATCACTTGGCTCCGACTCGTGTTTAGTGTAACCTTTGATTATTTTCGCACTTTTGCACTATTTAAGAGATTATCTTAGTTATTGTAGTAGGCCCCTCTTTTGGAGGTGACGTTACCCTCAACCCAGTAGTTTGAGTCAGCAAGGATACAATCCTAAAGGGTCGGATTATTGAAAGATAATTAATTTAAGTTATTAATGCATAATGTGGTAGGCCCCTCTTTTGAAGGCGACGATACCCTCGGCTAAGTAGTCTGAGTCAGCAGGGATACAGTCCTAAGTAGCCGGGTTAAAGTTTTAATAGTAGTTTAACTTATGAGGGGATCAAAGAGTTTGGACCCCCGCCATCCAATACCGTTAAGTATTGAAGGAGGTCCTACTAAATTTGACCCAGGTCCTTTGCAGGATCTATACACTGAACAATGGCAAGACTCTTACCAAACCGTCCCCTTAACCCCCGACCAGGTAGCCAACATACCTCCATATAGACCGTGGAGATATGAATGGTGAAAATCTTTTATTTTATATAGACAGTAAAATAATGCCAAGACGCCATGGACAAACGATAAGGAAGAATCACCTTCAACATAAGAAACTAGTTATTAAAGTCATTAATACATAACCAATTAAAAATTGCGAAAAGATTAAAAATAAAAAGTATTACACTAGACACTTTGTCTTCACCAAGTGATGTAAGAGACTTAGGCAAACATGGCCTTGATTGTCAAGAACTCTTACGATCAATCTTGGATCCCGAGATGACTCACACACTCTATGATGGACAATGGATGATGGTGGTGGATGATGGTGTTATGGTGGTGGTGGGTGGTGGGTGAAGTATGAGAGAGGTGGTGTGCCAAGGGATGGTTTGAGCTTGAGCCAAGCACTCCTATTTATAGGCTGAACAGAAGCTCGGGCACGGCCCCGTGTCCAGTGGGCACGGCCCCGTGTCCACATCCTTCTCTTTCTTCATTAATTGCTCTTGTCTTTATTAGTTGACCACGGCCCCGTGTCCGCTGGGCACGACCCCGTGTGCAGAAGCATATCTGTACTATCAAGATTTGCCTAGATTCTGCGAATCTTATAGTTGACCACGACCCCGTGTCCGCTGAGCACGGCCCCGTGGTGGACGATGGAAGCTTCTACAACTTTGTCTTTTATGCTGACACTTGGGCACGCCCCCGTGCTCACTGAGCACGGGGCGTATTCAGCCTTCTGTTTTCTTGTTTTGCTTGGGAAGATGCTTTCGAGGAGGTCGGGCATGCCACGTTTATTCCTTTTCTTGTATTTATGTTAGATTTAGCTGCCTTTTTGCTTCTTTTGTTAATTTGAGCTCATTTAATCCTGAAAATTCAAAAGGAAGACAAAAACACACTTTTTCCAACATTAGTACTAAAAAAGGGTTAGTTTTATGCCACAATTGATGTAATTTATATGTTGCATTTTGCACACATCAAATACCCCCACACTTGAATCTTTGATTGTCCTCAAGCAAAACTCTTTATAATATGGCTTTACACTCCCAAATGGAATTGGTAGAAAAGAAGGTTTTTCGGCTTGTCATAGAGTGTCGGGATTTCCAAGATTCTTTATTTAGTTTTATTTTTATTTATTTACAATCCTATTCGTCATGATTTATTCAAAACTTTTCATAAGATAAATTACTTATTAGGGCATAATATGCCTCTTTAGAATTTTCTTTATATACAAGTTCACATACCTCACGGGGGATCACTCAACACTCGGCCGAAGATGTATTTTAGTGAATCACTCGAGAGCGGCATGGAACTTACTCCTACCATAGGCTTGCCAAGCAATCAATCCTCCTCCTTTTTAACTATATACCTTTGTAAATATCAAGTGGACTTTTTGGGTGAAGGGTTAGGCTTTGGTTAAAGGTAGGTGGTTGGGTTAGTGGTTAGTAGAAAAGGGTGAAAAAGCGTAAAAAGCATCGGTTTTCGTAAGACTCTCTATTTTTCAACTTTTTTATTTTGATGAAGCCATTATTCCAAACAAAGTTATTTTTGATGAACTTGCTTGTTTATTTCTTTTGCTTCATCATCAACACAATTTTTTTTTTTTTGAAAGTCATACGAAAAACCGAACTTGATACTAAAACAAGGAGTTAAAAATAAAAAGGTTTTGGTGGGTGAAAGGGTGTTTGGTTTGGGTTATGAAATGAAAAGGTTTAGGCTCAAAGAGGTTAACTAGGGGGATTTTGGGTAGGTGGTAAAAAAAAGAAAAATAATGGTGTAGAAACAAAAAGGGTTAGTCCTAATGCCTCTATCATATACTTACTCGGGTTTAAGTTGGTAAGGACCGGGAATGTATCGTCGTGGCAAGTTCTAGAGTTGTAAGAACCAAGCGGCTATTCACACAAGAAACGAAAAATGAGCATTTAATTTAAAGATATATATTTGTATGCTCAATAAAGGCTCAAAACTCACTTTTGTGGGAATGAGTTTTTTATGTGATCAAGTATATATAATCAAATTTTAACTAAGCTTGTCATGCATTTTCATAATTTTCTTATGTTGGTTCTTTTTATCACGACGCTATCTATTGTAAATTTGTAAAAATATAACCTTTTTAGAATTTTGAAATTCCCAAATTAAACCTAGATAAGTAAAAAAAATGAAAATTTTCGAAAAAAATTTGGGGTGATTAGCGGTTCCAATAGAATTTTGTGTAAGGCTTGTTATTAGGACTTACAAGATTCAAGGTTTTGGCATCCCCCCCCCCCCACACTTAAATTACACATTGTCCTCAATGTGTCCCAAAAATAAGTTTTTAGGTTGATTGAATGAGTAAAAGGTGTGAATCAAGCAAAAAATTTTGTTACTGGGCGCTGGACACGGCCCCTTGCCTGGTGGGCACGACCTCGTGTTCAGGTGCCAGTAACGAAAACTTACAGAAGGTGGGCACAGGGGCGTGTTGGCTGGACACGACCCCGTGTCTGGCAAAAAGTCTGCATATTTAGACAAACAGCAGGTCTGGGGTAGTGGGCACGGGGGCGTGTCAGCTGGACACGACCCCGTGTAGACAGTCTGCAAGGTTGAGAAACAGGTTTCTGGTTCTGGTTTTCCTGTCCCGGCTTTAGTAGCACTAAGGTTTAGTGCTCTAAGCCTCGTATGTACCTGTTTTATCAATAAACACTCCACCAAAGCATAACAAACATCCTAGATTACCAATGTTCATCATCCTATCCATCACCAAGTTAGAAAAAGAGAAAAAAATGCAGAAAATAAAAGAGTTAAAGGAAAGTAAATTGTTCGACACACGGCACGCAGGCCGGAAATTGTTCAAGATAAAAGGTTAACCTGGGGAATCACCAACCAACCGCTTCTTCCTCTGCTCCTCCCGCCTAATCCATGTCTTCGTCCTCATCATCATCATCTCCACCATGCCCAGCAATGTACTCCCGGATATTTCCAATATCATCTTGGATATCGGATATGTTTCTCTCGATCGCCCCAACCCGGTTGCACTTTGGAAGTTAGGAAAACCGCCTCCTGAGGAGGACTGGCCTAGATCACCATGGTGCTGGTACTGGTACTGATGATGTTGTGGAGCGTGAAGGACAAGTGCCTCTTGCGGGTTCCATGCATGCCCTTGCATCCTTTGGAAGCTAACCGTCCCGTCTTCAGCCTCATAGATTAGGTTCATTGAGCGGCAGATGTGTATGTCTACCCTACCCGACCATGGGCTCCTTCCGAATGACCTAGGTATGTTGGTGAAGTGCTTGAAGAGACGGTACACCCATCCCCCAAAGAAGATAGGGGTTGGTGCAGTAGCAAGGCGATTATGATGCATGTTTCGGAGCATGAGGAACGGAACATCTAGGTGCCTACGGTTATGGATGCAGTGGAGGACAACCAAATCTCTTAACCCAACGACGCCACCGCTATCATGCCTTTGGCTAAGAGAGTAGCCGAGGAGCCTATGGATGTATCGGTAGAACGGATCCCTCAACTTAGTGCTCTTAGTGCTGCTCGGATTATAGTGCCCTTCACCAATCTGAGCCCACGCGGCTTGGCGATCGTTCTCATCTATCTCTCGCATCCCTCCAGTATTTTCCTCGTTACCTTCATCTTCTTCCGCATACAACCCGACAATCGACCCAAATTGTGCCATGGAGATCGAATACCTAGTTCCCCCACATCGGAATGCTACCCCATCATTGTCGAATGGGTCGCACCTTGAGTTGAACGTGAAGGTGCTATAGAATTCCTAAGTGCATTCGTGGACGGAACGGAGTCGAGTTGTTAAGGCGACTCTTAGTGGTCCTGTGACAAGGTTGTTGAAGCGATCAAGTTGGTTCACCAATGCTAACAAATCCATGCATGCTTGTCTCGGGTATTCTTCCGGTCTTGTTTGAAGTACTTCATATCTAGCCCTAGCATCGAGCTCATTTGCGTTAAACCTCGTGAACTTCCTAGCCATCTGAAAGAATACACCAAAAGTTAGCACGAAACATTAGCATTTTCGGACAAAACTGCAAACAGTGTGCTGGACACGACCCCGTGTTCAGCGGACACGGCTCCGTGTCCAGGCGTCTGTTACACAAAAATATCATTTTTCGACCCGGTTTCGAAAACTTGAAAATTTTTGGTCCAATAAGTGCGGTTTCCCTCGAAAATGAAACCCCATGTGCCGTTTTTCCCAAAACAACCCGTTTACCCATTCAATTTTATCTTTTTCGGTTCAAGAACAAGGGTTTGGGGTTTTTGTGAGAAATCGGGCGAATCTATGAACAATACAAGTGTATTTACTTCCTTTAACACTAATCTAACTAAATGCTAACAGATTAAAGCAAAAAATTTGAGGTTCGATCCGGGTGTATTTCAAGAACCCTAGATTTTTCCCCAAATTTTTTAAGTTTTAACTACATGCAAATGCCTAATCTAACTAATAATAGTGATAGAATCATACCTTGATGTTGTTAGAATGATAGGAGACATCGAAAATCTGCGGAAAATCGCCTGGAACCAGAGTGTTTTCGGGGGAAACGGGGCATGTGGAATGAAGTAACTGTTATGAAAAGGGGAATATATCCAGACAGTAGCGCGGACACGGCCTCGTGCCGAGCAAAGTTTTTTTTTTTTAATTTTTTTTTAGTGCTCGTGTGAGTGCCCTTTGTTTCCCAAAACTTGGTTAGAAGACTTACCGATTTAGATGTCGTCCCAATCGTTCGTAACTTACTAGGTATGATGTTGTTGCCTTTACTCATCCACCGTTTGAAGCGAGATTTCTTCCTCCTCATCCTTAATAAATCCTTGATAGAGTTTCAGCCGTTGGCCATTGACTTTGAATGGAGGTCCATTCCGAGATTTAATTTCTACTGCACCGTGTGGGAAAATATGGGTGATGGAAAAAGGTCCTGGCCACCTAGACTTTAATTTACCAGGAAATAATCGAATTCGTGAATTGAACAAAAGAACTAGATCTCCTACTCGAAATTCATTAGGTTTAATATGTTTGTCATGAAAGTTTTTCATTCTTTCCTTGTAAATTTCGGAGTTTGAGTATGCATAATTCCTAAGTTCGTCTAATTCATTTAATTGACAAAATCGATTTTTACCAGCAAATTCTAAATCTAAGTTTACATTTTTTATTGCCCAGTAGGCTTTGTGTGCAATTTCTACTGGCAAGTGACAGCATTTTCCATAGACTAGCTTATATGGGGTTGTACCTATTGTTGTTTTATAAGCAGTTCGAAAAGCCCATAAAGCATCATCTAATTTATCTGCCCATTCCTTTTTATTTAACCCTATGGTTTTTTCGAGTATTCATTTTAAACCTCTATTAGTCACTTCGGCTTGTCCGTTTGTTTGAGGGTGATATGCTGTTGAGACCCGGTGATAGACCCCATATCTTGTTAAAAAAATTTCAAGTTGATGGTTGCAGAAATGGGTACCTCTATCACTTATTAATGCTTTAGGTGTGCCAAATCGAGAGAATAATTTTTTTCAGAAATCTTACCACGACTCTTCCATCATTTGTTGGAAGTGCCTTAGCCTCGGCCCATTTAGACAAGTAGTCTACTGCCACAAGTATATATTTGTTTCCTTTTGACGGTGGGAAAGGTCCCATAAAGTCGAGTCCCCACACATCAAAAATCTCACAAACAAGAATGCCATTTTGTGGCATTTCGTTTTTGGAAGAAATATTACCTGTTCTTTGGCACGCATCACAAGTCTTGACAAGACTTTGGGCGTCTTTGTAAATGGTTGGCCAATAAAATCCTGAATCAAATACCTTTCGTGCTGTACTAGCGGCACCATGATGTCCTCCGTATGGACCTTCATGACAATGGCGGAGAATTCTTCGTGCTTCACTACCATGTACGCATCGTCGGATGAGTTGGTCGGCACACATTTTGAAAAGATATGGATCTTCCCAAAAATAGTGTTTCACATTGGCAAAGAATTTTTTTCTTTGATGATGTGGCCAACCCTTAGTGACTATACCGCGAGCTAGGTAGTTAGCATAGTCGGCGTACCATGGTTCTTCCTTGTATTCCACCATTTCTAGGGACTCCGTTGGAAATTTTTCATTGATTTGCTCGTCCCTGGTTGCCTCCAAAGCTGGGTCTTCTAAGCGCGAAAGATGATCTGCTGCGGTATTTTCTGCTCCTCTTTTGTCTTTGATTTCAATATCAAATTCTTGGAGGAGTAGAATCCACCGAATCAAACGTGGTTTTGCGTCCTGCTTTTTGAAGAGATATCGAATGGCTGCATGATCTGTATAGACTATAGTTTTAGAAAGAATAAGATAAGAACGAAATTTATCAAAAGCAAATACCACAGCTAGTAATTCTTTTTCAGTTGTTGTGTAATTTTATTGTGCATCGTTAAGTGTTTTACTAGCATAATAAATTGGGTGAAAATGCTTTTCTTTTCTTTGTCCCAAGACAGCTCCAACTGCAAAGTCACTCGCATCACACATGATTTCGAAAGGAAATTTCCAATCAGGCGCTATCATGATAGGTGCATTGACTAGCATTTCTTTTAAGGTTAGAAATGCTTGGTTGCAATCCTTGTCAAAGATGAAAGGAGCATATTTTTCAAGTAATTTTGTTAGAGGCCTTGATATTTTAGAAAAGTCTTTGATAAACCGCCTATAAAATCCGGCATGCCCTAGGAAACTTCTGATAGCTCTAACGGAGGATGGGGGTGGTAATCGAGAAATAGTGTCAATTTTTGCTCGATCAACTTCCATTCCTTCGCTTGAGATTTTGTGACCGAGTACTATTCCCTCAGTTACCATGAAATGACATTTTTCCCAGTTAAGGGCGAGGTTAGTTTCCTCACATCGGGATAGCATTCGTTCAAGGTTATCGAGGCATTGGTCGTATGAATCCCCAAAGATAGAAAAGTCGTCCATGAAGACTTCCATTGTCTTTTCTATCATGTCGTGGAAGATGGCTACCATGCAACGTTGGAATGTTGCGGGGGCATTACATAGACCAAATGGCATGCGTCGATAATCAAAAGTTCCATAGGGACATGTGAAGGTTGTCTTTTCTTGGTCTTCGGGTGCTATCGGGATTTGAAAGTAACCTGAAAAACCATCCAAGAAACAATAAAATTTATGACCGGATAATCTTTCTAACATTTGATCAATAAAGGGTAAAGGAAAGTGATCTTTTCTCGTCGCTTCATTTAATTGTCTATAATCTATACATACTCTCCATCCTGTGACGGTTCTCGTTGGTATTAGTTCATTCTTTTCATTAGTTATTACCGTCATACCTCCTTTCTTTGGAACTACTTGGACGGGACTTACCCAAGGACTATCGGAGATAGGATAAATAAGTCCGGCGTCAAGTAATTTGATGACTTCGTTTTTAACCACTTCTTGAACATTGGGATTTACTTGACGTTGTGGTTGTATTACCGATTTGTAGTCATCATTCATTAAAATTTTGTGCGTACACATGGAAGGACTTATTCCTTTGATATCTACAAGCTTCCAAGCGATCGCATTTTTATGTTTTTTCAAAAGGTTAATTAATTTTTCTTTTTCTAATTTATCTAATTTAGACGAAATAATTACAGGTAACTTACCATCTTTGTCTAGAAAAGCATATTCCAAACCTTTTGGAAGTTCTTTGAGCTCAAGAGGTGGGTCTTTAGGAGACTCCTTATTTGGTTGCTCATTTTGATCAAGAACCTTAAAAGTTTGTTCTATGGCGACCTCTTCTTCAACAAAGTGGTCAAACTTTTCACTTGTATCGGGTGGTTCATCTTCATCTTCAATTAGGGGGTCATTATTGCCGAATGGATATTTCATTGACCATTCAATGTCGACACTTTTTTTAAATGCCCCTAATTGAAGAGGTAGATTGTTGAACTTCCGGTTTTTCAAAGGTTCGTGAGTTTTTACAAATGGTCGTCCCAACACTAGAGGAGCGTCATCGAGGATGACAAAGTCGGTGGGGACTACCATTTGATTTGTTTGAACCAATACATCCTCAACTACACCGATTGATTTTATTACTTTTCGATTGGATAGAAAAATGGGTATTTGAAGTGGAGAAAAATCACTAATACTTAATTTTTCGAAAATGTAGTTAGGCATTATGTTAACACAAAGATCTTTATCGATTGTGACATTACTAATAAATGAGTTTTGAAAGAAACATGGAACCGGTGTAATGTTAATTTCAAATGGGTCTTCTTTTATTAGTGAGGTTTGATCAGTAGTTAACTTAACACTTACCGTTTCGCCAATTTTAGTGTTGGTGTTTAACTCTTTTAAAAACTTAGCATGAGTGGGAACTAAACAATGATTTTCAAAAGAAGGTGACAAGAGATTAATTTCTTCAAAATTAGACTCTTTTTGAATTTTATCGTTAACGGACTCACCTTTTTCGTGGTTTAACCCATGTGTCGGTTTTTCACTTATTTGTTCTTCCATTTTTACACCTTCAGTTATTTCTTCTTTAATTAATTCTTCTTTTGCGCGGGACTCCTCTTCCCTTGCGCGAGATTCTTTTATATAGCGATCGATAACTCTAAGGTGTTCTAATATCCTCTCGGTAACTTCGGTTATAGAAAAAGGATCTGGATTTTCAGAGCTTGAATCCGGTTGTTCGATCCTTTGTTCCTCATAATACCCATATGAATTAGATGGTTCACACCATTGTTCTTCATTGTAAGTATATGATGGATAAGGGTCATAATTTTTTTCTTCATAATACTCATATGAGGTGGGTTGTTCACGCCATGGTTCCTCATAATAAGCATACGAAGGTGGTGGCTCATATCTTGGTTCCTCAAAGTATGAGTAAGAAGGCTCATACCTTGGTTCATCAAAATATGAGTATGAGGGAGGAGGTTCATACCTTTGGTCTTCATAGGATGTGTATGAAGTTGATGGCTCGTACCTGGGCTCCTCATAATAGGTGTATGAATTGGATGGTTGATATGAGTGACTATATTGAACCGAGTGCGGATTACTACAATTAGTGCAATAGTTACTCCTATAATCATTCTCCTCATAGGTGTAGTTGTAACCTCCTGAGTATTGATCCATAAGAATCACTCAGCAGACAACAACCAAGTCTCGAGATCAGAAAACAAAAATAAAAACGGAAACAGAGGCTGGACACGGCCCCGTGTTCAGTGGACACGGCCCCGTGTACAGAATCTGTATCTGGGCGTTTTAATTAAATTTACTGATTTCGTTGAGCACGGGGCGTGTTCAGTGAGCACGGCTCGTGTTCAAGCTACTGTTACTGGGTGTTTTATGAAAATATGCAGCACGGCCCCGTGTTCAGTGAGCACGGCCCGTGTTCAGGTTACTGTAAATGCAAAACTAAACTAAAATGCTGAAAAATGTGCGCGCGTTTTAAAAAGGTTTTGAAAAACTGATTAGGCCGTCGATTTTAAGCTTTCTTAAAATCCTTGTGTCCCCAGCAATGGCGCCAAAAACTTGATGCGTGTGAAGTGTGTATATAAGTTTAAGTATATTTTAAGCCCTTTTACACTTTCTTTAGCCAAGTTTTAAATTTATAAAACACGATATTTACTAACACTAAACACACATATGGGCAAGTGCACCCATCGTGAGCGTAGTATAGTGTTGGTAAGATACCGAGGTCGTCCAAGGACACAAGAGCTTTTAGTACCGGTTTATCCTCAACGTCTAATCAAATCAAAAGTTTAGAAAAATGTTTTAAACTAAAAAAAATAAAAACTAACTAAAATACTGAAAAATAAAAATAAAAGAAAAACAGATAGACAAGATGAATCACTTGGCTCCGACTCGTGTTTAGTGTAACCTTTGATTATTTTCGCACTTTTGCACTATTTAAGAGATTATCTTAGTTATTGTAGTAGGCCCCTCTTTTGGAGGTGACGTTACCCTCAACCCAGTAGTTTGAGTCAGCAAGGATACAATCCTAAAGGGTCGGATTATTGAAAGATAATTAATTAAGTTATTAATGCATAATGTGGTAGACCCCTCTTTTGAAGGCAACGTTACCCTCGGCTAAGTAGTCTGAGTCAGCAGGGATACAGTCCTAAGTAGCCGGGTTAAAGTTTTAATAGTAGTTTAACTTATGAGGGGATCAAAGAGTTTGGACCCCCGCCATCCAATACCGTTAAGTATTGAAGGAGGTCCTACTAAATTTAACCCAGGTCCTTTGCAGGATCTATACACTGAACAATGGCAAGACTCTTACCAAACCGTTCCCTTAACCCACGACCAGGTAGCCAACATACCTCCATATAGACCGTGGAGATATGAATGGTGAAAATCTTTTATTTTATATAGACAGTAAAATAATGCCAAGACACCACGGACAAACGATAAGGAAGAATCACCTTCAACATAAGAAACTAGTTATTAAAGTCATTAATACATAACCAATTAAAAAGTGCGAAAAGATTAAAAATAAAAAGTATTACACTAGACACTTTGTCTTCACCAAGTGATGTAAGAGACTTAGGCAAACATGGCCTTGATTTTCAAGAACTCTTACGATCTATCTTGGATCCCGAGACGACTCACACACTCTATGATGGACAATGGATGATGGTGGTGGATGATGGTGTTATGGTGGTGGTGGGTGGTGGGTAAAGTGTGAGAGAGGTGGTGTGCCAAGGGATGGTTTGAGCTTGAGCCAAGCACTCCTATTTATAGGCTGAACAAAAGCTCGGGCACGGCCCCGTGTCCACATCCTTCTCTTTCTTCATTAATTGCTCTTGTCTTTATTAGTTGACCACGGCCCCGTGTCCGCTGGGCACGACCCCGTGTGCAGAAGCATATCTGTACTATCAAGATTTGCCTAGATTCTGCGAATCTTATAGTTGACCACGACCCCGTGTCCGCTGAGCACGGCCCCATGGTGGGCGATGGAAGCTTCTACAACTTTGTCTTTTATGCTGACACTTGGGCACGCCCCCGTGCTCACTGAGCACGGGGCGTGTTCAGCCTCCTGTTTTCTTGTTTTGCTTGGGAAGATGCTTTTCGGGAGGTCGGGCATGCCACGTTTATTCCTTTTCTTGTATTTATGTTAGATTTAGCTGTCTTTTTGCTTCTTTTGTTAATTTGAGCTCATTTAATCCTGAAAATACAAAAGGAAGACAAAAACACACTTTTTCCAACATTAGTACTAAAAAAGGGTTAGTTTTATGCCACAATTGATGTAATTTATATGTTGCATTTTGCACACATCACGCGACTTCCCTGACGTCTTTCCTGAAGATCTGCCTGGTCCTCCTCCACCTCGATCTGTTGATTTTCGTATTGATCTCGTACCTGGTGCGACTCCTGTTGCCAAGGCTCCTTATCGTCTTGCTCCCTCTGAAATGCAAGAGTTATCTAGTCAACTACAAGAACTCCACGAAAAAGGCTTCATTCGTCCAAGTACCTCACCTTGGGGTGCTCCTGTACTCTTCGTCAAAAAGAAGGATGGCGCGTTCCGCATGTGTATCGACTATCGTGAGCTTAATAAACTCACAATCAAGAATCGTTATCCTCTTCCGTGTATCGATGATCTTTTTGACCAACTTCAAGGCGCTACTTGCTTCTCCAAGATTGATCTTCGATCTGGTTATCACCAACTTCGTGTTCTCGAAGAGGACATTCCCAAAACCACTTTTCACACTCGCTATGGACACTACAAGTTCGTGGTTATGCCTTTTGGTTTGACCAACGCACCCGCTGTGTTAATGGATCTTATGAACCGTGTTTGTAAACCCTATCTGGATCGTTTTGTGATCGTTTTCATTGATGATATTCTCATCTATTCTAAATCTCAAATCGATCACGAATGTCACCTACGTCTTATCCTTGAGCTCTTACGTGCCGAACGCTTATACGCCAAGTTCTCTAAATGCGAGTTTTGGATCAAAGAGGTCCAATTCCTTAGACACGTTGTTAGTAAAAAAGGAATCCATGTTGATCCTTCCAAAATCGAAGCAGTGAATAATTGGACCGTGCCTAGAAACCCTTCTGAAATCCGTTCCTTCTTGGGATTGGCGGGTTATTACCGCCGATTCATCTCAAACTTTTCAAAGATCGCCGTTCCTCTCACCTCGTTAACTCAAAAAGAAAAACCTTTTGCTTGGGGTCCTGAGCAAGAGGAGTCCTTTCAAACTCTTAAAGAGCTGCTGTGTAACGCTCCTATTCTTGCTCTTCCTGATGGGAATGATGATTTCGTGGCATATTGCTATGCCTCGAACCGTGGTCTTGGTTGTGTTATCATGCAACGAGACAAAGTCATCGCTTATGCCTCTCGTCAACTCAAAATACATGAGAAAAATTATAATACTCATGACCTCGAGCTTGGCGTAGTTGTTTTTGCGTTAAATATTTGGCGACACTACCTATATGGTACGAAGTGTGTGATTTTCACTGACCATAAGAGCCTAAAACATATCTTTAACCAAAAAGAGCTTAATATGCGACAACGCCGTTGGGTGGAATTACTTAACGACTACGACTGCGAGATTCGCTATCACCCTGGTAAAGCGAATGTAGTGGCCGATGCACTTAGTCGTAAGTCTCATGTTAGTAGTATTCGTTGTTTTCACATCTCGAGCGATCTTCACACTTGCATTCGTGAAGCGCAATACTTGTCTGTCAATGAGGGAACCATGTTCATCGAAATACGTGGTGCTACTGAAGACCTGCTTGTTACGAAATCTGATGGTCTTCAATACTGTCGTGATCGCATTTGGGTGCCAAATCGCGACAACCTTCGTGAACTTATCATGAACGAGGCACACAAATCCAAGTACTCGATTCATCCTGGTGCTGACAAGATGTACCATGATCTGCGTGCATCCTATTGGTGGCCTGGCATGAAGAGAGACATTGCCACGTACGTTTCCAAGTGTCTTACCTGTTCGAAAGTCAAGGCCGAGCATCAACGACCTTCTGGTCTTCTCGTACAACCTGAAATCCCCGTTTAGAAATGGGATAGCATCGCTATGGACTTCATAACCAAACTTCTCCGTACGCCTTCTAGCCACGATAGTATTTGGGTGATTATCGATCGTTTGACCAAGTCCGCTCATTTCCTTCCCATTCGTGAAGATTTCAAGGTTGAACGACTTGCTCGACTCTACACTGATGAAATCATATGTCGTCATGGTATTCCTCTCGACATCATTTCTGATCGTGATGGTCGTTTCACTTCGCGTCTCTGGCAAACTTTTCAGTCCGCTATGGGTTCTCATTTAAATCTCAGTACGGCCTTTCATCCTCAAACGGATGGACAGACTGAACGTACTATCCAAACCCTAGAGGACATGCTCCGTTCTTGTGTCATCGACTTTGGTGGTGGTTGGGATGTGCATTTACCATTGATCGAGTTCTCGTACAACAATAGCTACCACACCAGTATTCAAATGGCTCCTTTCGAGGCATTGTATGGTCGCAAATGCCGATCTCCTTTAAGCTGGCATGAGATTGGTGACAAACAATTTACTGGTCTTGAGATCATACAAGAAACAACGGATAAGATTCTCCAAATCCGTGATAATCTACTCAAGGCTCGAAGTCGACAAAAGAGCTACGCTGACAAAAGACGCAAACCTTTGGAATTCAACGTTGGTGATCATGTACTACTCAAGGTATCTCCTTGGAAAGGAGTAGTTCGTTTTGGTAAAAAGGGAAAGCTTGCCCCTCGCTATATTGGTCCTTTCAAGATACTCAAGAGGATTGGTAAGGTGGCATATCGACTCGATTTGCCTCAAGAACTCAACAACGTCCATCCGACGTTTCACGTCTCGAATCTCAAGAAGTGTCTCGCTGAAGAAGGACTACAAGTTCCTCTCGAAGATCTCCAAATCAACGACACTTTGCATTTTATGGAGAAGCCAGTCGAAATCATGGACCGAGGTGTCAAGAAACTGAGGTGCAGTCAAATTCCTATCGTCAAGGTTCGATGGGAAGGAAAAGGTGGCGCTGAATTTACTTGGGAACTCGAAAGTGATATGAAGACTAAGTATCCGCACCTTTTCGTTACTTCTTCCTAAATTTCGGGACGAAATTTCCTAAAGGAGGGGAGACTGTAACGCCCTGCTTCTTTGTACTTTCCATAATTAGAAAGCGTTGCTTGTATTTCTATTTTTCGGAAACTTGTTTCCTTTGTAATCGTATTTCGCTTCAAGCCATTATAAATCCGAGACTTTAATAATAATGGAATAAATCTTTTATATGGAATACTTTTTTAACATGCTCTTACGTTTTGCAATACTCGGGTTATACGTTACCAATCTCGAATGCATACGCGCGACCGATACTCGTCATACTGGTACTTATAACTTATACATGCTTGTTAAATATGTGGTTAATAATAATAATAATAATAATAATAATAACTGCAGTCGGAATGCCAAACTTATCAAATTGCTTTGTTACAATTGTTGAAACACTTAGACACATGATGTGTTAATAGTTAGTATGTTTAATTAACATATCATAAACACATGACATGCACCACAAATGTATACCTTAGAATGTTAAAAAAAATATATAAAAGATTTAAATAGCCCTTTGTTCGATCACAGCCTCATGGCTAAATTGGTTGTTTTTAACTAATTGGCACACTCTAAATTCACACATATATCAAGGGTTTGTTGTTTTAATTAATTAATATCTCCTAGTGTCACAATTAACCTACAAAAACTTTTGTTAAAAAAAAATAAAAAATTAAAAAAAGAAACAAAATTAAAAAAAGAAACAGGCCCTCGAGTATTTAAGTGTCTCTCTTCCAGACTTTGACATTGGCGGTTTCTCTAATATGGACACCGCCCCCCCCAAAGACACAAAAAACTTTGGCGAATGCTCTATTTGAGAAAATCGCTCGGAATCTGGGAGAAACACTTGATCTGTCTCCCCGCCAGAAGGCGGTGATTGAGTGCTTGAAAGGCCCCCATGCGCAAGACTTTTTGACTGTTATCCCGATCGAGGGGCTGGGGCAATGCATGTCGGCTGTTGAGTACAGGGCTATCCTCAAATACCGGCTGATGATCCCTATGTATCCAGAAGACGAAACCTGCCCAATCTGCCGTAAAGCCTGCATGGATAAATACGGGGAGCATGCTGTTCATTGCAAGGAGCTCCCTGGTTTCAAATACCGGCATGACTGGGTGAGGGATGTTTTGGGGGACATCATATCTTGAGGAGAGCGGGGATTTCTGCCAAGAAGGAGGCCCCTGTAAATTTCCTTACAGACCCCATGGAAGGGAGATCTACATTGAGACCAGCGGACCTGCTCGTCTTTGGCTGGTCAGGAGGGAAACATGCTTGTGTAGATCTCATAGGAGTCTCTCCCTTAGCTGGTTTAAGGGAAAATGGGTTTGTAGCAGGACAAGCGGTAAAGAAAGCAGAATCTAAAAAGGTGGAAAAACACGATAAAGCATGTGCTGATAACCAACATGCATTTGTCCCCTTCGCCTTCGACACCTTTGGATCCCTGGCTCCAGAAGCTATCCGTTTGCTGACTAGGGTCCAACAGGTTGTCCACAGCAGTGGCTCATCAACAGGGGGGCAGGGGTTTGTTTTTAATAGGCTATGGTTTGCTATCCAGAAAGGGGTAGCGGCGCAGCTTGGTGCTCGCTTACTGCGATATTGATGTAAAGTGCATTTTGTCGAAAGTTATACGACTCCAATTTCAAGTGAAAAAAAAAAAAAAAAAAACAGCGAACAACCAGCCATAGGGCTGATGGAATTGGCTTTTCAATAATTAAATCACCTAACATTTCAATACTTGGCATTATGTTTGACATAGTACTTTATATACAATAAAGTAATCTATAATGTCACACACAAAATAAAAATAAAAAAGATGGTATTTGGCTGTAAACAGCCTTGTCGACCGCAAATAATAGGTGAGTTTTTGATCTTGTTTTTATTACAAAGCTCTCAACTAATTGTATTAACTGCAACCCACTTAAACTCTAATCTTTTCCCCTATAAATACCACTTATAATCAGTCTCCTTACCACTTTACAAATTCAAATCTTACCTTACTCTCAAAACACTCTAAATGCGCGGGTGATTACAAGTGCAAGACATATTCATACATTCATACAAAAGTGAGCATAACTCACTCATTTCTTATCCGATTCACTCGATTCTTTTTCCTACTTCTTTGAATTAACTTTAGCTACGTTTCCATTGGTTTTCCATGGAAAACCAGGCCCTGGAACGTCACCAAAAAGGCTCCAAAGTTGACTGATTTTTCTGTTTTCATCTAAAACTTTGTTAAACTTAGTAAACTTGAGTTAATCTCATCTCAAACCTATGTTCTAATGCTCATAATCAATCGAATGGTTAGTTGGACTTAAAAACAAGGCTGAGAAATGTTAAATCAGAGGTTAAAACCTTACAAACATTATGTTTTGGTTAGGTTTTACCCACAAGAAGTGTTCAAGTTTGAAGCTTGATGAATGTGTGATTGTTAGACTAGCTTGGGCTATCTTTCATAAAAATTCACTCACTTCTTGATGTTTTTCTCATATATTAGTTGTTGTATTTCATTATTCTTGTAAGTTCATGACCCTCCTTGTTGTTCATAACAACAAGTGAAGTGGTGAACAATAGAGGTACCTAAATGGAAGCTTGTTCTTCCTACCTCGTGTATGAATTCTATGATACTTAGAGGTGCCTAAATGAAGACTTTGATCTTCTACCTCATGATTGACATATATGATATAGTATACTCTATATAATACTTATGTAATATTCAAACAAACCGAACCCTTGATGATGAACAAGTGGACATTGTCAAGTTAGTAAGTATATCATCTAAACATCATATGTGATGGATGATTATTTTCATATGGCTATGTTCATGTTATTTAAAATCCGAAATCCATAATCTTCCGTTATTCCTCAAACTCATACATCTATGTTCCTTTGTGTAGAAGGACAAGGTGCTTCAAACTAAACAACCAACACCACTCGCGGGATTCAAGTAGGAAAGCTTGCAAAAACCATGAGTATACTCGATCCCGTTTTCCCTTTTATCACTTTTGGGTGCAACATGTATATGATACAAACTTACACTTCACATGAAACTACTTTAAACTCTATCCATGCTTAACATAAAACTATATGTTGCTTGTTTAGACTTGTTATGCTAATATAAACTATTCGTGTCGATATATGCTTCATTAACTTTGCTAGCCTACCTTAACAATTATAGCGCTATAGGAGTAATGCACCGCCCACGATTCTTGGGGTATTGTTAAGTAAAACATGTTAACCTCCCTTTTATTCTATTTTAACGCATTGGAATCTTGGGTTTGAACATATAAGTACACCGTTTCGGCATGCTAGTAAACTTGCTAATTATGATTCATGTTGGATATGAGCACTTAAACTATTTTATTCTATATTATGCTATGTAACAAAACTTGTATACTCGCCTTTGCTTTTGCATTGAACTCTATTTTAATACATGTTGCAGGTTGATTGATGAGTTGATGTTGAAGGAATGCAATCTAGGTGGACTTAGATACACACCTAGATTAATTTATCATTTGATGTTATGTTTGTTCTTTAGAGACAATGTTGTTATTTCTTGTATTTGAATCTTGTATGACAATCTAGTTTTGAAATGAAATTTGAATTAAATTAATTATTGTCACATAGTGTTATGAAGTCTCTTGCAATCTTGTTTTCGTCTCATCCCGATATTTCCTCCATCAGTTGGGGTGTGACATGAAAGCCGGCCATATTCACGGAGCGGTGATTAAAACAGGGACATGCAAAATCGGTGTATACTTGCGAACCCAATTTTTGAACGTTGCTCATTATTTGACCGTTGGCATCCACCTTTTATGACCGTTTGTAATTTTTTTTTATTTAACCCACAATTTTTAATCATTTTTAGCACACCACTCTTTCTAAACATCTCTCTTTCTACACCCACAAACACAATGGATAAACAAAACAAAGGTGAACCCAAGAAAAAAAGGTTCCGCTAGCCGAGGATCGGACCCAAGAAAAAAGGTTTCGCAAATGAGACAAGGTGATTCTAGAGGTCCGAGTGCACCGGTTCAAACATCTTACGGATATTCACCAACCTCTCAACCTCCATTTTATTACCCCCAACCTTCTCCACCTCAATTTTATAGAACCCAACCTCTTATTCCACCACAAATATTTTCACATCCAACCTTTACAACCGATTTCGATGCATCTGCATTTAGGACCTCGCCAATTCAATCACCAAGAGAGAATGTCGAGCGCCCACTTCCTATTTACGATGATGACCAAGATGAAGAGATTGTTCCCGAGACACAACATTTGGATGTAGATAGTGGCGAAGGACGAAGAAGAATATGAGGATGAGGACGATGATATTGGTGAAGGAAGTGACACGAAACAAAAGGGAGAAGGCGGAGCGTCAAAGTTGGACGAAAAAATAAGAAGAGGCCTTAGCAAAGGCATGGGTGCATTGTTCTTTAAACAAGAAAAGGGCAACCAACAAAAATCGGATAGTTTTTGGAAAAAAGTTCTCGCCCATTACAAGGAAACGGTCGGCGGAAGTACTCGAACAGTTCATCAAGTACGTTCAAAATGGATCCCTATGTTGACTAAGATAAACTTCTTCAACGGCCTTTGGTAACAAGCGGTAACATTTTTTTTTGAACATTTAATAAATATTTTCCATAACATTGTTTTGTTTATTTTTTTTTACTTTATAATTGTTATATATATAGGATCGTATTCGTGTTAGTGGGTGTAGCGACGTCGAGGTCATGAATAGGACTTTAAAAGATTTCAAATCAAAATATCCGAGTGGTTTTCATCATATTGAGGCGTGGTGTGACAACTGGCACGAAACCGGTAATTTCCGTACACTTTAACTATTAGTTAATGACTACAATCATGTGCTTAATTGTCAGCAATGTCTGAACACATACTAAACAAGTGAATTCATGCACGTTGTATACTACAAAATATTGCTTTATGCATAAACGAGAGCGTTGCGTCAGAAATACTAGTAAACTCACCGGTAAGACACTTTGTGTCAACAGAACTGCAGAAAGCAGTCAGACATTAAAATTGGAGACTAGGTATAGGTCCAACGACAAGAATGCATTAAAACCCAAGAGTACATACAAGAGTTTACATATATACATTACGGAAGCTAGAATACGCACTAAAAAGCACCCGAAACGCACTTTAAGTGCAGAATTTTATATAATTCAGCTCAAATCAGCTTTTAAACGTATAATTATCATGCAGAAATTACGTTTTATCATTCAGAATACTTCCCTAAGTGTCGGGAACTGAAAAGGGTACAAAAAGGTACTTAAAAGACACTAAAAAGTGTGATTTAGCACTTTAACGAATCGGTATCTAACCGAACAACCGGACTTTACCCCGAACATAAAAATATTGTCCATGACATTGTTTATACTTTTCTGAGCTAGTTAGGGTCCCCGAATACCCTAACACCCTTTATATTACTTTACACACTAATAACCTATTTAAATCCCTAACTAAACTAACTAGACACTTAACTATACATTTGAAAATCAACCATATACTCCCCCCCCCCTAAATCCGATCGGTTCCCCATGTGGTGACACACCACCCATTTCTTGATTATTATAATCAAACTTGTCTAATATCTAAAAGACACTTTACACAATGGGTTTAGTGAATATTGGGTTATATAATTACATGTAAGACCACCATTATCTCACTTCAAACTTGACACAAAAAATTACTCTCTCTCTTCCTCTCCTTAGTGTTCGGCCGAGAATACTATTGCCGCCACCATCATCATCAAGTCTTGATCTAGCAACATTACATACATACAAAGGTGCAAGAGATCATACAAGGAGGCTCGGTGCTTTCGAAAACTCAAGAACCTCTCTATATTTCTTTTATCCACCTTGTTTACGCCTTGATTCTTCCCTAGCCACGAGCTAGTAGTAAGTGCTTCTAGACACCCTCTTGTTCCTGTTTAAAGTGGTTAATAGGTGATTTAACGGTTAAAACTCAAGAACACACAAGATCAAAACTAAAAGTCTTGAAAGAATGATGAACTAGATGGATAAAAAGAAACTAATGGTGTAAAGCTTGTAAATCTTGCTTTGTTGTGAATATTTGATGTTGCTAGTTGCTAGTAGTGGAACGGATCGTCATCTAAACATGCTAGATCATGTTCAAGAACATGAACTAGTAGTATGTTAGTGCTAGAGATGTGAAAGGTGATGAACCCTTCCACTCATGAAACATGAACTTGAGTAAAAGTAATTTTTCTTGTAAAATAAGACTCTAAACATGTAGATCTAAAGATCTACAAGTGGTTTTTCGG
The DNA here is from genome assembly GCA_030545235.1 of Helianthus tuberosus. Taxonomy (NCBI): domain Eukaryota; kingdom Viridiplantae; phylum Streptophyta; class Magnoliopsida; order Asterales; family Asteraceae; genus Helianthus; species Helianthus tuberosus. The sequence goes on from CM060427.1 coordinate 121,845,772, forward strand.
AAGAACCAAGCGGAAAATGCTATTTTTGTTAAAACCCGGACCTTACATAAACTAAAAGCATTTTAGTGAATAAACAAGTGTGTAAACACTTGTGTCACAAGAAAAATTTAACAAGAATTATGTTTGGTAAATCATGACTAGAAGTTGTGAAACTTCAAGATCTTTAAAAATAAAGTTTTTTTTTAAGAAACTAAACTTATTTTTAAAGATAACGAGACCCACTAAATATGTTAGTAACTTACTACATATTTTTACAAACTTTCAAGATCATAAGTTGTGGTATATGCTTGTTTTGACAAGTTGATAAATAAAGATTGTGTTGTTGATATTGTTGATGGTTTAAAAGAAAATAAACACATGTTTTGAAAACATGGGAAACCTCCATTTTTAGGGGAAACTCACTTAGAAAAATATAAGTTTTTGAGAAACTTATTCCATAAAAATGTATTTAAAAATATTACCAAGGTTTCCCTAATTTTTGGTGATAAGAAATGATGATTTCTTCAAGATTAAAAAGTATGTTAAGTATGTATATTTTTGAGAGAAAAATATATATTATTTGATCACCAACTTTGTGCTAAGTGTATATAGTATGTGTTATACGTGCTAGTGTATTAAGACTTAAAAATACACTAAATACTCATGAGAAGTATAAACACAAAATACACATACAACATACAAGATACATAATTCGGGTGCAAAGTGCAAAACACGAGATACTTATATTAATTTTTGAGAAAATAATATAAGTAAGATACTTATAAAATATTTTTAACACAACAATACAAATACAAAAGAGAGTGACTGTACTTGTGCGACGCAAGTCTAGTGACTAACGTTAAGAAAACGCGTATAGGTCACGACGTTAATTAAGCAAATCCGGTGAAGTTTACGACGCAAGGAACACAAAGTTGTGAGTTCATGCTTCCCCCTTTTCTTTAACTGTTTTCAGTTTTATAACTTCGGGGGTGAAATACATGTACAAATATTATTATGTTTACAAATGGTATGATAACAAGAAGCACACTTGGTGAGAACGAGTACCAAGTGTGACGAGGTATAAGAATACAAGAAGCGCACTTGGTGAGGACGAGTACCAAGTATGATGCGTTATGAGAAATGATACGAGAAATCGTGTCACGAATAGGGTACATAAGCACCATTAATCAACAATATACCTAGACCGCAGAACAAAAGGTTAGATCTAACGGGTGCCGGGCAGCCACACTCTCGGTGAGGGCGAGTATCGAGTAGTGCTTTTGTGTCTCAGAATATGCCAACTAGAAAATGCCTAAGGTTTGGTGACTTCCTATGTCGTGTCACATGTTAATGGCCTTGCAACCCATTAACAATCCTGATACTTACAGGAATACTTTATTTACATAAAATTCATACCATACGAAGACTTGATTAATACTTGAAGTACGTGGGGTACTCAAGAAAAACTTGAATTATACTTGAGTACGTGGGGTACTCAAGAAAACGGGAATTATACTTGAGTACGTGGGGTACTCAAGAAAAACTTGAATTATACATGAGTACGTGGTGTACACATGGATACTTGATTTATATATGAAAACTTGATTTATACATGACACAACTATGTTTTCATACAAAGTATACAAACGTGAAATACAAAAACTGCATGAATTCACACCAACATTATGTTGACGTTTTTTTTCCAAAACTCACATGTATTTCAGGTAACTGGGATGGATGTGCGCGTGGTCTTACTCATGCTCGTGGATGTCGCTATGTTTATCGTTAAATAAAGTTGTGACTTTTAAGACAATATGCTATATCGTGTTGTAAACACTTGACATATGTTTTCAGTAATGTAATGTTTGAAGTTATTTTTGAGCATGTAGTATGTTTACCTTTCGTATGCAATGAGAACCTTTCATGATCACACCTCGTGCTTCCGCCGCAGAAAGGGGTGTGACAGATTGGTATCAGAGCTGCGATTGTAGTGAACCAGGATTCCTTCTCGAGTCTAGTCTACAATCTCTAGGATCCTTTCACGAAAACAATTTTCAAAGAGTTTTCATTGCATAAAACGTACCGCGACATCCACTACCTGAAACTGTTTACATGAGTCTAGAAAAGACACTACGAGACTTAGGGTGCACGAGAGTAGCACTCGTCTGTGATTGAGAGTTAATTGCAATTATGTGTGATAATTAGCATATACTAGTAGTAGAATGTCACAAGTATACGTGACTTTATCTAAAAGCGATGGCCAATTTGAAGGAAGAAATACGAGGATGAAACGAACTGTGCGGACCGTGCAAGGAGTTACGTAATTGTGGATGCATACATAATTATGGAATTCAGTGCACAGAAACCACAGCAAGTCTTGTCACGTATAGATTCCCTCAGTGCAAGCCTACTAAGTACTCTGCCAGAGTAATAATTGTTTGATGTCACTTATGTGGTATATACCTGTGAATATATATACTACTACTGTCTAGTATGACGATATCAAACAAGTGTTTTAACCCTGTTGTGTTATGTTCTGTCAGAACATGGCACCCAGGAAAGCTGTGAATGCTCGCAATGATGATCAACCTCCTCCTCCCCCACTGCCAAGAATGGCTGAAGAGCTGAACGCTCTACTGGAAGAAAGGATATCCGCTGCTATCGCCCAGTACGAGGCAAACCGTACTCAAGACAGTGGAGGACCAAGCAACGCTAGGCGTAATGGGAATGGAGATTCGTCTGGAGGCAATGCAGCTCAAGGCTGCACTTTCAAGCAGTTCCTCGACTGCAAGCCAATGAACTACGACGGCACAGGAGGTGCAATAGCTTTTGTACGCTGGACGGAGAAGACTGAAGCTACTATCCGCATGAGCAAGTGTACCGCGGATCAGCAAGTCACTTTTGCTACTGGATTGTTTGTCGATGAAGCTCTGACTTGGTGGAACTTGCAAGCCCAAACTTTGGGTGATGATGCCGCTTATGGCCTAACTTGGGATGAACTGAAGGAAAGAATGAGAGAGAAGTATTGCTCTCGTGCTGAACTCCAAAGACTGGAAACGGAGTTCTGGCACCTAACCATGGAAGGTGCTGACATTAATGGATATACTCGAAGGTTCCACGATCTGTCTAGAGTGCTTCCCTACATGGTGACTCCCTAATTCAAGCGCGTTGAACACTACATTTGGGGACTGGCCCCAGAGTTTCGCGGCATGGTAACTTCATCCAAACCTCAAACAATCACCGAGGCTGTAACTCTGGCTGTCAGCCTTACTGAAGACTGTGTTCGTATGAAGAAGTTGTCACTGAACCCAACATAAAAAGACCGAGACGCATGGTGAGTCGTCCGGTGACAAAAAGAGAAAGCATACAAGTTTGAATCAAGCAACTCGCAACAACAAGGGTTTCAGCAAGGAGCGCGACACTAACCCGCCTCAGGAGACGAAAACTCTTGCAACCAAAGCATACCAAGACTCCATGGCTAAATGCCAAAAGTGTAAGTATCATCATGAAGGAGCTTGTCGCATTCCAAGGTGCGACAAATGTGGTAGGTTGGGTCATCAAACAGAAGACTGTTGGGGAAAAGGGAAGAACCGGAATGGAAATGGCGCTGGTAACAAGAATGGTAACGGGAAGGGGCGGAACCAAGGATGCTTCAATTGTGGAAGCAATGAGCATTTCATGAAGGACTGCCCGAAGGGAAACAATGCTCAGGCTCGAGCATTTGTGATTGGAGAAAAGAACGCACGCGAGGACCCTAATGTGGTCACCGGTACGTTTCTTATTAACAATCACTTTGCATCCATATTATCTGACACTGGCGCCGATTATAGCTTCATGTCTGTGGAATTTAAACGCATGCTTGGAATAGAATCTAGTAGATTAGAAATTCCTTATTCCATAGAACTAGCCAATGGTAAACTTGTTGAAACGGGCGAAGTTGTTAGAGGCTGCACACTAGAACTCGGTGAACGAAGATTTAGCATCGACCTCTTACCTATTCAATTGGTAGCTTCGATGTAGTAGTCGGAATGGACTGGTTGTCCAAGAACAAAGCTGAGGTTATTTGTCATGAGAAAATCATTCGCATCCCTTTAGCGAATGGTGAAACTCTCGTCGTACATGGAGAAAAGCGAGACGCGCCTCTTCGAATCATCAGTTGCATGAAGGCACATAAGTGCTTAAGGAAAGGATGTGTTGCCTTCCTAGCACACGTGGTAGACAAGAAGGCTTTGGAGCCAAAACTCGAAGACATTCCTGTGGTGAAGGAATTCCCTGATGTTTTTCCCGAAGATCTGCCAGGACTACCTCCGCAACGACAAGTCCAATTTCGCATAGACTTGGTTCCAGGAGCCGCTCCTGTAGCCAAGGCTCCCTATCGGCTTGCACCATCCGAAATGCAAGAATTATCTACACAACTCCAGGAGTTGTTGGATAAAGGATTCATAAGGCCAAGCTTCTCACCCTGGGGAGCTCCAGTATTATTCGTGAAGAAGAAGGATGGAACACTGCGGATGTGTATCGATTACAGGGAACTGAACAAGCTCACTATCAAGAATCGGTACCCGCTACCGAGGATTGATGACTTATTTGATCAACTGCAAGGATCAAGCTACTATTCCAAGATCGACCTTCGATCTGGATACCATCAGCTGAGGATCCAAGAGGAAAGCGTACCAAAGACTGCATTCAGAACACGCTATGGGCACTACGAATTTCTTGTGATGCCATTTGGGCTGACGAATGCACCAGCGGTCTTTATGGATCTGATGAACCGCGTATGCAAACCATATCTCGATAAATTCGTGATTGTATTTATCGATGATATCCTGATTTACTCGCGAACGAAAGAAGAGCACGAGCAACATCTCAGAACCATCTTGGAACTACTGAAGAAAGAGAAGCTTTATGCAAAGTTCTCGAAATGCGAATTCTGGATTCGCGAAGTACAATTTCTTGGTCACGTTGTGAATGAGAAGGGCATTCATGTAGACCCGTCCAAGATAGAAGCGATAAAGAATTGGGAAGCTCCCAAGACCCCAACTGAAGTTCGACAATTTTTGGGCTTAGCGGGCTATTATCGGCGATTCATCGAGAATTTCTCAAAGGTAGCTCAACCGCTAACGACCCTTACTCAAAAAGACAAGAAATACGACTGGGGTCACAAACAAGAAGAAGCCTTCCAGCTACTTAAGAACAAGCTATGTGATGCACCGATACTATCATTACCCGAAGGCACTGATGACTTCGTGGTATACTGCGATGCCTCACGACAAGGTTTGGGTTGCGTGCTTATGCAGCGCCAGAAAGTCATCGCTTATGCTTCAAGATAATTGAAGGTTCATGAAAGAAACTATACCACTCACGACCTGGAGCTGGGCGCAGTGGTATTCGCCCTGAAGATCTGGCGACACTATCTATATGGTACTCGATGTACAATCTTCACAGATCACAAAAGCCTACAACACATATTTGATCAGAAAGAACTAAACATGCGATAGCGATGTTGGGTCGAGCTGCTGAACGACTATGACTGTGAGATTAAGTACCATCCTGGAAAGGCTAACGTGGTAGCCGATGAGCTGAGTCGAAAAGAAAGGGTTAAGACCCTAAGGGTTCGAGCATTGGAAATGACTATTCGAACGAACCTCACTGGACGCATTCGTGATGCACAACAAGAAGCCCTTAAGATGGAAAACCGTAAAGCTGAATACCTACGGGGTATGCTGAAATATATGGCGCCAAATGAAGAGGGAGCCTTATACTTTAAGAAGCGTATTTGGGTTCCGCTCTATGGCGGCATTCGAGAAGTCATCCTTGATGAAGCGCACAAATCGAGATACTCGATCCATCCAGGATCGGACAAAATGTATCAAGACTTGAAAGAATACTATTGGTCGCCGAGGCTCAAGAGCGACGTTGCTGTCTATGTTGGAAAATGCCTAACCTGTGCTAAGGTTAAGGCTGAATATCAGAAACCGTCCGGCCTACTACAACAACCAGAGATACCCATGTGGAAGTGGGAGCAAATCTCGATGGACTTCATAACGAAATTACCCAGAACCCCGAGAGGGCACGATATGATATGGGTAATAGTTGATCGGTTAACAAAGTCTGCGCACTTCCTGCCGATCCGAGAAAAAGACAGCACGGGAAAGCTTGCTGAGATATACTTAAGAGAAATTGTGGCACGTCATGGAGTGGCTATCTCAATTATTTCAGACAGAGATGGACGCTTTGTCTCAAGAATCTGGCAATCATTTCAGGAAGCCTTTGGATCTCAATTAGATCTAAGCACGGCCTTCCATCCTCAAACAGATGGCCAGAGCGAACGGACTATACAAACGTTAGAAGATATGCTTCGCGCATGTGTCATGGATCTAGGCGGCAGCTGGGATACTCATCTACCTTTAGTTGAGTTTTCCTACAATAACAGTTATCACACGAGCATAAAGGCCGCGCCGTTCGAAGCTCTGTATGGCCGCAAGTGCCGATCGCCCTTATGTTGGGCAGATGCTGGAGATAAACGTATGGTTGGTCCAGAACTTGTACAAGAGACAACCGACAAGATTGCGCAGATCCTAGAGCGCATTAAGGCGGATCGAGATCGACAAAAGAGCTACGCTGATCTGAAAAGAAAACTAGTAGAATTCGAGGTGGGAGACAAAGTGTTGTTAAAGGTCTCACCTTGGAAGGGCGTAGTAAGATTTGGAAAACGTGGAAAGCTGAATCCACGATACATCGGACCATTCAGAATATTGGAAAGAATTGGTATCGTGGCATACAAGCTGGAATTACCGGAAGAACTTAATGGAGTACATGATACGTTCCATGTATCCAATCTCAAGAAGAGTCCAACACAAGAAAACGTGATCATCCCGGTGGATGAAGTGCATATTGATGACGCCCTCCGATTTACAGAACAACCTGTAGAGGTTACAGACTGGAAAGTCAACAAGACCAGGAGGAGCACTATAAAACTTGTCAAAGTACGTTGGAACTCTAAGCACGGACCCGAGTACACATGGGAACGTGAAGACCAGTTCAAAGAAAAGTATCCCCATCTATTCAAGAAGACTCCTGCGAGGGTTAGCTCAGCCTGAATTTCGGGACGAAATTCTTTTAACGGGGGGAGACTGTGACAACTGGCACGAAACCGGTAATTTCCGTACACTTTAACTATTAGTTAATGACTGCAATCATGTGCTTAATTGTCAGCAATGTCTGAACACATACTAAACAAGTGAATTCATGCACGTTGTATACTACAAAATATTGATTTATGCATAAACGAGAGCGTTGCGTCAGAAATACTAGTAAACTCACCGGTAAGACACTTTGTGTCAACAGAACTGCAGAAAGCAGTCAGACATTAAAATTGGAGCCTAGGTGTAGGTCCAACGACAAGAATGCATTAAAACCCAAGAGTACATACAAGAGTTTACATATATACCTTACGGAAGCTAGAATACGCACTAAAAAGCACCCGAAACGCACTTTAAGTGCAGAATTTTATATAATTCAGCTCAAATCAGCTTTTAAACGTATAATTATCATGCAGAAATTACGTTTTATCATTCAGAATACTTCCCTAAGTGTCGGGAACTGAAAAGGGTACAAAAAGGTACTTAAAAGACACTAAAAAGTGTGATTTAGCACTTTAACGAATCGGTATCTAACCGAACAATCGGACTTTACCCGGAACATAAAAATATTGTCAATGACATTGTTTATACTTTTCTGAGCTAGTTAGGGTCCCCGAATACCCTAACACCCTTTATATTACTTTACACACTAATAACCTATTTAAGTCCCTAACTAAACTAACTAGATACTTAACTATACATTTGAAAATCAACCATATACCCCCCCCCCCTAAATCCGATCAGTTCCCCATGTGGTGACACACCACCCATTTCTTGATTATTATAATCAAACTTGTCTAATATCTAAAAGACACTTTACACAATGGGTTTAGTGAATATTGGGTTATATAATTACATGTAAGACCACCATTATCTCACTTCAAACTTGACACCAAAAATTACTCTCTCTCTCTTCCTCTCCTTAGTGTTCGGCCGAGAACACTAGTGCCACCACCATCATCATCAAGTCTTGATCTAGCAACATTACATACATACAAAGGTGCAAGAGATCATACAAGGAGGCTCGGTGCTTTCGAAAACTCAAGAACCTCTCTATATTTCTTTTATCCACCTTGTTTACGCCTTGATTCTTCCATAGCCACGAGCTAGTAGTAAGTGCTTCTAGACACCCTCTTGTTCCTGTTTAAATGGTTAATAGGTGATTTAACGGTTAAAACTCAAGAACACACAAGATCAAAACTAAAAGTCTTGAAAGAATGATGAACTAGATGGATAAAAAGAAACTAATGGTGTAAATCTTGTAAATCTTGCTTTGTTGTGAATATTTGATGTTGTTAGTTGCTAGTAGTGGAACGGATCGTCATCTAAACATGCTAGATCATGTTCAAGAACATGAACTAGTAGTATGTTAGTGCTAGAGATGTGAAAGGTGATGAACCCTTCCACTCATGAAACATGAACTTGAGTAAAAATAATTTTTCTTGTAAAATAAGACTCTAAACATGTAGATCTAAAGATCTACAAGTGGTTTTTCAGAAGAACCAAGCGGAAAATGCTAGTTTTGTTAAAACCCGGACCTTACATAAACTAAAAGCATTTTAGTGAATAAACAAGTGTGTAAACACTTGTGTCACAAGAAATATGTTTGGTAAATCATGACTAGAAGTTGTGAAACTTCAAGATCTTTAAAAATAAAGTTTTTTTTTTAAGAAACTAAACTTATTTTTAAAGATAACGAGACCCACTAAATATGTTAGTAACTTACTACATATTTTTACAAACTTTCAAGTTCATAAGTTGTGGTATACGCTTGTTTTGACAAGTTGATAAATAAAGATTGTGTTGTTGATATTGTTGATGATTTAAAAGAAAATAAACACATGTTTTGAAAACATGGGAAACCTCCATTTTTAGGGGAAACTCTGTCAAAATTTTTATAAATTTTGACACTTAGAAAAATATAAGTTTTTGAGAAACTTATTCCCTAAAAATGTATTTAAAAATATTACCAAGGTTTCCCTAATTTTTGGTGATAAGAAATGATGATTTCTTCAAGATTAAAAAGTATGTTAAGTATGTATATTTTTTAGAGAAAAATATATATTATTTGATCACCAACTTTGTGCGAAGTGTATATAGTATGTGTTATACGTGCTAGTGTATTAAGACTTAAAAATACACTAAATACTCATGAGAAGTATAAACACAAAATACACATACAACATACAAGATACATAATTCGGGTGCAAAGTGCAAAACACGAGATACTTATATTAATTTTTGAGAAAATAATATAAGTAAGATACTTATAAAATATTTTTAACACAACAATACAAATACAAAAGAGAGTGACTGTACTTGTGCGACGCAAGTCTAGTGACTAACGTTAAGAAAACGCGTATAGGTCACGACGTTAATTAAGCAAATCCGGTGAAGTTTACGACGCAAGGAACACAAAGTTGTGAGTTCATGCTTCCCCCTTTTCTTTAACTGTTTTCAGTTTTATAACTTCGGGGGTGAAATACATGTACAAATATTATTATGTTTACAAATGGTATGATAACAAGAAGCACACTTGGTGAGAACGAGTACCAAGTGTGACGAGGTATAAGAATACAAGAAGCGCACTTGGTGAGGACGAGTACCAAGTATGATGCGTTATGAGAAATGATACGAGAAATCGTGTCACGAATAGGGTACATAAGCACCATTAATCAACAATATACCTAGACCGCAGAACAAAAGGTTAGATCTAACGGGTGCCGGGCAGCCACACTCTCGGTGAGGGCGAGTATCGAGTAGTGCTTTTGTGTCTCAGAATATGCCAACTAGAAAATGCCTAAGGTTTGGTGACTTCCTATGTCGTGTCACATGTTAATGGCCTTGCAACCCATTAACAATCCTGATACTTACAGGAATACTTTATTTACATAAAATTCATATCATACTAAGACTTGATTAATACTTGAACTACATGGGGTACTCAAGAAAAACTTGAATTATACTTGAGTACGTGGGGTACTCAAGAAAACGGGAATTATACTTGAGTACGTGGGGTACTCAAGAAAAACTTGAATTATACATGAGTACGTGGTGTACACATGGATACTTGATTTATATATGAAAACTTGATTTATACATGACACAACTATGTTTTCATACAAAGTATACAAACGTGAAATACAAAAACTGCATGAATTCACACCAACATTATGTTGACGTTTTTTTTCCAAAACTCACATGTATTTCAGGTAACTAGGATGGATGTGCGCGTGGTCTTACTCATGCTCGTGGATGTCGCTATGTTTATCGTTAAATAAAGTTGTGACTTTTAAGACAATATGCTATATCGTGTTGTAAACACTTGACATATGTTTTCAGTAATGTAATGTTTGAAGTTATTTTTGAGCATGTAGTATGTTTACCTTTCGTATGCAATGAGAACCTTTCATGATCACACCTCGTGCTTCCGCCGCAGAAATGGATGTGACACGTGGGAGGTTGTTAGTAAACATGACAAATGGGCACCGGTACCATTGTTGGGTGAAGATAGTGGAGGTTCGGGCCAAAAATGAAAGTCGTCTGATTCGGATAACTACAATATGGGTACACCGGGAACTGAGTTCAATAGCGATATACTGGACATAAACGTAGACCCCTCACCAACAAGACAAAAAAAAAAGAGGCCCGCAGCATCACCAACCAATAGCAAAACGGCTTTGACCGAGAAGCTCGCGCAATACACTCTTATGAAAGAAGAAGAAAAAGCACAGGCATAGAGTTGTCGAATATAAAAAAGAAACGCGAGGAAGTCGCCATAGCGTTAGTGGCGGAACAACGCGAGGCGGTGAAACAACTTTTGTATGATCGGGATTTGGAGACATTTACTAAGCTACACGACCATTCTTCACCCGAGATGTTGCCGTTTATTCTAGCGCGGACACGGGATATCGCAAGAAAATATAACTGGCCATGCAACTTCTAAATTTTAGGTTTATTATTTTATGGTTTAATTTTCTAGTTTTAAGTATGTAATGTGTTTTTTTAATTAAAAGTACTTTTTATGTTTTATTTATTTATGCATAATTTATAATTCCTACAAATAAAAAATATATAACTCAAACACCCTGATAGTGTTTAAATCATTTCCAGTGATTGAGTGCAAAATAAGGAGTGGAATGGAGACTTGACATAGCATAATATTATTCGCTGGACAATGACTCAAACACCCTAAAGTGTTTGAATTATACCCTCCACCTTTATGTTGTTGTTTAATTCCAATTAATTTCTTTTTGTTAAAATCAAGAAATAATAAATTGAATCAGCATTCCAATTTTTATTTTTTTTTTGGAAAGCAAACTTCATTCACCAAAAAACCGGCAACATCTCTAAGCTAGAGATAAGCCGCAAGAGAACAATTACAACAAAACAAAATTAAACTTACACCATCGCTTCCAATCTATCGTATCCTTCTTAAAATTAACGTTACCTTAGACTTTCATTCAGGAACGAAATCATACATTAGACTTTCAGCATTCCAATTACATCAAGATTCTATTCCATTCCGTAAAATTAACGTACCTTAGACTTTCATTCAGGAACGAAATCATACATTAAGTACCTTTTTCACTCACCCTATAAACCCGTATCTTTTTCTCAATATGGCTTTATTCTAATTCAAATAGCACCTTAATGAATCCCATCAACATTTAATTTGGTAGCTTAGCTTCTAGTAAGGTTTATTTGGTTTGATACTTAACTACTTTTGATACTGAAACTCGAAAACTTTCTCAATGCCGTTACCGAAGATTAATCTCGAGTAAGAAGCATATACCATGCAATAACTAATATATCACTTAAAATTTATTTTCGAGAATTAGTAAATTAATCTTTATAAGAGTTCGATAATTAATAAATTTGTGTTGTTACAAATTAATAAATTTATTTTATTGAACCATGTCCCTACCAACTTTTGCATTACGACATTTGTGACTTTTGCATACTCCATAGCCATCATTCACTTCTTAGGCTGGAGGGTGTGGGATGTAGTCCCTAGAGGCTTTATCAAGACAAAGCGCCATACAGGATCCACTTCAGCCATGGGGCTTTATCACGCCCCCCTTTAACGTGTATGGTAATAGATGGAGCCCCCTATTAAACAAAATTAAAAAAAAAATTATTGGCTGAAATGATGTAGGCCCCACCTGATAAAGCCCTTCTCCCTCGTTACCATGATGGAGCCCCATCAATGGCGCCCCTGTTTAATTTGCATGGTGTGGATGGTGGCGCCGGGGGGGGGGGGGGGGGCGCTATAGGCAGTGAGGTGGCACGATGAAGCCCTCCACACCCTCCGGCCTTATTGCGAGTTTTGAAAGCCTTTGCTAGAAGGGAAAATTATTAAAATAGATAAACATAACAAATTGAACTAAAAACTTAACAAAAATTATGTTTATATTTAGTTCTTAGGCTATCTCCAACGCAAAAGAAAAACCTAGATCTGTTCATGCTCTTGATGATGTGGCTGGATGACCTGGATGAGAGAGAGAGATGGGAGAGAGGGTGAAGATCTGAAGCTAAGGGTGTGACTTGTTGCAGAGGAGGAAGGTGTTGTGAGAGGAGAGATGGGACCCACTATTCTTGTGTCCGTTGCAGAGAAGAGAGAGAATGGTTGGGCAGCTTAGGTGGCATTGGGCAGGAGATAAGGGCGGAGAGGAAGGATCCAATGCGTTGAGGATAGTCTTAGCAAAATAGACAAAAGCGTCGCTAAGACGGCTAGACTTTAGCCCGCGTTTTAAAAGCGGCATCTTTTATTGGCCTTTTAGAAAAAGTGTGGCCGAAGGATGAAATTTAGGCTGCGCTTTTTTACGTCTAAAATTGAACTAGTTTTTAAGAATCAAATTGTAGCTGACACTTTTTTAAGAGTAAATATTAGCCACCATCAAAGTTTAGCCCACACTATATACTTGTATTATTTTGATTGGTTTTTTGGATCTATTTGTAATTTTCAAAGTTTTAGTGGCGGCTAAAATTTAGCATACGCTGTACCATCTTAGCCGAAGTTCTTACCTGTCCTCTCTTAATGGATTATTTAGGGTATCCGGGGCACTCTCGGTGACCCCTTTCGGTGACCGAAGTCCCCGCTCGGGAACACCGGCGCCATCAAGGCGGTGAGGCAAATCGGGGAGGGGAATCGGGGGTTGTTCACCGATGAAGAATGAAGAGAGAGGGTGTCAGGTCCATGTATCCCACCAATCAAATTTTTTTTTTTTTTTTTTTTTTTTGAATAAAAAAACAATTCCCCTAAGAGGGGAGTGCCGTCATCAAATTGGGGTGTGAGGGGGGTTTAAGAGGGGAGTTGACGTGGCATAACCTGATTGGGTGTGCGTAAGAGAGGGGACTCCCCTAAGAGGGGAGTGCCCCTCTCACCCTTAGATATGTTTAATTTTAGAAAGGCAAAATTTGATAACTGTTTTTTTTTTTTTTAAATTTTTGAGTCAAATTGTCTATTTTGGAACTTTTCCTTTGTTAAAAACTTATTCCATAATATTAAAGCTATCAATGTGAAAAAGAATATCAAGAGGCGGAGAAGGCTTTGGGATTTTTTTTTTTTTTTGAAAGGTGATATGTATTAAAAAAAGACATTCAAGAAAGAAGCTCAAATGCAGTACAGATACAAGAAGAAACACAACATTACAAAGCAAGTTTATAAGGCTGGACGGTATGGGGACCGTCCAGCTCCGTCCTCATCTCGTCGCCGTCCCCCTCTCCATGCCCCCCCCCGGTCTTGATCCAGTCATCGTCCTCTCCGTCGGAAATTTCGACGTCCAGGACGGAGCAAAACATGTGGGCCCCCCTCTTTCTTCTCGGCGCCGCTCCGTCACCCCATCCCGCCACCCCCGTCTTCTTTCTTCCCTCCGTCACCATACCGTTCAGCCTAACTTAAAAGCACACCATTCTTTCCAGTCTAGCTCTGACAGCCCCCCACTTGTGGTGACCCAAAGATATGACAATGCTTTGACCGCCCTTGAAACCTGGGTTGATTTGTTATTAAAAATAAGGTCATTTCGTACCCTCCATAGGATCCAGCAGGTAGTTGCAAGAATCGCATGAACCGCTTTCTTTTTTATATTAGACATACAAAAGTTGTTTATAAACTCCAATAGTTCCACAACACTTATACGATACCTCGGCCATTGAACTTTCACCCATAGAGATAATGCTACCCAGACAAGACTAGCATAATCACATGAGATCAGAAGATGGTCGGCTGATTCCATAGCAGCATAACACAAGACACAAGCCGTAGAGGGAATATGAATGTTCCTTATTGCTAGCGCATCTCTAGTGGGAATCCGGTTCAACACAATCAACCAAAGGAAGAAATTAATCTTCTTGGGTACCCAGTTTAACCATTGCAGAGCAGACCCGGCTCTTGGGCTGGCCAAGCTGGGCAGGTGCCCAAGGCCCAAAAGTGTTAGGGGCCCAATATATATTTATAGGTTTATTATGTTAAGTACATATCAGGCAAGGCCCAATGCTAAAAAAAAAGGCCCAAACTCCAAAAACATAATTTATCCCTAGTCCTGACGTCTTGTGCGCTCAAAAAAAAACCAAAATTCCAACTTATCGATCGTAGTTACTGTACGCAGAATCTTCAAGAATTCATAATTTATCCCTTTCAGTTTTTTATCATCATCATCAACCGATCATCTAAAGTAATTAAAGAATCTTCAAGAATTCATATTTTAAGGTATTTAATTTTCAATTGTAAAATCTATTACTAGAATGTAATTTTTTTTTATTTTTAGATTTATATAATTATGTAAAACCTTGAATCTTTGTTGTTTAGATTTAGTGATTTAAAATTAGATGAAATTATGAATCTTTATTGAATGATTGAATCTTTGAGACTTTGATGTATAATTGTTTAGGTTTAGAGTTAGATGAAACTTACTAGTTTTGAACTTTGATTTTATTTTTTTTTTGTCTAGAAATTATGTCACCCATTCCTAAATACAAATACTTATCCGGTAGTCAAAAACGAAAAAAGAAGAAGCTAGAGGAAGAAAAAGCAAAGGCTGACAAAGGGCGTATACTCAAGTTTTTCTCAAAACTACCTCAAAGTTCTAGTTCTAATGTTGACGAAGATAATATAAATTTTAATATGGATGAAGATAATGCGGGTGTTAATGTGAATGAAGCTAATTTAGGTGAAGATGATGTTAATGTTAACGTGGATGAAGCTAATGCGGGTGAAGATGATGTTAATGTTAATATTAATGTAGATGAAGCTAATGTGGGTGAAGATGATTCTAAAGTTAATCCTAATATTGATATTTTTGACCCTAGGAATTGGGATAGGCTTAATCCTAACTTGATTAATGAATTGGTTATGAAAGGTCCAAAAAGAGATTTGACTATTGATAAGGGTCCGGTGGATAATTTTGGAAGACGATTTTCTAAATTCATGTATAATAGAATTCTATCAAACAGGGAGACGTGTGATAGAGAATGGCTAGTGTATTCGAAAGAGCTTGACAAAGTCTTTTGTTTTTGCTGTAAACTTTTTAGACAAGGGTATAAGAAAGGCGGGTTGGATAATGAAGGATATTCGGATTGGAAGCATGCTTCTCAGGGTCTTAAAGACCATGAAGTTAGCTTTGAACATCTCAAGCATATGCATCAATGGTTTGAAATGCGTCAAAGGTTGGATAGCAATGAAACAATTGACAAAGAAGCATATGAGCATTTCAAAAAAGAAAAAGATTATTGGAAAGAAGTGATTTTTAAGATTATTGCTCTTGTGAAATTTCTTGCTAAACATGTGCTTTTAAATGATATCATGCGGCTCGGTCATTGTCCTAATGCTATAAATGCATATCATGTGCTTTTGACACTTCCGGTAACGGTGGCATCGGCAGAGAGAAGCTTTTCTAAATTAAAGTTGTTGAAGTCTTATTTGCGATCGTCAATGTCCCAAGAAAGACTTAATGGATTGGCGATGATATCTCTTGAAAACGAAATATTAGAAAGCATGGAATATAAAGACTTGATCGAGAGCTTTGCTTCCAAAAATGCTAGAAGAGCCTCACGATTTGCTTAAGTAAGTTAGTTTGATCATTTAGCTACACTAGTATTGTTTTGTTTATCTTATAACAATTAGTCAATTATCATTGTATCGTGGTTTTTGAATATACAAAATGATAAGTTTATATTATAGAAAGGGGGCCCAACTTTTTTGTCTCGCACGAGGCCCAAAAGTTTTTTATTATTCTCGGAGACGGCTCTGTTGCAGAGCCTTTGTTTCCGGGACAGAGGGATGTTATCGAATTCTTTTCGTAGATTGCAGACCTTGTAAGCCTCGATTGAGTCGCCTGACATCCACAACCATACATCCTCCTCTGAACTGATGTTTACTTGTTCCACCAAATTCACACATTCAGCCCAATCGTTCAAGTACTGCCTTGCTTGAGTTTGTTGTCACTTCCCCAGCACCATGACGCCTTACCTTGAATGATATTGTATCTATGTTTGACTAAACAGTATTTATTAGTTTCCTTAGCAAACAGGTTACGGAATCTGTCTTCTAAAGGCACGCTACCAACCCACTTGTTGATCCAAAAAAGTGTTTTATTTCCGCTTCCTAGCTTTAGCTCCAGCCTGTTACGTAGTTCTTCCACTTGATTATCCGAAGTCCTCCCCATGTTGACTATATTTTTCCAGACCCCACAAATGGAACTTTTAAGAGGGATAGGAGGGTGTCCTCTAACTCCATCATGCAAGGACGATTTGACTTTTACCCAAAGATGGGAAGTTTAATTTTTGAATGGTCATGCTAATCACACACGGAGAAAATTATTTTCACATCCCAAAGCGCCACGCTATGGCCAGAGCGCGGCGCTTTGCTTGACAAAAGTTGATTTGACTGACATAAAGTGATACGATGTTGCAGAGACATAAAGGTGATACGAGGTTGCAGTGTCCCGTGAACCCTAAGCGCCGCGCTATGGCCAAAGCGCGGCGCTTCGACCCCAAATTTTCATTATTTAAACTTGCATAGACAGAACATTTAGCATTCGAGGGTATTCGAGTGTTTTGTTGTTTGTTGATTTCTTTGTTGTATTAGTTACGTGTGTTGAAAAAACGATGTCGTGGTTAAGCAACTATCTTTTCGGTCAATATTCTGACGAGTCAGTTGTTCCTGATTCTTACGAGGGGACCGCTATTTCTGACTCGTATGAGAAACCGGTCTCGTCCAACTTGAGGGAGGCAGAGATTGTATCTGGCATTCGTTATCGTGATAACACGGTGACGCTGGATTTGAATACCCCTGTGGAGGACCCTTGCGCATAACAAGGTTATTCGAATTTCGGTTACGGTGGCGAGTACAGCTTTGTACAGCAGGAGTGTTATCCAAACGACAGTTACGGTTGTCAACAGAGCTTACAAGGTTATTCGAATTTCGGTTATGGTGGCGAGCACAGCTTTGTACAGCCGGAGTGTTATCCAAACACAGTTACGGTTGTTAACCGAGCTTTGAACATCAAGTATATTCGGACCTCGGTGACGATGGTGAGCCGGGGGATGTGTCTGTTGACGTGGAAGGCTGTTACCTGGTTACATTTTCGTTTGATACAACGCAGACCTTTTCGTCACGTAAAGAGTTGGTGCATTGGGTACAAGACACGGCAAAAGACAACGGTTACCTCATTGTGATTAAGAGGTCGAATAAAAGAGGAGATAATTACGAGATTTGGTTTCAATGTACTTTTGGTGGGGAGCATAAGAGTATAGCTACACAGAGGAAAACGGGTAGCAAGAAAATAGGCTGCCCGTTCGAGATGATCGGGTTTTCGGAATCATCCGGAAGTGTTTGGAGGATCGAGGTGACGAAGGCGAAGCATAACCACACTCCTATTGAAAACTTAGAGGGTCACGCGTATGCGAGAAGGCTTTCTTCGGAGGATAAAAACTGGTTAAGGAGCTGGCAGAGCAAGATATTCCCAACCAAAGTATCTGGCGAACGCTGACAAAAAACAATCCGGCTAGAAAGCTTATTCCGAAAGATATACACAACCCTGTTCAGAAGATCAACGCCGAAAAAAATGTCGGTAAGTCTCCGATGCAAAAACTTGAAAACATTCTTCTCGAAAAAGATTACACTTATTACATGCGCACGAATGAGATATCGAACGAAGTTGAAGATGTCTTCTTTGTTCACAAAAAATCATTCACTATGTGGTGTGCCTTCCCGCATGTGCTAATGATTGACGCCACCTACAAAACGAACATGTACAACCTGCCATTTGTTCAGGTCATAGGCATGGAGTCGACAAACAAATCGTTTACGGCTGCTTGTGCGGTAATTTCCGCTGAGAAGTCAGAGAACTACCTATGGGTGTTGCAAAGGATCAAGTCTATGCTGGTAGGATGTATGGAACCGCGCGTGATTTTAACAGACAGGGATTTTGCGCTAATGAACGCGTGTGAACAAGTTTTTCCAAAAGCGCATAAGTATCTTTGTCGGTTCCATATTCAACAAAATATTAATAAGAACAGCAAGAAGAAATTCTCTGACAAGGAGTGGAAAGAATTCCTACGTAGATTTTGGTTATTGTGCGAGTCTACGACCGAGGAAATATACAGGTATAACTTGGAAAACCTTGAAGCACAGCTGAAAGAAGATGACCCTGAACGTGGGTATTGCTTACATAATTATGTTCAAATTTTATATAATAACAAAAACTGACTATTTACGTTTTTTAATTTTAGAGGTTTTTGATTATTTGAAGAAATCCTGGTTGGATCCGTACCGTGAAAAGTTTGTATCTTGCTGGATTAACAAAACTATCAACTTTCACCAAACTACGACCAACAGGGTTGAGGGAATGCATGCAACACTAAAAAGTCACTTTCCAAGTCATCGCAACACACTGGTAAACTTGTACTGTATGTTGATCATGTTGTTGATAGACAATACGCCGAGATTAGTAGTAGCTTTGAAACAAGCCTCCGAAAAGTGATGACGCACCACAAGAATCAGCCCATGCTTGCATATATTCTCAGAAAGGTTTCAATATATGCGATTGAGCTTTTGAGTAGGGAACTAAAACGTAAGGAAGACGGGTTGAGAGCCTACGGTGCAAGTTGTGGTTGCCAACTTTTTACCAGCTGTGGTTTGCCATGTGCCTGTCGTTTGGAAAAGTTGGAAAATAACGGTAATTAATATCTTTGACCTTTCTCGTTATGATTTTGCCACCTAATTTGTTTTCATCCACAGGTCAGCAACTCCGGATCACACACATAGACGTGTTCTGGAAGAAGCTTGACTTCAAGCCTGCAAAGAAAAACATAGAGGATATCGATGTAGACGCGGAATTTGAAAAATTGAAACAACAGATCGATCCAACACCCCCTCAAGTGAAAAGGAGCTTCTTTGAAAAGTTTCAGCAAATCCTCAATCCAGGGAACAATAACAAAAAACCTCCTGCTGTTCTGAAGAAAACTCGTGGTCGCCCAACATTGAAAACACAGGAAGAAAGAAAGGTTGAAGCCGCTAGAAAAAGCTCGTACATTCCGTCGGAAGAAACTTGGGTCGAGGCCTCAGGCGATCTTCCCCGTCACAGCTCGTACATATCACCCGAAGATTCTAGAAGACAAAAGAATCCCAAACCGATCAACCTACACCCTGATTTCCCGATGATCAAGCTCGGTCCTAAGACAGATATAGCGATCCGTAACTACGCATCTCAGATTCCCAAAGTGATCCATCCATACATCGTTAGAATAAAGGACGTGAAACCAGATGGTCATTGTGGGTTTCGATCGGTGGTTGTTGGGTTAGGAGTGAAACAAAATTCATATTTGATGATCCGGAAACAACTTATAAAGGAGTTACGTACGAACGAATCGCTTTGGAGGCAGGTTTTCAATCCGGAAAACATAGGACATTATGATGCGCTGGTTAGACGGATCGATTTCAAGGGGGTGGGACGAGCAGATATCGAAAATTACATGACGATGCCTGAGACGGGGTTTCTTATTGCCCAACGATACGGTGTGATTGTTCACACCTTCGACATGCGTGGGAGCGATACAATTTTCCCTCTGCTGGGCGGGCCAAACGAAGCTGAGGAACCTCACCTGGTGGTTGCGGTTGTGTTCGTCGACGATGGGCATTTCATACATGTAGAGCTTGGAGGTTGTTATCCAATGCCTCCCCCAAACCTACTCTGGACAGCGAACAGAACAGAGCGCGCAGCAGCCTGGCATACATTATACAGGGATCAGATCAACGCGTACGAAATGCTTACGTATCGTGCCCCTGACCTTAATGTAACCCCATATGTTCACGATGTATGTTAAATGTGTTTAATAATAATCACGTTAATGTAACCCCATATGTTCAAGATGTATGTTAAATCTGTTTAATAATAATCACGTTAAAAACCGAATGTCACCGACACGACCCAATCAGATTCAATACGCACTTGTACGACCCAAAATAACAATATACATCATAATACTACAATTAATGAAAAAATATGTCATGTTCATGTACGGTAGGTGGCTGATACACATAACACTTCTCACAGGAGTACTTGTGCTTTCAAACCAAAATGATACGATATAACGGAATAAGACATCACACGTAACCGATTTGATCCGGAACTTGCAGTATAGTCCATATATATTAAAAAATGATGTATAATGGAAAAACGTAAAATTTAGACTATTATCGACGCGTTTGTGAATTAAAAACAATTTTAAAAAATTTAAAAAAGGCCCAAAGCGCCCCGCTTAGGTCATAACGCAGCGCTTTGGCACCGAAGCGCCCCGCTTAGGCCATAGCGCAGCGCTTTGGCCCCTCGTTAAACCTGAAGCAGGGCAGCCTTCTCCCCCATTTCATCATCAAACAAAACACACACACATACGGTGCGATTACACACACTAGGGCGAAGATCTTCTTTTTCCAGATTTCAAACGCTATTAGGTACGATCGAACTTCATTTATTGTTTTGGTTCAAGTTATATGTATGATTATGATTGGATTTGGGTGGATTTGATCGAGTTGCTGTTGCTGTTCTTCATAACGAAGAACCAAAGCGTCGCGCCGAGGCCATAGCGGGGCGCTTTAGTTCATGTTTATTTTTTTTATATTATTTGTTTATTATATTATATGTTTATTATTATTATTTGTTTATTTAATATTATTTGTTTATTATTATTATTTGTTTATTTAATATTATTTGTTTATTATTATTATTATTTGTTTATTTGTTTATTATATTATATGTTTATTATTATTATTTGTTTATTTGTTTATTATATTATATGTTTATTATTATTATTTGTTTATTATATTATATTATATGTTTATTATTATTATTTGTTTATTTAATATTATTTGTTTATTATTATTATTTGTTTATTTAATATTATATGTTTATTATTATTATTTGTTTATTTAATATTATTTGTTTATTATTATTATTTGTTTATTTAATATTATTTGTTTATTATTATTATTTGTTTATTTAATATTATATGTTTATTATTATTATTTGTTTATTTAATATTATTTGTTTATTATTATTATTTGTTTATTTAATATTATTTTTTTATTATTATTTGTTTATTTAATGTTATTTGTTTATTTAATATTATTTGTTTATTATTATTATTTGTTTATTTAATATTATTTGTTTATTTAATATTATTTGTTTATTATTATTATTTGTTTATTTAATATTATTTGTTTATTATTATTATTTGTTTATTTAATATTATTTGTTTATTATTATTATTTATTTATTTAATATTATTTGTTTATTTAATATTATTTGTTTATTATTTTATATTTAATATTATTTGTTTATTATTTAAATTGTTTAAATAATATTATTTATTTATTATCTTTTCAACGTGCAGGGATGGATTCCTCCGATGACGAGATTGAGCATATGGAGGCCTAGGGAAAGGTGGGAGCGGAGGGAGAGCCGGCATGTCCGTACCTGCAGTTTCCGCAGGGGTCACAGGCGAGGGGGAGATGCGCTAGGTTGCGCACCATAGAGATTGGGGGGCATGTAGGGATAGACTGGGACCTGCTGGAGACCGTGGGAGAGGCCGCGCGGGCGCGTGATATAGTTGGACTAGATACTCCTTGGTCGCGCCTATTTCAGATAGCGATGGAGGACTCGTACCCTGAGCTTACGGTCGAGTTTCTTTCCACGTTTACATACGCGCCGCATCCAGCGGATTACGTGGAGGACCCGGATTTTCCAGTCCACGAGGTTACATTCCGTCTCGCCGGTCAGCAGTTTCAGATGAGTGTGCGGCAGTTTGCTGTCCATACAGGTTTGTACACAGAGCCCGAGCTTGATACTGATTTATATACGCAGGCGGTTACGGCGATGGACAGGCAGACGCTTATCAGTTTCTGGAGGGCCATTTCCAGGGTTCCCTTTGGGAAATTCTGGCAAAAGGCCACCACCATTAGAGACCCCTTGAATCGATACCTGCACCATGTTATCGAGTCATCTATCGTGCCGCGGGGTACCAGCAGGGAGAAGGTTAACCTCAGTGACCTTTTCTTTCTATACTGCCTACTTCGCCGCCAGCCCTGCGATCTAGCAGCCTGCCTGGCAGATTACTTTGCCACAGCATACCACCGGCAGC
Source organism: Helianthus tuberosus (assembly GCA_030545235.1). Taxonomy (NCBI): domain Eukaryota; kingdom Viridiplantae; phylum Streptophyta; class Magnoliopsida; order Asterales; family Asteraceae; genus Helianthus; species Helianthus tuberosus. Next base: position 121,868,532 of record CM060427.1, read on the forward strand.
TCCGCGGGTACCTGCAAACTGGCTCATACATCACCGCCATTGCACGCTTGCTAGGGATCGTGCCCGAGAGTGATCCGGAGCTGTCCGACCCGATCCCGATGACTACGTTGGGCCGCGCGTCAGTATCTGCCATGCAGATCACCCGTACCTTTGATGTTGGTCTGAGGTTTAAGGGCCGTGACGGGCTGATTTGGCATCCGGAGGTGGTGCCGGAGGTCATCCCGGTTGTTATTGAGTTGAGGCCTGGAGTGTTAGCCACTCCTGATGTTCAGGAGGCCGCTCGGCAGGCTCAGCTACAGGCTCTGGGCCTCGATCAGTACCCGGGCCAGCCTCAGGCTCAGGCTCAACCTGTATTCGAGGATCCGGCTCAGGAGAAGCATGTCGAGGAGATCCCGGTACCACCAGTTCAGCCAGCTCCTGAGCCGCCACAGTACCCGCAGCACGTTTACGCTGACCTACCTCCGGTAGCGCGTGAGGTGGCTCGGGACTTCAACCGGCGCCTCAGACGCCAGGGCGCACGCATTGACTGGATCGTCGAGACGCTCGTTGCTCTACGAGAGCTCGCTGGGTTGTCTCCACTTCCCCTCCCACCGTCCCCACCGCACGAGGATTAGTACCTTAGTTTGTTTGTATAGTGTTTTGTTATGTATTATGTACTCAGTTGTACCTTTTTGTTTTGTATGTACAAACTGATATATATAAATATATATATTGCAGTTAATCTTCTATTTACATCACGTTGGTTTTGGATTGTTTACGTTTAATTCTTATGGCTTTCTGTACATTTTATTTAACGTGTTCGTTTAATTTAACAAAATAAACTAGGTTAACAGTTTATAAAGACGCACTTATATTATATACGTTCTATAAAAATAATGACGTAAAAAAACGTAATTATAAAACAACTATGAATTATATGTAACTAATATTTTATAATAATAATAAAACTCAAATACAATTTTTTCCTCCAAAAAACACTACCAAACTAACCCACATCCCACCTATTTCAAAAAAAAAAAAAAAAACAACACAAACTCCTGCCCACGCTCTTTGTCTTTTTGCACACTCAAAAGCGCCCCGCTATGGCCAAAGCGGGGCGCTTTGAGTGTGCAAAAAGACAAAGAGCGTGTGCGAATAGACCAAGCCTTTTTGAATCTAACGATCCATTTTACCATTAATGCCTTGTTTATCGAGGCAAGACTTCCAATCCCAGTCCGCCTTGGTCTTTTGGAGCAATAACCTTATACGACGGTACCCAAGAAATTTTGTTTTTATCCACGCAACCTCCCCAAAGAAATTTCCGCCTTATTTTCTCCAATTGTTTAATGACATGAGAAGGTTTTGGGATGTCAGGGCTATTCGGGAGCACCGTTCCCCCTAATCTTGGCCCTTATTTTTTAGTGTATTTTGGTGGATTTCCCTAGTCCCTTTCCGAATTTTACATAATTATTTAAACCAATTCAAACCATATTTTTGAACACACAATTTTCTATCTCTCTCACTCGATATTTTTTAGACACAAAACATAAAATGTCTACTTCTCGCAATGTGAAGAAAACCGGTTCGAGTCGACAAAACAATGTTAATAACAACCCCAACAACAACCATACATTTCACAATGCCAACAAAAACCAAAGTTTCCACATTTTCCCGAAACCCAATTCCCGCAAGCTAAATGAATTCCGACTATCTAAAGAAACACCAGATTATTGTAAACCATGCAATCAAGAAATCGAGCCACCCACACAAGATGAACAAGATTTGGAGGATGAGATAAGACTTCTGCAACAAGAGAACGGACCGTCAAAGATTAAGGGCATGTTTGGCTAAGCTTTTCAAACTAACTTATTGGCTTATTGACTTATCAAAAAGCCAATAAGCTCCTTATAGTGTTTGGCAAATGGAAAAGTGCTTTTAAAAATGACTTTTTGATATGAATGAAAATGAGATTTTGAAAAGTCAGGAGATTGTGACTTCTTGTTTAGCTTATAGCTTTTCAACCAACAAATGACCAGTATACCCCTTATTTTTTAACACCCCTTATATTGACCTATGAAAGAATGTCCGTTTTAGTCATTTTACATCAATAAGTCTTTTTCCCACCCCATAAGCTAATCCAAACACTTTTTTTAAAAACTCCTTTTCAAAAAGTCCTTTTCCCAAAAGTCCTTTTCCCAAAAGTCCTTTTCCCAAAAGTCCTTTTTAACTCTAATAAGCTTAGCCAAACATGTCCTAAGCCCAAAATATGGACGGATAGGAAAGAAGAGGCGTTGGCTAAATCTTATACACATTGTTCCAAAGATACGGCTGTTTGGTGATCCTTACTTCTGTGTCAGTTAGTCATCCTCAGAAGTGCCTCAGGATCAGGATCATGGATCATCCTAAGGATCCTTATACTAATGATTGTCTGCTTTGAATTCGTAACTGTTTTGCAGGAATATCAAGTGGGACTTGGTCTTGGCGATATATCTGGAGAATATTCGAAGTCTATTCCGCACGTGCTTGGTCAGAAATGGACGTTGTGGAGTCGTGGAGGACTTGCACCATTTGCGGATAGTTTGTTATTTAGATTTTTATTAGATTTAAAAGGGGTAGCGAGATAATTAGACAACACTTTTTGCTATTTTTGGCTACACACACTCTTAAAACCGCTCACAACAGCTCTCGTTCATTCACTTAGCAATTTCGTACACTTTTTACACATTACACTATAGTGATCCTTGTATTTAGCTCGCTATCATCCGAAGTTGTAACACATTACTTGTTTAATTTGAGTTGGTGATCGGTAGTTTCCATCACCCGGGGTTTTTTGTGCCGGAGATCAACTCTTGATCAAGGGCTTTTTCCCCGTATAAACCTTGTGTCACTTGTTATTTATTTTTCATAGTGGTCCTTATTGCTATAAACCAATTCAAGCATCATACCCCGTAACAGAGAGTTTGGTTACATTATCCTCGTCTGATTTTTTGACCAAAACAGTTTGGCACCCACCGTGGGGCAATTGGTGCTTCATTTCTAAGAAAGTCTCATCTTTGTGATCATTCTGGTTCATTGCATACGAGCAGATGGCTTCATCATCAAAGAATACCTCCAGTGCGATGTCTGCAGTCAATTCATCCCAGGGCATTCCACCTTTGCCTCCACCACCTTCTGGACCTCAGAAAAATGCCGAGAAGAAACCAACTCCCATTTTCTCAAAACCTCCAACTTCTTCTGCTTCTTATACTCCTACTACTAGTGACTTGTTTACTCTGATTTTGCAGATGAAGGAGCATATCCAGCAGCAGGACAAGACCAATGAAAGGATCCTTAGAGAAATTGGAGACATCAAGAAACAGAAGAGATCGGCAGAAGATCATTCCCCACTAATGCCCAGATCTTTGAATTTTGATACTCCGGTTATAACTTCTCAGCCTTCAGTGGTTCCAGACGTTCAATACGTGGGAGGACCAAAAGGAGTGCACTACGGGTCATCAGCAATGACTCAGGCTTCAGGGTTACACTTTCCACCATCAGGATCCCATCCTCAGCATATAGGATCCTTTGCAAGCTCAGGAGGATACTCGGGAGCGCAGCAGATTCAAGGATACTGGCCGTTTCAAGGATCCTCCCAGGTTCAAGGATCCTCCCAGGTTCAAGGATCCTCCTATGTTCAAGGATCCTCTCAAGTTCAAGGATCCTCCTATGTTCCAGGATCTTCCCAGGTCCAAGGATACTCGCAGTTTCAAGGATCCTTCCAGATTCAGGGATCCTTAAGGAGTTTGCAGTCAGGAAGTTCCGACGTCCATCAGGGAGATTTCATTCCAATGCAAACCATTGCTTCTACTGGTCCATCGGTCATCCCAGAGCCTCAACAATATGGATTAACATCCACTCTTCCTCACTTGAATCCAATGGGAGGTAACACTTTTAATAATTCTTATACTACTAACCATGGCCTTATGCAGGATACAGGTATCAATCATGCCATGGCCAGAGAATTGCAAAAGTTAAAGGACATGATATCAAGTGTCCCAGGAGTGGTCAAGCCTATCCCAGAGATTGCAGATGGGAGCCACAAGATATCTCATTTTGCACCACCAATCTGTGATGCTGAGATACCCAAGAGGTTCCATGTGCCTACCATGAAGTTGTATGATTGTTCAACGGATCCTGAGGAACACATAGCTCAGTACAGGGAAAGGATGGAGATCAATCCCATCCCAGAAAAGCTAAAGGAAGCATGTCTGTGCAAGGGATTTGGATCCACTCTTACTGGATCGGCTCTTAAATGGCTACTACGTCTTCCCCCTTACTCTATTACCTCATTTGCTAATCTAGTTAATCTATTTAATAACCAGTTTTCTTGTAGTAGAAAATTTGAGCGTTTAACTAGTGATCTGTATAGGATAACCCAGGGTCATAATGAATCATTAAGGGATTATATCACTAAATTTAGTAAAGAATCCTTAGATATTCCTAACCTGGATATAGCTACGGCTGTTGAAGCCTTTAAAATGGGATTGCTTAGGGATTCGTTATTCTATGATGATCTTGTTATGACACCATGCAGGAATCTAGATGAGGTAAGGACCCGGGCCCTTAGGTTCATCCGGCTAGAGGATGACAAAAGGATCCAGGAGAGGTTAGCAGGATCCTCAAAGCAAGAGAAGCAAGGATCCTCATTCAAGAACAACAAGTTCAGATCCTATAATAAATCTAATAACCAGAATGTGCATGTTGTTAAACAAGAAGAGGATGATGAGGATTATCCTCCAATCTCTGAATATTGTTTTTTTGTTGATAACAATGAACTAATCCTCGCGATGCAGAATTTAGGTGATAAAGCTAGATGGCCCATAAAAAATGATAGACCAGCTGCAACTAAAGATAAGTCAAAGTGGTGTGCATACCATGAAGATTTTGGGCATCTCACAGAAGAATGCATCGCATTGAGAAAAGAAATTGGATACTTGTTGAGCAAGGGGCACTTGAAAGAATTATTGGGGAGAAAGAAGTCAAGGACTCAGGATCCTGAAAGGATCCCAGAGAAAGCTCCAGCCCCTCCAGCAGATGCACAAATTATAAACTTTATTTCTGGAGGATCAGACATTTGTGGAACATCCTTCTCTGCAGCCAAAAGACATGCAAAGGAATCCAAGATGGATAATGGAGATAGACCCATTCGAACATCCAGTGTCTCCGAAGGAAAAGTTATAACTTTCGATGAGGATGATCGTGTTGACATCCAGGATCCTCATCATGATGGTTTGGTTATCACTCTTTTTATTTCTAACCATTTTGTTCGCAGGATCCTTATAGATGGAGGAAGCTCTGTGAACATTATCCAGCTTGATGTTCTCAAGAAGATGAACATCCCTGAATCCGACATCATACCAAGATCCTCTGTGCTCGTGGGATTCAGTGGCGAGACTAAGAATACTCTGGGGGACATTAAACTCCCAATCTATATCGAAGGCCTACATTCTTACCAAAAGTTTTGTGTTATTGACTGTTTATCTTGTTGTAATGTGATCCTTGGCACGCCTTGGATACACGATATGAAGGCAGTCCCGTCCACTTATCATCAATGTGTGAAGCTTCCTAGTCCTTGGGGAATAGTGAAGATTGATAGTGATCAGCAAGAGGCTAAGAACTGTTACACCTCATCAATGAAACCAGCATCAAAGTCAAGGGAGCAATAGCAATTAAAGCATCCTCCAAGGGATGTCTTGGAGGCAAGTAAACAGGATGTAGTGGAAATCCTTATGGATCCTGATGATCCTGAATCTAAAGTTTATATAGGATCAGGGATCCTTGGCGAAATAAAGGAAGACCTCATATCCTTCCTCAAAAGGAGAAAGACTACCTTTGCATGGAAACACGAAGACATGACAGGTATACCTAAAGATATAATCACTCACAAACTTGGCATTGATAGGTCCTTCAAACCAATCCATCAAAGGAGAAGGAAATTTGCACCAGAAAGAAATGCCATTATCCAGGAGGAGGTAGAGAAACTACTCCGAGCAGGTATGATTAGAGAGGTCAAGTATCCAAGATGGTTGGCCAATGTGGTTGTTGTTCAAAAGAAAAACAGAAAGTGGAGGGTATGTGTCGATTTCACCGATTTAAATAAGGCATGTCCCAAGGATCCTTTCCCATTACCCCACATTGACTCCATGGTGGATGCAACTGCGGGTCATGAACTGTTAACTTTTATGGATGCTTCATCTGGATTTCAACAAATTCAAATGGAACCATCCGATCAAGAGGATACAGCCATCATGACTCCAACTGGTATATACTGCTATATTGCTATGCCGTTCGGACTAAGAAATGTAGGTGCAACTTATCAAAGGCTAGTGAATATGATGTTCAAGGATCAGATTGGACAAACTATGGAGGTTTACATAGATGATATGGTGGTAAAATCAATAAAGGCTGAGGATCACCTAAGAGACTTGGAGGAAGCATTCAATATCCTTGACAAATATAATATGAAGCTTAATCCTTCAAAATGTCACTTTGGTGTTAAAGCAGGTAAATTCTTAGGATATATGGTGACAAAGAGAGGCATTGAAGCCAGTCCAGAACAAATAAAAGCTATAGTGAACATCAAGTCACCTGCCAATGCTAAGGATGTTCAGAGGTTAACAGGCAGAATTGCAGCTTTAAACAGATTCATATCCAAATCCTCAGAAAAGTGCAAAGAATTCTATGACATCCTAAGGAAGAACAAGAAATTCGAGTGGACTGAGAAGCATGAAAGTGCCTTAAGAGCTCTTAAGGATTACCTATCCTCGGCCCCGGCTTTGATGAAACCAGAAAAAGCAGATGTGTTATCCTTATATCTTGCGGTATCCTCAAAAGCAGTAAGTGTCGTCCTTGTTAAGGATCACGAAGGTACACAACATCATGTCTATTATTTAAGTAAGAGTTTACTTGATGTTGAAGCCAGGTATTCACACTTAGAAAAACTTATCCTTGCATTAATTATGGCATCTACTAAATTAAGACATTATTTTGAAACTCATGCTATTATTGTTAAAACTAATTTTCCAATCAAGAATGTCCTCAGGAAACCCGAAATGTCAGGGAGGATGGCTAAGTGGGCAGTGAAGCTAAGTGCATATGATATAAGATATGAGCCTAGGACAGCCATTAAATCCCAAGCATTAGCTGACTTTGTGGCAGATTTCAGTAGTGATTTGCAAAAGGAAGCTGAATTAGAAGTCCAGCAGCTAGAAGAGACTAAGGATCCTTGGATACTCTACACTGATGGATCCTCAAACGTCAAAGGAACAGGGCTTGGAATACTACTAAAATCGCCACAGGGGGACATAATACCCCACTCTATAGCTTGTGAGTTCCAAACCACTAACAATGAGGCTGAGTACGAAGCCTTGATAGCTGGCTTGCAAATTGCTAAGCATATGAGGATCAGGTATCTTGAGGTACATGTAGACTCTTTGTTAATCACTAATCACTTTAATGGATCCTATGCTGTTAAAGGTGAAAAGCTCATCAAATATTTGGAGTTAGTCAAAGAATTGGCACTCTCTTTTGTATCCTTTAGTTTGACACAGGTACCAAGGGAAGAGAATGCAGAGGCAGATGCACTAGCCAATTTAGGATCATCCTTGAAGATCCCGGAGGATATCAAGATCCCTATTATCCATATCCTGACCCCGGCTATCGAGGATCATGTGGCTATGGAGATAGGAGAGGATTCTGCAATTATCCCTAGTGAGGATACTCAAACTCATTCAGGATCATGGATCCTCCCAATCATGAGATACATACAACATGGAGAGATTCCTACAGGAGAAAACCCTAGGGCTTTCAAAATTAAGGTATCTCAATTCACAATTTTAAATAATATGGTGTACAAACGATCTCTTGCAGGACCATACTTAAGATGCATTGAGGATCCTGAAATCCAAGAAGTTTTAAAAGACTTCCATGAAGGAGATTGTGGAAACCACACTGGGGGCAGGGCGTTATTCTCAAGGATCCTGAGGACAGGATACTACTGGCCAACCATGAAGAGAGATGCTGTGGAATATGCTAAGAAGTGTGATCCTTGTCAGAGACACAACAATATCCTTCATCAACCGGCTGAATTATTACATCCTATATCCTCCACTTGGCCATTCATGAGATGGGGCATGGATATAGTTGGTAAGCTTCCTAAGGCACCTGGTGGAAAAGTGTTCATGCTTGCTATGACTGATTACTTCTCCAAGTGGATAGAGGCTGAAGCTTTTGCCCAAGTCAGAGAAAAGGAAGTTATATCCTTCATTAAAAGAAATATTATAACTAGATTTGGTATTCCTTCTGAAATTATATGTGATAATGGTTCCCAATTCATTGGGGGCAGAACTACTAACTTTTGTGACAGCTGGGGGATTAAGATGATAACATCAACACCAGTCCACCCACAAGCTAATGGTCAGGCAGAATCTTCCAATAAGATCATCATCAACAATCTGAAGAAGAAGCTTGGATCCAAGAAAGGGAAATGGGCAGAAGAACTACCTTATGTGCTTTGGGCTGATTGGACAACTCCTAAGAATGCTACAGGCCAAACTCCATTCTCTTTGGTATTTGGGGCAGAATCAGTGATCCCTACAGAAATGGTGGTTCCAACTGCTAGAACAAGTATTCGTGATCATGAGGAAAATAATGAGAACTTGGTTCAAGACCTGGATACTATACAAGAAATTAGAGATTTGGCAAGGATAAGGATGGCCAGTTATCAACAAAGAATGGCTGGAGCCTACAACAAAAATGTTAGGATCAGGAAATTCCAAGTGGGTGATATGGTACTAAGGAAAGCATTTCAGAATACCACCAATCCTGCTGATGGAAAGTTGGCACCAAAATGGGAAGGCCCTTACTTGATTGAAGCTGAGGCAGGAAAGGGGGCATATCGATTGCTAACAATGGAAGGTGACTTACTACCAAGAGCTTGGAATGCTGTCCATTTAAAGAGATATTTCATGTGATAAGGATCCATGATCCTCACATGATAAATATCCTTAAAGGATCCTTAAAGCACAGATGATCCTCATTTTTGGTAACATTCTAATCTTAAACTATTTCATTTCCTTACTTTCTCACATAAGGATAAGGATCTTGCATCCTTTATCCCCATTTCACGAGATTTTGAGTTTTGAAGGTTCAGGTACTCTTAGCAAAAGCATGATTATCCACACAAGCAACCAGTTACTTGGGCTTGACCCCAGTTCCGCCAGTAGTGCACGATGATCCTGGTATAGTTCATGGCAGTGGGACCAGTACTCGTTTTAGGGGCTGATAATTCCATTGTACTGGCTATACCTAGGATCCTACGTATAATGGTAGACGTACCATACATCCGTTCTTAAGGTTTCTAACGTTTTCACGTTAGCTAAGGTTTTGGCATTTTTCATGCCACTAAGTTTGGATAGTCGCCAGTTAGGGCCATACTCCAGTTCACACAAGATCCTTGGGCTTGTCCCCAGTTATCCTTTGGGCTTGTCCCCAGTTGCTAACCTTTATCTTATAATGGCTTAGCCCCAAGTTATGTTCTATTTCAGGTCTTTGAAGTTAAACAACCAAGGATCCTTGATCCTTACCTTTTACTAAGGTTTGTTCTGTGGTTATCCTGTTTATAGTATTAAGAGTTAGGATCCTAACTTGGATCCTCAGGTATGATCCTTAACTATTTTGATTTTATTCATTGATTATTTGAATAACCCTAATACTTTGACAACAGAACTCATGATCCTTAAAATGTACCACTTTTTGGAATTTTCCAACTATAAGATATTTGATCCTGGATCATATCCTAAATATTTTCTATCTAATTTGTTCAACTTTTTCTGTTCAGACAAGTGTATATCAAGACAAATGAAAATTTAAAAAAGAACAGAAAAGGATAACAACACAAGATAAGCCAAAAAAGATTAAGGTTATTTTATTAACAAAAGTTTAACCATCGAAGGTTGTCAAAATTACCTACCCCGAGCATCTACCAGCAATACGTGGCCCGTCCGCTGGGGTAGGTAAAGGGTGTCCATTGTCTAAAGGTCTTGGTAGTGCAGGAATTAAAAAGATGGCAGGATCACAACGGCTTCATCCCCCAAACAGAGGATCCCTCCACCAGTTGTAATCCTACCTATTGTCCAAAGGATCATTCATGATCCTTAACCCTAATAGCTATTGTTTAGTTATTACAGACCATCATTGTTTTAAAAACATCACAACCACAAAAAACTACTACCAAATTTAAAAATTTTGTTCAACTTTTTCTGTTCAGAAAGAACCATCTTTATCGGATATAGCGAAAATAGTAAAGCTTATAAGCTTTACAATCCGATTACAAATAAAACCATAATTAGTAGAGATGTTACATTTGATGAGTGTCAAGACTGGAAACATGTGACGACGGATACCAATTCTGCTACTATTCAAGTGAGTCAAGAAAGTGAAAGGAATCAAGAAGTGGAGCCTGAAATTCAAGGATCAGATGCTGAAAACCAATCACAAGATGCCTTCCCTCAAGATCAAAGTCAACCGGATATGCATTCGGTTAATGAAGAAAGCAATGAACAGAATGATGTCTTGGAAGATGAAGAGTCTTCAACTACATCCGAAAATGAAGAGTTGAGAACTCGTGATATCGGAGAAATATATCAGAATTCTCAACAACTAACTGATGCACAAGTGAAACAACTATATGAACAGAATCAAACCTCATTGAACAATGTTGCCAACTTTGTACTCTACGCAGATGCGGATCCTACCACTTATGCGGAGGCTGTGAAAGATGTCAAATGGAAGGAGGCAATGGATAAAGAAATAGATTCTATACATAAAAATGGTACTTGGGAACTGGTGGAACCTTCAAAGAATCAAAAAGCAATCGGTGTCAAATGGATATTCAAGACAAAATACAATGAGCATGGAAATGTGGATAAGTATAAGGCTCGGCTAGTAGTAAAAGGCTATAATCAGAAATACGGAGTAGACTATCAAGAAGTGTTCGCTCCCGTGATCAGGTTTGATACAATAAGACTTGTTCTAGCTTTAGCTGCTCGTCATGGTTGGTATCTACATCAAATGGATGTTAAAACAGCTTTTCTGAATGGAAAATTAAAGGAACGAGTTTACATAGAACAACCAGAGGGGTACATTAAGAAAGGAGAAGAACGAAAAGTTTGTCTTCTTAAAAAGGATTTGTATGGATTAAAACAGGCCCCTAGGGCTTGGTACAGCAGAATTGACGAGTATTTTTGATCCAATGGTTTTAAAAAAAGTGTATACGAGCACACCTTATTTATTAAAACATCAAAGAACTCGAAAATGGTTATATGCCTTTATTTCGATGACTTGATTATAGCTAGTGACTCGTTGGACATGATAGAACAGTTAAAACACTCTATGAAAAGAGAATTCGAAATGACTGATCTCGGAAATCTGCATTACTTCTTGGGAATGGAGGTAAAACAAGAGAATGGAAATATCATTTTGTCACAACAAAAATATGCAAATGGTTTATTAGATAAATTTAACATGAAACATTGCAATACTATTTCTACTCCCATGGAATATGGTCAACGGCTATCCAAGGAAGATCCAGAGGAAGAAGTAAACGAGAATTTATATAGAAGTTTGGTTGGAAGCTTAATGTACTTAACAAATACGCGACCAGATATTATGTTTGCTATTAGTAAAATCAGCCGTTTCATGGAGAGACCAAAGAGGAGCCATTGGGAAGCTGGAAAACGTATACTTAGATATATAAAAGAAACAGTGAACGAAGGCATAATATACTCAAAGGGCAGCAAAGGAAAATTGGTCGGATTTAACGATAGTGACTATGCAGGAAATGTGGATGATAGCAAGAGCACTTCGGGGTATGTCTTTCACTTAGGCTCTGGTGCAATAGCATGGCAATCAAAGAAGCAAAAGGTCGTGGCACTTTCCTCTACAGAAGCTGAGTACATTGCCTTATCAATGGCCGGATGTCAAGCTCTTTGGATAAAAGGAATTTTAAATGATCTATGTTTCAATATGGACTGTCCACCTACTATCTATTGTGATAACAAATCTACCATATGTTTAGCTAAGGATCCCGTCTATCATGGCAAGAGCAAGCATATAAGAGTCAAGTATCATTTCATTCGAGATCTTATCAAGAATGATGAGATAGAGATCATTTTCTGTTCAACCAAAGATCAAATGGCCAATATTCTCACAAAAGCTCTGCAACCTAAAGATTTCTATCACTTCAAAGAACTCCTTCATGTAGCAGTTATCTAGCTTACGGGAGGGTATTAGAATATAAGCTAGATATATCATATAGTATAAGTCTGATTAATATAGTGTTATTATTATGTTATTATTGTTTATCATAAGTTTTGGCAGTTACTCATATGTTCTGCCGAGTATATATGTAATGTATGTATCGACATTATTCTTTACCAAGTTCGAATAAGATCATATTTCCCTTTCAAGATTCGAAACCGTAATTTCATATTCTACATATTCTGCATATTCCAATTCAACACAGCCACCACCATGCAAGTCACCACTACACATAAAGCCATCATTGACATCTTTGCCATGTTTGGAGACTAGTTAAAGATGCAGGAAACAATAGCTTTCTTGTGTATGTTTGTAAGACCACCCGTAGTGGTGAAGAAAAATAATGCCTCGTCCATGGGGCATTATCCGACACGTGTCATCCCAGTCAGCATGGGACGTTATTGCAAAAGTGGTGTAGTGGGAATAATGCCTAATAATGCCCCCTTCCAATCATTAAACAAAAAAAAAAAATTAAAAAAGCAAACACTCTAATTGGCTGGTCAAATAAGCTGACACATGCAAAAGAAAAAACACACTCTCCCATTGGCCACTTCCTTTTCATTTCAGCGTTTTAATAAACACGACAAAGTTCAATTTCTGAATTTTTTTTTTAAATAACGCCTACCGTAATGGGGTGAGGGGCGTTTCCGGGCGTTTTTTTTGAATTTTTTTTTAAAAAAACGCCCCACTACGGGTACTCTAAGGTTGTTGGTGCTAGAATATGTTGTCCAAGGTTATAATTTATAGGGGGTGTTTGTCTATGTGCATATGTACGAATGGATAAAAAGAGGTGGTTGGTTTGGAACATGTTAGTTGGAAGTTGAATTTAACATTAATTAAGGCTACACCTAGCTAACCTCTTTGATCTCTGATGTTCACCAAGTGTAAGGTTAACGTTTAGTCATTAGAGCTAGCTCACAATAAGACCATGTGTAGTGTGGTAAGTTGTTATAATGCCTTCATCATGGGGCATTATCCGACACGTGGCATCCTAGTCACACTTGGGCATTATAGCAAAAGTGGCGTAGTACGGCATTATGCCAATAACCCCCATTCAATCATTTCACAATTATTATTTTTTTTATTTAAAACATAAAAAACTTCATTAATTTAAAAAAAAGAGTTAAATGTCATTTTAGTCCCTGTGGTTTGGGTCATTTTGCCAGTTTAGTCCAAAGGTTTCATTTTTAACCTGTGGGTCCAAAAATGTTTCACAGTTGCCATTTTAGTCCACTTGGTTAACTTCATCCATTTTTTCTGTTAACGAGAAGGCCAATTTGGTCATTTTGTATGTAATTATGTTAACTAAAAGGGCAATTCAGCCATATAAAATGACCGAATTGGTCTTATCGTTAACAGAAAAAATGGATGAAGTTAACCCAGTGGACTAAAATGGCAACTGTGAAACTTTTTTGGACCCACAGGTTAAAAATGAAACCTTTGGACTAAACTGGCAAAATGGCCCAAACCACAGGGACTAAAATGGCATTTAACTCTAAAAAAAAATTACACTACTTGAAATTAAAAAAAAACTGAAAATAAAACAGAAAAAAAAAAACCGAAAAAATAAAATAAAGTTAAAAAAAAGAACATGATCTAGAGTCCATATTTTTCTCTAATTTTTTTGGCGACGCATTTGCGCAAGGATCAACGCATCGCCTTGTAGGTGGTCGATAGGTTTGGACAAAAACTCAATGTCCTTTTCCATTTGCCTCGCCTCTTGCATCTCGTTAAACTTTTTGGTTTCGGCCACTCGTTCTTTCATAATCTCATAACATTGGTGGCCGAGGTCGCGAATGTCTTGGAGACGACGGTTCATCTCTCGAAATCTTCCTTTAACTTGAGATCGGAAGACGACTCGACCGTTTTTTTCCCGGTTCCCTTTCTTCTACCGGTGGGTCGGACCAACTCTTCTTGAATTCCCTCGTCAACGTCCATCGCCTCATTTAAATCAACATTTCGGGCATCCGATGTCGGAGTTGACGGGTCAACGGAGGATGATGTTTTTGACCTTTTAGCTCGACGTCTACTACTAGACGTCATTGGATTAACTAGCGCCCACTTTGGACTTTTTCGTAGTAGCTCCCAACACTTATAGTACGTGAAAGGGCATTTCGTCCTCTCGAACTCCTCCAAAGTCCTCGTTAAAACCCCGACGTCACTTTCACCGCTCGGGCGAGTATCGTAGTTACGTTGGTAAACTTCTTGGAACGCGTGAGACTTGTTGTTGATGTCGGTCCATTTGCTAGAAATGGAATCTTTGTCCCGATGTTCGCCTTGACCCCACGTGCTAAAAAAAAGTGCACGAACCCTATTCCAAAAAACGGGACCCGTTTGAAAGTTTGCTACAAATTAAAAAAAAAGTAAAAAAATAAGTTGTATGTTAAAAATAAAAGTAAAAAATAAGTAAAAAAAATAATAATAAAAGAGTTACCCGTTTCTTCGTCCTCCGAAACGTCGAGCCACGCCCGAGTCAACGTGAATTCCTTCTCCTTCGTCCATTTAATGATAGTTTTTGTACGTCGAAGTTCGTCCTTATCCTTCTTCTTATGCGACCTTCTGCCGCGTTTTGATTTGTCTTGCACCGGTTCGGGTTGCGTCTCCGGCACGACATCGGGTTCGGATTCGGGTTGTGGTTGTGACGGTTGCGACCCGCTGGCTTGACCATAGCCGAAGGTGGGAGGTACAAATGGAGTGGTGCCCGTTAAGTAAGCCGCGTACGGTAAAAAGCTCGGGTCCATGTCTTGAAGGTTATACGGGTTTTGCGGTTGGGTTGTGTTCGGGTTCGTGGGTCTTGCGGGGACACCAAAAGGGGGTCGGTATGGATGCATGATTGTATAAAAAAGTAGGAGAAAGTGGGTTTTTTTTATAAAAAATAGAAAAAGTAGGAGAAAGTGGGTGGATATATATACTGGGTTAAATTTTTAAATTAAAAAAAAAATAATAACAATTTTGACCGTTTGCCAACGGTCTAATTTCTCGATCCCTTCAAATTTTCAGCGTTTTAATTAAAACGCCACCTTGGTTTTTTTTGAAAAAAAACGCCCGGTCACGCCCCATGTAATGGTGACCGGGGCGTTTTACAACGTTTTTTTTGAAATTTTTTTACAAATCACGCCCCACTACGGGCGGTCTAATAATGGAATCTGATTAATCAGATTGCCAACAAGTGTTCAGTGCCGACCATGTTTGAAATTTTGACTATTTAATTCATTTTTTTTGTTCGGACAAAATGGTTATGTTGAAGCCGGGAATCCTTCAATCATTCAGAAACTTGCGAACCAAGAAACAGAAAAGATGAAACAGAAGGTGATTAAATCACAAAACAAATATCTACTTCACAGTTTTTCTCTACTTACTGAGCGGCGACGGGGCACCCATGCATGTACCCTCCCCGGACACATTGTGGTGCCACAACACCAGTGGCGAAGCTTGAAAAAAATTTTCGAGGGGTCGGAACTCGAAAGGCATTAGACCTAAAAAAAAATTTCTATGTTCGGTCGAGCAACGGTGATTCGATTCGGGTCGGGTCGGGTCGGGTCGGGTAGGGTGTCGGTGATGCGATTCGGGTCGGGTCAAACATTAATATCAAATTAAAAGCCGTTCTCAAACATTAAAACGTAAACATTGTTTAACAAACAATTGAATAAAGATACCAAAACATTAAAAAGAAGAGGAAGGTGGGTACCCGGTTTAGTTGGATGAAGAATTATAGTTTTGCTCGTCTTCCTTTAAGATTTTTGAATTCTTCAATTATGGACTCCGAATCAAAGTCCTCAGCTTTTTGACGTTTGTTCTCATTGTTTCCATCAACAATTCCCTGATTTCCCTCTACTTGTTCTTCATTTTCATTCTTTCTTTTGAAAAAGGAGGTTATGCATTTATTCTTCCCCATGGCAATCTAATAACAAATGTGAACAAATCAACCTAAGTTTCAAAAATTCTAATAGCTAGAGAAAGATTCAACAAGTTTAGGGCTAGAACTCACACCTAATTTCAACCTAATTCATATAAATTGGAGCCCTAAATCAAACCTAAACATAAAAATTAACATACCCGAGGATGATTGAACAAGTGAAATCTCGAACTTGAAGTCGAAGTCGAAGTCGAACAGTCGAACAAGCAGCAGCCCAGCAACCAGTCGCTTTCCCCCAGCCCCTGCGTTTTTCTTCTGTTTCTTTCTTTTGTCTGCGCCCTGGTCGAACAAGCAACAATTGAAATCAGATGATTATTTGGGCTTACATTCATATTGGGTTTAATTTCTTAAATGGGCCATGAGTTTTGATTTGGTTATTTTGGGCTTATATATACTATATTATAATACATGAGGGAAGGATTCCCAAAAGTTAAGAACTTATTCCCCCATTATTTATAAATAAACCCCTAGAATGAGGGTAAAGTGGTCTTTTAAACCATAATTATTTTTTAGTCCCTCAATCTATTACATTTAAATCCTTGACATTTACCATAATTATAGGTAATTAGTTACACTTCCCCCTCTCTTTAATTCTTTAATGTATTCCTGCGATATCTTACAACCCGTAATGTTTTAAAAAAATCTGAAGGTACCATGACGATCGGCACATTTTTTTAAACGTTTCGATAGTTGTCTTTTTTAGTTTCGCCGTGCGTTCATAAAGTACAAATAGCCGATGCGTAAATGTACAATTGATTAAAGCCAACATTTGTTTTTTACCCAAGCCAGCTTTGACCATTACCTAGCTACCGTGCATTAACATTTGTTTTTTACCCAAGTTTTTTTGTTTTGAACGACATTAATAAACTAAAATATTCCCTAATTTTACTTGTACAGAGTCAGTTTGTTGTGACATGTTTAATATAGTATAGATAAAACTCACAACAAACTTCCTATTAAACATGCCACAACAAACTAAACAAGATATGTGCATCTTATTTTAAAAACTTAAAACTCACAACAAACTTCCTAAATAAGTGGATGACCAATCTAAACCTAAACCCTAATGGACTACTATAAATACATAGCAAACACTCACAATTCTACATTTCTATTGCTAAACAGATTTAAAATATGGAGCCAGTTCTGAATTCACTTGATGCGAAAAAACAAGCATGCGATATTGAAAAATCTAAGGTCGGTTCTATGATAAGTTTTGTTATATCGCAATAATGAATAATTGTTTTCTTTTATTTACTTTTATGTGAATACTAACTTATTTGATTTTTCAGATTCAACACACCAATTTAAACACCCCAGTTGTCGAACAAGCTTTTGTTAGTTTTTAAGTAATATTTTCGCTTATAATCTTTCATATTAACAAGTTCGTTATGTTATTATTTGGTGTTTTATTGTAGGATGATGGTGATAATAGTGTTGAAATTATTTCTTATGGTGCAATGTTCAGTCTATAAAAGTCTAATCTTCAACGTCAATTTAGTAAAGAGGTAATTTTAAAATTTATTTAATCTTTTTTAAATTATTTTATTCAATATTTTTTTTTTATAAAATTTATTTAATCATTTTTTAACTTTTTTTATTAAATTTTTGTTTTTTAAGGATCGGAAGTATGAAAATCAAAAGAAAAGATCTAAGAGACTCTCTGAATGGAAATGGGTCGAGGTTATAAATTTAGATGATTCTGAGGACGATGAGAAAGAAGATGAATTAGATGATACTGCTGATTCGAGCACAAACAAGAAAAACGGATCAAAAAAGAAGAGAAATTAGATGAAATATATCAAGTGTTTTTATGTGTTTTTTTTTCATTTTCAGTTGTTTTTGTTTGATCTAGACTATCCCATGAATAATAAAGTTTATTTTATATTTGAAGTTTATGTTTTGTGTTATTTTATTGCACTTATAATTTACATCTCGATTGAACTAATATACTTTTGTCATTTGTTTAGTATTTTTTATTAACAAACGAATCTTTACATGTTTAAAACAGTTTTTCTATACTTTATTTATTATTAATTTTTATAACAAAACAAAACTTTGATATTTAGTAGATAGAAGATAAACTATGTTCCAAAATTTTAGGAATTATTTAATACTAATTTACGATATTAGTAAGATAGATAGTAAACTATATCCCAAAATTTTAGGAATTATTTAGTACTAATTTACGATATTTATTTAATACTAATTTACGATATTTAGTAGATAAATAGTAAACTATGTCCCAAAATTTTAGGAATTATAAGTCAACTAATTAGGTCCTCCAAGTTAATTATATGGGATGAGGCATCGATGGCGAAACGTTAGTCGATAGAGGCAGTTGATCAAACATTGCAAGACATTATAGGTGTTAGGCTCTCATGTGTAACACTTATGACATATATCCACCACAATAATGTTATCATATACAAATAAGAAAACTACCAGCAACGAGTGCCGCAATCCAAAGTGTCGCCCCCGCCGCATCGCGCGGGCACCCTACTAGTATGATAAAAATACATAAAACACTCTTTTATTTGGGCTAATTTAGTATTTTATTTGGGTTATATAATTTATTTTTTAGAAAACCGGAGGGGTCGAACACGTATATACATAATTTTTTTTTTTAGAAAACCGGGGGGTCTAACACGTATATACATATTTTTTTTTTAAACCGGGGGGTCTAACACGTATATCCCTAAAAATTTCTATACGAAAAACACATACGTAACACTACTAACCGAAAAGTTCGGAGGTTCGGGCGACCCCCCCCCCCCGCCCCTCACATGCTGCGCCCCTGCACAACACCATCGCCACCTACTAAGGTAGGGCTGGCGGGTTGAGTTTTCCTTAAGGAGTACCTGATAACAATTTGAGTTGTTTAAGGTCAAAGATGACCTTGGGATTTGTTGATGGGTTGTGATTGGTTGAGGCATTTGACTAATTAAAAAAAAATAGTTTATGGCAAGGGTAAGACGCCGCTAGTGTTTTTGTGGCTAAGACCATTTGGAGTGGAGGGGCTTGAAAATGGGGCGTTATTCGACATGTGGCTACCACGTCAGCACGCGTCAGAAAAGTGGCGTAGTCCAAAAAAAGGGAGGAGTGGGACGGGGCGTGAAAGGGTGGCGTTATTCGACACGTGACACACACTTATGTTTATTTTATATTTAAAAAATAAAAGAAATCTATTAAATTTATGAAAGAACATTAATACAATGCCAAAGTCAATCAACATCCGTCACGCCACACCCCACAAGCCCCTCCACGCCGGTGAAAAACCTCCTGCCCCCTCCCCACGCTGCCCATTTTCTAGTTTACCTGGCGTGGAGTGGCTTCCCCGCCATTCTCAACACCGTATAGTCTTAAAAAAGTTTTTAAGTTTTTTAAAATGACGGATTTTGATAGGCTGGGACGAGGGTACTACTACCCTTGAGTGTCCCTCCCCTTACAAGATGCAAGCTAACAGTAAACTAAAATAAAGATTACCGTATGTTAAACTCATACCATAAACTAAAAAATACTAAATAAAAAATAAAATCATACTAAAATGACAAAAGCCGTATGTTAGACTTAATATAAGGTGTGATTATGTAATTAGGGGTAGGGGTGGTTAGTCACTCATCACTCACAACATCCAATTAAGTTATGTCATGTCATCAACCATTATTCCATCACTCACAACATTTTTTAGTGGAAATGGTCATCACTCACCACCACACCCAACAATTTCTCACACAACCAACAATTTCCCTCACAACAATCAAAACCATCACGCGTCAAAAATACCACGCGTTTTATGTTTGACGCATTATATATTTCACTGGCGGTGGTGTTTGGGAATTTATAACTCGTTATAACATTGTATCACGGGTTGTTTCATTGCCACCCCGGATCCCCTTATAAAATAGTATATATATATATATATATATATATATATATATATATCCCTTTTGCAATCAAATTCAAATACAATTAATACAACAAAATCATTTACACGCACCCTTTATAATCAATCAAATACAATTAATACAACAAAATCATTTACACACACAATGACCTTTTTTTTTAACGTCAAACTGTTTTCAACGTGTAAACTCACCCTTTCGGAGCTATGTCCAAAGGCTGACTACTCGACCACCGCTAGAAAGCGTAGCACACCCCTGATGCGCAGAAACTCCGTGGAATGGGTAAACCCCCCCCCCCCCCCCCCGGTTGATTTTGCCTTCGTGTTTTTCACGCCCATCTAATATTAACATGTTAAATTTAAAATTTTCATTTAAATTTCTTTTTCAAACTAGATATTAAAATACTAAGTGTGTGTAGTTCACAGTTTTATAGGATCCTATCTTTTGATTATACGAATTTTAAATTCTTTTGGCTATATGGTTTTTTGTTTCGTAACTTTGTTATGAGTCGGTTTAGGTATTTTTGTATTTTCTATACCAAACTACTACGTAACTTGTTTGATGCGTAACGAGTTTCAGCCGCACTATGTATTACTATTTCAAATCACATACTTATATATTTTATTAACACAAAAGAAAAAAAAAATACAAGGATATTGCACATGATTGTATGTGGGCCTTTTATCTGTGACGTTTAGAGAATCGAATACGTGTAAAAAGAATTGTGGATGAAAGTAATCAACCACCAGGAATTGAGTATGTTAACTACCAACCAATAAATTTGCATTAAAGAATGATTAGACCAAAAATTTATACATTGCAAAAACAAAATTTTATTCTTTATTTCACAATCTTCAATTTTTTTTTTTTTTCACATATATTGTTGTTTGTTATGAGATTAGGGATGTAAGTTAGCTTAATAATCATTAGAGTTGTTATACGTTTCACTTAATATAAGGAGTTAAATGTCATTTTAGTCCTTATGGTTTGTGTTATTTTAACAGTTTAGTTCAAATGTTTGAAACGTTGTCATTTCAGTCCAGACAGTTTCAAGCGTTGATATTTTAGTCCATCGAGTTAACTTTGTCCATTTTTTATGTTAGCTAGAAGGGTAATTCGATCATTTTATATGGTCGAATTGTCTTTCTAGTTACAGAATTACATATAAAATAACCGAAATGCCATACTAGTTAACAAAATAAAGGGATGAAGTTAACCCAGTGAACTAAAATGGAAACGTTTAAAACTATTTAGACTAAAATGACAATATTTCAAACCTTTGAACTAAACTGTCAAAATGGCTCAAACTACAGGGACTAAAATGGCATTTAACTCTAATATAAGTGTTTTAATCATTTTATATTAAGATATAACTCAATAAGTCATTTGTAATATTTTGTAGTATTATCATGACTATAGCTAGGTTTTACAATTTTATTAATTAATTTAAAAAAAATACAAACATGTTCTTCTTTCTCTAATCATATTAAAAACGTTCCTCATTCCCTTCACGTGAAAGTGAGTCCGCAACTTCGTGTACATGTATGTTCATGACGGACAATAGGTGATTCTGCCCTTTGTGTGTGTATGGCTTTGCCATAAATATGAAGGTATTGATCATGGGAGGCTTTGATGGTGTGCGGGGAGGACCTCCGCACAAAGCTCACGATTTCGAGGGGCATGCGATTTAAAAAAAATCTGATACGTATATGTTTTTTTTTTTAAATAGTAAACACATACCACTTTCAAAATATGCCCATTCACAAATCATTTTTTATGATTTAGACTTTAGCCCACTTGGAATTAGGTTTATTAAACCCAATACTGATTTGATCGTTTTTAAATAATAACAAAACATAACAGAAGGGCACATTTTTTCAATCTCGAACAGGGTACGTGAATTCTTAGAGACGCCTCTGGTATTGATGCATGTGTTGTCTATATTTTAGGCATATGTCAAGGGTTTCTTAAAAAAATTGTTGTTCGTTTTATATTTTGTGTTGGATTCAAATTCGTGTTTATGAACTCAAAAGATTTATAGTTTATGTCTGATATTTGACTATTTGTGTTACTGACTTGCTTGTATAGTTGAATTTTGTTGGTGGTGGTAATCACTAGGTGTGAATAACATTAAAGTTTTTTTTTGGCTTGTAGTATGTGATATGTGACGAGTATTGTGTGTAACACGCCCTTCATCATTTATGCGCGAAACGTGTAACGATTCCGTGTGTCTCTTATGTGATGTGACTCTACGTTCAGTGGCCAACCCAGGAATTATTTCCTGAGGGTGTGAACGAGAGATTCAACTATATTTTTAAGGGATGTGATCCGGATCTTTGCTTATAAAATGCATTAGTTTTTTTTAAGGAGGGCGCCCGCCCACCCAAACCATAGCTTGGGTCCGCCCCTGTCTACGTTAATTAAGGAGTGGTCCTTATGCTTAGATTATAAGGTAATAAAAGTATAATTCATGTGTTGTGCTTGCATGTTTCTTAAACTCTTAGACTATCTCCAATGCTAAAGAGGCCCTTAGGCATCCTTAGTTGCCTAGTCAGGTGTCACATCATATCCATACAAATCCTTAAAATCTCTCAATTTTATCTCCAACCATACAAATATCCTTATATATCCTTAGATTTTCCACATCATCACCTATTTTTTCTTTAAATTCAATTACTTAAATTATTGAAACTAGAAGATCGACTCGCGCGTGTTGCGTCGCGGCCACCGAAATTGACATCTTGTTGATCAGATTCATATTTACAATGTGTTAAAGATCTTTTTGTCGGTTAAGCCTGTATTAGTATCTTATACAAATAAGTAATTCACCAAATAATCTCAATATAATTAATGGTATCATAATTACTACGTTACATGACTTGTATCCATATAAATAACCTATCGTATTAAGCTCCACGTGTTGCGGCGGGGGTGTAAAACCGTGACAAATAGCACCAATGTCATACTATAGCCAATGGCCACCAACATTGAAGTTGCGGCGTCTTAACGTGGAAAAATTAGACCGACATATAAGAATAGAAAATAATAACTAACTCGATTTAGGATTCACATGTTGTGACGAACTTATTAAACGGAAAAAAATAAACGTAAACGCACTGAACCAAACACGTACGTTGCCTCATGTTAACTCGCAAAATTTAGAACGAAACGTATAACAAAACATAAAATCGTTGAACCACACACACACATTGTGACGTGTTAAGTCGCAAAATGTAACGCCCCAAAAATTTGAATGTTAATAATTGTCGTATGTTCTTATGTGACACGTCATGAAATAAATAACTAGGCTATTTAACCTAGTTAAGGGTATGGTCAAAAGTATTAAATGATGAAGGTAGTGTCGGTTATGTTTTAAAGGTAAACCCGAGGGGCTAAAGTGGAACAAATGAAAGTAAGTTATATAATAACTTGACACACACAAACACACACATACGTGTGTTCTGGAAAGATCGAGCAGGGGCTCTCAAGAGCCCCAAAACCCTAGTTCTTCAAAAGCTTTAATTTGAAGGATGAATCAAGGCCCAAATCCATAACCGAGCATGGATTAATGATCACCAACACGAGAGGATCATAAGGTATGTTTTAAATCTAAGATTGGTGATCATGGGTGAAGTGGGTTATGTTCTAATCCGTGAGTTAATATGAAATTGATCATGTACAAGGGTTAGAATCCTCGTGTAGAACATGGGTTATGAATGGTTTGCGTTAATTTGATGTTTAGAGGTGACACCCGTTAGTTAGGGTGAAGATGATGACTAGTATCACCTCCTATGTTCAAGTCTTGTTGAATGATTGATGTATTATGTGGGTATGATGAATTATTGTTAGATGAAAGTATAGGAATATGATGATGTTATGTTTAATGTTCATATGGAATGATACATGATGATTAGTAATTGGTTTTGATGGGTTATGTATGAGTTTAGAAGAATTGTGCATGAAATAGTTGTACGTTATGCTTAAAAGGTAGTACTCACATCAAGTGTATGATGAAATGTATATCGTGTCGTCCGTATAGTCGATTATGATGTTACGGGTATATGATGATAAGTCGATAGTTAAGTATGGTTAATAGTTGACTTTTGAAAGTCAACTAGGCATAAGAAACATGACTTGACCCGTTGTCGTGAATGTAGGTTGATGGGAAGTCGTATGGTACATGTTATAGCAATCCGTGTTAAACGTAATGACATGATGAGTTACATGAGTTTAACGTATACAGATGTGATTATGTGAAGTTGATTATGTATTTTAATGCTTGTTAGAAATGACTAAGGAAAGTTAAGCGTGAATTATGCGAGTGATATGATTGTTACATGTACAAAGGTGTATGCTAATAAGAGCGTGATTTCGATGAAATGAAAGTATAGGAATCACGTCGAGACGGACTCAAGCATGAGGTGTTAACGGGTCAAGAAGAGGCAAGGAATCGGATACGAGCACGGACGCATAAGGTAAGTGATTTCTGTAATCACTTCGTAGTACAAGTAAGTAATAAAGTGTTGTAATGAATTCAACATGATGTTCGAGGTCAAATATGTGTTTAAGGTCTTTCGTCGTAAATGATGGGTTAATGTTGACCAAAATGCCCTTGATGGGTATTTTGGGGTAAACGATTTTAAAAGTAGCTTAGAAACAAGTTTTCGATTAGTGTAACGTTTTGGACAAGTATGGAAGTGGGGATGATGGTTTGGTTAGTCATAGACCAAATTAATGCGTGAATACCCTTAACGGGTCGAAATGAGCATATGAATGATAATGTGTTAAAAGGATGCAAGATATCCAAGAGTATAGTAATTTATGATAGACGTCATGGATATCATTATGTGTATAAGAGGTTATGGTAAAACGAACAAGTTACGTTGACGAATGCATGAACGGGTCAAGGTTGGGAAAAAGGGTAATAAGCCGAAGTGATAAAAGTCTGAAATTTTGTTAATCCGGATGTCGGATCTTAACTCCAAAAGATGGAGAATTAAATTACGGACGCGTAGGAAAAAGAATCGGGTAAAACGGACCAATAACGAAGAAGTTATGACCGTTTCCGTGAAACGCGGACGTGCTGAAATCTGCAGCACAGCAGCAACAAACATTCTGTTTGTTTGATGGCGTCGCGCTACGCGACGGGGTGGCTGTTTGTCGAAAGTTGTTTGTTAGCTCCGTTTTGTATCGGGAACTCGTTTAAACGCGTTTTAAGTCGCGTATAACTAGTTTAATTCATGTTTTATGACCATTAGGGTAAGCGTATGTGTGGATAGGTATGTATGGATGTTGTATATCTTTATACGCGTATGTAGAAATGAATGTGAACGGGTATGCGTGAATGTATGTAAGATTATATATATGTAAGCAAGTACATAAGGATATATGAAGTGGTATATGAATAGGTAACTATGAGTTGGGTATCTTAAAGAAGGTGGTTATAAATATATACGTAAGTAAGTATGTAGGCATGTACATATGTATGATTTATAAATCTAAGTATGTAGGTATGTATGGGTGTATGTAGGAAGTATGTATATGTATGAAGGTGAGTATGTATGAATGTATGCACATATGTAGGTTTGTGCGAAGGCATGTATAAGGTGTATGTATGTATGTACAAATGTATGTATGTGTGAATGTATATAAGTGGGATGACATGATCATACGTGACGATGTAGGTATGTATATATGTAGATACATATAGAATGATCGATATGTGAATGTATGTAAGTTGTATGTAGGTTGACATGTATGTGTGAACGTATGCAGGTATGAAGTATAGGTATGTATGTAAGACTTATGGTACGATCAAGTGTTTACGTTGTTTATTTGTATACATGGAGTTATAAGAGAAATGCAGGAATGGCAAGGAAGTCTCACCACGGATGGTATGACAGGATGGAAAAGCTGGAATGTAAAGAGTAAATGAAACGAGAAGTAAACGTGAACAAATCTTGTATGTTTATGATGTGTACTAATGTATGAATTTTATGTGGTGAGCGCAGGTAGTACCAGTCATGAGGATATCCATGGTTTGGAGATCGAGGATCGAGTCACAAGACAGATTGTACGGGAATGTTTAAATATGTAGTTTAGTGTTGATAAGTCATGTTCTTATATTACAAAATGAACTTTTAGAATGATAAGAAGTATGTCGTGAAAGAAATTTTAAGACTCGAATTTCCGCTGCGTTGTGTTAAGGTTAAAACCTGTTAGGGTGTTACAAGTTGGTATCAGAGCCCTGGTTTGAGGGAATCAAGTACGAGAAGGTAAGTACTTGAACTCAAACTTGTGTGCTCTTGAGATAAGAAGTCCGTACAATCTAAGACTCGATCAAGATCCAAAGGTAAAGGCTAATGAAAGTATGTACTTATGTATACGTATAAAGAAACTGACGGTTTTGAATGTGCAAGGTAAGCATAAGTGTTGGGAGAGGATGACCCGTGAATGCAGTCTAGGATGAATACTAAGGCAGGTAAAGAGGTAATAAGATAAATAGGCAAATGAGCCCAGGTACGCAAATGTAATATGTGGGTGTAAGAAATGGTAAAATTAATTAAGGGAAGGAAAAATGTTAAAATGAAAGACAATGATCGTATAGTAATGAAGTACTGGAAATAATACACGCGCCGAAACCTAAGTTTACGGACATAAGGTGACAATTACATGAAGTCACGAAACTACTATGTGGATTGTGTACCTGGCCAGTACACGAGAAACGTAGGACGTTCGTGAGAACATGATAATGGTTACAGGTATATCCGGTAGAGTTAGGTCGCAGGCGGGCGTGTGGGTGAACTGGGAAGTAAGACTCTCGGGAAATTGAGAGTACTATGAAAGTATGAAAAACATGCCTGATAAGAATGAAGAATGTGGAATCTTTAATTAAGTACGGATCAATAAGATATGAATGATATGTTTGAATCCGTGAGATGGATTCAAGGATGAAAGTTATGAATGTTATGTTTGAATCCGTGAGATGGATTCAAGGATGAAAGTTATGAATGTTATGTTTGAATCCGTGAGACGGATTCAAGGATGAAAGGCATGAATGTTATGTTTGAATCCGTGAGACAGATTCAAGGATGAAAGGCATGAATGTTATGTTTGAATCCGTGAGACGGATTCAAGGATGAAAGGCATTCAAGGATGAAAGGCATGAATGTTATGTTTGAATCCGTGAGACGGATTCAAGGATGAAAGGCATGAATGATATGTTTGGATCCGTGAGACGGATTCAAGGATGAAAGGCATGAATGTAATGTTTGAATCCGTAAGGCGGATTCAATGAATGAAAAAGTATGAATGATGCATCTGGATCCGTGAGACGGATTCAAAAATATAAAAAGATGAAATTAATCCGCCCAAGAAGATGTCGACAGTTTGACCATGATTGAGCCGAACGGGTCATAGAAGTAAGTATAAAGTAAACAGTGATAGTATAATAGAAGAAGTTTTGTATAAGTTACGTGTAAGATATGTGAGAAATTGACTCTTAGAAGTCGGAATGATGACGGGCTGTGACCCGAACAATAATTTAAGTAGGGGCGGGAATGGTAAGTTTGGTAGGAAATATTGAGACGATGTAATAAGGTTTTCGCAAGTAAGCATGAATGAAAGGAAGTACGAACATGTACTTCAGTCGGCAAAATGATGAATGAAAGGATTGTATGTAAGAAATAGAATGTGTGGCACGTTATAGCAGGCACGTAGGAAATTGTAGAAGAGTTATAGGTGGGTAATCACCTAGTTTAATGAATGTTTGAATGACATAGGCTAACCGCTGATGTTGTTGATGATAATGTTAGAACTATTGATGTAATGAAACCAATCGTATTGGTGAAAGGACGTGCACGAGCGGAAGCTCGTTGTGTGAATGAATGAAACCTGGCCTGTACGGCTAGTACGCGAGGAGAAGATGAATCGATCTGGGTTGCAGATCGTGGTTTGGGAAATGAAAAAGAGGTTAGTAAGAGTATTTAACTCATGATTGGATAGATATGAAATAGTATGACACCTGTATATGTGTAAATTAAGTAATGCATGAAGTGAAAGCAATAGTAATATGAAATGAACGAAATGATTTAAAGATAAAATAAAGGTATGCAAGGTATACGTAACTGTAGAAAATGTAGAATGAGGTTAACGTTAGAATTAAGCACGTAGGCGTGATTATGTAATAATAGTTTTGTTGTGATAACAAAACAAAAGTTAAATGTTATACAAAGTATGTAGAGAATGTAAATTTTAAGGGTGAGATGGAGATGTTAGATCCATTAAGAAAGGATCATATTAAAGGACGAAAGAGTATGTGTATTGACCAGTTATTGACAGATCAAGTAAATGAAAATGAAAATGAAAATGATATAAGAAAGAATGATCAGGAAAGTATGGGCTAGTAGTTGTATGGATGGACTAGAAGAAAAGATAATGTGTGTTTGATGAAAGTGAGAAAGGTTTCGGGGACGAAACCTTGTTTAAGGGTGGTAGACTTGTAACGCCCCAAAAATCTGAATGTTAACAATTGTCGTATGTTCTTATGTGACACGTCATGAAATAAATAACTAGGCTATTTAACCTAGTTAAGGGTATGGTCAAAAGTATTAAATGACGAAGGTAGTGTCGGTTATGTTTTAAAGGTAAACCCGAGGGGCTAAAGTGGAACAAATGAAAGTAAGTTATATAATAACTTGACACAGACAAACACACACATACGTGTGTTCTGGAAAGATCGAGCAGGGGCTCTCAAGAGCCCCAAAACCCTAGTTCTTCAAAAGCTTTAATTTGAAGGATGAATCAAGGCCCAAATCTATAACCGAGCATGGATTAATGATCACCAACACGAGAGGATCATAAGGTATGTTTTAAATCTAAGATTGGTGATCATGGGTGAAGTGGGTTATGTTCTAATCCGTGAGTTAATATGAAATTGATCATGTACAAGGGTTAGAATCCTCGTGTAGAACATGGGTTATGAATGGTTTGCGTTAATTTGATGTTTAGAGGTGACACCCGTTAGTTAGGGTGAAGATGATGACTAGTATCACCTCCTATGTTCAAGTCTTGTTGAATGATTGATGTATTATGTGGGTATGATGAATTATTGTTAGATGAAAGTATAGGAATATGATGATGTTATGTTTAATGTTCATTTGGAATGATACATGATGATTAGTAATTGGTTTTGATGGGTTATGTATGAGTTTAGAAGAATTGTGCATGAAATAGTTGTACGTTATGCTTAAAAGGTAGTACTCACATCAAGTGTATGATGAAATGTATATCGTGTCGTCCGTATAGTCGATTATGATGTTACGGGTATATGATGATAAGTCGATAGTTAAGTATGGTTAATAGTTGACTTTTGAAAGTCAACTAGGCATAAGAAACATGACTTGACCCGTTGTCGTGAATGTAGGTTGATGGGAAGTCGTATGGTACATGTTATAGCAATCCGTGTTAAACGTAATGACATGATGAGTTACATGAGTTTAACGTATACGGATGTGATTATGTGAAGTTGATTATGTATTTTAATGCTTGTTAGAAATGACTAAGGAAAGTTAAGCGTGAATTATGCGAGTGATATGATTGTTACATGTACAAAGGTGTATGCTAATAAGAGCGTGATTTCGATGAAATGAAAGTATAGGAATCACGTCGAGACGGACTCAAGCATGAGGTGTTAACGGGTCAAGAAGAGGCAAGGAATCGGATACGAGCACGGACGCATAAGGTAAGTGATTTCTGTAATCACTTCGTAGTACAAGTAAGTAATAAAGTGTTGTAATGAATTCAACATGATGTTCGAGGTCAAATATGTGTTTAAGGTCTTTCGTCGTAAATGATGGGTTAATGTTGACCAAAATGCCCTTGATGGGTATTTTGGGGTAAACGATTTTAAAAGTAGCTTAGAAACAAGTTTTCGATTAGTGTAACGTTTTGGACAAGTATGGAAGTGGGGATGATGGTTTGGTTAGTCATAGACCAAATTAATGTGTGAATACCCTTAACGGGTCGAAATGAGCATATGAATGATAATGTGTTAAAAGGATGCAAGATATCCAAGAGTATAGTAATT
The DNA here is from genome assembly GCA_030545235.1 of Helianthus tuberosus. Lineage (NCBI taxonomy): Eukaryota > Viridiplantae > Streptophyta > Magnoliopsida > Asterales > Asteraceae > Helianthus > Helianthus tuberosus. The sequence continues at coordinate 121,898,776 of CM060427.1, forward strand.
TATGATAGACGTCATGGATATCATTATGTGTATAAGAGGTTATGGTAAAACGAACAAGTTACGTTGACGAATGCATGAACGGGTCAAGGTTGGGAAAAAGGGTAATAATCCGAAGTGATAAAAGTCTGAAATTTTGTTAATCCGGATGTCGGATCTTAACTCCAAAAGATGGAGAATTAAATTACGGACGCGTAGGAAAAAGAATCGGGTAAAACGGACCAATAACGAAGAAGTTATGACCGTTTCCGTGAAACGCGGACGTGCTGAAATCTGCAGCACAGCAGCAACAAACATTCTGTTTGTTTGATGGCGTCGCGCTACGCGACGGCCCGTCGCGCTACGCGACGGGGTGGCTGTTTGTCGAAAGTTGTTTGTTAGCTCCGTTTTGTATCGGGAACTCGTTTAAACGCGTTTTAAGTCGCGTATAACTAGTTTAATTCATGTTTTATGACCATTAGGGTAAGCGTATGTGTGGATAGGTATGTGTGGATGTTGTATATCTTTATACGCGTATGTAGAAATGAATGTGAACGGGTATGCGCGAATGTATGTAAGATTATATATATGTAAGCAAGTACATAAGGATATATGAAGTGGTATATGAATAGGTAACTATGAGTTGGGTATCTTAAAGCAGGTGGTTATAAATATATACGTAAGTAAGTATGTAGGCATGTACATATGTATGATTTATAAATCTAAGTATGTAGGTATGTATGGGTGTATGTAGGAAGTATGTATATGTATGAAGGTGAGTATGTATGAATGTATGCACATATGTAGGTTTGTGCGAAGGCATGTATAAGGTGTATGTATGTATGTACGAATGTATGTATGTGTGAATGTATATAAGTGGGATGACATGATCATACGTGACGATGTAGGTATGTATATATGTAGATACATATAGAATGATCGATATGTGAATGTATGTAAGTTGTATGTAGGTTGACATGTATGTGTGAACGTATGCAGGTATGAAGTATAGGTATGTATGTAAGACTTATGGTACGATCAAGTGTTTACGTTGTTTATTTGTAGACATGGAGTTATAAGAGAAATGCAGGAATGGCAAGGAAGTCTCACCACGGATGGTATGACAGGATGGAAAAGTTGGAATGTAAAGAGTAAATGAAACGAGAAGTAAACGTGAACAAATCTTGTATGTTTATGATGTGTACTAATGTATGAATTTTATGTGGTGAGCGCAGGTAGTACCAGTCATGAGGATATCCATGGTTTGGAGATCGAGGATCGAGTCACAAGACAGATTGTACGGGAATGTTTAAATATGTAATTTAGTGTTGATAAGTCATGTTCTTATATTACAAAATGAACTTTTAGAATGATAAGAAGAATGTCGTGAAAGAAATTTTAAGACTCGAATTTCCGCTGCGTTGTGTTAAGGTTAAAACCTGTTAGGGTGTTACACAAAATTTATATCTAAACGTAAAACGAAAAATTTTGCAAAATATAAAAAACATAGGGGATCAAAGTTAAAAGTAAAAAAGGTTGTAAGGTTAAATTGGAAAAACTAAAAAGTTTTGGGTTAAAACTACAAAATCAAGTAGTTTTGGATTTAAAGTTGAACATAAATTAAAAAAAAAAACCCCCGAAAACATGGGGTACAACACCACTAAGCATCATGTGCAACACAACTATGCACAAGAAACTCATTAAGCATAATGTACAAACCCACCATGCAAAAACAACTTTCAAATTAATAGTATATAAATATAAATTTTGTAAAACAACCATTGTCCAAGAATATAAGCCAAGAGTACAATTTCTAATGCACCATAATGTTGTAAATTAATAGTATATAAATATAAATGTATCTAAGTAATTCAACGATTAAATAGTTAATACAAGTAAATAGATAATATCTAAAATTAAAAAAAAGTACAATGATAAAAAAATTTAAATACACATGCAATAGATTAGTTTTTTGAATTGGATTTTTCTGAATTTGCTTTTTAACTTAATTCTATTAAGCTATTTTAACGCTATTTTTACATCGGTTTGTAATTCGGAATAAAACTTAACTTTGTTAAGCTATTTTTAATGCAGATTATTATCGGCCAAAATGTAACACCCCAAAAATGGGTTTGATAATTTAAAACCGGTTAATATAAAGGAACGAGTAAAATACCGTTTGGGGTAAAAGTGAACCCGTAAATAAAAGTTGACTAGGAATAATTGACCGAGTGGTGACATGTATATAAGTGACAAGATAATGAGTGTTAGTCTCTTTATTAATTAAAACGAAGTTTGAGGGACCAAAACCGTTAAAAAGGAAACATGATTTATTAAATAAAAAGGGAAACACACACACACACTAGGTGTATGCGTGAGATCGATCAGGGGGAAGAGGACATGGGTGTAAACCCTAGTTCACAAGAAAGCTTCAAATTGACAAGGAGATTAGGCTCAAATCCGTTGCATGAACTCGTTTTCTTGATGATCTAGCCCTAGCAAACATGTGGTAAGTTATAATTTAAGATTTGATGATCTTGTAAGAAGTGGGTTATGATCAATCCACGAATTTGTTTGAAATTAAGCATGAATATGTGTTAACATCATCATAGGGAACATGTGTTATGCATAATTTTGACTATTTTGATGTTTAAGGATGTAAACCCACTAGTTGGATGATTAAGATGACATGGGTGTTCATTATGTACAATCCTTGTTCAATATTCATGAATTATGTTGTGTTATGGTGAACTATTGTTAAATGGATCGAAAGAAATATGGTGTTGATATGTTTGATGTTTATGTGTTAATGGTACTTGTTAATTAGTAAGAATATTTGATGAAATATGAATGAACTAGGAAGATTATGCATAAACTAGTTGTACATGGTGCCTAGGAAGTAGTACGCACACCACGTGTTTGATGAAATGTCTAAATGACAATAATAGGTGAAGGTTGTGTTATGATGATGTTGAGTATGCTATATGCTTGTTTGAATCGGCTAATGAAATACATATGTGAGATATGAACTTGATATGATCGTTCATATGAATAATCATGTATGCTAATAAGGATGTAAATGTAATGACATGAAAGTATAGGAATCATGTCAAGATGGATGGGAGCGTGGAAGGCTAACAGGACAAGAAGACTCAAGTAAGTGAATGAAAATACGGACGCGTAACGTAAGTAAATCCCGGACTTACACTTTAGATGTAAAATATATTGTAGTATGATGATTATTGTGATACATGTGAGAAAGTATTTAACAATGGAAGTAAATAGGTAAGTTTACGGAAAAAGGAGTCGAAAGTGGATAGGAAAGTATAATGATGATAATTGTTTTCTGTTAAGAATGAAATGGAATTGCAGGTATACTAATAATGGAGAATGAAGGTTTAATATGGAAGTCAGACGAGAGTGTCCGAATGGATGGACGAATGGACTCATATGAACGAGAATAAGAGATGTTGATGCTTGATTATGCACGTTTTAAAGTATAGATATTATGTCACTGGTTGCTAATGAAGTAATTGGTTGTGGTGACTGCAGGTTGTACAGGTTTATGAATGTTTGCTCAAGATGTGTACGCGGTTGAAGATCGAGTCAAGACATGGATTGTACGTGGGTGTGTATGTGGTCACTTAATTCGATATACGTATGTTAGTCTTTAATTATTTTATGAAAAGGGATTAATGTATTTAAGTGAAAAAAAAATATAAATGAATATAATGAAAGAGAATTTTTAAGTTCGTATTTCCGCTGCGACTTTAGGTTAAAACGTGTTAGGGCGTTACACAAAAGCGGGCCAAATTGGATTATTATCGGCAAATAATTGAGTTGGGATTATTATGGCCAAATTGAGAAAGTTGGGATCATTTAAATCTAATTTGCCTTTAAAAAAGATAAAAACATAACTAATGCATTACATAATAACAAAACTAAACTAGATTTAAACACAAACATTTGAAAATTAAACATCAGATTAGATGGTTGAAGCTGCTGGAGTTATCTAATTAAAATCTTATTTAATTAGCTAGTTGACAAATTATATAATATAAAATATAGCTTCAGTGGCACAATAACCAAAATCCTTTAGCCCTTGTAGACGGATCTATTATAGTTTTCGGATGAGAATTAATGAACCCTTAAATGTGGATGATTCCACATCATCACGGGCATGGATGATTCAAATGCGTTGAGGATAGTCTTAGTAAAAAAAAATTGCTCTAGTCAGTTCTCTTTTAGCGGTCCTGGGGACCTGGCACTCGCCACGAAACTAAGATGGCTGAAAAACAGAGTTAAGGAATGGGTGGCGGCGGATAAATGGAGAACCGAGTGTATGTACTCATTGCATAAATCCAGGGTGAACGATTTGGAGGCCTTGGCGGAAGTGAGGGACCTTAGCCAAGCCGAGTTGGACCAAAGAATGGAGGCAAAGCAGTTTCTGCCGGATATGGACAAACAAAAACAACAGGATGCGCGACAAAAGTCTAGAATTAGATGGGCAATTCATGGGGATGAAAATTCCGGGTTTTTCCATGCCACGGTGAATGCAAATTTGAGTTCAAACCGCATTAATGGTATTTTTATCGATGACGAATGGGTCACAAACCCGATTTGTATCAAACAACACTTCTATGAGTTTTATTCCCAGCTCTTCTCTGAACCCATGCTGATACGTCCAACCATAACCTGTTTGCATGCTAGTTATCTTTCCCATGAAGATGGTGTGTCTCTGACGAGGCCGTTTTCCTTGACTGAGATTAAGGATGCTGTTTGGGAGTGTGATGGCGACCGAGCGCCTGTGCCAGATGGATTCAATTTTAAATTCCTGAAACACTGTTGGGGTGGGCTGCAGAGGGATTTCTTAAATCTCTTTAACGACTTTTATCATAACCCTAATCTGAATGACAGGTGTTCCCCTTCCTTTATTGCATTAATTCCGAAGATCAAGGACCCGTTGAAGTCGTCCGATTTCCGTCCTATTAGCCTCATTGGTTGTATCAACAAGGTAATATCTAAAGTGTTGGTGAATCGACTGAAAAGTGTAATCCATAAACTTATCTCCGTGGAGCAGACGTCGTTTCTCACCGGAAGAAATATAGTTGACGGCCCATTGATGTTAAATGAATTAGTAGCTTGGTTTAAACTCAGGAAAAAGTCAGGTATGATTTTCAAAGTTGACATTCATAAGGTGTATGATTCTCTTAGTTGGGTCTTCTTGAATATGGTCATGGAACAAATGGGTTTTCGACTGTTATGGCGGGAATGGATTATGGGAATTTCACGTTCCGCTCGAGCATCCGTGTTGGTAAATAGCTCACCTACAATGGAATTCGCTTGCACTAGGGGTCTCTGGCAGGGTAATCCATTATCTCCGTTCTTATTTTAAATTGCCATGGAGGCTTTATCTGGAATGATGAAGAGGGCTTCAGAGAGTGGCTTGTTCCATGGTATAAGGTGTAATAATCACAGTGGTATGACCTTAACCCATCTCTTATACGCGGACGATGTCGTGTTTTTGGGTGAATGGTCGGTTTCAAACGCACTAAATATTCGGAGAATACTTAGGTGTTTTTACCTGTCATCCGGGTTGAAAGTAAACCTATCTAAATGTAGTTTGTTTGGGGTGGGAGTGGAGGATATGGAAGTGGCTAGCATGGCTAATACGTTAAACTGTAGAGCCGGTTGTTTTCCTTTCAAATACCTCGGCTTGTATGTGGGAGCTAACATGAATCTCGCTCGGAATTGGAAGCCTATTATCGACCTTTTCAAAAGTAGATTATCTATTTGGAAAGCGAAAAAAGTTTTCTTATGGGGGAAGAATTATGCTCTTAAAATCAGTTTTGACGTCTTTACCAACATACTTCTTTTCACTATATAAAGCCCCGGCCCTCGTTTTAAATCAGCTAGAAAGACTCCGGCGGGTTTTCTTTTGGGGTGGGTCGGAAGAAGTATCAAAAATGGCTTGGATGGCATGGGATAATGCAATCGTACCAATCAAGTATGGGGGGTTAGGTTTCGGCTCATTACAGGACATAAACCTCGCAATGCTTGCGAAGTGGTGGTGGAGGTTTAAGACAGAAAAGGAATGCCTGTGGCGTAAATTGGTATGGACGATTCACTCGAATTCAAGAACATGGAACCCGATCCCATGCAAACTAGCAATTGCGGGCCCTTGGAAGCATATCTGTGGGAGCTCGTCGATTCTATCCAACTTGGGGGTAGAGGTATCGAAAAATATTATAGGGGTATTAGGGTCAGGGACTGAAATAGCATTTTGGGTTGACCCGTGGGTGGCGTCGAAGCCCCTTAGTATGCTTTTCCTGCTCCTGTTTCAGCTGGAAAAAAACAGGTGGTGCTCGGTGGCTGAAAGAATAGGAGTGGCAATATCTGGTTCGTCATGGGTTTGGGATTGGCGGCGTCAACCGGTGGGTGCTGATGAAGTTCTAGAAGTCCAGCAACTTACAGCTCTTTTGCAACATGTTGTCGTATCCACCGTAGAGGTGTAAAAAAAAACTGATTACGCAATCAAAACCGGAAAAAAAAAACGAAACCGGTTTTTTTTCTAACCGGTTCGGTTACAACCGGTTTGACCGGTTATATATTTTCTAGACCGGTTCGGGTTTAAAACCGGTTTTTCAAAAAACCGGTTAATTAATCGATTAAACAAAAAAACCGGTTAATAATCGGTTAATCGGTAACGACTAGAAAAAAACCGGTTAAAAAAACCGGTTTTAACCGGTTAAAAAATGGCCAGCTCTATTTAACGGTCATATGACCGTTTAGCACCAAATCTAGCTGTTTTTTTTTTTTTTTTTTTGCCTAAAAATCATCTCCAACTAGTATAAAAGGTTTGTGGGTGTTTAGGTTCAATCACAACACTTGAGAACTCTCAAAAACTCTAAAAAAGTCTCTTATTCTTGTTCGATAACTCTCAAAACGCTATGGCAACCTCTAGTGCCTGTCACACCCCAACCGATGGCGGAAACATCGGGATGAGACGAACAAATTGCTCAAAACATCATAACACTATGTGACAATATTTAATTAAATCCAAATTTCATTTCAATACTAAATTGTCATACAAAATCCCCAAAAAGAAATACAACATTGTTCAACAAATAACATAACATGAGAAAGATAGATAATTTAGGTGTGTATCTAGTCCACCCTAAACTTGTTTCATCGTTCATCCATACTTCAACAATCTAACCTGCAACATGTATTAAAATAGAGTTTCAATGCAAAGCAATGGCGAGTATACAAGTTTGATTACATAGCATAATAGAATAAAAGCTCAAATCCAACATGATTCATAATATGTGAATTACTAGTATGCAATTTTGGCGTACACTATGATCAAACCCAAGAATCCAACGCATAAAATAGTCTAATCCCAATTGATAGCGGGATAGTAAAATGTTTAACTTAACAATGCCCCCAAGTCTCAAGGGCGGTGCGTAAATCCTATAGCGCTATAATTGTTAAGGTGGGCTAGCAAAGTTAATGAGCATATACGTTCCAAATCGTTCAAATAGAGCATACAAGAATCATAAGTAAAGCACATTAGTTTCATGTTTGTACAAGGATTGAGTATGTTTAGTTTAGTTTAAAGAAGTTTGCATAATTATACATGTTGCATCCCAAAGTGTAAAGGGGAAAAAGGGATCGAGTATACTCACGGTGGTTGCAAGCTTTCCTACTTGAAATCCCACGAGTGAGTTGGTGATGGATTACTTTGGAGCACCTAGTCCTTCTACACGAGGAAACATAGGTGTGTGAGTTTGGCGTATACGGTAGATTAAAGATTCGGATTGTAAATGTAACATAAAGTATCATGATATGAAAATAATCATCTTTGACTTAGTAACCCTTGTATGACACTACGTAACCACTAGGGTTATATTGTATTTCATGGGTAGTATGCCCATTAGAATCATACTTGGAGTGTTAAGTCTTAGATGGTATTCTACTACTTTAACATATAAACACAAGTTTAATATTAAAGGTTCGAATGAGTGTATATATACTTAGGTTAAGTATTACATATTATTAAGTCCAATCATTCAAGTAGGAGGTAGAAGATTAAGATCTTCATTTAGGCACCTCAAGTTGTTCATGAATGTCATGTATGGGGTAGGAAGAACATGCTTCCATTTAGGAACCCCTTGTATGTTCACCACTACACTTGATGTAAAAACAACCAAGGAGGGTCAAGAACTAAGGTAGGTACAATAATATAAACAATTTAACTAGTAGGAAATCATCAAATCATGTGAGGATTTTATGTTTGGAACAACCCAAGTTGTTCCATAATCACTCTACATCAAGAACTAGCTCGAACATGACTTGTGGGTCAAAACACCCTAACAAAACAGAAAGTTTATGAGGTTTAATCCTTTGATTTAAGTGTCTCAACCATGTTTTTAAGCTTAACCAACCATAAGAGAGGTTGTAAGCATTAGGACATTGGTGTGAGATGTGTTAGACACAAGTTAGATGAAGTTTAAACAAGTTTGAACAAAACAGAAAGTTTATGGACAATTTCAGGGCATTTCCAGGTCTGATTTCTCCAAGGAGAAGTCAAGGAATCGAACCCAAGGATTATCCAAGCAAGTAGGAAGAAGAATCAAGTGATTTGGTTAAGAAATGAGCAAGTTACACTCACTTTTGCACAAGGTTATGAATTTGTCCGAATTTCAGATTCTTGCAAGAACTAGAGAGTATTTTGGAGAGATTTGAGTGTTGTGAAAGTGTAAAATGGTGTGGAGAAGGGTTGTATTTATAGTGGAAGAGTTTGGAGGTGATTGGAGGTGATTAGAGGTGGCTTTAAGGTGATTGGGGAGTGTTTAAAAGTTTGATTTCGTGCAAATTTCGCGTCTGATTGCAGCTGTGTTTGTTTTCTGCGAAGATGAAGGCCATGCGGCCCGCATTAGATAACCACTAAGCTGAAGCGGGCCGCCCGCCACTTCTGATTCGTGTACAAGTTTCCAAAAAATACAATTTAGCCCCTGGAGTTTCCTATTTGATCCCTTTTGATGCATTCTTGATAGTTTAGGGACTTGTTTCAGCATATTAACATAGTTTAAGGTACATTCAAGCATGGCGATCAAAACCGAAGTATAATTGAGTGTATAAGTATCATAATCAAGTTTCGTTTATGTTCAAGACACGCTTTAGGCATAAGTTTAGATTAATTACAAGTTTAGCACATAGTTTCCAAGAATAATGATTAAACACCAATTGATTCACCGATTCGAACATACGAGCATATATAAAGTGTGTACAACATATTTGTAACAAAATACGAGTTTCATTAATGATTCAAGTCTCGGTTTTACAACGATTACAAGGAAGGAACGATTACAAGAATACAACGTTTCCAAAAATAGAAATACGAACAAAACTTTCTATAAATGGAAAGTTCAAAAGAGCCGGGCGTTACAGTCTCCCCTCCTATAGGAAATTTCGTCCCGAAATTTAGGAAGACGTAGGGAAAAGATGAGGATACTTCTTTTTCATCTCGCTCTTGAGTTCCCAAGTAAATTCGGCGCCACGTTTACCTTCCCATCGAACCTTGACGATAGGAATCTTACTGCGCCTCAATAACTTGACTTTTTGATCCATGATTTCGACGGGTTTCTCCACGAAATGCAAAGTGTCGTTTATTTGGAGATCTTCGAGAGGAACTTGAAGTCTTTCTTCAGCGTGACACTTCTTTAGATTAGAAACATGGAACGTTAGATGCACGTTGTTGAGTTCTTGAGGTAAATCGAGTCGATAAGCCACCGCGCCAATCCTTTCGAGTATCTTGAAAGGACCAACATAGCGAGGGGCAAGCTTTCCCTTTTTACCAAAACGAACCACTCCTTTCCAAGGAGACACTTTGAGTAAAACGTGATCCCCAACGTTGAGTTCCATAGGTTTGCGTCCCTTATCAGCATAGACCTTTTGACGTTCTCGAGCCTTGAGTAGGTTGTCACGGATTTGGTGAATCTTATCCGTTGCTTCTTGTATGATCTCAGGGCCCGAAAAATGTTTGTCACCAATCTCGTGCCAGCTTAAAGGAGATCGGCATTTGCGACCATATAATGCCTCGAATGGAGCCATTTTAATACTGGAGTGGTAGCTATTGTTGTACGAGAACTCGACCAAAGGTAAATGCACATCCCAACTACCACCAAAGTCGATGACACAAGAACGGAGCATGTCCTCTAGGGTTTGGATAGTACGTTCAGTCTGTCCATCCGTTTGAGGATGAAAAGCCGTACTGAGATTCAAATGAGTACCCATAGCGGACTGAAAGGTTTGCCAGAGGCGTGAAGTAAATCGACCATCACGATCAGAAATGATGTCGAGAGGAACACCATGATGTCGTATGACTTCATCGGTATAGATGCGAGCAAGTCGTTCAACCTTGAAATCTTCGCGAATGGGAATGAATTGAGCGGACTTGGTCAAACGATCGATGATCACCCAAATGCTATCGTGACCAGAAGATGTACGAGGGAGTTTAGTGATGAAGTCCATCGCGATGCTATCCCATTTCCAAACGGGGATTTCGGGTTGTTCGAGTAGGCCAGAAGGTCGTTGATGCTCGGCTTTGACTTTTGAACACGTAAGACACTTAGAGACGTAAACGGCAATGTCCTTCTTCATACCGGGCCACCAATAAGATGTACGTAGATTATGATACATCTTGTCGGCACCAGGATGAATTGAGTACTTGGATTTGTGTGCCTCGTTCATGATGAAGTCTCGAAGTTCTTTGCGATCAGGGACCCAGGCACGATTGTCGAGGTATAAGATACCATCAGCCTTGGAGACGAGATCGTGTTCTTTAGCGCCTCGTATCTCGACGTGGAAGTTACCCTCGTTAATAGAGGCGTACTGAGCTTCACGAATGCGTTGAGGAAGGTCGCTTGAGATACGAAAACAACGCATATAATCTACATGAGTCTTACGACAAAGTGCATCGGCCACGACATTTGCCTTACCTGGATGGTATTTTATTTCGCAGTCGTAGTCATTTAACAGTTCCACCCAACGACGTTGACGCATGTTCAGTTCCTTTTGGTCGAAGATATGTTGAAGGCTCTTGTGGTCAGTGAAAACCACACACTTAGTACCATAAAGGTAGTGTCGCCAAATTTTCAATGCAAAAACAACTGCGCCAAGTTCAAGGTCATGGGTAGTATAGTTTTTCTCATGTATTTTGAGTTGACGAGAGGCATAAGCGATGACCTTGTCTCGTTGCATGAGGACGCAACCAAGACCATGGTTCGAGGCATCGCAATACACCACGAAATCATCATTCCCCTCAGGGAGAGCGAGAATAGGAGCGTTGCAAAGCAAGTCTTTGAGAGTTTGAAAAGATTCCTCTTGCTCAGGACCCCAAGCAAAACGCTTCTCTTTTTGAGTCAATGAAGTGAGAGGAACGGCGATTTTTGAAAAGTTCGAGATGAATCGGCGGTAATAACCCGCCAATCCTAAGAAAGAACGGATTTTGGAAGGAGATTTAGGCGCGGTCCAATTCTTTACGGCTTCGATCTTTGCAGGGTCAACGTGGATTCCTTTTTCACTAACAACGTGTCCAAGGAATTGGACTTCTTTAATCCAAAAATCGCATTTAGAGAATTTAGCGTATAATCGTTCCATACGTAAGAGCTCGAGTATAAGACGAAGATGACGTTCATGATCGGCTTGAGTTTTAGAATAAATGAGAATATCATCAATGAAGACGATCACGAAACGATCCAAATAGGGCTTACAAACACGATTCATTAGATCCATGAACACAGCGGGTGCGTTGGTCAAACCAAAAGGCATAACCACGAACTCGTAATGTCCATAGCGAGTGCGAAAAGCGGTTTTGGGTACGTCCTATTCGAGGACCCGAAGTTGGTGATAACCAGAACGAAGATCGATCTTGGAGAAACAAGTAGCGCCTTGAAGTTGGTCAAAGAGATCGTCGATACGCGGAAGAGGGTAGCGGTTCTTGACAGTGAGTTTGTTGAGCTCGCGATAATCGATACACATACGGAAAGAGCCGTCTTTCTTTTTAACGAAAAGCACAGGTGCACCCCAAGGTGAGGTACTTGGACGAATGAAGCCTTTATCGAGGAGTTCTTGAAGCTGCGTAGATAATTCTTGCATCTCAGAAGGTGCAAGACGATAAGGAGCCTTGGCAACAGGAGTCGCACCAGGTACGAGGTCAATGCGAAAGTCAACGGATCGAGGTGGAGGAGGACCGGGTAAATCTTCAGGAAAGACGTCAGGGAAGTCGCCCACCACTGGAACATCACTTACACTCTTTCCCTTGCCCTTTTCTTCCACAACGTGGGCTAAAAAGGCAAGGTACTTTTTGTGTAAATACTTGTTCGCTTGTGTGCAGGACATCAACTTCAGTCCCTTTGAAGGTCGGTCTCCATAGACGTGTAAAACATCACCAGATGGGAGGGGTAAACGAACGTATTTCTCGTGACAAGCGATTTCGGCATGGTTCTTTTGGAGCCAATCCATGCCTATGATGATGTCGAAACTACCCAATTGCATGGGTATGAGGTCGATAGGGAAGACGTGCTCGTTAAGAGTAAGGTGACAATTACGAAGAACGGAATCGACTAGGATGGATTTGCCATTGGCGACCTCAACGGAAAACGACTTAGGTAGCTTAGAGCGTGTGCAATTTAACAATGGTTCGAATTCTAAGGACACAAAGCTTTTGTCTGCACCAGTATCAAATAGTATCGAAGCATAAAGATGATTAACAAGAAACGTACCGTTAACGACATCATTGTCGTTGCGCGCTTGATTTGCGTTTAGATTGAAACAGCGTCCACGGGGAGGTTGTAGTTGTTCTTGATTCCATAGTGGGCATTGAGGACGAAGATGATTGACGTCCCCACACTTGAAACAAGCTCTAGCGGGTCTTGCGTTTTGAGGAGCAGGTGGAGCTTGTTGTGCTTGTTGAGCTGGTGGTGCTTGTTGTGCTTGTGGTGCTTGTTGTTGTTGATTGTAGCGGCAAAAGTTGGAGGTATGACCATAACGGTTGCAATCGTTACAACGACGGCACCTAGCGTTTGCGGGATGATGGAAATTACAGGTGGCGCACTTGGGGGTGAATCCCAGTGTACGACCTTTGGGTGTTTATCAGGAGCAACAGGGTTTGGGTTAACGGGTGGTACAATCGCATTGCAAACAGGGTTCGATTGCTTTCGCTTCTTCCCCCTATTGCTACTCGACTGTTGGGTAATTTGGTGAGCTGGCTTGAAAGAAACGGGGTTTGCGGCTTGCTTATCGCGAACACGATTGTTGTTCAGGGAAGCGGCCAAACGATAAACAGCTTCGATATTGTCGAGTTTGGCAGCCTCGATCGTGTCGCGCATAGCAGGAGGTAACCCATTGATATACTTCCGTATCTTGCGATCGGTGGTCATAACAAGGTGAGGAACTATGAAGCTAAGTTGTTTGAAACGGGTGGTGTAGGCTAGGTTTTCGTATCCCACTTGCTTTAGCGCCCAAAATTCTTCCTCCAACCTTTGTTGCTCATGCGGAGGACAAAACTCGTCCATCATCAGGGCCTTGACTTCTTCCCACTCCAACGCATATGCCAGTTCGTTCGAACGAATGTTCCTTTCGTTCGTCCACCATTCGAGAGCTCGGGCTTGGAATACCCCAGTCGCACTACGCGTTCTGAGCTCATTGGGGCAATCACTGTTGATGAATGTGACCTCCATGCTATCAAACCATTCGAGCATGGCGGTCACCCCATCATTGTCGGTGAATGGCTTGGGATTGCACAATGAAAAGTGCTTGAAGTTGAACGAAGCGGGCTTGCGTATTTCGATCTTGGAGTCGACGGAAGAGTTCGGAGTTTCAGAAGCTCGAATTTCAGAAATGACCTTTGGAACGACGCGCGCAAATTGATCAGCCATGAAAGCCATCATTTTCTTCGTAGCACGGGACTTTGACTTCTTAGACGAGTTGGAGTGACGAGAAGACATCTAAGATTCAAAAGAACGAATAGGTGAGACTTGATCATAATGTGTGTTTAAGAAAAATCGTTTGCATAAATCGATTCACATAGCAAAAGTGTCACATAGCATAAAAGTTTCAAATTGATTCACATAGCATAAAGAGTTTAGATGTCACATATAGCATGGTCATGAGTCCAACATAGCATAACATGGATAATTGAAAGCTTTGTAAATTTAGTTTGTTCACGAGGGATTATTATTGTTTGTGATTGCGATAACGTGCGAAATGATTAAAACGAAATTTTGAAATGAACGAACGTTCAAGTATAAAACCACATATAAATTGAGATACATAAAAGAAAGGCTCAATAAAACATAGGATTGTTTCGGGTAGAGAAACGTCGACTATTCCAAAGTGGGTCGAAGGTCCTTTCGAATTAGAGAAAACGTGCTTTGGCCTATAGGTAAGATACTCTCGTCGAGGAGCGATTAACGGCATCTTACCCTTCCGGTTACTACACATCTCTAATTGATTGAAACAATCGGGACTTTGGCGAGATTGAAAATCGAGGAATGGGACTTAATCGACGAGATGCGGGTTTCACCCCTAACTTGACGATTTCGTACCCTAAATGTGGTTGGTACTTGTCGGGTCAAAATAAAATTTCGACACTATGACAAGGGTCCACTAGAGTTGAAATGGAAATTACCATTAAGTTGTGGATTTCACTCCTAGCTTAATGGTGTAATTTCGTGCAAAAAGAAATAGTTCAAGGTAGAATGAGAGTCGTTTACCAAATTGTGGGTTTCACGCCTATTTTGGTAAAGTTGTCTCGTTTATGTTACAAGAGTATACAAATAAGCATAAGTGTGTTCATGTTAACCTTAGGAAAGGCATATAAATTTAACAAGATGTATAGCTAGGAAGCATGCATGGTAGAGTACAACGTTTTAAACAACACATAAGAGGCAAAATTCCTAAAACTATAGATTAGGGCAAAAGCATGGCAATTTTCCTAATTCCCTATAGTTATGGCTCTGATACCAATCTGTCACACCCCAACCGATGGCGGAAACATCGGGATGAGACGAACAAATTGCTCAAAACATCATAACACTATGTGACAATATTTAATTAAATCCAAATTTCATTTCAATACTAAATTGTCATACAAAATCCCCAAAAAGAAATACAACATTGTTCAACAAATAACATAACATGAGAAAGATAGATAATTTAGGTGTGTATCTAGTCCACCCTAAACTTGTTTCATCGTTCATCCATACTTCAACAATCTAACCTGCAACATGTATTAAAATAGAGTTTCAATGCAAAGCAATGGCGAGTATACAAGTTTGATTACATAGCATAATAGAATAAAAGCTCAAATCCAACATGATTCATAATATGTGAATTACTAGTATGCAATTTTGGCGTACACTATGATCAAACCCAAGAATCCAACGCATAAAATAGTCTAATCCCAATTGATAGCGGGATAGTAAAATGTTTAACTTAACAATGCCCCCAAGTCTCAAGGGCGGTGCGTAAATCCTATAGCGCTATAATTGTTAAGGTGGGCTAGCAAAGTTAATGAGCATATACGTTCCAAATCGTTCAAATAGAGCATACAAGAATCATAAGTAAAGCACATTAGTTTCATGTTTGTACAAGGATTGAGTATGTTTAGTTTAGTTTAAAGAAGTTTGCATAATTATACATGTTGCATCCCAAAGTGTAAATGGGAAAAAGGGATCGAGTATACTCACGGTGGTTGCAAGCTTTCCTACTTGAAATCCCACGAGTGAGTTGGTGATGGATTACTTTGGAGCACCTAGTCCTTCTACACGAGGAAACATAGGTGTGTGAGTTTGGCGTATACGGTAGATTAAAGATTCGGATTGTAAATGTAACATAAAGTATCATGATATGAAAATAATCATCTTTGACTTAGTAACCCTTGTATGACACTACGTAACCACTAGGGTTATATTGTATTTCATGGGTAGTATGCCCATTAGAATCATACTTGGAGTGTTAAGTCTTAGATGGTATTCTACTACTTTAACATATAAACACAAGTTTAATATTAAAGGTTCGAATGAGTGTATATATACTTAGGTTAAGTATTACATATTATTAAGTCCAATCATTCAAGTAGGAGGTAGAAGATTAAGATCTTCATTTAGGCACCTCAAGTTGTTCATGAATGTCATGTATGGGGTAGGAAGAACATGCTTCCATTTAGGAACCCCTTGTATGTTCACCACTACACTTGATGTAAAAACAACCAAGGAGGGTCAAGAACTAAGGTAGGTACAATAATATAAACAATTTAACTAGTAGGAAATCATCAAATCATGTGAGGATTTTATGTTTGGAACAACCCAAGTTGTTCCATAATCACTCTACATCAAGAACTAGCTCGAACATGACTTGTGGGTCAAAACACCCTAACAAAACAGAAAGTTTATGAGGTTTAATCCTTTGATTTAAGTGTCTCAACCATGTTTTTAAGCTTAACCAACCATAAGAGAGGTTGTAAGCATTAGGACATTGGTGTGAGATGTGTTAGACACAAGTTGGATGAAGTTTAAACAAGTTTGAACAAAACAGAAAGTTTATGGACAATTTCAGGGCATTTCCAGGTCTGATTTCTCCAAGGAGAAGTCAAGGAATCGAACCCAAGGATTATCCAAGCAAGTAGGAAGAAGAATCAAGTGATTTGGTTAAGAAATGAGCAAGTTACACTCACTTTTGCACAAGGTTATGAATTTGTCCGAATTTCAGATTCTTGCAAGAACTAGAGAGTATTTTGGAGAGATTTGAGTGTTGTGAAAGTGTAAAATGGTGTGGAGAAGGGTTGTATTTATAGTGGAAGAGTTTGGAGGTGATTAGAGGTGATTAGAGGTGGCTTTAAGGTGATTGGGGAGTGTTTAAAAGTTTGATTTCGTGCAAATTTCGCGTCTGATTGCAGCTGTGTTTGTTTTCTGCGAAGATGAAGGCCATGCGGCCCGCATTAGATAACCACTAAGCTGAAGCGGGCCGCCCGCCACTTCTGATTCGTGTACAAGTTTCCAAAAAATACAATTTAGCCCCTGGAGTTTCCTATTTGATCCCTTTTGATGCATTCTTGATAGTTTAGGGACTTGTTTCAGCATATTAACATAGTTTAAGGTACATTCAAGCATGGCGATCAAAACCGAAGTATAATTGAGTGTATAAGTATCATAATCAAGTTTCGTTTATGTTCAAGACACGCTTTAGGCATAAGTTTAGATTAATTACAAGTTTAGCACATAGTTTCCAAGAATAATGATTAAACACCAATTGATTCACCGATTCGAACATACGAGCATACATAAAGTGTGTACAACATATTTGTAACAAAATACGAGTTTCATTAATGATTCAAGCCTCGGTTTTACAACGATTACAAGGAAGGAACGATTACAAGAATACAACGTTTCCAAAAATAGAAATACGAACCAAACTTTCTATAAATGGAAAGTTCAAAAGAGCCGGGCGTTACAGTGCCCATGATTCGGTCAATGTTAGCGAGTCTACAACCGACACGGTGATTCGTGTTGTTCCAATGAAGCGCAACCCCGAGGTTTGGTCACATTTTGATTTGTGCGAGATGACCAACGGTAAAAGAAAAGCGCATTGTCATCATTGTCAAGGCTTTTACGCCGAAACCGCAAACTCCACCTTGAAACAACACATTGAAAAACTGTTTTGCAAGGTGTTGAAACAACAACACGTTGGTGGTCAAGCTTCCATGGCAAGTGATGGCGCTAATATTTTCAACTACAATTTCAATATGGTTAGAGATGTAATGGCGAAGTTTGTAATCCAAGAAAGTTTGCCGTTCAACCACTTCGACAACCAACGCTATACAAAGATGGTTCAACAAACTCTCCAACCACGATACACACATGTAAGTCGTGCTACTCTTAGGAGGGATTGTTTAAAATTGTGGAAAAAAGCTAAACTAGAATTAATTTCTTATTTTGAAAAATTAGAAACCAGTGTTAACTTGACTAGCGATGTTTGGTCCGCACCGAACGGTTCACCCGATTCGTATATTTGTGTCACTGCCCATTGGATTGAACCGGCGACGTGGCAAATGATGAAACACACGATTTTGTTTAAATTATTCGATAACCCTCACACCGGGGAAGCTATATATAAAGTAATCGAAAAATGTATTACAACATACAAATTGGAAAAAAGTTTTTTCAATATCTTTTGATAACGCCTCAAACAATACGAGCGCGGTAATGTGTTTAAAATTAAAATACAATCCGATTTGTGAGGGTAATTTTTTCCATAGCCGATGTGTTGCACACATCATAAATTTGGCCGTTCAAGACGGTTTAAGGGTTATTGAACCACAAAAAGAAGCTTTCAAAAGAATGTTACGAAGTATATTTAGTAACACGCAAAGACATGCAAAATATATTAAAACTTGTAAGGAAGCGGGTCGAATATGCTTAGGACCCAATTGGGACGTTGCTCATAGGTGGAACTCGACTTGCATTATGTTTGAAAAAGCTATTTTGCAAAAGGAAAGTTTAATAGAATTTCATAACCTTTTGGCTAGTCGTGGAAAGTGTTCGCCTTACCACCCATCGGGTTGGGATACAATTGAAATGGTTACACAAGTGCTTCAAGTTTTCAAAACATCAACAAAGACTTTATCGGGGGTTTATTATCCAACAAGTTCATTGGTACTTCACAATTTGTTTAAAATGTGTTTGAAAGTAAACGAGTTGTCGGTTAGAGGTAGACCATATTGTGACATGGTGGATACAATGAAGGAAAAATGAAGAAAATATTTTAAAGAACTACCGGCGGTTTTCACTTGTGTCGCCGCTCTAAACCCTTGTTTTAATATTTTTGGAACCGGGTCTTTGATTGAAAAAATTGCACACCAATTGAATTTAAACACCACTCAAGACCCAAACTTTGGTGAAGCCGCAAAAGCTCGTTTCAACGATCAACTTTCAAAATTGTTTGATGTTTATGTAACAAAATATGGTACAACCTCGTCACACATTCACGAGTCAATGAGAAGCTCCGCTTTCGGTGAAGGTTCAAGTATGGAAAATCAAGATTTGTATGTTTATAACCAATTGTATGATGAGTCAAGTCAAATGCATCGTGGTAACACTAGTAGTAGTGAACTCGGTCGGTATGGTGGGTCGAACTTTCTACAAATGATGAGTTCACAAGACTTTAAAAATTTTGATTTGTTGGCTTGGTGGAAAAGTAAGGAAGATCAATTTCCGATCTTAGCCACAATGGCCCGAGATTTACTAACGGTCCAAGCTTCCACGGTAGCTTCGGAAAGTGTTTTTTCTACTAGTGGTAGGGTGATTTCGATAAGGAGGACTCGACTAACACCTAAGGCGGTTGAGATGTCGATTTGCTTAAAAGATTACTTGGATGCGGCGGAAAGATGTCAAGACACACGCTCACTCGAGGAAGAATTAGATTACAAAGAAGAAGTTTACGAGGACGAGGTCGAAGCCAAATTGACAACCCCAATGACCGACGAAGAAGCCGAATTAGATGAATTCCTACGCAATAGTTCGGCTTCGGGTTCGGGCGAAGAAGATTAAACGAGGCTTCTCAAGATATATTTTAGTATTGTAGTTCCACTAAATATATATATATATATATATATATATATATATATATATATTAGTGGACGTTCTTGCGGATTAATAGTTTAAGTTTACGCATTTCGTTTGTTATGTTTATCGTTCATATTTCATTGTTATGTACAACCGTTTGTTCCAAGACTAATGATATTATTATGTGTTTAACTTTTTATGAGTTTATTGTTAATTTTTGTATAAAAAAAACTGCATTTACACTTCAAAAAATAACAAAACTAGCTGAATTGTGAACAAAACAGCCCAAAAAGCTGAAAAAATGAAAAAAAAAAAACAACATTCTGTGAAGTTCCTGCATGTTTCTGCAGAACCGGTTATTTTTCCCGTTTTTTTCCGGTTTTTGTTAACCGGTTTGAATCATATCGGTTATTAATCGAAACAAAAAAACCGGTTTTTTTTATAACCGGTTAGGACCGGTTACAACCGGTTAGGACCGGTTACAATTTATCCATGTTAAAACCGGTTTTTTTTTGTCTGAAAAAAACCGAACCGGTTATTAACCGTAACTGGTTTTCCAAAAAAACCGATTTGTACACCTCTAATCCACTGGTAGAGACTCTTGGGTGTGGAAACTGGACGATATGGGGCAATTCAACGTAGCAAGTATCAAAAAGGTATTAATTGAGTTATCTTGTGATCCACCTGATTATGTAGTGTTATGGAATAATTGGATTCCTAAAAAAGTTGGTATAGTCGCCTGGCGAGCTCAGAAAGAACGACTCCCAACTAGGTTACCACTGTCAAGAAGGGGCGTTCCGGTCCAAAATTTGGTATGTGCTGTTTGCGGGGAGTTTCCCGAAACCGGCGAAGACCTTTTCGTCACCTGTGAAGTGGCCCAATTGGTCTGACAGCTTGTTTATCAATGGTGTGAGGCCCCTTATTTTCTGGCTTTTAGTTTTAAAGACATACTCGAAGATCACAAACGGTTCCATGGCTCGGTAAAAAGGAAAAAAAACTTTCCATGCGGTGTGCTTAGTCACAATCTGGTGTCTATGGAGTTCGCGAAACAAGCTTATTTTTTCAGGAACGCCGAAGTCGATAACAACAATCTTGGAAGAAATTAAAGCGAAGAGCTTTTTATGGATAAAGAATCGAGCAAAGGCGTCGGCGGTTACTTGGGATCAATGGAAGTATTTTGATGTATTTTAGATCATTAGATTGGTGAACTATTGCTTGTAGTTTTTTCGAGTTTTGGTGTATGTATGTTTGGTGCTAGCCGCTGGCTAGATATTAATAAAAAGTTTTTGTTGGCCGTTAAAAACAAATTGCTCTATGCATATATCAAGTGCTCTTTTTCCAATAATTCCATTCATCAAACAACCACGTAAATGCATCAACATGTTTAATAACATATAAGTATGTGTTTTGTGTATCATAGAATGTGCTGAATTGATATCGTTGTTGTTCTTAATTGAGATCCTTGTTGCGATTATTTGAGACAAAATTACGAGGTTCTTGATTCAACTTTGCTTAACATATGAAGCAATAGATAGAAAATCCATCTATGAGATCACAATATATATAACCTAATCAAGTCTTGTTTTATTTCTTAGGTCATCCGTAGTCATAAGGCCCCTTTGGGGGCGTTATGCGACATGTAGCATGCCATGTCACCACGGGGTTTTATGGGGCGTTATGCAAGTTGAGGCCGTAGTCATAAAGCCCCTTTGTCATCATTACTCATTATTTTAATTTTCATTTTTTTAATTAATTTCTAAGTTTTTTAAAATTAAAAATCATTTCAATAAGTTTTTATTTATTTATTTTTTTAAGTGGGTGCTGTTAAAAACTTATTTATCACTTAAGGGTGAAACATAAGGTGAAGTTTTTTTTTCCCAACTGGATGTTCCTAAAACACTTATTTATAAAAATGGTTGGAGTTAAATGCTTGGTTGGTCCCTGTGGTTTTCAAAAATTGCAGACTTGGTCCCAATGGTTTACTAATTACACGCGTGGTCCCTGTGGTTTTCAAAAATGCACTCGGTTGGTTCTTAGCCCTAACATCAGTTAAATTTCTCAGTTAAGTCCATGTTAAATGACCAAATTACCCCTGTGTTTCTGCAACTCATTTATGTATAAATAATTTTCCCCCATTCATGAACAAAACACTAATTTTCTACTAATCTGCAACTCATTCATGTATAAATAATTTATTAGGTTGTCAAATTAATGCTTCACATTGATCTAAATATAAATTTTACGAAATGAACTTTGTAGTGGAAACAACATACGAGGTGGCGAGCCTCTTCCAAAACGTCTCCCTCATCGTCATCCAAATCAAAGCCGAAAAGACCAGCAATAGAAGCAATGGCAAAGTGAGGACGAATAGGCTCCGATAGTACTTTATTCACCACCTCTTCTACAGCATCCTAATCATAATTAGGGCTTAAAACATGTCCAATATCATGATTTGGAGTATAATTTGTGATTAATGTAAAACTTAGGGTTTGAATAAAAGTAACCTGGAGAGAATGATTGAAGAAGGAACAAGCGGAGGCGAGTTTCGGACGAGAGAGGAGGCGTTCGCAAAGGAGGTTCCAGGAGCGGCTGACGCAAGCGGCGGAGGCGAAGGAGGTTGCCGGAAGTCTAGTGAAAATGTTGAGAAGATTGTCTTCGCCGATGACATCAATAGCTGCTGCAGCGATTCCGCTATGCGGCGACGCCATTTCAGTGTTTGACGGTGGTTGTTATTTCAAGATTGAGTAATATAAGCTACAGGATTTCTTTCACTGCTAAATATGGCAACAAATGTAGTGACCGCGGCTATAGGGGAGACGACGGTGGAGGTAGGATGACGGCGGTTGTAGTGGATTGACGTTGGTGGAGGTAAGACGGTGGTGGTTGAGGTTGAACAGATGTTCTCCGATGATGGGGAGGGGAGACGGTGGTGGTGGAGCGCTAGAAAATGGGTAGGTGATGGTGGTCTATCATCAGGAGATTAAAGAAGAAGAAGGTGGGGGTGGGGGTGGGGGTGAGGTGGGATAGGGCTTAAGTTTTTAATTGTTTAAGGGTAATATAGTCATTTCACACATAGTTAACTGAGAAATTTAACTGATGTTAGGGCTAGGGACCAACCGAGTGCATTTTTGAAAACCACAGAGACTACGCGTGTAATTAGTAAACCATTGGGACCAAGTCTGCAATTTTTGAAAACCACAGGGACCAACCAAGCATTTAACTCAAATGGTTGTTTATAAGTATTTACAAAAATAGGTTTTTTTTTTCTTTAAAAAAAATAAAAAATAAAAAAACACATCATTTTAGTAAATACTTTTAAAACAACTCATTTTACTAAATAACTGTAGCAAAACCCATTTGAGGGGAAAAAAAACTCATACAAGGTGTTCCATAAGTCAAACACCTAAGGTGACTCGGGGCGGTGCGTGATGAAGCTTCATCACGCGTTATTGTATCACGGAACACCGCCGCCGCCTTGTTTAAAACGCGTTATGGTTAAAACGCGTTACACAGATAACGCGTTGAACTTTAAATTTTCGAACGTTGGAACATGACCGTTGGGTATTTTTTGACCGTTTGGATGATATTTGATCCTTTTTTTTTTATATAAATCCAACCTATTTCAATACAAAAAATCAATAAACTCTCCAACTATTCTCACACTCAATACAAAAAATTAAAAAACTCTCCAACTCAATCTAAATAATTTTACAAGAAATATGGAAGGTTCAAGCAATAGAGGTGGGGGTTCGAAAAAAAGAGGTTCGGGTACGAAGAAAAATCCCGTAAGACCCAAGGTTCGAGCGAATCTTGGCGAGCCGACGCGCTTTAGGTTGCAAGACGAACCCGACCAAGTCCCACCCTTTCAAACCCAACAATATCCACCATTTCAAACCCAACAATATCCACCCTTTCAATCGCAAATGTACCATAACCAACCGTTCGTTCCACCGTTTCAACCTCACCAATTTCAATCGCAAACGTATCAAACCCAACCCCACACACTCGACCCACTACTAGAAGACAACACAATTCTCCATCATTTTGCAACCGCGTATCGTGAACCACAACAAAGTCTTGACGACGATGATGATGATTACGATCAAGAACAACCGTTCGAAGACGAGGAAGACGAAGAAGAAGAAAAAGAAGAAAATGATGCCGTTCACGAAATCGTCCAAACCGGCCGACAACTTTGGACGAGCGAGGAGGAGGTGTCCTTGGTGCAGGCGTATTTGCACATCTCGGAGAACAAGAAACATGCCAACGAGCAAAAAAAGGATGCGTTTTGGAGACGGGTCATTAAACATTTTAGGCAACTTCCCGGTGCAAAGATACGAAACATGGACCAAATGACGTCGAAGTGGACGGATTTGAACGGGAAAATTAGTAAGTTCAACGCTTGTTTCATTCAAAAGGTATGTTTTTTATTAAAGTTTTAATCTTTTTTCATTAAAAAAAAAAACCAGAACAGTTTTAAAAAAAAAAAACAGAACAGTTTTTAAAAAAAAAAAAACATAACAGTTTTTAAAAAAAAAACATAACAGTTTTAAAAAAAAAAACAGAACAGTTTTTTATAAAAAACAGAAAACAGTTTATTAAAAAAAAAAACAGAAACAGTTTATTTAAAAAAAAAACAGAAACAGTTTTTTAAAAATAAAACAGAACAGTTTAAAAAAAAAAAAACAGAACAGTTTTTAAAAAAAAAAAACAGAACAGTTTTTTATAAAAAACAGAAAACAGTTTATTTAAAAAAAAAAAAACAGAAACAGTTTAAAAAAAAAAAAACAGAACAATTTAAAAAAAAAAAACAGAAAACAGTTTTATTTATAAAAAACAGAAAACAGTTTATTTTTTTTATATATTTTGTAGAACCGAAACCCACAAAGTGGAGCAAGCGAGGCGACAATCATGCAACAAGCAACCGAAATGTATTGCGACGTCCACGGCAAGAGGAGTTTTCCACACGTGAAGGCATGGGAAGTTGCGAGAAGTCACCCGAAGTGGGTCCCCGTTGAGTTGGTTGACAAGCGTGGTCCTGCGGCTCCAAAAAAACGAGGAGGAGGTAAAAGATCAAAAACATCCGATTCGGGGAACTACACGACTTCCGCGTCGGATAACTTGCCCCAAATGAACTTAAACGACGACCCCCTTGACGAACCCGATCAACCCGATAACGACCCCGTTGAAGAAGTTACACCTACAAGGCCACGACGCAGGAGAGGTGGTGAATCGTCAAGCAAAGGGAAGGAGGCGGTGGCGGAGTTGATCTCCAGAATCGAAGAGGAGAAAATGACCCAATTCAAGAAGGCCGAGCAAAGAAAAGAAACAATTATGTCCTTAAAAGTTGAACGCGAGCAGGCGTACAAGGATCACTTGAGGACGATTGAAAGACAAAATGATTTAAAAATCTTGTGTGAAAAGCACAACCATCTCGACGAACCTTTTAAGTCAATTGTCATTCAACAAAAGCGCGAGATTTGCGCAAAGTGGGGTTGGGAGATGCCACTTTAGTTTATTTTTTTTTCTAATTTTAGTTGTTTTTTTATTTTCCTATGTAATTTATTTTTTAAGTTTAATGAAATTTTTAATTTTAGTGTTTTATTGTTAATTTCTTATTTTAAAATGAAATTTAAAAAAATTTGGGAGTGATAGAATTCCATCACTAGTGATACCACCCCGCCTACATTTCTATCACTAGTGATAGTAATTTGGTTGATGACATGGCATGATCTGATTGGACAATGGGAGTGATAGTTTCTATCACTAGTGTAGGGATGAGCAAAATGGACCCGGTACCGGTACCGAACCGGTACCGGTACCGAATTTACCGAACCGGGTACCTTTTCGGTACCGATTCGGTACCCACTTTTGACATTTTCGGTACCGGTTCGGTACCGGTCCGGTACGGTACCGGTTCGGTACCGGTATTTTGCTTGTTTTTTACCCTCAAATACCGGTACCGAACCGGTACCGGTACCGAACCGTACCGAACCGGGTATATTCGGTACCGGTACCAACTTTTGAGGATTTTCGGTACCGGTTCTTTCGGTACCGGTACCGGTTCGGTACCGAACCGGACCGAGCTCATCCCTACACTAGTGAACCACCCCTAGTCCCCTAATTAAGAATGTCAAAAAAGGTTGGTGGTATGAGGCAACATTGTCGATCCACCTCCACCTAATTCTTATCAGTCCCCCCCCCCCCCCCCCTCTCCACAACCATACTATATTCAGGGGGCGCCATTGATTGTTTGTGGTTGCATTTAGGGCTGTAAACGAGTCGAGCCGAGTCGAGCCAGGGTGGGGTCGAGCTCAAGCTCAAAAATTAATTCAGGAGGCTAAACTTGGCTTGAGCTTTACATTGAAGTTAAACGAGCCTAAGAACGAGCCAACGAGCCGAGCCATGGGCCGAGCCGAGCTTAACTCGAGCTGAGCTTGGTTACAAAATGAGCCAGCTTGGTTCACATCATCTCAAATTGAGTTTTTTAGCTAGTTTTTCTCGAGCTTCTTTCGAGCGAGCTACGAGCCGAGCTACGAGTCGCGAGCTTTATGAACAGCCCTAGTTGCATTGGTGGAGGATTACGAGATGATGGTGGCAGGACTCATGTTTTCAACCAATCACAATTTTTTGTTTTATTATTTCTTTTTTTTTAATAAGGGGGTTTTGTACTTTTGTTCCATTGTATGAGTTTTATTCGGAAAAGACGATGAAACCTCTTCTCTACGTGGCGCTGAGCTGACTACCATCCATATTGGATGATTGCATCTCACATTTCATATGCTATCATCCCTCGTGAAACAAGGGTTTTAAAGGGTGAAGCTCACTTATTTATCAAAATGTCCTAAAACAACAAACATGACAAGTAATTTTATAAATATTGTTCTATCATGCGCACAAAGACCTAAATTTTATCACCTACTTTTATATCAAGATTCGGTAAAATATATATACTAATATTTTCTGTTTTCTTTGTCTTAGAACTCTGGACCCATCACACATCAATAACCCGACCCCTACCGCCTATAGGTAGACAAGTTTCTTTTGAAGTATATACCCGCATACCAAGTATGTCCTAAAACAACAAATATGAGAACTAATTTTATAAATATTGTTCTATCATGCCCACAAAGACCCAAGGATGGCATTTTGATTAATTTTTTTGCTTGTGTGAATTTTAGTAATAATGATGACTACAAATGATTTTCTTTTAAATAAACTACTTTATTTCTTTGAACACGGTTCGTTTTTCCACTTGAAAATTAATAAACCCAGATGTCTCCTATGCCAAAATTAATGTGTTAATAACCGACGGTCGCATATTTTTTTTTAACGGCAAATTTGGATCACACCGACAGTCGCATATAGGGATGGTGTGTGGCACCAATGACAAGTATTGCAAGTTTCAATGAAATTTTGAAGAGATTCTAGAGTGGAATTGGATTTTTGAACATTTTAGATTAAATGTTTCCGAATTCAAGGTTTCGAAAACAAGATCAGACTTGGGACCGGACGTGGTACGGCCCATTTGGCCTGACCCGACCCACTAACTCAAAACACATAACTTGAAAGTTTAAAAATCATATATAACAAACTAAAAGTTTATCATCATATATGTAACAAGACAGTAAGTTTAGTCCTACTACTACTCCTCTTCAAACCAGGTTCAGTCTCAATCTCTTCGGCTGCAAGAAAAATCGTATAATTAGTCAGCAATTTCCAACTCTTTACCCGTTAATTATTTAACCAGAATCCATTTTGACCCATTTGAGGACCCACCCATTTTGACCCGTTAGATGACCCACCCATTTTGTCCCCTATAATCCCTTGATGAAAAGTAATCTCTTTGACCACAAAAGTCAAAAATCAAAAGTCACAAACTTTATGCAAAAACAAATCCTACTTACATATTTTCTGGCAACTTCTTTGAGAAATTTCTTTGGAGAATCCAGATATTCAACACAATCGTTCTTTACAATCGCAGCAAGATCATCTCTGCCAGCGCTTTCAAGATTTCTTATCATAATCGTTAATGTCAACTCATCTGGTATGCAACCTGATGCTTTCATCGATTCATATGTTTCCATTGCCTTGTCTATCATATCCACTTTAAGATACGCTCCGATTAGCTCTGTGTAGGCTCGTGTGTCGGGTTTCAAGCCTTCTTCTATTAGGTCAAAGAATAGCTTTTCGACTTTATCTATAAGTTTCTTTTTTCCAAACATTAACATCAAGTCGCCGTATAGAGAGTGATCTGGTTCATACCATGCTTCGTTTCTGATAAATTCGAATACCTGACACCTGAGTGCAGTTCAGATAAGATGCAATCTTGAACCCATATAATCACATAAATTGTTCTTAGCTTGTTTCTGATTCCTAATGAATTTATATAAATCAGTCGATTTTTCGTTAGAGGCATAGGAGTTACCTTTCCATTAGAGTATCACTGGTCACACTGACAGTATGGATTATTGTCGTCATAGTTTGGATTTATTAACCCGACAATTTTACCCATTAGCCGAAAAGTCGAAAACTGATTAAACCGATTGTTATTAGAGCCGGGTATTGCCGTATTGGTGCATTCACATCCAGCTCCCTAAAAATATACATACATTCCACTAAAAAACAACTCCTATATCAATATATTTTTCACTAAAAACAAATACATTTTCTCTCTCATTTTCAGTTAAATAATATTTTCATACTTTTATCATTACATTTTTCTCCCTCCTCCACTCACAACCACTTTTTATACTCTTTATATTTTAAAAACCGCACACACAGATTTTGATTCCCAGGATGTGAATGCTCTTAGAACTTTAAACATCAAAAACCCGAATAAACATCAAAAACCCGAATGGATTTACCCGAGCTAAATCGGTTCAACTTTTGGCATGTTATCAAGAATTAGTGAATACACATTAAGTTTATCAATTTCATAACATATATGACTCGACGAACCAGATAACCGAACAACCTTATCCGCTACAATTATCATACAAAAAAGAAAACTGGGCCTGAACTACCCAAAACCCGAATAATAAACCTGATAAACAGCAGTCATAAAACATGTACGGAAACTGAATATGTGAGATAACTTGTTACCTTGAGAGCAAGGTCCAGATATTGTTGCCTCTGCAACTCAGCAAAAGCATCCAACAAATCATCTTTCAAGAGACGATTGAGCTTTGAATTGAATACTTGGTGAAGTTTAGATGGGTTTTTGGCAGCTAATTTGAGGGATTGAACTGCTTGGATTGCTTCTGTTGACAAAACCCCATCAGTTCGTCGTCTTGTTCTCAAGGGTTTTCTTAATCCGCATGTTATTGTGGTTGTTGCATATCTTAATTGGGGTTTATCGAATCCAAAGGGTGTTTGTATAGACTGAATTCTCATCGGAGAATAACCTGTGTTCGTCAGCATCCTACAGGGTTTAGGGTTTTGATTTTTCAGGTGAAGATTAGAAAACAAAATGTGCACTTTTGGTAGTTGGGTTTACTAAATTGCTAATGGTGTATTGGGTCAAATGAAAAAATGGGTATTATAATAGCAATATTGCTAATATACATGTGAATTGGACATTTGGACCTAGAGGTGCAACAAATAACCCGTTAATTAACTGTAATCGGTTAATAACTGATTAAGAAGTAACTGGTTAGTGGTTATTTTTAACTGTATGTTAGTAACCGGTTATTGATATTTAGTATAGGAACCGGTTTGGAAATATAAATCGGTTTGTAATCCAACTCAAACCGTCTTTTTAAAAACTTGTTTTCCTTCTCGTCACCAAAAACAATTTCAACCTGAACCGTTTTTAGCCAAACTGGTTTCAACCCGACTCAAAAAATATTTTATTAGAAATATCGGTTTATGACCCAAACCGTTTTCAACCCGGCCCAAACCGAGTTAAATAAGACAAATATTATTACCAAACCGGTTTATAACCCAAACCAGTTCATCCTCAAACTGGATTTGACAAAAGTTGACCAAACCAATTGTAACACCTCGAAAATTTCGGGTTTAATAATAAAATGACACGTGTCATGTAAGACAAAACGCGTTGAAAAACCCGGATTTAATAAAGATGTTTCGGTAGGATTAAAGTGGCGTCATGTTAAATTGTTACCTCTGAACGACCTCATTTATAAATCCCAAGACCCGATTAAATTTTATACGCATCTTTATACCTTCAATTCAGAACTTTGGGTTACAATAATAGAAATCAAAAAGCATGATGTGATCCCACAAAGTGAATTGAATGATAAACCGAGATGTACGGGTCTTGCTATTGCATCTAAATCAAATATATCATTATGGTGGGGTTTGATACTGTGCAAAACCGTTTTGGGAGGTCCAGGAGTGTTGGTATAGGACCCAAGATCGAAATAATTGATTACCTTTACGTAACTTCAACAAACAACAAGGAATCAGCCTCTGAGAAGAGGTAGCGCACCGCTACATGTGTAGCGTAACGGTGCGCTACCCCATTAAGTCAACCGGCCCTTCATTGCGGGCTAGCGCACCGCTACATATGTAGCGTAACGGTGCGCTAGATGGTGCCCAGCGACCAGAAACCTGCTGTTGGCTGTTTTACACGATTGTGACCGTTTGTATCGGTTTTTATCAGTTATAAACGACCCCTAAACCATCCTAGAGCACTAGGACAAGTGTTCAATGGTTGTGGTTGGTCCTAGAGTGAGTTGTCACTTAGTTGTGGTGAATCCAAGTCCTATATAAAGCCACATTGTGCAACCATCAACCTTCACACTTGCATTTGATCTTTGGAGCATCCTGGAGCATAGGAACTCTCCCTTCTGATCAAAATTCGTGCATTGGACTATTGTAAGTCTTCTAGTTCTTATTTGGTTGCTTTTGGCTTAGTTAATTAGCTAAAAGTCAAACCGTCGTAATTACGGTTTGACTTCGAGATTAGTCACTAATGACTCAGTCTTATCTCGAATTAAAAGTAGTTTTAGAATGGTATTTATGTGGGTAATAAAACCCCAAAAGGGTTTCCCCTGATCACCATCCTAAACAGGTCAAATGTCGGGTCAAAGCTTTACTTAAAAAGTCAACATTTTGCTTAAATTGTCATTTATGCATAATTAGCTATCTAGATCATATATAACCTGTTTGAATATTGTTATAACTTAGAAATAAGTGTAAGAACATGTCCCAACATGTTCAACCCGACTATTTCCTGTTTAGACCCGGTTCGGAACCGAAAGTCACATAGTTTGACTTTTCGGTTGACTTTCAGTTCTGACCCGTTTGGGCAAATTTTAGAAATGCCTCAGAGCTTAAATTGGATTAGGATACATGTTAGAACAACCCTCTGTGATCGTACACCTTGGTTCACTAGTTATCCAATTAATATGCAAGTTTCCGTTAAATGCTCATACGTGGACCGTTATGCCCTTATTGCCTTAAATCATAATTTATGAAAATGTAAAAGTGTAGAATCCTTAATTACTGATATATAGACTTGTATGCAAAATTTGACATTAGTTTGACTTATAGATTAAGAGTCATGCCCATGTCGCTAAATTAAGGTTTTATGTTAACAATATGGCGCAATTAGCGTAAAGCCTAATTAAACATACTTTTTGACATCAAATCTTTTACCCACTGATCTTAAATATTATTTTGGGATTTCTAAAGATTTTTTAATTAATTTTAGGCTGAGCATAACTCATAGTCGTAGGCTTAATCCGGTAATTGACGGTTTTGCCCTTACGGGCCATAAAATGAGTTTTACACATCTAAACGATTCCAAACCTTTTGCTACTGATTAGTTATGATAAATAAATTATGTTAAGCCTTCTGGAAATATAAAAATATCAGAATTAAGTATCGAACCCGGTAATGGCCTTTAATCGCCATAATTAGCGTTATTAGCGCATAGTATGTCTTAGAATCATATTGGACATACCCGGGTCGATACCTACTGATATAAGAGGCAAATTATGATAATTCAACAGTAAGCAAAGGTTGATAAACTCAGACTTCGTTTTTGAGCTTTTCGGCTTATGTGAAATTACCAAAATACCCCTACGGGGCATAGTTTGGTTAAATATGATAAATTTCACATATAAGCCTGAGCCTACTGTTATAACCCATCAAAATGAGTATGTTTGCTGTTTACATCAGACCTGTAACTCAGTTAAACAATTAAACTCTTTTACAAACTTTAAAATGACCAAACTACCCCTACGGGGCATAGTTTGTGTTTAAATTAGTTCGGGGCATAACGAAAGACATCCTACTGATGTTACAACATATTTGAAGCATATTAACTTAGGAAACCTGTATATGGCTCTTACGGATACCCGTTACGCATATTACGCGTTCGGCACGGTTTATGTAACAAGTTTACATAAACTAGCCGAAACGGGTCAAACCTTATCGGTTTTATCTCAGAATCCAGAGTGTGACTAATAAACCCATATTAAACAAGTCTTCAGACTTGTCGGGTCTGAATCACATTCTATCCGGTCTTCGCTTAATCGTGCGTACGAACCGTATCTTTGAAACTAGCCGGTCTAAGCTTAAGCATAATTAAAGACCCGCTAGGATTCTAATAGGTTATATTTAACCTTCGTTCCAGATTAGGAGAAACAGTAAAAGCTACCTGCTATTTGATTATTGTGACTATACTTTGCATCAAGGTAAATACTTTTAACTTATTTTCCCTATACGGGCTTGGGTTACGGTACATAGCGTACCGCTTGATCGGGCATCAAATCTTCCACGCTTAGTGGTTAATTGAATAATTTGATCGGCTCGTTTTAAACAGATGTGTTTACTTTACAGCCTTTGGGGGGTTAATGACCATGTCCCGGATATCCTCGGCATTATCTTACGAGATTGCCACGACCTGAGCACGGGGTGTAGGCGTACTCCCGTGTATAACTCACTTACAGTGGTGTGTCTATTGATCTTTAACCCGGATACGTCCGGGCTACTGAACGCATAAGTAACATGTAATTCGTTCACAAGATTATTATATTATCAAAATAATTCTCCCAAGTTAAACAAAAATGTTTATGCCATGTGCATCCAAACCAATTTTCAATCATTTTATAAAATGAGTCAGTTGAATGTATTTACCAGTGTAAACTGACGTATTTTCCCAAAAAGATTAAATGCAGGTACTAGGCGAAATAGGCTGGGATTCTCCTAAGCATCACTAGAAGTCTCGCAAACTTAAGATGCCGATGTCTGTTGAACCATAAACAATATTTTTATTATTCGATCCTACTGTGGATAAACACCGGATAATTGTGACTTGTTTACAATAAATAAATTCGGTTGTATCTTATTTAAATTTGCTTCCGCTGTGCATTATTATATTGTGTTGTTTGACTATTACGTTGCCAACCACGTCACGATACTCCCCCACCGGGCCCACCGGTGACACGTGGAAATCGGGGTGTGACAGGTTGGTATCAGAGCCAACACTGAGTGAATTAAACACTAGCCTTTTTGTGTTTAATCTCAGTTACACAATTGCACATATCTAAACTTTTGAGTCTAGACTTATAACATAGGACAAATTCTACCTTCTTCGGGTTTTTGTTTTGTCCTTTAAAATTTTATATTTTGTTATTGTTATCTCATGCTTTATTGACAGGAATAACAAGATGCCTCCGAGATTCTTTCGCACGAGAGGACGTGGAAAGGGGCCAGTTACCGCCCCCAACGACCATGAAGCAGGGCCGTCAAATACACGGGCTCCAATTGCGGCAGAAAGCGAGAATCCAAGACGGAACAGGAGAGACCTGTTCGAACCAGCGAGACGATCTGTTTCGCACAGTTCTACCCCTCCGGTCCGCAATTCATATGGACCTCAATCGGAAGGCGAGCCTAATAACCCTCTGCCCTCATACATACCACTTCAGAGGTCCCTGTCCCATCATTCTTATGGGGACCCCACACCGATCTTTAGAGGCCAGTTTAATCCGGCCGATTACCTACAAGAACCCGTGGGTTTCAACCCACTGGGTCCAGACGACCACTTCTCTGGTGATCAAGCTGATGACATGGACGAGGACACGGACCCCGTCATGCCTGCGAGTGGCACTCCGAACCACCCGATAGAGATCTCGGACGGATCTTCGTTTCACGGATCACCCTATGGTGGTCCCGACAGTTTCCAAGCTTTCTTTAATCAGCACCCATGGTACTATACGCCATCGCACCACTCGTCATCACATGGGCAGCATCAGCAGCAGTCTCAACAGCAACAGGATCCACAGCCACAGCCGCATCATCAAGATTCATCAGAGGATCATAGGTTTGTGGCAGTTACGCCACCACCTCCACCGCCACCAGTTCAACCGCCACCTCCACAACCGCCAAGGCGAAGAAGAACCGGTGCACGTATGTCGGTGCGACCAGGAGACTTTCATATTAGCTCCCCAAGGCAGTCAAGTGCAAGTCACTACCCGCCTCGTTGGGAGGACCCACAAATGGGTGGGCCTTCGCAGCCAGCTTATCAACAGCCACCGCCCATGGGTTTTGAGAACCCAATACCAGCATACACGGGTCCAAGTACTTACAACCCGTTCGAGCCACCAGCTTACAACAACTACGGATACGCTGAGGCAGATCCTTATATGGAAGCAGCAAATTATAACTCCTTCAATACCCAAGGACCCTACGGAGATCCATGGGGGGTAAGCTACCCGAATCAGGGTTACCCAATACCTCCCAGGCCTATCATTCGAGCTCAGTCTCAGCCGCCACGATTTTCTCCCCCAGAACGGGAGGAAATTCTACATAGATTGAATCAAGTTGAGCAGGAGTCTCGCCGCGACCGCCAGAAGACGGAGAGTTTCTTACAAGGATTGGTTGGTTTGATCAAGGGAAAGAACAAGAAGAGTCGTTGAATTCTTCCACAGTTATTTTCTCTTGTATTTGGTTGTTAAGCCCCTACGTGGGTGTGTTTGTTGTTGTGTGTATTGACCCCTACGCGGGTCTATCTTTCCATAAACCCCTACGAGGGTATGTTGTATGTTTAGTCCCTACGTGGACTTATGTTTGTTTAAGTCCCTACGTGGACAATTGTTGGTGTGTTAGTCCCTACGAGGACTTATGTCTTTCTGTAAGACCCCTACGTGGGCATGTCTTCTATAAGACCCCTGCGTGGGCATGTTAGTATGTTGTAGCTCCTACGTGGGCAAATTTCATGTGTGAAGACCCGTTTGGGGCAATAAGTAATATTGTATAACTTAATGGAGTGTTATTTTTATAAATTTCATGTTCGCCATTTGTGCATAAATAAATTATAAATGAAATAAATAAATTAAAATCATTCCTTTTAATCTGCCTAGTAATTATTTAATTAAGAATCTTTAAGTGTGAAACCTAGCCTCGTGTCAAATATAAGACCGGGCCAAAATGGTAAGACCGGTTTAAAAGATTCAAATCCCTGTTAACATCTTAAAACATGTTAACACTCCTGGCAGAAGTGATTCGTTAAAAATCACATGTCATTCTTAAATGAATAAGGATTCTTTAGAAGATTCCTAATCCAGTTTAATGATCTCTGAATCCTGGATTACATCATCAATTAAGATGATCATATTTAACCATACGTGGTAATATAGTGCCTACGGGCCTTGCTCATTTCTACATGAGCCAAAAGACAGTGGTAGTTATAACTCCCTGTCTAATAAAGGTAATGAACTAGGTTCAAACCTCAAAAGTCTTGATTCTCTGAAATCATAGCTTATAAGTTAAATTGTCCATGTGACCAAGCCTTACGTGCTAATATATATTGTTATTGTTTATGTTTAGGATGAATTTTAATCGAAATCCTAAATTAATACGATTAATAAGTTAACCAAATATGGTCTCTGTTTACCATGGTTAACGAATTACCCTAAGAGGTAATTCCATAATAAAATCCCAAAATAAAATATTGTTCTTGTTTTCTGCAACAGTTCAATACAAATGGCTAACTCTAATGAAGTCAATAGTCATCCTGTGGAGCCGAATGAGAACGCCCAGATTACATTGACGGGCGCCGAACTAAAAGCGATCATTGATGGCGCTGTCACTCAAGCCTTGGATAGGCAATATGAAGAATACAGTGGTACCCGGAGTAGGACCCACTCTGTATCACATTCAAAGCCAAGGACACATTCTGAGGCTCATAACAAGCCTCCTCCCAAGAAGAACGGACCTAAGAAAGACGGTGATGACCGTCAGTCCACCAACAATCAAAGTGACCAATCCCAGCATATGGTACTGCATCAAGGACCCCGTAACAAGGGTTGCACTTACAAATACTTCGTGTCTTGCAAGCCCCGGGATTTTACGGGGGAGAAAGGAGCGGTAGACTGCATGACGTGGCTGGATGAAATGGACACGGTCGTGGACATCAGCGGATGCGCTGAGGGTGATGTGGTTAAATTTGTCTCACAGTCCTTCAAAGGTGAGGCGTTAGCTTGGTGGAGATCTCTGATGGAGGCCTCAGGAAAGATCCCGTTGTATAGCATGACGTGGGATCAATTTATTGCCCTGATCAAAGAAAATTTCTGCCCTCAACACGAGGTGGAAAAGATAGAATATGACTTTCTGTCATTGGTGATGAAGAACCTCGACTGCCAAGCTTACCTGACAAGCTTCAATACACTGTCCAGGTTGGTTCCCTATCTGGTAACCCCGGAGCCTAAAAGGATCGCTCGTTTTATTGGTGGATTAGAGCCCGAGATCAAGGCCAGTGTAAAAGCTTCTCGGCCAGTTACCTTCAGGTCTGTAACTGACCTTTCCTTATCCCTCACACTGGATGCGGTCCGGCAGAGATCGCAGAGGAATAAGGCGGCCGAGAAGAGGAAGCATGATGATGACGGTTCGTGTAGGTCGAACAAGAAGCACCGTGGGAACGGTGATCACAAGAAGGGATCGGATTCGAAGAAAGATGGGCATCGTTCTGGAGAGAAGCCCACATGCAAAACTTGCAAGAAACAGCACTTTGGAAAGTGCAGACTCGAATCAAACTCGAATAACGAGTCAAGGTCTTTTGCTTGTGGTTTGTGCAAATCCAAGGAACACAAAACCTTGGATTGCAAGAAGATGAAAGATGCAACGTGCTACCGTTGCAATGAGAAGGGCCACATAAAGACTAACTGCCCAAAGTACAACAAGAAGCCTGAGGAGGCTAAGAAGACTAATGCCAGAGTCTTCAGGATGGATGCGAAGGAGGCTGTGCAGGATGATAACGTCATAACAGGTACTTTCCTTGTCAATGATGTTTTTGCAAGAGTACTTTTTGATTCAGGCGCAGATAAGTCCTTCGTAGATCATAAATTTTGTAAATTGTTAAATTTACCTGTCAAAACCCTAAAAGTGAACTATGAGGTAGAGTTAGCAGATGGTACCATAGAAACCGTCTCTAATGTGTTAGATGGATGTGTTATATCCATTAAGAACCATTCTTTTCCTCTGTCCCTACTTCCGTTTAAATTAGCTGGTTTTGACATAGTTCTGGGTATGGACTGGT
Source organism: Helianthus tuberosus (assembly GCA_030545235.1). Taxonomy (NCBI): domain Eukaryota; kingdom Viridiplantae; phylum Streptophyta; class Magnoliopsida; order Asterales; family Asteraceae; genus Helianthus; species Helianthus tuberosus. The sequence goes on from CM060427.1 coordinate 121,935,889, forward strand.
TATCTCATAACCAGGCCCAAATCGTCTGTAACCAGAAACAGGTGGTAATAAAGACTCCGTCTGGTGAATCACTTACCATTCGGGGAGATACCCAGTACGGACTACCTGAGCACGTGACTATGCTCAAGGCTTCAAAATGTTTGAAGAAGGGGTGTGTCATCTACATGGCACAGGTGATTATTGATGAGCCCAAACCAAAGTTAGAAGACATCCCTGTCATCTCAGATTACCCAGAAGTGTTTCCTGAAGATCTACCTGGCCTACCACCAGATAGACAAGTCGAGTTCAGGATCGATATCATCCCCGGAGCGGCACCAATTGCTAGAGCTCCATACCGATTGGCACCCACGGAAATGAAGGAGTTGCGGACGCAGCTAGATGAATTGCTGGCTAAGGGTTTCATTAGACCTAGTTCATCTCCTTGGGGAGCGCCAATCCTGTTTGTCAAGAAGAAGGATGGGTCGATGCGCCTGTGCATCGACTATCGTGAGCTTAATAAAGTCACGATCAAGAATAGGTATCCTCTGCCCAGAATCGACGATCTGTTCGATCAATTGCAAGGGGCAAGTTACTTCTCAAAGATAGATTTGAGGTCAGGCTACCATCAGCTGAAGGTCAAAGATGAAGACGTACACAAGACTGCATTTAGGACTCGTTACGGTCACTACGAGTTCCTAGTGATGCCTTTCGGGCTCACCAATGCACCGGCTGCGTTCATGGATCTCATGAATCGCGTTTGCAAGCCTCACTTAGATAAATTCGTCATCGTTTTCATCGACGACATCCTCATTTACTCTAAGAACAAAGCTGACCACGAGAAACATCTTCGATGTATTCTCAAACTCCTGCATAAAGAGAAGCTCTATGCCAAATTCTCCAAGTGTGAATTTTGGCTTAGGGAAGTCCAATTTCTCGGACATGTGGTCAGTGAGCGTGGTATCCAGGTGGATCCCGCTAAGGTTGAAGCAGTAATGAACTGGCAAGAGCCAAAGACGCCAACAGAAATTCGTAGCTTCCTAGGATTGGCAGGATATTACAGACGCTTCATTGAAAATTTTTCAAGGATTGCTGCACCCCTAACCTCCCTGACCAAGAAGAAAGTAAAGTTCGTTTGGGGTCCTAAGCAGCAAGAGTCCTTCGATGTTTTAAGACAAAAGTTGAGCAATGCTCCTGTGCTTACATTACCTGAAGGCGCTGAAGAATTTGTAGTTTATTGTGATGCATCACACACTGGCATGGGGTGTGTGCTTATGCAGAAAGGCAAGGTTATTGCCTATGCATCACGACAGTTAAAGGTGCACGAAAAGAATTACACCACCCATGACTTGGAATTGGGTGCCGTTGTGTTCGCACTAAAACTGTGGAGGCATTATCTTTATGGAATCAAGTTTGTGATCTTTTCTGATCACAAGAGCCTCCAGCATCTGTTTAACCAGAAAGAATTAAACATGAGGCAACGCCATTGGATGGAAACTTTAAATGATTATGATTGTGAAATCAAATACCATCCCGGCAAAGCGAATGTAGTCGCTGACGCCTTGAGCAGAAAGGAAAGGGTTAAACCCATTCGAATTAACGCCAGGCGTATGGAGATAAAGAACAGTTTGATAGAAAGGGTGTTAGCTGCACAGAAGGAAGCTGTGTTGGAAGCTAACTATCCTAATGAAAAGTTAGGAGTAACTGAGGAGCAGTTGACTCTTAGCAAGGACGGAATCTTACGGTTAAACGGACGAATATGGGTTCCAATTTTTGGAGGACTTCGTGATGTCATCCTCCAAGAAGCCCATAGTTCCAAATACTCCGTTCATCCTGGAGCTGACAAGATGTACCAGGATTTAAAGGCAAATTATTGGTGGATAGGCTTGAAAAAGTCTGTAGCCGCCCATGTAGCAAAATGCTTGACATGTGCACAAGTCAAAGCCGAGCATCAGAAACCGTCAGGTTTGCTACAACAGCCTGAACTTCCTACGTGGAAGTGGGAAATGGTAACTATGGACTTTATTACCAAGTTACCCAAGACAAGGAAAGGCAATGATACAATATGGGTTATAGTTGACAGACTGACTAAGTCAGCTCATTTCTTACCCATCAAGGAGACTTATAGCTCCGACATGTTAGCCCAGTTATACGTTGATAAGATTGTAGCCCTACATGGCATACCTGTAGCTATTATCTCTGACCGGGATACTAGGTACACGTCACACTTTTGGAAGAGTTTCCAACAATCTTTGGGCACACGTTTGAACTTCAGTACGGCTTACCATCCTCAGACTGACGGTCAGAGTGAGCGTACAATTCAAACGTTAGAAGACATGCTGCGTGCATGTGCGATCGAATTGGAAGGTAGCTGGGATAAGAACCTACCATTGATCGAATTTTCCTACAACAATAGCTACCATACCAGCATAAAGGCTGCGCCTTTCGAGGCATTATACGGTAGAAAGTGTAGATCGCCAGTTTGTTGGGCGGAAGTTGGGGAAGTCCAGTTATCAGGACCGGAGATCGTATTCGAAACGACGGACAAGATTGTCCAGATTCGTAAAAATCTCCAAGCTGCCCGGGATAGGCAGAAGAGTTACGCGGATCCAAGTCGTAAGGATTTTCACTTCGAAGTGGGTGAAAAAGTCCTACTTAAAGTGTCACCCTGGAAAGGGGTGATGCGGTTTGGTAAGAAAGGCAAACTAAGCCCGAGATACATAGGACCTTTCGAGGTTATCGAACGTGTCGGGTCAGTTGCCTATAAGTTGAACTTACCCGAAGAGCTCAGTGGAATTCACAACGTGTTCCACATCTGCAATCTAAAGAAGTGTTCCGCTGACGAAACACATGTCATGCCGCATACAGATGTGCATATTGACGAGAGCTTGAAATTCGTGGAAAAACCTGTATCGATTGAAGATCGACAGGTAAGAAAGCTTCGGAGAAAGCATATACCTTTTGTCAAGGTCAAATGGGATGCCCGTAGGGGTCCCGGTTTCACGTGGGAAGTAGAATCCACGATGAAAGAAAAGTACCCTTACTTGTTTCAGTAAATCTCGGGTCGAGATTTATTTTAAGGGGGTGAGGATGTAACACCTCGAAAATTTCGGGTTTAATAATAAAATGACACGTGTCATGTAAGACAAAACGCGTTGAAAAACCCGGATTTAATAAAGATGTTTCGGTAGGATTAAAGTGGCGTCATGTTAAATTGTTACCTCTGAACGACCTCATTTATAAATCCCAAGACCCGATTAAATTTTATACGCATCTTTATACCTTCAATTCAGAACTTTGGGTTACAATAATAGAAATCAAAAAGCATGATGTGATCCCACAAAGTGAATTGAATGATAAACCGAGATGTACGGGTCTTGCTATTGCATCTAAATCAAATATATCATTATGGTGGGGTTTGATACTGTGCAAAACCGTTTTGGGAGGTCCAGGAGTGTTGGTATAGGACCCAAGATCGAAATAATTGATTACCTTTACGTAACTTCAACAAACAACAAGGAATCAGCCTCTGAGAAGAGGTAGCGCACCGCTACATGTGTAGCGTAACGGTGCGCTACCCCATTAAGTCAACCGGCCCTTCATTGCGGGCTAGCGCACCGCTACATATGTAGCGTAACGGTGCGCTAGATGGTGCCCAGCGACCAGAAACCTGCTGTTGGCTGTTTTACGCGATTGTGACCGTTTGTATCGGTTTTTATCAGTTATAAACGACCCCTAAACCATTCTAGAGCACTAGGACAAGTGTTCAATGGTTGTGGTTGGTCCTAGAGTGAGTTGTCACTTAGTTGTGGTGAATCCAAGTCCTATATAAAGCCACATTGTGCAACCATCAACCTTCACACTTGCATTTGATCTTTGGAGCATCCTGGAGCATAGGAACTCTCCCTTCTGATCAAAATTCGTGCATTGGACTATTGTAAGTCTTCTAGTTCTTATTTGGTTGCTTTTGGCTTAGTTAATTAGCTAAAAGTCAAACCGTCGTAATTACGGTTTGACTTCGAGATTAGTCACTAATGACTCAGTCTTATCTCGAATTAAAAGTAGTTTTAGAATGGTATTTATGTGGGTAATAAAACCCCAAAAGGGTTTCCCCTGATCACCATCCTAAACAGGTCAAATGTCGGGTCAAAGCTTTACTTAAAAAGTCAACATTTTGCTTAAATTGTCATTTATGCATAATTAGCTATCTAGATCATATATAACCTGTTTGAATATTGTTATAACTTAGAAATAAGTGTAAGAACATGTCCCAACATGTTCAACCCGACTATTTCCTGTTTAGACCCGGTTCGGAACCGAAAGTCACATAGTTTGACTTTTCGGTTGACTTTCAGTTCTGACCCGTTTGGGCAAATTTTAGAAATGCCTCAGAGCTTAAATTGGATTAGGATACATGTTAGAACAACCCTCTGTGATCGTACACCTTGGTTCACTAGTTATCCAATTAATATGCAAGTTTCCGTTAAATGCTCATACGTGGACCGTTATGCCCTTATTGCCTTAAATCATAATTTATGAAAATGTAAAAGTGTAGAATCCTTAATTACTGATATATAGACTTGTATGCAAAATTTGACATTAGTTTGACTTATAGATTAAGAGTTATGCCCATGTCGCTAAATTAAGGCTTTATGTTAACAATATGGCGCAATTAGCGTAAAGCCTAATTAAACATACTTTTTGACATCAAATCTTTTACCCACTGATCTTAAATATTATTTTGGGATTTCTAAAGATTTTTTAATTAATTTTAGGCTGAGCATAACTCATAGTCGTAGGCTTAATCCGGTAATTGACGGTTTTGCCCTTACGGGCCATAAAATGAGTTTTACACATCTAAACGATTCCAAACCTTTTGCTACTGATTAGTTATGATAAATAAATTATGTTAAGCCTTCTGGAAATATAAAAATATCAGAATTAAGTATCGAACCCGGTAATGGCCTTTAATCGCCATAATTAGCGTTATTAGCGCATAGTATGTCTTAGAATCATATTGGACATACCCGGGTCGATACCTACTGATATAAGAGGCAAATTATGATAATTCAACAGTAAGCAAAGGTTGATAAACTCAGACTTCGTTTTTGAGCTTTTCGGCTTATGTGAAATTACCAAAATACCCCTACGGGGCATAGTTTGGTTAAATATGATAAATTTCACATATAAGCCTGAGCCTACTGTTATAACCCATCAAAATGAGTATGTTTGCTGTTTACATCAGACCTGTAACTCAGTTAAACAATTAAACTCTTTTACAAACTTTAAAATGACCAAACTACCCCTACGGGGCATAGTTTGTGTTTAAATTAGTTCGGGGCATAACGAAAGACATCCTACTGATGTTACAACATATTTGAAGCATATTAACTTAGGAAACCTGTATATGGCTCTTACGGATACCCGTTACGCATATTACGCGTTCGGCACGGTTTATGTAACAAGTTTACATAAACTAGCCGAAACGGGTCAAACCTTATCGGTTTTATCTCAGAATCCAGAGTGTGACTAATAAACCCATATTAAACAAGTCTTCAGACTTGTCGGGTCTGAATCACATTCTATCCGGTCTTCGCTTAATCGTGCGTACGAACCGTATCTTTGAAACTAGCCGGTCTAAGCTTAAGCATAATTAAAGACCCGCTAGGATTCTAATAGGTTATATTTAACCTTCGTTCCAGATTAGGAGAAACAGTAAAAGCTACCTGCTATTTGATTATTGTGACTATACTTTGCATCAAGGTAAATACTTTTAACTTATTTTCCCTATACGGGCTTGGGTTACGGTACATAGCGTACCGCTTGATCGGGCATCAAATCTTCCACGCTTAGTGGTTAATTGAATAATTTGATCGGCTCGTTTTAAACAGATGTGTTTACTTTACAGCCTTTGGGGGGTTAATGACCATGTCCCGGATATCCTCGGCATTATCTTACGAGATTGCCACGACCTGAGCACGGGGTGTAGGCGTACTCCCGTGTATAACTCACTTACAGTGGTGTGTCTATTGATCTTTAACCCGGATACGTCCGGGCTACTGAACGCATAAGTAACATGTAATTCGTTCACAAGATTATTATATTATCAAAATAATTCTCCCAAGTTAAACAAAAATGTTTATGCCATGTGCATCCAAACCAATTTTCAATCATTTTATAAAATGAGTCAGTTGAATGTATTTACCAGTGTAAACTGACGTATTTTCCCAAAAAGATTAAATGCAGGTACTAGGCGAAATAGGCTGGGATTCTCCTAAGCATCACTAGAAGTCTCGCAAACTTAAGATGCCGATGTCTGTTGAACCATAAACAATATTTTTATTATTCGATCCTACTGTGGATAAACACCGGATAATTGTGACTTGTTTACAATAAATAAATTCGGTTGTATATTATTTAAATTTGCTTCCGCTGTGCATTATTATATTGTGTTGTTTGACTATTACGTTGCCAACCACGTCACGATACTCCCCCACCGGGCCCACCGGTGACACGTGGAAATCGGGGTGTGACACCAATTCGGTTTAACCCGAACCGGTTTAGTAAAAAAAAGCTCAGTTTGTATACCTCTGCCTAGAGATGGGCAAATCGGGTTTTTTATACCCGGAACCGGTTTCTAACCGTACTCGGTTCTTGACTGAGGTTCAATGGAACCGATTCTTGTAGGAACCCGTTCCAGTTCCTACCCGGTTTTAAACCAAAAATACCATAACCGATTCTAACCAATTCCGGGTAGAGTGTTACTGGTTCCTCGGAGGAACCAGTTCCTCCGGGTAATACTGAAAAAGCCTGCAAAAACCTGTAGGAATCGACTCCAACGGCTATAATGCCGTTAGGAATCGATTTATGGCCATTTAAAATCGGGTTCAAGTATATATATACCCATCAACATCAAACATAAGTGTAGGAGTTTTAAAACAACTTAAATCGGTTTCAAGTTTACACCTTCTAGTCGCTTTCAAAACTCGCTATGGCGTGCAACAATGAAGTAGTCATGGTATTTGATATTGTGTTGCTAAGCTTTTGTATAATGTTTTACTTGGTTAGCTGAATTCTGGATTTTATGTAACCGATAACCGAACTGAATAAGCAATGCTTATTCAATTTGCTTTATATCAGTTCACCTTCAAATTTTAAAATATTGTTATATATCAGTTCACCTTCAAATTTTGCATCTTGTAATAATTTGTTATGATTAAATTACTTTCGTTTCATATTGGGTTTCAAATTTCAGTAGGCCCATTAAGAAAAAGCCAATTTGGGCCCATATTCGAGCTCGGTCCTCGTCTTTCTCCAATTATCCATTCTGAGAGTACCTTGATCGAACATAATTACATAAACGGAAGCTTACATTTGCCCCCTAACTGTTACATCGTAAAGAAAATAAGTAAAGTGCAATCTGATTATCGTTCTAGCTTATTACAGTACAATCACTAGTTTATTATTCTACAAAATTAGTATACATTAGTACTCTTTTAAGTTTTTCACACTCGGTTTCATTTTAGAGAACTCACTTTCGAACTCACTTTAACAAACTCCATGAACCGGTTTTTTTCCACAATCATATACCCTTCACCAAAACCACCACCAGATAAATTCCTAAACCTCTGTTCAAACGGCCTCATCACCGAAGCATTCAAAACCTTCAATACATACATATACAACGACCCATCTCTATACTCTTACCTCCTCAAATCATGCATACAAACCCACTCACTCTCACTCATACACCAGCTCCATTCTCTAATAATCACATCCGGGTGTTCATCCACCCGCTTTGTCACCAACCACCTCCTCAATGCGTACGTGAAGTTTGGCCAATCAAAGATTGCAGTCAAGCTGTTCGACGTAATGCCCAAGAGAAATATCATGTCTTGCAACATTTTGATTGGCGGGTTTGTGCAAAGTGGGGAGTTGGATAACGCACGTAAGGTGTTTGATGAAATGCCTGAGAGAAATATCGCGACGTGGAATGCGATGGTTGCGGGTTTGACGGATTTTGAATGTAATGAAGAGGCTTTGAGGCTTTTGTATGAAATGCGTGTTTCGGGTTTTTACCCGGATGAGTTTACTCTTGGCAGGTGAGATGTGTTTTTCTGACCATTTTGGAAGTTTTGAAGCTGGTTTTCGCGTTTCTTATATGGTTTGTTTTTGTCAGTGCTCTTCGAGGTTGTGCGGGTTTAAGAAGTTTGAATGCAGGCCGGCAGATTCACGCGTATGCGGTTAAATATGGGTTGGAAGTTAACGTGCTTGTCGGGAGTTCACTCGCCCACATGTATATCAAATCCGGAATTCTAGCAGAAGGCGAAAACGTGATCAAATCAATGCCTGTTCATAGCGTTGCGGTTTACAACACACTGATCACTGGTAGAGCTCAAAGCGGATGTAATGAGGAAGCGTTAAACCAATACCACATAATGAAACTATCGGGATTCAAACCGGATAAAATCACGTTTGTAACGGTGCTCAGTTCGTGTTCACAGCTAGCAACACTCGGTCAAGGTCAACAGATTCACGCCGAAGCGATAAAATCGGGTGCGACTTCATCGGTTTCCGTCCTTAGCTCGTTAATCAGCATGTATTCGAGATGTGGATGCTTTAAAGATTCGTTAAAATCATTTTCCGAAACTAAAACCCACGACGTTGTTCTATGGAGTTCGATGATCGCAGCTTACGGGTTTCACGGAATGGGAAAAGAAGCGGTCGAGTTATTTAACCAAATGGAAAACAAAGGGTTAGAACCAAACGATGTTACGTTCTTGAGTTTACTTTACGCTTGCAGTCACTGTGGGTTAAAAGATCAAGGGATCAAGATATTCGATTTAATGACGGAAAAATATAAAATACCCCCGCAACTAGAACATTACACATGCGTCGTCGATCTACTTGCGCGTTCGGGTCGTTTACAGGAAGCGGAAAACGTAATTAGAACCATGCCCGTTAACGTGAAGGCGGATTCTATTATATGGAAAACGTTATTATCCGCTTGTAGAATATACAAAAACGCTGACATGGCGAAAAGAATCGCGGAAGAAGTCATACGGGTGGACCCACATGATTCGGCATCATACGTTTTACTATCGAACATACAAGCGTCCGCTAAAAAATGGCACGATGTGTCGGATTTCCGAAAGGCGATGAGAGATATGAGAGTGAAAAAGGAACCAGGTGTAAGCTGGTTCGAGATGAAGAATCAAGTTCATCAGTTTTGTATGAGTGATAAATCGCATCCGGATTCGGAAAAGATTAAACTTTATTTAAAAGAATTGACGGGCGAGATGAAGTTGTTGGGTTATAAGCCCGATTATGGATCCATATTGCATGATATGGATCTTGAGGAAAAAGAAGATGATTTGGGTCAACATAGTGAGAAGCTGGCGATTGCGTTTGCGTTGATGAACACTCCGGATTGTGTTCCGATTAGGATTATGAAGAATTTACGAGTGTGTAATGATTGTCATGTGGCGATTAAGTATATATCGGCGATAAAGAAGCGGGAGATTATTGTTCGCGATGCTAGTAGATTTCATCATTTTAAAGATGGTCAATGTTCATGTGGAGATTATTGGTAAGAAGATGTCATATTATTCAATTATATTGGTATGTTTCATCATGATTTTGATTTAAAGTGTTAATGTTAAATGAGTTAGCACACATGTCTCACCTTTTAAAAGAGAAAATTTTGAGTACTGTAGGTTCAGATTCTTGTTTGCAAGCTTTGTTCAAATTCTTGTTTGGATGGTTCATCATTAGGCTGTATGTTTGGTACACATGATGAAATCTGGGAAATGGGTCGTGCCCACGGGTGGCTGGTCGAACCCGACACAAACTCGAAAATTATATTATACATATGAACCTAAACACCACACGATTTTTCATTGCTTGCAATGAGCAAAACCTTTGTTAACTTGAAATTTATATATTTTCGCATACTAGTACTCTAAATTTTTAATTTACAACCAAAAGTATCAATGTATTAAAATGCTTACCAGTAAACTATAAAATCTAATGCTAATTTCTCATTTATCTCTTAAATTTTTTGACATAAAATACCCAATCCCTTTAAGCTATTAGATACAATATGTTTTTTCTAGATTAATAAAATTAAACGGCTTAAAGAGGGTCAACATGTGAATCCACAGGACTATCTATGATATATCTTGAAAATCAGGCACATGAACCTAAACATAACATGATTTCTTATGGCATGCCACAAAGGTAAGCTCTTTAAGTTGATTGTTTTTGGGCATATTAGTACCCTAAAATTTAAATTTACAACCAAAATTACCAATGTACTAATATGATAACGTTTAAACTATATATGAAATCTAATCCCTTTAAGCTATTACATAAAATATGTTTTCTAAATTTATAAAATAAAGGGCTCAAAGAGGTCAACATGTGAACTCACCAGGACTACTTGAACCCGTTTAGCCTAAACACAAACCCTTAAATTTCGTGTTAGATTCGTATCGTGTCAAAAATTCACCTCTACACATCACACTGATATTGCAATACACACATGCATCTTTATCTTCTTTTGATTCTAAGGCTGGAGGGTGTGGGGGCACCACACCCGCCAACTCAGCAACTAGCGCCCCGGGGCGCTATACGACCACACCGTCCGAATTAGGGGGGGGGGGGGCGCTATAGGAGGGGCTCCACCATGGTAAAGATTGAGAAGGGGCGCTATAGTGTAACACCCCAAATTTCGTATGACGTGTTATAACGTTAAAATCACGATACTATGACGAAAAGAAATGGTAAATACAGAAAATTTTACCATTTTTAGGATTTATAACTATTAGAAAATCTAGAACTTCATAAATGTGCATGAAAGTTTATTAGAATGGAATGTAATATTGAAAAGTGCCATGTCTTAAAAAGTGAGGGTTTAAAATGAAAAATGGGGAAATAAAACACCTAAAGAAAAAATGGTCAGTGATTCTAAGTGTGGGTGTGTTCGCGAACGAGAGAGAGGGCAAGGGAACAAACCCTAGTTCTAAAATTCTGGCCAAAATCCCACAAATCAAGAAGGCAAATGGCTGAATTATTGATGCATGAGATAGAAATCACGATCCCCTAAGTATTACAAGTGTCAAGTAAGTTTAATTTCATGATTTGGTGATGTTTGATTTAGTGGGTTTAGTGTAATTCGTGAATGCAATGTTAAATCTAGTGGCTGTTTGGTAGCCTCTGAATGGTCATTAAGAGGCTGCCTCTTAATGGACTCATTAAGAATTTTACCAAAGGGAAGGTAGAAGAATGTGACATGTGATGATTTACCATTCAGAGGTTACCTCTTAACCATTCAGACTTGAGGTTACCTCTTATTCATTCAGAGGTTTTAAACCATTAAGAGGTAGCATCTGAATGGTCATTAAGAGGCTACCAAACAGCCCCTGAATAAAGGTTGCTATGGTTGTGTAGACATCAAGGCATGGTAAATTTTGAATATGATGATGAATGTGGGAAAAACTCACTTATACCTCATGAATGACTTGATTATTGTGAAAATCTATATGTTTGTTAGATTATTGATGATGATATTATGATGGATAGGTGATTTAGAATAATGTGTATATGCTCATATGGTAAATTGTGAAGTTAGGAAATGCTATGTTAATCAATGGATGAACTATGGAGAAAACATGCTTTAAGTACTTGTACAATATGCTTAATTGTTAGTATGCACGCCAGGTGTTTGAAGAAATGCCATAGAATAAATTAGTTGTGTTATGATATGGAGTTTTGATAAAATGATGTTATTGAATGGAAATGAATGTATGCCTAGTCATATAACGCCATGATCAATGAATAAAATGCATAAGTAATGTAACGCATACAAAAGCTAAAAGTGTAAAGTTATGACATATAGGCACGAAGAAGGAAGAAGGCGCAAGTCATTCAAAGTCGCAAGCATCGCAAGATCACGGTAAGTACATATGAACTTTATGTACTCTATTTGTAGATTCATGAATAATAATATTTGTTACTATGAGTTTAGTGTAAATTTCCATTATGAATCATGATTGATTAGATGCTAAGAGTTTATAATGAGAAATGTTCAAAAGAGGATGATGTAGTGATTATGAAATGACCCGTCTAAACGGGTTGGAATGATAAGTGTAATGATTGTTGAAATGTTTAAGAATCGACTTGTTCATAACGGGTTAAATGATATAAGTATATTGAAAGATATGGTATGTAACGATTCATTACAAATGAGTAGGAAAGCGGTATGTTGGATGTTTCCGAATAGAAGTAATGGTGTTAGTAAAGTAACATGTCATGTTAATGGGTCGAATAATGTTAGGGAATTAAAGGGTTTGAATTGATATGTATTACAAACTAACAAACATTTTGTTGTTATGAATGATAGGTAAATCTCATGCTTAATCGCGGCGCACTCGGACCGAACACACACAATGTCGACTTTTATGCGCTTCCGGTTCAAGATATCTTTTGAAATGGGTCAAAATCATTTTGTGTAGTAAATGTAAAACTAGTATTTAGGATGATCGTAGTAGTTTGAAGTTTAAACCTTATTTTGGATATAATGTTTTGGTAAAATGTGTATGGTTTTAATTAATGCATCTTTTGATAAGTGTCGTAGAATGTGTTTTGAATGATTTTGTTAAAAAGCAGGAAATCGTTTACTTTACGAATGGGTCATGTCAAAATTTTCCAAAAACTTGTATGAAGTTTATGTTATGGGTCCTAATATTAACACATGGGAAAACTTATTTACACATGGTGTATACGGGCCGTATGGAATAAAAAAAAAACTTACAAAGTCTGCTGGCACAGACTTTGTCAATTTTTTTATTCTATACGGGCCGTATAACAGTATACGGCCCGTATACACCATGTGTAAATAAGTTTGCCTGGTCGTATACAATGTATACGAACGTGTATACGGGCCGTATACTCTTCTGAAAGACAAGAATACAACGTTCATGTATCACAAGGAATGACCGATCTAAGGCAGAGCACCCGATTTAGATACACAAATTCATCACCGGTTTCTACAGCACAAGCACATACGCAATGAAGTATTAAAAGATGTTAGTTTCTTGACAGTATGGTTTCTCGACAAATGAAGTATTATCTGACATCATCTGTTCATCATTGTTCTTGAAGATGAAGATGAAGAAACGAGAGTTTGTTTTGAGAAATTAACAAGGTAAACCTGAATTTTCAGATTTTTAGACACTTACTTGAACATGAGTCTGAGTCCATTGTGGTTCGTGAATGCTTCGATTTCAACAAATCTTTCAAGGTCTTAAGTGATGGACAACTGGTTAAAAGATGTAGAAGAGTTTGTGTAGAGATCTTTACGTACAAATTTGCATCATCCTTACGGTTACAAATGAAGCGTTGGGATTCAAGGGTTTATGAGTAAAAGAATTGTGGATTTCGGTTGGGTCAGATCTCGGAAGTACTGAACAACAGAAATAACAATATACAGCCCTCACCCTCACAAAGTTGTCATTTTCAAGTGTGAGATTAGCCAAACGAGGATGAAAGATACTCAAACCATCTGATCCCGTTGTTGCAAACTCCTTTAATGTGAGATTCTTCAAGTTTGCACATTTTGAGAAAATACCAATGTGTTTGTCAGCTTCGTCAACACACAAAGTGACATAATGATGTGGATCAACAGAAATAACTGTGGATTTCGGTTGGGTCAGAAACTTAACAAGAGAAGCAACTAAAAAAATACAATTGATTACTCGGTCGAATAACAGGTCCGTTCAAGTTGAGCTTCCTGATGCAATTTTCACAGTGGTACCAATGTCCTCCTACTACTACAATCCTTCCAACGCCTGATTCCGATACAACCCTTGATGTTGAAACCGGTTTTACCTCATGAAAAGGAAAGACATAAATTTTTTTAGAGAAGCGTTGGGATTAACGGTTTATGACTCAAAGTTAACATTCTGATTCAGATTCAGAAAGCAGATGTTTAGTAGTGTTTGAGAAAACTAACAAGGTAAACCTTAATTTTCAAAATTTTAGACACTTACTTGAACCGTTAGTAATGCTAGATGTCATTTTGGCTGAACTACAACCTATTACAGCACTGTATGAACCTGTGTTTTGAAAATAGGTTTTGTTCTTCGTTTATTGGATCGTTATAATAGATTAAAGAGGTTTTTACCATTTTTTACCATATGTATACGGGTCGTATACGGTTTATACGGCCGTATACCATTGGTAAAAAATATTTTTACCGATCGTATACAATGTATACGATGTTTGTATACGGGCCGTATATTATTATAAGGCTCGTATACTATGGGTAAAAAATGGTAAAAAAAGGGTTTATTCTCTTTAATCTATTAGAACGATCCTTGTCTTGAGAACCTGATTCTGATTTAAACAACGGAATTTGTGGATCAACAGAAATAACTGAAAATAACTCGCCATTCTCTTGCACGAACCACAATGGACTCAGACTCATACTACTAGCAGAAGAACCCGACACGTCTTCTGTGATGATTCGAAACATTCCGAATAACTAGCAGAAGAACCCGACACGTCTTCTGTGATGATTAGAACGATCCTTGTTTTGTCACATACATGGAAAAACAAGGACCATTCACCTCTTTCAACCTACCAAAACACCAAAACCCGTACCGGTGATTGTTTATCCATACTATTCTTCATAGCCATATTCCCACTCACAAGTTGTTGATACATATCGTCCGTTCAAGTTGAGCTTCCTGATACATATCGTTCGTAAGAAACTTTTCGTGCACTGAACCTTCAGTTGTGTACCCTTCGATCTTCTTGAGTATTTTTCTAACTTTATGCTTGCATCCACCACAGTGAATATTAACTTTGAGTGAAAGAGTTTGGAAACCGGACGGAATCTATGAAGAAACTGTTGGAATTTGTGGATTTCGGTTGATTCAGAAACTTAACAAGAGAAGCAACTAAAAAAATACAATTGATTTCTCTTCCGGTTACCATATGTATACATTCGAATAACGCTGAGAATCCACAACGCTTATGGCCATATTCTTTCCGTCAATCTTGGCAAAATCAATGCCTGCTTGTTTTATTATCACGAAAGTACTGAAAAACCGAGATAACAGCTCTGGTATTTATCACCAACTCATCTTTGGTAGTGTTTGTTTGAGAACCTGATTCAGATACACAACGGTCTCTTTGCTTCGTCCACTAGAACTATTTGTGTATGCATTCTTTTGGTAGTTAACAACGCTAATTAGAAAAAAAAAATCTGTAAAATTAATCATATCGATTGCTATAACAGGATGGATGTGACACACATAGATAGATAAAATGTCACAGTTGTCAAGACTGTTTGTCGGGTTTCCAATGCTCACACAGGGTGATAAACAACGCTGATACACGTAACATCTAGTTATATTCAGATTTAAACAATGCCCGCCTCAACTGAGATAACGGACATCCATCAAGCTCAAAAAGAAAACTTGTGTTTCCCATAGTCACAAAAGAAAACTTGTATAACAGTATACGGCCCGTATACACCATGTGTAAATAAGTTTGCCTGGTCGTATACAATGTACCGGAGAATGTTTTAGAAATTGAAGGAAAAGGAATAAATTTGTTGAAATCGAATTTAACAACTATGACAGCTTATTAAAAATAGCAATCACCTCCAATCATTTCCTGGTCAAATCACACAATATAAATTGTAAAGTTATCGTGTGTTGTAGTTTGGAAAAATGACCGAATAGAGATCTGAATAACAAACTGTGGAGAACTTGTTTGTGTCGGGTTCTTCTGATATTTATTCGGAATCGATAAATAACCAACACGAAGATCTCTGCGATCGCTAAGGTTTCCATCAACGGACTGATCGGTAACGTTACTCTACTTGTGCTCCGATTAAAGCGGCATGTTCCGATCAACGTTTATCGACATTGTTAAAGGTGATGAAAAGTTTAGAAACCCTAGAATGATTGTGTTTTTACGGGAAAAAATTGTGATATTTGAAAAAAACGCCATTATATACGGGCCGTATATAGTTATACGGCCCGTATAAATGTGGTAACATCAAAAACCTGCAAAAATAAATCCATTAAGCCGTATACGTTTTACAAATCGTATACACATGTATACGACTCGTATAACTATATACGGGCCGTATATAATAAAACAAAAAAACATTCCCTGCGCATTTTCCTATTCAAAAACATTTTATACGAGCCGTATAATTGTATACGACCCGTATACAATAGGGGATGTGAAAATAAGATATAGTGTATGTGGGAATAAGGGACCCCTATGTTATTTGTCAAAGGTGAAAAAGTAGGTGTTTCATATAGAGGGGCCCACTTGATTTAAACCAATGAATTTTTTTTGTTTTTTTTTTATTTTCTTTAATAGGGGGCTCGATGGCTAAGGTGGATTCTAGGTGGCGCTGACGTGGCCTGATAAAGCCCCTAGGGGGCTCCAACCACACCCTCCAGCCTTATAAACTTTAAATAAGTTGTGAAATATGACTTTAAAATTGTGAATCTAAGAAAATAATAAATTGATCGGATTCAATTATCGTCAATTCATCACTATTCGTCTGTTTTTAGAGTCTATTATCACATTACAGTTCTATTACACTTCGTCTTATTTTTTTAATAAACTTTAAGCCGCACTTGAGTATTTATATATAAAGTAGTAAAAAATTTAGAGTCTATTATCACATTACAGTTTTGTCACACTTCGTCTTTATTTTTAATAAATTAAACTTTAAGCCGCACTTAGAGTATTTATATATAAATTTGTAAAAACATCGTAAAATTATAAATACATAAGCTTAAAACTTAATGAAAATAAATATATAAATTAACGTTACACTATTTTAAACGTGTATGTCATGGTTGATATCTTTGACACAATATATAAACTTGTAAAAACATTGTAAAATTATAAATACACAAGCTTATTAAAACTTAATGAAAATAAATATATAAATTAACGTTACACGATTTTAAACGTGTATTTTATGGTTGATATAATGATATCTTTGACACAAATAAATATATCATGTTTGGGTTGAATGATTCAATACACAAATCCATGATCTGAAATCATCAACCCTCAACAAGTCGAAGCGGAGTCTAATATTGTTTAACTTTATTGTAACATTTAATCATGTAATGTTTGTTTAATTTATTGTCTTTCTAAATACCAAATTTTTGACATAATTATATAATACTTAAATACATTAATAATTTTTACTTTTAGTTATATTCTATTTATTTAGTTATATACTTAAAAAAGAATAGTTATTAAAATGATGGTTATAAGAAATGTGAAAGTAAATGATGATTTAGAAATGTAAAGAGGTTTGTATGGTGGAATAAATTGCTTGGGAAAAGATTGTATTGCTGAGTAAACAAGTTTACAAGGCCTTTGAAGACACCAGGATGTTAGTAACTTTCAGTTGATTCAAGCCTCTAATTAGATTATCAAACATCAAAAGGTTTGTAGTCTAGCAGTATCAAGGTTGTTGTCCCTCTTATATTTGTGAGGTTTCTAGTCCAACGGTTGACAAATGAGAGTATACGAGTTAGCAATTCTATAAACGTTACGTAATCAAACACTTAATCATTTATTAACTTCAACTACAGCTAGCCATGACTTTAATTTGTTTATCGTTAATGACAAGTTGAGTTTGCCAATTGTTTTACAACCACTTAAAGAGGGTTTGGGGGAAAAGACTTCTTGCATGCGTGTAGCTTATCATCAAAGCTTATACATAGATTGCGTTTAGAATGTTTAATGCACAAAAATACACGTTAATTAATTGACTGGTCTAACGATTAATCTTTAAGATACAATTTTTTATTAAACTAGAATTGCGGGGATTCTTTAGTTATAACTAAGTCGATCTAGGACCCGCACGTTATATTAAACCTGTGAAACGGGAAAAAATAGACGATGTAAAAACGTTCACCCACACACGCACGTTGCATCGTGTTAACTCGCAAAATTTAGAACGAAACGTAAAACGTTAAACCAAATACGCACGTTGCGATGTGTTAAGTCACAAAATTTAGAACGAAAAATAAAGCGAAAAATTTGCGAAAAATGAAAACTATAAAGGACCAAAGTTGAAAGTAAAAAAAGTTGTGAATATAGATTGCAAAAGATAAAAAGTTTTGGGTTAAAAGTAATTTATGAAATACTTTTGGGTGAAAAGTAAAAAAATTAATTTTTTTTTTAGAAAACCCCCAAAGCCAACGTTAAGACAACCATATGCATAACCATTTTTCTTTGAACCCCCCCCCCCCCCCAAAGCACATGCCGCATTGCGGCGGGGCGTAAAACGGTGTCAAATAGTATTAATGTCACACAACCGTCATGGCCACCAACACTGACTCGACGTAGGGTATGCATGTTGCGACGAACCTGTCAAACATGGGAAAATAGAGGTAAAAACGTTGAACCACACATGCACGTTGCGTCGTATTAACTCGAAAAATTTAGAACTATACGTAAAACGAAAATTTGCGAAAGATGAAAAGTATAAGTGACAAAAGTTGTGAAGTTAAATTGTAAATAATGAAAAGTTTTGGGTTAAAGTAAAAAAAATTATGTAAGGTTAAAATTGCAAAAGGTAAAAACCTTTGGGTTAAAACTAAAAAATCAAGGTTTTTTTTTTGAAAAATACCCAAAGCACAATGTACAACAACTCATGATGCACTAAAAAGTTGCTTCTTTATATATGGAATAATATTATCTGTTTTTCTTAAATAAAAATGAGTTAATTGCGCGGATGGTCCATGTGGTATCACGTTTTTTCAAGTTTAGTCCTCACCTTTTGGAAATAGCAGGCATGCTCTATGGTTTGTTATTTTGTTACTCGGATAGTCCCCTGACTGGATGAAGGTTAGTTTATCCAGTTAAGTCCATGTAAAATGACTAAATTACCTTTACTATTAAAAACTAATTAACTTGATTTACACCCTTGTGAAAAACTCTAAAAGTGAGTGTAAATGTTGATATCAAACAGTTTTTTAAAGTCCTGTATAAAGGTTTAAAACAACATTCAGAAATATTCTTTTTACATGCGTGTTTATAAAATGTTTATCTCTGTGTTGTATAAAAAATGGTGGCAAAACTCGCATGGGAATTCGGAGTTCCTTAATCTCTCACAACTTTGGGTGATTGATAAAGACAAAATCACCTCGAGTTGTGAGAGCTTAAGGAACTTCGACTTTTCGTGCGAGTTTTGCTACCATTTTTTATACAAACATAGATAAACATTTTATAAACACGCATGTAAAAAGAATATTTCCGAGTGTTGTTTTAAACCTTTTTATAGGACTTTAAAAAGCTTTGACATCAGCATTTACACTCACTTTAAGAGTTTTTCATAGTGGTGTAAATAAAAAAAATAAAAAGTTATTTTTTTAGGATTTTTGGTAATATATATATATATATATATATATATATATATATATATATATATAGAGAGAGAGAGAGAGAGAGAGAGTTCAGTTAACGTACAAAAACCCTTATCCTACATTACGTACGCGATCATCTCAGCCGTCAGATCTTCATCCCACATTGAAATCGCATGTTGGTTTTTTGTAACAATTTCTCATGTTGGTTTTTTAACATGCGATTTCATCAAAATTACCACATGCGAAATTGTTACAAAAAAACCAACATACGATTTCATCAAAATTATCACATGCGAAACTGTTACAAAAAAACAACATGCGATTTCATCAAAATTATCACATGCGATTTCATCCATGCTATTTTATAACATGCGATTTCACATCGCGTACGTTAATACACTTTTTCTATATATATATATAGGTAAAGAGTACGGTACAAATTACCTTATCGTACATTATATACGCGAGCTTAATAGCCATACACGTGTCCTGATTGGTTTTTTCATATATAAGGTTAAATGAGACAATCAATTCAATTATCTGAGGGTAAATTCGTCTATTCATTCAATCAGCGAGCGAGAAGTTCGTTACACTAATATCCCGGTATTTATCTTTTGAATCAATTTCAATTTTTTTCATAATTCTCAATTTGCAGTTATCGTTCTTCTGTGTTAGGGTTTTATTCAGTTGTTTTTTATTCGATGGATCCACAGAGCAGCGCTGGACGTGCAAATGTTGTTGATGTTGAAGAAAGTCGACCTATAGGTGATCATGATCAATTATCTGCATATCAGAGAGTTTCTATTGAGGATGTTTTAAATCCGCCATCTGCAAATTCAAATCCAATTGCAAGTTCAAGTGCTCTAAACGATTGTTTTAATGGTAATTATGTTAATTCAGATCTCTAAAATGTTCGTATACCTGTTTTTTGTTTAATCGTTTCTCTGATTTTACATTTTTGTAACTGTTTTTTGAAGTTTGAATGTTGAGTAATTTTTTGACATGAAAACAACATGCACAAATTCGCATGTTATTAGTCTTTTCAATTCGCATTTAATGTTTTTTTCCTTAACTATTTCGCATGCTATGGTATATTAAATCGCATAGATAAATCACATTAATCAAAATCATCAATTTCGCATGTTTTCTTTTATAGATTTCGCATGTTTTTTTGATTTTTCTGATTTGATTCATTTAGATGAAAGGGTATACACTCCGGAGGTTCAAGCATCAGCTACACCTGTGGTTGGAATGCAATTTATCTCTAATGAACAAGCATATGCGTTTTACCAATCATATGCTAAGTTAGCTGGTTTTTCTATTCGGAAAGGTGGTGAAGTACACAGTGGTGGTATAATCAAAACTAAGTATTTTGTTTGTTCTAAAGAGGGACATAAGCCAATGTGTATTGACGATCGTTCGAAGTAAAAAAAAACAATTCAAAACAAGGAACAGGGGGACTATTAGAACTGGATGCAAAGCTCAACTTATGATTTGCACTGTGGATGGTAGATTATATACAGTAAAGAGATTTGTTGATGGCCATAATCATAAGTTTGTATGCCAAGATGATATTCACATGTTGCCAGCTTACATACAATTGTCAGATGTCCAGGAGGAGATGGTATGGGAACTAGGCACTTTAAACCTTGGTCCTGTCAAAGCTTTCCATATAATGAGGAAACGTTATGGTGGTTTCGAAAACGTTGGTGCCACGGTTGATGATTGCAAAAATTTTAGGAAGCGAATTAACAGCTATATAGGAGAATATGATGCTGACATTGTGATTAATAGGATGACTGACAAAAAACAGTATTTAGCTGATTATTCGTTTGAATATTCTGTTGATGATGGCAAATGTTTAACTGGTTTGTTCTGGGCTGATGGTTTATGCAAGCTTAACTATATGGAATTTGGGGATGTGATATCCTTTGATGCAACTTTCAAGACAAACAGGTTAGTGTTTGAAGTCAAACATGTTTTTTTTTACTATTTTTCGCATGTTATATGTCTTCATGAGCTGTGTATATCGCATGTGTAAAAGTTGTGTTAACGATATCGCATGTTTTACTTTTGTTTTCGCATTTGGGTTTTTCTAATTCGCATGTTTTACTTTTGTTTTCGCATGTGTTGTGCAGGTACAAGATGGTGTTTGTCCCGTTCACTGGCATTGACAACCACTGTCGAAATGTAACATTTGGAGCTGGGTTGTTGGCATCGGAGAGCATTGAATCATATAAATGGCTATTGAATTCATTTTTAAAGTCATTTGGTCAGCAGCCAAAGGTTGTAGTGACTGATCAAGACCCAGCTATGAAACAGGCTATTGAGGAGGTTTTCTATGTCAGCAGACACAGATTGTGCATGTGGCACATAATGAAAAAAGTGGCAGATAAGGTATAGTATGCTATATTGTCTTCTGTTAGTGTTATTTTTTTGTATATTATATATTTTTTTATAGGTTGATATTAAGAGCATTTATTTGTCATAGGTTGGACACGAGTTGTGCAATAACGATGAGTTTAAAAGGAGGATGTGCGACATTGTATGGACTGATTCGATTGAGCCTGAAGAATTCGAGAGACAGTGGAAGTTGGTGATGATTGATTTTGGTCTCACAGAAAACAAATGGATCGATGATATGTTTGTGATGAGATCCATGTGGATTCCTGCTTTTTACCGACACGAGCCAATGTCGGGACTTATGAGAACAACACCAATATCAGAGAGTGAGAACCATTTTTTCTGCCAGGTGTCTAATTCACAACTCACTCTCGTAGAGTTTATGAATCATTTCGACGGTGCAATGGATGTCCAACGTTTTAATCATAGAAAGAATGATCATATTTCAAGATATACGGAGCCTGCTGATTTGAGCGGAACTTCTTTGGAAGAAGATGCTGCTAAGAGATTCACCAGGTCTATATTTTTTGATCAGCAAATAGAGATTTTAGGTACAATTTCTGAATGTCTGCCGATGGACACCAAAGTAGAGGGTCCACAGATCAGGATAATGTTGAAGGACTTTAAAGCACATGGAAATGGTTTATTGGAGGTATTATTATACATGCAAATTTATTATGTTACACATGCGATTTTAAAGTTATCCATATACATGTTTATAAAACATGCGAATTTAATATGTTACACATGCGATTTTAAAACTGATTCAATTACATGTTTTTAAGACATGCGAAATTGTCATGTTTCACATGCGAATTTAATTTTGAATATATATATATATATTTTTTTGTTGGTTTTTCCTAGGTGTGGTTCAAGAACCTTGAAAATGATGTAACTGCACAATGTAGCTGTTTGCGTTTTGAGCAGTATGGGCTGCTATGCAAACACATCTATTTTCTTTTCAAGATGTTTGGTGTTAAAGAAATACCAAACAAGTATGTTACGAAGAGATGGATGAAGGATGTTGTTCCGAATGAGTTAAATGTGAAGTACAATCTAAATGTGGGTGGCAAGGATGTGCAACACAAGGCTAAACGAATTGCTCGTGAAATCATCCACACAGGGGAGTATTTGGTTAGCAATTTGATTTCCGACCTCGATCAACTTGTTTTAGTGAGGGATCAAATGATGCAGCTTAAAGAGAGAGTTGATCAGAGTCGTATAACCAAGCAACTTGATCCAAAATTTGATCGATTTTCAAAGTTTATTGGTTATCAACAACCAGTAACTAATGCTCCTCCTACTGTCCGTGTGCCGGCTGGTATAAGAAACAAAGGTCGAGGCTCGCATAAAAGGATTAAATCTAAGAAAGAACAAATGATCAGCCGCAAGGGGAAAAGGTCAAGGACATGTAGCGTATGTAATGTAAAAGGTCATGACATTCGGACTTGCGAGGAGCTGAAAGCCAAACTACAAGGTAAACAGCAAAAAAAGAAGAAGAAGGGCATCCAGATCGAAAATGTTGATAGAGACAAAGACAATGAGGTTGAAGATGATGAAGAGGAAGATGAGTTTGAAGATTACAGTAGTGATGATGGATCTGAAGAAGAAGATCAGTGGGAGGAGGTTTCGGAAGATGGTGAGGATGAGTAGTTTTTTTCTAAATGGACATGCGATTTTATACGAAACACTTGCGATTTTTTTATATTCATCTGTTTATATCAGTTTTCATGCGATTATATTTTTTAAACATGCGAATTTATAATCAACAGTTAATATAAATTTTTACATGCGATTTCACTGTTATTACATGCGATTTGTTAGTTATATTGTTTTTTTGTTATGTGACAATGATGGCTATATCATTCATGCGATTTAATATTAATAGATAACATAATATGTTAAAAATATGTACCCAAAATATAACAATAGTTATTGTCTAACACAACCATTACCAAAAAAACGATTAAAAAGAGTTTTTTAGTTACTTGGAGTAAATATTTTGTCACGTTCAGAAGAGCTGAACTCCATCTTCTCCTTCACAGTGTTCAGAGCATCTGTCAGGAAAGAGAAGGCCAAGTCATCAGCTCGAGATTGCTCTTTAATGTGATCCAAAGCTCTGTCCTTGAAGCTTGATGGTGGTTCTTGAAGTAGGCGTTCCCATATATCTTGATTTTTCTTGATTTGTTCAAGAATTTTACCCTGCACATCAAGAACCAGATGAGAAGAGTTAACATCAGTGCTTAGTTCTGTCAACGTGCGAGTTGACAATAATTCTTTGATTGCAATGTTTTTGATTTGTTCCGAATCATCAGATGCCATGTTTGTTTTGTATGTTTTGTGTGTGTTTTTGATAATCTTCTATGTATGACTTAATATGGAAGGTAGTTATATCTAGGTTTTTTATATTAATATAGTAAATTTATTATGTAGGTAGGGTGGTAAGTTCAATATTAATTAGTGTAAAATTGATCATTACATGTCAATTTACAGTCACATCGGTCATAAATCAAGTATTTTTTATATATAATACTACTATTTTTAGTTTTTTAGATTCGTATTTTGTTTTTTTAGTTATTTATTTATTATTTATTTTTTTTTATCATTTTTAAGAGAATGCAATTTTTAATTGTTTTGCACTGTTTTTATTCGAAATCGCATTTGAATGGATACAAATTCGCACACTATGTAAAATCTCAAAGAATACTTAACATTTTTACTGAAATCGCAATGCTTTATCATTAATTCGCACACTATATGAAATTATAAGAAATACTTAACCTTTTATCGAAATCGCATGTACATTGTTAAGAATTCGCACACTATATGAATTTTGAAAGATTTTTTTTTAATACAAATCGCATGTGAATTGTCCATGAATTCGTACATGATCTCAAAACATGCATCATCTTCTTGATTAGTTAATAATTTCTAAATTCATCCGAATTTCATTTTTCATATAAGGATTTTGGTGAATAGGAATCGATCGATTTTTGATTAATTGTTATAATTTCGATTTCGGTTTTGATTTTAGAATCTTACGCTATGATTTTTGAGGTTTTTGTTTGCTGATTATCAAGGGTTTTGATCTCGCATTAGACGATTTTAACCTTGGCGGTTTCTTTGCATTAATTTTAATTTGATAAATTTAATAGTAAAACACGCTGTTTAAATCAGATGATCCGACGGTTGTGGATGAAGCGTACATAATGTACGATTAGGTTATTTGTATGATAACCGGCCTCTATATATATATATATATATATATATATATATATATATAGGGTAGGGATAGTGTACATTAATTCAAAAGTGTGAGAAGTGTATTATAACACTATATATAACACTATATAACACCATATAAACACCGTATAACACTATGTAACACCATATAACACTATGTAACACCATATAACACTATGTAACACTATATAACACTGTATAACAATATATAACAATATACATCTATCATAGACATGCTATCAGACAAAATATAGTGTTATATTTGGTATATAGTGTTATATAGTGTTACATAGTGTTATATGGTGTTACATGGTGTTAGACGGTGTTTATATGGTGTTATATATTGTTATATATAGTGTTATAATACACTTCTCACACTTCTGAATTAATGTACAGGATCCTCTACCTATATATATATATATATACGATCAATAAAGTTTGAGTTTCAATCTCACTCATATTCTTATACACCTTTAAAACAATTAATTTTGCTCTAATAATTTGCATTCATTAACATTTTTGAAAAGAAAATGAATACGTGATTTGTTTACGTTTTTTACGTGTGTACAAAAGCACATGTGAGGTGACCTAAGGCGTAAAGGATTGCACTGTATTTGACATAAGGCGAACAGTGTAAAAAAGGCGCAGGTGAGGCGGCTTTTTAGGCTAAAAATTGACTTGAGGCGCAGGTGAGGCGCGCACCTTTTGTACTTGGCTTGTTTTTTTTCCTGTTGAGTGTTGAGTGTTGTACAACAGGCTTTTTATGTTGCACATGTATGTGTTTTTCATTTTAAAACATATATAAAGCTTAATTATAGCTAAATCATAGGTAGGAGTTGTTAAAAACTTACAGGATATATAAAATAGATTATATAATCACTTTGCGCCTTGCGTGCGAAAATCTCGTCGCTTTTGCGCTTTGCGTCTGGGTTTTAGACCCCGTCGCTTTTGTGCGTTTCACGTTTTTTTAAACCAAGGATTATCTATTGCCTAAGGACAAATGCAACAAAAATAAAAAGAAGATGTTTACCATTATGATTTGGTATTAGAGATGTATGTTTCGGGTAATTGGGCCAATAATCATGTAACATCCCGTGTTTCTGAAGTCAAAGTCAAAGTCAATATTGAAGTCAAAGGAAGACAAGATTGCTGATTACGATCTGTCTCTCCTTGCTGAACTCCTATTTTGACTTCTTTGACTTGTAATTAGTCTTTTTATTTTCTCTTTAGTTGTATTATGTGGAGTATCTATTAATAATCGCATGATAATCGCTATTTATCGAATGTTTAATCGCTTTATCGCTATCGCAATCGCACTCGCAACTCGAATTACACATTTTGGTTATTGTATACGTGTGTATGTGCCTTATGTGTTACTTGTGCATGTTTAAATTATGTTATGTGTGGTAATAAATCGAATCACAATCGAAACTCAAATGCAATCGAACTCAATCGCAATCGAAACAGTATGATAATTGGTAGAGAAGAGATAGTGCGAGATATGAGTAGTTGGGATTAAAAGTAATTTGACTAGGAAACTCTATCGCATCGCAACACTCGCAATCAAAATCGAAATGGCAAAACTCGTCTCGCCGAGCACTCGAACCAGGTGCCAGCCGACCGAACAGCCACCCGGCCGGACTGCCACCCGAGCGAGCTGCCATCCGACCGAGGAGCCACTCGGCCGGACTGCCACCCGGGCGAGATGCCATCCGACCGACCAGCCCTTTCCACTTTGGGCATCCTATAAATACCCCTTGTCACTTTCAACCTTTCTACTTTTGGCAAGTGACGTCCGACCAGCTCGTTTTCCTCACTTTTCTTCAGATTTCTCGCGATTCCAGTAAGATCTCGTCCTAAATCTTGTACTTCCTTAATCTACACGCACTCCTACACCTTTCTATCTTTCGAATCTTAACTTTTAACCGTGAAATCATCAAGATTCAAGGTATTCTAGGATGACGTCATCATGTGTTCTTGAAGAACTTCATGTTTTGGCCTCAATCCAACAAGAATAAGTTAGATCTAACCGATTTCCACATAAACTAACAAAGATCTTTCATAGATCTAAACATATGCACAATGAAAAGGAGTGAAAGATGGTTTTCAACTTTCTTTCAACTCTTTTACACTCAATGCACTCAAAACAGATAGAATCGAAACTTGTGCCGGCTTACTACTCATTATTGTGGTTGTGTTGGTTCAAGATCCGTATTCTATCCACGAGATTATCGATTTCGGGTTAAACGTGGAACATGGTCTCGAACCATCCACTGATCGGGTTTGGGTGATTCCTGTCCGATCAGGAGTACCAAGTATTGACAAGGTTTCTGTTGCTTAACACGTTATCAAAATATCTAGAGAAAACGACAAACTATCAAAAACAACCAAGTGCAAGACGAACATGTTAACTAGGACGGATGACCGTCCGAACGGACAGCCACCAGACCGACCGGTCACCCAAACGACTTGCACCTTGGTCGCACACTCAACCATTTTTGCCAACCCTTGGAGTCTAAATGTTGAATGCATTGCTGTCCGATCGGACTACCATCCGATCGAACTGCCGTCCGAATCATGAGACATTTGAACTTCAACACTTAAACAATTTTCAACATGTTCAATGCACTAAGGATCCCACCCGGTCGAACAACCATCCGACCGAGTGACCACCCTGCTGTGAACTGTTCTCACTGAAGTGCCCAACCGAACGGGTTGCCGTCCGATCGAACGACCGTCCGATCGACCGACCTGAAAGGTAGAGATACTTCAATGTTTTCAAAATGCTACAACGAAAACTTCAAAAGACAAGCCATCATACACAAACACATCCTTCTCAAAGGAAGAAACAATCCACTCGAACAGTCATCCGACCGGATGACCGTCCGAACGGACAACCATCCGAACAGGTCAACATCCGCATGAATGACCGACCGACCGGATCACCATCCGACCGGGTCGCCATTCTGCACTTGGTGACTTTTCTCGTTTTACGCATCGCTTATCTTTTATGCTTTCATTAACTGTTCAGGCTAACCTCGCTCTACGCGCTCCCTTCAATCCATCAACGCTATGAGTATACTCGATCCTTTTTGCTATACACACTTTTGGGTGTTACATACGCTACTTATACAAAATCACATCGAACACACTACGCAATACTTTAAACGCTAACCGTTATTGCATGTATTACGTGACTAAATGAATGCTTGTTTGTTATGTTTACACATGGAATGCTATCTACCTGCCTTAGCAATGGTAGTACTATTAGTTTGGACTCAGCACCCGTTCACTCGGGGGTTGTTAAGGATAATTACTTACATGGATCACTATGTGTACGTGTTGGTTATGCGTAACGCTTTCAAACTTTATATGCTATTATCAAACTTGTATGCTCACCTTTACACTATGTGTATTGACTTTTACTTTAACGTATGTGATAGGTGCTTAGGATGCTTATCTGCTTGGAAATCGAGGCTAGAATAAGGTCTTAGAGGCCAACAAATAGTTGTCTGTACAAATGAAATATGAGTTGTCGGAACAGAACTATTTGCCTAGATTTTGTCTGTAATAATTGTATTATCTTTTAAGACATGGTATGAGACATGTTACTTTAAATTAATTGGTAATGATAATTGTTATGGAAACTTCTGGACAATCTGTTTCACTCAGTGCCATGCCCCGATATTTCCGCCATCGGTTGGGGTGTGACAGATTGGTATCAGAGCCATAAATATAGGGAATTAGGCAAGACTCCTCTTAGAAACCTAGTCTATAGTTAGGAACCAACAGACCAACTCGTGCATATCCGTTAGGGATTATGTATGAGCATGCTGCCATTTCTCGCTATTCACGCCTACGCCACACTATCACTGCACTCGAATTTACAAATATGAATGAGCAATTGAGTTGAGATTAGGTGTAAAAACCGCAAACTCTCGATTAAATTGCCTGATTCAACCCGCATTTCACCTATAAACACGGGAATTTGCGTTGAACCAGGAGTGAAATCCCTACTTTGACGCATAATTCTCTTTTATTTCATCAAAAATAGGAACGAAGTTGTTAGGCCAGGGGTGAAACCCTAACCTTGACGATTTGTTCCAATCTTTATTTTGTTTTACAAAGCTCTCACCAAAGTTTCGACGGACTCCAACGACTGAAGACCACGCAGAGACTGAAAGGATACGTGTCATACGCCCAGATTCGAGGCGGAAGCACGAGTCCTGAAGGTCAGATGTGTGCTCAAACGGTCCTTGTGAATAGTTGAACCACTTTGGTTAGTCAATGTCTAATAGCCGCAGACGATCTATTCCTCGATTTTTATGTGTTTCGATTTTGAGCCCGCAACTGCTGACTCTGATGATTCATTGATTTTATGTGTTGTTTGTGTATTTACCTGTTTATGTGTTTAAATTTTGGGGATTTATTCGATTTTGCTTTCACTTCAATCGACACGCGCGACTCGCGCCGCACTTCTATCTCAAAACGCTGACAAATCGCTAAATTATGGATGACCTTATGCTATATTAGACGCTTATACTATACTATTCGACAAGTTATCGCGATCGCTATATTCGAACACTCGCGAGCTTTGAATGATAGGTTTCTGTATTCTAACTGCCTCTTGTGATTACATGCTTATGTGCTTCTATGCTTCTGTGCTCTACGTGCTTATATGATTATGTGCTTCTTTGTTTACGTGATTATGTGCTTATGTGTTTATGTGATGCATGTTTCGCTGTGTTCCTGAGCTTTAGTAAGTATTAGACATGTGAGGTGAGATTCGATTATGAAGTGTCTGAGACCTATGACGATGTCTGTTGCAGTCAATTTCAACTGGACCATCATCAGGATCCCGTCACCCATGACTCCCTCGTCAAGAACAGAAGGACAAACGCGTTGATGCCATCCTCGCGAAACAAGTGGCCAAGGTTGTATCTCAGATCGTGAGTGAGATTTACGAGAATGTTAGCAAATCATCCGAGGAGTCTAGAACCGAAGCTCCTAAAGTTGTTGCCAAGACTGCTTTTAGCTTTAAGCAGTTCAAGGCTTGTGGTCCGAATGAATTCACTGGAGAAGATGGCCCGACGCCTATGTTTCAATGGTTCGATTCCATCGAAGTCACTATGCGCCAGAGTGGATATCCGGAAAATCTCCGCACTCTAAACGCTACCGGCGTCTTCCTGTCCCGCGCCTTAGACTGGTGGACGGCTGGGAGAAACAAACGCGGGAACGATGCAACTTATGAGCTGACATGGGAAGAGTTGAAGGCCATCATGTTGGATGAGTTATGTCCTCCCCATGAACGCCAAAAGCAAGAGGACGAATTCTGGAATATTAAGCAGAGAGGAGGTGACAGCGCTGCCCTGACTGCTCGCTTTAAGCAGCTCAGCATCATCTGTCCTGACCAAGTAAGGGCGCCCGACATGGCTATCAAGAAATACATCCGAGCTCTACCCGACTTTGCTGCGGATTTTATGCATGCCGCGAAGACAACAATGATCGAAGAAACTTACTTGCTTGCCGCTGAAATCAACGACAAGCGGGTAAAATCTGGTTTTTGGGAAAAAGCTTCAAAGAGTCTACATCAAGTCACCGCCGCACCAACCGCTCAAACCACCACCGCTCAACCGTCAAAGTCCTCACGCCGCAAGAAGAAGAAGAACAACAGCAGCTCCAGCAACAAGAACTGTGCTGTCACTACCACTGCTGCTCCATTTCAAGCCATACCGGCTCAGCAGCAGCCCCATCACCATCCAGCACCAGTTGCTTATGCACCAATAGCAAAGCGTGCATACACAGGCCCCCACCCCGCTTGCCCAACATGTTCTTATAATTACCCGGTGGGTCTCGCCTGTCGTTTCTGCGCTCACTGCAACATGTACAGCCACTTCACTGCCAACTGCCGTACTGGTCCCTGTCAAGCCCCAGCTCAAGCCACTGCTCATCAAGCTCTGCTCCCAGCCCCGCAAGGCCAACAAGCAGCTCAGGCACCCGCGGTCAACGCCCAAGTCTGCTTCGCATGTGGTGATCCCAACCACTTTGCGAACATGTGCCCGAACAGGGTGGTGAAACAAGAGCCCAAGCAGTAGCAGCAACACCAGCAGCAGCAGCCTCAGCAACAGCAACAAGCCGCACGCGCTAGAACTTTCAACATCAATGTGCGCCAAGCCCAGGCTAACAACAACGTGGTCAATGGTACGTTCCTTGTGAATGGTATTTATGCTTCATGTTTGTTTGATACTGGTGCCGATAATTGCTTTGTGTCGTTCGAATTTGAGAAACTCCTTAGTCGTAAGCGCTCCCATCTCTCCTCGACATTCGATGTTGAAGTCGCTACCGGAAGAACCGTCGTCGTTAATTCTGTTCTTCGTGATTGTACTCTCGAGCTCAACAATCACATCTTCCCAATCGACCTTATTCCGATGCAACTCGGAAGTTTTGACGTCATAGTAGGCATGGACTTTCTTCGCGAAAACCATGCTGAAGTTGTGTGTTTTGATAAGATGATTCGATTCTCGCTCGCGAATGGTGATTTATTATGTGTTTATTGCGAAACTGCTTCGAAAGGTCTCAAGCTCATGTCATGTGTCCAAGCTAGCAAGTATCTCCACAAGGAATATAGAGCTTTCTTGGCTAACATTGTAGTAGCAGAGAAGGAAAAGAAAGGAAAGACAGCAGTGAAAGACGTTCCTGTGGTTCGCGAATTTCCTAATGTGTTCCCTGACGATCTTCTAGGATTGTCGCCAAGTCGTGATATCGACTTTCGTATCGACCTCATTCTTGGAGCCAACCCTATTACCAAAGCTCCTTACCGACTCGCACCGTCCAAAATACGTGAACTCTCGAACCAACTCCAGGAATTACTTAAGAAAGGCTTTATTCACCCGAGCACCTCTCCTTGGGGCGCGCTAGTCCTTTTCGTCAAAAAGAAGGATGGGTCGTTCAGGATGTGCATCGACTATCGGGAATTGAATAAGTTAACTATCAAGAACCGCTATCCCCTACCTCGCATTGACGATTTGTTTGATCATCTACAAGGTGCTACGTGTTTCTCGAAGATCGACCTACGCTCAGGCTATCACCAACTACGCATACAAGAGGAAGATATACCCAAAACCGCATTTCGCACTCGATACGACCATTATGAATTCGTTGTTATGCCTTTTGGTTTAACCAACGCACCCGCGGTTTTCATGGATCTGATGAATCGCGTGTGTAAACCATATATCGATCGTTTCGTCATCGTGTTCATCGACGATGTCTTGATCTATTCCAAGTCGAAAGCCGAACACGCGCAACATCTACGTTTGGTTCTCGAGCTACTCCAGGGGAATCGACTCTATGCCAAGTTCTCCAAGTGTGAATTTTGGCTGGAGGAAGTTCAGTTTCTGGGTCACATCGTAAATAGTCAAGGTATTCACGTTGATCCTGCGAAGATTGAAGCCGTTAAGAGTTGGATTACACCTAAGAACCCGTCCGAAGTCCGTTCTTTTCTCGGACTAGCGGGCTATTATCGACAATTTATCGAAGGATTCTCAAAGATCGATGTGCCGCTTACCGCTCTCACACACAAAGAGAAGCCTTTTGTTTGGGGAACTGAACAAGAGTCTGCCTTCCAAACACTCAAGCACATGCTTTGCAATGCTCCTGTTCTCACTCTACCCGACGGAAACGACAATTTCATTGTCTATTGTGATGCTTCCAACCTTGGTCTTGGTTGTGTCCATATGCAACGAGACAAGGTTATAGCTTACGCATCTCGTCAGCTCAAAATCCACGAAAAGAACTATACAACCCATGATCTCGAGCTAGGCGCAGTTGTTTTTGCGTTAAAGATTTGGCGACACTACCTGTATGGTACCAAGTGTACGATCTTCACCGATCATAGGAGCCTACAACATATCTTTGATCAGAAAGAACTTAATATGCGTCAACTCCGATGGGTAGAACTTCTCAATGATTATGACTGTGAGATTCGTTATCACCCAGGCAAAGCGAATGTCGTTGCCGACGCTCTCAGCAGACGGAGCTATCTGCTCAGCATTCGAGATGTTCAAGCCCAATACGATCTCGAAACCCTAATCCGCAAAGCCCAGCATGCTTGCTTTAATGAACGCACTCAGAAGAAGGAACGAATCTACCACGATGGAGCTCATCTTGTGAATAAGCCGAATGGGATATTCCACTATCTGTACTGAATTTGGATCCCTAAACGGACCGATTTGTGAAAGATTTTGATGGACGAAGCCCACAAATCCCGGTATTCTATTCATCCCGGTGCCGATAAAATGTACCAGGACCTTCGCTACAAGTACTGGTGGCCGGGCATGAAAAGGGATATTGCTCTCTACGTTGGGAAGTGCCTGACTTGTGCAAAGGTCAAGGCTGAACACCAAAGAACCTCTGGCTTACTCGAACAACCGCCAATCCCTATATGGAAGTGGGAGAATATAGCTATGGACTTCATAACAAAGCTCCCGCACACGTCATCAGGTCACGACAGCATTTGGGTTGTTGTTGACCGTTTGACCAAATCTGGTCACTTTTTTTCCGATATGGGAAGACTACAAGGTAGAACGATTAGCCCGAATCTACACCAACGAGATTATTTGTCGACATGGGACGCCTCGCGATATCATCTCTGATTGTGATGCTCGGTTTACCTCGCGACTGTGGGAAACGTTTCAAACGGCTCTCGGCACATCGCTTAATCTAAGTACCGCTTTCCACCCTCAAACCGACGGTCAAACTGAAAGAACGATTCGTACTCTTGAAGACATGCTCCGTTCGTGTGTCATAGATTTCAGTGGTAATTGGGACGTATACCTGCCGTTAGTCGAATTCTCGTACAACAACAGTTATCATTCCAGCATTCAAATGGCACTATTCGAGGCTTTATACGGAAGAAGATGTCGATCGCCTATTTTATGGCACGAGATCGGTCACTCGCAACTAACCGGTCCTGAGCTATTACAAGAACGACTGACAAAGTCCTCCAAATTCGAGACAACTTGTTGAAAGCTCGAAGTCGACAGAAAAGTTACGCCAATAGACGACGCAAGCCCCTTGAATTTGACGTTGGCGACTACGTACTCCTAAAGGTATCACCTTGGAAGGGTGTGGTCAGATTCGACAAGAAAGGGAAACTAGCGCCTCGATATGTTGGACCTTTTAAGATTCTGGAAAGGATCGGAAAAGTCGCCTACAGACTTGAACTACCGGAGGAACTTAGTAATCTCCACCCGCCTTTCCATGTGTCAAACCTCCGAAAGTGCCTGGCTGAGCATGATTTAATTGTAACTCTCGATGACCTACAAGTAAACGAAACACTACACTTCGTGGAGAAGCCTGTCGAAATCATGGATCGCTAAACCAAGCAACTCAGACGCTCGCGCATTCCTATTGTGAAAGTCCGATGGGAAGGCAAACGAGGCGCAGAGTTCATTTAGGAACTCGAAAGCGACATGAAGGCGAAGTACCCGCAGTTGTTTGTTACGGCTTCGGCCTAATTTCGGGACGAAATTCCCTCAACTAGGGAAGGCTGTAACACCCCGTGTTTCTGAAGTCAAAGTCAAAGTCAAGATTGAAGTCAAAGGAAGACAAGATTGCTGATTACGATCTGTCTCTCCTTGCTCAACTCCTGTTTTGACTTCTTTGACTTGTAATTAGTCTATTTTATTTTCGCTTTAGTTGTATTATGTGGAGTATCTATTAATAATCGCATGATAATCGCTATTTATCGCATGTTTAATCGTTTTATCGCTATCGCAATCGCACTCGCAACTCGAATTACGCATTTTGGTTATTGTATACGTGTGTGTGTGCCTTATGTGTTACTTGTGCGTGTTTAAATTATGTTATGTGTGGTAATCAATCAAATCGCAATCGAAACTCAAACGCAATCGAAACAGTATGATAATTGGTAGAGAAGAGATAGTGCGAGATATGAGTAGTTGGGATTAAAAGTAATTTGACTAGGAAACTCTATCGCATCGCAACGCTCGCAATCAAAATCGAAACGGCAAAACTCGTCGCGCTGAGCACTCGAACCAGGTGCCAGCCGACCGAACAGCCACCCGGCCGGACTGCCACCCGAGCGAGCTGCCATCCGACCGAGGAGCCACTCGGCCGGGCTGCCACCCGGGCGAGATGCCATCCGACCGACCAGCCCTTTCCACTTTGGGCATCCTATAAATACCCCTTGTCACTTTCAACCTTTCTACTTTTGGCAAGTGACGTCCGACCAGCTCGTTTTCCTCACTTTTCTTCAGATTTCTCGCGATTCCAGTAAGATCTCGTCCTAAATCTTGTACTTCCTTAATCTACACGCACTCCTACACCTTTCTATCTTTCGAATCTTAACTTTTAACCGTGAAATCATCAAGATTCAAGGTGTTCTAGGATGACGTTATCATGTGTTCTTGAAGAACTTCATGTTTTTGCCTCAATCCACCAAGAACAACTTAGATCTAACCGATTTCCACATAAACTAACAAAGATCTTTCATAGATCTAAACATATGCACAATGAAAAGGAGTGAAAGATGGTTTTCAACTTTCTTTCAACTCGTTTACACTCAAAACCGATAGAATCGGAACTTGTGCCGGCTTACTACTCATTATTGTGGTTGTGTTGGTTCAAGTTCCATATTCTATCCACGAGATTATCGATTCCGGGTTAAACGTGGAACATCGTCTCGAACCGTCCACTGATCGGGTTTGGGTGATTCCTATCCGATCAGGAGTACCAAGTATTGATGAGGTTTCTTTTGCTTAACACGTTATCAAAATATCTCAAGAAAACGATAAACTATCAAAAACAACCAAGTGCAAGTCGAACAGGTTAACAAGGACGGATGACTGTCCGAACGGACTGCTGACCGAACAGACAGCCACCCGACCGACCGGTCACCCGAACGACTTGCACCTTGGTCCCACACTCAACCATTTTTGCCAACCCTTTGAGTCTGAATGTTGAACGCATTGCTGTCTGATCGGACTACCATCCGATCAAACTGCCGTCCGAATCATGAGACATTTGAACTTTAGCACTTAAACAATTTTCAACATGTTCAATGCACTAAGGATGCCACCCGGTCGAACAACCGTCCGACCGAGTGACCACCATGCTGTGAACTGTTCTCACTGAAGTGCCCAACCGAACGGGTTGCCGTCCGATCGAACGATCGTCCGATCGACCGACCTGAAAGGTAGAGATACTTCAATGTTTTCAAAATGCTACAACGAAAACTTCAAAAGACAAGCCATCATACACAAATACATCCTTCTCAAAGGAAGAAACAATCCACTCGAACAGTCATCCGACCGGGTGATCGTTCGAACGGACAACCATCCGAACAGGTCAACATCCGCACGAATGACCGACCGGCTGGATCACCATCCGACCGGATCACCATTCTGCACTTGGTGACTTTTCTCGTTTTACGCGTCGCTTATCTTTTATGCTATCGTCAACTGTTCAGGCTAACCTCGCTCTACGCGCTCCCTTCAATCCATCAACGATGTGAGTATACTCGATCCCTTTTTGCTTTACGCACTTTTGGGTGTTACATACGTTACTTATACAAAATCACATCGAACACATTACGCAATACTTTAAACGCTAACCGTTATTGCATGTATTACGTGACTAAATGAATGCTTGTTTGTTATGTTTACACATGGAATGCTATCTAACTGCCTTAGCAATGGTAGTACTATTAGTTTGGACTCAGCACCCGTTCACTCGGGGGTTGTTAAGGACAATTACTTACATGGATCACAGTGGTGAGAATGTATTACGAACTGCCTTGGGCAGTCAACCCGCAGTCATTGGTGTCGATAGGTTCATGTCGATAACTAACATCCTCATTTCACTCTGTGTACGTGCTGGTTATGCGTAACGCTTTCAAACTTTATATGCTATTATCAAACTTGTATGCTCACCTTTACACTATGTGTATTGACTTTTACTTTAACGTATGTGACAGGTGCTTAGGATGCTTATCTGCTTGGAAATCGAGGCTAGAATAAGGTCTTAGAGGCCAACAAATAGTTGTCTGTACAAATGAAATCTGAGTTGTCGGAACAGAACTATTTGCCTAGATTTTGTCTGTAATAATTGTATTATCTTTTAAGACATGGTATGGGACATGTTACTTTAAATTAATTGGTAATGATAATCGTTATGGAAACTTCTGGACAATCTGTTTCGCTCAATGCCATGCCCTGATGTTTCCGCCATCGGTTGGGGTGTGACAAATCATCTAATATCATACATATCTCTTATTCGCAAGACTGTTTAAAGCTAATGTCACGCCCGTCCCATACCCAATACATGTCGGCCAAATGTTTCGCGTCTGAGCTAGGGTTGGTCTTTACGATTTGGGATCGTTTGTCATCCATACATAAAAGGGGATATCTGAAGTTCAAAAATTTGGTGGAACATAGTCATTGTGTAGCTTAGATTTGTAGTTTAGTTTGTTAATTTATGTAGAGTCCAGTATTGTGATAAATGGGTACAAAGTTGTGATTGTGAACTTATGAAAGCTTTTAGTTTTGACATGTTATAAGTATACACAAAGGGTTCGATCTCAGTCTGGTTTCACTACTTTCTACTCTCATGTCAAAAATATTAGCAGAAATACATTATGGTATTTATTGTGCACATATCTATCCTTGATTTACGGAGATGTAGTTTCCTTATTTTGCCTTTGTATTCTTGTATTTAAACCCTTTTAATTAATGAGAATGATCATCGAATTTCTCAAGATTACATGCCTTGTATCTGTCACAAAACCCGGTTCAGCATCAACGCACCAAACATGTCGAAATTGATATTCATTTTGTACGAGAGAAAGTTCGTCTTGGTGCTGTACGCGTTCTACATGTTCCCATTGAATACCAATATGCTGACATCTTCACAAAAGACCTTCCACGTATCTTGTTTGAACGCTTTAAGTCCAGTCTTTGCATTCGACCGGCTACTGCTTCGACTACGGGAGGATATTAGCATAAATATATTATTGTATTTATTGTGCACATATCTCTCCTTGATTTACGGAGATGTAGTTTCCTTATTGTGCCTTTGTATTCTTGTATTTAAACCCTTTTGATTAATGAGAATGATCATCGAATTTCTCAAGATTACAAAAAACACTACCAACATGTTTTTACTCACTTTTTTTATCACTATCCACCACCTATTAGATTAATATTTAATATAAATAATTAAAAAAATTAGAAAAAAGACTGTGATGTGCCCAAAGCTTATTGGCTAACGCCCATTCACGAATGGTAAGGGCAGTCTAGACTGTAGAGGGACCGTGAAGCAACTTGTACGTAGTGTGATCAATATAGTATGGGAGAGAGTGGATGTCACACCCCCAAAATCCACATGCGGAGTACCACCGCTTGGGGGCGTGACTGACCAGGATCCAGCCACCAATTATACTGAGCATTGGTTAATAGTAAAAATGTTCACCAACCACAATGGTTAGTAAACACCATAGTTCGAAGTTTTAAAAGTTTAAGTTCAAATAACAGTTTAAGTAAACAACGGAAGCATAAACCAAACAGTTTCAAAACAAAGTTCATAGTTCAAGATTATTTAAAACCCAACACATGGGTTAGACGACCACTACACATTCCCAGGCTGCAAGCTCCTGAGTCACTGGGTACCTTCAAAGCATGCAGTAGGGTATCAACAAGAATGTTGGCGAGTTCACGAGTTGTCCAGTTTTTAATTACCAAAAACTTGTTTCACCAGTTAATTTATCCGTTTATACATGCCATGGGGAGCTACCCCATAAGTAAGCGACTAAACTGTTTTACAATACCGAATACTTACTTAACCGTACGTTTCCGCAGTGCCCAATTTGTCAATGTTCTATCATCATTGACGGTTTGCCAGAGTACATTAGTTCACTCCCGTTCCCAGTAACAAGGGTCGGTGTGAGGCTGGTTACACATAAATAGCGCTATCAACTAATAACCCGTTCGCCAGGCCCCGACGACTAATCGGTATTAAATGGTAGGGACTTGAGTGATAGAGTTTCGTTTAGTGTTGCTCGTTGCATTCCGTATAAACAGTAATTAACAAAGAGTCCCATTTAAGGGGAAGAAAGTAGGTTTGTATCCCTTACGAGGGGATAGCGTTGTTTAAGTTTCTGTTTCCCAAACCACTGGGAACGCATGCTTTATTAGTTGTGAACTCACCTTGGGTTGCTCGGCAGATTAGTTTACTTGGTCAAGCACGCTGGTCACCACGTCCTAACATGGTTACCAGTTTTGGGTCAGGCTCGAATACAGATAAGTCACGTAGGTTTTACACATAACTAACACAGAGCATACATATCACGTCATTGGGTCTGTCCTACCAGTTAAACAGTTACAGATAACACATGGTTCAGTCAAACATGCAGCCCAAATAATTCACATTGTGGCCCAATAACTAAAGTAAGCAGCTCAGTCGAGACAAGGTGGTCTCGACTCGAGAACATGCGGTCTCAAGTCGCAACCAAGAGGTCTCGAGTCGCAATTGGCTGGTCTCGAGTTGTGCAGGGATGAGTTGCCACTTCGGAGGTCTCGAGTTCAATCTCGAGTCGAGATCATGAGGTCTCGAGTCAAGACCTTGCTGGTTTCGAGTCCTTGCAGTCTGTCTCAAGTTGTTTAGTCAGGGTCTCGAGTCGCAATCACTGCGGTCTCGAGTTATCACTAGATGGTCTCGAGTCGAAACCGGAGGTCTCGACTCGCACACCTGTCGTTTCTAGAACCCTGCCAAGAATTGTACTAACCAATAGAATTTTGATTTCATGAAATTGTGTACTATCCGATACAATTTTTACTAACATGTTTTCTTGTCTATTCTTACTACAAAACAGATCAAAACACCCAATTTCCAAATATTCATTGCATATTCAAACAGTTCATATCATGTTCATATAGTTCATCTTTAGGGTTTTTATCATCACACTTGATTATTCAAATAACATACATCATTCACCCGAGATTTAATCAAACAAACACATTCTCTATGATTCTCAGATTCATCCATATGGTCCTAGATGCAAAAATCAATATAACATGCATTCCATAAGCAACAATGGTATAATGTTTCATTCTTTTCTTTAAGAACATTTATGTGCAACAATCATAACAATGTCCTAATCAGCCTATAGTCATGAATATCATTTACACAAGAATGACATACTCATAATCACCAAACATAAATATTCACACAATCTATCCTACCTTATCCAAATAGTACAATGCTTGCATATCATCAATATTCATCCATTTGAACATTCAAAATAACCAACCACCATCATGCTTTTCATTCACTTTAATGACACCATTTTATACCTAAACATTTAGTAAAGTACTTAAAACACTAACCGGTTGTGAAAAGGCACCGAGACAAGAAAGAAGATGAGAAAATGGAGTGTCCGAGTGATGATGATGAGCTTGGCCGAGTCTCCTTGTTGTTTCCGATTGATCCGAGAGGAAGGAGGGGAGGGGTGATGCTTGATTGTTAGGTTTTAAGGTTTTCTAGAGAGAGGGGGTGAGGATGAAGTGAGAGAGAGTGTAAAGGAGAGTGTGTGAGGGTTTTAGGTTTATATTTAGAGGGTGGTGCACCCTAAGTGGGTTTCCGAGTGGGCTAAGGGAGGCGCGGCCCAAACGGCCCAACTGTTTACTGTTCACTCGAGACCGGGTGGTCTCGAGTCGTGGTTTCGGTTCACGAGTATTTATACATATACATATACATATATATTATATACACGTTGTCAACACATAGCACATCAAAGTAATTCACACCTTTCAATTAATAATATGTACACGAAATACTGAAACAAGAAGGTTGTTCGGGAAAATCCAGAGTGTCACATTATCCCCAAGTTTTAAGAACTTTCGTCCCGAAAGTTAAGGCAGCCACTGTCAAGCTGGTGAGAACGTTTCAACTGGGTGTCACATCATCCCCCCGTTAGTTTGGAATTTAATCCCCGAAATTCGGGTGTAGCTTCAGTGCTGGGAGTTTTATTTGGGAACAACTGGGGATACTTGCGCTTCATCTGGTCTTCCCACTCCCAGGTAAACTCTGGGCCACGGCGCGAGTTCCAACGAACTCGCACGAGCGGTATTTGGCTACGTTTGAGGGTTTTGATTTCTCGATCCGTGATCTCAATCGGTTCCTCAGTAAAGTGTAGCTGTTCGTCAATAGTGAGTTCCTTGAAAGGAATGATGAGTGTTTCATCTGACAGACACTTCTTCAAATTAGACACATGAAAGACGTTGTGCACCGCACTAAGTTCTTCAAGCAGATTCAATCTATAAGCAACCTTGCCGATCTTCTCGGTAATTTCAAAGGGTCCGACATATCTCGGATTAAGCTTGCCCCGTTTTCCAAAACGAACCACACCCTTCCAGGGTGAGACTTTAAGTAGAGCCCGGTCACCAACCTAGAACTCTAGCGGTTTCCTATCCTTATCAGGGTAACTCTTCTGACGGTCACGAGCTGCCGCCATGCGTTGTCTGATCTGGGCAATCCTTTCCGTAGTGTCTACCACAAGTTCTGGACCTGTGATTTGGCTGTCACCAACATCCGCCCTGCAGAGAGGCGATCGGCATTTACGACCGTACAATGCCTCAATGGGTGCTGCCTGAATGCTGGTGTGGTAGCTGTTGTTCTAGGAGAATTCTACTAACGTAGATGTTTTTCCCAGCCCTTGCCAAAATCGATCACACATGCCCTAAGTATGTCTTCAAGGGTTTGGATGGTGCGTTCAGATTGCCCATCCGTTTGTGGATGATAAGCGGTGCTCTAAACGTGAGCCAAAGGATTTGTGCATAGATTGCCACAACTCAGAAGTAAAACGCGCGTCCCGATCGGAAATAATAGAGGTTGGCACTCTGTGCTTCGAAACCACTTCCTTTAAGTTTACCTCTGCTAAGGTAGAGAACTTGTCTGTTTCTTTAATAGCCAAAAAGTGGGCAGACTTAGTTAATCGATCCACTATCACCCAAATGGTGTCATTTCCGCGTTGAGACCTAGGCAGGCCAGTAACAAAATCCATGGAAATTTGCTCTCATTTCCATTGAGGGATCTCTGGTTGTTGGAGTAGGCCCGATGGTTTCTGATACTCAGCCTTGACTCTCGCACAGGTCAAACATTTGCTGACATAGGTTGCTATGTGGGCTTTCATGCTAGGCCACCAGTATGTAGTCTTTAAGTCGTGGTACATCTTATCCGAACCGGGATGCACTGAGTAACGGGACTTATGGGCTTCGTCCATTACAAGCTCGCGTAAATTTCCATAGAGTGGGACCCATATACGCCCGTTTACGTAGTAAGCACCATCTTCTTTTTGTTCTAGCCGTTTCCTGGATCCTCGCAGGGACTCAGCCCTGATGTTCTTGGCTTTCAATGCTTCAACCTGACCGTTTCGGATTTGCTTAGGGAGGTTCGAGTGGATGGTGAGCTGTAAGGCACGAACACGCTTAGGTTTGGTTTCCTTTCTGCTGAGGGCATCGGCTACCACATTAGCCTTGCCTGGATGATATTTAATCGCGCACTCGTAGTCGTTTAGAAGCTCGACCCATCGGCGTTGCCGCATATTCAACTCCTTTTGCTCCATTATATGCTGGAGACTCTTGTGATCGGTGTAAATCGTGCACTTGGTACCGTACAAGTAATGTCTCCAAATCTTGAGCGCGAAGACCACAGCTCCGAATTCTAAGTCATGTGTCGTGTAGTTCCGTTCGTGGATCTTGAGTTGTCGCGAAGCGTAAGCAATAACCTTCTCGCGTTGCATCAACACGCAACTAAGTCCTTGAATAGAAGCGTCGCAGTAAACAACAAAGTCGTCGGTACCTTCAGGTAAGGAAAGAATAGGAGCACTACAAAGGTTCTTCTTTAGTTCCTGAAAGGCAGATTCCTGAGCATCATTCCATTTGTAAGCAACACCCTTCTGAGTGAGGGTCGTGAGTGGTTGAGCGATCTTTGAAAATCCCTTGATATATCTTCGATAGTATCCTGCCAATCCCAAGAATTGGCGAACTTCGGTCGGAGTCTTAGGTATAGGCTAATTCTTAATGGATTCGATCTTAGCGGGGTCGACATGAATCCCATCTTGATTGATTATGTGCCCAAGGAAATGGACTTCTCTAAGCCAGAAATCACATTTCGAGAATTTGGCGTACAGTTGCTCATGGCGAAGGAGTTCGAGAATAAGACGCAGGTGTTGTTCATGCTCCTCTTGACTCTTCGAGTAAATTAGGATGTCGTCAATAAACACAATCACGAACTTGTCAAGGTAGGGTTTGCACACTCGGTTCATGAGATCCATGAAGATCGCAGGTGCGTTGGTCATTCCGAAAGGCATAACTAAGAATTCGTAGTGACCATAGCGGGTTCTGAAGGCAGTCTTAGAGACGTCCTCATCACGGACTCTCAGCTGGTGATAGCCCGATCGCAGATCAATCTTGGAATAATAGCTCGACCCTTGCAGCTGGTCGAACAGATCGTCGATACGGGGAAGTGGATAACGATTCTTGATGGTAACCTTGTTCAGTTCGCGGTAATCAATGCACATTCGGAATGTGCCATCCTTCTTTTTGACAAAGAGCACTGGGGCTCCCCAGGGTGACGAGCTAGGACGGATAAAACCTTTGTCCAATAGTTCTTGTAGTTGCGTAGAAAGTTCCTTCAGTTCTGTGGGGGCTAGTCGATAAGGTGCGCGAGCTATAGGTGCTGCTCCGGGAGCTA
Source organism: Helianthus tuberosus (assembly GCA_030545235.1). Lineage (NCBI taxonomy): Eukaryota > Viridiplantae > Streptophyta > Magnoliopsida > Asterales > Asteraceae > Helianthus > Helianthus tuberosus. The sequence goes on from CM060427.1 coordinate 121,979,703, forward strand.
GTTCGATTTGGAATTCAACCTGACGGTGAGGAGGGAGTCCAGATAGTTCTTCAGGAAATTCCTCAGGATAGTCGCGTACAACTGAAAAATCTTCAATCCTGTTTTCCTTTTTCTGCGTGTCGGCAACAAGTGCTAAGATAGCGGTGTGCCCCTTTCGTAAACACTTCTGGGCTTTTAAGAACGAAATGATGCCTGTGACTTCTCCGCCTTTGTCGCCTTGAACGATAAGGGGTTTTCCAGGAGGACGGGGAATACGAACAGCTTTCTCTTGGCAGAGGATTTCAGCTCGATGCTTGGATAACCAATCCATACAAATGACGACATCGAAGCTTCCGAGAATGATGGGGAAGAGATCGATACGGGAGGTCTGACCAGACAATTCTAGTTTGCAGTTACGAATAACGTGTGAGGCCTCGAGGTTTCTACCATTAGCTATTTCAACGATGTGCTTAGAGCTTAACGGCGTAAGAGTGGACTTAAGCTTCTTACTAATACGTAGGGATACATAACTAGCATCTGCTCCAGAATCAAATAATATGGAAACATAACGATCATTAAGAAGGAACTTACCCGCCACCACGTTGGGGTCGTTCCTTGCTTCAGCAACCCCAATCACGAATGCCCTTGCATTGCTTCCAGCTCCCTGGTTGTGGTCGTTGTTTCCAGCACCTCGATTATTGTTGTTGCGATTCTGGTTCAGCTGAGGGCAATACTTTCGCATGTGCCCTATTGCCCCACATTTGTAGCATTCACGGTTGTTTCCTTGCTGCTGCTGTTGTTGTTGCTGTGGTTGATGCTGATTCTGCCTAGCTGGGAACTGACTCCTGCAGTCTTTGGCTTCATGCCCCATTTTGTTGCATCGCAGGCACTGACCTTTGCTACACCCCCCATTGTGGTGTCGATTACACTTGTTACACTTAGGGTGGTTTCCCCGATAGCCACCCTGTTGCTGAGGGCCTTTGTTGTTTTTAGTTTTCCTTTGTTGAGTCGGGGTCTGAGTGGGGTTAGCTTCCTTGCCCTGATTTCCTTCCCATTTACGCTTGTTATCGCCAGAGGTTCCAATAGTAGCATTTATCCTTTTGGGCAACTTTCCCTCCTCCACAGCCTGATCAGTGAGTTTGTGAGCTAGACGGACCATTGGCTGAATGGTATGGAGGTTGGTTGAGGTCACATGGCTCTGGATCTCTGGGGCCAAACCTTTGATGTACAATTCGATCCTTCGATACATAGGTCGAGACATGTTTGGGCAAAGTGCAGCATAGTCGTTGGACTGCTTGGTGTAGGTCTCAATCTCTGATCCAACCATCTTGAGCTCATAGTATTCGTTTTCGAGTTTGTGGATGTCATCCCTGTGACAATACTCCTCTTTGATCATGTCCTTGAAATATTCCCACGTAGTAGCATTAGCAGTTTCCAGGCCAAGCATCTGAATCTGCGCCTTCCACCATGAAAGTGCGTTTCCTTCAAGCGTACCAGTCGCGAACTTTACCCAGTTAGCAGGGGGACACTCGCAGACAGCAAAGACAGCTTCGGCCTTTTCAATCCAGTGCAGAAGGCCGATGGCACCCTCAGTGCCGTTGAAAAGGAGAGGCTTGCAATCCATGAAGGTTTTGAAAGTACAAACACATGGTTGCGCAGGCGCTTGCTGACCTGTTGTGAGAAGCGAAGCGAATAGGCTTAGAGGTGAAAAGACGATGCGGGGGTAGGATCTAAACATCCTAAAGTAACGAGTTTACCTCCAGGGTGAGCTGCGAAAGCTGCAGCCACCGTGTTGAGCAAGTTAGTGAACTGAGCCTGAGTCATGTTAACGTTTCCTCTTCCGCGTCCACTCATTGTCTTCATAACCAGAAACACAGTATGAGTGTGATGTCGTAATGTAGCGAGAATGAGATAGAAGAGGGATAAGTATCTATCAAATTAGGCACACTAGTATGTATAGTAGAGCAATCAACATAAAGTAAACAAGCAAGTAAACACAAGTCCGAGTTATGAGGTCTAATACGTTGAGTCTTGCCCTTGGAGTGTAGTGTCGTCACGAGTCACGGGTTATAGTCTGGTTTTTCTCAAAAAGACTTTCTTTTTAAAACCGAGTTCACTATAACCAATGGCTCTGATACCAATCTGTCACACCCCCAAAATCCATATGCGGAGTACCACCGCTTGGGGGCGTGACTGACCAGGATCCAGCCACCAATTATACTGAGCATTGGTTAATAGTAAAAATGTTCACCAATCACAATGGTTAGTAAACACCATAGTTCGAAGTTTTAAAAGTTTAAGTTCAAATAACAGTTTAAGTAAACAGCGGAAGCATAAACCAAACAGTTTCAAAACAAAGTTCATAGTTCAAGATTATTTAAAACCCAACACATGGGTTAGACGACCACTACACATTCCCAGGCTGCAAGCTCCTGAGTCACTGGGTACCTTCAAAGCATGCAGTAGGGTATCAACAAGAATGTTGGCGAGTTCACGAGTTGTCCAGTTTTTAATTACCAAAAACTTGTTTCACCAGTTAATTTATCCGTTTATACATGCCATGGGGAGCTACCCCATAAGTAAGCGACTAAACTGTTTTACAATACCGAATACTTACTTAACCGTACGTTTCCGCAGTGCCCCATTTGTCAATGTTCTATCATCATTGACGGTTTGCCAGAGTACATTAGTTCACTCCCGTTCCCAGTAACAAGGGTCGGTGTGAGGCTGGTTACACATAAATAGCGCTATCAACTAATAACCCGTTCGCCCGGCCCCGACGACTAATCGGTATTAAATGGTAGGGACTTGAGTGATAGAGTTTCGTTTTAGTGTTGCTCGTTGCATTCCGTATAAACAGTAATTAACTAAGAGTCCCATTTAAGGGGAAGAAAGTAGGTTTGTATCCCTTACGAGGGGATAGCGTTGTTTAAGTTTCCGTTTCCCAAACCACCGGGAACGCATGCTTTATTAGTTGTGAACTCACCTTGGGTTGCTCGGCAGATTAGTTTACTTGGTCAAGCACGCTGGTCACCACGTCCTAACATGGTTACCAGTTTTGGGTCAGGCTCGAATACAGATAAGTCACGTAGGTTTTACATATAACTAACACATAGCATACATATCACGTCATTGGGCCTGTCCTACCAGTTAAACAGTTACAGATAACACATGGTTCAGTCAAACAGGCAGCCCAAACAATTCACATTGTGGCCCAACAACTAAGGGTAAGCAGCCCAGTCGAGACAAGGTGGTCTCGACTCGAGAACATGCGGTCTCGAGTCGCAACCAAGAGGTCTCGAGTCGCAATTGGCTGGTCTCGAGTTGTGCAGGCATGAGTTGCCACTTCGGAGGTCTCGAGTTCAGTCTCGAGTCGAGATCATGAGGTCTCGAGTCAAGACCTTGCTGGTTTCGAGTCCTTGCAGTCTGTCTCAAGTTGTTTAGTCAGGGTCTCGAGTCGCAATCACTGCGGTCTCGAGTTATCACTAGATGGTCTCGAGTCGAAACCGGAGGTCTCGACTCGCACACCTGCCGTTTCTAGAACCCTGCCAAGAATTGTACTAACCAATAGAATTTTGATTTCATGAAATTGTGTACTATCCAATACAATTTTTACTAACATGTTTTCTTGTCTATTCTTAATACAAAACAGATCAAAACACCCAATTTCCAAATATTCATTGCATATTCAAACAGTTCATATCATGTTCATATAGTTCATCTTTAGGGTTTTTATCATCACACTTGATTATTCAAATAACATACATCATTCACCCGAGATTTAATCAAACAAACACATTCTCTATGATTCTCAGATTCATCCATATGGTCCTAGATGCAAAAATCAATATGACATGCATTCCATAAGCAACAATGGTATAATGTTTCATTCTTTTCTTTAAGAACATTTATGTGCAACAATCATAACAATGTCCTAATCAGCCTATAGTCATGCATATCATTTACACAAGAATGACATACTCATAATCACCAAACATAAATATTCACACAATCTATCCACGCTTATCCAAATAGTACAATGCTTGCATATCATCAATATTCATCCATTTGAACATTCAAAATAACCAACCACCATCATGCTATTCATTCACTTTAATGACACCATTTTATACCTAAACATTTAGTAAAGTACTTAAAACACTAACCGGTTGTGAAAAGGCACCGAGACAAGAAAGAAGATGAGAAAATGGAGTGTCCGAGTGATGATGATGAGCTTGGCCGAGTCTCCTTGTTGTTGCCGATTGATCCGAGAGGAAGGAGGGGAGGGGTGATGCTTGATTGTTAGGTTTTAAGGTTTTCTAGAGAGAGGGGGTGAGGATGAAGTGAGAGAGAGTGTAAAGGAGAGTGTGTGAGGGTTTTAGGTTTATATTTAGAGGGTGGTGCACCCTAAGTGGGTTTCCGAGTGGGCTAAGGGAGGCGCGGCCCAAACGGCCCAACTGTTTACTGTTCACTCGAGACCGGGTGGTCTCGAGTCGTGGTTTCGGTTCACGAGTATTTATACATATACATATACATATATATTATATACACGTTGTCAACACATAGCACATCAAAGTAATTCACACCTTTCAATTAATAATATGTACACGAAATACTGAAACAAGAAGGTTGTTCGGGAAAATCCAGAGTGTCACAGTGGAGCATATATATATATATATATGTACATATTATATATTATCATTTGGATTCAACAGATACAAGTATGTATATGGTACAATTCTCTACTTAAAATTAGTTGTATGTATATGGTATAACTACTTAAAGTTAGTTGTATATCAAAGGTTTTATATATGTTTATAAATGCAATAACCGGTTTGATCTATTTTACCTTGAAGAGCGTGTGACATTAACATCTTTTTGGGGTGTGAAAGGGTAAGAATGTAGTGTGAATAGTGAAACGTGATATGGAGATAACTTAGAAAGTCATTTATGTGTTTATATAAAAAAATTTTACCAACATGGCACTGTCGGTGAAGTAGAGTACATGTTAAGCATAATAGTTGTATATCTAGTAATTAACAACTTATTTTATTTCAATAGTGTATATATATATGGTTGCATGTTACCAATGAGCCATGCATTATCAGTTTTTGCAATTAAGAGAGCTTGCTTGATATTATAAAGATGATGAGAGAACAATGGTTTCCCCTTTTTGCATTGGCTGCTTTAGGAATGGTGGTTAGCGGTACTCAGGCGGCGATAGGGTTGCCGCCTGAGTCTGCACCACTAATCCGACACTTCTACAAGGTACACAACACGTGTGCCAACGTGGAGCCATTTATTCGGCACCAGGTACAGCTAGTTTATGCTAATGACAAGACAGTTGCTCCAAAGCTCATCAAGTTGCTATATGCAGACTGCATGGTTAATGTATGTCCTCTAATATGTATATGTTTATATGCATACCAAACACTTTTTTCGGGTTTTTAACTTAAGCTAACGAAAATGAAATAACAGGGGTGTGATGCATCGATTCTTCTAGACGGACCAAACACAGAAAAAGAATCACCAAAAGCACGAGGACTAGGAGCATTCGTGCTTATTGACAAGATCAAGCAAGTCTTGGAAGCACGGTGCCCAGGAGCCGTTTCGTGTGCTGATATTCTCAACATTGCAGCCAGAGATGCCGTTTATTTTGTAAGTGAAGTCCCTTTCTTATATTAATCATGATATACAAGTCCCATATAATTTGCAACTTAGTTTTAGACTTGAAGTAGGGATGTTTATGATTTGGTTTGGCCGGTTTGACAAAATTATGCTAAATTGCGAACTAGACTTCAAAAAAAAAGCAAAACCAAACCAGCCAGGTTGGGTGAGTCGGCTGGTTTTGCGGTTCAGTTTCAAACAGTTTTTATACACTTCCTAGTTTGAAAAAGTAGTCTTCGAGAAACGCCAAACCAAACCGCCCAGGTGGGGTGAGTCGGCTGGTTTTGCGGTTCGGTTTTCAAGTCTCAAGCATTTTTTTTCTTATTTTTCAAAATCATTATTGTATATAAATATTTTTAAAATGATAAATACAGTAAGTCTTGTAACACATATATAACTACATATATTCTAAAAATGAAACATATATATAAATAACAAATGTTAAATGATCACTTCAGTTTACACCGGTAACACGGATGGTTCCAAGTTTCAAACGAACCAAGCAGTTAAACCATCAAACATAGAAAACCAAACCCTCACTATTTGAGTCTCAAACCGGCTAACTTGCTTCAGTTTGAACGGTTCGATCAGTTTCAAACAGTTTTTAAACAACCCCCCCCCCCCCCCCCCCCCCTCCTCCTATTTGAAAAGTATGTTGAGTGACATTTAAGTCAACTTTATGTTAAATGTAAACAGTCTGGTGGACCGTCGTACCCGGTTTTCTTGGGAAGAAGAGACGGACTTTCATCGAACGCAGCATGGATCGACTTTCCCTCGCCTTCCATTTCGTGGGAATCATCTTTGGCTTACTTTGAATCTAAAGGTTTAGATGTGCAAGACATGGCTACACTCCTAGGTAAGCCATCTATTCTAACAATATTGTTCCTATATTTATAACAACACACTAATTACTTGCAACTTGCAAGTCAAACAATATTGTTCCTATATTTGTGATCAAAATATCATAGGCATATATAGGTGCCGATATCGGCTTGCTTGACTTGCAACTATATAACCTTTCTTTAAAATTTATAACTTTCAGGAGCACATATGATGGGAAGAGTTCGATGCAGTAACATTCTCGATCGCCTATACAACTTCAACAACACTGGAAAACCAGACCCCACTATGGAGGAAGCTACATTGAGTTACTTAAGGAACGAATGCCCTCCAAAGACGAGGCTAGGTCAACCCAACCCGCTTATAAACTTAAACCCAAGTAACCCGACCCATCGCTTTACCAACTCCTACTACTCGCGAGTGTTGACCAACAAAGCTGTTTTGGGAGTTGACCAACAGCTTCGCTACGGCGGTGACACGTATGACTTAACTGATGAATATGCTTCATCACTTGAAGATTTCAAGCTGCAGTTTGCTTTTTCAATGGCTAGGATGGGTGGGCTTAAGGTTATAACTGGAACTAATGGTCAGATCCGACTCAACTGTCGAGCGGTCAACAAGTAGATTGAATGTGGCTTATTTTGTTATTAATAAATAGTTGGATTGTGTTTCATTAATGAAAATCAAAATCTAATTCTCTTCTCTGCTGATATATAAGAATTGTAATGAGTTCTTTAATTCTATGTTTACAAGTTGTATATTGCTTCAGTTATAAGTATTCAAACCGGATGAAAGTCGTCTGAAATGTATTAAAATGCATAAAACCCTCCTAAATCCCATATTAAAAAAAGTTAAATTAATTTTGTGATAATACTCGTTCTTGTAGTTATTTATAAATTCAACAAAAATTAAAAAAAAAATGTTGAGTTTCGACTCACACTAATAAACCAAACAATTGTTAAACGCCATAGAAAGTTAAACCTATCTCTATTGTTTTTGGTCAACTACTCAATTTACAGTCACCATAATGCATCTTACTTTTTCATCCTTTTATCATCATACGTAGAAAAAAAGTTGTTTTTTCTTCTCCATTTTATGTTACATGCTTCCGATTTTTCACCATCCTTTTAATAGTTTTTTTTTTTCTTATAGTGTAAATGAAAGTGCAATTGTCTAATACTAGTAATGTATTATGGAATTTGTCAAATAAATGATACATATGCACATATGCATAGATAAATTGTTACTCGTTTTTTTTTTCTTTTTTTAGGAACAAAATTTAGCGATTTTTTTAAATAAAAAAGGAAATTTTGTGTGTTTTTTAGGTATTTTTAGTTGTGTTCAAATTAGTTCTCGCAATAAAAAGTGATTCCTAACCAATCCTTATCATATATACATATATATGTATTTCATTCTAATACACTCCTCTCAAATAATATTATGATTTAAAAAAATTATATTATATAATAAAAAAAATCTTACTACATAATTAAAAATTCAAACTAATGTTAAATATTATATTTTCTAAATTATATTTGTTAACTTGTTTTATTATAAATAATATATTAATATATACATATTAGTTACGTTATATACATTTTCATTTTATAAACAATATATTTTAATCATTGGTAAACAACGTTTTGATCCTGTAAATGTATAACATTATACTCCAATGTCCAACAAAAACTAAAATTAGAACCACAAAGCTCATGCTAGAGACCATAACCATGCGAAACTGACTTACTTATGGAGCTCCATTAGCAGGGCGCTGATCTGTCACGTGTCAACGCCAGAGCATTTGATTCCACTTCGGAGAAATAAAAAATCAAACCAAGTAATCCATACTCACTTGTTTCTTCAAAGCCAACATAAATGGTCCTCAAAATAGCACTTGTATCCAACTTACCTGGCACCACAACAATTCTGTTAAACACAAATGATATTCCCCTCAACATTTTAAACTTTATGGTTACACTCGGACATGATAATAAAATAAGATTATAAGTAGAGAATTCAACTAAGAAATTGAATTACCATAATTTAGGGACAATTTGATTAGAAAGGAAACGGTTAAATATACGCAAAGGGTTGAGTTCCTATGCATTTGTAATTGGCAGGCGAAGCAAGCAATAACCTATTAAAAAATGCAAATCAGAATAGTAGCGAGAGGATTCTTCCAATTAGATATCTAATCAAACCATTTTCCGATTGCAATCAGACCACCTAAACTCCCATGATTCAAAATAAAAATAGCTTTACATCTTCTCATGCAACTAAAAAAATTGGAAAAAAAACACAAAAGAATGTAATCAAGCGAACTGAATTGAGCTTACACAAAATCCATGGTACCCAAATTGCACCACATTCTCTGATTTATCACTGCAGCAAACCCCATACAGAACTTCAAGGAAACCACGCCATGGATTCTTTTGAAAAAAAAATCGCTGAAGGGAACTGACTTTAAACATGCATCAGATTCTTCTAAGGTTTGATCGCATCACGTTCCAAAAGCTTTTTGTTCATCGTTCGGGTCTCCAATTTTTGAGACTCATATGAAAATTACACTCTATATCGCTGGCCACTGACCGAAGGGTCGATTAGAGTTATCGTTTTCTTTGGAAGGAAGGCGAGAGATGCAGAGGTTCGACGTCGATGTTGGTCTGGAGATCGAAAGGGGATTGAAAAGTGGTGGAAGTGGAACATAAGGGCAACAGACGTTTTGAGGAGTTGTTGTGGAACGTGGGATTAAAGGCGGGTTTTATCAGAAAGAGAGTTAAACCGTCACTAACCTCCCCTTCTAGAAGAAATCAATGAATTTAAACGGTCCAGATTGAAAATTGAGCAATTTGAACGGTCAAGATCATCCCAAAAATCAGTTGAGATTAATGGGAACATAAGAATATATAATACCTTGGTCCACGGCTTTATAGCCTAGTGGCATCTTGGGGGTGGGATAAGACGTTAGGACCAATAAGTCCTGGGTTCGATTCCCACAAGGGGGGTTTTCCCATATTTATTGGGTTTCCTCCTGAATTGGTGTATATGTATTATGCCTAGTGGAGATGGATATGATCAGGTGGTTCCATTGGTGGCACGATGATACTCCAGTGGTCCGTCAGTGATCCAAATTTGCCGTTCAAAAAAATATATATATAATACCTTGAATCACCTCTTTAGCCTTTCTCCCAACATTGTAGTAAATATAGGCTTCAGCAATATCTTTAACCGAGAACAAAATAAACGGATTAACTTTGCACCACACATTAATATAATTCCAAACCGAAGAAGCGATGCCACACGCGCAGAGAATGTGATCCGCTGTTTCAATCCCGTCACCACAAAGAGCACACAAAGTTTCGCCAATGTAACAGTTCCTTGCCTGGAGGGCTGAAAGAGTCGGGATACGGTCCAATGCCGCCCTCCATATAAACACATTACATTTTTTGGAACCCATTTCGACCATTGAAAGACAAACCTATTACTATAGTCAATGTCACTGCCCAATAAATCTTTAACCGCCTTGACCGAAAAATCTTTATTATCTCCTCCCATCCAGTCCCATTTATCATCAGAATCTATGGTCGACTAACTACCTTTAAAGGATGCTTTGTCTCATGTTCTTGATTTTGATTTTATAGACATTCTTTTTATAATTGTAAATTTTAATTAGGTTGTTCATGGCATCTTTATGGAAACAATATGTTAAAAACATATAGCTTATGGCGATTTCCATATTATAAATTATCAACAAATTGTTGCTTATTGGTATTGTACCCAGTGCTGTAAGAATCGTTAGGCGCTAGTCGGGCGGTGGGGTACCGACTAGCGATTAGTCGGGATTAATAGGGATTAATCGGATTGAGATTTTTATATGTAATTTTTAGTTACATATATATACACATATTTTTGTATGTAGTTTTTTAAAGTAGACATGTTTTAACCCCTCATTAACCCAATTTTTTTAAGTAATTGGAAGAAATTTATATGGTTTAGTCAAAATTTGGCCGGCAACCAAAATTTGGCCAGAATAGGACCGCCAATGACTGCCTAGCTATTAATCGGCCATTAATCGGTGAACCTCCGATTAGTGATTAATCGGCGACTAATCGGAGACTAGTCGGGATTTTTACAACCATGATTGTACCCCATGCATGCATAGGGAGTTTTTCAATTTTTTTTTTTATTTTTCACTTATAACCCAAAGGTTTTCACCTTTTGCATTTTAATCCTTTTGTTTTTTTAACTTTTAACCTAAAGTTTTCATCTTTTGCAATTTAACCCCAACACTTTTTTTATTTTCAACTTTAGTCCCCTAGAGTTTTCATCTTTTGCAAGTTTTTTGGTTTACATTTCGTTCTAAATTTTGCGAGTTAACACGCCACAACGTGCGTGTGAGGTTCAACGTATTTTCGTCATTTTTTTCCGTTTGACATCTGCATCGCAACGCGTCTATTTTCCCCGTTTGACGAATTCATCGCAATGCGTGTGTCCTAGATCGACTTATTTATTCTTTTCTACGTTTTATGTTTCGTTCTAATTTCTTCACATTAACACACCGCAATGGGCGTGCGTGGTTCAACGATTTTATGTCAGCTTTTTGTCCAGTGTTATGTTTTCCTTTTTTATTTATTTTAGTTTTATTAGTTTTTCTGATGTTGGTGGTCGCTAGCTGTGATGTGACATTGGTGCTACTTGGCACAGTTACATGCATATTTTTATATACGTGTCAATATAAATTCGATTGCTCTATTTATACGTTTTCTAGAAACGAGTCAGATCAAATATAATACGTTTTCGCTTAACAAAACCATTTTTTACGTGCATATTTTTATGTGCGTTTTGCTATAAATTCGAGTTGGTATACGTTTCAACGTAACTATATTGGAAAACGAGTTAGGTCAAATACAATTTGTTTTCATGCTTTTTTATGTATGTTTCGTAAATTTTGTTTCGAACTGAGTGGAGTCATATTTTACTTTTCCCTTTTTTTTCAAAAGCTCTTATTAATCCCTTTTGGTTACATGTGTCGGTTTTTCCTTTATACCCGCTAATGTTTTCTATGTATGAGTCGGATCACATGTAATACGTCATGATTGTATGGTATAAACTCGATTTACTTTATGTTTCGATCCAATCGCAATGCTTATATATGTCACACTAAGCACCATCAGATACGTCGAAACGTACGTTTTCATATGATTATCGCATAAAATAACATTTGGACTAATCCATTCTATATTTACGGTGTACCCGCATCGCAACGCGCGGGTGTTATTGCTAGTTTTTTTTTAAATTAGTATGATAATTTTTAAATTTTATTAGTCAATTGTTTTAATTAGTTTGATAATTTAAACTTATTTGTAATACAATAGTTCATATCAATCGCTATTGGAGATTAGGTAAAACAATGGAAAATACTAAAGCGGTACCAATGTGGTAAACGAATCATATTGGGTTTTAATAGATCACAATGGACAACAGTAGATCGTGCGTGTCTTAATGGACCATATTGGGCCTTAATAGATCATAATGGACAGTAGTGGATTATATTAGGCCTTAATGGAATAACATGGAAAATATTAGATCATATATGTCTTAAAGAACTATATTGGGGCTTAATGGATCACAATGGACAATAGTGGATCATACATGTCTTAATGGGATATGTTAGGCTCAATAATAGGTTGTGCATGTCTTAATGGATCATATAGGGCCTTAATGTAACACCTCGTAAAATCACGACCAATATAATAAAGACACGTGTCATGGACTTTAAACGTGTAAGGAATTATTTTCGAGGGACTGAAATTGTCAAACAATGTAAATATGTTATTTAAGGGATTCAAAGCGTCAACATGCCATTCTTGTGCCTCTGATTGACCTCATACGATGTTTGTTTTCTTTAACGAATAAATTGTCGAACATTGAAAGTCGTTTGTGCTTAAAATAAGGATCTTATGAAACATAGTGGTTAAAAGTGTCAACATGTTGAAAGTAACCTCTGAGTGGCCTTTTAACGATCCCAAGAACATTGTGATAATTATATATTTCGCTTCCAAGAATGTCGGATATTAATTAATGGAGTTTCGAAGCACATAAATAATCAACGTGGTAATTGCAAGTAACGAGGGTTAAACACGTTAATGTTGCATTTCAAGATCGTTCGGGTGACCTCGTAGCTAACCAAAGGCTTATCATTAAATATTTAGAGACTCAAGACCCTTAAAAGTCAAGTTTGGGGGTTAAAAGTGCAATAAACACAAGTTAAATCAAGTTTAGAAGGACCAGGGACCAAAGTTGCAATATCTGAAAGATGGGTGACCGGAGATAGACTTGACGCGGGCCGCGTAAACATCAGACAGTTCTTACGCGGGCCGCGTAAAACTGCCAGATGCAGCCAAAGCTGCACAGCTGCAGGTCAGCCTGTTGCACCGCCTTTGCATGCCTTGTTTTCGATTCCAGGGGCTGAGCCAATAGTATTTCATGCATAGGGACACCTGGAATCATCAGAAATCAATAGTAGACTGTGGAGTGATCTTGTGAAGTATTTTTGGCTATATAAGAACCTGTTGCTTTGCTAGTTCATTGCTCATTCACAAAATTATTCTCAACTCACTCTTTAGAGCTCTCTGGACTTCAAGCAAGTTTCCCTTAGCTCCTAATTCGTGCTAAGAGCCTTTGTAAGCATTCTTAGCCTTCCTAGTTCAAGTTTTCTTAGTTAAATGACCAAAAGTTAAAGCCGTTGTAATTAAGCTTTGACTTAGTGATTAGTCACTAATGGTCCAACCATTATTCGAATTAAAAGTGGCTATGAGTTGGTAATTATGTGGGTAATAAACCCTTAAAAGGGCACCCCCTAATTATCACTCTAACTTGGTCAATTGTCGGGTCAAACTTAATTTTAAAAAGTCAACAGAAAGCTATTTTTGCAACCAAATCCCATAACTGATAACGTAGAGGTTATGGAACGTGTTTTAACACTAAAATAACTTTGTAATTAATGTAAGAACATGTCTAAGCATGTTCAACCCGACAATTCCGAGTTTAGGCTCGGTTCGCAACCGAAAGTCACAAAAGAAGACTTTTTCTTTGACTTTCAGTTCTTACCCGATTTAGCTTGTTTTAAAAATGCCTTAGGATTCCATTAGGACCATATTACATGTTAGTATAATCCTCTGAGGTTATACAACTTGGTTCCATAGAAATCCTAGTTCATTGCATGTTTCCGTTAAATGCTTAATTGTTGACCATTATGCCCTTTTGATAATAAAACGAGATTTTTGAAAATGTGAGAGGAAAAAAACCTTTGTTACTGATTTGTAAACATGTCCTAAAAATTTGACATCAGTTTGAGGTCTAAATTAGGAGTTATGCTCAATATCGTAATTTGAAAGCTTTTTATTAATTAAACGGCATTTTTAGCATAAAGCCTAATTAAACCCAAATTTTGACACCAAACCTTTTACCCACTGATGTAATATAATATTTTGGAATTTTTGAAGATTTTTATTAATTTTTAAACTGATCATAAGGTAGGGTTCTTGCTTTGATTCGGTAATTGACGGTTATACCCTTTTTGCTAATAAAATGAGTTTTACATAACATTTTGATACCAAACCTTTTGCTACTGATTTCATATGATAAATAAAATATTTTGAACTTTATAAACTGATCAAAAACTCAGATTTCCTTATATAACCTGAAAATCGCCTAAAACCGACTTTTACGCATTTTAAACGCATAGTACGCGTTAAAACTAATTTTGACATATAAGACTTATTACCTACTGATATTTTAAGTAAATTTTTATACTTTAACAGTAAGTAAAATTTTTGAACTCAGATTTCTAAATTTGACCTTTAAAGCTTATGTGAAATGACCAAAATGCCCATACGGTGCATAGTTTGGTTATAAATGATAAATTTCACATATGTTTAATATCTTACTGATATAACCTACTAAGATAAATATTTTTACTAGTCATTTTAGACCAGAACCTCAGATTGTCATTTAACCTCTTTTGTAATCTTTAAAATGACCAAAATACCCCTACGGGTCAAATATCACAACATGTTTAAGGCATATTAACTTGTGAAACCTGTACATGACTCATTTGGTTACCCGTTATGCATTTTTCGCGTTCGGTGCGGTTTATGTGACTAGTTTGCATAAATTGACCGAAACGGGTCAAACCTTATCATTTTTGCTTCAAAATCCAGAATGTGTTTAGTTTACCCATATTAGACAAGTCTTCAAACTTGTCGGGTATAAATCACATTCTAATCCGGTCTTCGCTTAATCTTGCGTTTTGAACCGTAAATCTTTCATTAAAACTAACCGGTCTAAGTTAAGACTTAAGTAAGACCCGTTAGGAAACTAATAGGTTATTAAAACCTTCGTTCCAGATTTAGGAGCCCAGTAAAAGATATTTGCACTTGCTTGTTGTTATATGGCTGGGATAAAATTATATTTTGCTTAGTTAAATACTTTTAACTTATTTTCTGTTATACGGGCTTGGGATACGGTATTATAATACCGCTTGGTCGGGTATGTGGTTATTTAAATAGGATTGTGATTAATATATTTGCATAACCTGTTTTAATTTGTTTTGTTTGGTGCAATGCCTTTGGGGGGTTAATGACCATGTCCTGGATATCCTCGGCTCATTCATTGAAATGGCCACGACTTAAGCACGGGGTGTAGGCATACACCTGACAGTTGCGTATGTATAAAAGGTATCCCACAATAAGGAATTTCCTTGTGGGCATTATACCAGTGGTGTGTCAGTTAATCTTGTCCGGCTCTTCTAACCGGCCCTGATGGACGACAAACATATAAATCTGTATACAAGATTATTTTTAAATAATGGTCCCAAGTTATAAAAGATTATTTGTGCCTTGTGCATTTAAATCAATTTTCTTGAACTACTTTTCAAAAGAGTTGGTTAATTGTATTTACCAGTGTAAACTGACGTATTTTCCAAAAGGTTAAGTGCAGGTACTATGCGAAATAGGCTGGCTACTCCTGGGTGAATAAATAAAGAGTCTTGCAAGCTTTGTCACTTAAAAATCTGTTGAACAATATTTTCCTTTGTTTAGATCCGCCCGTGGATCATTTTACATTCCGTTGTAATACTTTGCGTTACTTTCAATCGGTTTGTAATAATTTACTTTTAGACTTCCGCTGTGCTTATAAACTGTGATTATTGACCATGATGATATCAATTGCGTCACGATACTCCCCACCGGGCCCACCGGTTATACATGGAAATATCGGGGTGTGACACTTAATGGATCAACGTGAACAATAATAGCACATATATGTTTTAATAGATCACAATGTACAATAATAGATCATACATGTTTTCATGGGGCATATTGGGCCTTAATGGATTACAATGGTTAATAGTAGATCGTGCATATCTTTATGGATCATATTAGGTCTTAATGGAATAAAACAGAAGCGAAAAGATTGTTCACAGAAAACGTACCCATCACAACATTGTTATCGTTCCTGGCATCTCCCGCACCAACAGTGAATGCTCTCCCACGAGCACCATTTCTACTGTTGTTACCATTGTTATTGTTGTTGTGATTCCCGGCGTTGTGGTTATTGTTGTTGTTTCCGTTGTTGTTGGCGTTCTGATTTTACTGTGGGCAATACTTCTTGAAGTGACCCTCACTTCCACACGGAAAGCACCCCTTTCGATTACCATGGTGTTGTTCTGGCTGCTGCCTCTGTTGTTATTGTTGTTTCGGGGATGAAGCTCTGCAATCTTTTGCCATATGGCCCACCTTGTCACACCTCTGACATGTTTGAGTGCACTACCCATGATGATGGTAGTTACACTTGTTGCACTTTGGCTGCTTGCCCGCATAAGAACCCTGATTCTGATTGGTACCCTGGTTTTGATTTGCAGATGAAGACTGGTTGAAGTTGCGATTGTTGTTGTCAGCCTTTTCCTATTGCTGGCTGGTGTTGGAAGCCTTCTCTGAGTCGTTCCACTAACGCTTGTTGTTGGCAGCATGGGTAGTCACAGCACCACGCTCTGGTAATGTACCACGCTCCACTTCTTGATCAGTAATCTTGTGAGCTAAACGAATGATCCGTGGCAAGTTGTCGAGATTCACCGAAGTAACCATACTCTTGATCTGCGGTGCTAAACCATTGTATACAACTCGATCCGCTTGTAGGGTGGGTTTGATAAGTTAGGGCACATCTTTGCAAGCTCATGAGATCGCTTCATGTAGGCTTCAATCTCTGATCCTACCATCTTCAAATGATAGTACTCGTTTTCCAACTTTTGAATCTGTTCACGTGGACACTACTCCTCCCGCATCAACTCCTTGAAATCGTCCCAAGTGGTAGCATTCGCCATATCAATTCCAAGCATCTGGACTTAGGCATTCCACCAAGTTAAGGCACCATCCTCCAATGTGCTTGAAGCAAACTTCACCCTGACCCTAGCCTGACAGTTACACATAGCAAAAGCTAATTTGACCTTCTCAAACCAACGAAGAAGTCCCACAGCTCCTTCAGTCCCACTGAAAGTTTGTGGTTTGCAATCCATGAACGTCTTGAAAGTACAAACGGGCGGATTGTTCTGGTTCTAGTTCACGTGTTGACCTGGAGGTGAAAGAATGTACAACGCATGAATGAGAGTTCGAATGTACGAATAATGAACAAGAACTATCTTGTTGTGAATGCCGTACCAGCTTGCTGAACTGCTAAAGCCTCAGCCACACGTGTGTTAATGAGATCCGTTAGCTTCGCCTGAGTCATGACGATGTCGCCACGTCCACTGTCGCGGCCGCCACGACGTCCACCACGTCCACTCATGATTCTGCATCCACAAGAAGAGTGGAAAGAGTAAGGATCAAGATTGAGTAAAAGTCAATCATCGCTATGACTCCTAAACATTGTTGAATCCCCAATTATATAGGATAAAGGGTCAGAATCCTTTACACTCGCTAGGTCTCACTGGGACTCACATGCACCCCAAATTATAATTACGTGAGCACTCGTAATGATAATGTGATTTGCATGTTCATCTTAGTTCCTCCTAAATTGCATCAAAAGATCCTCAGATTCGAGTGTTAAAAGCTAGGTGTTGTCAAAATGGTAAAGATCAAGGTCTAAAGATAATGTCATACTAGAGATTCATCACAATGTAAGTAGGTAATACGTGTAATCGTGCTATAATGTTGTGTATGCAACTACATGCCATGCAATGCATATGTGTACGCTAGATGTATAATGTAAACGATAAATAAAAGACGAACGTTGCAATCTGGAGCGTAGTGTCATGGTCGCTTTCGAAACTGATTCGGTTATAGTCTGGTTTTACAAAAACATTTTAAAACCTAGTTCACTAAAACCAGTGGCTCTGATACCAAACTGTCACACCCCCAAAATACCACATGTAGATTTCACCCCGAGGTGTGTGATGTGTGCAAAATGCAACATATAAATTACATCAATTGTGGCATAAAACTAACCCTTTTTTAGTACTAATGTTGGAAAAAGTGTGCTTTTGTCTTCCTTTTGTATTTTCAGGATTAAATGAGCTCAAATTAACAAAAGAAGCAAAAAGACAGCAAAATCTAACATAAATAAAAGAAAAGGAACAAACGTGACATGCCCGACCCCACGAAAGCATCTTCCCAAGCAAAACTAGAAGACAGAAGACTGAACACGCCCCGTGCTCAGCCAGCACGCGGGCGTGCCCAAGTGTCAGCAGAAAAGACAAAGTGGTAGAAGCTTCCATTGCCCACCACGGGGCCGTGCTCAGCGGGCACGTGGCCGTGGTCAACTATAAGATTCGCAGAATCTAGGAAAATCTTCATAGTACAGATATGCTTCTGCACACGGAGTCGTGCTCAGCGGACACGGGGGCGTGGTCAACTAATAAGACAAGCTGCAATAAATGAAGAAAGAGAAGGATGTGGACACGGGGCCGTGCCCGAGCTTCTGTTCAGCCTATAAATAGGAATGCTTGGCTCAAGCTCAAACCATCCCTTGGCACACCACCTCTCTCACACTTCACACACCACCCACCACCACCATAACACCATCATCCATTGTCCATCATAGAGTGTGTGAGTCGTCTCGGGATCCAAGATTGATCGTAAGAGTTCTTGACAAACAAGGTCATGTTTGCCTAAGTCTCTTACATCACTTGGTGAAGACAAAGTGTCTAGTGTAATACTTTTTATTTTCAATCTTTTCACACTTTTTACTTGGTTTTGTATTAATGACTTTAATAACTAGTTTCTTATGTTGAAGGTGATTCTTCCTTATCGTTTGTCCGTGGTGTCTTGGCATTATTTTACTGTCTATATAAAATAAAAGATTTTCACCATTCATATCTCCACGGTCAATATGGAGTTATGTTGGCTACCTGGTCGGGGGTTAAGGGAACGGTTTGGTAAGAGTCTTGCCGTTGTTCAGCGTTTAGAGATCCTGCAAGGGACCTGGGGTCAAATTTAGTAGGACCTCCTTCAATACTTACGGTATTGGATGGCGGGGGTCCCAACTCTTTGATCCCCTCATAAGTTAAACTACTATTAATACTATAACACGGCTATTTAGGACTGTATCCCTGCTGACTCAGACTACTTAGCCGAGGGTAACGTCACCTTCAAAAGAGGGGCCTACCATAATTTGCATTAATAACTTAATTAATTATCTTTCAATAATCCGACCCTTTAGGATTGTATCCTTGCTGACTCAAACTACTGGGTTGAGGGTAACGTCACCTTCAAAAGAGGGGCCTACTACAATAACTAAGATAATCTCTTAAATAACTACAAAAGTGCGAAAATAATCAAAGGTTACACTAAACACGAGTCGGAACCAAGTGATTCATCTTGTCTATCTGTTTTTATTTTATTTTTATTTTCAGCATTTTAGTTAGTTTTTATTTTTTCTTAGTTTAAAACATTTTTCTAAACTTTTTGATTTGATTAGACGTTGAGGATAAACCGGTACTAAAAGCTCTTGTGTCCTTGGACGACCTCGGTATCTTACCAACACTATACTACGCTCACGATGGGTGCACTTGCCCATATGTGTGTTTAGTGTTAGTAAATATCGTGTTTTATAAATTTAAAACTTGGCTAAAGAAAGTGTAAAAAAGCTTAAAATATACTTAAACTTATATACACACTTCACACACATCAAGTTTTTGGCGCCGTTGCCGGGGACACAAGGATTTTAAGAAAGTTAAGAATCAGCGGCCTAATCTTTTTTCTTATTTTTCATTTTTTAGGATTTTTCTTAATTTTTCAGCTTGTGTAGAATTCAGCATGGGCCGTGCCTGCTGAACACGCCCCGTGCCCAATCATTGGAACTTGCAATCCTGTTTTCAGTCAGACAGTAAACTGAACACGGGGCCGTGCCCACTCAACACGCCCCCATGCCCAAGATTTAGTTACTGAAAACAGAACCGTAAGATCCCAACGGTTGGTAATTTCTGACACAAACATCAGTGATACTGATACTTTTTACTTTCGGCACTCTTATGGTGCGTGGTGTCAATTATGTGGTGGTACCCATGAGGAATTAGAATGTTATTTTCTAAATTATAAGCCCCACTATATAGACCTATCGTCTCCTTGTAACCTTAAGAGGGGCGAAAGTAAAAATAATCCCTATCGCTCCCTCGAATGCTCCCAACCAGATTTTCTAGGAGAAATGGTTCTTGATGAACTATTTCAATTAGAAAATCTAATTCTTAATTGGTTAAAAGAACTTAGGATAGATTTCAATAATTTATCTCAAAATGATAACCAAGAAGAAGTGTTGGAATCGCATTCAAGCAACTTCGTTGTTTCCGACGATACTTCTAACTCTAGTGAGGACTTGAGCGATAGTCGTCCCTGTGTCGATTGTGCCGTGAAGGACTCCCCATCGACTTCGTTCGATGCATACATAGACCTGAGCGATTCGACATACACCTTCTTTAACGAGAGCCCGGAAAAGGGTTGGACTTGTCCACCTACATATATTATAGGAATCACCCTAACCGACAACCTCTTGCGTTATCGTCTTAATTTAGACCAATTAAGGTATCTTAGGCACTTTGGGGTTGTTCCATCCAGTAAGGAACCGCTCGATCCGGAAAAGTTCCTTAAAAATAGACACACTTCATAAACAGCCTTCCGACACGGGGCCGTGCCCAGGTCAACATGCCCCCGTGTCCACCAAAAGATTCCCTTCTGACTTCTGTCAGAATACGGACAAAACGTGTCAGGATCTTGCCTGCACATGGGGTCGTGTCCAGCCGACACAGGGCCGTGTCCAGCATGCTGTCGTTTTCTATAAATGCAGCCAAGAATCCTGCACATTTGGACCATCCAGGGACAGATATTTGAAAGGATTTTCTAACTTACCATCCTAGGTATGTTCTAAAAGAAGGTTCTAACAAACATCTTGTCCTTTCCTCTTTTATCCATTACCTTCTTCTTCACCTTTCTTGCAACAACACCTCCATTGAAGCTTGATTTCAAGCTTCATTGTGATGATTGTTGAGTTTTTGTTCAAGGAATCTTGTTAAAAATAAGTTACACAACATTGTTTTAAGTTATTTTTGTTCAAAAATGCTTCATAAGTTGAACACGGGGCCGTGCTCATTGAGCACGGGGCCATGTCCGTGATACTGTTTCATTAAAACGAACTATTTTTGGTTTGTTTTCGTAGAATGTCTAGCCAAAACAGTGGAACCTCTTCTGCGCACTCCAGAAACAGTCGAAGGGAAAGAAGGCCATCAATTGAAGCAACTCTTGTAAGATACGTAATGGCGCTACGTGAAGCTCTTGACGAGATGACTTCGGTAGAGGTGGTCCTAATAGACCGTATAAATTATCTTTCGGTGGGGTTGGAAAACAGTTTTCAAGAAATAAACCTCTTGCACCAGAGGTTAAACATTCTTGTAACACCTCCCATAGAACCAATCCTCCCTCAAGAGGATTGGAACCTAGCACTTGGAATCCACAATCCTACCGGATGGGACGACATCCCAGCGGAACCTCCTCTTGAAGATCTACAAGAAGTCCCGGTGGAAGTTGCACCTCCTCAAACCAATGCCAATGAGCCCGCTTTTCTTCTCCCTAGGGAGATAGAAGAGTGGCTCGCCGACGTGTGAGGACCCCATGCCCGGAGAAAGAAGTTCTTCAAGCCACATTTAACCGAGGGATTTACCCTTTCGGAAATTTTGCTAATAGAATAAGTAGTAGGCTAGAACTTCTTGGTTTAGATTTCTTGTGTTTCTTTGACCTAACTATCTAGTATTTTAATTTTTAGGACTATTATGTAATTCTCTCTATGACTTAATGAATGATGGTTTTAGTTAATTTGGTGTTTGGATGGTGTTGAAATGAATAAAACACACTTGAGATGGCAAAGGATACAAGAGAAACTTGAACCAGCACCCCATGCAGGAAAACGGGACCATCTGACAAAATTTCTTCATTACAGTAAGTTCGGCACGGGTCGTGTCCGCCCAACACGGCCCCGTGCTGCACAGTCTGCAGAAATACCCAGTTCAGGTAAACTGGACACGGGCCGTGTTCAGCCAACACGCCCCCGTGTCCTGGCTTCTGTTTCTCTTGATTTAATTTTGTTACTGGCACTTGAACACGGGGCCGTGCCCGGACACCACGGGGTCGTGTTCAGCGCCCAGTAACACAAAATTTTTTCTTTTCACACCTTTTTACACATTCAATCAACCTAAAAACTTATTTTTGGGACACATTGAGGACAATGTGTAATTTAAGTGTGGGGGGGATTTCAAGTTCTAAAAAGGTTATATTTTTACAAATTTACAACCGATAGCGTCGTGATAAAAAGAACCATAAGAAAATTATGAAAAGGCATGACAAGCATAGTTAAAATTTGATTTTATATACTTGATCACATAAAAACTCATTCCCACAAAAGTGAGTTTTGAACCTTTATTGAGCATACAAATACATATCTTTAAATTAAATGCTCATTTTTCGTTTCTTGTGTGAATAGCCGCTTGGTTCTTACGACTCTAGAACTTGCCATGACGATACATTCCCGGTCCTTACCAACTTAAACCCGAGTAAGTAAATGATGGAGGCATTAGGACTAACCCTTTTTATTTCTACACCATTATTTTTATTTTTTTTACCACCTACCCAAAATCCCCCTAGTTAACCCCTTTGTCTTTTCTGCTGACACTTGGGCACGCCCCCGTGCTGGCTGAGCACGGGGCGTGTTCAGTCTTCTGTCTTCTTGTTTTGCTTGGGAATATGCTGTCGCGGGGTCGGGCATGTCACATTTGTTCATTTTCTTGTAGTCTGAGTCAGCAGGGATACAGTCCAAAATAGCCGGGTTATAGTATTAATAGTAGTTTAAATTTTGAGGAGATCAAAGAGTTTGGACCCCCGCCATCCAACACCGTTAAGTATTGAAGGAGGTCCTACTAAATTTGACCCAGGTCCCTTGCAGGATCTCTAAACGCTGAACAACGGCAAGACTCTTACCAAACCGTTCCCTTAACCCCCGACCAAGTAGCCAACATACCTCCATATAGACCGTGGAGATATGAATGGTGAAAATCTTTTATTTTATATGGATAGTAAAATAATGCCAAGACACCACGGACAAACGATAAGGAAGAATCACCTTCAACATAAGAAACTAGTTATTAAAGTCATTAATACAAAACCAAGTAAAAAGTGCGAAAAGATTAGAAATAAAAAGTATTACACTAGACACTTGTCTTCACCAAGTGATTAAGAGACTTAGGCAAACATGGCCTTAATTGTCAAGAACTCTTACGATCAATCTTGGATCCCGAGACGACTCACACACTCTACGATGGACAATGGATGATGGTGTTATGGTGGTGGTGGGTGGTGGGTGAAGTGTGAGAGAGGTTGTGTGCCAAGGGATGGTTTGAGCTTGAGCCAAGCACTCCTATTTATAGGCTGAACAGAAGCTCGGGCACGGCCCCCTGTCCACATCCTCTCTTTCTTCATTTAATGCAGCTTGTCTTTATTAGTTGACCACGCCCCCGTGTCCGCCGAGCACGACCCCGTGTGCAGAAGAATCTTTGTACTATGAAGATTTGCTTGGATTGTGCGAATCTTATAGTTGACCACGGCCCCGTGTCCGCTGAGCACGGCCCCGTGGTGGGCAATAGAAACTTCTACCACTTTGTCTTTTCTGCTGACACTTGGGCACGCCCCTGTGCTGGCTGAGCACGGGGCGTGTTCAGTTTTCTGTCTTCTTGTTTTGCTTGGGAAGATGTTGTCGTGGGGTCGGGTATGTCACATTTGTTCCTTTTCTTGTATTTATGTTAGATTTTGCTGTCTTTTTGATTCTTTTGTTAATTTGAGCTCATTTAATCCTGAAAATACAAAAGGAAGACAAAAACACAATTTTTCCAACATTAGTACTAAAAAAAGGTTAGTTTTATGCCACAATTAATGAAATTTATATGTTGCATTTTGCACACATCAAATACCCCCACACTTGAATCTTTGCTTGTCCTCAAGCAAAACTCTTTATAATATGGATTTACACTCCCAAATGGAATGGGTATAAGAGAAAGTTTTTGGGCTTGTCATAGAGTGTCGGGATTTCCAAGATTCTTTATTAGGTTTTATTTTTATTTATTGACAATCTTATTCGTCATGATTTATTTAAAACTTTTCATAAGATAAATTACTTATTAGGGCATAACATGCTTATTTAAAATTCTATTTATATACAAGTTCACATACCTCACGGGGATCACTCAACACTCGGCCGAAGATGTATTTTAGTGAATCACTCGAGAGCGACATGGAACTTACTCCTACCATAGGCTTGCCAAGCAATCAATCCTCCTCCTTTTTAACTATGTACCTTTGTAAATATCAAGAGGACTTTTTGGGTGAAGGGTTAGGCTTGGGTTAAAGGTAGGTGGTTGGGTTAGTGGTTAGTAAAAAGGGTGAAAAACGTAACAAGTATCGGTTTTCGTAAGACTTTATTTTTGTAACTTTTATTTTGATGAAGCTATTATTCAAACAAAGTTATTTTTG
The DNA here is from genome assembly GCA_030545235.1 of Helianthus tuberosus. Classification (NCBI taxonomy): domain Eukaryota; kingdom Viridiplantae; phylum Streptophyta; class Magnoliopsida; order Asterales; family Asteraceae; genus Helianthus; species Helianthus tuberosus. Next base: position 122,004,248 of record CM060427.1, read on the forward strand.
ATGAACTTGTTTGTTTATTTCTTTTGCTTCATCATCAACACTTTCTCTTTTTTTTTTTTTTTTTTGAAAGTCATACGGAAAACCGAGCTAGTTACTAAAACAAATGGTTAAAAATGAAAAAGGTTTTGGTGGGTGAAAGGGTGTTTGGTTTGGGTTATGAAATGAAAAGGTTTAGGCTCAAAGGGGTTAACTAGGGGGATTTTGGGTAGGTGGTAAAAAAAATAAAAATAATGGTGTAGAAATAAAAAGTGTTAGTCCTAATGCCTCCATCATTTACTTACTCGGGTTTAAGTTGGTAAGGACCGGGAATGTATCGTCGTGGCAAGTTCTAGAGTTGTAAGAACCAAGCGGCTATTCACACAAGAAACGAAAAATGAGCATTTAATTTAAAGATATGTATTTATATGCTCCATAAAGGCTCAAAACTCACTTTTATGGGAATGGGTTTTTATGTGATCAAGTATATATAATTAAATTTTAATTAAGTTTGCCATGCCTTTTCATAATTTTCTTATGTTGGTTCTTTTTATCACGACGCTGTCGGTTGTAAATTTGTAAAAATATAACCTTTTTAGAACTTTGAAATTCCCAAGTTAAACTTAGACAAGTAAAAAAAAATGAAATTTTTTTGAGAAAATTTGGGGTGATTAGCGGTTCCAATAGAGTTTTGTGTAAGGCTTGTATTTAGGACTTGCAAGATTCAAGGTTTTAGCATCCCCCCCACACTTAAATTACACATTGTCCTCAATGTGTCCCAAAAATAAGTTTTTAGGTTGATTGAATGTGTAAAAAGGTGTGAAAAAGCAAAAATTTTGTGTTACTGGGCGCTGAACACGGCCCCGTGTTGTCCGGGAACGGCCCCGTGTTCAAGTGCCAGTAACAAAATTAAATCACGAGAAACAGAAGCCTGGACACGGGGGCGTGTTGGGTGAACACGGCCCGTGTCCAGTGTACCTAAACTGGTTACTTTCTGCAGACTGTGCAGCACGGGGCCGTGTTGGGCGAACACGGCCCGTGCCGAACTTACTGTAATGAAGAAATTTTTGTCGGATGGTCCTGTTTTCCTGCATGGGGTGCTGGTTCAAGTTTCCCTTGTATCCTTTGCCATCTCAAGTGTGTTTTATTCATTTCAACACCATCCAAACACTAAATTAACTAAAACCATCATTCATTACGTCATAGAGAGAATTACATAGTAGTCCTAAAAAAAATGAAAAATAAAGCAGAAAATAAAAGTTAAAAATCCTAAATTAGATAGGTAAAGTGATACGTAAAATCATTCTTAGGAGCTCTACTTCTACAATAAGAACCAAAATTCTGGAAATAGTTTTCCGGTTTCTAAAAGTCTTGTAGAACTCCAAGCCGAGCGGTGTCCCTTAGATGTTGCTAGAGCCATTCTTCTATCTCCCTTGGGAGAAGGGAGGCGGCTTCATGTTCCTCAATATCTTGTGGAGGAGGAGCGACACTAATCGGAACCCCTTGTAGTATGTCTCGAAGGGGCTCCGGATGCATGGCGTACCACTCGGCCGGTATGATGATTTCAGGAACCACATTCCATGCCCTTTGGGTAATCATTGGTACCAAAGGAGGAGAAGCGAGAATGTTCAACCTTTGGTGCAAAAGGTTGACCTCTCGAAGACATCCCTCTAGTCCCACCGTCAAATTATTTATACGGTCAACCAATGCCTCTTCCACACTTGTCACTTCATCAAGGGCCTCTCTTAAGGCGTAAACATAGTTTACAAGAGAATCTTCAACCGTTGATGATCTTCTCCCCTGCCGGTTGTTTCTGGAATGCGACGAGGAGTTTCCGCTTGTTCTGCTTGCCATTCTGAGAAAACAAACCGAAAAGAGTTCAATTCTATGGGACCAGTACCTCGGACACGGCCCCGTGTTCAATGAACACGTCCCCGTGTTCAGACATCTACATGATTTAGGAACAAGGAATCTTGGAGTTTTAAATTGTTTTCATGATTTTTAAAGCATTTTTGAACAGAAACAACTTAAAACATTGTTGTAGAACAAGATTCCAAGTACAAAAATCTAACAAACATCTCATCAAAGCTTGAAATTATGCAAGTTTCAAGCTTTAATGGAAACATAAAGAAAGAAAAATTGAAGAAGATGATAGTGGATAAAAGAGGAAAGGACAAGAAGGTAATTGAGAAACTTCTTTTAGAAAATACCTAGGATGGTATGTGAGAATATTCCCCAAATCTCTGTCCCTGGAATGGTTCAAATGTGCAAGATTCTTGGCTGCATTTATAGAAAACGATAGTACGTTACACACGGCCCCGTGTCGGCTGGACACGGCCCCGTGTGCAGATGGAATCCTGATACATTTTTGTCCGTATTCTGATAAAATCAGAAGGGAATCTTTGGGTGGACACGGGGGCGTGCTGACCTGGACACGGCCCCGTGTCTAGAAGTTGTCTTAAGGAATTCGTCTATTTTCAAGGAGCTTCTTTAGATCGGGTGGTTCTTACTGGAGGGAATAACCCCAAAGTGCCTAAGATACCTTAATTGCTCTAGATTAAGACGAGAACGCAAAAGGTTGTCGGTGAGGGTGATTCCTATGCTATATGTAGGTGGACAAGTCCAACCCTTTTCCGGGCTCTCGTTAAAGAAGGTGTATGTCGAATCGATCAGGTCTATGTATGCATCGAATGCAGTCGATGGGGAGTCCTTCACGGCACAATCGACACAGGGACGACTTTCGCTCAAGTCCTCACTAGGGTTAGAAGTATCGTCGGAAACAACGAAGTTGTTTGAATGCGAGTCCAACACTTCTTCTTGGTTATCGTCTTGGGATAGATTATTGAAATCTTTCCTAAGTTCTTTTAACCAATTATGAATTAGATCTTCTAATTGAAATAATTCATAAAGAAGCATTTCTCCTAGAAAATCTGGTTGGGAGCATTCAAGGGAGAGATATGGATTATTTTTACTTTCGCCCCTCTTAAGGATACAAGGAAACGATAGGTCTATATAGTGGGGCTTATAATTTAGAAAATAACATTCTAATTCCTTATGGTTACCACCACATAATTGACACCACGTAGTACCATAAGAGTGTCGAAAGTAAAAAGTATCAGTATCACTCATGTTTGTGTCAGAAATTACCAACCGTCGGGATCTTACGGTCCTGTTTTCAGTAACTGAATCTTGGGCACGGGGGTGTGTTGAGTGGGCACGGCCCCGTGTTCAGCTTACTGTCTGACTTAAAACAGGATTGCCAGTTCCAATGATTGGGCACGGCCCGTGCTGAGTTCTGCAGAAGCTGAAAAACTAAGAAAAATCCTAAAAAAATGAAAAATAAGAAAAAACGATTAGGCCGTTGATTCCTAACTTTCTTAAAATCCTTGTGTCCCCGGCAACGGCGCCAAAAACTTGATGCGTGTGAAGTGTGTATATAAGTTTAAGTATATTTTAAGCCATTTTACACTTTCTTTAGCCTAGTTTTAAATTTATAAAACACGATATTTACTAACACTAAACACACATATGGGCAAGTGCACCCATCGTGAGCATAGTATAGTGTTGGTAAGATACCGAGGTCGTCCAAGGACACAAGAGCTTTTAGTATCGGTTTATCCTCAACGTCTAATCAAATCAAAAAGTTAGAAAAAGATTTTAAACTAAAAAAATAAAAACTAACTAAAATGCTGAAAATAAAAATAAAAACAGATAGACAAGATGAATCACTTAGTTCCGACTCGTGTATAGTGTAACCTTTGATTATTTCCGCACTTATTTAAGAGATTATCTTAGTTATTGTAGTAGGCCCCTCTTTTGCAGGTGACGTTACCCTCAACCCAGTAGTTTGAGTCAGCAAGGATACAATCCTAAAGGGTTGGATTATTGAAAGATAATTAATTAAGTTATTAATGCAAATTATGGTAGGCCCCTGTTTTGGAGGTGACGTTACCCTCGACTAAGTAGTCTGAGTCAACAGGGATACAGTCCTAAATAGTCGGGTTATAGTATTAATAGTAGTTTAACTTATGAGGGGATCAAAGAGTTTGGACCCCCGCCATCCAATACCGTTAAGTATTGAATGAGGTCCTACTAAATTTGACCCAGGTCCCTTGCAGGATCTCTAAACGCTGAACAACGGCAAGACTCTTACCAAACCGTTCCCTTAACCCCCGACCAGGTAGCCAACATACCTCCATATAGACCGTGGAGATATGAATGGTGAAAATCTTTTATTTTATATAAACAGTAAAATAATGCCAAGACACCACGGACAAACGATAAGGAAGAATCACCTTCAACATAAGAAACTAGTTATTAAAGTCATTAATACAAAACCAAGTAAAAAGTACGAAAAGATTAGAAATAAAAAGTATTACACTAGACACTTGTCTTCACCAAGTGATGTAAGAGACTTAGGCAAACATGGCCTTGATTGTCAAGAACTCTTACGATCAATCTTGGATCCCGAGATGACTCACACACTCTACGATGGACAATAGATGATGGTGGTGGATGATGGTGTTATGGTGGTGGTGGGTGGTAGGTGAAGTGTGAGAGAGGTGGTGTGCCAAGGGATGGTTTGAGCTTGAGCCAAGCACTCCTATTTATAGGCTGAACAGAAGCTCGGGCACGGCCCCGTGTCCACATCCTCTCTTTCTTCATTTAATGCAGCTTGTCTTTATTAGTTGACCACGCCCCCGTGTCCGCTGAGCACGACCCCGTGTGCAGAAGAATCTTTGTACTATGAAGATTTGCCTGGATTGTGCGAATCTTATAGTTGACCACGGCCCCGTGTCCGCTGAGCACGGCCCCGTGGTGGGCAATAGAAGCTTCTACCACTTTGTCTTTTCTGCTGACACTTGGGCACGCCCCCATGCTGGCTGAGCACGGGGCGTGTTCAGTCTTCTGTCTTCTTGTTTTGTTTGGGAAGATGCTGTCGTGGGGTCGGGCATGTCACGTTTGTTCCTTTTCTTGTATTTATGTTAGATTTTGCTGTCTTTTTGCTTCTTTTGTTAATTTGAGCTCATTTAATCCTGAAAATACAAAAGGAAGACAAAAACACACTTTTTCCAACATTAGTACTAAAAAAGGGTTAGTTTTATGCCACAATTGATGAAATTTATATGTTGCATTTTGCACACATCACCTACTACAATAACTAAGATAATCTCTTAAATAAGTGCAAAAGTGCGGAAATAATCAAAGGTTACACTAAACACGAGTCAGAACCAAGTGATTCATCTTGTCTATCTGTTTTTATTTTATTTTTATTTTCAGCATTTTAGTTAGTTTTTATTTTTTCTTAGTTTGAAACATTTTTCTAAACTTTTTGATTTGATTAGACGTTGAGGATAAACCGGTACTAAAAGCTCTTGTGTCCTTGGACGACCTCGGTATCTTACCAACACTATACTACGCTCACGATGGGTGCACTTGCCCATATGTGTGTTTAGTGTTAGTAAATATCGTGTTTTATAAATTTAAAACTTGGCTAAAGAAAGTGTAAAATGGCTTAAAATATACTTAAACTTATATACACACTTCACACGCATCATGTGCTACGTACCAGGATCTAGCCACTAATAATGTCGAACTAACAGTAAATAATATTAACACAAGCATCATGTCCAACATGAGTAGTGCATTTCATAAATAAGACGTTTTCAACAAAGTATATGTTCAGCGGAAGCAATTGTAATTGTTTTAAACATAGTCAAAACCAAAACGTTTTAAAATGCAAAGTGATAAATATTTCATCAAGTAGTACGCCACATGACACTTCCCATTCTCTAGACAGCAAGTTCCAAGGCATGATGTATCTAACGACCTGCAAGCAAGCAGAAAAGTGTGTCAACATAAAGTTGGCGAGTTCACACTTTTGTTTAACGTAAATCAAGTAAGTGTTTAGTTTAAAGACATGTTACGAATAATAAACTCAGTACCTATTGACTGTTCTGTTTGTTGTGCCCTCATCAATGTTTATCATCATTGATCAAAGTGTTTAAGGTCATTAGTTCACGTCCGGCCCCAGCACGGTGTGAGGTTTGTCAAGACTAATAAATAGGGATGGCAAAAATACCCAAGCCCGACGGGTATACCCGAAACCCGACACAAATGGGACGGGTATACCCGATACCCAACGGGTATTGGGCCGGGTATGGGATTAGTTTTTAAAATTTCCGTGGGTATGGGTCAGGTATGAGATTAGGTGATTCCCGACCCGATTACCCGAAACCACATACCAGTTTACCCGAACTATATACTCGATCACATACCTGATTTTTTTAATATATATTTTTATTTTACATTAACCATTGTCTATTAGTGATTTATTTTAGTATGAACATACCTAGACATATTTAACTTTATAAACTTTGACATCATAGAGTTTCGTATAAACTCTGATACTTGTTTTATTTTTCACATTAACCATTGTCTGACTCTTTTTATTATAACATACCTGGACATATTTAACTTTATAAACTTTGACATCATAGAATTTCGTATAAACTCTGATACTTGTTTTATTTTTCACAAAGTCTGACAATTATCTCCGGACTAACAAACACACATGTTAACAAAACCAATTCGTGGTTCTTCAATATAACAGTTAAGATCAAAACCCTAATCTCAATCATCAATAATGCTATGAACCAAACAACAGTTTAACTATTCTAGCATATCAATTGCATCCAAATAACAGGAAAACATTACACAAACCATAGCACAATCAATCAAAATGATTAACTAAATACAAAACCATTGTTTGGAGGACTAGGGTTTGCATGAAATCAAAAGAGCAGAGATAACAACGTACAATCATACATCAATTACCTTAGATTGATTCTAGATGGATTGAAAGATCAAGATTGATGTGTGTGAACTTGTGTAGCCAGAATGATTAGAAATGATGATTATAGAAATGATGATTTGCAAACTGCCGTAGAATGATTTGTGAGGGTGGTTTAGGGTTATGTAGGAGTTATATTAAAGTTTCACTATTAACCTTAAACACCCCTAACTATGTCATTATCACACAAGGTACACTACAACTTGTAACTTACAATTAAAGCACATAATTCATGTATTAGTCATGCAACACATAAGTTTGGTATAAACCGTCCGTATATAAATATTATTCGCGTTGGTCACCAACGTTCGACAGTTATCATGTGTGTGTTTCGGTGATTCCCCGAATTATCAACGTAGACTCATTTAACTAACTCTAGTTCAATGCAGTGCTATTAATGTATGTCTAAATTAACTGTGGTTAGGTTAAAGTAGTAACATGAAGTTGCGGGTTGTCACAACCTAATACAACTGGTACGATACTGGTTAATAAACCAAAATACCGGTACCAATTATCGAAAACATGGAAAAAATGAATACCGTTACCCTATACTTAATGCTCATCTTTATACTATACTATATTACTAGGTTAGAACCCCGTGTATTACGCGGGTTGAATAAATATAATTTTATATACTAAGTAATAAAATAGTTACATCTTTTAAAAACTCGTGATTGCGCAATTTGAATAAACACATGTCTTACACGAATAATGTAATCCGTTAAAACATTTAGTCACCAAGATGTGTTTTTCTAACAAAATGAACTTTGAAGTACTATTTACTTATTGTAACATCTCACTTTATTTTTTATTAGGTTAGATAGTTGTGTATTACATGGTTTATAACATTTTACTTTGTTTTTTATTTATTTATGAGTTAATTACTGTTTTCGTCCCTGTGGTTTGTCAAAAATCACTATTTCAGTCAATTAGTTTAAAAATTGCGATTTCAGTCCCTGTATTTTCACTTTCGTAACCATTTCAGTCCACATCATAACCATTTCAGTCCCTGTACTTAATAGAATAATGGATTGAAATGATTACGAAAGTGAAACGGCAGGGACTGAAATGGTTACGAAAGTGAAACCATAGGGACTGAAATCGTAATTTTTAAACTAATGGACTGACATCGTAATTTTTAAACTAATGGACTGAAATAGTGATTTTTGACAAACCACATGGACGAAAACAGTAATTAACTCTTTATTTATTATTAGGTTAGAAACTTACGTATTACCTAATGTTGGATAATCAGCAGAAAAAAAGAAAAGAAATATTTTAGTAAAAAATATTAAATATACAATAGATAAGCTGGATATTATGATTTAATATTATTATTTCATTGGAGTGTAAAACGGGATAATAGGATCCTTTATTCACGAATAATGTAATCCGTTAAAACATTTAGTCATCAAGATGTGTTTTCTAACAAAATGAAATTTGAGGTACTATTTACTTATTGTAATATCTCACTTTATTTTTTATTAGGTTAGAGAGTTGTGTATTACATGGTTTATAACACTTTACTTTTTTTTTATTATTAGGTTAGAAACTTACGTATTACCTAATGTTGGATAATCAACAGAAAAAAAGAAAAGAAATATTTTAGTAAAAAATATTTAATATACAAGATATAAGTTGGATATTATGATTTAATATTATTATTTCATTGGAGTGTAAAACAGGATAATGAGATCCTTTATTAGAAATAGGATTTTAAATATACCATGTATAAAAAATATGTATGTTCTACATGTATTGAATAAATCATTTTAACGAAACAGTTGATTAAAATAAATATTTTTATTTTAATATGTGCTTATCAGTTAGCCTTGTCCTTATCATCAAAATATAAAAACAATTAAAACTACCAATTAAATAAAATCTTTATCTTTATAAATATTTAAAACGCTAATATATATTTTTTAGATTTTAATAATTGATATATGATTATAATAATTAATATATTACTATCAGTTATCTTTGTCTTTATCATTAAAATCTCTTCTAAAATTTTAAATTTAATATTATCAATAATTGATTTTTCATAATAAATATTTAGAAAAATAATTAAAACTGCCTCATAGAACGTCATGTGTCCCTAACATGATTTCTTTTATTATATGTATAGACTATAGTATAGTATTGTAGTATACGATATTGTACTATTTTATATTCTATCCTATACAATGTCCTATTATTTTTTTATACTTTTAATTTTAATAAAAAGAATTATTTTAGATTTTTAATGTCATACTTTTTAGAAAGAAGTTAATATCTTTTAAGTATCATTTAATAAAATGTTTATAATAAAACCAAAATTCATTTTGAACTGTAACGTGAGATTCACATTCCATCTCAAATTTTTTTGCCTCCCTCAAATTATTTACATTTGTTTACAACAATCAAAAGACGAGTTTTTGTATCAACAAGTCAGTAATGGAAACACTGAAGGCGTCAGAAAGCTTCGAAGCGAAGGTGCTGGCTTTGAGATATTTATATAAGTCTTAATTTGTTTTCCAAACTTCGAGTTTTGAGGTTCCTAGGATAGGTTTGCATAAATTAATACATATGACTTGATTGCATGATTAAAAAAATCAAATTGAAACAATATATGTTAAGAAAACCGACGAGGTAATTGGCCGTATGCTGATCCAACTTGAAAGTGTCAAAACAATAAACAAATAAATAATGTTGAGGGAGGAGATAACAAAGCATCTAAACAAGAGAGTTTATGAAAATTCTGTTTTGTATGTATTATATACATACTTAACTATAGCTATACACCCCTGCACTACCATAATTCCTGCACCTTAAACTATGGAGACCACCATTTTTCCAACTCCAGCCTTGTCTTCCATCCCAATTACAACTCGATGGCCAAAACCAAAACCGAAAACAAATCGTAGCCGTCGTACAATTGTGTCTATACTCATACCGTCCAAGACGGAGGCCAAGATCACCACAGTACCTAAGACCGTTTATAAAGACAACTGGTATGATCGTCTTGCCATTGATTACCTCTCCAAAGCCGTCCAAGATACTATTGGTACGTAATTCACTGTAGTTTTAGTCGTATTATAACTAGTGGAATCCCCCCTCTATGCGTCGAGAACTCGATTCGTTACATTACCAGAACTAGTTTAAGCAACTGTCAGGGCCCGTCTCCCAGAGGGCCCGGGATTTAAAAAAAATAATAATAAATAATATTATATATATATATATATATATATATATATATATATATATATATAGGGTAAGGTTCATGCGAGAACCACCCTTATTGCGAGAACCGCGAGAACCAATGTGAACACAAAATAAAATCTAAAAAAAATCAAAAAAGCACTCAAAAATTTTTTTTAATATTTTTTAATAAAAAATCGCTATATTTCGTTACCATAAAAAAAAAAAAAAAAAAAAACTTTTTTTTTCGAGTAACAGTTATCCATGCACATGTGCATATGTATCATTACTTCAACAAATTCGGTAATACGTTATCAGGAATAGATAATTGCACTTTAATTTACAATACCATTAGTAATACACTACTTTTTACATTACCAATATTCAAAATGCACATGTGCATAATTAGGTATAACCATGATATAACATGTTTTGGTACAAAAAGTTTGTGATTTTGAATGGAGAAGTAGACCCATATACATGTTTTTTGGTTAGTTATATCTAGTGGTTGATGGTTTGGTTATAGTTGTCAATTTTTTATGTAATATGTTGATTGGATGGCATAAATGGTGTTTACATACATGTAATAAAGTGAAAATATTGTTAATGGTATTGTATTTTGGATGGTAGGAGGTAATGGTATTGTATTATGGATGGTAGGAGGTAATGGTAGTGTATTATGGATGGTATGATAGATGAAAGGGAAAATGTATTCAAAGTGGTGTACCAAAACACCTTATTTCATGTTGATACATATAAATGCACATGTGCATTTCTAACATTGGTAATATAAAAAGTAGTGTATTACATATGGTAGTGTAAATGAAAGTGCAATTGTCTAATATTTGTAATGAATTACGGAATTTGTCAAAGAAATGACAAAAATGCACATGTGCATGCTTGTGTATTATGGATGGAATGATAGATGAAAGAGAAAGTAGTGTACCAAAACACTTTATTTCCTGTTGATACATATAGATGCACATGTGCATTTCTAACATTGTTAACGTAAAACGTAGTGTATTACACGTGGTAGTGTAAATGAAAGTGCAATTGACTATTATTTGTAATGAATTACGGAATTTGACAAAGAAACGATACATATGCACATGTGCATGGATAACTGTTACTCGAAATTTTTTTTTTTTTTTTTTTTTTTTTTATTTTTTTTATTAACAAAATATAGCGATTTTTTAAAAAAAATAGTAAAAAAATAAAAATAAAAATTTGGGTATTTTTTAGATTTTTTTAGGAATTACTGTTTGTGTTCACACTGATTCTCGCGGTTCTCGCAATAAAGGGTGGTTCCTAACGGATCTTTGTCCTATATATATATATATATATGTGTGTGTGTGTGTATGTATATATATTTAAAAATCTATATAATTAAATAGTTAAACACATTTATTAATCAAAACCCAACTAGTTTAACTTAAACCCCAATTAAAACCTGTCCAACTAGTTTAAATTAAACCCATATATAATTTTATACCCAAATAAAAAAAGGCCCAACAAGCCCGACAATAAAATTCAAACCCAATTAAATTAAATTAAAAATAAACAACAATGTTGGGGGGCTCATTTTTATCTCGCCATGAGCCCAAATTTTTGTGAGGACTCTTAGGGGCATCCCTGACAACCGTAATGGCTTGTAGCCTAGCGGTATCAACGTGTGTACATGATAGTGTTCCTCTTCAAGTGGTCGAAGATTCTAATCCAATTGTGGACAAAAGTGTAGATCCAAGCGTTGAATTAGTGGAGATGTGAGTTAGCCGTTTTAAAATAAATTGTTTTGTCTGGGACATCTCAACCCCTTATACCAATGTTTAAAGAACTCCAATATTCTCAACCCCTTTTTAAAATAAGTTGTTAATATATTATTTGTGAATGTTGCTAATATAACTTTTTATGTGTTGAAAACACACACATGCAGGAATGAGAAATAAGGAGACTGGGTATGAGAGCTTGGTTGTGGCAGCCCAAGCAGTTTTCCAGAACTTTGACCCGATCCAACAACGCCAACTTGTTGTAAAATCTCTTCAAAGTGCAATTCCTGGGCCATTTTCCCTGCTGGCAAGTCCTACCTTTTTTCTTCTTTTTTCCTGACAATACAAAAATCAATTATAATTATTACTCATTTTTTATACTTGTACTTTCTATTTTGAAACATTTCATATTTTCATTTGAATTATAAATAAAGGATATATGTTAACATGAGGGGCAAATCCTCATGACTTTCTAATGGCTCAAAATTTCACCTTGAAAATTAACAGAATAGACATGCATATTCAGTCCTTAATAAATAGCCAAACCCAAAAGAGTCAATCAAGAGATGCCAAATAAGATGTACTGCATAGAAACTCATGGTTAAGTACAAAGGAGTTCACATTATCGCCAATCAAATTGAAACATGTATAAAGTGGGCCAAATTAGCCGACGACTAGGATTTAGCTCCCCGTTTTTTAGCCGCTAGCTATTTAGTCCGCTCTTTTTTTCATCCGCCGGCTTTTTAGCTTGTGCTTTTTCATCAGTCGGCTGAATTTGGCCCGTGCTTTACATGCGTCTTTTATATTGATTTTTTTGTGGACCCCATTGTACTTTTCAAAGGCTTTTTGTTGGCAAAATTTTATTCGTCTTAGCTGGTGCTTAGCGTCTTGTAACTGGTTTTATTTTATTTATTTATTTATTTTTGTCTTTTTCTATTTTTAAGGGTTGAATATGCATATCTATTTTATACATTTTTAAGGGTCAACTCGTCTATTTTACTAATATCCCCTTACAAAATGCACCCCAAACACGGACGGCGGCTCCCATGATTTACGGTCGGTCGCCCGTGTTTAGGTTAAATCATGCCATTTGTCAGAAATGTCGCAGGCGGCGCTGCCGCTCTTACATCCAGGTCATGGGTGCTACCAACAGTGTTTTTTATTTAAGAAAAAAAAAACTACCTAAAATTGTCTATTCATTATCAAAATGAATTCACATATATATATATATACAGGGAGAAGATCATGCGAGAACCACCTCTTATTGCGAGAACCGCGAGAACCAATGTGAACACACCAAAAATGCCTAAAAATAGCTAAAAATCACACAAAAATTTTTTTTTTGATTTTTTTAATATTTTTTAGGTTAAAATCGCTACTTTTCGAACCAAAAAAAAAATTTTTTTTTTTTTTTTTTGCTTCGAAAAGTAGCGATTTTAACCTAAAAAATATTAAAAAAAATCAAAAAATTTTTTTTTGATTTTTTTAGATTTTTTTTTAGATTTTTTTAGGTTTTTTGGGGGTTTAGTTTTTAGCATTTTAGCTTGGGGGGGGGGGGGGTGGGTGGGGGGGGGTTTAGGTTTTTGGGGGGTGGGGGAGGGGGGTTTAGGCTTTTTTTTGGGGGGGGGGGGGGGGGTGGGGTTAGGTTTTTTTAGGTTTTTTTTAGCTTGGGGGGGGGGGGGGGGGTTAGGTTTTTTTTTTGGGGGGGGGGGTGGGGGGTTTAGGTTTTTGGGTGGGGGGGGTGGGGGTTAGGTTTTTTTAAGGGTTTTTTTAGCTATTTTAGGTTGTGTTCACATTGGTTCTCATGGTTCTCACAATAAGGGTGGTTCTCGCATGAGCCCCTCCCTATATATATATATACATATATATATATATATATATATATATATATATATATATATATATATATATATAGGGTAAGGTTCATGCGAGAACCACCCTTATTGCGAGAACCGCGAGAACCAATGTGAACACAAAATAAAATCTAAAAAAAAATCAAAAAAGCACTCAAAAATTTTTTTATTTTTTTTAATATTTTTTTAATAAAAATCGCTATATTTCGTTACCATAAAAAAAAAAAAAAAAAAAAAAAAAACTTTTTTTTTTCGAGTAACAGTTATACATGCACATGTGCATATGTATCATTACTTCAACAAATTCAGTAATACGTTATCAGGAATAGACAATTGCACTTTAATTTACAATACCATTAGTAATACACTACTTTTTACATTACCAATATTCAAAATGCACATGTGCATAATTAGGTATAACCATGATATAACGTGTTTTGTTACAAAAAGTTTGTGATTTTGAATGGAGAAGTAGGCTCATATACATGTTTTTTGGTTAGTTATATCTAGTGGTTGATGGTTTGGTTATAGTTGTCAATTTTTTATGTAATATGTTGATTGGATGGTATAAATGGTGTTTACATACATGTATTAAAGTGAAAATATTGTTAATGGTATTGTATCATGGATGGTAGGAGATAATGGTATTGTATTATGGATGGTAGGAGGTAATGGTAGTGTGTTATGGATGGTATGATAGATGAAAAAGGAAAGTGTATTCAAAGTGGTGTACCAAAACACCTTATTTAATGTTGATACATATAAATGCACATGTGCATTTCTAATCTTGGTAATGTAAAAAGTAGTGTATTACATATGGTAGTGTAAATGAAAGTGCAATTGTCTAATATATGTAATGAATTACGGAATTTGTCAAAGAAATGACAAAAATGCACATGTGCATGCTTGTGTATTATGGATGGAATGATAGATGAAAGAGAAAGTAGTGTACCAAAACACCTTATTTCCTGTTGATACATATAGATGCACATGTGCATTTCTAACATTGGTAATGTAAAAAATAGTGTATTACACGTAGTAGTGTAAATGAAAGTGTAATTGACTATTATTTGTAATGAATTACGGAATTTGACAAAGAAACGACACATATGCACATGTGCATGGATAACTTTTACTCAAAATTTTTTTTTTTTTTTTTTTATTAACAAAATATAGCGATTTTTTCAAAAAAAATAGTAAAAAAAAAAAAAAAAAAAAATTTTGGGTGTTTTTTAGATTTTTTTAGGAATTACTGTTTGTGTTCACACTGGTTCTCGCGGTTCTCGCAATAAGGGGTGGTTCCTAACGGATCTTTGTCCTATATATATATATATATATATGATACAACGTACAACTCACATACAGTTCCGATCAGTGTTGTGCGAATAATAGTTTTGAAAACTAGTTTGTTGTTGCAGATCAAGACATTGATGCCACCTTCAAAGTTTTCGAGAGAGTATTTCGCAGCCTTCACAACCATCTTCTTCCCTTGGCTTATCGGCCCATGCGAGGTTCCTATTTACATTTCATACAAGATGATTTAAATTACACAGGGAAGTTAACTGGTTTGAAATATATATTACATGAAGGTAAAAGAATCTGAATTTGAAGGGAGTAAAGAGAGACATATCGTCCACATTAAGAAATGCAGGTACTTTTTATTTCTTATTCATCTTCTTCGTTTATATGTATGTTGCACAATAAAAGCTAGTTCATGACTTAACATGCATGGCTGTCTATATATATGTATGTATGTATGTATGTATGTTGCAATCTAAATTTAACATCAATGATTGTGTAGGTTTCTAGAAGCGAGCAATTGCGCAGGAATGTGCACCAATCTATGCAAGATACCGTCACAAGAGTTCATTAAGAACTCATTCGGGATCCCCGTCAACATGGTTCCGAGTAAGTGCTTCTTTACTAATTTATATATAACATTTCAAAAAACTCGAGTGGTTAGTCACTTGGTTTCTCTTCTTGAGGTCCCAAGTTCAACTCCCACTAGCATCATTTTGAAGGACCACTGGCAATGAAGTTTAGAACTAGGCCTCCCTATGTTAGTTTGGTCCAGGCCCTCACAACTCTCGTATAACAGTTTATATATATGTATGTGAACAATGGAAATGAAAGTGATGTTTCACAGTAACTAAATAAAGTTGAACAAAAAAAGCTGCACTTTTATTCATACTGAACATGGCTATTTATAGCCTTACAATGACCCCACATGATGGAATAAAAAAACGAATATTATAAGATGCTCTCCTAGAAACTTGGTAAAAGCATGACTTCTTCATTTACCCAACGTCTATCTCCTCAAACGTTCAGCTCCATATTCGGTCAAACTGTTTACCAATCCTAATTTATTAAACCATTAAATAAACTAAAATAATAAATGCTGATTTCTTCAAATATCCAGCCATGCGTGACACTTGAAGATATCTTATTCCATGCAAATTATCGAACAACCCATAACCCGCAACCCGCGACCCACGAACAAACCCGAGTAAAGCCAACACCCTAGAGGTCGCCAGTTCAAAACCGAGCCGAACCGGGTTTTACCACAGCGGGCCTTCGGGCGACGGGTTTCCCCTGGAACTGGTGGCTTGGTGGCTGGTATGCATCCAACTCTGACTGTTATGGAGGAGGGGATGCATTTGCTCGATTGAGTGCATCCTAGGATGCTTATCCGGTGATTTAGTTACCCGTTAAAAAAAAAAGAAAAAAAAAACATTTCAAAAAAGGTGTTTCATTGTAGCATAAGTTAAATCAACATTTTTTTTCTTTTTTTCTCTTATTTTTTTTGTCTTTTATTTTTTGGGTTTTTTTATCATCAACATTTAACATTATTACATACACCCTTGTCTTATAAAAATTTTGTAAAATGCTATTTTTACCCACCTCGAGTTTTACATCCTAAATTTTACGTATATGAGTCAAATATAATACGTTTTCTTGCTTATTTTTATGTATGTTTTCACTTGGTTTATGCATGACATAAGTTTTGTTCGAAAACGAGTTGGGTTGAATATTTAACTGTATAAATTCGAGTTAATTTAAGTTTTGACGCCGCCACAACACGCGGCGGGTCAAATACTAGTTACTTCACAAATACGAAAACATATAAAAGTAGCTAGTTAAATTCCACTAATAAATTAGTGATGAGCTACCCCCATGACAGAGCCTAAGCCCAACAGGCTGGGCCCAATTCTAATAAGCCCAAGTGGAGCTGGCACATTAGGGATAATGATGGGCCAAAGGATTGATTTAACACACACGATTTTGAATAACAAACTTGTATAAACACCATTTTATGAAGAACAAGTGATTTCTTACAAATGATAATGCCATGGCCAATTTATACTTGCGACCTAAGTCCATTCCAACCACAGGATGGATTTAGGAAGCAACTATTAGTGATACAGCAATATGCAAACTCATGTACGTACGGTTGGTTTCTAGATTTTGATGACATGAGTTGTGAGATGATTTATGGGCAAGACCCTCCAGCCTTGGAAGATGATCCAGTACTAAAGCAACCATGCTATAAACTATGTATGCAATACCTACCCTCTCATTTTGATCTTATTTAATTATTATATAAGACTATGTATAATGGGAGACACCAATTTTTTTTACAATTTTTTTATAAGAAATCGCTAGTTTTATATATAAAAAAACTTTAAAAAAATCGTACTACACATGTGTAATAATACACATGTGTAGTACACATACCTAGTAAAGGACACCGCCTGTCAACAATTAACAAGGTTTTTTAACTGGGTTGGGTGTAAAGGACTAAACTTGCAACAAAATACCTAGTAAAGGACACCGACTGTCAACATTCGTTAAAAAGGACACTGCCTGAAAAGTGGTATAAAGATAAAGGACAAAACTTGTAATTTTTCCTTTTTTTTATATACCTAAAATAGCGAAAATTGGTATAAAAAAATTGGTATGTTTTTTAGGGTTTTTTAATTATTTTCGAGTTTTCGCGTTAACTAGTGGTTTTCATTTGAACCTACCCCTATATATATAGGATTAAGATCAAGAGTGAACAACTTCTTGAGAGTGAACTGAGTGAACTAATCTTGGTCATTGATCATTTTTTAGATTAAAAGGGTAAGATTGACCTTACCCAAGTATGTTTAATTAAAATCCGTTAATTTTCTTATCTCTTAACTCTCTTTCTTTCTCTCTCTCTCTCTCTCATTTTTAATTATTTCTCCATTATTTCTTTATCTATAGATTTTGTATTAATTTTAACTTGAATATTGTTTTTCTTTTATTATCCGTATATATAGATATCATTATACATTGTTTTTAACTTTTTATAATTTTCAATAAACATTAAAAAAT
Source organism: Helianthus tuberosus (assembly GCA_030545235.1). Taxonomy (NCBI): domain Eukaryota; kingdom Viridiplantae; phylum Streptophyta; class Magnoliopsida; order Asterales; family Asteraceae; genus Helianthus; species Helianthus tuberosus. Next base: position 122,022,238 of record CM060427.1, read on the forward strand.
TTCTCTGAGATTGAAATTGTAATTATTTTTAGGCATTAATTTTTTTTTTGAATATGTGATGAAGTTATTTATTTTTGCATACATGTGATATGTTTCATTTTCATTAATTTCATAATTTTTATATGAATCTACTCGTGTGCATGCCTAATATACTATATGTTGTTAATATACACATATGTAACCATTTCTGAATATAATACACTGATGTATAAAAGACTGTACACATGTGTATAAACTAACAACTGTGTATCTTGTATACACTGATAGTTAGCGAGACTGTACACATGTGTATAAACTAACAGCTGTGTATATTGTATAAACTGATACTAGAGAGACTGTACACATGTGTATACACTAACACCTATGTATCTTGTATATACGGAAACTAGCAAGATTTTAGGGATTTTAATTATATTCTTTAATAAATGCAATTTACAAAAGACACAAATACCCTTCTGACATTTATTTTAAAGGGGAGTTACAACATTATAATTACAATCTTGTCATTGTTTAAGGAATCTTTAGATGATATAATCCAATGGCCCAGATTAGTTCACACAGTTCACTCTCAACCTAGTGTTCACTCTAGAACCATACCCTATATATATATATATATATATATATATATATATATATATATATATATATAGGGGAAGGTTCATTTGAGAAGAAAATTTAATTGAGAAAAAAAAGGGTAATTTTGTAAAGCATTAAATAGTTTTTTCACTTATCTCATTTATAATCATTTTTGACTAATTAATTAGTCATAAAGACTAGTATCCTCCACACTAACTTTTTTTTGTCTACACACATCAAAAGTTATCTTAAATATTTCGAAATTCATCCTACACATTGAAATTTATTCTACACAACTCGTAATTTATTCTACACTTTAAATTATTTTATTTTTGAAAAAAATATATATTTTGAAGGTAAGTTGCAAAAAATTTAATATAGTTAGCTATTAAAGAGGAAAACTACAAATTAATGACCTATGTAGATTTACCAATGTACCCTTATAGTAACATTAAATACTTATATTAAATTAAGTAAAATAAATCATTTTTATTGGTTGAAATTTCTTCTTTTTTCTTCTTACAAAAAATTTCTTCTCCTTTACTATATATATATATATATATATATAGGGGAAGGTTTATTTGAGAAGAAATTTAATGTGAGAAGAAAAAGAAGAAAGAGCATAATGGTAAACTATTAAATAATTTATAACTCATTCCACTAATTTGTTATCTCTCATTAATAAAACAAAAACATTTTATCATACAAATTTCAAAATTTATCCTACATATATCTTACACTTACCGAAATTTACCCTACGTATCTAAATTTATCATACACATTTAAGAATTTATCCTACACATGTCGAAAATTGTTCTTCACCCTAAATTATTTTATCTTGAAAGAGTATATTTAAAAGTGAGTTACAAATTTAATTAGTTAGCTAATTAATTACAATTAAAAATTTACATATATGCCCTTATTGATAACATTAAATACACATATTAAATGAAGTAAATCGAACATTTCTATTGGTTTAAAACTTATTCTTTTTATTTTTACAAAATTTTTCTTCTCATTTGAACCCTCCACTATATATATATATATATATATATATATATATATATATATGGTAGGGTTCTAGAGTGAACATCAGTGTATTTGCGAACTGAGTGAACAAATCCTGGCCATTGATCTACACACGTGTATGGCCAGGATTTCATCATCAAATCGTAAAATACACTATTGTATTTCAACATCAAATTCTGGTCATTGATTTACACACGTGTATGGCCAGGAAACTACACTAGTGTTCACTCTTGAACCTAATCGTATATATATATATTAAATATTGAAATTACGTATAAGTAATTTAAGTAATAATGTTTTTTAATACTTTTCAAACTTAAGAAATAGAATAAGAATTGCTAAAATATGATAAGCAGAAAAAATAATCTTAGGCTCAGATAATTGGCGCGTAAAGAGTTACCCATTAACTATTAGATATTGACATAGTTTTAAATAGGGCAAATACTTTCTTAGCTGTCATACATACGTACACAATATACATGGATATTGCATGTTAATTAATGAGTTAAACGTAATAACTGTTTAATATCATGTGAAACCGATACAAGTTTAAAAATAACATATGAAATAGCATTAGGCTGCACGGTATGGTCCCCCGTCTTCACCCGGCGACGCCCGTCCCCCCATCCCGCCCGCACCGTCTTCATCCCGTCCCCCCTCCCTCCCCGTCTTCAACGTCAATATATGGACGGCGAGGACGATTCAAGATGGTGGTCCCCATTTGTTTTTTTGTTTGTTTGTTTGTGTAAGTGACTTGTACATTAGGCTTCAATACTTGTACATAGGGCATAGAAATTAAAAATAAAAAATAAAAAAAGTGGTGGGTAGGATCATCCTCCCATACCCTCTAGTGACCATCCTTGGGAGGACTATGACGTGGCGCCTACGTAGCGGATGGTCCTCCAAAGATGGAATGTTACCATACCCTCTAGCCTTACGAATAATTTGTCAATTTAAATATAATCAGATAACTTTAATTAAATCATATATCATACATGCTATTCTTGTTCTCATATTTCATCTGTGTGTTCCATGTAGGTAATGTAAAGCATAAGCATGATACAAGCTGTGTTACCTAAGTTAAGGAGATCCGGTCAGATGGTACAAATAGAAATTAAACAATAAACAAATACTATTTTTACTTTTAGTTACATTCTCTAAATTGTTATATCATGTTGTCCAAGTTGATTGTTCATGTCGGCTAATATACAGGACTTTTCATTGACTCTCAAAGAGTGTAAATTAATGTGGGGTGAGATTTTTTATTTGCAAAAGTGTTTTAAAAGTTTAAAATAAATTGGATGATAAAATGTTTATCCAAAGGTTGGGTTTCTCTTTCTCATCCAATCAAGATGTCTTATATATGGAACACTAGATTAGAACCCCGTGTATTACACGGGTTGAATAAATGTAATTTTATATATTAAATAATAAAAAGTTATATCTTTGTGAATCTCGTATATTGTACGGGTTAAATAAATGTAATTTTATATATCAAATAATAAAAAAAAGTTATAGGAAAATTACAAGTTTTGTCCTTTATCTTTATACCACTTTTCAGGCGGTGTCCTTTTTAACGAATGTTGACAGGCGGTGTCCTTTACTAGGTATTTTGTTGCAAATTTAGTCCTTTACACCCAACCCAGTTAAAAAACACTGCTAATTGTTGGGTGTAAATGACTAAACTTGCAACAAAATACATAGGTAAATGACTAAACTTGCAACAAAATACTTATTAAAGGACACCGCATGTCAACAATTAACAAGGTTTTTTAACTGGGTTGGGTGTAAAAGACTAAACTTGCAACAAAATACCTAGTAAAGGACACCGCCTGTCAACATTCGTTAAAAAGGACACCGCCTGAAAAGTGGTATAAAGATAAAGGACAAAACTTGTAATTTTTCCAAATTTATATCTTTAAAAACCATGTGTATTACACAGATTAAATAAATGTAATTTTGTATACTAAATACTAAAAGCGTCGTATCTTTAAAAAACCCGTGTATAATCGGGTTGAATAAATCTACCAAATAATAAAAAATTACATCCTTAAAAACCTCGTATATTACACGTGTTGAATAAATCTAAAAAAAAGTTATATCTTTAAAACCTATGTGTATTACATAGATTAACTAAATGTAATTTTGTATATTAAATACTAAAAAACGTCGTATCTTTAAAAAACCCGTGTATAGTCGGGTTGAAAAATCTACCAAATAAAAAAAATTATATCCTTAAAAGACCTCGTGTATTACCATCGCTACCCCTTATCCGCCTTTGTGGTTACCATGTGTATTACACAGATTAAATAAATGTAATTTTGTATATTAAATACTAAAAACGTCGTTTTTAAAAAAAACCGTGTATAGTCGAGTTGAAAAATCTACCAAATAATAAAAAAAAAAATATCCTTAAAAGACCTCGTGTATTACTATCGCTACCCCTTATCCGCTTTCTGGTTTGGAACGTTGAAGATGCTCTAAGAAGGCTAAATATTATATGTCCTTTAGATGGAATTTTCTTTTCATGAGTGTGGTGCCCCTAAGACCATGTGTAGTGGTAAATTGTTATAATGCCCACACCATGGGGCATTATTCGACACGTGTCATCCCAGTCAGCATGGGGCATTATAGCATAAAGTGGTGTAGTGAGGCATTATTCCAATAACCCCCTTCCAATCATTAAACAAAAAAAAAAGCAAACTAAATGATCATTGGCTAGTCAAACCCACTTCTTCTCCCATTGGCCACATGCAAGAATCAAATGGAGCTATGCAGCGTTTTCTTAATAACGCCAAAATCAAATTTCTGAATTTTTTTTTAAATAACGCCTAGTGTAATGGATGGGGGGGCGTTTTGGGGCGTTTTTTTTTTCAATTTTTTTTAAAAATCACGTCTCACTACGGGTGGTCTAATGGCCCTATGCCTATTAATATTTTTTCCACCAAGTGAACTTTTTAGAAAAAAATATCTTGGCCTAACCAAACAAAAAAACATAACTAAAATCAACAAACAAAATCAAACATGAAATAACTAACTAAACTAAAACAACCTACACATTAATAGCTTACATAATGTCTTTCTACAAATTAATAGGAGATTTGAGTGTAGTAATGAGTAGGAAAGATAGATATTTGTTTTGGAAATATATTAAATTAACAATTTAGATTTGAGGATAATATTTTATTAAAGTATGTTAAGATTTAATATTAATTTATTATTTATTTATTTAATTAATATAAGATAAGTATATATTTGAGAATACCTTCAATGAATGACACGTGTCCAAAAGTTGATTTCTTTTATTATAGTAGATAGATTTTGGTTTAAAACAATTAAACACAATGCAATTAAAGTGTGACACTCCTTTTTAGCACGTTTAAGTTCCACTTTTCACATTCAAATTCTCAATGGCTCATTCCCAAGTGTTTAGTTTGATCAATATCAACATGAGGTACATATATACAAACGTTTAATGATCAATATCAACATGAGGTACATATATACAAACATTTAAACCACCTAACTTTCCAATTCACTTATATGTATCATCATAAAATTCGTTGAACACATAATGCATTGTTTTAACCCCATTTTCTGTTAGGGAATTGGGTATTTCTTAACACACACAAACACAAATAATCTAAGAGAAAAATAAGAAACGAAGATGATACTCGAGATTTATGTGGTTTGGTCGATAAGACCTACGTCCACGTTGACACCCGACTATTTTGAATCTGTACCGTACTAGTGTGACACGTGTTAGCAATGAATAAAGGCATCATTATATTAAATTTGATGTTAATTGATGTGTTGGTAAATCCAAACTTTGTTAACATTATGTTGGCAAAAATAAGATAAACGCTTATCGCGTAACGAACAAAATGCGAAACTAACGTCGGTAATCGCCCGATTAATGTTAAAATCATAAAAATATTCCATTGTGATTAAAATTCTATTTTTATCATATCCGTGAGTAAAAATTAAGTAAAACGCTTAAAAACACTGTTTTGCGAATTTAAGCGCATACTGCGCGATACCGCGCGTATCTTACAAAATATAAACGACGAAGCCAGTCAAGGCAAATAATATATTGTTTAACAATATTATGGCGAGTAAATTTTTATAGAATGATAAAAAAATAATTTAAAACGCCCTAAAACGCGAGATAAGATACCTGGTAGTCAGTTCAATACCTGTTTTTGCCTAATATATGATATATATGTGTATGTATGAGAGATGTATGCGTGTGTGCATGTAGGTAGTGGCCCATGGGGGTGCCCACCTCTCCCCTTTTTGCCAAATGTTAAGAATATGTGGACATGTAATCATTCAACCTTTTAAAACACACAACATATAACATTTCTCAATGTCACACCCCGATATTTCAACGTATTACCGGTGGGCCCGGTGGGGAGTATCGTGACGTAGTTGATATCATCATAGACAATTTATCACAGTTTATATACACACAGCGGAAGTCGAAAGATAAGATCATTACAAACCGAATGAAAGTAATATCATTTATTACAAAACAGTTGTAAAGGATCCACAGGCGGATCAAAGTTAAAAAGAAACATTGTTCATCAGATTTATAACATCTAAGCTTGCAAGACTCTTTATTGATGCTAGGAGTAGCCAGCCTATTCCGTTCAGTACCTGCACTTAGCCTTTTGGAAAATACGTCAGTTTACACTGGTAAATACAATTAACCGACTCATTTTGAAAATGTTTAAGAAAATTGATTTGAATGCACAAGGCACAAAATATCTTTTATAACTTGGGACAATTATTTAAAAATAATCTTGTATACAGATTTAAATGTTTGCCGTCTGTCAGGGCCGGTTAGAAGAGCTGGACAAGATTAACTGACACACCACAGGTATAATACCCACAAGGAATTTTCCTTATTGTGGGGTACCTTTTATACATACGCAACTGTCAGGTGTATGCCTACACCCCGTGCTTAAGTCGTGGCCATTTCAATGAATGAGCCGAGGATATCCAGGACATGGTCATTAACCCCCCCCCCCCAAAAGCCATATACCAAACAAAACAGATTAAAACGAGTTATGCAATTATATTAATCACAATCCGATTTAAACAATTACATACCTGACCAAGCGGTATTATTATAATACCGTATCCCAAGCCCGTATAACGGAAAATAAGTTAAAATTATATACCTGAGCAAGTATAAATCTCAATCAGCGAGTGCAAGTATCTTTTACTGGTCTCCTAATCTGGAATGAAGGTTTTAATAACCTATTAGATTCCTAACGGGTCTTAATTAAGCCTAAACTTAGACCGGTCAGTTTTAAAAGAAGATATACGGTTCAAAACGCACGATTAAGTGAAGACCGGATTAGAATGTGGTTTAGACCCGACAAGTTTGTATACTTGTATAATATGGGTAAACTAAACACATTCTGGATTTTAGGATAAAAATGATAAGGTTTGACCCGTTTCGGCTAATGTATGTAAACTAGTTACATAAACCGTACCGAGCGCGAAAAATGCATAATGGGCAAACAAATGAGTCATGAATAGGTTTCCTAAGTTAATATGCCCTAAATATGTTGTGATATCAGTAGGATACCTTTCATTATGCCCAAAATGGATTTAAACTCAAATTATGCCTCGTAGGGGTATTTTGGTCATTTTAAAGCTTATAAAAGAGTTTAAATATTAATCTGAGTTGCACTAACCTATAACCTGGTCCTAATAGAGCTCTAAGGCATTTCTCAAATATGCTACATTGGGTCAGAACTGAAAGTCAAAGCAAAAGTCTACTTTTGCGACTTTTGGTTCCGAACCGAGTCTAAACTGAAAATTGTCGGGTTGAACATGCTTAGATATGTTCTTACATTAATTACCAAGTTATACAAGTGATAAAACAGGTTTCATGGCTTCTACATTGCTAATTATGCGTTTATTTGAAAATTAGCTTGCTGTTGAGTTTTTATAATTAACTTTGACCCGATAATTGACCTAGTTAGAGTGAGAATCAGATGGTGCCCTTTTAAGGGTTTATTACCCACATAATTACCAACTCATAGGTACTTTCAATTCGAGAATTGACTGTACCATTAGTGATTAATCACTAAGTCAAACCTTAATTACGACGATTTTGACTTTAGGCCATTAAACTAATAAAACTGAATTTAGAGAGGTTAAGGAAGCTTACTGAAGTACTAAGCACGATTTAGAAACTTAAGGAAGCTTGCTTGAAGACCAGAGAGCTCCAGAAAATAGTTTTGAAGTGTTTTGAAATGAACAAGTGAAATGTTGCAACTTAGAATTCTTTATATAGCCAAGAACAAGTCATAAGATCACTCCACAATAGTCTATAGATGTTCCCTGATCATTTACAAGTGTCCCTATGCATGAAAAACCACTGGTGCAGCCCCTGAATTCGAATACAAGGCTTCTAAGGCGGTGGAACTGGCTGTACTCGCAGGTGTGCATGAAATCTGCCCATATCAGGCCGTCGCGTTGCACGACGGCACAGGGCTTCAGTGGTGGCGCAGCGCCAGCATGTAGGTAACCAACCAAACAAGTTTAAAACTTGGCAGTTTTGACCCCTGGACCTTTAAAACCTCAAATCTTTCATTTTAAGCACAATTAACCCATGAAATTTATATTTTGTGATTCATGATGTATAACCAAACATAGTTAGGTCCGGTTTCGTTAAATGATAGCCGAAAACACAAGTTTTGCTCTGTTGACGCTTTTAACCCCTTAATTACGAAAGTTAACGTATCTTCCTCATATGATATCGAAACCTTGTGAAATTTTTATCACTTATTCTTGGGAGTATAATTAATCGTTACAAGGCTCCGGGTTCGCTAAAAGGTCACTCAGAGGTATAAGTTAAACATGTTGACACATATAACCCTCGTGTCTTGTAAACTCACTTTCTTCCACAAACGGTTTCATACGCTTCATGATTCATTCGTTTAAGGGAACAAACATCGTGTAGGGTTGTTAAAAGGTAAAATTTTCATATGTTAACACTTTGGATCCTCTTACACACATACTTTCTTTGTTTGTCAACTTTAGTCCCTCATATTCAATCCATTACACGTTTAAACCTCATGACACGTGTCGATATTATATTGGACATGAATTTACGAGGTGTTACACCCAACATCACAACTCTCCATCTCTTCACCCTCTCTCACTATCGGCCGAACACACAAACACCACGATTTTCAAAATTTTGAAATTTCTATGAAGATCAAGTCCATGCCAAGCTAGTTTCAAGGGTGTTTGATGATCTAAGGGAGTTTCCAAGGTGATTCCTAAGAATAACAAGCTACATATCATCAAAAATCTCTTCAAAACCTACTAAATTCTAATGAGGTATAAACTTATTTGTTAAAATTTATATTCTTGTTTCTTGATGATGATGATGATGATGATGGAAAGTTTCTCAAAAGCTTGGAGTTCTTCACAAACTTGAAATCTAAATAAGAAAATGGTTTTAACCAAAATAAAAATGGACGTTCATGAGTGTGTGGTTATGGCCGAAAATGTGTATATATGTGGGTTAGAGATTGTGTTTTGGTTGTTAGTTGATTCTTGATTGATGTAATTCTTGAAGGATGGTTGCATGCATGATAAAAAAGGGTTTTTATAAGAGTTCATATGATTGAAGATGAAAATATGAAAAGTAGGTTTTTGAAATTATATATGTGTGTGTCGTGTGTGTGTGTGTGTGTGTGTGTGTGTGTGTATATATATGCATGTACATGTGGGTTTTTGTTTGGATATTCATAAATGTGAAGGATGAATGCATGCAATGATTTGATGATGATTACATTAAGATGATGTTTGGATTATATGAAAATGAAATAAATGTAAGTTAGATTCAGTTAAGCTCTTGGATGATGATATGATAATCATGCATTAGGTACTTGTACATAAGTATATATATGATGATTAAATGATCATCAGTTGGTGAACTTGAAATGATATGATAAAAATGAGTTAAAACAGAATATAAACATGATAAATGATGTTATATTATGTGTTATGAAGTTATGTCATAAGTTTGGTAGCTTTGCATGTTGTACATGAAGCTTAAAAAGTGGTAAAATGAGTGAAATTGCATGATTTATGTAACTTACATGAAATCTGCACTAACATGGATATTATATAGATTCCAATATCAATCTGGATCACAGTGATTGATTGTTTTAGTCCAAAAAACCTATTGATTAGGTGTTTGCACTTTGAGAAAGTTATGAAAAATCATAGAATGAAGATGAAGCTAATGGTTTGATGATTACTACAAGTGTTGTATTGAATCCAAACAAAGAAATAAACAATAGAGCGCCTGGATATCTGATTAAGCACTATCAAAGATAAACAACACAAGTTTTTCACCAAGACTAGCCAAAAGCTTTGGCTAGGGCAACAATTCATTAGCTTATATAGTGTCTGACTTGCCAGCATAATTATAATTATGCTGGCATATTAATTACACCAAGTCAGATTTGCTACTTACAAAACATTACAATATTAGTCCCTAGACTTCAATAAAGCTACAAATCTATAACAAAAATCAATCCAGTACAAGTATCAACGATGTCACAAGATCCAATAATATCCCCTAGATCGTTGCATACTTGTTTAAACTTTCATTCTTCAGTTGTAGCTTCTGGATTGCTTGCAGCTTCCTTCTCAGGTTCTAGTGGGATCTCTGCAGTTACTGTTGTTTGCTGTTGCGGTGGAACTTCATCAGTTGTTGTGGGAGTTTCTTGAATTAAAATAGCTTCACTGTTTGTTGGTGGTTCCTCCCTAGTGGCCTCATATGTGGATGAGGCCGGAGGTTGTTGCTCTTCCTGAGGAGTTGATGAAGATTTTTCTTTCTTTTTGTTGAGCCTTTTCTTCTTCCTAGCTTCCTCTTTCTTCTTTGCTTCTGCTTCTTTCTTCTTCTCAATTTTGTCGATAATGTCGAGCATCTCACATTTTCTCTTCCACGCTCTCTCTACTGCTCTTTGAAACAGCATTGCCTCTTCCAAGTTGGCATTCCCGGCTCCAACATTGATGCGATTAGCATTCAGCACATTTAAATCAGAAAGTCCAAACATGAAGACGTCCATCGGATCCAGTATTCTAATATCTTCAAGTAGACGGGGACTTCTGATGGGAGCTTGATTCTAGTGACCACTTTAGTTGGGTTGATAACCCACGTCACTTTTCCTTTGCCTGTGGTGGGATCTCTTGTGGTCTTGGAAACTATTCTTCGAGGAAGCTGTGGCTTGAATACTTCAAAACCTTTGTTGCATTCCTTAGCAGTTATACGTTCAAAATCCGCCCTGAGACTACTGCGATCTGGATTTAACATGTCCAGTCTGCCAAGCTCCCTCACATCCCATCTTGGAAGAGAGAACCGATCATACCCGCTCTTGAAATACTGAATTACACCTCCTCTACGTTTAACCACGAACATCCCTCTAAGGTTGCTGTACATCCAGCTGATGATTTTATCAGTAATCTCTGCCTTTCCAACAGTGATTACTTGATAAAAATCTGGAAGCTTTTCTCTTTCTTTTCTGAACCACTCAGGCTGCTATGGAGTGAACGTCTCTCCATCTTCCTGCTTATACGTGACTTCTTCTTCTAACCCCCATTCAATGAATCTTGAGGGCATCTCATCCCTGTCAACTTCCTCTTCGTCACTCTCATTACCTTCAGTGACCTTCTCAGTGGATTCTAGACGCCTCTTCTTCGCTTCAGCCTCTTTAGATTTTTTGTTTGTTTCATCTTCTTTGAATTTCTCGAGCTCAAAGAGCTCAGCAAAGGAGAACATGGGTTCTATTTCAATTTTGGCGCATATTTTCTTCATCATTCGATACAGTTTTTTAATCCCATGTTGTTGGGATCTTATAAACTTTGCTTGTTTAGTAACATAAGCATGCATTTCTCTATTTTTCTTCCTTTGTTCTTTCAACTTTTCTCTCAAAATGTTTGTATCATTCATTTGGTGCTTGAGAATACAGATTTCTTTAGCAGGACCTGCATCGATGTCTTTGACAAGCTTATCATACAAGTCTTGAAATGGTCGGATTCTTTGTGGTGGGGCAGCAGGTTGTGTAATCCTTGTTGGTTTCACTTGAGGATGCCTTGAAGATCCTTCATCTGTTTTCTTTTTCTTGGATGGAGGCATTTTACTTGCAGATGGTTTGTCTGGATCGATTAACAGAGTATCGACAAAATCTTCTAATCCTTCTTCTTCCTCTATTACAACGACAGGTGTTTTAGACTCCGTCATTTGATGTTTAGCAAGCTTCTTTTCTTTCTTCTGTCTCTCTTCCATTTCATGGATTGTACGCATGTCTTGAATGTGCTGTCTATGTTCTTAAGAGTCCGCATCCCTAAAGCTTGCCCCCATAAACCTCTCGGGGTTCTCTGATGGTTTCTTTTTCTTTGAAGGTTCTTCATCGGCTGCTTGTTTTCCTTTCCTCTTTCTCTTTAATTGTTCTTGTTCTTCTTCTTCAACTTCTTCTTTTGCTTGCACATTTCTCTGTTGCTTTGCTTTGAGTGCTTCCCTATACTTTTGATACGCAACTTTAACCAAGGGAAGTCTTTCTGTAGAGTATATCCAGTCGTGCAACATATCCCACTCGTTTGTTTTGATCTCGGTAAGCTAACGACTAGTGGGAACATGGAAGGTGTAACGACCACCCTCATGCGGCAAATCGGAATATTGATCATTGATTAGCATTTGAATGAACCTAGGGTACATTGCCCATGTGTTCCCTCTTGAATTCTCGATAATGTAATTAAAAATTAGTCCTGAGAAGTCGAACTTTTGTTTTAAACACAAGTTCAACATAGCTCTTGACCATTCCAGATTTAGACTGTCGTATCCTCCTTTTCGATGAGCGATACTCATTGCAATTACATGTAAAATGAATCTCCAATCTCTTGTAAGGCCGTTCCTTTTAATCTCCTTCTTTTGTTTGAATTCTCCTACATACCCCATTCAACGAAAACCATCCAAAATGTCATCTTTGTTTAAGCTGATAGGGTCATCGTGCTTATCTCCTAGCTTCAACACTTTGCGGATACTTTCTTCAGTAACAATGACTTGTTTATTGCGAACTGTTGCAGAGATCCTTTTGACTTTGTTAATGACTTCAGCTTTTGCGGTTTCCCAAAATTCTTGAATGTGAGTGCGATGAATGGTGACTTCCGTTTGAACTGCATAGCTGATCTTGCTTGATCTTATCCATCTAGCCACGTCTTCAAATTCTTTTGGTGCCGGATCGAGTATGATTGGTTGATTATGCTTGAGAGTTTTGTCCCACTCGACTATTTTCAACATTTTACAATGAATCTCGAACAAATACTAAGAACTAATGTGGGAAGAATGAGAATCTTGAACAAGATGAATGATGATAACCGATTTCAGTGATAGAGAATAAAAGTGTGTTTGAAAAGTTTTGAAAATAGGTCGGTTATGACCTTTTATAGCCAAGGACCGTTACCAGCGGATTTAATAATTCCGCTGGTATCTTAACTCCGCCGCTACTATGGTTCATAACCCTTTTTCAAAATCAAATTTAAATACGCTCGAGAATTTCAAACTTTCTCGAAAAACGTGCCCATTTTAGTTTAAAAAGTAATAAAAATTAGAAAATATTTACAAACTAAAGAAAATATGGGCAATTTGGACTCCGAACTTCATTTTTCAAATAGGAGGTTCCTTTTTCACGCATGTCGACTTACCTGCAAAAGATCACATTGTCAACACTTGTCAAATCCTTAATTTTTATTATCTTTTTAGCAAATCAAGGCACAAGAAAAACTGCCAGTATGTTTTTTTAAAGGACAAAGGATAGAATATTTACACACAATTATAGACGACAAGATTCATTTCCACTCAAGGAAATTAACCATTTCCAACCAGGTTACCAGCTGGTTGAATCGGGTTTTATCAAAGGCTTTCGTGAATATGTCGGCCCGTTGCTGTGTTGTATCCACTGGCACCACTTGAATATATCCTTTATTATATGCATCTCGAATTGCGTGAATACGAATCTCGATATGCTTTGTTCTTGAGTGGTGGATGGGATTCTTCACAATTCCTAGACATGCCTCATTGTCGATGAATATAGGAGTCTTCATGATGTTGATTCCGTAATCCACTTTTTGAAGTTATTCAAGCAGATGGGGACTTCTGATGGGAGCTTGATTCTAGTGACCACTTTAGCTGGGTTGATGTAAGGACCTTAAAAAAAAAGTCCCAAATCGACCCGTAAGTGAAAACCCGGACCCCTGAAACCTTAATGTGCATGAAAAATCAAGAAAATCAGATTTTTGGTCTTCAGGCGGGCCGCTTAAAACATAAGAAGACCTTACGCGGGCCGCATGAAACTCAGGTTGACCGGATAAGCGATACAGGCCACGTGGTAGCCACGTGGCGGACCTACCTGTGACACGGATGCCCTAGTCTACGATTAGGTGGCCATCGCGGGCTGCTTAAACTCTTATTAAGTTTTACGCGGGCCGCGTAAAACTTGAAAATTTGCTATAAATTGCTGGTGCATGAGCAGTTCGTCTGTGTGCGAGAATTTTCCCAAAATCACTCATATTCTGCTCGAAATTCACATTTCCGATAGCAAAACGCTGCTACGCTCAAGGGTAACAACTCGATCACTGCTACGATTCAATGTCCAATCGATTGAAACCAATCCGATCGATGTTTAAGTGCTGCCCGACTCGGGCTATACTTTGTCATTCGTTGTGAATCCGATGGATGTTTAAGTGCTGCCCAACTCGGGCTATACTTTGTCATTCGTCGTGGATCCAATGGATGTTTAAGTGTTGCACTTTGTCATTCGTTGTGAGGGTTTTAATCTTGTGAGTTATTGTAAATGTTGTATTAAGTTACTAACCAAGTTCGTATGCATTGTCATTTAATTTAGGTTACAAGGCTTATCAGTAGGCTAAACTCTGCCCGTTTAAACTTGCAATGTGAGTCATTCTCTTTTTATCAAAAGTTTTACAATACTCCATTTGTTTTCAAAAAGTTATAATTACAGGGATTAAGTCATGGTTATCTTGAATCACTGGCAAGTGGGGTATTGTGCACATTACTAATTTCTCAGGGTTAGGTTCATTAACCTAACAGTGATAATCATCACTAATTAGGTGAAAGGACCCAATAGTGGTATGACCATCGTCACAAGTAGTGACACGGCGCCAAATAAAAATAAGATAGAAGCCATTGTAATCGCTCTTATGCTGTAATTTATAACTAATGTGTCGTTTTATATAACTTGAATGACTCGCCAGTATTTCCCCGCTGATAAAATATTTTTAAAACATGTTTCAGGCAACCTGTTGTGAATCAAGGAAAAGTGCTATGGAGCACTATCAAGCTTGAAGAGGTGGCTCAATAAAATGAATAAACATGTTTTGTAAAACAGGGAATTTTCCAGTGAAATTCCTCTATTGTAAATTACGGGGTTTATCCCAATTTATGGAAATAAAATAATCGGGCATTTTCAAGTTTAAAAGATCCTGTAAATCTTCCGCTGTCAACTCAAATAATAAATACCACGGGATTTCTGTCCCGCGGCTCCTGGACCGGGTTAAACCGGGACGGGGACCGTGACAGAAAAAGGTGGTATCAGAGCCACTGATTTAAGCCCATTAAATATTTAGAAATACTTAATTTTCTGATTGCTATTCTATGATTCTATTTTACAAAATTTTAACTTAGAATTTTGTGTGTTTCTTCATGTATGCTAACAGCATGAATGAACTATCAGAAGCACTTCAAAACTTTTCTATCCATACCATAGATATGGATACCACCGGTACCTTCACTGGTTACTAGGCTGATACTGAAGAACAAATGGTGTTTCAAGCCCAACCTCAAGAAAAACCTAAACCGAAAAAGAGAAGAAGATTCGTGGGCTGGAGGCGTGTGCATAGAAAGAAACCAGCGACATGGAAACTTGTAAAGACTGAGGACCCGAAGGATAAAGGCAAAGGAATAGATATCGGAGAAAGTTCAGAGCAAGCCCAGGTAATGCCACCCTGGGAGGAGCTGGACCACCAACTGGCAAATAGCGACCTCATCGGACCTGCTGATGAAAACCTCAAACCTGTCGATGAAAACCTTTTTAATTATCCAGCTGAAGCCCAACTTTTAGTCAATCTGGAACCTGCTATCCCAGATCCTATTATCCACCCCCGACCTCTAGGAGAGCTGGAAGAATGGTGGACCACTGACTGGCAATTTCAAAATCTCCTGAATAACCCTAATACATTTTTCCCTTAGTTTGACCCTGAGCCTCCACTGCACCCACCTATGAGAGAAGAAAACTTGGCTGAACTCCGTCATTACGACGAGGAACTGATAGACATAGGAAATAGGATTAGGGATGTGGGAGAAAGAATCACCTGGAAATACGACGAGAGGGAACGTCGTTTTTGAAATGCCAGCTGACTGAAGATGTGTGGTTGTAGGAGTATGTGTTTAATAATAAAAATATAATCATATAACACAACTAAAAATAAAACTTTTGTAATATATTTAGTGTGTACGGATGCATACTATAATATATAAAAAAATGGACGTCGCAAAGTCGACAAATTTGGCTATATGTGATTATGTGCGATTATCTTATTATGTTTAATTGTTGTTTATTTTATGCTAATTACTTATATATATATATATATATATATATATATTAACTACCAGATGGAACACGCTGATAATCAACCAGACAATGAACCAGTTAATGAAGTTAATCAATCCGAACAAAACCATGAAGATCAATTTCTGAATAGGCAAGATATAGAAAACATCGTTGCCTAGGGAATAGCAAATGCTATTCCAGCAATCCTTGCTGCTGCCCGAAATCCAGTTGAACCTCAACCAATTATTCCGAGCAAACGGACTCACGGCGATAACTTCAGTAATAGTATAAACGGAGCCGGCAACAATAATAATAACAATAATGATGATCTGACGCAAGCCCCAATTCGTAAGAGAATGAAAGCTGCAACGCCTGGTTGCACTTATAAGGAGTTTCTTGCCTGTAAACCAGTTGAATTTGCAGGCAACGAAGGGGCGACTGCTGCACTGCGTTGGTTAGAAAAAACCAAAGCAGTGATTAAAATAAGTAAATGTGCCGAGGAAGACAAGGTCATATATGCGTCAAATCTTTTTAAAGAAGGGGCACTCGACTGGTGGAACACGATACTTCAAGCCATAGGAAGTGATGTGGCGTATGCCATGAATTGGGAAGAATTTAAAAGTCTGGTGGAAAGAAAATTCTGTCCCGAATACGAAAAGGAACAAATGACAAATAAGTTCCTGAACCACCGGATGGTGGATGTTGATTGTCGAGGGTATACTTCGACATTCTTCGAATATGCTAGAGTTGTACCTACTCTGGCCTCGCCAGAACCGGTACTTATTTTTCGCTATATTTGGGGTTTGATTGGCAAAATCCATGATATCGTTAAAGCTGCAAGACCTCGCACAATTGACGATGCAGTGGAATTAGCCAACACTTTGACATACGGACTGGTGCATACGCGAGAAGAAAACCGGAAAAAGGAAGTGGCTCAAAAGATTACCCAAGTATTCCGTGTGGGTAATAGTAGCAACTTCAAGAAAAAGGGAACCGGGCCATCTTCCACTATTCCCTTCTGCAATAGCTGTAAAAGAAAGCATTTTGGAAGATGCAAAGGGTACTGCAATTTCTGCAAAATTCCAGGTCATCAAGAAGAAGACTGCAGAAGAAAGAAATCAACCATCTGCTTCAACTGTGGAGAAGCCGGGCATTTCCGACCAGACTGCCCTAAATTGGTCAAACCAGCTGACAACAAAGCCAAACCTGCAGAAGGAACTACCAAGAAGAACGCGAGAGCCTTCCAACTGACTACTCAGGAAGCAGAATTAATTCCTGATGTGATAGCTGGTACATTCCTAGTTCACCACATATATGCAAAAGTATTATTTGACTCTGGTGCAAACCAAAGTTTTATAAATATTTCATTCTGCCAAGCTCTTAATCTACCTTTAACCAACCTTAGACAAATTTTTATGGTAGAAACGGCAGAAGGGAATTCTGTTAACATAGATAAGATTTTGCAAGAAGGAAAGATAGAACTTTTAGGCCATAAATTTTCTGCAAACCTATTACCTATGAATTTAGCCGAATTCGATGTGGTGTTAGGAATGGATTGGTTAGAAGCCAACCATGCTCGAATCCTATGTGATAAGAATTCCATAGAAATTCATACACCCACAGGAGAAATAGTGGTAATTACAGGAGATAAGCCACGTAAGCCAATGAAATTCATTTCAGTAATGAAAGCGGCCAGTTATTCAAGAAAACAAGAAATAGTGTACATGATTTCGGTAATCATTAACACTAAAGATAAGAAACTTGAGGAAATTCCAGTAGTGTCAGAATACTCAGATATATTTCCAGAAGAACTACCTGAATTACCACCCGATAGGGAAGTAGAATTTAGAATTCATCTCATTCCTGGAACTACACCGATAGCTAAGGCACCTTATCGGTTAGCACCCACCGAAATGCTAGAATTGAAAAAGCAATTAGATGAATTACTATGCAAAGGATTTATACAACCTAGTTCCTCCCCGTGGGGAGCCCCAGTGTTGTTTGTGAAAAAGAAAGATGGATCAATGAGAATGTGTATTGATTACAGGGAATTGAATAAGGTTACAATTAAGAATCGATACCCATTACCTAGGATTGATGATCTTTTCGATCAACTCCAGGGAGCTAGATATTTTTCTAAGATAGATTTACGCTCCGGATATCATCAGTTGAAAGTACAAGAAGAAGACATACCTAAAACTGCTTTCAGAACTAGGTATGGTCATTACGAGTTTACAGTTATGCCCTATGGACTAACTGATGTGCGGTAAAGTGTTACTTATATTAGGTGTATATTTTAAGCCCTTTTTAACACTTATTTTAGCCAAGTTTTAAATTTATAAAACACGATATTTCACTAACACTAAACACACATATGGGCAAGTGCACCCATCGTTGAGCGTAGTATAGTGTTGGTAAGATACCGAGGTCGTCCAAGGACACAAGAGCTTTTAGTACCGGTTTATCCTCAACGTCTAATCAAAATAAAAAGTTTAGAAAAATGTTTTAAGCTAAGAAAAATAAAAACTAACTAAAATGCTGAAAAATAAAGATAAAATAAAAACAGATAGACAAGATGAATCACTTGGTTCCGACTCGTATCTAGTATAACCTTTGATTATTTCCGCACTTTTGCACATAATTAAGAGATTATCTTAGTTATTGTAGTAGGCCCCTCTTTTGAAGGTGACGTTACCCTCAACCCAGTAGTTTGAGTCAGCAGGGATACAATCCTAAAAGGGTGGATTATTGGAAGATAATGAATTAAGTTATTAATGCAGTATTGTGGTAGGCCCCGCTTTTGGCGGTGACGTTACCCTCGGCTAAGTAGTCTGAGTCAGCAGGGATACAGTCCTAAATAGCCGGGTTATAGTATTAATAGTAGTTAACTTATGAGGGGATCAAAGAGTTTGGACCCCCGCCATCCAATACCGTGAAGTATTGAAGGAGATCCTACTAAATTTGACCCAGGTCCATTGCAGGACCTCTAAACGCTGAACAATGGCAAGACCTTTACCAAACCGTTCCCTTAACCCCCGACCAGGTAGCCAACATATCTCCATATAGACCGTGGAGATATGAATGGTGAAAATCCTTTATTTTATATAGACAGTAAAATAATGCCAAGACACCACGGACAAACGATAAGGAAAGATCACCTTCAACATAAGTAACTAGTTATTAAAGTCATTAATACAAAACCAAATAAAAAGTGCAAAAGATTAGAAATAAAAAGTATTATACTAGACACTTTGTCTTCACCAAGTGATGTAAGAGACTTAGGCAAACATGGCCTTGATTGTCAAGAACTCTTACGATCAATCTTGGATCCCGAGACGACTCACACACTCTACGATGGACAATGGATGATGGTGGTGGATGATGGTGTTGTGATGGTGGTGGGTGGTGGATGAAGTGTGAGAGAGGTGGTGTGCCAAGGGATGGTTTGAGCTTGAGCCAAGCACTCCTATTTATAGCCTGTACAGAAGCCTGGACACGGCCCCGTGTCCGTTGGACACGGCCCCGTGTCCACCCTTTTCTCTTTCTTCATTAATACAGTTTGTCTTTATTAGCTCCACACGCCCCCGTGTCCGCTGGGCACGCCCCCGTGCTTGTCTGACATTCTCTCTCTTCGTAATTCGCAATTACAATTAATGCGCCTGCTGTACTTTCGCCACGCCCCCGTGTTCACTGGACACGGCCCCGTGGTGGGCAATAGAAGCTTCTATAGGTTTGTCTTTTGTGCCAGGGCTGACCATTCTGGACACGGCCCCGTGTTCGCTGAGCACGACACCGTGTTGAGCTGGACACGCCCCGTGTCGGGCTGGGCACGCCCCGTGTCGGGCTGGGCACAGCCCCATGCTCAGCTGGGCACAGCCCCATGCTCAGCTTTCTTCTTGTTTTTGCTTTGGGAGTTGTTGTCGAGGGGTCGGGCATGCCACGTTTCTTCCTTTTCTTTGTATTTATGTTGGTTTTGGCTGTATTTTTGTTCGTTTTGTTCGTTTAAGCTCATTTGACCCTGTAAATTCAAAAGGAAGACAAAAACATACGTTTTCCAACATTAGTACTAAAAAAGGGTTAGTTTTATGCCTTATTTGATGTAATTTATATGTTGCGTTTTACACACATCACTAACAAATGCTCCTGCAGCATTTATGGACATGATGAATCGAATCTGTAAACCGTACTTGGATAAATTTGTAATTGTCTTCATCGAAGATATACTTACTTATTCCAAAAGCCAGGAAGAACATTGTGAGCACCTGCATATACTCTTAACTTTGTTAAGAAAAGAGAAGCTTTACGCCAAATTCTCTAAGTGTGAATTTTGGCTACAGGAGGTACAATTTTTAGGACACACGGTGAATCACGAAGGTATTAACGTAGATCCCTCCAAAATAGAAGCGATCACCAAATGGAAGGTCCTGCAATCAGCTATGGAAATTATAAGTTTTCTAGGGTTAGCCTGTAACACCTCGTAAATTCGTGTCCAATAATGTATCAACATGTGTCATAAGCTTTAAACGTGTAAAAGATCACCTATGAAGGACTAAAGTTGACAAACAAAGAAAGTATGTAAGTATAAAGGTTCAAAGTGTCAACAATGGATAAATATGCCTTACTGTAACCCTACACGATGTTTATACCCTTAAACGAATGAATCATGGATCGTACGAAGCTAATTGGGGAAGAAAGTGAGAGATTACAAACTACAGGGGTTGAATGTGTCAACATGTTTAAAGTATACCTCTGAGTGACCTTTTAGCAAACCCGAAGCTTTGTACGATAAATTATACTCACTAGAATATGTGATAAAAATTTCACCAAGTTTCGTTATCGTATGAGAAAGTTATGACGATATTCGTATACGAGGGGTTAAAAGCGTCAACGTTGAAATTTATGACTTTGCGGGTGATCATAAAATTAACCAAGGACTTAACAAAGTTTGTATATGTCTTGGAGCCCTTAAAATTTAAATTAGAGGGTCAAAAATGCAAGTTTGGAAGTTAAAACCACGTATATAAGGACCAGGGACCTGAAATGCAATTAATGAAACATTTTTAACCTGACCTGGGGGCTCATACCGGCTGCGTAAGACCTGGGTGGTCTGTTACGCGGGCCGCGTGACCTGCACAGCGACAGAAATCGCAGGCAGCTGCCTATTGGAGCTGATAACCGACTTCAAACCTTGTTTTTACATACCAGGGGCTGCCCCAATGGTTTATCATGCATAGGGGGCACTTGTCTTGATCTGAATCCATGCATAGAGTTGTTTGGCATCATCTTGTGAGATCAAAACTCATATATAAGGACTCCCAATGTTGCAACACTTCACTTGCAAACTTCCACAAGCTTATTTCTGGAGCTCTCTGATCAGCAACCAGGTTCTCTTAGGCTACCTAATCGTGCATATGACCCTTGTAAGTGTCCTTGACCCTTCTTAATTCAGTTTAGCTTAGTTAATTAGCCTAAAGTCAAACCGTCGTAATTAAGGCCTGACTTCGAGATTAATCAATAATTGTCCAGTCAAATCTCGAATTAAAAATACCTATGAGTTGGTAATTATGTGGGTAATAAACCCTTAAAAGGACACCCTCTGATTCCCACTCTAACTAGGTCAATTGTCCGGTCAAAGTTTATCTTAAAAAGTCAACAAAAAGCTTATTTTCATATTAATGCATAATTAGCAATGTAGAACCCATGCAACCTGTTTTATCACTAATATAACTTGGTAATTAATGTAAGAACATGTCTAAACATGTTCACCCCGACAATTTTCAGTTTAGGCTCGGTTCGGAACCGAAAGTCGCATAATTTGACTTCTGCTTTGACTTTCAGTTCTGACCCGTTTGAGCATAGTTTAGAAATGCCTTAGAGCTTTATTTGGACCAGGTTTCATGTTAGTATAACCCTATGTGATTATACAACTTGGTTCATTAGTTATCCGATTCATATGCATGTTTCCGTTAAATGCTTAAATGTTGACTATTATGCCCATATGACCTTAAAATGTGATTTTGAAAATGTAAAAGAATAGAAACCTTAGTTACAGATTATTAGACTTGTCACTAAAATTTGACATCAGTTTGAGGTGTAGATTAGGAGTTATGCTCATTAGCGTAAATGAAAAGCTTTTTATTAATTAAACGGCATAATTAGCATATAGTCTATCTAAACTTGATTTTTAATACCAAACTTTTTAACTACTCATATAAAATAATATTTTGGGAATTTTGAAGATTTTTATTTAATTTTAGGCTGAGCATAACCTAGAGTTCTAAGCTTGATTCGGTAATTGCCGGTTTTGCCCTTTTGAGCTATAAAATGAGTTTTACAAATTATTTTGATACCAAACCATTTTATACTGATCTAATATGATAAATAAAATATTTTGAGCCTTCTGGAATAATAAAAATATCAGCTTTTCTTTAAAAACCCGGAAATAGCTCAAAAGCGCATTTTTAAGCATTTTTAACACATAGTATGTATTAAAACTATTTTAAACATATAAGGTTTGATGCCTACTGATATTTTCAGTAAATTTTTATATAATAACAGTAAGCAAAAGTTTTAAACTCAGATTTCCAGTTTTGACCTTTTAAGCCTATGTGAAATTACCAAAATACCCCTAAGGAGCATAGTTTGGTTATAAATGATAAAGTTCACATATATATAATACCCTACTGTTATGACTTATAAAAATAAATATTTTTACTGATTAAATCAGACCTGTAATTCAGATTATTATCTAAACTCTTTTATAACCTTTAAAATGACCAAAATGCCCCTACGGGGCATAGTTTGAGTTTAAATTCATCTTGGGCATAATAGAAGATATCTTACTGATGTCACAACATATTTAAGGCATATTAACTTAGGAAACCTGTTTATGAATCATATGGTTACCCGTTACGCATCTTGCGCGTTCGGTTCGGTTTATGTAACTAGTTTGCATAAATTGACCGAAACGGGTCAAACCTTATCATTTTTGTCTCAAAGTCCAAAATGTGTTTAGTTTACCCATATTACAGAAGTCTCCAAACTTGTCGGGTCTAAATCACATTCTATTCCGGTCTCCGCTTAATCGTGCGTTTGAACCGTATCTTCCTTTAAAACTAACCGGTCTAAGTTTAGGCTTAATCAAAGACCCGTTAGGAATCTAATAGGTTATTATAAACCTTTGTTCCAGACTAGGAGACCCGATAAAAGCTACGTGCATTTGCTGTTTGTGATAAATACTTGCAAAGGTAAATACTTTTAACTTATTTTCCCTATACGGGCTTGGGGTACGGTATATAAAATACCGCTTGGGGGGTTAATGACCATGTCCCGTTTAAATTGTTTTTTTTGCTTAAAGCCTTTGGGGGGTTAATGACCATGTCCCGGATATCTTTGGCATCATTTTACGAAATGGCCACGACCTAAGGCACGGGGTGTAGGCGTACACCCGACAGTGCATATATAAATAATAAGGTATAACCGCCGGTTTCGGGAATAATCTCGCCGCGGGACTATATCATGTGGTGTGTCTATTAATCTTTAACCCGGCGTCAATCCGGGCTACTGAACGTATAACGAACATATAATTCTTTTACAAGTTTATATATAAATAATTATCCCAAGTTATGAAATGTTTTGTGCCTCATGCATTCAAAACAATTTTCTAAACCTTTTCAAAATGAGTCAGTTAATTGTAGTTACTAGTGTAAACTGACGTATTTTTCCCAAAAAGGTTAAGTGCAGGTACTACTCGAAATAGGCTAGCCTCTCCTTAGCATTAATAAGAGTCTCGCAAGCTTGGATGCATTTAAGTCTGATGAACCATGTTTCCTTTTATTTGATCCGCCTGTGGATCTGTTTCAACTATTATTGTGATACTTAATATTACAATTTTATTCGGTTGAAATAAATATATCTTTTGCTTTCGTTGTGCATTTAAAATTGTGTTGTTTGACTATGATGATATCAACTACGTCACGATACTCCCCACCGGGCCCACCGGTAATACGTGGAAATATCAGGGTGTGACAGGTTGGTATCAGAGCCAACACTGAGTGAATTAAACACTAGCCTTTTGTGTTTAATCTCAGTTACACAGTTGCACATTCCTCGATTCTCGAGTCTAGACAAAGAACTTAGGATTTATCCAAATTTGTTTTATTTCTAACTTTGTCTTTTATATTTCTTGTTGTATACTTTGTTTGTTTTGACATGTTGAACAAGATGCCACCAAGAGTGAGAGGGAGAGGAAGAGGCAAGGGGCCACTCGTAGCCCCGAATGATCATGAGGCCGGGCCTTCGCACCGGCGAACACCATCAGATTCACATAACCGAAGTCCTCAAGATAACTGGGGGACCTATATTGAACCAGCAAGGCGCTCAGTTTCGCTGAGCTCCTCCCCTTCTTTTCAACACTCCTTTGGGCCTCATTCTGAAAATGAGCCCCATAATTCCCACCAATCTTACATTCCTCTCCAGGGCTACAACTCACCTTTTGATGACCCAACGCCCTTTTTCTAGAGCTGGTTCAACCCGGCAAACTACCTTGGAGAACCCGTGGGTTTTAACCCACTAGGACCCGAAGACCATTTCTCAGGCGACCATGCAATGGACATGGATGAGGACACCGATCCCGCAGAGCCACCATCCGGAACCCCTAACCACCCCATCGAAATTTCAGATGGGTCACCTTTCGTGGGATCACCTTATAATGGTCCCGACAGCTATGAAGAAAGGTTCCGACAGATCGACTGGGTGTTTACTCCCAGTTACCACAACTCACCATAGCAACAGCAACAGGATCCCTCCGAGGATTCTCGTTTTGTCGCGGTCACTCCGCCACCACCAGCAGCTCAGCAACAGCCTCCGGAGACACCGAGGTGAAGGAGAACAACCGTACGGATGTCCGTGCGAGGAGGAGTGCGTATCAACACCCCTCAACCTTCAAGTGGCAGCCGCTACTCGCCACTCCATGAAGAACCGCAGATGGGTGGGTCTTCAAACCCCGTCTCGAAAGTAAACTCTGCGTCTGTCGCACCACCACCGTTGGGCTTTGGCGACCCTATACCTACATACACTGGTGCGGCGGTGTATAATCCCTTTGAGTAGCCGATCCACACAAACTACAACTATGCCGAAGCCGACCCTTACCTGGTAGCAACGGCAAACTACAATGCCCATCATCCGGAAGGATCCTTTGGGGTCCCATATCAAGCTGGATACCCACACTATGGGTACCCACCATATGGGTATCAGCAACCGCCGCCTCCTCAACCTCCGTTTTATCAGCAACCCCCGCAGCCGCCAGTGATGTCACCACCATAGTATCAAGAGATTCTTCAAAGGATAAACGAGGTGCGGCAGGAGGTGCGGGAAGTCCGTAGGCAAAACCGTGGGATGTTCAAGGGTCTGGTGAACTTAATCAAGGGAAAAAGCAAGAAGGATCATTAAATCCTTTATCTGTTTGTTTATTTAATGTTGTAATCATGTCCCTGCGTGGACATTTGTTTCTGTATTATGCCCCTGCGTGGGCATGTCTTTTGTATTCTGCCCCTGCGTGGGCATGTCTTTATGTTGACCCCTGCGTGGGTATGTTTGTTAGTTTAGCCCCTGCATGGGCGTGTTATTTCTGTAGAAGTCCCGTTTAGGGCAAACATGTACTAGTTTAAAAATTTTATGGAATGGTTAGTTAAATTTTCATTTTTAAATTATATGCATAAATATAATATGTGAAATAAATGAAAATAACATTCATTTTACAAAACCTACCATTTTAATAAAATAATAAGAATCTTAAAAGGGTAAAACCTAGCCACATGTCACTCTAATTATGGCCAAGATGGTTAAACATATTTAAAAGATTCAAATCCTTGTTAACATCTTTAAACATGTTAACATTCCTGGCAAAAATGTGATTCGATAAAATCGCATATGTCATCCTTATATTAGATTTTTTTAAATTTCTTTTATTATATTAAACATCCAGTAGGGATGAAATGCCTACGGGCTATACTCATTGTCATATAAGACGAAAGACAGTCGTGGTCTTCGACCCCCTGTTAAAAAGAGGTAATGAATTATAATCAGAACCTCAATACCATGACCCTATAAGATCATGATTAAAGATTTAAAACCGTCCACGTGACTAGGCCTTTTTGCCATTAATATATTTTAATTCTAACTAAGGATTATTACAAATTCCTGAATATATATATGCCTAACAAATTAATCAAAATGGTTCTTAAATACCATGATTAATAAATCATCTAGAATGATAAAACTGTTATAGACCTCTGAATGAATTAAATGCATTATTTTATGTAGCAAACAAGCTACATGGCTGGGTCAGACGAAGCGAACAGTCACCCGAGAGAAAATCACGACACCTCCAGAGTCAGCGTAGCAGGAGCAGAATTACAGGCATTGATAGACAATGCTGTTACAAGAGCTTTGGATAGGCAATTCAATGAATCCAGTGGTACCTATGTAAGGACCCAGTCTGTGCCACACTCTAAACCACCATCTAGAACTCACACCACTCACAAAAGTGATTCTCATCACTCAACGAACCAGAGGAGTGTTCCATCTAAGAGAATTGTGCTGAACCAAGAACCACGTGCTAAAGGTTGCACCTATAAGTACTTTGTTTCCTGCAAACCCAGGGATTTTACTGGGGAGATAGGAGCAGTTGACTGCATGTCATGGTTAGACGAGATGGACACTGTGGT
Source organism: Helianthus tuberosus (assembly GCA_030545235.1). Lineage (NCBI taxonomy): Eukaryota > Viridiplantae > Streptophyta > Magnoliopsida > Asterales > Asteraceae > Helianthus > Helianthus tuberosus. The sequence continues at coordinate 122,049,236 of CM060427.1, forward strand.
AGATATCAGTGGTTGTGCTGATAAGGATGTGGTAAAGTTTGTATCTCAGTCGTTCAAAGGCGAGGCACTAGCATGGTGGAGATCTTTGATTCAAGCCACTGGGAAGATCCCATTGTACAATCTGTCTTGGAACCAGTTTGTTACTCTCATTAAGGAAAACTACTGCCCTCAGCATGAGGTTGAAAAGAATGAAGCTGATTTCTTGTCATTGGTTATGAAAAACCTGGATTGTCAAGCCTACCTTACAAGCTTCAATACTATGTCAAGATTGGTTCCGTATCTGGTGACTCTGGAACCCAAAAGGATAGCTCATTTCATTGGGGGTTTGGCCCAAGAAATCAAGGCCAGTGTAAAGGCCTCTAGACCAGCTACTTTTCGTTCTGCAGCTGATATATCATTGTCCCTTACCTTGGACGCGGTCAGGCAGAGATCGCTGAGAAACACTGATGCTGAAAAGAGAAAGCGTGAGGATGACAACTCACGACGGTCAGACAAGAAGCATAAGGGAAACAATGACCACAAGAAGAGTTCTGGAACTAAAAAGGATGGTCATCAATCGGGTGATAAGCCCAAGTGTAAGGTCTGTAAGAAGCACCATTTCGGGAGGTGCCGATTTGAATCGAAATCCCAATCGCAGCCAAGGCCTTGTGGGATTTGTAAATCTTCTGAGCACAAGACATTGGACTGTAAGAAAATCAATGATGCGACGTGCTATAGCTGCAACGAGAAAGGACAAATTAAGTCCAACTGCCCAAAGTTTGCAAAGAAGACTGAAGAGGGGAAAAAGACCAATGCTAGGGTCTTCCAGATGAACGCACAAGAGGCAATCCAGAATGATAATGTCATAACAGGTACCTTCCTTATTAATGATGTTTATGCAAGGGTGTTATTTGATTCTGGAGCAGATAAGTCATTTGTTGATGATAAGTTTTGTAAGTTGTTAAACCTACCTGTTAGAACCCTAAGCATAAAATATGAGGTTGAATTAGCCGATGGCACCATAGAAACCGCATTAACCGTGTTAGATGGATGTTTCATATCCATTAGGAACCACTCTTTTCCTTTGTCCTTACTTCCTTTGAAGTTAGCCGGTTTGGATATAGTTATAGGCATGGACTGGTTATCTCATAACCTGGCCCAGATTGTTTGCAACAAGAAGCAAGTGGTGGTCAGGACTCCATCTGGTGAACCACTTACCATTCAGGGAGATACCCAGTATGGACTGCCTGAGCAAGTGTCTATGCTCAAGGCATCTAGGTGTTTGAAGAAGGGTTGTGTCATTTACATGGAACAAGTGACTAGGGATGAGCCGAAGCCTAGGATTGAAGATATTCCTGTTATTTCTGAATATCCCGAAGTATTCCCTGAAGAACTACCTGGTTTGCCACCAGATAGGCAAGTAGAATTCAGAATTGACATTATTCCAGGAGCAGCACCTGTTGCAAGGGCACCTTACAGGTTGGCACCAACAGAGATGAAAGAGTTGAGGACCCAGTTAGATGAATTGTTGGTAAAAGGTTTCATTAGACCTAGCTCGTCTCCATGGGGAGCACCAATCCTGTTTGTGAAGAAGAAGGATGGGTCGATGCGTCTATGCATCGATTATCGCGAGCTTAACAAGGTCACTATCAAGAATAGATATCCATTGCCCAGGATCGACGATCTGTTCGATCAATTGCAAGGGGCAAGTTACTTCTCGAAGATCGACTTGAGGTCAGACTATCATTAGCTGAAGGTTAAAGATGAAGATGTACACAAGACTGCATTTAGGACTCGTTATGGTCATTACGAGTTCTTAGTGATGCATTTTGGGCTCACTAATGCACCAGCAGCGTTCATGGATCTCATGAACCGTGTCTGCAAGCCATATTTGGACAAATTTGTTATCCTCTTCATTGACGACATTCTGATTTATTCAAAGAATTAGGCCAACCATGAGAAGCATCTTCGATGTATTCTGGAACTACTTCAGCAGGAGAAGTTGTACGCCAAATTTTCAAAGTGTGAATTTTGGCTTCGCGAAGTCCAATTCCTTGGACATGTTGTCAGTGAGCGTGGTATCCAAGTAGATCCCACTAAGGTTGAAGCTGTTATGAATTGGCAAGAGCCAAAGACGCCTACTGAGATTCGTAGCTTTCTAGGTTTAGTAGGATACTACAGGCGATTTATTGAAAACTTCTCAAGAATTGCAGCACCCCTGACTCTACTAACACGAAAAAATAGCAAGTTTGACTGGGGGCCTAAGCAACAAGAATCTTTCGATATTTTGAAGCAGAAGTTGAGCAACGCTCCAGTACTGACATTTCCAGATGGAATTGATGAATTCGTAGTTTATTGTGATGCATCACACACAGGTATGGGATTTGTGCTTATGCAGAAAGGCAAAGTTATTGCCTACGCTTCTCGACAATTGAAAGTGCATGAGAAGAATTACACCACCCATGACTTGGAGTTGGGTGCCGTTGTATTTGCACTAAAACTGTAGAGGCATTATTTGTATGGTGCCAAATGTGTGATCTACTCTGATCACAAAAGCCTCCAACACTTGTTTAATCAGAAGGACTTAAACATGAGGCAGCGACGATGGATGGAAACTCTAAATGACTATGATTGTGAAATCCGATACCATCCAAGCAAGGCGAATGTGGTCGCCGATGCCTTAAGTATAAAGGAAAGAGTGAAACCCATAAGAATAAATGCCAAGAGCATTGAATTAAAGAATAGTTTGAATGAAAGGTTGTTAGGTGCACAGAAGGAAGCTGTCCTAGAAGCTAACTATCCTGATGAAAAGCTAGGAGTAACTGAAGAGCAGTTATCCTATGGCAAAGACGGAATCCTAAGGTTAAATGGACGAATATGGGTTCCAGTTTATGGAGGACTTCGGGATGTTATCCTCCAGGAAGCCTATAGTTCTAAATACTCCGTTCATCCTGGAGCCGACAAGATGTACCAGGATCTGAAGGCGAACTATTGGTGGATAGGTTTGAAGAAGTCCATAGCCACCTATGTAGCCAAATGTTTGACGTGCACTCAAGTCAAAGCTGAACATCAAAAGCCGTCAGGATTACTACAACAGCCTGAACTTCCCACCTGGAAGTGGGAGATGGTGACAATGGATTTCATCACCAAGTTTCCAAAGACAAAGAAAGGAAATGATACTATATGGGTGATAGTAGATAGACTAACTAAGTCATCACATTTCCTACCCATTAAGGAGACTTATAGCTCCGACATGTTAGCCCAATTATACATAGATACGATTGTATCTCTGCATGGCGTACCAGTATCTATTATCTCTGACAGAGATACTAGATACACATCACATTTTTGGAAAAGTTTCCAACAATCCTTGGGCACGCGCTTAAATTTTAGTACGGCATACCATCCTCAGACGGACGGGCAGAGTGAGCGTACCATCCAAACTTTGGAAGACATGCTTCGTGCATGTGTGATTGACTTAGGTGGTAGTTGGAATAACCACCTGCCATTGATCGAGTTCTCCTATAACAATAGCTCCCATACTAGTATACAGGCAGCGCCTTTTGAGGCATTATATGGTAGAAAATGCAGAACGCCTATTTGTTGGACAGAGGTAGGAGAAGCTCAGTTATCAGGACCTGACATAGTCTTTGAAACGACGGACAAGATTGTCCAGATTCGTGACCGCCTGAAAGCTGCCAGGGATAGGCAGAAAAGTTATGCTGATAAAAGGCGAAAACCTCTAAAGTTTGAGGTGGGTGATAAGGTTCTGCTTAAAGTATCACCCTGGAAGGGAGTGATGCGATTTGGTAAGAAAGGTAAGTTAAGCCCAAGGTATATAGGACCATTCGAGATCATCGAATGTGTAGGAACAGTGGCTTATATGTTAAACTTGCCTGAAGAGCTCAGTGGTATTCACAATGTATTCCACATCTGCAATCTAAAGAAATTTCTAGCTGATGAATCGCTAGTCATACCACATACAGATGTGCATATAGATGAGAGCTTGAATTGTTTTGGAAAAACCTTTGTCGATCGAGGATCGACAGGTTAAGAAGCTTCGAAGGAAGCATGTGCCGATTGTAAAGGTCAAATGGGATGCCCGCAGAGGTCCCGAGTACACGTGGGAAGTAGAATCCACAATGAAAGAAAAATACCCTCATTTGTTTCAATAAATCTCGAGGTCGAGATTTCTTTTAAGGGTTTGAGGATGTAACAGCTCGTAAATTCGTGTCCAATAATGTATCAACACGTGTCATGAGCTTTAAACGTGTAAAAGATCACCTATGAAGGACTAAAGTTGACAAACAAAGAAAGTATGTAAGTATAAATGTTCAAAGTGTCAACAATGGATAAATATGCCTTACTGTAACCCTACACGATGTTTATACCCTTAAACGAATGAATCATGGATCGTACGAAGCTAACTGGGGAAGAAAGTGAGAGATTACAAACTACAGGGGTTGAATGTGTCAACATGTTTAAAGCATACCTCTGAGTGACCTTTTAGCAAACCCGAAGCTTTGTAACGATAAATTATACTCACTAGAATATGTGATAAAAATTTCACCAAGTTTCGTTATCGTATGAGAAAGTTATGACGATATTCGTATACGAGGGGTTAAAAGTGTCAATGTTGAAATTTATGACTTTGCGGGTGATCATAAAATTAACCAAGGACTTAACAAAGTTTGTATATGTCTTGGAGCCCTTAAAAGTTAAATTAGAGGGTCAAAAAATGCAAGTTTGGAAGTTAAAACCACGTATATAAGGACCAGGGACCTGAAATGCAATTAATGAAACATTTTTAACCTGACCTGGGGGACCATACCGACAGCATAAGACCTGGGTGGTCTGTTACGCGGGCCGCGTGACCTGCACAACGACAGAAATCACAGGCAGCTGCCTGTTGGAGCTGATAACCGACTTCAAACCTGGTTTTCACATACCAGGGGCTGCCCCAATGGTTTATCATGCATAGGGGGCACTTGTCTTGATCTGAATCCATGCATAGAGTTGTTTGGCATCATCTTGTGAGATCAAAACTCATATATAAGGACTCCCAATGTTGCAACACTTCACACTTCACTTGCAAACTTCCACAAGCTTATTTCTAGAGCTCTCTGATCAGCAACCAAGTTCTCTTAGGCTACCTAATCGTGCATAGGACCCTTGTAAGTGTCCTTGACCCTTCTTAATTTGGTTTAGCTTAGTTAATTAGCCTAAAGTCAAACCGTCGTAATTAAGGTTTGACTTCGAGATTAATCAATAATTTTCCAGTCAAATCTCGAATTAAAAATACCTATGAGTTGGTAATTATGTGGGTAAGAAACCCTTAAAAAGGCACCCTCTGATTCCCACTCTAACTAGGTCAATTGTACGGTCAAAGTTTATCTTAAAAAGTCAACAAAAAGCTTATTTTCAAATTAATGCATAATTAGCAATGTAGAACCCATGCAACCTGTTTTATCACTAATATAACTTGGTAATTAATGTAAGAACATGTCTAAACATGTTCACCCCGACAATTTTCAGTTTAGGCTCGGTTCGGAACCGAAAGTCGCATAATTTGACTTCTGCTTTGACTTTCAGTTTTGACCCGTTTGAGCATAGTTTAGAAATGACTTAGAGCTTTATTTGGACCAGGTTTCATGTTAGTATAACCCTCTGTGATTATACAACTTGGTTCATTAGTTATCCGATTCATATGCATGTTTCCGTTAAATGCTTAAATGTTGACTATTATGCCCATATGACCTTAAAATGTGATTTTGAAAATGTAAAAGAATAGAAACCTTAGTTACTGATTATTAGACTTGTCCCTAAAACTTGAAATCAGTTTGAGGTCTAGATTAGGAGTTATGCTCATTAGCGTAAATGAAAAGCTTTTTTATTAATTAAACGGCGTAATTAGCATATAGCCTATCTAAACTCGATTTTTAATACCAAAATTTTTACCTACTGATATAAAATAATATTTTGGGATTTTTGAAGATTTTTATTTAATTTTAGGCTGAGCATAACCTAGAGTTCTAAGCTTGATTCGGTAATTGCCGGTTTTGCCCTTTTGGGCTATAAAATGAGTTTTACAAATTATTTTGATACCAAACCTTTTTATACTGATCTAATATGATAAATAAAATATTTTGAGCCTTCTGGAATAATAAAAATATCAGCTTTTCTTTAAAAACTCGGAAATAGCTCAAAATCGTCTTTTTAAGCATTTTTAACACATAGTATGTATTAAAACTATTTTAAACATATAAGGTTTGATGCCTACTGATATTTTAAGTAAATTTTAATATAATAATAGTAAGCAAAAGTTTTAAATTTAGATTTCCAGTTTTGACCTTTTAAGCCTATGTGAAATTACCAAAATACCCCTAAGGAGCATAGTTTGATTACAAATGATAAATTTCACATATATATATAATACCCTACTGTTATGACTTATAAAAATAAATATTTTTACTGATTAAATCATACCTGTAACTCAGATTATTATTTAAACTCTTTTATAACCTTTAAAATGACCAAAATGCCCCTACGGGGCATAGTTTGAGTTTAAATTCATCTTGGGCATAATAAAAGATATCTTACTGATGTCACAACATATTTAAGGCATATTAACTTAGGAAACCTGTTTATGAATCATATGGTTACCCGTTACGCATCTTGCGCTTTTGGTTCAGTTTATGTAACTAGGTTGCATAAATTGACCGAAACGGGTCAAACCTTATCATTTTTGTCTCAAAATCCAGAATGTGTTTAGTTTACCCAGATTACACAAGTCTCCAAAATTGTCGGGTCTAAATCACATTCTATTCCAGTCTCCACTTAATCGTGCGTTTGAACCGTATCTTTCTTTAAAACTAACCGGTCTAAGTTTAGGCTTAATCAAAGACCCGTTAGGAATCTAGTAGGTTATTATAAACCTTTGTTCCAGACTAGGAGACCCGATAAATGCTACGTGCATTTGCTATTTTTGATAAATACTTTTAACTTATTTTCCCTATACGGGCTTGGGGTACGGTATATAAAATACCGCTTTGTCGGGCATTGAATTTTTAATTGTATGAAGATTAATTTATTGAAATGTCCCGTTTAAATTGTTTTGTTTGCTTAAAGCCTTTGGGGGGTTAATGACCATGTCCCGGATATCCTTGGCATCATTTTACGAAATGGCCACGACCTAAGGCACGGGGTGTAGGCGTACACCCGACAGTGCATATATAAATAATAAGGTATAACCGCCGGTTTCGGGAATAATCTCGCCGTGGGACTATATCATGTGGTGTGTCTATTAATCTTTAACCCGGCGTCAATCCGGGCTACTGAACGTATAACGAACATGTAATTCTTTTACAAGTTTATATATAAATAATTATCCCAAGTTATGAAATGTTTTGTGCCTCGTGCATTCAAATCAATTTTCTAAACCTGTTCAAAATGAGTCAGTTAATTGTATTTACCAGTGTAAACTGACGTATTTTTCCCAAAAAGGTTAAGTGCAGGTACTACTCGAAATAGGCTGGCCTCTCCTTAGCATCAATAAGAGTCTCGCAAGCTTGGATGCATTTAAGTCTGATGAACCATGTTTCCTTTTATTTTATCCGCCTGTGGATCTGTTTCAACTATTATTGTGATACTTAATATTACAATTTTATTCGGTTGAAATAAATATATCTTTTGCTTCCGCTGTGCATTTAAAATTGTGTTGTTTGACTATGACGATATCAACTACGTCACGATACTCCCCACCGGGCCCACCGGTAATACGTGGAAATATCGGGGTGTGACATAGCCGGATACTATAGACGGTTTATTAAGGATTTTTTCAAGATAGCTGTGCCATTAACTAAGCAACCTGTAAAGCAGTTAAGTTTGAATGGGGACCTAGGCCAGAAGAAGCTTTTAATATTTTAAAGCAAAGGTTAACAAACGCCCCAATTCTTGCCTTACCAGAAGGAACAGAAGATTTCGAAGTTTACTGTGATGCTTCTAAGTTAGGATTAGGATGTGTGCTAATGCAATGCAAGAAGGTAATTGCGTATGCCTCAAGGCAATTAAAGAAGCACGAGGAAAACTATACGACACATGACTTAGAATTAGGGTCGATAATTTTTGCCCTTAAGATTTGGAGGCATTATCTGTATGGAAGTAAGTTTACTGTCTATACAGATCATAAGAGCTTAAGATACATATTTGGGCAAAAAGAATTAAACATGAGGCAAAGAATATGGATGGAAATTTTAAGTGACTACGACTGTGATATTCAATATCACGAAGGAAAGACAAATGTAGTTTCAGATGCCCTAAGTCGTAAGTATCATGAAAAACAAAGGCGAGTTCATGCTCTTAGATTAAGTTTACAATTAGACTTAATGGAACAACTGAAAAACATTCAAGAAACAACAATCAAGGATGATGCTGAAGGAATGAAAGGAAGAATAAAGGAATTAAAGCAAGGAAGTGATGGAATTTGGAGATTCCATAAGAAAAGAATTTGGGTACCTAAGCAAGGAGAGTTAAGAAATAAGATTTTAGAGGAAGCCCATAAATCTAGGTATACCATGCACCCGAGAAATAATAAAATGTACCAAGATTTAAGAAATAATTTCTGGTGGATAGGAATGAAAAAGGACATAGCTAGATATGTATCTAAGTGTCTAACTTGCTCACAAGTTAAGGCAGAACACCAGAAACCCTCAGGTCTACTGCAACAATTAGAAATGCCTGTATGGAAATGGGAGCTCATAACAATGGATTTTGTTACTAAATTACCCAAGACCAGAAAAGGTAATGACATGATTTGGGTAATTGTGGATCGATTAACCAAATCAACCCATTTTCTACCCATGAAGGAAACCTTTATCATGGAAAGGTTAGCCAAGTTGTATGTAGATGAAATAGTATCCTTACATGGAGTCCCACTCTCCATTGTATCGGATAGGGATAGTCGTTTAACTTCTCATTTCTGGACTAGTTTCCAGGAAGCAATGGGAACCCGACTAAATCTAAGTACTGCATACCATCCTCAAACAGATGGACAAAGTGAAAGGACGATTCAAACCCTGGAAGACATGCTCAGGGCATGTGTGATTGATTTTGGAGGAAAATGGGACAACCATTTACCCTTAATTGAATTCTCCTATAACAATAGCTATCATTGAAGCATTGAAGCTGCCCCGTTTGAAGCACTGTATGGATGAAAATGCAGAACTCCAGTTTGCTGGGCAGAAATAGGAGAAAGTCAATTATCAGGTCCTGAAATTATGCAAGAGACCACCGACAAGATCACTCAAATCAAGGAAAGGTTGAAAACTGCTCAGGATCGTCAGAAGAGTTATGCAGACAATAGACGTAAGCCGCTAGAATTTCAAGTTGGAGACAAGGTACTCTTGAAAGTTTCTCCTTGGAAAGGAGTGGTTCGATTTGGTAAGAAAGGAAAGCTAAGTCCAAGATACATAGGACCATTCCCCGTAATCCAACGCATAGTACCCGTTGCCTATCGCTTACAACTACCAGAGGAGTTAGCAGGAGTACATGATGTATTTCATGTATCTAACCTCAAGAAATGTTTATCTGACGAATCCCTGGTAGTCCCTCTCCAAGACATAGAGGTAAATGAAAAACTGAAGTTCGTGGAGAAACCGCTTCAAATAGAAGACAGAAAAATCAAGATTCTCAAACACAAAAGATTAGTACTAGTCAAAGTCAAGTGGGATTCAAAAAGAGGACCAGAATACACCTGGGAACAGAAATCGGAAATGAAGCGAAAGTATCCTCACTTATTTCAATAAATCTCAAGGATGAGATTTTAAATAAGGTGGGGAGGATGTAAGGACCTTCAAAAAAAGTCCCGAATCGACCCATAAGTGAAAACCCGGACCCCTGAAACCATAATGTGCATGAAAAATCAAGAAAATCATATTTTTGGTCTTCAGGCGGGCCGCGTAAAACATAAGAAGACCTTACGCGGGCCGCGCCAAACTCAGGTTGACCAGATAAGCGATACAGGCCACGTGGCAGCCACGTGGCGGACCTACCTGTGACACGGATGCCATAGTCTACGATTAGGTGGCCCTCGCGGGCCACGTAAACTCTTATTAAGTTTTACACGGGCCGCGTAAAACTTGAAAATTTGCTATAAATTGCTAGTGCATGAGCAGTTCGTCTGTGTGCGAGAATTTTCAAAAAATCACTCATATTCTGCTCGAAATTCACATTTCCGGTAGCAAAACGCTGCTACGCTCATGGGTAATAACTCGATCACTGCTACGATTCAATGTCCGATCGATTGAAACCAATCCGATCGATGTTTAAGTGCTGCCCGACTCGGGCTATACTTTGTCATTCGTTGTGAATCCGATGGATGTTTATGTGCTGCCCAACTCGGGCTATACTTTGTCATTCGTCATGGATCCAATGGATGTTTAAGGGTTGCACTTTGTCATTCGTTGTGAGGGTTTTAATCTCGTGAGTTATCGTAAATGTTGTATTAAGTTACTAACCTAGTTCGTATGCATTGTCATTTGATTTAGGTTACAAGGCTTATCAGTAGGCTAAACTCTGCCCGTTTAAACTTGCAATGTGAGTCATTCTCTTTTTATCAAAAGTTTTACAATACTCCATTTGTTTTCAAAAAGTTATAATTACAGGGATTAAGTCGTGGTTATCTTAAATCACTGGCAAGTGGGGTATTGTGCACATTACTAATTTCTCACGGTTAGGTTCATTAACCTAACAGTGATAATCATCACTAATTAGGTGAAAGGACCCAATAGTGGTATGACCATCGTCACAAGGAGTGACACGACGCCAGATAAAAATAAGATAGAAGCCATTGTAATCGCTCTTATGCTGTAATTTATAACTAATGTGTCGTTTTATATAACTTGAATGACTCGCCAGTATTTCCCCGCAGATAAAATATTTTTAAAACATGTTTCAGGCGATCTGCTGTGAATCAAGGAAAAGTGCTACGGAGCACTATTAAGCTTGAAGAGGTGGCTCAATAAAATGAATAAACATGTTTTGTAAAACAGGGAATTTTCCAGTGAAATTCCTCTATTGTAAATTACGGAGTTTATCCCAATTTATGGAAATAAAATAATCGGGCATTTTCAAGTTTAAAAGATCCTGTAAATCTTCCGCTGTCAACTCAAATAATAAATACCACGAGATTTCTGTCCCGCGGCTCCTGGACCGGGTCAAACCGGGACGGGGGCCGTGACAGTTGATAACACACGTCACTTTTCCTTTGCCTGTGATGGGATCTCTTGTAGTCTTGGAAACTCTTCTTCGAGGACGCTGTGGCTTGAATACTTCAAAACCTTTGTTGCATTCCTTAGCAATTATACGTTCAAAATCCGCCCCGAGACTACTGCGATCTGGATTTAACATGTCCAGTCTTCCAAGCTCCCTCACATCCCATCTAGGAAGAGAGAACAGATCATACCCAGTCTTGAAATACTGAATTACACCTCCTCTACGTTTAACCACGAATATCCCTCAAAGGTTGCTATACATCCAGCTGATGATTTTATCAGTAATCTCTGTCTTTTCAACAGTGATTACTTGATAAAAATCTGGAAGCTTTTCTCTTTCTTTTCTGAACCACTCAGGATGCTGTGGAGTGAACGTCACTCCATCTTCCTGCTCATACGTGACTTCTTCTTCTAACCCCCATTCAATGAATCTTGAGGGTATCTCATCCCTGTCAACTTCCTCTTCGTCACTCTCATTACCTTCAGTGACCTTCTCAGTGGATTCTAGACGCCTCTTCTTCGCTTCAGCCTCTTTGGCTTTTCTGTTTGTTTCATCTTCTTTGAATTTCTCGAAGTCGATGAGCTCAATAAAGGAGAACATGGGTTCTATTTCAATTTTGGCGCATATTTTCTTCATCATTCGATACAGTTTTTCAATCCCTTGTTGTTGGAATCTTATAAACTTTTATTGTTCAGTAACATAAGCATGCATTTCTCTATTTTTCTTCCTTTGTTCTTTCAACTTTTCTCTCAAAATGTTTGTATCATTCACTTGGTGCTTGAGAATACAAATTTCTTTAGCAGGACTTGCACCGATGTCTCTTTTTCTCTCAATTAGCTCTTCGTTTCCCTCGTAATATTCGATCAAAGCGAGCCAGAGTTCATTTGCAGTGGTGTATTCTTCAAACATGTTACAGTCATCAGTTGATAAAGCCATGGTTAAGGCAGCATGTGAATGACGGTCATGTTGGATTAAGGCTTTGTCTTCATCAGTGTAGGTTGTGGGGTCGTTGTTAGCAACTATCAAAGTGACAATTACGAAGTTCATAAAAAGTTAAGTGGTTAAAAATTGTATTTCCTAAACTTCACGTCTAAGAAAGGGTAAAGATAAAATTTGATATAGTTTTGGGGTAAGAAGTAAACTATAACAAAGTTGGGGCTTAAAAAGAAACTACCAAACTATTTGTAAAACGGAGTAGTAGTTTAGGGACTAAATTTGCCATTTTAAGGAACTTTGAAGGTACCAAAGTCAAGGGGCTAAAGTTGCAACATCGTAAAAGTATGGGGGAAGGCAAAGCCGGTGGGAAACCCCACCGACTTTGTCTTTTAAGATAGTATAGAATATATATATATATATATATATATATATGGAGAGGATCATTAGAAAACTAGATATAAATGAGAAAACTAGAAAACTAACTAAAAACCACTAAAAAAAGAGGGGGGAGACTTTTAATGAAGGAGGGGGGACTTTTAATGAAGGATGGGTAAAATTGGAAAAAAAAAAATATATAACTTTTCAAACATTTCCCATTTCTCCATACGTTATCATTTTAAAACAAAAATGGCACCATAAGATCACAAATTTTTGTATCTTTCATTCAAGTATATTCGAGCATATTTTTTATGACATAAAAAAAAAGATTTATGGTGTCGTCTTGTTTTCAATACTATTATTATAGTAGTGCACAGGTGCAATATAACATGTACTACAATTGCATTACATACTTAAAATTAGCTTTTTGAGTCTAGTTTAGCTTTTAGGGTTAGTTTTTTTTGGAGGTTTAGGATTAGGATTAGGTTTTTGGGTGTGGGGGGGGAGGGTGGGTTTAAGTTTTTGGGGGGTGGGGGTGGGGGGTTTAGGTTTTTTTCGGGTTTACAATTGCATTACATGCTTAAAATTAGCTTTTTGAGTTTAGTTTAGCTTTTAGGGTTAGTTTTTTGGAGGTTTAGGATTAGGATTAGGTTTTTGGGTGTGGGGGGAGGGGGGTTTAGGTTTTTGGGGGGGTGGGGGGTTTAGGTTTTTTTCGGGTTTATGTTTAGGGTGTAGTTTTAGGTTTTCGGGAGGGTGGGGGTGGGGGAGTTTAGGTTTTTTTTTTGGGGGGGGGGGGGGTAGGCTTTTGGTGGGAGGGTGAATTTAGGTTTTTGGGGGGGGTGGGGGGTTTAGGTTTTTGGGGGGTGTCGGTGGGGGGTGGGTTAAGTGGTTTAAGCTTTATGTATTAGTGCACATGTGCAGTACAACTAAAATTTTTTTTTTTTTTTTGAAATTTTTTTTTCATACATAAAAAGTAGCGATTTTTATATAAAAAATTGTAAAAAAAAAAAAAAAATTAGTATGTTTTTGGGTTTTTTTAGGCTTTTTTGGTTAGTTTTTTGGCTTTCTCATTTAAACTAGTTTTCTCATGATTCATCCCCTATATATATATATATATAGGGTAGGGATCATGTACATTAATCCAAAAGTGTGAGAAGTGTATTATAACACTATATATAACACTATATAACACCATATAAACACCGTATAACACTATGTAACACCATATAACACTATATAACACCATATAACACTATGTAATACCATATAACACTGTATAACAGTATATAACACTATACATCTACCATAGACATGCTATCAAACAAAATATAGTGTTATATTTGTTATATAGTGTTATATAGTGATATATGGTGTTATATGGTGTTAAATAGTGTTATACGGTGTTTATATGATGTTATATAGTGTTATAATACACTTCTCACACTTCTGGATTAATGTAGAAGATCCTCTACCTATATATATATATAATATATATAGTAACTTGGAGGAGGGTAAAGCTCGATGAGTACATGTTTTTTCTAGGTGGTGCTGGTGAACTGACTTTGAAATATAAAAAAGTCCTTTTAGTTTGTTTCTACACTTATTTATATAATTTTGTTTGACTTTTTTTATTTTCTTTTTCTTTTAGCTTAGCCGGACTTCAACCCATTTCATTAACCAAAATACATATTTGCATTTCATTTAGTCTTTGGTATTTGTTTTTTCAAGCTAACAAATACCATCATCCTCATTTCTCTCTATTCTACATAACCACCATAAACCATTCCCCACCACCACCGCTTATTCCGTCATCGCACCACTGTAACCATAGCACCATCTTTAGTCTCTTCTACGACTAATGTTTTCTCCGTTAACCATCACCGCAACCGGCATACATCACCACAACCCCACCTTCCGATTGGATCTAATGAAGAAGACATATGAGAAACATAAAAACATGTTTGTCGGTAAATCTAGGGTTTGATGGTGGCAATTAATTGCGACGACGTCCCCGTCTTCTCCGCCACCCACACCACCATTGGCAGCATTGGTGGGATAGACCCGACAACCGGCGAAAGAAGGATCACCTCTACAAAGCCGAACCTCCAGCAACCCCGTTTTTTATTTAGCGATGGATATAGCTTTTGTGTGTTCTTCGTCTGATCTGACGTGACTTTGGCACCGAATTAAATAAATCAATTTTCCTTAGCAAAGGAAAAGCAGCGAATAATATGAAAAGAAAGAAAGAACAAAAGAAGAGCATTATTGTAATTTGCATGATATGGTTGGTGCTTTTTCCTTTAAGATAGTATATAGAGTAAACTGCAATTTTACTCCCTGGGGTTTAAGCCAATTGGCACTCTGACCCCTCCATGGAAATAATTGCAATTTACCCCCCCCCCCAACGTTGATGTTCTGTCGCAATTTTACCCCCTGCCGTCAGTCAACAGTTATTTGACTGTTATAGGTAAGGGTATTTTGGTAATCTTACCCCACATTTATTATTATTATTATTATTATTTATAAAATCAAATTATCATCATCATTTTCAAATAACCCAGATCCATCATCATCATCTTCAAATAACCTCACAACATACACCAAAATTCAAGATCCATATTCCATATTCAATTTTCCCCAAAATTCAAGATCCATACACCAGAATTCAAGAACATCATCTTCATCTAGCTCCGCCCTCCTGTTCACCGGCAACCGCACACCCACAACACCTCCTGCTCCCCCTTACACCACTCCCACCCGGTTTCGTCTCCGGTGAGACTCTCAGTGGCAGCAGAGAACAACAGCAGCAACAACGCCGCCACCACAGCGCCGATGGCGGCGACCAGACGGAGAAACGACATAGAGAGAAAGAAAGAGTGAGCTGGTGATGACGACCGACGGCGACAAACCAGAGCTGCAGTGGTGGCGGGTCGCAGCGAAGCACAGCGACGACGATGGTGATGGGGTTCTGCTGCGACGATGATGGTGGTGGCAGACGACGACTAAGCAGCGAAGGCAGGAGTTCGATTAACATGTGAGTTATCTTGTATATTTGGATCATTGGTTAAAATATGAAGTTGTGTTCATCCTTGATTTTCTTGTATTTTGTGACTTCTGATTTTGATCTAATATTGTTAAACTGTTAAGTGAGAATGATGGCTTTTGGTTGACTATTTGTTTTGAACTCTCTGTGATTTTCCTTTGAAAGTATGAAATGAAAATTGTTAGTTTGTTTGTATACTGTAAAATTATGTTGGTTCATCTTGTGCTTCATTTAGTAGTCTAAGTGGAAGAGTTGATAATTTGGTTAGTAATTTGAGATTCTTTGTTATAACTATGGGGTTGTGAATCGGTGGCGTTGGCGATGGTTGTGGTGGTGAATAGCGGTGGCAGTGGTGGTGCCCGGTGGTGATTATTGTGGTGGATGAGAGAGAGACAGGAAAGAGATGGTTGTTTGAGTTCTTGATGAACCAGGGGGTAATATTACAGAGTAGAACAAACCATATGGGGTAATATGAAAGGGCATTATAGTCATTTCACATTCCAGTTAACAGATCTGTTAACTTATTTGACGGCAGGGGGTAATATTGCGACATAACAACAACGTTGGGGGGTAAAATTGCAATTATTTCCATGGAGTGGGTCAGAGTGCCAATTGGCTTAAACCCCAGGGGGTAAAATTGCAGTTTACTCTAGTATATAATATAATCTATATAACTATATAATACATTTCCAATGGACACAAAAGTAATTTAGCACCTACTTTTTAAGATGGCAGACTAAAAGTCTTAAATAAAACCTATATTTTTACATTTTTCTTCCCATTTTATCCTTATCATCCCCTGAATCGTTCTCTTTCAATCTAGCTTTATGATTGAATCTCTACAGCCACAAACGAATTCAGTTCTTTCGTATTTCCTCTATCAATTGTTACTGGTCATTCAAACCTGATTCAATACACCAATTTAATTCCCAGATATGTTTCATACCAGCAATTATTTAACATCGAACCCATCATGGAACTGGGTACTCATTTGCAGAAGACAATGGCAAAGGGGAAAACAGGCGGCCACCTGAAACTCGCAATAACAAGGACAGTGATTTGTTTTCATTTTAGGTTCGTTTTTGCAATTCGATGCTCTAATTGGTACTGTGATTTCAATTATTCGCCTCAATCCACAAAATTTTCTTTTGAATTCGCTTGCTTTCCTCTGTTTTGGTTGATTAATCGAACACCCGTTTCGATTTCACAGTGTTTGTTTTTTGAATTTTCAGTTTAGCAGATTAGGGTTTTGGTATGATTCTCAAGAGGAAGTTGAAATAGACAATTCTAAATTAATCAAGTGCAGTTTTTCCGACTATGGTTCAAAGCAACATTTGCACTTTTTCAAAGCAACATTTGTTTATGGGACCATCACTCCAGTTTTACATGACGCCACTGCTGTGGTAATTTCAATTTCCCCCATTTCCCGTTTGCATTAGATTTTCTCTCATAAACAAATCCCCAAACCAATCAATTTCACAAATTTCTCCATAAACTTAAACCCATCACACTTCATGCATTTGCTCCCCTAAAACCCAACAATTTCCCCCAAATTTCCATCATTTTGTCTTTGATTGATTTCCCCCCAAAACCCTACCCACTCTGTTTGTTTCAGGTTGATTGAAGTCATAATTTTGCATCATTGTTTTATGTTTTTCTTCTTCGCACGCAAGGTGTTCGACGAAATGCCTAGGTGATTTCTTCGGGGTTTTTTAGCGTAGCGGTTCAATTACCTTTTGACCCATCAGCTGCGATTCCTTTTGGGTTGGGTTTTCTTTATTGGTGGTGGCGTACGCGACATTATCTAAGTGTCGTCTCCACTTACTTAGTTTTGTTATGGTTGGTTCTAATGGTAGCGGTTTCTGGTCTTGTCCTTTCCGACGGTTTCATTGTTGCCCCGATGACTTGGTGGGGGCTAAGGGATTCCCAATGTTAATGACGCATATCAAGAGTCTCCATTTGGGCACAGACGAGAGGAAAGATTCTTTGAGATGTGCAATTACTGGCGATCTTAATCTTTTTACCTCTGTTTGTGAAGCTTTGAGGGTGTCCGGACAATGGTTATGTGGTGAGTGTATGCGCCCTCATGCTTTTAGTCGGGCGTGCCACCATGAGGATAAGGTTATTCGGTTTGTGCCAGGTGAGAGAGATGAACAGGGTTTTGTTGTTGGCATCACCAGACCCGGTGTTGAAAACGTTGATACCTCGTCGGAAGAGTTGGGTGTAGATATTGCTTTGCTTGACTGTGTTTTCTCTCTCCCCATCAAGACTGTTAAGAGTATCCCCCTTAGTTGTCGTATGGCATTTGCCTAAGTCTTAACTGCAGCTTTGGACAAGGTGGTTGCTATGCCTGATTCTGTTGAGGCATGGGTTCGACTTTTGATATTACCACGTTGCACCTTGCGGGTGTTCAAGCCTGCTGGTCGTCAGGACAAGAGGTCGGGCAATAGGAAGACGGGCCAATGCCTTAGCATCCAGCGGTCTTTGGCTCAGTGGGGTGATCATGAGGGTTTTGCCACTCTTGTCCAATCGTTGTTTGATCAACCCGCGAGGGGGGTTGCGGATGGAATCAAAAAGGGCACTGAGGATGATAATGAGTGTGGGGGGACCAATGTGAAACAATGTTTACGTAAGGTTGCTGATGGTCATTTCACTGCAGCGGTTAAGGTTTTATGCTCCTCGAGGGTCACCCCTCTCAATAAGAATACTCTGGAGGCTTTAGTGGCTAAGCACCCATGTATGCCTCCTCCTTCCATGCTTGTCTCCTTGCCTTCTGAGTCTCCTCTTGTGGTGGAGTCCGATTGTGTGCTCGGGTGTATTAAATGTTTCCCCAAAGGTACGTCGTGCGGGAGAGACGGCTTAAGGGCCCAACATCTTTTAGATGCTTTTTGTGGGGAGGGGTCTGTGATTGCTGATAGCCTGCTTAGGGCTACTTCAGCTATGGTTAATTTGTGCTTGGGGGGGAGGTGCCCGATGAGTCTGGCGGAGTTTGTTGCTTTTGCTCCTCTTACACCTCTTCTCAAACCGGATAATGGGATTAGGCCTATCGTTGTTGGGTCGATTTGGAGGAGGGTGATCTCCAAGGTGGCCATGAAAGGTGTTGGGAAGGAGATGGCCAAATACCTTGGCGATTTCCAGTTTGGGGTAGGGATTCCATGTGGGGCAGAGGCCGTTCTTCATAGCGCGAACAGGTTCCTTAATGAGTACCACCAAGATGGGTCTCTTGCTATGCTTACTGTTGATTTTTAGAAACGCTTTTAATTTGGTTGATAGGACAGCCCTACTGTACGAGGTAAGGAAAATGTGTCCTTCTATTTCTACGTGGGTCGATTTTTTATATGGTCAACCAGCTAGATTATATGTGATGGATGAGTATACTTGGTCTACTACTGGCGTTCAGCAGGGGGACCCCTTGGGGCCCCTCCTTTTTGACCTTGTTCTTCACCCCCCTTGTTCACCGAATAAGGGATCGCTACAAACTTCTATTTCACGCCTGGTACCTAGATGACGGAACGCTTATTGGAGATGCCACCCAAGTGGCTAATGCTTTAGATATCATCAGAGCTGAGGGTCCTTCCTTAGGGCTTCAACTTAATATAAAGAAAACTGAAGTTTTCTGGCCAACCTGCAATGGTATAAAGGTTCAGGAGGGCTTATTCCCTTGGGGGATTGGGAGGCCGGTGCTGGGTGTGAAACTCCTGGGGGTGCCGTTAGTCGTGATGCAGAGTTTATTAGTGGTATGGCTCTTAAAAGAGCGAACTGTGCAGTCGAGCTGATGAGGTGCCTTAAACGCCTACGGGACCCTCAGAGCGAGCTCCTCTTGCTTCGTTCTTGTATGAGTGTTGCTAAATTACTGTTTGGTCTTCGAACGTGTCAACCTTCTTTGGTCGGGGGAGCTGTCACTGTTTTTGATTAAGGCCTCCGGGGAGCTTTAGAGGATATTTTTGTTTGTGGGGGTGCCTTTTTTGGAGATCTCCAGTGGAGGTTGGCTTCTCTCCCGACCCGGTTCGGAGGCTTAGGAATTTGTACGGCCGAGGATGCCTCTTCATATGCTTTCGTGGCTTCAAGGGCCCAATCTTGGGGTTTACAAGACCACATACTCCGAGAATGTGGTGGGGATGTTTTAGACTCCGATTACAGGAGTGCGTTGGACCTTTTGCAAAGTTCTCTTCCCGACCTTGATATTGGTGGTTTCTACATTAAAGACACCGCCCCTCCTAAATCCCATAAAATTCTGGCGAATGCCTTATATGGCGAAATTGTCAAGAGGTTTGAAGAGAAGTTTGTTTTATCCCCTCGGCAAAGAGCTGTGTTTGAATGTCTACGTGCCCCACATGCTCAGGATTTTCTGTCTGTCGCACCTATTGAAGGCTTGGGGTAACACATGTCGGCTGTGGAATACCGTGCTATCCTTAGATACCGACTGATGATTCCTTTGTTCCCAGTTGACGAGCCATGTCCGGTATGCTGCAAAGCGTGTTTGGATTCTTTCGGCGAGCACGCGATCCACTGTAAAGAGCTACCAGGGTTTAAATATCGGCATGATTGGGTGAGAGATGTGTTATGTGATGTTCTTAAGGGGGCCGAGATCTCTTCCAAAAAGGAGGCTCCAGTAAATTTCGTGACTGACCCCTTAGAGGGGAGGTCCACTTTACGCCCGACGGACATCCTTGTGTTTGGATGGGAAGGGGGAAACACGCTTGTATAGATCTAATTGGAGTCTCCCCCCTTGTCGGGCTCAAGGACAAGGGCTTTGTCGTAGGGCAAGCGGTGTTCAAGGCAGAGGCGAGCAAAGTGGCAAAACATGAGAAAGCCTGCCTGGAGAATCAACATGTGTTTGTCCCGTTTGCGTTTGATACCTATGGTGGTCTCGCTCCTGACGCTGTGCGACTTTTGAATCGGGTTCAAAAAGTCGTTAATAGTAATTCTTCGTCGCTAAAGGTTTCAAACTTTGTATTTAGTAGAATTGGTTTCTCTATTTAAAAGGGGGTGGCGGTGCAACTTGTTGCCCGACTACCTGTCATTGCTTTGTAATTGCCCTTTTTCGTGTGGAATGATATTAAAATTATTTTGAATATATATATATATATAGGTAAAGGGTACTATACAAATTCCCTTATCGTACATTACGTACGCTACAATCTCAGCCGTCAGATCATCTTCCCGCAATGAAAATCGCATGTTGTTTTTTTTTGTAATAATTTCGCATGTGATAATTTTGATGAAATAGCAGGTGTTTTTTTGTAACAATATCGCATGTGGTAATTTAATTTCGCATGTGATAATTTTGATGAAATAGAAGGTTGTTTTTTTGTAACAATTTCGCATGTGGTAATTCAATTTCGCATGTGATAATTTTGATGAAATAGCAGGTTGTTTTTTTGTAACAATTTCGCATGTGGTAATTCAATTTCGCATGTGATAATTTTGGTAACAATTTCGCATGTGGTAATTCAATTTCACATGCGATTTTCAATGCGGGAAGATGATCTGACGGCTGAGATTGTAGCGTACGTAATGTACGATAAACGCTTTTGTACGTTAACCAGCCCCTATATATATATATATAGGGTGGGGTTCATGCGAGAACCACCTTTATTGCGAGAACCGCGAGAACCAATGTGAACGGATGGCAATTTTGTAAATAATAAAAAAAATTCTAAAATCCCGCTTCCCGCGACGGACGTCAGCGTCTAATTAAAATATGATCGATAAAACCATTTCAAGTCCAACAGATATCACAACCAACACAACTCTCCCAATTCGCCGATACTCGATACTCAATCCCTCATACTCACTGACGCTCCCAAATTCCAGAAGTTTATCAGCAATTTAGCCATACGATCGTCGTCTCCAATCAATCTCCGTCCGCACATTAATCGCCGGCTGGAAATTAGGGCAAAAAACGGCCATACCGAATCGATTTAGGGCAAATACCGAATCGATTTAGGGCAAAAAACGGTCATACTCGACATATTCGGCGAGGACGAGGTTTATGTATTACGAAGAGCATACGTCGTTGCATTGATTACGAATTTGAAAGTTCATACAGCCGATGTAAGTTCATACAAATTTCTTTGTGCTTGTTCATGTATGTGCTTGTTCATGTAGATTACAGCCGATTATGTGCTTGTTCATATAGATTACAAACCGATGTAGGTCACGATTATGTGTTTGTGATTGATTTGGAATGTACATGTGCATACGGTTATGTGTTTATGTTTGTTTTGGAATGCACATGTGCATATTTATATTACATCCGATCTTTAATGTTTGTATGCACATGTACATATTTATATTACATCCGCTATTTACTGCATGTATGCACATGTGCATATTTATAATATATCCGCTATTTACTGTCTGTCCGAGGTACATAGTTATATTACATCCTATATTACATCCGCTCTTTACTGTATGTATGCACATGTGCATAGTTATATTTCATCCGATATTTAATGTATTGTATGCACATGTGCATCGTTATATTACATCCGATATTTAATGTATGTCCGAGTCTGTATGCACATGTGCATAGTTATATTACATCCGATATTTAATGTATGTCCGAGTCTGTATGCACATGTGCATATTATATTACATCCGATATTTAATGTATGTCCGAGTCTGTATGCACATGTGCATAGTTATATTACATCCGATATTTAATGTATGTCCGAGTCTGTATGCACATGTGCATATTATATTACATCCGATATTTAATGTATGTCCGAGTCTGTATGCACATGTGCATAGTTATATTACATCCGATCTTTAATGTATGTCCGAGTCTGTATGCACATGTGCATAGTTATATTACATCCGATCTTTACTGTATGTATGCACATGTGCATAGTTATATTACATCCGATATTTAATGTCTTGTATGCACATGTGCATATTTATATTACATCCGATATTTAATGTCTGTCCGAGTCTGTATGCACATGTGCATAGTTATATTACATCCGATATTTACTGTCTGTCCAAGGTAAGGGCTAATAGTTATAGTTGCACAGTTATAGTTATTCGCGTGTGTTAATATACATTCTCATTGTATGCAGTAAAATGGAAAAAAAAACAAAGAAAGTTACGTTTATCCTGCAGCCGAGAGATGAAGGGTCGAAAAGAATGCCAGATGCGACAGAAGATGAGCATGCGGTTGTTAAGCAAAAAGGTTAGAAAGTGTTGATAACTTAATGTTAATATTATTATTGTTAATGACGTAATATGCATTTATGCACATGTGCATTAACAGTTTTTTTTCCAAATGTTATAACTCGCGCAAATGCATTAATTTTTTGAATTCAGGCATTTTAAAGGGGGAAAAGAACACACAAAAGGAAAAAAGCATAAAGAAACGAAATGATGCAACTAAATGTGTTGATGTGAAAAGAAGGACTAGCAAACGGAAACACGAAGAAATAACAGAATGTTTGGATGTAACACGTAAGACAAATAACAAAAGGATTGTAAGATCGCGAAGACAAGTGAAAGACACCAAAGTTGATAACAGTGATAGTGATGGTACGTGTTATTGAAAATAATTAATAAAAATTTGAAATGCACATGTACATTATATAACATGTGCATGTTATTATGTTGATAAACAGGTTCATATGAAGAAGTTGTGTCACCAAAAGTTAAGAAGATGGTTAGTAAAAAGGTTATGAGGGTATATAATTGGCAATCGATACGAACACGGATATCTCCACATCAACTTTTAGTGGGGTTAAACACATTCTCTAAACAACAGTTGGTAGCAATAAAAAATATGGGGTTTGGAAGTATTATGAAGCTTAA
This sequence comes from Helianthus tuberosus, assembly GCA_030545235.1. Classification (NCBI taxonomy): domain Eukaryota; kingdom Viridiplantae; phylum Streptophyta; class Magnoliopsida; order Asterales; family Asteraceae; genus Helianthus; species Helianthus tuberosus. The sequence goes on from CM060427.1 coordinate 122,072,646, forward strand.
AACTGACAGCTTGCCAGCAAAGATGTCACATTTTGTGGTAGACAATTTTAGCGGGAAAGATATGGAAATCAAGTTGACTGTTGGAAACATTGAAATTAACGAAACTGTTATTAGCGAGTTGTTGGGATTGAGAAACAGCGGGGCTGTTATAGAGTATAAAAAGAAGGAGAAAAAGAAGGATAAAGAGAATGAAGAGCAGAAAGAACAGAAGGATGAACAAAAGGGGAAAAATAATGATAAAAATAGTGGGTCTGATATAGAATCTGATGTGAAAGAAGACGAAGACGAAGAAGAAGAAGATGCGGAAGTTGGGATATTGGCTGAGTGGAAGAGTTTATACAAAGGGCGTACAATAACACCGAGTAGAATTGTCGATAGATTAAGAGATAACCCAACGGAGGATGGCATAAGGTTTAAATATGATTTTTTGACATTGTTCATGAATACAATGGTGGAAATAAACAAAGATGGTAGATGCAAAACTGATTTTCTGGAATGCTTAGGCGAAGATGTGGCGGTTGAAGATGTGAACTGGTGCAAATATATTTGTGATAGCATGAAGATGAGCAAAGATGGATGGCAACGGGATAGCACGTCAAAATATTTTAATGGGGCTCTTACAATATTGGTGGTAAGTCAACTGTTATGTTTGAAATAAGATATATAATTAATTTGTATTTTTTTGTATAAATTATTTTGTTTTTAGTTTGTATATATATATATATATATATATATATATATAGTTTTCACATATGGTAATAATGCACATGTGCAGATGTTATATGTGGATAGAACATTGTGTGGGGACATCAATACAGTCCGAACATCGAGTCCATTATCATTCTGGACTAAAGAAATGTTGAGCAGAAGGCAGACATGGGAAATAAAGAATGGCGGTTTTGGAAAAGGGGCGTTACGTGAAGGATTTGTCGACACTCAAGTTGACGTGGGGCATGAAACGAAAGAGGATAGAATGAAGAAAGTGGAGCAAATGGTAGATAAGAATGAAGGCGAAAAGAAAAATGTGACGTTTGAGGTACGTATAATGTTTTAACGTGATTCATTTATTTATTTATTTATTTATTTATTTAGTTTGTTTTTTTTTATGAAATTAGAACCGTGATACAGCTTTCGTTGATTATATTGTTTAAAATAATAACTTGTATTTTGTAGATTGTATGTGGCTGACATAGATATGTGTTAGGTTAATAGGCATGTGGTGGGGTTAGTGGTATGAACATATAACTCATGCACATGTGCATAACCGTGTTTTATAATGTGATAACTATGCTGAATATGCATAATGTTGGGTTGATATTACTAACTTTGTTTTATTGATGTGTTATTAATTAGGAGCATGTTCGTATGGTTGAAAGTTTAATGGCTGAGACATTAAGCAAAAAAGAGTTGTTAAATAAAGAGTTGGATGATATTTGCTACAAATATCCAAAGAATGAGAAGGTTGAAGAGTTAGTGAGGGAGTATGATAGAACGTTTAGAGGTGAAAACAAAATGTCGATTTTGCTAAGCACAAAGGAGGTGGTTGACAGCAAAGAAAACAAAGTGATGGAGCGTGAAAAAGACAAAAAGGTTAATGTTAAAATCAAAGGTGGAATGAAGGTGTTTACAAGGTCAAGAAAAAGAAGTTTAAAAGATGAAGGTGATGTGTTGGACGGTGTATCAAAAAATGACGATTGTGGTGCAACGAAGGTGGATGGAGTGACACAAAACGATGGGGATATAAAGTTAGACAAAGTTGTCGGTGAGACTATCAAGTGGGCTGAAACGGAAAAGAGTGTTATGAAGAGGCAAACACGTAGGAGGAAAGAAGTAGATAACACCGTACCGAGTTTTGAGTTGTTGTCACAAAGCTCGCAAAGCTCACAAAGTTCACCAGAAGCAGACATTGGAACAAAAGTGCATGCGAGTGTTAAAGATACAAAGGTAAACGTACATGTGAGTGGTAGAGATACAAATGTGGTTGACATGAATGAGCCATTAAATGATGATGAAAAAACGTTATGGCAATATTTGCTGACAACAATCGACAACAAACGAAGGTATGGATGTGTATTATAATGTTATGTTATTATTTGTTGTGACATAATAATTTAGAATTTCAATCTGATGTACAAATTAATATTGTAGGGCGGAGAGCAAAAAATGTAATGTGGACGATAAAAAATAGATGTTGAAAAGGAGAAGAAATAGATCAGCATGACATTCAAGTAAGTTTAAATATGCATTAATTTTTATTTAAAAAATATGTTACATATTGTAGTATAGGAAGCAGTTTGTTTAGTAATGACATAAACTTTTGACATATAAAGCATTTAATCAATAAATTCAGAATAATTAGGTGGGTTGTTTATATTGTTCGCATGTTATAAGGTTATGGTTGGTTGCGATTGGTTAGGTTAGCAGCTGTTGTGGTTTGAAGGGTAGTTAAAAAATATAGTGTAGGTATATGGGCTGATGAATGTTGGTATAAAAAAATATGGTGTATAGTATATGTAATGTATTTTATGCACATGTGCATACAGAACATAACTGATTGTGATTTGGAGGGTAGTTAAAAAATGTAGTGTAGGTATATGGGCTGATAAGTTTTGTCATAAAAAATATAGTGTATAGTATATGTAATGTAATCTATGCACATGTGCATACGGAACATAACTGATGTAATTTATTGTGACGATTACAGCTCAACTATTTTTGAAACATCACATGGAATGACAACACGCGCATTTTTGATAAACACATTGGAGGTTGGGCAATGGATCTCACAAAACGTGATAGATTGTTGGGCGGCTATTTTGAATTACGAAGAGAAAAAAACAAAACATCAGGGAAAAGGAGATTATGGTGTTATACGACAACTATCGTAAGTGTGTTATAATTCATGTTTAACAATCATATTTAGGATATTTATACTTGTGTGTGACATGTATTTATGTAATGTGCAGCCGGAATATGTGTTGAAAACGAAACAGACGGAACAAGAGGCGTTTAAAATATTAAATTCACACTTGAAGGAGGTTGTTGAGTGTAACAATAAAATGTTGGAGTTAAAGGAATTTAACATCATAATAATACCAATGATCGAAAGAAAGCATTTCTATATAATATGCTTTGATTTAGAGAACGCAAAGGTTGAAGTTATTGATAATATGGCGAGTAGCCGCGGGTTTTATAGAATGTCAGCAGGAAGAAGTTTTAAAGAAAATGGAACGCCATCTAAAGTGGTAAGTATAGATTTTTTTATATTAAATGTTATATTTGAAAATAAGGTTATATGAATATGACATGTATTAACACTAAATATTATTATTATTTTTTGTAGAAAAATTACATTGTTGGATATTTGAAGAATGTTAAACATCCAAGCGCGGCACGCATGGCAGCCGCACAGTTGACGAAGAAAAAACTGGAATGGGCGACGAGCGATAATTTCAACGATTATGGCGTGTTTGCTATGAGGCACATGGAGATGTACAAAAGGAGTGATGTCGAGTTTGAATGCGGTTTTAGTACGCAAAAAAATATTCAAGACATGCAATTGCAAAACATGAGGATGAAGATAGCAACAAAACTGTTACGATCAGAGGCGAACGTGTACAAGGCAACGGTTATGTACCTCGCAAGAAAAGCAACACAAAATTTGGAAGATGAAAGAATGCGGACGTTGTTGGAAAAAGAGGGAGCAAAACAAGAAAAAATCTGGAACACTCTTATCAAATGGAAGAATGGGGATAAAGTTTGAGGGTAGCAGTTAATGACATGTAGGTAGTATTTCTAGTTAATTAGTGATATTTGAACATTAAACTGGTATGTTGGATTGTTTTATTTGGTAAGACATGTTAGATGGTTGTGTTAGGAAGGTAACAAGTTGGTACAGTTATGATGAATGTTACAATTTTGGTTAGATGTGGTTGGAACTAGATAATCATGTTACCAATATTTTTGTTGGTTGATATATTGAGAAGTTGGAATTTTAGCAAATTGGTAATGTGTATTGTAGAAATTGTTATGTTGGATAGGTGATATGGTGATAAATGTTTGGATTTATAGTTCATATAGTTTGTTGGTTGTGCACAGGTGAACTAATATGGTGAAGTATCATGGTTACAGTAACATGTTAGTGTTGTTTGTTGTTTATGCACGTGAATTTAATATGGTTAAATGACCGTATGCACATGTGCATAAAGTGATAGAAATGGACGTTATTAGTTACAAAATTTACATGTTTGTTAAAGTATGGTATTTTACGTTGATTAATAAGTTAAATGATTCGTATGCACATGTACATACAATGTTATTAATTATAAATGTATATGTTTGTTAAAATATGGAATGTTACGTTGATTAGTAAGTTAAATGACCCGTATGCACATGTGCATACAGTATGTGCATGAAGTGATAAAACACACAGTTGATTAGTAAATTAAATGACTTGTATGCACACGTGCATACAGTATGTGTAGGAAGTGATAAAACACACAGATTAAATGTTAGGTTTGTATAATTTATTACAATTGTGTATAGTTAACAAAATTGTTTTAACTTCATATTATTAAAATGCATAATGTTAAACAGGTGGTTTAAAAAAGGGTATATACAACTTGTAAATACATATGCACATGTGCATATGACAAGTCAAGCCTCAATATCAATACTGTAAGTTAAATGGTTAATAAAAAAAAACATTAGTATTCATAAATAAACAAGTTCATAATTAGATAAGTTCGGTAGTCATAAATTGTAATACATAATAAATCAATCAAGAATCACGAGCTATCTTGGATGGTTTGCGACGTCTGGTTGAACGCCTAAGGCTTTGATCAGGATCAAAAGACTGTTCAGGTTCACGCTTAATATTTGTTCGCTCAGGTACGGGAGGTTTTTGCATGGAGGCAGGGTATTCAGATGCATCGTAATCAGAAGAATTATATTCATCGATTTCATCATTGGTATCATCATCGGTGTCATCGAGATCAACATCAGTTTCATCAGAATCGGAATCAGACGGGTCGGGTAGTCCAGCGGCTATAGCAGCAACACGTTTATCTGCTCGTGCAGCAAGTTTGGCAGCTTTGATTTTTTCACAATTGCGAGAATCATGGTCAAATACATACTTGTTGCATTTGTTGCATAAGCGGGCGGCTTTTTGTCGTTTACCGGCTTTCTTTCGTTTATCTTTAATGTTTTGACCACCGGGGCCGATCCGTTGTTTTTTGGTCCCACAACCTTTGTTTCTAATACCTTGCGGAGGATGGACACTTCTGCTTAGATTTGAAGGTATGTTTAAGATGTCACTGATGTTTGCAGTTTTTTGAACGGAACGAGGCTGAGGATCACACGGAAACGATTCGAATACGCGGTTTCTGATGTATTTGATCTCAGAAGATAAGGAACGTAGTTGTTCAGGATTGCGTCTCAGTCGGTTTGTGCATTGACTGACTAAATCCATTATTTCATTGTGGATGATAGCAAACTCGCTGTTGTTAGATGAGTATATGTTAGATATGCTATGAACAGCTGACGGAAGCGCATCTCTTTTCCAACGTGGAGTGATGTAATGGGACGGTATCCGTTCAATTTCATTGTAACGGAATATACAAAATATATGTCGGCATAGATATCCAACTCGAGTGAATCCAAGACATGTACAGCTTGCTTTTTGTGCAGGTACATTGAGCGACACCTGCACATGTGCATAACATATATTATAAAAAAAATGAATACATGAAAGGTAATATGAACAAGTGAATAAGTTAATAAAATAAATACACTGTTTGATATATGAACAATTGAATAGCATAAGACAAATTTTGATACATGCACATGTGTATAAAAAAAATTAATCAAACAGAAGGTTATAATATGTTATAATAGGTATACACATAAGACAAAATTGTGATACATGCACATGTGCATAACAAAAAATTAATTGAACAGAAGGTTATAATATGTTATAATAGGTATACACATAAGACAAAATTGTGATACATGCACATGTGCATAACAAAAAATTAATCGAACAGAAGGTTAAAATAAATATATACAGAATACAAAATTGTGATATATGCACATGTGTATAACAAAAAATTAATCAAAATTGTGATACATGCACATGTGCATAACAAAAAATTAATCAGGCAGACAGTATACATAATATGACAAAATTTGATACATGCACATGTGCATATTGAACATGTGTATATTGAACATTAAAACATATTGGATAGTAAGGACATACCTCGAATTCATTGACATAAGCCATGTTTGATTTGCAGTGACGAACAGTGTAATTTTTTATGTCAATCGTTCCGGGACGTTCAATTGGCATGCAATGGAACATGCCCATGTATATTTCTTTTCGAACTTCAAGAAACATGGACCATGTGTATGTTTGAGACGCGTGTGCCTCTATGCGAAGACCGGTAGATAAACGAGGGGTCGACATATCGCTTTTAAACTCGAGATCTCGTTGTGTATGCCGTTGAGCATCAATACTGGTTTCAAAACACATTAAAAATTGAACTAATGTGTTAGTTTCTGACGAGTTGACTTTAAAACGCGCGTTTGAGCTTTCGCATCTGGACGTAGTCTTCATCAAACAACACATGGGTATCTCTCTAAAATAACACGGGACCCATTCATGACGTATAGCAAACATCTCACAAAGCCACGGATGATTGTCTAGGTGATATTCATCCATTAACAAATGCCATCTTTCTTCAAATGTTTGTGGTGTGATGAATAAATTCCAAACCAGCTTATGTATTGACGAACGAAGAGTGGTATTATCAAGGATATCATTTGAAATCTACAAATTAAAAAACATGGACAATAAAAAGGAGTTATTTAATCATAATATATGATGTAACTGGAACAGTGTTAATATTAAAAATAGAGTGTTTACCTTGGATGGAAGTTTTCTCATTATGTGCCACATGCACAAACGATGGATAGAGTTTGTGAAAACGGTTGACACAGCTTGTTTCATTGATGCGTCTTGGTCAGTGAGAACAAAGATTGGTTGTTTCTTATGTGCAGCCAGAAAGGTATTTAGTAACCATGTATACGACTCTATAGTCTCGTCGTATAACATGCCAGCGCCAAAGATAACACATTTTTTATGGTGATCAACTCCGGCGAATGGCACAAAAATCATCTTGTATCTGTAAATAAAACATATGATATTAAAAAATATTAATAATTCCACATGGTGAAAAAAGTACAGTATATTACTTGTTGGTGTCATATGTAGCGTCGAATGCACACACATCACCAAAAGCCTCGTAATTTCGCAATGATACGAAATCAGCCCAAAAGAAAGATCGCAACTCATTGTCAACTATGACACAATCAAAATAGAAATCATTAAGATTGGTAACTCGAGATCTCATGGTATGTAAGAGGATGTCTGCATCACGTTCACCGATGAATGCACGTATGTCTCTAGAGCAATTTTTGAAATCTACTGTTGTGCCATGAACATTTTGAGGTCCGCCTTTAAGTGATGCTTGAATGTTATGTGCAACAGTTGGGCCGGTTTTGTTAAGACTAGCTTTGTGGATGAATTGTTGCTCCTCAAATCCAAGTTTCCTGCTTTGTTTTAACATGTTGGCGTGATCGCTACCAATCATGCAATGGTTGTGCGCGGCGATGAAATCATATATTTTATATTGTTCGGTAACACGATCAAAACTCACTTTGATACGCGCACGACATCCGGAAACTGTGAATCGGCTTCGTCTGTGTTGTTTCTTGGATTTATCATATATGGTTGGAGCATTTTTTGATGGAGCATTGGGGTCAGATTCTGTGACCCGTGGTTGTCCTTCTCTTGAACATAATATATACCTATGAGTGGAGATTTTCATATTAGGATTGTCATGATACTTTTTGTTCTTCGATGTACCGATACGAGTAGAAAACCCAGATTGTGTAGCATACGTATTGTACATCATGACAACGTCTTCCCAATGCGTAAATGTACTATTTACCACAGGAAGGTATCTAACATCAACTTGGGGTATCCAATACGGGGTGCCATTAGGTGTAGCATGTATGGCAGCCGCAATCGTTCCTGTAAGAGATAATTACTAAATTAAATGATAGTGATAAATAATTAATAAATTAAAAAAAAACTTGTCAACATGATATAGGGACGAATAGTATAATTATAATTAATATGCACATGTGCATTGGCAGTTAATGTACGAGAAAGTTATTGTTTTTTTTAATCATAATGCACATGTGCATAAATTTGCATTGTAACATAATTTGAGATGCACTGTAACATAATTTGATATGATGCATAATTTGTAATATGAGGATCTTAACACAATGAACGCGTGCATATCATAATGTACAACATAAATAAATTATAAACATGCAATTAACAAAATGCACATGTGCATATAATATTGAGTAATCATAATGTACAACATAAAACAGTTGTGAGCATGATACAAAGGAGTATATAATTGAATAAGTCATGTTTTACATAAAATGGACACAAAATACCTTTTGTTTCAAACAGAATGAATTGTAAGTGTTGATGTTCTGTGCTTGTATGTGCTGTACCAGTAGATGTTGTCTTACCAGTAGATGTGGTGTCAACTGATAACGATTGATCAGATAAAATAGCAGTCTCAGAACCTACATTGCCTGATGTAAACATTGAGTCAAGCGTTTGTATTTCAAACCCATGAAGGGTGTGTCGAGATGCAGCTGGTTTTGTAACTGTTGTAAATACAGGATTGCAACTTTCATTTGGATTAACAGCAGGTAAGACAGCAGGTAAGGTATGGACATCAACATCAACATCAGACGGACCCACAGCAGAAATAGGATTTACATTAATATCAGATGGGCCACAAAAACCAGCATCATGATGTGGATGATATGAAGAAGATGTTGTATGATGCTCATCAGATGCCGCAGGTTCAACTCCAACACGAGACGAGTCAGACGAAGCCATGAGTGTCCGAAATCAGTATACCAACGACGAAATCAGTATCAAAATTGAACCCCCCACCCGAAAAATGTGAATGTATACGCCGCCGGGAACCTGCAGAAGTCCGTCGCCGTCGTAGACCGCGTAGTCGATTAAGCAAAATCACCAACGAAACCCTAGTTTGAAAAATACAACAGAAAAGATATACCTTATGCAGAAGTCCGTCGCCGTCCGTCGCCGTCGTATAACCAGTCGCCGCCGTTGATTGAGTCGTCGATTGAGCAGAATCTCCAACGAAACCCTAGGTTGAAACAGCGAACAGCGAATGTATGAAGAAAAGAAGACGACATCGAACAAAATAACGGAGCGCGTTTTTTTTTATAAAATATAATTAATTACAATTTTGCCATGTGTTCACATTGGTTCTCGCGGTTCTCGCAATAAGGGGTGGTTCCTAACGGATCTTTATCCTATATATATACTAGTGGGAAACCCGCGCGTTGCCGCGGAGTCGACAATAAGGGGCGTGAACATAGCACCAACTTACCATCAACACTTACTATGTACAATACCCTTAACAGAGATTACCATATTGGTCTATTTCTAAAAAAAAGTTGCAAAAAATGAAATTTAAAAGTTACCAGTATGTTAATATTTTACAACCCATCTAAAAGTTACAACCCACGCAGGCTGCCCCACAGGCCACAGCAAGTTTATGCACAGCCTGATGCTTCAGCATGGCGGCAACACCACCACCAACATTGACGCCAGCTCAGCAACCTATGGAAGTTGTTGCTCCTCGGTCCCACTACGACACCGCGTTATTAAGCCATCAACGAACAATCTACCATGAAATCCATCTCGTTTTATACATGTACGACTCCTGTTAAAAAAATGCAAGAAACTTTACAACCATGAAATTAACCGGTTCAATCGTACTATTTGGTGTTTAATAATCACCGGTCACTACAAATGGAATCATGTGTAAATACAGACGAATATTTAAAAAAAAAAATATTCCAATCCAGATGTATATAATGACATCTAACCTTGAAACGCCTTGGCCATTCTTTTAACCTGTATAATCCCATTAAAGATTTCTCTGCTGTTGATAATAAAAAAGGCTTGGATGTCTCCTAATTTCAACCCCTGCGCAATTTCTAGGTAAACTATAACCATGATTTATTTAACAACATTTGAACTGCAACTAAATTACAAAACTTTTGACTTTAGAGTGTAAGGATAATGAACAGCAAGAAGTTACCATCATTCTTGCATAAGCAGATCCAGTACGTCCAGTGTTCTCAATTACAATAAAAAAGAGAGGGTTTTTTACATATTTCCCCTTCCTAAGTGCCCTTGTTACATATTTATCCAACCCACAAAATCAATTATATATTTCCCTTTTTTTTAATTAAAAATTCTATTTTAATTACTATTTTACCTTTAATTAACTTATTCAATGAATATTTACATATTTCCTCTTTTTTATATCAGCTACATATTTTACCCTTTACACCCAACTTTTGTGAAACTCAAATCATCTTTTCTTTCAAACCTACCATAAGTTGAAACCCAACATAAGGCGAAACCATTGATGAACTAACGAAACTTTATGATTCCGCCGCAACGCTATGTTTGTGGTCAAATGATTGCAATTAATCCCTAATTAAAGCATCCCATAATTTACTGAAACATAAGTAAATTGTTAGTGTTTTGAATCTAAAAAGGATATTCATGATATTTAAATTAATTATGTAATAGAGTTACTCATGAAATTTGAACTTCATTATAAATGACGACTATTTAAAGGAACTCCCTCTGACTATTTTTTATTATTAATGAAGAACTCTCTTAAAAGAAATTACAATGAAACTACCACTATTTATAGATAACTCTTGCTCGAAAATAAAGCTAAACGAATTGGAATTAAACTGCACTTCCTAAACCTTTTAGAACAAGTTATCTGCAAATAATAAACTAATCAATTTGAACAATTTGGATTTTGAATTCCTAGACTTATCTGTATGCTGCAATAAGGATTAATTATTTCACAAGTGTTGGTTGTTGCAGCGTCGTTGGGAAGGGAAGCGCAGGTCGTCATTTTATTATCCCATACTGATTGTATCTTGAATCCATTAGAAATAGAGCAAGGGTAGTTGGGTAATTTTAAAAGAAAAGGGGAAATACGTAATTAATTTTGTTGGTTGGGTAAGTATGTAATAAGGGCACTTAGGAAAGGGAAATATGTAAAAAACCCAAAAAGATAAAAGTATGAAACAACTAACCTCAGCAGGTACGTCCCTCTAGTCCGCCCTTCCCTGCACAAATCCTGCTCAGCCGAAATTGCATTCTTCAAAGGCTTAAACTAACCTACGACAATGACTTCACACAAGGCAAATTAGGGGCAAGTTTCTGCTCACACACATCCACTAAAAGCTCTTGATACACTCTCTGCAGCCTCCCTTGCCTCCGTTTTGACCTTAATATGTCGCCTTCGCAGCGCAATGTACTTCCCCTGCCCCATTCCACATTTCTGGCTGTTTTCGATGATCAATCGCCTTGATCTCCTTAACAAATACAAATAAAACGTTTGATATATTGTCTAGTATAATTTTTTTTAAATGAAGATTAACTGGTTAACCTACCCCAATAAAGAAACGTTTCGGCATGAAGTCGTTTTGACCCGTTTACCCAACCGTGGTAAACTGACCCATTTCATCACCTCTAAGTTTGGCATTTAACATATGACCCAAACTTACAGACCATCATATGGCATGTATGATCTCACCACTACTATCAATAACATAAAAAAGGGTTAAATAGGTCGTCTTCGTGTTTACCAGCAAACTCATGTCATTTTCAGCTCACGTGTCAGATACGATTTTCAGGTTGGTGTCAAAATTTCCGAGTTCATGTCGGGTTCAACCTGCCAATTCACAAACACAGCCTGTTAGCACCACGGACTGAATATTTGACAAAGGAGAAATACCTTATGAACTATATCAAATGTAGCTTGAATTAGAGGCATATCTTTATTTGGGATAGTCCTGACCACCATATCCCATAAAACGAGCCCAAACTCGCACACACCAAATTTTCCGACCGGAGGATATCTGTCTAATCATGTCGGGAGCCATCCAACGAGATGTCTTTTTTTAGTGGCACATTGCGGCTTGTTTATGAAAATGTAAACTTTAAAAAAAAACGCACTTAAGTATGGTATATTTAGAAAGAACGAAAAGCTACGACGTTGTAAAAACGTACTTTAAGAAAAACGGAAAAAAGAGATTTAAAAATAGAATTAAAAAACTAAGTGAGAGAGGTCTATTTTAATCTTAATTATTCTTGTTGGATTCAAAATACAAGCCTACTTTCATTGGAGTGAAATAAACTGTTTTCAGTAACTTGATTGCTTGTTCTGCTTATAAGGAAAAGTTGCTTAAATATGAAAAGTCAAATACCCCTAAAGTGACTTTAGTGGTGTACTGCAAGCAATCAAAATCCTTTTCTCAAATATGCTATCAACCTTTCCAACTACATCAATGCCTTACTTTACCATAGTTAGCTAGAAAATGTCGCCATAGATATGTTCAAAGTTTGACTGTTAGTATAAGGCTAGCAAACAAATTATATATCAGTTTTATCTTACTTCTTATAAAGAACATATAACAATGCTAACAGTAAAAATAACTACATGATCTTCAAAATCTCCTATACAGTTCCACTGCTTGTACCTATAAGATGTCAACTTTTCAGTATTCGCTACTACCAAATTTGTTAACCTATCTTACTAAATAATTATAAATTTTTACATTTTTAACAGTTAAACTTACATAAACAAGCTTATCAACAATAACATGAGTGCAATTCTGACCGTATTTACCGACATTAACAGCTCCGCCATTAACAAACTTCAGTGAAACCTGTAAACACAACTTAAATTAAAAAAAAATTTAATTCTAAATTACAATTTCTTCCTATAATTCTAATAAATCAACCCAAACATGTTGGTACTTACAGGTCCACCTTGCAACCAAAGAATTACAGGCCAAGGATTGTTGGGATCTTGAGTTCTGTAAGGACTTTTGTAGTACCACCAAAACATATGAGCCTCTATATACATAAATCATAAACATTAAGCATTTAAACACCCACATAATGATCCATCGATCCGTTAATAAAATGAGACCGTTTGTGACCACCTAAAGCTTGCTCCGATTTAAACATCCTGAAACAAATCGGGCATTCGTGCCCTTTGATCTTTTTCACCTTCGTTTTCTTATCGTATTTCGCCTTTCGAGTATGTGCAAAGTCACCTTCTAAACTGTTTTCGCCACTATCGTGTTTTGACCCGACCGTATTGTTCTTTCTGTGACACGGTCTATGCCCGCCAAGCCCTTGAAACGACGTAAAAACCTTGTTGCAGTTCAAGCATTCGTACTTATTTCGTTTCTTATTTGAGTCGTTGACCATTCAATCCTGGTCCTCTTCTAGAGCAGGAAGATTAAGTTCAATCATATCCGAACACGATGGAGCCGCGTGACCCATGGCCGCATAATGATCCATCGACCCGTTAATAAAATGAGACCGTTTGTGACCACCTAAAGCTTGCCCCGATTTAAACATCCTGAAACAAATCGGGCATTCGTGCCCTTTGATCTTTTTCACCTTCGTTTTCTTATCGTATTTCGCCTTTCGAGTATGTGCACAGTCGCGTCAAATCATTTGTTGAAAAGAATAAATTTGGGGCCTTTCTGACATTCGTTTTTAATTTTGTCCGCGATCATAAATTTGTGGTCCATATATTATGAAAAAATAGTGCTTTTTTCATATGAACTGATAATAGATTGCAATTTGCAAATGAAAAAATAGTAGCTGATAGTTTCATGTGATACCTGAACATATAATGAAGTTAATGAAGTACTGAAGGTGGAATAGCCAATTTCCAAATTGATTTTCTTGTAGAAATTGTTGCATTTTCATGGGCGGCTGCATAGATATTACAAAAGCATAAACAAATGTCAGTTTTATACGTGTTGAATCATGTGAAAGAACAACTGGAGATCTATTTTCTTGAAGAAATTTTTGATTTCATCGTACCAAACAGTATATCACCCTATAGTGGCTATATGGAAACAGAGCATCCACAATAATAATCTAATAAACATATATAAAACTCTTTCAGCAACATAAAATATAACACAAATTCAAGCTTGCAATATGTGACAAAACATAAAAACAATGGTACACTGTTGATGGATCGGTTGAATAATCACCACCCTTAGAGTCGGCATGACCATCCGATAGCACCACCACCGCCCTACAATCGGAGAAGCAGTAACAACAATGAGAACAACCATGATCTAAGCCTTTAATCGACCCATCCACATGCCAATTAGTTCACTGGAGACTTACATTAACCTCTTTGTCCACCATATACAAACCCTAATTCTAAAAAAAACAAATGTAGTTAACTTATGAAAGCAACACAAACCAAAAATGTTAAACAGAAAAAAAAAAACACAAACCTCAATGAAATGACCCGTACCAATATCAACGAAAATCTTCTGAGAATCATCTTACGAAAAGATGAAGCAATTGCAGAACACCAAAATAGAGTCATGGGGCGATTGTAATATCAACGAAAACTTCAAGCGACATTTATACGAGACATCTACAAATCGTTCAAATTAGGTTACACTAAACAAAACAAAAATTAACACGTATCTTAAATTCGAATCATGAATACTTTACCAGAATATAAACCTCGATGAGAAGGAAAAATAGGGTTCTGATGAGGTTTTGTGAAAGAGATGATACTCGTAATATAGCCGCAATCCTCTTCCTGGCACCACCATCTTCATCGGAACAGAGAGGGGAAACCTAAAAGATGTAATCGCCTGGTTCGAGACTTCGAGTTGTGAACTATTGATTTCAATTGATAATGGGATATTCAATCAGCCGTTTCAATTGATAGTTGGGATTCTGGATCTTAAATGCAGGTGGAGGATTTCTCGAGTTTACCCCTAGAGCGTCTTAAAAAGCTGTTCAATTTCCTATTCGATCTGCTTGGGCTTATTTGTACATAGTGTATCAAAACTTGTAAACATGGTAAAATTACATTATTGTACATCACTTCTCCTTTTTATAATAATATAGATATATATATATATGTTTTATTGTTTATTATGTTTCTAAATCTCTGAAAGATAAGTCCATTAAGCCTTCAATTTGTGTTTTTTGTTCCTCCAGCAAATTTCAAGGTTAAAATTGAGCAAATTCAAGGTTAAGATAGGGTTCCTCTCACTCTATGAATCCGCCGGTGATGGTAGCAATGGGTTTTGGCCTTTCAGCTAAAGAACCGATGTTTGTGCAAGATTCTGAATTTTCAGGTAAAAAATTCAAACTTGTTTTGAGTTTGTATGAGTCTTGTACCCTAATTAGTAAACTTGATGATTTGTATTATTTGTTAGGTTTTGAGTTTGTATGATTCGCAAAAAAAAAAAAAAAAAAAAAAAAAAAAAAAAAATACCATACAGATTCAAGTTTATTGATGGGTGATGATGGGTTTAACCAAACATAAGCGACCATTTACGTAACCCTAAAGCACATCCCGCTTGAATCTATACAGAGCGATCTATCTTCCATCTAATCAAGTTGTTGCGTGTTTGGATCTTGAACGCATAAACAGTAATCTGGTAATTCTATTGCTAATTAGTTAGTTATCTGTTGATGTTCTACTTTTATTTTATTATTTATGTAAGGTTGGTTAGTCAATGATTCAATTCAGGCTATTTAGCTAAACAATTAATAACTGAAAATTAGGGCCTTTTTGCTACTTTTTAATTGAATTTATGTTTGATTTAGGTTTGTGTTAGTGATCGTATGCACAGATAATTATAATATAATATGAAAATATGACTTACAATATAAGAGCCTTTTTTTAAAAAACATAATATGGAAATAATTTAGAATCAACAGAATAACCAGAGTAATATGAAGATTAAAAAAAATACATTGGAATTTGCAAGTATATCTAAAGAATGGATAAGACATGGAAATAACAAAAGTAAACTATACACGGCTTGTTCTTTTTTATGTTAGTCGACCCAAAACATATTTTTTTATGTTGTGTTCAGGTCATGTTTTGGGTCGTGTCAATGATTATCGTCCCTGATTTACATTACCTTCTAGGGCTTATGGGTGATATTTAGTCCATCAACAACAATTTACTATTAGCAAGAAAAAGCCCAAGTCCGAGAAGAATAAAAAACGGGGTTGCAGATAGGGCTGTTCATGAGCCGAACCGAACCGAACGGAGGTCTGCTCGTGCTCGGTTCGGTTCGGTTTGAAACCGAGCCGCTCGGTTCGGTTTAGGATTTAGGAAATCGAGCGGAAATCTTATGCTCGTGCTCGGTTCGGTTCGGTTCGCTTTTGCTCAGTTTTATTTAGCATTCCTACACAGCCATTCATTCACCAAAATTCACCAACTTATATGTCTCTCACACACTTTAACAATTTAACAAAATTGAAACATAAAAAGTCCCACAAATGTTTAATGTTTAAGAACATCTAAAATGCAAAATAACTTCAAAAACAGGTGTTGACGTTATTCCAGAGATCTTCAAACAAAAATTGAATTCAAAACATAAAATTTGATACAGTAACATCAATTCAAACCCATAAAACACCCCTCTTTTTTTTTAACTGAATTACAGAGATTAGGGTTTTTTTTTTTGAACCGAAGATATGAGGATTCTAGGGGCTGGATATGTTACATGTTTATTATATTTAATAAATATAATATATAATATAATAATAAAAATAAATTCGATCGAAACCGAACGAGCAACGAGCGAGCGTACCTATGCTCGTGCTCGGTTCGTTTTTAAACCGAACCGAGCTGCTCGGCTCGGTTTTAACCGAGCAAGGAATCGAACGACCAAATTTCCGAGCTTTTTCGAACGATCTTCGAGCGCCGAGCAGTTTGGACACCCCTAGTTGCAGAGACTTGAACCTTGACAACCTTCTTAAACAATAATGACACTTATAACACTCCAACCAAACATCATTGTTTCATTCTTGTTGCGCAAATTATTTTATGAGAACGGCCTCAAATTTTCTTAAGGGTCGCTCAAAATTAGCCACAACCTAAGTCTGCACCTAATTAAACTATATATTAAAATTGTAGTTCAAATCAATAAATTTGATGATGTTCTTATGTAAAATGTGGATGCTAGTAGTGTTAAATTAGAGTTTTATGGAGAAGGTCGATTAGCTCAAGACTTCTTTAATGAATTGTTTTTATTCAATACTATCTTATACTTCCAGTTAATTAGAAAAAATTAAATAGTAACAAATTATAGGGGAACACTTTGAAGACTAAAAAAGACTTTTAACTCGTTTTAGTGTGACATTTAAAAAGTTACTATTGGATAAAGTGTTCTTTTAAATACTCATCTTTTTCTCTCACGATTTCTTTCTTGAAATGGGTTGAAAACATGGTTGAAGGTAGCATGGTTGTAAAAATCCCGACTAGGCACCGATTAATCCCTGATTAATCACCGATTAATCTCGATTAATTTTCGATTAATTACAATTAATCCCGATTATATGCGATTAATCCCCGGTTAATCCCGATTAGTCGCTAGTCCCCACCTCACGACCGACTAGCGACTAGCAATTTATACAACCATGGAAGGTAGTATGAAGACTGCTAGATGGAACTCAAATAAGAGTCTTGTGCTGACTCAGGTTTATAAACACTGTCGATTTCTTTCTTGAAATGGGTTGAAAACATGGTTGAAGGTAGTATGAAGACTACTACATGGAACTCAAATAAGAGTCTTGTGCTGACTCAGGTTTATAAACACTGTTCATTTCGTTTCCTATTAATATAAATAAATAAATAATAGATTTAGATTAGATTAATCTACTTTCATATTTTCTATAATATATTTTTTTGTGAATCTTAAATCATAACTATAAAGTCTTGTGTTATACTAAGCAAGAGAAGGGGTGGGACACCTATGTGATGGGGGCAACAATGAATGTCATGTTGCCCCTCATCACCTCGCAAAATTGAAACCCAACGACAGCCCCATCATGCTGGCCATTCATCCATTTTACCATTTGATTTTGACCTTTGGAGGTCAATAGTATCATAAAAAACTAACCCTAGTCAAAACAACCAAATAATTATATCTACTCTTTAAACTTTATACACACAATCACTAAGTTTTGATCCTGTTACTACACTTTTTGGGGTGTCATAGGGATCTTAGGAAGGTTTTAAGGATCTTAGGACACCCCTAAAATTATAGTAACAGGATCAAAAGTTAGTGATCTGGTGACAGAACACACTAAGTGTTAAGTTGGGGGTGGTGGACGTCAAAGTGATAGTTGGGGGGGTCAGCGTCCAATAACCAATAGTTAAAGGTGATAAAATCCAATAACCTTTTTAATGACAATTTTTGCTCTTACTCTATTACTTTGATAATCCTAAATTAATCACCCTTACTCAAATTTGAACTTGAGACCCCACCTCTAATAGGCATATGCCTCTATCAAACGGGTTTGCTCTACAATAGCAAATGTTAGTTAATCTTATATATTTTAATTTTATTTAGTTCATAAATGTCTAAAAATATATTTAAGAGTAAATGATAATCAACGGGGTATAAAATAGGATGAGAGGTGGAGGTGGATAACGGAAGATGCACTGATGGGACGCTAAGGTGACATGAGTCATGGAATGATGAATGGTGATAGATGAAAGATAGGTATAACAAATTGACCTAAGACCATGTGTAGTGGTACACATGAATAATGCCCTTACCCTGGCATTATTCGACACGTGGCAATTTAGTCATCCAAGGGGCATTATTGGGCGTTTTGAATAAATGGGTGTAGTGAGATAATGCCCTCACCCTTAGGCATTATGCGACACATGACATTCCAACCATTACCCAATCATTATTGTTTTTTTAATTTTTAAAAGGGTTATTGGATTTTATCACCCCCAACTATCGGTCTTTGGCCGTTGCCACCCGCAACTAACACTTTGACACCCGACACCCCCAACTTGACTTTTTGTTTGCAATGGCACCACCCAGTTAAATCTCCACTAACTAAGTTTGTTTTTTGTCCGACGTGGCACAGGTTTGCTGAGTTGGACATGATGACATGGCGATGATGTGTATGTAAACCTCATCTCCTTCATCTCTTCTTTATAACGCATACAAGTCCAATAAAAACCCTAATTTCCTCACAAGCATCTGTGTGATTCGATTCATGGCCAACTCCACTATCTTGAAGAAACCTCTCCTTATTTTGAAGACACTGGGCATCTTGCTCATAAACAGAATCATTACTTTTACTCATGGAGTGATTCATAATCCTTAGAAAATCCCACCTACCTGCAGCATCTTGATCTCCCAACAAATTCTTTGTTAACACCCCAGGCCCAGCAGTTGGTAAGAATGGAAGGTTCTGCAAAAAGACTCTGAATTCATCACTCTGGCGAATGACAGGATGGTGGCTCAACCTCTGCAAATATTTCTCTAAGGCGTTCCTTCTTTGCTCAACATAGTCTTGTTTGTGCATCAGTTGGGCCTCAACCACACTCTTATCTGGCCTGTGTGGTATAATAAACCCCCGGTAGGCCTCCTCTAGACGCTCCAACAGGTTTCCTTTCAGTTTGAATCATCGAATTTACTGTATTTTTGAAGAAAATTGTTGTTAGATGATTGTGTTATCGGTTTATTCATCGTTTGTGTTTGATTTTGCGGTATTTTTGAAGAAAATCGTTGCTAGATGTTTGTGTTATCAGTTAATTAGTTGTTTTGCGTTTCAGCTCTACACCCCAGGATTTCTCTGTTTTTCTTTCGCAGGAAGAGAAACCGATGGAGTTGCCTTAATTACAGTTGTACCTTGTGCATTAGCTGTTGTACCTGCAATTGCTTTCTTCTCATGTGCTTCGTTTTTCGGATTATTCATCCCAGTAGATGATGTCACAGCCTGAAGATCTTTGTTTTTTGACTCCATAAGATTTCTACCAGCAGGGGCATTAATCTGCTGCAACTGCACTTCAAATGGAGGCGGTGTAATAGCTTGAAGTAATCACCCTCAACCCACAACCACCCTCGAATCACCCTCACCATCTCCAAACCGTTGTAATTTAAGGTTTGTAAGTTAGTATATGATTAGGATCTGACTTTGTTTAACGAGGTGTAGAGCAAAGAGAGAGATGTGCCACGTAATCGCCATGTTATCCTGTCCAACTCAGCAAACTTGTGCCACGTCGGACATAAAACAAACTCAGTTAGTGGAGATTTAACTGGGTGGTGCCATTGAAAACAAAAAGTCAAGTTGGGGGTGCCGTGTGTCAAAGTGTTAGTTGCGGGTGGCAACGGCCAAAGGCCGATAGTTGGGGGTGATAAAATCCAATAACCCTTTTTAAAACTAATAATATTTTATTAAGAGTAAACTGTCATTTTGGTCCCTGTGGTTTGAGCACTTTTGCCATTTTAGTCCAAATCTCAAACTTTTTACATCTGGGTCCCTGTGGTTTGCATTTTGTTGCTATTTTAGTCCAAAATTCAAAAACCCTATTTTTTGTTTGTTGCAACCTTCTATTTTGTCTTTTAGTTCAGGGGCATTTTGGTCATTTTGCTTTTCATTTAACATTTTCTTAATTAACATTTTTGTCATCTTCCCCCCAATAAATCTTCATCATCCCCAAATAAAACCAAAAACTGACTCTCTCTCTTCTCTCTCTATAAACAACATAAAACCCCAACATCATCTCTCACTCTCTCTGTAACAAACACCACCACAACCATGGCTACCACCGCCATCATTTCTCGCCGCCGAATAACCACCAAATCCGACCCCACCTTCATCTCCTCTCTCTGGCCACCACTCCCACCCTCTTCCACCACCAAAAACGATGAAATTGGGTAGACAACCACAACAAGACCGTCAACGTTTGACCACGTCAATCCGAAGTAAAGCCGCTCATTTCGTCTCTGATCTTACCACCGTTATTCTTAACCCAATTTCCGATAAACCCTCATCGGCTTCTGTAAGTCTTATAATCTTATTCTTCCTATTTTAAAGTTGTTCAAGCTGTATTACTTTTTGGGTGTATTATTCAGTTGATTGATCACAAATTATTCAAGATTTTGTCGCCAATTTGAAACCCTATTCGTAGCTGCAAATTTTTATTTATTTATTTTCTTTTCTGGGTGTTCTTTTAGGAATTATTTGATGTTTTGATTATTGGGGTTTATGTTGTGTTTACTGTGTGTGAAATTGAACTTTAATTGATAATTAATTAACATGAATTATTTAGTTTTTAGACGAATTAATAATACAGTTTTAGGATTAGGGTTTAGTGATGAATTTCACATTTGTTTAAAACTGATGTGATTTTAATATTTTATAATCTTTTGGGATTTTAATAGGGAAATGCGAGTAATGAACCGAGGAGAAATACACAACAATGCAGTCAAGAAGATGATGTACCCGTGCTAGAAGACAGGCCGGATACATCTTCAGAGAAGAGAGGGCAGCGATTTTAGTTGGGTTTTATGTTGCTTATAGAGAGAGAAGAGAGAGAAGAGAGAGAGTCACTTAGGGTTTTATTTGGGGATGATGATGATGATTTATTTGGGGAAGATGACCAAAATGTTAATTAAGAAAATGTTAAATGAAAAACAAAATGATCAAAATGCCCCTGCACTAAAGGACAAAATAATCAGTGTTCAACAGTCAAAATAGAGGGTTTTTGGATTTTGGACTAAAATGGCAACAAAATGCAAATCACAGGGACCCAGATGTAAAAAGTTTGAGATTTGGACTAAAATGACAAAACTGACCAAACCACAGGGACCAAAATGGCAGTTTACTCTTTTATTAATTAAATAAAAATTACATAAATAATAAAACACATAAACATAATATTTTTAAAACTAATAATATTTTATTAATTTTCGTGTTCGTTTTCGCCATTCTTATCATCTTCATCTTCCTCGTCAACTTATTCTTGGTTTCCCACGTTTGGAATATGCTGAGCCGACCACGCGTGTTCAACCAAATCAATCGCTAATGCATTATGTGCGGGTTCAAACCGCATTTCATGTGCATTCTTCACTCTTTCTTCCATTGTTGCTTGAGGATACTCCTGAACGTCTTTCGGTACATAGTTCTGGCATATTGCTCTTCCTTCGTTTTCCAAAATCATATTATACATCATCATACAAGCGTACATAGCATCTCTCATTTTTTTTTACTCCATGCACGACAAGGATTTCTCAAATAATGCCACCGTTGTTGGAGAAGCCCAAAGTATCTCTCAATATCCTTCCGCAAAGACTCTTGAACCTTTTTAAAGTAAGCTCTTTTTTATCGTACGGGTCCCTGAACGTCTTCACGAGAATCGAATACTTAGGATAAATTCCATCGCACAAATAGTATCCGTGCGGGTAGTAGTTACCGTTTGCATAAAAAGACGTTTTCGCAGCTCTACCAGAAATATAGTCCTCTACCGATGGAGATTGCCCGAAAAAGTTTATATCATTGCATGACCCTACGACACCAAAGTAAGCCGACCAAACCCAAAGGTCCTGTGAGGCAACCGCTTGAAGAATAACAGTTGGTCTGTCTTGGTCACCTCGTGTGTGTTAACCTCGCCATGCGTGTAACGACTCACACAAAAACGTCCTAAAAACGTTCCGTAAGTATAAACCCGGACCCTGATATAACAACCCTCATTTAAAGTCCTATTTATTTTATTATTTTATCTAATAGGAAACCCTAATTAAGACACCCAATTGATTCTACACAAAACCCTAAAATTATCAGAACTATCAGAATCAGGATCAGGGCCCCTAAAACTCAGGGGGGGCATTCCCTACTCGATGTTTATCCTTATAACTTATTATAAAAATCGAATTTAAAAGTTTCGTCGACTCAGCAGGCCTAGTCCCACACGCGGCAAGCCTATGGAAAATACGTGTCCCTTACGGACCGTAAGGGTTTAGTCTTACGGTCCGTAAGCCTGGTAAAATTCGTGTATAAATAGCAGGCCTTGGCACTTGAATTCTGACATTTGAGCGACGATCAAATTCCAAACGTACGCTGAGATATCGTCCAATTACTCTCAAAAACACTAATTAGTAGATGGGGGTGCTGCTACGATGCCGGGTATTAACTCAATCGCTGCTACGATTCAATGTCCGATCGATTAAACTATCCAATGAATGTTTAAGTGCTGCTCAAACTTGGGTTATACTTTGTTATTCATCGTGATTTCGACTTGAATGTTTGAGTGTTGTTCGAACTCGAACTATGCTCTGTCATTCGTTGTGAATCCGCTGAATTGTTAAGTATTGCACTTTGTCATTCGTTGTGAGGGTTTTATCTCGTGAGTTATCGTAAATGCTGTATTAAGTTATCTACCTAGTTCGTGTGCACTAGGTTATAAGGCTAATCAGTAGGCTAGGCTATGCTCAAATTAAATCTGCAATATATCAAGGCTTATCTGTAACTTTGCCGTATGAACCTGCATGTTTATAATGTGAGTCATTCTCTTTTTATCAACTATTTTACAATACCTCAAATTATTTTCAAGGTTATAATTACAG
This sequence comes from Helianthus tuberosus, assembly GCA_030545235.1. NCBI lineage: Eukaryota > Viridiplantae > Streptophyta > Magnoliopsida > Asterales > Asteraceae > Helianthus > Helianthus tuberosus. Next base: position 122,096,265 of record CM060427.1, read on the forward strand.
GGACTAAGTCGTGGATATCTTGAATTACTGGTTAGTGGGGTATTGTGCACATTACTAATTTTCTCCCAGTTAGGTTCATTGACCTACTCGGGATAATCACTGTTAGGTTCATTGACCTACAAGGATAATCATCACTATTTGGGTTCATTGATCTAAATAGTGGTATGACCATCGTCACCACTGTGACAGAGAGTCAGATAAAAATAAGATAGAAGCCATTGTAATCGCTCTTATGCTGTAATTAATAACTATGCATCATTATGCAAAATAGAATGATTCACTCAGTATTTCCCGCTGACAAAACCTTTTTAAAACACTTTTCAAGTAATTACACTATATGGAAGTAAGCGTTGGATACGACACTGAAAGGCATCAAGAAGTGGCTTATTTTATTAATTAAATTAAAATTTAGAAATATTGTTTTATGTAATAAAATTTATCTTTATTAAAGCTAACTTTGTAAAACATGGGTTTATCCCATCTATTTAAAATAAATAAAATCCGGTGTTTCTAAACTCTGATATTTTTCCTAACTCACGGTTCTGATGAAATTTCCGCTGCAACGTTTTCAAAAATAATCACCGGTACCACTGGGCTGTTCGCGACTCCCGATTCCGTCCAGGGTGGGTCGGGGGTCGTGACAATGCCGTCGGACAATTATACCACTGCTAATGACGACAATCCAAGCTCCCGATCATGCCCAATAAACCATGGAGATTAGAATGGACCTCGTAAATTTGTTGAAGGTCGTACCATGTGAGCTTTCTCAGATAACGGGGACCGTACAAATCTATAATACCTTTAAAAAATATCACTTTAAGCTAACTAAAAAAATATGAATGCATGTAATATTTATAGTATAGTAATGTACCTTGACAAAAATTCTCCAAGGTATCTCGTGTTGTTTTTTCGGTGATTTTTAAATATTCGTCGTTGATTGCCATCGTGTTTCCGTACGCAAGGACTCGTAGAGCTGAAGTACACTGTTGAATACCAGTGAATCCAAGTGTCCCTCTCGCATCCGGTTTTATTTAAAATAATCATACGTGTTTTCCAAGTCTTCAGCGATACGTAAAAATAAAAGTTTACTCATCCGGAAACGACGCCTAAAAACTTTGGGGTTTGGGTAAGTAGGCGCTTCATCGAAGTAATCTTTCATCAACTGGTTGTTTGCCGCTTGTCGATCTCGTTCAATATATTCTCTTGGTAAAATCTCACGTTGAGGTTGGCTACAATGTTTCATATACCGAGCCGCTAGTTCGCACGCACTCGTAACCGCTTCTTGCTCGACCTCCTTATCGGTTGAGTCACCCTCATCCGCTAAAAAAATTTGTAGTAATAATTTGTAATGGACGACGAGGAGGTCGGGGAATCCATATTTTATATAAACGGGTGTGTAAATAATTTGATGTTTGATGTTGTAGGTGAGTGTTTTTGGTTGTTGTTTGTATAAAACGAGTTAACGCTAATCTACGCGTTGCGGCGGGATGTTGATTATAAGGCCCAAAATAGAAATATCACCGTTAGTTTAAGAAGCGATCAATGTAGATGTGCTTATGGATAAAAACTCCGCCACTGAAATAATAAATTCACATAATAATATCAATCATTTTTTATTTCAATACATAATTCATTTGTTGTCAAAACCACCGCATAGACAGACTTGGTCGGTATCTATAAGAAAGAAAAGAGAGAACAAAAAAGTTGTAATATGATTTAAACCGAATCAATGTTGTTTGGATTTTAGTTAGATAATAATGTCATTAGAAATAAGCATTAGAAAAATTATGTAGTTATAATTAGTTAAATGATATAAATTAGCTAAAAATGACCACTTTTAAATTTAAAAGTATCAAAAAAATAGATCTGGTGCCCATCTTATAAATATTAATAAATAACAAGGGTTGAGTTATAATACAAAGAGTTTAAAAATAAGAAGGGTAAGAAGCTACCAGAGAGTGACAAGTGTCCTAGGAGTAATTAAATGGAAAGAGTAATTTTGTCTACAAGAGGAAAGAGAATATGCACATGCAAGTCACATGTTATTTCCCCCCAATTTTTAAACGTCCGTAACTTTTTTATACATCATTTGTTTTTTAAAAAAAAATTATACTATAAAATCGAGCATTTTTTATCTTTAATATAAGTACCATATTGTTATATTTTTCAAAAAAAAATTCAAAAACCCAGTTGCATATTATACAATGGACATGATTTAAAATACAATGTAAAGTACATCAAAAACACAATGAATGATAACAGATAAAGACACAATGGACAACATACTAAAACACAATGATCATAACGTATAACACAATGGCGATAACATATAACACAATAAGTATCAGACTAAATAAAAACACAATTGATGACAACAGATAAAAGACACAATTAATGACAGCAGATAAAAGATACAATGGAGAGCAGATGATCGACACAATGGAAAACAAACTAAAAACACAATACACAACAAACTAAAACACAATGAACAAATATAATAAAAAAATTGAACAAATTATTAAAACACAATGGACAACATATTAAAACACAATGAATAACATGTTAAACACAATGACCTGAACTAATAACACAATTTATAGAAATCTCAAATATAACACTATCTTCATTGTGTCATATATTGTGTTATAGGTTCTTATAAAAACGCAATGGATAGAACCTAAATTAACATTGTGTTATAGGTTTTGATAATAACACAATGGACATGATGTAAAACACAATGTAAAGTATATCAAAAACACAATCAATGACAACAGATAAAGACACAATGGACAACATACTAAAACACAATGACCATAACGTATAACACAATGGTGATAACATATAACACAAAAAGTATTAGACTAAATAAAAACACAATTGATGACAACAGATAAACGACACAATTAATGACAATAGATAAAAGACACAATGGAGAGCAGATGAAGACACAATGGAAAACAAACTAAAAACACAATACAAAACAAGCTAAAACACAATAAACAAAGATAATAAAAAAAAATTGAACAAATTATTAAAACACAGTGGACAACATATTAAAACACAATGAATAACATATTAAACATAATGACCTGAACTAATAACACAATTTATAGAAAACCCAGATATAACACCATCTTCATTGTGTCATATATTGTGTTATAGGTTCTTAGAAAAACGCAATGCATAGAACCAAAATTAACATTGTGTTATAGGTTTTGGTAATAACACAATGTATAGAAACTCTACTGACCAAAACCCAGTTAAAAGACACAATGAATTGAACCTTTAACACAATGCAAAAAAACCCAGTAAAAATGAAATTTTTTATTTGATTTTTATATGATAATATGGTACTCATATTAAAGATAAAAAAAACGCTCGTTATTATGGTGAATTTTGTTTTAAAAAAATGTCGTATGAAAAAAGTTATGGACGTTTTAAATCGACGGGGGAATTGGCATGTGCCTTGCATGTGGAGAGAGTAAATCCATAAATATAGGATTTCCTTTATGCCATTCTATTATCTTCTTTTCCCTACAACTAATCTCAACCCTCCAAATCTAAGATCAATGGACTAGAATCCTTCTTACCCTTCTTATTTATTTTATCCTTTGTATTTGATCCTCGATATTTTTTTTAACATGTACTAAAATAATATATATCGTTTGTGTAGTATGAGAAAACAATTTTAACTCGTCAGATACACGATGCCTTCTTGTTTATTATGCCACCTCTACACATACCAAAAATATATGACACCAATCATCAAGCCATCAAAGAAGAAATTAACTCCACATTTCTGCCACCACAACCATTGATCTACCGCCACTACAACTGTTGTAAATCCGTCTTGACATGCTTCAATTTTGAATTTTTTTTTAGTTATTTGGGCTATTATTTGGTTATTTGAGCTAATCTAATGTGCTATTATTTAGTTATTTGGGCTTTTTATTTGGGTTCGTATCATTATTACCAACTGGGCTTATTATTGGTTTGTAAAATTTTTTTTGAGGGGTGTCCTCGTAGTTGTTTAAAGTTGTCCTTAGTATAAAAATCGAAAAAAAAAAAAGAAATTTACACTACCGGAAAAAGTTGAGCCGTAGCCCGTGCTACACCTGGACCTTCTTTAGGTCCGCCCCTGCTACAACACCACCACCAAAAGCAAAGTCAGCCCCGGCTAACTCTCTTCTACTTCCCCGTCACCGTCTCAACCGCTGCCGGTGGCAAACAACGGGGTTGGAGGAGATGAATTGGTTTGTTTTTTTTTCCGAGCGATGCATGTTGTCAACTGCAAAGTTGCGTCGGTTTGGTTATTTTGAATGTTTTCATTCATTTGAATGTTTATATGTCGGTTTTTTTTAATATTTTTTTTCGGCGCGTCCGTTTAGATATGAAGTCCGATTGTTTTCCATTTTGTTCGGCACGTCGGAGTGGATGTAAAGTCCGATTGTTGTTCCGTTGTTTAGAATTTTGGTAAATATATAAATTAATGCATGTCATTTAAGGTTCTAAAATTGATGTAAAGTCCGATTGTTGTTCCTTTGTTTGTCTTCATGGTGCTTCTGTCTTTTTTATAACCGTCATGGGAATTGGGAAAGTCGCATCCTCAACACGTATGTTATTTGTTTTCACACCGACATGATTTATATACATCGCACCTTTTCAAAGCGTTGTCCGTTAATATCCAGTGGTTTCGGTTCAAACGGTTCAAGTGTTTTATATGTATGTTGGGTATTGGTTTTAGGGTGATTAATGAAACGACGCATTGCTTTAAATACATTTTGCAAAGAGATGCGCCTTCTTGAATGAATAAGTGCCTCTTGATGAACGAATGCGATGGTGCTTTAGACGCAACCTAAATTTTTTTTTGCTAATTGTATAGATATATAATATAATATGACTTTAAATCTAAATATTCACCAAATTAGATTTTGTTTACATATTCAAACAAAACACAGAATTTTGAATTTTTAAATGAAGAGATATAAATATATATATAGGGAGCCGCTAGAATGAGAACCACCACGAGTTATGAGAACCACGAGAACCGCGTCTCGCGGGTGGCCGTCGGCGACGAAATTTTTTTTACACCTAGATCCGTATATTTTAGTGGGGGGTTTAAATTTTCGGTTCAAACGGCGCGCCCGAGGGGTAGTTTTTTACGCCCAAAGTTTGGTAAAAAAAAAAAATTTTAAAAATTAAAAAAACCCAAACTTTGGGCGTAAAAAACTACCCCCTCGGGCGCGCCGTTTGAACCGAAAATTTAAACCCCCCACTAAAATATACGGATCTAGGTGTAAAAAAAATTTCGTCGCCGACGGCCAACCGCGCTCCACCCGCGGGGCGCGGTTCTCGTGGTTCTCATAACTCGTGGTGGTTCTCATTCTAGCGGCTCCCTATATATATATATATATATATATATATATATAGGGGAGGGTTCATTGGGGAACACTAAAAAAGTGGGGAACGGGGGAACACTTTTAAAAATTATACTTAACATGTTAAAAAAAATATTTTTCTAAATTTTTTTGACGCTTTTTCTTATAAATACAAGTAGAAACATTTTTGATAAAAAGAATCAAAAACTAAAAATAAAAAAAAAAATGTTTAAAAAACAGTTATATCTTATAGAATTAACTTAACATGTTAAAAATAATTTTTTTTAAAAACTTTTTCAGCGTTTTTCTTTATAAAAAGGAGGAGAAACTAGTCGAGTAAAAAAAAAATTTTCTAAAAAAATTTTTTTTAGCCTTTTTTTAATTGTTTTTTTTAATATTTTTAGTTTTTGATTTTTTTTATTAAAAATGCTTCTACAAGTATATATAAGGAGAAGCGCCAAAAAAATGTTTAAAAAATTATTTTTAACATGTTAAGTTAAATTTTTAAGAGTGTTCCCCGGTTCCCCACTTTTTTAGTGTTCCCTAATGAACCTCACACTATATATATATATGGCAATGCTCTATATGAAACCCTTAATTTTTAGAAAACTTTGCAAACTCAATATGTGGCCTATATTTATCCACGTCATCCAAGTCAATTGATTATTCTTTTTGCCTCTAAGGGTATACTAGTAATTATACATCTCTATCCACCCACCCCAAGAACTCTTCCCCATTTGATTTGACATGTTCATTAATGCCCATCACCTCACAAATCACCATACCCCCATTTATAGATTATTTTATTTTTAAAAGCCAAATATTATACATCTCGTCCCTCATATCTTCTTTTACATCTTCCCCTGCATATCACCCTTTTCTCCATTAATGTCCATGGAGACAAATCCACCAACCTCAGAGTTAATGTCGCTGGTTCATCTGTTCCCCAACAGGTTTATTACCAGTGACTTCCATACTGATGAGGAATTAAATGCTCAAGGTTTGTATCTCTATCTAACTTAACTCCCTCGAATATATATATATATTTTTTTTGTATTTGACATTTTTTTAATGGAATAATCCAAATATACTGCATGGAAATGTTCACCTGTACCATTCGAAGCTTATGGATACACTAACATGGTTGTTGACGGTGCTGGATCACCTGAAGTCCATGTTAGACCACCGGATTTTCTGATCTCCAACAAGTTCAGAGGCACCGTTGAGTTGACTAACGAGGTTTTGGATAATGATCAAGGTTTGTTTTTCTATATACATGTTAAATTCGTTTTATTTTTTTTCTTCCCCGTATATTGCATAATTCAAACATATGGCATAATGTTCACATGTAGCATCCGAAGATTCTGGCTTCGCTAACATGCCGGGTGCTGGTTCTGGCTCATCTCAGGGCCCTTCTGTGTTTGCTGAATCATCTCGCGGGCCGTTAGATGGTTGTTTATTTTCCATGGGAGCACACTTTATTCTCATATACCAGATTTCTAACCTTTTCGTTTTCTGATGCAGGGCCAGGGGATCCATACTTCGTTTTTAAAACGCCTCAGGGAACCCGTTACTGGATTCCTACCGTCGCTGATAAGTTCTTACCAGTGTGTGGGAAATCTTATCCGACATTTGAGGCTGTTATTTCCATGTATGAACTTTATGCGTTTGAAACAGGTTTTTCTGTTAAAAAAGGCCAAACTAAAGTCTGGAATGGAATTCCGATACACAAGTATCTTCGCTGCTCAAAGTATGGGAAACCACAACGAAAGAGGACTTTTGACACACTATATGAATCTTCTGTAAAGCCAAGGAGAACCAGCTTCACATGGTGTGACTGTAAGGTAGGCATTCTAGTCTCAATCTATAATGATACATACACAGTTCTGAGTTTCAATGATATTCATAATCATGAACTTGTTGAGAATTACAACCGTGATCTTAGCAAGATATCACGGAAGCTGTCATTCTCGACCAAACAATTCATTCACAATATGAGTCTAAACCGTATCGGACCCATGAGAGCTTATAGATGTCTTGTAGCTTTAAAAGGGGGGCATCACAATGTCAACGGGACTCCGGTGGATTTTAAAAATTTTAGCCACAAGTTGCGAATTTTTATTGGTGAACGCGACGCACAAGTTTTCCTTGAACGCTTGCGTGAGTGCTTTGACAACCTACCCAACTTCTATTTTGATTACACGGTTTCAAATGGAAAGTTGTCTTCTGTATTCTGGGCTGATGAGATTTCAAAGCTAAACTACAAAGCTTTTGGCGATGTCCTCGCCTTCGACGCGACTTACAGCACTAACAGGTGAGTTTCCCCTTAACATGTGTTAGGGGAAATATCAAACTATACAAACCTAACAAAAAAGTGTTACATTTTGTTAACTTCAAATCCATTTTTATTAATAGGTACAAGATGGTTTTTGTAACATCTGTGTCTGAAATCATTATAAACAATTCAGTTATCAATAAAACGAAGTTATTTGATCCCCAATGTTTGTTTGTTTATGTTTTACATTTTTCAAGTTTTGACTTTTATTCATTTTCAAACTCTATATCGCTTTCTGGAGAGTTATACGCAAACTGGTGCGTAAACGCAATCAGTTTAATGCGAAAAATACTCCGAAACATCAACATATACTTAACATACCTTAAATACCCTTTACATAACTTATAAATAAGTTTTGAAGGCTTCTGTATGGCAAAAACAAGTTAATTCGCCTACAGGGACTAAATTTGACAAACTGCGAAAGTATGCCAATTTGAACTGTAACAGAAATTCCGGAACATGACCATAACTTAAACACACCTTAAATATCCTTTATATAGCTTAGAAATAAGCTTTGAGGGGTTCGGTGTGCTAAAATAAACTTTTGGCTCATTCACTGACTAAAAGTGTCAAAAAGTGCATAAGTTTGCACTTTCGCGCATAACTTACGTTCTGAATACATCCGGACATCCAAAAATTTATGTAAGCACTAAAATACTTTATTTTAGTGTTTGGCATGAGAAAAATCCATTCGTCACGCTATTTGAATCGTTTTTCACGCTTATGCGCATTCCGTCGTAATTAACCGAACAACGCAATCGTACAGCCAAACGAACCGACATCCGAGATATTTTTGAGCATATTTTAAGTTCTCTATACGTTAACTTCATTTTAGAGCTTTGAAATGGGGTTAACGGGCCTTAAACGCGTCGGAAATGGCCTTATAACACAACAGGGACCAAAACTGTAATTCTGCCAAACTTGATGGCTTACGGACCGTAAGCCATCACCCTTACGGTCCGTAAGCAGGGGCCAGATGCAGCAACTCATTTTTTTCTGCTGTTAGCCTTTCAACCCCCCAAAGGCCAATGCCACATGTCAATCTCTGGTGGTGGGGGTAAAATGAGTTACCATAACATTCCAACACATGTACGGATGAGATCAAGGCACGATATTCGATAAACGATCCTAACGGTTGTCCATTTACTATAAATACCCAACCCTTTCAACCCCAAAAACCCACAAATCTGATCTAAGAGCTCTAAGTTGAAGTCATTGCTTCATACCTGAGCTATTCGATCAAGTTTTATTAGCGGGGACCCTTTATAAGTGTTCCTTCGTTCTTTTATCGCTTTTCTTGTCCGAAAGTCAAACTATGTTTGACTTTCTGCATTGACCAGTTTATGGTCAATGCGAAGTTCGTTTGAACTTCATAACGTGAGCGTAATCACGATGGTAATAGTCCCTAGTGACTATACCTACTGATTACCACGTTATCTAGGCTCAGTGACGAGTCGTAGTTTCGGCCAAAATGCGTGTTATTGCGTATTTTGTAACCAAACTACATTTAGGTATCAAAACCATTTGTTTTGATACCAAACCTATTTTCTAAACTTAGTTAAGCATGTTTTAACATGCTTAGCTCGTCACTTTTAGTTTAGTGCTTATATAGGGTCGTAAGGTAAGCGATCTAAACAATCGCTTATACTTTCGAACCCGACCCGTTTGGTCGATCATTAGGATCCGACCAAGCACATTAGGTGACCATAGTATATAGGGAATAACCTTCCGAGGTTATACCTTATGGTCGCTTCGTTTAAGTAGTTGTATGATAGGTAGTTTATATGCCTTAGGTAAATTACCAAAATGCCCTTTTTACGCCAAAATTCATTTTAAGCATATGTAACATAACTTTTGACATCTAAAATGATTTGGCAACAATATTAGACATGTTAAGGCATATTTTACTTATCATAGAGCTAGTTAGGCGTTCCGAACGCGTTTCACGCGAACGACGCGTTAAAGTAGCATAAGCTACCTAAACGAGTCGTAATGGGTCGTAAGCACTTAGGTTAGGTTTCATTTTAGTATGTGGGCTTTGTTAAACCATATTACATGAGTTCCCCTACTCATTTGGTTTACGAACCCTCATTCTATCCGATCTTCCGATTTAGGTCCGGTTTATTAATTTAGTTACCTATATTAGGTGCCGTTTGATATCCGTGATCTCTAGCATTGTTTGGTTGTTACTCAAGGACTACTAAGCAATCTCAAGTGAGTACATAGACCCCTCTTTTACTGTTTTCCAAACTGTTTTGGGGTGAAACACATGTGCCTACTTGCTACTTTCATGCTTTCCATGTTTTCACATCATATACCTGCTATGTTCGTTAGTACATTATAGTACATGATTTCATTACATTTCATGCTATGTATGCCCATTGTGTGCGTACTTAGTACATCGTTTTACATTACATTTCATGCTATGTATGCCCATTGTGTGCATACTTAGTACATCGTTTTACATTACATTTCATGCTATGTATGTCCATTGTGTGCATACTTAGTACATTGTTTTACTTTACATTTCTGCTATGTATGTTGACTGATAGCATCCTAGCACATTGATTTACATGACTTTTCTGCTTTGTATGTTAACTTAGCATACTTAGTACATTGTTTTCATATGACATGTATACAATTGCTATAACATTTGGTTTGCACAAACGGGACTTATATACGTTCATTAACATTAGCTACGCCGCTCGGTAGTAAGTAGTGGTACCATAGGACTTGACAAATCCCATTCCTAACATCCCGGGTTTGTTTGGATGTATGGAATGACTGAATCCGAAAACATTTCTTTTGATAACCTTGACTGAAAGGGTTATCCGACTGTCTCAAGGCTTGAATGTATGCGTTAACTTACCACATAAGTGTTTGTATCAATGTAACATGCATTACTTTGCAAAACATAACTTTTTGATATATTCAAAATACTTTGTTTTGTACATTTTTACAGTCAGTTTATGTGACACACTTTACTTACCATACATAACATTTGTTACACATTACTTGACTACTTTTGGACTTCTTAACATTTGACATGGTTTATACAAGGACTTTTTGACAATTGGTTTAAACATGGACTTTATACATTGGTGGTTTGTTTAGGTGATTTAAGTAACGAGGCGTGTGTAATATGATACAAGCATGGTGGATACGCCGCTGGTAATTCCTATATATAAGTGTTTGTATGGTATTACATATCGTAGCGTTATTTGAATCATTTCAATTTAGACATATAACATTTTATACAAATAACATATCTTTCACAAGACATTGCTTTACAAACAACTTATTTTATACAACTCATTTTACTTGGTTATTCATTTAACCATGTATTATTCTTTTATGTATACATATCATCTGATCTTATCGCTTTTTAAATGATTTACAAAACAAAACAATTTACAAGGTTCATAACTAAATTTTATTAAATATTTTTCTTAAACTTATAAGTCATGAATCCTGTTTTCACAAAACCTATGTATCTCACAGGCATTTTTATGCTGACGTACCTATTTTCACATGTGTTTTCAGGAGTTTTTGCATAGGATGATGATCGTGACACTAGGGCGGACCTGTGCCTTAGAGACTTAAAATAAAGATAGAACTAGTTTAATTATGTTCTGAACTCTTTATTTCCTGTTTAAAGACAATGTAACACCCTTGTTTGATAAATAAAATATAACTTTGTATGTCATGGTTGTGAAACAATTAATTATGTTACAACACTCCCCGACGTTTCCGCCGCGGTTGCATGTTATACGCGGTCGGGGTGTGACAGAAGAGTTGGTATCAGAGCCAATGGTTGTAGGGAATTAGGTTATTAGTAATTCTTTGACCTAGACTATAACCTTTCTAGGACCCTAACACAAGTTATCTTGTGTTTAGATCTTAGAACATGCACATCACCTATCCTTAGGTGATTATCAAAACAAAAACAAAATTTTCCGAAACGATTTTTGAAAAAACAATCTTCTGTTTTTGAATGATTTATTACAAGGTTTTGAACCCTCTATTGTAAGCTTTTAAACCCTCTGTTATAAGGTTTTGAACCCCTTTGAGTTTTCAAAATCTCGTCAAGGTTTTGGGTTTTAAATAATGTGAACACGTGCAAACTAGAAGGGTGAATGCCTGTACCCTGGGTTTTCTGTCTAAGGCTAGAGTGTTCGTACAAATCCACATAATCGTACCAGTCCCTCTTACCTGGGAACTCTTGGGGTGAGTGTTCACTTATAGGCGAGCATGTCTTCGCGATACATTATTTTTGACCTATTTACTTTGATTAGTCACTGTGTGTCGTTTGTTTGCTTTGTGATGCGAACAAATGACCACCATCTTTGCTGTTGTCAATTTTTGTTTCATCTCATTCTTTTCATCCAATCATCTCACTCATTTCCTTTCATGTTTCCTCTTTTAGAATGCCTCCTCGACGCGAAAACCAGATAGCGACTGCTGAACTGGTAGAAATCATTGCGCAGCAGATGGCTGCTCAATTCCCAAACCTCTTTGCTCAATGGAACCAAGCCAACAACAACAACAATGCTCCATGCAATTTCAAAAATTTTAACTCGGCTAAACCACTCAAGTTTAGTGGTTCTGAGGGAGCGACTGGGCTTCTTCAATGGTTCGAGAGCATTGAGAATACTTTCCGTCACGTGCAGTGTCCTGACAATCGCAAGGTCGAGTTTTCTTCGAGTGTGTTCCAGAAGAGGGCCCTTACGTGGTGGAAAGGGGTTATGAGAGATCGTGGTGCAGAAGTTGCTCTAGCACAGACTTTGGCTGAACTTAGAGCTCTTATGATGAGGGAGTTTTGTCCTCGTCATGAACAGCGAGCTTTGGAGAGAGAGTTTGATGACTTGAAACAAGACAGTGGTGAGCATCGGGCGTATACTGATAGATTTGAGGAGTTGAGTCTGCTTTGCCCAACAATGGTTACCCCACTCGACAATGCTATCGAAAGGTACATCGATGGTCTACTTGACTCAGTACAAGATATCATTACTGGTAGTAACCCTACCACACTCCGTCAGGCGATCGAGTTAGCAGCGACATTGACTGAGTCGCAGGTTCGAAAGGGAAAGCTGCATAAAAAGGGTGACAAGGGAAAGAAGCAGGCGTCTGACAAGGGGGATGGCAAGAAAGGTGAAAACAAGAAGGGAAAGAATTCTGGTTCCTCAAGAGGGTCTAGGAAGCGAAAGGCTTCCCAAAACTATGTCGTTACTGCACAGGCCCAAGCTGCACCAAATCAGCCTGCACAACCACTAGCCAAGAAGCCTTATCTTGGCAATGCACCTTTGTGCAACAGGTGTAACGGCCATCACCTACCACATCTCCAGTGTCGTCAATGCACCAACTGTGGAAGAAGTGGTCATCTTGCCGCTACGTGCCGCATTCCTGCTAACCAGAATCAGGCAGTTCAGAACCAAGCCCAACAAGTTGCTCAGCCTCTTGCTCAGCAACAAGGTCAAGCTGGAAGACCTCATTTTCCTCCTGGTTCGTGCTACAATTGTGGGGATCTGACCCACTACAGAAACCGGTGCCCAAGGCTAGCCAACCAGAATCAGAATCCAAATCAGAATCAAGCTCAGGCTCGAGGTCGAGTCTTCAACATGAATGCACAAGAGGCACAAGCAGACAATGAAGTGGTGAACGGTACGTTCTTTATTAATAATCAGCCTGCATCTGTTCTTTTTTATTCGGGTGCCGATAAGAGTTTTGTGTCATTATCTTTTGAGCCATTGCTTCGCGTGTCTAGAACAAAACTAGGTAAACCTTTGACAGTAGAAGTTGCTAGTGGTGAACCCATTGTTCTTGATTTTGTTCTTCGCAACTGCCAGTTGAACCTTAACGACCATCTTTTTCCTATTGACCTCACGCCTATGCAACTTGGAAGCTTCGACGTTATTGTGGGTATGGATTGGTTAGCCAAGCATCGCGCAGAGGTAGTTTGTTTTGAGAAGATCGTTCGTGTGCCACTTTCGACATGCGAGATCCTACAAGTTCGTGGTGAGAAACCTGCTGGTGGTCTCAAACTCATGTCTTGTTTTAAAGCTCGGAAGTATCTGCGAAAGAATTATGTGGCCTTCTTGGCACATGTCACAGTAGATAAAGGCAAGGGTAAGTCTCTCCAAGATATTCCTGTTGTTCGGGATTATTCTGAAGTATTTCCTGAAGAGTTACCTAGTCTACCCCCAGCACGCCAAGTCGAGTTCCGTATTGATCTCGTACCTGGTGCAAATCCCATTGCCAGAGCTCCATATCGTCTTGCACCGTCTGAGATGCAAGAGTTGTCTAAGCAGCTGCAGGAGCTCTCTGACAAAGGTTTTATCCGTCCTAGCTTTTCACCTTGGGGTGCTCCCATTCTTTTTGTCAAGAAGAAGGATGGATCTTTTAGGATGTGTATCGATTACCGTGAGCTTAACAAGCTTACCATCAAGAATCAATATCCCCTACCTCGCATTGATGATCTCTTTGATCAGTTGCAGGGCGCTTCTTATTTTTCAAAGATTGATCTGCGATCTGATATCATCAACTTCGTGTGCATGAAGAAGACATTCCCAAGACAGCGTTCCGCACTCGTTATGGGCATTATGAGTTCACAGTCATGTCATTCGGTTTGACTAATGCTCCTGCTGTTTTCATGGACTTAGTGAATAGGGTCTGCAAGCCTTATTTAGATCAGTTCATCATTGTTTTTATTGATGACATCTTGATTTATTCTAAGACGCGAGCTGAACATGATCAACATCTTCGTCTTACTTTGGAACTCCTAAAGAAAGAGCAACTTTTCGCTAAATTCTCCAAGTGTGAATTTTGGCTTAAAGAAGTTCAATTTTTAGGACATATTGTCAACGAACAAGGTATTCATGTAGATCCCTCCAAGATCAGTGCGATTAAGGATTGGGATACGCCTATTACACCTACTGAGGTTCGTTCTTTTCTTGGTCTAGCGGGTTATTATCGTCGCTTCATAGAAAACTTCTCGAAGATTGGAGTTCCTCTAACTACTCTAACTCAGAAGAACAAACCCTTTGATTGGGGATTCAAACAAGAGGAAGCTTTTCAAAACTTGAAGCAAAAGCTTTGCGACGCGCCTGTTCTGACTTTGCCTGAGGGCAATGATGATTTCGTCGTTTATTGCGATGCATCTAAATTGGGTCTTGGCTGTGTTCTGATGCAAAGAAACAAAGTCATAGCATATGCATCGAGGCAATTGAAGATACATGAGAAAAACTACACCACTCATGATCTTGAGTTAGGTGCAGTTGTCTTCGCTCTTAAAATCTGGAGACACTATTTGTACGGTACAAAATGTGTGGTTTTCACGGACCACAAAAGTCTTCAGCATATCTTCAATCAGAAAGAACTAAACATGAGGCAACGACGTTGGGTTGAGCTTCTAAACGACTATGACTGCGAAATTCGCTACCATCCTGGTAAGGCGAATGTCGTAGCCGATGCATTGAGTCGTAAGGAACGTACTAAGCTTCATTGTGTACGTGTTCAATCTGATATTCAAGCTCGATCCGATATCCAAGCTCGCATTTCTCAGGCTCAACAATCTTGTGTTTCACAAGGTTTGATGGATAAGGAATTTCCCTATCACATACCACCTGATCTGGAACTGAAGGACAATGGATCGTATTACTTCATGGACCGTTTGTGGGTCCCAAGCCAAGATAACCTTCGTACCTTGCTTATGGATGAAGCCCATAAGTCTCGTTATTCTGTTCATCCTGGCTCAAATAAGATGTATAAGGATCTTCGTATTCAGTATTGGTGGCCTGGTATGAAGAAAGACATTGCCTTATATGTATCAAAATGCCTTACTTGTCTTAAGGTTAAGGCTGAACATCAACGTCCTTCTGGTTTACTGGTGCAACTAGAGATCCCAGTTTGGAAATGCGAAAACATTAC
Organism: Helianthus tuberosus; assembly: GCA_030545235.1. Taxonomy (NCBI): domain Eukaryota; kingdom Viridiplantae; phylum Streptophyta; class Magnoliopsida; order Asterales; family Asteraceae; genus Helianthus; species Helianthus tuberosus. The sequence continues at coordinate 122,111,904 of CM060427.1, forward strand.
TATGGATCTCATTACTAAACTTCCGCGCACAAAGAAAGGTCATGATGCCATCTGGGTAATTGTTGATCGTCTTACTAAGTCAGCGCATTTCTTGCCAATCCGTGAGGATTTTTCTGCTGACAAACTTGTTAAAATCTATGTGGATGAAATTGTAGCTCGACATGGTGTTCCTTTGAACATCATTTCTGACAGAGATGCTCGTTTCACTTCTCATTTTTGGAGAACCATGCAATCTGCTATGGGGACCCAACTTAATCTAAGCACGGCTTATCATCCGCAAACGGATGGTCAATCTGAAAGAACAATCCAGACTCTGGAGGATATGCTTAGAGCTTGTGTGATCGATTTTGGTGGTAGTTGGGATTCACATCTTCCGTTGATTGAATTCTCCTACAACAACAGTTATCACTCCAGCATCAACATGGCTCCTTTCGAGGCTCTCTATGGTCGAAAATGTCGTTCACCAGTCTGCTGGAATGAGATCGGCGAGGCTCAGCTTACTGGACCTGCCCTCATTTTAGAGACAACTGATAAGGTTAAGAAAGTTCGTGATAACCTTCAGACAGCTAGAAGTTTTCAAAAGAGTTACGCGGACCCAAAATGCAAGCCCTTGGATTTTCAAGTCGGTGATCGAGTATTACTTAAGGTCTCACCTTGGAAAGGTGTGATCAGATTTGGAAAGAAAGGAAAACTTGCACCTAGATACGTTGGACCATTCAAGATCGTCGAAAGAATCGGTAAGGTAGCCTACAGACTTGAGTTACCTCCTGAACTTGGAAATGTTCATCCAACCTTTCACGTGTCCAATCTCAAGAGGTGTTTAGCTGATGAGAACCTCCACATACCGCTTGACGAAATTCGTGTTGATAAAACACTGAAATTTGTTGAGAAGCCAGTGGAAATCATGGAACGTGAAGTCAAGTGGCTCAAACGCAAGCGCATTCCTTTGGTCAAGGTTCGCTGGGAATCTAAACGTGGACCCGAGTTTACTTGGGAACACGAAGATCAAATGAAGGCGAAATATCCGCATCTTTTTCCACGAGTTTCCTCTAAATAAATTTCGGGACGAAATTTCCACAAGTAGGGGAGACTGTAACATCTGTGTCTGAAATCATTGTAAACAATTTAGTTATCAATAAAACGAAGTTATTTGATCCCAATGTTTGTTTGTTTATGTTTTACATTTTTCATGTTTTGACTTTTATTCAATTTCAAACTCTATATCGCTTTCTGGAGAGTTATACGCAAACTGGTGCGTAAATGCAATCAGTTTAATGCGAAAAATACTCCGGAACATCAAAATATACTTAACATACCTTAAATAACCTTTACATAACTTAGAAATAAGTTTTGAAGGCTTTGGTATGGCAAAAACAAGTTAATTCGCCTACAGGGACTAAATTTGACAAACTGCGAAAGTATGCCAATTTGAACTGTAACAGACATTCTGGAACATGACCATAAGTTAAACACACCTTAAATATCCTTTATATAGCTTAGAAATAGGCTTTGAGGGGTTCGGTGTGCTAAAATAAACTTTTGGCTCATTCAGGGACTAAAAGTGTCAAAAAGTGCATAAGTTTGCACTTTCGCGCATAACTTACGTTCTGAATACATCCGGACATCCAAAAATTTATGTAAGCACTAAAATACTTTATTTTAGTGTTTGGGATGAGAAAAATCCATTCGTCACGCTATTTGGATCGTTTTTCGCGCTTATGCGCATTCCGTCGTAATTAACCGAACAACGCAATCGTACGGCCAAACGAACCGACATCCGAGATAGTTTTGAGCACATTTTAAGTTCCCTATACTTTAACTTCATTTTAGAGCTTTGAAATGGGGTTAACGGGCCTTAAACGCGTTGGAAATGGCCTCATAACACAACAGGGACCAAAACTGTAATTCTGCCAAACTTGATGGCTTACGGACCGTAAGCCATCACCCTTACGGTCCGTAAGCAGGGGCCAGATGCAGCAACTCATTTTTTTCTGCTGTTAACAGCCTTTCAACCCCCCAAAGGCCAATGCTACATGTCAATCTCTGGTGGTGGGGGCAAAATGAGTTACCATAACATTCCAACACATGTACGGATGAGATCAAGGCACGATATTCGATAAACGATCCTAACGGTTGTCCATTTACTATAAATACCCAACCCTTTCAACCCCAAAAACCCACAAATCTGATCTAAGAGCTCTAAGTTGAAGTCATTGCTTCATACCTGAGCTATTCGATCAAGTTTTATTTGCGGGGACCCTTTGTAAGTGTTCCTTCTTTCTTTTATCGCTTTTCTAGTCTGAAAGTCAAACTATGTTTGACTTTATGCATTGACCAGTTTATGGTCAATGCGAAGTTCGTTTGAACTTCATAACGTGAGCGTAATCATGATGGTTATAGTCCCTAGTGACTATACCTACTGATTACCACGTTATCTAGGCTCAGTGTCGAGTCGTAGTTTCGGCCAAAATGCGTGTTATTGCGTATTTTGTAACCAAACTACATTTAGGAATCAAAACCATTTGTTTTGATACCAAACCTATTTTCTAAACTTAGTTAAGCATGTTTTAACATGCTTAGCTCGTCACTTTTAGTTTAGTGCTTATATAGGGTCGTAAGGTAAGCGATCTAAACAATCGCTTATACTTTCGAACCCGACCCGTTTGGTCGATCATTAGGATCCGACCAAGCACATTAGGTGACCATAGTATATAGGGAATAACCTTCCGAGGTTATACCTTATGGTCGCTTCGTTTAAGTAGTTGTATGATAGGTAGTTTATATGCCTTAGGTAAATTACCAAAATGCCCTTTTTACGCCAAAATTCATTTTAAGCATATGTAACATAACTTTTGACATCTAAAATGATTTGGAAACAATATTAGCCATGTTAAGGTATATTTTACTTATCATAGGGCTAGTTAGGCGTTCTGAACGCGTTTCACGCGAACGACGCGTTAAAGTAGCATAAGCTACCTAAACGGGTCGTAATGGGTCGTAAGCACTTAGGTTAGGTTTCATTTTAGTATGTGGGATTTGTTAAACCATATTACATGAGTTCCCATACTCATTTGGTTTACGAACCCTCATTCTATCCGATCTTCCGATTTAGGTCTGGTTTATTAATGTAGTTACCTATATTAGGTGCCGTTTGATATCCGTGATCTCTAGCATTGTTTGGTTGTTAGGGGTTGTTTGGTAGCCTCTTAATGACCATTCAGATGCTACCTCTTAATGGTTTAAAACCTCTGAATGAATAAGAGGTAACCTCAAGTCTGAATGGTTAAGAGGTAACCTCTGAATGGTAAATCATCACGTCACATTCTTCTACCTTTTCATTGGTAAAATTCTTAATGGTTCCATTAAGAGGTAGCCTCTTAATGACCATTCAGAGGCTACCAAACAACCCCTTACTCAAGGACTACTAAGCAATCTCAAGTGAGTACATAGACCCCTCTTTTACTGTTTTCCAAACTGTTTTGGGGTGAAACACATGTGCCTACTTGCTACTTTCATGCTTTCCATGTTTTCACATCATATACCTGCTATGTTCGTTAGTACATTATAGTACATGATTTCATTATATTTCATGCTATGTATGCCCATTGTGTGCGTACTTAGTACATCGTTTTACATTACATTTCATGCTATGTATGCCCATTGTGTGCATACTTAGTACATCGTTTTACATTACATTTCATGCTATGTATGTCCATTGTGTGCATACTTAGTACATTGTTTTACTTTACATTTCTGCTATGTATGTTGACTGATAGCATGCTAGCACATTGATTTACATGACTTTTCTGCTTTGTATGTTAACTTAGCATACTTAGTACATTGTTTTCATATGACATGTATACAATTGCTATAACATTTGGTTTGGACAAACGGGACTTATATACGTTCATTAACATTAGCTACGCCGCTCGGTAGTAACTAGTGGTACCATAGGACTTGAAAAATCCCATTCCTGACATCCCGGGTTTGTTTGGATGTAAGGAATGACTGAATCCGAAAACATTTCTTTTGATAACCTTGACTGAAAGGGTTATCCGACTGTCTCAAGGCTTGAATGTATGCGTTAACTTACCACATAAGTGTTTGTATTAATGTAACATGCATTACTTTGCAAAACATAACTTTTTGATATATTCAAAATACTTTGTTTTGTACATTTTTACAGTCGGTTTATGTGACACACTTTACTTACCATACATAACATTTGTTACACATTACTTGACTACTTTTGGACTTCTTATCATTTGACATGGTTTATACAAGGACTTTTTGACAATTGGTTTAAACATGGACTTTATACATTGGTGGTTTGTTTAAGTGATTTAAGTAACGAGGCGTGTGTAATATGATACAAGCATGGTGGATTCGCCGCTGGTAATTCCTATATATAAGTGTTTGTATGGTATTACATATCGTAGCGTTATTTGAATTATTTCAATTTAGACATATAACATTTTATACAAATAACATATCTTTCACAAGACATTGCTTTACAAACAACTTATTTTATACAACCCATTTTACTTGGTTATTCATTTAACCATGTATTATTCTTTTATGTATACATATCATCTGATCTTATCGCTTTTTAAATGATTTACAAAACAAAACAATTTACAAGGTTCATGACTAAATTTTATTAAACATTTTCTTAAACTTATAAGTCATGAATCCTATTTTCACGAAACCTATGTATCTCACAGGCATTTTTATGCTGACGTACCTATTTTCACATGTGTTTTCAGGAGCTTTTGTGTATGATGATGATCGTGACACTAGGGCGGACCTGTGCCTTAGAGACTTAAAATAAAGATAGAACTAGTTTAATTATGTTCTGAACTCTTTATTTCCTGTTTAAAGACAATGTAACACCCTTGTTTGATAAATAAAATATAACTTTGTATGCCATGGTTGTGAAACAATTAATTCTGTTACAACACTCCCCGACGTTTCCGCCGCGGTTGCATGTTATACGCGGTCGGGGTGTGACAATTTTTGTGCCATTCACGGGTGTGGATCATCATTTCCAATGTGTTACATTTGGTGCGGGTTTGATATCAACCGAGTCCATTGAATCTTATGTGTGGTTGCTTAAGGCTTTCTTGAGGGCACACGGTACTCAACCAACTCTCGTGTTGAGTGATCAAGACCCATCTATGCTTCAAGCTGTTCCTATGGTCTTTACCGAATCACGCCACCGGCTATGCATGTGGCATATAATGAAAAAACTACCCTCAAAGGTTAGGTTAAATCGTTAGCCTTTTAACATGTGTTCTTCAACATGACAGTCTTACATGTCTTTTTAAACTGTTTAATGTAACATGTGTTAGTAACTCTTAAAATTTATCAGATCTCTGCGGACCTTCTTGATAACACTGATGTTCGGTCCTGTATTAACCGGTTGGTTTGGAATGTTTATATCAAACCAGAAACGTTTGAGTCCCGCTGGCATGACCTCCTAGAAACATTTGGCCTCCAAGACCACACTTGGTTGAAGGACATGTACAACATCAAACATCTTTAGGTTCCAGCCTACTTCAGGGAACTGCCAATGTGTTGCTTGATGAAGACCACTTCACGTTGCGAAAGCTCAAACGCTGCCATCAAGGTCAACTTAACAAGCGCAAACACCCTTGTACAATTTATGATGTGCTTTGAAAATAGGGTAGACAGCCAATGCTATCGGCAACGCGTATCGGAGTACAAAACCTCTTCCACGGTGTTCAAGGGCAATACTGATTTAGCGATAGAACAGCACGCATTCGTCATTTACACAAACGTTGTTTTCATGCAAGTTCAAAAGGAGATAATTAAAGGGAAGTTTTTATGCTACATCACAAACCAAACCGACTCCAGCAAAACCACTCTTTTGCTGGACGTCACTCATTTGGACAAAAGGAACAACATCACAAACGTCTATGAGGTAACATATGTTAGGCAACTTCTTTATTACCACTCCACTAACATACGTTAGATTTAAACAGTTTTATTGCTCCTGTCCCCAACAGGTTACATATAACACTGTAGACCACTCCGCCAGTTGCTCATGTAGGAATTTCACACGTATCGGATATCTGTGTCGCCATGTCTTTTGCGTATATCGATTGAAAAATGTTGCAAAGATACCACCCCAATACATAAATGATAGGTGGCGCCGAGATGCCCTCCCAAAAGAGGGTTTTTCACTTTCCAGCCGATACGGGGTCAACGCTCACGCATCGTCCATTATGCGTAATGAAATCCTCGACCTCGTTACTGAATGCGTTGATGTGGCCAGAGCTGATGACGATTCATTGTCAAAATTGGTGGCCCAACTCCGGGATTTCAAGATCAATGTGCTTTCCAAGCAACCATTAGGTACAACTGAAAATCAAACAAACGAGTGTGAAATGGAAGAAATAATTGGGCAACCAATCAACATTCCAGTCGAAGTTGCTAATCCAGATGTTGTACGCAATAAGGGATGTGGTACACATACTCGCATTTCCGGACCTGGTGAGAAGGAAAAGACAAAACCACCAAAACCTCCAAAGTAGCTTCGTCTATGTAAGTGTTGTGGCCTGTATGTCGACGACCATGACTCACGCAACTGCGTTAAGGTGGCGGCAATGAAAGCAGCAAAGGCAGCTGCTGAACAACAAAGGCAGACCGCCACCGGTGCCTCCCCATCTGATTAAAATATTTCCTTTCGTTTACTAGTACTATGTAATGGGAGACTCACTTCATTTTGGCCTTCTTACACACATGTAACAGTCTTTTAACATCCTCCTGCTTTTGTTCTGTTACGTGTGTAAGAAGGTGGAACTCTTTTTGTCCCATTTATCATTTCTGGTCTTTGTAAAAACTTTATGGCCTTCGACACTTTGTGTTTTGTGGGCCACCTTTTTGTGGACCTCTATTTGCTATTACCTTGCTTTTCTTATTATCTTATGCATGGATAATTGTGGTTTTGGTATATATATTACAACAGCATTGTAACAGATGCTTAACACACGTTAATGTCCAGTAAAATACAAAAGGTGTTAACCACACCAATAGGTTTTATATAAAGACACATCAGGTTATAGAAACAAACTTCCCAACTAGCCGCCTTAACCCCACATACTACTGCTAGGCTACACCCGTAGATAAAACAACGGATCGGCTACCGAGCCCAACTTAACCCCACATACTACTTCGGCACTTTGTGTTTTGTAGGCCACCTTTTTGTGGACCTCTATTTGCTATTACCTTGCTTTTCTTATTATCTTATGCATGGATAATTGTGGTTTTGGTATATATATTACAACAGCATTGCAACAGATGCTTAACACACGTTAATGTCCAGTAAAATACAAAAAGTGTTAACCACAACAATAGGTTTTATATAAAGACACATCAGGTTATAGAAACAAACTTCACAACTAGCCGACTTAACCCCACATACTACTGATAGGCTACACCCGCAGATAAAACAACGCATCGGCTACCGAGCCGTCACATCAACACATCCCCACAAAAAAATACTAATAAAAGAACAAAAAAACGACGTGAGTATGTCGTCTACAAACATAGGGTCAACAGGTTAACACAACTATAACCACTTACGACATCCTAACTACCCCTTCTTATCCTCCATCCTTACGAAGCTTTTCATCATGGTGTTTCAACATCTTCATCATGAAAGTACAGAGGAGACGGGCTACGCTCACTCTCCCATGGGTCATGGTAACACCATGACCTGATTGTTTCGGGTAAGTATGGACACAACGGGCAACCACATAATTCATGGTCTGGATCCGTCAGCAACCTAACCAACTCCTCTGGTAGCCCCTTCAAAATTTCAGCTTCTGGTAAAACATGTTCCGTACGGCGTCTGCTAACATCAGCTACATTGTTTCTTTCGCTTTCTGAAGCGTCGTTAGCACCTAGGCCTCCAGTTTTCACGTCCTGGATCTTCTTCTGAAACACTTTTCTTTCGTAGCACACCCCGTACCGAACCTCAACTGCTTCTTTCCCCTTTCGCCTCTGCTTCTCCATGCATGGTGGTGTATCCGTGACCTTATTTTCATAAGCGTCCATCACATTAACACACTTTGGAACCACTAAAAGTTTTTGGTTTACTGAAGTAGTGTGCCCAACTGAAGTATTATAGAATATGACTTGGTTCTTCATTACACTACTTATAGTGGTATGTCATGGATACATTTAATATAGTTGTTGTGACTTGACTTTGATGTGACCCTAAAAGCAATGGTTCCTTTCCAATAAAGTTACTAGGCTTCTGCCTCCTACTTTCCCCAACTTCCAAGAATCATACTACATTTAAAATAGTGGGCCCCTTGCCAACAGGAAGGAGCATTTTCATTTCTTAAATTGTTACACCTGCCAATATATAATTTAAAACATTATCAACTACATCAATAACATTCAAACAGATGCAAGATTTGTATGTTGTCAATATTGTTCAAAAGCCTTAAATTACCAAGTTAATAAACATCAGTTTTAAACAGAAATATTTCACACTGACAGTCTATCCCCAAAAATAGCTGGTACACTTTACGCAACACCTATCCTACAATAAGTTTAAAGCAACATCCCCAAAACAAAATACATGCCACACCCAAAACAAAGTCTACATATACATATAATAGGTGTCCCCAAAAGAGCAGCCACACTTAACGCCACAAACTATCCCCACAGTAAATACAATTCACCCCCTAACACACGTTACTCTAACCGGCAACTCTGCTGGATTTTAGGAAGCAGCACATTCACATCCGAACATAAGATGTGCGCAGCATACCTCTTTCTCAACTTCCGCACCTCGGCCATCTTCTTCGACCCACTCATGCTGAACCCACAATTAAAACTTTTGTTTTTCCCCATGTAGCACTCCATGTGCCGCATTAAGAAGACCCCACAATCAGTTGTGTTTGCTGTCGTCGCCCAACTAACCGGCATACGCTGGATGTTGCAGTCGTCAATGTTATCGGCTCGCGGATTCCCAACGTCCCGAAGGTATTGCACAAACATATCTTTCTGCATATACAGATACAAGCCATGCTCAATTAAAAAACACATCTTCAATACAATCACACTTTCGGTACAACATGGTGGTTTCGATAACTTACAAACCTATACGGTGTGTCCTTGTGGAGGTAGTATACACTATCTTCTATCGGCCGAGCTTGCCTGGCTTTGTCATTATCAACAACATAAATGCCGGGGTCCCGTAACTCAAACACTAGCAAGTAAAAATGTTTTTGCTCCAATATCGGGAACAAAACAATGTCGTGCTTTCTAAAATCAGGAACCTTTTCAGCGCTGTTAACCGCACCTTTTATACCAGCCCGAAACTTGTGCATTCGCGCCTCGACTCCCCCTTCCTCAGTTGTTAACATCCACGGAAACTTTCACAAAAGAGAAATTTATAAGTATAACCACTCGCCACACCCTAACTACTTTTCCTTAAAAAAACATCAATCCACCCGAATCATGTGTATATACAAAACACTCACCACAACTTTAGTACCAAAGAATAGCCTGCTGTAAGCCTCCCTTGATTTGCGTTTCTCTTGGAAGTTTAGCACCTCCGCCCAACAGTCGATAATACCATCCGACACCTCCTTGCCAACGTTTAAACTCTTGAACATAGCCCGAGACGCTTCTACATGAGCGGGGCTTCGAAACAGCAACTCCCTGGTTTCATATGGACAGATAAAAAATTAACTTCCATAACTTAACACACGTTACTGTAATTTAACTATTTTTTTAACAATATCCCCACTACTTACACAACCATGTGTATCGGGCTATCTACATCATCAACTGACGACGTGCCCTGTTCATTCCTGCGGCAAAAATCATAAAAAAACCAATTAACTAGATCCATTGGGTTCATTGTTTACACGATATTATACAACTAAAAACCCCGTAGTAGTTCTACTTACTTGTTTGCCTCTATTGCCAGCTTCCTACGAGAATGCCAATTTAGAAAGTGCGTCGGGGATTCATCAACGTATATGTAATCCCATAGATTCGCCTCCTTCTTAGTGATTGGTTGTCCCATGTCAACAGACCTTATATAGTAAGGTGATCTATTTGGTTCCGCAGCCACTTTCTCTCTAAAAGGGAGCTTCCTTTTTTTGGCCCCCAATTCAGCCAACATACGTACACGGTTTGCTTGCGGCAAATTATCCTCCACCTCATTCGCATCACCACCCAATAATTCCACCCCAGCTTGCTCCTTGTGGATAGCAATTGCGCGGTCATATGAGCTCACTGGTTCTACCATTATAACCATACTCAAGTTTGGGGTGGTCTCCACATCGCCTAAACATGTATAAAAAAACAATTCAGGTTACTCTGTAACCAATTTTACACTTTAACAGTAAACAAAAATAGTCAAGCTTACCGGAACGTTCGGGCGCTGTTTCTGTCCCAGCCATGTCATCCACCTTTGAACTTTTGCAACCTGCATGTTCGATGCAAATAAGTATATTGAAATGACTCCACTAAACCAGCAATCCTAATCATTTTAATGCTCTTACGTACCGGTCTGCTGTGACTCGTCAAATTCAACACCAATTTGTGTCATTCCAAGACTCCAATTAGGCCCATCGAAACCACCTTCATCAATCGACGTATCGCCCACGTTCACTGTTCTTACGATTAACACATGTTAACCCCACTAAATGTACCTAATAGCTAACACATGTTATAGAATAAAAAGCTTTACCGTTAACATCCGGCTGCCCCTCCTCTACCGCCGCTTTGCCTTTGCCATCCGAAACCACCTGTTCATCCTTGTCGCGAACATCACATTCCAAGGGTCCAAATACGACTCCACCACATTCTTCCTTACTTGCATCAGTTGCATCCACGACTTCTTGCTCAGTCTTACTATTTGATGCTGCATAAACATTCTCGAATAAATTAGAAATGGCTAAACATGGTGCGTCTAGAGTTTTGTCGACCCTACAAATAAGATGCTTTCTGAAGATTACCTTCATTGTCATTCCCTTCAATGTGATCAGTAAGCTTAACACCCATCTCATCACTTTTGGCTACCTGATCAGGAATCTTATCCTGTTTGTCAGCAGTCGCTTCTAAATCGGGGATCTGCTGATCATCGTCCTTCTCATCCACATTTTTTTCAGATGGAGGTTCATGTCCTGCTGCCTCCACACTATATGCATCTAGACCAACCAACCGCATGCCAGAGCCACCGTCAACTGTCAAAGCAAGATCACACATGTTAAAACAGAATTAACCAATAAAGCACACTATAAAAAACTAACAATCTGAAATTGTACGAACCACTACCAGGTACACCCTGGGCCACTGCTGCTTTAAGACGCAGTATTGCACGCATTAAACCAAACGGCTTATGGACTTGTTCCACATCACTTTTATCCCCGCTCCATTGTCCTTCAATATGTCCCGCCCCACCCATACTACAGTCACCTCCAGTTGAAATACCAGCCTCATGAACACTCTTATCACCGTGTTGCTTCTCAGTCTCGTTGCACCCTATAACATCACATTAATATTAAATGGGTTCAGACACGTACGCATATTACAGGGACATAAACTCTGTCAACGTACAAACAACGCGTCACCATCAATGTGTACTTATGTTTTCTTCCTAGGTTGCCATCTATACACTTAGCGATAAACGTACAATGTAACTGGTAACACATGTAACACTTTACCTGTTTCTTTACCCCCATCCGTGCTTGGCCCATCAAACATCCTATTTGTCTTACGCCTTCTTGGGGTCACACAACCTACTTCTTTTTCAGGAGCATCCTTTAACTTTTTCAGTCGAGGAGATCTCCTCACCCGCAACGACTTCCCAACATCTTGCAGCGTCTCAGCACACTCTTTGCCATCATGTGGTACGCTTGCTTGGCCCGCAACATCAGCTGCAACGACAACAGATGTTAAACAATACATTTCAGTCCCCTACGCATATTTCAGGGACATAACATATGTTAGCCAATACATTTCAACCACAACAGATGTTAAACAATACATTAACATGTGTTACACCATACATTTCAGTCCCGTATACACATTACAGGGACATAAACTTTCTCGAGCACTAATCAACGCGCCACCATCAATGTGTACTTATGTTTTCTTCCTAGGCTGCCATCTATACACTTAACTATAAACGTACACTAAAAATGGTAACACATGTAACACTTTACCTGTTTCGTTACCACCATCCGTGTTTGGCCCATCAAACTTTATATTTGTCTTACGCCTTTTTGGGGTCACACAACTTTCTTCTTTCTTAGGAAAATCCTTTAACTTCTCCAGTCGAGCAGATCGCCTCACCTGTAACGACTTCCCACCATCTTCCATCGTTTAAGCATACTCTTTTCCATCAACAACTATGCTTGATTGACCCGCAACATCAGCTGCAACCACAACAGATGTTAATCAATAAGATCGGTAACACATTAACATGTGTTACAGTGTACATGTCAGAAAGATAATAATCACACCTTCTACGCCATCAAAGTCTATGGCTGAAGATCCTACTTCTTTCAATCTCCTTTTACTGATCCTTTTGTTAAGCCGATTAAGTGACTTCCTGTACAAACTAGCTATTGGCGAACCATCCGAGAATTCGTCAATCACGCCATCCCCTACGAAAACGTTGCACATCAGTAAATGCGTGCCACATTAATCAAGTCAATATTTACAAATAATAACAGTGACTAACCAGCATTCTGTCCTTCGTCAACGTGAATACTTTCATCATTTTTCAAATCTTCCAACACCTCATTGATACGGTGCGACGATAAATCCACCGCTTTATCGTGATCTCTACTTGCATACGCTCTCTGTTCAAACAAACTTTCATACATTGCCTTCAACGTTTGTACTTCCTCGTCATCAGGGCTCTCCACACACATAGATTCCAACATACCCTCTATTTTGATTTTGTTCTTGTTTGTCACATTAATTAGCTGTCGTACCATCAATAGCCTCTGCTGTTTCAAAAGTTTAAAGCAACAGTTTAATACAAAAATTATAAACTAATTGTAAAAAACACATGTTAGTGCATATAACTATACCTCCTTACTTCCCCAGTGTTCCATGTTATAGTTACTTGGAAGTGTTAACCCTTTAAACCCTCCGAGACCAAACCCACCAGCAAGTATTTCCAGCCTTTCTCTCTCTCGCAATCTCTTCAAATTCCAGAAAGCCAAAGGACACACCGCCTTGTCAACCTTCATCCCTGTGCACTCAATGCTATCAACGTACAACAGCTACAAGTAACAGCGATCAGTTCAGTCCGAAAAACAAGCAAGTATATTTAACACATGTTAATTATCCCAGATAAATAAATTTCACTTACTATCATAATCGAAAGAGGCCCAACGAGGATGCTTTGTGGGTCAAGTCGATCCCAGGTATCTTTGCAAGTTTTCAACTTCTCTACCACCAGGTCACACCAGTCTAACTTTGCAAAATCCATTTCGTCATCTGGATACTCTAAGATTTCTTCCCGTAAACAACTTTGTTTATGACAGTCAACGAGCACTGCCACAAAACACATTACAAAATCCATGCGAAAATCAAAACTGTCTTCGCCGTCAGACTCATCTATCATTTTCACCATCTTTGTTGGAGGTACATGTACACCAGGGTATCTCGCCCTCCAATCCGTAATGGCATCAACCAATATGGGCAGCTTATCAATCGAACTAAACTTTTTCCCACCGGTCGGGTTCCCTAGTAACTGATGTATCACTTTCCTATTTACCTTGATATTACCAGCAGGTGTACATATCACCATCTTATCGGGATTAAAATTGTTGACAACAAAATAACCTAACTTAGCTGGTAACCCATCAACACTGAAAGTAAGTAAACGACCAAAGCCCATTCCCCTGACTGCCTCACGTTGTTGGTCTGTCAATGCTCGTACACACTTATAAAATTGTAGTGGTGCGGATCGCGTCCTTATTCCCGGAAATTCATCATTCTTCGCTCGCTTACGAGCTTTGGGAACTTTTGCTTGTTCGTTAACAACTTCTTTTTGCTTCCGTTTTTGAACTTTCACACTCTCCTCTAAAACTTTCTTCTTCCCTGACCGTAAGGTTCTCCCGCTTGATGTAGCTGTTACATCTGCCCTACGTACTGGTATAACGTTTTATACGCAACCAAAACAACCATAAAATAATTAGTCTACTTTATACCCCTTTATGTCAAATCTTTCTAAGACAAATGGTAACATTATAGTTATAAGATCAAACATCCAACAATTAATCATTTGAACATCAAACAAATGAAAGTCAATAAAAAATAACTAACCACGGTTTCTTTGCCTTCCTTTGCCAGAATTATCCTCCGCGATGTTTTTTTTTCTCTGCCAATTAACACATTTTAGGCAATATTCAAACTCAGACCATTAATTATTTGGCAGACAAACAAATCAAAGCCAATGATCTTTGGTCCGTCCATTAATTATTTAACACATGTTATGCAAACTTCTAAAATTAACTACCCAAAAATTAATGTACTTCCACAGCCATAACTATACAAGGCAACGTTTTTTTCATAACCATTTAACAGATGTTATACAAGTTCACATTAATACGCAATTACCAACTATTATGACCAAAGGCACTTACCATTGATACTATTGTAACATTTTTTTCCCTACCAGTTAACACATGTTATACAAGTTCACATTGATACACTTTCAAAATGTTTAACAATTTCAAACACCTAATCTAATAATCTTAACTGATTGTACCATTAATCCAATAACCTTAACATAATTTTCAAACTTTGTGTCATCCTTTAACACAGTTACATGTTAGGCAAACTTCAAACTCCGACCATTAATTATTTGGCAGACAAACAAATCAAAGCCAATGATCTTTGGTCCGTCCATTAATTATTTAACACATGTTATGCAAACTTCTAAAATTAACTATCCAAGAATTAATGTACTTCCACAGCCAGAACTATACAAGGGAACGTTTTTTTTCATAACCATTGAACACATGTTGTACAAGTTCACATTGATACGCAATTACCAACTAATGTAACCAAATGCGCTTACCATTTAACCGTCGTTTCCCAGTGGCTGTTGACCCAGTGTCAGTATCTTCATACACTGCAAATGCAGCCAAACAAAAGTATGTTATGAACAGAGCCTAATTCAACACACAACACACTATACATCAATACTAACCTAAAGCCCTCTGGGTCGGACCGAAGCGAGATTGTTGCTTGGGAGGACCTTGCTTGGAATCATCGGATATAATAACAACACTACGGCTGGCACACCTTTCCCGCCCTAACATAGGTCTCCTAGTGCAATAGATAGAAAACAAAACAAAATCAGTTGCCATTTTTGAAGGGGAAATCGATTACAATGGCAGACCTTTCCCGCCCTAAGGGGAAATCGATTGAAGAAAACCCCCTTTTACAGGACCGATTACGATTACAAAAACTAACCTTTTGCTTGAACTCTTGATCTTCCGTAATCGTTTCAACTTGAGCGAGGACGACAAAATTACGAACGATTTCCTCATTCTCCCGGATCGACACTTTCGGCTTCTGTCTTAGGGTTAGAAGGCACCGATCGATGTTGTCTTGGCGATGGGGAAATATGAACAGTCTCAGTTTCTAGTGAGAAAGATATAGATGAAAATATTTTTGAAAAATGCTTTGCAGTTTGATTAGACGGCTACTGCATGGCAGGGATTTGGTTTCCCAATGTTCTATTTGCACTACCCAAAATACCCTTCCAGAGGTTGTCATGTGTATTATACTATTTCTTTTAATTATAATTCTTTCCAAAATGATGAGAGCCATTGATCAAGTTTGATGGTTGTTAATCAATGGATGACAATGGGTTTGCATAGTTTTTTAAAAAAGATAGAGTTTCCTATAGAGCCCAACCCTATATATATATATATATATATATATATATATATATATATGGTAAGGTTCATGCGAAAACCACCTTTATTGCGAAAACCGCGAGAACCAATGTGAACACAACCTAAAATAGCTAAAAAAACTAACCCCCACCCCCCCCCCCCCAAAAAAAAACCTAAACCCCCCTCCCACCCCCGCAAGCTAAAATGCTAAAAACTAAACCACCAAAAAACCTAAAAAAATACAAAAAAAAACTAAATTTTTTTTTAATATTTTTTATGTTAAAATCGCTACTTTTAGTAGCAAAAAAAAAGTAATTTTTTTTTGCTACTAAAAGTAGCGATTTTAACATAAAAAAATATTAAAAAAAATTGTGTGTTTTTAGCTATTTTTAGGCATTTTTGGTTGTGTTCACATTGGTTCTCGCGGTTCTCGCAATAAGGAGTGGTTCCTAACAGATCTTTGTCCTATATATATATATATATATAGGGAGAAGATCATGCGAGAACCACCTCTTATTGCGAGAACCGCGAGAACCAATGTGAACACAACCAAAAATGCCTAAAAATAGCTAAAAACACACAATTTATATAGGGAGAAGATCATGCGAGAACCACCTCTTATTGCGAGAACCGCGAGAACCAATGTGAACACAACAAAAAATGCCTAAAAATAGCTAAAAATCACACAATTTTTTTTTTTTAATATTTTTTATATAAAAATCGCTACTTTTCGAAGCAAAAAAAAAAAATTAAATTTAAAAAAAAAAAACATTTTTTTTGCCACTAAAAGTAGCGATTTGAGCATAACAAATATTAAAAAAAATTTAGATTTTTTTTTATTTTTTTAGGTTTTTTGGGGGTTTAGTTTGTAGCATTTTAGCTGGGGGGGGGGGGGGGTGTTAGGTTTTTGAGGGGTGGGGGAGGGGGGTTTAGGTTTTGGGGGGGGGGGGTGGGGGTTAGGTTTTTTTAGCTATTTTAGGTTGTGTTCACATTGGTTCTCGCGGTTCTCGCAATAAATGGAGTTCTCGCATGAGCCCCTCCTTATATATATATATATATATATATATATATATATATATATATATAATTCCTAATCAACGCGACTTTTAAACGAAGAAGTAGAAACTTATCCATAGAATTTCTAACCAATGCGACTTTTAATCGAATGAGGTACAAACCTCAAGTTGGTAAAGGGTATGAAATATTTAAAAGTAGTTTGAAAGGTTGTGACTTTTCGTAAGATTATGATATATATAAAAGTAGTTTGAAAGGTTGTGATTTTTTGAAGGGGTGTGATGAGTTATGACTTTTTGTAAATATACGAAGGTTTGTGACTTTTTGTAAGGGTTTGATATATATAAAAGTAGTTTGAAAGGTTGTGACTTTTTAAAGGGGTGTGATCCAAACCATTGTGTCTTTGAAATGGTGTGATCCAAACCATTGTGTCTTAAGTTACTTTTTGTAGGGTTATATAATATAATATAATATGACTTTAAAACTAAATATTTACCAAAATAGATTTTGTGAACAAAATCTACATATTCAAATAAAACACAGAATTTTGAATTTTTAAATGAAGAGATACAAACATATATATATATATATATATATATATATATATATATATATATATATATAATTTCTAATAAACGCGACTTTTAAACGAAGAAGTAGAAACTTATCCACAAAATTTCTAACCAACGCGACTTTTAAACGAATGAGGTACAAACCTCAAGTTGGTAAAGGGTATGAAATATTTAAAAGTAGTTTGAAGGGTTGTGACTTTTTGTAAGAGTCTGATCTACATAAAAGTAGTTTGAAAGGTTGTGATTTTTTTGAAGGGGTGTGATGGGTTGTGACTTTTTGTAAATATATGAAGGGTTGTGACTTTTTGTAACAGTGTGATATATATAAAAATAGTTTGAAAGGTTGTGACTTTTTAAAGAGGTGTGATCCAAAGCATTGTCTCTTAAGTTACTTTGTTGATGCACTTTGTGGATGCGGCTTGGTTCGGTTCGACTCGGTTCGGTTCGGCTAAAGCCCGATGTCACGACATTCCTCCGTCGTGCGCCCCAGAGTTCGACACTCGAATCACGAAGAGCCACGAGTTGACATTACCATGACATCACCATGATGTCATGATGATGATGTCATGGTGATGTCATCTTTTAATATAGTGTGAACTAGATTGTTACCATGCCGCGCGTTGCGACGGCGAAGCCTTAATTGTTTATAGTTGGCGGCATGTTATATGATGCATTAACCATATAATAACCTGTGTTTCGATGTATTCGATCTGAAGTACTGTGGTTACAAAATAAACAGAATCGAACCTGAGTTGGTTCGTTTAGTGAGTGTTCCATCTAACTGCTATACCATCCTTACCTTTGCATCAAAACTTAGCGGAGTCAAAACGTACTATAATTCGGATTTATACCGTGGAGTGAAAATGTATTCTATTTGACCCGACCCGTTTATGTCAAACATAGACCAACCGAAAACGTACACAAAAATAAGCATGAAAACGTATTATATTTCACCAGACTTGTTTTCGGGAAAAAAATATTACATCGAAATATGAAGTTTTAACGTTTACGTTGAAAACACATTATATTTGACCTAAATCATTTCTAGGAAAAAAATTATATGAAAACATGAATTTATAGCGACATATACATAAAGAAACTAAAACCTTTTGAGCATGTATGTATATAATTTCACCAGACTCGTTTTCGGGAAAAAATATTATATTGAAATGTGATGTTTCAACGTTTACGTTGAAAACACATTATATTTGACCTGTCTCATTTTTAGAAATTTTTTTTACATGAAAACATGAATTTATAGCGACATATACATAAAGAAACTAAAACTTTTTGAGCATGTATGTATATAATTACTATATGTGTAGTTCAAATATTGATATACATAACTTCTGTAATAAATGGAAAAAAATACATATATTCTGCAATTAAATGGTTAACTCAAGCTTAATAAATACCCTCATGACAAAAATGCATAATGCGTATTCATTTACTTTTTTTGCTTGTCATTTAATCTTAAACTTAGTTTGTTTGATGATTACATGAGTGAACATTAAAAATATGTGTCACTTTGTTAGATATATCCATAATAAGTTCGAGGGTAGCTGATGAAACACAGGTTAACACTATGGTCAATCTGCGGGGTTATTTCTCCTGTGGGTTCAATCTCTCTTCCTACTCGTAAGATGACCGTCTTCTGCAAAACAACAAACCGTCAGTCTCGTTAAGAGGGGAATATGGGGGTTTCCCTCTTAACCAGGCTCCGGCGTGAGAATAAGTACTGTTCCGAGGAAGAATAATCAGTGTGTGTTAAGCGTGAGGATAGTGAGAGCAAGATCCTTTTACCTGAATGATGGAGGGTTCTATTTATAGCCGGATGGTGAGAGAGGGAGGAGCAACGATGCCAGCTGTAGACGCGCGCCAGCTGTCCGACCAAGGGGAATATCCCCTTGGTCTCCTCTGCTGCGGTCAGTGTAGTGGTACACGTGGCGCGCCTGCATTTGTCGAATGTGGAAACATCGTACTGATGTTGTCTGGCTGCTCCCTGACCTATTGCAGGTCCACTTGGCGCTTGATGGCTGGTGACACGTGTTGTCCTTTATGTCGTATGGAGCATCATTGGTGTCACCTGGATATTTTCCAGAAGCTTCTAGAAGCTTCTGGATGATACGGCTGATGTCAACGCCATGTAGGATGGGGAAAGTGGTATGGTCCTTGCCATGTTGGCAAGGGTTTGGGACCATACCTCTTCAAGTCCCCCTAGTCCAGTGTGCCTTCTAGGTGAGTTGATCGTCTAGGAGGGATTCTGGACTTATGAAGGTAGTGTTTGCTATGATGTGGGGTTTTTTATGGTTTTTCTCGTAGATTTGCCCTTGATTAGCGCACGGCACATGGAGTCCTGCGCATGGGTTTTGACTCACTGCGGAAGTGAGTCAAATGGACGTATGGCGCATGGGTTTTGACTCCTTGCGGACGTGAGTCAAATGGACGCATGGCGCATGACGCATGGTTTTTGACTTCTTGCGGAATTGAGCCAAATGGACGCATGGTGCATGACGCATGGTTTTTTTTTTACTTCTTGCGGAATTGAGCCAAATGGACGCATGGCGCATGGGTTGTGACTCCTTGCGGAAGTGAGTCAAATGGACGCATGGCGCATGACGCATGGTTTTTGACTTCTTTGCGGAATTGAGCCAAATGGACGCATGGCGCATGGCGCATGGGTTTTGACTTCTTGCGGAAGTGAGTCAGATGGACGCATGACGCGTGGCGCATGGGTTTTGGCGCTCTATGAGTGTTGTCTTCAGGAAGAAGCTTTGTTGTCTTGGGGAGGAGTGACTGACGTGACTGTCTGATGTCAGGCGAACAGGCGCCTTTTCAGTCACATCAGTTGCTTTTTCGGCGACATGTCAGATGTCTGTTCACCTGCTTCCGGAAAAAGAGGTGCCGCCTTCTCTCTCTTCTTACGTGTCTCTCTCCTGTTGGTTGCTTTTTCAAAACCTGACTCCTCCACTACCCATCGCATTAAATGCGATGGGTATAAATAGATGGTGGTTTCTCTTTCTTCAACACTTTTCCCCAATTCAAATTTTGAATTCCAGGTTTCTCTCGTCTTCCCTTATCTCCCTCTTTCTACTTGTTGAGTTCATCTGCTTTCTCCTTCCGTTTTTCACGATGTCTACTTCAAATCCTTCTTCGAAGAAAAAGAGGAACAAGGGTAGAACTCCTCCCGGCCCAGATCAGGCGGTTATTGGTTGGAAAGAAGAGGAATTTCAGAATCTAGTAAGGGAGATGGGTTTTCTCCCTGATTGGGGTGCTCAATATCCTATTGCTGGTTCCACCGCCATGGACGCTCCTCCCGGGTACATGACTTTGTACGCTGCTTTTTTCCGGGAGGGTAATTTTAGGCTTCCGATGACTCGATTCACTGCTGACGTTTTGAGGGGTTACGGTCTCCATATATCTCAAATCAATGCCATCGGGCTCCCCCGTATCACCCATTTTGAGTTCGTTTGTATGGCCAACCGGTTAGATCCGACGTTTGAGATGTTCAACGTCTTCTACACCGTTACGTATACAAATGGTTTTTACTCCTTTAGTGCTCGTACCGGCGTGTCGCCAGTTTGTTCCGTGCCGTTAAAGGGTATACATGACTGGAAACAGAAGTTTTTCTTTATTCGCCGGGGGGTTGTTCCTGTGGATATGCATTACAGACCTGTGGGTGAGGGTATCCCAAAGGTTGATGTGGTTGCAGACTTTGCTAATCAGGACTGGTATAAGAGGTTGACCCGGAAGGCTACTCCGATAGTTCAGCTTGAGGAGATGGCGTTGGTTGGTGCCGAGATGAGTATGAAGTGGGTTCCTAAAAATCCGTTGGGTGTCCCGGTTTACGGTCATGGTGGCAAGTGTACGTTTGTTCCATATCCCCCTTTTGTTTTTCCTTTGATTGTATTATTTTGTATTGTGCTTTACTTCCTCCTTTTTTGCAGTAGGGTTCACCTTGATGAATGTTTTGGATCCCGATGCTCCGGGTGCAATGGTTGAAGCAATACCAAAGACTGATAAAGGACCTTGGTTGGATCAGATCCGCCATCGGTTTCTGCATCCGAGTGATGAGAGTTTCACTGCTTACGTGAACACTGTGTTAGGTGAGGGGATTGAAAATGAGGGTGATTCGTTTGGTTCCGTTCGAGAGGAAGTTATCGTTCTCTCGAGTGATGGTTCTGGCAAATCGTTGGAAGACCTAACGTCTCCTTCCGCTCGTGCAGGTCCGGTGCAAGGGGCTGTGCAAGAGCCGGTGAACGAGCCTGTGGAGGAAGATGTGGAGATTCCGGTTGAGACTGTTAATCCATTGGAGACGAAAAGGAAGGCGAAAGCTGACAAGGCTGAGGGGAAAGGGAAAAAGTCTGAAGGAACTTCCTCTAAGTCTCCTCGTAAGCGACTTCACACTGCTCGTATCCTTGATTATGTTGTCGTTTCTGACACGTTACCTGGTTTAGGGGTTGGAGAGAAACACCCTAAGTCGGACCCTGATGACCGCGCGACTTTAACTGAGATTATGCAGAAGAAGATGTTTGATGATAGGAAACGAAAGCTTGACGAGCATGCTGCTGCTGCGCTTGCCGCGAAGAAGATTAAACTTCAGAAAGAGAATCCTCCCGCCCCTTCTGAATCGGATATTGATATGGGTATCTTTGCTGAAAAGCCAAGTGATTTGCTGCAGAAAAACTATGAGGCTTCTGGTATTCGCTTTATTTTTTCCAGCGTCTCTTACGTTTTCATTTGTTGGTCCTTTTCTTTGAATATGCTTTGCTCGTTTTGGAGCAGGTACCAAAACAGCCAAGAGTGGGAACAAGGTTGACATATCCAAGATTACTCCTCCAGAATCCCCGCCGTCGAGGGTGTTTGGGTTGTCTCCTCCTCATGACACTCCTGACGGTGCGAAAAAAGGATATGTGAGGGTTGAGCAGGTTGCGGAAGGTGGCGGTGATGTAGGTGGTGCTGCGGGTGGTGTTGGTGTTGATCGTGGTAAAAATGTTGAGGTGGAGGTAGAGGTGAGTCAAACTACGCCTCACCAGACGGTGTATACCAAGCGCCCCCCAGGTGATGTTGGTGGTGCAACCTCGGGTGCTGTCCGCAGCCCCCAGTTTGAAAAATTTCATGCTGATTCCTTTGATACAACGAACCCTGCTTGTGACGATCTCCCGCACGTTCCTCGGTGGCATCTGCTTCAGGGCTCTCGGATGGATACCCTTGAGAACTGTCATGACTTCTACTCATTGTCTCTCCCCCCAGCCGAAAGGATGTTCCAGAAAAAGCGCCGTCGGTTTGAACTGTTGGATGATCATGTTCAGGCCGGGGTTAATTTTTTCTCTACCACTCAGGAGATTGTCCGTGAGTGGAAACAGATGGGGGAGGATACAATGGAGTTTGAGAATGATAAGAGGCTGTTTGCGGAAGAGAAGGAGAAATTCAATGCTGAGAGAAAAGGGTTAGAGTGGAGGCTTGCTGATGCAGAGGAAAAACTTGCCCAAGAGAGGAAAGCCAATGCCGACAAGCAGAAAAATTGGGAAGCTGCGTGCGAGCGTACCAATGTTGAGCTTAGAACGCAACGTGACACGATTACTCGTTTGTCTGGTGAGAAGAAGGATATTGCTGATGAGGCTAATCAAGCGCGCATGATGTTTGAGAAGAAGGAGAAAGAGTATGTTGAACTCATCGCTAAGCTGGAAGTTCTTGCGAGGCAATATGAGGCCTCTGAACGTCTTCTTCAGGAGAAGACTGCTGAATGCCAAGCCGCTGAACTCCTTGCTGAGGAGACGTCCGCTGATTGCAAATGGTTGCTTTCGCGCATGGTGCCTCTGGTAATTTCTTGTACTGTGTTTTTTGTGACCTCCATGAATTGTCCCTTACTTGTGTGTTTGTTGTAGATTGCTGAACGCATCATTAATTCGCACGAGCTTGCCCATTATATGTATGAGTTGGGGCAAGCTGGTTACAGCAGTGGTCGTAAGGATGGATACAACGAAGGCAGGGCTGCGGCCCTCAATAAGGAGAAAGAACACCATTTCGAGCTGTGGAAGGAAGATTGCACTGCTGCTTACGCCGCAAAGAGGCAGGAGTTTTCGTCCTTGGAGTTTGCGGTGGTTAAAGGTGCGAAAAAGCTGGCTCGTAGGCCGGATGGTGTTGCTATGTTAAAGAGCGTGTTAGGTGATGAAGGTGGTGCGACTGGGGGTGTTGGGCCCAGTCATCCTGAATGAAGACTTCCGGCCTGCGTGCCGCGTATGACCTTAGGTGGTCTTGTATTTGACAATTCGATAAACAATTTTAACTTCCTTGTTATGTTTGTGGATATATGGATGTGTGTTGACATATGTTATGCTGACAGTTGTCTGTTTTTATGCGAATTTGTTATCGTCATAATATGTGCATGTGTAATTACTTTGATTCAGGTATCACGAATGAATAATGGCGCTGACAGGTTGTGTTGTGTTTATTACAACGTTTTATTCTGTCGTATTTGTGCGCAGGTAGGTCGTGAATACGACGTGATCGAGTGACAGGTTATTGTGTGTACCCGGCTGTTCTCAGCCTTGGGGGTGTTTACAATGTTTGTTTGTCCTGTGTTCGACGTTTTCGTGTTTATGTGGGCACGAAGTATTTGATTGGCGTTTGTTAGGCTTTAGTTGTGTGCGTGACCCGGCTGTGCACTTGTTTGTGACAGGCCTTGGAGGTCTACAACGTTTCCTAATGGTCGAGCCGTTGATGTTTTCGTGTATGCCCAAAGTGATACATGCAGTTGTGACAAAGAAATTTGCATAATAAAAAGGTAGCCAAACACTTCTTGTATTATAAATGTGTTGGCAACTTGGCCATTGCAATTACAAGAACTTCATTCATAAGTAGCACCTTCTTAGCTGTTGAGCGTTCCATGTGCGGGGAACCTCTTTGTTGTCGATGGTGCGCAGTTTGTAGGCCCCCTTTCCGAGCACGGTGTCGATGACATACGGACCTTCCCATTTGGGAGCCAACTTCCCGGGTTTTTCTGCATTTGAGGCTTCATTGTCTCTGAGGACGTATTCTCCCGGGTTGAAGGTGCATATTCGGACTTTAGAGTTGTAATATTTTTCCAGCTTTGTTTTGTACTTTGCTTCGTTGATTGCCGCCATTTCTCTCCGTTCTTCTAGGAGGTCGAGGTCGATCCCCCTTTCTTCTTCATTGTTGATCATGTTCATGGAGAGCATTCTTGGTGACGGTAATCCTATCTCTGCTGGTATTACAGCCTCCGACCCATAAACCAAGCTAAACGGTGTTTCTCCGTTGCTTGTTTTGGGCATCGTCCTGTGGGCCCATAAGATGCTTGGCAGTTCGTCTACCCAACCTCTTCTCTTTTCTCCCAGCCTTGCCTTAATTCCGTCGACTATACTCTTTTTGACGGCTTCAACTTGACCGTTCCCCTGCGGGTGCGCGACCGAGGAGAAAGTGTGTTCGATGTGTAATTCCTTGAACCATTGTTGAAGGTTGTCTTCGGCAAAGTTGGTCCCATTATCGGTGATTATCTTGAGAGGTAAGCCAAAACGACATATGATTTGTTCCCAAATGATTTTTTTGACGACGGCGGCCGTGGTCGACGCGAGGGCCTTTGCCTCTATCCATTTGGTGAAATAGTCAACTGCGACTATTATAAACTTGACGGCTCCTGGGGCTTCAGGAAATGGTCCCACCATGTCTATTCCCCATTGTTGAAAGGGCCACGCGGTGGTGACCGGTACCAACTCATTCTTGGGGCGCATCGTTTTGGGCGCATGTCTTTGACATCCACCACATTTCCTCAACTCTTTGACCGCGTCCAAATGCATTCCGGGCCAATAGTATCCCGCATTCATGACTTTTGCTACCACCATTCTTGGACCGGCATGTATACCACAGATTCCCTCGTGCACCTCTCTGATCAGATAGCGTGCGTCTTCGGGGTCAACACATCTTAACAAAGGCCCGAGGTATGATTTTATGTACAAGATCCCATCAGCCATCTGGTAATGTTCGGATTTGTACTGGACTTTCCTTGCTTCTGCCTTGTTCTCCGGGAGTACTCCAGATTGGAGGTATGTGATTATCGGAGTCATCCAAGACGTTGTCCCTAGTTGAACGACGCTTACTTCTCGAAGTGGCACTGACGGGTTGCTCAAAACTTCTATTCGTACATCTTTTGCTAGGTGCTGGAAGCTTGTAGAGGCGAGTTTACTCAGCGCGTCTACTGGCTTGTTCTCGCTTCTATTTATGTGATGCACTTTGTAGGAATAGAAGGTTTGCAACAGTGTCTTTGCTTGGCTTAGGTAAAGTGCCATCGTATCTCCCCTGGCTTCGTATTCCCCGTTGATTTGGCCTGCCACCAACATGGAGTCTACATGTGCTTCGATGTGTCGTACGCCCATTTTGATTGCCAACCTTAGCCCAGCAAGGAAGGCTTCGTATTCGGCTTCGGTGTTTGTGCTTTTAAAATCCAGGCGTATGGCGTAGGTGAACTCGTGTTTGTCGGGGCTTACCAGCCGGAGACCAGCACCTGCGCCATCCTCGTTGGACGCACCATCTGTGTATAGTAGCCATGGGTCTTCCACTTGTTGTTTCTCGGCCTTTTCCATTGCCTTGCATTCTCGATCTTTGTCATCTGGTACCTCTGTCATGAAATCTGCGAGCACTTGGCCCTTGATCGCCGGTCTTGGTCTGAACACTACGTTGTGACCCCCGAGCTCTATCGCCCATTTTGCTAGTCTCCCTGAAATCTCCGGTCTTGCGAGTATGTTGCCAATGTTGTAGTTTGTTAACACGTGAATGACGTGATTGGCGAAGTACCTGCGCATCCGTCTTGATGCATGAATTAGTGCGAGCACTAGTTTCTCCATGATTGCGTACCGGGTTTCTGGATCGGTTAGGGTTCGTGACACATAATAGACCGGCGTCTGGACGCCCTGTCGATCTACAAGCAACAGTGCTCCCACTGCCCTGTCGGAGGCTGACAAGTATAGTACCAGAGGTTCACCCTTGACTGGTGCAGTTAAGGTTGGCAGCTTGATGAGGCAGTCTTTCATCTCGCGGAAAGCGCTTTCAGCTTCCGGAGTCCACTGAAATTGACTCTTCTTCATGCAGTTTCGGAGAGTTTTTATAAACGGAAATGATTTCGCCGCGTGATTGGCTAGGAAGCGGTTGAGTGCTGCCAACCGTCCTGCCAATTTTTGCATCTCCTTGATCGTTGACGGTGACGGCATACGTTCTATTGCTTGTATCTTGTCAGGGTTCACCTTGAAACCATCTTTCGTGACAATGAAACCCAGGAATTTCCCCTCCTCCATGCTGAAGGAGCACTTCGCTGGGTTTAACTTGATGCTGACTCCGCGCAGAGTGTCAAATGTCTTTTGGATGTTCAGCAACATTGTACTTTCCTCCTTGCTCATGATAACCAGATCATCCATATACACTTCTATGTACTTGCCGATGGCGTTGTGGAAGGTTTCGTTCATGAGCCTCTGATAAGTCGCGCCCACATTTTTTAAACCAAAAGGCATTTTGGTATAGCAGTATAACCCTGTTGGTGTGCGGAACGCGGTCTTGTCTTCGTCCTGTACGGCCATCTGTACCTGGTGGTACCCTTTGTAGCAATCAAGGAAACATTTCCAGCGGAAAGTGGCAAGTGAATCGATCTTTTCATCGATATCTGGTAAGGCGTAACAGTCTCGCGGACATGCCTTATTCAGATCTTTGTAGTCCACGCACATTCTCCAGCTACCGTTATTCTTCTGGACCATCACTGGGCTTGCTACCCATGTTTGGTACCTGACCTCTCTGATGATCCCCGCGTTTAACAGCTCTATCACTTGCTCTTTCATGGCGTCATGCTTTATGTCCCCCAAATGACGCTTAGCATGTACCACCGGCTTGGCTTCTTCCGATACGTTTAGGCGGTGTTCAGCTATGTGCCGTGGAACGCCCACCATGTCTGCTGGCGTCCAGGCAAAGACATCCATATTTTGGAACAGCAGTTTTTTCAGCGCCGCGCGCGTCAGATCGGACATTGCAGGTCCCAAGGTTACCGTCTGTTCCGGATATGCGCTGTTGAGCACCCATTTTTCTGCCTCTTGGCGTGCTTCTGGTTTCCTTGTCTTTGCAGGTCTTAGCTCATCTGTCGCTAATACTTCTTTGCTTGCATAGATGATAGCTACTCCTGTTTCTGTTGGAAATCCCACTGCGGAGTGTGGGCCAGAGCAAATCATGCTGAAATCACCTTGGGATTCTCTTCCCAGCAGAATATCGTGTCTTGAATGTGCTGGCAGCACCATGAATGTGACTTCCTCTGTTCTTGAGTTTCTTCCGTCTGAGAGCAACACTGGGAACGATATTTGTCCTAGAGGAAAAACGGCTTCGTTGCAGAAACCAGTGAGCGGGTAATCAACTGGTTCTAAGCGCGCTTTGTCCTCCTGATCGAACTGATTAAAACACTGTTCATATATGATATCCGCAGTGCTCCCCGGATCGATGAAGATGTAATCCGTTTGGTAATGCCCTATGACGCCTGAAATGACTATGGGCCTTCTTTCTCGTGGGCCTCCTCTTACAACTGGAAAAACGACTTGTTTCTCGCGCCATGAGTCATCCTGCGCGCGCTTGTTGTAATTTTTTCTTGGCCTTCGTGGACCCCCTTGAACCATGTGGGTTTCTAACTTCCGGAGTTTTTTGTTGTCCGGCCCTTCTTCTCTTCGTTGAATCTGACGGTAATCACGCCTGCCACCTTTGACCTGGTGAGTTAACTTTCCGTCTCTTAAAGCCCTTTCGATCTCTTGTTTGAGGCTGAAACAATCGTCGGTTAAGTGGCCGGTGTCCTTGTGGAAGTCACAGAAAAGATTCGGGTCTTGGCCCCTCTTGTTGCGCATTTGCAGTGGTGGCTTGAACTGGTGGTTCTCGGTTGCCAAGACTTCTGAAGGGGTTTTCGTTAGGAGTGTCCACTGCTTCTCTCTGTTTTCTTTTTTCACCTCTTTCCGGTGTGCGATTTGGTTGATCGTGTGGCGCGCGTCTTCTCTTACCGGGCTTCTTTCCCTGTGACCGGATGCTCTCCAAGATTGGTTTCTGCCTTTCTTGTTGTGCCGGTCGGTGTGATTGTAACTACGCTGACGGTGGTCGTCACCGGTCAACTGCCTATCTGACTGCGCGATGGTTTTGGCCGCCTCAATGAAGGTCTCCCAATCTTTGGGCCCTCCGTCTCTTCCTTTTACGCGCTTGATGAGGTCATCACACTTGACAGCCCGCATGAAGTGCGCACGCATCATCTTCTCGCCTACGTCACCGATCTCCAAACATTCTTTGTTGTATCTTGTAATGAAATCTTCCACGCTTTCGTGGTCTCTGCGCCATATGTTCAAGCAATCGGCCGGATCCCTGGTGTGTCGTCGTTGTTGTGAGAAGTGTGCTAGGAACTTCTCTCGGAAATCGACCCAAGATTTGATTTTCCCGGCTGGTAAGCTGTCAAACCAAATGCGCGCTGCGCCTATGAAGGTTTGAGCGAAAAGGTGACACCAGGTTGGTAAGTTCCATCCGCCCGTTGTTCCCGCACCGTTAAAAACTTGGAGATGATCGTCTGGGTCTGTCAACCCGTTGTATTTGCCCACGTTATGTGGCAATTTCGTTTTGTCTATGGCAGCCGTGGTGATATCTCGGATGAACTTTGAATTCTCGGCCATGTCGTCTGGACGATAGCTTAGAGTGAAATCATGCTCTGCTTTTGGATCGTAACCTGCACGCTTGCGAGGTTTGTATGCTTCATGCTCTGGTGGGAGCCTGCTGAACACTGTGTGCGTCTCTTCATCGTTTTCGAATTCGTCGTTTATGTTGCGCGGGCCTAAACGACTTTGTATTGGCTTCTTCGGTTGGTTAGAATACTGCACATAGTTGCTCTCTGTTTCTCCGTATGTGTCGCGTGTGTCGTGCGCGCTTGGTCTTCTGACATGTGGTGGAGGTACTGACTCAGGACGTAGATTGAAAGCGTTGGTCTGTTGAGGCATGGGAGCGCTCAAAGGCCTCGGCAATGGAGTGACAAATGGGGACTGGTTTGCTTGTGCCTGTAGCAGGGCTTGCTGCGCGCTGAGTTGTGTATAAACAAGGTTTATAGACGCCACTTGTTCGGCATACCAGGAAGCCAGAGTTTTTCCTTCGGGTAGCCCAAGTAGTGCAGAGAAGTTTAGCTGTGCTTGGTCCGATGGAGCTGATGGGCCAGCTCCATGGTTCTGAGGTTGCACTGGTGGTGTCTGTTGGACTACCTCTGACGGAGGCTGGAACGCCGCTCCGTTTGTGGTCTGAGTGATGATTCTGGGTGGAGTTTGGAAAGTAGCACCAGGTGCGTTTTGAGCGGCAACCCTGGATGTACTCCCGAAGATGCTGGGAAATTCCATGTTCATCGGCCCTTCTTGGATAGTTTCGTTCCTTGGACCTCGTTGGATATATACAGGTTAACATTATGGTCAATCTGCGGGGTTATTTCTCCTGTGGGTTCAATCTCTCTTCCTACTCGTAAGATGACCGTCTTCTGCAAAACAGCAAACCGTCAGTCTCGTTAAGAGGGGAATATGGGGGTTTCCCTCTTAACCAGGCTCCAGCGTGAGAATAAGTACTGTTCCGAGGAAGAATAATCAGTGTGTGTTAAGCGTGAGGATAGTGAGAGCAAGATCCTTTTACCTGAATGATGGAGGGTTCTATTTATAGCCGGATGGTGAGAGAGGGAGGAGCAACGATGCCAGCTGTAGACGCGCGCCAGCTGTCCGACCAAGGGGAATATCCCCTTGGTCTCCTCTGCTGCGGTCAGTGTAGTGGTACACGTGGCGCGCTTGCATTTGTCGAATGTGGAAACATCGTACTGATGTTGTCTGGCTGCTCCCTGACCTGTTGCAGGTCCACTTGGCGCTTGATGGCTGGTGACACGTGTTGTCCTTTATGTCGTATGGAGCATCTTTGGTGTCACCTGGATATTTTCCAGAAGCTTCTAGAAGCTTCTGGATGATACGGCTGATGTCAACGCCATGTAGGATGGGGAAAGTGGTATGGTCCTTGCCATGTTGGCAAGGGTTTGGGACCATACCTCTTCAGTAGCTTTTGTAAGAAACCAAAATAAGAAGGGCCCTACATAAATGCGCAAAACCATCTAAAACAAAAAGAAACTGGTTTGCAAAACCTTCTAACAAAACTGGTCTTCTTAGTCTATGCCACCACCACAAAACCATAACCACCCCCCAAAAATTTCCAACAGGCACCCCCATCAACCGAGACGACACGACCTCCCCCATCACTGTTGTTTTTGCCATCGCCAGATGGAGAAGTTGTCTTCCAAACCTACCAAAGCACCGCCACCATTTCACCTTCACACCACCGACGATAATGATGATATCGGTGATCTTCTTCAACATCCATTCGGATCTCTGTCGTTTTATATATCTACACAGTCTCTTGTGGATGAAATCACTCATCATTCTCAAGTAATCATGTGATCGTTATTTGTTAACGTTTTGTTATAAGCTTTCTGGTATATATTTTGTAACAAGCAGATTGTGAAATAAAACATTTTGGAGTTAATCTGAGTTTATTTGTTCGCACAGAAACTAAAACATGCATATGAAATCGATGATTACCGGCGGCGATGGTGGTTTGGTGATTACTGACGACAACCATGGCTAACAATAAAATTATAAATGTCTAACATTTGTAATGAAGACTAATTTTTTGATATGAGTAATAGAAAATGATGGGTGAGTTGGTCAAGTAGAAGGAAAGGGAGAGAGAAGGACTATTAAAATAAAAATGTAAGAGAGAGAGAGAGAGAGAGAGAGAGAGGAAAGAGGGTGAAGTGTTACCAAGCAAACTGTTTCTGTCAAGTCAAAATCTTTAGGGGCAGTTTTGTAATTTTGTCGGTGGCTTATCTTTAAGATTATATAAATATGAAGATTACATACCACGAACACTTTAAGGTTCATTGGATGACATCTTCATCAACAATATGTTGGACATAGTCCAACGAAGACTAAGGGTTCGTGGCCCATTATTGTTCGCTGGTTAGTGCCACAAACATTAAATTGTTTGTTAATATTGATGGTTCGTCGAAGACTAT
Source organism: Helianthus tuberosus (assembly GCA_030545235.1). Taxonomy (NCBI): domain Eukaryota; kingdom Viridiplantae; phylum Streptophyta; class Magnoliopsida; order Asterales; family Asteraceae; genus Helianthus; species Helianthus tuberosus. Next base: position 122,143,511 of record CM060427.1, read on the forward strand.
GGTTCGTGGGATTTTGACTGTTCGTCCATGATGTCCACGAAGACTGTAGTCTTCATGGACCAGTTAACTGTTCGTGGACCAGTTTTAAGTCTTCGTAGTATACTGGGTATTGGGGCCTATATAAACAGAGATTTGTTTCACAAGGAGAGTCAAGAGAATTCTGTGTGAAACTTGTAACAGTGTGTGTATGTGTACTGATTCTCTTCACTTAATCAAAGCTTTGTGAATCTTTAGTTACTTTGTGTTTGTTCCTTTTTGCTTTGATTCGCATACTTACGTGGATTCCACAATCGTTAGTGTGTTAACAAACAAGGAAGTAGGTTTAACCTTGATCCTCCAAGTGGACCTACATACTTTTGTAGGGTTATATAATGGGTGAAGGGTGTTTGGTATTTATATAAAACTTAAATTAAAAAAAAAGTAGCCGTTGAACTGACCGTTGCCAACGGTCCATTTGCCAGTTCCTTTCATCTTCGGCATGCATTAAAGGACGCTCCTGGCTTTTTTTTTTTTTTTTGAAAACAACGCCCCGAGGGGCGGTTATGCAGGCGTTATTTTAGGGATAAAAAGCCCTAAAACCCTCCACTACGGGTGGTCTAAATACCACCAAGATCTAAACCATTCTTCAAAATTCAAACCTATCGTACATTAAACACAAATTCCCTGAATATTCAAATTAGATTAATTATACCTTAACCCAATTTATAACTCTTTTAAAAAAAAATAACATGTTATAACGTATGTATACCATGTTTGCAATGGGTCGAGTCACCCGCATCCGCTAAAAATTTTTTGTAGTAATAATTTGCAATGGACGACTAGGAGGTGGGAGAATCCATTTTTTGTATAAAAGGGTGCGTAAAAAATTTGATGTTTGATGTTGCAGGTGAATGTTTTTTGTTGTGGTTTGTATAAAATGGGTGAAGGGTGTTTGGTATTTATATAAAACTTAAATTAAAAAAAAGTAGCCGTTGAACTGACCGTTGCCAACGGTCCATTGGCCAATTCTTTTCATCTCCGGCGTGGATTAGAGGACGCTCCTAGTTTTTTTTTTTTTTTTGAAAAAACTCCCGGGAAGGCGGTCATCCAGGCGTTTTGGGGTGTTTTTTAGGGATAAAACTTCCAAAAACCCCCCACTACAAGTGTTCTAAATACCACCAAGATCTAAACCATTCTTCAAAATTCAAATCTATTTTATATAATCGGACGTTAAACACAAATTCCCTGAATATTCAAATTAGATTAATTATATCTTAACCCAATTTAGAACTCACTAAAAAATACATTTCTCTTGACACGCGAACAATGACACGCGCATATTTTATGACATTCAAAACCGTATGTCAAGAAAAAAATGTCATGATTTACAAACTTTGATAAATATATGACATTCTTTTTTGTGTGTCATGTTTTTAGCGTCATAAAAAAAACAAGATTTGTCTTGACACGCAAACAATGACACACACTCATTTTATGACATTCGAAAGTGTCTGTCAAGAAAAAAATTGTCATAGTTTTACAAAATTCAATATATTTATGACACACTTTTTTGTGTGTCATCCTTTTAGCGTCATAAAAAAACAAGATCTATCTTGACACGCGAATAATGACACACACTTATTTTATTTTATGACATTTAAATGCGTGTCATAGTTCAATAGAAAACATAAGAGTTTAGGTTGTTGAAAATTGTGTTCCGGGCTACCATAACCTAAAACCGCTTAAAGTATTGCTTCTGTCATTTGCAAATTAGTTAATAGTCCAGAAATATAGAATTGCCCACCTAAAACATTACCATTCTGAGCGGTATTAAGTGTAGCCCATAGAAATGGTTTTTTTTTTCAGCTAAAATTAGTCTAGCTCAAAAAATATGCATTTTTTCCAACAAAAATCGGTGGACACCAAAAAAAAATGTAGTATTTTCAAAGCAATTTTAGAAGATCGCACAAATTATATATATTTTTTTCACCACAAGATTCAGTGGACCCCAAAAATACATTTTATTTTGAGGAAATTGTTTTTTTAGTCCTAGATCTTTTTTGTTTTAACTACCCAAGTAGGATGGCAAATAAAACCCGAGTCTGGCAGGTATATTCGAAACCTAAAACATATGGGACGGTTATATCTGTAGCTTGACGGGTATGGGTCAGGTATGTGACTAATCTTAGAAATTTTTGTGGGTATAGGGCGGGTATGGGATTCGGTGATACCCGACCCAGTTAGACGAAATCACATACCCGTTTAGCCAAACTGAACACCAGAATCATATACCCGGTGTTTTTTATTTATAATTTTATATTTCTTTAACCTTTATCTATTAGTGTTTTATTATAGTAAGTTCATTATATGAAACATAAATGTTCTTTTGGAATATGTATTATGTAATATTATTTATATTTCTGTATGTTGTGATTGTGAAGTATATACATAAAACCATATACAAATTAGAGGAATTGCCCCGTAATAATCTTTAGTAGACGTCATTGGTAGTCCCACTTTTGAATATTCCCCCTGCTAGTCCAACCTTTCACGTATTTTTCCTCCACTGGTACCCGATAAAAAATAAAGGAGTTAAGTTTTTTTTTTTTTTTTTTTTTTCCGAATTACAAACAAATGTTTTAGGGCTTTTGATCAGAACGACGATAGGAGTCATTTGATATAAAACTTACCTCGAAACGGTGCTTCAATTCGGGTGTTTAAACTTCCAATTAACAAAAATCATGTCGTTTGGAGCACTGTTTCGAGGTAAGATTTACATCAATTGACTTGTATCATCATTCTGATCAAAAGCCCTAAAACATTTATTTGTAATTTGGAAATAACCTTAACCCCGTTTCCTCCCTGACATGCTGGAAACGTGCCACTTCAGTCCAAAAATTAAAACCCAGTTAAATCAGACATGTTAAATGAAGGGTATTATTGTCAATTCATATATCTTTTATTTTCACCTTATTTTATGAATTGACAATAATACCCTTCATTTAACCTGTCTGAGTTAACTGAGTTTTAATTTTTGGAATGAAGTGGCACATTTCTAGTATGCCATGAAGGAAACTGGTACATTTTTAAAAATTGGTTTGAAATGGCAAAAATAAACCAATCACATAGACGAAAATGACAGTTAACTCAAAATAAAATTTTGAGTTAAATGCCATTTTAGTCCCTTTGGTTTGGGTCATTTTGCCAATTTAGTACAAAGATTTTATTTTTCTCCTATGGGTTCAAAATGTTTCATCGTTGCCATTGTAGTCCACTGGGTTAACTTCATCCATATTTTCTATTAACGAGAAGGGCAATTCGGCCATAGAAAATGACCGAATTGCCCTTCTCGTTAACAGGAAAAATAGATGAAGTTAAGCCAGTGGACTAAAATGGTAACAGTAAAACCTTTTTGGACCCACAGAAGAAAAACAAAACTTTTTGAGTAAATTGACAAAATAACCCAAATCACAACGATTAAAATTGCATTTAACTCTAAAATTTTAAACTCAAAAGAACACGAGAATCCTTTTAGAATCCTTTTAGCGGCATTAATACCGCCAAAAATTTCACACACACACAAAATAAATAATAATAATAATAATAATAATAATAATTACTCCAACAAAAAACTTACAGGGACCAGAATCCCTAACCTTTCCTCCCTAAATCTCCCCAAATCGCAGCGCACAAAACCTGGTAAGAACCCTACTTTTCATCTTAAATCTTTCTTTTCTAGTGCAAAAATTTAAATGATACTCATTTTTGTTCCAGCAATTTAGTTTGTGGATCTGTTTTGGAGCTTATTTTGAAGAGATCTGTGAAATTTGAGGGGTTTTGCAGGTTATGCTATCTATCTTCATTTATATCTCTATTGAGTAGTTTATGAACCTTAAGTTGAATAAATGTTGGATTTTTCTAGATATATAATTCGATGTTTATGTCGAATTTTAAACCGTTTATGAACCCTAAAATTGAATATGATTCCTTGTGTGGTCACTTATCTATGATGGTTGTTTTCGATATATATTTATATTTTAATTTAATAGTCTAGATAGTTCATGTGTAAGCATGTATGATTTGTTTTGTACATATGGGTTTGTAGTTTAGGGCGTAAAATGGAAGATAAACATGAGAAACCAAAACGTGGGCCAAGGACTAGGGCTGTTCATGAGCCGAGCGGAGCCGACCTAGGGCAAGCTCGGGCTCGACTCGATTATAAACAGAGCCGGCTCAGTTTGGCTCGGATTTAAAACCGAGCTGAAAATCAAAGCTCCGGCTCGGCTTGGTTTTAAACCGAGCTGGCTCGGCTCGGCTTGGATTTAAACCGAGCTGGCTCGGCTCGGCTTGGTTTTAAACTGAGCTGGCTCGGCTCGGCTTGGTTTGGCTCGGTTTTAAAATTAAAAATTATTACATAGCTCTAAAAATTAAGTAGTCTAAAAAATTATTCAGTACTTCAAAAGAACATATCCAAAATAAGTTTAACCTAATATATCATAAGCCAAAATCAAGTTAAACAAACACAAAATAAGTTTTAAATTAGCTTCGAAAAAATACAATATTAGTTCATTAGCATAGTAATCAATCTTCAAATAAGTTATAGATATCAAACTACAAACTTAAATGCATGTAAATAATAATTAGTTTTTGTAATATATTATAATATGTATAAAATAAAATATATTACAAGTAAAATGATCCGAGCTAAGCCGAGCTAACAAAAGAGCCGAGCTAACAAATGAGCCAATCCTGCTCGTTACGAGCCGAGTCGAGCTAGACTCACTTTCTAACCGAGCCGAGCTGGCTCGGCTTACTTTCAAACCGAGCTATATAGAGTGAGCTTTTTCCGAGCTAAATCCAATCAACCTTCGAGCCACGAGCTTTCTGAACAGCCCTACATGCGACTTGCTCAATGAAAGATATTGATTATAACATTGAATAAAACCATAATATGCAACCGATTGAAAAAAAATGTGAATGATTACATTACATGGTTAGCAGTAAAATTAAAGACCAAATTTTCATATTATATATTCAGCAAGATAAGTTTCATGATAGAAAATGGGAAGATTTATGGATAGATATTAAGATATTATGTTTTTCTAATTCTAATTTATTTATTATTTTTGTAATCTTCAAATATAAACTTTGCATTTCACTAAAAAAAAAAACTTGCCAAGTTACATCAAAACAGAAGGTAGACGAGAACTAAGTTGCGCCGCCATCCCTTTCTGAATTGCAAACCCTTACCTTCCAAAGACAAACCCCTACCCCGGGGCTGAACAATTGTGATTTGTTAACTTTTGCGATTTATAAATATGCAAGAAACAATGGAATATTGTATAGACTATCGTTGTATGTTTGTAACTATTAGTTAATAACAATTTGTTTATTTATGTGAGAAAAAAACTGAAAAGGCACGAGCAAGTGCAAAGAAGAACAAATACCCGACTCGCTCAGGACACAAAGGGTTTGCGGTTTGGAGCCCTAATGTTGAACTTGCAGAAGATGCGCACACAGAATCTGTTAAACTAGTAAGTAAATGTATATTTATTTAGTTATATATGTTATAATAAAATGTTTTAATAGTGGTGTATATTAAATAAGCCGAATTGGAAATGCAAATGAAGGCAGGTGGTACTTATTGGTCTGGGGTGGAAGATCTACCAAGTATGTAGCTTGGACCTAAGCACGGAGGCCGATCACGACAACCTCTTTTATATGGATTTATTCTCTTGTATTTTGTATAATTAAGTGATCTTTTACAATTGATTTGTTTTTCTAATCAATGCAGTGTATGCAATAAGATGGGTCTTGGGAGTATGGATACCTGGTTATTTGGTTTATGCTCGACTTTATTTTAGACATGCGATTTCGTTTTCCAAATGATGTAAGCATTCATTTTTCGATTTACATACTTTGATATAAGCATTTTGTTAGGCATAACAGGGTTTAAGGTTGTATTATTTGGGTTTTGTGTTAATTATTTGTGTTTCGGTTTGTTACGACGTGATTCAAAACCTTTTTTTATATTTTGGGTTACTTGCGTTCGGATAATACTGGGTTTAGATTTAATTAATATATCGACTTAGTTACACCAGAACTATTGACTTAATTGATATATCTCATTTTTGTTATTTGCTTTTTAGATATGGAACGGCATAACAAGCGTCCCAAACGAGGATCACATCTTAGTGATGTTATTGTCACAGGTAGATGTATATTTTATACAACTTTAAACCTACATTGTTACCTTAATTTTTAACATTTTTAGAACTCAATAGCTGGTCACTTATAAGATATGTTATTTTGTTTTTGAAGGATCACATCTTCTTATTTTTAAGATTTATTTTATTTAATCGTTGTCTCAGGTTGGGAAAGGAGTAGATGAGTACTCGGCTGCGGATATGGATGGCATTCGCGAAGATTGGTCGACTTATGCGGTTACCTCTATTTTTAAGTGACAAATTGTATTTTAGGTGTTCACGATATATTGACAAACAATTATTTTTTTTTGTTAACGTTAAAATATTTGTAGTATACTTGACAAATGATTATGTAATGTGGATTGTTTTGGTATATATATGTGTATTTGTTTTATGAAAAAGATTTATTGTTTTTGTTATTATACATGTATCCAGGGCAAATTAGTAATTTTATAAAAATTTATACAATTAAAAGCATGACACGCGTAAATGAATGTCATACGTATGTGTCATAAATGCTTGTTATGAACGTGCGTTATTAAAAAGTGTCATAAAATGAGTGTCATTAAAAGGTGTCATAAAATGAGTGTCATGAATGTGTGTCATGAATGCGTGTCATTAAATGCGTGTCATTAAATGTATTAGGCCTGTAAACGAACCGAATAAACACGAACACAGGCATGTTCGTGTTCGTTCATTTAACTTTAACCGAACACGAACATATAATCGAACACATTTTTTTGTTCGTGTTCGTTCATTAAGAAATTGGGCATGTTCATGTTCGTTTGTTTAAAGCCTAAACGAACAGTTCACGAACATAAATGAGCACAAACAAACATAAAAAAAATTAACTTAACATATTTGAATAAACATAAATTAACAGGATTGAAGAAACAAGTCTATTATATTACATTTCTTCCGAAATCACATTTAAATAAGGGTTCATAGATATACTAATTAATTATATTTAAATAAGTAGTTAGAAAACCTAATATTTATATAAATATAACTATTTATTAAAATTTAAACGAACATTCACAAACATAAATGAACGAACATAAAAGAATGTTCACGAACATAAATGAACAAACACAAGGTGTGTTCATGTTCGTTCATTTAATTAAACGAACAAATTTTTTTGTTCGTGTTCGTTCGTTTATTAAATAAACGAACATAAACGAACTTTCCGCCAAACAGGTTCATGAACGTTCGGTTCGTTTACAGGCCTATGTGTCATGAATGCATGTCATAAAAACATGACACACAAATGCATGTCATGTTAATTTTATGACTCCTCAATCAACGACTCGCATTTGCGTGTCATAAAGACCCTTTTATGACACGCAATGCATGTCAAGAAAGGTGTTTTTTCTAGTAGTGTCCCTTTTAAAAATAAACATGTTATAACGTATGCATACCATATATACAATGGGAACAAAATAATTACACATGAATGATTTCAAATAAAATTACGAATGAAATAAATCAAAATTACCATAAAAAATTTTGTATAAAAATTACGCATAACAAATGAAAATCGTGCATGAAGAAAAAGTAAAGTTACGCAACATGTAAAATCTTTTTTTACTTAATAATCATATCTGTTTAAATCGTAATCCGTATAACCGGTTTGAAATAATATGTATAGGTCTCAAAAGAGGAACTTTAAATGATACTAGTAAATGCGTAGACTTGCTTTGCAAGAAAGAAAAGTAGAAGACTGATTTCTTTTAACAAGCCTTAAAGATATATTTCCTTTTTCAATACGGTTCGAAAATCAAGTGGCCGAGTTTATCTCGAATCTAATATGTATAGATCTCAAAAGAGGAACTTTAAATGATACTAGTAAATGCGTAGACTTGCTTTGCAAGCAAGAAAAGTACCAAGATAACCCTAATCTTGAGGCCGAGTTTATCTCGATCTCAACTGATCGATCTACTTTCCTATTTATAAATACTAAATCAATATTGCATTCATAACTACAAACACTACCAAGATAACCCTAACCTCTAAACCACGTCTCCAACCTTCAAATCTACAGTCATGGCTGAATTACCTACGGAAAACATTTACGATATCCTCTCAAGATTGCCAGTGAAATCTTTGGCTTGTTGCCGGTGTGTAAGCAAGCAATGGTGCAACTACATCAACGATCCTTACCTTGAAACCATGTATGCCAAACGAGCGGCACTGAACGATCCCTTGCCCATTATGTTCTGTCAGTTTCCATATGTTGATTATCCCGACTCACCATGCACACTCAGTTTCTTGGAACATAAAAAAGAAGCTGATAGTTTTACCCTAGAAGTAAAAAAGAAGCCACCAGTTATGGAGTTTATGTGTAAGAGTTGGATACACAGTTATTCTAATAACATAGTTCTAGGTTCTTGCAAAGGTCTGCTCTATTCATCAAAAGATTCCCATGATGGAAACCAGTTGGTTGTGATCCATCCTCTAAGGAAAGAATGTTATGAGTTGCCACCCATCAAGACACCATTCCACGCACCAGAACAGGCATGGGGGATTGATCTTCAAGAGTCGAACAGGCTTTGTGTTGAGGAGTCAAGCGGGCTTGGTTTTGATGATTCTACCAACACTTTCAAGATGGTGTGTGTTGTGCTAAGAGAACATGATGGGCTACTAAACAACCTTCATGAACTCAAGGAGGATCTATGGACCATGGTGCATGTCTTGGGCACAGACTCGTGGCGAAAGATACCACAAGTCCCATGTTATCCCATAACTGGTGAAGGAATATTTGCGAATGGATGTTTGCATTGGTTAATAAGTGATAAATATGATGATTATCGTGCGGCCTACTTAGGACGACCAGTAATAAAGTTTGACATAGCGAAGGAGGAATTTGGAATAATCAAACCTCCTCATGAACTACCAGTTTATTGCGTTAAGGAGCAGTTGGTTGATTTACATGGTGAAGTTGGATATGTGTATCATATCGTGAACCATGGTGTGGAGGTGTGGGTGTTGAAGGAGAGAGGATGGGTGATGCATTGTGAGTTCGATCAGAAACTGCCTCATCCTAGTGGTTTAATAAAGGTTTTAGGGTTTTGGAACGATGACGGGGACATATTAATGACAGATAATGGGAATTGGAAGAAACAAATATTTGTTTACAACTTAAAAAGTGACAGTTTGCATGAACTTGGTTTAGTTGGCTGGGAAGGAGGACTTACATTAACAGATTTAAGAATATATCGTAGTAGCTTGTTTTCAACCGGTTATTCCATCAAATACTAATCTGGAATAACGCTAATCAATTTATATTGTTATTGCGAGGTTGTAAATTTTAGACAGTAACTTTTGGTCTGGTTTATTAATTGTTATTAAAAAGTTGTTGGCCCAATGAAACCTCAACCGCCCGACTAAGTATTACTTGTTATTGCCCATGTAATTTACATAATGTTTTATTGACCTATAATCTTATGTTTATCAAAGGTTATGAATCTTACTTTTGTCAATGAAGCTTGTCACTGGTGTTTTCTATTATTATTATTTATACTATGTACTAAATTTGTGATTGGATATTACCACTGGGAACCTTTTGTACTTTCTACACTTAGCAGTCATGGCTCTTTGTTTATTTTTTCTACTGGTTGGTGCCAATGTATTAAACTAGTGGAAATACATGTGCTCCGCAGCGGGCTGGCATGAATTACTCTGTATTGTTTGGTATCGACACTTGTTGTAGCAACCGAAAAAGAAAACCCAAAAACAGAAAGTCACCATGTGCCTAAAAGAATATCGACTCATGTTTTACATCGATCGAAAATCTTAAAAATGAACATTGGTTCCGATAATATCGATACTGATACGAGGTGGTTCAGTCGGAATCAGTGTATCAGCATGGTACCGACACTCGATAAATACATCCTATTTTTAATACACCTCCATTGTCAACAAAATTTATATTGAATTTGAATTCGAATTCGAATTTAAGGGAAAATAAAAATTAATCAAATAATTCGATATTCAATTCTATGAAAGACCCCTAGCTTGAAGTGTTTATGAAAATTGATACAGTACCCTTTACTCTCAAAGAAATGTTAGTAAATAAAGGATAGTTAATCATTTGTATATGACAATAATTAGGGGTGTTCAGAAAAATCGTAACTAAATAAAAACCGTAAACCGAACCGTAACCGTAACCAAATAAACCGATCCGAATAGTGAATTCGGTTTTCGGTTTGGTTTCTAACCGAAACCGAATTGTGAATATGGTTTTTGGTTCGATTTATGGATCCACATTTTATTTTATTTGGTTTATTTGGATAACCGAATAAATCATTTAACTTAATTAATTATTAAATAAAAATAATAATATTTTATAAATCATATACAATTTATTAGCCTAAAATAGTTATTTTTATGCAGCCCAAATATAAATCTAGAAGCCCAACTCAAACCCACTCATTTCTAAAATAATAGAACTTAAGACCTACAGTAACTAGTGTTTAGGATTTCTACATTTTCTTAGAGAAAGACTCATGTTTGAAGATTATTTATATTTTGTGCCATTAGACTTGTTAACTATTTATAGCTTCTATGATCTATGTTTTGAAGCTTTAACTTTGTGATTGTCTCTACGATTACTTTATGGATGTGTTTGTTTTATTTCGCAATGAAACTTTCTTGTATTCATATATTGTTAGGTGTAAATTAGTTGTGATGTTCGAAATTTGGAACACAAACATAAATATAAATTAGGAAAAAAAGTACTTAGTACAATTTGGTTAGATTTAGTTTATTTGGTTTCTAACCGAAACCAAACCGACTTGAATTTGGTTTGGTTTGGTTTGGTTTGGATCGGTTTGCATATTCCTTATTTGGTTTGGTTTGGTTTTTGGTTTGGGGTACAAAAATTTGAAAACCGAATAAACCGAATAAACCAAATAAACCATAAACCGAACCGATGAACACCCCTAACAAGAATAATATATTTATTAATACTTTCAGTGGTGGAGCTAGCCCATTAATTTAGGGCTATCCTGAAAATATTTTTTTACCGTGCAATCATACAATAATAAAAAAACGATAACAAATAAATTAAAACAAATACCTTATAGATTTGTCCATTTCTTTTTTTTATAACTTGAAATCGTTTCATCACATCGTCGTCTTTTACTTTATCAAAAGTTTCTTTTTCGACCGCAAAATAAGAAAGGAATTCAAGTATAATTTTTTGAAAGGAATTCAAGTACCTAGTTTAACAATAACATAGAAAACTAGAAACTAGAACTTTTTGTAAAATTTAACTTATCTAAACATAAAACATTTATGATTTATAGTATTAAACCCTAAACAAATATACAAAGTATAATTTTACATAAACTTTTAACACTAAACAAGATATCAAAGGACAAGAAAACTCACAAATTGCGTCAAACCCAATCGGTCAACGCCGGTCAACAGCATCGATTTCAGTCAAAGTGCAGGGACGATCAAACAATTAACAGCAGGGGCGATTCCAGCAGGCCTTAGCAGGGACGATTTTGTGAAGATATCAGGCTTCAGCAGAGACGATCAAACAACAGGGCCATGGACGATTCCAGCAGAGTCGCTGGCTTTTGTTCGACATAGATACTTCTTCGACGTTTGGTTTTCCAAATTACCGCCTTTCAATTCTATCACCAATTGGGCTAAGCTTTGTTATTTACCAATTTGGACTGCGATCAATTCTACTATTATTAATTTGGGCTTATTTTATCATTTGGGCTTAATTATTCTATAAGTTTTCGGGTTGTAAAAAATGTTTGGGCTTATAAAAAAATAGGATTTTAGTAATATCAAGTATCCTATTTTTTGGTTTGGGGTATTCTCGTATTTATTTAGGGTATCCTTTGTATAAAACCGAAAGAAAAACCACTATGGATACGGGGTTGAGCCGTAGCCCGTGCTACGGTTCCTATAATTATAGTTCCGCCCCTGATTACTTTTATTTAACATACGGTTGTAACTCATTTAACTTTTTACTAATATGGGGTTTCTTTAGTAAATTCCGTTCATTAGGTTTCTTTTCTAACAAAACTGATTACACAGTTGTATATTTTCTTTCTCGACATTCTTATATATTTATATTATTGGAAACAGAGTTGTGTTCAAACTTGAGCATTTTTTTTAGTTGTATGCCATATTTGATGATGTTGGTACCGTCCCTCGTGACGAACGGATCTAATACCGAAAGAACATCTACTTTATTATCGGAACAAATATCATTATTCGTTTATAGTGTTTTGAAACACAACTTTATTTTTTTGGGCCAAATCAGACAACTTTTGCTTTATAAAACCATTGTAAAAACAATTTTTCTTTGTAACTTAACCTACTTTAGAGCGATATCATGACAAACTAAGTTATATCTAGAATAATGCATGCTATTGTGTTGTAACAATACATATTATAGATAGCGTACTAGTTTTGAAATAAATCAAACCAATATCATCTGAACAACGAGGCTACCTGTATTGGTTTTATTAGAAATGGTGTGAGTATTCAACTTAAAAGCTATTGATATAAAATACTTTCTTTCTATAGTTTAATTTAATTTAATTTAATTGTAATTTTAATTTAATTTAATGCAAATTTTATTAAAAAAAACGCGAAAACATGACCCACTTTTCGGCTTAAATAATGGAAAAGCGTAATTGGGCTTTGAATTAGTTATATAAAATCCAAGATGGTGATCACTACAAGCAAATAATCATATTGGGTTTAGGTTGAAACAAAAGCCCAAATGAAATCGAGAAGGAAGATAAAAAGGAGGTCGGCAATTGGGGGTCGAAGACTTCGACTACTTTTGACGGCCTAAGAAATTCAACAGGGAAGAAAAGAAACAATCTTTTAATGATTGTTATTCTTAAAGTAAATTAATCACTTTTTGGTTTTGTAAGTATTTAATTTCATGTTTTGTTTAGTATTTGTTTAGACTAGCTATGTTCGGCTAAATCAAATTTTTATTTCAATATTTGAGTTTGTTTTTTTTTAATCATTTGCAAACTTATGTGAAACGATTATGTAAGATCCAATTCGTATTATAAACCCAGATCATATCCTGAAATATATTAGATTATTGATAAAGTTCATTCAAGATTTAGTATTGATACAAGAAACAAATAATGTTAAGCTTTTTTTTCCAAAAGGCATGTGTGTTAAATTATAATCCATACTTCCATCATTGCAACCTAAAGCTAAGATCAGAATTCGTCTTAGTTGTTTATTTTTATTGTCTTCTTTAATTTTAAGTTTACGTCAACCTCTCCTTTTATACTAGCAAGTTATTGCAGGTTATGATTTATAATATTCAAGCAAGCCCTAAACTCTAAGCAACCAATCATGGCTGCAGAATTGCCTTCGGAAATCATGTTCGATATCTTGTCAAGAATGCCGGTGAAATCTTTGGCTCGTTTCCGGTGTGTAAGCAAGCTATGGCGCAACTACATCAACAATCCATACCCTGAAATCATGTGTGCCAAATGAGCAACAGTAAACGAACCCATGCTCATCATGTTCAATCAGTTCCCATCTGATCATCTCAACTCACCATGCATGCTCAGTTCCCTACAAGTGAATACGAAGCCACCAGTTATGGAGTTTTTGTGTAAGAGCTACACTTATAGATATCCAAATTGTTGGTGCAGTTTTGTGTCTGTAGCTTGTTCTTACTTCATTGTAATGTGTACGGTCTTTGTTTATGGTCTGTATAGTTTTTGGTCGAGTCGGCCAAGTCAAGATATTCTCCTATCTTGACTTAGTGCGACATTTCTTTTGTTTGTAATGTAAAACAGTTTGCAGTATGCAACTGTTGTTAGTTGTTAGTTATGTTTGGATCTTTCTGTCTGATTGTCTGCAAGTCTGTCTTTATATGGGTTCCCCACGAAGAATCCCATTCTTCGTGGGATGACATGTACACGAACAATGGATTTATCAAGAAGGTTCACCACGAAGACTCAAGGTTTGTGGTCTCCTGATTGTTCGTTGGTGTGTGTCCACGAAGACTACTATTCTTCATGGGGCAGTTGATTGTTCGTGGCCAAGTAACCTTCTTCATAGGGTTACTGGGTATTGGGACTATATAAGCAGATACTTGTTCCACATTTCAGTTAAGAGAGTCCCTGTGAAGTTGTAAACATTGTGCGTATATGTGTACTTATTCTCTTCACTTAAACAAAGTCTGTGAATCTTTGGTTACTTATGTTTGCTTTATTTTGCTTTGGTTTGCATAACTACGTGGATTCCGCACTCGTTGTTGTTTTAACAAACAAGGAAGTAGGTTATCTTGATCCTCCAATTGGACATACAAGTGGTATCAGTGCCTTGGCTCTCTTCCTTGTTTAAAACCAAGCAAAACCTTGTGTTTGAGCAAGTTGTGAAGTTTCTGGAAGTTGTTTTTGAGCTTGAAAACAAGAAAATTAAGTTTTTCAGAAAAAAAAGTGTTTAAAACTTAGCTAAAACTTGTTGTTTGAAGATCATTTTTACAAAAACCCAGTTAAAACACATGGAGACATGTTAGGTCTTGGTTTTTCTTAAAATTTCTTTCAAAATTTGAGTTCGTCAAACTTTTCGGCAAGTCGCTTAACCGGAAAAGTCACCGGATTTTGGTTGGTATAGATAAGATTCAAAAAGATTTGCTGAAAAAGTTAAGATTTCGAATGTTTGTTTTTAACTAAGTTAGGATATCCAACTACCACCTTTCTTAAAACCAGAAAAAGAAAGTTACTATAAACAGGGGAATCTCACCAACCACTGTATTCACAAAGAATCATTCGACGAAGATTCTACTGCTGACGAAGTATCAATTTTCGTGGGAACTTACTTCACGAACAATTGAAATCTTCGTGGCTTTTTGTTGATCAACAAAGAATCAATCTTCGTTGACAACGATTCTTCGTGTAGTGGTCTTCGTGGAACTTATTGTTCGTGGAGAACAGTCTTCGTGGACATTATTCTTCGTGGCCAAACACTTGTATTTTTCACAGAGAGTTAATAACATTGTGAAAACTTACAAGTTTGTCTTTTAACTGAAATAGTATAAAACTTCATAATGAGTTCAAACCCTTGGAATTGGAGTGAAAACTCAAGCACACCGCAAGTTCCCTCACATTGGGTCAAGGGATTGATACCCAAAAAGGAAATTACCGAACATCAATGGGCATGTGTCGCGAATCAAAACAATAGCATTCAAAATCTTCTCTTAAGCGAGAGTGAAACCGGAAGCAACAATCGTCCACCAAAATTGAATCACATGAACGATTATCCATCATGGAAAAGTCGTTTTCATACGTATGTTCTAGGGAACACCGAATTGTGGACATGCTTTATCACACCGTACAATGTAGCTCTCGAAGAAGCAGGTTCCAATGCACAAGCTTTGGCGGGATTGAGCGAGAATGATAAAAAGGCTTACGATCTTGAGAAGAAAGCATTTGCTATCCTTATGCAAGCACTTCATAAGGATATCTATCATCAATTTGCTTATTGTACAAGTACAAAGAACCTGTGGGACGTCTTGGAAACTAGAGGAGAAGGAAATGCTGCAACGAGAAATATTCATCATGATTTGTTAAAGAAGGAGATTGAAGGATTTCGATTCATGGAAAATGAAACACTCTATGAGATGGCTACTCGGTACTATCACTTGTTGAGTGAGATGTACTCATACAAGGTTTTTGCTTCACAACAGGAAATGGTTATGCGTTTTGATGATGCTTTGCCACCAAAGTGGAGTCAATTCATTGACTTGTTGAAGCATACTGGTGTTTTGGATACGGTTAGCATTTATGAATTCGTCCAAAAGCTCGAGAACAAAGATGAAGAGGAAATTCGAAAGGCTAAGAGACTTCCAGTTCCACAAAACCCCGAGATATACTTTGGAGGTATTAATATGGGAGTTAGTACCAGTCAACAACAACCGAAGCTTCAAACCACATTTGTATCAAGTGCAAACCCTTATGGTCAACCAGGTCAATCGTCTAGGGTTCTTAAAGATCCATATGGGAGACCGTTTGATCCAAGCGCCTATCTACCACCACCCAAACCCGCACAACCCCCTGGTCCTCCCACAGATCCTTATTGTAACACCCCGAAAACGGGTTTGGTAATCGAACCACATTAATACTAAAAGACGGGTAAAGTACCGTTAGTGGTAAAATTAACCCGGTGAATATTAGGATTTTAAATTAATAAACCTAATATTAAATAAAAGTGGTATAAAGGCTTTTGTTGAAATAAAGTTTATAGGAGGCCTGTGTTAACGGGACTTAAAATAAACTGAGTCATAAATTCCCCGAACCCACTAAGTTAACTAGGAATGTTTAACCTAGTTAATAAGTGGGAATATTGTTATAAAAATAAGTAGGTTGTGGCCTACTTAATAACGAACCAAACACGAGGGGTTATAATGGGATAAATTGAAAGGTTATTTAATAACCACTAAACTAAACACACACACACAAGGTGTGTTCTTGATCGATCAGGGGCGACCCCCCAAGAGCCAAAACCCTAGTTTCCAACAAATCCATCAGATTGAAGGGCCAAACGAAGCCCAAATTCACAACCGAACGTGAATTAACGATCACCTGAACAAGAGAATCATAAGGTATGTAAAATCTTGATGATTCGTGAAGTTGTAAAAATTGGATAATCATCCTAATCGCGAATTAGGCATGGATTAAAGAAGCAATGGCTAGATTAGTGATGTATACTTGCTTAGGAACAAAACCCTAAGTGAAAATCATACATAACATGCTATGAATTGAAGGATTGGATGATTTAGCACACTAGGTTCAGTGGGTATTAATCATATGATGAATTTGATGATATAATGATGTTTAGAATCATCATGGTAGATAGTAATGATGAAATACTTGACAAATCGTGAGTTTGAGTATATAATCATACTTACTATGAAATAAGTTTAGTAGAACATGATAAAAATTGATGAAATGTTCATGTTCAATGATGTTGAATATCATTGTGTATTAATTCGGTAAATCATGATTTATGTGTCACACCCTGACTTTTGCGGAAGCGTGGGTTTATTTGGTGTGACTTCTTAATACCATAGCAGCAATCACAACAATGCTATATGATAAAATACAAGATGTTCATCCATTAATAAAACTGAGAAAATACCACCATAACATTGTTTCAAAACATCGACATTTGAAATAAGTTACAAAACACCAATTATTTAAAACGTGTTTATAAGACACATAAAAGACTTTGGACAAGACAATATTTAGAGACATATAACCCGTCCAGGAGTAGGTTACACCTCTTAAACTTCACAACTCTTGGATGACATCTAATAACCAACGCAGCTAGAAACATGCACAACCTGTCAGATCCGCTAGTTCCCTGAAATACATGTAGTTTGAAAAAAATCAACAAAAAGGTTGAGCGAGTTCATGTGTAAGTCTGTGTATATAAACCTTTGTAATATGTCTTGCATGTATAGAAAGTCCCTGGTATGTAGCAATTAAGGAAAAATAAGTCACCAATGGGTTGCAAAGCCAAAGGTAAGTGTGATAAGGTGCGGAAAACTCAAACCTAGCATATTTGTACCGGGCTTCCGGCTGGAAGACATAGTCACCTCCATGGGTCGCCCCGACCTCATGGGTGTGGGCTCGCTACACCCAAATAGATCTATCACTCATGTCCCTCGGTCCTACGACGAGGATTAATGGCCTTAAGTATGGTGCCCACCTTTCACAGTCTAGTAGTAAACCCTCCTTAAGCTAACCATACCATGTATAAAATGTCTGTAATAGTTGTAACATACTTGGTACTCGTTCTCACCAAGAGTGCTTCTTGTATTCTTTTGTATTCTCAAATTGTATCATACTTGGTACTCGTTCTCACCAAGAGTGTTTCTTGTTATTACACCTTTGTAAACATTGTAATATTTGTAACATGTATTCCACCCCCGAAGTATAAAACTGAAAACAGTTAAAAGAAAAGGGGGAACATGAACTCACCTTGATTTTGAGTAAGTCCAAATAAATATGCTAATGTGAGAGTTCTTGGGAATAATATTCCACGTCACTCTAATTGTTTGAACATGCAATAATATGGAGTATGTATCAATAATAATGTCTAATCGAATGATCGGAGATTCTAAATCTCTAGGATCGGTAGTGTTTTGTCTAAAAAAATAATGTGATAATTATATAACTAATTATCAAAAATAATTAATTTAAACCAGAATAATTAAAATAACATTTTTAATTATTCGAACTTGAATATTACTGAATTAAAATAATTATTATGGCCTTGGAATCATTTTAAGTAAAATGAATTAAAATGATAAGATAACAATAAATAAATTTATATAAGTTTAATTATCTAAATAATTAAACATAATAAAAACTCAGATTCTAAATTTATATAAATTCAAAATAACGCATCTTTTGTCACAAGAATAATTTTGGATCAAAATTATATAGTTATATAATTTAATTACATTAAATTAAACTATATAAATAAGTATAATTGAACTAATTGGACAAATAAAAACTAACCGGTATTGATTAAAACGAAGAACCAACTAGAATTCTGACGACTTTGAAACTTCCGGCGAGTTGCAGGTTTTTAATCCGTCGATTTCGGGTGTTTAAGTGTTTGTAAATGGTATATGAAAGTTTGTAAGAATTTAGGGGTTTAAATAACCCATCAATTTGACATAATTTCAACAAAAATTGGTGAATTATCGATCCACTTTAAATAAAAAAAAACATTCCGTGCGTTAAAGTCAAAAATATCGAGCCTACTGAAATTAATTCGTTTTGTTTTTTTTAACTTGTTGTGTCGATAAAGAAGATTGAAAAAAAAAACAAACCGTTTAATATTAATAATATTATTATATTCTAAAGAAAACAAACGTTTTTAATATTTAATGTCATATTTAATATTTAATGTCCCTTTCAATATGCAATTCAGAATTACGATTGAATTGCAAGTTACGCTTCTGGCCCCTGAAACATATGGGAAATAACATTCGTCCTTTTGTTTTTGGAAAATGTCACAAATGGTCCCTGGTTTATTCAGTTAGATATACTAACTGGGTTAGTTCTCAAAGAAAGAATTTTTATACAAAGTTTAACTTGGTTAGGAAAAATAGGTTTTTAAATGGCAGAATAAATCCCTGAAGTTTATGTTTCAAGAATGACCAAATGAACCTCGAACTTTTAAAACAAAATAAACCATATTTATTTCCTTTCTAATATAGTTCGTTAACATAAACAAGCTAAAATCAAATTAAATATAGTTTTTAGTAAAAATTTGGTATTCCGGGTAATGCCATTGTCATTATATTTCCGAGTTATCCGCTAACTGTGCTTTGTGTTTTGTGCATCAAGTTTATCACCAAAGCTTGTGTAATAAATGGAGTGACAGTATGAATGTGGTGCATATGTATGTATGATGCAGAACTCATAAAGCAGTTTAATTCAACAGTCGTAGTCAAGCACAGTCATTAAGCACATAATTTAATATTAATTAATTGTATGGAAACCTATAATTGTGAGGGTTGTCACATTCTCCCCCTGTTATAGAAATTTCGTCCCGAAATTTTTGTTCTGCTACTAGATGCAGGGGTTTTGGGGAATAAATGTGGGTATTTTTCCTTCATGCGGTCCTCTCGCTCCCACGTGAATTCCGGGCCATGTCGTGCATTCCATTGAACTTTAACGAGTTTGACACTACTCCTGCGTGTCTTGTTAGTCTTCCAATCAGTAACCTCAACGGGTTCTTCAGTAAAGTGGAGTGTGTCGTCAATATGAACTTCGTCGGCAGGAATGATCACTGTTTCCTGAGTTGGACTCTTTTTCAGATTAGATACATGAAATGTATCATGAACGCCATTTAATCCCGCAGGTAATTCCAACTTGTAAGCTACGAGGCCAATCCTTTTCAGGATTCTAAATGGCCCGATGTATCTGGGGTTCAACTTACCACGCTTCCCAAAGCGTGCTACACCCTTCCAGGGTGAAACCTTTAACAAAACCATATCCCCAACTTGAAATTCCAAATGTTTCCGGTTTGGATCTGCATAGGCTTTCTGTCTTTCGCGAGCCGCTTCGATACGTTTTCGAATCTGCGCAATCTTGTCTGTCGTCTCTTGGACGATTTCAGGACCAACGAGTTGTCTATCACCTGCATCAGCCCGGCATAGTGGTGATCGACACTTGCGTCCGTAAAGAGCTTCAAATGGCGCGGCTCCAATACTTGTGTGGTAGCTGTTGTTGTACGAAAACTCGACCAATGGTAAATGATTATCCCAGCTACCACCTAGGTCCATTACACATGCTCTCAGCATATCTTCCAATGTCTGAATAGTTCTCTCACTTTGGCCATCAGTTTGTGGGTGAAACGCGGTACTCAGATTTAACTGCAAACCAAAAGCTTCTTGGAAAGATTGCCAAATCCTTGACACGAATCTTCCATCCCTATCAGAGATGATTGAGAGAGGCACTCCATGTCGTGCAACAATCTCTCTCAGGTATGTCTCAGCAAGTTTACTCGTGTTGTCTTTTTCCTTGATTGGCAGAAAGTGTGCAGATTTTGTCAGACGGTCTACGATCACCCAAATCGTATCGGGACCTCTGGGCGTCCTTGGCAACTTTGTTATAAAATCCATGGAGATATGTTCCCACTTCCACTGTGGTATTTCAGGTTGTTGCAAGAGACCTGAAGGTTTCTGGTATTCGGCCTTCACCTTGGCGCAAGTTAAACATTTGCCAACATACACCGCAACATCGCCTTTCATTCTTGGCCACCAATAGAAATCCTTAAGATCTTGGTACATCTTATCCGATCCAGGATGAATCGAGTACCGAGATTTGTGAGCTTCGTCAAAGATAACATTTCTCAGGCCACCAAACAAGGGAACCCAAATTCGTTTCATGAAGCACAGAGTCCCTTCCCCGTTTGGTACCAATTGTTTCTCCATCCCACGGAGATACTCATTCTCAATATACTTTTCCTTGAGTGCTTCTCTCTGCGCGGCACGAATGCGTAATGAGAGGTCCGTTTGTATGATCATTTCCAAAGCCCTAACCCTTAAGGGCTTGATCCTTTCCTTCCGACTTAGAGCATCAGCGACCACATTCGCCTTCCCTGGGTGATACTTGATTTCACAGTCATAATCATTTAACAGCTCTACCCAGCGTCTTTGCCTCATGTTAAGCTCTTTCTGACCGAATATGTGCTGCAGGCTCTTGTGATCAGTGTAGATAGTACATCGAGTACCATACAAATAATGTCGCCATATCTTCAAAGCAAACACCACCGCGCCTAATTCCAAATCATGCGTGGTGTAATTTTTCTCGTGGATCTTCAATTGGCGAGAAGCATATGCTATAACCTTCTGACGTTGCATAAGCACACATCCCAAACCTTGACGCGAAGCATCACAATATACCACGAAGTCGTCAGTGCCTTCGGGTAGAGATAAGATCGGCGCGTCACAAAGCTTATTTTTCAACAACTGAAAAGCCTCTTCTTGCTTATCTCTCCAATCGAACTTCTTGTCTTTCTGAGTGAGAGAGGTCAAAGGTTGAGCGATTTTTGAGAAATCCTCAATGAACCTACGATAATAACCAGCCAAACCTAGGAATTGTCGAATTTCGGTTGGCGTCTTCGGAGTCTCCCAATTCTTGATTGCTTCAATCTTTGTCGGATCCACATGAATTCCATTTCCGTTGACTACATGACCAAGAAACTGGACTTCGCGTAACCAGAACTCGCACTTCGAGAACTTCGCATACAACTTCTCCTTTTTAAGCAGCTCTAGAATAGCTCTTAAATGTTGCTCATGCTCTCCTTTCGTCTTTGAGTAGATCAAAATGTCGTCAATGAACACAATCACAAACTTATCGAGGTACGGTTTGTAGACTCTGTTCATTAAATCCATGAATACTGTTGGCGCGTTCGTTAAACCAAACGGCATAACCAGGAACTCGTAATGTCCATATCGAGTTCTAAAGGCCGTCTTTGGAATACTTTCTTCTTGTATCCTTAACTGGTGATAACCTGATCGTAGATCGATTTTGGAGTAAAAGCTTGAACCTTGTAATTGATCGAACAGGTCATCGATCCTTGGCAAAGGATATCTGTTCTTGATTGTCAACTTATTCAGCTCCCGGTAGTCTATACACATGCGAAAACTACCATCCTTCTTCTTTACGAACAAAATTGGAGCTCCCCAAGGCGAGAAGCTTGGTCTGATAAATCCCTTGTCTAACAACTCCTGGAGCTGCGTTGACAGCTCCTGCATCTCCGAAGGTGCAAGTCGATAAGGTGCCTTAGCTACAGGCGCGGCGCCTGGAACTAAGTCAATATGAAACTCGACTTGTCTTTGTGGTGGCAATCCTGGTAAGTCTTCTGGAAAGACTTCAGGATACTCTTTAACGACTGGGATGTCTTCAAGTTTTGGCTCAGCGGCTTCCTTATCTACGATGTGTGCCAGGAAGGCAACACATCCCTTCTTCAAACATTTTCGAGCCTTCAAACAACTAATGATCCTTAGGGGCGTATCGCGCTTCTCTCCATGTACTACGATTGTTTCTCCATCCGCCATTGGGATGCGAATGGTCTTCTCGTGACATACAATCTCGGCTCTGTTGCTTGACAACCAATCCATCCCTACTACCACATCGAAGCTTCCCAACTCGACTGGCAGTAGGTCTAATGTAAACTCGTGCTCTCCCAGCTCTATCACGCATCCTCTGATGACTTCATTCGTTTCTACTAGCTTTCCATTAGCCAGTTCAATTGAGTACGGGATGTCTAACTTATTAGCAGTTAATCTAAGCATTTTCTTAAATTCTAGCGATACAAAACTATAGTCGGCACCAGTGTCAAATAGTACAGATGCAAAGCGTTGATTTATAGGGAACGTACCAGTAACAACATTAGGATCTTGGCGAGCTTCCCTCGCTCCAATATGGAAAAATCTTCCTGGTGCCTGGTTAAGCTTTGGGCATTCTCGCCTGAAATGCCCGACGTCCCCACAGTTAAAGCATCCCGGTCCTCGACCATTTCCGTTCCCATTACTATTACCAGCTCGATTATTGCCTGTTCCCTGGTTACCAGCTTGATTCCCACGGTTTCCTCGATTTCCATTTCCGCCATTTCCTCCCTGTTGGCGGTTTCCATTCCCATATCTATATCCTTGCTGACCACCACTACCAGCACCATTACTAGCCCAGCAGGTTTCTTTTGTGTGGCCATTCTTCCCACATGACTCACATTTTCTGAGTCGGCATGGTCCAGGGTGATGATATTGGCATACATCACACTTGGGAAAAGTGCCCACGTATCCCTTCCCTCT
This sequence comes from Helianthus tuberosus, assembly GCA_030545235.1. NCBI lineage: Eukaryota > Viridiplantae > Streptophyta > Magnoliopsida > Asterales > Asteraceae > Helianthus > Helianthus tuberosus. Next base: position 122,167,043 of record CM060427.1, read on the forward strand.
TGCTTCAGCACCAGTTTTAGCTTCCTCTGGTGGGTTACCGTTCTTTTTCCTTGCGCTGTCTGTACTCTTCTTAAAATTTGAGAATTTCCTTTTGTTTTCTCCTGAGGACTCCTCGTGAGTTTCTTTCTTCTTGGGGTCAGAGTTTGGAAACTTGTTTAGACGGATAGCTTCCTCAGTAAGTGATACGCTCAGGTCGATGGCTTCAGTAATGGTTGGAGGCTTGGATGTCGTCACCATGCTCATAATTTGGGGTGCCAATCCCCAGATGAAACGCTCAATGCGTTTAAATTCAGGCGTGACCATGTATGGCACTACATGGGACAAATCATGAAACCTTTGAACATATTCTGCAATCTTAGGACCTTCCATTTTTAGGTGCCAGAACTCAGTTTCTAGCTTCTGTATTTCAGCACGCGAGCAGTACTTTTTCCTCATTAACTCTTTTAACTCAGCCCAGGTTAATGCATAAGCATCGGCTTCTCCTAAAGTTTGCACTTGCAGATTCCACCACGATAGGGCACCATCCAGAAACAGCCCTGAAATGTAAGTGACTTGTTGATCGGGAGTGCATTTGCTCATTCTTAGAACCGAATCTGTCTTTTCAGCCCACCTAACAAACGCAACAGCACCTCCAGTGCCATTGAAATTTACTGGCTTGCAGTCAAGGAATTGTTTGTAGGTGCACCCCTAGGGTGGATTGTTGTTGCCATTGTTGTTCGAATTGTTCCCGCTAGTTCCTCCTTGGGAGGCCGCATATTGTGCTATGGCTGTGGTAATTATCCCTTGGAGTTCTGCCTGAGTAGTAGGCATGCCTGGGTCGCGTCGCGGAGGCATCTTCTAAAAGAAAGATCATATTGGTCCGTTCATAATAAGTATTGTAAGTAAGTAATATGCGTATGTAATAATATACTAACTCATAACATCCCATGTCATAACAAAATAAATAGTTCAACAACGCATGTAAGTCACAATCAATGTAAGCAAGTAATCATACTAGTCCTCCCCAGACTATCCCACCCAGTCTCCTAGACTGAACTCCTTAGTTTCTCAAACTAACTCCCTGGCCTCTAAGACCAAACCTTCCCAGTCTCTAAGACTAACTCCCTAGCCTCTAAGACTAAAACCTTTCCAATCTCTAAGATTGAACCCCTCAGTCTCTAAGACTGAATCTCCCCAGCCTCTAAAACTTGATGTGTAGGAAGCGGTATGTTAAAAACTTGTAAAATGGTTAAATAAAAATCGATTCAAAAACTAAACTTTCTGGACATGCTTTGGCCTAATAGGTATCAGTACTCTTGCCGATAGGTCCCCAGGTAGGCAACGGGTCCTTTTATTTGGATTTATACGAATGCCAGCCTAGACAGGAGTTCTCAGTTAACGATACTTAACCCTTCCAGTTACTACATGTCCGACACGAAAAACACGTGTTTTTAAAAGAAACGTTTGTACCCTGGATCTGAAAACTTGTGTATGCAATGTAAAAAATGTTTTCGTGAGAGCCCTGATGATCATAGTCTAGACTCGAGAAAGAATCCTAGTTCGCTATGATCGAGGCTCTGATACCAAGCTGTCACACCCTGACTTTTGCGGAAGCGTGGGTTTATTTGGTGTGACTTCTTAATACCATAGCAACAATCACAACAATGCTATATGATAAAATACAAGATGTTCATCCATTAATAAAACTGAGAAAATACCACCATAACATTGTTTCAAAACATCGACATTTGAAATAAGTTACAAAACACCAATTATTTAAAACGTGTTTATAAGACACATAAAAGACTTTGGACAAGACAATATTTAGAGACATATAACCCGTCCAGGAGTAGGTTACACCTCTTAAACTTCACAACTCTTGGATGACATCTAATAACCAACGCAGCTAGAAACATGCACAACCTGTCAGATCCGCTAGTTCCCTGAAATACATGTAGTTTGAAAAAAATCAACAAAAAGGTTGAGCGAGTTCATGTGTAAGTCTGTGTATATAAACCTTTGTAATATGTCTTGCATGTATAGAAAGTCCCTGGTATGTAGCAATTAAGGAAAAATAAGTCACCAATGGGTTGCAAAGCCAAAGGTAAGTGTGATAAGGTGCGGAAAACTCAAACCTAGCATATTTGTACCGGGCTTCCGGCTGGAAGACATAGTCACCTCCATGGGTCGCCCCGACCTCATGGGTGTGGGCTCGCTACACCCAAATAGATCTATCACTCATGTCCCTCGGTCCTACGACGAGGATTAATGGCCTTAAGTATGGTGCCCACCTTTCACAGTCTAGTAGTAAACCCTCCTTAAGCTAACCATACCATGTATAAAATGTCTGTAATAGTTGTAACATACTTGGTACTCGTTCTCACCAAGAGTGCTTCTTGTATTCTTTTGTATTCTCAAATTGTATCATACTTGGTACTCGTTCTCACCAAGAGTGTTTCTTGTTATTACACCTTTGTAAACATTGTAATATTTGTAACATGTATTCCACCCCCGAAGTATAAAACTGAAAACAGTTAAAAGAAAAGGGGGAACATGAACTCACCTTGATTTTGAGTAAGTCCAAATAAATATGCTAATGTGAGAGTTCTTGGGAATAATATTCCACGTCACTCTAATTGTTTGAACATGCAATAATATGGAGTATGTATCAATAATAATGTCTAATCGAATGATCGGAGATTCTAAATCTCTAGGATCGGTAGTGTTTTGTCTAAAAAAATAATGTGATAATTATATAACTAATTATCAAAAATAATTAATTTAAACCAGAATAATTAAAATAACATTTTTAATTATTCGAACTTGAATATTACTGAATTAAAATAATTATTATGGCCTTGGAATCATTTTAAGTAAAATGAATTAAAATGATAAGATAACAATAAATAAATTTATATAAGTTTAATTATCTAAATAATTAAACATAATAAAAACTCAGATTCTAAATTTATATAAATTCAAAATAACGCATCTTTTGTCACAAGAATAATTTTGGATCAAAATTATATAGTTATATAATTTAATTACATTAAATTAAACTATATAAATAAGTATAATTGAACTAATTGGACAAATAAAAACTAACCGGTATTGATTAAAACGAAGAACCAACTAGAATTCTGACGACTTTGAAACTTCCGGCGAGTTGCAGGTTTTTAATCCGTCGATTTCGGGTGTTTAAGTGTTTGTAAATGGTATATGAAAGTTTGTAAGAATTTAGGGGTTTAAATAACCCATCAATTTGACATAATTTCAACAAAAATTGGCGAATTATCGATCCACTTTAAATAAAAAAAACATTCCGTGCGTTAAAGTCAAAAATATCGAGCCTACTGAAATTAATTCGTTTTGTTTTTTTTTAACTTGTTGTGTCGATAAAGAAGATTGGAAAAAAAAAAACAAACCGTTTAATATTAATAATATTATTATATTCTAAAGAAAACAAACGTTTTTAATATTTAATGTCATATTTAATATTTAATGTCCCTTTCAATATGCAATTCAGAATTACGATTGAATTGCAAGTTACGCTTCTGGCCCCTGAAACATATGGGAAATAACATTCGTCCTTTTGTTTTTGGAAAATGTCACAAATGGTCCCTGGTTTATTCAGTTAGATATACTAACTGGGTTAGTTCTCAAAGAAAGAATTTTTATACAAAGTTTAACTTGGTTAGGAAAAATAGGTTTTTAAATGGCAGAATAAATCCCTGAAGTTTATGTTTCAAGAATGACCAAATGAACCTCGAATTTTTAAAACAAAATAAACCATATTTATTTCCTTTCTAATATAGTTCGTTAACATAAACAAGCTAAAATCAAATTAAATATAGTTTTTAGTAAAAATTTGGTATTCCGGGTAATGCCATTGTCATTATATTTCCGAGTTATCCGCTAACTGTGCTTTGTGCATCAAGTTTATCACCAAAGCTTGTGTAATAAATGGAGTGACAGTATGAATGTGGTGCATATGTATGTATGATGCAGAACTCATAAAGCAGTTTAATTCAACAGTCGTAGTCAAGCACAGTCATTAAGCACATAATTTAATAATAATTAATTGTATGGATACCTATAATTGTGAGGGTTGTCACATTATGAGAACTTGGTTAATAAGTGATTAAAACAATAAAATAGGAATGATGCTTATCGGATGACTAACCAAGTAATTTAACGAGTAATTGAGTTACCTCGTGAGATTATTTATGTTATAAGCAGTTGACTTTTAAAAGGTCAAACAGACCAATGATATGATCGAATGATGGATTCGACATACGAATGATAGGATGGTGTAGTCGTAAATGATTATGACTAATCTAACAATCTTACAAATTACAGTGAAAGTTTGACGCCTGACAAGCTAGGTGAAGGCTTGGGAAGGAAGCGGGTCAGACGAATCAAGTAATGAAAGAAAAAGCATAATTCGGATGCAAGGTAAGTATATCTTACAATACTCATAAATTATAGAATATTCTCTTATCGTATTAACTACGAATAAGACAAGTGAACAATCAAGATATAATGTTCCGACGTGTAGTCGTACGGAACAAGATAACCAATGATGATAATAAATCACGTTTAATGGTTAAAAAGGACTAATACGGATACTTAGTCATGCAATGACTAATAAATATAGAACTTTCAATGGTTACCTTATAAGGTAAACCAAAACAAACATAAAGGGTAAAAGGACAATTTGGTCATGCGTTGACCATAACCGTTAGTTTTTGAAAGACACTTATGACGTAAGCCATAATAGGCCAAAAAGTGTTAACAAATGAATTATAAGTAAAATGACCGCACGATGTAAATCGGAGCGAGTCATATAGTCGAGATGGAAATACATGTCATCTCGCTAATATAATAGGTCATTTAGACCAAACGGGTCGAAATGTGAAGATACCACCTTTTGATAATATCGACTAATGATTTTTGTCAAGTTATATGATTTCAGGAATACATGTCGAAATGATATTTGCATTGCTATTACTTAGCGATTATTATAGCAAGGCATTAAAACAGGTCAATACATTGACCCGAGCCAGGTATGTATAATAGGGTAATTACTCTTTTAGAACGTAAGGTTCAATGAGTATTAAATGAAGTCTTAAATAGACCATGGGTTACTTGAATGGGTAAACCGAATGTTTTAAATGATGGTCGTTGTGTTTTGAAAAACTTAAGGCCTTTTCAAACAAGATCATAACTAAAAAGAAGGATCATGGGTCAAACATGCTTTCAAAAGTCCTTCATCGTAAATGAAAGGCTAAAACGGACTAAAACGCCCTCATAAGCTAAATTGAGCAAGGTTGTTTGGAAACGAGTTTTATGATCAAGTAAATACTTAGGATAAGTATAAAAAGGGAAAGATGTGATATGAGTCTTTGCCGTAAATTAATGATCCAAGGGGTAAAACTCGGATTATATAGATCACCGCGTTAAATCCACCACAGATATAGTTGTGGTGGAAGATCACACTATAAGAAATGCGGAAATGTTAAGCTAGAAACGAATGAATGCAATTCGTGCTTAAAATATGCTTAAAGGCCCTTAATGGGTCAAAATAAGCATATACGCGAAAATAGGTTTAAGAGTGTATATAAACCCGTGATTTGAACCTAATATGATAGACAATATAGAAATTATGAGGTTCATGAGAAATAGGGATCAAACAAACATGTTTGTTCGACAAAATTATGAACGGATCGAAATTTTGTAAAAGAGTATTAAGCCGAAGGCTTAAAAGTCTAAAATTTTGTTAATCCAGATGTCGGATGTTAACTCCATGTGATGGAGAATTAAATTACGATCACGTAGGAAAAAGAATTGTGTAAAACGGACAAATAACGAAAGAGTTATGCTCGTTTCCATAAACTTAAGGTTGGCAGGGAATATGCAGCTGCAGATCAAAATTTTCTATCAAATTCAGAGGCTCGCGTCGCGCGACGGCCATAGGCCTTTGTGGTCGCGTCGCGCTACAGCCGTCGCGGCACGCGACAGCCTACGCGACAGCCGTCGCGGCACGCGACGGGTATAAAAATCAGCCAAAGTTGCTTGTCTGCTTGTTTTTGCGTTACGAACTCGTTTAAAATCGTTTTAAATATCATATGACTAACTCATTTCATGTTTTTATGAAATGTAGGTATAACTGATGTGCCAGATGACGATCAAGCTCAACGAGGAACCGAATACGTTCAAGAATCAGGCTTCCGCAATATGTTTTGTCGTTACGTTTAAACGACGATATAAATACATGATGTTGAAATATTTTAAATCTTAAAATATTTTAAATGAATCGTATTTTCATACGTACGTGTAATCGTACAATCCCGTATTTATATGAAATTTATATAAAATACTGTATAAATCGAGTAAGGGTCTTACACTTATGGAAGACCATTCGATCTGAATGCCTATCTTCCTTTTTCACAACCTGCTCCTCAACAAACCCAACAACAACTCTCTCCATTCACACAAACTACTCTTCAACAACCTTTTCTACAACTACCTTGTCAACCAGCTCCGCAACAAGCCTTTTATGGAAACAACGACTCTCAACAATCAAACCCCAACACTGTCAGATTTGATACCTCAAACTTCCCGAAATTCAGTGTAGAAGGTGCTCGGGAACATATAGAGCTTCTAAACACAATGGTGAGTGCCTATTGTGGATTAGTCGACAGTCAAATTGGGAATATTAGTTTGACAGATGAAGACTATCAACAAATAGACAGGGAGGAAATGGAACTGATGGATATCAAGTGGGCATTTGCAAGTGCAGTGAGAAGAGAGCTAAGGACTACATGAGAAGAACGGGTAGAACAAGCTTGGAGAGTAAAAGGGATACTAAGTATGGTTTTGATAAGGATGTAGTTACGTGCTTCAATTGTGGTGAGAAAGGTCACTTCAAGAGGGAATGCACTCGACCCAGCAGACAAGGAAATCAAAATCCTTTCAGAAACCAACCAAACTCATCCAATGCAAATCAAGTGAACAATGAAAGGGTTATTGTAGCAGTCAACAACCCGGGTAACATAAATCAGTCGTGGCCTGATGCGTGTGAAGTGTTATATATATTAGGTGTATATTTTAAGCCCTTTTAACACTTTTTTTTAGCCAAGTTTTAAATTTATAAAACACGATATTTACTAACACTAAACACACATATGGGCAAGTGCACCCATTGTGAGCATAGTATAGTGTTGGCAAGATACCGAGGTCGTCCAAGGACACAAGAGCTTTTAGTACCGGTTTATCCTCAACGTCTAATCAAATCAAAAGTTTAGAAAAATGTTTTAAACTAAGAAAATAAAAACTAACTAAAATGCTGAAAATGAAAATAAAAATAAAAATAAAAGAAAAATAGATAGACAAGATGAATCACATGGTTCCGACTCGTGTATAGTGTAACCTTTGATTATTTCCGCACTTTTGCACTATTTTAAAAGATTATCTTAGTTATTGTAGTTGGCCCCTCTTTTGAAGGTGACGTTACCCTCAACCCAGTAGTTTGAGTCAGCAAGGATACAATCCTAAAGGGTCGGATTATTGAAAGATAATTAATTAAGTTATTAATGCAAATTATGGTAGGCCCCTCTTTTGGAGGTGACGTTACCCTCGACTAAGTAGTCTGAGTCAGCAGGGATACAGTCCTAAATAGCCAGGTTATAGTATTAATAGTAGTTAACTTATGAGGGGATCAAAGAGTTTGGACCCTCGCCATCCAATGCCGTTAAGAATTGAAGGAGGTCCTACTAAATTTGACACAGGTCCATTGCAGGACCTCTAAACGCTGAACAATAGCAAGACTCTTACCAAACCGTTCCCTTAACCCCCGACCAGGTAGCCAACATATCTCCATATAGACCGTGGAGATATGAATGGTGAAAATCTTTTATTTTATATAGACAGTAAAATAATGCCAAGACACCACGGACAAACGATAAGGAAGAATCACCTTCAACATAAGAAACTAGTTATTAAAGTCATTAATACAAAACCAAGTAAAAAGTGCGAAAAGATTAGAAATAAAAAGTATTACACTAGACACTTGTCTTCACCAAGTGATGTAAGAGACTTAGGCAAACATGGCCTTGATTGTCTAGAACTCTTACGATCAATCTTGGATCCCGAGACGACTCACACACTCTATGATGGACAATGGATAATGGTGGTGGATGATGGTGTTATGGTGGTGGTGGGTTGTGGGTGAAGTGTGAGAGAGGTGGTGTGCCAAGGGATGGTTTGAGCTTGAGCCAAGCACTCCTATTTATAGGCTGAACAGCAGCTCGGGCACGGCCCCGTGTCCAGTGGGCACGGCCCGTGTCCACATCCTTTTCTGTCTTCATTAATTGCAGTTTGTCTTATTAGTTGACCACGCCCCCGTGTTCGCTGAGCACGACCCCCGTGTGCAGAAGAATCTTTGTACTATGAAGATTTGCCTAGATTGTGCGAATCTTATAGTTGACCACGGCCCCGTGTCCGCTGAGCACGGCCCCGTGGTGGGCAATAGAAGCTTCTACCACTTTGTCTTTTCTGCTGACACTTGGGCACGCCCCCGTGCTGGCTGAGCACGGGGCGTGTTCAGTCTTCTGTCTTCTTGTTTTGCTTGGGAAGATGCTGTCGTGGGGTCGGGCATGTCACGTTTCTTCCTTTTCTTGTATTTATGTTAGATTTTGCTGTCTTTTTGCTTCTTTTGTTAATTTGAGCTCATTTAATCCTAAAAATACAAAAGGAAGACAAAAGCACACTTTTTCCAACATTAGTACTAAAAAAGGGTTAGTTTTATGCCACAATTGATGTAATTTATATGTTGCATTTTTCACACATCAAATACCCCCACACTTGAATCTTTGCTTGTCTTCAAGCAAAACTCTTTACAATGTGGCTTTACACACCCAAATGGAATGGGTAGAAGAGAACGTTTTTGTGCTTATCATAGAGTGTCGGGATTTCCAAGATTCTTTATTAAGTTTTATTTTTATTTATTTACAATCCTATTCGTCATGATTTATTTAAAACTTTTCATAAGAATAATTACTTATTAGGGCATAACATGCCTCTTTAAAATTTTCTTTATATACAAGTTCACATACCTCACGGGGGATCACTCAACACTCGGCCGAAAATGTATTTTAGTGGATCACTCGAGAGCGGCGTGGAACTTACTCCTACCATAAGCTTGCCAAGCAATCAATCCTCCTCCTTTTTAACTACATACCTTTGTAAATATCAAGAGGACTTTTTGGGTGAAGGGTTAGGCTTGGGTTAAAGGTAGGTGGTTGGGTTAGTGGTTAGTAGAAAAGGCGAAAATCATAACAAGCGGCGGTCTTCGTAAGACTTTTCTATTTTTCAACTTTTTATTTTGATGAAGCCTTTATTCCAAACAAAGTTATTTTTTTTGATAAACTTGTTTGTTCATTTCTTTTTTTGCTTCATTTTTTTTTTTGAAAAGTCGTACGAAAAACCAAGCTAGTTACTAAAACAAAGGGTTAAAAATGAAAAAGGTTTTGGTGGGTGAAAGGGTGTTTGGTTTGGGTTATGAAATGAAAAGGTTTAGGCTCAAAGGGGCTAACTAGGGGAATTTTGGGTAGGTGGTAAAAAAAAAAGAAAAATAATGGTGTAGAAATAAAAAAAGGGTTAGTCCTAATACCTCCATTATTTACTTACTTAGGTTTAAGTTGGTAAGGACCGGGAATGTATTGTCGTGGCAAGTTCTAGAGTCGTAAGAACCAAGCGGCTATTCACACAAGAAACGAAAAATGAGCATTTAATTTAAATATATATATTTGTATGCTCAATAAAGGCTCAAAACTCACTTTTGTGGGAATGGGTTTTTATGTGATCAAGTATATATAATTAAATTTTAACTAAACTTGTTATGCCTTTTCATAATTTTCTTATGTTGGTTCTTTTTATCACGACGCTATCGGTTGTAAATTTATAAAACTATAACCTTTTTAGAACTTGAAATTCCCGAATTAAACCTAGACAAGTAAAAAAAATGAAAATTTTTGAAAAAAAATTGGGGTGATTAGCGTTTCCAATAGAGTTTTTGTGTAAGGCTTGTATTTAGGACTTGCAAGATTCAAGGTTTTAGCATCCCCCCCCCCCCACACTTAAATTACACATTGTACTCAATGTGTCCCAAAAATAAGTTTTTAGGTTGATTGAATGTGTAAAAAGGTGTAAAAAGCAAAATTTTTGTGTTACTGGGCGCTGAACACGGCCCCGAGTTGTCCGGGCACGGCCCCGTGTTCAAGTGCCAGTAATAAAATTAAATCAAGAGAAACAGAAGCCTGGACACGGGGGCGTGTTGGGTGAACACGGCCCGTGTCCAGTTACCTGAACTGGGTCTTTTCTGCAGACTATGCAGCACGGGGCCGTGTTGGGCGGACACGGCCCGTGCCGAACTTGCTGTAATGAAGAATTTTTGTCGGATGGTCCTGTTTTCCTCTATGGGTTGTAGGTTCAAGTCTCCCTTGCATCCTTTGCCATCTCAAGCGTGTTTTATTCCTGAAAATTAACTAGAAAACATAAAAGCTAATCTATATTAAACTAAGGATAGTTCCGCGGAGTGCCTCCGTGGTGCACCACGTTTATAAGGGTCCTTGGCTAGACCCAAAGCCTGGTCATACGTCACTCAAGTGGGATGTTTCGCATCCCATGTTACACCGTCGGAGAGCGTCATCTAAGCTTGAGTCTATGACCTTCATGTAGTTGACCGGGTCTTCGTCTTCTACTCTTTTTCCCACTCCAAATTTCACTTCCTCGTCCCCAAACTTCAATGTTAGTGTTCCGTCATTCATATCCACCACTGCTTGGGCGGTGGCTAGAAATGGCCTCCCGAGAATGAGAGGGACATCGGCGTCTTCCTCCATGTCTAGGATGACAAAGTCGGTTGGGAAAACGAAGTTGCCAACCTTGACCAGTAGATTTTCAGCGACACCTTGAGGAAATTTGACGGATCTGTCGGCTAGTTGTATGCTCATCTTTGTAGGGCTCGTTGTTCCTAAGCCGAGTCGTTTGAACATTGATGTGGGCATGAGGTTAATGCTAGCCCCAAGATCGGCTAATGCATTACGAACGGGGGATTCCCCAATTGAGCAAGGAATCGTGAAGCTTCCAGGATCAATTTTCTTTTGTGGGAGTTTGTTGAGTACTAAGGCGGAGCATTCTTCACCTAAATTAACTAATTGCAATGATTCAATTTTCCTTTTATGAGTGAGGAAGTCCCTCATAAATTTTGCATATTTAGGCATTTGGGTAAGGACTTCAAAAGGAATATTAACATGCAATTGTTTTAGCGAATTTTCAAACTTTGCGAATTGCTCATCGGTCTTTTGACGGTTTAACCTACTGGGGTATGGAATTGGAGGAGTCTTGGTGGGCTCTTGATTTGGTAAAGAAGCCTTTTCTGGTTGGGGTGCGGGTGGAGTCGTGGTTTGGCTGGACTGGCTTCTTTCATCTGGCGGTAATGGAGCCTCCTCGGGACCCACGGTTCGATTTCTCAATGTGATGAGATGTACTTGTGCTTTTGGGTTGGTTTCGGTATTGCTAGGTAACGCGCCTTGTGGTCTCTCGGAGAAATTCTGAGCTACTTGATTTAATTGTTTTTCAATGTTTTGAATGCTAGCTTGTTGATTTCTAAAATTCGATTCCAATTGCTGAAATCGATCCGAGTTTTTCTTTTCGGTGTCGGAGATGAGGCGAGATACAGTATCTTCAAGCCTTTCTCGTCCACCTTCTTGTTGAGAAAAGTTTTGCGGTTGCTGAAAGTTAGTTCGTTGGTTTTGTTAGTTACTACTAGTGCCGGGATCTCTCCAACCAAGGTTTGGGTGGTTACGCCATCCTTGGTTGTAGGTACCCGTTGGAGGACCTGACGGCCTAGGTTTGTTATCAATGTAGTTTACCGTTTCCGTTTGTTCATCTAATTCTTTCATACAACTCCAATTTTCATGTGGCCCACCACACCCTTCACAAGCCATAACCGAAACCGTTTTTGTCATTTCTATTTTTTTTTATTTTTGAAGAAAGGGCTTCGATTTGGGCTTGTAAAGAAGTGCTTTCATCAACCTTATGGGCGCCCGGGGCAATAGACTTATTGCCTCGGGGAGTGTGCCATTGAAAATTGGTTTGAGCAATTTCCTCAACTTGATTATATATTTCATTTGGGCGACGATTACCTAAAAGTCCCCCGGAGCTAGAATCAAGTGTTTGCCTTGTGTGTGGCAACAACCCATTGTAGAAAGTGGATACTTGTTGCCATACCGCAAGACCGTGATGAGGACACTTTCTTAGTAGCTCCTTGAACCTTTCCCAAGTTTCATATAAGGATTCTCCATCCTCTTGTGAATATGTATTAATTTCAGTCATTAATTTAGCCGTTTTAGCAGGGGGAAATACTTATATAGAAACTTTTGGGCTAGTTCATCCCAGGTGTTTACCGAGCCAACTGGGAGGGTGTTAAGCCAAGCCTTAGCTCGGTCCTTTAGTGAAAATGGAAATATCCGTAGGCGAATAGCATCGTTCGATGCTCCATTGATCCGAAAGGTATCACATATTTCTAAGAAATTAGTAATATGTAGATGGGGATCCTCGTCCGCAAGCCCATGGAAGGTTGCGGAGTTTTGGAGCATTTGTATCAAATGCGGCCGAAGTTCGAAGTTATTTGCCTCGACATTTGGTGCATTGATAGCGGCGCCAAGATTACCTACAGTGGGGCGTAGGTAATCCATGAGGGTACGTTGGTCCGCCATTGGAAGTGGGTCCCCCGAAACTTTCTCTTGATTTTTAGCTTTAGGTCTTTTTCTGAGAAAGCGTTCGGGTTCTTCTAGAGGTTCTTTTATGTCTCTACTAGAACTGGAGCTCATGCACTATGTAGAAAGTTCAAATGTGGCGCCTGGGTTCCCAGTCCTGAAACAAAAACAGAAAAGAACGTCGGTCAGAAGGTTCACCACGGCCCCGTGTTCAGTGAACACGGTCCGTGGTCGGAGTTACAGTGATTGTTTTCCGGATCCCTTGTTACTGGGAGTTGGGCACGACCCCGTGTTGCACCGACACGGCCCCGTGTTCAGCGCTCTGTAACTCGGAAAATAAAAACTGCCAGTAACAAGGCTGGACACGGCCCGTGTCCGACCAGGCACGGCCCGTGCTGAGTTCTGCAGAAGCTGAAAAATTAAGAAAAATCCTAAAAAAAATTGAAAAATAAAAAAAAACGATTAGGCCGCTGATTCCTAACTTTCTTAAAATCCTTGTGTCCCCGGCAGCGGCGCCAAAAACTTGAAGCGTGTGAAGTGTTATATATATTAGGTATATATTTTAAGCCCTTTTAACACTTTTTTTAGCAAAGTTTTAAATTTATAAAACACGATATTTACTAACACTAAACACACATATGGGCAAGTGCACCCATCGTGAGCGTAGTATAGTGTTGGCAAGATACCGAGGTCGTCCAAGGACACAAGAGCTTTTAGTACCGGTTTATCCTCAACGTCTAATCAAATCAAAAGTTTAGAAAAATGTTTTAAACTAAGAAAATAAAAACTAACTAAAATGCTGAAAATGAAAATAAAAATAAAAGAAAAATAGATAGACAAGATGAATCACTTGGTTCCGACTCGTGTATACTGTAACCTTTGATTATTTCCGCACTTTTGCACTATTTTAAGAGATTATCTTAGTTATTGTAGTAGGCCCCTCTTTTGAAGGTGACGTTACCCTCAACCCAGTAGTTTGAGTCAGCAAGGATAATATCCTAAAGGGTCGGATTATTGAAAGATAATTAATTAAGTTATTAATGCAAATTATGGTAGGCCCCTCTTTTGGAGGTGACGTTACCCTCGACTAAGTAGTCTGAGTCAGCAGGGATACAGTCCTAAATAGCCGGGTTATAGTATTAATAGTAGTTAACTTATGAGGGGATCAAAGAGTTTGGACCCCCGCCATCCAATACCGTTAAGCATTGAAGGAGGTCCTACTAAATTTGACCCAGGTCCATTGCAGGACCTCTAAACGCTGAACAATGGCAAGACTCTTACCAAACCGTTCCCTTAACCCCCAGCCATGTAGCCAACATATCTCCATATAGACCGTGGAGATATGAATGGTGAAAATCTTTTATTTTATATAGACAGTAAAATAATGCCAAGACACCACGGACAAACGATAAGGAAGAATCACCTTCAACATAAGAAACTAGTTATTAAAGTCATTAATACAAAACCAAGTAAAAAGTGCGAAAAGATTAGAAATAAAAAGTATTACACTAGACACTTGTCTTCACCAAGTGATGTAAGAGACTTAGGCAAACATGGCCTTGATTGTCAAGAACTCTTACGATCAATCTTGGATCCCGAGACGACTCACACACTCTATGATGGACAATGGATGATGGTGGTGGATGATGGTGTTATGGTGGTGGTGGGTGGTGGGTGAAGTGTGAGAGAGGTGGTGTGCCAAGGGATGGTTTGAGCTTGAGCCAAGCACTCCTATTTATAGGCTGAACAGAAGCTCGGGCACGGCCCCGTGTCCAGTGGGCACGGCCCCGTGTCCACATCCTTCTCTGCCTTCATTAATTGCAGTTTGTCTTATTAGTTGACCACTCCCCCGTGTTCGCTGAGCACGACCCCGTGTGCAGAAGAATCTTTGTACTATGAAGATTTGCCTAGATTGTGTGAATCTTATAGTTGACCACGGCCCCGTGTCCGCTGAGCACGGCCCCGTGGTGGGCAATAGAAGCTTCTACCACTTTATCTTTTCTGCTGACACTTGGGCACGCCCCCGTGCTGGCAGATGAAGGATGTGACTGGTCAGTTCAACTGGGAAATCAGGGCACGAAAGGAAATGGAGGAACTGCTTGTTATGCTCAGATCATCAAGTATATCAAGCATGTTTACAGTGAGGAGTTCTTTGAGGATGATGATAGTTCTGGTTACAGCGGGAGCTCGGATGAGGAAAGTTCCAATGTGGGTGGTTATGGTTCAGATTCGGAAGTGAAGGAAAATCTTGATGCTGAGGTTGATAGTCCGTTGAAAGAAGTTGAGGATTTGAAAGAAGCTGAGGAGCTCAAGTGTTAAAAATCTGTGCTGATAAAGAAAGCTGAAGTTGCATCCAAGGAAATGGAGAAATTCTTCACTGAGGATGGATCTTTTTCTTATCAAACTGCCTCTATGGTAACTGCTGCAGCTTCGACTAGAAGGTACACACCGAAACTCCTAGTGTATGCAATGATTGTGTAGAATTGAAACGTAATCTAGAAGTTGTTACTAGTCACAATCAGGGATTGGTAGTTGAGCTTTCAAAATGCAAGGAGGCAAACATGACTTTAACTCACAATGAAAAGGATTTCAAATCTGTTATTGAAACGCTTAAGCAAAGTGTATCTGAATTAACAAAAACAGTTTTGAATAAGCAAATGGGGATTAATAACTATATTAATATCATTGACGATTTAAAGAAGGAGTTAGCCATTGCCAAATGCGAGCATGATGCGATCAAGCTCAAATTGGAGAGTTATTCTAACTCCCGATATATGCTTGATCATATCATCGAGGTCCAAAAACTGAAAGGGGATGTGAAATGCATTGGGTATAAATCATGTCCGCCTCCATTGAGACATAATTATACCAAGTTACCCGATGAGGAAGAAATGCCACCGTTTGAACCATCTGTACCTCTTAATCCCGAAGAGTTTGCAGCAGGATTAGGTGGATGATTCATCAAAGGAATCTGAAAAGACAGAAAATGTGTCTTGTGTTGTGGAACAAAGTCCTCCAATAATTGAGGATTTTGTTTCATCAGATGATGAATCAGATGATGAATCAGATGATTCAGATGAGAGCTATCAGGATCAATCTCTTGATAAGAAGAAATGAGTAGAAATTCCAGTTGAGAATCATATCTTGTGTGATCCTCCTACTCCGGTTGCCCCCATTGCAAAATCTGTTGCAAAACAAGAGATTGACTCGATCAAATCTGTGGATGAATCTGTGTCTACACTTAAGGGCGATAATGTGTTGTATACCTTGATAGGTGATGATAAAATTTACTCAAACAAGGATTACCCAATTAAAAATGTTAATCCATCAATAATTGAACGAGTTTTGGAAGATTCTACCAGTAAGTTTTTGGATAAGGCGATCCCGATTGTTAAAGTAACTCAGTGTGATCCTATTCCAAAATCTAAAGTTAGAAAATGATACGGAAATAAAAAATTACCAACTGAGAAACAACCTATCGCCCCTAAAGGTAAACAACAGGAAAACCGAGCTTAAAAGCCTAAATTTGAACCAAAAGGAGCTCGAAACAAGAAAAAGGGAAAGGAGGTTAAATTTGTGGCCTCAAGCGGTACTGACAAAGTTGACACTTTTGAAAACAAATCTAATACTGGTTTTGTACAACAAGCCAAAATTTTGAAACGTAACAGTGATAACAATTACACTCAACATACAAATGGGTGTGATAATGAAACAAGTACCTCAAGGCTTACAAGTTCAACTTCGGGATGTCAAATGGAATCTCCTAAGTTTGTTGAAAGGAGATCATGTTTTAAATGTGGGGAATTTGGTCATATAATCAGAAATTGTACTAACCCACCAAAAGAAAAGTTTGTTGAAAAAGCCCCTCCTGAAAAGGATTACCAACGTCGTTCTGTGTCACCTAAACAAGACAAACGTACTGTTAAGGAACAAGAAGCAAAACAAAGATGCAAAAATGTTAAGGTAATCGAGAAGGCTTTAAAACCGAATGTTGTGGAAAAAGAACCAAGTTCATTAAACGTGTTAAAACCAGATGTGTCTAAATCTGTAAATAACTTTCAAACTGGTAAACGTCAACAAGCTTGGAAACCAAAAACTGGTACAGTTTCAGGGGGAGGCACACCATTTCCAAATCATCAAGAAATAGAAATCACATTTCTTGATGATAAGGGTCGACCCAAGACCACTAAGGCTTAGGTCCCCATCTCAATCTGATCGTGTAGTGTATTGTGCAGGGTGTTCCAGGAGGAACTATCAGTAGTCTCTGGATTGTTGATGGTCACATGACAGGCGACTTAAGGCTCCTGTACGATGTGAAAAGCATTAGGGGAGGTTATGTTTCTTTTGCGGGTGATAAAGGCGGTTACATCACGGGAGAAGGAATGATTTCCAATGGTGTTGTTAGTTTCGATAAGATCAATTATGTGCGTCAAATTGATCACAACCTTCTTAGTGTTTCGCAAATCTGTGACAAGAAGTTCACGGTTTATTTTGATGAAACCGGTTGTTATGTGCTGAAACCCGGTTTTAAAATTCCCAAAGAATGGATTCTATTGACGGCTCCAAGAATTAATGATTTGTATATTCTTGACATGAGCCAAGCTATTACCACGTCTGCACAAGTTACATGTTTTGTCTCAAAGGCCACTGAAAAGGAGTCCATATCTTGGCACAGACGAATGGGTCACATTCACTTGAGGAAAATGAACCATCTGGTGAGAAATAATCTTGTGAATGGTGTTCCAGTCAAGAATTTTCATTTACAAGATGTCTATGTATCGTGCCGAAAAGGAAAACAAGCGAAGAAGTCCCATCCGATCAAGAAAGTCAACATAGTCAACATGCCTCTTGAACGTCTTCATATGGACCTCTTGGGACCTATGAAGCACAAAACCACGTTTGGAGATGCTTATTGTTTGGTTATTACTGATGATTATTCAAGATTCTCAAGGGTATCGATGATGGCACACAAGAGTGAGACTCCGGGAATCCTCAAAAATCTTCTCACTTTACTTGAAAACTTGTACACTTTGAAGGTAAAGAGAATCAGAAGTGACAACGACACGGAGTTCAAGAATCAAGTGATGGACGAGTTCTAAACTTCTAAGGGAATTCTTCATGAGTACAGCTCTCGATACACTCCTCAACAAAATGGTGTCGCTGAGAGGAAGAATAGAACGCTTATCGAGACAGCAAGAACTATGTTAGTTGAGTCGGAGCTTCCTGTTCAGTTTTGGGGGGAGGCTGTGGCTACTGCTTGTTACACTTTGAATAGAGTTCTTACTGTTAAAAGGCATGGGAAAACATGTTTCGAATTGTTGCACAAAAGGAAACCAGATGTGTCGTACTTAGAACCGTTTGGCGCTCCAAGCACTATGATTGATCCACATGGCAAGTTTGGTCCGAAGGCAATAGAAGGGTTCTTTCTTGGGTATGCTACTCCAAATTTCAGGGTGTGGAATCTGTCTACTAAAAAGATTGAGGAATGGGGAGAAGGTAGGGTTCAAAGGTACACTGAATGTGTGAGAGCTCCGGGTGCTCCTTGGATGTTTGACTATGATGGACTGTTTGATTCCTTTAATCTGCCAACTTTTGATGACGCGTCTGCAGCAGCACAGATGTTACTTGAAAGGGATACTGTAGTTGATTCATCATTAGTGCGACCGATCATTGTTAACCAACAAGAGTCAACTTCGGTTAATAATGTTGTTCAAAATGAGGAATTTGAAGATGCAGCTGATTATAATGTTTCGTCGGAAGATGAGGAGTTTCATGATGCAAATGAAGCAACTTCCGGTCCTATTCATGCTCCAATTCAAGGTGTTTCTAAAGCAACTTCTCAGGTGCAGAATCAAGAAAATGTTGAAGGGAATGCATCCACATCTACCACGTCTCCAGGCATCGATTTGGTGGTTGATTTGAACATCAAAAATTTGGGTATCAATGCTCGAGTTCCCGATGTTCCTGAAACTCGAATTCATGATACTCATCCTCGGCAGAATATTATTGGAGATGTCCAAAGTGGTGTGCAGACACGTAATCAGCTTCGAAACAACTAGAATGCTGGGTTGTATTCGACAATTAGAGAATCCGGGGAACAAAATGATTGGTCTTTCGCCTGCTATGTTTTTCAAGTTGAGCCGAAATCGTGGAAGGAGGCGATGAAAGACGATTCATGGGTGGAAGCAATGCAAGAGGAACTTCAGCAGTTTCAGAAATTAGGCTTGTGGAAATTGGTTGACAGGCCCCTGAACTACAAGAAAATTGCTACTCGATGGGTTTATAAGTGCAAAAGGGATGATCGAGGTGTTGTTGTGAGAATCAAAGCAAGATTGGTTGTCCAGGGCTTTAATCGGGTAGAAGGCATTGATTATAATGAAGTTTATGCACCGGTGGCATGTCTTGAGGCGATAAGGATTTTCTTGGCTTATGCGTCCTTCAAGAAGTTTACGGTTTATCAAATGGATGTGAAGAGTGCATTTCTTCATGGTGTGGTCGAAGAAGAGGTATATGTTGAGCAACCGCCTAGTTTTGAAGATCCGATCCATCCTGACAGAGTTTGGCTTCTGAACAAGGCACTTTATGGTCTTCATTAAGCTCCGAGGGCATGGTACGTAACGTTGTCATCCTATCTGTTGCAGAATGGCTTTCGACGCGGTTTGATCGACTGGACTCTCTTCAACAAGGAAAGAAACGAAGATTTGTTGTTGGTTCAAGTGTATGTGGATGACATCATTTTCGGGTCTATAAATGATGAAATGTGCAAGGAATTCGAGCGGGTGATGCAAGAGAAGTTCGAGATGAGCGCAATGGGAGAAATGAATTTCTTTTTGGGTTTGCAGGTTCATCAATCTGAGAAAGAATCTTCATTCATCAAACCAAGTACGTTGGGGATATCTTGAAACGATTTCAGATGGAAGACTCGAAACCGGCGGGAACTCCTCTGGCTCAAAATCATTGAATTACTCCTGACGGAACAGGTGAACATGTGGAACCATCTCTCTATCGTGCTATGATCGGATCGCTCATGTATCTTACCGCTTCAAGGCCCGATATTATGTATCCAACGTGTCTTCTTGCTCGTTACCAGTCCAGTCCGATGGTTTCTCATATGATGGTTGTTAAGAGGTTTTTTCGTTATCTGAAGGGTTGCCCAGATACCGGTCTTTGGTATCCTAAGGATGATAACTTTGATTTGATTGCATTCAGTGATTCTGATCATGGCAGCTGCAAGATTGATGCAAAGTCAACATCATCGGGATGTCAGTTCTTGTGGAATCATTTAGTCACGTGGCAGTGTAAAAAGCAGACACGTGTGGCCACTTCAACATGTGAGGCTGAGTACATTTCAACTTCTAGCTGCTGCTCCCAGATTTTATGGATCCAACAGCAACTGCGTTACTACGGTTTTGAATTCCTAACTACTCCTATTTATGTTGATAATGAAGCTGCTTTACAAATCACTCGTAATCTTGTACAGCACTCAAAGACCAAACACATCGAGACGGAAATGTCGATCTCCTCTTTGTTGGGCTGAAGTGGGTGACAGCCAATTACAGGTCCAGAACTTGTGCTCGAAACCTCTGAGAAGATTATCCAGATTCGAAACCGTATGGCGGCCGCGCGTGATCGCCAGAAAAGGTACGCTGATAAGCGTAGGAAACCTTTGGAGTTCGCTGTAGGTGATCGTGTCATGTTGAAAGTCTCACCCTGGAAGGGTGTGGTACGCTTTGGAAAGCGCGGCAAACTCAATCCACGTTACGTAGGGCAATTCAAGATTCTGGAGCGAATTGGTAAGGTGGCTTACAAACTTGAGTTACCTAATAAATTGGGTAACGTTCACGATGTCTTCCATGTTTCAAACCTAAAGAAGTGTTTTTCCGATGAAACACTTGTGGTACAGCTTCAAGAACTGAAAATTGACGACAAGTTGCAGTTTGTCAAGGAACCTATCGAGGTCATGGACCGGGGGGTTAAGGTCCGTAAGTACAGTCGGATTCCAATCATGAGAGTTCGTTGGAACTCAAGGCGTGGACCGGAGTTCACATGGGAACGTGAGGATCAGATGAAGCTCAAGTATCCTCAATTGTTCAAAACTACTGATCCAAACCCTGATGAGAATGGCGAATTTCGGGACGAAATTCCCTTTCAAGTTGGGGATGATGTGGCACCCGAGGAAAATCCACAGTCATCTTGACCTATTTATCTTGATATCACTCCACTCCTCTGAGACTGCTTAGACTGCTTATCAAATTTCTGGACGAAATTTCTTTTAAGTTGGGGATGATGTGACAACTCGGAATTCCAAGGTTCTTTTGTGGATATCGATTCTACTCGTGATTCATTATACGTTGTAACTAAATGAATTTTATGATGTTTAATTCTATGTGAATGTGGATTGCATGAGTTGTAGATTTGTAGATGATGTGTTAAGTAGATTAGTCGTACACCCCCTTGTGATCATGCATCTAATCTTGGTCCATACATTCCATCCCACCCCACCAAGCCCAAACCGAACCCAACCCATCCTTTCCCTTTTGTACGTTTATGCATGTATGGGGGGAAGGAAAAGCAATTGCAAACCCTAAAACTATATTATGGACACCACAAGGGACGACAACCTTGAGGATTCGACAAAGCCCCTTCGAAGCCTTCTTTCCTTCGGTTCTAGCACATCTCCAACGATCTTTGGTTAGTAATCATACTCTTTCAGATTTCGCTAATTACTCTCAATTGTATGCGATTTGATGTGGGATAGGATAATGATCTTGATGGCTAGGTAATAATATGAATGTTGTGTACGATTAGGAGTACATGGTAAATAACGAATTCATTGTGATAACGAAGTGTTTAGCGAACTGTACTAATGTAATCGGATTAGGGCAGATTTGTTCATGTCCTCGTATTACTTGATATTAAATAATAATGCTGGGTTGCACATGTGGGTGACTGTTAATAACCAAAGGGGTTCGAGTAACACGAGTTCGGGATGATGAAACTATGAAAATGTTGAAAAAGTGAATTATGATATTTGATCTAGTGTGAACATGATGAGAATTACGTTGTTTGATGCGAAACGGAAACGAAACTATCCATGATTCTGTTTGTGTGAATTAGGGGATTGGTTTCCAAATTGTGTAACTGATTGGTGTATCTTTGTAACTGAATCCATGTTTCTAGATTTGATTATACCAATCGCACACCTTCACACCAATCGCACACCTTCACAGCAATCACACTGTTGGACCGGTTTGCGACCCCGAAAAGTCAGTAGAGAACATTCATCTTCGCGTATAAAGGCGGAATCAATGTACACGAAGTTACAACAGCTTTTCCTCTTCAATTCCTTCTCTATTTATGCTTTCTGAATGCAGTTTGAAAGAGTTTTGTTACACGGCATATGACTAGATTTCGCTCCAAGTTACAAATGAAATCACACATGGGGATATATATACTAAGCCTGATTTCGCTCTTATGGAAGCCATATAAGCGAAATCCCATGTGATGTATCAGCGAAATCCCCACTAACCTAATGAGCGAAACCCTATGATCCTATAAGCGAAATCCCACTCTAAACAATGTACATATAAGCGAAATTACAATATTAAACCCTAATTTGACTTTCAAGCTCCAATCTTAACCTAAGAGTCAATGTAAACGTAGTCAACAGACATCCCGTGCATCAACAGACTCCCCCTTGGATGTTGACAAAGTCTTCAGCTCCGAGTCTTCAGTCTTGGTGTTTTCTCCAACTCTGTCTTCACATCTTAAGCATTCTATCTTCACAAGTTCACAATCTTGTCCTGTCTTCATCTTCAGACTTCCCTTTGATCGTTGATCCAGACTCCCCCTTTCACAGACTCCCCCTCTCAATATGCTAGAATCTGAGGTCTTGATCTGGTTCAAGCTTTGACATTTAGCTTCCGTGGGAATGATGAAATCCAAAACCTGTGTCTCAAACATCAAACATTACAAACTATCTTTTCAACAATAAATCATAAACTCAATCAGTTTTAGAAATCCACTCAAGTATTCAGGTCCAAGTTAATGACCCTGATCACTCGATTAATCTACCAAGTTCAATTTAATGACCTTGGTTGATAATTTGACGAATCAAACTGATTTAAAAAAAAACAACAATTTACACATTTTCTGAAAATAACAAGTATCAAGTTAATGAACTTGTTTTTGACTTTTCAATAAATCAAACTTCATTAAGATAAGCTCTCCTCATTCTTCAGTCCAGAATCTCCTGCATCTGCTTCAATCATCTGAGAATCCAACAATCAACTCTCCACTTTGGTTTGTCGTAAAATAAAGCAGAAATAAAATCTTTTTGAATTTTATAAAGTGTTCTAAACTAAGAAATAAAATACAGAAAACTTAAATTGCAGAAAGTAAACAAAGTAAACTATTTACAAACTTAATTTTTGGCGAGCGTGTCAGGGAATCATATCAGCTATCAGACAAATTACAAGTACCGTTAAGCTTCATTTCATACTCAGACTTAAACAATTCACCTCGATTGTCGATATACTGATCCATCTTAAATTCTCACACAAATTTCAATTTAATCAGGATACGATTTAGATGTATTATGAACTTAGCTCATTCATGTGTCCCACCTCTTGAATATACTCCCGTATCCAAAATCTCAATATTCAGTCTTACAGGTGAGTATACTACAATGATATCTGTACATAAATTAGGTAATGCGAGGGCCGAGGGATCTCAGGTCGATACTTCCGTATACGCAGAGAGATATCAGCTTCGACTTTACGGTATGTCCCCTTTAGAGGATCTTTTAGCTACAACAGCAGCGACTATCAATTTTATTGTTTCATCTGCATGCTGAGGGTTTATGCTATGTTTCAAGCATTTGTGGAAAGTATTATCCAAGGACTAGGTTAGAACTTCCATTCAACAAAAGTCCCGGAATAATACCCTAGACATCATTGAGTATAAAAACCTAGTATATCAGAATACGAGACCTTTCAAACGAGATTTCAGGGGTTACCTATATATCCAAGTAGTGTTCCCCACGAATTTCACAAGTTTGAAATTTTAGGTTTATATCCAGAATAAATCTACTAAATGTGCGAAAACCTATCGACACATCATTAGTGAGACTGTTTAACTCATTTAAACTTTACAAATCTTTAGCATACTGTAATTGTCTAGCCGATGTACTATCATTTTCCCTATATACACAAGCTCTTTTTCAGATTTTATATGTTTTTGTATTTATGCATTTTTTATTGTTTACTTGTTGGACCGGTTTGCGACCCCGAAAAGTCAGTAGAGAACATTCATCTTCGCGTATAAAGGCGGAATCAATGTACACGAAGTTACAACAGCTTTTCCTCTTCAATTCCTTCTCTATTTATGCTTTCTGAATGCAGTTTGAAAGAGTTTTGTTACACATCATATGACTAGATTTCGCTCCAAGTTACAAATGAAATCACACATGGGGATATATATACTAAGCCTGATTTCGCTCTTATGGCAGCCATATAAGCGAAATCCCATGTGATGTATCAGCGAAATCCCCACTAACCTAATGAGCGAAACCCTATGATCCTATAAGCGAAATCCCACTCTAAACAATGTACATATAAGCGAAATTACAATATTAAACCCTAATTTGACTTTCAAGCTCCAATCTTAACCTAAGACTCAATGTAAACGTAGTCAACAGACATCCCGTGCATCAACAGACTCCCCCTTGGATGTTGACGAAGTCTTCAGCTCCGAGTCTTCAGTCTTGGTCTTTTCTCCAACTCTGTCTTCACATCTTAAGCATTCTATCTTCACAAGTTCACAATCTTGTCCTGTCTTCATCTTCAGACTTCCCTTTGATCGTTGATCCAGACTCCCCCTTTCACAGACTCCCCCTCTCAATATGCTAGAATCTGAGGTCTTGATCTGGTTCAAGCTTTGACATTTAGCTCCCGTGGGAATGATGAAATCCAAAACCTGTGTCTCAAACATCAAACATTACAAACTATCTTTTCAACAATAAATCATAAACTCAATCAGTTTTAGAAATCCACTCAAGTATTCAGGTCCAAGTTAATGACCCTGATCACTCGATTAATCTACCAAGTTCAATTTAATGACCTTGGTTGATAATTTGACGAATCAAACTGATTTAAAAAAAAACAACAATTTACACATTTTCTGAAAATAACAAGTATCAAGTTAATGAACTTGTTTTTGACTTTTCAATAAATCAAACTTCATTAAGATAAGCTCTCCTCATTCTTCAGTCCAGAATCTCCTGCATCTGCTTCAATCATCTGAGAATCCAACAATCAACTCTCCACTTTGGTTTGTCGTAAAATAAAGCAGAAATAAAATCTTTTTGAATTTTATAAAGTGTTCTAAACTAAGAAATAAAATACAGAAAACTTAAATTGCAGAAAGTAAACAAAGTAAACTATTTACAAACTTAATTTTTGGCGAGCGTGTCAGGGAATCATATCAGCTATCAGACAAATTACAAGTACCGTTAAGCTTCATTTCATACTCAGACTTAAACAATTCACCTCGATTGTCGATATACTGATCCATCTTAAATTCTCACACAAATTTCAATTTAATCAGGATACGATTTAGATGTATTATGAACTTAGCTCATTCATGTGTCCCACCTCTTGAATATACTCCCGTATCCAAAATCTCAATATTCAGTCTTACAGGTGAGTATACTACAATGATATCTGTACATAAATTAGGTAATGCGAGGGCCGAGGGATCTCAGGTCGATACTTCCGTATACGCAGAGAGATATCAGCTTCGACTTTACGGTATGTCCCCTTTAGAGGATCTTTTAGCTACAACAGCAGCGACTATCAATTTTATTGTTTCATCTGCATGCTGAGGGTTTATGCTATGTTTCAAGCATTTGTGGAAAGTATTATCCAAGGACTAGGTTAGAACTTCCATTCAACAAAAGTCCCGGAATAATACCCTAGACATCATTGAGTATAAAAACCTAGTATATCAGAATACGAGACCTTTCAAACGAGATTTCAGGGGTTACCTATATATCCAAGTAGTGTTCCCCACGAATTTCACAAGTTTGAAATTTTAGGTTTATATCCAGAATAAATCTACTAAATGTGCGAAAACCTATCGACACATCATTAGTGAGACTGTTTAACTCATTTAAACTTTACAAATCTTTAGCATACTGTAATTGTCTAGCCGATGTACTATCATTTTCCCTATATACACAAGCTCTTTTTCAGATTTTATATGTTTTTGTATTTATGCATTTTTTATTGTTTACTTGTTGGACCGGTTTGCGACCCCGAAAAGTCAGTAGAGAACATTCATCTTCGCGTATAAAGGCGGAATCAATGTACACGAAGTTACAACAGCTTTTCCTCTTCAATTCCTTCTCTATTTATGCTTTCTGAATGCAGTTTGAAAGAGTTTTGTTACACATCATATGACTAGATTTCGCTCCAAGTTACAAATGAAATCACACATGGGGATATATATACTAAGCCTGATTTCGCTCTTATGGCAGCCATATAAGCGAAATCCCATGTGATGTATCAGCGAAATCCCCACTAACCTAATGAGCGAAACCCTATGATCCTATAAGCGAAATCCCACTCTAAACAATGTACATATAAGCGAAATTACAATATTAAACCCTAATTTGACTTTCAAGCTCCAATCTTAACCTAAGACTCAATGTAAACGTAGTCAACAGACATCCCGTGCATCAACAGACTCCCCCTTGGATGTTGACGAAGTCTTCAGCTCCGAGTCTTCAGTCTTGGTCTTTTCTCCAACTCTGTCTTCACATCTTAAGCATTCTATCTTCACAAGTTCACAATCTTGTCCTGTCTTCATCTTCAGACTTCCCTTTGATCGTTGATCCAGACTCCCCCTTTCACAGACTCCCCCTCTCAATATGCTAGAATCTGAGGTCTTGATCTGGTTCAAGCTTTGACATTTAGCTTCCGTGGGAATGATGAAATCCAAAACCTGTGTCTCAAACATCAAACATTACAAACTATCTTTTCAACAATAAATCATAAACTCAATCAGTTTTAGAAATCCACTCAAGTATTCAGGTCCAAGTTAATGACCCTGATCACTCGATTAATCTACCAAGTTCAATTTAATGACCTTGGTTGATAATTTGACGAATCAAACTGATTTAAAAAAAAACAATAATTTACACATTTTCTGAAAATAACAAGTATCAAGTTAATGAACTTGTTTTTGACTTTTCAATAAATCAAACTTCATTAAGATAAGCTCTCCTCATTCTTCAGTCCAGAATCTCCTGCATCTGCTTCAATCATCTGAGAATCCAACAATCAACTCTCCACTTTGGTTTGTCGTAAAATAAAGCAGAAATAAAATCTTTTTGAATTTTATAAAGTGTTCTAAACTAAGAAATAAAATACAGAAAACTTAAATTGCAGAAAGTAAACAAAGTAAACTATTTACAAACTTAATTTTTGGCGAGCGTGTCAGGGAATCATATCAGCTATCAGACAAATTACAAGTACCGTTAAGCTTCATTTCATACTCAGACTTAAACAATTCACCTCGATTGTCGATATACTGATCCATCTTAAATTCTCACACAAATTTCAATTTAATCAGGATACGATTTAGATGTATTATGAACTTAGCTCATTCATGTGTCCCACCTCTTGAATATACTCCCGTATCCAAAATCTCAATATTCAGTCTTACAGGTGAGTATACTACAATGATATCTATACATAAATTAGGTAATGCGAGGGCCGAGGGATCTCAGGTCGATACTTCCGTATACGCAGAGAGATATCAGCTTCGACTTTACAGTATGTCCCCTTTAGAGGATCTTTTAGCTACAATAGCAGCGACTATCAATTTTATTGTTTCATCTGCATGCTGAGGGTTTATGCTATGTTTCAAGCATTTGTGGAAAGTATTATCCAAGGACTAGGTCAGAACTTCCATTCAACAAAAGTCCCGGAATAATACCCTAGACATCATTGAGTATAAAAACCTAGTATATCAGAATACGAGACCTTTCAAACGAGATTTCAGGGGTTACCTATATATCCAAGTAGTGTTCCCCACGAATTTCACAAGTTTGAAATTTTAGGTTTATATCCCGAATAAATCTACTAAATGTGCGAAAACCTATCGACACATCATTAGTGAGACTGTTTAACTCATTTAAACTTTACAAATCTTTAGCATACTGTAATTGTCTAGCCGATGTACTATCATTTTCCCTATATACACAAGCTCTTTTTCAGATTTTATATGTTTTTGTATTTATGCATTTTTTACTGTTTTTGTATTTTCTGAAAATATATCTATATACAAATATCTACTCCCCCTAAATACCAAAACAGGTAAAAAATCGACAAACCATTGCAGATTGTTTTTCGTCTTCATCCGCAACAGTACTCTCATCAACGCCCACAATTCCATCCAACACCGAAAGAAGCTTCATACCATTCTGAAAAATTTAACAGTTCAAGATTCTATCAACACAAACACTTGTAGGAAATCAAGTACAACTTAATGTCCCTGATTTACCACATGTAAGGCGAAAAATCACCAGAGTGACATTTCTCAAGAAAGATGCCGATTCATGTTCCACGCTTACCAACCTGGGAACTCCGGCAAGTCAGGTTTTTCTATTTAAAAAGATTCACCCAAGCCTGACCAGCCTTGGGTGATTTTGAATTCTTGTTCAACAATGGTGGAAAATTTGCATAATCCATTGTTAAACCTGAATTCTCAGATTTTACCTCAACTACCGGCTCTTCTGGCTTTAAGGAACCAGAATCATTGCCTGAATGTGGCTTGTCTGACTTTGATGAGCCAGATTCATCGCCGACAACTTTCTTTTTCTCCTTTTTCTCTTTTGTCCTCAGATTTGCATCTGAAGAATTCAATTTACTTGGCTTTGCAGTCGAGTGAGTTAATTCATCAGAACTTTTATTCAATCTGTCCAGTGAACCCGAGGACAAAATCTTCTCCAGATACTCTCTCGCCTTCTTCCTTTTCTTTCGCAGTCTGTCTTTCTGCCCCTGTGAAAGTTTAACTTTCTTTTCTTGAATTGTCTGATCTTGAACTTTAGGTTTTAGAACCTTCTGTTCATGGGGCTTGACGTTGACTGGCTTCTTTGTCAATTTTTGAGAATTAACCCTCAATCTTTCATTTGATCTCCTTGGGCAATCTCTGGCAATATGGCATCTGATTTGACAATTATAGCATCTTCTTGTCTCATAACTCCAATTCTGGCAGTTAACAGCAATGTGTCCTCTCACACCATAGGTGTAGCACACTCTGTTATCGTACCATTCACCACTTTCACACCATATGCTTAGATCATAACATTGTCTGACTTTGTGGTAATCATCACTCTTCTTGAAAACTGGTTTTGGCTTTGAAGCACTGTGGTCAAACCTGCACCACTTATTACCAACATTTTGTGATTTTTCATTTTTAAATTTTTGTGATTTTTTATAATGATTGGATGATTTATCTGATGAGCTTTTATTTTCTTTTTGAAAATTTTCCGATTTATTATCTTTTTGTTTCTATTCTACATTCTTCTTTACAGGTTTTTGCATTGAGCATTCAGGTTTCTCAGTAGAATGTAAAACAGTATTTTTAAACATTTCATTTAATTTCAAAAATGTTTTTCTTTTTTCTTCTTTTTCTTTTTCATCATCAGATTTATCATCACAATCTTCAATTTTGACTTTGTCAAAATTTGTGACATTGTCACTTATTGGAACAGAATTGATCGGTTTTGGATAGACATGTGATGTAGAATTCACAAAACCTTTCAATTTCTTTTCAAGCTCATCAATTTTGTTCCTTGCAATTTCAGCTTCATTTTCAAGCCGAATGATTTTCTGAAGATGAGAATTTATTTCAATTTGTTTTTCAAGATTATTCTGAAAAATAACAGATTTTTCATCTTCTAAAATCTTCATTTGACTTTGAAAATCTTTTTCAAATTTTAATTTTTCATGTTCAAAATTTTCAATTTTTTCTTTTAAAATTTTGTTTTCTGCTGTCAAACTGCTCACATCACTAAGCAGTTTGACATTTTCAGACTTCAATCTCTCACAAATTTCTTGCATTTCAAGAATCTGTTATTATCAGATTCTTTGTCATCCTTCAAGCTTTTGATTTTCAATGTTAAACTCTCTACATTCTTCAGAAGTTTGACATTGTCTGTTTCTGATTTTTCACATTTCGAGCAT
The DNA here is from genome assembly GCA_030545235.1 of Helianthus tuberosus. NCBI lineage: Eukaryota > Viridiplantae > Streptophyta > Magnoliopsida > Asterales > Asteraceae > Helianthus > Helianthus tuberosus. The sequence continues at coordinate 122,197,053 of CM060427.1, forward strand.
TTTCCATTCATCTCTCCATCATCAGCTTCTTTCTTTGTTTCCATCTTGTATGTTCCTGCACAGAAAATTTTAACAAAATCAAGAGGATTCATATTTTCATCAATATAACAACCCCTCTTAATATCATATCTCATATCATTTTTTGCTGCAAGACACACAGTGATTTGTTTCCTTATTTCAATGATTACATCCAAGTCTATCCTTTTTTATTCTTCTTTTATTTCATCCAATAACTCCCTTTTTCTTGAATCTTTATGAATCCTATGATTTGTAATTGTATTAATAAAACTTTTTAAATCATAGTGTGACAAACTAGAATTCCGTTTTTCGTTATTCACGAATTTATCCCATTCCAAAGGTAAAGCATCAACAAATTTTGAAATTCTTTCATCATTTGAATGATATATCTTATGTTTTTCTAACTTGATGATTAGCTCATAAAACCTTTCTTTCAACTTCTCCACTGATTCATTCTTCTTACATAAAAAAATTTCAAATCTTTTAACATAAACATCCTTACCATATCTCGCCTCATACCCAGATTCCCTAGGCCAATTATTTAAATTTTCAAGATTCTTGTTTTCTTGTTCATCAAACATTTTAACCAATTTTTGTATAGACAAATAAAATCACCTATGAGCACAATCACGATGAACACTCGAGTGAAATCAAATCAATGTCTGATTATGACAAATAAGCGAAATCAGATTGAAAATGACAAATAAGCGAAATCTCAGTGTCACAAAAGCGAAATCAGGAGACATTGTTCCTATGAGCGAAATCTGATTGTCCAAATAAGCGCAATCAAGAAATTAATGTCCGTATGAGCGAAATTAGACTGTATCTAAAAACGAAACCCCTTCGATGTCCGAATAAGCGAAATCAGGTTTTTAGTATATTTTTACCATTTTTAAGCCATATTTTAACCTGATTCTTTCTAGGGTTTGTTATTACTATGTTTTACACGTTATATTCGAAATTCAGACCATTTCAACCGTAGGAACCAGTTCAAATCGAAAAAGTATGAGAGAAAGTGAGTAGAAGTAAGAGAATCTGGTAGAATCAAGCTGTAGTAGTATGAACTCCTCGTCCTGAGCTCTGATACCACTTGTTGGAGCGGTTTGCGACCCCGAAAAGTCAGTAGAGAACATTCATTTTCGCGTATAAAGGCGGAATCAATGTACACGAAGTTACAACAGCTTTTCCTCTTCAATTCCTTCTCTATTTATGCTTTCTGAATGCAGTTTGACAGAGTTTTGTTACACAGCATATGACTAGATTTCGCTCCAAGTTACAAATGAAATCACACATGGGGATATATATACTAAGCCTGATTTCGCTCTTATGGCAGCCATATAAGCGAAATCCCATGTGATGTATCAGCGAAATCCCCACTAACCTAATGAGTGAAACCCTATGATCCTATAAGCGAAATCCCACTCTAAACAATGTACATATAAGCGAAATTACAATATTAAACCCTAATTTGACTTTCAAGCTCCAATCTTAACCTAAGACTCAATGTAAACGTAGTCAACAGACATCCCGTGCATCAACACACACACCTCCATTTCAATCGCACACCTTGAGTGGACCTCTAAGCTAATTGGGTTGCACCATTTAATTGGGCTGCACACTGGTCCACGAACAGGATATCGATCGCACAGTCTAAGCCTAATCGCACAAACACGAAATGGGTTGTAACATGTAGGCCGGAGCCAATGGGCCGCACAGGGTTGGGATTGCACACCCTCTAGGCCTGTCGCACACTTAAATGGGTTACACAAACTTATTGGGCCGCACAATTCATTGGTTCACATAATCATGAATGGACCGCACACTTAAATTGGTTTATTAGTTTTGGGCTGCACATTCTGGGTGAAACACAATCTAATCGCACACTTGGATAGAGTCGCACACCTTATAGAGACATGTAACCATTTGGGCCTTACACACAACTGGGTCGCAGTTCATAATACACATTTTGGACTGTCAACTTGTTATGTGATGTTAGAAATAGTAACACGAATATGTATCTGGTTTAGAGGTTTACTATGAGTTATTTGACAACCTTTATTATCTACTATAGTACGTGATTAATTGTATGTCAAAACTGATCATTAACCATACTAGGCCTCGATTGACTAAGTGTGAACAAGTAATTAGTCTTACCGAGCAAACCAATGTGAGTTCACTACTCTCATTACAAGCATGCATCCGGTGGGGACACATCAAACAGGCAAACAAACAAACAGTTTTTCATAAACCCATATCCTTGTAAGGGATATGAGGCAGTTTTCAGTAAACGCTGATGTTGGATAATACACTCACTCTATCACTTAAGTCCCATCATACTACCGAACTAGTTTCTTGTAGGGCAATGGGGTTATTAGTTGCTAGCGCTATTAGGTTTGGCACCCTCATGACGTACCTGGATCGGACGGGCGTGAACTAATAACTTTAAAATCATGACCAATGTTTGATAGAGCATTGGGGAAGGGCAAAAAGGAGCCGTCTGCGGTATCGAGTTATTATCAACATGATATAAATCAATACTTGGTAACAAACGGTTAAGCACACTGTGAACTCGCCAGCTTTTTGCTGATACACTTTTTGCATGCTTGCAGGCCCTTAGGTACACTGACATGGAACTTGTTGTCTGGGAAGCTGGAGTGGTCATGGGTCGTGGCAACTGGAATGCCCCTTTGAAGTTACAATGTTTTTAAATATTTTTGCTAAACTTATTGAATAAACTATTATGCTTCCGCTGAACATGTTTGGTTTTCTAAACAAATGTTTGAATTGTACTAATTTTGTTAATGGAAAGTTCTATCTTACTTATGGTTCAATGTGATTAGTGGCTAGATCCTGGTATGTCACACGCCTCGCGGGGGTTTCCGCTTGTGGTATTTTTGGGGGTGTGACAAAAGTGCAGGGTGATCAAACAATTAACAGCAGGGACGATTCCAGCAGGTTTTAGTAGGGACGATTTCGTGCAGATATCAGGCTTCAGCTGGGACAATCAAACAGCAGGGCCAGGGATGATTCTAGCAGAGTTGCTGGCTTCTGTTCGATACAGATACTTCTTCGACGTTTGGTTTTCCAAATTGCTGCCTTTCAATTCTATCACCAATTGGGCTAAGCTTTGTTATTTACCAATTTGGCCTCTTATCAATTCTACTATTATTAATTTGGGCTTATTTTATCATTTGGTCTTAATTATTCTATAAGTTTTCGAGTTGTAAAAAATGTTTGGGCTTATAAAAAATGGGATTTTAGTAATATTAAGTATTATATTTTTTGGTTTGTGGTATTCTCGTATTTTTAGGCTTAATTATTCTATAAGTTTTCGGGTTGTAAAAATGCCCGTGCTACGGTTCCTATAATTATAGTTCCGCCCCTGATTACTTTTATTTAACATACGGTTAGAACTCATTTAATTTTTTTTACTAATATGGGGTTTCTTTAGTAAATTCGGTTCATTAGGTTTCTTTTCTAACAAAACTGAATATACAGTTATGTACATTTTTTTCTCAACATTCTTATATACTTGTGTTATTGAAAACAGAGTTGTGTTCAAACTTGAGCATTTTTCTGGTTGTATACCATATTTGATGTTGGTACCGTACCTCGTGACGAACGGATCTAATACCGAAAGAACAACATCGACTTTATTATCAGAACCGATATCATTATTCATTATTTTTGTTTTGAAACACGACTTTATTTTTTTGGGCCAAATCAGACAACTTTTGCTTTATCAAACCATTGTAAAAAACAATTTTTTCCTTGTAATGCAACCTACACAGGTAGCAATATCATAACAAACTAAATTATATTTAGAATAATGCATGCTATTGTGTTGTAACGATAAATATTATAGGTAGCGTACTAGTTTTGAAATAAATCAAACCAATATCAACCAAACAACAATGCTAACTGTATCGGTTTTATCAGAACTGGTGTGGGTATTCAATTTATAAGTTCAATTGACGTAATTTTTTTTTCTTTTCAAATATAAGATTTTAAAAAATTTTGAATACAGTATTGCAACATGTCTATTTGATTTACGTTTTGATATGAATTTTATTCAAAATCGAACAATCGCAAACGCGAGAACATAGCCCACTCTTTGGCTTAAATTATGAAAAAGCTTTGTTATTTACCAATTTGGCCTCCTATCAATTCTACTATTATTAATTTGGGCTTATTTTATCATTTGTGCTTAATTATTCTATAAGTTTTCGGGTTGTAAAAAATGTTTGATCTTATAAAAAATGGGATTTTAGTAATATTAAGTATTATATTTTTTGGTTTGTGGTATTTTCGTATTTTTTAGGCTTAATTATTCTATAATTATAGTTTCGCCCGTGATTACTTTTATTTAACATACGGTTAACTCATTTATTTTTTTTACTAATATGGGGTTTCTTTAGTAAATTCGGTTCATTAGGTATCTTTTCTAACAAAACTGAATACACAGTTGTGTATATTTTTTTCTCGACATTCTTATATACTTGTGTTATTGAAAACAGACTTGTGTTCAAACTTGAGCATTTTTCTGGTTGTATAACATATTTGATGTTGGTACCGTACCTCGTGACGTACGGATCTAATACCGAAAGAACATCGACTTTATTATCGGAACCGATATCATTATTCATTATTAGTGTTTTGAAACACGACTTTATTTTTTTGGGCCAAATCAGACAACTGTTGCTTTATAAAACCATTGTAAAAAACAATTTTTCCTTGTAACGCAACCTACACAGGTAGCAATATCATAACAAACTAATTTATATTTAGAATAATGCATGCTATTGTGTTGTAACGATACATATTATAGGAAGCGTACTAGTTTTGAAACAAATCAAACGAAAATTAACCAAACAACGATGCTACCTGTATCGGTTTTATCAGAACTGGTGTGGGTATTCAATTTATGAGTTCAATTGACATAAAATATTTTTTTCCTTTTCAAATATAAGATTTTATAAAATTTTGAATACAGTACCGCAACATGTCTATTTAATTTACGTTTTGATATGAATTTTATTCAAAATCGAACCATCGCAAACGCGAGAACATATCCCACTCTTCGGCTTAAATTATGAAAAAGCGTTTGACTAAGTTTAATTGGGCTTTGAATTATTTATATTAAATTCAAGATGGTGATCACTACATGTAAATAATCATATTGGGTTTAGGTTGAAACAAAAGCCCAAATGAAATCGAGAAGGAAGATAAAAAGGAGGTCGGCAAATGGGATTTGGCCTTTGGGGGTCGACGGCTTCGACTACTTTTGACTGCCTAAGAAATTCGACAGGGAAGAAAAGAAACAATCTTTTTAATGATTGTTATTCTTAAAGGAAATTAATCACTTTGTGGTTTTGTAAGTATTTAATTTCATGTTTTGTTTAGTATTTGTTTCGACTAGCTATCTTCCGCTAAATCAATTTTTTATTTCAATATTTGAGGGTTTTTTTTTTAATCATTTGCAAACTTATGTGAAACGATTATGTAAGATCAATTACTGAATGGCTTGTTTGAATGATTTTGTATTATAAACCCGGATCATATCCTGAAATATATTAGATTATTGATAAAGTTCATTCAAGATTTAGTACTGATACAAGAAACAAATAATGTTAAGCTTTTTTTTTTTTTTTTTTTCCAAAAGGCATGTGTGTTAAATTATAATCCATACTTCCATCATTGCAACCTAAAAAAAGCCCGGGCAAGCCCGGGCCAAACATAGTATATATAAAAAATTTTGATCGAAATGCGGAAAATTAGCACTACGGCCGAAAAACTTGCCCGGGCCAGGGCCATGCCAGAGCCCTATTAAGATCCGCCCATGACTATAAGCAACCAATCATGGCTGCAGAATTGCCTTCGGAAATCATGTACGATATCTTGTCAAGAATGCCGGTGAAATCTTTGGCTCGTTTCCGCTGTGTAAGCAAGCTATGGTGCAACTACATCAACAATCCATACCTCGAAATCATGTGTGCCAAACGAGCAACAGTAAACGAACCCATGCTCATCATGTTCAATCAGTTCCCATCCGATCATCTCAACTCACCATGCATGCTCAGTTATTTGGAATATACAGAAGGAGGAGGAGGAGGAGGAGATACTAGTTATTTGGAATATACAGAAGAAGAAGTAGAAGATACTTTTACCCTACAAGTGAATACGAAGCCACCGGTTATGGAGTTTTTGTGTAAGAGCGTCACTTATAGATATCCAAATGACATAGTTCTAGGTTCTTGCAATGGTCTGCTCTATTCATCAAAAGGTCATTGCGATGACACCACCTTGTTTGTGATCCATCCTCTAAGGAAAGAATGTTATGAGTTGCCACCTATCAACATACATAAGTCTTACCTGCGGGTTTCTCTTGAGGAGACATGCGGGCTTGGTTTCGATTGTTCCACCAACACTTTCAAGATGGTGTCTGTTGTGCTACGAGAGCATGTTTCGGGACCTAACTTTTATCAGGTAAATGAGGGGATATATACCATGGTGCATGTCTTGGGCACAGACTCATGGCGAAAGATATCCCAAGTCCCATCTTATCCCATAACCGGTGAAGGTGTGTTCGCTAATGGATGTTTGCATTGGTTAATTAGTAATGAACGTTATGGTGACCACTCACCCTATTTAGGAAGAAGAGTAGTAAGCTTTGATGTATCGAATGAGAAATTCGGATTGATTAATGCCCCTCATGGAAGACCTTGCGGTTTGGTTAGGGAGCAATTGGTTGATTTACATGGTGAAGTTGGATATGTGTATCATATCGTCAACCATAGTGTGGAGGTGTGGGTGTTGAAGGAGAGAGGATGGGTGATGCATTGTGAGTTCGATCAGAAATGGCCTCTTCCTAGTGGTGTGATAAAGGTTATAGGTTTTTGGAACCAAAACGGGGACGTATTAATGACTGATAAATGGAAGGAGATTTATGTTTACAACTTAGAAAGTGATAGTTTGAATCAAGCCTACTTTCTTGGATGGGAAGAAAAGGCTGCAATAGATATCAGGTTGTATCAAATTAGTTTGTTTACAACCCGTAATTGGATCAATAACTGATCTGAAAAAAAAGTTAGCTGATTTTTGTTTTTTTTTTTAATAAATTGGATCAATAACTGATGTGAAAAAAAGTTGGCTGATTTTTGTTTTTTTTTTAATAAATTGGTCCAATATGTTTTTTATGTTATATTAAACCTCATTTGACCGAAACCCCAGAGTTATTGTAAGCAGTGGCGAGGCTTTAGATTTCTAACCCGGGGGTCGAAAACGTATATATCAAAAAATATCTATAAGACCCGGTGGTCGAAAACGTATACACCAAAAAATTTCTATAAAACCTGGGGGTCGAAAACGTATACATCAAAAATTTCTATACGAAAACCACATACTCTCCACAACTAAGCGAAAAGTTCGGGGGGTCGGCCGCCCCTCCCGCTCCCACTATGTTGCGCCCCTGATTTTAAGGTTGTGTGTAATGGTCTAGCGCCCATGCCAGGTTGCATGGCCAGCTGGTCTTATACACACTAGCCCACCGTGGGCGTTACCGGTGAGAAAGCAGGATGCGTTAGAGCCTTTACTAGCGTTATAAATCTCCACTTCTTTCAATCAATCACAAAAGAACAAATCAGTAATTTGTTTTTTAATTTATTTATTCAAAAATTATTATAATGGAGGCGGATAGTGAAAACTTGTAAAACCATTACACATAAAAGGCGAATAAAAGTGTTAGACTCGTGTGAAAATGGGTGAACCCATTATACATAGCCTGAAAGTAAGTAACTATTTGTTATGGCCCGTTTGTTTTACTGACTTGTAACCTTGTGTTTATCACGCAGCTATACGGGTGCACATAAATTACTCAAATCAAGTAAACTGATACACCATATTCAACAATGCGAATGTTCATGGGACTAGCAGAAAGTAGTCACTGTGATTAAATACCAGAACCTAAGTTGAAAATGTGCATTTGAATAAGGAGGATAGATAAGGGGAGTGGGGGCGGTTACAAGTGATGGAATTCCATTACTCACAAACATCCAATCAAGTTCCGCCATATCAGCAACCACTATTCTATCACTCACAAGCAGTTTTTAGTGGCGGTGGTCATCACTAGTGATGGAATTCCAACGTACAAGTATTAATACACAACGTACAAGTCATACACATAAAATCAATTTTTACAACGCGTGGAGATTTCCACGCGTTATAAGTTTCACGCGTGAAAGTAATAGGTGGCGGCGGTGTTCTAAGGTTCATCACTCGTGATATATGGTCCATCACGGACCACCTCGCCTCCCCTAAAAACTAGATGTTATCCTGCACGTTACATAAGACCCTATGGCGCACCTCTCAAATAGCTAAAAAAGGTTGAATGGCGGCATAGAAGAATGATATGGCTTCGTAAACGAGTTTAATAAACCAATGACTTGTTACTATATATTTATCAAAAATTGTAACAATTACAGGTTGGATGTTAATTACCTAAAATGGAGAAACAATAATAAGTTATTTTAACAAAATGTATGTCTTGGTCGTCAGAAAACCAACTGGTAAACAAATTCCACACTGTAAATTAAGTTCCGAAAATCTAATTCGAACCATAACTAAACTGTAGGTTCTTGTACATGTTGAGGACGACTTAAATAATCTGTGTTGATTTTGATATCTGGCTAAGGTAGGGATTCGTATATCAAAAATTCCATGTGGTAGGGATACCTTCACTTTAGCTTCTACGCATTGTTTAGCTTTTAAGCATCCTAAACTTCCTTAAGAATTTTCGATATGTTATAATTCAAATTCACTTTTGACATTTTGTTATGCTTTGTTCCTGTTACTAGGGATGTGAAACTTGTAGCATGCAGTTGGCTTTATGAACTTGTGCTCATTATTATACATTCTTGTAGACGATAAGAGTATGGAGTTGTGTAGTTATGTTAACGTATTTGTTAAGAAGTTATGTCACCCCTCAAATTTGGTACTTTGTTACACGAGCATGTCAACATTTCATTGTGCCGTCAATGACGTGATATGTTTCATGACGGTGTTAAAAAGATCACAACGTCTGGAGGTCGATCTGAAACTGTATTTGTATCAAAAGTGACGGAACAGTGATATTACTCAACAAGCTTGTTGAAGCGAAATCATAGCCAATTTTATTAACCAAAGCATGTCATATCTTAACATTTAAAATTGCATCATGATACTAGGTTTTTTGTGAATCAAGGGTGCAAGCAAAGTGATAATCAAGAGAGAATTACGTGTTCCACTCATAATTCCTTAAAAATGGCTGTCTAGCGTTATTCACGAGCCAAGCTCAAGTCGAGTCAAATAGGCACATCCTCGAGCTTGAAAATATTCACATCAACTCAGCTCCCCTAGAAACCATCTACGAAGCCCAAAACTTGAGTTTGAACTCGACTCATATAAAACTCAATACAACTTGGATCCATTTTTCTAAAAAAATATATATACATTTAACATGGGAGCTTTTGTTGAAAATTATGTTAAGCGATTTTTTTTTCTAGCGAATTCCAAGTCACAGTCTTCTATTTGAACAACCCTAATCTTGCCTCAAATCTCTTGAAGAACACTTCCAATGATGTAACATCCTTGGGATTGTCTCTCACCCTGTTTTCTTAAGTAAGGAAAATCCGTAAAACATATATAATATTTTGCTAACCGCTTAAATAAAGTTATAGGTTTGATCTCGACTTAGACACAATCGGATTTTGTTGAAATTCGAAATATATTCGATGGACCTTTAATTTTTAACGAGGTTATTGCTTGGGCGAAGAAACAAAAAGCGAAAGTCATATTGTTTAAGGTAAATTTTGATAAAGAATATGATTCGGTAAATTGAGGTTTCCTTTTGGCAAATATAAAGATGATGGGTTTTCCAAAGAGGTGGAGAAGATGGATTCGAGCATGCCTAGTGCAAGTAAGGCATCAGTTTTTGTTAATGGTCTGCCTTCGAAGGAATTTCATCTTAATAGAGGCTTAAGGCAAGACGACCCGCTTTCGCCTTTCCGATTCGTTTTGGTTATAGAGGTGTTAGAAGTCTTTATGGGTAGGGTGAGGAGTATGGGGTTATTTGAAGGCATTCGCTTACCTAATGGAGGGCCGGTGCTTTCTCATCTGTGCTACGCCGACGATGTCATTTTTATGGGAAGGTGGCCCGAATCGAATGCTTTGAATTAAAAAAGGACCTTAATGTGTCTTTATCTTTTGTCGGGTACTTAAAGTAAACTTATTAACGAGTAGTGTTATGGAGGTGGGGTGGACGAGAAGGAAGTGGAGAAGATGGCGAGGATGCTTTGGTGTAAACAAGGGCCGGTCCCGTTCCAATTTCGAGGACTTCCTGTTGGTGAGAATATGATGAAAATTAAACCATGGAAACCCATCATGATAAGATTAATAAGAAGTTACCGGCTTGGAAAGAAAAACACGTTGTCAATGGCCGGTAGGATGACACTTGCAAAGGCGGTTCTTAGCAATCTTCCGTCTTACTACCTATCGATTTTTAAGGCCACGATAAATGTGATTAATACGCTTGAGGGGATTAGAAGGTCTTTTGTGTGGGGTAAAGTTGGTGGCAAGAATAGAATGAGATAGGTTTCGTGGGGTCTCAGGTTGGGTGAAATTAGGAGTCTTAATTGGGCTTTCCTAGCTAAGTGGAAGTGGAGGATAAGAAACTTTTCGACACAGTTGTGGGCACCAGTTATAATGGCTATTCATGGCAATCGAATGAATTTCCAGTAAAGAAATATATTTGTGGAGTGTGGAAGGAAATTATGACAAGCAACAAAGATATGGAGAAGTCGGGCATTAGAGAGTCGGATCAATGGGGTATCGTTATGAGGGATGATAATATGTCCATGTTATCAGTTAATCTTTTTAGAGAAGATGTGGCACAGAAGATTGGTGTAACATTAATTTGCTTGCGGGGAGGGCGATTCTTGGATGTATTGCGACGAGAGGAGCTTTAGCGGACCGGGGGGTTAATTATGGGGTCACAACGTTCAGCCTTTGCGGGTCTCAAACGGAAACGGTTGATCACTTGTTGGCTACGTGCATTATGGAAAAGGGCTATTTGGTGGCATGTATTTTCTTGGATGAAGGTTCCATTCCCATTGGAAGCTCATTCTTGTCAACACCTACAAGATGTTATTAAACAGCAAAATGGGAGCTCAAAATCAAAATGGGAGCTCAAAGTGGAAAACGGTTATTGAGGTAGTGTTTTTTGCGACACCATGGAGAATATGGAGGTCACAAGATGATATCACTTTTAACAATGCAAAGCTTTCCGTAATGAGGACGGTGGCGACTATTAAGGAAGACTCGTTTTTATGGGTAAAAAACAAATCTTTGTAGGGTACAATCTTAATTGGGTTAGATGGTGCAGCTTTAACATTCGTGATGTAGTAATCATGTAATTGTTGTGTCTGTTTCCGGATTTCAGTTTCTTGTTGGCCTCTTTTTCTATATATGAATAATAATATAGTCACCGTTAGAAAAAAAAAATTATTTTTTCAGTATAGTAAATTTAAGTAGAAAATCTTTATCTATACTATATAATAAAAGAAACCATTTGTGGGACACTTGTCATCGTATTAGGCCAAGTCTTATGGATATTTATTATTTTAGTTTAATCTCTTCTAATTAATTATAGATAACATCTTCTAGTAAATATTATTTAGTTTAATATCTTATAGATAATTATTATTTAGTTTAATCTCTTCTAATTAATTATATGTCACACCCCGATATTTCTACATATCACCGGTGGGCCCGGTGGGGAGTATAGTGACGTAGTTGATATCATCATGGTCAAACACACACAGAATAGCACAGCGGAAGTCTTGGAATATAAAATATTATTACAAACTCAAACGTCTGAAAATATCAAAGTATTTATTATAGACGAGTCTGTAATATCAATCCACAGGAGGATCATTACAGAATATATAAAATGAAGCTTAGCAGATTTTATGGCATCTTTAAGGATTTGCAAGATCCTCTTTTTCGACGTCGAGCAACTCCCAGCCTATTACGAGTAGTACCTGCCACTTAGCCTTTTGAAAATACGTCAATTTTCACTGGTAAATACAATTTAACCGACTCATTTAAAAAGAGTTTATGAAAATTGATTTAAGTGCACAAGGCACAAAACCTTTTATAACTTGGGACAATTCTTAATAAAATCTTGTATATTGAATTACATGTTTACCGTACATCTGGGGCCCAGTACAGAGACTGAGACATGATTAAACGACACACCACTTTTAAAACCCATAAAGGAGTTATCCCCAACTTGTGGGTAATTAATAATTTATTATTGGCATCTTTTCGGTGTATGCCTACACCCTACGCATAGGTCGTGGCCATTTACAAATGAATGAGCCAAGGATATATCCAGGACATCGTCGTTAACCCCCAACGTTTAAGTCATCAACAGAACAGTATCAAAACAGGTTTTGTGGATTTACTAGCCACAATCCGGCATTTGATTGATCCACACCCGACCAAGCGGTATTAATCTACCGTATCCCAAGCCCGTATAAGGGAAAATAAGTTAAAAGTATTTACCTGAGCTAATACTTGATTCACAGCATAATAACTCAGTCGTATCCAATCTATCTAAATGCAGGTAGCTTTTACCGGGTGGCTCTAGTCTGGAGTGATGGTAATATATAACCAATTCAGAATGCTAATGGTCTTATTTAAGTCGTAGACTTAGACCGGCTAGCTCAAAGTATCTAAAGTGGTACGACACGCTAGATTAAGCGATGACCAGAATAGAACGTTATTTAGACCCAACAAGTTAGGATACTTGTATAATACGGGTAAACTAAACACATTCCGGATTTTGAGACAAAAACGATAAGGTTAAACCCGTTTCGTCAAACATACGTAAACTAGTTACATAAACCGATCCGAACGCGTAAAATGCGTAACGGGTAACCAAATGAATCATATACAAGTTCCAAATGTTATTATGCTTAGACTATGTCAATACATCAGTAGGATGTCAACATATATGCCCAAAAAGTATTTAAAACCATCTTAAGTCCCGCAGGGGCATTTTGGTAATTTCAATACTTATAAAAGAGATTTTATAATAAACTGTAGTTCTGGTCCTTTCTAATCAGTAAAAATATTTAATTTATCTCATTACATCAGTAGGATATTACACATATGTGAAATTTACTATTTATGACCAAACAATGTCCCGAAAGGGCATTTTGGTCATTTCACAGAGGCTTTTAAGGGCATTTTTTTGGAAATCTGAGTTCATAACTTATACCTACTGTAATAATGTTAAAATTTGTTTAGAAATTCAGTATGTAACAAGTCTTAGGTGTTAATTATGGTTTAAAACCATACTATGCACCTAAATAACGTAAAAATCGCTAATTGACGATAATTAAGGGGTTTTATGGAAATCTGAGATTTTGATCAGTTTTGAATGCTCAAAATAATTTATTTAATATAAGAAATCAGTAGGAAAAGGTTTGGAATTCAAATCATTTGTAAATCTCATTTTATGCATGAAAAGGGATATTATCGTCATTTACCGAATAATACAAGAACTCTATGATATGATCAGTTTATAATCTGATCAATAATTCCAACAATCCCTAAAAATAATATCTTAACAGTAGGTAATTAGTTTCGGGTCAGAATCCAAGTTTAAATATGCTTTATGCAAGATATCGCAATTTACTTAGTTAAAAGCTTCTAATTACGATATCGAGCATAACTACTATTTGGGACCAAGAACTGATGTCAAATTTTCGGGACAAGCTTATATATCAGTAACAAAGGTTTTTGTCCTCTCACATTTCTAAAAATCTCATCATGATGTCAAAAGGGCAAAATGGGCGTTTATAAGCATAATAGCGGAAACTAGAGTATAATACAAACCACAAGGAACCATGCAATATAACTCCAGAGGGTTATACTACTGAATAATATGGTCCTAATGGAAGCTTAAAACATGGAAGAATCAAGCTTAATCGGGTCAGAACTGAAAAGTCAAAGCAAGGTCAAGCTTTTGCGACTTTCGGTTGTGAACCGACCCTAAACTTAGAATTGTCGGGTTGGACCAGCTTAGACATGTTCTAATAGTAATTACCAAGCTATTAGAGTGCCAAAATATCATTTATAACATCCGCATCTATGGTTTTAGTTAAAATGCACAAAGCTGCCAAGTTTGACTTTACCTAAACGGTTTGACCCGACAATTAACTAAGCAAACGAAGGAATTAGGAGGTGCCCTTTCAGGGGTTAATCACCTACCTAAATACGGTCTCATACCCACTTTCAATTCGATCAGTGGCTGGACCATGAGAGTATAAACCGAAAGTCAAAGTTTATTTGCAATATTTGACTTTTCGGTTGATAGAACATAAATCTGAACTATAGAATGAGTTATAGCACTTACAAAGAGTCCATGCTATCTTTTCTACAAGAATATTTGTTCCAATCAGCTTAGGAAGTTCCAGAATGAGAGTTACAGAGAAGAAATGAGAAAATGAGTCATGAACTAGTTTGGGTTTCATCCTATTTATAGTTTTTGGATTTGACTTAGATCTTGACAAGTGTTTGGAGGATTAATCAGATCACTAGAAGTGTTATGGCAGCTGTAAATATTAACTTGATGACCAAGGATTTGAAAACTATTGGATTAAAAGAGGTAGGAGTGGGCTGCAAGCAAAACAGAAAAAAAAAACATATGCAGCTACAGGGCCTCGCGGCCCGCGTAACTGGGCGGCCCAAACCCACGCGGCCCGCCTGGAGTCCAGCCCAGCACATCAGCTTTTGCTGTTGTCCGATTTGGTCCCTGTGCTATGCTTTTTCATTAAAACAGCACACCAAACTGCTGTTTGTTTACACGGCCCGCGTAATCAAGTGGCCCAGGCCCACGCGGCCCGTCTGGAAGTCTGGCCCAGCGAACAAGTTTGAGAGCATGCAGAACCTGGCCCCTGTTTTTTCATCTAAGTCTTAACCAGCATCAATCAGCTGATATGTTACTGCTTTTAGCAGCCCGTGATCAACGAGTCGGGCCTGGTTATGACTCGAGATAATGCTTAGCCCAGATAACCGTCAGCAGATTAACGGGAATGGCCCTTGTCTCAGTTTTATCATTTTGACAGTTTTAGTCCTTGATCTTGACAGATGTCATTCTGACTTATTTGAGGCCCGTTAACCTCATTTCAAGGCTTCACCATGATGCTCGAGCATAGTGGACATGAGACATGCCCAAAAACATGCCGGATGTCGGCTCGTTTGGTCGTACGGTCACGTTATGTGTCTAATTACGACGAAACACGGACGGATGCTAAAAATGGTCCAAAACACGCGACGAGTGGAATTTTATCATGCCACACACTAAAATAAAATATTTTAGTGCTTACATAAAATTTTGGGTGTCCGGGGATATTCAAAATGCGAGATATGCGCGAAAGTGCAAACTTGTGCACTTTTTGACACTTTTAGTCCCTGTATGACATAAAAGTTTATTTTTGCGCACCAAATACCTCTAAGCCTATATCTAAGCTATATAAAGGATAAATAGGGTATGTTTAACTCCTGGACATATTCCGGAAGGTCCGTTATCAAACGATTCGACCTACTTTTGTAGTTTGATGCAATTAGTCCCTTAATTGCGCAAAGTAGCGCGAAATGACGTTTCATGATATCCAAGCCTTCTATAGCCCATAATGGGCATCCCCGAATGTATGTCCAATTATTACAATGCTCCGGTTCGCTTAAAAGGTCCCCAAGAGGCGTAGATTTAAAAGTTGACGCTTTTGGTCCCTCTAATGCGCAAACTTGCGCATATCATCGTTTAATAGCATCGAAGCCTTATCTAGTCCATGTTAGGAATTCTTGAGAGTATTATAATACAACATGTTGCTTCGGGTTCGTTAAAAGGTCATTCAGAGGTATAATTAAACATATTGACGCTTTTAACCCCTCTAACTTTCAAACTTGCGCGTAACTTCACTTATTGGCATAAAAGCCTTGCATAGCCAATATTAGGCATTCCCGAGAATATGATGAAACATAATTAAGCTCTCGGTTTGTTAAAAGGTCACTCAGAGGTAAGAATTAACATGTTGACGCTTTTAACCCTTCATTGCACAACTTTCAAATAATTACGCAACCGGCTCCTTTTGTCCAACAAGTGGCTCGCCTGAGAATACGGACATCGTATAAGGTCACTCAGAGGCCTAGTTTAGGCATGTTGACACTTTCAGTCCTTCTATATTCATAGTTTTCGATTTTGACGAAGATAGTCCCTCTTGGTCAACATTCGACTTTGTTAGGATTCATTACACGTGTCAACACATTATTGGACACGATTTTTACGAGGTGTTACATCCTCACCCCCTTAAAAGAAATCTCGACCCCGAGATTTGCTCAAAATGATGGAAGTACTTTCTGTCGTAAACTGAACTTAACTTCCACAGTCATTTAGGGACTCTTACGGGTATTCCAATTTACCTATCCAATAGGTGCATGCTCCTTTTTCGAAGTTTCTTAACCTGTCAATCCTTGATCGATATAGGTCTTTCCATAAACCTTAGGCTTTCATCAATCTATACGTCTTCATGAGACATTGCTAGCGATTTATCAGCTAGGTATTTCTTTCAGTTAAAGATGTGGAACACATTGTGAATTCCACCGAGCTCCTTAGGCATGTTTAGCTCACGAGCTATACTGCCATCACATTCGACGATCTCGAATGATTTTATATATCTAAGTCTTAACTTGCCCTTACACTGAAACGTATCATACTTTTTCATATTTGATATTTTCGATAGAGCCTTGTTCCCCATTTGGAACTTTAAGAGTTTTGCGCCTCTTGTTCGCATTGCTCTTCTGTCGATTATTGGCAGTGTTCAGATGATTACGGATTCATAATATCCTATCCATCGTCTTTAACATAAATCTCAGATCATGAGAATTAGGCTTTTCCAAATTTCCTGCCCTACAATTGGGCGTTGACTATTTTTCCCAAACAAGTCTCCAAAGGAGCAGCCTTGATGCTTATATAATGCTATCAGTTATAGGAGAACTTAATTAGGGTGAGATAGTTATTCCAACTATTACCCGAATCCATCTTAAGGAATCATCTACCCTCATAGTTAGTCGAACGAGTCGACGATCCTGGGCAGTTAATAACGATTTTTAATCGTTTCTTAGTTAGGTTGCAATAATCAATGCACAAGCATATTGCATCGTGCTTTCCTTTATTACCCATAATCAGAGCTCTCAAGATGATAAGCTAGACTGTTCAAGCCTTTCCCCGAAAACTCATCTGGTTAGTTCTCGGTTCTTCCATTTTCGTTGATACTGACCGATATAGAGCTTCTTCAATAGATACAGCTCTTAATAGGATGTATATCTTAATCCCCCCTTGCCTCATAAGATGTCAAACAGGTAAATTCTATGGAGAAGAAATCAAGTTATCCAAACATGATAGAAGTAGCTTCAATCTCCGACCTTGATTCACTTATCGTCGCTTATGCCATGCAAACGACACATTTGATTTACAAGTGCATGGATGCCTTAAGTAGAGACGCCTACTTAAGCATTTCTATTATGGATATCTTCTTTGAACACCACTAGCTGACTTTAGTACAATATGACCATTGGAATATCTTAGTGGCCCCATGCATTAAACTTCCATACTGATCAGGCATGGACATAATCTATGGGACGCACTGGGATACACAAATCCTCATATGGTGATTTTGTCAATCATAGTTGGCACTCGCAGTTGATAGAAATCAATGAGAAAAGAAAATAATTAAAATAACATATATTGTCGTACTCTATTCAAAGAAAGAGTACTCTTAGATTATACAGAAAGATCATTGCCAATAACAGGAGAATCGGTCTCTCAGATTTCATTGGTAAGTTCTACCTGATTTAGAATCTGAAGTTCTTATGAATACTATCATAAGTTTGTCGAGCTTATGGTCTATGAAAGACTTATTATTGCCTGTATTTGAAACAGAATACTTGGAAGAAATTATCATTGTCCAAATGATAAGAAAAGTACTGGATGACATCATGCACTCCCTCTTGACATTCATCAGGTGAGTTTAGGCATTTCCTTTCTTAGCCTTTCTAGGCTTAGCTGAACCTTCCTTGGCAGCTTAATGGCATCTATTTCTGATGTGGCCTTACTTACCACAACCGTAACAGACTGTATTCCACATGTCCCTACATTCATGAGACTGATGACCAGTTTCTTTGCAGATGTAACACTGCTCTGGTCTTTGATTCATTCGACACTGTCCCCAGTGTCTTTTATAGCAACTCTTACATACAGACTTCTTATTGAACATATGATAGTTCTTATTAAGCCCGTAATTTGCTCTTTTTCTTCGATTTCTGGGAGTTATCCTCCTCCCTTGTTCATCCTTCACATTCGAAGTGTGAACAAATCTCTTTTCATGAGCAATTGATTGAGGTTTTGAATGAAATTTAGAGCGAGAAGCATTCGGCTCTTTGAATTGTTTAATGATCTTTTCCATGGTCTTTCAAACTACTGCATCAATCACTGCTTGGGGATTAACTCCACTAATATTGAGGTTTACGGTTGTAGCATTATTAACTTTTGTCGCATTAATAATATCGCGACTGCTATCCACCTCATTCGAGTTTGCCATACTCGAAACTTGGTACTACCCACCATGTTAAGCAATCGTTAGTCATCATCCTGATGATCTGACATAGATCAGCCACGGCATCCTATAACCGTATAGGCTATTATTTTCCAAACATTCCTAATGAATGTTATTTGAATGTATATCTATTACATTTAGCCTAGGTCACCAAAGGACCATTAATGGCACTTAAAGTTTGGAGCGAGTCCTTTACCTGTTTGACAGAGGATCATAATGTCATAACTGTCTATGTTACAAGGACGAATATGAATAGCTCGAAGGCTAGCCTTACATGACTTTCATTATATATATATATATATATATATATATATATGCATATGGCATAGAAGCCCGTCGCAAGGGATGTAAAAAAATATGGCATAGAGCCTAGTCATGAAGAACATAATGATTATATGGCACGATGTCCTTGTCGCAAAGGACATTTAGATATGGCTCAAAGTGGCCTCGTCATAATGACGTTATAAGATATGGCACCAAGGCCTGATACGGAGGACATTTACCAATGCTGGCACAAAAGGCCTGTGACTAGGAATGTTAACATTTAATATGTTAATTTGTCACGAATGTCAAACTATAGTACATTGACTTGTCATGGATGACTTTAAAACATATCTCATTGTTTTGTTACCAAGGACATTAGTTTATAAGCCGCAATCTTATCGGATTAGGGCTTCCAGGTTTGAACATAGTTCTTCACCTTTGGACGAGGAGTCATAAACTACAACTGTCATTGTCTCTAAAGATGACTTATTTGGCACAAAGGTAAACTAATTGACATCACTAATGGACGTTCATACATCATCATTGCATTTGATGATGTTAGTCATGATCATACTGATCATATAGACTGTTAGGGTTGGGTATAACCCACTACTTTGGACAGGGGATCATAAAGACCACCACTGTCTTTGTCTTATCGACAATAGAGTAAAGTGTAGCCTGTAGGCATTTCATCACAAGGGATGTTAATATTAGGATCATCATATTGATGATACTAGTCAGGATCGCAATGATCTTAAAGACTTATGGGATTTGAGTATAGCTCACCCCCTTGGTGTCACACCCCGGTTTTCCACGTGTCACCGGTGGGCCCGGTGGGGAGTATCGTGACGTAGTTGGTATCATCATAGACAAACAACACAATATATAATGCACAGCGAAAGCAAAGATAGATTCATTTCAACTTTAATAAAGTGTAATATTTAAATATCACTAATTGTTGAGACGGATCCACAGGCGGATCAAAAAATAGAAAGATAACACTGTTCAACAGACTTTAACATCTAAAGCTTGCGAGACTTGATTATTGATGCCTGGAGTAGCCAGCCTATTACGAGTAGTACCTGTACTTAACCTTTTGGAAAATACGTCAGTTTACACTGGTAAATACAATTTAACTGACTCATTTTGAAAATGGTTGAAAATTGATTTGAATGCACGTGGCACAAAACATTTTATAACTTGGGATAATTATTTGAGTATAATACTTGTAAACGAATTACATGTTCCTTATGCGTTCAGTAGCCCGGTTCGTGCCGGGTTAAAGATTAATAGACACACCACAGGTATAGTTCCCACAAGGCTGATTCCTTTAGGTGGGATACCAGTTTTTACATATGCAGCTGTCAGGTGTACGCCTACACCCCGTGCTTAGGTCGTGGCCATTTCATGAATGATGCCAAGGATATCCGGGACATGGTCATCAACCCCCCAAAGGCGTTAAGCAAACAAAACAAATTTTTAAACGGGTCATCTCGATAATACTTAACCACCAATCGATTAAGGTCGAATGCCCGACCAAGCGGTATTTTATATACCGTACCCCAAGCCCGTATAAGGGAAAATAAGTTAAAAGTATTTACCTGAGCTAAATATAAATTCAATCCCAGCCGTATATCAAACAGCAAGTACAGATAGCTTTTACTGGGCTCCTAAATCTGGAACGAAGGTTTATAATAACCTATTAGATTTCTAACGGGTCTTTATTTAAGCTTAAGCTTAGCCCGGTTAGTTTAAAAAAGACGATACGGTTCAAACGCACGATTAAGCGAAGACCGGATAGAATGTGATTTAGACCCGACAAGTTTGAATACTTGTATAATATGGGTATACTAAATACATTCTGGATTCTGAGACAAAATGATTATGTTTGACCCGTCTCGGTCAATTTATGCAAACTAGTTACATAAACCGAACCGAACGCGAAAAGAGCGTTACGGGTAACAGTAAGAGTCATATACAAGTTCCCTGATATAATATGCTATAAATATGATATAATATCAGCAAAGTGTCTTCTATTATGCCCGGAACGGATTTAAACTCAACTTATGCCTTATAGGGCAATTTGGTCATTTAAAGGATTATAAAAGAGTTTATTCGTAAATCTGAGTTATGGGTCTGATTTATACAGTAAATATACTTAATTTATCATGTTATAACAGTAGGGTATGACCCATATGTAAAACTTATCTTTTAAAAACCAAACTATGCACCTTAGGGGTATTTCGGTAGTTTCACAAGGACTTAAAATGTCAAAATTGGGAATCTGAGTTTATAAACTTATACTTACTGTTATTTTATAAAAATATACTAAAAACATCAGTAGGTATCAACCTTATAGGTTTAATATGATTATAGTACATACTATGCGATAAAAATGCGTAAAAAGGCGATTTGGAGCCATTTCCGGGTTTGTAAAAGAAAGCTGATAATTTTATATTTCCAGAATGCTCAAAATATTTTATTTAACAAATAAAATCAGTAGAAAAAGGTTTGGGGTCAAAAGGATTTATAAAACTCATTTTATAGCCCAAAAGGGCAAAACCGACAATAATCGATTTAAGGCTAAAACTCTATGATTAATTTAGTTTAAAAATTATTAAAAATCCTTATAATTCCCAAAATATTATATAACAACAGTAGGTATATATTTTGATGTCAAAAATTTGGTTTTGATAGGTGTTATGCTCATAACGCCGTTTAATTAATAAAAACCGTTCTATTTGCGATATTGAGCATAACTCACAATCCAGACCTCGGATTGATGTCAAATTTTCGGTGCAAGTTTATAAATCAGCAACAAAGGTTTCTACTCTTTCACTTTTTCAAAAATCGCGTTTTATAGAAAAAAAGGCAAAATAGTCATATTTAAGCATAACCCGGTAACATGCATATGAATCGGTTAAACATGGAACCAAGATGTAAAATTCCAGAGGGTTAAACATATATGAAAGTTGGTCCAAAATAAACTCTAATTCAGATCTCAAACATGCATGTACGGATCAGAACCGATAGTCAAAGAAAAAGTCAATTTATGTGACTTTCGGTTCCGATTCGGGTTTAAACTGAAAATTGTCGAGTTGATCATGATGAAACATGTTCTTACATTAATTATAAGGTTATTTTGATAATCAAACAGGTTGCATGTAACCTACATTGTTAATCATGCTTAAATTTGCAAAAACCCATTCTGTTGACTTTTTAAGAAAAGCTTTGACTCGACAATTAACATGTTTAGAGTGTGAATCTGAAGATACCCTTTTAGGGGTTTGTTACACTCATAAATACCAACATGTAGGTACTTTCAATTTGAGAAATGACAGAGCAAATCTCGTTTAATTTCAAAGTCAAGTTTAATTTACGATAGTTTGACTTTCGGTTAATACACTAAGCTAGAACGAATTAGAGGATGATATGAACACTTACAATGGTCCTAAACAAGCTTAGAGATCACTATGAAGCAGCCTTGTTGACCAGAAAGCTCCAGAATCGTTCTTGTAAATTTTGAAAGTTCAAGTGTTCAATGTAGTGAACTTCAAGATCCTTTTATGGCCACTTTGATCTGATTTAAAGCTGATTCAGAGATTTTGGAGTGATAAGAGAAGAGTATAAATGATCCTTGTTGCATGTATACCCATTGGTGAGCCCCCAGAAGTCGACAACAGCTGTACACAACTCAGAACAGGTCCAAACTGGCATCTGTCGCGATTTCTGATGCTGGGCAGGTCTCGCGTAGCGCGAGGACCCCCTCGCGTAGCGCGAGGGTGTGGTGACCAGCTTTTCAAGTTTCCTATTATTACAAATCAGTCCCTGAACTTTGTTACATGTTTTAGGCTGTTTATCTTGCATTCTAAACCTTCAAATCTGGTTTTTAAGAACCTTGGGACTTTTATAAACATGGTAAAGTCCTTGGTTCACTTTGCGCTTACCCGAAAAGTCACGAAATCAACGTTAATGAATCTAACCCTTCGTGTACGGTTTTGATCATATCTTTCTCATACATTCACGAAACTTCATGAAATTTTTATCACATATTCTTGTGAGTATATTTTATCATTACAAAGCTTCGGGTTTGCCAAAAGATCACTCAGAGGTATAATTTCAACATGTTGACACGTTTAGCCCCTGTAGTTTGAAATTCCTCACTTTCTTTCATTTTTCGCCTCGTATGATCCATGATTTATCCGTTTAAGGTTACAAACACCATGTAGGGTTATTGTAGAGTCTATTTATCAATTGTTGATACTTTAGACTCTTATATTCACACAGTTTCACTGTTTGTCAACTTTAGTCCCTCTAGAGTATGTTTACACATATTCAAAGCCCATGACACGTGTCAGTACACTATTGGACGTAAATTTTCGAGGTGTTACACTTGGGCAAGGAATCACAAAAGATTACCATTGCCTTATCTCAATTGGACAACATACTATAGCCCTTAGGTAAAATATCATTAAGGATGTCAGATTTAATCATTGGACTGATGATTTTGGTCATGATAACATTGATCGTGTAGACTATTAGGCTTGAGCATAGCTCATTACCTTGGACAGGGGATCATAAAGATCACAATGTCAATGTCATAGAGACGTCCTCATATAGCACAAGGCTTGTCTTGAAGGCAGTTAGATGGCACAAAAGGCCTTGTCACTAGGACAATTAAAACATAATCAATGATCTCTTGGATCAGTGATCTTTAAGGGTCGAACATAGTTCATCGCCTTTTGACCAGAAGTTTATAAAATTAAACTATCATTGTCATGAATACACCTTCGCCCAATGGCATGCATCTTAATTGGATGTCTTGATATATTCTTTATACTGTTGTTTGATAGGCGTGATTCATATTGATCATATAGGCTATGAAGGTGGCTTGGAAAAGTCCATGTACTTTTGGAAGCTAGTGCGGTTTCTCAAGTCACACAGCCAGGAACGTTAACATGTTCTCAGATGTTAACAAGGATTAATTATCTTAAGAGGGTTTTACCATTACAGCCATGTTCATAGACATATAGGCTAGGTTATACCATTAAGAGGATCTTTTGAAATTTTTAGCTGATCGATAAAGTTCGAGTAAATTTCAGAACTATTGTTGGATAAAGGACGAAACGAATACCTACATAAAATTTTGAATCTTTCCTGAGTTATTAGGAATTTACAATAGTGCCTTAATCAGGACTTTAGTAATATATTTGTCCATAGAGGACTAATGGGAAAAATATAAGTCCATATAAGCACTATGAAATATTACAAATCTATATAAGGGTTATAACGAAATATCAATGTCCTCAAAGGGACTATTTCGAAATAACGTATCCCCAAAGGGATTTTTAACGAAATAACATGTCCTTTAAAAGGACTATATTGGCACAGCGTGCACACAAAAGGGCTTTGCTGTACAGGTGTCCTCACAGGGACTTTAAATAACTCTAGTCCACGCAGGGACTAAAAGGAAATATAAGTCCGTAAAGGGACTATAAGATACGATCGCATAGGGACTTTTATGATATAACATATCCATGAAAGGACGTTAATAAACGATTATCCTCATAGGGATTTTATGTCGAAAGGTACGTCCTCAATGGGACTTATCAATGAAATAAGTATGTCCTTAAAGGGACTTTAAGGATTCAGCATGTCCACAAAGGGACTATATTGAAATATTATGTCCTTGAAAGGACTATAATGAATTATTATGTCCGCCAGGGGACTCTGATAAAATAAGATGTCTACGAAAAGACTTTTAATGAAATACTATGCCCATGAAGGGATGATGCGTGCGAAGTGTTACTTATATTAGGTGTATATTTTAAGCCCTTTTAACACTTATTTTAGCCAAGTTTTAAATTTATAAAACACGATATTTCACTAACACTAAACACACATATGGGCAAGTGCACCCATCGTTGAGTGTAGTATAGCGTTGGTAAGATACCGAGGTCGTCCAAGGACACAAGAGCTTTTAGTACCGGTTTATCCTCAACGTCTAACCAAAATAAAAGTTTAGAAAAAGATGTTTTAAACTAAGAAAAATAAAAGTAACTAAAATGCTGAAAATGAAAATAAAAGAAAAACAGATAGACAAGATGAATCACTTGGTTCCGACTCGTATCTAGTATAACCTTTGATTATTTCTACACTTTTGCACATAATTAAGAGATTATCTTAGTTATTGTAGTAGGCCCCTCTTTTGAAGGCGACGTTACCCTCACCCCAGTAGTTTGAGTCAGCAGGGATACAATCCTAAAAGGGTGGATTATTGGAAGATAATGAATTAAGTTATTAATGCAGTATTGTGGTAGGCCCCGCTTTTGGCGGTGACGTTACCCTCGGCTAAGTAGTCTGAGTCAGCAGGGATACAGTCCTAAGTAGCCGGGTTATAGTATTAATAGTAGTTAACTTATGAGGGGATCAAAGAGTTTGGACCCCCGCCATCCAATACCGTGAAGTATTGAAGGAGGTCCTACTAAATTTGACCCAGGTCCATTGCAGGACCTCTAAACGCTGAACAATGGCAAGACCTTTACCAAACCGTTCCCTTAACCCCCTACCAGGTAGCCAACATACCTCCATATAGACCGTGGAGATATGAATGGTGAAAATCCTTTATTTTATATAGACAGTAAAATAATGCCAAGACACCACGGACAAACGATAAGGAAAGATCACCTTCAACATAAGTAACTAGTTATTAAAGTCATTAATACAAAACCAAATAAAAAGTGCAAAAGATTAGAAATAAAAAGTATTATACTAGACACTTTGTCTTCACCAAGTGATGTAAGAGACTTAGGCAAACATGGCCTTGATTGTCAAGAACTCTTACGATCAATCTTGGATCCCGAGACGACTCACACACTCTACGATGGACAATGGATGATGGTGGTGGATGATGGTGTTGTGATGGTGGTGGGTGGTGGATGAAGTGTGAGAGAGGTGGTGTGCCAAGGGATGAGATGAAATGAATCCAAGCACTCCTATTTATAGGCTGAACAGAGAGCTGGGCACGGCCCCGTGTCCGCTGGGCACGGCCCCGTGTCCGTCTGACAATCTCTCTCCTCATTAATTGTAATTCGCAATTACAATAAATGCGCCTGCTGTACTTTCGACACGCCCCCGTGTCCGCTGAGCACGGCCCCGTGATGGGCAATAGAAGCTTCTATGGATTTGTCTTTTCTGCTGCTTCTTGGGCACGGCCCCGTGCTGGCTGAGCACGGGGCGTGTTCAGCCTTCTGTCTTCTCCTTTTTGCTTTGGAAGGTGCCGTTGAGGGGTCGGGCAGTCCACTAATGTTCCTTTCCTTGTATTTATGTTGGATTTAGCTGTCTTTTTGCTTCTTTTGTGTTTTTGAGCTCATTTAATCCTGAAAATACAAAAGGAAGACAAAAACACTCTTTTTCCAATATTAGTACTTAAAAAGGGTTAGTTTTATGCCTCATTTGATGTAATTTATATGTTGCATTTTACACACATCAAATACCTCCACACTTGAACTTTTGCTTGTCCTCAAGCAAAACTCTTTAATATGTGGCTTACACTCCCAAATGGAATAGGTAGAAGAGAAGGTTTTGGGCTTGTCGTAGAGTGTCGGGATTTCCAAGATCTTTTTGGGTTTTATTTTTATTTATTTACACTCCTATTCGTAATGATTTATTTAGAACTTTTCATAAAAGAAATTACTTATTTGGGCATAACATGCCTTTTTAAAATTCTATTTATATACAAGTTCACATACCTCACGGGGAAATCACTCACACTCGGCCGAAAGTGTATTTTTAGTGAATCGCTCGAGAGCGGCATGGAACTTATTCCTACCATAGGCTTGCCAAGAAATCAATCCTCCTCCTTTTTAACTTTTATACCTTTGTAGATATCAAGAGGACTTTGTGGGTTAAGGGTTAGGCTAGGGTTAAAGATAGGTGGTTGGGTTAGTGGTTAGTAGAAAAAGGGCTAAAAGCGTAACAAGTATCGGTTTTCGTATTTTTGCAACTTTTTATTTTGATGAAGCTTTTACTCAAACTAAGTTATTTTTGATTAACTTGTTTGTTTATTTTCTTTTTGCTTCATCAATATTTTATTTTATTTTATTTTTTTTTTGCGAAGAACCGAACTTGTTACTAAAATAAAGGGTTAAAAATGAAAAAGGGTTTGGTGGGTAAGAGGGTTTTTGTTTGGGTGATGAAACGAAAAGGCTTAGGCTCAAAGGGGCTAACTAGGGGGATTTTTGGGTAGGTGGTAAAAGAAAAAGAAAAATAATGGTGTAGAAATAAAAAGGGTTAGTCCTAATGCCTCTATCATTTACTTACTTGGGTTTAAGTTGATAAGGACCGGGAATGTATTGTCATGGCAAGTTCTAGAGTCGTAAGAACCAGGCGGCTATTCACACAAGAAACGAAAAATGAGCATTTAGTCAAATGATATGTAATTGTGTGCTCAATAAAGGCTCAAAACTCACTTTTGTGGGAATGGGTTTTTATGTGATCAAGTATATATAATCAAATTTTAAATAAGTTTGCTATGCCTTTTCATAATTTTCTTATGTTGGTTCTTTTTATCACTACGCTATCGGTTGTAATTTTGTAAAAATATAACCTTTTTGAGAACTTGAATTTCCCGGGTTAAACCTAGACAAGTAAAAAAATGAAATTTTTGAAAAAATTTGGGGTGATTAGTGGTTCCAATAGAGTTTTGTGTAAGGCTTGTATTTAGGACTTGCAAAATTCAAGGTTTTAGCATCCCCCCCACACTTAAATTACACATTGTCCTCAATGTGTCCCAAAATAAATTTTTAGGTTGATTAGATGTGTAAAATAGTGTTTAAAAAGCAAAAATTTATGTTACTGGGCATTGAACACGGCCCCGTGTTATCCGGGCACGGCCCCGTGTTCAAGTGCCAGTAACAGAATTAAAATAAGAGAAACAGAAGTCTGGACACGGGGGCGTGTTGGGTGAACACGGCCCGTGTCCAGTTACCTGAACTGGGCGTTTTTTCAGCAGGTGGTTCAGCACGGGGCCGTGTTGGTTGAGCACGGCCCGTGTTGAACTTTCTGAAATGGAGAGAATTGTCGGGTTGCCTTGTTCTTGTGCATGGGATCATTTTTCTCGTTCCCCTTTTCATCCTTTACCACCATGAGTGTGTTTTATTCATTACAAACCATCCAAACCTTAAAACCATCATTTCATTTCATCATAGAGAGAACTTACATAATCCTAAATTAAAATAGATAAAACAAAGAAATAACAAACCATGGAGTCCTAGCCTTTATTTTAGTTAGCAAAATTTCCAAGAAGCAATTAATCTTGGTTAACCAAGGCCTTTTTGAACTCCATCTTCCGCGTGCGGTTCTCCTCAAATGTCGGCGAGCCATTCTTCCACCTCCCTTGGAAGGAGAAAGGAAGGTTCATTGGCATTAGTTTGAGGAGTTTCAACTTCCACCGGGATCTCTTGTAGGTGTTCCACAGGAGGTTCCGCTGGCAAGTCTTCCCACCCGGTAGGGTTGTTGATTCCGAGTGCTAGGTTCCAATCCTGCTGTGGAAGGACTGGTTCCATTGGAGGTGCTACAAGAATATTTAACCTCTGGTGTAAGAGGTTAATTTCTTGGAAGCTGCTTTCAAGTCCCATCGTAAGATCGTTAATACGGTCGATTAGGACCTCCTCTACTGAAGTCATTTCGTCGAGAGCCTCCCTTAATGCTATCACATAGTGCACAAGTGTAGCTTTAATGGAGGGTCTTCTTCCTCTTTGGCTGTTTGACAAATGCACAGAAGATGTATTGTTGTTTTCACTTGGCATCCTACGAAAAATAAACTAAAAATAGTTTATTTAATGAAACAGTAACCGGACACGGCCCCGTGCTTACTGAGCACGGCCCCGTGTTCATCTTTCTGCAGAGTTTTGGAACAAGGAAACTTGGAATTTTAAGTTATTTTCTGAACTTGTGGGGCCTTTGTAGCTACTAATAACTTAAAACAATGTTTCATAACATGTTTTTACCAAGATTCTTTGAACAAAACTCATTCATCCCTACCATAGAGTTGGAGGAATTCCAAACTTTCAATGGTAGCTCTTGGAGAAAGATGAGAAGAAGGAAATGGCTAAAAGAGGAAAGGACAAGATGGGTTGTTGGAACCTTCTTTTAGACTTACCTAGGATAGTTTGAGAGAAGATTCCTGCAAATCTCTGCCCCCAAGTTGGTCCAAATGTGCAGAATTCTTGGCTGCATTTATAGAAAACGACAGCATCCTGGACACGGCCCCGTGTTTAGTGGACACGGCCCCGTGTGCAGGTGGAGTTCTGACACAGTTTGTCCGTATTCTGACGTACTGATCAGAATGGAATCTTTCGATGGACACGGGGGCGTGTTGGCTGGGCACGGCCCCGTGTCTAGGGACTGTTTTATGAAGTTGTCTAGTCTTTTTAAGGAACTTGTTAGTATCGGGTGGCTCTTGACTGGTTGGAACAACCCCAAAGTGCCTAAGATACCTTAATTGTCCTAGACTAAGGTGAGAACGCAAGAGGTTGTCGGTGAGGGTAATTCCTATTTTCATTCTAGGTGGACAAGTCCAACCCTTTCCCGGGCTCTTGTTAAAGAAGGTGTATGCCGAATCGCTCAGGTCTATGTATGCACCGAACAAAGTCGATGGAGAGTCCTTCACGGCACAATCGACACAGGGACGACTATCGTCCAAGTCTTTGCTAGGTACGAAGGTATTTTCGGGAGTAACGAGGTTGTCGGAATGCGGTTCCAACATTTCTTCATGGATATCGTCTTGGGGTGGATTAATAAAATCCTTCCCAAGCCCTTCTAACCATTTCAGAATTAGCTCTTCTAGTTGAAATAACTCGCCAAGGAGCATTTCCCCTAGAATATCTGGCTGGGCGCATTCGAGGGAGAAATAGTGCTTATTTTTACTTTCGCCCCTCTTAAGGTTGGGAGACGATGGTGGGTCCATGTAGTGGGGCCTATAATTTAGGAAGTAGCATTTTACTTCTTCATGTTCGCCACCACATAATTGACACCACGTACCATAAGAGTGCCGAAAGTAAAAATAATTACTATCACTCATGTTTATGTCAGAAATTACCAACCGCCGGGATCTAACGGTTCTGTTTTCAGTAACTGAATCTTGGGCACGGGGGCGTGTTGAGTGGACACGGCCCCGTGTTCAGCTTACTGTCTGATGTAAAACAGGATTGCCAGTTCCAATGATTGAGCACGGGGGCGTGTTCAGCGGGCACGGCCCGTGCTGAGCTCTGCAGAAGCTGAAAAACTAAGAAAATTAAAAAAATAAAAAGAAAAATAAAAGATGATTAGGCTGTTGATTCCTAACTTTCTTAAAATCCTTGTGTCCCCGGCAGCGGCGCCAAAAACTTGATGCGTGCGAAGTGTTACTTATATTAGGTGTATATTTTAAGCCCTTTTAACACTTATTTTAGCCAAGTTTTAAATTTATAAAACACGATATTTCACTAACACTAAACACACATATGGGCAAGTGCACCCATCGTTGAGTGTAGTATAGCGTTGGTAAGATACCGAGGTCGTCCAAGGACACAAGAGCTTTTAGTACCGGTTTATCCTCAACGTCTAACCAAAATAAAAGTTTAGAAAAAGATGTTTTAAACTAAGAAAAATAAAACTAACTAAAATGCTGAAAATGAAAATAAAAGAAAAACAGATAGACAAGATGAATCACTTGGTTCCGACTCGTATCTAGTATAACCTTTGATTATTTCTGCACTTTTGCACATAATTAAGAGATTATCTTAGTTATTGTAGTAGGCCCCTCTTTTGAAGGCGACGTTACCCTCACCCCAGTAGTTTGAGTCAGCAGGGATACAATCCTAAAAGGGTGGATTATTGGAAGATAATGAATTAAGTTATTAATGCAGTATTGTGGTAGGCCCCGCTTTTGGCGGTGACGTTACCCTCGGCTAAGTAGTCTGAGTCAGCAGGGATACAGTCCTAAGTAGCCGGGTTATAGTATTAATAGTAGTTAACTTATGAGGGGATCAAAGAGTTTGGACCCCCGCCATCCAATACCGTGAAGTATTGAAGGAGGTCCTACTAAATTTGACCCAGGTCCATTGCAGGACCTCTAAACGCTGAACAATGGCAAGACCTTTACCAAACCGTTCCCTTAACCCCCTACCAGGTAGCCAACATACCTCCATATAGACCGTGGAGATATGAATGGTGAAAATCCTTTATTTTATATAGACAGTAAAATAATGCCAAGACACCACGGACAAACGATAAGGAAAGATCACCTTCAACATAAGTAACTAGTTATTAAAGTCATTAATACAAAACCAAATAAAAAGTGCAAAAGATTAGAAATAAAAAGTATTATACTAGACACTTTGTCTTCACCAAGTGATGTAAGAGACTTAGGCAAACATGGCCTTGATTGTCAAGAACTCTTACGATCAATCTTGGATCCCGAGACGACTCACACACTCTACGATGGACAATGGATGATGGTGGTGGATGATGGTGTTGTGATGGTGGTGGGTGGTGGATGAAGTGTGAGAGAGGTGGTGTGCCAAGGGATGAGATGAAATGAATCCAAGCACTCCTATTTATAGGCTGAACAGAGAGCTGGACACGGCCCCGTGTCCGCTGGGCACGACCCCGTGTCCGTCTGACAATCTCTCTCCTCATTAATTGTAATTCGCAATTACAATAAATGCGCCTGCTGTACTTTCGACACGCCCTCGTGTCCGCTGAGCACGGCCCCGTGATGGGCAATAGAAGCTTCTATGGATTTGTCTTTTCTGCTGCTTCTTGGGCACGGCCCCGTGCTGGCTGAGCACGGGGCGTGTTCAGCCTTCTGTCTTCTCCTTTTTGCTTTGGAAGGTGCCGTTGAGGGGTCGGGCAGTCCACTAATGTTCCTTTCCTTGTATTTATGTTGGATTTAGCTGTCTTTTTGCTTCTTTTGTGTTTTTGAGCTCATTTAATCCTGAAAATACAAAAGGAAGACAAAAACACTCTTTTTCCAATATTAGTACTTAAAAAGGGTTAGTTTTATGCCTCATTTGATGTAATTTATATGTTGCATTTTACACACATCAAGGGACTATAAAGAAATATAATGTCCATGAGAGGACTATATTGAAATATCAAGTCCACGGAAGGACTATTTTAAAATAGTGTATCCACAAAAGGGATTTTAATAAAATCACATGTCCATGAAAGGACTAAATAGCAAATGCCCATATAGCGTATTAAGTCAAAAGGTGTGTCCACACAGGGACTAAATAGAAGAGATAGGTCCTTATAAGGACTTAAGAGACAAAGAATATTATGAAGGAATGATTCTTTAATGTCTTCCTTGCTCCATTCGATTGTTTCTCTTCTGTGTTTACCATACACGGTGAAGGTACAAAAACCTCAGTGAATAATGTAGATATTCCAATTAGGATCCGTTACAGAAATAGAATTCAAGGATTCAATGGTTAAAGGATGATATGGATCACGGATTGGGTTTTGACTGATATAATCCAAGTCTGGGATTCCAAACTTGAAGGTAAGAAACAAGGGTCATTAGCAAAGACGGGAGTCTCAGGGACCACCTGGTATGGACTCCACTGGTACAGACTTTAAAATTTGAGCCTCAGGGACCTCCGGTATGGACTCTGAAGTCTGATTCCAAATCAAATGGGTTTGGTTTTGGGAACGAATCCATAAAGGTCTTCCTCCAAACCGGTCGCACGCTCATTCTAGCCGTATTGTGAAGCCGGGTATTCCTTGGCTTTGGATGAGGAGAATCTCCATCAACGGCTTCCTTGCTTGGCGACTTATTTAAAATATATAAAATCGAAAACAATGTTTACTTAATAGGGATGAGAGCATTCCTATGTTAAGTCTAGACTTAAAAGGTCTAAGGGATATGCTACTGTGTCATTGAGATTAAACACAAAAGACTAGTGTTTAATTCACTCAATGTTGGCTCTGATACCAACCTGTCACACCCCGATATTTCTACATATCACCGGTGGGCTCGGTGGGGAGTATAGTGACGTAGTTGATATCATCATGGTCAAACACACACATAATAGCACAGCGGAAGTCTTGGAATATAAAATATTATTACAAACTCAAACGTCTGAAAATATCAAAGTATTTATTATAGACGAGTCTGTAATATCAATCCACAGGAGGATCATTACAGAATATATAAAATGAAGCTTAGCAGACTTTATGGCATCTTTAAGGTTTTGCAAGATCCTCTTTTTCGACGCCGAGCAATTCCCAGCCTATTACGAGTAGTACCTGCCACTTAGCCTTTTGAAAATACGTCAGTTTTCACTGGTAAATACAATTTAACCGACTCATTTGAAAAGAGTTTATGAAAATTGATTTAAGTGCACAAGGCACAAAACCTTTTATAACTTGGGACAATTCTTAATAAAATCTTGTATACTGAATTACATGTTTACCGTACATCTGGGGCCCAGTACAGAGACTGAGACATGATTAAATGACACACCACTTTTAAAACCCATAAAGGAGTTATCCCCAACTTGTGGGTAATTAATAATTTATTATTGGCATCTTTTCGGTGTATGCCTACACCCTGCGCATAGGTCGTGGCCATTTACAAATGAATGAGCCAAGGATATATCCAGGACATGGTCGTTAACCCCCAACGTTTAAGTCATCAACAGAACAGTATCAAAACAAGTTTTGTGGATTTACTAGCCACAATCCGGCATTTGATTGATCCACACCCGACCAAGCGGTATTAATCTACCGTATCCCAAGCCCGTATAAGAGAAAATAAGTTAAAAGTATTTACCTGAGCTAATACTTGATTCACAGCATAATAACTCAGTCGTATCCAATCTATCTAAATGCAGGTAGCTTTTACCGGGTGGCTCTAGTCTGGAGTGATGGTAATATATAACCAATTCAGAATGCTAATGGTCTTATTTAAGTCGTAGACTTAGACCGGCTAGCTCAAAGTATCTAAAGCGGTACGACACGCTAGATTAAGCGATGACCGGAATAGAACGTTATTTAGACCCAACAAGTTTGGATAGTTGTATAATATGGGTAAACTAAACACATTTCGGATTTTGAGACAAAAACGATAAGGTTAAACCCGTTTCGTCAAACATACGTAAACTAGTTACATAAACCGATCCGAACGCTTAAAATGCGTAACGCGTAACCAAATGAATCATATACAAGTTCCAAATGTTATTATGCTTAGACTATGTCAATACATCAGTAGGATGTCAACATATATGCCCAAAAAGTATTTAAAACCATTTTAAGTCCCGCAGGGGCATTTTGGTAATTTCAATACTTATAAAAGAGATTTTATAATAAACTGTAGTTCTGGTCCTTTCTAATCAGTAAAAATATTTAATTTATCTCATTACATCAGTAAGATATTACACATATGTGAAATTTACTATTTATGACCAAACTATGTCCCGAAAGGGCATTTTGGTCATTTCACATAGGCTTTTAAGGGCATTTTTTGGAAATCTGAGTTCATAACTTATACCTACTGTAATAATGTTAAAATTTGTTTAGAAATTCAGTAGGTAACAAGTCTTAGGTGTTAATTATGGTTTAAAACAATACTATGCACCTAAATAGCGTAAAAATCGCTAATTGACGATAATTAAGGGGTTTTATGGAAATCTGAGATTTTGATCAGTTTTGAATGCTCAAAATAATTTATTTAATATAAGAAATCAGTAGGAAAAGGTTTGGCATTCAAATCATTTGTAAATCTCATTTTATGCATGAAAAGGGTATTATCGTCATTTACCGAATAATACAAGAACTCTATGATATGATCAGTTTATAATCTGATCAATAATTCCAACAATCCCTAAAAATAATATCTTAACAGTAGGTAATGAGTTTCGGGTCAGAATCCAAGTTTAAATATGCTTTATGCAAGATATCGCAATTTACTTAGTTAAAAGCTTCTAATTTCGATATCGAGCATAACTCCTATTTGGGACCAAGAACTGATGTCAAATTTTTGGGACAAGCTTATATATCAGTAACAAAGGTTTTTGTCCTCTCACATTTCTAAAAATCTCATCATGATGTCAAAAGGGCAAAATGGGCGTTTATAAGCATAATAGCGGAAACTAGAGTATAATACAAACCACAAGGAACCATGCAATATAACTCCATAGGGTTATACTACTGAATAATATGGTCCTAATGGAAGCTTAAAACATGGAAGAATCATGCTTAATCGGGTCAGAACTGAAAAGTCAAAGCAAGGTCAAGCTTTTGCGACTTTCGGTTGTGAACCGATCCTAAACTTAGAATTGTCGGGTTGGACCAGCTTAGACATGTTCTAATAGTAATTACCAAGCTATTAGAGTGCCAAAATATCATTTATAACATCTGCATCTATGGTTTTAGTTAAAATGCACAAAGCTGCCAAGTTTGACTTTACCTAAACGGTTTGACCCGACAATTAACTAAGCAAACGAAGGAATTAGGAGGTGCCCTTTCAGGGGTTAATCACCTACCTAACTACGGTCTCCTACCCACTTTCAATTCGATCAGTGGCTGGACCATGAGAGTATAAACCGAAAGTCAAAGTTTATTTGCAATATTTGACTTTTCGGTTGATAGAACATAAATCTGAACTATAGAATGAGTTATAGCACTTACAAAGAGTCCATGCTATCTTTTCTACAAGAATATTTGTTCCAATCAGCTTAGGAAGTTCCAGAATGAGAGTTATAGAGAAGAAATGAGAAAATGAGTCATGAACTAGTTTGGGTTTCATCCTATTTATAGTTTTTGGATTTGACTTAGATCTTGACAAGTGTTTGGAGGATTAATCAGATCACTACAAGTGTTATGGCAGCTGTAAATATTAACTTGATGACCAAGGATTCGAAAACTATTGGATTAAAAGAGGTAGGAGTGGGCTGCAAGCAAAACAGAAAAAAAAATAAACATATGCAGCTACAGGGCCTCGCGGCCCGCGTAAATGGGCGGCCCAAACCCACGCGGCCCGCCTGGAGTCCAGCCCAGCACATCAGCTTTTGCTGTTGTCCGATTTGGTCCCTGTGCTATGCTTTTTTCATTAAAACAGCACACCGAAGCTGCTGTTTGTTTACACGGCCCGCGTAATCAAGTGGCCCAGGCCCACGCGGCCCGTCTGGAAGTCTGGCCCAACGAACAAGTTTGACAGCATGCAGAACCTGGCCCCTGTTCTTTGATCAACGAGTCGGGCCTGTTCGTGACTCGAGATAATGCTTAGCCCAGATAACCGTCAGCAGATTAACGGGAATGGCCCTTGTCTCAGTTTTATCATATTGACAGTTTTAGTCCTTGATCTTGATAGATGTCATTCTGACTTATTTGAGGCCTGTTAACCTCATTTCAAGGCTTCACCATGATGCTCGAGCATAGTGGACATGAGACATGCCCAAAAACATGCCGGATGTCGGTTCATTTGGTCGTACGGTCACGTTATGTGTCTAATTACGACGAAACACGGACGGATGCTAAAAATGGTCCAAAACACGCGACGAGTGGAATTTTATCATGCCACACACTAAAATAAAATATTTTAGTGCTTACATAAATTTTTGGGTGTCCGGGGATAATCAAAATGCGAGATATGCGAGAAAGTGCAAACTTGTGCACTTTTTGACACTTTTAGTCCCTGTATGACATAAAAGTTTATTTTTGCGCACCAAATACCTCTAAGCCTATATCTAAGCTATATAAAGGATAAATAGGGTATGTTTAACTCCTGGACATATTCCGGAAGGTCCGTTATCAAACGATTCGACCTACTTTTGTAGTTTGACGCAATTAGTCCCTTAATTGCGCAAAGTAGCGCGAAATGACGTTTCATGATATCCAAGCCTTCTATAGCCCATAATGGGCATCCCCGAATGTATGTCCAATTATTACAACGCTCCGGTTAGCTTAAAAGGTCCCCGAGAGGCGTAGATTCAAAAGTTGACGCTTTTGGTCCCTCTAATGCGCAAACTTGCGCATATCATCGTTTAATAGCATCGAAGCCTTATCTAGTCCATGTTAGGCATTCTTGAGAGTATTATAATACAACATCATGCTTTGGGTTCGTTAAAAGGTCATTCAGAGGTATAATTAAACATATTGACGCTTTTAACCCCTTTAACTTTCAAACTTGCGCGTAACTTCACTTATTGGCATAAAAGCCTTGCATAGCCAATATTAGGAATTCCCAAGAATATGATAAAACATAATGAAGCTCTCGGTTTGTTAAAAGGTCACTCAGAGGTAAGAATTAACATGTTGACACTTTTAACCCTTCATTGCGCAACTTTCAAATAATTACGCAACCGGCTCCTTTTGTCCAACAAGTGGCTCGCCTGAGAATACGGACATCGTATAAGGTCACTCAGAGGCCTAGTTTAGGCATGTTGACACTTTCAGTCCTTCAATATTCATAGTTTTTGATTTTGACGAAAATAGTCCCTCTTGGTCAACATTCGACTTTGTTAGGATTCATTACACGTGTCAACACATTATTGGACACGATTTTTACGAGGTGTTACATTATAGATAATCTCCTACTAAATATTATTTTGTTTAATCTTTTCTACTTAACTATAAATAATTATTATTTTGTTTAAATTTAATGTATACTTCTCATTTATTATATTATTTATTTGATTTTCTAAATCATATGACAGACACTTACTTTTTATTTGTAATATACAAATTTACTCTTGTTCTTTTCGATAATGTAATTATCTCTAATAAATTTTAAACTTTTACCATAGTATATATAATGCTAGACATAAAATCGAAAAACATTTGGGATGACATCAATAACTTAAGACATAATATAATTATATGTATAATATGCACTTTTTAATAAAATAATACCAAACAAAATTACAAATATGAAATCATTGATTTTACTAATAATAACAAAGTCTTATTTTTTTTAAATAATTATAAAAATATATAACAAAAAACATATGACATTATAATACAGTTAACCCATTTATCATCATACAAACTTCCAACTATTTAATCATATTTTTTTATATCTTATATTACTTAATAAATAAAAAATAATATTAAATCTTATCCTATGAATAGAATACTTCTAATTTTCTAATAAAATATTATCCTTAAATTAAAATTTTTAATTTAAGATATTTTTAAATAGCCAAATTATTTATCACCAAAGCCAAACTTTGTATTAATATATTATTATTTTTATTTTCATTATTAAAAAACTTATTCTATCGATTTTATTGCATAATTTTTAAACAAATTGTATATAACTTTCAATATTACTTTATATATAAAATTAGATTTATTACGGGTTTTTTAAATATAATTTATATTTTATCACTCAAATAGCTGCTTATTTGCTTCTTGAATAAAATATCATTGTATCTTCTTTTCAATAATAATCTTCGCAATCACCATATCTATCGCGTACCGAGTATATCTATTAGTTTTTTTAAATATAAGTTTCTTATTATTTAGTATATAAAATTATATTTATTCAAGCCGTGTAATACACGAGAGTTTTTAAAGATATAACTATTTTTATTGTTTGGTAATATTACATTTATTTAACCGATGTAATACATGTAGTTTTAAAGATATAACTTTTTTATATTGGTATATAAAATTATATCTATTCAACCCTTACAATATGGTTTTTATAGATATAACTTTTTATTATTTAATATATAAAATTACATTTATTCAACCCTAAAGGAGATTTTTAAAAATATATTGTTTTATTATTTAGTATATAAAATTCATTTGTTCAACTCGTGTAATATACGGAGTTATAAGTTAGTATATGCATATAATGATGGAATTGATATTATTTTTTTTATTTCATAGCCATATGAGATCTTTAACTCTTATAATATCAGATCTTTTAACTCTTATAAGGAGATTAATTTCTTGAAAGAGACTCCAACTAATTTACAAAGTGTACATAAATAAATAAACCAATGGATGTGATTTATATAAAGAAACAATTCTCTATTTGATTTCAAAATGCTCTTCATTAAAGCCGTTCAAAAAAAGAAAAAAATACTCTTCATTAATTATAGATAGATACGTAAATCACAGGGCCGAGTATTTTTCGGATCAACCTTAAACTTAGATTAGTATTTAATGAATCCTAATATCAATCAAACCCTAAACTCTAAACCACGTTTTCACTTTTCAACCTTCAAATCTACAGTCATGGCTGAGTTTCCTTCGGAAATCATGTACGACATCTTGTCAAGAATGCCGGTGAAATCTTTGGCTCTTTTCCGGTGTGTAAGCAAGCTATGGTGCAGCTACATCAACGATCCATACCTTGAAACCATGCATGCCAAACGAGCAGCGGTGAACGATCCCACACTCATCATGCTCCATAAACTTCCATCTGAATATCCCAACTCAAACTGCACAGTCAGTTTTTTGGAATATAAAGAAGAAACGGATACTTGTAATCTACAGGTGAGAAAGAAGCCACCCGTCATGGATTTTTTGTGTATGAGCCGGAATTATAAAAAAATAATTCAAGGTTCTTGCAATGGTCTGCTCTATTCATCACAATTTTCCTTAAAATATAACACCAGTACTTTGGTTGTGATCCATCCCTTAAGGAGAGAATGTTATGAGTTGCCACCCATTAAGATACCATTACACCTACAACATGAGACGAGACCCCGACTTTCTGTTAAGGATCAGTCATCTGGGCTTGGTTACGATGATTCTACCAACACTTTCAAGATGGTGTGTATCGTACAAGTCAAGCCAGCTGTAAACGATAAACTGGTGGATCTATGGACCATGGTGCATGTCTTGGGCACTGATTCGTGGCGAAAGATACCTCAAGTCCTATCTTATCGCGTCGTTGGTAGAGGCGTGTTCGCTAATGGATGTTTGCATTGGTTAATTAGTAATGAATACGATGATTATCGCGATCGCCACTTAAGAAGACCAGTAATAAGCTTCGACATGGAGAAGGAGGAATTCGGATTTATCAATCCTCCTCGTGAACGACTAAAATCATTTTCGGTTAGTGAGCACTTGGTTGATTTACATGGTGAAGTTGGATATGTGTGTAGAATGGTCCAATATAATGTGTACAAGTACATAATACAAGTGTGGGTTTTGAAGGAGAGAGGATGGGTGATCCACTGCAAGCTCGAGGAGAAACCGCCTATTCGATATCACGGCTTCTTAAACATAAAGGTTTTAGGGTTTTGGAATGAAAACGGAGACATATTAATGCAGGAAGTTTATTCGAAGCAGATGTTTGTTTACAACTTAAAGAGTGACAAATTTTATGAAGTCAAGTTCGATGGACCAGAAAAAGGAGTTGACATAGATATCCGATCGTATCAAAGTAGTTTGTTTTCAACCCGATATTCAATCCTCAAAAAATGATCTTGAAAACACATACAGCTAGACAATTTATGTTTTAGCTAGATAGTAAATTTGATCTATGTTATAACTGTTGGTCCGGTTCGTTTATTAATTGTTTTAAAGTTTCTTTGTTGAACAAAAGTTGTTTTTAGGTATAAATAGAAGATTAATTGCAGTAAGCCAGTAAGCATACAGTTTTATTGCTAGATATACGTATGCGTTGATTGGAATATGTTCTCTATTGTAGAACATAAACAAAAATGAAGGTGATTGTTGGTCTTGGTCCAACCAGCCGCCTATACTGGTCCACAATAATTAAACCGATTGGTTTAACCACGGTTTGGTTTTCGGTTCAAGGTTTTCAATTGTATAGGTGTTGGTCCACGTTGGTTCGGTCTGGTCTTTGGCCGATGAACAACCTCTCCCTTTTATTTCGGTTGAATTTCAATTGGTTTTCAGTTGAGATCTCGTCCGCATTAATGAACAACTTCAGTTAGTTGGAATTTCGTGTTTGGATTTTGTCTTGTTACTAGTAGACTATGTGTTATGGTCATTGGCGGAGCTACAATACTAGGGGTATGTTTGGAAAAAAATAGTTGTTGGCTTGTGGCTTGATGGCTGCTGGTAGTTATAGCTGGTAGCTGTAGCTTTTTAGATATATTTGGTGTTTGGCAGAGTAGCTAGAGCTTTTAATAAAATGTATAAAATAACCAAACTGGATATAACTAAAAATTTAAAAAGTTTGTGCATTAAAAAGTTTATTATCTTTAAAGGTTACAATAGTCATTTTTTCCCTAAAATTTGTAGCTCCTTCTAAACGCTACTAGTAGGAGCGTTCAACCAAAAGATTCAGCCTCCTAACCTAAAAGCTTCAAGTTCCTTCAACCAAACAAGGCTTTTTATTAAGAATGAGCTTTTTTCTTAAAAGCTTAGAGCTAAAAACTCCTAAAAGCACCATGCCAAACATACCATAGGTGTTGGTGTTAACTGACTATACCCAAACGGACCTTCCCAATATGTCCGTTCCCCATAACTCCGTGGATGAACCTCCACTCAAGTGCGTCTGGACGGATGACGTCATCTCAGTTGACCACTATAAATACCCCATCAAGTACAAGGCCAAGTACGATTTTCTGAACATTCGTCATAACTTTCTCTCTCTACTTTCTCTCTCTACCAATACCTATCCTCACGCCGGAGGGTGGTCGCAGAGGGGCCCTCCCATCTCTGCGACGAGCCTAACGGTTTTCTGTTTTGCAGGACGATTTTTCCAGCTCTTTTACAAGATCCAAACCCTCGATTACAGGCTCCGGCCTAAACTCGATTCTTTGGTTCTTCAATTGGCGCCATCCGATTTCACAGCTCATAGTCCTTCACTTTAGTGAATTTCTTTAGCAATGAACTGATCGATGGCAGCCTCGGGTTCTATGAATTCGGGAACCATAGCTGTTAGTACGCAAACTACAACACCAACAAGCATTGTTTCCACAGTTTCAGCTCCTTTGAGTTCTGGACTAGGAACAACTCTGCCATTTATATTGATTCCCACTTCGTAGGCATCAGAATTTGATGTGGAGTTTCTTTCCAAAAATACAAGCCTTCTGCGAAGATTAAAAGCCCAACAGGCCAGAGATGAGGAGATCCTCGGTTTACGAACCAGGCTCTTTCATGATGAAACACCGGTAAGGACTATGGTGTGACACCCTTAAATTTTTCAATAATATCAAGCCCTTAGTCAACTATAGACTAATTGACACATTCAAAAGTTTCAAAACAAATTGTTTACAATCCATAAACATTGTCTATTAAAAGTTGAGATATTGCGGAAGCATTCAAAATGAGTGTTCGGTTCTTCAACATTAACTTGATCGCCATCCGGATAGTTCCCAAAATACCTAAGGTCAAAACCACCCAAAATATTAGTTTTGACAACAATTTGTATAGTACAAACAAGTCCTAGCATCAAAATATAAGAAAAACAAACATTTTTCAGAAGTTACCCTGCCGCGTATCGCGGCAGGTTTCGTTAAATATGTCGCGTGGCGCGGCGGCTCCCGCGTGTCGCGGAGTGTCTCGGTGATCCTGTCGCGTGGCCCGGCAGGAACGGTTTTCCAGTAGGTTGTATTTTGTGAGCTGCATTTTCTACCAGCTCCGGAAAACCCAGTTTTAAACTTCGTTTGGCCATAACTTTTGACTCGTAAGTCCGTTTTAAGTGATTTTTCTTCCTATATGTCTGTAATTTAATTACCGACATAACTATTATAAAATTCGATACCGAAAATTTAACTTACGGACCGAAC
Source organism: Helianthus tuberosus (assembly GCA_030545235.1). Lineage (NCBI taxonomy): Eukaryota > Viridiplantae > Streptophyta > Magnoliopsida > Asterales > Asteraceae > Helianthus > Helianthus tuberosus. The sequence continues at coordinate 122,239,759 of CM060427.1, forward strand.
AACTAAATGTCGCTATGCATTTTATCAACCCATTATAACTCTATTTATTTTGTTACCATTTAACTAGAAAACCTAAGGCGCTTATTACCCAACTTCCGGGGTTTATTATCACCGGCATTTCATTACCAAATCTATGGCTTCGTGCTCTCGTGATCATTTTCGCCATCTCTATCTACTTACAAAGTTATTACTACAATGTAACATTATTCAACCCGTTTGGTCCATCTTTGGAAAATCCTCCATATTGATGGCTACCAAACGTCTACCAACCAAATCCTAACCTACGAATTTAAGTAACATACATGATTGCTACATCCAACATAATTTTTATCAACAACGCATAGTTTAACAACAATTTATTCAAATGTAACGGTTCAAGTTACATACCTTCAAAGTGGGCCTTTCAAACGTGGTTCACCGCCCGCTTGTCCGCTTGACGCTCCTGTGCCCTTTCCTATAGAGTTCATTTATGACAATGTTTAGAACTCTCTTTAAACCACATATCGCATAATGCACCGAAACATCATAATTATGCGTTTAAACTTTTAATTTCAGTTTTAGGCCTTCTTAGAGACATTTCAACAAACACTTTAAGGGCAGATTTTTCATGATCAAACATCAAATCTCTAGTTTATCACTTAACCCCAATTTTACAACATTCAATCATTTTACATGAGTATTAGCTTCTAAAATTCTGAAATCACTTCAATTTTGTCAATTTACACTAGATCAACACTCTATTTCCTAGTGTTTATCAAATTACACATAACCCATTAATTACCTACAAATGTGTTCATAGGTTTCACTAAAATTTCACATGATTTCAACTTGTAATTGTCTAGGGTTTGTCCCTAAACACTATAGTTGTTCCTAAATCATCATCAGGCACACATGCAACCAAAATCTCAGATTTTCCCAATTTCATGAAAATTTCAAGTTGAGATTTTTCATTAAATTTTACATACCTTGTAATCCTCTTGTGATGAGGATCAATAATCTATGCTTGATTTTCGTTTTGGACCAGATTTGCACCTCCAATTTGAGAGTTTAAGTAAGTTTCTAGGGTTTGAGAGTGGGGTGTCGCCCCCTGCTTGCTCTGATCGACCAGACCCCCAAAATGGGGTGTTTGGTTTTGTTTTTATTTGTTTAATTAAAATCAAGTTTCAATTTTTAATAACTTAAGCCCCTCCACTTTGGCCAACATGTAATTTGGTTGCTTTTTAATCCTACTATAAGTTATTTCTAGACTATTAACTAACTAGGTTAAAATTCCTAGTTAGTAAATTCTCATTTATTTATACTTTATATTTATAATATAAAGTTTTATATTTTCGGGGTGTTACAAGTTGATGCGGGCCCAAGTGTGGAGGAGCGGGCCATCTTGTATTTGGAGGCCCAAGATCGCGTAACAAAAGGGGCTTCACTAAAATGGCTCTAACTTGGGCTACGGAGGTCCGTTTTGGGCGTGCGACCAGGCGAAACGAACGTGAGAAAAAGCTCCATCTTGCTGCAAACGCCTATGGCGGTTTGGGTCATCGTCCGGGCCGAAAAACACTTATTTCTATTAGTTATTTGCATTTTTATGTTTTTTGGACTATTTTGGGCATTTTGTTTTAGGCCGTGTGTTTGGCCCGTTATCTTTTTTAGGCCCATTTCGAATTTCTGTTCTTATTTATATGTCCCTTTAGTAATTGAATCAATCAGACTTGAATTTTGAGAAAACTGAATTTTCACTTCAAATTCCGTGGCCTTTGGGTTGCAATTTGGGGGTTGGGGAAGAACTACACGGGTATTCGTAGAATCAACGTGTTTGATCTTCATTATCACACTATCCACTACATCACAAGTCCACCCCCCTTAAAAGGGTTTCGTCCCCGAAACCAAAGTACGTACCAAATAATGTAGGGTGGAGACGTCGCATCTCCTCTTCGGACTCCCACGTAGTGTCCGAACCTTTCCTATGCTCCCATTTGACATTGACTTGATTAATCACCTTGTTCCTCAAACTTTTCTCTTTACGATCTAAATCGCAATTGGTTTTACTGCATAGTTGAGGCTGTTATCCACCTCGATATCATCGTAGTGGATACGAGCAGTTTCGTCGGCCAAACATTTTCGGAGATGTGACACGTGGAATGTGCTATGAATCCCACTCAACTCCTTGGGTAATTCGAGATGATAAGCTAGTTTACCAACCCGTTCAGTGATCCTGAATGGCCCAATAAATCTCGGGCTTAGTTTCCCCCTTTTTCTGAATCTAATAATGCCCTTCCATGGGGAAACTTTTAGCATAACCATGTCGCCAACTTGAAATTCAATTGGCCTATTCCTTTTATCCGCATACGCCTTTTGCCTGTCTTGAGCCGCTTTCAAGTGTTCCCGAACCATGTCGATTTTCTCGTTCGTAGTTTGGATTATATCAGTAGGTGCTAGCCCTCGTGGGCCCACTTCTCCCCAACATATCGGAGTTCGACATTTTCTGCCATATAATAGTTCATACGGAGCCATCTTAATGCTCGCGTGATAGCTATTGTTATATGAAAATTCGACCAAGGGTAGATAGACATCCCAACTACCCCCGAAGTCAATAATGCAAGTCCGCAGCATATCTCCCAACGTTTGTATTGTTCTTTCACCCTGCCCATCCGTTTGTGGATGGTAAGCAGTGCTAATGAACAATTTAGTTCCCATTTTTTCTTGAAATTCATGCCAAAAATTCGAAGTAAACCGAGTATCTCTGTCTGACACAATGGATATCGGTACCCCATGCCGTGCTATGATTTCATTGGTGTACACCTCCGACATCTTTTCGGATGTATAAGTCTCACGAATTGGAATGAAGTGAGTGCTTTTGTCAGTCTATCTACAACTACCCATATAGCATCAAACCCACGGTTAGTTTTGGGCAATTTGGTCAACAAATCCATGGTGATTTGTTCCCATTTCCAAACCGGAATTTCCAATGGTTGAAGTCTACCGTATGGTTTTTGGTGCTCCGCCTTGACTTGTAAACATGTCAAGCATTTTTCTACGTTCTTCACCACATCTCTTTTCATCCCGGGCCACCAATAGTTTTGTTTTAAATCATTGTACATTTTGGTCGCTCCCGGATGAATTGAATATCGGGATTTATGAGCTTCATCAAGTAGAAGCGACTTCACTCCACAAGTATTTGGAACCCATATCCTCCCGAATCGAGTCTTCAACCCGTTATTCCCATCCGTCAAATCTTTCAACTGACCGATTATTCTTTCCTTCTTCCAATTCTCCTCTTTTACTGCTTCTAATTGCGCCTCTCGAATACGTTCAAGTATACCCGAGGTCACCACTAGCTGCATCGACCTTACTCGTATTGGGACATAGTCCGCTTTTCTGCTCAGAGCATCCGCTACCACATTTGCCTTCCCGGGATGGTAATGTATTTCACAGTCGAAATCTTTCACCGTTTCTAACCATCGCCTTTGTCGCATATTTAACTCCTTCTGATCGAAGAAGTATTTTAAGCTCTTGTGATCGGTGAATATGGTGCACTTTACCCCATATAGGTAGTGCCTCCATATTTTTAAGGAAAATACCACCGCAGCCAAATCAAGATCGTGTGTGGGATATTTCTTCTCGTGTATCTTCAATTGTCTCGAGGCATAAGCTATAACTTTTCCCCGTTGCATCAAGACGCATCCGAGCCCCGATAGTGAAGCATACGAATAAACCACCATATCTTCAACTCCGTCCAGCAATGTCAGTACTGGAGCTTGAGTTAACTTTTCCTTTAGCGTTTGAAACGCTTTTTCTTGATCGACACCCCAAATGAACTTTTCTTTCTTTTGGGTTAGCTTTGTTAGCGGTGACGCAATCTTGGAGAAATCTTGAATGAATCTCATGTAGTATCCCGCAAGCCCCAAAAAGCTTCTAATTTCCGAAGGGTTCTTCGGGGATTCCATTTTGACACAACCTCTATCTTTGACGGATCCACCAATACTCCGTCGGCACTTATGACGTGGCCAAGAAATTGTACCTCTCGTAACCAAAAGGCACACTTAGAGAATTTCGCATACAGCCTTTCTCGTCTCAGTGTCTCTAACACTTTTTGCAAGTGGTGTGCGTGTTCAGCTTCACTTTTTGAATACACCAAGATATCATCGATAAACACGATGACCGACTTATCCAACATTGGCTTGCAAACCCGGTTCATGAGGTCCATGAAAGCCGCGGGTGCATTTGTTAGCCCAAATGACATCACGAGGAATTCGTAATGTCCGTATCTCGTGCGGAAAGCTGTCTTAGGCACATCTTCTTCCTTGACCTTTAGTTGGTGATACCCAGATCTAAGGTCAATTTTTGAAAACCAGTTTGCACCTTGTAATTGGTCGAATAAATCATCTATCCTCGGAAGCGGGTATCGGTTCTTTACCGTGAGTTTGTTTAACTCCCGGTAATCGATACACATGCGCATGCTCCCGTCTTTCTTTCTCACGAACAATACCGGTGCGCCCCAAGGAGACACACTCGGCCTTATGAATCCCTTGTCAAGCAGGTCTTGAATTTGGGACATCAACTCCTGTAATTCCGACGATGCGAGTCAGTACGTGGCTTTTACTACGGGTTTTGCGCCCGGAATCAATTCGATCCCGAACTCTACTTCCCGTTCAGGCGGTATCCCCGGTAAATCCTCCGGAAACACATCTCCATAATCTCGTACTACCGGTACATCTTCAATCTTCCGTGATTCTTTCTCTGGCTCATTTGCGTATATCATGAACGCCTTGCATCCTCGCTTCATAAGCTTGTGAGCTTCCAACATTGAGCACACTATGGGGTTACCTCCTTTTTCGCCATAAATGGTAACGTGTTTCCCGCTCGGAGATGTTAGTTTTATCTCTTTACGAAAACACACGACTTTTGCATGGTGCTGGGCTAGCCAATCCATCCCAACGACTACTTGGAATTCCCCCATTGACATCGGGATTAGGTCTATCAAGTATTCCTCATCGTCGATGCTTAATTTGCAGCCTCGACAAACATCACAAACTATAAAACTTTTGTTGTCCCCTATTTCAACTTCTAAGGGCACAGGTAATTTCGTCAATACAAATGAAGGATTTCGAATAAATCCATGCGAAATGAAGGATTTATTCGCACCCGTATCAAACAATACACGTGCTGGAATTGAGTTAATTGTGAATATACCTGAAACCACATCGGGTTCTGTCTTTGCTTCAGCCGCGGTAAGTTGGAAGGACCTAGCCTTCGCTTTAGGAGCTTCTGTTGGAGATTCTTTAACATCTCACTTTCCAACTAAGTCCGGACATTCGGACTTTTTGTGGCCGGGTTGATAACATTTGTAGCAAACGGAGACTTTTCCCGGGCATAACGAGGCTGTGTGCCCCGTCTTATTACATATGGGGCATGGCTTGTCTTTGAACCGACATTCTCCTTTGTGTCCTTTCCCGCACACTTTACAACTTGGCGACCCACCTTTAGCATCCACCTTCTTTCCCGATTCTCCAGTTCGGGCTTTCTTTGTAGGGCTTGGATTCACATCATGTGCCCTTCGCTCACCTCTTTCGACTTGTTTCTTCAACTCGATTTCCCGTTCCCGAGCAACGTTAATGATTTCGGTAAGGGTCTCGTATTTTGAAGGAGTCATAAACTCCCTATATTCAGCGCTCAACATATTGTAGTAGTAGTAGTATATTTTCTGTTCTTCGTTCGTCACCAATTCACTACTAAACTTCATCTTATCCATAAACATCGCTGTGATCTTATCTATGGTTTCACCCTTATGCCTAAGTTGCATGAACTCTTCCTTGATTTTGTTAATGACCACTTTGGGACTATGATGTTTAAGAAATGGTGTCTTAAACTCTTCCCATGTCATGGTCCTTTCCGCTTCGGCCCCTATTTCATTCTTTTTGTTATCCCACCAATCCTTGGCTTGTCCTCTTAACTGACCCGTTCCGTAAGCAACGAAATCGCTTTCGTCGCAATGGGTCCTTTCAAACACCTCTTCAATGTCGCCCAACCATCTTTGGCAAATTATCGGGTCGACTTCCCCGTTATAGATTGGCGGTTTACACGCCATGAATTCCTTATATGAGCACCCTTTACGTTCTCCAGTTTTGTCTTTCATAAGGTTGACCGTATCCTCCAACCTTTTAACTCGTTCTTCTACGAGTGACAACACCGTACCTTGAATCTTGTCTATAAACCCGGATAGACTGCTTTCAATTGCCTTTCCTACTTCCTCGGCAATTATTTCTTTCATTTGTTCGGTGCTTGTCGGCACCGGATCATTATTGCTCCCTTTCGACATCTTGAAACTGAAATGTTTACATCAAACGTTAAACATTTCATTCATGACATTGCTTTGTTTGTTTTGGTTTAGCCAAGTTCCCAACTTGCTTTAACCGTTCACATTTAATGCACTTTCCGGGTTTGAGTGTGTTAACACGCTCTTCCCATGCATAACAATTCGTTTCTCATTCCTTACATAAGAGATAATCTACTAACATAATGAGTTAATTCTTACCGGACGATCAATCAAGCTTGAACCGAACACTTTGTTGACAACCTTAAGCTCTGATTACCAACTTGTAACACCCTTAAATTTTTCACTTGAATTTAATAATATTACATACCATTTTATATAAAGATGTCTAAAGTTACGACATAGTTTCCATAAGTGAGATTCAAAAATATCAAGCCCTTAGTCAACTATAGACTAATTGACACATTCAAAAGTTTCAAAACAAATTGTTTACAATCCATAAACATTGTCTATTAAAAGTTGAGAATTCCAAATGAGTGTTCGGTTCTTCAACATTAACTTGATCGCCATCCGGATAGTTCCCAAAATACCTAAGGTCAAAACCACCCAAAATATTAGTTTTGACAACAATTTGTATAGTACAAACAAGTCCTAGCATCAAAATATAAGAAAAACAAACATTTTTCAGAAGTTACCCTGCCGCGTATCGCGACAGGTTTCGTTAAATATGTTGCGTGGCGCGGCGGCTCCCACGTGTCGCGGAGTGTCTCGGTGATCCTGTCACGTGGTGCGGCAGGAACGGTTTTCTAGCAGGTTGCGTTTTGTGAGCTGCATTTTCTGCCAGCTCCGGAAAACCCAGTTTTAAACTTCGGCCATAACTTTTGACTCGTAAGTCCATTTTAAGTGATTTTTCTTCCTATATGTCTGTAATTTAATTACCGACATAACTATTATAAAATTCGATACCGAAAATTTAACTTACGGACCGAACAACTAAATGTCGCTATGCATTTTATCAACCCATTATAACTCTATTTATTTTGTTACCATTTAACTAGAAAACCTAAGGCGCTTATTACCCAACTTCCGGGGCTTATTATCACCAGCATTTCATTACCAAATCTATGGCTTCGTGCTCTCGTGATCATTTTCGCCATCTCTATCTACTTACAAAGTTATTACTACAATGTAACATTATTCAACCCGTTTGGTCCATCTTTGGAAAATCCTCCATATTGATGGCTACCAAATGTCTACCAACCAAATCTTAACCTACGAATTTAAATAACATACATGATTGCTACATCCAACATAATTTTTATCAACAACGCATAGTTTAACAACAATTTATTCAAATGTAACGGTTCAAGGTACATACCTTCAAAGTGGGCCTTTCAAACGTGGTTCGCCGCCCGCTTGTCCGCTTGACGCTCCTGCGCCCTTTCCTATAGAGTTCATTTATGACAATGTTTAGAACTCTCTTTAAACCACATATCGCATAATGCACCGAAACATCATAATTATGCGTTTAAACTTTTAATTTCAGTTTTAGGCCTTCTTAGAGGCATTTCAACAAACACTTTAAGGGCAGATTTTCATGATTAAACATCAAATCTCTAGTTTATCACTTAACCCCAATTTTACAACATTCAATCATTTTACATGAGTATTAACTTCTAAAATTCTGAAATCACTTCAATTTTGTCAATTTACACTAGATCAACACTCTATTTCCTAGTGTTTATCAAATTACACATAACCCATTAATTACCTACAAATGTGTTCATAGGTTTCACTAAAATTTCACATGATTTCAACTTGTAATTGTCTAGGGTTTGTCCCTAAACACTATAGTTGTTCCTAAATCATCATCAAGCACACATGCAACCAAAATCTCAGATTTTCCCAATTTAATGAGAATTTTAGGTTGAGATTTTTCATTAAATTTTACATACCTTGTAATCCTCTTGTGATGAGGATCAATAATCTATGCTTGATTTTCGTTTTGGACCATATTTGCACCTCCAATTTGAGAGTTTAAGTAAGTTTCTAGGGTTTGAGAGTGGGGTGTCGCCCCCTGCTTGCTCTGATCGACCAGACCCCCAAAATGCGGTGTTTGGTTTTGTTTTTATTTGTTTAATTAAAATCAAGTTTCAATTTTTAACAACTTAAGCCCCTCCACTTTGGCCAACATGTAATTTGGTTGCTTTTTAATCCTACTATAAGTTATTTCTAGACTATTAACTAACTAGGTTAAAATTCCTAGTTAGTAAATTCTCATTTATTTATACTTATAATAGATATGTGCAGGGTTTCTCCGGACCATCTCCAGCAATGACAATACGAAATGAAACACAAACTGAAGCATTTAATGATCCGGAGCTCACCAAACCCTATCATCCGGTTTCTATGACAGCCAAGTCCAAATTCAGTGCCTGCATCACACATTCCAAGCTCCCTCCGAACCTCAAAATGCCAACCATGGTAAAGAAATACGACGGGACCACTGATCCGGATGATCACAAGTTTGATTTCGATGGGGCCGCACGAGTTGAGCAATGGCCGATGCCCGCTTGGTGTTTTATGTTTGCACAAACGTTAACCGGGGCAGCAAGAGTATGGTTTGATGCTCTAAATGAAGGCGAAATCAATGATTTTGAAGAGTTCCGAAGGTTGTACCTTCAGAACTTCAGCCAGCAAAGGCACTTCTCCAAAGAAATTACCGAAGTACACAACATCCGAAGAAAAGATGGCGAATCTTTGGATAGTTTCATTGATAGGTTCAATCGAGAAAGTATGCAGATCAGTGGGGTGGTGGACCAATTAATGATCTCCGGATTTTGTCATGGTGTCCAGAATAACCAGTTGGTCGAAACGTTACACGAAAATCTCCCGAAGACGATGGAAGTACTTATGGAACGAGCCAGAGCTTTCGCTCGAGGAAAAAACGCATGTAATCCAGCCCCGGAGTCAGATCATAAAATGTCCTCCTGGAAGAAAAACGGTGGGTCAGTATTCGATAAAAATCCATCCGGGAGTAGGGGACGACCACACCCTTACAACAGAAACGATAGGCCCCGGCGGGGAAGAAGCTCCAGACCAAGATTTTATAATCTATCAGATCTTTCCAAAACTCCTAGTGAAATTCTCAGTGCCGAAGGAGCCAATTTCCCCGTCCCACCAAAGCTCCGGAATCCAGGTGATAAAAACTCCAAAAAATATTGTGATTACCATCATGCGTGAGGTCACAATACGGACGATTGCTGGTCTCTAAAGCAAGAAATAGAAAAAGCAGTTCGATCCGGTAAGCTGTCGCATTTGGTGAAGGAAGTAAAGGAAGGGAAATCTTCGGGAAATTCCGTAGATAATCCGAATAACCAACCAGCAATCTGCATGATAAAAAAAGTAACCAACCAGGGCATTAAGTTGACCAATCATCACATGGCCGCTTGGATGCAATAGCCGATCGCTTTCCCTCCAATTACCCCAGGAGAAATTAAAGACGGACCAATCATAGTATCTGCGATAATAGCAGGGCACAAGGTCCGGAGGATTTATGTTGATAGCGGAAGTGCCACCGAGATCATGTACCAACAGTGTTTCCAACAAATAGCCTCGCAAACCAATGCAAAACTGATACAAGTCTCTATGCCGTTGGTAAGTTTCTCCGGAGAGGTGGTCCAGACGATTGGGCAAATCACCCTACCAACAACGTTGGGTGCCGGAAGCCTGGTCAGAACCGTCAACTTGATATACCTAGTAGTGGGAGCAAGGTCCGTCCACAACGTCATAGTAGGGAGACCATGGATGTGTGCTTTCGGTATTATCAGCTCTACCATTCATGGGTCATTAAAGTTTCCTACCGAAGCAGGAGTACCAACTTTACACTCTGAATCAACCATGTGCGTAGCTGAAATACGGCAAAGCGAGGGTAATGTGCAACCTCCGACCCTCCATACAGAGGAATGGGCTGTTCACCCGCATTTTCCGGAGCAAAAAAATGTTGTTGGGGCCCAGCTCCCTGAGTGTACCAAAAAGCGGCTATAGAAACTTCTGTCCAGCTCATTTGATGTATTTTCTTGGCAAACCTCTGACATGGTCGGAGTCCCTCAGTGTTTGGCCGAACACAAGTTGAAAGTGTCACATTCAGCAAAACCAGTTGCTCAAGGAAAAAGAAACATGGCTCTGGCTCGTAACAAAGCCATCTTCGAAGACGTACAAAAATTGTTAAGCGCCGGAATCATCAGGGAGGTGCGGTATCAAACATGGGTCTCTAACCCAGTGATGGTAAAAAAGAAAGACAAAACTTGGAGAATGTGCGTTGACTTTTCCGATCTAAACAATGCATGTCCGAAGGATTGCTACCCTCTACCGGAAATCGATTTGAAAATTGACTCTCTCTCCAGCTTTCGTCTTAAATGCTTCTTGGACGCATATAAAGGCTACCACCAGATACAAATGGCTTTGGAGGATGAGGACAAGACGGCGTTCGTAACAAATGAAGGTCCCTTCTGTTATACTAAAATGTCGTTCGGGTTAAAGAATGCTGGAGCTACGTACCAGAGGTTGATGGATAAAGCTTTCAAGGATCAGATCGGAAGGAACTTGGAAATTTACCTAGATGATCTAGTCATCAAGAGCGAAGCTGAAGATAAAATGATCGATGATATACTCGAAACTTTCACCCGACTTCGGAGTATCAACCTCAAGTTAAATCCTAAAAAAATGTTCTTTTAGTTTAGAAGAAGGGAAGTTTCTAGGCGTATGGATAACTCAGTCCGGAATCCAGGCACATCCGGACAAGATTCGAGCCGTGATTTCCATGCAACCTCCGAAAACAGTGAAAGAAATCCAATCACTGAATGGTAAGCTAGTGGCCCTTCATCGTTTCATCTCTAGGGCAGCTGATCGGACCATTCCTTTCATGAATATATTGAAAAAATGAACCGGAAAGGGTCAAATAGAATGGACGACGGAGGCTGATTCAGCATTCCAGGAGTTGAAAGTTTGTCTTGGGTCTTTACCCACGTTAACCACTCCAGTCACCGGAGAAACCGTCACCATATACCTCTCCGTTTCCCATTTCGCCATTAGTGCGGTACTCGTGGTACACCGAAACCAAGCACAAATACCGGTTTACTACGTAAGCCACATCCTAAAGGATTACGAAACTCGGTACCCGATGATAAAGAAATTGGCACTCGCGTTGGTACATGCATCCAGACGGCTCCGAAGGTATTTTCAGGCTTTCAATATAGAAGTGCAAACTCACCTTCAGATACAGCAGATCCTCAGAAAGCCGGAGGTTTCAGGACGTCTCACCAAATGGGGCATCGAACTCAGCGCCTTCGATATTACATACCAAACCAGAGGTCCGGTAAAAGGTCAAGTTGTGGCAGATTTTCTTACAGAGGTGCCAACCGGAGAAAGCACCAAAGAAAAGTCTCCTCTCCTAAGGGTATGGAACTTGTATACAGACGGAGCCTCCAGTAAAGAAGGGTCGGGAGCCGGTTTAATTTTGATAGATCCGGAAGGAATAGAATATACCTATGCCCTGCGTTTTGAGTTTAAAACTTCAAACAAGGAAGCAGAGTATGAGGCCTTTCTTGCAGGACTCCAAACCGCAGCTAAGGCTGGTGCAACCTCCGTACTGGCCCATGTTGATTCGTTACTAGTCGCCAACCAGGTCAGCGGAGAATACGAAGCACGAGAAGAAAACATGATCCAGTATCTAAGTCAAGTTAACAGTTTAATCTCCTCATTTGACTCTTGCAAAATAGTTCACATACCACGGAGCAAAAACAAAAAGGAGGATGCTTTAAGCAAGCTTGCGTCCGTAGCATTTTGTCACTTGTCCAAAGAAGTGCTGGTCGAAACTTTGCAAGCCCCGGCCATCCAACAGACGGTGTCCGAAATGTCAATTACCGTACAAGAAAGATCATGGATGACTCCGATCTTAGAATATTTGAAAGACGGCACGCTCCCAGAGGAAAAAGCTCAAGCTCGGAAACTAAAAGTAAAGGCACTACAGTATCAGGTTCACAATGGGAAACTCTATCAAAAGACCTTTTTAGGTCCGCTCCTAAAATGCCTAACCCCGGAGGAGGCCAGCTACGTGATAAGAGAAATTCACTGGGGGATATGCGGCATCCACTCCGGACCGAGGATGGTCGTAGCCAAGGCTATGAACGCTGGATATTTCTGGCCGGACATGCATCAGAGCACTGTTAATGAATTGCAAGCATGTGAAGACTGTCAACGGCATGCTCCCATCAGTCACCGAGCTAAAAATAACCTTGTCCCTGTAACTTCGGCATGGCCATTTCAGAAGTGGGGGATTGACATCATTGGTCCTTTTCCTGTTTCCACCGGAGGAGTGAGGTTCTTGTTGGTAGCCATCGATTACTTCAGAAAATGGATTGAAGCCAAACCCCTCCGAACTATCACCGGGGATCAAGTGCTAAGATTCGTTTGGGAGAACATAGTATGCAGATACGGAATGTCGCTCTGTATAGTCAGTGACAATGGAAGTAGTTCACAGAAAAACCATTCAAAACCTGGTGCGAAAGAATGCACATTGAACAAAATTTCGCTTCGGTTGCCCATCCCCAGGCCAATGGGCAGGTAGAAAGAGCCAACCGCAGCATTGTGGAGCGCATAAAAAAGTGTCTGGGTAAAGAGGGCGTCTCCTGGGCAGATGAACTTCCGCACGTCCTGTGGGCTCACCGGACGATGCCAAAAACAAGCACAAGGGAGACCCCTTTCAGTTTAACGTATGGTATGGAGGCAGTTATCCCTGCCGAAGTAGGCATTCCCACCCCCCGCATGTAGTAAAATCAAGAAGTGAACGAACAAGAACTCCGCCTGAATCTCGACCTGACCGAAGAAAGAAGAGAACTTGCGGCTATCCGAGAAGCAAAGTATAAAAAGGAGTTGGAAAAGCATTTCAACTCAAAAGTAAAAGAGGTCCGGTTCAAGGTTGGAGATTACGTTATGCGAAGCAATGAGGCAAGCTTGGTCGAAGGTACGGGAAAGATGGCTCCAAAGTGGGAAGGACCTTATCAAATTGAAACTGCTGGAAAAAATGGTGCTTACACACTCAGCAGAATTGATGGCACTCCCGTTCCGCGTACTTGGAACGGGACGCACCTAAAACGATGTTTCCTTTGAAAAATTTTAGAGTATTCCAAAATAAATTTGTAATGCGAAGGCTATAGCCCGCATCGTTCTTATTTTCCTTGTAATGCGGAGGGTATTACCCGCACTGCTATTTTATATTTCCAAGAACTGCGGAGGGTTTTACCCGCAGATTACGTTAATGTTTTTACCATGTGTTAAACAGAGAATTATACTCCGGTTGGATTAAATAGAATGCTTAAAACTTCTATCATTAACAAAGTTGCAACACATAAATTATCATCGGCCGAATAAGGGACGCTAACCCTAAAAGACAAGAACTGGCATCGTTCGTATTCTTTCCTTCATTAAAATTATCCTAAAAGAAAAACAAATCGGATCCGCACAATAAAAAGAACGTTCTAAAAAAGAAAATGTATACATAAAAAGCATGGACGCGTGCAAAACGAACTAACTACATCAAAAATGACCGGACCAATATAGCCGGAAGTTAGGCAAAGCCATTTACATATTAAAGGATAATTGTCATACACAAAGAAAAGTAAAAAAATCATTACATTCGTTACGAACCAAAATAAGGTGCATACCCCAAATAGCCGGATCTGATCACCTAAAAAACAGTTAAACAAACTAACTTTCCAAGGTGCATACCCCAAGGAACTGGGCATGTCCACCTCATTCTTTCGGAGATTCACCGCTCGTAAAGAAGAGAGCATCCATGATTTTAGAAAGCGGCTCATTAACAAGCTTCGGAAGATCTTCAATCACGGGGAAAATGAGAGAATGAAAGCTAGCAACCGCGGCATTTAACTCTTCTCTGGCACTACGGTTCAACAGCGGAACTTCAGCAAAAGGAGTCTTTTTCTTAAAAGCATGGAAGTACCATTGTTGAAGTCCAGAGGTGATACCCACGGCACTCATTGCATTGTTTACAGCCGCAACAGCCACAGTCATCTCCGGACCTTTATGTATATTCTTGGCAAGGAGTTTGGCTCCTTCCGAAAGTAGCCAAGTTTTGGTCGTCTGAAGATCCTCCACCTTAGCCTTTAAAGCGGCATTCTCCATCTTAATCTCTTCTTCGGGCCCTTTCATCTCTTCGATTTGAGCCTTCAAATCGGCTTCCCCTGTTTTAAGCACATCCCGCTCTGACCAAAGTGTTAGAGAGAAATAGTAAAATTAAAAAGTAACTAAGTCCAGTAAGGTGCGTACCAGCCATCATGTTCGCATAAGCTAGACGAGCATTTGTGAAAGACTCTTCCAACTTTGCCAAAACCGCTTTATGCTCTTCGTCCTTCTTCTTCATGGATTCGGAGAAATCCTTCAACTCCGTAGATATCCTGTCCCTGTCCTCAGCCGCAGAGGCAGCGACCGTCTGAGATGATTGATTCTGGGTAATCAAGGACTTGACTTTCTCCTGCTGAGCTTGAAGATCTTGGGAAAGTTGGGCAATCTTTTTCTCCGCATCCGGAGCCCTCTGGATCTTGCGCTTCAAAGCGTGGGTCTCCTTTTCCAAGTTTTCCCTCACCGACTCCGCTTCGACCCATCTTCGATAAAGCTCTGTCACAAAAATGTTGGATTGGGCCTGATTGGACAGGACCATGGCGCCCAAGTCTTGATTTTTCATCCTTCGGCTCCGGGCGTGGTCCAGCGGAGTACGAATGTTAAAAAGAAGAGTCCTAGCGACAAGCTCATCCATTACAGAATCTTTATTCCGGATATCCCAATCCGGAACGAACTTCTCCTCAGCTGTTGCTGGGTCGATCTCCATATCATCTGAGAATACATCTGCATATCGAAAAAAGGACATCAACTCAGGTCCGAACCAAGATGGAGGAAGGGAGGACACTTGGTCTTCATCGTCATCAATAAAACGGTCCGGACCCAGAGACGAGTCCAAAATCATACCTGAAAAAGTTACCACCTTCGGATCACCATGAGTTTTTTCCTTTTCCTTTCTCGTAGTTTCTGGGTTCTCCACCTCCATACTCTCCACCTCGTTGACAGGAATAAAGCAGCCAGAAAAAGTAGGGGTTGGAGCAGATCGAGCCAGTGCGGCTTCTTCCCTAGAAAATTTGCCACCAGTAAGGTGCTCATCCAACTCAACCATCACATCACCACCGGAGTAAGAGGAACCTTTCTTAATCTTCTTCGACCTCCTCATAGGAAGAGGGTCAGAGGAATGGATCTGTAAAGTTTCATTCTTCTTCTTACGAACAAGAGCTTTCTGATCAGCTTCACGCATAACGCCTTTACTCTTCAAAGAAGCAAAAGAAGGGCGATACTGAAGAGCTTCATCCAAATTACGTATCTCCGGATCGTCGTTGACATCATATAAAATAGATTTCTTACCAGCTTGGGATCCGGAAGAACCAGCCGCATCTTTTGTGGGGGTCGGAATAGAAGAAGTAGCCTCAGCAGCAGATGGTTCGGCCGCGTCCTGTGTAACCAAAGGACGAATCTCCTGGGCAGCATAAGCCACCTGCTTCATAAGAGGAACTTCATCTTCACCTTGATCGTCCAAATCAAAATCAAGAACGTCAAAGTTGGGAACCTTCAGAGCATCCCTCAGAGATATTACGGCTCCTGCATTTTCAGAATAAAAAACAAGTTAGTAAAATAGTGGAAAATGCCGAAGGGGGTGGGGGTAAAGGGCCGGAACTTACGATCACGCTTTCTGCGAATAACCAGCCAATCCCTATCCCCTTGGCTCCAAGAAAAACAGACACGACCCAACAAAAGAAAATGCTCATGAAGGGGACGGATCGGGGACTTGTGTTCAATTAAGGCATGGGCCAGCTCTTGGTCAAAAACGAAGTCTTCGCCCAGATCGAAGGACATCGACTGAACCTTAAAGCGCCACCTCATATCCTCCGGAAGACAACGATCGTCCAACCAGACGAAATTATCCTTCCATTTTTTCAAACTAGACCGTTCGTCTGAGGAGGGGGGAGGGATACCCTTCCGATGCGCAAAGGTATACCAGTCTCCGGCAGAAATGAACTCGTAAAAATACCGAAAAACATTCAAGTCCGGTCGCCGATCCTGGGCCCTACAAGAGATCTCGAAGTGGTTGACACGACTTAATCCAAATGGATTAACTTGACAGATGTAAACCCTAAAAAACTGAAGAACCCTAATTAAGAAAACCGAAAAAGGAACTCGATAGTTCGCAAAGTTACAAACACAGGTATAAAAGGGAAATTTCCCCTGTCGAAAGGGGTATATTGTTTCATCTTTAGAATGAAGAATCGGATGGAGATCTATGGGAATCCGGTATTCTCAAACAAACTTATCCAACTGTCATTGGGTAAGAATGCTCACGCTCTCTGACAGGTTGTCCTTACCCAGAGCCATAATACAAATGCAGAAAAAAGGACGCACCTTGAAGAAGAAGAAGATCAAACGAAGACTAGAGGGTAACAGTAGAGAAGATCAAAAAGTAGAAAGGTAAAAATGAAAAAGTGAAAAAGGAATTTATAGAAATGTAAGGCGGTTTGGAGATGGTCAAATCAAACCATCACTTCAAATAAACACGATTCCCAATTCCGGGTTTCGTAATTGTCACGCGTGGGTGACTGACGGTCAAGATACTTAAGTCACCCACGCCATGTTGGCACCATTCAGATCGCACCACGTCATTTGACCAGAACCACTCCAATGACGACACGTCACTCGGGCAAAAATAACTCATGCAAAACATTTTGTTAAGTCCCTTACGGAACTAAACAAACTGGGGGACTTGAAGATACATATCCGGGACCGGACATGATCCATTAGGACGAACCGGACTATATCCAAACGGACCTTCCCAATATGTCCGTTACCCATAACTCCGTGGATGAACCTCCACTCAAGTGCGTCTGGATGAATGACGTCATCTCAGTTGACCACTATAAATACCCCATCAAGTACAAGGCCAAGTATGATTTTCTGAACCTTCGTCCTTACTTTCTCTCTCTACCAATACTTATCCTCACGCCGGAGGGTGGTCGCAGAGGGGCCCTCCCATCTCTGCGGCGAGCCTAACGGTTTTCTGTTTTGCAGGACGATTTCTCCAGCTCTTTTACAAGATCCAAACCCTCGATTACAGGCTCCGGCCTAAACTCGATTCTTTGGTTCTTTAGTTGGAATTTCGTGTTTGGATTTTGTCTTGTTACTAGTAGACTATGTGTTATGGTCATTAGCGGAGCTACAATACTAGGGGTATGTTTGGCAAAAATAGTTGTTGGCTTGTGGCTGGAAGCTGATAACTGATGGCTAGAAGCTGGTAGTTGTAGCTGGTAGTTGTAGCTTTTTAGATATATTTGGTGTTTGGCAGAGTAGCTATAGCTTTTAATAAAATGTATAAAATGACCAAACTGGACATAACTAAAAATTTAAAAAGTTTATGCATTAAAAAGTTTATTATCTTTAAAAGTTACAATAGTCATTTTTTCCCTAAAATTTGTAGCTCCTTCTAAACGCTACTTGTAGGAGCGTTCAACCAAAAGCTTCAGGCTCCTAACCTAAAAGCTTCAAGTTCCTTCAACCAAACAAGGCTTTTTATTAAGAAGGAGTTTTTTTTCTTAAAAGCTTATAAAGCTAAAAACTCCTAAAAGCACCATGCCAAACATACCCTAGGTGTTGGTGTTAACTAACACCGGTCTTTCACATTTTATATAGAGGGTATAAGACCAAAATTTCAAACAACCCCATTTTCTTTTTTACGATTGACTCCATTGGTTTTGTGAAGAAAAAAAATATGACCTTCTTCCAACCGACGTAGCTTTGTTATGCCCCTCCCTCCACACCACATAATATACAGCCTTAAGATTTGTTTAGAAGTGTGGTCGTCACGGCCATCAAATGGAGGAGGGAGGAGTGTGTTTAAAATTTCGATTGACAGGAAAGAAAATTGAATGAGTTTTTGAGAAGGAAAGAAGAGGGAGATATATATATATATATATATATATATAGGGGTCCGCTAAAATGAAAACCACCTCCAGTTGTAAGAACCATGGGAACTACAACGTACGGGGCGAGTTGGACCAATTTTTTTTTTCATAAACGTAGATGCGTGTATTATAAACATTTGTAAAAAAAAATCAAAAAAAAATGTTGTGTGTGTAGTTTTGTTTGTGTTTACTGGTACCGTAAATTTTAAACCAAATCTACGGTACCGTAAACGCAAACTTGTGGTGCTCAAAACTACACACACGACATTTTTTTTGAATTTTTTTTACAAATGTGTTTATAATACACGCATCTACGTTTATGAAAAAAAAAATTGGTCCACCTCGCCCCGTACGGTGTAGTTCTCACGGTTCTTACAAATAGAGGTGGTTTTCATTATAGCGTGCCCTATATATATATATACATATATATAGGGTGGGGTTCGGCTACAAAGTCTATTTTTCCTACAAAGTGTACAAAGTCATAAAACATCACAATTTCAGTCATAAAACACACTAAAAACCCAAAAATAAGAGAGTGAATGTCACTAAAACATAATATCCAAACCCTAACATTCCATAAAAACTTCAAACACACCATCGTAGAACTATGAATATAAAACACAACATGATAATCATCACAAAACACACGAATGTTAGTCATTTGAAAATCAAAGCCTTGTCATCCAAAACACGACACAAAACCCACAAATATTGCGTTTTAGTAATCTTCATTTTGTAATATGTAGGTTTGAGTGTGTTTTATGGATAAAATTGTGGTGTTTTATAACTTTGTATACTTTGTAGGAAAAATAGACTTTGTAGCCAACTCCCACCCTATATATATATATATATATATATATATATGTATATATATATATGTATATATATATATGTATATATATATATAGGGACGGAATTTAGAGAAAACGGTGAAAAGTGTGAGAACGGTGAGAAGGCTTTTTATTAAGAAGGAGCTTTTTTCTTAAAAGCTTAAAGCTAAAAACTCCTAAAAGCACCATGCCAAACATACCCTAGGTGTTGGTGTTAACTGACACCGGTCTTTCACATTTTATATAGAGGGTATAAGACCAAAATTTCAAACAACCCCATTTTCTTTTTACGATTGACTCCATTGGTTTTGTGAAGAAAAAAATATGACCTACTTCCAACCGACGTAGCTTTGTTATGCCCCTCCCTCCACACCCCATAATATACAGCCTTAAGATATGTTTAGAAGTGTGGTCGTCACGGCCACCAAATGGAGGAGGGAGCAGAGAGAGGGAGGAGTGAGTTTAGAATTTCGATTGACAGGAAAGAAAATTGAATGAGTTTTTGAGAAGGAAAGAAGAGGGATATATATATATATATATAGGCAAAAGATAAAAAGAAAACCACTTTTGTTGAGAAAACCCGGGAAACTCAAAGCTCCCGACTTTTTTTTTAATTACCACACGTAATATACATGTTTTTAAGAGTTTTGGGCAAAAAAAATCGAAAAAGCGCCGAGTAGATATTTTTTTAAAAAAATAAACAAGTTTTGGTGTAACATATGTTACATTCGTTGAACATATGTTACAACAAAACTTGTTTATTTTTTTTAAAAATATCTACTCGACGCTTTTTTGATTTTTTTGCCCAAAATTCTTAAAAACATGTATATTACGTGTGGTAATTTTTTCAAAAAAAAAAAAAAGTCGGGAGCTTTCAGTTTCTCGGGATTTCTCAATAAAAGTGGTTTTCTATATATCCTTACCCTATATATATATATATAATGTAAGTATCTATGAAAAAACCCATTTAATCTAGAAAACTTGACAAACCTGAATTGTGTGGTCAAGATTGATCCACATCATATCTTTAAATACATGTTAAAAGGGCAAATTAGTCATTTGTTCAAGCTATCATTTCACCCTCTTCCCCATCCCATCAAGTCATTTATTACCCATCATGTCATCACTTTTTTAAACCAAACAATATATACAGAACTTGCATCTCTTTCTTTGTTCTTTATCCCTCATTCCTTTCTTCTTCAAAAACCCTAATTCCTTTGCTTTCTCCCATCTTTCATGGCTGATTTTCAGGCATCAATCCATCACCTTTTTAGTAAAAACCCAATCCCAAATTTCAAACACCTATTTTCTTTCTACCTCAACTGTTTCTCTCTCAACATTCAAAACCCCAAAACCCACCGGAGAAGAAGAAGAAGAAAGCACTGCAGATCCAAACATTGCCGACGATCATTTGAACACAAAATTGTACGGCGATCATTGGAGAAACAAGAAAAAACGACGGTGATTTTCGTTTGGAGGAAAACCCTAGATATGAGAGCCACATTTCGGTTGTTATCATCCGGTAAATGTCACTGGAAATGGAAGAAATCAAGAAGCAAGTGCAGAACCAAGTAAGTTTCCTCCGTTTTTTCTGATAAATGTCGCCGGAAATGTAGTTATTACGGGTTTTTTTTTTCGATGATTGACGGAACAGACAACCATCAGTCTCATCGCTTGTCGATCGGTAGGTGTTTAGCTTCGAATGTCTCATGTTTTTGCGACTTTTAATCTGATACAAAATTTTTAGTTGTTTTGAATGAGAGTAGAAATATGTGTCTTCTTGTTCATAACTGATGTTGTGATTTTTTATAAGATTTCAAGTAGGATCCCATGACAACTGTTATGTGCTTAATTGGTTTATTAGAGAGTTGGTTTTATAAAAGTTAGGATTGAGATGTTAACTTGGCTGAGATAATGTTGAATTCGAGTTTTGTTATATGCTAAGGATATTGACTTAATATTCTAGGGGACGAAAGGTTGTTTGATGAACTATTGGTTTGTTTGATTTTTAGTTTGAAAACATGTTCAGAATAATGGCCATAAACTGTGTAGGAGACTGTGCAATTTCAACTCAGAAAAACAGATTAGGTAACATGTGTTAAACCTGTCTTATTTTTATCAAATTAGGTAACATGTATTAAACCTGCATTATTTTTATCAAAAACAGATTAGGTAAACCTGTCTTTATTAGGGTAACATGTGTTAAACTTGTCTTATTAGGTAAACATATTAGAGTAACATGTGTTAAACCTGTCTTATTTTAATCGAATTATAACATATAGGAGATTAATACTGAAGTACTTGTTTTGTTCATAGGTGAATGGTTGATTTGTGTTCAAAATGAAGATGGCTATCAAGAAGCAAAGCATAGCTAGATTTTTGTTAACTTATAATAGTTTTTGGATCATTTTTATATATTTAAGTTCACATAAAACACTTTTGCCACTTTTGTTACCTTATGTATTACATTACAACTTCCAGGAACCAAAACCCTGAAGATGTTACATATGTTAACATAAGTAGATTCTCTTAAAATCAGAAGAAGTATTACATCTCGTAAAGAGGAGTATTGTTGAACGTAATATAACATTACATGTACCACATAACATCATTAAAAGTAAACCATAAAAATGTTGTTGTAAACCATTCAATGAAACACGTAAACTATAATGTCAGAAAAGGGTAATATAACATTAAATGTTACCCATAACATCATTAAAAGGGTAATATATAAAAATGATACAAAATGTATAAACTTCATAATTTATTCGGAATATCTCATTTATTTTACAAATAAAAAGTCATTTTTTTGTGGGATAATTAGCTACATATGTAGTAACAACGTTACACAAGGTACTTATAGTTACCCCAACCCTTTTTTTAGACACAAAGGGGGGTTGCACATATGTAACACATGTTTGTAACATGTGTAACACTAGAGAGGTAACACATGTATAGCCACGTTACACATGTTACATAGGAGATTAATAAGTTTTAACTATAGAAGATTAATATTGATGTACTTGTTTTGTTCATAGGTGAAAAGATGTTTTGTGTTCAAGATGAAGATGGTTATCAAGAAGCGAAGCCCGCCGAAGGATTACAACGCATCATCAGGTTTTCGTGGTGACGATGGTGTGTTTTTTGGTTGGCTGCTATGTGTTGTAAAGATGGATGTTGTTGTGATGACCATTTTTAGAAGCATTACAACTATTGATATAAATTTCATTTTTATTTTCCTTGTTAGTATGAATACGGATGTTGTTGGGAAGGAAATTTTTTTCATGCAACAACTATATGTAACATGTGTAACAGTGACGTTGTAACACATGTAACACCTATATGTAACATGTGTAAGATGGTTATACACGTGTTACATATGTTACCCCATAGTGTAACATATGTTATAAACATGTGTTACATATGTCAGCCCGTTTGGTGTCAATTTAAACTTAGTAAAATTACATATGTAACAATATTACATCATCCAAAATGTCATATCAATAAACAAACAAGTAATATATGTAACTATAAGTATATATGACTAGTGTAACGAATTAAAGGGACAACCGATACACTTCATGTTACATATGTACCTAGAGTTGTTATTAACAATGTTATTAGTAGATAAAAAAACCTGCATTAACGTGTATTTTTTACATTGAACCCAGCTTATTGATCATAAGTCTTATACATGGAAATAAGTTCTTCCAGTGTGATGTATGATTTAACAATAATATGATGATATTGCTCGTTGGCATTCGGTGTCCACAATTTAGTGCCATTAGAAGACTCGTAAAGATGGTAACGTGGAGTACGTTCTAGATCATCTATGGACATAGGGACGGATGTTAGTATAAGTTTATGTGCGTTATGAACCCTGTAATACGTTTAGCACCCTTGGGTAACAAAAAAGATCACACATGACACTTGTCGCCATGTTACATGTAACATCTTCTCTACAACGTGTGTAACATCCTTAAAAGTTATTTTCCCACTCTACTTTATATTTTGTAAGTACTTATAGGTAAACGTGTTTCAAAGATACAACATGTAACATGTATTACACCGAAATGTTACACAAGTGTTTCTAGTTTACACATGTTACATCTTGTGTAACTCTGCTTTATATTTTGTAAATGTTTCTAGTTTCCAGTTTAAACACGTTTTAAAGATACAACCTGTAATATGTAAGTACTTATAGGTAAACATATTTTAAAGATACAACCATATCACCTTACAAGTTATATGTTTTGCTGACAAACGCCATGTCACACATGTTAAACACTATAGAGTGAAACAACAGTATTGAATGCTGCTACACATTTCCCATTCTGTTGTAACATGTGTAACCTTTTTAGGGGTATCGATGTTGTAGGTTTATACAGGCTTAAAATATATACAAATGATCCAAAACTGATCATACATGTGTTACCCTATAGTGTAACATTAGTTACAAACATGTCTTACATATGTGCAGCCCCGATTTTTGGAAACAAAGGGGTTGAACATATGTAACACATGTTTGTAACATGTGTTTCACTAGAGGGTAACTTTTGTACAACGTCAAAGGTACCCACCACATGCCCTTCATCGACTTCTTGTTCCCATTCTTCATCGGTTTCTCCATCTACCTTCTTTCGCTTTATGGCCCGCCTTTTGTCGTATCCGATATTGTGGTTCTCTTCCTTCCTGCCAAGATCCCTTCTCATTTGGATGCAACTGCTATGGTCAAGTCGTAATAACACAAGTTACAGTCCAGCATTTTTAATCTACTAATTAAAAAAATAGTAGTAACATAACTAAGACTAGCTACTTTCTACCCAATTATGCCCTGAACTTGAAGTCTCCCCAAGTTTTGAGTTTTTATCTGCATCATTTCACACATAAAAAAAACTAAGTAAAACCACTCAAAAAAGGTTACATATGTAAACAGTTAGCATACACTTCAAACAACTACTATCTGGTGGAACCAACTCCCTCGTTACAAGCACTTAAAAACATGTAACATATGTTAGCACAACCTTTCGTATTTGTTTGTCGTCGTATAGCTTTCGTTTTTGTTTTCTGGATCGCCTTCGTGATCGAAGGGAAAGTCTTCCAAACTTCTACTACGACTTTGTGGGCCTTATGCCAGGGGGTTTGGGAAAAAAGATAAATTCATTGTTAACGATAGGGAATTCTAAGATGTGTTACACATGTTAGAATTGCCTATTGTTTTGAAGTAGCAATAGGCATT
Source organism: Helianthus tuberosus (assembly GCA_030545235.1). Classification (NCBI taxonomy): domain Eukaryota; kingdom Viridiplantae; phylum Streptophyta; class Magnoliopsida; order Asterales; family Asteraceae; genus Helianthus; species Helianthus tuberosus. Next base: position 122,264,167 of record CM060427.1, read on the forward strand.
CTAACATGTATCTGCATAATGTTGTGAAAAAAGATTCCTTCATTGTTACATCAAAATAATAGGCAGTTGTAACATATGTTAGACATGTAGCTCTTATATTAAAATCTTTCCTAACCAACGTAAGACGTATTACATGTGTTACACTTCAGAACCTTATGCAGATACATGTTATAATGCCTATTGTTAATTCAAAACAAAAGACAATTCTAACATGTGTAACACATGTTACAATTGTTTTTTTTTTTTGAAGTAACAATAAAGATATCTTTTTTCATTGTTACTTTAAAACAATAGGTAATTGCAGATACCTGTTATATAATGTAAGTATCTATGAAAAAACCCATTTAATCTAGAAAACTTGGCAAACCTGAATGGTGTGGTCAAGATTGATCCACATCATATCTTTAAACACTTGTTAAAAGGGTAAATTAGTCATTTGTTTAAGCCATCATTTCACCCTCTTCCCCATCCCATCAGGTCATTTATTACCCATCATCTCATCACTTTTTTAAACCAAACAATATATACAGAACTTGTATCTCTTTCTTTGTTCTTTATCCCTCATTCCTTTCTTCTTCAAATACCCTAATTCCTTTGCTTTCTCCCATCTTTCATGGCTGATTTTCAGGCATCAATCCATCACCTTTTTAGTCAAAACCCAACCCCAAATTTCAAACCCCCATTTTCTTTCTACCTCAACTGTTTCTCTCTCAACATTCAAAACCCCAACACCCACCGGAGAAGAAGAAGAAAGCACTGCAGATCCAAACATTGCCGACGATCATTTGAGCACAAAATTGTGCGGCGGTCATTGGAGAAACAAGAAAAAACAACGGTGATTTTCGTTTGGAGGAAAACCCTAGATATGAGAGCCACATTTCGGTTGTTATCATCTGGTAAATGTCACCGGAAATGGAAGAAATCAAGAAGCAAGTGCAGAACCAAGTAAGTTTCCTCCGTTTTTTCCGATAAATGTCGCCGGAAATGTAGTTATTACGGTTTTTTTTCGATGATTGACGGAACAGACAACCATCTGTCTCATCGCTTGTCGATCGGTAGGTGTTTAGCTTCTAATGTCTCGTGTTTTTGCGACTTTTAATCTGATACAAAATTTTTAGTTGTTTTGAATGAGAGTAGAAATATGTGTCTTCTTGTTCATAACTGATGTTGTGATTTTTTATAAGATTTCAAGTAGGATCCCATGACAACTGTTATGTGCTTAATTGGTTTATTAGAGAGTTGGTTTTATAAAAGTTAGGATTGAGATGTTAACTTGGCTGAGATAATGTTGAATTCGAGTTTTGTTATATGCTAAGGATATTGACTTAATATTCTAGGGGACGAAAGGTTGTTTGATGAACTATTGGTTTGTTTGATTTTTAGTTTGAAAACATGTTCAGAATAATGGCCATAAACTGTGTAGGAGACTGTGCAATTTCAACTCAGAAAAACAGATTAGGTAACATGTGTTAAACCTGTCTTATTTTTATCAAATTAGGTAACATGTATTAAACCTGCATTATTTTTATCAAAAACATATTAGGTAAACCTGTCTTTATTAGGGTAACATGTGTTAAACTTGTCTTATTAGGTAAACATATTAGAGTAACATGTGTTAAACCTGTCTTATTTTAATCGAATTATAACATATAGGAGATTAATACTGAAGTACTTGTTTTGTTCATAGGTGAATGGTTGATTTGTGTTCAAAATGAAGATGGCTATCAAGAAGCAAAGCATAGCTAGATTTTTGTTAACTTATAATAGTTTTTGGATCATTTTTATATATTTAAGTTTACATAAAACACTTTTGCCACTTTTGTTACCTTATGTATTACATTACAACTTCCAGGAACCAAAACCCTGAAGATGTTACATATGTTAACATAAGTAGATTCTCTTAAAATCAGAAGAAGTATTACATCTCGTAAAGAGGAGTATTGTTGAACGTAATATAACATTACATGTACCACATAACATCATTAAAAGTAAACCATAAAAATGTTGTTGTAAACCATTCAATGAAACACGTAAACTATAATGTCAGAAAAGGGTAATATAACATTAAATGTTACCCATAACATCATTAAAAGGGTAATATATAAAAATGATACAAAATGTATAAACTTCATAATTTATTCGGAATATCTCATTTATTTTACAAATAAAAAGTCGTTTTTTTTGTGGGATAATTAGCTACATATGTAGTAACAACGTTACACAAGGTACTTATAGTTACCCCAACCCTTTTTTTAGACACAAAGGGGGGTTGCACATATGTAACACATGTTTGTAACATGTGTTACACTAGAGAGGTAACACATGTATAGCCACGTTACACATGTTACATAGGAGATTAATAAGTTTTAACTATAGAAGATTAATATTGATGTACTTGTTTTGTTCATAGGTGAAAAGATGTTTTGTGTTCAAGATGAAGATGGTTATCAAGAAGCGAAGCCCGCCGAAGGATTACAACGCATCATCAGGTTTTCGTGGTGACGATGGTGTGTTTTTTGGTTGGCTGCTATGTGTTGTAAAGATGGATGTTGTTGTGATGACCATTTTTAGAAGCATTACAACTATTGATATAAATTTCATTTTTATTTTCCTTGTTAGTATGAATACGGATGTTGTTGGGAAGGCAATTTTTTTTGATGCAACAACTATATGTAACATGTGTAACAGTGACGTTGTAACACATGTAACACCTATATGTAACATGTGTAAGATGGTTATACACGTGTTACATATGTTACCCCATAGTGTAACATATGTTATAAACATGTGTTACATATGTCAGCCCGTTTGGTGTCAATTTAAACTTAGTAAAATTACATATGTAACAATATTACATCATCCAAAATGTCATATCAATAAACAAACAAGTAATATATGTAACTATAAGTATATATGACTAGTGTAACGAATTAAAGGGACAACCGATACACTTCATGTTACATATGTACCTAGAGTTGTTATTAACAATGTTATTAGTAGATAAAAAAACCTGCATTAACGTGTATTTTTTACATTGAACCCAGCTTATTGATCATAAGTCTTATACATGGAAATAAGTTATTCCAGTGTGATGTATGATTTAACAATAATACGATGATATTGCTCGTTGGCATTCGGTGTCCACAATTTAGTGCCATTAGAAGACTCGTAAAGATGGTAACGTGGAGTACGTTCTAGATCATCTATGGACATAGGGACGGATGTTAGTATAAGTTTATGTGCGTTATGAACCCTGTAATACGTTTAGCACCCTTGGGTAACAAAAAAGATCACACATGACACTTGTCGCCATGTTACATGTAACATCTTCTCTACAACGTGTGTAACATCCTTAAAAGTTATTTTCCCACTCTACTTTATATTTTGTAAGTACTTATAGGTAAACGTGTTTCAAAGATACAACATGTAACATGTGTTATACCGAAATGTTACACAAGTGTTTCTAGTTTACACATGTTACATCTTGTGTAACTCTGCTTTATATTTTGTAAATGTTTCTAGTTTCCAGTTTAAACACGTTTTAAAGATACAACCTGTAACATGTAAGTACTTATAGGTAAACATATTTTAAAGATACAACCATATCACCTTACAAGTTATATGTTTTGCTGACAAACGCCATGTCACACATGTTAAACACTATAGAGTGAAACAACAGTATTGAACGCTGCTACACATTTCCCATTCTGTTGTAACATGTGTAACCTTTTTGGGGGTATCGATGTTGTAGGTTTATACAGGCTTAAAATATATACAAATGATCCAAAACTGATCATACATGTGTTACCCTATAGTGTAACATTAGTTACAAACATGTCTTACATATGTGCAGCCCCGATTTTTGGTAACAAAGGGGTTGAAAATATGTAACACATGTTTGTAACATGTGTTTCACTAGAGGGTAACTTTTGTACAACGTCAAAGGTACCCACCACATGCCCTTCATCGACTTCTTGTTCCCATTCTTCATCGGTTTCTCCATCTACCTTCTTTCGCTTTATGGCCCGCCTTTTGTCGTATCCGATATTGTGGTTCTCTTCCTTCCTGCCAAGATCCCTTCTCATTTGGATGCAACTGCTATGGTCAAGTCGTAATAACACAAGTTACAGTCCAGCATTTTTAATCTACTAATTAAAAAAATAGTAGTAACATAACTAAGACTAGCTACTTTCTACCCAATTATGCCCTGAACTTGAAGTCTCCCCAAGTTTTGAGTTTTTATCTGCATCATTTCACACATAAAAAAAACTAAGTAAAACCACTCAAAAAAAGGTTACATATGTAAACAGTTAGCATACACTTCAAACAACTACTATCCGGTGGAACCAACTCCCTCGTTACAAGCACTTAAAAACATGTAACATATGTTAGCACAACCTTTCGTATTTGTTTGTCGTCGTATAGCTTTCGTTTTTGTTTTCTGGATCGCCTTCGTGATCGAAGGGAAAGTCTTCCAAACTTCTACTACGACTTTGTGGGCCTTATGCCAGGGGGTTTGGGAAAAAAGATAAATTCATTGTTAACGATAGGGAATTCTAAGATGTGTTACACATGTTAGAATTGCCTATTGTTTTGAAGTAGCAATAGGCATTCTAACATGTATCTGCATAATGTTGTGAAAAAAGATTCCTTCATTGTTACTTCAAAATAATAGGCAGTTGTAACATATGTTAGACATGTAGCTCTTATATTAAAATCTTTCCTAACCAACGTAAGACGTATTACATGTGTTACACTTCAGAACCTTATGCAGATACCTGTTATAATGCCTATTGTTAATTCAAAACAAAAGACAATTCTAACATGTGTAACACATGTTACAATTGTTTTTTTTTTGAAGTAACAATAAAGATATCTTTTTTCATTGTTACTTTAAAACAATAGGTAATTGCAGATACCTGTTATATAATGTAAGTATCTATGAAAAAACCCATTTAATCTAGAAAACTTGGCAAACCTGAATGGTGTGGTCAAGATTGATCCACATCATATCTTTAAACACTTGTTAAAAGGGTAAATTAGTCATTTGTTTAAGCCATCATTTCACCCTCTTCCCCATCCCATCAGGTCATTTATTACCCATCATCTCATCACTTTTTTAAACCAAACAATATATACAGAACTTGTATCTCTTTCTTTGTTCTTTATCCCTCATTCCTTTCTTCTTCAAATACCATAATTCCTTTGCTTTCTCCCATCTTTCATGGCTGATTTTCAGGCATCAATCCATCACCTTTTTAGTCAAAACCCAACCCCAAATTTCAAACCCCCATTTTCTTTCTACCTCAACTGTTTCTCTCTCAACATTCAAAACCCCAAAACCCACCGGAGAAGAAGAAGAAAGCACTGCAGATCCAAACATTGCCGACGATCATTTGAGCACAAAATTGTGCGGCGATCATTGGAGAAACAAGAAAAAACAACGGTGATTTTCGTTTGGAGGAAAACCCTAGATATGAGAGCCACATTTCGGTTGTTATCATCCGGTAAATGTCACCGGAAATGGAAGAAATCAAGAAGCAAGTGCAGAACCAAGTAAGTTTCCTCCGTTTTTTCCGATAAATGTCGCCGGAAATGTAGTTATTACGGTTTTTTTTCGATGATTGACGGAACAGACAAGCATCTGTCTCATCGCTTGTCGATCGGTAGGTATTTAGCTTCGAATGTCTCATGTTTTTGCGATTTTTAATCTGATACAAAATTGTTAGTTGTTTTGAATGAGAGTAGAAATATGTGTCTTCTTGTTCATAACTGATGTTGTGATTTTTTATAAGATTTCAAGTAGGATCCCATGACAACTGTTATGTGCTTAATTGGTTTATTAGAGAGTTGGTTTTATAAAAGTTAGGATTGAGATGTTCACTTGGCTGAGATAATGTTGAATTCGAGTTTTGTTATATGCTAAGGATGTTGACTTAATATTCTAGGGGACGAAAGGTTGTTTGATGAACGGTTGCTTTGTTTGATTTTTAGTTTGAAAACATGTTGAGAATAATGGCCATAAACGGTGTAGGAGACTGTGCAATTTCAACTAAGAAAAAAAGATTAGGTAACATGTGTTAAACTTGTCTTACTTTTATCAAATTAGTAACATGTATTAAACCTGCATTATTTTTATCAAAAACATTTTAGGTAAACCTGTCTTTATTAGGGTAACATGTGTTAAACTTGTCTTATTAGGTAAACATATTAGAGTAACATGTGTTAAACTTGTCTTATTTTAATCGAATTATAACATATAGGAGATTAATACTGAAGTACTTGTTTTGTTCATAGGTTAAAAGTTGTTTTGTGTTCCAAATGAAGATGGCTATCAAGAAGCAAAGCATAGCTAGATTTTTGTTAACTTATAATAGTTTTTGGATCATTTTTATATATTTAAGTTCACATAAAACACTTTTGACACTTTTGTTACCTTATGTATTACATTACAACTTCCAGGAACCAAAACCCTGAAGATGTTACATATGTTAACATAAGTAGATTTTCTTAATATCAGAAGAAGTATTACATCTCGTAAAGAGGAGTATTGTTGAACGTAATATAACATTACATGTACCACATAACATCATTAAAAGTAAACCATAAAAATGTTGTTGTAAACCATTCAATGAAACACGTAAACTATAATGTCAGAAAAGGGTAATATAACATTAAATGTTACCCATAACATCATTAAAAGGGTAATATATAAAAATGATACAAAATGTATAAACTTCATAATTTATTCGGAATATCTCGTTTATTTTACAAATAAAAAGTCGTGTTTTTTGTGGGATAATTAGCTACATATGTAGTAACAACGTTACACAAGTTACTTATAGTTACCCCAACCCTTTTTTAGACACAAAGGGGGGTTGCACATATGTAACACATGTTTGTAACATGTGTTACATTAGAGAGGTAACACATGTATAGCCACGTTACACATGTTACATAGGAGATTAATAAGTTTTAACTATAGAAGATTAATATTGATGTACTTGTTTTGTTCATAGGTGAAAAGATGTTTTGTGTTCAAGATGAAGATGGTTATCAAGAAGCGAAGCCCGCCGAAGGATTACAACGCATCATCAGGTTTTCGTGATGACGATGGTGTATTTGTTGGTTGGCTGCTATGTGTTGTAAAGATGGATGTTGTTGTGATGACCATTTTTAGAAGCATTACAACTATTGATATAATATTCATTTTTATTTTCATTGTTAGTATGAATACGGATGTTGTTGGGAAGGCAATTTTTTTTGATGCAACAACTATATGTAACATGTGTAAGATGGTTATACACGTGTTACATATGTTACCCCATAGTGTAACATATGTTATAAACATGTGTTAAATATGTCAGCCCATTTAGTGTCAATTTAAACTTAGTAAAATTACATATGTAACAACATTACATCATCCAAAATGTCATATCAATAAACAAACAAGTAATATATGTAACTATAAATATATGTGACTAGTGTAACGAATTAAAGGGAGAAACGATACACTTCATGTTACATATGTACCTAGAGTTGTTATTAACAATGTTATTAGTAGATAAAAAACCTGCATTAACGTATATTTATTACATTGAACCCAACTTATTGGTCATAAGTCTTATACATGGAAATAAGTTCTTCCAGTGTGATGTATGATTTAACAATAATTTGATGATATTGCTCGTTGGCATTCGGTGTCCACAATTTAGTGCCATTAGAAGACTCGTAAAGATGGTAATGTGGACTATGTTCTAGATCATCTATGGACATAGGGACGGATGTTAGTATAAGTTTATGTGCGTTATGAACCCTGTAATACGTTTAGCACCCTTGGGTAACAAAAAAAGATCATACATGACACTTATCGCCATGTTACATGTAACATCTTCCCTACAACCTGTGTAACATCCTTAAAAGTTTTTTTCCCACTCTGCTTTATATTTTGTAAGTACTTATAGGTAAACATGTTTTAAAGATGCAACATGTAACATGTGTTACACCGAAATGTTACACAAGTGTTTCTAGTTTACACATGTTACATCTTGTGTAACTCTGCTTTATATTTTGTAAATGTTTCTAGTTTCCAATTTAAACATGTTTTAAAGATACAACATGTAACATGTAAGTACTTATAGGTAAACATATTTTAAAGATACAACCATATCACCTTACAAGTTATATGTTTTGCTGACAAATGCCATGTCACACATGTTACACACTATAGAGTGAAACAACAGTATTGAACGCTGCTACACATTTCCCATTCTGTCATAACATGTGTAACCTTTTTGGGGGTATCGATGTTGTAGGTTTATACAGGCTTAAAATATATACAAATGATCCAAAACTGATCATACATGTGTTAGCCTATAGTGTAACATTAGTTACAAACATGTCTTACATATGTGCAGCCTCGATTTTTAGTAACAAAGGGGTTGAACATATGTAACACATCTTTGTAACATGTGCTACACTAGAGGGTAACTTCTGTACAACGTCAAAGGTACCCGCCACATGCCCTTCATCGACTTCTTGTTCCCATTCTTCATCGGTTTCTCCATCTACCTTTTTTCGCTTTATGGCCCGCCTTTTGTCGTATCCGATATTGTGGTTCTCTTCCTTCCTGCCAAGATCCCTTCTCATTTGGATGCAACTGCTATGGTCAAGTCGTAATAACACAAGTTACAGTCCAGCATTTTTAATCTACTAATTAAAAAAATAGTAGTAACATAACTAAGACTAGCTACTTTCTACCCAATTATGCCCTGAACTTGAAGTCTCCCCAAGTTTTGAGTTTTTATCTGCATCATTTCACACATAAAAAAAACTAAGTAAAACCACCCAAAAAAAGATTACATATGTAAACAGTTAGCATACACTTCAAACAACTACTATCCGGTGGAACCAACTCCCTCGCTACAAGCACTTAAAAACATGTAACATATGTTAGCACAACCTTTCGTATTTGTTTGTCGTCGTATAGCTTTCGTTTTTGTTTTCTGGATCGCCTTCGTGATCGAAGGGAAAGTCTTCCAAACTTCTACTACGACTTTGTGGGCCTTATGCCAGGGGGTTTGGGAAAAAAAGATAAATTCATTGTTAACGATAGGGAATTCTAAGATGTGTTACACATGTTAGAATTGTCTATTGTTTTGAAGTAGCAATAGGCATTCTAACATGTATCTGCATAATGTTGTGAAAAAAGATTCCTTCATTGTTACTTCAAAATAATAAGCAGTTGTAACATATGTTAGACATGTAGCTCTTATATTAAAATCTTTCCTAACCAACGTAAGACGTATTACATGTGTTACACTTCAGAACATTATGCAGATACCTGTTATAATGCCTATTGTTAATTCAAAACAAAAGACAATTCTAACATGTGTAACACATGTTACAATTGCTTTTTGTTTTGAAGTAACAATTAATATATCTTTTTTCATTGTTACTTTAAAACAATAGGTAATTGTAACGTGTGTTACACATCTTAAAATTGTTTATCTTTTTCAAATAACAACAGGCATTGTACACATGTAACACATGTTACAATTGCTTTTTGTTTTGAAGTAACAGTAAAATTTTTTTTTACTTTTACTTCAAAACAATAGGTAATTGTAACATGTGTTACACATCTTAAAATTGCACCACTCCTATTAAAAAATTAGGAAATGTTAAAATCAACCCAACTTACTACCTATGAAAACACTAGTCAATATAAAAAGAACAAACCAAATATCCTTTTTTGTATTTCAACGATTAGTGTGTCCGAGTCCCAATCCTCAAAATCTATACATCGTCAGTTTCTTCGTTACTTAATTTCATAAAAATAAAACAGGTGTAACACATGTTACTTAATTTCATAAAAATAAAACAGGTTACCTAATATGTTTTTGATAAAATAAAGTCAGGTTTAACATATGTTACATATTTTTATAAAAATAGGACAAGTTTAACACTTGTTAGATAACTTGGAAAAAATATGAGAGCTTAACACATGTTAACTAATCTGATAAAAATAATACAGGTTACATGTTACATAATTTGATAAAAATAAGACAGGTGTAACACATGTTACACTAACATGTTTACCAAATAGGAGAGGTTTAACACATGGTAATAAGACAGGTTTAACACATGTTACATCATTTTATAAATTTGAGACAGGTTTAACATATGTTACACTAAATCTTTACCTAATCAGGGAGGCTTAACACATGTTACGCTAATACGTTTATATGCTTTTGAGTCCATTGACTTGTACCCTAATATCAGACAGGTTTAACACATGTTACGCTAATATATTTATATGCTTTTGATCCCTTACACTTGTACCCTAATATCATAGGTTTACCTAATTTGTTTTTGACAAAAAACAAGGCAGGTCTAACATATGTTACCTAGTCGCATTCAAAACAAAAATCACCACTGATCGGACGCAAGCACCTACCTACTTAGGGAAAAGTTCAAAAAGGAAATTATGATGGACAATTATACACATGTGTGCATACAAATTTGCTTAATGTTTTCTTACTCGGACGGGTATTTTATAAACATCAAGTAGTTAGTGTTAAAATTTAAATACGGTTTTTTTGGGACAAAGCGATTGCAAAGTAGATCCTTCTAGAGCTCTTTAACTTTTGTTACTATTTTTCCAACTCTGTTAATAACCAATTATACATAGAATTGGAGCAAATCTGTACGGGCGTTCAAACACCGATCGACCGGAAAAAACAAAAAACACCTACTGATAAGGAACCCGAATCAAACTTACTTGCTTCCGCATGTTCTTGCTTTCTTCCATTTCCGGTGACTTTTACCGGACGATAACAACTGAAACGTTGATCTCATATATATGCTTCTCCGGTGGGTTTGTGGTTTCGATTCACTGCCGCACCTTCTTTCCCGGCGATTTCGATTCACTGTCGCACCTTCTTTTTTCTCCGGTGCACCTTCTTTCTTCTCCGGTGTTTTCGATTCACCGCCGCACCTCTCTCTTCTCCGGCGTGTCTTTCTTCTCCGGCTTGTCTTTCTTCTCCAGTGGGTTTGGGGTAGATGGAAGGTCTTGAGAGAGAAAGGGATAATTTTGAAATGAAAGGTCTTGGGGTTGATGACTTTTGAAATGAGGTTGGGTTTTAAGTAGTTGTTATTGAAAATCGTGTGCCTCCTTTCATATCATTTCATGCATGTTAAATTAGTATTAAAATAATATATAAAATGTACTAATATTATAGTTGATTTTACCTATATGCCCTTCAAGTACTTTTGTTGACTTCATCATTTTATTTAATTTAATTCAAAAATGCTTCAAAATTTATGAGCCATTGGATGATCTTGATCAATGGTTATAGATTGGGTTTCCTAGGTTTTCTTAGTACAAATAAGTTTTCTATACATCCTTCCCCTATATAGTGTAAGTATATATATATATATATATATATATATATATATATATATATATATAGGGTAGGAGTTGGCTACAAAGCCTGCTTTTCCTACAAAGTGTAGGAAGCAATCTCCTTTAGACATGCGGCATTTAGTTATATTTTATACAAAAGGGTATAATGGTAATTGGATAATTATTTTAATTATGGAAGATTTATTATCCTAAACAAATTAACGAGTTATTTTAGGAAACTGCATATCTCCATTGATTTCAAAATCGACTATAATATTTTATATCATGCTGATCGCAAATTCATATTCACATTCCATTATTTCTTTAAGGTGTGTTTTATCAGTTTCTTGTTCTTCACATTATGTTATATCAGTTTTCACATCCCCTCGTTAATTTCGAAACATAAAACACATCTATAATTTTCTAGACGCTGTCTTTTATCTGTTTCTGGGCTCTTCACATTGTGTTGTATCAGTTTTCATAATTAAACACACCCATTACACATAAAACACACCAGCATCTGATATAAAACACACCAGTGTCTGAAATACACAATATAAAACACGCCAATGCTTGATTTAATGTAGACATACTAGAGTCTTAAATACACAATATAAAACACATCAGTGTCTTAAATACATATTATAAAACACACCAGGTTCGGAGCTGTGGAGGTTTAAAACACAGTAGTTTCTGAGGAGAGAAGATAGAAAGAGAGAGAGAAACTTGCGAAAATGATGGGGAAGTTATGGTAGGATAGTTATTTCCTTATTTAAAATGAATTAAATGACACATTTGTCCTCAATCAATTAAATTAGCCTATTTTTAAGACAAATATATTACCAAAATGCCATCAATATAATCTCAACCATCAAACACACTCATCTAATGGTCAAGTTCACTTCCTACACTTTGTAGGAAAAACACACTTTGTAGAGGAACCCCACTCTATATATATATATATATGGTCGGGATTTAGAGAAAACGATGGAAAGTGTGAGAACGGTGAGAACGCTTATGGATCGTCCGATCAAAACAATCTATAGACTAGATTGGCGCGGTGGCATTTTAGTAAATAACACCACTTTTATTACGTGGACGCGCTTCATTAAGGGTAAAAAAGTAAAAAACCATTCCTCACATAAAACGCCATTGAAAAATAAAACCCCAAATAAATACAAAACGCCAATTTTATCACTGCGTACTTTTTTTCTGTGTATTTATTTAAGCTCCCTGGCTACAAAAAACGCCAAAAAATATGAAACGCCATTATATATAACGCCAAAGTTTACATCCGGATAAATGTTAATTACATTTTTTGTTATAAAAATAACATCCCGCCTAAACTACCAGCCAAAAAAATTCTATAAATGAAAACGTCTCACCACCTTCCGTTTATCACACCAAAAAAACACACAGTGGTTGCTAAAAAAATTTACAACTCAATGTAAAACACCAAAAAATACAACGACGGCAAACATCTTTTCTTTAATCCTCAGTAATGTTCTGCATGAAGCTTCATTTAATGATTTTTACGTGAGCGTATTAAGATTTTGCTGCATGAGATGGACAAAATTGAAAAAAGAGGGACTGATGACACCCATATGTCATACTGTCATCTTTGTTCCTGAAGAAGGTTTGGATGATAAGAAGAGACCTATACCAGTGTAAATGCTACTTTGGCTTCGATGATTATAATGAAGACCACAGGCAGATAGCATCCACCCACATGGGGTCGATCTATGTTTCCAACATCCACAAAGACACTTCAACACATGAATAAAGAAAATAAACAACGCCAAACCCAAAACGCCATTTATTTGTCACATTTCTTGTAGTTTCAAAAGAAAAAGAGACTGATGACACTGAAGATTTAAAATCATAAATTGCTTCTACTTAGTTTTTTTTCTTTACCTATTGTTTGTTTTGTAATGTCAGTTAATAAACAACAAAAGAATATTAATGCTATAATGAAAAATATAATAAAACGCCAAAATTAGCAAATATGTGTAAAACGCCATAATGCCATAAAAACGTCCCCAAAAAACTACCAAACTATAATAAAATTAATTTGAACAACTAATGTTATAAAAAAAAAAGCGTGAAACAATGTGCAAAGAATATAAAACAAAAGAAGTCCAATAGTTATATAACCGCCTTTGGAAAACAAAACGCCATAATTACAGCCGTCACAAAGATTTGACGTGTTACACCATTAAAACAGTTGTGTCTGAAAACAAAACACGGTAAACTGCAAAAAACAGGAAAATGAAACGACTGAAAACATAATTACTAACATTTATTATATTAATATTATTTATCTTCTTCAAAACGCCATAATTACCTGTCATACGCGCGGAAAAAAGTCAATATAAAAAGAAGACCATGAGAACCCAAGTTCAAACACGCCAAAAAACTAAAAACGCCACATGTTCTCCAAAACGCCAAAAAAATTTAAAATGGCTTGCATGGAGGTTTGAAAGGAAAGAAACAATTCATCATAAAGTTCTCTGACAAAAGAAGGGTAAAGGTAAGGATAATAAAAGCCATTCTGGGAATGAATGAAAATGTTTAAAAGGATATCCTGGCCCTTGGGGTTTCAATAGATAATGATTGCTAAAGAACGAGAACTGTAATAAAAAGACTGGAGAGAAAGTTTCCAGGAGAAGATGATGAAGATGATGATATTGAAGATACTCATATACCAAAACTTAGCAGTTGGGTATTGCATGAGGAAGAAGGAACAATTGAAGTGACTTATAAAAACGAGGTGCAAAATTCAAGGCCAATGGAAGAAATGTTGAAGACAGGGTTGCTATCTATCATTGAACAACTCTGTGATTTAACACCTTCAAACAATCCAAAATCCAAGGAAGCAGTGATATTCAAGAATAGGCTGCAGAAAAGAAGAGACGAGCTAATGACGTTATATGCAAAAATGAAATTTGATGATGAAGAATCTGAAGAAAGTGATGAACAAAGCAATGGGTACATCTCTGATGTAATCCCACCTACGGAAGACTATTAGTTTATTTTGATTTTCGTGTTATTGTAGTTTTATAAAATATTAATCTATGGTAATGAATTATTAACAAAAAGATACAAAACGCCAAAAATGACATAGAAAAAGCCATAACGCCAAAAAATTAAGTGTCACACAAAAAGAATTAATTCAACGAGAAGAAATCTGAGAAAAAACAGTAAAACGCCAAATAATTAATAATTCTACATAACGCCAAAATTATCTTGCACGCAAAAAATAAAGAAGCATGTCAAACGCGAAAATCGTGAAAGGAGAAGAATACTAAAAAGACAAAAAAAACCCTCGGACCCTGATCATACCTCGCGCCACGTGTTCGACCAGGATGCGTTCTCACCGTTCTCACACTTTTTTCCGTTTTCTCCTGAACCCGTTTCTATATATATATATATATATATATATATATATATGCAAGGTTGAGAAGAGAAAATAGTGAAGTGGCTATTCGTCTCTATCAAATGATGAAGATGCTCATACCTTTAGGTTTTTTGTTTTTCATTATCATTTTCAAACGACAAAATTACAGAAACCATATTTGATGTATGTTTAAAATTTCAAGTTTTAACCTTTAGATTTAAAAACACGTTGAGCATCCTTTATTTTTATTTATTGTCATGTTACATCCTTTAATAGGTTTTTAGTTAGGTAAATTAGACTTTTCTTCATTTATGTTTGTATCGGATGGCTATAGATGCCCTTAATTACAGTCGCAGTCCTTTATTTGTAAAGCCCATTACACCATACGTCCTTTAACGCTAACCTTGTTAAAGTTTTCAGTTAAGTCTATTTATATAAAGGTAGTTTTATCTTTTTACTTAATTTTTTATAGTATTTAATAAATAAAAGAATATAAATTACTAGATTTTACAAATTCAATTTGTATGTTATTTGAATATTACAACACAGAAAAATCCACATAAACCAAAATAAGTTGCAAATTACTATAGCATATATCATACATGTATAATTCATCGTAATCAATACAAACGTCGGTCATCAAATTTGAAATTTTCATCAAATATTAGCTGTAGAGACTAATTACTTCAATCAATCCATCTGATTAAAAAAACACAACCTAATTCATCATAATCAATGAGCCATTATTACAGTCAATTTAAATATTACATCCTAAATATTAAATTAAAAATTATAATAAAGTAAAGCACTCAAATTCACAAACTGAATTCATAAAAGATAGAGTACAGAGAATCGGCGAGAAAAGAAGACCGAAGCAAGAACAGAAGTGGCGATACAGCGGCGGTGGAACAACGGTAGAACAGACAAAGGGGGTTGTTGGGCACACTTTACTTTCAGGGTAAATATAAACAGTTTTAAACTCAATTATGAATTCCTAAACATCATATTAGTGTCTAATTCAAGAGGATTTGCAGGTTTGGTAATGGGTTTTAATAGAGATTTAGGGTTTTAGCTTGGTTTTAGGAAAATGCTGTTACGTGAGGAGAGATTGTAGAAAGAGAGAGGGGGGTGCTCGACTGGAGGTGGTGAGGGTCGTATTTGGTGGTGGTGATGATGGCTGGATTTGGTGGTGGTTTGATTGGAGAGAGAGAGATGTGGGTGAGAACTAAGATTGAGATAGATGGGGGTTCTTTATTTGTTAAATATACCAGTAAAATTATCAAGTTACCCTCATGTGCAAAGTGTGACAACTGTCAGAATTTGCATGCATCCGTACAATTATTAAACAGTAATTAGTGCTTAATGACTGTGCTGATTTAACATTTATGACAAGAATACTATCTGATTATTGTTATCATATATATGTGCATCAAATATTGCAAATGTCATACCATTATTGCATGCAACACTTAATTGATTCAAATGATGCACGAAACAAAGGTAGCACCGTTATCAGACAAAATCAGAAAAATGCTGACGGAGTTCAATGCATAGACAGACATTGTATTGGGATACAGAATGAGCCAGAAACCAAGTATTACACTAGCGTAGTGTGTAGGAAAGTAAGGATCACAAAAATGTCTTCCTAGTGATAGTTTAAGTGCCGGAAAGTGTCTAAAACTCACACAAACTGCAGCAATCAGCAAAATTCAGCAATTAAACACTCTAATATCATGCAGAAATATGATTAAATGGTCCAGAATACTTTCCTAAGTATCGGGAATCAAAACTGTCACAAAAGGTAACATAAGGCACACTAAACTGCATAGTTTAGCACCTTAACGAACCGGTAACCAACCGAACAACCGGACACTACCGAAACAACAAATTTTCACTAGAAGCACTGTTTTGACATTACCAAGCTAGTTATGGTCCCCGAACATCATAACACACTATATAAACATCTAATAACTAAACACCTAACTAGATACTTGAATTTTAACGATAAACTAACTATTTAGTTTAAACCTAAGCCTAGACCCCCCCCCCCCACCTAGTAATCAGCCAACATCATTGCCCACTTGTGATTTTATCTTATTATTAAAATAGATCTTGTTTCTTATATCTAAACACAAAAACCATTGGAGAATTAAGTGTTATTGGATTATAAGAATACCTTTAGAGTTCATAACTTTCATTTCCATAACATCACAACATTTGAGCTCTTCTCCTCCTCCCTCTTCTAGTGTCGGCCAAACACCACCCCCACACTACCATCATCATCATCCAACTTCCATCCATTCTACATATACTCAAGGGTGCTAGAAGGTGTATAAGGAAGCTTGGAGCTTGTAGAAGCTAAAGGACATTTCTCTTGTGCTTTTATCCACTTCATTTCTTCTATTGATCATCCCTAGCCTTGAGCTAGTAGTAAGAACATCATACTCTTCATTTTACATCTTATTTTAGTGGTTAAAAGATTTTACATGTTGTTAATCATAATGAACACTAAGAATCAAGAACATGAAACTTGAACATAAGCTTAAAATTTTAAGAAATCATGATGTTTATGTGTTGTTATGCTTATTGATTGTTGTTTACTCATGTTTTTGATGTTGATCATCATATGATCTTGCTAGATGATGATTAAAAACATAATATAGCAAGATGAGAGGATGATTGTGTTAAAGATCAATAGATCATCCTCATGAAAATCATGAACTTGAAAGAATAAGTTGTTTACTTGTTAAGTGATGATCAAAGTAAGTATAAAGTCTTGTAAATCTATGATTTCAAGAATGATTTTTCAAGAAACCAGGTTAAAAATTCAAAGTTTACTTAATCTTGGTTCTTAAAGAAATCAACCATGTTTTTAGTGGTTAATCAAGTGTAGAAATATATATTTAACAAGAAAAACTCAAGAAGAAACATTTTTAGAAAAATGATTTACAAGTTGTGAAGATCTAACTACTTTAAAAATGAAGTTTTTAATTAAACAACCACACTTTAAAGTGTAACTAAGCTTACTAAACACACTAGTAAGTTACTACAAATTTTTGTAAATTTTCAAGTTCATGAAGTAGTAATTTATGCTTGATTTTGGCAAATTAGTATGTGTTGATTGGTTTATTGTTTATTGTGGTGATTTATAAAAGAAAATGACATGCTTTGAAAGCATGAAAACCTCCATTTTTAAGGGGAAACTATGGCAAAATTTTTCTAAAAATTAAACACTTAGAAAAATATTTTTAAACAAATATTTACAAGTATATTTTAAACCATGAGTTTTTATATAAAGTTTGCCATAATTTTTGTTACAAAGATTATAAATATTGGGGGTTGGTTTTCATAAATAAAAGTGACTAAATATGTATTTAGGAAATATATATTTAGAAGCCACCATGTGTGTGATTATTTGTATATTATGTGTATTAGTTATATTATTTTAGGACTTGAAATAATATAACTCACCAAAATACCAAGAAATTACAATCCAAAATATTACCAAAATTCCAAGAAATAAATATATATTGGGGAAACCGAACAAGGAATATAACTTACAAAAATATTCAGGAAAACTAATTCATAAGTATATTTTGGTAATTGGTATTTTGGACACCAAGAGAATGGAAATGTGATTCTTACAATTATTACAAAATTATATCATATTTTTTACAAGAAGAAAATATATTATTTTTGGGTAAATAAAAATATATATTTTCTTGGAATTATTAGAAGATATATTATTTTTGGAAGGTAATATATATTTTCTCAAACAAACATGAAATGCAATATTTTTGGGGTGAAAAATATATTATTAGAAGACATTATCTTGGGAGAAAATGTATTTTCTTAAATAAACTTGAAATATATTATTTTTAATGAAAAATGGATTTATACATATATATTTTCTAAGTTGGACTTGAAAATATATCATTTTTTAAGTTTACATGAAAATACAATTATTTTTGCCAAAGGAAAAATTATAAATAATTTTTCTATGTAATATCTCTTAAATAGATTTTGGAAATATATATTGATGGATTTTTATTATTAGAAATATTATTCAGGAAGAGTTAATACAAAAATTAAGTATATGGATACTTAATAAACACAATGGAAATACGTATTCTCGTACGTATAAATACACACCGGAATACGCCACCGATACATGGCAAGAATATACAAGCATAAGAACACGAATACTAATACACCCATCCTTGGGAAGGATATACATGTGCAAATACGTTATGTGACAAGTTAAAATATATTATTTTAACTAATATTCCAAAATTTAATAAATATAAGTTAAGTTACAATATTTATTATTTTAACAAATAATTATATACTTGGAATAACATTGGTAACACAAAGAAACGTAACTCAAAAATACTAAATAAGACCAAGGTCAAGGCACGACCCACCCGTCTAATGAAACGTAATACGCATGTAGGTAGTCGTGTGATCTAGAGGAAACTTTAAGTTACATTGGATACGAAGAACGCAAAACTGTGATTTCATCTCTCCCTTTTCTTTTAACTGTTTTTGTTTTATAACTTCGGGGGTGAAATAAATATTACAAATGATACAATGATTACAAATGGTATGGTTAGCTAAGGAAAATACTGTTAGATCATGTGAATGGGTAGGCGTTAACTTGAGACCATTAATCCTTGTTTAAAGACCGAGGGGCATGAGTGATAGATCTATTTGGGTGTTGCGAGCCCCACCCATGGGTCCGCGAGTTGGCTCATGTGGTGACTATGTCGTTCCAGCCGGGTGGCCCGGTACGAAATACGCAAAGGATTGAGCCTTCCTACACCGTTGCACACATATTAATGTATTAGCTACACATTAATTGATCTGTTTCCTTGTTGCTTCATACCAACTTACAAGTACATACATACATACTTACAAATGTTTTCATGGATACTCGTGCACACATGCAAAACACATGAACTCGCTCAACTTTTGTTGATGTTTTCAAACTACATGTATTTAGGAAAATAAGAATAGATCTGGCGGGCGTTGAAGTTTACAAGATGTGTCTTCAATAAATGATGTCATCCAACGTTGAAGGGTTTGGATCATGTATTATATCTTTGATAGGATACATGGTTCAAAGCCTTGTTTTATTAAGTATCTTTTGTGAAGTCCAGTAGGGAACATAAAACAATGGGTTGTTATGTAAACTTGAAGTCTTAGTTTGATGTTAAACAATGACAATTGTATTACTTTGAAAACTGTCGCAACCCCCGCCCCCTATCTGTCCCGGGAACGGGCGGCCGTGAGATATCAGTTTTGGTGGTATCGGTGTTTATCAATTTGGCAGCGAAAATTAAATCAGGACCGTAGTTAGGAAATATTTTATCAGAGTAAATACCATGCTTTTATAATATTAAACTTATTGGGATAAAACCCAAGTTTTCATTACAAACATTTTTATAGGGAAAATCCCTATTTTATTGAATAAAACATCTTCTTTTATTAGGTAACTTTTATAGCCACTTTTCCAAGCCTTCAGTGCTGTCCAGCTGGCTTCTAGTTGGCTTTCACATTTTGTTACCTGAAACGTGTTTAAAAACATTTTATCAGTGGGAAATACTGGTGAATGAATCCCAGTTAAATCAAGAAGAATTTTATCAATTTTCACAGTATTGAGAGCGATTACAATGTTTACATCTACACAATTACTCATTCTGTACTGTCAATCCTGACTGGTAGGTCATATTACACATTGGCTATCTCATTGTCCAATGGTAACTTGTTCCACATTTTGTATACAAAACCCCAACATACCGGCAGTAATTGAAGAATTACAAAGACTCAATCACTGCTAATCACATTGTAAAACATTTAAGGTTTTGTAAAAACAGTTTACAAAAAGGAGATTACTCACATTGCTGTCTTAGGTTTTCTTTAAGGGTTTCCTAGTGATTATCTATAATTTACACAAATGCACACGTGTTAGTATAATAACCCAATATTTACATTAGCAATACCCTCCCCGAGACGGCTTTCCAACGAATAAATCAGGCAGAACCACGACAGCCGTTACGGAACCCTGGATCAATCGGGCAGCGTATCTAATATGTAACCGGGGTTTTAATACTTACAACGGGGCAGAACTTCGTTAATTAGGGGGTTATTATAC
This sequence comes from Helianthus tuberosus, assembly GCA_030545235.1. Classification (NCBI taxonomy): domain Eukaryota; kingdom Viridiplantae; phylum Streptophyta; class Magnoliopsida; order Asterales; family Asteraceae; genus Helianthus; species Helianthus tuberosus. The sequence goes on from CM060427.1 coordinate 122,285,122, forward strand.
CCGAAAAGCACTTTGACTATATAGAAATTCGAGATAAAGAAAGGAAATGAGCGATCGAAGACTGAAGCCGATGCCCTCAAATTATAGGGCTGCAATTGGGTTTTGTCGCGCCCCGCGTAGAACATGGCCAGGGCCTTCGCGGCCCGCGAGACCCCCTAGGGTAGGCCCTAGGGTTGCTGATTCGACTCGTAGCCTCCACACGCATCCTGACACGTGGCGTCCTAGGGTTTCGGCCTGATCTCCTTGCTGTCACGGCCCACGTAGGTGGTAGCCAAGGGCTACGCGCCCCGCGAGAGATCATTAAAATTGTTTTTATTTAATTTAAATAAAAATAAAGGTATTTGGGGCTTGTTTTCGTATGTGCGGTGCATTTTGGAACATATTAGGGTATTCTAAATATATTTAGAGATGTCGAAAAATTTTAGGAGGGTTGTTATATCCTCCCCACCTTGTTTACTCGTCCTCGAGGTCTACTGGAATAAGTGTGGATATTTCCTTTGCATTTCTGATTCAAGCTCCCAAGTATATTCTGGTCCTCTTTTGGTGTCCCATTTCACTTTGACCAGAACTAATCTCTTGTGCTTGAGATTCTTGACGTTTCTGTCTTCAATCTGTAGAGGCCTTTCTACAAACTTTAACTGCTCATTTACCTCTATACCCTTAAGAGGTACTATCAGTGATTCATCGGCTAAGCATTTCTTGAGATTAGATACATGAAATACATCATGTATTCCTGACATTTCCTCTGGCAGTTGAAGCTGATAGGCTAGAGGTCTTATTCTTCTAATAATCTCAAAAGGTCCAACATACATGGGGCTTAGCTTTCCCCTTTTGATGAATCTGACTACTCCTTTCCAAGGAGAGACTTTTAATAACACTTTATCTCCTACTTGAAATTCCTATGGCTTGCGTCTGTTATCTGCATAACTCTTTTGTCGATCACGTGCTGTTTTCAGTCGTTCCTTGACTTGAATGATTTTGTCGGTCGTTTCTTGTACTATTTCAGGTCCAGATAGTTGCTTTTCCCCAATTTCTGCCCAACAGACTGGGGTTCGGCACTTTCGTCCATAAAAAGCTTCGAATGGTGCAGCATTGATACTTGTGTGATAACTGTTATTATAAGAAAATTCTATTAATGGTAAGTGATCGTCCCAATTACCTCGGAAATCAATTACACAAGCTCTAAGCATGTCTTCCATTGTCTGAATCATCCTTTCTCTTTGTCCGTCCGTTGGAGGATGATAAGCGGTGCTTAGATTCAACTTGGTTCCCATTGCTTTTTGGAAACTTGTCCAAAAATTAGAGGTAAAACGACTATCTCTATCAGAAACAATTGATAAAGGAATTCCATGTAATGAAAGTATTTCATTTACATACAACTTAGCTAATTGATCCATATTGAAAGTTTCCTTCATTGGTAGAAAATGGGCTGACTTAGTTAGCCTGTCTACAATCACCCAGATTGTATCGTTACCTTTCCTTGTTTTGGGTAATTTGGTAACAAAATCCATTGTTATTAATTCCCATTTCCAAACAGGCATTTCTAACTGCTGCAATAAACCTGAGGATTTCTGATGTTCAGCTTTAACTTGTGAACAAGTTAAACACTTAGAAACATGTTATATCCTTTTTCATTCCTATCCACCAAAAATTCTTTCTTAAGTCCTGATACATCTTATCACTTCCAGGATACATCGTATACTTAGACTTATGGGCTTCTTCTAATATATGGTGTCGTAGGTTTCCTAATTTAGGTATCCACGTTCTTTTCTTATGGAATTTCCAAATTCCATCTGTTCCTTGTTCTAATTCCTTAATCATTCCTTTCAATTTTTCAGTATCATCCTTGATTACTGATTCTTGTGCTTTTCTAATCTGCTCATTTAAATCTACCTGTAGATTTAATTTAAGAGAACGTACCATTTTTGGTTTTTCATCATACTTTCAACTTAAAGCATCAGCTACTACGTTTGCTTTTCCTGCATGATACTGAATATTGCAATCATAATCACTAAGTATCTCTATCCAGCGTCTTTTTCTCATATTCAATTCCTTTTACCTGAAAACATACCTTAAACTGTTATGGTCGGTGAAAATGGTAAACTTAAAGGTAATGTCTCCAAATTTTCAGGGCAAAAATTATAGCTCCTAATTCTAAATCATGGGTTGAATAATTCTCTTCATGATTCTTAAGTTGTCTAGAGGCGTAAGCTATAACCTTTTGACGTTGCATCAACACACATCCATAACCTAACTTAGTAGCGTCACAATAGATTACAAAGTCTTTAGTTCCTTCTGGTAACGCTAGTATGGGTGTGTTGGTTAACCTTTGCTTAAGGAATCTAAAGGCTTCTTCTTATTTTGGTCCCCATTCAAACTTAATAGATTTACGGGTTAACTTAGTTAAAGGAATGGTTATTCTAGAAAAATCTCGAATAAATCTTCTATAATAACCGGCTAATCCTAAGAAACTTCTAACCTCAGTTGGTGACTCAGGGGTTTTCCATTTGGTAATTGCCTCGATCTTGGTGGGATCCACATGAATTCCTTCATGATCGACTAAGTGTCCAAGAAACTGTACATGTTCTAACCAAAACTCGCACTTAGAAAACTTAGCATAAAGCTTTTCTTTCCTTAGTAAACTTAGGAGTGCATACAAATGCTTTGCATGTTCTTCTTTACTCTTAGAGTAAATGAGAATATCATCTATAAAGACAATTATGAATTTATCCAAATATGGCTTACATATTCGGTTCATCATGTCCATAAATGAGGCTGGGGCATTGGTTAAACCAAATGGCATGACAGTAAATTCATAATGGCCATACCTTGTTCTAAAAGCGGTCTTAGGAATGTCCTCTTCCTGTACCTTTAATTGATGATATCCTCATCTTAAATCGATTTTAGAGAAAAATCATGCTCCTTGAAATTGATCAAATAGGTCATCGATTCTTGGTAATGGATACCGATTCTTAATTGTGACCTTGTTCAATTCACGGTAATCAATGCACATAAGCATCGATCCGTCTTTCTTTTTAACGAATAAAATCGGCGCTCCTTATGGCGATGAACTTGGCTATATGAATCCTTTCTCTAACAATTCGTCTAACTGTTTCTTCAGTTCCTGTATTTCTGCGGGTGCCAAACGGTAGGGTGCTTTGGCAATCGGTGTTGTCCCTGGTAGCAGGTGGATTCGGAATTCAACTTCCCTGTCTGGCGGTAGTCCTGGTAATTCTTCTGGAAATACATCTGAAAACTGAGATACTACTGGAATATCTTTTAGTTCTTTTCCCTTAGTGTTAGTGATTATGGAAATCAAATACACTAATGATCCTTTTCGTACACAACTACCTGTTTTCATCACAGAGATGAATTTCGTGGATCTATCTCCTTTAATTGTGATCTTTTCACCTTTTGGTGAATTTACTTGGATTGACTTTTGATCACATAAAATATTGGCTTTATTGGCTATTAACCAATCCATTCTAACACTACATCAAATCCTGCCAGATTCATTGGGTAAAGGTTTGCAATAAATTTCTGATTTAAAATTTCTTTTCTTACTCCCTATAAGATTTCAGAAATTTTAATGGTTTCCCCATTTGTTGTATCTACCAGACATTCTTGTGGGAGTTTAGTTAATGATTGATTAAAATTTTTGCAAAATGAAGTATTAATAAAACTTTGGTTCGCACCAGAATCAAATAATACTTTAGCAAAAACATCATTAACTAAAAGCGTACCAGCGATCACGTCTGGAATCATCTTGGCTTCATCTTCAGTCAGAACAAATGCTCTAGCATTTTTAGTGTTCTTGTTGTTCGTAGCTGGAGCTAATTTCAGACAGTTTGGCTTGATGTGGCCTTGTTCTCCACAGTTGTAGCAGATCCTGTTGTTAAGTTTCTTCCTGCAGTCTTCTTCCTTGTGTCCAGATATTTTGCAGAAGTTGCAATATATGGAGCATCTTCCAGAATGCTTCCTTTTGCAATACTTGCAATAGGGTGCAGAAGAAGAACCTACATTTTTCCCACAGTTAGAATTTCCAGAGCGAAATTCTTGGGTAAGCCTCTGAGCTAGGTTCTTCCTTTGATCCTCTTCCCATGTTCGCACTAACTCATCAGTCAAGATATTTGTTAGTTCTACAGCTTCTTCTATAGTTTGAGGTCTAGCTGCCTTGACTACATGTCTAATCTCACTGATTAATCCCTAAATGTAACGGGAGATCAATACTGGTTCAGGTGATGCAAGGGTTGGTACTATTCGAGCATATTCAAAGAATAATGTTGTATAACCCTTACTATCTACCCCAGTCATTCTAAGGTTTAGGAATTTATTTGATGTCTGTTCCTTTTCATTGGGAGGTCAGAATTTCCTTTCTACCATGTTCTTAAATTCCTCCCATTCCATATTGTAAACCCTAACACTTCCCCTAGACTGGAGGATAGTGTTCCACCATTCTAGTGCTGAATTCTTAAACAGATTGGAGGCAAACATTATCTTATCCTCTTCAGCACACTTGCTTATTTTTAAGACAACCTCAGTCTTTTCTATCCAGCTTAGAGCTGCAACGAACCCTTCGTTGCCCGAGAATTCAATTGGTTTACAAGACCAGAATTCTTTATAAGAACAACCATAAGACATAGTTCTTCTTCTTCTTCTGGGAATGGGCGCTTGAAGTATAGGTCCATTGTTAACGTTGTTTTCTGGTTCAATGGGTCGTTTACTATCACGATTACTTTTATTATCACCTTCCCTAAATGTTTGAATAATATATGGCATCGCATCTATTATTCCTTGTGCCACTATGTGTTGGATGGTACTGTTATCCACTTGGTTTCCATTATTATCATTGTTCGGGTTATTGTTATTCTGGTTTTCCGAGTTATTATCCGGATTCTCTTGATTCACTTGGTCGGCCATCTGAATTTTAAACATTTACCACATATTAATATCACAAAATAATATTTAATACAACCAATCTTATGACACGTATATTGATCAAAAGCGTCGATCATTGCCACTTACTCTTTCTTATAGTATGCATTTAATACAAACCGATACTTGAAATTAAAATTACAATACTACTATGCATCACTAACCACGAAGTGGTCTATACTACGATAGATTTATTATTATTATTATTATTATATTTTTTTCATACACACATATTATATATATTATTATTATTGTTACTACTTCCACCATCACCATCACCTTCACTGATATGGGTTCATCCAGAACTCCATATTGCGTCCGTCGTACTTCCAAACGAGTCGCTCTCCGACCTGCTTCATTCTCTCGCTACTTTCTAAAATCTCTTCTCCGAAAGTTCAGAGCTCTTGCACATTTTCTACACTCATTGGGGGTGCAGGTGCTAGGACTGGGTTTGGGTACTGGGGTGCGGGTTCCTGGTATGGGTAAGGATTCTCTAAAATTTCTCTAATGTATTGATCACTATCATAGTAGGGATCTAGAGAGTCCAAACCTGGGTAGGCTGCTATATTTGGCATGGGCATGTCTTCTGGTATTGGGTAACGTTGCACATAATCCCTATTGCCATATAACTATGGATCGTAGTCTGGGTCTAAGGGATTGGGTGCTGTTACCCTAGGCATCTCTTCTGGGTTGAAATCATGCATTTCGACTTGATTTTCTGGGTTGTTTTCAATCTCCATTGGTTGCGTGGGAAACAAGGGTAATGGTTGAGGGGCTACTAGTTGTTCCAGATTAGGGTCGGCAGCTGTGGTTGCTAAGATGTGAAAGTTTGCTAAACCCCTATTAAGCATATCCTCTGTGTGGGCATCTGTTTCTCTTTTAATGGCTGCTAGAGCTCGCTGGTCTTGCAACTTTTTCATTCTCTTTCTACGCTCATGTGCTCCCCTACTGAACCATCCTCTCTTTTTCTGAAGGAATGGCTCTTCAGACTGAGCCTTAAACACGAATATCCCATCTTCATTGTTAGCAGAATACCCTGAGAGGGCAGGCTGTGAAGAGGTGCCTTCGCTTCTAGGTGAGCCGGACAACTGACGATACGCGTCGGAAGGTCCTTGGTCGCTCATACTGTAAACTAACAAATAGTCAAATAACACACAACAATAAAATACAATTATGCACGTAGTTCTGTAATTTATTTCCTAACAAATCGAATAATATTTTGGTGTCAGCAAAACACTTCTGTGGCTGAATCAGTGGCTTAGCTCTGATACCACCTCCTCTCGCAACCCCCGCCCCCGATATGTCCCGGGAACGGGCGGCCGCAAGATATCAGTTTTGGTGGTATCGGTGTTTATCAATTTGGCAGCAGAAATTACATCAGGACCGCAGTTAGAAAATATTTTATCAGAGTAAATACCACGCTTTTATAATATTAAACATATTGGGATTAAACCCAAGTTTTCATTACAAACATTTTTTATAGGGAAATCCCTATTTTATTGAATAAAACATTTTCTTTTATATAGGTAACTTTTATAGCCACTTTTTCCAAGCCTTAAGTGCTGTCCAGCTGGCTTCTAGTTGGCTTTCACATTTTGTTACCTGAAATGTGTTTAAAAATATTTTGTCAGTAGGAAATACTGGTGAATGAATTCCGGTTAAATCAAGAAGAGTTTTATCAATTTTCACAGTATTGAGAGCGATTACAATGTTTACATCTACACAATTACTCATTCAGTACTGTCAATCCTGACTGGTGGGTTATATTACGCATTGGCTATCTCGTTGTCCAATGGTAACGTGTTCCACATTTTGTATACAAAACCCCAACATACCGGCAGTAATTGAAGAATTACAAAGACTCAATCACTGCTAATCACATTGTAAAACATTTAAGGTTTTGTGAAAACAGTTTACAAAAAGGAGATTACTCACATTGTTGTCTTAGGTTTTCTTTAAGGGTTTCCTGGTGATTATCTATAATTTACACAAATGCACACATGTTAGTATAATAACCCAATATTTACATTAGCAATACCCTCCCCGAGACGGCATTCCAACGACTACATCGGGCAGAACCACGACAGCCGTTACGGAACCCTGGATCAATCGGGCAGCGTATCTAATACGTAACTGGGGTTATAATACTTACAACGGGGCAGAACTTCGTTAATTAGGGGTTATTATACCCGAAAAGCACTTTGACTATATAGAAATTCGAGATAAAGAAAGGAAATGAGCGATCGAAGACTGAAGCCGATGCCCTCAATTTATAGGGCTGCAATTGGGTTTTGTCGCGCCCCGTGTAGAACACGGCCAGGGTCTTCGCGGCCCGCGAGACCCCCTAGGGTAGGCCCTTGGGTTGCTAATTCGACTCGTAGCCTCCACACGCGTCCTGACACGTGGCATCCTAGGGTTTCAGCCTGATCTCCTTGCTTTCGCGGCCCGCGTAGGTGGTAGCCAAGGGCTACGCGCCCCGCGAGAGATCATTAAAAATTGTTTTTATTTAATTTAGAGTAAAATGCACGGATAGTCCCTGTGGTTTGGTGAAATTTCACCTTTAGTCCCCAACTTTTCAAAATTACACTCTTAGTCCCTGTGGTTTGACATGTTGTTACTCGGATAGTCCCCAAAGCGGATGAAGGTTACTCGGATAGTCCCTGTGGTTTGCAAGTTATTACCCGGATAGTCCCTGTGGTTTGACAAGTTGTTACTCAGATAGTCCTTGTCATTTCACACCCACTTAACCATAAAAACTAACCTACATCGCTTTGGGGACTATCCGTGTAACAACATGTCAAACCACAGGGACTAAGAGTGTAATTTTGAAAAGTTGGGGACTAAAGGTGAAATTTCACCAAACCACAGGGACTATCCGTGCATTTTACTCTTTAATTTAAATAGAAATAAAGGTATTTGGGGCTTGTTTTCGTATGTGGGATGCATTTTGGAACATATTAGGGTATTCTAAATATATTTAGAGATGTCAAAATATTTTAGGTGGGTTGTTATAAAAACTATCTATGGATGAACATCTTGGTTTTATCATATAGTTGTTTGTTATCGTTGAATGCAATGTTATTAAGCAAGTCACACCAAACCACGCTTCCGCAAAAGTCAGGGTGTGACAGTTTGGTATAAGAGCTTCGATTGTAGCGAACTAGGATTCCTTCTCGAATCTAGACTACAATCAGTAGGGCTCTCTCACGAAAATATTTTTACAACATGTTTTCATTGCATACACAAAACGCCCAGATCCAGGAAACGGAAAGACAAGAAATACGATTGTAAGGTAACATTTATGGTTTAGTCTGGGAGACTAGGAAGGATAGAAAGGTTTCATGAGGAATAACGAGGATACATGATTTCATGATACATTGTCTTTGATTGCATGCTAAATGATAGTGGTTAATATATATGCATATGTTATGATTGTTCTGTTACAGGCACTATGTCTTCATCCGAGAGCGGATTATCCGATACCGATGACCCTATGGCTGTAGTCTCAGTTGACGAGATTGCACCAGAGCCCGAGATACTTACATCCAACACTGAGAGCGACCCAGACATGATATCCGATGACGAGGACGACTTTCAGGCGTTCGCATTGCCTGACTTTGGAAATGATTTACCAACTGCTGATGGCATTCCAGACGAGGATCCTTTTGTTGTTCCTATTCCAGTCCATGATCATCTCATCATTGGGCATCCTGATGGTGAGCACATCGTGGCTCCGATCCTTGATCCAGTTCCACTCATGGTCATTCCGCCCGAGGATTGGCCTTTTGACGATCTGTTTGATGATTACGTTGATTTTTTTGTTGATGGTCCTCCTGATGACGCCCATGGTGTTGGAGAGATAGATAAGGACGTTGTTGCTATTCCACTCCTAGAGATTCCTGTTATCAAGTTATCCTCTGATACTAGTTTGCACTCTGTCTCAGATTCCTTTAAGTCTGTGACATCTTCAGCTTTGCAGGAAGTTGGATTACAGCACTATGCCATTGATTCTGATGATGACACAGCCATGTCTGTTGCACCACCTCCTCCACACGACCCCGAGCCTGGTCTTGAGCAAGATATTGTTCTTTTTGATCAGCATGATGTCGCACCTGCTGATCCTGAGCCCATGCCTGATCATGATCCTATTCCTTTTGGCATACCTGACATTGCACCCCTTATACCTGACCCAGTTCCTGCACCTGTTGACCCTCCTGTTGTTGAGCCATTTGTTCCTACACACACACCCGCTGATGTTGCTCTTTTTCCTCCTGTGGAGTCCGACGACCATCGCACTGATTTGCCTATTATCTTCCTTCAGGACATACCCGCACCCCGTCTAGGGGAAGGTACTTCTGGTCAGCACCCGCGTGATGATCCCTTTGTTTCAGCAGCTTTTCCACAGATTCCTCAGTCTGCACCTTTTGCTCCTTTCACTTCTTCAACACTTGATGAGCCATTCTGATGGCTCCCACCGTATTCCATGCCGACTTCGGATCCCTACCATCCCTCTCATTTGGTTATACACGGGATGAGTTACTTTATTCGCTTCAGTTTCAATTTAAAGTTATGAGTCGCAGAGTCTTGGAGCTTGAGTCTACACCGCGTCCCCTACCGTGTCCTTGTCAGCCTACTTTCATTCCCCCTTATTCATCACCGTCTCCTTTTGCGCGTCCACTTGCTCCTCTTACTCCTTTCCCAGAGTTTGAGGCTCGATTCCTCACCGTCGAGCAGCAGGTCCGTTACTTGCTTTGTCATGTGAGCAAGATCGAGGAGGAGCTCGCACATGTTCTCAGTTTGATTTTCCTCCCTCCTCCTCCCCCGCCATCAGTACAATAGGTTTTTGGTTTTATGCAGATTGCATTACTTTCAGTAAGAGCATTACTATTGAGCAGAGGTAGTGAAGACTTTTTGAAGACCACCTTTTGACTATGAGATTTTTGTACATTGACAGACTTATTAGACAAGGGTAGTGTGACCCTGTGTCCCTTTTGATGTGATACACTTTGTAAACAATGTAACTGTGGTCGATAATTAATGAAAGCTCAACCGTCATGTTCTCACTAAACTCATTGTTGGATTACTTGTTTACATTATGATAGTGTCGTTGCATGATCACTTGATATGATGATTATTTGTATATATATGCACATACGACCTCTAGACAATCACTTATTTACGTAACAAATAAGACCTCACCAATCCGATCTTCCTATTAGAAGAAGAATGTCACCTCGAAGGATCATTCAGCTGCCCATGACCGAGGCAGAATTACAAGCGCACATCACAAAGGCCATCGCAAAGCACGAGGTTCTTCGCTACAGACACAGCGAAGGTACCTGTAAGGATTTGCAAAAATGTCCCTAAACGACAAGTAAGTGAAAACCCGAACCCCTGAAACCCTAATGTGCATGAAAAACCAAGAAAACATGAAATTTGGCCTTCACGCGGGCCGCGTAAAGCCTAAGCTTAGTTGACGAGGGCCGCGTCAATGTGGTGTTGACCGAATAAGCGTTACAGTCCACGTGGCAGACACGTGGCGGCCTTACTCGTGACCCATCAACTCTACACGTAGACTAGACCTCCACGTGGGCCGCGTAAGGGTCAAGCAAGGGTTCACACAGGCCGTGTGAGACCCATTTTTCTACTATAAATAGATCCGATCATGGCATGTTCTTCTGTGTCGAAATTTCAATCAAAAACTCAAAGAATACTGCATAAATTCGAAGTTTTAAGGTATCGAGGCGCTGCTACGATACAGGGTATTAACTCGATCGCTGCTACGATTCAATGTCCGATCGATTCAAACCAATCCGATGAATGTTTAAGTGCTGCTCAAACTCGGGTTATACTTTGTCATTCGTCGTGAATTCGATGGATGTTTAAGTATCGAACTTTGTCATTCGTCGTGAGGGTTTTTGATCTCGTGAGTTATCGTAAATGCGGTATTAAGTTACTGACCTAGTTCGTGTGCATTGTCATTTAATTTAGGTTACAAGGCTAATCAGTAGGCTAAACTATGCCCATCTAAACTTGCAAAGTGAGTCATTCTCTTTTTATCAAATGTTTTACAATACTCCAATTATTTTCAAAAGTTATAATTACAGGGATTAAGTCGTGGTTATCTTGAATCACTAGCAAGTGGGGTATTCTGCACATTACTAATTTCTCACGGTTAGGCTAATAAATCCTAACAGTGATAATCATCACTACTTGGGTGAAAAGACCTAATAGTGGTTTGACCATCGTCACCAGGAGGTGACACGGCGCCAGATAAAAATAAGATAGAAGCCATTGTAATCGCTCTTATGCTGTAATTCATAACAAATGTGTCATTTTATTTAACCTAAATGACTCGCCAGTATTTCCCCGCTGATAAAATATTTTTAAAACATGTTTCAGGCGACCTGCTGTGAATCAAGGAAAATGTGCTACGGAGAACTTACAAGCTTGAAGGGGTGGCTCAGTTAAATAAATAAACATGTTTTGTAAACCAGGGAATTTCCTCATGAAATTCCTCTATTGTAAATTACGGGGCTTATCCCAATTTATGGAATAAAATAATCGGGCATTTTAAAGTTTTAAAAGATCCTGTAAATCTTCCGCTGTCAACTCAAATAACCAATACCATGGGTTTCTGTCCCACGACTCCTGAGCCGGGTAAAACCGGGACAGGGGCCGTGACAGAAAAAGGTGGTATCAGAGCCACTGATTTAAGCCAATTGAGTATTTAAAAATACTTAATTTTCTGATTGCCATTCTGTGATTATGTGAAAATTCAATTTACAAAATTTTAACTTAGAAATTTGTGTGTTTCTTCATATCTGCTAAACAACATTAATGAGTTGTCTGAAGCTCTTCAGAATCTCAATCTCTATTCTGTTAATATGGAAGTTTCCAAGGACATTACCGGTTATTGTGCCGACACTGATGAACCTATGGAATTTCAAGCTCAACCTCCGGAGAAACCCAAACCGAAAAAGAAAAGAAGATTTGTGGGCTGGAGGCGTGTGCGTAGGAAGAAACCAGCAACACGGAAAGTTATAAAGACTGAAGATCCCAAAGATAAAGGCAAAGGAATAGAGATTGGGGAAAGTTCCAGGCAAGACCAGGAAATGCCATCCTGGGAAGAGATGGATCATAAACTGGCACTTAGTGACCTCATCGGACCTGCCGGTGAAAACCTCTCTAGTTACCCAGCAGAAGCACAACTTCCAGTTGATCTAGAGCCTGAGATCCCAAATCCTATTATCCACACTCAACCTCTACCAGCAGAGCTAGAAGAATGGTGGACCACCGACTGGCAATTTCAGAACCTCTTAAATAACCCTAATACCTTTTTCCCTCAGTTTGACCCGGAGCCTCCACTACACCTACCTATGAGCTCTGAGAACTTGGCTGAACTCCACCACTATGGCGAGGAGCTAATGGACGCAGGAAACCGAATCCGGGAAGTAGGGGAGAGGATATCCTGGAAATACAACGAAAGGGAACGTCGTTTCTGAAGTGCCAGCTGACGGGATCGTATGTGGTTGTGGGGATGCATGTTTAATAAATAATAATATAATAATAAAAATATAATCGTGTAAAATAACTAAAAATAAAACTTGTGTAACATAACTGGTTTGTATGGATGCATATTAAAATATATAAAAATATGGAAGTCGAAAAATCGACAATTTTGGCTATATGTGTGACGTGATTTTGTGCGATTATTTTGTATTTAGTTATTAACTATTTATTTTATGCTAATCATTTATATATATTAATTACCAGATGGAACACGCTGGTAATGAACCAGTTAACGAAGTTAACCAATCTGCGCAAAACCATGAAGATCAATTTTTGAATAGACAAGATATAGAAAACATCGTTGCTCAAGGAATAGCCAATTCTATTCCAGCAATCCTTGCAGCTGCTCAGAATCCAGTTGAACCTGAACAAATTATTCCCAGCAAACATACTCATGAAGACAACTTCAGTAATAGCGTAAATGGAGGCGGCAACATTAATAATAATGATAACGATGTAGTGCAAGCCCCAATTCTTAAGAGAATGAAAGCTGCAACGCCTGGTTGCACTTATAAGGAATTCCTTGCTTGTAAACCTGATGAATTTGCAGGCAACGAAGGGGCGACTGCTGCACTGCGTTGGTTAGAGAAAACCGAAGCAGTAATAAAAATAAGTAAATGTGCCGAGGAGGACAACATCATGTACGCGTCGCATCTTTTCAAAGAAGGGGCGCTAGAATGGTGGAATACTGTACTACAAGCCAAGGGAAGCGATGTGGCCTATGCCATGAGTTGGGAAGAATTTAATCGGCTAGTGGAAAGAAAATTTTGTCCTGAATATGAGAAAGAATAAATGGCGAATAAATTCTTGAACCACCGGATGGTGGATGTAGACTGTCGAAGGTATACTTCGACATTCTTCGAGTATGCTAGAGTGGTACCAACCCTGGCTTCGCCAGAACCGGTACTCATTTCTCGCTATATTTGGGGTTTGATTGGCGAAATCCGTGATATCGTTAAAGCTGCGAGACCTCGCACAATTGACGATGCAGTGGAACTAGCCAACACTCTGACTGACGGGCTGGTACGAACACGAGAAGAAACTCGGAAAAAGGAAGTAGCTCAAAAGATTACCCAAGGATTCCGCATGGGTAATAGTAGCAATTTCAAGAAAAAGGGGAACCAGGCAATCTTCCACTGCTCCATTCTGTGGTACCTATAAAAGAAAGCATTTTGGAAGATGCAAAGGGTATTGCAATTTCTGCAAGATTTCGGGGCATCAAGAAGAAGATTGCAGGAGGAAAAAATAAACCATCTGCTACAACTATGGAGAAGCTGGACAATTTAGGCCAGACTCCCGAAACTAGTCAAACCATCTGACAACAAAGCCAAACCTGCAGACGGAGCTACCAAGAAGAATGCAAGAGCATTCCAGTTGACTACCCAGGAAGCCGAACTAATCCCTGATGTGATAGCTGGTACGTTCCTAGTTCACAAAGTTTATACGAAAGTATTATTTGACTCTGGTGCAAACCAAAGTTTTATAAATACTTCATTCTGCCAAGCACTTAATCTACCTTTAAACAACCTTAGACAAATTTTTACGGTAGAAACGGCATATGGGAATTATGTTAACATAGATAAGGTTCTGCAAGAAGAAAAGATAGAACTCTTAGGTCATAAATTTTCTGCAAACCTGTTACCTATGAATTTAGCTGGATTCGATGTTGTGTTAGGAATGGATTGGTTACTAGCCAACCATGCTCGAATCCTCTGTGATAAGAATTCCATAGAAATACATACACCCACGGGAGAAGTAGTAGTAATTACAAGAGATAAGCCACGTAAGCCAATGAAATTCATTTCAGTAATGAAGGTGGCTAGTTATTCAAGAAACAAGGAATAGTGTATATGATCTCGGTAATCATTAACACTAAAAGTAAGGAACTTAAGGAGATTCCAGTAGTATCAGAATACTCAGATGTATTCCCAGAAGAACTATCTGGATTACCACCCGATCGGGAAGTAGAATTTAGAATTCATCTAATTCCTGGAACTACACCGATAGCCAAGACACCTTATCGGTTAGCACCCACTGAAATGTTAGAATTGAAAACGCAATTAGATGAATTGCTCAGTAAAGGATTCATACAACCTAGTTCATCCCCTTGGGGAGCACCAGTGTTGATCGTAAAGAAGAAGGATGGTTCGATGCGAATGTGTATCGATTATAGGGAACTGAATATGGTTATAATTAAGAATCGATACCCATTGCCTAGGATTGATGATCTCTTCGATCAACTTCAAGGAGCTAGATATTTTTCTAAGATAGATTTACGCTCCGGATACCATCTGTTGAAAGTACAAGAAGAAGACATACCTAAAACTGCTTTCAGGACTAGGTATGGTCATTACGAGTTTACAGTCATGCCCTTTGGACTGACAAATGCTCCTGCAGCATTTATGGACATGATGAATAGGATCTGTAAACCGTATTTGGATAAATTCGTAATTGTCTTCATCGACGATATACTTATTTACTCCAAAAGCCAGGATGAGCATTGTCAGCACCTGCATGCACTCTTAACTTTGCTAAGAAAGGAGAAGCTTTACGCCAAATTCTCGAAGTGTGAATTTTGGCTATAGGAGGTACAATTTTTAGGACACACGGTTAATCACTAAGGCATTCACATAGATCCCTCCAAAATAGAAGCGATCACCAAATGGAAGGTCCTGCAATCAGCTATGGAAATTAGAAGTTTTATAGGATTAGCTGGATATTATAGACGATTTATTAAGGATTTTTCTAAAATAGTTGTACCCTTAACTAAAGCTAACCTGTAAATCAGTTAAGTTTGAATGGGGACCTAGGCAGGAACAGGCTTTTAAGATTTTAAAGCAAAGGTTAACAAACACCCCAATTCTTGCCTTACCAGAAGGAACAGAAGATTTTGAAGTTTATTGTGATGCTTCTAAGTTAAGATTAGGATGTGTGCTAATGCAACGCAAAAAGGTAATTGCGTATGCCTCAAAACAATTGAAAAGGCACGAAGAAAATTATACAACACACGACATAGAATTAGTAGCCATAATTTTTGCCCTTAAGATTTGGAGACACTATCTGTATGGCAGTAAGTTTACAGTCTACACAGATCATAAGAGTTTAAGATATATATTAGGGAAAAAAGAATTGAACATGAGGCAAAGAAGATGGATGGAAATTCTAAGCGATTACGACTGTGATATTCAATATCACGAAGGAAAAGCAAACGTAGTTGCAGATGCCTTAAGTTGTAAGTATCATGAAAAGCAAAAGCGAGTTCGTGCTCTTAGATTAAGCTTACAATTAGACTTAATGGAACAACTGAAGAATGTTCAATAAACAGCAATCAACAACGATGCTGAAGGAATGAAAGGACGAATAAAGGAATTAGAGCAAGGAAGTGATGGAATTTGGAGATTCCACAAGAAAAGAATTTGGGTACCTAAGCAAGGAGATTTAAGAAATAAGATTTTAGAGGAAGCCCATAAATCTAGGTATACCATGCACCCTGGTAATAATAAGATGTACCAAGATTTAAGGAATAACTTCTGGTGGATAGGAATGAAGAAGGATATAGCTAGATATGTTCCTAAGTGTCTTACTTGTTCACAAGTTAAGGCAGAACACTAGAAACCTTCAGGGTTACTCCAACAATTAGAAATGCCTGTTTGGAAGTGGGAACTCATAACAATGGACTTTGTTACTAAGTTGCCCAAAACCAGAAAAAGGTAATGATGCGATTTGGGTAATTGTGGATCGATTAACCAAATCAGCTCACTTTCTACCCATGAAGGAAACCTTTAGCATGGAAAGGTTAGCCAAATTATACGTGGATGAGATAGTATCCTTACATGGAGTCCCACTCTCCATTGTATCCGATAGGGATAGTCGTTTCACTTCACATTTTTGGACAAGTTTCCAAGAAGCAATGGGGGCCCGACTGAACTTAAGTACGGCTTATCATCCCCAAACAGATGGACAGAGTGAAAGAACTATCAAACCCTGGAAGACATGCTTAGAGCATGTGTCATCGATTTTGGTGGAAATTGGGACGACCACCTACCTTTAATTGAATTCTCCTATAACAATAGTTATCATTCAAGCATCGAAGCTGCCCCATTCGAACCACTATATGGACGAAAGTGTAGAACTCCAGTTTGCTGGGCAGAAATAGGAGAAAGCCAATTATCAGGTCCTGAAATTGTACAAGAAACTACCGACAAGATCACTCAAATCAAGGAAAGACTAAAGACGGCTCGAGATCGTCAGAAGAGTTATGCAGACAATTACCGACGCCAGCCGTTAGAATTTCAAGTTGGAGACAAGGTACTCTTAAAAGTTTTTCATTGAAAAGGAGTAGTTCGATTCGATAAGAAAGGAAAGCTAAGTCCAAGGTACGTAGGACCCTTCCTAGTAATCCTGCGAATAGGACCAGTTGCTTATCGCTTACAACTACCAGAAGAGCTAGCCGGGGTACATGATGTATTTCATGTATCCAACCTCAAGAAATGTTTATCTGATGAATCCCTGGTAGTACCTCTTCAAGATGTAGAGGTCAATGAAAAGTTAAAATTTATTGAGAAGCCACTGCAGATAGAAGACAGAAATGTCAAATTTCTCAAACATAAAAGACTAGTACTGGTCAAGGTCAAGTGGGAATCAAAAAGAGGACCCGAGTATACTTGGGAGCTGGAATCAGAAATGAAGTGAAAGCATCCTCACTTATTTCAGTAAATCTCGAGGACGAGATTTTAAATAAGGTGGGGGAGGATGTAAGGATTTCCAAAAATGTCCCTAAACGACCCGTAAGTGAAAACCCGAACCCCTGAAACCCTAATGTGCATGAAAAACCAAGAAAACATGAAATATGGCCTTCACGCGGGCCGCGTAAAGCCTAAGCTTAGTTGACGCGGGCCGCGTCAATGTGGTGTTGACCGGATAAGCGTTACAGTCCATGTGGCAGACACGTGGCGGCCCTACTCGTGACCCATCAACCCTACAGGTAGACTAGACCTCCACGCGGGCCGCGTAAGGGTCAAGTAAGGGTTCACGCGGGCCGCGTGAGACCCATTTTTCAGCTATAAATATATCCGATCATGGCCTGTTCTTCTGTGTCGAAATTTCAATCAAAAACTCGAAGAATACTGCATAAATTCGAAGTTTTAAGGTATCGAGGCGCTGCTACGATACAGGGTATTAACTCGATCGCTGCTACAATTAAATGTCCGATCGAATGAAACCAATCCGATGAATGTTTAAGTGCTGCTCAAACTTGTAGGACCGAGTTTCGTGACCGAAACCGTGATTCGTGTGAGATCGGTTCAAGACGGGAGAGATTAGAGATGATAAACAAACAACTTTGTATTAATCCGGTAGTAAAACATTACAAATCGGCCCAATTACATGATAACCGAACTAATACCAAAGAAGTATACATCCGGGGAGAGACCAAGTGGTGATCTCTCCCCCACACAATGAAGCTCACAGGGAACTCCCAAAATGAGCTCCTCTTCTCTCTATTTGCAAATGAGACAAAGGGTTGGTATTTGTACCCACACCCATTGACCGAGTTTCGTGACCGAAATCGTGATTCGTGTGAGATCGGTTCAAGACGGGAGAGATTAGAGATGATAAACAAACAACTTTGTATTAATCCGGTAGTAAAACATTACAAATCGGCCCGATTACATGATAACCGAACTAATACCAAAGAAGTATACATCCGGGGAGAGACCAAGTGGTGATCTCTCCCCCACACAATGAAGCTCACAGGGAACTCCCAAAATGAGCTCCCCTTCTCTCTATTGGCAAATGAGACAAAAGGTTGTTATTTATACCCACACCCATTTGTCTAGCAAACACACATGGTCAAACAAATAACCCTCTCGTTTGACCACTTCAAACGAGCGGGTCAATACACGTTCGTTTGACCGTTTCACTAACTATTACAAATTCAGCGTAAAATAATAACTAATCTATTCGACAAGCATCGGACACAAAATCTGCATCAACAAATTCCCCCTTGTCCGTTGCTGTCGAATGCCGAAAATGCAACTGCAATCGATCTTCAGTCAAGTATTCATCTTCTCTGTGTTAACAAATTCCCCCTTGACCGATGATCCAGGTAAGTAGTATCTTGACGCTTCTTGTATAATAGTTCCCCCTCAAAGTATGCGTATCCGTGTTGGGTGTTGTGCAATTTCCTCAAAAGGCTTAATTGACCGATCTTCCGCTGATCTTCCAATACTCCAACCGGCATTTGATAAGGGTTCCATTCTTTGAAAACTGCATCAAGTCTTGATCTTCAAGCATACTACATTGGTAGAGGTTTCTGGTGAACTGTCTTCTGTAAACCGTCTTTGTGGAATCGACCAAGTAATGCACTTTAATCTTCAGCATCAACACTCAGGAAAGTCAGCTAGACCAAGTGTATCCCTTGCAAGCTCAACCAGCATGCTTAGTTGAACTACATCCAGATCTCATTGTCTCGCCTTTGTGAAGTTGACCACGTAATGCACTACGGATCTTCAGCATCAGTACTCAGGAAGTCAGCTAGACCAAGTACATCGTTTGCAAACTCAACGAATTGAGTTACCCCCAGATCCCTGTAAAATCCCAAAGAAACATCAAACCCAAAACCGAATCCTGCAGGTCTTCAGTCTTGAACTATCAGCTTTCATAAAGATTCCCCAGGTCTTCAGTGAACAGCGCTTTTGTAACTACTGTAGACTTTAGAAACCTGTATTTTTCCGTGCAAAACCCTTCACGCTGGCTGGAGAATTAATTAAAATCCTCAAATATGTGTCTGTGCAAAACATTCCACGCCGAACCGTTGGTATCACCAGAAAATCACAAACTCTACCACCTGTGATTGCGTTTAGAGATTTACCGAAGAAATTCAACATTTGAAATTTTTTTTATCCCCCCATTTCTTTGGTAAGATCTCTAAACCTTAACAGATTCTCTCCACTTCAAAGAAACTATCGTCAATTTCACATAACAAATTCTCTCCACTGAGTAGAATTTATCTTCAAATATTCACCAATTCCCTCCACTGAGCGGAACTGTCGTCAATCTTCACTGACTGTTGTCGGTTGTTCGAAAAATCACGAAAACGACTTTCTTCTTTGCATATTCTAGTTGAATAAGAACGTCCCCTGGTACCCCGTAGGATCCGACTTGTATCCCTCCAAAGACTTTGTGAACTCGTTAGGACCGGTATTGACATTCTAGGTTCATTCATTCGTTACCAAATGCGAGAATATGACAATAAACAAAAAGATTTCTTCGTTGCATATTCTAGTTGATAAAGAAATTTCGCCTAGTACCCCGTAGGATCCGACTTGTATCCCTCCAAAGACTTTGTGAACTCGTTAGGACCGGTATTGACATTCCAGGTTCATACGTTCGTTTTCAAATCCGAGAATATGACAATAAACAAAATGCTTTCGAACATTTACGAATAACTGATAACAATCATAAACATTGACGTGCGGAAGTAAACATACCGTTCTTGGTTTTTGGCCCATAATAGTCGCGTCACCATTTTTGACATTTGCATCGGTAACCGTGACTACCCCACATTTTAAAAAAAATATCATCATCTGTTTTCATCATCCCAAACTGATCTGGCACGCCTCCGAACTCGTACGAATTTGGCGTTGAAAAATAGAAGCACGGTTCAAATCAACTTCGCGAACACCCGACCCCACTTTACAACTCACAAATAGAGACGGTTCTACGACCTCATGTCTCATCCAAATTTTTTTTTTAGTAATAATAGAGCTCATCTTTAAACATTAGCCCATAATAAATTGGCCAATCAAATGGAGATTTTTGTTGACTGTTATGTCACTCCTTATCATTCACGAAAAATAATATACTCCAAATGACTCCACAAATAATAAGCCCATGAAGAATATGGCTGGTATTTCATGAAGATAAGCCAACACACTCTTGAAGGAATATTGCTGGACTCCACAAATAATAAGTTAAGTCCACTAAACCAATCCTTTTAAAAGCCCAGCAAAGAAAATAGGCCCAATATTGTAAACAAATAAGCATTGTGGGTCCAAGAAAGAAAACCTAGTCTGCCATCCACCTGATTATGTAGACAGGTAACTTGTTCAAACAACCATTTCATTAAAAAGGCATCCAAAGAGACCCAAAAGTCAAAGACAGCTGCCATTTTTCAACATTTGAGACAAGTCTTTTCACTTTCCCTCTTTCTGCGATGAACTAGCTGAAAACCCCCAAAAAAATTGTGCAGACACCTACCTCTTTCTCTCTCCTGCGATACACACCTCAAAAATCCAAAACCTTCAATTCCATTTAAACATCAGTTGGTACCCTCAATTACCAGCCGACATCACCTTTACTTTGTCTCTTCTCTTCGATAAACAAAGAACATCAGCCAACATATTCTTCTAAACCTTACAAATTTCACATTCAGCTGCCACGAACATCACAGCCATCCGCTGATATCATCTTCAGCGATTCCATCTTCAAAGAAACCCCAAATTACTTCTCTTTCAACACGGATCCAGATAATAAACATGGAGATCGGAATTTCAACCGCCAACATCTCAGACATCATACAGGTATCTTCCTCTTCACACTTCGATACACAATAAGCAGCAGCCGACAACAAGTCTCCTTTCTTCGATATCCAGCACAAAAATTTCTGCGATACCCAGCAAACAGACTTCAGCCGACGAAAGGAAGGACCCGACGAAACAGATCTCTGGTCGACGAAACAGATTTGAAGTGTGTTGAACGACGAAACGGATCTTGAATTCTTGTCGACGAAACAGAATGATGTCTGAAGTCGACGAAACAGGATCTGTTTCGCCGAAGGGTTTCGTTTCGTCACGGGAAGTGGGGTTTCGTCGGAAACCCTAAAATTTCTTTAACAGCCGCCAAGAACATCAAGAACAGAGCCACTATTTATTCCCAGATCTGACGAAAAATCTTTAGAAACAAGATGAAAACTTGATTTGTTTGGTGTAAAAAAGAAAAACTAACACTCGTATATGTTCTGTTTCAGCTAGATCTGAATATCTCGATCCAGATCTGGGTTTTTCTCCATTTTCACCATTTTTACATCTTGAACAAAAAGCACAAAAATCACAGATCTAGAGCACATGTGACTTAGCAAACTGTTAGATTTACTAAATCAGGCACCATGGCTCTGATACCAATTGTAGGACCGAGTTTCGTGACCGAAACCGTGATTCGTGTGAGATCTGTTCAAGACGGGAGAGATTAGAGATGATAAACAAACAACTTTGTATTAATCCGGTAGTAAAACATTACAAATCGGCCCGATTACATGATAACCGAACTAATACCAAAGAAGTATACATCCGGGGAGAGACCAAGTGGTGATCTCTCCCCCACACAATGAAGCTCACAGGGAACTCCCAAAATGAGCTCCCCTTCTCTCTATTTGCAAATGAGACAAAGGGTTGGTATTTATACCCACACCCATTTGTCTAGCAAACACACATGGTCAAACAAATAACCCTCTCATTTGACCACTTCAAACGAGCGGGTCAATACACGTTCGTTTGACCGTTTCACTAACTATTACAAATTCAGCGTAAAATAATAACTAATATATTCGACAAGCATCGGACACAAAATCTGCATCAACAAAACTCGGGTTAAACTTTGTCATTCGTCGTGAATTCGATGGATGTTTAAGTATCGCACTTTGTCATTCGTCGTGAGGGTTTTTGATCTCGTGAGTTATCGTAAATGTTGTATTAAGTTACTGACCTAGTTCGTGTGCATTGTCATTTAATTTAGGTTACAAGGTTAATCAGTAGGCTAAACTCTGCCCATCTAAACTTACAAAGTGAGTCATTCTCTTTTTATCAAATGTTTTACAATACTCCAATTATTTTCAAAAGTTATAATTACAGGGATTAAGTCATGGTTATCTTGAATCACTGGCAAGTGGGGTATTGTGCACATTACTAATTTCCCACGATTAGGCTAATAAATCCTAACAGTGATAATCATCACTACTTGGGTGAAAGGACCCAATAGTGGTATGACCATCGTCACCAGGAGGTGACACGGCGCCAGATAAAAATAAGATAGAAGCCATTGTAATCGCTCTTATGCTGTAATTCATAACAAATGTGTCGTTTTGTTTAACCTGAATGACTCGCCAGTATTTCCTCGCTGATAAAATATTTTTAAAACATGTTTCAGACGACCTGCTATGAATCAAGGAAAACGTGCTACGGAGCACTTACAAGCTTGAAGTGGTGGCTCAGTTAAATAAATAAACTTGTTTTGTAAACCAGGGAATTTCCTCGTAAAATTCCTCTATTGTAAATTACGGGGCTTATCCCAATTTATGGAATATAATAATCGGGCATTTTAAAGTTTTAAAAGATCCTGTAAATCTTCCGTTGTCAACTCAAATAACCAATACCACGGGTTTCTGTCCCATGACTCCTGAACCGGGTAAAACCGGGACAGGGGCCGTGACAGTACCTCGGGGAATAATCCACCTAACGGTAATGTTTAAGTCACCTAAGACACATTACAATACGTTTGGACATTTTCGAGTGTGCTTTGTTAATACTTTCTGTGAATGACGTTGCTTGTACAGGCTGTACTTACAAGCAGTTCCTGGACTGCAAGCCTCTGAACTATGAAGGCACTGGAGGTGCCGTAGCTTTTGTAAGATGGATCGAGAATACGGATTCTGTTTTGCGAATGAGCAATTGTACTCCAGAGCAACAAGTCACGTATATTTCTGGACTGTTTCAAGATGGGGCTCTATCATGGTGGAACCTTCAGGTTCAGACGTTGGGCGAGACTGCTGTGTATGGTTTAACATGGAATGAGCTGAAAGAGTTGATGCGTAGGGAATATTGTTCTCAGAAGAAAATCCAGAAGCTGGAAATTGAATTCTGGAACTTGAAGATGGATGGTCCAAAGGTGGAGGAATATGTGCAGAGACTTCACGATTTGTCGCGAGTTGTTCCATATCTGGTGGAACCAGAGTTTAAGATGATAGAACGATTCATCTGGGGATTGGCGCCTCAGATTTTAAGCTTGATGACTGCATCAAAGCCTCCAACAACTATCGATGCGAGTAACTTAAGTGTGGCGCTCACTAAAGAAGCAATTAGATTGGAAAAACTTCCAACCCCTGACGAGAAGAAGGAGACTCATGCGGAGTCATTCGGGAAGAACAAAAGGAAGCTCACTGATTTCCAAAAGGGTGCTCGGGCGAATAACAACAACAATGCCAAAAAGGGGAAAGAGTACATGGGTATCCTACCTAAGTGCGATAATTGTCCGACGTCATCATACCGGGCGATGTAAATATGGAAAATGTGATAACTGTGGCAAAGTGGGGCATGTCAAGGAGACATGTTGGTTCGGAGCTGGACATGGGAATGAAGGTCAGGATTGTGACAACTGGCACAAAACTGGTAATTTCTGTACAATTTAATTAATACTTAATGACTGCAATTATGTGCTTAAATGTCAACATTATCTGATTATATGATATACATGTGAATTCAGGCATGTTTTATACTACAAATATTGCTTTATGCATTAATGATAACGTTGCGTCAGAAATACTAGTAAACTCACCGGTAAGACACACTGTGTCAACAATTCTGTAGAAAGCAGTCAGACAATAGAATTGGGGTCCAGGAGTAGGTCCAACGTCAAAAATACATTAAAACCCAAGAGTATATACAAGGGTTAACATATAGACGTTCCGGAAGCTAGAATATGCACTAAAAAGCACCCGAAACGCACTTTAAATGTAGAATTCTGCACAAATTAGCTATAATCAGCATTTTAACACATAAATATCATGCAGAATTCATGTTTTATTATCCAGAATACCCTCCTAAGTGTCGGGAATTGAAAGCGTCACAAAAGGATACTTAAAGGACACTAAACGGTGCAATTTAGCACTTTAACGAACCGGTATCTAACCAAACAACCGGACATTACCCGAAATATCAAAATATTACTAGAAGCATTATTTTAATGTTTCTGAGCTAGTTATGATCCCCGAACATCATAACACCCCTTACAACATAATAACACATTAAATCCCTAAACTTTACACTTGAAAACTAACTTAATTATGTAACTAGGGATTGGAATTTACACTTTGCCCCCCCCCCCCATATTGTTCACGGTCACAATAAGGGTGACCCCACCAAAATATTGCCAAGATCCAACATGATCTTTCTTGATCTCCTTGGATTCACTTTGATACACTAGATATGATTTAGATATTATAAAGATTGGATCTAGATCTTGTGTGTACTATAAGTATAACCACTTCATCTTCATCACACCACAACCTCCTTCTTCTCCCCCTTATTCTCGGCTCACCCACACCCACCATACATCCACCATTTTCATCCAACTTCAATCCATTCCAAGGTTTACATAAGGTGCTAGAAGGTGTTTAAGGAGGTTTAGAGCTTGTGGATCTTGAAGAACCTTCTACATTTTCTTTTAACCATCACATTTGCCATCTTCAACATCTTGTGTTCCTAGCCCTTGTGCTAGTTGTAAGCTCTTATCACTTGTTGTTACTTCATATTTTGAAGGTTAAAAGATGATGAATATTGTTAATCACAAGAACACAAAAGAACATGATCATGATACTTTAACATAAGCTTAAAAATATAAGAATACATGACAAATATGTTGATTTGCTTATTGTTGATTGATTATTAGTGTTAGTGATGTTAGACATCACATGGAGCCTACTAGATTGTGATTAAACACATGATCTAGTAACTTAAGGTAGTGATCTTGTGAAAGACCAAGATCATCATACTTTATGTCTTCATGAACTTGAATGATGAAAGTGGTTTTCATATGTAAAGGTGATTTAAACAAAATACAAATCTTGTAAATAGATGATTACAAAAATATTTTTCTCAAAGAAACCAAGTTTATTTATGAGATTTACAAAGTCATGGTTTCTAAATAAACTAATCATATTTTTAGTATTTAAACAAGACTAGAAACATGTGCGTAACAAGAAAAATACAAAAGAAGTATTTTTAGAAAGATCATCTTACAAGTTGTAAATGACTAAATCTTTCAAGAATGTGATTTACAAACAAATAACCATGTTTTTAAGGGTAACTAAACCCACTAAATAACATGGTAAGTTACTACAAGTTTTTAGAAAACATCAAGTTCATGATGTAGTGTAATTTACTTGATTTAGACACTCGGTAAGTGTTAAATGAGTTAATGATTGTTGCGATGATTTTAAAAGAAAATAAACACATGTTTTGAAAACATGGGAAACCTCAATTTTTAGGGGAAACCATGTCAAAATTTCTATAAATTTTGACACTTAGAAAAATACAAGTTTTGGTGAAACTTATTTACCTAAAAATATTTACCAAGGTTTCCCTAACTTTTATGTAAACTTCAAGTTAAGAAATGATGATTTCTTCAAGATAAAAATTGATATTAAGTATGTATACTTTTGAAGAAAATATATATATTTATTGAACACCAAATTTTGTGCTAAGTGTATGTAATATGTATTATATGTAATAGTGTATTAAGACTTGAAAATACACTAAATACTCCTAAGGAGTAAAAATACAAAATACACATACAACATGCATAGACAAATACAAGAGAATATATTTATATATTTCATAAAAGATTATGTAACTTAGACGAGTTACGAACTAAAATGAAGTTTTGGACAAAATACATAACTCGGTTGAAAAATACATGATACTTATATTTATTTTTGAGAAAATAATATAAGTAAGATACATAGTTAAAAAATATAAATTATTTTTAACACACAAAAAAAATACATACATAAAAGATGGTGACTTGTACTTGTGCGATACAAGTCTAGTGACTAACGTTAATAAAACACGTATAGGTCACGACGCTATATAAGCAAACCCGGTGAAGTTTACGGCGCAAGAAACACAAAGTTGTGAGTTCATGCTCCCCCTTTTCTTTTAACTGTTTTCAGTTTTATAACTTCGGGGGTGAAGTACAGGTTACTAAATGTTTACAGAAAAGTGAGTTCATGTCCCCCTTTTCTTTTAATTGTTTTCAGTTTTATAACTTCGGGGGTGAAATACATGTTACAAATGTTACAATGTTTACAAGTGGTATGTTGAATACGAAACTAAGGAATGATACTATAGATCATGTGACGAATAGGGTGCCATAAGCACCATTAATCAACTATATACCTAGACCGTGGAACAAAAGGTTAGATCTAATGGGTTTTCGGGCAGCCACACTCTTGGTGATAACTAGTACCAAGTAGTGCTTTTGTGTCTCAGTCGTGAATCGACAACTAGAAAAATGCCTATGGTTTAGATGCTTCCTATGTCGTGTCACATGTTAATGGCCTTGCAACCCATTAACTATCTCGATACATACAGGAATACTTGATTTATACAAATTACATACCATGTTTTCATACAAAGTATACAAACGTTCAATACAAAAACTGCATGAATTCACACCAACATTATGTTGACGACTTTACAAAAACTCACATGTATTTCAGGTAACTAAAGTGGATGTGCGCGTGATCATACTCTTGCTCTTGGATGCTATTTATGTTGATCTTTGAATAAAGTTGTAAACTTATCAGACAAAATGTTGTCTTGTGATGTAAACACTTAACCTATGTTTTCAGTTATGTAATGTTATTGGCATTTGAAGTTATTTTTACGAGCATGTAGTATGTTTACCATTCGTATGCGATGAGAACCTTTCATGATCACACCTTGTGCTTCCGCCTTAGAAAGGGGTGTGACAGATTGGTATCAGAGCTGCGATTGTAGTGAACCAGGATTCCTTCTCGAGTCTAGACTACAATCTTTAGGATCCTTTCACGAAAACAATTTTTCAAAGAGTTTTCATTGCATAAAACTTTCCGCGACATCCACTTCCTGAAACTGTTTACAAGGAGTCAAGTAAGAACACTACGGGACTTAGGGTGCACTGGAGTAGCACTTGTCTTTGACTAGAAATTACTTGCAACTATGTGTGATAATTGATATATACATATACTAGAAATAGAATATCTCAGGTACTCGAGACTTTACTTGAAAACAATGGCCTATCTGAAGGAAGTGATACGAGGATGAAACTAACTGTGTGGACTGTGCAAGGACTTACGTAATTATGGATGCATACATAATTATGGAATTCAGTGCACAGAAACCACGGCAAGTCTTGTCACGTATAAACGAGAATCCTTCGAATACAAGAAAAGGTCAAACATGAACACTCTCATCCCTCCCCCAACCTATTAAATACTCTGTTGGAGTAATAGTTTAGGGTATAAAGACAAAAACCGCCAATGTGAGGAAAGATATTTTGTCCTTTACATATATTAAACTTGTACTTTGGGAGATGTAACCCTTATGCATTTTGTTTACTTCGCAAACAATGATGTAACACGTTGTTCTGATATGTGTAAAGACTCGGTGAATATCTTATGACACATCAGTATTTATCTATTTATGCATGCTTGCTGCTGTATGAATTGATTTATACATTTGGTATAAATCCTGTTGTATATGACTTTGTATATATACTATTACTGTCTCGTATGATGATATCAAACAAATGTCAAACCCTGTTGTATTATGTTCCGACAGAACATGGCACCTAGGAGTGCTGTGACCAATCAAGGTTCTGACCAACCTCCTCCTCCTCATCCTCTGCCGAGGACTCCTGAATAACTGAATGCCCTACTGGAAGAAAGGATCTTCGCATCTATCGCCCAATACGAGGCGAACCGCACCGAACAAAGTGGAGGACCCAGTAATGCTAGACGTAATGGGCAGGGAGACACATCTGGAGGAAGCACAGCTCAAGGCTGCACTTTCAATCAGTTTCTCGACTGCAAGCTGCTGAATTACGACGGCACTGGAGGTGCAGTGGCTTTTGTACGCTGGACGGAGAAGATGGATGCCACTATCCGCATGAGCAGGTGTACCGCGGATCAACAGGTCACTTTTGCTACGGGGTTGTATGTTGATGAAGCTTTGACTTGGTGGAATTTACAAGTCCAGACTCTGGGAGCTGATGCTGCGTACGGCATGACATGGGATGAACTAAAGGAACGTATGAGAGAAAAGTATTGCTCACGTGCTGAACTCCAAAGGTTGGAAACTGAGTTCTGGCACTTGACCACGGAAGGTGCTGACATTACTGGTTATACTCGAAGGTTCCATGATTTGTCGAGAGTGATCCCCTACATGGTGACTCCCGAATTTAAGCACATTGAACGCTACATCTGGGGATTGGCCTCAGAATTTTGCAGCATGGTAACTTCGGACAAACCTCAAACGATCACCGAGGCTGTAAATTTGGCTGCCAGCCTTACTGAAGATGTTGTGCGTATGAAGAAGTTATCACTGAACCCAACTGAAAAGACCGAGACACATGCCGAGTCATCCGGTGACAAGAAAAGGAAACATCCAGGTCTGAATCAGGCAACTCGCAACAACAACAAGGGTTTCAACAACAAGAAGCGTGACCCCAACCTGCCTCAGGAGGCGAAAACTCTTGCAACCATGAATGACGCTCCGGCCAAAAGATACCTGGGCACTCTGCCCATTTGCAACCAGTGCAAGTTGTCGCATTCCAAAATGCGACAAGTGTGGAAAACTGGGTCACCATACTGAGGACTGTTGGGGAAAAGGAAGGAACGGGAACGGAAACCGCAACGGTGCGGGTAATAGAAACGGTGGTGGAAATGGAAATGGCAATGGTAATAGGAATGGTAATGGAGCTGGGCAGAACCAAGGATGCTTCGGTTGTGGAAGCAAGGATCATTTTATAAAAGACTGCCTAAGGGGAAACAATGCTCAGGCTCGAGCATTTGTGATTGGAGCAAAGAACGCACGCGAGGACCCTAATGTGGTCACCGGTATGTTTCTCGTTAACAATCGCTTTGCATCCATACTATTTGACACTGGTGCCGATTATAGCTTCATGTCTGTGGAATTTAAACGTATGCTTGGAATAGAATCTAGTAGATTAGATATTCCTTATTCCATAGAACTAACCAATGGTAAACTCGTTGAATCGAGCGAAGTTGTTAGAGGTTGCACATTAGAACTTGGTGAGCGAAAATTTAGCATCAACCTCTTACCTATTCAATTGGGTAGCTTCGATGTAATGGTCGGAATGGACTGGTTGTCCAAGAACAAAGCTGAAGTTGTTTGTCACGAGAAAATCATTCGCATCCCTGTGGCGAATGATGAAACTCTCATCGTGCATGGAGAAAAATGAGACACGCCTCTGCGAATCATCGGTTGTATGAAGGCACAGAAGTGCTTAAGGAAAGGATGTGTTGCATTCCTGGCACACGTTGTAGATAAGAAGGCTGAGGAGCCGAAACTCGAAGACATTCCTGTGGTGAAGGAATTCCCTAATGTTTTTCCCGAAGATCTGCCAGGACTACCTCCGCAACGACAAGTCGAATTCCATATAGACTTGGTTCCAGGAGCCGCTCCTGTAGCCAAGGCACCCTATCGGCTTGCACCATCTGAAATGCAAGAATTATCTACACAACTCCAGGAGTTGTTGGATAAAGGATTCATAAGGCCAAGCTTCTCAACTTGGGGAGCTCCAGTATTGTTCGTGAAGAAGAAGGATGGAACACTGCGGATGTGTATCGATTATAGAGAACTGAACAAGCTCACAATCAAGAATCGGTACCCACTACCGAGGATTGATGACTTATTTGATCAATTGCAAGGATTGAGCTACTATTCCAAGATCGACCTTCGATCTGGATACCATTAGTTAAGGATTCAAGAGGAAAGCGTACCAAAGACTGCATTCCGAACGCGTTATGGACATTACGAGTTCCTTGTGATGCCATTCGGACTGACGAACGCGCCAGCGGTATTTATGGATCTGATGAACCGCGTATGCAAACCATATCTCGATAAATTCGTGATTGTATTTATCGATGATATCCTGATTTACTCACGAACGAGAGAAGAGCACGAGCAACATCTCAGAACCATTTTGGAACTATTGAAGAAAGAGAAACTTTATGCAAAGTTTTCAAAGTGCGAATTCTGGATTCGCGAAGTACAATTTCTTGGTCACGTTGTGAATGAGAAGGGCATTCATGTAGACCCATCCAAGATAGAAGCCATTAAGAATTGGGAAGCCCCCAAAACCCCAACTGAAGTTCGACAATTTTTGGGCTTAGCGGGCTATTACCGGCGATTCATCGAGAATTTCTCCAAGATAACTCAACCGCTAACTACCCTTACGCAGAAAGACAAAAAGTACGACTGGGGTGATAAGCAGGAAGAAGCCTTCCAACTGCTCAAAAATAAGCTATGCGATGCACCGATACTATCCTTACCCGAAGGCACTAAAGACTTCGTGGTATACTACGACGCTTCGCGTCAAGGTTTGGGTTTCTTGCTCATGCAACGCCAAAAAGTCATCGCTTACGCTTCAAGACAATTGAAGGTACATGAAAGGAATTATACCACTCACGACCTGGAGCTAGGCGCAGTGGTATTCGCCTTGAAGATCTTGCGACATTATTTATATGGTACTCGATGTACAATCTTCACGGATCACAAAAGCCTACAACACATATTTGATCAGAAGGAATTAAACATGCGTCAGCGACGATGGGTCGAGCTACTGAACGATTATGACTGCGAGATTAAGTACCATCCTGGAAAGGAAAACGTTGTAGCCGATGCGTTAAGCCGAAAGGAAAGGGTTAAGACCCTAAGGGTTCGAGCATTAGAAATGACTATTCAAACGAACCTCACTGCACGCATTCGTGACGCACAACAAGAAGCCCTTAAGATGGAAAATCGTAGAGCTGAATACCTCCGAGGTATGCTGAAGAATTTGGTGCCAAACAAAGAGGGAACCTTGTACTTTAAGAGGTGTATTTTGGTTCCACTCTATGGCGGTATTCGAGAAGTCATCCTTAATGAAGCTCATAAGTCGAGATACTCGATCCATCCAGGATCAGACAAAATGTATCAAGACTTGAAGGATTACTATCGGTGGCTGAGACTTAAAAGCGATTTTGCTATCTATGTTGGAAAGTGCCTAACTTGTGCTAAGGTTAAGGGTGAATATCAAAAACTGTCCGGTCTACTGCAACAACCCGAGATACCCATGTGGAAGTGGGAGCAAATCTCGATGGACTTCATAATGAAATTACCCAGGACCCCTAGGGGCCACGATATGATATGGGTGATAATTGATCGATTGACGAAATCTGCTCATTTCCTACCGATCCGAGAAAAGGATAGCACTAGAAAGCTTGCTGAGCTATACTTGAAAGAAATCGTGGCACGTCATGGAGTGCCTATCTCAATTATTTCAGACAGAGATGGGCGTTGTGTCTCGAGGATCTGGCAATCCTTTAAGGAAGCCATTGGATCTCAACTAGATCTAAGCACGGCCTTCCATTCGCAAACAGATGGCCAGAGCGAACGGACCATACCAACGCTGGAAGATATGCTTCGCGCATGTGTTATGGACCTAGGCGGCAGCTGGGATACTCACCTACCTTTAGTTGAGTTTTCCTACAATAACAGTTATCATACAAGCATAAAAGCCACACCGTTCGAAGCTCTGTATGGCCGCAAGTGCCGCTCTCCATTATGCTGGGCAGACGCTGGAGACAAACGAATGGTTGGTCCTGAACTTGTACAAGAGACAACCAACAAAATTATACAGATCCGAGAGCGTATTAAGGCGGCTCGAGATCGACAAAAGAGCTACGCTGATCGAAGACGAAAACCATTAGAATTCGAGGTGGGAGACAAAGTTTTGTTGAAGGTCTCACCTTAGAAGGGCGTAGTAAGATTCGGAAAACGTGGAAAGCTGAATCCATGATACATCGGACCATTCAAAATCTTAGAAAGAATTGGTACCGTGGCATACAAGTTGGAATTACCGGAAGAACTTAACGGAGTACATGATACATTTCATGCGTCCAACCTCAAGAAGAGTCCAACCCAAGAAACAGTGATCATCCCTGCGGATAAAGTGCATATTGAAGACACCCTCCGATTTACAGAACAACTCGTTGAGGTTACAGACTGGAAAGTCAACAAGACCCGAAGGAGTAGTGTCAAACTTATTAAAGTACGTTGGAACTCTAAGCATGGACCCGAGTACACGTGGGGACGTGAAGACCAGTTTAAAGAAAAGTACCCCCACCTGTTCAAGAAAACTCTTGTGAGAGATAGATGAGCCTGAATTTCGGGACGAAATTCTTTTAACGGGGGGAGACTGTGACAACTGGCACAAAACCGGTAATTTCTGTACAATTTAATTAATACTTAATGACTGCAATTATGTTCTTAAATGTCAACATTATCTTATTATATGCTATACATGTGAATTCATGCATGTTTTATACTACAAATATTGCTTTATGCATTAATGATAGCGTTGCGTCAGAAATACTAGTAAACTCACCGGTAAGACACACTGTGTCAAAAATTCTGCAGAAAGTAGTCAGACAATAGAATTGGGGCCCAGGAGTAGGTCCAACGTCAAAAATACATTAAAACCCAAGAGTATATACAAGGGTTAACATATAGACGTTCCGGAAGCTAGAATATGCACTAAAAAGCACCCGAAACGCACTTTAAATGCAGAATTGTGAACAAATCAGCTATAATCAGCTTTTTAACACATAAATATCATGCAGAATTCATGTTTTATTATCCAGAATACCCTCCTAAGTGTCGGGAATTGAAAGCGTCACAAAAGGATACTTAAAGGACACTAAATGGTGCAATTTAGCACTTTAACGAACCGGTATCTAACCGAACAACCGGACATTACCCGAAACAACAAAATATTACTAGAAGCATTATTTTATTGTTTCTGAGCTAGCTATGATCCCCGAACATCATAACATCCCTTATAACATAATAACACATTAAATCCCTAAACTTTACACTTGAAAACTAACTTAATTATGTAACTAGGGATTGGAATTTACACTTTGCCCCCCCCCCCACCCTATATTATTCACGGTCACAATAAGGGTGACCCCACCAAAATATTGCCAAGATCCTACATGATCTTTCTTGATCTCCTTGGATTCACTTTGATACACTAGATATGATTTAGATATTATAAAGATTGGGTCTAGATCTTGTATGTACTATAAGTATAACCACTTCATCTTCATCTCACCACAACCTCTTTCTTCTCCCCCTTATTCTCGGCTCACACACACCCACCATACATCCACCATTTTCATCCAACTTCAATCCATTCCAAGGTTTACATAAGGTGCTAGAAGGAGTTTAAGGAGGTTTAGAGCTTGTGGATCTTGAAGAACCTTCTCCATTTGCTTTTAACCATCACATTTGCCATCTTCAACATCTTGTGTTCCTAGCCCTTGTGCTAGTTGTAAGCTTCTTATCACTTGTTGTTACTTCATATTTTGAAGGTTAAAAGATGATGAATATTGTTAATCACAAGAACACAAAAGAACATGATCATGATACTTTAACATAAGCTTAAAAATATAAGAGTACATGTCGAATATGTTGATTTGCGTCTTGTTGATTGATTATTAGTGTTAGTGATGTTAGACATCACATGGAGCCTACTAGATTGTGATTAAACACATGATCTAGTAAGTTAAGGTGGTGATCTTGTGAAAGACCAAGATCATCATACTTTATGTCTTCATGAACTTGAATGATGAAAGTGGTTTTCATATGTAAAGGTGATTTAAACAAAATACAAATCTTGTAAATAGATTATTACAAAAATATTTTTCTCAAAGAAACCAAGTTTATTTATGAGATTTACAAAGTCATGGTTTCTAAATAAACTAATCATATTTTTAGTGTTTAAACGAGACTAGAAACATGTGCGTAACAAAAAAAATACAAACGAAGTATTTTTAGAAAGATCATCTTACAAGTTGTAAATGACTAAATCTTTCAAGAATGTGATTTACAAACAAATAACCATGTTTTTAAGGGTAACTAAACCCACTAAATAAGATGGTAAGTTACTACAAGTTTTTACAAAACTTCAAGTTTGTGATGTAGTGTAATTACTTGATTTAGACACTCGGTAAGTGTTAAATGAGTTGATGATTGTTGTGATGATTTACAAGAAAATAAACACATGTTTTGAATACATGGGAAACCTCCATTTTTAGGGGAAACCATGTCAAAATTTCTATAAATTTTGGCACTTAGAAAAATACAAGTTTTGGTGAAACTTATTTACCTAAAAATATTTACCAAGGTTTCCCTAATTTTTATGTAAACTTCAAGTTAAGAAATAATGATTTCTTGAAGATAAAAATTGATATTAAGTATGTATACTTTTGAAAAAAAAAATATATATATTTATTAAACACCAAATTTTGTGCTAAGTGTTTGAAATATGTATTATATGTAATAGTGTATTAAGACTTGAAAATACACTAAATACTCCTAAGGAGTAAAAATACAAAATACACATACAACATGCTTAGACAAATACAAGAGAATATATTTATATATTTCTTAAAAGATTATGTAACTTAGATGAGTTACGAACTAAAATGAAGTTTTGGACAAAATACATAACTCGTGTGAAAAATACAAGATACTTATATTTATTTTTGAGAAAATAATATAAGTAAGATACATAGTTAAAAATATAATTTATTTTTAACACACAAAGAATACATACATAAAAGATGGTGACTTGTACTTGTACGATACAAGTCTAGTGACTAACGTTAATAAAACACATATAGGTCACGACGCTATATAAGCAAACCCGGTGAAGTTTACGGCGCAAGAAACGCAAAGTTGTGAGTTCATGCTCCCCCTTTTCTTTTAACTGTTTTCAGTTTTATAACTTCGGGGGTGAAGTACATGTTACTAAATGTTTACAGAAAAGTGAGTTCATGTCCCCCTTTTCTTTTAACTGTTTTCAGTTTTATAACTTCGGGGGTGAAATACATGTTACAAATGTTACAATGTTTACAAGTGGTACGTTGAATACGAAACTAAGGGATGATACTATAGATCATGTGATGAATAGGTGCCATAAACACCATTAATCAACAATATACCTAGACCGCAGAACAAAAGGTTAGATCTAATGGGTTTTCGAGCAGCCACACTCTTGGTGATAACTAGTACCAAGTAGTGCTTTTGTGTCTCAGTCGTGAATCGACAACTAGAAAAATGCCTATGGTTTGGATGATTCCTATGTCGTGTCACATGTTAATGGCCTTGCAACCCATTAACAATCTCGATACATACAGGAATACTTGATTTATACAAATTACATACCATGTTTTCATACAAAGTATACAAACGATCAATACAAAAACTGCATGAATTCACACCAACATTATGTTGACGACTTTCCAAAAACTCACATGTATTTCAGGTAACTAAAGTGGATGTGCGCACGGTCATACTCTTGCTCTTGGATTTTGTTTATGTTGATCTTTGAATAAAGTTGTAAACTTATCAGACAAAATGTTGTCTTGTGATGTAAACACTTAACCTATGTTTTCAGTTATGTAATATTATTGGCATTTGAAGTTATTTTTACGAGCATGTAGTATGTTTACCATTCGTATGCAATGAGAACCTTTCATGATCATACCTCGTGCATCCGCCTTAGAAAGGGGTGTGACAAGGATGGTAGCGGAAATCGCGGAGGAAACAAAACCAATGACAATCAGGGCGGAAACAGTAATGATCGAGAACAAGGTCAATAATGTTTTGACTATGGTGGCATAGGGGATTCCAGTGGAAAGGTTTACTTGGGGACTAAGCCGAGATGTGATAAGTGCAAGTTTCACCATGAAGGTCGATGTCTGAGGCCTAAGTGCGATAGGTGCGGAAAGGAAGGACACATCAAGGATGCCTGTTAGGCGAAGTATCCCAAACAAGGAGGAAATCATGACGGCAACCAAGACGGAAACTATAATGGTAGAATTCTAGGTTGCTTCAAAGGTGGGAACGTGGGGCACTTTAGGAAAGATTGCCCTGGGAAGAACCAAGCGTGGAAGGGTCTTCACGATCAGAGCTCATGAAGCACGCTAGGAACCCGACATGGTTACTGGTACGTTCCCTATTAATCAACACTTTGCATCTGCGCTATTTGATACTGGTGCCGATTTTAGCTTCGTATCTCTAGAGTTTAAGGATATACTTGGTTTAGTAGCAAGAAAGTTAGGTATCCCGTACTCGATAGAACTAGCTAGTGGGAAGCTAGTAGAAGCTAGTGAAGTGATTAGAGGCTGTGTGAAAGAGTTTGGAGAGCGGGAGTTGCGATAGATCTTCTGCCAGTTGAGTTGGGATGCTTTGGCGTAGTAGTTGGGATGGATTGGTTATCAAGTAATCAAGCTGAGATCATTTGCCATGAGAAGATTATCTGCATCCCGATGGCGAAAGAAGAGACGATTGTGATACTTGGGTAGACGCAGGATACGCCTCTACGGATTATCAGTTGTTTGAAGGCACAGAAGTTTTTGCGAAAAGGACGTGTTGCCTTCTTAGCTCATGTCGTGGACAAAGAAGCCGAAGAACCGAAGCTCGAAGATATCCGTGTGGTAAGGGAATATCCTTAAGTCTTTCCCGAAGACTTGCCAGGATTACCTCCTCAAAGACGAGTCAAATTCCGCATTGACTTGGTTCCAGGCGCCGTGCCTGTAGCCAAGGCACCTTATCGACTTGCGCCTTCAGAGATGCAAGAGTTGTCAGCGCAGCTTCAGGAGTTGCTAGATAAGGGACTTATTAGGCCAAGTTTCTCGCCTTGGGGAGCTTCAGCTCCGTTTGTCAAGAAGAAGGAAGGTAGTTTTCGTACGTGCATTAACTACCGGGAGCTAAACAAGTTAACCATCAAGAATCGGTATCCCTAGCCGAGGATTAATGACTTATTCGACCAACTGCAAGGATCCAATTACTATTCCAATATCGATCTTTGATCAGGTTATCGCCAGCTGCGGATTCAGGAATAACTCATACCGAAGAAACGTGAGTCAACAATTTGTTTTTAGACATACGCTAGCGTTGTGTTTTATACACGGTGCACAAAATGATTACGCTTAGAATACAAACTTGGAAAACCTAGACGACATGTAGTTAGGACCTACGGGAACTTAGGACAAAACTCATTAAAGACTGTCACTTAGGAACTGCGTCTATTATCGGGCAAACACCATTATACTGTCATATATGCTATTTTAGTTAACCAAACAGGTGAAGCACCCAAACTTCTTTTATTGAAATCCCCACTGCTGCATCTAGCCAGTAAATTTTTACATTTCTACTCCTCTTAATGGTTGTTGCATCACGACAATTTTCTTCATTTGAGCAAACACTTATTGCTTCAGTACTTGATCATTTCATATGTTACACATGCATCGTTTGTTACGCATGTGGCTCCCCCTTTCTAATGATCGTTTTCATCAAAGTTACAAATATCATTTCGCTATATCCAGTTATTGTCTTGTGACTCGAATAATCTGCATTATTGTAAGTATCGACTCCTTGGTATCGAGTCAACAAAACCTTCTTGAGATTTCTTTTCTTCCAGTTACATACATGGTTTATCTTTGTAACCATGGGGAAATTCCCTTGTCAATACATACGTTATTGTCGGATTGCGCTGAAACCAAGTTCAATTGCTTGAACTTGTTCATTTCGCATATTCAATTCAAGACACCATATGATGTATTGAGAGCATCGTATTCAATTTCATTTTTGCAAACGTTCGTTGTTCCGAGTCATAGTAGACTTGTTTGGTCTACGACTCCATTAAATCGTTCGTTGATTTCGACACCTTGTGGTGGTACTTTCACTAGATTGAAGCTTGCGCTAATCTCGTTTACGCGTCTCATACATGGATTTAATTGATTATTTATTGACTTGCTCTAAATTCGTTCTGTTTTATCATGATTAAAGCAGTCTTAACACAATCGTGTGTTAAGACAATGGTACATAAATTCTTTTTCATATTCCAGTGTATCTCCTAACGGTTCTTTCATTATCAATCGAATGCTTTGCAGTATTCATTGCTTATCATTTTCGATCGGAAACAGTAGTTCTTTGGTGTTCTATATTCAATTGAAAAATCCTACGATACCGTTAGAATCAAAATTTCAGGTTTGCTTCATTACACTTTCTTTTGATTTCAAACACGGTGAACGTGTTCGATCACCTCTATTATTGGATTATGTCATTACGACACCTTGTGGTGTCAGTACAAACTTGTAGCTTGTGCTAATCATGGCCAACCGTTTCATACGAAACTACTTATACCTTTCATTTGACTCGCCATTTAAACACTTTTAATGCAACTACGAATTAAGACAATGTACACCAGATTCGGTTGTATTTCATTCCGGTATATTCTCGCAATTCAATGATGTCAACACACTAATTTTATTCATCTATTTGTTCAAAAGTTGACGAACCGTTTTCGTGTTACTATTACATTTGAGCTTGGTGATTTTGAGTTCATCTAGTGGATGTTATTGTTCTAGAACTCATTTGCTTGTTGTAAACGATCGTTTGGAATTCTATTGGTCAAAACTCCTCTTTTGTCAAACCCCTGTTAACTAAGTTACACTAGGTTATACACCTACACGTCTCGTATCCATCGACATCAAAATTCAGAAAACACATACCTTTTAACCATCGGGTTCTTAGTGTTGAAATATGTCCTTGAATTCACCTGATTCGAATAAGTCTTGATTCGGTTTCGTGATTATTCACTTTGGTATTATTCATATCCATACATGTATAACGTAACCCTAAGGAGATAAGGTAGTATAAATTTCGAGGACGAAATTTTCTTAACGGGGGGAGAATGTGACAACTGTCAAAATTTGCATGCATCCGTACAATTATTAAACAGTAATTAGTGCTTAATGACTGTGTTTGTTAGGATCGGAGGCTCACATGATTATGCTTAGTTTGTGTAAATTTTATAATCCAATAGATATGAACAGTTTTAAGTGCAGCGGAAATGAATAACAAACTTTGTAAACACAATCAAAGGAGAATATAGTTTGATAAACAATTGCTTTTCATAGAGTCGAAAGATTACATCAAAAGCAAAAGGTTACAATGCAAGCTTACAGACTAAACTCCCCCTCAGCCTGATACTTCAGAGTTGGTTGCACAAGATGAAAGGATTAAATTGAGGAGAAGAATTCTCTCAAAACGAATCAAATATAACAGTACAGAGTACTGTCATATTTATAGGCAAACCAAACTACTGATGTACCTTAGCTGATGTCACCATGATAGTGACATCTAACATCATAACAAACTATAAACACTGGTCTATACAAACTACTGATGTCTAACAACTGATTGATAATAAAATACAATACAAAACAAGTCTAACACTATTCACGTTCCACTGTTGTGGCCTAAGCACTGATTGCTTAATCATCAGTGCTTTCTTCAAAAGGTGATCAGTCTTTGAATGAGCAGTGTTTGGGTCTTCAGCAGTACTTAAGAGACAGCAGTAGATAGAGCTCAGTGTTTGCCTTTTTGCAATCTTTAGCTGTTTCATCAGTGTTTGGTTTATCAGTTGTTCTTCAGAGCAGTACTTAGAGTGTATCAGCAGATAGATAACCACTGTCAAGGGGAGAGCTTAGTGTAAACGTCTGCTTATTGTGAATCCACAGTTGTGACCTGGTTTTGGCTTTACATTATCTGTTCCTCTGGTAGGGTTCAATCCCAACAATCTCCTCCTGGAACAGATAATGCCAAAACCATTCATTATTCTGGATCTTTATTACTCATCAAAAGTTCATTTGCTTCTCTTTTAAAATCTGCTTCAAAGTCTCTGGAACTTATATCATCTTCATCCCGGCACAGTGTAAGTTCAAGGAGATCCTGCAAATCTTGAACACTAAGGCCTAGTGCTTCTTTCCTTGATATATACTTCACCTCTCCATTGGATCTGACCAGAGTCAATACGTGGGTCTTTTGATCAGAGAGCCACTTTAGTACTTTTAAACCCAATGGATTTCTTGGGAGAGATTTATTTGAAGATGAGGTTTGAGATATTGGCCTTGAGAAAACTTGCAGACTTTCAGACATTCTTTTGAAAGCCATTTCAATGACATCATTTGCTGCAGCTATATCTTCTGCAGTTTCTCTTTCAATCAGCTCCTGCCTTTCAATGTCTGTCATGTCTGTTGAAGTGTTTGGTGATGCAGGTTTGGTTAACATCCCTTTAAAAAGGTTTTAAAGTTTTTCTGAGCTTTCTTCTTTTAGACCCATTTTCATGATGGATTCTGTGAAGTACTCAACCTCCTTTTCTTTCACCTCTTCACTGGTCAACTGTTCCTTTTCTTCTTGGTTTGTCACAAAAGTAGACCGGAACAGTGTTTTGAGGTTTTCTATCTGCTGTTCAAGCTTCATTCTTTGTTCATGCTTCTTTGAGGTGCTTGAAACAGTTATCTTTCTTTTCTTTAGCCTTTCATAGGCTTCATCAGTCTGCTGTTTTGACCATTTTGATATGGCTTCAGCAGTATCCATTTTTGCATCCACCAGCTCCTTTTTCTTTCTTTTATACTCAGCAGTTAGGTCAGCGATGAGCTTTTTGTATTTTCTCCAGTTTGGAGCATTCTTCTTCTTTGTAGGATCATTCTTGATTTTCTCAATCCTTTCTGCCTCATGCTTTAGAGCGACTATTGGCCATTCTTCGAACTGTTGTTCTTTAGCAGGATAGAACTTCTCTTTCATGATGTAGGCTAGATATTGTTTTCTTAACTTTTTCTTTTGATCAGCCTTTTCTTTGATTAGGTCTTGTGCAAACTCTTCTATCTGCTTTACTTTTGTGAAGTAGAACTCCAGTCTTTTAGCAATGCCATCTTCGCTTAAACGTTCACGTTCACTCTCAACTTTAGCTCTTAGTTTAGCTTGCCTTGCCTTGATTTTGAGGTAGTCATCCATATCATCTGGTGGCATGTAGCCTATGAGTGAGGAGAATCTTCTTTTTGAAGGATCTTCTTCTGTATAGAATTGCCTCATCTCATTTTTGATAGCTTCAAGTTCCAGTGGATGTTGTGCAGCATTAGAATCATGTATACCCTCATCGGCAGGGATTGGCTTTCTTTTTCTGTTGAAGAGCTTTGGTTGTGATGTAGGAAAGGTGAGAGTAGTGGTGGATGACTTACTAACAGCTGTTGAAACAACTGGTGTCTCAACATCTGTTGTCATTACAACTGCTGATATGTCAGCAGTTGTCTTCTGCTTTTGAGCAGGAGATGGAAGTGGTGAGGTAGTTTTTGATGGTGGTGATGGTGGTGGTGAATCATCATCTGATATGAGATTCCTTCTCCTTTTTAATGAAGAAGGGGCAGATGATGTTTTGGGTGAATCAATGGTTTGAGATTGGATAGCAGTGGTTTGTGATTGTGATTGACTGATAATGGTTGAAACAACTGGTGTTTCAATCACTGTAGTCATTACAGCAGATGTTGTAACATCTGCTGTCTTCTGCTTTATGGCAGGAGGCAGTGGTGGTGATATGATTGTAGATAATGATGATGGTGGAACAGTGGTTTGTGATTGAGTGGTGTGTGTTGAAGGTGTTTGTGTTGATGACATGGCGGCTGTTTGGCTACTGACAGCAGTTTTTGTAACTACTGGTGTATCAGTTGTTTGACTAACAGGTTTTGAGACCTGCTTTTCTTTTTCTTTTTCTTTTTCAGGCTCAATATACAACCCATCTTCTATTCCTTTCTTTCTCAACCTGATTTTCTCCCCCTTTTTGGCATTATCTGCAAGGGGTGAATCCATGAAGAAGATGGAAGATGGAACTTTTTCACCCTGGGCAGTCTTTTGTATGCTAGTCTTTATAGCCTTGATATCTGCTTGAGTGTCTTTAAACCTTGATTCCACCATGTTCGTCAGCATTTGTACACGAATAGCATGCTTTTTATCAGCCATTTGTTGCTGTTTTTCAAGCATGGGTTGAAAGATATTCCAGAGCTCATTTGCAGCAATTGCTTGTGATGGAGCAGATGCTTGAGTTGGAACAGATGATTGTGGTGGGGCAGCAGTAGATTGTGCTTTTTGAGCTTTTAAAATCTCTTGCACCATCTCTTTAATTTCAGCAACTGAATCTTCAAGTTTTTCAACTCTGTTCGTCAATTCCTGATATTTTGAATCATCACCTACTTTAGTAGGATCATCTGAATCCCCACCAGCAGTGGTTATATCAATATGTGTCTTAGGAACTGAGCCCCAAAAATCACCCATTGATGCCCCTTGTTCTTGGTACTGGGGACTTCTTTCTTCAGCACTCGATAAACCTTTGATGGTACCAGTGGTTAGATCCAACTCACTAGTGGTTACCG
Organism: Helianthus tuberosus; assembly: GCA_030545235.1. Taxonomy (NCBI): domain Eukaryota; kingdom Viridiplantae; phylum Streptophyta; class Magnoliopsida; order Asterales; family Asteraceae; genus Helianthus; species Helianthus tuberosus. The sequence continues at coordinate 122,328,008 of CM060427.1, forward strand.
AAGTTGCCATGGAAGAAATTGCCTTCAAGGGAGTCTTACTTATGAAACAACTATCCAACTGAAGATCTGTTGATCCACCAGTTGTAGTTGCTGCTCCACTTGAACTACCACCGAGAGTTACTTGTAACTCAGGGGGTGTAACCTCCTCAATTGTTGCTGGGATAGCAGGAGTAGTAGCATCAGACCCAGTCACCTATGGGGGTATACTCTCAGTGACAGGTGATAGAGAGGAACTGGTTTGTGTCTGAGCTATAGCAGCTGCATGCAACAAAGGTAGCATGGATTGTGGCATTATTATTGGTGAGGGGATGGGAGTTGAAAGAGACATGTCCTTGGGATCAGGACTGAGGAAGATGGATCCGAGTGGATTCAGAGCTTCATATTGTGGTGTCCCTGTGCTTACAACCTGATCCTTTTGTGAGGATGCAGGAGGAGTTTTAGGCATGGGTTGAGATCTTTCTTCCAACTGCTGTGAGGAAGTAGCAGCAGTGGTTTGTGGTGACTTTTGTGTTGTCACTGGCAGTTGCTCTGGGATCTCATCTTCCAGAGTTGCCTTTGTTTTGGGTTTGGTGGGTTTTCTGGATGTTTTTCTTTTGGTCTTTTTGGTGATGTCAGGTGTGGGTTTCAAAGCAGTGGTTGTGCTGCTTTGATCACCTGGAGCAGTGGGCTCAGCAGCAGATGTCTGAGGAGCAGTTGTAACTGCTAACTTCTGCTCAGGCACCTCTGCTTTCGTTTTTATAGGTGCCATCATCCTTGAAAATGTTTCATTTGTTAAGCTTTTTATTTGACAATGAACACCTTGTTTAAGCAAATTTACATTTTCCTTTTCAAATTTTTGTTCAAAATAATAACTCAAAAATCTTGGAAAAAGTAGAAATGCTTTGCTATCAACATTTTTTATCAAGTCATTAAAGATCTCCTGGGAGTAGTTGTAGTTTTTGTTGTTTAGAATAGCATATCCCTGGCATTGAATCTTTAATGGTATTTCGTTGAACGATGTTGTTTTATTCGAAACACACATCAAAAGTGTGTGAAATAAAAACCTAGGTGCAGAAGGAAAATAACCTTTTTGTAAGGTATCTACCTTTGATTGTTCTGCATATCCCCTTTTTACGAAATCAGTTTTCATCTCGGCTTTATCAAAAGAGATTTTACCTTCCTGATCGTCGAGTTTAAAGACTTCGGAGATTGATTGTGGTGTGATTTGAATCATTTTACCCTGTATCGAGGAGTTAATGGCTATGACTTTATCGTCTTGTTTTTCAAGCGTCGCCTTTTTCCAAAACTCTCTCTGGGTTTGCAGATAAATGGGAGCATTTACTGTCAACAAAGTTTTGTACTTTGATGCAGATATTGTATCAATGATGGAGTCAAAAGTGTGATTGTCTTTGAGTTTTGTGAGTAAACCCAAATAGTTGTGAGATTGTTTGTATGGTATTTCGATGGATTCTTCGGCCGTTTGAGCGACCACTTTTGAAGATGGTGGTGATTTTGGTTTAGATTTTGATTTTGACTTTGATTTTGTCATTTTTGCAGAGAAGAACGAAGAATGATTTTGAAGTTTTTGAGCAGAAGGGTTGGAAACTGCTATGAGAAGAGAATTTTGGAATTCAATTCGACAGTGTAAAACCCTGTTTGGGGTTTAGGGCAGGGTTTTATTTAGGGAAAATAATGATCGCTGATGTGGCAGTGGTTATTAAGATCTGAGGGCTAAAAACTGACCACGTGTCAAACACTGATGAAATGGATGAAGGATGGAGAACAGTTGTTTTAAGGGCCACTGACGTATCAAGCATCAGTGGTTACAACGGTAAAAATTTTGGACAATGGATGATTTTTATTATCAGTGGATAGCATATCAGTGGATAGGACACTGATTTTGAACATCAGTGCTTGTAAAGAAAATGAGGGATCAGTGGTTAACTTTCAGCAGTGGACAGTGTTTAGAGATCAGACGTTGGAACAAAGCAGTGGTTAGGGTAAATGGTACAGATCTGAAGTACAAGTATTTCAGCAACAGTTTTGAGAATTTTCATTCAAGGTTTTGCCAAATGTCAATTTTGAATGACAGTGGTTTAGTACCCCAGATGATGTGAACTTTTTACTAAGGCAACTCATTTTCTTTTAATATTTAATTAAAACATGAGTACCCTGGTAATTCAAGCACAGTTAGCAATCAACCTTTGATAAAAATTCAGGAGCAAACTTGAGTATGACATGATCTTGACATATGTACCATTTCCTTTTGACCCATTCATGAGGACAATAATACCAACAAAAATAAGGTATTACATCCTGAAAGGAACTGAAACTATTGCCAATAAAAAACAAGCAAAAGTTCCAAATACATTATTCCAAAAAAAATGAACAATATATCCTGGTTATTCGAGAAAATCCTTTGAACAAAAAAAATGGTTAAAGGATTTTCTGAGAACAGCATCAAAAGGATCTGGTTTAATTTCAATAAAGTATATAATCACATCATTCACAAGTTATTGAAAATGGTCAGTGGTTTGACAACAGTGGTAGGAAACTTTTGGATACATTTTGACCACTGTTTGGTACCATTTTCTTTGTCAGTTGATTGCAAACATGAGGACACATGGATGAATTTTTGAACATTTGTCTAGTCCTCTTGAAATTCAATCATTGGAGATACTAACAACACCTGAACTTTTTGAACCAATGATCACAAACAGTTGCTTAATGACCATTATTACCCCAAGTTTTGACTCTTAAGTGTTTTAAGTTTATACTCTTTTCTTCTGAATTCAAGAGTTTTCGTGAATTCAAAAGTTTTGAGACAAACACACTTCTGAGTTTGTGAAATTTTCTTCTTCCCTTTTTACCCTTCCCAATCATAAGTATTGAAATACTTACTGAGGGGTATTTGTTGAAGGAATACTTGTTCCAGAATCATTTTGCAGTAATGTTTTGAGAGACTTGGTCATGTTTGCACAAGTTTTTCAGCGAATCTCACACTACATATGATACGGATTATGTTGACCCCTGTATTTCTTAATGTATTTAGACAAAGTTGATTTGTTCCTTTTGAGGATCTCAACCTGTTTTCAACACATAAGATCAAATGACTAAAGTTTTAATTTCCCTCTTTTTGTGTTAGCAAAACATCAATGTTTTTATGAACATAGGTTTTGTTAATCTGAGGTTCATACTTTAGTATTTATGAAAACATCACAAATTACCCATCAACAATTGAAATTAATTTAGAAAATAAGAAGTAATCTCATAGTCTAACAGATATTGTTTTCAGATCTGGAAACCGTGAGTGTTTTGTGCATAAATTCGCTTGTTGTGTGAAATTTGTGTGTCATATGACATCTTAGTTGATATACAGAGTTTCTGAATAACCAATTTGAGCGTGATCTACTTGATACTCTGTTTTTCAACTAACTACAACCAACCTTAGTATCAATGAATTTTGAGCTGAACTATTATGTCAAATGGATTGTTAGATCGAATTTGACTGTCCGAGCTCTGATACCAATTGTTAGGATCGGAGGCTCACATGATTGTGCTTAGTTTGTGTAAATTTTATAATCAAATAGATATGAACAGTTTTAAGTGCAGCCGAAATGAATAACAAACTTTGTAAACACAATCAAAGGAGAATATAGTTTGATAAACAATTGCTTTTCATAGAGTCGAAAGATTACATCAAAAGCAAAAGGTTACAATGCAAGCTTACAGACTAAACTCCCCCTCAGCCTGATACTTCAGAGTTGGTTGCACAAGATGAAAGGATTGAATTGAGGAGAAGAATTCTCTCAAAACGAATCAAATATAACAGTATAGAGTACTGTCATATTTATAGGCAAACCAAACTACTGATGTACCTTAGCTGACGTCACCATGATAGTGACATCTAACAGCCTAACAAACTATAAACACTGGTCTATACAAACTACTGATGTCTAACAACTGATTGATAATAAAATACAAAACAAGTCTAACACTGTTCACGTTCCACTGTTGTGGCCTAAGCACTGATTGCTTAATCATCAGTGCTTTCTTCAAAAGGTGATCAGTCTTTGAATGAGCAGTGTTTGGGTCTTCAACAGTACTTAAGAGACAGCAGTAGATAGAGCTCAGTGTTTGCCTTTTTGCAATCTTTAGCTGTTTCATCAGTGTTTGGTTTATCAGTTGTTCTTCAGAGCAGTACTTAGAGTGTATCAGCAGATAGATAACCACTGTCAAGGGGAGAGCTTAGTGTAAACGTCTGCTTATTGTGAATCCACAGTTGTGACCTGGTTTTGGCTTTACATTATCTGTTCCTCTGGTAGGGTTCAATCCCAACAGTGTTGATTTAACATTTGTGACAAGAATACTATCTGATTATTGTTATCATATATATGTGCATCAAATATTGCAAATGTCATAGCATTATTGCATGCAACACTTAATTGATTCCAATGATGCATGAAACAAAGGTAGCACCGTTATCAGACAAAATCAGAAAAATGCTGACGGAGTTCAGTGCATAGACAGACATTGTATTGGGATACAAAATGAGCCAGAAACCAAGTATTACACTAGCATAGTGTGTAGGAAAGTAAGGATCACAAAGCTGCCTTCCTAGTGATAGTTTAAGTGCCAGAAAGTGTCTAAAACTCACACAAACTGCAGAATTCTGCAGTAATCAGCAAAATTCAGCAATTAAACACTCTAATATCATGCATAAATATGATTAAATGGTCCAAAATACTTTCCTAAGTATCGGGAATCAAAACTGTCATAAAAGGTAACATAAGGCACACTAAACTGCATAGTTTAGCACCTTAACGAACCGGTAACCAACCGGACACTACCCGAAACACCAAATTTTCACTAGAAGCAGTGTTTTGACATTACCAAGCTAGTTATGGTCCCCGAACATCATAACACACTATATAAACATCTAATAACTAAAAACCTAACTAGATACTTGAATTTTAACGACAAACTAACTATTTAGTTTAAACCTAAGCCTAGACACCCCCCCCCCCCCCCCCCCACCTAGTAATCGGCCAACATCATGGCCCACTTGTGATTTTATCTTATTATTAAAATAGATCTTGTTTCTTATATCTAAACACAAAAGGCATTGGAGAATTAAGTGTTGTTGGATTATAAGAATACCTTTAGAGTTCATAACTTTCATTTCCACAACATCACAACATTTGAGCTCTTCTCCTCCTCCCTCTTCTAGTCTCGGCCGAACACCACCCCCCACACTACCATCATCATCATCCAACTTCCATCCATTCTACATATACTCAAGGGTGCTAGAAGGTGTATAAGGAAGCTTGGAGCTTGTAGAAGCTAAAGGACCTTTCTCTTGTGCTTTTATCCACTTAATTTCTTCTATTGATCATCCCTAGCCTTAAGCTAGTAGTAAGAACATCATACTCTTCATTTTACATCTTATTTTAGTGGTTAAAAGATGATACATGTTGTTAATCATAATGAACACTAAGAATCAAGAACATGAAACTTGAACATAAGCTTAAAATTTTAAGAAATCATGATGTTTGTGTGTTGTTATGCTTGTTGATTGTTGTTTACTCATGTTTTTAATGTTGATCATCATATAATCTTGCTAGATGATGATTAAAAACATAAACTAGCAAGATGAGAGGATGATTATGTTAAAGATCAATAGATCATCCTCATGAAAATCGTGAACTTGAAAGAATAAGTTGTTTACTTGTTAAGTGATGATCAAAGTAAGTATAAAGTTTTGTAAATCTATGATTTCAAGAATGATTTTTCAAGAAACCAGGTTAAAAATACAAAGTTTACTTAATCTTGGTTCTTAAAGAAATCAACCATGTATTTAGTGGTTAATCAAGTGTAGAAATATATATTTAACAAGAAAAACTCAAGAAGAAACATTTTTAGAAAAATGATTTACAAGTTATGAAGATCTAAGTTCTTTAAAAATGATGTTTTTAATTAAACAACCACACTTTAAAGGGTAACTAAGCTTACTAAACACACTAGTAAGTTACTACAAATTTTTGTAAATTTTCAAGTTCATGAAGTAGTAATTTATGCTTGATTTTGGCAAATTAGTAAGTGTTGATTGGTTTATTGTTTATTGTGGTGATTTATAAAAGAAAATGATATGCTTTGAAAGCATGGAAACCTCCATTTTTAAGGGGAAACTATGGCAAAAATTTTCTAAAACTTAAACACTTAGAAAAAATATTTTTAAACAAATATTTACAAGTATATTTTAAACCATGAGTTTTTATAGAAAGTTTGCCATAATTTTTGTTACAAAGATTATAAATATTGGAGGTTGGTTTTCATAAATAAAAGTGACTAAATATGTATTTAGGAAATATATATTTAGAAGCCACCATGTGTGTGCTTATTTGTATATTATGTGTATTAGTTATATTATTTTAGAACTTGAAATAATATAACTCACCAAAATACCAAGAAATTACAATCCAAAATATTACCAAAATTCCAAGAAATAAATATATAATTCATACCCAAAATATTGGGGAAACCGAACAATGAATATAACTTACAAAAATATTTCGGAAAACTAATTCATAAGTATATTTTGGTAATTGGTATTTTGGACACCAAGAGAATGGAAATGTGATTCTTACAATTATTACAAAATTATATCATAGTTTTTACAAGAAGAAAATATATTATTTTTGGGTAAATAAAAATATATATTTTCTTGGAATTATTAGAAGATGTATTATTTTTGGAAGGATATATATATTTTCTCAAACAAACATGAAATGCAATATTTTTGGGGTGAAAAATATATTATTAGAAGACATTATTTTGGGAGAAAATGTATTTTCTTAAATAAACTTGAAATATATTATTTTTAGATGAAAAATGGATTTACACATATATATTTTCTAAGTTAGACTTGAAAATATATCATTTTTGAAGTTTACATGAAAATACAATTATTTTTGCCAAAGGAAAAATTATAAATAATTTTTCTATGCGCGAAAATGCAAACTTATGCACTTTTTGACGTTTTTAGTCCCTGAATGACCAAAAGTTTATTTTAGCACACTGAACCCCTCAAAGCCTATTTCTAAGCTATGTAAAGGATATTTAGGGTATGTTTAACTTATGATCAAGTTTCGGAATGTTCGTTACAGTACGAATCGGCATACTTTCGTAGTTTGTCGAAATTAGTCCCTGTAAGCAAATAAACTTGATTTTTCCATACCAAAGCCTTCAAAACTTATTTCTAAGTTATGTAAAGGTTATTTAAGTTATGTTAAGCATAAATTGATTTTCCGGAGTGTTTGTCGTGTTAAACTGATTACGTTTACTCACCGGTTTGCGTATAACTTTCTAGAAAGCGATATAGAGTTTGAAATTGAACAAAAATCAAAACATGCAAAATGTCAAACATAAACAAACAAACATTGAGATCAAATAACTTTATTTTATTGATAACTGAACTGATTAAGGTTTATACAATGATTACAAGCACAGATGTCACAGTCTCCCCTACTTGTGAAAATTTCATCCCGAAATTTATTTAGAGGAAACTTGTGAGAATAGATGTGGATATTTCTCCTTCATTTGATCTTCACGTTCCCAACTAAATTCTGGTCCACATATAGATTCCCAGCGAACTTTGACAAGTGGAATGTGCTTGCGTTTGAGCCACTTGACTTCACGTTCCATGATTTCAATAGGTTTCTCAACAAAGTGCATCGTGTCATCAACACGAATTTCATCAAGCGGTATTGTTAGGCCCTAAAGTGTGAGACTGACGCATCAAATTAACACAACAGGCTATGGTTATGAACTGGGATTTACCGGGTTAGTTAGTATTAGGTTGTGGACCTTTATAGGTCACTTGGGCCAAGCTTTAGGCCATGTGGGCCAAGCAGGCCCAAGGGAAGCCCATGTAGGGAAGTGGGCTTGTCCATGTATATAAACAAGTTTTCAACTTGTTTTTAGGTTTGAACCTCATTGTTAAAGAATTCCTAGAGAGAGCTAGAGGAAGGCGATTGTTTGTGAGCACTTGTACTAGACGGTTTTGCTAGTTGATAGTAATAGAATCGTGTGCAAGTGTTTAAAGGTGATTCGTTGTGTTCTTCGTATTTCATATTTTTCGTGTCTATTCTTGAATCACATCAAGTTTGGATTCCGCACAAACTTGGTGTTGTTTGATATCATTGAAAGATCCGGTTTACGGAACTTACAAGTGGTATCAGAGCCATTAGAATCTGTTTCTAGGCTCGGTGTGATATCAAAGATTCAAGATTTTGAAAAACTAAAATTTTCGGCTCGGATTTGTGTTTTTCTAATCTGTTTTGGTGAAAGTTTCTGATATTAAAAACTGTTTCAAGTTCATACTTCGCCTTTAATCTTCGTTTTGTGGGTTTTGGATCGTGGTTAGGCAATCTATTGTCTTAAAAACTTGAAATTTTTGGTTTCATGCTCATTCTGTTCTTCGGGTTTTGCATGAGTATTCCTCTAAAGTCTTGAAAAACTTCATATTTTGCTTGTTTGATTATTTTAAAAGTGTTTTTGAAAAGGATAAAATTAAGTTTGTTTCAAATCTTGAAAGTATTGAAATATCTTTAAATTTTTAAAAAAGATTTAAAATATCCTTGCTTTTAGGAAAGTTGAAACAGTTGTGCAAGTTTGAAAGTTTCGAGTGGGATTTCAAAATCATCTAATTCTGCGTGATCTTCTGAGTCGCAACCAGCCAGGTCTCGAGTCATCAACTTCATTGTTTCTGCACACTGTTTCGACTCACAGCCAGGTCTCGACTCCCATCTTTCTGTGGTCTCGAGTCCTACATAATTGCTACAACGGTCTCGAGTCTCATCTTCTTAACAGGTCTCGAGTCACCCTTTCACGGTCTCGACTCCAATCATCAGAGGTCTCGAGTCACATATCTTCCAACTGAATCTTTCTTCTCGAGTCGCAATCATCAACTAATCTCGACTCAAGGTCTCGAGTGTCTTCATCCACGGCCTCGACTCATCAACTATAAGGTCTCGACACTCGCAACCTCCATCTTCATCTCTCTGGTCTCGAGTCATCTCAACAACCGGTCTCGACAACATACCTTTCAAGGTCTCGACTCACCTTCATCATCTGTTCAAGGTTCCGAGTGCCGATCTCGACTCACATCATTTCAGTTGCAACCATTGTCTCGACTCGCAATCATCATTCCGAGTCGCAACCTCGTCTCTGGTTTCGAGTCTCGAGTCGCAACCAACTCCATCTCGAGTGATATTTCAGTTACACCACAGAGGTCTCAAGTTATCTTTTTCTCGGTTCCGAGTCGCAACCGAGATCTCGAGTCATTGATCTTCAGAGTCGCAACGATCATCGCCAGAACCTGCAACTCCGTCTCCGGTCGTTGTTCATCATTCTCTGATTATCCTCGTCTCCGTTCAAACTCCGACCCTGTTCTCTCCATCAACTCTCCATCATCATCAACCTCTGTTTCACGATCACCTCCACACCACTATTCACCATTCTCCATTCATCACCATTTGTGACGATTTGAATTGTCAGGAAAGAACTGTTCATCTTGATAGGATTTGTTTGTGACACTTCTGTTTTGTCGGGAAAGATCTTGTGGACAGTTAGGTTTTAATAATAATAATCATTATATCAATCATTAGGTTTAATAATATTACTAAGGATAAATTACACTTTTCGTCCTTTATGTTTGTATTAGATTGCAATGGATGACCTTTAGCTTCAATAATTACAGTCACAGTCATTTTTTTGTTAAAAACATTACACCTTAGGTCCTTTAGTACTAACCTAGTTTGTTTTAAACATTAAGTTATATCATGTGCACATCATGTGAGGGTATTTATGTCCTTTTACTTCATCCCACCATATGAACACAGCTTTCACCCTCTTTCCAAATTAGGGTTCCAAACTCCAAATATCCAAGAAACCGCTTTTCTGCTCCCCTGTTAAATCCGTTTCAGATCCACAATCTCAACACTTTTCTGGGCTCCCGATTTCACCCAAACCCCACACCACCCCAACCACCTGAAGTTGACTCAAAGTTTAGGCCCTAACTCTTCACGTTCTCCACACAAACAAAAGGAACCCCCAAATCAGCAGATAATAACCAAATTAATTCCAAAACTTAATCAATTTAGAATGGGGCGGTGATAAAGTGCAAGTCCTCTCATCAGATGACCTGTAACTTCCACTAGGGACGACGAGTCGGCGACTAAATAGGTGTTTGATGCAACCAGATCCACCCCAATCGATATGGTAGTGATCAACTTCAAGAGGAGATTTGCAGGGAGCGATGAAGATGCAAGGAATGATGATATTGTTGACGATGATGTTTTTACAGAATGTGTTTTAATAATGGTATGATATTTATAAAATCAAGGGTAATTTTTGATGTTGTTGAATTAGAGCCGGTTTAAAATGGGTTTACAGAAAACAAAACCCTTTTGGCTCCCTGTTAAAAAAAAATTAAAAACCTGCATTAAAAATCGGTACTTTTAACCATGGGAATTAAACACAATATTTGTTTGTGGTTGTTTGTAAATTTAAAGAGAATTGCCCACCGCAGTCTTGAAAAAATTTGTGATTTATTAACAAGACCTCTAGATATCATTTATTTAACAAAAAAAAATGGAACTAACAAATGAAAGAACTATTTTTCTATCGACTGCAAGATGCCGGCTGCAACATCTGGTCGAATTAGTTCTGGCTACAGGTGTGTTTTCAGTTGGATGGCTGTTTAGATATGTTTCAAGCGGCCGGAAGTGGTGGTCAGAAATGGCGGTGGTGCTGATCGGTTGTTATGGAGAAGAGAGAGAGCGGGAGATAGAGAAAAAAAAAAGAGTGTGTGTCTTATGAGAAGAGAAGGGAAATGAATTTTGTTTTTGTTATATTTATTAAACAAATTTTAAGTAGTTGGGTAAAAAGACTAAACTACCCTTATGTATTCAAACTTAATTGAAAATTTTAACGAGGTTAGTGTTAAAGGACCTAGTGTGTAATGTTTTTAACAAAGAAAGGACTGTGACTGTAATTATTGAAGTTAAAGGGGTATCCATTGCAATTCTATACAAACATAAATGACGAAAAGTGTAATTTATCCTATTACTAATAATATTAATATTATTTGGTAATCATTACATAATCATTGATTTTTATAATAATAATAATTAATAATAATAAGTATAAGTATACTTTTATAAAAAAAAAAGGTTTGTTTGTTTGTGATATCGGTTTGACAGATTTTGAGGTGCAGTTCAGAAAGCGGGTTCACGGGTTTGAGTTAGCAAGTACACGGGTTCTCGTTTGATTTGTGTTTTGAGGAGAAGAACAAAATTGTCAATCACCCGCTGAAATTATGGCATTCATATTTCACAAACCCGTGGTTCAAGAAATGACTGTTGAAGATGTACTTTCTGCTTTCTGTACTCCTGAGTGTAGAAAAAGAGTTGAAGTTTATAGAATACACAACGCTGAGCTAATTCAAGATTATCAAGATATAAAAAATAAAAACTTTACTTTATCAAAAAACGAAAAACTTTATAAAGAAAAGATTGAAGCTCAGCGAAAAGACATCGTCAAACTCAAGGATGATGTAAGTGTGAAATCAACTCAGCTCTTCTATGTTCAGGAGAAACTGTGCACTGTGACTAAGGAACTGGAAGATATCAGAGATAGATATAAAATAAATGAGCTTAATATTAAGAAATTTGATTCTTCCAGCAAATTAGTCAAAAACTTGTGTGATCAACAGCTCGCATACAAGGAAAAGAAAGGGTGTGGTTTGGGTTTCAATCAAGTTCATCCTCCATATAATGACAACTACACATATTTACCCATGACTGAGGAGGAATTGATGAATGAGGACAAGATGGCTTACGGTCCTAAAACTGATAAGTCATCAATCAACAGCAGACCTGTTGATAAACGAGCGAGTCCTTCGGTAAATTTTGTTTCAAAGGGTACTTTTGATCCAAATGCTTCGTCTTCCCTTGCAGATGAAGTAGTTGAAGTAAAAGTTGAAAATGTAGTTGGGGATGAACAAGCATCAGAGTCTGATTCTTCTGAAAATTTAATAAATGAACCTAATCCAGACTCTATTTCGACGTTTGATTTTTTTAAGATTTTTCGCTCTATGATGAATTTCAGGTCTGATGATTTGGGCGAAAACCTTGATGCTTGCGCAACAGAGACTGAATCGGCAAACGAAACAAATGAGCCAGCTGAACCATCTGATTCCAAATGTGAATCATCGGAAGTAGCTGATTCTGAGAAATTGGAATCAGTTGATTCTAGTGGATTCAGCTCAAAGGCGTCATGCGCAGAACCGTCTTGTGCTGAAAATTCGTCTAATGTTTCAGCTGAAGTTTTTCCTGAAGTTTCTGGTGTTTCATCTGATAAACCAGAAGTCTCGGATCCTACCAAAGCTGATGAAGTGAAAACTGACATGCACAAGACTCCAAGTACGCAAGCTGAACAATCTGAGCCTTCTGTTAGTGATGAAAAGGTTCAGATCAAGCAACAAGAACCGAAGCGAGCAGGTAAAGGACGCGGAAATAAGAAGCCTAAACATCACAGACGATAAGGCTCTCCACAGTCCTCAACGGGCAGCAATAGTCCTCAAAAGACCCGTGACGTGAAAAATGCTTTTGTTAAGCCAGTCATTAATGGAAAATGTGAGAAATATGCATTTGACTGTGCTAACAAAGCTTTCGGAAAGACTGGTGAGATTTCTGAACAAGACTTGCAGTCTAAACAAAACAAGAAGAATCAAAAGAAATCTCCACCACAGAAGGCCCCAGCAAACGACAAGTATAGACATCCAAATTCATCCTCGTTTGCAAGAAATGTGCAAGGAAAACAAGCACAAAAAGGACCAGTTCATCCTTCAGGGCCTGCAAGAGCTACACAAGATGATCAGAATGCCTTCTACATGAAGAGACAAACATGCTTCAATTGCGGCATTGCTGGTCACATTGCTCGGAACTGCACAAATCAACCCCATGAACCGTATTATGCTCAAAATCAGAGGGTTACACCTAAGGATAACTACCATTCTAAGCCAATGAAGGTTTCATCACCTAAGGCAATGAAGAATGTGAATCCCAAGGTTAAACCTTCTGATGTGGATTGGAACGCTGCTAAAAACAAACGCAAGGCTGTTCAAGAACAAAAACGTTTTTCTAAAACTAACAAGCCTGAATTAGCTAAAGTTGATCAACCGAAGGCAACAAACACGTTTATTAAACCGAAACAGATTTGGAAACCCAAATCCAAAGCAGCAATGTTTCCAGTCCTTGAAACCAAAGGGGACCTATGTTTAAAAGAGGTGTCTTACTTTGATGCTTCAGGAAATCCCAGGACCACGATGGCCCGGGTACCCATGTCTTACTAATCTCCTTACCTTTCAGGAACAACCAAGGAGGAGCTGTTGACAATCTCTGGAATGTTGATAGCGGTTGTTCCAGAGATAAAAACGGGTAACATTTCACTGTTGCAAAAAGTTCAAATTTTTTTTTACAGATGATATGTTTCCTTTGGAGGAGATTAGAGAAGTAAAATAAGATCAGCAAAAGGTACCGTTTAAATTCAGTACTTTGATTTGAATATTGATTAGTCTTTAATCTGATGATAGAACGGTTAAACAAAAATATTTTCTCTCTTTCTTAGTTTATTATTTTGTATATAAAGTGTCCTTTCTCTAGTAAATGGTAAATTTGCGCAAAAATACAAGATTTATGCACAAATTTAGGGGGGGGAGGAACATATAGATAGATATAGAGTTTAAGACGAGAAATCTCAGAAAAGAAAAGTACAAAAAGAGTTTGCTGTATATATATGCATTGTTTTAGGGGGAGAAATTAAGAAAAATACAAAAACATTTGAAAAATGAAAAAGCCAAAAAGAAAAATTACATTATATGGGAAGTGAAATAAATGTTTGTGTTAAAGGGCTTGACTAACACATGTAAGGTACCATAGCTGAAAAGACTAGGATCTACTGCGATATGTCGATAGGCTTGACGCTCAAAATGATAAAAGATACTAAGTGATATAAACATAACGAACTATGTACCATGTGGGTAACATACCAACGACGTATGCTTTTATGGTCTTAAATCTTGCGTTGATAGATAGCCAACATCTGAGGTTTTGGGTCTTTATATTGTTGAATCATCTGGGGATATCTTGGCTGTCCTTCTGTTCAGAACTAATATTGTACATGACCCCAGGAAAGAAAGTCACTTGGAATTATCTCATTTCTATTTGAATGTCTGTATGTTGTCCCGATACACACAATTTTGATCTGATTCTGAAATCTTCTCTGAAAAAAGTCGTGTATCTCCTCTGCTGCATCCAGATATATGCTGACCTAGAGGTGCTAGGCAACGACAGCTTCTGCTGCATCCAGATACATGCTGACCTAGCTGTACGTTGTTGCGCTATAGATCTAATACACCCGAAAGAGGCCCTCAAGTGCCCAAAAGAAACCCAAGAAACCTATATCAAACTGAGAAAAACTCATTTGATCTGTATATTATACCATCTCTGCAAAAGATCTATTCTGTTCTCTTCTCAACCTATTCCCAGTTAAGATTTCAGAAATCTGGATTGGACTTGTGAAATATGTGGTAGGGAAGATACTTGCATGATAGAGTGTGCTGTTTATATTTCTAGGATTTGATTAGTATTTATTTGGGTGTTCATTGTTAAGAAATCAAAACATGATAAAACAGATTATATGCAGACCTAGACACACTCAGGATATCTTAAAGGATGACATCAGTATACTCACCTGCTACGATGAATTGTTGTGCTTACCTTGATCGCGGGGGTATGCCTTGGAATGGGACACACGGGTATAATAGTATAATATTACCTTAAGCATATCACGAAGTTAAAAAATTGAGAGTTGAGCTTTAAAGTTTAAGTGGACAAACATATTGGCAATCGCATAGACCAGTTTGATTAGGCTCGTACTGAAAAGTGTTCCTTAGTCTGCCTGAGAAAGAATTTTGATCCCATTGCAATTGTAATTGTATATAATGGTAGTTGTTTATATTTTGAGTTTTTATTTGTTTTTAGTTCTTAAATTAAAAATAAAAATTTGAAAAGTTCAAAAAAAAATACAAAAATAGTGTCTTGTTTTTTTATATAAAATCAAAAATCCAAAAAAAAAAGAGTGCTTATTTGTTTTTCTTAAAATTAAAAATGTAACCGTTCTTGTAGATTTGACTGATCATCAAAAGTTAAAAGAATTTAAATTGTGAAATTTCATGTACCTAGTGTTCATGTGGTACTCTCCCTGTTGCATAAGAAATGTTTGCTTATGAGTTTGTGAGCATGTGCAGAACTTGATTTTAATCAAGAACAGGGGTTGATGAAGACTGAGATGCTGTTAGCTGCTGACGAAGCATGGAGCAGCACGACTACAAGATGTACATGAGTCAGAAGAACCGGATACGAAACGCCGTCTGACAGTGAAAGTATATTTGAAGAAGTACCATGAAACTGCTTGAAAGACAAAGATTGCAGAAGAAAAGAGCTGCTGAGAATCCTCCTCTCACATTCTTTTTAACAAGATTTTCAAGAAAAGCTGATCGAGATCCTGATATGAAGCTAACCACAAGAGCTGAAGAAAAGAGACCCAGTGCTGAGAGTTCAGAAGTCAAGAACTTCAACAACATCTGCAGCATAGCGACAACCATAGACTTCGTTGAAGACATTGCTGAATTCATGCTATGAAGACAATTTGATGGCATCAGTCTAGGGGGAGATTGTTAGGCCCTAAAGTGTTAGACTGACGCATCAAATTAACACAACGGGCTATGGTTATGAACTGGGATTTACCGGGTTAGTTAGTATTAGGTTGTGGACCTTTATAGGTCACTTGGGCCAAGCTTTAGGCCATGTGGGCCAAGCAGGCCCAAGGGAAGCCCATGTAGGGAAATGGGCTTGTCCATGTATATAAACAAGTTTTCAACTTGTTTTTAGGTTTGAACCTCATTGTTAAAGAATTCCTAGAGAGAGCTAGAGGAAGGCGATTGTTTGTGAGCACTTGTACTAGACGGTTTTGCTAGTTGATAGTAATAGAATCGTGTGCAAGTGTTTAAAGGTGATTCGTTGTGTTCTTCGTATTTCATATTTTTCGTGTTTATTCTTGAATCACATCAAGTTTGGATTCCGCACAAACTTGGTGTTGTTTGATATCATTGAAAGATCCGGTTTACGGAACTTACAGGTATGTGGAGGTTCTCATCAGCTAAACACTTCTTGAGATTGGACACGTGAAAGGTTGGATGAACATTTCCAATTTCAGGAGGTAACTCAAGTCTGCAGGCTATCTTTTCGATTCTTTCGATGATCTTGAATGGTGCAACATATCTAGGTGCAAGTTTTCTTGTCTTTCCAAATCTGATCACACCTTTCCAAGGTGAGACCTTAAGTAATACGCGATCACCGACTTGAAATTCCAAGGGCTTGCGTCGTCGGTCCACGTAACTCTTTTGACAGCTTCTAGCTGTCTGAAGGTTATCGCGAACTTTCTTAACCTTATATGTTGTCTCTAGAATGAGGTCAGGTCCAGTAAGCTGAGCTTCACCGATCTCATTCCGGCAGACTGGTGAATGACATTTTCGACCATATAAAGCCTCAAAAGGAGCCATGTTGATGCTGGAGTGATAACTGTTGTTGTAGGAGAATTCAAACAATGGAAGATACGAATCCCAACTACCACCAAAAATCAATCACACAAGCTCTAAGCATATCCTCCAAAGTCTGGATTGTTCACTCAGATTGACCATCAGATTGCGGATGATAAGCTGTGCTCAAATTAAGTTGGGTCCCCATAGCAGATTGCATGGTTCTCCAAAAACGAGATGAGAATCGAGCATCTCTGTCAGAAATAATGTTCAAAGGAACACCATGTCTAGATACAATTTCATCCACATAAATTTTAGCCAGGTTGTCAGCATCCTCATGGATCGGCAAGAAATGTGCTGACTTTGTAAGACGATCAACAACTACCAAGATGGCGTCATGATCTCTCTTTGTGCGCGGAAGTTTGGTAATAAGATCCATTGCAATGTTTTCCCGTTTCCAAACTGGAATCTCTGGTTGCTCCAATAAACCAGAAGGATGTTGATGTTTAGCCCTTACCTTAAGACAAGTAAGGCATTTTGATACGTATAGGGCAATGTCTTTCTTCATACCAGGCCACCAAAACTGGGTACGAAGATCCCTATACATTTTGTCTGCACCCGGATGAATAGAATAGCAAGACTTATGAGCTTCATCCATAAGCAAGGTGCGAAGATTATCTTGACTTAGGACCCACAAACGGTCCATAAAATAATACAATCCATTGTCTTTCAGTTCCAAATTAGGCTTAATGTGATAGGGTAATTCCTTACCCATCAAGTCTTTCGAGACACAAGTGTGTTGAGCCTGAGAGATGCGAGCTTGAATATCAGATCAAACTTTGACACAATGAAGCTTGACTAGTTCCTTACGACTCAATGCGTCAGCCACGACATTCGCCTTACCAGGATGGTAGCGAATTTCACAGTTATATTCGTTTAGAAGTTCAACCCAGCGTCGTTGCCTCATGTTGAGTTCTTTCTGATTGAAGATATGCTTAAGACTTTTGTGGTCAGTGAACACCACGCATTTTGAACCATACAAATAGTATCTCCAGATTTTGAGAGCGAAAACAACAACACCTAACTCCAGATCATGAGTGGTGTAGTTCTTATCGTGTATCTTCAACTGCCTGGACGCATATGCTATGACTTTGTTCCTTTGCATGAGAACACAGCCAAGACCTAATTTGGATGCATCACAGTATACGACAAAATCATCATTGCCCTCAGGTAAAGATAGAATAGGCGCATCACAAAGCTTCTGCTTCAAGGTCTGAAACGCTTCTTCTTGTTAGTTCCCCATTCAAAGGGTTTGTTTTTCTGAGTTAGTGCAGTTAGAGGAACTGCAATCTTCGAGAAGTTCTCAATGAAGCGGCGGTAATAACCCGCGAGACCAAGAAATGAATAAACTTCAGTAGGCGTATCCCAATCCTTAATCGCACTGATCTTGGAGGGGTCTACATGAATACCTTGTTCGTTGACGATATGTCCAAAAAATTGAACTTCCTTAAGCCAAAATTCGCACTTGGAGAATTTGGCGAAAAGTCGTTCTTTCTTCAAGAGTTCCACGGTAAGACGAAGATGTTGCTCATGATCAGCTTGCTTCTTAGAATAAATCAAGATGTCATCAATGAAAACGATGAGAACTTGTCTAAATAAGGCTTGAAGACCCTATTCATCAAGTCCATGAAAACAGCAGGAGCATTAGTCAAACCGAATGGCATAACAGTGAACTCGTAAAGCCCATATCTTGTACGGAAAGCAGTCTTGGGAATATCTTCCTCGAGCACTCGAAGCTGATGATACCTAGAACACAGATCAATCTTTGAAAAATAAGAAGCACCCTGTAACTGATCAAAGAGATCATCAATGCGAGGTAGGGGATATCGATTCTTGATGGTAAGCTTGTTAATCTCACGGTAATCGATGCACATCCTGAAAGATCCATCCTTCTTCTTGACAAAAAGAACGGGAGCACCCCAAGGTGAAAAGCTAGGATGAATAAAACCTTTGTCAGAAAGCTCTTGATACTGCTTAGACAACTCTTGCATCTCTGACGGTGCAAGACGATATGGAGATCGAGCGATAGGATTTGCACCAGGTATAAGATCAATACGAAACTCGACTTGGCGTGCTGGGGGTAAACCAAGTAATTCATAAGGAAAAACTTCAGGATAATCCCGAACAACAGGGATATCTTGAATAGACTTACCTTTGCCTTTATCTGCTACAACATGTGCTGAGAAAGCAACATAGTTCTTTCGAAGATACTTCCGAGCTTGAGTAAAACACATGAGTTTGAGGCTACTAGCACGTTTCTCACCACGAACCTCTAGGATCTTACCAGACGAAAGAGGCACACGAACAATCTTCTCAAAGCAAACTACCTCTGTGTGATATTTGGCTAACCAATCCATTCCCACTATAACGTCGAAGCTTCCAAGTTGCATCAGTGTGAGGTTAATAGGAAAAAGATGGTTATTAAGGTTCAATTGGAAGTTACGAAGAACAGAATCGAGAACAATGGGTTCACCACTAGCAACTTCTACAGTCAAGGGCTTTCCTAGTTTTGTTCTAGACATGCGGAGCAAAGGCTCGAAAGATAAAGACACAAAACTCTTATCGGCACCTGAATCAAAAAGAACAGATGCAGGCTGGTTATTAACAAAGACCGTACCGTTGGCCACCTCATTGTTTACACGAGCTTCATTAGCATTCATGTTGTAGACTCGTCCACGAGCCTGAGCTTGATTTGCATTGGCTAATCTTGGACACTGGTTCCTGTAGTGGGTCAGATCCCCACAGTTGTAGCACGAACCAGGTGGATAATGAGGTCGTGCAGCTTGAGCCTGCTGTTGAGCAGGTGGTTGAGCAGCCTGCTGAGCTGGGTTATGTGCGGCCTGGTCTGAGCAAAACGACAAACATCGGCAAGATGACCCGACTTCCCACAGTTAGTACAGAAACGACACTGAACCTGCGGTTGATGGTGGCTATTGCATCTGTTGCACAACGGTGCATTCCCTGCATACTGTTTCTTTGCTGGTGGTTGTGCAGGTTGGTTGGGAGCTGCCTGATTGACTTGGGCAGTGACAGCGAAGTTCTGGGAAGCCTTGCGCTTCCTAGACCCTTTCGAAGAACTAGATTTCTTTCCCTTCTTGTGTTCACCCTTACCAAATGATTGTTTCTTATCCTTGTCACCTTTCCTATGAAGCTTCCCCTTTCTGATCTGCGACTCAGTCAAAGTCACAGCTAACTCGATTGCCTGACGAACTGTGGTAGGGTTACTACCAGTGACGATGTCTTGTATGGACTTGGGTAAGCCATCAACATACCTCTCGATAACTTTCTCGAGTGGGGTAACCATAGTAGGGCATAACAACCTCAGCTCTTCATACCTATCTGTATAAGCCCGGTGCTCACCACTATCTTGCTTCAAATCATCAAACTCCCTTTCTAAAGCCCTTAGTTCATGACGAGGACAGAATTCCCTCATCATAAGAGCCCTAAGCTCTGCCCAGGTCTGTGCCAAAACAACCTCAGCACCACAGTCTCTCATAACCCCGTTCTTCCAGGTAAGAGCCCTTTTTTGAAATACGCTGGAAGCAAACTCGACTTTGCGATTATCAGGACACTGAACATGATGAAAGGTACTCTCAATGCTCTCGAACCACTGTAGGAGCCCAGTTGCTCCTTCAGAACCACTAAACTTGAGTGGTTTATCCGAATTGAAACTCTTGAAGTTGCATGGAGCATTTTGGTTATTGTTGGCTTGCTTAACTTGAGCAACAATGTCTGGGAGTACAGCATCCATTTGCTGCGCAATGATAGCTGCCATTTCGGCATTAGGTAGCGGATTTTTGCGTCGAGGAGGCATTCTAAAAGAGGGAACATGAGAGAAAACGAGTGAGGTGATTAGATGAAAAGAATGAGATCATACAAAAATCGACAAGAGCAAGGATGGTGGTCATTCGTCCGTACCACAAAGCAAACAAACGACACACAGGGACTAATCAAAGTAAATGGGTCAAAAATAATGTATCGCGAAGACATGCTTTAGCCTATAAGTGGACACTCACCCCAAGAGTTCCCAAGTAAGAGTGACTGGTCCGATTATGTGGATTTGTACGAACACTCTAGCCTAGACAGAAAACCCGAGATACAAGCATCCACTCTTCCATATTGCACGTGTTCACATTATTTAGGCCCAAAACTTTGACGAGATTTTGAAAATTTGGAAGGCACAAGGCCAAAAGAATCATCCGAAAGGGTAGGTGATTATTTTCAAAATCATTTTGAAAAATAGGAGGGTTCAAAACCTTATAACAAATCATTTAAAAAAAACAGATGATTGATTTTCAAAGATCGTTTTGGAAAAAAAATGGAATTCTTGTTTTGGTAATCACCTAAGGATAGGTGAAGTGCATGTTTTAAGATCTAAACACAAGATAACTTGTGTTAGGGTCCTAGAAAAGTTATAGTCTAGGTCAAAGCATCACTAATAACCTAATTCCCTATAACCATTGGCTCTAATACCAACTCTTCTGTCACACCCCGACCGCGTAAAACAACAAACCGTGGCGGAAACATCGGGGAGTGTAGCAACAGAATTATTGTTTCACAACCATGGTATTTAAAATTATGTTTTATTTAAAAACAAAGGGGAGTTACATTGTCTTAAAACAAAAGAAACAAGAGTACATAACATTAATTAAACTAATCTTGCTTCTTTTATTGTCACTAAGGCCCGAGTCCACCCTAGTGTATCCTAATCAAACCTATGCATCAGCTCCTGAAAACACATGTGAAAATAGGTACGTCAGCATAAAAATGCCTGTGAGATACATAGGTTTTTTTAAAATAGGATTCATGACTTAGGTTTAAAGAAATGTTTAATAAAAGTTAGTCATGAATCTTGTTAAGTGTTTTCTTTTATAAATCATCCGAAAATTTGATAAGAAAATCAGATGATATATAAAAGAAAGATGTATGGTTAATTAAGTAACCAAGTAAAATGAGTTGTATAAAATAAATTGTTTGTAAAACAATGTCTTGTAAAAATATGTTATTTGTGTAAAATGTAATATGTCTAAACTGAAATGGTTTAAATAACGCTACGATATGTAATACCATAAAAGCACTTATATATAGGAAGTACTAGCGGCGTATCCACCATACTTTTATCATATTACACACGCCTCGTTACTTAAATCACTTTACCCAAACAAACCATCAAAATGTCTTGTTTAAATCAATTGTCAAATGTTTATGTGTAAACCATGTCTATTGTCAAATGTAAATCATGTAATGTGTAAACCATATCTATTTTCAAATGTAATCATATAATATGTAACCAAATGTCATGTATGGCAAGTGAAATATGTCAACTAAAGCCATAGGTAAAATGCACAAAACAAGGTATTGAAATAAATCAAAGTTATGTTTTGTAAAATAACTGCATGCTCTACTGATATAAACATCTATGCGGTATTGTAAAATGCATACATTCAAGCCTTGCGACTGTGGCGACAAACCCTTAAACAAATTAAACGTTTATCTAAATTATGTATATTGGATTCAGTCATTCCTTCCACCCAAACAAACCTGGGATTTCAGGAACAGGAGTTGTCAATTCCTATGGTACCATTACTTACTACCAAGCGACGTAGCTAATGTTAATGAATGTATTTTTGTCCCATTTAAACAAACCAAATGTCATACCAAAATGTAAGCATGTTATGTGAAAACAACGTACTAAGTATGCAGTAAATGAACATACATAGCATGTGATGTAAAACAATGTACTAAGTATGCGATAAATGAACATACATAGCTTGTAATGTAAAACAATGTACTAAGTATGCAATAAATGAACATACATAGAATGTGATGTAAAACAATGTACTAAGTATGCAATAAATGAACATACATAGCAAAAGCATGGATAAAATCATGTACTATACGTGTACTAATGAACATAGCAAGTATATGTTATGAAAGCATGAAAAGCACGAAAGTAACAAGTAGGCACATGTGTTTCACCCCAAAATGTTTGAAAACAGTAAAAGAGGGGACTATGTACTCACTTGAGATTGCTCAATAGTCTTTGGATAACAACCAAGCAAAGCAAGAAAGATCACGGAATCAATCGGCACCTAATATAGGTAACTACATTAATAAACCGGACTTAAATCGGAAGATCGGATAGGATGAGGTTTCGTAAACCAAATGAGTATAGTAACTCATGTGATATGGTTTAACAAAGCCTACATTCTAAAACGGAACCTATCCTAAGTGCTTACGACCCATTACGACTCGTTTAGGTAGCTTACGCTACTTTAACGCGCCGTTCGCGTAAAACGCGTTCGGACCGCCTAACTAGTCCTATGACAAGTAATACATGCCTTAACATGTCTAATAATGTTGCCTAATCAGTTTAGATGTCAAAAATTAAGTTACATATGCTTAAAATGAAATTTGGAGTAAAAAGGGCAATTTGGTCATTTTCCTAAGGCATATAAACTACCTATCATACAACTAACTAAACGTAGTGACCATAAGGTGTAACCTCGGAAGGTTATTCCCTATACAACTATGGTCACCTGATGTCTTTGGTCGGATCCTAATGATCGACCAAACGGGTCGGGTTCGAAACTCTAAGCGGTTGTTTAGACCGCTTACCTTACGACCCTATATAAGCACTAAACCTAAAGTGACGAGCTAAACATGTTAAAACATGTTTAACGAATTTAGAAAACAAGTTTGATATCAAAACAAAGTGTGTTGATACCTAAAGATAGTTTGGTTGCAAAATACGCATAAACGCGCATTTTGACCGAAACTATGACTCGTCACTATACCTAGATAACGTGGTAATCAGTAGGAATAGTCACCGAGGACTATGACCATCGTGATTACGCTCACGTTGCGGAGTTCAACGAACTTCGTGTTGACCATAAACTGGTCAATGCATAAAGTCAAACACTGTTTGACTTTCGTGCTTAAAACGCGTAAAAGAACGAAAGAATACTTACAAAAGGTCCAACAAATGGAGATTTGATCTGAAAATTCTCAGGTATGAAGTGTACACACTTCAACTTAGAGAATATGAGCAGATCAAGGTGAGTTGCAAATGAAAACCAAGGGGTATATATAGTTTTTGGGCCACCGTTAGGATCGTTCATCGTAAACCGAGCTTCGATCTGAGCCTTACAAGTGTGCCCATGGTTTTAGAATACCATGGGTGCCCCAAAATAGCCCCTAGAATGCTTAAAAACCGTTTGCAAGTCATGGAAACAGCTGGATCAAGCTGTAACACATTTTCTGTTGAACTGGGCTGCTTACACGCCCCGCATAAGAGTCAGGGAGGGCTTACGCGGCCCGCCTGAGATGTCTGTTTAGCAAACAAGTTTCATAAATTGCAGTTTCAGTCCCTACATGCTTTTAAGGCCATTTTTGATGCGTTTAAGGCCCGTTAAGCCATTTTCAAGGCTCTACAATGATGCCTAAGCATAGAGGACATGAAACATGCTTGAAAATATCTCGGATGTCGGTTCGTTTGGCCGTACGGTTGCGTTATTCGGTTAATTACGACGAAACACGAGCGAGCGCGAAAAACGATCCAAATTACGCGACGAATGAAATTTTATCATGCCAATCACTAAAATAAAATATTTTAATGATTACATAAATTTTTGGATGTCCGGATGTATTCAGAACGTAAGATATGCGCTAAAATGCAAACTTATGCACTTTTTGACGCTTTTAGTCCCTGAAAGACCAAAAAGTATATTTTAGCACACCGAACCCCTCAAAGCCTATTTCTAAGCTATGTAAAGGATATTTAGGGTATGTTTAACTTATGAACAAGTTCCGAAATGTTCGTTACAGTACGAATTGGCATACTTTCACAGTTTGTCGAAATTAGTCCCTTTAAGCGAATAAACTTGATTTTGCCATACCAAAGCCTTCAAAACTTATTTCTAAGTTATGTAAAGGTTATTTAAGGTATGTTAATCATAAATTGATGTTCCGGAGTGTTTTTCGCGTTAAACTGATTATGTTTAACCACCGGTTTGCGTATAACTTTCCAGAAAGCGATATAGAGTTTGAAATTGAACAAAAATCAAAACATGCAAAATGTCAAACATAAATAAACAAACATTGGGATCAAATAACTTTATTTTATTGATAACTGAACTGATTAAGGTTTATATAATGATTACAAGCACAGATGTCACATCTAATCATCTTATCATCAATCCCAATGATAAGCATATCATCTACATAAAGGCATAAGATCACATAACCTTTAGAAGTGTCTTTCACATAGACACATTTGTCGCATTCATTTATTTTGAAACAACTGTTAAGCATAACTTGGTCAAACTTTTGATGCCATTGTTTTGGAGCTTGCTTTAAGCCATATAATAACTTGACGAGTTTACACACTTTGCCCTCTTGGCCAGGAGCAGAGAAACCCTCTGGTTGCTCCATGTAAATCTCTTCCTCTAATTCCCCATTGAAAAATGCGGTTTTTACATCCATTTGATGTATTTCCAAATTTCTCAATGATACAATTGCAAGCACCAATCTAATAGAGGTTACTTTAGTCACAGGCGAGTATATATCAAAATAGTCAAAACCTTCCTTTTGTCTAAACCCTTTGATCACAAGCCTTGCCTTATAGTTGTCGACAGAGCCATCAGCTTTCATCTTTTTCTTGAATATCCATCGATATCCAAGTGGCTTGCACCCTGGTGGAAGATCTACTAGCTCCCAAGTATGATTCTGCAAGATAGAATCAATTTCACTCTTGATGGCTTCTTTCCATTGAGGTCCATCTGAAGAGGTGAGTGCTTCTCAATAGGTTTGAGGCTCACTCTCAACCATGAATGTAAGAAATTCAGGCCCAAAGGATTTCTCAGTCCTTTGCCATTTACTTCTTCTTGGCTCACCCTCTTCAACCTCTGATTGTTCTTTAGTATCCTCTCGAACAATCTCATCAACCATTGTTGATGAACTTGCATGATTGGTTGTTGAAGAACTCGCCTGAGTTTGTACTAACATTGGAAAATCTTCTTCAAAGTAAGTCACATTTCATGGCCTTGTCTCTATGATAGAGTCCTTGTGCACATCAGGATTCTTGGATTCATATACAAGGAATCGATGTGAGCTACCGTTTTTGACATATCCAATAAAAATGCAATCAATAGTTTTTGGCCCTATCTAACAATCAATTTAGCCAGGAACCCCCACACTTTCAAGTATTTATAGGATGATTTATGTCCCCACCATAACTCATGAGGTGTTACATCCTTATACTTGAAAGGTATTTTATTTAACAAAAAAATGGCCGACAAAATTGCCTCCCCCCACATGTCCTGGCTCATCCCAGAACTTATGAACATGGCATTCATCATTTCTTTTAGTGTACGATTCTTTCGTTCCACGATGCCATTTGATTGGGGTGTATAAGGAAGGGTACACTCGTGTATTATGCCACTTTTTTGCACATACTTCCCCAAATGGTGAAACATATTCACCTCCTCTATTACTTCTCACACGTTTTATTTTCTTGTTGAGTTGATTCTCAACTTCAGCTTTATACAAGATAAACTTGTCAATTGATTCATCCTTACTCTTAAGTAAGTAAACATAACAATATCTTGTATTGTCATCGATAAAGGTAATAAAATATTTATTACCACCTCTGGTGGGAATTGATTTTAAGTCACACACATTAGTGTGAATCAGATCAAGGGGTTCAGTTATTCTTTCAACGGATTTGAAGGATGATCTTGTTTGTTTGGCTTCAACACAAGTTTTACATTTTGTTTTAGAGTCAATGGAAAAAGTTGGTATGTACTCTAATTTAATTAAACGATGCGTCGAATTAAAATTTACATGACCAAGACGTCCATGCCAAACATTAGGAGACTCAACCAAGTAAGCAGAAGTACGAGCATTTTTATTCTTGTTTTTCTTAACAACCATTACATTAAGTTTAAACATGCCATTTTGGGCATAGCCCTTTCCAACAAACATACCACGCTTAGTTAAAACAAACTTATCATTTTCAAAAACCAGACGAAAGCCATGCTTGTTAAGCATCCAACCCGACACAAGACTCTTGCGCATGTCTGGAACAGAAAGCACATTCTTCAAAGTGAGCTTTTTCCCAGAAGTCCACTTCAAGATCACATCACCTTCTCCCTTGATATCAGTTGTTGCAGCATTACCCATGTATAACTTTTCTCCCACCACCTCTTTAAACGTATTAAAGAGGGTCCTATCTGGGCACACATGGCGGGTTGCCCCAGTATTAACCCACCACCCTTTTGGCTCATCAGCCACCAAATTTACCTCATCCGCCATGGTAGTGAGGTCTGAAATCATGGCCACTAATGGCATACCATCATCATCAACCATAAGAGTCGTGTCACGTTTAGGCTCTTTGCATTGGTTAGCACGGTGACCAGTTTGTCCACAGTTGTAACACTTCCCTTTAAAGGGACCAACCTTCTTCTTCACACCACCTTTCTTTGGCCCAAGGTCAACACCTTTGTTTTCCCATTTTCCATTGAACTTGTGGCCTTTGTTACCCTTGTAACCCCTTGAGGATTGACCATGTTCCACAAGGTTTGCTTTTGCATAAACTTCAACTTAACTTCCTTTGTGTGATATTTTATTGTCCTCCTCAATACGAAGACGAACCACAAGGTCTTTGATGGTCATTTCCTTTCGCTTATGCTTAAGGTAATTCTTGAAGTCCACCCAACTAGGAGGCAACTTTTCAAAAATTGTTGCCACTTGGAATGTTTCACTCAGATTCATCCTTCCGACAGAACGTCACTAAGAATAATCTACAGTTCTTGGACTTGACTCATCACAGTTTTTGAATCAATCATTTTATAGTCCAAAAACCTAGCAACAACATACTTTTTAATACCCGCATCCTCAGTCCTGTATATCCGTTCCAATGACTCCCATAATTCTTTGGCATTTGAAACCTTGAGATACACGTTATACAATGCATCTGAGAAGCCATTCAACACATAGTTGCGGCATAGGTACTCAGAGTGTTTCCAAGTATCAACAGCACTCACAAATTGGACATCAGATGTCCCTTCTGCGAGAATAGGAGGAGACTCCGTCAAAAACCTCGCAAGGTTTAGAGTGGTTAGATAGAACAACATCTTTTGTTGCCATCTCTTAAAATTCAAACCAGTAAACTTCTCTGGTTTTTCAGCATGGTTAGCAACTGCTTGAGCCGCTTGGGTACCAACCAATGGTCCCATGGTAGTGGATGTGGATCCAACAGTGGTTGATGTGGTTGCTGCAACAATAGTCACACTACGTCAAAAAAAGGCTTACGGCCACACAAAAAAAGTGTGACCATACGCCTTTTGCCACGCTTTTTTTTTTCAACTCAAGTGTGACCAAAGGTCGAGTCATCGTAGGTATTATACAGCCACATTCACGTTTAGTGATCGTAGCAACTTAAAAGTGTGGCTAAAGGGTACCACTATTTCTTGCTAGAATCAAAATTTTGTACAATAAGTGTAGCTAAAGGGTAGCAACAGCCACATGAATTTATTGTAAGTGTGGCCATTTCTAGTATTTAGTCACATGAGTTTACTATAAGTGTGGCTAAAAACTATTTCTAGACACACAAAACAATTTTGTAATTTTGAAAGTGACTATTGTCTAACCTTTAGTCGCACATAAAGTCTCATAATTTTAAGTGTGGCTATTGTTTAACCTTTGGTCACGCATTTTTTTTTCTGGTGACATTTGCTATCATTCCGCCATACAAAAAAAAATAAAGTAACGATAGTGTGGCTATTGTTTATGTAAAGCCACATGAAGTTTTGTGCTTTTAAGTGTTGCTAATGGCTAACATTTGGTCACATGTAATTTACTTTTCTCATGACATTTGCTATCATTCTATCACATAAAAAACAAAGTAATGATAATGTGGCTAATGATTATGTAAAGCCACATGAAAGTTTATAATTTTAAGTGTGGCTATCATCTAACCTTTGGCCACATATATTTATTTTGTGCATTACGTATGCTATCATTCCGTCACACCAAAATAAACAAAATGGCGATGGTGTGACTAATGATTATGTAACGCCATATGAAATTTTGTAATTTTAAGTGTGGCTATTGTCTAACCTTTGGTCACACATAATATGTTTTACCTGTGATATAACAATCGCTAACATTTCGTCACACCAAAATTTACAACGTGACGATGATGTGACTAGTGATCATGTAAAGCCACATGAAAATTTATAATTTTTAGAGTGGCTATTGTTTAACATTTGGTCACAAATATTTTGTTTTTACATGACACTTTCTATCATTTTTTTCACACAAAAATAAAATGACGATAGTGTGGCTAATGTTTATGTAAAGCCACATGAAGTTTTGTGCTTTTAAGTGTGGCTAATGGCTAACTTTTGGTCACGCATAACTTTTTTCCTGTGACGTTTGGTATGGTTTTGTCACACAAACAAAAAACAAAGTACCCATAGTGTGGCTAATGTTCATGTAAAGCCAAAGAAAATTTTGTACGTTATGTGTGGCTATTGTCTAACATTGATTCACACATATTTATAATGGTTCCATGTGGCCATTTTCGTATAATTAGCATTTTTATATTCATTTTTTTTGTAAAACAAAACAATACCAAACATAAGAAAACTTAAAAACCAAATAATATTAACAATAATAAACCAAAATCCATACATAAATTTAAAATTTAAATACCAAATACATAAGCTTCTATCAAAATATATCTCCAAATGATGCAACAAGTGCAGTAGAACCTGCATCACTACTAGCATCACTTGCAACAGCAGCAAACCCATCTGCTCCAATTGTTTACATAATGGTGCCTGTTGTAGGAGCTAATGCATAATCACCTGAAGCAAACCTTAATCAGTTACTGAGTGACAATAAATACTTTGTTTGCTTCAGATGCTATCCGTGAGTGAAATCTGAACACCACCAACTTCCCTTCCACCAGCTACTTTCTGCACTTCGTTAATCTCCCTACAGAAGATAATTGTTTAAAGATAAGACTCTATTTTAAATTCAGAAAATCTTGAAGGAGCCTGCATACACAAAAAAATGTAGGTCAAAAGATCTTAAAGTGTCAGTAAAACATTTAGTCACCGAGTTGAAAAACAAATGCCTTAACTTTTTAATACGTTTTCCTGTTCTCTACCACCAACCTTTCTCTCATCTATATAGCAAGGTATATTAGAGATATGTTAGTAAAAAAAGGAGATGAAAATCACAGAATAAATGATTGATGTTGATATATGTACTTACTTGCATTGCAGCTTTAATGATGTTAAGCTATCATGTTTTCGAAACACTAGTATCTGCATAAAATATAAATAAAAACTTCATGCATGCAAAATTACATCACAACTAAGAATCCAAAAGAAGAAAGACTAACTAAACCATACTTGCAGTGATCGAGTTTGATACAATGTTGACTTGCTAGAATGCAGGACACTTAAAATTTAAAGGATGATAATATTGCACTTCTAAAACTTAAGTCTACAAATCTGCAACCACTTTAGCAACGACAATTCAAGTCTAAAAATAAAGTCTACATATACACATTTGGCAACTTCCAAACCATTAACCCGTTTGAGTTACAGTTGATGATCAGACCCGTTTGATATAATTTGTAACATAAATAGACCCATTCATAAGCATATGGGTCGAAAATGCCACTTCTACATAATGATTATGATCAAATAGTCATACTTGAGAGACCAAAGAAGAGTTTGGGTGGCTGAGGCATTGATAAGCGCTTGAATGGCATTTTCTATGCTCTTTCTTGTTGCTGGACACTTCCTGCAATGTACCGTATTTCATAAAAGTATAAAAAAAATCATAAAATTATTGTAGGATCGTTTGTACGACCAAAACGAGTCGTTCAGAAGCGTTCTTATCAATACGAAAGGCGGAAACAATCGTATCGACTTAGAATCGGCTTGATTTACACACATAATCACTTTTAATGTCTCGTATATTGATTTGACAAAGATTACAAGCAGTAGACACGTCGGCAGCAGTTTGGTACCGGAAATCAGAATCGCTTTAAATGAAATGGCACCACAGGTATATATAGGCAGTGTATTTCATACGAAATGACCATGAGTTCATTTCGTGCGAAATAGCTGTGGCTATTTCGCACGAAATGACTCTTTGTCATTTCGTGCAAAATGACTTCTCCTACACATTTCTTGATTTTCATGCCCTGATCAATCTATCCTATTACAAGACTCGATACAAGACGAAGTCGACAGACATATGCACTAACAATTATACACAAAGTTAAAGTTACCTTTCCCAAAGTTAAGCTGGTTGTGGAAATTTATGTTTCGTGCTCGCCAACCCAACCTGGTTTTGACTTAATATCTGCAATTATATAGAAAAAATATTGAAGCTATTTTCCCAACTTTTAAACAAGTTTCTCTGTAAATAGCCAATATGGTAAAACCTCATAGATATGGTGAAACAAGAATAAAAAATCAATCAGTTTATGGCAGAAACAAATTGGTTTACAGAAAACCAATAGAAACTACAAAAGTTTGCTAATAAACAAAACAAGCTGTTTATAAAAAATTTTAAAACCAAAACAGGGAACGGGTTTTAGAAATCTATTTTAAGCTTGTAGGACAACCGTTCACAAAATAAATAAAACAAAAATTTTATTAATGAACATTCTGATTACAATACATAAAGAGGAACAGAACTAAACTGAAAGAAATTACAATACAAGAAATGTAAATTAAACTAAGAACAGATTACAAGAAAAATTAAGGAAAATGTAAAACAATGGTGACGGAGGCACGTGAAGATCACGCTTCCGTTAAAACAGATTCCGGGCCACCCAGGTGAACCAGTCTGTTTCCCAGAGTACAACAGCCTTAGCAGATTGTATCGTCGGGATTAGCCTAGCACCTGAAAAAATACCTGAAACAAGAGTTCTCAGGGATGCGAAGTTAGGAAATTCTCTGTGTGTGCTTTTAACCATACGAATTTGTGTTCTATGTATATCTTAAACAAAGCACACAACTTTGTATATGATGTTGTTAGAATTCCAAATGAAAGGTCATATTGAATACAAAATTCAATAAAAATGAAGTCTCAATTCAATGAGAACTTAATTCAACTTGAACGGTAGGAATCTCCCGGTCCCAAGCCCGGGCGTGGGCGCGTGTCGGGTGTTTCGCACCCTCCTTTCAACCACTGGGTGTGGGTTGTCACACAAGAATACATTCGTGTAAAGAATTCTAATTATAAATCCACAAAAGATTTATCTCTCCACCTATGTGGGTCAAGCTCAATTTCCCACATGTTTATGGTTCCAACACACAAACTTAATGCACAAGATCTCTGATTCATCTTGACTGAATTATTAAATAATCATTATATTAACTCATAATATAATATTATTTATAAAATTTCCAACATATGAGGAGGTGGTTCTGGCGGCCATACGGTTCTAGAGTTGGGGATGAACAAACTGAAAATAAATTCAAGGGCTTTGTTTGACTGGTTTCATGAGAAAGATTACAAATGGCACACTAACTCGGAATGTTAGGACCATCGAGTGGAGGTGATGGCGTGGCCACGATTGGTTGGTTTCATCAACGACGGTCAGCAGTGGTTTCTTCATCAAATATAGATTTTTGGTGGTGTTTGTACTGGCTCAGACCATACGGTATGGAGTGGCTTGAAAAGTGTGGATTATTCGACATGTGGACATGTCAGCACGCGTCAGAAATAGGCGTTGTGCCAAAACACGGGATGTGGGAAGGGGCGTGGAACAGTGGCGTTATTCGACATGTGGCACCTATTTTTTATATTATTTTTATATAAAATGTGTATTTAAGCTTTTTTAAAATACCTATATAATAATTAACAATAATAAAAAAGATTAGAAAATGTAAATAAAAAAACACATAAATTAAAAAAAAGGTTACATAATTTAATAAAAAAACTACATAAATTAAAAAAAAAACAAAAAGGAAAGCTAAATAAACGAACTAAGTACGATATTTTGTCTTTATTTCTTCTTTCAGTTTCTTGAATATTTCCCTCTCTTTGTCGTCCATGTGGTCGATCTTCATAACGAGAAATTTCATATCTGGTTTCCTTTCCTTTAGCTTGAACATCTCGAGGGCTTCCTTTTTTTTAGGTGCTTCTTTCTTGTTAATGATATTAAACGTAGTCATTTGATCTTCGATGCTGACCAACACAGGGTTTCTTTCATCACCGTAATGTATGATTTTTGCAACCTCTTTTTTGATTTATCTCTACCAGGTGGCCGCTCTGCTTCAAAATCATCGTCGCTTAAGTCGATCTCCAACTTAGTACGAGCATCCGAGCGACTAGTGGAGGTACAACTTTTTATACCTTTTGGACGACGATTGTCCCGCTAAAGGTACCCGTGCCAATTTTGGGGAGTTTTTTGCAACATCCCAACAATGAAGAAATTTAAAGGTGTCCTCTTTTTTTCCTTCCAAATACAACGCAATCGCACGAGTCAACAAGTCAATGTCCGTTTTGCCACTTTTTAGGGTTGCTCCTTAAGTTGTTGTAGTGGCCGTTGAAGGCGGTCATGGCTTGATTTATTTCACACCACTTAGACGAGTGACTATCGTTTTTACGATAGAAATCTCGTCCCAATGTTTTGTGATAAAGGTCGTTTATACGCTTCCAAAAATCATCACTATGTTGGTTCGTACCTATTAAAAAATATTATAAGTACGAAATGTATTTTTTAAAATAAATATAATAAAAATATACCTATAACCGAATTCTCCGAAATTGAAAGCCAAGCTTTCGTCAACACAACTCTTCCTCGTTTGTCCACGGATACACGTGACGATCCTCTTTTGCTTTTTCCTTCTCGATCTCGATTTTCTTTTTATGGTTGCGTTTTTGTCGCGTAGAGGATTTGGGTGGTGATGGTTGAGTTTCGGTACGGATTCGGGTGTAGGGGCGTTTGAGTTAGAGGAGTGAGCGGTTGAGACATAAAAGGTGGGGATCCTTGAGCTTGCATTTGATGTGGAAACATAAAAGGTAGGTTCGCAAGAAGTTGGTCGTACGCCATTACACTCAGATCGAAGTTGCGGGTCGGTTGAGACCCTTTGAGGGGAAGTGGTGTTCGGTACTTCACCCACACTCCATAGGGGTTGTTCGGATCGAAGTTGCATTCGTGTGGATGCATTATTTTTTTTATAAAAGGTTGAGAGATTTTAAAAAAATTAAGATAAGGAAGAAGAGAATGAGGTGAAAATGGTGAAAAGTGTTGAGTTTTTATATAGATGTGCTAAAATATTTTTTTAAATATAAAATCTTTTTTGAAATAATGTTGTTGGGGTCTAACGGCTATAAGCCACCCAATTCATAACGCGTCACGTTGACACACATTTATTCACAACATTGGTCGATAATTGCACCCCAATCATAAACGTCACTCACAACGTCGTCAATGGTGTGGTATGTGCGGCGTGGAAAGGCATAAACGCCGTTGATCCACACCCGGTATTAGAATAGGAAGATGTGGGGTTGCGGATAGGCTTGATAAATAATATGTCACACCCCCAAAATCCACCTGCGGAATACCACCGCTTGGAGGCGTGACTGGCCAGGATCCAGCCACCAATCATATTGAACAAGCATGTAAGTAATTAAAAAAATCCAACCAATACAATTGGTGTCCAAACAAAACATAGTTTAAGTTGCAAGCGGAAGCATAACGTTTAAAACCAACACATAAGTTTAATTGTTTCAAAGTTTAGCATGGCACACAGCTGTCCATGTCCCACAACGACTCTCTTCCATGCAAGCTCCAGCTAAGTACCTATTGACCTGCAAAGCATGTAGTAACGATTCAACAACAAGTTGAGTGAGTTCACAGTTGGGTGTTCGTTTTAAGTTGTTTCGAAAACAGTTTCCTTTATCTGGCATCCTGCCGTGGGGGTTACCCCATAGTTGAAAAACGTGACTTGTTTATTCCCGGTTACTCTAGCAATCCAGCCGTGGGGGCTACCCCATGTATACACTAGACTCGTTACCATATCGACTGCTGACTGTAGTCATGTTTATGTGCCCTGAACTGTCAATGTCTATCATCATTGACGTGCCCAGATCCATTAGTTCACGCCCGTCCTCTGCGGCACGGTGTGAGGCTTGTCAGACCTAAATAGCGCTATCTAACTAATGACCCGCTCGCCATTGGCCCGGCGATTATGTCGATATAAAAAGGAGGGACTTCGTGATAGAGTTTTGGTCTAGTATGAGTTATCTGTCCATGAGGACGAGGAATTTTATTCCTGAACCAATGATGTCCTACCCAAGAAAGGACGAGGAACCCATGTTCCTTAACCCCATTCCCAACCCAGGGAATCCCATGCTTTGTAGAGGGTGTGAACTCACCTTGGTTTGCTCGGCAGATACACAGAAAGGTCAATCAAGTTGTAAGTGGTCAACTACGCCCTAACATAGATACCATTCAAGTCAGGTTCATATCCAAGTAGTGCACGTATGTTCTACACGTATTGTACACAAGTAATGATCATGGCATACATGTCTAGCTTGGCAGTTCAACAACAGTTCGTAACAAGTTCCACAGTAACATTCACGTAACAACCCAAGTCTAAGTGTGCGGCCCAACTACTTAGGCCCATAGCAGTGTGCAAGTCCAAACAGAAGGTGTGTGTACGTGGTCTCGAGTCGAGACTAGAGATCTCGAGTCGAGACTGTGCGATCTTGGGTTAAAGCCTACGAGTTCTCGAGTCAGGCATGAACTAGTCGAGACTAGGTGGTCTCGAGTCGCAACCGGACTCGCAACCGTGGTCTCGAGTTATGCTGCTTGTGCTGGCATTGTGTGGTCTCGAGTCGAGACTAGAGAGTTCTCGACTCGTAACCTGTGTCGCAATCTGCGGTCTCGAGTTGTCATGTGGTGATCTCGAGTCGCAACCTGAGGTCTCGGCTGGCATACCTACTGATTGCCAGCATGTGTACTATCCAATAGAATTTGTATTTCATGATATGGTGTACTAGCCAATGACAATGCACAAACATGTTTTCTTGTCTAGCAATTAATTAAAATGGATCAAACAACTAGTTTTCAAATATTCAAGCCACATTCATATCATATTCATGTTGTTCTTCATGTATTCAAGTCATTCATCATCATCATTCATATAAACCTTAATCAAACAAAATCATGAACAACAACTTATCAACACTTAGACGTATAACAGGATTTTTGTTCTTGATTACTAACATGCACCCTATGATATCAACACAATGAATCATCCTAATCGTGAACATACCACAGCCGACTACAAGCATTCGGTTTCCATTCATCAATCAATCCAACTTGTATCAACATCCAAACCCATATAGAGCCGATAACACTCATTCATAGTCAAGCATACATTATTCATCCTAACATAATCAATACATTATCATATAATCATCAACCGATTATTCAAGAACATGTTTGCATACACTCATTCATTTCTACACAACTTGATTGTCAAAAACACATCCCTCAATAATAAACATCATTTGATAACAAATAACTATCTTCTATCAAGCAAACATCTTTATCATAGATAAACAACAATTTCTCATGTATTTGTCATTAAACAATTAATGAGACACTAACCGGCTAAAGGGTATGAAGGGTGAACTTCCGAATGCCGATTCCAAGCTTGAACCGAAGGTCCTAGTGTTGCCGGTTTGAATCCGAGAGAAAAGGAGAGGAGATGTGATGTTTGATCTCTAGGGTTTTAGTGAGAGGGAAGGAGAGTGTGTGTGGGTTGCCCAAAAATGGCAAGTGTGGCTAACAACAAGGGTTATATACTAGTTCTAAGGTGGTGCACCCTAATGGGCTTTCGGGTGGGCTAAGGGAGGTGCATGGCCCAACCGGCCCACTGTTACACTATTCACTCGAGACTGCGTGGTCTCGAGTCGGGTCCATTGTGTCTCGGTTCACATAATCACACCCATACATATAAGCATAGTACATAGTCACATAATGTTCACTCATAACATTCATTAAACCAACCAGTCAACTAGTCACATAACGTTCAAGTATGTTACATCAAGATACAACGAAGGGTTCTAAATTACGAGTTGTCACATAATATAATATATTATTTTAATATTTTTTAATAATCTAATGGGACCCACTAATATAACATATTATTTTATCTTTTAATGTTATATTTTTTTTTAATTTTAAATGGTAAAAGGATGAAAATACCCTCACATGTTTCTCGTGTAAGGGTAAAGTTATCCTACAAAATCCTCTAATTCTAGGAAGGGTACAAAGACACAGTTGTTCGCAAAATATGACACAATGCCGAGGAAAAAGACACAATTAGTCACAAAAAAGACACACTGACGAAAATAAAACACAATGGCAAATAAAAAGGTACAGTGATATAAACAAAAGTTGTAAAATCTATAAGCTAAAAATCAAAAGTGAAAACCAAAAATCAAATATCGTAAAGTTTGACGAGACAGTTCCAATGCCGATTGAATGAGTTCAGTCGGAATCTGTTTGATGACTTTCTTATGACTTCCTGTTTTTAGGAGACTTTGAACTTTTTCGTTTTTTAGATCTAAAAGTTGAAACTTGAAATTTTAAGCACGGGACATTTTCTGCAATTTTATCTTTTAAATTATTTTTTTAACGGCCAACTAAATCACCAGATAAGTATTTTGTAATGCCCTCAATCGAGCAAATGCATCCCTTTTTCTATAACGGTCAGAGTTAGAAGCATACCCGTGCCACCGATTCTGGTTAAAACTCGCCCGCCCGAAAGTCTACGGTAAAACTTTATTCGGCTCAGTTTCGAACTAGCTTAACAAGTAACTAACAATTAGATCAGCTTGTTAGGTAATCTATAACATTTAAAAAAATATACATTACATTACATCTATAACATTTATGAAAGCTGGTGAACAGTAGTTCACCTGCGTGGCACTCTCGCATTCACCCAACAATGATTTTATTCCTGCTTTAAAATTACGCTTTTGCCATCAGTTTAAAATTATGTTTTTACTCCCAGTTCAAAATAAAATTCTGCTTCTGCCCCCAACTAAAAATTACCATTTTGTCCTCGATTCAAACTTATGATTTTTACCCGCTTAAATTTAGAGTTTTGCCATTAGTTTTGTTTTTTTCCCACCCAGCCAAATTGCAATTTTTCTCTCAATCTAAATTTACATTTTTGTCATCGTTTTCCTTTGCTTTCTCAGTCAAATTACGATTTTGACCCCAGTGTAAAATTACAGTCATGACATCGTTTTAGTTTTTTTTTTTTTTGACAAAACTATAGTAGTGCTTCGTTTTAATTGTTTTACTCGGTGTAATTTTTATTTGTGTCAGGCGGCTGCCTGGCACACGCTCATTTATTCTGAAAATTATAATTTTGCCCCCCAGTTTAAAATTATTGTTTTCATATCGTTTTTGTTTTTCTTAAGCAAAAGTATGATAGTGTTTTAATTTAATTGGTTGACTCAATGTAATTTTTTTTGAAATCGCATTATGAGTAGTATGTACAAGTAATCGAAACACAAACATACATGTTATGAGAGAGAAATATTCGGCTTAGTGCCACGCAACGCAGACGGAGCAAAATCTAGTTCTTCATTAACATTTAATATCACTTTTTGGTATCTTATGTACCATCTTTTCCAACCAACACAACTTTTATAAAAAACTACTATCCACTTGGCCTAATGTAAAGAAGACAAAACAATAAAAACCGGTCAAATACATTCGTCACATTCATTTTCATTTTCATTTTCAATATTTACAAAAAAGAGTGTCGGCAGCAATAGTTGTTGCCTTTATTGGGTAACAAGCTGCCTGACACTCCCCTATTGGCCTAATTAATTTATGATTTTATCTCCGTTTTAAAATTACGATTTTACCATCGGCTTAAAGTTACGTATTTGCCACGAGTTCAAAATAAACTGACGCTCTTGCTCCCAGCTAAAATTCTCAATTTTGCCTTCGGTTCAAATTTACGGTTTTGCCCTGTTTAAAGTTACAGTTTTGCCATTAGTTTCAAACGGGGGAATAGTGCCAGGCAGCTGCCTGGCACTCCCCCACTGGACCAACCAGTTTATTATTCTATACTAATTTTAAAATTACGTTTTTGCCACCAGTTTAAAATTACGTTTTCGACCCCAACTTAAAATAAAATTATGCTTTTGCCCTCTTCTCAAAATTACGAATTTGCCCTCGGTTCAGAATTACGATTTTGCCTGTAGCCCAAATTTACGTTTTCGCCCCCCGGTTCAAAATAAATTTGTGTTTTCCCCCAGCTAAAAATTACGATTTTGCCATCTGTTAAAAATTATCATTTTGGTTTTGTCATCACTTTAGCTTTTGGAAAATAGTAAAAAAAAATACAACTTTACCGCCAGTTAAAAATTACTGTACTGTCATTGTTTTTGTTTATTTTAGCAAAACTATAAAAGTGTTTTGTTTTCATTACTTTACTCGATTTAATTTTTTTTCGTGTCAAGTAGCTGCCTAACACTCGCTCATTAGTCCTGACAAATTACCGTTTTACCCTGAGCTAAAATTATGGTCTTGTCATCGTTTTAGTTTTTTTTAGCAAAACTATATGACTGTTTTTTTATTAGTTGATAATTATTCAGCTATCGTCTCGCAACGTGAGCGGGGCATCAAACTAGTTATTCATCTATTTTCCAATTTATATTCACCAAAATAAAACAAAAAAGCAAAAGAGAATAAAAGCATTGTTCAACTTTTTGCACAAAACTTATTTCAAAAGCAAAAGTGGTGATCGATAATGGTGCAAATCTGAATTCGCCCCAACACCGGCAACAAAACCACTTTCCTTATTATTATTCATTCATATCAAATCAAAAATAATAATATTCATCCATCCCATCATCTCCTAAACACACCCACATTGATCTTTACATACAAAGATTCATATATACATACAAATTTGAATACCCAGAATCCTCTTTAATCAACCCACCGATAAAAACCGTTTGAAAAGTAGTTTAGAATCAAGGGTTTTAGGTTACTTGATCTGGGTAACGGTTTGTGGCGGGAATAACGGTTTAGAATTGGCGGGAATTCTGTTATTGGAGTTGCATGTGTGATTATTATGGCGAACCCATCTGGAAACGGGTCGAATGGTAGTGATTCGGGTCAAGTTAGTTATGATGGGGAGCAGAGTGCTAGTGTTTCTACTGATTGGACTCCTGATGAACAGTTGATTTTGGAAGATGGGTTGTCTATGTAAGTGTTTTTTGTTAATTGGGTTGATTGGGTTTTTGTTTTTTTGAAGATTTAGGGTTTGGTTTTGTGAGTTTTTGTTGGCAAGATGGAATCTTTGAAGAAATAATAGAGAATCTTTGATGATACATGTGCAAACCTAAATTAACATGATTTATTTACTGCAATCTATTTTGACTGATTTTGTTTGAAAGATATAATTGTGTTTATGGATTCGGTTATCGGTTTATTCCGTTCGGTTATAACCGATTTTTTAATATGGTTTTTTCGGTTACAGTTAGGTTTGGTTTCTTTTTTCGGTTACCGTTAGGTTCGGTTTTTTTGGTTATAGTTAGGTTCGGGTTTTTTTCGGTTTAGTTGGTTTCTGACTGAATAATAAACACCCCTACATATGATGTTGATTGATTGAAGAAGAAACAAATTAATATTCTTGATATATGTTAAATTGAAAGAGTAATTCTGTTAAACATTCTTGCGAGTTGCGACATGAATTCACCTATGTTAATGCGATTATTTGTGGTTCGATTTTAATGATGAGATATGTATGTTTTTGTGTATGTTGGAAAAAGAATTGAAGTTTGAACTCTTGTATAAACCTTTTTTTTTTTTTTTTGACCTCATGCTAATCTACTGTTGACTGTTGTTGACTAACATTATTAGATTCAAAAAGAAGAAATCAATTAATATTCTTGATATATGTTTAGTTGAAAGAGTAATTCTGTTATGAACATTCTTGCGACATGAATTCGCCTATGTTAATGTGATTATTTGTGGTTCGAGTTAAATGATGAGATATGCATGTTTTTGTGTATGTTGGAAAAAAGTATTTTTATTTTGAACTTTTGTACAAACCTTTTTTTTGTTGACCCTCACGCATGTCTAGTGTTCATTGTTGAGTAATATCATTAGTAACTAAAACGCAGGTATGCGTCTGAATCAAATATCATCCGGTATGCAAAGATTGCTGTGCAGTTGCAGAATAAGACTGTGAGGGATGTGGCTTTGCGGTGCAGATGGATGTTTGTAAGTTTAATATCTTACATTATTCTTTGTTGTATATTTTATTTTGCCAATCGGTGATCACTTTCTAGTTGTCTGTTGTCAAATGTTATTTAGACATACTAGAAAAGTTAATGCCAAAATATCCATCATTTGAACCCTCTGGGATAGATTACAAGCTAGATATATCACCGAAAAAAACATCTATAGAGAAGAAAAGTAGAAAACCTTCCCTTTTATCCTAAGAGATTAAAAATAAAAACCTTGACCATGGTAACCGTTTTTTAGGGAGAGACCAAAAATGGTGGCAACATGTAGTTTAGGTTACTGAGTTTGCAATATTTATGATGATTCTATTCACATCCGAATTAGTTTGTTATAGACATGTAAATCAAATAGCCCTGAATATAAGGTATATTATATAGACTTGTAATCCTTCTTATATAAGCTTACATGAGAGTGTGTGTTGTGTTTTGAGTATATATATGTGTGTGTATGATTAAAATAAAATGAACATTGTTTATTGTGTGTTACTTTGACTTTAGATTAAGTGGTGTGTGTGTGTGTGGGGGGGGGGGGGGGGGGGGGCGTTGAAAGGGTGAAGGTATTTGGGCCATATTATAACCAATCAGAAATAAACACATAAACTTTATTTTCTTTTATCATTTTTTTTGAGTTAACTGCCATTTTCGTCCCTATGGTTTGTTCACTTTTGCCACTTCAGACCAATTGTAAAAAATGAACCATTTTCCTCCCTGACATACTGGAAACGTGCCACTTCAGTCCAAAAATTAAAACCCAATTAAGTCAGACAGGTTAATTGAAGGGTATTATTGTCAATTCATAAAATAAGGTGAAAATAAAAGATATATGTCAGGGAGGATTGGCCTGAAATGGCAAAAGTAAACAAACCATAGCGACGAAAATGGCAGTTAACTCTTTTTTTTATTTATTTATATTGGTTAGTGAAACCATTACACAAGTTGGAGGAAAAAGTGAGTTGAGTCCCCCAATGTCTACGTGGCAGTCACTTTTTAGTTAAACCACTACACATAGTCTTATGATGAAACTACTATAAGTTGTGTGACTTGTTTCATTGGTAAAATCGATCAATTTACATTAATTTAGCAGGTCAATCATAGAACATTTTATGACCTAATTTAATTATTTGTCATGCTAGAAAAGGGATATTAGCAAAAGAAGGAAAGAAGATTACCTCTTAACTAGGAAAACCAAAGATAAAAAGGTAAACCTTCTATTTAGTAATCATTTAAGAAATGCTGGAGTGTGACGGAAAAATAAAGTGATTTTTTTTTCTTATGCAGGAAAAAATGAGTGAGCATTTGGCAAGTACGTATCATTTAGCAACTCAAACCGGACCATCTTCATTATTTAATGGAGTGGTTGCGAATGGAAAATCAAATGCTATACAATATAGTGGTTAGTTCTTTCTTTTACTTTTCACATGTTCGATTCGTGTATCGTATCTATCTCTTTTTATAAGTAGGGCTAAAGTCGCCAAATTGAAACATACTTTATAAAGACAGTCATTTTCTGTAATTCAGGTCACCTGACTTTTTAAATAAGTTATTATGTAAGCCACTTACCTTTACAAATAATGGTTACTTTGTGAAATATGCCTTTTTTGTCATCCATGTCACTAGATCTTTGAACCGATTATGTGGGCCACTTTACCTGGATGTATTTAACCATTATTATTTTACATCTTTGCAAAACAAAAAAAAAATGTTTTTTAGTTATAAATTAGAGTAAAATGCCATTTTGGTCCCTGAGGTTTGGCCAGTTTAGCGACTTTCATCCAAAGGTTTGTTTTTCCACATCTGGATCCAAAAAGTTTAAAATCTTGCCATTTTCATCCGGCTCGTTAACTCCATCTATTTTTCTCCGTTAATTCAGGGGTATTTCCGTCTTTTTTTGTTAACTTAAAGGGCAATTTTGTCCTTTTCAGGGGTATTCCGTCTTTTTACATAAAGTGAATAAGACCAAATTGCCCTTTAAGTTAGCAAAAAAGACGGAAATACCTTTGACTTAACGGAGATATATGGATGGAGTTAACGAGACGGATGGAAATGGCAATATTTCAAACCTTTTGGCTCCGGATGCGGAAAAACAAACCTTTGGAAGAAAGTCGCAAAACTGGCCAAACCTCAGGGACCAATATGGCATTTTACTCTACAAGTTATCATAGGTTGTTTAATTTTTATTAAATTTCAAGAACAAGGTGTTATTATTTTTATATAAGTTCAACAAACTAAATTAAAACGTTCTTTGGTACATGTCATATGCTATTGGGAATAGCCAAATGGTGTTGGTGAGTTAGATAAGGTGTAGAATAGTAGGAGGTTATGGGTTCAATCCCCACGGTGTGCAAGTTTAGCCATTCAAAAAAAAACATGTCATATG
Source organism: Helianthus tuberosus (assembly GCA_030545235.1). NCBI lineage: Eukaryota > Viridiplantae > Streptophyta > Magnoliopsida > Asterales > Asteraceae > Helianthus > Helianthus tuberosus. The sequence continues at coordinate 122,371,420 of CM060427.1, forward strand.
CTATGAATCTAGTCTAGATCCGTTGCTATAAAGGCGTACTTAAGTATACTGTATACATAAATAATTTTGGTTCCAAGGTTGTTGAACTACTCTAGAGTTTAGTGAAGGTTTAATTGGTTGCTTACCCTGTATAGATAAATAAGGATTTGGATGTGATGTATCAATGAAATCTTCAATTTAATTTGTAGAAATAAGCATCAATACTTTGATGTTCTTGAAATTTAATTAGAAAAAGGGAACATATTCTCTATGAAAAATAAAATAAAATTAATTGGAGTAAAAAAGGATCAGATTCATGTAGTTATAGTGACCCATTTAACCGGTTTCATAAGTCTAATTACCTTACACAAATTGACCAGTTTGTAAAATATATTACACATTGGCGGCTTTAGTGCTCGTAAACATATCTTCCCCATTCTCATCCTTAGTTATAAATTCTGAAGCTCTTTTGCAATTTAACTTTTGAAATAAGATAAAAATACAACCGTGAAAATAGTAACGGTTAGATCTGGGATATCATGGCTAGATCATATCTATTATCTAAGCTAGCCGCGTGTCAGCTTCTTATATATTTATGCATATTTACATGTGAGTACAGTTCTTCTGAGTCCGGCTGGACAACTTCTTAAGGAAAGCGCACAGGCTATGGAGCGGGTATCATCAAATCTTGAAACACATCAGGTGATGTACACGGGTCAAATGTGTTGAAAGTCACCCAAAATGTTTCAAATACTTAAAAGTTAAAACCTCCTAATTCGCTTTACTAGAACAATTAGGTTAATATTTTTAGCCATGTTATATAATTCTTAATTAATACATTAGCTATTCATAAACTCTAAAAAAAACTAGACCAAGCAAGCGTCGAACAACCCAGCTTCTATAAAAAAAGAACTTGTACTTACTCTCGACTTATGATACTTGCTACAGGTACATGAGAATATCAGTCTCCTTTGTCAAGTTCGGAAAAACATCCGTGACATCTTGAGCAAGTAAGTTATCATCTCGCCCAATAACCAACATGTGGCAATTTTGACCCGTTTACTCATGAACGGGTTGATTTGGGTTATGGTTTATATTTAACCACCAACCATCTATTTTTTTTTTTCTCCTACACTATTAAAAAAATGAAAAAGTTAACTGTGAGAAAGAAAATATGAGATAGTTGATGGTGGCTGGAGATTACATCTTAATATTAGTAGTTTCTACCATAAAAGAGTAAATTACTATTTTGGTCCCTGCGGTTTAGACAGTTTAACCCTTTTAGCCCAAAAAGGAATCTTTTGATATATCAGACCCTCCTGAGATTGCATTTTTTAATGGTTTTAGCCCCTAATACCCTTATACTTAATTGGAAAAAAAAGTAATAGAGTTACTGTTAGGGGCCAAAAGCATTACAAAATACAACCTCAGGGGGGTCTGGTCTAATATGTTAAAAGATTTCCTTTTGGACTGAAATGGTTAAACTGGCTAAACCACAGAGGTCAAAATAGTAATTTACTCATCTTACAAATAAGAAAAAGGTAGTTATTAACATTACCTCGAAGGGCTATTGTTAGCAAAACCCAATAAAATTATTATTGTAATAGAGCAGATTGTTTTTTCATATTTAACACATTAACTATTTATATAAAATTGGACGAAAAAATGATTGTGGGTCAATCCAAAGCAATGAAAACGACGAGTTTTTGACCGGTGACTCAACCAGTTTGTTATTTACCGCAGTTTAATTGACACCCCAGAGAAACTGAAGCAGATGCCGCCACTTCCAGTGAAGCTGAATGAAGATCTACTCAACTCATTGCTTCCTCATGCGACATTACAGCAGCAAAGGCAATGATCATTCATGCCGCTATTAATGTTAAGGCGAAGGATGACGAAGTCGTTAGTTAATAATTAACTCCTAAATGGGTTTATATGGTTTTCAGTTTTTGAATATTTGTTTTGATCAGTACATAGGGAAATAAGTAGCTGTATTTAAAACATTGGGAGTTTTTAATTAGGGTTACATAGTTTGAAAATTTGGGCATTTTAAGCCTATTGTTGCTTTACTCCTCCCATTAAATTGAATGAAATTGTTTTAAAGGCATATTGTGATGCTTTAGTAGCCTGCAGTTGAAATTGGTTGAAGAACTTGTAGGTGTGTAAATTGTAAACTATGGTGGGCAATAACCAGTCTAGAGTCTAGACCCATCAAACAAGTGGCCCAAACTGGCCCATTGGTAATGCTCTCATGAGTGCATGACTGTTATAAGCAAGACAAACCTGCATAGTGATGTTAAGAAGTTAGAAGTGTGAGATTAAATATATTAATGTTATAATATTTAATCTTGTAGCCTATATAATCATTTATATTATATTAGATCAAAATATATTAATAACCTATTATAATTAGTTGGTAATTGTTGATGGACCATATTATCCTTATTAACTAATTAGGTTTCCTCTTGGGTGTATAAATAAGGGGCTTATTAGAGAGTTGAAGGGTTAGACACTTTACACAACTACAAACCCTCACTAACATCAAATTCGTGACTCTCTCTCCCATAACCGAAACTAACCCTAATTTCGGTTTTCATCACCATCATAACTTTACACCCTAAGGAGGAACCGGATCACCCTGACAAAGATGTCGAACACTATGGCTGGATCTCTGACTGGATTCTCCACTGCTTTGAATACTATAACAGGTATGTTTTTCATGTTTTCCATTAAGTTTAAACAGAACTGATCAACATGTGGTATCAGAGCATATGTTGATAAATCAGTTCTGTTTTTCGTATCCATTATTCTCGGATCAAAAATCTGGAAAACGGAAGTTTTAAAGCCTTAAAATCAAAAACTGTTTTCGAGTTGTTTGTGGCCGATATCCCTGTTTTCGGAAACTGCTAATTGATAAACCGACTCGAAATTATAAAGGATTAAACTTATTGTCACGAAATCCATTACAAAACCATTAAAATCAGGTTTCGGATTTCCAGATTATGTTTTTATTTTTTTTTTAGGGTTCATCATAATGTTCTAAGAAAAACTCGAAAAATTCCATAAATTTTGGAATATGATTTGGATTAGTAGATGTTTTCCAATGTTTGATCTAAATTTTATCTATTATAATTTTCGAAAAACTGTTAATGGTTTTTAGTTATTAATTTCAAAATATTTGATAAGTTTAGATTAAAATAAAATAGGAAACATTATCCCAAAAATCCCTTAAATTTCGAGTTTCAGTTATCACAATAAACAGCCTTAAGTGGGTTTCGAAATCATAAATCGTACAAGTCCCTTTTGTCGCACAAGATCAGATCAGTTAAGGTCTGATCGCACAAGACATTCGCACAAGTCAGATCAAGAAAAAAAAAAGGTCTGATCGCACAAGGGAAATCGCACAAGATTTGTGGATCGCACAAGACTTGTGGATCGCACAAGGCATTATTGATCACACAAGTTTTGGGCCTCACTGATCGCACAAAATTTTGGGCCTAACTGATCGCACAAGACTTGGGTTTTATTTATATCGCACAAGTTTTGGGCCTTAACGATCGCACAAGGCATTACCTATCGCACAAAGCATTACTGATCGCACAAGATTCGAAACCTCATTATTTTTTAAGCTGTTTAATGTGACCTAAAAATTAATTAATCAGAATCAGATAATTTTTTACAAAACCAAAATAGCTTAACTTGAATGAGCTTCTGATGTATTAATTCTGGCCAAAGCTGATTTAATACATCTATTTATTGTTCAAGTATTATAAAAAGCTATGTTAAGTATGCATTACAAACGTGAAATGTCTTAATTCTGGCCAAAGCTGATTTAATTCATTTATGTTTAGCATGACTTGACAAGTGCATAACTAAAGTGATTGTCTCATTTCTGGCCAAAGCTGATTTGTCACAATTACTTTGCACACATATTTAAATGATTACACTTTTGGCCAAAGCTGATTTGTCTTCATTTAAATAGAATTTTCCTAAGTCTATTATTTTGATGTTAGTAATAGACATTATCACAGCTTCATAATTATAATGGTCATTACTTATGCCTGCCTTAGTATAACATGCCCTTAGATCACATTAAGACTTCTTTCTTAGTATCATAACTGGCTCATCTTATTTCCACTATCAGCACCCAATCAAGGGATTCCACCTTTGACTGGTGATAACTTTGCTGCATGGAAGGGTGCCCTCATGCTTACACTTGGAGTGCTGGACTTTGATTATGCTCTAAGAGAGGATAAGCCAGCGGACCTTACTCCACAGAGTACTGCTCCTCAGCAGTTACTTCATGATAAGTGGACTAGAAGTAACCGCATGTCTCTCATGTTCATGAAGCAGTCCATTCATCACTCTATCAGAGGAGCTATTCCTGATTCTGACGATGCTAAAACCTATTTGGCTTATGTGGAGGATCAATTCAAGGGAACATCAAAAGCACACGCTAGCACTCTTATCCTCAAGCTGGTGACGACTAAGTATGATGGGAGGAGCGGCATTCACGAACACATCATGATGATGCATGACATGGCCAATAAGTTGAAGGGCCTAGAGATGGAGATCAGTGATGGTTTTCTTGTTCACTTCATCATCACTTCGCTTCCTTCGTCATATGAAGCATTCAAGATCAATTACAACACTCAGAAGGACAAATGGACGATGAGTGAGCTGATCGCCATGTGCGTGCAGGAGGAAGAGCGTATGAAGATGGATCGCCATACTGATGTTGCTAACTTCACCACCTCCAGCTCTAAGAAGAGGAAGAACAACTATCAAAGAAAGGATGCTTTTAAGGTTCAAAAGCCAAATCCAACTCCTAATACAAGTGCACCTTCCAGCTCTAAGAACTCCTTAGGCAAACCCTACTGCAAGTTCTGTAAGAAAACAGGACATAAGCAAAAGGAATGCCCTGACTTCAAGGAGTGGCTGGCTAAGAAAGGTAACGATTTTTTCATGATACTTGAGTCCTTTAATTTAAATGTTCCTGCTAACTCTTGGTGGTTTGATTCTGGTTCTATGGTTCATGTTACCAATTCACTACAGGGATTCCTTACAACCCGGAAGCTGGGAAGAAACCAAAGAACACTTAAAGTTGGAGATGATCGGGAATTAGAAGTGAAGGCCATAGGAACATTACAATTATTTTTGAAAACTGGTTTATGTATTAAACTTTATGATACCTTATATGTTCCTGAGGTAACTCGGAACCTTGTATCAGGACCAAAGTTAGACATGGACGGTTTTGTTGTTTCTCATGGTCATCGCAAACTCTCTATTCTCTATGATTCCATTGTTTATGGTACTGGCATTCTGGATGGTGGTCTCTATAGATTAGAACTAGATGATAATTTTTCCAAATCTTTGTTGTCATATAATATAAATGAATCACTCACAAAGATGGAAAAGAAACAAATTCGAGACTTAGAGACTTCATCTATGTTGTGGCATCAACGTTTAGGCCACATCTCAAGAGAACGATTAAATCGTCTCGTAAAGGATGAAGTCTTACCTCCTCTCGATTTCACCGATTTTGGAACATGTGTCAAATGTCTTAAAGGCAAAATGACATTAGCAAATAAGAAATGTGCCACTAGGAGCTCTAATTTATTAGAACTCATTCACACTGACATTAGTGGTCCTTATCAAATTGCTGGTATAACAGAACATACTTCATTTATCACTTTCATTGATGATTATTCTCGTTACATGTACTTGTATCTTATAAAGGAAAAATCTGAATCTCTTACAACTTTTAAAGATTATAAAGCTGAAGTTGAAAAGCAATTAGATCGTCAGATTAAAGTTGTGAGATCAGATAGAGGCGGTGAATATTATGGCAGACATACTGATGTGGGTCAAGCTCCTGGTCCATTTTATGAGTTTTGTAAGGGCCAGGGGATTGTGAACCAATACACCATGCCTGGTACACCTCAGCAGAATGGTGTCGCTGAATGAAGAAATCGTACCCTTATGAACATGGTGCGCAGTATGTTAGCCAACACTAATTTACCATTATTCCTCTGGACTGAAGCGTTAAAAGCAGCTGTTCATATACTCAATAGAGTTCCTTCTAAGTCTGTCCCTAAAACTCCTTATGAACTTTGGACAGGAAGGAAACCGAGTCTTAAATATATGAAAGTATGGGGCTGCATTGCTGAAGCAAAACTTTACAATCCTTTCCTAAGGAAACTTGACCCTAAAACAGTTACCTGCTTCTTTATCGGGTATCCTGATCATTCGAAGGGTTATCGTTTCTATTGTCCTTCCCATGTCACCCGTATTGTTGAAACCAAGCGTGCTGCGTTCCTGGAGGATTTCAAGGTCAGTGGGAGCAGTACCAACCCTTACGAAGAATTGCAAGAAGTACAAGACGCGGGGGGAGAGACTCGTCGCTTATCATTACTCCGTTTACTCCTCTTGTACCCCATGCAACTGCACCTGAAGCCACTGCACAAATTCCATCTCCACAATCAGAACCCATTATACCTCATAACGAAGGCACATCAAACGCTCAAAACCTAGACAACGCTGAACCCGATAATCAACTCAGGAGGTCATCTAGGCAAAGAAGGCCTACTAATTGGGATGATTATGTTACCTACCTGACTGAAATGGATGCTGGAAAGCTCAATGATCCTATCTCTTATAATGAAGCCATTAGCAGTGATCAGTCTTCTGAATGGAACAAAGCAATGATTGATGAGCTTGAATCCATGAAGAAAAATGACGTTTGGGATTTAGTCGAATTACCCAATGGTGCCAAACCTGTAGGTTGTAAATGGGTGTTCAAAACAAAACTGGATCCGAATGGGAACGTTGAACGCTACAAAGCGAGATTGGTTGCAAAGGGCTACACTCAGAAAGAGGGAATTGATTATCAAGAGACGTTTTCACCTGTCTCTCGTAAAGATTCATTAAGGATCGTTATGGCCCTAGTAGCTCATTTTGATTTAGAGCTGCATCAGATGGACGTCAAAACTGCTTTCCTTAACAGAGACTTAGACGAAGATGTTTACATGAAACAACCTGAAGGCTTTAAACCTGAAGGTCAGGAGCATCTAGTCTGTAAGTTGAAGAAATCCATTTATGGGTTAAAACAAGCATCACGTCAATGGTACCTCAAGTTTGATGAAGTCATGAAGAGGCAAGGTTTTATGAAGAATCAAGTGGATCAATGCACCTACCTCAAGATGAGTGGGAGTAACTTTACTATACTTGTCCTTTACGTAGATGATATTCTATTGGCAAGTAATAGTTTAGACATGTTGCATGAGTCGAAGCGTTTACTCTCGCATAACTTCGACATGAAGGATCTCGGAGATGCTTCTTACGTCATTGGCATCGAAATTCACCGAGATAGACACAAAGGGATCTTAGGATTGTCTCAAAAGACTTACATAGATCGTGTCCTTACACGTTACAACATGCAACAGTGCAAACCCTCCGTCGCTCCAGTAGTTAAGGGAGATGTTTTCGGTTCATTTCAGTGTCCGACAACAGAGGTTGAAAAGGAGCAAATGAGCCAGATACCTTACGCGTCAGTAGTCGGGAGCCTGATGTATGCTCAAGTCTGTACTCGCCCAGATATCGCTTACATTGCTGGAATGCTAGGTCGTTATCAGACTAATCCTGGCCTAGATCACTGGAAAGCAGCTAAGAAGGTCCTCAGATATCTGCAAGGGACGAAAGACTACAAATTGACTTATAGAAGAAGTGATCATTTAGAAGTGGTAGGTTATTCTGATTCTGACTTTGCCAAATGCAAAGATGACAAGAAATCCACTTCGGGCTACATCTTTATGTTAGCAGGCGGACCTATCTCATGGAAGAGTCATAAACAACAGTTAACTACAACTTCCACAATGATGGCAGAATACATTGCTGTTTACAACGCAACCTGTCATGGAATGTTGCTTAGAAATCTGATCACTGGACTCAAAATCGTTAATTCCATTTCTAGACCATTGAAGCTTTACTGTGATAATTCAGCTGCCGTTAGTTTCTCGAACAGTAACAGTTCGACTGGAGCTGGTTTATATCTTGATACGAAGTACTTGTTCGTACGTGAACGAGTTGAGGAAAATAATCTTTGTATTGAGTATATTAGTACTAAAGATATGCTTGCGGATCCGATGACTAAAGGTCTCCCACCTAAAGTTTTCGAAGAACATGTATCGAATATGGGACTTACTAAAGACCTTGTTTAATGGCATATTGTACTAGCTTATGTTTTAATTAATAAAATTTCCTCAGTTTGATTTTGTATGTCTCTAACATATGTTCTGCCGGTGTAATGACATATAGACAAATATAAATACAATTCAGACGCTAAAGGGCTTATACATATTTTGATCATAACTGTTAGGTTTTAAATTGAGGCTATAGTATGACTAATGGGGGTCCTGAGTCGAATGATGATTCAACGGCTGTATTTCTCTGCTATAGTTCTTGGTTTAAGGCTAAAATGAGTGTTAACTCCTGGCCAGGCTTACCTAATACTCATGATAAATGATTACTTGGCTAAGTGGGAGAATGTGAGATTAAATATATTAATGTTATAATATTTAATCTTGTAGCCTATATAATCATTTATATTATATTAGATCAAAATATATTAATAACCTATTATAATTAGTTGGTAATTGTTGATGGACCATATTACCCTTATTAACTAATTAGGTTTCCTCTTGGGTGTATAAATAAGGAGCTTATTAGAGAGTTGAAGGGTTAGACACTTTACACAACTACAAACCCTCACTAACATCAAATTCATGACTCTCTCTCCCATAACCGAAACTAACCCTAATTTCGGTTTTCATCACCATCATAACTTTACACCCTAAGGAGGAACCAGATCACCCTGACAAAGATGTCGAACACTATGGCTGGATCTCTGACTGGATTCTCCACTGCTTTGAATACTATAACAGGTATGTTTTTCATGTTTTCCATTAAGTTTAAACAGAACTGATCAACAAGAAGTTGGTCACTTTCACTAAGGGGTGATCTTGCAAAATTTATCCTGTCCAATACTTGATATTCTTCAAAATGAATCGGGTCACTTGTAGGTTACTTAAGTTTGACTCGTTAAAAACTCGAATCAAGTAGAGCTTCGGATCGAGTAGAGTTTAGACGAGGAGCTCAAGTTTAATTTAAAGCTTATTTAATAACCAAGCATGAGTTGGTTCATACATCAAGTTTAAAATTGAAACAAATAAATAAATGTACGCGTGTATTAAAATTGAAATAAATAAATAAATGTACGATGTGTATAAATATGACAATGATATTTAAAATTAGATTTATAGGGGGAAATATCAAATAAAAAGTCAATTTTCCCTAACTAGGATGAGAATGAATCTTAACCATTCATTTTTCAAATCAATGGTTAAGATGAAAGGGTAGGAGAAAGAAGGAGTGCAAAAGTATCTTGGAAAAATTCTATTTATGGACTTTCTCTCTCCACATGCAAGGCACATGCATATTCCGCCCCCATTTTTTAAACGTTCATAACTTTTTTATACGACATTATTTTTTCATAAAAATTTCACCGTAAAATCGAGCGTCTTTTTATCTTTAATTTGAGTACCATATTGCTATATAAAATATGAAGAATAAAAAAACTCACTTAAATGTGTTGTATTTCTATGTTGTATAACATTTTTTTGTGCTGAATTTTTGTACTATATTTTTGTGCTAAATTTTTTTGTCTTAAATTTTTTTTCCTTAATTTTTTTTGTGCTGGATTTTTTTGTACTATATTTTTTTGCTGAATTTTTTCGTGCTATATTTTTTTGTACTAGATTTTTTTGTGCTATATTTTTTTGTACTACATTTTTTGTGCTATATTTTTTGTACTAGATTTTTGTGCTAGATTTTTTTTGTACTAGTTTTTTGTGCTATATTTTTTGTACTAGATTTTTTTTTGTATTTAAAAAAAAACAAAAGGGGTGTCCTATGTCATTTTCACTCCTATTTATAAGGACCAAAATGCCCTCCATTGCTACTTATTAGGAGTGCCACATGTCATCATCACAATCCTTCTTTGGCTACTTAGGCAAAATCCACTTTTTAGTGGATCCTTCCCTGATTTATAGTATCATAGTAACAAGTATTATTTTGCAATTATTTAAAACCAACTTTGTTAATACTCTAGTTTTAGGTTTTCTTAATTGAACCACTAAATTTTTCTATATTACATTTTAGCCACAATTTTTTTCCTATAAACCCGTATACTTTGAAATATTACGTTTACCCATGCATTTTATTGAAGTTAATTCTTTGTTTTAACTAATTTACTTTGCTATTCCTTATACTTTGAATTTTACGTTAATCGCTCTATACTTTATTTGAAGTATATTTTCTTTTTTTAACTAATTTACTTTGCTATATCTCTAAACTCTTATAAATTAACAATACAACAATAAAGTAACCCTAAGCTTTTCACTTTTTAAAAAATAACAACAATTTGTTTATTTTTATCTACGTTTTCAACCCGCCGTAGATTGCGGGACCGGGTAGGCTCCGACTACTAATTTACATTGCTATCTCTAAATTTTAATAAACTTGCCATCCATCCGTGAACTATCATTGTTTCCATGCATTTTGCACATGTTGGATCCCAGTCGCAACGCAAGGGTGAGAAACCAACTATTATAATACAAGTAACTAAATAATATTCACTAGGTTTGATTTATTTAAAATATATTATAACTAAAATTATAGAATAATTATATGTGCATATAAATGAAATAATCAAGACAACCATTAAATAATAAAGCTCGAATTTAAAAACTTAAGCCGAGTCAAGCTCGAGTTTTAATTATAAAGGTCGAAAGAATCCATACTCGAGCTCAACTTAAATGAATTACACCTCATTTTAACACTTATCAGTAGCACGACAGAAAGTTTATTTCCTATTACTGTTTAATAATAAACAAGAAGAGAGATCAAGAAGGAATATACCCAAGCAGACCATAGGTCAATCATAAGTTACTCTACATTACAAGGATCACAAAGCTTCAGGCAATTAGAGCTCTGAAAATCAGAACCGTCCTTGGTAGCTTAAGCCCTAGAATCAGAACCCTACTCAAAATCAGATCGTCGTATAATCATTTGGACTACTGGAAGGAATGTTGCACCACTAAACACCGGAGGTAGAGTTTTCGCACTTTCTGCTACTCTTGATACCAACACTCCAAGTACCACATCTGGAACTCTTCAGTTGGTTGAACGTAGTATATATGTGTTATTCGATGCTGGGGGAACACATTCTCTAGTTTCTTACTCGTCCACTACATACCTTCTAATTGAGCCGACTCCTTTAGATGAAACCCTATTCGGTTCCACAATGATGGAAATCTCTGTTATAGTCACCCATGGATTGTTGTTTCTAACTGACTATGATATGTTACCCTAAGCTCTCTGGATCCTCCCGTGATGGAGAGATCAGTCACGACATCCCTAGGTACAAGTATGGTACATAGCTACTATGAGGCATAAGGATGAATCATAGGTGTATTTCTCGAGATGGGTGTTAGGTAGGCCAATCCACACCACCTCATGTGACAGACTTTGTGACTTTCACCTTTGTTTAGCTTATGGGTACATCTACATGATACAATTAACTTAGTTAACTTACCTTGCATCATGTCGTATTTATTACTAATATTGATACTGTTAATGTTATTATATTTATTGTTGTTACTACTTGAGCCTATTATTCCTTACTGGGCATTCAACTCACTTTGTAAACTTTATTTCCACACAGGTTCATAGGTTACTCTAGGCAGGGTGAAGAGAGATGAACAAACAATAGGATGCTATCTGAAGATGTCTATTACTTATGTAATATAATGTATTTTTCCCATAGGGCTATGAACTATCTATTAGCTTGTAACCAATGACTTGACATTTAATACATGGAACTGTCTTCTGTCTCTGTTATTGTGTCGTGTCATGCCTACCCGGGTTGGGTTGTTACATATAAGGTTTGAGGTAACAACTCCCAAGGACAGACAACTGGGTGTCAATTTTGTTGGTCAAACACCTATAAGTTGCGTATAATGCAATATGTGTAGTATAGGGTACAAGTTGGTACGAGGTCTACAATGTTCAAAGAGGTTTATAACTTTCTGTCACCTCAATATACATGTCGTCATATCAGGATTTGAATAAACATCTTTGGGAGACTTGTCAGTCCTTGGTTTTTATGAATGTTATACGCCACGTATAACTCTATATTTGTTACACCCCGACCGGCGACGGAAACATCAGAGTAAGATGAACGAGATTGTTCAAAACATCATAACATACTAAAGTGACAATAAATTAAATAAACCAACTTTATTTCATTCATAATCTCAAAGTACATTGTTTGAAAGAAAAAATACAACGATTTGATCAAGACATAACCAACAAGTAAAAGATTACATAAATAAAAAATTGGGTGCGTTTCTAGTCCACCCTAAGTAGATTTCGCATGCGTCAAAGCTAAATTCATGCGACATGTATTCAAGTATCCGTTAACACAAAATGGGTCGGTGAGCATACAAGTTTGGACTACATGGTACATATAATAAAAGTCTCAAATCCAACATGGCAATTATATACTAAGTTTAACAACATACTAGCATGCATAAACTAAGAGTCAAACCAAAGTGTCCACTAGCGTAATCTTGTCACCGAGGTGAATGAGACCGTTATGATAGGATACTTAACAATGACCACAAACGGGTGATGTGCTACTCCTATAGTGCTATATATGTTAAGGTAGGCTTGCAAAATTAATGACAAATAATATGCATTCAAGTATAATCTAGCATGTATAAACCTAACGTATGACAAACAACATGTTTGGTGGATTGAATGTTTGCATGAGTTTGATTATGCATTTTGTTGGTTTACTAAATTATACATGTTACACCCAAAGTGATTTTAAAGCGAAAATGGGTCAAGTATACTCACGGTTTGAGAATGCTTTCCACAAAGGTGAGCTTGGATGTGTTGGAAGGATGGAGCATCGAGGTTATCCTAAAATGGATAAACAAGGTGTATGAGTATGACAAATTTAGAGTTGGAAGGAATTAAGAAATCTAATAGAATGAAAATACATAAAAGTGTATCTTACTTAAATACTTATTTGGACACCATTTTAGTTCGTATTTTTCATGAGTAAGACACTCACTAGAAACCCAAGAATAAAAGTTCAAGACTTAGATATATTTCCACGACAACACATTGACATTCAACCATGCATTGGTTGATACCATGGTTTGGTTTCGGTTTGAATATTTCAATGTGTGTGTGTATTTATATATATATATATATATATATATATATATATATATATATATATATATATGCTAGGAGTTGGCTACAAAGAACAAGTATGAAAGTTTTAATAAAACTCAGAAAACTAATCCTAACTTTGAACCTCAAAATGGTGATGTACTGTAACACCCCTAAAATATAAAATTATGAAAACTAATCCTAACTTTGAACCTCAAAATGGTGATGTACTGTAACACCCCTAAAATATAAAATTATATATATATATATATAGGGGATGGTTCAAATGAAAACAACTGTTATTGTGAAAACTCGAAAACTAACTAAAAAAAGCCTAAAAAACACACCAAATTTTTTTTTCCAATTTTTTTTTTTATAAAAAATCGCAGGTTTTTGTATATAAAAAAACTTTTTTTCAAAAAAAAAAAATTTGTATTACACATGTGTGCACTACAAATTTTTTTTTTTTTGAATTTTTTTTATATACTAAAAGTAGCGAAAATTATTATGCAAAAAAAAAATTTGGTATGGTTTTTTGGCATTTTTAATTAGTTTTCGAGTTTTCACAATAACTAGTGGTTTTCATTTGAATCTTCCCCTATATATATATATATATATGTGTGTGTGTGTGTGTGTAAATAGGGTAGGAGTTGGCTACAAAGCCTACTTTTCCTACAAAGTGTAGAAAGCAATCTCCTTTAGATATGTGGCATTTAGTTATTTTATACAAAAGGGAATAATGGTAATTGGATAATTATTTTAATTATGGAAGATTTATTATCCTAAACAAACTAACGAGTTATTTAAGGAAACTGCATATCTCCATTGATTTCAAAATCGACTATAATATTTTATATCATGATGATCGGAAATTCATATTCACATTCCGTTATTTCTTTAAGGTGTGTTTTATCAGTTTCTTGTTCTTCACACTGTGTTATATCAGTTTTCACATCCCCTCATTAATTTCGAAACATAAAACACATCTATAATTTTCTAGACGTTGTCTTTTATCTGTTTTTTGGGCTATTCACATTGTGTTATATCAGTTTTCATAATTAAACACACCCATTACACATAAAACACACCAGCGTCTGATATAAAACACACTGGTGTCTGAAATACACAATATAAAACACACCAATGTTTGATTCAATGTAGATATACTAGTGTCTTAAATACACAATATAAAACACATTAGTGTCTTAAATACATAATATAAAACACATCAGGTTCGGAGCTGTGGAGGTTTAAAACACAGTAGTTTCCGAGGAGAGAAAATAGAAAGAGAGAGAGAGAGAAACTTGCGAAAATGGTGGGAAAGTTATGGTATGACAGTTATTTCCTTATTTAAAATAAATCAAATGACACATTTGTTCTCAATCAATTAAATTAGCCTATTTTTAAGATAAATATATTACCAAAATGCCATCAAGATAATCTCAACCATCAAACACACTCATCTAATGGTCAAGATCACTTCCTACACTTTGTAGGAAAAACACACTTTGTAGAGGAACCCCACCCTGTGTAAATAAATATATATATATATATATACACACACACACACACATGAGTTGGTCATAACCAAGGGTGACGTAACTAGGAATAAAGAACCTAGTTAACTAAATGTTAGAAGAGAACAAGGAAAATATGAATAAATGCACCTTTTAAAATAACTTTCAAACTTGAGGGGTTAAAAGGGTAAAAGTGAAACAAGTTTATTATTAAATCCTTAAAACACCAAAACATACACATATGTGTGTGTTTGGTTGATGTATATAGGAGGTGAAAAGGGAGTTCTCTTCAAGATCCCTAAACACAAGAAATTCAACAAAATCAAAGAGAAATCGAGCAGGGAAATTGGGACTTTAGTTAAAATCATGATCACCTAAGCTAGGAGATCACAAGGTATATTGACTTTTGTTATTTGGTGATATTTTGAAATTCTGATTAACATTCATGAACGAAATTCAGGTATGAATAATGAATGTTATAGTGAAATAGATATGAGTGCAAGTCTAGGAACAAGCCTTAGATGTAAACTTGTTGATTTAGAGCCATGAATTAGTGTTTTGGTTAACTAATCAAGTAGGTGCTAAGTGAGTGTTATGATGATAGGATGAACACTTGAATTAGAGTGTTAAATTTATGAAGTTTGAGGATATGAAGCAAGTTGTAGATGTAGTTCAAGAACACTAGACATAAGGGTGTGATTTTGATGTTGAAAATTTGGTTAAAAGTTAATGATAAACTTGATAAAAGATGTGTACAAATCTTGCCCGCAAGGTGTTCGTTAAAATGCCTAAATGATATAGTGTGTCTACTAGTTGTATGTAAAACTTGATTAGATTAGGTATTCGAATGAATGCCTAATAACATGATGAAACGGGTTCCACTTATAGATGAAAACCCGTAGATTTTGCGTAATGAAAGAATAAATTATCTTTCATAAACAAGAGCTAAGTTAACTTGGTGTTAATAGTAGCATAAACTTGGATTAAAGAAAAATAGTTTAAAACGGTGGCATAATAATGACGCCTACCAGATAATTGATGAAATGCCTAGATGAGATCTGGAACTCAATTGCGCATATCATGTGATTAAGGGTAGTTTACTTTTGAAAGTCAAACTAACCAATGATTAAGTCGAATAATAATTTTGACATAAAATCCGTAAGATCGAGTAGTCGTAAGTAATGATGACTAATCTAACCGTTTTACGAATTATGATGATAGTTTGACGCTTGACAAGCTAGATGGAAGCTTGGGAAGGAGACGGGTCAAACGAATCAAGTAAAAAGGTTAAATATAACACTCCGAAAAATGAAAATTATTTATTTTAAATATAAAGTTGATAAATAACTAGTTAACTAACTAGGATTTAAAATAACCCAGTTAGGTGAAAGCCTTGTAGTAACCTACAAATGGGTTAAAACGCTAAAATTAGAACCTGTTGGGATTGAACCCTACCAGAGGAACAGATAATGTAAAGCCAAAACCAGGTCACAACAGTGGATTCACAATAAGCAGCGGTTTACACTTTGCTCTCCCCTTGAAAGTGATTTATAACAACTGATGGTCTCTATCTGCTGCTCATATTCAACTGCTGCTGTCCTTTCAACTGCTGATGAAAACCCTGAAGTATCCAACACTGCTGGTCCTATCTACTGATGATAAAGCACTGCCCAGTCAAGGACTGATCAACCTTGAGGAAAGCACTGACATAAAGGGAGAGCAGCTGTTTAGTAAATTGTTTGTTTTATGTATAGTCAGTGGTTAGGTTAGTAGTGTTTATGGAAGGACAGTAGATACAGGTTGTTAGGCTGTTAAACGTCGCTTTCATGGTGACGTCAGTTGAGATACCTCAGTGGTTTGGTTTGCCTATAAATGTAACAGTGCCCTGTACTGTTACATTTGATTTGACTGAGCGAGTTCTTCTCCTCATGTCTAATCCTTTCATCTTGTGTGCAACCAACCTTGGGGCATCAGGCTGAGGGGGAGTATAGTTTGTAAGCATGACTGTAATCCTTTGCTTTGATTTGTAATCTTTTGACTCTATATGAAGCAATTGTTTATCAAACTATTTCCTCCTTTGATTGTGTTTACAAAGTTTGTTTTCATTTCCGCTGCACCTAACATGTTTTCATATTCATTGATCATTCATTTTAAACAAACAAACACTATCATGAGAGCCTCCGATCCTAACAATTGGTATCAGAGCTTGGACAGTCAAATTCGATCTAACAATCAATTTGACATAACCGTTCGGCTCAAAATTCATTGATACTAAGGTTGGTTGTATTTAGTTGAAAAACAGAGTACTGTGTAAATCATGTTCAAAATGGTTATTCGAAAACTCTGTAAATCAACCAAGATGTAATATGACACACAAATTTCACACAACAAGTAAATTCATGCACAAGACACTCATGGTTTCTAGATCTGAAAGCAATATCTGTCAAACCATGAGATTATTTTTATTTTATAAATTGATTTAAACTGTTGATGTGGAATATGTGATGTTTTTATTAAATACTAAAGTACAAACCTCAGATTAACAAAACCTACGTTCATAAAAGCATTGTTGTTTTGTTAAGACAAAAAGAGGGAAATTAAAACTTTAGTTATTTAGATCTTATGTGTTGAAAACAGGTTGAGTTCCTAAAAAGGACAAAATCAACTATGTTCAAATACATTAAGAAAACAGGGATCAACATAGTCCGCATCATATGTAATGTGAGATTGGGTGAAAAACTTGTGAAGACATGACCAAGTCTCTCAAAACATTATTGCAAAATGATTTTGGACTAATATTCACAAAAACTCAGAAGTGTGTTTATCTCAAAACTTTTTGAAGTCAAAAGAAAAGAGTATAAACATAAAACACTTATGAGTCAAAGTTTAGGTTAATAATGGTCAATTAAGCAACTACTTGTGTTCATTGGTTCAAGGAAGTTCAGGTGACAATTGTGTTCCCAGTGATTGAACTTACAAAAGGACTAGACAAATTTTCAAAAGTCATCACATAGAAATTAGATCTACAACAGGATCTTCAAAACTCATGTGTCCATGTGTCCTCATGGTTGCAATCAACTGACACAGAAAATGGTACCAAACAGTGGTCAAAATATTGTCAAAATATTCTACCACCGCTGTCAAACCACTGACCATTTTCATAAAACTTGAGAATGATATGATTATGTCCTCTTTTAAAAATACACTAGATCCTTTTTGATACTGTTCTCAGAAAATCCTTTAACCATTTTTTTTCAAAGGATTTTCTCAAATAACCAGGATATATTATTTATTTTTTTTGGAATAATATATTTGAAACTCTTGCTTATTTTTGTTGGCAATAGTTTCAGCTCCTGTCAGGATGTAATACCTTATTTTTGGTGGTATCTGTGTCCTCATAAATGGATCAAAAGGAAATGGTACATATGTCATGATCATGTCATACCCAGGTTTGTTCCTAAATTTTTATCAAAGGTTGATTGCAAACTGTGCTTAAATTACTAAGGTACCCATGTGTTAATTAAATATTAAACGAAAATGAGTTGCCTTAGCAAAAAGTTTTCAACATCTGGGGTACTCAACCACTGTCTTTCAAAATTGACATGTGGCAAAACCTTGAATGAAAATCTTCAAAACTGTTGCTGAAATATCTGTCCTTCAAAATTGTACCATTTACCCTAACCACTGTTTTGTTCTAACGTCTGATCTCTAAACACTGTCCACTGCTGAAAGTTAACCACTGATCTTTCATTTTCTTGAAAAGCACTGATGCTCAAAATCAGTGTCTTATCCACTGATATGCTATCCACTGATAGTAAAAATCATCCACTGCCCATAATTCTTACCGTTGTAAGCCCTTAAAACAACTGTTCTCCATACTTCATCCACTTCATCAGTGTTTGACACGTGGTCAGTTTTTAGCCCTCAGATCTTAATAACCGCTGCCACATCAGCGATCATTTTTAAATAAAACCCTGCCCTAAACCCCAAACAGGGTTTTACGCTGTCGAATTGAATTCCAAAATTCTCTTCTCATAGCAGTTTCCAACCCTTCTTCTCAAAATATCCAAAATTCTCCTTCGTTCTTCTCCGCAAAAATGACAAAATCAAAATCAAAACCTAAATCACCATCACCTTCCAAAGAGGTCGCTCAAACGACCGAAGAACCCATCAAAATACCATTCAAACAATCTCACAACTATCTGGGTTTACTCACAAAACCTACTGATAATCACACCTTTGACACCATCATTGATACATTATCTGCATCAAAGTACAAAACTTTGTTGTCAGCAAATGCACCCATCTATCTGCAAACCCAGAGAGAGTTTTGGAAAAAGGCGTCGCTTGAAAAACAAGACGGAAAAGTCATAGCCATTAACTCCTTAATACAGGGTAAAGCAGTTCAAATAACCCCACAGTCGATCTCCGAAGTCTTTAATCTCAACGATCAGAAAGGTAAACTCTCTTTTGAGAAAGCCGAGATGAAGACTGATTTCGTAAACAGGGGGTATGCAGAACAATCAAAGGTTGATACCTTACAAAAAGGTTATTTTCCTTCTGCTCCAAGATTTTTATTTCACACACTTCTGATGTGTGCTTCAAATAAAACAACATCTTTTAACGAAATACCATTGAAAATTCAATGCCTGGGTTACGCTATTTTGAATAATAAGGACTACAACTACTCCCAGGAGATTTTCAATGACATGGTGAAAAACGTTGAAAGTAAAGCATTTTTACTTTTTCCAAGATTTTTGAGTTACTATTTTGAACAAAAATTTGTAAAGGGAAATTTAAATTTGCTAAAACAAGGTGTTCATTGTCAAATAAAAAGCTTAAAAAAAGAAACATTTTCAAGGATGATGGCACCAATAAAAACAAAAGCAGGGGTACCTGTGCAAATTTTAGTGGTTACAACTGCTCCTGAGGTATCAGCTGCTGAGCCCACTGCTCCAGGTGATCATAGCAGCACAACCACTGCTTTGAAACCCACACCTGACATAACCAAAAAGACCAAAAGAAAAACATCCAGAAAACCCACCAAACCCAAAACAAAGGCAACTCTGGAAGATGAGATCCCAGAGGAAATGCCTGTGACAACACAAAAGTCACCACAAACCACTGCTGCTACTTCCTCACAGCAGTTGGAAGAAAGATCTCAACCCATGCCTAAAACTCCTCCTGCATCCTCACAAAAGGCTCAGGTTGTAAGCACAGGGACACCACAATATGAAGCTCTGAATCCACTCGGATCCATCTTCCTCAGTCCTGATCCCAAGGACATGTCTCTTTCAACCCCTATCCCCTCACCAATAATAATGCCACAATCTATGCTACCTTTGTTGCATGCAGCTGCTATAGCTCAGACACAAACCAGTTCCTCTCTATCACCTGTCACTGAGAGTATACCCCCACAGGTGACTGGGTCTGATGCTACTACTCCTGCTATCCCAGCAACAATTGAGGAGGTTACACCCCCTGAGTTACAAGTAACTCTCGGTGGTAGTTCAAGTGGAGCAGCAACTACAACTGGTGGATCAACAGGTCTCCAGTTGGCCAGTTGTTTCATAAATCAGACTCCCTTGAAGGCAATTTCTTCAATAGCACCAATGTTAACCACTAGTGAGCCTATTTTGACCACTAGTAACATCAAAGGTTTATCAAGTGCTGAAGAAAGAAGTCCCCAGTACCGAGAACAAGGGGCATCAATGGGTGATTTTTGGGACTCTGTCCCTAAGACACACATTGATATAACCACTGCTGGTGGGGATTCAGATGATCCTACTAAAGTAGGTGATGATTCAAAATATCAGGAATTGACGGGCAGAGTTGACAAACTTGAAGAATCAGTTGCTGAAATAAAGGAGATGGTGCAAGAGATCTTAAAAGCTCAGAAAGCACAAGCCACTGCTATTCCTGCTCAAGCACCTGCACAACACGCATTTGCTGAAAATGAGCTTTGGAATATTTTTCAACCCATGCTTGAAGCACAGCAACTTATGGCTGACAAAAAGCATGCTATTCAAGTACAAATGCTGACCAACATGGTTGAATCAAGGTTCAAGGACACTCAAGCAGATATCAAGGCTATAAAAGCAAGCATTCAAAGTGTCTCTGGCAAAGCTCCTTCTTCCATATCATTCCTTGATAACCCCCCTTCAGATAATGCCAAAAAGGGGGAGAATATCAAGCTGTTAAGAAAAATGAATACGAAGGGAATAGAGCATGGCCTCTACATTGAGCCGGAAAAAGAAAAAGAAAAAGAAAAGCAGGTCTCAAAACCTGTTTGTCAAACAGCTGATACAACAGTAGTTACAAAAACTGCTGTCAGTAGCCAAACAGCTGCCATCTCATCAACACACACACCCCCAACACACACCACTCTACCACACACCACTACAACTACTGCTCCACCATCATCATCTACAATCATACCATCACCACTGCCTCCTGTCATAAAACAGAAGACAACAGATGTTACAACATCTGTTGTAATGACAACAGTGATTGAAACACAAGTTGTTTCAACCACTGTCAGTCAATCACTGCCACAAACCACTGCTATCCAATCTACCACCACTGATCCACCCAAAACATCATCTGCTCCTTCTTCTTCATTAAAAAGGAGAAGGAATCTCATATCAGATGATGATTCATCACCACCATCAAAAATTACCTCACCACTTCCATCCCCTGCTCAAAAGCAGAAGACAACTGCTGACATATCAGCAGTTGTAATGACAACAGATGTTGAGACACCAGTTGTTTCAATAGCTGTTAGTCAGTCATCTTCCACTGTTCCCACCAGTCTTGCATCACAACCTCCTAAGCTTTACAAACGAAAAAGAGAAACAACTCAGGACACTGATGAAAAGTATGATCCTGTTGCTGCTAAGAATCCACTGGAATTAGAAGCTGTGAAAAATGAAATGAAACAATTTTACACTGAAGATGATCCTTCAAAAAGGAAATTTCCTTCTCTCATAGGTTTCATAATTCCAGAAGACATGGATGAATATCTTGAAATGAAAGTAAGACAAGCAAGGATAAGAGCCAAAATTGAATGCAAGAATCAAGGAAATGAAGCTATCTTGAAAAGAAGAGAATTCCTGCTCAACAAGGTTAAACAAATAAAAGAATATGCAAGTGATTTGAACAAGGAAATGTCAAGTATATCTCCTGAAGCAGATCAACGAAATGAATTGAGGAAGGAATATCTTGCATACATAATGAAAGAGAAGTTCTATCCTGCTGAAGAAACAGATTTCAAAGATTGGCCAATAATTGCATTAAAGCATGAGGCAAAAAGAATTGAAAAGGTCAACAATGATCCAAGAAAGAAGAAGACAACTCCAAATTGGAATAAATACAGGAAGCTCATAGCTGATCTTATTTCTGAATACAAGAGAAAGAAGCAGGAGTTGGTAGATGCAAGAGTGGATTCTGCAAGTGCCATAGCAAAATGGACCAAGCAGCAAACAGACGAAGCTTATGAAAGACTTAGGAAAAGGAGGGACACTCCTAAAAAGTCTGACTACAAAAAGCTAAAGGAACAGGTCAAGACCTTTGAAACACAGATCAGCACAGCAGAAGCCTTTGTTACAAGGTTGAGAAAAGAAAGGAAGGAAATGCTGACTGTTGAAAAAGAAAGGCTTAAAGAAGATGATCTGATTGAAGAAGCTACCAAGAAATTGGCTTCAGATAAAGAAAACTTAGCAAAACTACAAGACCTTGCAAAAAGGGTCAAAGTAGTAAGCAAATCATCATCAGCAGATATCACAGACAGTGAGCTTGATCAACAACAGAAACAAGAGCTGCTTGACAAAGAAGTTGCAGAAGATATAGCTGCAGCAAACAAAGTCATAGAAGAAGCTTTTAAAAGAATGTCTGAAGTTCAAGATACTGCTTTACAGTTTTTCTCAAGGCCAAATGCATCCAGCTCATCAGGAAATAAATCTCTCCCAAGAAACCCATTTGGTTTAAAAATACTAAAGTGGATGTCTGATCAAAAGACCCACGTATTGACCTTGGTCAGAACCAATGGAGAAGTGAGGCATATATCAAGGAATCAAGCACTAGGCCTGGGTGTTGAAGATCAACTAGATCTCCTTGAGCTTACACTGTGCAGGGATGAAGATGACACAAGTTCCAAGGAATTTGAAGAAGAATTTAAACGACATGTAAGAGAACTTCTGATGAGGAATAAAGATCCAGAATAATGACAGGTTTTGGCATTATCTGTTCCAGGGGGAGATTGTTGGGATTGAACCCTACCAGAGGAACAGATAATGTAAAGCCAAAACCAGGTCACAACAGTGGATTCACAATAAGCAGCGGTTTACACTTTGCTCTCCCCTTGAAAGTGATTTATAACAACTGATGGTCTCTATCTGCTGCTCATATTCAACTGCTGTTGTCCTTTCAACTGCTGATGAAAACCCTGAAGTATCCAACACTGCTGGTCCTATCTACTGATGATAAAGCACTGCCCAGTCAAGGACTGATCAACCTTGAGGAAAGCACTGACATAAAGGGAGAGCAGCTGTTTAGTAAATTGTTTGTTTTATGTATAGTCAGTGGTTAGGTTAGCAGTGTTTATGTAAGGACAGTAGATACAGGTTGTTAGGCTGTTAAACGTCGCTTTCATGGTGACGTCAGTTGAGATACCTCAGTGGTTTGGTATGCCTATAAATGTAACAGTGCCCTGTACTGTTACATTTGTTTTGACTGAGCGAGTTCTTCTCCTCATGTCTAATCCTTTCATCTTGTGTGCAACCAACCTTGGGGCATCAGGCTGAGGGGGAGTGTAGTTTGTAAGCATGACTGTAATCCTTTGCTTTGATTTGTAATCTTTTGACTCTATATGAAGCAATTGTTTATCAAACTATTTCCTCCTTTGATTGTGTTTACAAAGTTTGTTTTCATTTCCGCTGCACCTAACATGTTTTCATATTCATTGATCATTCATTTTAAACAAACAAACACTATCATGAGAGCCTCCGATCCTAACAGAACCAAAGGAAAGTTTAGGGACCAAATGTGTTCAAAATGAAACTAATATTAATAAAATCTAAATAAATAAAACACAAACACATTTGTCTGTGTTTGGTGGAGATCGACTAGAGCAGGGGCGACCCCAAGCTCCATCAAAACCCTAGTTCAGCATAAAATCTCTAAATTTAAGGATCAAACTCAGTCCAAATCAAAATCTGAACATAGATTACTGATCCTCGTCACAAGTGGATTGCAAGGTATGTAAAATTTTGATAAAACTCTCAACTTGAAATTCTCATGAATTTGGAAAATCTGAAATTAGATGTTGCATGTATGTTATTTGGATTGAATAGGAATGATGTAGTGTCTAGGAGCAAAACCTAGATAAAAACATGTGAAAACATGCCTAAATTCTGGAAATTTCATGAATACATTGAAGGTCATTCATGGGTTTTTGTGAAGTTGATGAACACTAGGGTTTTGAGCAATTTCCTAGGGTAATGTGGTCCTTAGGAAGAGATTTCTGAAATCTAAATGTTAAACCTTATATATGAAAGCTTGATTGATAAAATTTGGGCTAAAGGATAAGTTAGGGATTGGTTATGTAATCATGTAAAATCTGCCCTTGAAATGTTTGTTGAAATGCCTCAAAGAAGGCTTGAAACTGAAATGTTCAAGTTAAAAACGCATAATTATGATGTATGGCAAAATGTGTGTTATATATGTGAAACAAAGAGTTCTAAACATAAAGTGATTGAACTCTATAGGAAAAGAAGCCAGGGCATCGAGCGGGCAAACCGGTGTGGACGCACGTTTGAAGGGCTTGCTTTAAAGGTATGTAACTTAACTCGTTACATTTGATATTTTGATAACTAGCATATATGTAGTTGAATTGTAGAATAGAAGTCGAGTTGAAATAAAGTGATAATGTTCGCTATGTTGAATAATAGATAAAGAATTGGTTAGATCGCATTGGTAGTCATCAAAATGGAGGATTCCATAGATGAACCAAACGGGTCGAATAATCAAATGATGCGAGGATTAATGCATTGTAGTATGATCACTCGGTCATTGTTATTTTTCGTGAAAGACACATTTGAGTACGAGAAATCAGGGTGTTGGTTGTTAGAATGAGAAATCTTAGAATTTGGGTTGGGCAAAATAACCAAATCAAACAACGCATGGAATTGCAGTGGCTACCGTAAATTACGGTATCCACCGTAATTTATGGTAGAGATCAAATATTTACGGTGGTTTTCCCCTGTGTTACGGTGGAACCATAATCTTCCAGGAGCTACCGTAACTTACGGTAACTGCCGTAAGTTACGGTAGAGCCTTGGAATTAATGATAAATTTTTGTATTCTTCGTTAAATCGAATCCGTTTTAAACGCAGTTTCGATTATGTATTAGTTCTAAGTATTCTAATACTAATGTTTAATGTAAACATTTCAGCTTCTAGGTATTCAAGGATTACGGATGACGGTCAAGCAAGTTTTTAAAGAACCGAACACAAACTTTTGAAGCTTCCGCGTTGATTTACTTTGTTTAGACAATGTTTATGATGTTACTAGTTTGCATAACAACTTATGAATGTTTGAATTAGTCGGTAGTTGACTAATGTTTGTTACCTTAAAACTTTACTTTTGGAACTTATGTTTTAAAATGGGTCATCTCTTATATAAATATTATGAATTATTGTTAAATTCGAGTAGTAATTTGACGGGTGTTACATTAAAGCGTAACTTGGAATGCACTATGAGTAAAGCGTACACCCCCTTTTTATAGAATGCCTAATTATTACAAGGATTATGAATATGTTAAGCTAATGTTTAAAATGTGACGTTCTGACGTAATTTAATATGGGTCGGAACAAGCAAAAATGACGAAAAACCATGATGGATGGTAAAAAGGGATAAAATGGTAATATAGTCATGGAATGACGAACATACAATGAGTTTTGAAATGTTGCCTTATAGGGTGACTCATAATAAGGATTGGGGTAAAATGATAAATTAGTCATGTGTTGACAAACGTCAGTTAAAGTTAAAAGATACCCTACGGCGTAAGCCAAGTTGGGTTGAATAAGTCTGAAAAAGACTTAAAAAGATATAACTATATGGTGAGAAAACCGAAATGGGTTAAATAATGAAATGGTAAATATATACCATTCAAATGCAAGTGCAAAATGTTTGGTCGTTTAGACCAAACGGGTCAAATGGTGATTTTTAGCGCCATTTAACAAATAACGACTAATAAGTATTTGTCGAGTCTAATGCTCACAGGGTAAAACGGCTTATGGAATTTGCATTACTTTGATTTAGCAAATCATTAAGGCAAGGTATTAAAACGGGTCAATATTTGACCCGAGCCAGGTACGCGTAAATAAGATTATAGTTAAACGTGTGATTTTGCTCAAATGACTTATGGAAAGTCCTTTGTTGAAAAAGGAGGGATTAAAATTGACCAAAAAGCTCTTGATTGATAAATCGGGTAAACGACCCTTAGAGGTTGTTTAACTATATATTAAGATCATGTAATTTATAGATAAGCATAAAAGTTGTAGGCATAAGCCTTTTTGGATTAAATGTATCAAACTGGTCTTTGCCGCAAATTAACATTTCGAATGGTACAATTTGGAATAAGTAATCTACATCATTAAAGCACCAAAATTAGAGTTGTGGTGGCGGATAATTGATATCTTAATATGGAGTTGAATGTGCGTAATGAAAGGGAAAGATTTAAACTTAAAGGTTTAAATCCTCTAAACGGGTCAAAACGAATTATGCGAATAAATTGGGTATGGGCCGCATAATTCATAAAGTTAAGAGTCTGAGCTAAATATTTTGAGTTAAATACATGGGCGTATGCTCTACGACTATTTAGAAACAAGTTTGTGGTTTTAATTACGAACGGGTCAAAAATGTTATAATTGAATTTTAAGCCGAAGACTTAAAATCTAGAAAATTTTTAATCCGGATGTCGGATTCTAACTCCATGTGATGGAGAATCAAATTACGATCACGTACGAAGAAACGGATCGTAAAACGGACCAATAACGAGTAAGATATGGCTGATTTCGTAAAAATAAGAATTTCGGGAAAAATGCAGGTTTTTAACAAAACCTGCTGGAAAAAGAAGGTCCTCGCGCCACGCGACGGAGGATCCTTCTTCTCTCGCGACACCTGACACCTGTCGCGACAAGCGACAAGATCTGTGAATGCCGGCGCGACACGCGACGGCTGATGATTCTGGAAAATTGTTGCTGAACTTGTTGTTTGCTTGTTTTGACTCACGAACTTGTTCGGACATGTTTTTAAGCCGAATGACTAACTCATTTCATGGTTTATGAAATGTAGGGATATCTTGCAATGCCGGATGACGATCAAGCTCGATGAAGAACCGAACACGATTAAGATACAAGCTTCCGCATTATGTTTCGTCATCATTTTTAAACGAGGGACTTATTTACATTATGTTGTATTGTTTTAATTTTGAGAAAAGTTTTAATAAACCCGTATTTTTCAAATGTATGAGTAAACGTAATAACGCATTTATGGTCGAAATCTATGCAAAGGCTGTTAAATAGAAGTAAGGGTCTTACATGTACTAACTTTGTTTACCTTGGTAACATGTGGTAACACTCCTAGAGGTTATCCAAGTAGGAGGAAAGCAAGAAACAAGAAGAAAAAAATGAAGAAACAAGCTCAAATTCATATTTTGGACTTAGCATTTTATGCCCAAAAATGGAAGATATCTTGATACTTTGAGATAGTTGACACTGAGTAGAGAGTGTGGAAAGTGTTTTGGGGGTAGTGGAGGCTTGTATTTATAATTGGGGAGATGGTTGGGAGTTAGGACATTAAAGAAATTGGTTAGGGAGATGGAAATTTTCATTTTTAGTCCCTGCACTTGAATTATTGGTTATTTTATGCTATAAACTCATTGTTTTGCATGATTTTGGTATTTTAAGGTGTATGCAAGTATGTTATAAGCATAGGCGAAGCTTTTAAGGGGCGGGAGAGGGCGGCCGACCCCCCGAACTTTTCGCTCAGTAGTGGAGAGTATGTAGTTTTCGTATATAAATTTTTGGGTGTATACGTTTTCGATCCCCCCGGTTTTATAGAAATTTTTAGGTCCGGTGACTTCCGCTCCCTGGTTGGAATTCTCAAGGTTCGCCACTGGTTATAAGTATGAAACAAGGATGGGTGTGATTCCGAGAAAATATAATCTCGATGTATGTCTCGGTTTTTAATTACAACATGTATTTCACAATTAATTACGTATTATGCATGTATAATTAAACAAGGTTGATAAAATACGATTTCCATTATGATCAATGTCTCAAGCAGGGCCGGCCCGCAGGGGGTGCGAGGTGGGCGACAACACAAGGCCCAAATCCTCCGACGGCCCAATTTTTTTTAATTTTGTATAGAATTTACGTTGTATAAGGTATAATATATATGCACTAAATCGAGAGATGACGTAAATGGGCATTTGTACTAGTGGTTACTGTTAGGGGTGGATTTCTAAATGATCAGTGATCCTCAATTGCCGTTGGGCTTAGTGATCCTTACTTCTGTTTGAATTGGTGATCTTCAGAAGTATTGCAGGATCAGGATCATGGATCATCATAAGGATCCTCGTACTAACGGTTGTCTACTTTGAATTCGAAACTGTTTTGCAGGAGTACCAGCTTGGACTTGGTCTTGGCGATATTCCTGGAGTATATTCTATGTTTATTCCGCACGTGCCTGGCCAAAAGTGGACGTTATGGAGTCGTGGAGGGCTTGCACTATTTGCGGAATGTTAGTTAGTGTAGATATTTTCCATTTTAAAAGGGGTAGCGAGCTAATTAGAAAACACTTGGCTATTTTTGGCTACACACACACTCGTACAACTGCTCTCACCAGCTCTCGTTAACTCACTTGGCGATTACACACTTTTTTACACAATACACTATAGTGATCCTTGTACTTAGCTCGCTATCATCCGAAGTTGTATTACATTTCTTGTTTAATTTGAGTTGGTGATCGGTAGTTTCCATCACCCGAGGTTTTTTATGCCGGAGATCATTCATTGATCAAGGGCTTTTTCCTCGTATAAATCTTCGTGTCACTTGTTCATTACATTTCAGAGTGATCCTTATTGTTGTTCATCATTTCAAGCATCATACCTCACAACAGAAAGTTTGGTTGCATTATCATTGCTTGATTTTTGACCAAAACAGTTTGGCGCCCACCGTGGGGCAATTGGTGCTTCATTCCTAAGAAGATTCGTATATTCGTGATCATTTCGGTTCATAACAACCAGGCAGATGGCTTCTTCAGCAAAGAACACTTCAAACCTGATGCCGTCATTCAGTTCTTCACAAGGCGTTCCTCCTTTGCCTCCACCACCTTCTGGATCCCAGAAGAATGCTGAGAATGCTGCGAAGAAACCAACCCCCATTTTCCAAAAACCACCAACTTCTTCTGTTTCATCCAATCCTACTACTAATGATCTTTACACTCTGATTTTGCAGATGAGGAATCATGCACAAGAGCAGGACAAAACCAACGAAAGGATCCTCCGGGAGATCGATGAGATCAAGAAACAGAAGAAATCAGTGGAGGATCACTCCCCTCTGATGCCAAGATCGCTGAACTTCGACACTCCAGTCATAACTTCCCAACACTTAGCAGTTCCGGACGTGCAATACTTGGGTGAATTACCAGGAAGGCGTTATGGAACAGCAACTATGAGTCAGGCATTTGGCTCTCACTTCCAGCCTCAAGGATTCTCTTCTCAACCGTCAGGATCCTCCTCTCAGCATCAGGGATACTTCACGTCAGGAGGATATTTGGGAATGCATGCAGTTCAAGGATCCTCCCAGGTTCAAGGATCCTCCCAGGTCCAAGGATCTTCCCAGGTCCAAGGATCCTCCCAGGTCCAAGGATCCTTCCCTGTCCAAGGATCCTCCCTTGTCCCAGGATCCTCTCTGGTTCCAGGATCCTTTCAGGTTCAAGGATCATCTCAACTTCAAGGATCCAATATCCTTCAGGATCAAGGATTCTTGAGAAGTATGTAGCCTCAGAGCTCGGACGTTCATCAAGGAGACTTCATACCAATGCAGACCATTGCTCCCTCTGGTCCTTCAATCATGCCAGAGTCTCGTCAATATGGATTCACATCCGCAATTCCAAACACGAATCCTGTGGGAGGTAACATTTTTAATAATTCATATAACACTAACCATGGCTTAATGCAGGATACAGGTATTAATCAGGCTATGGCTAGAGAGCTACAGAAGCTTAAAGATATGATATCCAGTGTACCGGGAGTGGTTAAACCCATTCCCGAAATTGCAGATGGTAGCCATAGGATATCTCGTTTTGCACCACCCTTGTGTGATGCTGAGATCCCTAAAAGATTCTAGATACCATCTATGAAGCTGTATGATGGTTCAACGGATCCAGAGGAGCATGTAGCTCAGTACAGGGAGAGGATGGAGATCAATCCAATTCCTAAAAGGTTAAAAGAAGCATGCCTATGCAAGGGATTTGGGTCCACACTCACAGGATCTGCTCTTAAATGGCTGCTAAGTCTTCCCCCTTACTCTATTACTTCATTTGCTAACCTAGTTAATTTGTTTAATAGTCAATTCTCTTGTAGTAGAAAGTTTGAACGATTAACTAGTGATCTATATAGGGTAACATAAGGTCAAAATGAATCACTTAGAGATTACATCACTTAGTTTAGTAAAGAATCCTTAGATATTCCTAACTTGGATATTGCTACGGCTGTAGAAGCCTTTAAAATGGGATTACTTAGGGATTCATTATTCTATGATGATCTTGTCATGACACCTTGCAGGAATCTTGATGAAGTAAGAACCAGGGCCCTTAGATTCATCCGCCTAGAGGATGACAAAAGGATCCAGGATAGATTAGCAGGATCCTCAAAACAGGAGAAACAAGGATCCTACTTCAGGAACAACAAACCCAAGTTTTACAATAAGTCTGACAATCAGAACGTGCATTCAGTGGAACAAGAAGAGGATGATGAGGATTATCCTCCTATTTCTGAATATTGTTTTTCTGTTGATAACAATGAACTAATCCTTGCAATGCAGAATTTAGGTGAGAAAGCTAGGTGGCCAAGGAAAAGCGATAAACCAGCTGCTACAAAGGATAAGTCCAAATGGTGTGCATATCATGAGGATTTTGGGCATCTCACTGAAGAGTGTATTGCACTGAGAAAGGAAATTGGTTACTTGTTGAGCAAGGGGCATTTGAAGGAACTCTTGGGACAGAAGAAGTCAAGGATCCAGGATCCTTAAAGGATCCCAGAAAGGGCTCCTGCTCATCCCGCAGATGCACAAGTCATAAATTTCATATCCGGTGGATCAGATATCTGTGGTACCTCCTTTTCAGCAGCAAAAAGACATGCTAAGGAAACCAAGATGGATAATGGAGACAGACCCGTCCGGACCTCCGTTGTCACCCAGGATAAAGTTATAACTTTTGATGAGGATGATCGTGTTGATGTCCAGGATCCTCATCATGATGGTCTCGTAATTACATTGTTTATTTCTAACCACTTTGTTCGCAGGATCCTTATAGATGGAGGAAGCTCTGTGAACATCATTCAGCTTGATGTTATCAAGAAGATGAATATCCCAGAGTCTGATATTATCCCAAGATCCTCAGTACTTGTGGGATTCAGTGGAGAAACTAAGAATACATTGGGGGACATCAAACTCCCAATCTATATTGAAGGATTGCATTCTTATCAAAAATGTTGTGTTATAGATTGTTTATCATGTTGCAATGTTATCCTTGGCAGGCCATGGATACATGATATGAAGGCAGTTCCATCCACCTATCATCAATGTGTAAAGCTTCCAAGTCCTTGGGGAGTGGTGAAAATTGAGAGTGATCAACAAGAGGCTAAGAATTGTTATACATCCTCAATGAAGCCAGCCTCAAGACCAAGGGAGCAATAGCAATTAAAGTATCCTTCAAGAGACATCTTGGAGGCAAGAGAACAGGATTTGAAAGAAATCTTCATGGATCCTGAGGATCCTGAATCCAAGATCTTCATAGGATCAGGGATCCTTAGCGACATCGAACAGGAGCTAGTATCCTTCCTTAAAAGGAGGAAATCCACCTTTGCCTGGAAACATGAAGACATGACGGGTATATCTAAGGATGTAATTACTCACACACTTGGCATTGACAGGTCATTCAAGCCAATTCATCAAAAGAGGAGGAAGTTTGCACCTGAAAGGAATGCTATTATCCAGGAAGAGGTAGACAAACTACTTCGGGCAGGTATGATAAGAGAGGTTAAGTATCCAAGATGGTTAGCCAATGTGGTTGTTGTTCAAAAGAAAAACGGAAAGTGGAGGGTATGTGTCGATTTTACTGACTTAAACAAGGTATGTCCCAAGGATCCTTTCCCATTACCCCACATTGACTCCATGGTGGATGCTACCGCGGGTCATGAGTTGTTGACTGTTATGGATGCTTCATCTGGATTTCAACAAATTCAGATGGAACCATCTGATCAAGAGGATACAGCCTTTATGACCCCAACTGTTATATACTGTTATATTGCTATGCCATTTGGATTAAGGAATGCAGGTGCTACTTATCAAAGGCTAGTCAATATGATGTTCAAGGAGCAAATTGGACAAACTATGGAAGTCTATATAGATGACATGGTGGTCAAGTCCAAGAAAGCTGAGGATCACCTTAGAGACTTGGAGGAAGCATTCAATATCCTTGACAAATTTAATATGAAACTTAATCCTTCCAAGTGTCATTTTGGTGTTAAGGCAGGTAAATTCTTAGGCTATATGGTGACAAAGAGGGGGATTGAAGCAAGTCCAGAAAAAATCAAGGCTATTGTGAATATCAAATCTCCTGCCAATGCTAAGGATGTGCAAAGATTGACGGGCAGGATCGCAGCCTTGAACAGATTCATATCCAAATCCTCAGAAAAGTGCAAGGAATTCTATGACATCCTGAGGAAGAACAAGAAATTTGAATGGACTGAGAAGCATGAAAGTACCCTCAAAGCTCTTAAGGATTACCTATCCTCAGCCCCTGCCTTGATGAAACCAGAAAAAGGGGATGTATTATCCTTGTTGTTTTGGTCAAAAATCTGACGAGGATGTTACAACCAAACTCTCTGTTACGGGGTATGATGCTTGAATTGGTAAACAACAATGAGGATCACTATGAAATGAATTGCACAGGGGACACAAAGATTTATACGAGGAAAAAGCCCTTGATCAATGTATGATCTCCGGCTTAAAAAACCTCGGGTGATGGAAACTACCGATCACCAACTCAAATTAAACAATAATCCTTTTACAACTTCGGATGATAGCGAGCTAAGTACAAGGATCACTATAGTGTATCGTGTAGAAATGTATGAAAAATGCTAAGTGTTTTGCCGAGAGCTGGTGAGTGCAGTTGTACGAGTGTGTGTAGCCAAAAAATAGCCAAGTGTTGTCTAATTAGCTCGCTACCCCTTTTAAATTTAGTAAAAAATCTAAATAACTAACTATCCGCAATTCATGCCTTCTCCCCACGATCTCCATAACGTTCACCATGGTCAAGCACGTGCGGAATAAGCGTGGAATATTCTCCAGGAACGTTACCAAGACTAAGTCCAAACCGGTATTCCTGCAAAACAATATCGAATTCAAAGTAGACAATCATTAGTATAAGGATCCTTAGGATGATCCATGATCCTGATCCTGAAGCACTTCTGAGGATCACTAACTGACACAGAAGTAAGGATCACCAAGCAGGATAATAATTGAGGATCACAGGTCATTAAGAAATCCTCCCCTAACAATTGTCCCCAAAATATAAGGAGTAATATTGTAAATAAACGAGTTGTATTTTGTTGATCTTATCCGCAACAAACTAACGGATAACTAGCCGTTGAAGACGGACTAGCCGTTGCAAACCTGACGTCACTGAAGTGACAATCCTGCAAATCATCATTATAAATAGGAGTTAGAGATAGGATCAATTTGCATTTAAATTCAAGAGAAACTCCCTTTAAATTCTCAGCCGAAGATCAATCAGGTATCTCTTTTCCTATTTCTCCTTCTCTTACTCTGTTTTTCTTTCTTTACCAACATCACGTTAAGAATGATGCTCTGGTCCTCCCCCGCCAAGGATCACCAGAAGGATAGCCCCTTGAAGAGTCAAGGGATCATCAAAGACTCAGCAAATGAGAGGTGTTGCTTTTCTGATCCGCAAATAGATAAGATCTGGCACTGCTTTCCGGCGAACACCTTTTTCAAACCCCTTGATCCCACTGTTCTGAGTGACTACATTTCTGAGACATGGGTTGCCTTTCCTGTTACCCCATTCACCATAGGATACACCTATCCTTTTCCAGCTTTTACCCAATCCTTTTTCTCCCTTACCGGCATCTCCTACATCTAAGCTATGCCGATGATCTGGAGGGTCTTATATACCCTTGAAAGGATCATAGAGCAGGAAGGGATTGATTTAGGAATGTCGGAACTGGCAGAGATGTATGATCTCACGACGTTTGGATCCCACCGATATCTGTTTAAGCGAAAACCCGGCGAAGAACATCCCATTTTTAAAGCCACCAAGAACGATACAAACTGGAAACGACGCTTTTTCTTTGTCAGAAGGGATACCATTCCAAACGGAAAGGATCTACCAAGGAAGTGGTCCACCCATGGTAGGACAGAGGATCTTGAGAAGGATCACCAGGTAATCTTGCTCCTGTGATAGGATCACTAACCCCCTTTTGTTTTATGTTATGCAGCTGTCATTGTTTCACACCTCATACCGTCTCCTGATACTAAGGAAAGGCTTGCTGTTTTTAGAAGACTCGGTCCTGAAACAAGATCATTCAAGACAATCACCCAGGATTCTCAAGAGGTATCCTCAGGCTCAGTCACCATGTCAAGTAAGTATCCTGCTTTTTATATAGTTAAAGATTTAAATAAATAGTTAAATAGAAATAGGATAAGGATACTTATCTTGCTTTGAATGTGTAGGTGCCGGAAAAGCTTCCAAGCCTGCCTCCCAGTTCAACATGGCCGACCTTGACACTGTTCGATCCAGAAAGAAGAAGGCCATTGCCAGCCCTAGTGTCTCCATCCCCAAGGCACCCATTAAAGGAAGGGGTGGCAAGAAGAGGAAAAACTCTGAGATAGAGGACCTACAAGGCCTGCCACTGATCCGCCACCAATTCCTTGAATACTTTAATGACGTGAGGACCACCAATTCTGCCTAGGTATCCTACTTATTTGAGGACCATCTGATCTTGAACTGCTTTGTCTTTTTTGCAGAAATTTGCTGAGATTGAAGACTACGTGGGGAGCATTGAGGAGCTGGATAAGAAGATTGCTGACCTCCAACAAGTTGCAGTGCTCAAAGATCTTAAGATTGCTGATCTCGAAAAAGCCCTTCAAGACGCCAAGACTAAGACAGCTAAAATCTTGATCGACATCGACTACGAGAAGCATGATCTCATAGAAGGTGCAAAGGTCTCCGCTGCCATCACAATGTACAAGACAAAACTGAAGATGGCCCAGGAGGCTCAAGATCCTGACTTCGACAGAAGCAGCTGGGATGTTGAGGGCTGGAAAGCGAGGTTAGCTGATCTGGAAGATGATGAGGAGGCTGAGGAGGTTTTGGCGATCGAGGCTGGAGGTAGTGGGAAGGATCGGGTGAAGGATACCGAAGCTGGAGGGGATGAAGATGCAGCGAAGGTGTAGGCTGCATGATTGGGCAATGATGGACATTTCTAGACGTAGCCGGAGCCCAATTTTTTAAATTCGGTAGTAGTTTATTTTGTGGTTGTGCTATTTTAAAACAATGATGGTTTGTATTTGAACAATAGTTTTAGGATTAAGGATCTAGGATCCTTTGGATAATAGGTAGGATTACAAATGGTGGAGGGATCCTCTGTTTGGGGGATGAAGCCATTGTGATCCTGCCGCCTTTTGATTTCCTGCACTTGCTATAACCGCATTAACAATGGACACCCGTTGCCAACCCATGTGGACGGGCCACGTTTTGCTGGTAGAAACGTGGGTTGGCAATTTTGACAACCGTCGACGGTTAAACCTTTGTTAATAAAATAACTTTAATCTTTTTTGGCTTATCTTGTGTTATTATCCTTGTTTGTCCTTTTAATTTTCAATTGTTTTGATGTACACTTGTCTGAATAAGAAAAGTTGAACAAATTAGATAAAAAGTTTAGGATATGATCCAGGATCAAATATCCTATAGTTGAAAAATTCCAAAAAGTAGAATATTTTAAGGATCATGAGTTCGGTTGTCAAAGTATTAGGGTTATTCAAATAATTAATGAATAAAATCAAAACAGTTAAGGATCATACCTGAGGATCCAAGTTAGGATCCTAACCCTTAATACTATAACCAGGATAACCATAGGACAAACCTTAGTAAGAGGTAAGGATCAAGGATCCTTGATTGTTTAACTTCGAAGACCTAAAATAGAACATAACTTGGGACTAAGCCATTATAAGA
This sequence comes from Helianthus tuberosus, assembly GCA_030545235.1. Taxonomy (NCBI): domain Eukaryota; kingdom Viridiplantae; phylum Streptophyta; class Magnoliopsida; order Asterales; family Asteraceae; genus Helianthus; species Helianthus tuberosus. The sequence goes on from CM060427.1 coordinate 122,407,758, forward strand.
TAAAAGTTAGCAACTGGGGACAAGCCCGAAGGATAACTAGGGAAAAGCCCAAGGATCGTGTGTGAACTGGAGTATGGCCCTAGCTGGCGACTATCCAAACTTAGTGGCATGAAAATGACAAAACCTTAGCTAACGTGAAAACGTTGGAAACCTTAAGAACGGATGTATGGTACGTCTACCATTATACGTAGGATCCTAGGTATAGCCAGTACAATGGAATTATCAGCCCCTAAAACGAGTACTGGTCCCACTGCCATGAACTATACCAGGATCATCGTGCGCTACTGGTGGAACTAGGGTCAAGCCCAAATAACTGGGGTCAAACCCAAGTAACTGGTTACTTTTGTGGATAATCATCCTTTTGCTAAGAGTACCTGAACCTTCAAAACTCAAAATCATGTGAAAGGGGGATAAAGGATGCAGGATCCTTATCCTTATGTGAGAAAGTAAGGGAATGAAATAGTTTAAGATTAGAATGTTACCAAAATGAGGATCATCTATGCTTTAAGGATCCTTTAAGGATATTTATCATGTGAGGATCATGGATCCTTATCACATGAAGTATTTCTACAAATGGACAGCATTCTAGGCTCTAGGTAGCAAATCACCTTCCATTGTTAGCAATCGATATGCCCCCTTTCCTGCCTCAGCTTCAATCAAGTAAGGTCCTTCCCATTTTGGTGCCAACTTTCCATCAGCAGGATTGGTGGTATTCTGAAATGCTTTCCTTAGTACCATATCACCAACTTGGAATTTCCTGATCCTGACATTTTTGTTGTAGGCTCCAGCCATTCTTTGCTGATAACTGGCCATCCTTATCCTTGCCAAATCTCTGATTTCTTCTATAGTATCCAGGTCTTGAACCAAGTTCTCATCATTTTCCTCAGGATCACGAATACTTGTTCTAGCAGTTGGAACCATCATTTCTGTAGGGATCACTGATTCTGCCCCAAATACCAAAGAGAATGGAGTTTGGCCTGTAGCATTCTTAGGAGTTGTCCTATCAGCCCAAAGCACATAAGGTAGTTCTTCTGCCCATTTCCCTTTCTTGGATCCGAGCTTCTTCTTCAAATTGTTGATGATGATCTTATTGGACGATTCTGCCTGACCATTAGCTTGTGGGTGGACTGGTGTTGATGTTGATGTTATCATCTTAATCCCCCAGCTGTCACAAAAGTTAGTAGTTCTGCCCCCAATGAATTGGGAACCATTATCACATATAATTTCAGAAGGAATACCAAATCTAGTTATAATATTTCTTTTAATGAAGGATATAACTTCCTTTTCTCTGACTTGGGCAAAAGCTTCAGCCTCTATCCACTTGGAGAAGTAATCAGTCATAGCAAGCATGAACACTTTTCCACCAGGTGCCTTAGGGAGCTTACCAACTATATCCATGCCCCATCTCATGAATGGCCAAGTGGAGGATATAGGATGCAATAATTCAGCTGGTTGATGAAGGATATTGCTGTGTCTCTGACAAGGATCACACTTCTTAGCATACTCCACAGCATCTCTCTTCATAGTTGGCCAATAGTATCCTGTCCTCAGGATCCTTGAGAATAATGCCCTGCCCCTAGTGTGGTTTCCACAATCTCCTTCATGGAAGTCTTTTAAAACTTCTTGGATTTCAGGATGCTCAATGCATCTTAAATATGGTCCTGCAAGAGATCGTTTATACAACATATTATTTAAAATTGTGAATTGAGATACCTTAATTTTGAAAGCCCTAGGGTTTTCTCCTGTAGGAATCTCTCCGTGTTGTATGTATCTCATGATTGGAAGGATCCATGATCCTAAATGAGATTGATTATCATCACTAGGGATGATTGCAGAATCCTCTCCTATCTCCATAGCCACATGATCCTCGATAGCCGGGGCCAGGATATGGATAATAGGGATCTTGATATCCTCCGGGATCTTCAAGGATGACCCTAAATTGGGTAATGCATCTGCCTCTGCATTCTCTTCCCTTGGTACCTGTGTCAAACTAAAGGATACAAAAGAGAGTGCCAATTCTTTGACTATCTCCAAATATTTGATTAGCTTTTCACCATTAACAGCATAGGATCCGTTAAAGTGATTAGTGATTAACAAAGAATCTACATGTACCTCAAGATACCTGATCCTCATATGCTTAGCAATTTGTAAGCCAGCTATCAAGGCTTCATATTCAGCCTCATTGTTAGTGGTTTGGAACTCACAAGCTATAGAGTGGGGTATTATGTCCCCCTATGGAGATTTTAGTAGTATTCCAAGCCTTGTTCCTTTGACATTTGAGGATCCATCAGTATGGAGTATCCAAGGATCCTTGGTCTCCTCTAGCTGCCAAACTTCTAACTCAGCTTCCTTTTGCAAATCACTACTGAAATCTGCCACAAAGTCGGCTAATGCTTGGGATTTAATGGCTGTCCTGGGCTCATATCTTATATCATATGCACTAAGCTTCACTGCCCACTTAGCCATCCTTCCTGACATTTCAGGTTTCCTGAGGACATTCTTAATTGGAAAATTAGTTTTGATGATAATGGCATGAGTTTCAAAATAATGTCTCAATTTAGTAGATGCCATAATTAATGCAAGGATAAGTTTTTCCAAGTGTGAATACCTGGATTCAGCATCAAGTAAACTCTTACTTACATAATAGACAGGATGTTGTGTACCTTCGTGATCCTTAACAAGGACGACACTTACTGCTTTTGAGGATACCGCGAGATATAAGTGTTTTGGTCAAAAAATCTGATGAGGATATTGCAACCAAACTCTCTGTTACGGGGTATGATGCTAATAATGTAGATCAATAACAAGGATCACTTCAATGTAAATTGCACAAATGACACAAGGATTTATACGGGGAAAAAGCCCTTGATCAAGAGTTGATCTCCGGCACAAAAAACCCCGGGTGATGGAAACTACCGATCACCAAGCTCAAATAAATGAATAAATGTTTACAACTTCGGATAGTAATGAGGTAGGTACAAGGATCACTATCGTGAAATGTGTAAAAGTGAGTGAAAACTAATGAATGTTCGTCGAGAGCTTCAAGTGTGCGAGTATATGAGAGTGTGTAGCTGAAAATGGCTAAGTGTTCTAATTCTAGCTCGTTACCCCTTTTTAAAATAGAAGTTAACTACAATAACTAACTATCCGACTTTTGTGCCAAGCTCCCACGTTCTCCACAACGTCCATTTTTGGTCAATCGTGTGCGAAATGCTCGTGGAATATTCCTTAGTACCGTTGCCAAGACCAAGTCAAGCTTGTTACTCCTGCGAAATAATACAAAACACAAATAAACAATCGTCAGTACGAGGATCCTTAAAGTGATCCATGATCCTGATCCTGAAGCTCTTCTGAGGATCACTATCTGTCACAAAAGTAAGGATCATTAATTAGGATAACGAATAAGGATCACTAATTGTTAGAAAATCCTCCCCTAACAATTGCCCACAAAATATAAGGAGAAATATGTAAAATGAGCGAGTTATGTTTTCTTGATCTTATCCGCAACTAACTATCGTAAATATAGCCATTATTGTTGAACTATCCATTGCAATCGTGACGTCACAGAAGTGACAACCCTGCGCGATCATGATTATAAATAGGAGATAGAGATAGGATCAAATGCATTTAAATTTTCAGAGAGACTCCCTTTATAACTGCATTCCGAAGACAATCAGGTACTCTCTCTCTTCATCTTCTTTCCTCTCTTGCTCTGTTTTCATCTCTTTCCATCATCGCATCAAAGATGTTGCTCCGAAATTCCCCAGCCAAGGATCACCCGAAGAACAGCCCTCCGAAGGGCAGGGGATCATCGAAGATTCCATTAAAGAACGCTGCTGTTTCAATGATGCTCAGATCGATAGGATCCGCCACTGCTTCCCGGCGAACACCGAGTTTAGACCTTTTGACCCCAATGCCCTGAGTGATCATATCTCCGACAAGTGGGTTGCTTTCCCCGTCACTCCGTTCACCATAGGCTATACATATCCTTTTCCAGCCTTCGCCCAATCTTTCTTTTCCCTAACCGGCATCTCTTATATTCAAGCCATGCCGATGATTTGGAGGGTTTTGTACACCCTTGAAAGGATCATCGAGCAGGAAGGTATAGACCTAGGAATGTCAGAGCTGGGAGAGCTGTATGATCTTACTACCTTTGGTTCTCATCGCTATTTGTTTAAACGTAAACCCGGTGAGGAACACCCGATCTTCAAAGCCACCAAGAACGATGCTAATTGGAAGCGGCATTTCTTTTTTATCAAGAGAGATTCTATTGAGGATGGAAAGGATCTACCCAAGAAATGGGCTACCCATGGTAGGGTGGTGGATCCTGAGAAGGATCACCAAAAACTTTCCTTTGATGTAAGGATCACTTATATTTTTGCTTTCTTGTTATGCAGCTATCACCGTCTCACACCTCAGATTGTCCCCTGCTGCTAAGGAGAGGCTCCTTGCTTTCAAGAAACTTGATCCTGAGACAAGATCTTTCAAGACAACAACCCAAGATTCACAGGAGGTATCCTCAGGCTCTGTCACGATGTCAAGTAAGTATCCTTGTTTAAAATTTAAATAAATAGTGAAATATAAATTAAGAAAAGATACTTATCTTGTTTTGGTTGTGTAGGTGCTGGAAAATCCACCAAGTCTGCTTCAAAGTTCAATGTCACTGATCTCACTACTGTCAGATCCTCCAAGAGAAAAGTTCCTACCAGTCCGACAGCTTCGGTCCCCAAGGCACCCCTCAAAGGAAAGGCAATCAAGAAGAGAAAAGCCTCTGAAGCTGAGGATCTGCAGGGTCTGCCTCTGATCCGCCATCAATTCCTCGAGTACTTTAATGAGGTAAGGATCACTGTCTCTGCTCGTATATCCTGTTTACATATCCTGCTGATATATCCTGCTGATTTGAGGATCACTTAATCCTGACCTTATCCTTTATCCTTTTTGCAGAAATTCTCTGAGATTGAGGATTATGTTGGCCACGTGAGGATCAGGATAAGAAGATTGCCGACCTCCAGCAGGTTGCAGTGCTTAAGGACCTTGCAATTGCTGATCTTCAGAAGGAAGTCCGGGATGCCAAACAGGAGACGGCCAAGGTGCTGATCAATGTTGACTATGAGAAACGTGAGATCACCGAAGACGCCAAAGTCTCTGCCGCCATAACAATGTACAAGACCAAGCTGCAAATGGCCTTGGAAGCTCAGGATCCTGCTTTTGACAAGAGCACCTGGGATGTTGAAGGCTGGAAGGCAAGGCTGGCTGAACTGGACGATGAAGAGGCTGAGGAGGTTGAAGAGATCCTGACGATTGAAGCTGGAGGCAAGGGTGAAGGTGGTGAAACAAGTGGAGCTGGAGGTGGTAATGCAGCGAAGGTTTAGGCTGCATGATTGGGCGATGATGGACATTCTTAGACGCAGCCGGAGCCCAATTTTTAAATTTGGTAGTAGCTTTTTGTGGTTGTGATGTTGAACAATTTAATGGTTTGTACTTGAACAATAGGTTTTAGGATTAAGGATCATGTATGATCCTTTGGACAATAGGCAGGATTGCAATTGGTGGAGGGATCCTCTGTTTGGGGGATGAAGCTATTGTGATCCTGCCGCCTTTATATTCCTGCACTACTTTTGAACTTATTATCATGGACACCCTTTACCTACCCTAGCGGACGGGCCACGTTTTGCTGGTAGATGCTCGGGTAGGTAATTTTGACAACCTTTTAAGGGTTAGTCTTTTGTTAATAAATAAAATCTTAACCCTTTGTCGCTTATCTTGTATTGTTATCCTTTTATTTCTTTAACTCTCCTTTGTTTTGATGCACATTTATTAAATAAACAATTTTGAACAAGTCGGATTGAAAATGTTTAGAGCATGATCCACGATCGAATATCCTATAGTTAGGGAATCCCAAAAAGCAATATATTTTAAGGATCACAAGTCTAGTTGTCAAACTTTAAGGGTTATTCAAATAAATAATGAATAGAATTAAAAATAGTTAAGGATCATACCTGAGGATCCAAGTTAGGATCCTAACCATAATAAGGATAACTGTAAGATAAACCTGAGAGAGAAGTAAGGATCAAGGATCCCTAGTTGCTTATCTTCAAGGACCTGAAATAGATCATAACTTGGGACTAAGCCAATATAAGATAAGAGTTAGCAACTGGGGACAAGCCCAAGGATAACTGGGGACAAGCCCAAGGATAACTGGGGACAAGCCCAAGGATCGTATGTAAACTGGAGTATGGCCCCAACTGGCGACTATCCAAACTTAGTGACATGAAAATGCCAAAACCTTAGCTAACGTGAAAACGTTAGAAACCTTAGCTAACGTGAAAACGTTAGAAACCTTAGGAACGGATGTATGGTACGTCTACCATTATACGTAGGATCCTAGGCATAGCCAGTACAATGGAATTATCAGCCCCTAAAGCGAGTACTGGTCCCACTGCCTTGAACTATACCAGGATCATCATGCGCTACAGGCGAAACTGGGGTCAAGCCCAAATAACTGGGGTTAAACCCAAGGAACGAATTGCTTCAACGGATAACCAATGTTATGCTAAGGATACCTGAACTTTCAAAACTTAAAATCACGTGAGAGATGGATAAAGGACACATGATCCTTATCCTTATATGAGAAAATAAAGAAATGAAATAGTTCAAGTTTAGGATATTACCTAAGTAAGGATCACCGATACTTTGAGGATCCTTTGAGGATCATCTGTGCCATGAGGATCCTGCTCACATGAAACATTTCTTCAAGTGGACAGCATTCCAAGCTCTTGGTAGCAAATCACCTTCTATGGTTAGCAATCTATATGCCCCCTTTCCTGCTTCAGCTTCAATCAAATAAGGGCCTTCCCATTTTGGAGCCAATTTCCCATCAGCAGGATTGGTGGTATTCTGGAATGCTTTCCTTAATACCATATCTCCAACTTGAAACCTCCTGATCCTGACATTTTTGTTGTAAGCACCAGCCATTCTTTGTTGATAACTGGCCATCCTCATCCTAGCGAGATCCCTGATTTCTTCAATAGTATCCAGGTCTTGAGCTAAGTTCTCATCATTCTCCTCAGGATCACGGGTACTTGTTCTAGCAGTTGGAACCACCATTTATGTTGGGATCACTGATTCTGCCCCAAATACCAAAGAGAATGGCGTTTAACCAGTAGCATTCTTAGGGGTTGTCCTATCAGCCCAAAGCACATAAGGTAGTTCTTCTGCCCATTTCCCTTTCTTGGATCCAAGCTTCTTCTTCAAATTGTTGATGATGATCTTGTTGGATGATTCTGCTTAACCATTAGCTTGTGGGTGGACTGGTGTTGATGTTATCATCTTAATCCCCCGCTGTCACAAAAGTTAGTGGTTCTGCCCCCAATAAATTGGGAACCATTATCACATATAATCTCAGAAGGAATTCCAAATCTAGTTATAATATTTCTTTTAATGAAGGATATAACTTCCTTTTCTCTGACTTGGGCAAAGGCTTCAGCCTCTATCCACTTGGAGAAGTAATCAGTCATAGCTAGCATGAATACTTTTCCACCAGGTGCCTTAGGGAGCTTACCAACTATATCCATACCCCATCTCATAAATGGCCAAGAGGAGGATATAGGATGCAATAATTCAGCTGGTTGATGAAGGATATTACTGTGTCTCTGACAAGGATCACATCTTTTAGCATACTCCACAGCATCTCTCTTCATGGTTGGCCAGTAGTATCCTGTCCTCAGGATCCTTGAGAATAATGCCCTGCCCCCAGTGTGGTTTCCACAATCTCCTTCATGGAAGTCTTTTAAAACTTCTTGGATTTCAGGATCCTCAATGCATCTCAAGTATGGTCCTGCAAGAGATCGTCTATACAACATATTATTTAAAATTGTGAATTGAGATACCTTAGATTTGAAAGCCCTAGGGTTTTCTCCTGTAGGAATCTCTCCATGTTGTAAGTATCTCATAATTGGTGAGATCCATGATCCTGATCCTGAATGGGATTGAGTATCCTCACAAGGGATAATTGCAAAATCATTTCCTATCTCCATAGCCTCGTGATCCTCGATAGCCGGGGTCAGGATATGGATAATAGGGATCTTAATATCCTCCGGGATCTTCAAGGATGATCCTAAGTTAGCCAATGCATCAGCCTCTGTATTTTCTTCCCTTGGTACCTGCGTCAAACTAAAGGAAACAAAAGAGAGTGCCAAACTTTTGACTATCTCTAAATATTTGGTTAGCTTTTCACCTTTAACAGCGTAGGATCCATTAAAGTGGTTTGTAATTAACAATGAATCTACATGTACCTCAAGATACCTGATCCTTATATGCTTTGCAATTTGCAAACCAGCAATTAAGGCTTCATATTCAGCCTCATTGTTAGTGGTTTGGAACTCACAAGCTATAGAGTGGGGTATTATGTCCCCCTGTGGCGATTTTAGTAGTATTCCAAGCCCTGTGCCTTTGACATTTGAGGATCCATCAGTATAGAGTATCCAAGGATCCTTGGTCTCTTCTAGCTGCTGGACTTCTAACTCAGCTTCTTTTTGTAAATCACTACTGAAATCAGCCACAAAGTCAGCTAATGCTTGGGATTTGATGGCTGTCCTAGGCTCATATCTTATATCATATGCACTTAGCTTCACTGCCCACTTAGCCATCCTTCCCGACATCTCTGGTTTCCTGAGGACATTCTTAATTGGAAAATTAGTTTTAACAACAATAACATGAGTTTCAAAATAATGTCTTAGCTTAGTAGATGCCATAATTAACGCAAGAATAAGTTTTTCGAGGTGTGAATACCTGGATTCGGCATCAAGTAAACTTTTACTTACATAGTAGACAGGATGTTGTGTACCTTCATGATCCTTAACAAGGACCGCACTTACTGCTTTTGAGGATACTGCAAGATACAAGGATAGCACATCGCCTTTTTCTGGTTTCATCAAAGCCGGGGCTGAGGATAGGTAATCTTTGAGGGCTCTTAAAGCATTTTCATGCTTCTCAGTCCACTCAAATTTCTTGTTCTTCCTTAGGATATCATAGAATTCTTTGCACTTCTCTGAGGATTTGGATATAAATCTGTTCAAAGCTGCTATCCTGCCTATTAGCCTTTGAACATCCTTAGCATTGGCCGGAGATTTGATGTTCACTATTGCTTTGATTTGTTCCGGGCTAGCTTCAATGCCTCTCTTCGTCACCATATATCCTAAGAATTTACCTGCTTTAACACCAAAGTGACATTTTGAAGGATTAAGTTTCATGTTATATTTGTCAAGGATATCGAATGCTTCCTCCAAGTCCCTTAGGTGATCCTCAGCTTTTATGGATTTTACCACCATATCATCTATGTAAACCTCCATAGTTTGTCCAATCTGATCCTTGAACATCATATTCACCAGCCTTTGATATGTTGCACCTGCATTTCTTAGTCCGAACGGCATAGCAATATAGCAGTATATACCAGTTGGAGTCATGAAGGCTGTATCCTCTTGGTCGGATGGTTCCATTTGGATTTGTTGGAATCCAGATGAAGCATCCATAAAAGTTAACAGTTCATGACCCGCAGTTGCATCCACCATCGAGTCAATGTGGGGTAATGGGAAAGGATCCTTGGGACATGCCTTATTTAAATCGGTAAAATCGACACATACCCTCAACTTTCCGTTTTTCTTTTGAACAACAACCACATTGGCCAACCATCTTGGATACTTGACCTCCCTAATCATACCTGCCCGGAGCAATTTCTCTACCTCTTCCTGGATAATGGCATTCCTTTCCGGTGCAAACTTTCTTCTCCTTTGATGGATTGGTTTGAAGGATCTGTCAATCCCGAGTTTGTGAGTGATTACATCTTTGGATATACCAGTCATGTCTTCGTGTTTCCATGCAAAGGTAGTCTTTCTCCTTTTGAGGAAGGATACGAGGTCTTCTTTCATTTCGCCAAGGATCCCTGATCTGATATAGATTTTGGATTCAGGATCATCAGGATCCATGAGGATTTCTACCACATCCTGCTCTCTTGCCTCCAACACATCCCTTGGAGGATACCTTGATTGCTATTGCTCCCTTGACTTCGAGGCTGGTTTCATCGATGAAGTGTAGCAATTCTTAGCCTCCTGCTGATCACTATCAATCTTCACTATTCCCCAAGGACTAGGGAGCTTCACACATTGATGGTAGGTAGATGGGACTGCTTTCATATCGTGTATCCAAGGCCTGCCAAGGATAACATTACAACAAGATAAACAGTCAATAACACAAAATTTTTGATAAGAGTGTAGGCCTTCAATGTATATTGGGAGTTTAATGTCCCCCAGGGTATTCTTAGTTTCGCCACTAAATCCCACGTGCACGGAGGATCTTGGTATGATGTCTGATTCAGGAATACCCATCTTCTTTAGAACATCAAGCTGGATAATGTTCACTGAGCTTCCTCCGTCTATAAGGATCCTGCGGACAAAATGGTTAGAAATGAAAAGAGTAATAACTAAACCATCGTGATGAGGATCCTGGATATCAACACGATCATCCTCATCAAAGGTTATGACTTTTCCTCCAGAGACACTTGATGTTCGAACAGGTCTTTCTCCATTATCCATTTTAGTTTCCTTTGCATGCCTTTTAGCTGCTGAGAAGGATGTGCCGCAAATGTCTGATCCTCCAGAAATAAAGTTTATTACTTGTGCATCTGCTGGAGGGGCTGGAGCCTTCTTAGGGATCCTTTCAGGATCCTGAGTCCTTGACTTTTTTCTTCCCAACAATTCTTTTAGATGCCCCTTGCTCAACAAGTATCCAATTTCCTTTCTCAGTGCAATGCATTCTTCTGTGAGATGCCCAAAATCTTCATGGTATGCACACCACTTTGATTTATCCTTAGTTGCGGCTGGCCTATCATTTTTTCTCAGCCATCTAGCTTTATCACCTAGGTTCTGCATCGCAAGGATTAGTTCATTGTTATCAACACAAAAACAATATTCAGAAATTGGAGGATAATCCTCATCGTCCTCTTCTTGATCAACAGAATGCACGTTCTGGTTATCAGATCTGTTATAGGATCTGAACTTGTTGTTCCTGAATGAGGATCCTTGCTTATCCTGCTTTGAGGATCCTGCTAACCTCTCCTGGATCCTCTTGTCGTCCTCTAGCCGAATGAACCTAAGTGCTCGTGTTCTTACCTCATCTAAGTTCCTGCATGGTGTCATAACAAGATCATCATAAAACGACGAATCCCTAAGCAATCCCATTTTAAAGGCCTCAACAGCCGTAGCTATATCTAAGTTGGGAATGTCTAAGGATTCTTTACTGAATTTGGTAATGTAATCCCTTAATGATTCATTATGACCCTGGGTTATCCTATATAGATCACTAGTTAATCGTTCAAATTTTCTACTACAAGAAAACTGGTTATTAAACAAGTTAACTAGATTAGCAAATGAGGTAATAGAATAGGGAGGAAGACTTAGCAGCCATTTGAGAGCTGATCCAGTAAGAGTGGATCCGAATCCCTTGCACAGGCATGCTTCCTTTAACCTTTCTGGAATTGGATTGATCTCCATCCTCTCCCTGTATTGTGCTATGTGTTCTTCAGGATCCGTCGAACCATCATACAGTTTCATTGTTGGCACATGGAACCTCTTGGGTATCTCAGCATCACAGATTGGTGGTGCAAAACGAGATATCTTGTGGCTCCCATCTGCAATCTCTGGGATAGGTTTGACCACTCCTGGAACACTTGATATCATATCCTTTAGCTTTTGCAATTCTCTGGCCATGGCATGATTGATACCTGGATCCTGCATAAGACCATGGTTAGTAGTATAAGAATTATTAAAAGTGTTACCTCCCATTGGATTCAGATTAGGAAGATTGGATGTTAATCCATATTGTTGGGGCTCTGGAATGATAGAGGGACCAGTAGAAGCATTGGTCTGCATTGGAATAAAATCTCCCTGATGGACATCTGAACTTCCTGTTTGCAAACTCCTCAAGGATCCTGGCATCTGGAAGGATCCCTGAAACTGGGACGATCCTGGAACAAAGGAGGATCCTTGAACCTGGGATGATCCTGGAACAAAGGAGGATCCTTGAACCTGGGATAATCCTGGAACAAAGGAGGATCCTTGAACCTGAGATGATCCTGGAACAAAGGAGGATCCTTGGACCTGGGATGATCCTGGAACAAAGGAGGATCCTTGAACCTGGGATGATCCTGGAACAAAGGAAGATCCTTGAACCTGGGATGATCCTGGAACAAAGGAAGATCCTTGAACCCGCTGCGCTCCTGAATATCCTCCTGAATTCGTGAGGGATCCCATATGCTGAGGATAGGATCCCGCTGGCTGGAAATATGAACCTGATGCCTGGGTCACTGTTGTTGTTCCGTAGTGCACTCCTTTTGGTCCACCCACATATTGAACATCTGGAACCACTGATGGCTGGGAAGTAATCACCGGAGTATCAAAATTCAAAGATTTTGGCACCAGTGGGGAATGATCCTCTGCCGTTTTCTTTTGTTTCTTGAGATCTCCGATTTCTTTGAGAATCCTTTCATTGGTCTTATCATGTTGCCGTATCTGATCCTTCATCTGCAAAATCAAAGTAAACATGTCACTAGTAGTGGGAGTGTAAGAAGCAGAAGAAGTTGGAGGTTTTGAGAAAATGGGAGTTGGTTTCTTCGCAGCATTCTCAGCATTCTTCTGGGATCCAGAAGGTGGTGGAGGCAAAGGGGGAACGCCTTGAGAAGAAGTGAATGAGGGCATCAAATTTGAAGCATTCTTCATTGAGGAAGCCATTTGCTTGGTTGTAGTGAACCGAAATGAGCACAGAAATGCGAATTTTTCTAAGGATGAAGCACCAATTGCCCCACGGTGGGCGCCAAACTGTTTTGGTCAAAAAATCTGATGAGGATATTGCAACCAAACTCTCTGTTACGGGGTATGATGCTAATAATGTAGATCAATAACAAGGATCACTTCAATGTAAATTGCACAAATGACACAAGGATTTATACGGGGAAAAAGCCCTTGATCAAGAGTTGATCTCCGGCACAAAAAACCCCGGGTGATGGAAACTACCGATCACCAAGCTCAAATAAATGAATAAATGTTTACAACTTCGGATAGTAACGAGCTAGGTACAAGGATCACTATCGTGAAATGTGTAAAAGTGAGTGAAAACTAATGAATGTTCGTCGAGAGCTTCAAGTGTGCGAGTATATGAGAGTGTGTAGCTAAAAATGGCTAAGTGTTCTAATTCTAGCTCGTTACCCCTTTTTAAAATAGAAGTTAACTACAATAACTAATTATCCGACTTTTGTGCCAAGCTCCCACGTTCTCCACAACGTCCATTTTTGGTCAATCGTGTGCGAAATGCTCGTGGAATATTCCTTAGTACCGTTGCCAAGACCAAGTCAAGCTTGTTACTCCTGCGAAATAATACAAAACACAAATAAACAATCGTCAGTACGAGGATCCTTAAAGTGATCCATGATCCTGATCCTGAAGCTCTTCTGAGGACCACTATCTGTCACAGAAGTAAGGATCATTAATTAGGATAACGAATAAGGATCACTAATTGTTAGAAAATCCTCCCCTAACAATAAGGATAACACGTCTCCTTTTTCTGGTTTCATCAAGGCCGGGGCCGAGGATAGGTAATCCTTAAGAGCTCTTAAGGCACTTTCATGCTTCTCAGTCCACTCGAATTTCTTATTCTTCCTTAGGATATCGTAGAATTCCTTGCACTTTTCTGAGGATTTGGATATGAATCTGTTTAAAGCTGCAATCCTGCCTGTTAACCTCTGAACATCCTTAGCATTGGCAGGGAACTTGATGTTTACTATGGCTTTGATTTGTTCTGGACTGGCTTCGATGCCTCTCTTTGTCACCATATATCCTAAGAATTTACCTGCTTTAACACCAAACTGACATTTTGAAGGATTAAGTTTCATGTTATATTTTTCAAGGATATTGAATGCTTCCTCCAAGTCTCTTAGGTGATCCTCAGCCTTTTTTGATTTTACCACCATATCGTCTATGTAAACCTCCATAGTCTGTCCAATCTGATCCTTGAACATCATATTCACTAGCCTTTGATAAGTTGCACCTGCATTTCTTAGTCCAAATGGAATAGCAATTTAACAGTATATACCAGTTGGAGTCATAAAGGCTGTATCCTCTTGATCGGATGGTTCCATTTGAATTTGTTGAAATCCAGATGAAGCATCCATAAAAGTTAACAGTTCATGACCCGCAGTTGCATCCACCATGGAGTCAATGTGGGGTAATGGGAAAGGATCCTTGGGACATGCCTTATTTAAATCGGTGAAATCGACACATACCCTCCACTTTCCGTTTTTCTTTTGAACAACAACCACATTGGCCAACCATCTTGGATACTTGACCTCTCTAATCATACCTGCTCGGAGTAATTTCTCTACCTCTTCCTGGATAATGGCATTTCTTTCTGGTGCAAATTTCCTCCTCTTTTGATGGATTGGTTTGAAAGACCTATCAATGCCAAGCTTGTGAGTGATTATATCTTTAGATATACCTGTCATGTCTTCGTGTTTCCATGCAAAGGTAGTCTTTCTCCTTTTGAGGAAGGATATGAGGTCTTCCTTTATTTCGCCAAGGATCCCTGATCCTATATAAACTTTAGATTTAGGATCATCAGGATCCATAAGGATTTCTACTACATCCTGTTCTCTTGCCTCCAAGACATCCCTTGGAGGACGCTTTAATTGTTATTGCTCCCTTGACTTTGATGCTGGTTTCATTGATGAGGTGTAGCAGTTCTTAGCCTCTTGCTGATCACTATCAATCTTCACTATTCCCCAAGGACTAGGAAGCTTCACACATTGATGATAAGTGGATGGAACTGCCTTCATGTCATGTATCCAAGGCCTGCCAAGGATAACATTACAACAAGATAAACAGTCAATAACACAAAACTTTTGGTAAGAATGTAGGCCTTCGATATAGATTGGGAGTTTAATGTCCCCCATAGTATTCTTAGTCTCGCCACTGAATCCCACGAGCACAGAGTATCTTGGTATGATATCGGATTCAGGAATATTCATCTTCTTGAGGACATCAAGCTGGATAATGTTCACAGAGCTTCCTCCGTCTATAAGGATCCTGCGAACAAAATGGTTAGAAATAAAAAGAGTGATAACCAAACCGTCATGATGAGGATCCTGAATGTCAACACGATCATCCTCATCAAAAGTTATAACTTTTCCTTCGGAGACACTGGATGTTCGAATGGGTCTATCTCCATTATCCATCTTGGTTTCCTTTGCATGTCTTTTAGCTGCAGAGAAGGATGTTCCACAAATGTCTGATCCTCCAGAAATAAAGTTTATAACTTGTGCATCTGCTGGAGGGGCTGGAGCTTTCTCTGGGATCCTTTCAGGATCCTGAGTCCTTGACTTCTTTCTCCCCAATAATTCTTTCAAGTGCCCCTTGCTCAACAAGTATCCAATTTCTATTCTCAGTGCGATGCATTCTTCTATGAGATGCCCAAAATCTTCATGATATGCGCACCACTTTGACTTATCTTTAGTTGCAGCTGGTCTGTCATTTTTCCTGGGCCATCTAGCTTTATCACCTAAATTCTGCATCGCAAGGATTAGTTCATTGTTATCAACAGAAAAACAATATTCAGAAATTGGAGGATAATCCTCATCATCCTCTTCTTGTTCAACAGCATGCACATTCTGGTTATCAGATTTGTTATAGGATTTGAACTTGCTGTTCTTGAATGAGGATCCTTGCTTCTCTTGCTTTGAGGATCCTGCTAACCTCTCCTGGATCTTTTTGTCATCCTCTAGCAGGATGAACCTAAGGGCCCGGGTTCTTACCTCATCTAGATTCCTGCATGGTGTCATAACAAGATCATCATAGAATAATGAATCCCTAAGCAATCCCATTTTAAAGGCTTCAACAGCCGTAGCTATATCCAGGTTAGGGATATCTAAGGATTATTTACTAAATTTAGTGATATAATCCCTTAATGATTCATTATGACCTTGGGTTATCCTATACAGATCACTAGTTAAACGCTCAAATTTTCTACTACAAGAAAACTGGTTATTAAATAGGTTAACTTGATTAGCAAACGAGGTAATAGAGTAAGGGGGAAGACTTAGCAGCCATTTAAGAGCTGATCCAGTAAGAGTGGATCCAAATCCCTTGCACAAACATGTTTCCTTTAACCTTTCTGGGATGGGATTAATCTCCATCCCTTCCCTGTACTGTGCTATGTGTTCTTCAGGATCTGTTGAACCATCATACAACTTCATGGTAGGCACATGGAACCTCTTGGGTATCTCAGCATCACAGATTGGTGGTGCAAAACGAGATATCTTGTGGCTCCCATCTGCAATCTCCGGGATAGGCTTGACCACTCCTGGGACACTTGATATCATATCCTTTAACTTTTGCAATTCTCTGGCCATGGCATGATTGATACCTATATCCTGCATAAGGCCATGGTTAGTGGTATAAGAATTATTGAAAGTGTTACCTCCCATTGGATTCAAATTAGGAAGAGCGGATGTGAATCCATATTGTTGGGGCTCTGGAATGACCGATGGACCAGCAGAAGCAATGGTCTGCATTGGAATAAAATCTCCCTGGTGGATATCGGAACTCCCTGATTGCAAACTCCTTAAGGATCCCGGAATCTGGAAGGATCCCTGAAACTGAGAGGATCCTTGGACCTGGGAGGATCCTGGGACGTAGGAAGATCCTTGAACCTTGGAGGATCCTTGAACCTGGGAGGATCCTGGAACATAGGAGGATCCTTGAACCTGGGAGGATCCTTGAAACTGAGAGGATCCTTGAACCTGGGAGGATCCTTGAAACGGCCAGAACCCTTGAATCTGCTGCGCTCCCGAGTATCCTCCTGAGCTTGCGAAGGATCCTATATGCTGAGGATGGGATCCTGCTGGTTGGAAGTGTAACCCTGAAGCCTGAGTCATTGCTGATGATCCGTAATGCACTCCTTTTGGTCCTCCCACATATTGAACGTCTGGAACCACTGAAGGCTGAGAAGTTATAACCGAAGTATCGAAATTCAAAGATCTGGGCATCAGTGGGGAATGATCCTCTGTCGATCTCTTCTGTTTCTTGATGTCTCCAATTTCTCTAAGAATCCTTTCATTGGTCTTGTCCTGCTGCTGTATATGCTCCTTCATCTGCAAAATCAGAGTAAACAAGTCACTAGTAGTAGGAGTATAAGAAGCAGAAGAAGTTGGAGGTTTTGAGAAAATGGGAGTTGGTTTCTTCTCGGCATTTTTCTGAGGTCCAGAAGGTGGTGGAGGCAAAGGTGGAATGCCCTGGGACGAATTGACTGCAGACATCGCACTGGAGGTGTTCTTTGATGATGAAGCCATCTGCTTGGATGTAGCGAATCGAAATGATCACAAAAATGAGAATTTCTTAGGAACGAAGCACCAATTGCCCCACGGTGGGCGCCAAACTGTTTTGGTCAAAAATCAGACAAGGATGTTGCAACCAAACTCTCTGTTACGGGGTATGATGCTTGAATTGGTAAACAACAATGAGGATCACTATGAAATGAATTGCACATGGGACACAAAGATTTATACGAGGAAAAAGCCCTTGATCAATGTATGATCTCCGGCATAAAAAACCTCGGGTGATGGAAACTACCGATCACCAACTCAAATTAAACAATAATCCTTTTACAACTTCGGATGATAGCGAGCTAAGTACAAGGATCACTATAGTGTATCGTGTAGAAATGTATGAAAAATGCTAAGTGTTTTGCCGAGAGCTGGTGAGTGCAGTTGTACGAGTGTGTGTAGCCAAAAAATAGCCAAGTGTTGTCTAATTAGCTCGCTACCCCTTTTAAATTTAGTAAAAAATCTAAATAACTAACTATCCGCAATTCATGCCTTCTCCCCACGATCTCCATAACGTTCACCATGGTCAAGCACGTGCAGAATAAGCGTGGAATATTCTCCAGGAACGTTACCAAGACTAAGTCCAAACCGGTATTCCTGCAAAACAATATCGAATTCAAAGTAGACAATCATTAGTATAAGGATCCTTAGGATGATCCATGATCCTGATCCTGAAGCACTTCTGAGGATCACTAACTGACACAGAAGTAAGGATCACCAAGCAGGATAATAATTGAGGATCACAGGTCATTAAGAAATCATCCCCTAACACTTGTACCTAGCAGTATCCTCAAAAGCAGTAAGTGCGGTCCTTGTTAAGGATCACCAAGGTACAAAACATCCTGTCTATTATGTAAGTAAGAGTTTACTTGATGCTGAATCCAGGTATTCACACTTAGAAAAACTTATCCTTGCATTAATTATGGCATCCACTAAATTAAGACATTATTTTGAGACTCATGCCATTATTGTTAAGACTAATTTTCCAATTAAGAATGTTCTCAGGAAACCTGAAATGTCAGGAAGGATGGCCAAGTGGGAAGTGAAGCTGAGTGCATATGATATAAGATATGAACCAAGGACTGCCATCAAATCCCAAGCCTTAGCTGACTTTGTGGCAGATTTTAGTAGTGACTTGCAAAAGGAAGCTGAGTTAGAAGTCCAACAACTTGAAGAGACTAAGGATCCTTGGATTCTCTTCACAGATGGAGCCTCCAATGTAAAAGGAACAGGGCTTGGAATACTACTAAAATCGCCACAGGGGGACATAATACCCCACTCCATAGCTTTTGAATTTCAAACTACCAACAATGAGGCTGAGTATGAAGCCTTGATAGCTGGTTTGCAAATTGCAAAGCATATGAGGATCAGGTATCTTGAGGTACATGTAGATTCTTTACTGATCACTAATCACTTTAATGGATCCTGTGCTGTTAAAGGCGAAAAGCTAATCAAATATTTGGAGATAGTCAAAGAATTGGCACTCTCTTTTGTATCCTTTAGTTTGACACAGGTACCAAGGGAAGAGAATGCAGAAGCTGATGCATTAGCCAATCTAGGATCATCTTTGAAGATTCCTGAGGATATCAAGATCCCTATTATCTATATCCTGACCCCTGCTATCGAGGATCATGTAGCTATGGAGATAGGAAAAGATTCTGCAGTCATTCCTAGTGATGATACTCAATCTCATTCAGGATCATGGATCCTCCCAATCATGAGATACATACAACATGGAGAGATCCCTACAGGAGAAAACCCTAGGGCTTTCAAAATTAAGGTATCTCAATTTACAATATTGAATAATATGTTGTATAAACGATCTCTTGCAGGACCATATCTAAGATGCATTGAGGATCCTGAAATCCAAGAAGTCCTAAAGGATTTCCATGAAGGAGATTGTGGAAACCACACTGGGGGCAGGGCATTATTCTCAAGGATCCTGAGGACAGGATACTACTGGCCCACTATGAAGAAGGATGCTGTGGAGTATGCCAAGAAGTGTGATCCTTGCCAGAGGCATAGTAATATCCTTCACTAACCAGCAGAGCTCTTGCATCCTATATCCTCTTCCTGACCATTCATGAGATGGGGAATGGATATAGTTGGAAAGCTTCCTAAGGCACTTGGTGGAAAAGTATTCATGCTTGCTATGACTGATTACTTCTCTATGTGGATAGAGGCTGAAGCCTTTGCTCAAGTCAGAGAAAAGGAAGTTATATCATTTATTAAAAGAAACATTATTACTAGATTTGGTATCCCTTCTGAGATTATTTGTGATAATGGATCCTAATTTATTGGGAATAGAACCACTAACTTTTGTGACAGTTGGGGGATTAAGATGATAACATCAACACCAGTCCACCCACAAGCTAATGGTCAGGCAGAATCATCCAACAAGATCATCATCAACAATTTGAAGAAGAAGCTTGGATCCAAGAAAGGAAAATGGGCAGAAGAACTACCTTATGTGCTTTGGGCTGATAGGACAACTCCCAAGAATGCTACAGGCCAAACTCCATTTTCTTTGGTATTTGGGGCAGAGTCAGTGATCCCTACAGAGATGGTGGTTCCTACTGCAAGAACAAGCATTCGTGATCCTGAAGAAAATGCTGAAAACCTGGTTCAAGATCTGGATACTATAGAAGAACTCAGGGATTTGGCAAGGATAAGGATGGCCAGTTATCAACAAAGGATGGTTGGAGCTTACAACAAAAATGTCAGGATCAGGAAATTCCAAGTTGGTGATATGGTGCTAAGGAAAGCATTTCAGAATACCACCAATCCTGCTGATGGAAAGTTGGCACCAAAGTGGGAAGGCCCTTACTTGATTGAAGCTGAGGCAGGAAAGGGGGCATATCGATTGCTAACAATGGAAGGTGATTTTCTACCAAGAGCTTGGAATGCTGTCCACTTAAAGAAATACTTTATGTGATAAGGATCCATGATCCTTACCTGACTAGTATCCTTGAAGGATCCTTACAGAACAGATGATCCTCATTCTGGTAATATTCTGATTTCTAACTATTTCATTTTTTTATTATCCTATATAAGGATAAGGATCCTGTATCCTTTATCCTCCTTTCACTTGATTCTGAGTTTTGAAGGTTCAGGTATCCTTAACTAAGGATTGAGTATCCACAGAAGTATCCAGTTATTTGGGCTTGACCCCAGTTATTTGGGCTTGACCCCAGTTTGGGCCTGTCCCCAGTTTCGCCAGTAGCGCACGATGATCCTGGTATAGTTCATGGCAATGGGACCAGTACTCGCTTTAGGGGCTGATAATTTCATTGTACTGGCTATATTCAGGATCCTACGTATAATGGTAGACGTACCATACATCCGTTCCTAAGGTTTCTAACATTTTTACGTTAGCTAAGGTTTTGGCATTTTCATGTCACTAAGTTTGGATAGTCGCCAGTAAGGGCCATACTCCAGTTTACATACGATCCTTTGGGCTTGTCCCCAGTTATCCTTTGGGCTTGTCCCCAGTATATTGGGCTTGTCCCCAGAATTGTTGGGCTTGTCCCCAGTTACTAACTTTCATCTTATATTGGCTTAGTCCCAAGTTATATCCTATTTCAGGTTTTTGAAGTTAAATGACCAAGGATCCTTGATCCTTACCTTCTACTAAGGTTTGTCTTTTGGGTTATCCTGATTATAAGTATTAAAGGATAGGATTCTAACTTGGATTCTCAGGTATGATCCTTAACTATTTTGATTTTATTCATTATTTATTTGAATAACCCTTATCCTTTGACAACTGAACTTGTGATCCTTAAACTATATAACTTTTCAAAACTAATCGGCTATGGGACATGTGATCCTTGATCATATCCTAAACTTTTTGGGATATTTCTTAAATTTTTCTTTACTTGATAAGTTTAAACAAAATGAACATCACAACAGTTGGAAAGTAAAATGTTAACAAGGATATCAACACAGGATAAGCCAGAAAGTTAAAGTTACTTTATTCACAAAAGATTAAACCCTTTAAGGTTGTCAAAATTGCCAACCCACGTTTCTACCAGTAAAACGTGGCCCATCCACATGGGTTGGCAAAGGGTGTCCATTGTCTAAGGGTCTTGGTAGTGCAGGAATCAAAAGACGGTAGGATCACAATGGCTTCATCCCCCAAACAGAGGATCCCTCCACCATTTGTAATCCTACCTATTGTTCGAAGGATCCATGATCCTTAGCCCTAATTACTATTGTTTAAGTACAACCCATCATTGTTCAACAAAAACATCATCAAAACAAAAACCATAACCAAACCTAAAAGAAGAATGGGCTCCGGCTACGTCTAGAAATGTCCTTCATTGCCCATTCATGCAGCCTACACCTTCGCTGCATCACCATCTCCTTCAGCTCCCATATCCTTCACCTGATCCTTGCCACTGCCACTAGCCTCGATTGCCAGAACCTCATCAGCCTCATCCTCATCCTCCAACTCAGCCAGCATGGCCTTCCAGCCTTCCACGTCCCAGTTGCTCCTATCAAAGGCAGGATCCTGAGCTTCTTGAGCCATCTGTAGCTTGGTCTTGTACATGGCAATGGCAGCGGAGACCTTGGCATCCTCTGTGATCTCGTGCTTCTCATAATCAACATTGATCAGGATTGCAGCTGTCTGAGTTTTGGCATCCTTGAGATCCTTTTCAAGGGAGGCAATTTTGTGATCCTTGAGCGCCGCCACTTTTTGAAGGTCAGAGTGTTTCTCCTCAAGCTCCTCAACATTTCCAACGTAGTCCTCAATTTCAGCAAATTTCTGCAAACAAGACAATGCAAAGTTAGGATCATATGATCCTCGAGTGGATAGGATAACTAAGCTAAGTCAGTGATCCTTACATCATTAAAGTACTCGAGGAATTGATGGCGGATCAGAGGCAAGCCTTGAAGGTTGTCAGCTTCAGAGGTTTTTCTTTTCTTTCCACCTCTTCCCTTTGAAGTGGTAGCCTTGGGGATAACAATGGAAGGGCTAGCAGCAGACTTTTTCTTTGAGGATCTGACAGTGTCAAGATCAGTTACACTGAATTTGGAGGCAGATTTCGAGGATTTCCCAGCGCCTACACATTCAAAACAGATCATCATCATCATCATCATCATCATACTCAGTATATCCCACCAATAGCAAAGCTAAGGTAGGGTCTGAGGAGGGTGAGATGTAGACAGCCTTACCTCTACCCCGTAGGAATAGAGAGGCTGCTTCCAATGAGACCCCCCGGCTCGATTGTGGTTTTGCATCAAGCCTTGGACATAAGGCACATAACACTCAGCAATTGAGACAAACGCCGATTAGTGCATGCACCCCCTTGTCTTTTGGCTATCAACGCCACCACATGATGCATGATTAACCGTCCCCCTCTTTTAACGTTATTTTCACGAAATTAGTAAAATAACGTTAAAATTAGTGCACTTTCACTTTTGCCCCCCGAGCGCCCACGCATATATACATTATATGAGCATACCGCAAGCGGGGCGTAACACATTCAAAACAGATAAGTATCCTTATCCTATTTCTATTCAACTATTTATTTAAATATTTGACTATACAAAATACAGGATACTTACTTGACATAGTGACAGAACCTGAGGATACTTCTTGTGAATCCTGGGTGTTTGTTTTGAATGACCTTGTTGCAGGATCAAGTCTTCTGAAAGCAGCAAGCCTTTCTTTGGTGGCAGGTGATGGTATAAGATGCGAAACAGAGATAGCTGTACAATGGAAACAAAAGGGTGTTAGTGATCCTTATACAAAAACAAAGTTATCTGGTGATCCTTCTCAGGATCCTCTATCCTACCATGGGTGGTCCACTTCCTTGGCAGACCCTTTCCATCAGGAAGAGAATCCCTTCTAACAAAGAAGAATCTCCGTTTCCAATTAGTATCATTCTTAGTGGCTTTGAAGATGGGATGTTCTTCACCGGGTTTACGCTTGAATAAGTATCGGTGGGATCCAAATGTTGTGAGATCATACATCTCTGCCAACTCCGACATTCCTAGGGCAATTCCTTCTTGCTCGATGATCCTTTCAAGGGTATATAAGACCCTCCAGATCATTGGCATAGCTTGAATGTAGGAGATGCCGGTGAGGGAGAAGAAAGACTGGGTGAATTCATGGAAAAGATACGTGTATCCTATTATGAACGGTGTGACCGGGAAGGCTACCCAAGTTTCAGAAACATAATCACTTAGAACGGTGGGGTCAAATGGCTTGAAATCGGTGTTTGTTGGAAAACAATGGTGGATTCTATCTATTTGTGGATCAGTGAAACAACACCTTTCATTCGCCAAATCTTTGATGATCCCCTGGCTCTTAAGAGGACTGTCCTTCTTGTGATCCTTAGCCGGTGAGGATCTTAGCATCATCTTGGTCATAGCAATAGAGAAGAAGATGAACAGAGAAAGAAAACGTAAAGGGAGAAAAGGAAAAGAGATACCTGCTTGATCGTCGGATGAGAATTTAAAGGGAGTTTCTCTTGAATTTAAATGTGAAATGATCCCTATCCGTAACTCCTATTTATAATGATGATTTTGCAGGATAGTCACCTCAGTGACGTCATGTTCGTAACGGCTAGTCCGATTACAACGGCTAGTTATCCGCTGGTTGACTGCGGATAAGAACAAAATATAACTCATTTATTTACATAATTACTCCTTATATTTTGGGGGCAATTGTTAGGGGTGGATTTCTAAATGATCAGTGATCCTCAATTGCCGTTGGGCTTAGGGGTTGTTTGGTAGCCTCTTAATGACCATTCAGATGCTACCTCTTAATGGTTTAAAACCTCTGAATGATTAAGAGGTAACCTCAAGTCTGAATGGTTAAGAGGTAACCTCTGAATGGTAAATCATCACATATCACATTCTTCTACCTTCTCATTGGTAAAATTCTTAATGGTTTCATTAAGAGATAGCCTCTTAATGACCATTCAGAGGCTACCAAACAGCCCCTTAGTGATCCTTACTTCTGTTTGAATTGGTGATCCTCAGAAGTATTGCAGGATCAGGATCATGGATCATCATAAGGATCCTTGTACTAACGGTTGTCTACTTTGAATTCGAAACTGTTTTGCAGGAGTACCAGCTTGGACTTGGTCTTGGCGATATTCCTGGAGTATATTCTATGTTTATTCCGCACGTGCCTGGCCAAAAGTGGACGTTATGGAGTCGTGGAGGCTTGCACTATTTGCGGAATGTTAGTTACTTTAGATATTTTCCATTTTAAAAGGGGTAGCGAGCTAATTAGAAAACACTTGGCTATTTTTTGCTACACACACACTCGTACAACTGCTCTCACCAGCTCTCGTTAACTCACTTGGCGATTACACACTTTTTTACACAATACACTATAGTGATCCTTGTACTTAGCTCGCTATCATCCGAAGTTGTATTACATTTCTTGTTTAATTTGAGTTGGTGATCGGTAGTTTCCATCACCCGAGGTTTTTTATGCCGGAGATCATTCATTGATCAAGGGCTTTTTCCTCGTATAAATCTTCGTGTCACTTGTTCATTACATTTCAGAGTGATCCTTATTGTTGTTCATCATTTCAAGCATCATACCTCACAACAGAAAGTTTGGTTGCATTATCATTGCTTGATTTTTGAACAAAACAGTTACTGCCTTGCTTAATCAACAGGGAGACGCAAGTTCTAATCCTGTTGTCTCCAAATTCTTTATTTTAGTTTATTTTCTGTTTTTTTTTTTTTTTTTGTGGCATTTAATTCTTAATTTTTGTCAACTGCATATTTCTCTTTAATTAATAAATTACTTCCTAAACTTAGCTAAAAATAATTATTTAAATTACATCCACATAAATTTTAGTGATTGATGAGTTTATATCAAATGGAGATTTTCGAATAGGGCTTAAATTTTTTATCTCGAATAGAGCCAAATTTTTTATTGTAATTTTTGGAGACGTCTCCACTCTCAAGATTATAAGGATTGAAATGAAATACGAATACAAACTTCTTAAAAATAGAAGTATAAAAAATACGGAACATTATATTACTTTGCCTATAAATAGCATCCAAATTAAAATTATTATGGATGTTCATATACCAACATCCTTTTTATAAGAGGTGTATTTTTCAATGAATCGTCTTGAATGACACTATTAAATGTAGCAAATTTCCAATGCAAACACAAATTTTTCAAACTACACAACATTAGCATTAAGTATTGAAGAGAATATTCTACATTAAATGCAACATATTTTTTAGAAAAAACGATTTTAATATTTCTTTAAGGTTCAAACCGTTAAACTTTAAGACAATGAGGAGTGGTTTGGTAAATCACATGATTTTTTCAACACGATGTACACGTCATCTTAACCAAATTAGTTAGTGAAAAAGACGTAGTGATGAGGTATGTCGTTTGTAATTGTTTTTTTTAATTGGTTAAAGCCAAAACCTAATCAATCTCTTTCTTGATCTAGCTCGTGACCACAACAACAAAGGAAGCCAAAAATCTAACAACCACTAGGAGGCGGGGGGGGGGGGGGGTAGTTTGCAAGTGGTTTGGCAAACACCCTTTCTATCAGAGGTGTATTTTCCAATGAATCGTCTTGAATGACACTATTAAGGGGCTGTTTGGCTAAGCTTATTTTAGTGACTTATTTACTTATTTACTTTTTGAAAAGTTAAAAGGTGTTTGGGTTAGCTTATTATGTGAGAGGAATAAGTAAATAAGTCACTCCATTATGACTTATTTACTTTTCCAAAAAGTCAATAAGTCATAAGTCACTCCAAAATAAGCTTAGCCAAACAGCCCCTAAATGTAGCAAATTTCCAATGCAAACACAAATTTTTCAAACTACACAACATTAGGGTGAACGAGGTGCTCCCCACGTGGGGAGTATTCCCCACTTAGCCACAACCAATCAGGTTATTCCATGTCAACTCCCCTCTTAAGTCCTTATTTTGCACTCAAACGTTGGCATCACTCCACTCACACAATTATATTTTTATAAAAAAAGAAGAAAAAAATATGATTGGTGGAAAAATGGTGGACCCACATTAACAACCAATCACCCCCTCTCTCTCCTCTCTCTCAATCGGTGAGCACACACCGAGCTAAACACAAAACGCGCGGTAAACTTTTGTTGGTGGCGGTGTACCCGCACGACAAATGCAATCCCCGCATGGGGTCACCGAAGGTGCCCCATGCACCCTTAGCATCAAGTATTGAAGAGAATATTCTACATTAAATGCAACATATTTTTTTGAAAAAACGATATTTAATATTTCTTTAAGGTTCAAACCGTTAAACTTTAAGATAATGAGAAGTGGCTTGGTAAATCACATGATCTTTTTCAACACGATTTACACATCATCTTAGGCAAAAGATTAAATACAAATAAACTTAACATATTAAACATACAAATTGAAGGAAAAGTAAAAAAGACAAGGTGGCATTTTTGTAATTACCACCAACTATCAAAGTTACTATACAAATGTGAACTCAACCAAAAATACCTAGAAAACACAAATTTTTTTTTAAAAGGCAAGAATTTCAATACCTAAAAGGCAAGAATTTCAATGCCGGCGATGTCCTTGGTATCTTCTCAACATCTTACATTACTTTCCATGCTTACATGATTATATATTTAGCTAAAACCAATTGACATAGCCTAATATGTGTGGATTTCATTTTTTTTGGTTAAATTAATAGTAACAATTTAATAACAAAGCAAGTGCTTATTTAATTGAATTATTATTTATTTTATGAAGGAAACAGTGTTTAATTACCCAAAAGGAGCACATAATGTTGTGGTAGTGAGCAAGGCAGGCTATGATAGGTGCACCACTACACTACCCCAAGCGACAAGGTTTACACAAGTGGGAAAGACCAAATTACCATTGTGAAAGGTCTGAACAACTTTATTTGCAGTTTCGCTGGTCATTGTCCTAGCATGAAGATTGAAATCTTTGCATCTTAGAAGGAAAAATATAATAATAATAATAATAGTAATAATTCTAATAAATAATTCTACTTCTTTGCATTTATGTTTGTGTTAAAAGAGTTTCTTTTGGTTTAGTTATTGTTATATGCTATAAATAAAGATTCTCTCATAATTATATACTAGTGAAAATTCCTCGCGCTGCGCGCGAGATTTTTATGGGTATCGGATCGTTTTATTTTGTTACGACATCGCTATGTTAGCAGCACTGCTTAAAGCAAACGAAAGAGAAAATCGAAAATAAAAATCATAATATACCCAAAAGGATGTGGACACGTGTTACATCCATAGACAAATATAAAAACGATAATCACAACACTATTGAAATATAGTACCGGTATTGTAATACTCGAAGAATTTAAACGTTCATTAATAATAAAATTTAAGTAATTTAATATAAACAACAACCATACCCAGTGAATCCCACATATAGCAAGATATTCTCAGGTCTGGGGTCCGGGAGGGTGAGATGTAGGCAAAACTTGCCTATATCCCTAGGGATAGAGAGACTGCTTCCAAAAAGACCCCGACATAAGTATCTAATAATAGACGAGACAGACTCAGAGAAACAGATTATTGGAAACGACCAAATAATAGGCAAAATAGGTGGTGACAAAGTAACATAGTAAAGTAGATACAAAAGAAAAAAGGCATAAGACCACATATAAACATATGAGCAACAATCACATGCAAGTTCCACCTAAACGCTAAGACATAGATAAACATGCTCCTATCTGTCTCTAACCTTAATCCTACATCTTCATAGACCTCTATCCTGTATCATAGCGACTCTAACAAATCCTGCCTAATCTGCTCATCCCAAGTCATTTTACGCCTACCTCTACTCCTCCTCCCATCCACAATTAGAGGTTGTGTGCCTAATCTGCTCATCACAAGTCATTTTAATATATTATATTATATTATATAGAGAAAGTGTAAAATATAATAGTGTTTACCGTGTGTTGCGTACGAGGGCAGGAGATTATGACACGTGCCATTCTTTTTTCACACCCAATGACAAATCAGGGAATTTGCTTCAACAACAAATTACGACTTTGTTACATCACGTTCCCGTTATTTATGATTCCTATCAGTTTCATATTTCGATGATATATCGAGTGCCGATACCATAATAATACCATAATGAATCAAACTGATACCGACCTAATACCCGCCGCAACGCGCGAAGAAATATTGCTAGTATATATTTACCAAGCAATAAAACGTAAAAAATATTATACTATAAAGTGTTTAAGATAATAAAAATTAAATGCATGTTTTAAGAAAGTTAAGAAGAGAAGTATCATATATATTTGGTCAAATGTATCACAAATTTCCATTCTATTAATGTATATCAAACACTACCTAAGGTAAAGGTCCATTCATACACGAGTCTAAAAACGCATATCATAAACATACGGACATTTAACAAAAGTTTTTGTTCCATTCATTAACATATAAGAACCAAACATTTACAATCCAAACACGATTACTTAAAAGTTTACTAATAGACAACATACTAACACGATAGTTTTAAGCGTACGATTAAAACAGAAATATTACTACAAAATGTTTTGACCCGTTTGAACATGAAAAACGCGAAAACATGATATTGGAGTGGTGTGTTTGTTCCAAACTTGGCGCCACCTAACACGTTAATTTACCTACAACCATACCACACAAATTAGTTATTTCATAGGTAACTAATACAGAATTCAAACCTTCCATCGAACGTAATGATAATCCTTTTGTTAGCATTCATTCAATCATACTTTCTAAGGGGTCTTGATGTCGAATTCCTTCTATGCACTATATCCGGTTCGACACCAATTCCCATTTTCATACATATGTCATCCTACTTATTCGACCCGTATACACGAATAGAACTTCAATATATCTTCGTTTAACAAAATACAAATTTATATGCCTAGCATAAAAATGTAACATAAACACAATAGATTACTAAAATTCGTATGCATAAGAACTTACCTTTGTCGTGTTTCGCTTGCGATCCGGAATGGCCTGTGTCTTCCTCCTTTACTCCTACAATTCACAATCAACATACTTTAATCTCATGTCTTCATTTCCTTTCTTTTCTTAGTTTAATTGAGTTAACAACTATCATTTTCCAATTCTAACCATTTAGCATTATACTCACGTGAGATCATCTTTGTCACATAGAATTCTTCATTCAACAAACACTTGGGGTTCGTACCATTAGCAATGCATAATGTACAAGAATTCTATGCATATTCTTCCTATTTCATAACATGAACCATCATAATCAATCAAATTCACACAATCATCATCTTGCAATCAAATTATCTAACTAATGCTCTACTACATACAAATTTTCACATCAACATTACATGAATTTGCACCTACATGACTATCATACTTCACCATACTACTATTATAAGTGGTGTTCACTTTGAATCATCAAGATAATCAAAATTCAAGAATAATTAATCTTCTACATAATGATTATATCAAATGTTCATACTCAGTTTCATTCAATTTCACTTTTGATTATAACCCACTTTAAAAGATCATCAAATCATAAAATTCGACCTACCTCTTGTTAGACTAACTTAGATGAATGATTTTTGGTGTTCATGCAGTGTATTGGGTTATGATTTCCCTTTCAAATTTCTTGATTTGTGAAGGAAGGGTTTTCCTTCCTCTTTCTCTTGCTCCAGGCTACACACTCACACACACTTATGTGTGTGTTGTGTGTTTTTATTTGTTTTTATAAAATTATCTTGCCTTTCTTTCATATTTAGCCCCTCAAGTATGAACACTTGGCTAAAACCCATTCTTAAGTTAAGTTTTAGTTTACATTCTAACTAGGTTCATCCCCTAGTTATTACTTGTAGTATTCTTGAATATTACTATTCATATATTTATATACATATATATATATATATATACATATATATATACAGGGGATGGATCATGAGAAAACTAGTTTAAATGAGAAAACCAAAAAACTAACTAAAAAAGCCAAAAAAACATACCATTTTTGTTTAAATTTTTATAAAAAAATCGCAGGTTTTTATGCATGGAAAAAAATTAAAAAAATATTTTTTTTTTTTGTTGTATTGCACATGTGTACTATTACGGATATAGTGCACATGTGTAGTACACATATAATGCATATATAATGCACATGCGCAGTACAACAAAAAAAAATTATAATTTTTTTTATATATAAAAACTAGCGATTTTTTATAAAAAATTGTAAAAAAAAATCTGGTATGTTTTTTAGCTTTTTTTTAGGTTTTTTTAGTTAGTTTTCTAGTTTTCTCATTTATATGTAGTTTTCTCATGATCCTTTCCCTATATATATATATATATATATATAACTATTTGGACTAAAGTGTCAATTTTGGTTAAACCTCAGGGACTAAAATGATAATTTACACTAAAAGTTATAAAATGTATTTTTTTTTTCTAAAGAAAGGGCATGTGTGTTTCTAGATCAAGAAAGTAAATTTGATTATCAATTTGGTTATAACCTTGTATAATCTCACATAAGTTTGAACACAATTCTGTGAATACCTAGTATAATTTTATTTATCTTAGAATTTTTACTTCTACAAATTAAATACTATCAGTTACTAGCAACATGTTTGTGCAACTCGTGTTTGAACCATTGGCTTTGATGTTTGTTTGTGCATTATGGGTTTGTAAACTAGGATTATTTGTTTGTATTTTTGGTTGGTATATAAATTTAGGTTTAGTATGTGTGACTTCATTTTGAAGCCTCACTTTCTCTCCCCTCGGTCTGTTGTCTGCTCCTCCTTCTGATCACCACAGGACCACCGTTTCTGTTGGTGCATATTTCGTAATTCTGCCACTGTGCGAATAGTTAGATAGAGCGTGTGTTGAATATTGTATAGAACAGAATCAGTTGGACACGGTGTTGATACTGTAAAGGTCCATCCGGATAGATGGACAACATATAGTCCAAACACCCATCCGAATGTAGGTTGTGCAGTGTAATAGTCCATCCGGACGAATGGCCAGCCGGACGGATGGACATAGGTTCATTCAGATGATAGGCTGTTGCCTATAAATAGGGAGTTAGGGTTCCCATTTGGACAAGCTTTTGGATCCCAGAGGGGACATGTTGTCCAACTGGTCTCACAGTGCTGCAACTTGTCAAGATATGAATAGAGACAAGATTATAAGTGACTACTCGGTGTCGTATCTATCTTCTACTCTTTTCTTAATAATAATAACGAACCGAACACGTCATATCGAGACCGAAGCTCTGTCAAACTCGCCGGATCCTGGAATCACAAGTGGAATCAGAGCTATGGTACCGATTTAATCGATCTAACAATCAGTTAAATCACTCAAGCTCATCAATTTTGGGTTAAACGGGAGTTTTGACATTAAAACGGAGAAAATCATCAAAATAAAGGTCAATTCACAGATGGAGTTTGGAATTGAAGCCATCATTCTGTTTGGAATTGATTCGCGCACAATCCTGTGAAGTTTCATCATGAAATTCACACAAATAAAGATTCTGGATCGAAAAAACGTGATTTGGAGTGTTTTTGAGTTGTTAGAACATATTCCTTCGGATGACCATCCGAGCGGATGACCATCCGGGAGGATGACCATCCGGGAGGATGACCATCCGGGAGGATGACCATCCGGACCATTTAGTTATCCGGGCGAATGGTCATTCGGACCATATAGTAATTTGGACGGTTTGGTAGAACCTCATCTGGATGGACATCAACGCCATCCGGACGGATGAAGACACTCAGGTGGCTAACTATCAAGGTGATCCAAGATCAGTTCATCCAGACGAATGGACCTACTCCATTCGGGCGGATGAACAAAATGCCTAAAAAGGGAATTTTTTGATCGCAACGACGAGGAGAGTCTCCAGAAAAAAAATTTGGTGATTGAAATTTTTTTCGGGTTTTTAACGACCAAACTGGGTTGTTCGAGGACAACGTATGGGGCTTCAGTGAACAGATTTGATGATGCGATCACGGATTGTGGAAATTAGTGGGGTAGTCATGATATTGGTGCAGAATGATTATCATTCAGATTATCTGACTATCTATGGGCCAAAACGTAAAATCCGTAATGATGAAAAACTGACTTTTGGGGAAAATTGTCATATTTTCGGCATAGTCGAGTTTTTCACAGAAAAAAGAGGACTGAATTGCTCAGTTTGAGGGGGAATTCAGTGATAGAGATGTCTGAATTTGCAAAAATAAGGGGGAATAAAAATTTTCAGATGTTCCAACCTTTTTGAAATTCGTGACACTGCAACAGTATTCGGGTAGTTTCGACTTCAGATTGTCAGGGGGAATGTGAATTTGATAGTGGGTGAAAGCTTCCGAGATCAAGATGATCCGAGGTGTTGATATCTGATCGTAGACGAAAGCATCGGAGATCTGAGAGTGATCGTGGATGATAGTTTCTGAGATCTAGATTATCCGAGGAGATGAATCTGATTGTGGACGAATGCTTCAGAGATCGGATACATTACCAGATGATTTGTTTTCCGATGAAGATTTGCTGATTGTGGAGAATACCGTTTACACGGATCTGTCATTCTTACGATGCGTTAACGTTGATCACGGAAAACGGGACATCAGATGTTCAGGGGGAATTACGGATTTGAAGTTAACCAGTGGGGTATTTGAATTTTCTATCAATTGCCGGTTGAGTTTTTGTACATTCTTAGATCGAGCAAGCGGAATGCGAGATCATGGTACTGAAATGATACATCAAAAACTGAACTCGGATGTGGCTAAAGCTGAAACAGGGATTACTGTACTGATCGGTTTCAAGTTGGTGATTGTTTGTGAAGGTTGCAGTTTAGCAAATCAGAGGAGGTCGTGAACTGTGCAAAAGACCTAAAGATTCATTTCAGGGGGAATTGGTGCTTTACTCTGTCAAAGCAAACCCGAATCATCAATCAAGGGGGAATCTATTGTCAGATTTCAAGATGCCTGATTGAAGTTGCAGAATATTTGAAGATTGCAGAATATTTGAAGATTGCAGAATATTCAAACACGGCTCAAGGTTCTTAAAGAGTTAGTGACAATTCGACAGTGACAACCGAGGGGGAATCTTAGGGTGCAAATTTCGTACGTCTGCCACTGCGCGAATAGTTAGATAGAGCGTGTGTTGAATATTGTATAGAATAGGATCAGTTGGACACGGTGTTGATACTGTAAAGGTCCATCCGGACGGATGGACAACATATAGTCCAAACCCCATCCGAATGTAGGTTGTGCAGTGTAATAGTCCATCCGGACGGATGGACATAGGTTCATTCGGATGATATGCTGTTGCCTATAAATAGGGAGTTGGGGTTCCCATTTGGACAAGCTTTTGGATCCCAGAGGGGACATGCTGTCCAACTGGTCTCACGGTGTTGTAACTTGTCAAGATATGAATAGAGACCAGATTATAAGTGACTGCTTGGTGTCGTATCTATCTTCTACTCCTTTCTTAATAATAATAATGAACCAAACACGTCGTATCGGGACCGAAGCTCCGTCAAACTCGCCGAATCCTGGAATCACAGTTTCGCCGCCGTCGCTTTATTCTTTTTTCGTTATTTTCAGAACTAGTATGCGTTGGTTTGGTTTAACAAGCACGGGTTAGTTCGGTTTCTTTGGCCGGTGGATTTGGAGGTTTGTGATGTTTTCTTTTTGGGTGGCTGATTGTTTTTCGGGCTGTCGTCGTGAGCCAGTTAGGCAACGTTTAAGATGTTTGTTTCCCGATTTTGTTTTTGATGTACTTGTATGTGGGTTTTTGTGGTGTTTGTTAGTATGATTTTTCTTTTTTAAATGGGTTCCTTTACTTGGGAACTGTAATCGGATTTTTGCCTGTGCGCGTTTGATGGCTTTTTTATTGGGGCTGTTTTTTCTTTAGGTAGTTATAGGTGGTGTTTGTAGGTGTGTGTTTATCGCGACTTGGTGTCGATGAAGATGAGACACCTTTGTTCATCAAAGACTTTATGAGTTTTGCTTCAATATGGTTTGGTTGGTTTATCTGTTAGTGTTGATGGATTTTGAAGTTGGGTTGTATCTATGATGGTGATGCATGTTTGTTCATAAGAGATCTGTTGAGAGTGTGCCTGTGATGGTGCCTCAGTTTTGGTTTAGCACTTTATTGCAGTCGACTAAGGTTTTCTGAGCTTCCCGTTACTGAGGTTTTCTAAGGTTCCTGTTTTAGGTGCCTGTGTTTGGACTAATTCTGTGCTCTATAATGGCGCTTCAATCTTTGGCCCAGCACTTTGTTGCAGTCGACTCAGGCTTTTTAAGCTTCATTTTTTGCGCCTGTCTTTTGACCGATTTTATGCTATTCTATACTACAAATTAGTAACATGTTTGTGCAATGGTGTTTGTACCATGTGGTTTAGTGTTTGTTTATAGAGTTGTGACCTATATCTAAGGCTTATTTGGATGTAACTTGGCTTCATTTTGAAGCTTTCGATTGGCTTCATTTCGGTGCATGGTTTGTTTTGGGTCCATGTTTTCTTGGCTTTATATTCATCTTAAAATGGTCGTGTTTATTATTTAGGGTTATTAGATTTTATCACCCCCAACTATTGGTTATTGGTCGCTGCCACCTTCAAATATCACTTTGAATTCTGTCACCCCCAACTTAACACTTAGTGTGTTCCGTCACCAAGTCGTTAACTGATCACTAACTTTTGATCCTGTACTACACTTTTGGGGGTGTCATAGGGATCTTAGTAAGGTTTTAGGGATCTTAGGACACCTCAAAAGTATAGTAACGAGATCAAAAGTTATTGATCAGTTAACGACTTGGTGTCAGAACACAATAAGTGTTAAGTTGGGGGTGGTGGGCGTCAAAGTGATAGTTGGGGGTGGCAACGGCCAATAGCCAATAGTTAGGGGTGATAAAATCTAATAACCCTATTATTTGTTGGGTTTATTGGTTATGATGGTACATGTCATATGGCGTGGCATTTTTTAATGCAGACGTGTCATGTCTGAGCCTAATTATATTTGCATGCATCTTGACCATTTGTTTATAACATCGGTGTTTGTTTATGCATTGTGGGTTTGTTAAATAGACTTAGTTTTTAAATTTGGGTTTAGTGGGTAAGGCTTCATTTTGAAGCCTTACTTTTGTCTCGATTGACTGTTAACTGTCTCGATTGACTGTTACCTGCTTCATTTTGAAGCTATGGATTGGCTTCATTTTTATGTTGTGGATTGGCTTCATTTTGGTGCATGGTTTGTTTTGGCTCCAAATTTTCGGGGACTAAGATTTTGATAAACGTGGCTTTGTGTTCACCCGAGAATGTTCGTGTTGATTGGATTTGTTGGCTATGATGGTATACGGCGTGGAAATTTTTATTGTAGTTGTGTCATGTTAGAGCCTTATTACATTTACATGCAGCTCGACCATTTGTGCAAACATGTTGCTAATTGATAATATTTAAATATTAATACATTGGTTTTGTGGTTGATAATTGTATTCTTGCTGATTTTTGGGTAAACCGGCTATGATTTAAAAGAACTTGTGTCAATAACGGTGAAATCTAAACGAAGATTTCAGAGCCTTCTTAATATGCGTTAAGCACGCGTTAAAGTTGGTATTGTCGCCAGTTTCCAGAACTTCAACCCATATTCAAGAATAAACATCAAATTTCTAGAACTTCAACCAAAATTCAAGAATCAAAATCAAATTCCAAATTATATCTTCTAAACCAAATTGTATGAAATCCACCTACAAGAAAAGTCACTTTTATTCTTTATTCTTTATCATTATCAGTTCATCTTCCAAACATCACAACCTTTCTAGATGCAGATCCAGATCCATCTTCATCATTTCCCACTTAACACCCACCACCATTCTTCGCCGCACGCATCACTACCAACCATCTTCATCGAACCCACCAACAACCACCAACCACCGTTTCACGACCACATCCTATTCAAAGTGTTGGAGGAGTGGTGTAGAGTTGGTGGTGGTTAGTAGTGGTGGATAGATTGGAATTTTCAGTAGGAGATAGACTTGCGAAACTAGGATGAACATGAAGATGTACCGATGATGATGAACATGAACTCATGATGATGATGTTTGCAAAAACCCACCAAAAACCTTCAATTTTTACACTAGCTCATGATGATGTTTACAAAAACCCACCAAAAACCTTCAAATTTTCGAACCAAAGATGTCCATAAATCTCCCAAACAGTGATGAATTTCAAAATTTTGTTTAGTGAGTTTTGTTCGTCTCGAAAAGTTACACAATTTCCACCCAAGAACTGCTTGATTTCATTAAGAATTAAAGGAGATATGGTGTCTGATTGTGGTGGTGGAAGCGGTGGCGGTATCTGTGGTGGAGGTGTCTTATCGTGGTGGGAAAAAGGTAGAGATATAGAGTGTGGAGAGAGAGAAGAGAGAGGAAAGACGATCAGTTTATGGGTTTTATTATATTTTATTATATATATATATATAGGGTAAGGTTCATGCGAGAACCACCCTTATTGCGAGAACCGCGAGAACCAATGTGAACACAAAATAAATTCTAAAAAAAATCAAAAAAGCACTCAAAAAATTTTTTTTAATGTTTTTTTTCAAAAAATCGCTATATTTCGTTACCATTAAAAAACAAAAAAAAAACTTTTTTTTTCCGAGTAACAGATATCTATACACATGTGCATATGTATCATTACTTCGACAAATTCGGTAATACGTTATCAGGAATAGACAATTGCACTTTAATTTACAATACTATTCGTAATACACTACTTTTTACATTACCAATATTTAAAATGCACATGTGCAGCATTATGTATAACCATGATATAACGTGTTTTGGTACAAAAAGTTTGTGATTTTGAATGGAGAAGTAAGCCTATATACATGTTTTTTGGTTAGTTATATCTAGTGGTTGATGGTTTGGTTATAGTTGTCAATTTATGATGTAATATGTTGATTGGATAGTATAAATGATGTTTACATACATGTAATAAAGTGAAAATATCGGTAATGGCATTGTATTATGGATGGTAGGAGGTAATGGTATTGTATTATGGATGGTAGGAGGTAATGGTAGTGTATTATGGATGGTATGATAGATGAAAGGGAAAGTGTATTCAAAGTAGTGTACCAAAACACCTTATTTCATGTTGATACATATAAATGCACATGTGCATTTCTAATATTGGTAATGTAAAAAGTAATGTATTACATATGGTAGTGTAAATGAAAGTGCAATTGTCTAATATGTGTAATGAATTACGGAATTTGTCAAATAAATGACAAAAAATGCATATGTGCATGCTTGTGTATTATGGATGGAATGATAGATGAAAGAGAAAGTAGTGTACCAACACACCTTATTTCATGTTGATACATATAGATGCACATGTGCATTTCTAATATTGGTAACGTAAAAAGTAGTGTATTACACGTGGTAGTGTAAATGAAAGTGCAATTGTCTAATATTTGTAATGAATTACGGAATTTGTCAAAGATATGATACAAATGCACATGTGCATGGACAACTGTGACTCGAATTTTTTTTATTGTAAACAAAATATAGCGATTTTTATAAAAAAAAAATAGTAAAAATAAAATTGGGGTGTTTTTTCGATTTTTTTTAGGTATTACTGTATGTGTTCACACTGGTTCTCGCGGTTCTCGCAATAAAGGGTGGTTCCTCTCGGATCTTTGTCATGTATATATATATATATATATAGGGGAAGGTTCATTTGAGAAGAAAATTTTATTAAGAATAAAAAGAACAAAAGGGTACAATGGTAAAACACTAAATAGTTTTTTCTCATCTCATTTATTATTGTGTTTGACTAATTAATTAGTCATTAAGACTATCATCCTCCACACTAAAAAAAATTGTCTACACACATCAAAAGTTATCCTACACATTTCGAAATTTATCCTACACATATTGAAATTTATCCTACACAACTCGTAATTTATCCTACACGCCTCGTATTTATCCTACACTATAAATGAATTTTTATTTTTATTTTTTGAGAAAAATATATATCTTAAAAATAAGTTACAAATTTAATATAGTTAGTTATTAAAGATGAAACTACCAATTAATGATGTATGTAAGTTTACCAATATACCTTTATAGTTACATTAAATACAAATATTAAATGAAGTCTAATGAAGCATTTCTATTGGTTGAAATTTCTTCTTTTTTCTTCTTATAAAGAATTTCTTCTCATTTGAACTCTCCACTATATATATATATATATATATATATATATATAGGGAGCCGCTAGAATGAGAACCACCTCCAGTTATGAGAACCATGAGAACCACTTTCAACCAATCAGAACATGCCAACACAAAGGGTATATTAGTCATTTACCCAAAACATCAAATCCCATTATCTCTCCTCAATTAAATCACCTTCTCTCTCCTCTTTCATTATTTGTCAGCTTCTATCTTCATTTATCTTCCATTTTTTCTCTCATTCTCTCTCTCTCTTGAAACTGGTTTTCGATTGATTCTGCAGTTGGAAAAACCCAAATCAAAATCAAAAACCACCGCCCCAAAAAAGATCCGATTTGGGGTATTGAGCTCCGATTTGGGGAAACGAGATGTGTGAACAATTCCAAGCTCCGATTTGATGTTGAATCGTAAGTGGTGGGTGCTCGATGACAGTGGTGCAGCGCCGCCGTGAGCGGTGGTGGCGGTTCGATGGCTGGGTGGTGGGCCGGCGGCAGCGCCGCCGTGAGCGGCGGAGGTCCCGGTCTCCTCCTGGTTTAAACGGGGCCAGGTTTGTTTTTTAGTTGTTGATTGTTGGTTTGATTGGGTTCTTTTGATTTGTTGTTTCTGTTTTGATTGGGTTCTTTGATTCAAAAAGTTTGGGTTTTTTGATTATTTTGGTGGGTTTGATGATGAATCTGGGTTTGAATATGGGTTTGATGTTTTGAATATGGGTTTGATGTTGAATCTGGGTTTGATGTTTGAATATGGGTTTGATGTTGAATCTGGGTTTCATGTTGAATCTGGAACACTGATCTGGAACATTGTGGGTATGATGAGTTTCTTTTGATTTTGGACCCAATCTTTTGCTGTTTGCAGGTTGTTCGGATGTGATTTTGGATATGGGAAAACTGAGTTTCATTTTTTTCAATGTTTGGATGTGTTTTTGGATCTGGGAAAACTGAGTTGCATTTGTTTGAAGGTTTGTTGAATGGTGCAGGTTGTTTTGAATGATGCATTTTGTATTCTTTGATTCTCCCGGGATTTGATCTTTTTTGGGTTGGGCGGCGATGATGATGCAAAAAAAAAATCGTACACTTTGATGACGATGGCGCGGCAAGGTCGGCGGAGGGTAGGTTTTTTGAACCTGCAACCCCACTTTTGCAGCCTTTTTGATTATCCGTTAATCTGAGCCAAACCCCGTT
This sequence comes from Helianthus tuberosus, assembly GCA_030545235.1. NCBI lineage: Eukaryota > Viridiplantae > Streptophyta > Magnoliopsida > Asterales > Asteraceae > Helianthus > Helianthus tuberosus. The sequence goes on from CM060427.1 coordinate 122,447,557, forward strand.
TTTTTTCGAGATAGACTTTGTTTTGATGTTGTTGGTTTTTAATTCCCCCCCCCCCCCCAGTCGATGATGATAACGATATATCTGAGACATCTCCCGAGTTTGCGATTTCTGGGTGCGTTCGCTTTTGTGTAAAGAAGTTTTTGTAAAAAAAAAAAGTTAACCCGTAAACTTTTTAACGTAAAACGTAAAAAGTTTTATGTAAAACGTAAAAAGTTTTCACGTAAAACGTAAAACGTAAAAAGTTTTTAAAGTAAAACGTAAAACGTAAAAAGTTTTACGTAAGAACGTAAAACGTAAAAAGTTTTTCGTAAAACGTAAAACGTAAATGTTTTTTCGTAAAACGTAAAACGTAAAAAGTTTTACGTAAAACGTAAAAAGTTTAAAAAGTTTAACGTAAAACGTTAACTTTTTAACGTAAAACATAAAACGTAAACCTTTTTCTACGTAAGTTGTAAAACGTAAAAAACCGTGTGATAAAACGGCGCCTAAACAAGGGGCGTGAATGTGGCGCATAAAAACGCCGCGAAAAGTTTTGCATAAATCGTAAAACGTGAAAAGTTTAAAAAGTTTACGTAAAAAGTAAAAAGTTTTAACGTAAAAAGTAAAAAGTTTTAACGTAAAAAGTAAAAAGTTTTAACGTAAAAAGTAAAAAGTTTTAACTTAAAACGTAAAAATTTTAACGTAAAACGTAAAAAATTTAACGTAAAACTTAAAATGTAAAAAGTCTAAAAAGGTTAACGTAAAACGTAAAACGTAAAAAGTGCAAAAACGGCGCGTAAAACCGGGAATAAAAAACCGCACTTAAAAACCCGGTCGCAAAAAAACGGCGTGAAAAAACGCGGCATAGAAAAACGGCGAGTAAAACGGGCCGTATAAACGGCGCGTAAAAACGGGACATAAAAACGGGACGTAAAAAATGGGGCGCAAAAAACGGGACGGCTTGTAAAAAATGTGACGTAAAAAACGGCGCGGCAAAAAACGGGACGGCTTGTAAAAAACGGGCGCGCTAAAACGGGACGGCAAAAAACGGGATGGCTAAAACGGGACGGCAAAAAACGTAAAACGTAAAAATTTTAACGTAAAATTTTTAACGTAACGGGACGGCTAAAACGGGACGGCAAAAAACGGGACGGCTAAAACGAGACGGAAAAAAACGTAAAACGTAAAAATTTTAACGTAAAGCGTAAAAATTTTAACGTAAAACGTAAAAAGTAAAAAGGTTTAACGTAAAACGCAAAAAATTTAACGTAAAACGTAAAAATTTTAACGTAAAACTTAAAACGTAAAAAGTCTAAAAAGGTTAACGTAAAACGTAAAAAGTGAAAAACGGCGCGTAAAACCGGGAATAAAAAACCGCACTTAAAAACCCGGTCGCAAAAAAACGGCGTGAAAAAACGCGGCGTAGGAAAATGGCGCGTAAAACGGGCCGTATAAACGGCGCGTAAAACGGGCCGTAGAAACGGCGCGTAAAAACGGGACAAAAAAACGGGACGTAAAAAATGGGGCGCAAAAAACGGGACGGCTTGTAAAAAAATGGGGCGCAAAAAAACGGGACGTAAAAAACGGCGCGGCAAAAAACGGGATGGCTTGTAAAAAAACGGGACGGCAAAAAACGGGACGGTAAAAAACGGGACGGCTAAAACGGGACGGCAAAAAACGGGACGGCAAAAAACGGGACGTCTTGTAAAAAAACGTGACGCTAAAAACGGCGCGGAAAAAACGGGACGTAAAAAATGGGGCGCAAAAAACGGGACGGCTTGTAAAAAACGTGACGTAAAAAACGGCGCAGCAAAAAATGGGACGGCTTGTAAAAAAACGGGACGGCTAAAACGGGACGGCGAAAAACGGGACGGCAAAAAACGGGACGGCTAAAATGGGACGGCAAAAAACGGGACGGCTTGTAAAAAAACGTGACGCTAAAACGGCGCGTAAAAACGGGACATAAGAACGGGACGTAAAAAATGGCGCGTAAAAACGGGACGTAAAAACGGGACATAAAACGGCGCGCTAAAACGGGACGGCTTGTAAAAAACGTGACGTAAAAAACGGCGCGGCAAAAAACGGCGCCTAAAACCGGGCCTAAAAACGGCACTTAAAAGCTACGGTCGCAAAATCGGCGTGAAAAAACGGAGCGTAAAACGGGTCGTAAAAAACGCCGCGTTAAAAAAATGACGCTTGAAAAAGTCGAGCGTAAAAAAACGACGTGGAAAAACAACCCATTAAAAAACGATGCGTAAAAACGGCGTGCAAAATCCGGCGCGAAAAAAAAATTGTCTTTTGTTAAAAAAATCTGAATTTAAAAATGTTTTTAATAAAAAAATCTTTTCAAAAAATAAAAAGTAATATAATAAAACAAAAAGTAATTAAAAAATAATAAAGTGAAAAAGACAAAAAAGAGTTATTTTACCAATCTACCCTTTTTGATTAAAATATAAAAGACATAATAAGACAAATTTTATTTAATATTAGTTTTTGATCAAAAAGGGTAGATTGGTAAAATAACTCTTTTTTGCCTTTTTCACTTTATTATTTTTTAATTACTTTTTGTTTTATTATATTAATTTTTAGTTTTATTATATTACTTTTTATTTTTTAAAAAGATTTTTTTTATTAAAAACATTTTTAAATTCAGATTTTTTTAACAACAGACAATTTTTTTGCACGCCGGATTTTGCACGCCGTTTTTACGCATCGTTTTTTAATGGGTTGTTTTTCCACGTCGTTTTTTACGCTCGACTTTTTCAAGCGTCATTTTTTTAACGCGGCGTTTTTTACGTCCTGTTTTAACGCGGCGTTTTTTACGTCCCGTTTTAACGCGGCGTTTTTTAAGTCCCGTTTTATTTACGTTTTACGTTTTACGAAAAACTTTTTACGTTTTACGTTTTACGAAAAACTTTTTACGTTTTACGTTTTACGAAAAACTTTTTACCTTTTACGTTTTTACGCGTCGCTTTTTAACGCGTCGTTTTTTAACGCGTCGTTTTTTAACGCGCCGCTTTTACGGCCGACTTTTTACGTTAAAAAGTTTACGTTTTTTGTTAAAAAATTTACGTTTTACGTTAAGAAGGTTTACGTTTTACGTTAAAAAATTTACGTTTTACGTTAAAAAGTTTGCGTTTTACGTTAAAAAGTTTACGTTTTATGTTTTTACGTTTTACGTTAAAATATTTACGTTTTACTTTAAAAACTTTACATTTTTACATTAAAAAGTTTACGTTTTACGTTAAAAGTTTACGTTTGACGTTAAAAAATGTATGTTTTACGTATTATGTTAATTTTTTTAATCTTTTTACGTTTTACGTTAAACTTTATTACGTTTTACGTTTTAAACTTTTTAAGTATAACTTTTTACGTTTTACGTTTTACGTAAAACCTTTTACGTTTTACGCGCCGGTTTTTTACGTTAACATTTTTTACGTTTTACGGGCCGGTTTTTTACGTTTTACCTAAAACTTTTTACGTTTTACTAAAAAAAAATTAACGATTTACGTTTTACGAAAAACCTTTTACGTTTTACGTAAAACCTTTTACGTTTTATGTAAAACCTTTTACGTTTTACGCGCCGGTTTTTTACGTTAACGTTTTTTACGTTTTTACATTTTACGCGCCGGGTTTTTACGTTAACGTTTTTTACGTTAAGATTTTTAAATTCAGGTTTTTTACGTTAACATTTTTTACGTTAACGGTTTTTTTACGTTAACGATTTTTACGTTAACGGTTTTTTACGTTAACGTTTTTTTCGTTTTAGTAAAAAAAAAATTACGTTTTTACGTTTTACCTAAAACTTTTTACGTTTAAGTTAAAAAGTTTACGGTTGACGTAAAAAAGTTTACGGTTTAATTTTTTTTTACAAAAACTTTTTTACGCAAAAACGAACACACCCAGAAATCGCAAACTCAGTGAAGCGTCTCAGATATATTGTTATCATCATCGACGCCTAAAATTAAAAAAAAAAAACCCAACAAACAAAAATCAAAAGAACGAGTGGATTCTAGAAAAAAAACGAAGTTTTGGCTCAGATTTTCCGATAATCAGAGGCTGCAAAATGGGGTTGCAGGTTCAAAAACCTACCCTCCGCCGTCCTTGCCGCGCCCTCGTCATCAAAATATACGGTTTTTTTTTTTTTTTTTTTTGCATCATCATCGCCCCCAAAATCCAAAACGGATCAAAACCCACATATTCAAACATTCAAAAGCACCTGATGAACATCAGTCAACAGATTCAAACATATTCAAACCCAAAAAGGAACATGAACAGACCACCAAAACCACCGCCACACCACCAAACCCACTACCACACCACCAAACCCATCGCACCCACCGCACCCACTGCCACACCACCAAAACCCACCGCACCCATCAACAGATCAAACCCACGAAAATCAAAGAAACCCCCAAGAAACTTTCAAAAGAATCAACAGTTGATTTCCCAAACTTTCAAAAAGAAACCCCCAACATATCAACAGTTGATTCCACACCTATCAACAGAATCAACAGATCAAAACCCACAAAAATCAATTTTTTTTCCAGATTCAAAACTTCCACAAAAATACAAGGAAACAAGATCAGAACCAATAATCAACAACAAAATCACCTGCTCAAACCCTCACCGCCGTCCCCGTCAAAACCCACCGCCACCACAACCCCACCACCGCCTAGGGTTCCGCCACCAACCCCAACACAACCAAACACCAGTCGCAAGGGTGGCGGCGGAAGGGGTGACGGTCCTCCACCGCCGTCGTAGCGAGGACGGCTCTGCAACTGCTGCCGGAAACTTCACCGGTGAAACGAGAGGGAGACGAGAGTGGGGGGTTGCATTCGGGGTGTGTGTATCCTCACCCTTTGATTCCATTCTACACAGTGAAGTGGTGGTGGATATAGGTGGAGTGGTGGTGTGTTTGAACTTGGTTTTGTCTTTATGGTGGAAGTTTTGAATCTGGAAAAAATAAATAGAAGATAGTAGAGAGGAGAGAGGAGAGAGGGTGTGAATTAAATGAAGAGAGAGGGGTGAGATTAGACATGTAGGGTAAATGACCAAACTACCCTTTTCGTTGGCTGATTATGATTGGTGGAGAATGGTTCTCATGGTTCTCATAACTGGAGGTGGTTCTTATTCTAGCGGCTCCCTATATATATATATATAGGGGATGGATCATGAGAAAACTATTTTAAATAAGAAAACTAAAAAAGCCAAAAAAAACATACCAAAATTTTTTAAATTTTTATAAAAAAATCGCAGGTTTTTATGCATGGAAAAATTTTTTTTTTAAAAAATTGTTGTATTGCACATGTGCACTATTACGGATACAGTGCACATGTGTAGTACACATAAAATATTGCACATGTGCAGTACAACAATTTTTTTTTAAATTTTTTATATATAAAAACTAGCGATTTTTTTATAAAAAATGTAAAAAAAATTAGTATTTTTTTTAGTTTTTTTTAGTTAGTTTTCTAGTTTTCTCATTTGTATGTAGTTTTCTCATGATCCTCTCCCTATATATATATAATATAATCTTTACTTGTAGTTTTACTAAAATACCCATAGTTTTATATTTTAAGTTACGAAAAATACTCTTTCAGTTAACATACAATATGGATGGAGTTCATGCCATGGAGCAAACTGGCGACAAAATCGAAACATTAGGGAGTAACATGACTATTTTTAAAGGATTTGGCCAAACCGTTAAAGCGACCAAATCACAGGGAGCAAAACATAAGTTTACAAATAAATGGACTGCTCTACTTCCTTATTAACAAAAACTCCTAATTTAATGGATTCATAACTATAAATACCATCAAGATCAAGCAAACCCTAATCGTGGTTGATAATCAAGCAAACCCTACCCTCTAAACCACATCTTCAACCTTCAAATCTACATTCATGGCGGAGTTACCTTTGGAAATCATGTACGACATCTTGTCTCGAATGCCAGTGAAATCTTTGGCTCGTTGCCGGTGCGTAAGCAAGCAATGGTGCAACTACATCAACGATTCTTACCTTGAAACCATGCATGCCAAACGAGCCCATCCAATGCTCATCACGTTCCATCGGTTCTCATCTTTTTCTCATCCCAACTTACCATGCAAACTCAGTTTTTTGGAATATAAAGAAGACACCTTAGAGATGAAAAAGAAGCCTCCGGCTATGGAGTTTATGTGTAGAACCACGAATTTCGACTATCCATACCATCATCCTTACGTCATCGTTCAAGGTTCTTGCAATGGTCTGCTCTATTCGTCACAACGCCATGATGATGTCTTCACTTTGGTTGTGATCAATCCTCTAAGGAGAGAAATTTATGAGGTACCACCCATGAACACACCATTCTGCGCAGAACCGTCATGGCATCCTGTTATTGACCGAATGTTATGTGTGGAGCAGTCATGCGGGCTTGGCTTTGATGATTCTACCAACACTTTCAAGATGGTATGCGTCGTGCCAAGAAAACAAGTCCAGCCAAAGTTTAATCATGTCAAAGATGAACATCTATGCACCATGGTGCATGTCTTGGGCACACACTCGTGGCGAAAGATACCACAGGTCCCATCTTATCCTATAACTAGTGAAGGTGTGTTCGCTAATGGATGCCTGCATTGGTTAGCTAAATGTAAGCATGATAGGTTTCCAATAATAAGATTTTGTTGGTTCAGTTTTGTTTGAGCATGAGGGAAAACAGTAAACCATACCTGTCACAGCAGAAAGTCCAGTGGAGAATCCAGTAATGGAGTTCGACATGCTTGTCATCGTGATTTGGTTCCTCCTTAGGGTGCTGACTGATGATGGGGCTTAGAGAACCGAAAAGGGTATCGGTTAGGAGATGGAGGACGAATTTGATGTTAGGCTTATGGGATGTGAAACTGAGTAACCCTTTAACCTCCACTTAATTCTCCTTATATAAGCACACAGGAGGAAACCTAATTAGTTACTAAGGGCAATATGGTCCATCAACAATTACCAACTAATTTAAATAATAGGTTATTATATATTTTGATCTTTATTATGTAAATGATTATAATGGCTATAGATTAAATATTGTTACATAATATATTTAATCTTACAGATTTGACATGAAAACCGAAAAATTTAGGTTGATTAAATCTCCTAGGAAAAGAGCTACTGGTTTGATTAGAGTGCACTTGGTTGACTTACATGGTCAAGTTGGATTTGTGTATATGGTCATGGACTGTATCGTGGAGGTGTGGGTATTGAAGGAGAGACAATGGGTGATGCATTGCAAGTTCGAGCCAAAACCGCCTCTTCCCAAATGTTTCTTACAGGTTTTAGGTTTATGGAATGAAAACGGGGACATATTAATGACAGATACATGGATCCGTAGACGGTTGTTTGTTTACAAGTTAAAAAGTGATGGTTTATATGAAGTCTTCGTCGTTGGTTTGGAAGCAGGTTTGGAAGCAGGTGTAAAAGATATGCGAGTGTATCGAAGTAGCTTGTTATCGACCCGTTATTCAATCAAGTACTGAAGAAGGAAAAAGCGATAGCCAGTTTAGTTTTTTTAATTGAAGTTTTCTTATCAGATTAGTATATTTGGTTTATCTTTTTTTTTTTTTTTTTTGACTTCTTTCTATCATGACTTTTCTTGACCAAACTATTCAACTCTTTTTTTGTTATCTTGATTTTTTTTTGAATAAAGGTAAAATTTATAAATGTTTTTTTGACAATAAGGAAAAGTGTTGGCCAAATGGGACAAGCCCCCAAATAAAGAACACACACACACAAGTCACAAGCAGCTATATTTTGGGCACTAAGCAAACGAGTGATGCAACCGGCCCAACAACTATCCAAACAATACCACCCACTACCATTGGGCTTATTTATGGTCCATGACAAACAATGGCCACATATACCAACTTAAATTGTGACAAATCACAATCCTCAACGGACACATTTTCTAAATCATATTTCAGTTAAAATTGACAGAGATATATGATGGGGGGAGAGCGGTGACTACGGAAAGATGATCGGTTAACAGAACATCGGATGAAATAGTATGTCCAATTCTAGACTTTTTTTGTATGTTTGTAACTTTATAGGTTCTACGGTCATAATAAACATCATAGCTGCGTCTGAGTTGCAATGCGTTTTAGATGATTTTAGTAAATGCAATGTATTTATAAAATATATCTAAAAAATAGTTTCTTCATACATAGAGTTGCAGTGTGTTTTAGATTAGTAAATGCAATGAAGGTCTTTGTAAAATAGGGGAAAGTTCATTTCAGAAGAAATTTAATGTGAGAACAAAAAGAAGAAAGGGCATATTAGTAAAATGCTATTTCATTTATAACTCATATCATTAATTTTTCTCTCTTTAATTAATTAGTCAACCAAAGATTAATTATACTACATATAATCTACAAAACCTACATATATCAAAATTTTCCTACATGTACCCTACACGTTATAGAATTTTATCCTACACAGTCGAAATTTATCCTACACACCTCGAAATATATCCTACACAACTCGTAATTTATCTCACACAACTAGTAATTTATTCTACACTTTAAATTAAGTTGTTTTTTTAATTTGAAAAAAGTATATATTTTGAAAAGGAGTTACAAATTTAATTTAGCTAGTTATTAAAGGGGAAGAATACAAATTAATGATTTATGTAAGTTTACCAATATACCCTTATATTAAAATTAAATACAAATATTAAATGAAGTAAAATACACTACTACAAAAAACATCATTAAAAACGGTGAATTGTAGCCAAATAAAACGGTTTTAAGAAACCCGTTTTAAAAGCCAAATTACCGTTTTATAAAAATAATCCTTTTAAATCAGTTATACAAACCCGTTTTATTTGATATACATTAAAAGTGTCATATATTTATTTAAAACGGTTCGTTCGTTTTGAACCATTGTTTTCTTATGATCAAATAAAACGGGTAAAAAGAAACAAAACTGAACCGCTATTTTTGCTAAATTATTCTCAAATAAAACGGTATAATATTCAATTAAAACGGTTTTAAAAACAATATAAAAAACAAACCATCGTGATAAAAAAAAAAAGTGTCATAAACCGTTTTATTTGATTTATTTTTGAGTTTCAACCGTTTTATTTGAGTATGTTATTTGAGTTTTGTTTAGTTTCAATTAAAACGACCGATATAAAAAACAAAAATTCTTATAAACCGTTTTATTTGATTTATTTTTTAGTTTTAACCGTTTTATTTGAGTATGTTATTTGAGTTTTGTTTCGTTTATTTTAAAATTTATATATATCTATATATTTCCTTGTAATCCTTATTATTTAAAACAGTTTCAACAATTTCACCGATTTATTTGCTATATGCATTTTATATTTTAAATATATAATTCTAAAATCCATATATACCTGTTTACTTCATTGATTTGAGTAGGTTTTAGTTTGCTTTATGTGGTTAGGCAGCCGCCAAGTGATCTAAAACAAATTCTTCAGGTAAGATTAGTTTGATTATCTATTTTTGAATGTTAGTTATAACACTTATATTTATTTTTTCATGATCAGAGCACAAAATTTCGTTTGGAAGAGCAATAATCATAATCATCAGATCGACCCTATCTCCCAAATCATTTTTAAGAATTGTTTATTAAGGTAACATTATTATTTTTTTAGCTTATATAATCATTGACTTATAGAAACTTGCATCTTTATATTTACAAACCTTGTAGATTATACCCGTCTAAAATTAATCTATTAGAGATTAATTTTGGATTGTCCCCTTTTTCGGGACTGCTTTTTGATTATTCTATCTCATTTAGGATATATATATACACACACACGTTTTAACGGGTTGATTATGTAAAAAAATGGCAGTATTTCTCTTTATACTCCATCGGGTATGTTTTTTTGCATGCATACCTGAGGAGTTAAAGAGAAATGCTGTCGATTTTTTTACATAATCAACTCGTTATAACGTGTGTGTGTGTGTGTGTGTATATATATATGAGATAGAATAATCAAAAAGTGGGTTAGGATTCACCGCCTTAAATTACTTTAGGATTATTTGTTTATTCACATCATATATGTGCATTTATATCTTTTATTTGTTTATTTAAAAATTTCAGATGGATCGTAATCATTGGATGTACAAAACTGGGCGTTTTAACCCTGCATATTTGAGAGGCGTGCAAAGTTTTATTAAGATTGCTGAAGATGATCGTGTACTAAAAGGAAACGAATCAATTCCGTGTCCTTGTATGGAATGCAAAAATTTTACCGAATTTAAAGAAATAAAGGACATCCGGCATCATTTGATTACAAATGGTTTTATGTATAATTATACTTGTTGGTCAAAACATGGGGAGTCACTTGCCAATCGTAGCACAACATCGACTAATTCTGTTGGTTATAATGATGAGAACAATGATTCGTACATTAGTGATGATAATGACAATTTAAATGATAGTGATGACAATTTAAATGATAACAATGATAATTTAAAAGACATGTTCGATGATTTGGAAACTAATATTGGTGACAATGATCAAGAAAAACTACAACAGATATTTGTCGATTCGGAAAAACCGTTATATACAGGTTGTGAAAACTATTCTAAACTCGGTGCAGTGTTGAAATTGTTCAACTTAAAGTCGAAGTACGGATGGAGCGATAAGAGTTTTACAAGTCTATTAGTGCTTTCGAATGACATGCTTCCCAAAGACAACGAGTTACCTATATCCTTATACCAAGCTAAAAAAATGGTGTGTCCAATGGGATTAAAAGTTAAAAGGATACATGCATGTCCGAATGACTGTATCCTATATAGAAATGAGTTCGAAAACAGTCATGAATGTCCTGCATGTGGTGCATCGAGGTACAAGCGGAAAAAAGAAGTTGCTGAATATGATGATGATGTGACGAAAAATGGACCACCTGCTAAATTGTTGTGGTATTTTCCCATTATACCGAGACTTAAACGTTTATTTGCTAACGCTAAAGAATCAAAATTATTGCGTTGGCATTCCGAAGATCGTAAAAAAGATGGAAAGTTAAGACATGTGGCGGATTCACCTCAGTGGAGAAATATTGATTATAAATTTCCAGATTTTGGTACCGAGATTAGAAATATACGGTTTGGTCTTAGTTCGGATGGTATCAATCCTTTTGCAAATATGAGTAGTCGTCATAGTACTTGGCCGGTTCTTATGTGCATCTACAATCTTCCACCATGGTTATGTATGAAACGAAAATACATAATGATGTCGTTGTTAATTCAAGGTCCATACCAACCCGGTAATGACATTGATGTTTATTTAGCTCCTTTGATTGATGACATGAAAACACTATGGAGTACAGGCGTAAACATGTATGATGCTTATAAAAAAAGAGAACTTTACGTTGAGAGCCATGATTTTTTGCACCATAAGTGATTTTCCAGCATATGGAAATTTGTCAGGATATAGTACGAAAGGTAAAAAAGCTTGTCCAGTATGTGAAGACGAAACAAGTTCGATATGGTTAAATAATTGCAAAAAAACCGTGTATATGGGACATCGACGATTTCTTCCAACTAACCACCGTTATCGAAGAAAAACCAAAGAGTTTGACGGAAATACTGAGCTCCGAAGGGTTCGGAAAGGTTTTGATGCATATTCGCGAGTTGAAGATATAAACACCGTGTTGGGAAAAAGAACTCGTACCGAGAAAGGAACTCGTACCAAGAAAGGAACTCGTACCAAGAAAGGAACTCGTACTGAGAAAGGAACTCATATCGAAAATAGAAACAATTGGAAAAAAAGGTCAATTTTTTGGGATTTACCTTACTGGAAATGTTTGGAAGTTCGACATTGCCTAGATGTTATGCATATTGAAAAGAATGTATGTGATAGTTTGTTGGGCTTATTGTTAAATATTTCCGGAAAAACTAAAGATGGTGTTAATGCTCGTAAAGACATGGAAGAGATGGGAATACGTAAAGAGCTTGCCCCTGTTGAGAGTGTGAATGGTACTTATCTCACACCGGCATTTTATACTATGTCAAAGGCAGAAAAAACAAAGTTTTGTAAATGTTTACATGATATTAAAGTTCCGTCTAACTATTCTGCAAATATTAAAAGGTTGGTGTCGATGAAAGAGTGCAAGTTGCTTGGTATGAAGTCTCATGATTGTCATGTTTTAATGACACATATGATTCCTATTGCAATTCGTGGATTATTACCGGAGAACATTAGACATACAATCACAAAACTTTGTTTGTTTTTTAACATGATTCACACAAAGGTTATTGATCCCGAAGTCTTGGACGAATGGCAAAAGGAAATTATCATTACCCTTTGTGAACTAGAGATGCATTTTCCACCGTCCTTTTTTGATATAATGGTACACCTGATATCTCATATCGTACAAGAGATTAAGGCTTGTGGTCCTGTATTCCTACGTTACATGTACCCTTTTGAAAGATACATGGGTTTCTTAAAAGGTTATGTAAGAAACCGTAACCATCCCGAGGGCAGTATTGTTGAAGGATATCTTTGCGAAGAGGTGACCGAGTTCTGCACAGGTAATGGTATCATAACAACTATAATATTATTAATTGATATTAATTTTGATAGATACAATTTACAATATACTAATTGATATATTCACAGGTTATTTGGAAGGTGTCGAAAGTATTGGTGTTCCTAAAAGTCGTCATTCAGGTCGACTTGCAGGTTTGGGAGTAGTTGGTATGAAAATAACACATCCAAGCTACGAGGATCTACAACTTGCACATTTTGTTGTTCTACAACATATGACATGCATTGCTTCGTATATTGAAGAACACATGGAAGTATTACGATCGACGCATTTGCAAAAGACAGAAAAATGGTACAAAACTAAACATAACGAACAATTTTCTGAATGGATGAAGAACAAGGTGGCAGCAACTTACGATCAACCAAATGTTGATAAAACTGTGCAAAAGTTGGGGCAGGGGCCAGATTATAGAGTGAAATCATATCAAGGGTATGATATTAACGGTTATACATTTTACACTAAAAATCAAGATAAAAAAAGTGCAACGCAAAATAGCGGAGTCACGTTAATAGCCTCAACTACAGAATTTGACAGAGTAAATCACGCCAAAAGAATCGCCACAAACTCATATTATGGTATCATAGAAGAAATTTGGGAGTTAAATTATGATGATATCATTATACCTTTGTTAAAATGTAAGTGGGTGGATAATCGTACAGGTGTTAAAGTTGATGAATATGGTTTTACACTTGTCGACCTTACCACTGATGGGTATAAATCAGAACCATTCATTCTCGTAAGTCAAGCCACACAAGTGTTTTTTGTCAATGACCCGAGCAAACCAAAATACCATGTAGTATTGCAAAGTAAACGTCGTATTCTTGGTGTTGATCATGTTGTTGATGAGGAAGAATACAACCAATTTGATGAGCTACCACCATTTTCTGTCGGTGTTCAATCGATAAACGAATCTGCAACTGATGACGTCACATACGTACGATCCGACCACAATGAAAGGATATACGTTGAATAATCAAGGTTGATATGATATATCTATATTTTACTTCTTATTAAATCATTGAAGCCAATTTACTAATAAACCTTTTTTTCCAGGAATGATCGAAACCAAGAAAAGAAAAGAAGAAAAAGATTATAAAAGACTCGAGATTTTCGTTTCTTGTTTTTCAATGAACGGGAGGACATGTAACTCTTTATGTTTTTGGGTTTTTTTTAACTATTTCTATTTCATCAACTTGTTTGTATTTTTAAGTTCCATTATTCTTGTTTTAGTGATGTTTGAAACCCAATCGAGTTATCTCGGGTCAGTAACTTGGATACATCGAAGTAATTTTAAATTGTTGACGACTCTTTGCTTGATTGTTATATTCTCCTTATTTGCAAAATGAATTGTTGGTATCAGGTAATGATTGTTATATTCTCCTTATTTGCAAAATGAATTGTTGGTATGAGGTAATGAGATTCCTAATTGAGACTCTTTAATTACAATGTCCGAACCAACTTATTTTGGAGCAAGTACATATGTATGCATATCGCAAGTTTGATTTTTGGGTTTTTTTTCGGGTGCTATATTGAGTGCTAGTTCCCTTTAGCGGCGACCCGAAACCTATTTATAACCCGATTTTTAATTAATACTTTAAAAAAAATTATGTTGATAAATATATTATGAATTTACATCAAGATAGTTGGTAACCGGGCAACAAGCTGCGCCGCTACCCCTTTTTGAATAGCAAAACTAAGCTTTTAAAAACAAAATAAACAAAATAAGTTGTTTTAAAAAAATTAAAACGGTTTAATAAATTCATGGGCCCACCACATCAATTCCGAACGTATCTGGTAGAACAAACCGGATGGTGCCATGTCATCCCCTCCAACAGTTGTATGAGTTTGGTTTCGTACGAACACTCTCTAACCCGTTGAAGATGCTCTAATTGGGCTAGCAGACTTTGGGGCTGTTTGGCAACATCTGAATAGTTAAGTGCTGAATTAGTAAGAAGTCTGAACCATTAACTGCTGAATCAGTAAGAGGTCTAAACCATTAAGAGCCAGTATAATGCTTAACCATTCAGAGGCAAATGTCTGAACCATTCAGACATCTGCTCGTGAAATAAATAGTCTGAATGGTTGGCGTCGAAACGGTTCGAGTCGAAATGGTACGGGTCAAAACGGTTGGCGTCGAAACGCTACGCGTCGAAACGCTACGCGTCGAAACGCTACGCGTCGAAACGCTACGCGTCGAAACGCTACGCGTCGAAACGCTACAAAACTCGATCCAACCCGAAACTCGTTCCGACCCGAAACTCGTCTCATGCGAAAATTCATGTCGGCCCAAAAAAATTATTTGTTTAATGTGTTTGTTGTTTACTATATATTTTTTCCTTTGATTGTCTTATATAATATAATATAACTAATTTATTTTGTTTAATCATTGTATTTTTCTTCATTTTACTCTAATGTATACTTTTTTAGAAAAAAATTCATTCAGAAATTATGTTAGTTTCATTTTCTTTCATTGTTTGAAATAGAGCTCGAACCGTGTTCTATTAAATTATCACACAAGTAAACGTTATAAATAGGTTTTCACATAATTAAGATAGCCTATATGGATTTTAGATTTTTAGGTTATTTAATAACGGGCTTTATTGATAATAATTATATGTTACCATTAAAAGGGTTAAAAATAATCAGTAATTACTTCCCACCTTTCTCTTTTCACTTTCATCTCCCCGCCTTTTAGAAGCCCTAACCGCCACAACCCCTCAGTTACCGCACTGAGAGGAACACGTTCAGATATAGTGTTGAGATACATCCTTCTTGTAATCGCTACATACATTGGCACAAGAGCATGGCTCCATCAGATTCAGTCTCGTCCTGTACCGATTCATCAGATTCAGGTATGTTTCAAACTCGAATTACAAGCAATTACAGTTCAAACTAATGCAATCGGAAGTCCTAAACACCAATGAGTAAATTGCTATAGGTAAACCCTAATTTAAAACCCTAAAAATGTGTAAAGGATTTTACTCTAATGGTTAGGGCTTAATTTTATTTGGTTTTGTAGTTTTGTTTTGGGCTTCTTAGGTAGTCTTTGCTTTGAAAATCTGCCATTACTTCTTGTTTTGAAGAGAAATAGGGGATAATTCTTTCAAGCCTTGCTTTAATCAACTTTGTGGTTCAACATTTGTTAGGGTCTTAGGATTTAAGTGATGAATATATTATGCACTTTTGGTTTTGAGCCCTGTTTTTTTTTTTTTTTTTTTTTTTTTTTTTTATAATTTGGTCTCAGAGTCAGATGTCCCCGCATCTTCGATTTTGTTAGTTTTTTTAGTATTTAAATGTGAAAGTGATGTTTTATATTATCTGGTCCCTACCTCTCACATTAAAAAAGTTAGGATTTTTTTTAGAATTTCAAAATATATCTACTTAAATAAGGTTTGCTTGACTTCCAGGATAAAAGTGCATGTTTCTATTTCCACATTAAGTCAGTTTATTCGTTTTCTTGATTGCTCTTGTGTGCTGCTGTTATAATAATAATGTCATTTAATATGTTTTGTTGTTTGATTCTTGGGTGTGCTAATGTTTACGTTTGTATAACGTTTTATTGATTTTTTTCTTAGGAAAAATGTCTAATAAGCGCAAGCGAGGAGCTGCAAAATGTTTGAAGAAGTTTAATGATCCGGAAGAATGTACTGTTAAATTCAATGAGAACGGTTTAGCGATTGGAAACAATGCGGCGACTTTTAAGTCATGGGTTGGCATAGAGTTTAGGAAAAGGATTCCTTATCATAAGGTAGCTAAACAAGTAGACAAACAACTGTACGATGATTTATAGGAGTATATTAAGGTATTATATTTTTATCTACAAATTTTAAATATTATATATGTTACTTTTTATGTTTTACTTATTTTTTTGAATACACAGGAATCATGGAAGATACCTAACAATGAAGCAAAAGATACAGTCGTGAAACTTGGAAAGGTCTCAATGAGAAACTTTCGACATACACTTGCAACCAAATACGCTCAAAAAGATATATCTCCTTTTGAAACGTTCAAATTTCTAGACAAAAGTCATTGGGATTCTTTTGTTGTAAAAGTAAAATCTGAACGTTTTAAGGTATTCTTTAATTTATTATTAATATTATTATATGTTGTAAATAAGATTATTATATGTTGTAATTAGTATTAACGGTTTTTTTTTTATATTTTCTGAAGAAAATAAGTCGAAAAGCAAAGAAGAGTGCAGAAAAAAACACTGACCATGCCCATGTAGGACGAATGGGATTCGTTGGATTGGAGGATGTTTGGGAAGATAGATGGAAGCAACTAGTAGAAAGCTACCCACACCTAGAGGTATTCGGAGATGAACGTATACAAAAATATACTGTTAGTAGATCGTACTATAATCATCTCACAAAGTTGTATGAACTTCCACAACACCTATTATCAGATGGTGAATTTAAAGGAACACTTCACAAATTTGTAAGTATTTATATACATTTATATATACATACATATATACATACATATATATATATATATACAAATCATTTTTACCGCAATTTGTTTTTGTAACAGCATTGTAAAGAGAGAGAGATGAAAGAAGATGGTACATACTATGACATTGGAAAAGATGTAGTGACTGAAGTGGTTGGTAATGGTCGTCATCACGGGGGACGTACTCTGTTAGTTTCAAGTGTGCTTGGTGTTACAAAAACCTTGCATTCCAGAAAGAGAAAAAAGAAGTCTAAGGGGGTTGATAGAGTAATAGAAGAGACAGACACGGTGCAAAGGGACCAATCTCGTTTAGTTGCAACGGCTCAGGCTCTACCGGAAATTGAGGTACCATATTTCCTCTATATTAATTGATAGAGTAAACCGCCATTTTCGTCCCTGTGGTTTGTTAAAAGTTGTCACTTCAGTCCAATTTTTAACGTCTGATTACTATTCTTTTTAATACGGTTGCACACTAGTAGAAAAACACCTTTCTTGGACGGTTTAAAAGTGACCCCATGTTAGAAATCTGGGTGTACGGCTGCGTTTACGGCCCGTTCGCTGCCATTAAACGGCTGCGTTTACGGCCATATAACTACTGCGTACGGGCTGTAAAAGCAGCGATTTAACGGCTGCAAACACAACGGTTATCCGCTGCGTTTACGGCCGTATAACGGCTGCGAATGGTCCGTAAACGAAGCGGTTTAACGGCTGCAAACGCAAAAGTTAACCAATGCGTTTACGGCCTGTTCGCAGCCGTTAAATGGCTGCGTTTAAGGCCGTATAACAGCTGCGAACAAGCCGTAAGCGCAGCGGTTTAACGGCCAGTTCACAGCTGTTATACGGCCGTAAACACAGTCGTTTAACGGCAGCGAACGGGCCGTAAACATAGTCGTTTAACGGCAGCGAACGGATGGATTTGGATTAGAAAAGACAGATTTAAAAAAGGGTTATGATGATGGGTTCGACCATCACGGTTCAGATGGATTATAAATAAAAAACAAACTAACAATAATAAAAAAAATTAAAAAAATAACGGGATATATTTATGACCAGAAAACAACCCATGAGACTTGACATCTAGGAGCCGTTTGGTTTGAAAAAAAAAGTAATTGAAATCTAAGAAGGATTGCAATTTGATGGAATTATTAATTCCAATGAAAGATTAATTATTTCTAGGTAAAAACTAGCAATGTTGCTTTGATAGATGTTAAAAAAAAACAGCACCTTTTGGAATAAAGATTAATTATTTCTGGGGGTGTGGTAAAGAATCGACATATGACATATCTGAATTTTTTGGATTTGGATAGTATATATTCTTACAAAGTTTTTGCTATTTCAGATATCTAAAAATAATTCTAAAAAAGTTTTTAATTAATAAATATTATTAGAATTTTCGGATATTATGTATATTTTGAATGAATTTTTTAGAAAGTTTCGGATATTTTGGATAATTCAGATATTAGAAATAGCGATACACTAGAAAAAGATAGGTGTATTTTATAGTATTTACTAACAATATTTACGTGTTTGCAGTCAATCACTACTTGTGAGCTTATATGGCCATTCGACGATTCCTTCCCCAACATGATTTTAGGACATGGGCAAGCTTATCTGTCTTCTGATAGGATTTTAGATAACAACCCGATGCATGTTGATTACATAAAGATCTATGTAGATGGTGTAGTGGAAAAATATAAAGGTTATCCAATCCCGCCACACACAATGAAGCCTGAGGAAGTAACTGATATGGGTAGTACACAAGGAAATTTTATTCAATGGCCTAGAAAAGCCATAAAGGTATATTTTTTACGAAAATGTAGCCGTATATTACTTTATTTATTGTTATATTAACAATATTTGTTTTATGATACAGCTTTTAAACACTGATTCTCGTCAAGAATCAGATGCTTATCATCAGCAACCACCACCCGACTATTCTGAGTGTTATATGCCAGCTCCGGTAATTGTTTTTTATAACTTATAATTTACATATAGTTGAAATAAAATATATTTTCTTTGCTAATGTAGCCTGACGAAGGACACATGGCATTTCAAGGACACATGGAATTTCAAGAAGAAGTAAACACTGGAGTGAGTTTTATGGATTTGGTAATCACTTTATTCTATCTCTCTCTCTCTCTCTATATATATATATATATAGTTATAATAAATGGTCTGATAATGTCATTGTTAATGTAGCTAAATATCGAGATTCCAATACAACCGAGTCATACCAAGGATGTTGCTGATCCTAAAGTTATTGAGACTGCTCCTACTCTGCCTGTTCGTAGTGAGCATGTTCCTATACCGCCTGTCTCCACTGAGCCTATTCCTACACCACCTGTCTCCACTGAGCCTGTTCTTGCACCGCTTGGCTCTACTGAGCCTGTTCGTACAACACATGTTTCCAAACCAAAGAAAAAAAATACAAACATCGCTAAACTTTTGAGAAAGGTAAAGAAAAGGTGGCCTGAAAACATATATAGATTAGTAGAAGAATTGGCGCTTAAAGCTAACGAAAGCGCAACAGTTGCGGTTACTTCGCCAAACGGAATGTACAAGGAACCTGAAGTTGAGCACGTTGAAATAAAGGAATTAATGAATCTATCTCTTGACAAATGGGCGGAGCTCGGAACTTTGAATTGGTATATTATGTAAGTACGTTGATTTTTTGTTTGTTATTTTATGGAAACATTTTATGAAAATATAAGTGAGTGATACTAATTTATAATATTTCTTTCTTTGCTTTTAGGTATTTATATGCTTTGGGAGAGATAAACAGCTTGAATAAAACTGCGTATTTTAATCCTCATTATATTGCATTAAATACAATTGAAGCAAATGTAAACCTTGCCATAAATCATATTAAATCTGTCATGAAGTATCATAAGAAAAGGCAATATTTTATGGCACCATATTTAGCCGGGTATTAGTTTTATTTTTTGCTACTTTTCTTGATTTTATTTATTTCATTTAGTTAAAAACTAACATATTAGTTTTTGTAAAAAACTTCATAATGCAGGGGTCATTATTCATTAATCATGATTCATCGCAACCCCGTAGATAAAAACTACTATGGACATATTATCGATTCAAGTAATGAGGAAAAAGATGCATCGTGTTACAAGATCACTGAGTTATTTGAAAAGGCTACGAAAACGAAAATAACATGGAAAATGGAAAATGTAAGTTTTTATTCATTTTCTTTAAGTTTTGTTTATTTATATATTTTAACTAGTTACTTGTTAATTCAATATATTTAGTGTCATCAACAAAGCGGAACCTGGGAATGTGGGTATTATGTGATGTACGCTATGTATGATTTTTTGATGACTTGCAGAGAACATCTTGTAAGTATATTTGTATATTTATATCTTTTATACGTTGAACTATAATGCATATTGAATTGTAATCTAACTTTTATTTATTTATTTGTTCAAGATGATGTACAATTCTAGGCCCCTTACTCGGTGTGAAATTGACAAATTTGTAGAAAACATATTAAAGACGTTTGTGCAATTACATGGTACGCTTTTATCTTCTTTTCATGTTATTTTGTATGAATATGTAATCTAGAGCATAGATATGGTATGCTTGTGACCTTGTTGGTAATTAATAAAAGTGTGTTAGGATTTATTGGCGGGTGATAGTGCCACTTATATAATGGCTCATGATATTCTTACACATTAACCGCGAATATTGCATGCTACTCATAATTTGGAAAAGTATTCATCTGCTATTATGTTTTCACTTACAGAAGCTAATGAATTATCAACATGATAGTTAGTTTATATATTTATATTATATTATGCAGTAAAGAAGAGAGCAAATTCTACCTGACGATTCACCAGGATTGTTAAGGAAACAATTTGCTAATGGCTTCTAAGAATCAGGTCAGTTTTAACTTTGATTTGATATTGTTAGCATGTAGTCTCTTGCGTAGAGATTTTGGTGGTTTCTAGTTATTATGAAGTAAAGTAGCTGTAAATTCTTAAATGAGCTAAATTTGATTGTCGGGGTTATGGTTTCTAGTTATTATGTGAATCCCATGATGCCTTGAGTATCTAAGTACATTTGCAGGGCCGGCTCAACTATTTTGGTGGCCTAAAGCGAAAGAAAAATCCGGGGCTCTTGCAACTTTTCTAAAGAAAGAATATTATAAATCAATACTTTCAAGATTTTATAACCCATTTAGATCTAGATCGCTGCCGCTGCCAGTCAACAAATTATTTGATAAACTAAGATTAGTAAGGTTTTTCTTAGATGTAACCTAAGATGGTGAATTTCACAATTAATGAAATTAGAGGTGAAGTGTGTGCTGCTATGATTTCAACCATGGAAAAAAATAAGTAAAAAGACAAATAGTAGCTTACCTAAAAAACAATCAGGGAGTATATAGGAATTATGTGGGCTTGTAATAAACAAAGAATAAAAACAAAAAAGCACTTTAGATAGTCTCGAACCTGATCAATTTAGAACTTATAAGGGAGTTGACCGCTGAACCAACACCCAATTTTGATATTAGAGGCATCGTTTGCGTATATATAAAATATATAACATTAACTGTTTCTTAAATTGGAGGCCCATTTAAAACGGAGGCCTAAAGCCCGTGCTTTAGTTTAATGGCCCTTGGGCGGGCTCTGTACATTTGGAATCCTATAGACCAGATAGTCGTGAATTTTGGTCTACTTCGAAACGCGTTTCGTCCAATATGTTAGTTTAGCGATTCGAGTTTAAGGTTTTATTTAGTTAATTGTATGACATAGTTAATACTCACAATAATAAGAGTATTTATAAACTGATTTGGTGTTGATAAAACTGGAATTAACTTGAAACCATGTATTAGCTTGGATCTATTGATGTTGACGTGTACTTTCTCCAATTACATAATACTACATTCAGGTTATAAGTTTAAAGTTTTAATGTGTCATTATTTTTGCAGGGGTTGGTTGAATTCACAGCAATATGGATGTGTGCTAGAGGGTTCAAGTCAAGTTATTTTGGATTTGTAGTAGATGTTATTTAGCTGAAACTTGTATTAATGGGTTATGTTAAGACAAATTAGAACAATTGTGTGATGTTTTGAAGAACCATATTTCCTTTATATTTATGTATCTGTTTTCGTTTGAACGGCTTAGTAATGCTTTTAAATTATTAATAATTATATAATTAGTTACTGTATATAATATAACCTCATGATTAGAAGTAATTGAATCATGAAAAACATTTTTTGTAAAACATTTTTAAAAGGGTATATTTCTTTTTTAAAACAGTCATAAATGACCACTTTTTAAAACAATCAGTGTTTTGATTTTTTAAAACACTCATAAAGTCATAAAAAAAAACCTTTTAAAACGGTTGATTGGTATTTTTAAAACACTATGAACCTTTTTAAAACGATTGATTTGTATTTCTAAAACACTCATGAACCTTTTAAAACGCTTGATTTGTATTTTTAAAACACTCAAGAGCACCTTTTAAAACGGTTGTGTTGTTTTTAAAACACTCAAAATCTAAAAACACCACTTTTAAAACGGCTGCATTGTTTTTTTAAAACACTCATAATCTCCACTATAAACGTGAATCTCCACTCTAATGCAACCCTTTTAAAACGGTTACGTATTAATTAAAACGGTGCATTACCTTTTAAAACATATGAATTTAAAACGGTTGTCCAACCGTTTTAAAATGTCTAGATCACCGTTTTAAAAAGGGTTATTTTTGTACTAGTGATAAAGCATTCTTATTGGTTGAAACTTCTTATTTTTTCTTCTTACAAAAAAATTCTTCTCATTTGAACCCTCCACTTATAAAATATAGCTAAAAAATAGTTGGGCAATTGGGCCATTGTTGTAGTCTTGCACGCCTCACTATGACCACATGAAAACCAAGTTTTTCCAATTTTATTAAATACTCTAATGATCACTACAATATATGACGTTGAAATTGGCACAAAGTATACTGATCATAACATCACTATTATATAAATAATAATCCTACTTGGTATGCATAACATTAATAGTAGGCAAATTTACAAAATGCTTGCGCACGAT
This sequence comes from Helianthus tuberosus, assembly GCA_030545235.1. Classification (NCBI taxonomy): domain Eukaryota; kingdom Viridiplantae; phylum Streptophyta; class Magnoliopsida; order Asterales; family Asteraceae; genus Helianthus; species Helianthus tuberosus. The sequence goes on from CM060427.1 coordinate 122,470,591, forward strand.
ACCCTATTTATATTTGATTCTAACACTATACTAGTTTATGCTTACTCTTAATGTTTGTGATTGTGTAAGTTAATCGAATAAGCATGGGCGATTTTTTATCATGTCTCGTTACATCAAATTAGCTAAGGAGAGAAAGTTATGAGCTGCCAATCATCAACATCCCATTCCGCCTGCCAGAACCACTGAACCAGAACCGTCATGGGCAATTGAGCTTGGCTTTGATGATTTTACCAACACTTTCAAGATGGTGTGCATGCCAAGAAAACAACTCGAGTCACCAAACTTTCATCAGGTGAATGAGGGTGATCTATGCACCATGCATGGTGCATGAGTTGGGCACAGACTCTTGGCGAAAGATACCCCAAGCCCCATCTCATCGAATAACTTGTGAAGGCGTGTTTGTTAAAGGATATCTGCATTGGTTAACAAGTAATAATCCTGATTACTGCTATTGGATGATTAGATTTCACATGAAAACCGAGGAATTTGAGTTAATTAAACCTCCAAGAACTTTTCGTAGATGGACAGTGCACTTGGTTGAGTTAGATGGTGAAGTTGGATTTGTGCATTACAACATCTTCTGTAACGTGAAGGTGTGGATATTGAAGGATAAAGGATGGGTGATGCACTGTAACTTCGAGTGGAAACCTCCTCTTCCTGGTGGTCGCATAAAGGTTTTGGAGTTTTGGAACGAAAAAGGGGACGTATTAATGACAGATGAAATGTTCAAGCGGTTGATTGTTTATAACTTAAAAAGTGACAGTTCGTATGAAGCCAACTTGGTTGGTTTTGAAGAGAGAGGTGCAAAAGATATTCGAACGTATCAAAGTAGCTTGTTTTCGACTCGTTATTCGATCAAAGACCGAAGGAAAAACGGTCGTGTTCGGGGTTAACGTCTTAAACCCCTTTAAAAAACACATGTCCACCTGTCAACTTGTTAAATTCTAACAATAATAATATATATTCTCTGATTTAGGTCAACACTCAACATGCAACATGTTTAACTCATTTTCAACAACATATCTTTCTACAACCTCACAACCCATTTAGACAGTCTATAACTTGATTGCAACCTGTTTACAACTTATCAAGTGGTTTAGATTATTTTAATTTAAGTGGTGAGTTGTGTATTGATATCTTTGACAAAAATAAACTTAATGTTCAGGTTCATCAATTCAACCAACAATTTGTGGCTTTTTTGTCGTTTTTTTGTCACAAAACTAAGAACCTTTCTGGTCGTAGGAATTTCGTGGGAAAAGTGTCGGCATTTTTGTTTGTAGGAAATGCATAGGAAATTTTGGTAGGAAATGTAGCAATTTTCTAATAGTGATTCTCAAAATCATCGACACGATACAATTTGTGATGCTTGTTTATCAAGTGATGTCTACAAAGGGGATAACATCTTGATGGTTGGAAGCAATCATTTTCAGTTTTGAGCAACATGAAACAAAATTGAGCTTTGAGAATGAAAACAAATTTGATAGAATGAAAAACTAGTGAGTATTAGATGATAGCAAACTAAAAGCAATCAACAAGGTTTTAAGATATGTGACGACTTTTGATGCAAAGGGTACTGATTCGGGTATTAATCGACCCGACCATCCTGGAGCCAACGATCTGGAATTCATCGATCTAGGAGTTTATTTGAATGTTTCTTGAATCATCCAAGTTCTTTAGTTTGATTATTTTTTAGTTATCTTCTTCTTTTCATGTTCTTTATCTTTTATTTTGGATGGTTATGTTTTCTTTTATTTAAAAAGTTTTTCTTCCTTTTATTTTGGAATTTAATATCGATCCTTGTATGGGATTCATTCAATCTTTATAAGTATAATTTGTTTGGAGGACTTTCGAGGAAAACGTCTATGAATTATCAAGAACCGTTTAGTGAAGAGATTTTCTAGTTCATTGTTTTTTCTCAATTCCTACAATGTACCCCGCATCTTTTGGCATCGAGCCAGCAATACCGATGTGGGAGACCCCCTCGTAATGTAGACGCGGTGGCCGAGGCAATGATGGCAATCCACAAGCCCCGAGATTGACATCGAACGACTCCAACAACGAATCCGAAAATTGGAACTCCAGATGCGCGATGAGAAAACTGAATCGGACACCATCATGTGGGATAATGAGGAAACTGAACCAGACACAATTTCGATGAACCAACATCAATTATATATTATATATATATTATTAATAAAGGATGATGAATAGTAATTTTAATTTTAAAATAATACATAGCTTTTTATTATTTTTTTAATTTTTAATAACATATTTTTAATTTTTTTTCCTTTTTTACAATCATATATTTCCTATACCATTTTTTTTTTAATAATTCTCTTTTTTTAGAACATATATTATTGATTAATTTATTTGATACTTCTTTAATAATTTACGTTTATAATTTTTCTAAAAACTTAAGTACGTAGTTATAGTTGATTTTTTCCCGGACATTTCGTTATAAGTTTTGTTAAAAATGAAATTGTACTTATAATAAAGTATTTATTTGGTATCATAAAACAGTACGATGATAAACTAAACCGTTCTAATGGTTTCGCTTTCTAAACAACATGCTTTATTTTCAAAATCACGTTTGTTTTACGTTATCATTTGCTTGTTTTCGTCGCAACGCGCGACGACAAAAAAACTAGTTTAAATAATTATCCATGCTTAAAACTAGTCATATAAAAAGTTGTTCTTAATTTTCGTTTAGGAAATTTCTTTATGAATGTTTTTACATTCTTAGACCATGAGTAATGGTTAATGTCCCTTAAGAGACATTTTTTGCCACATCATTATCATAATGCTTCATCTAATGGTTAAGGCTTCATAATGCCCTTTCATTTATTAGTTTCCTTGTTTTTTCTCCTTATTGGGCATTATTTAGAAATGCTTATTCCTCTTCATGCCCCTATAATGCCATCAGAAATGGTGCAAGGGCATTATCAAAACCTTTCATACCCCTATAAAGCCCCATTACATCTGGCCTTAACAACTATTCAAATTTTATTAATTGCTAGCCACTCATTAACCCCATTAATTAATGCTAACATCACAAATTCATAAACCGGCCTAATTTTTTGATCAAACCAAGATAAATTAGATTGTCGGATTAAGAATTCTACGCTTCAATTCATAGATTAAAAATTAAAAAATATGTTGTATGATAGTCACTAACTAGAATTAGCAACTCGTTTGTAAATCGTTAAGTGTCTAGTACAAATACAATTAGTACATAAACATGTTATAAACTAATTATAATATAAGGAGTTGGGTAGGGTTCATGAGTGAACAATGGTGTATTAGTGAACAAAACGAACTCATCCTGACCATTGATTTTGTAGATCTAGATTTTTCATTTAGTGGCAAGATTGTAATTATGTTTTGTAACTTCCATGTATTTTAATGAACACAAGGGTATAATTGTATTTTTCTCTCTTCATTTAATTAATTGATTTTTTTTTCTCTCTTGATTTCTCTTTCCAATTAAAAGAATATTTAATTATATTCTCTATACTTTTCTTTCACCAATTACCTAATTTGAGATCTGAATAATTTAAAAAAAATACAAATATTATCAAATATTGTTTCATCTTTAATACGATTAAAAATATTTAATAACATTCTCTATATACTAATACACGGGTGTATAAGTCTGGTATTTACCGACCTATATACACATATGTACTTGAATAATACACAGGTATATACGTCTGGTATATACCGACATGTATACACATATGTACTTGAATAATACACAGATGTATAAGTCAAGTGTATACCGACCCATGGAAACAAGATGTAATAATACACAGGTGTATAAGTCCTTTATATACCGACTTGTATACACATACATTAAAAACATAATTTAATTAGGCTTAAATATTTATTTTTAAAAAGAACATAAGATGGAACAATATTTGATAATGTTTGTATTTTTTTTAAATTATCAAATATCAAGTTAGGTAATTGGTGAGAGAAAAAAATATAGAGAATGTAATTAAATATTCTTTTAATTAGAAAGAGAAATCAGGAGAGAGAAAAAAATCAATTAATTAAATGGAGAGAAAAAAATCAATTAATTTAATTAGGCTTAAATATTTATAAACAAAAACCGGGAAGATTCATCGTTGTGAAAAATACGGTATTGATTTCTAGACTAGGTCTTGCGTCTTGGATATCTGATTCTAGATTATTTGAGTCTTCCATCAAAGGTTCGTAAATGATAAATTAATAGATGAGATGATGAATTTCGAAAAATATTTTTAAGATAGGAGCAAATCAAGGATAAAAGTAAATGAAATCTCATGATTTCCTAAATATAGGAAGTGTAACTGATTATTGATCATAAAAGAATAATGAATTAATAAAAAATTAAATATAAAATTACAATCTTATCCTTCTCATCAAAAAATCAAATGAATGGTTGAGATTAGTTCACACAGTTCACAAACAAGGATGTTGTTCACTCATGATCCCTATCCATAAGGAGTTTATGATTTGTTTTAATTATTTCCCAAATCAACAACTTATATAAGACGATTCCGAATATCACGTGGCCGAGTGTATCACGAATCAGTGGCGAAGCTTTAGATTTCCAACTAGGGTCAAAAACGTATATAGCTAAAAAAATTATAAAACCGGGGGTCGAAAACGTATATACCTAAAAAATTAAATACTAAAACTATATACAGGGCCTACTGAGCGAAAAGTTTGGGCGATCGAACGCCCCCTCCCGCCTCCACTATGTGTCACGAATCAACCTTAAACTTTGGGATTTTAAATGTTAAAAAAAAAACTATATATACCACCAAGATCTAGAAGGCTACGGTTTAGAAAAGAAAACTATATATGCCACCAAGATCTTGAAGGCTACGGTTTGTAATTAAGCAAAGTAGCAAACCCTAAACAATAAAAATAGCTTCTTGATCGAATCCGCCTTCAAATCTACAATCATGGTGGCTGAGTTGCCTTCGGAAAACATGCACAATATCTTGTCAACCCTAAACTCTAAAAAGCCACTTCAATCAGCCTTCAAATCTATAACCATGGCCGAGTTACCTTCGGAAATCAGGTACGATATCTTCTCAAGAATACCTGTGAGATCATTGGTTCATTGCCGGTGTGTAAGCAAGCAATGGCGCAACTACATCAACGATCCTTACTTTGAAACCATGTATGCCAAACGAGCGGCAATGATCAACGATCCAACGATCATTATGTTTCGTCAAAGCCCATCTAATGTTCCCAACTCACCATGCACACTCAGTTTCTTGGAATATAAAGAAGAAGCAGGAGCAGGTAGTTGTACCCTAAAGTTGAGAAAGAAGCCACCCTCTATGGAGTTTATGTGTAAAAGATGGAATGACACAGGGGCGCAGCTATTGAGGGGCGGGGGGGGGGGTCGCCCGACCCTCCGAACTTTTCGGTTAGTAGTGTTACGTATGTGTTTTTCGTATAGAAATTTTTAGGGATATACGTGTTAGACCCCCCGGTTTTAAAAAAAAAAATTATGTATATACGTGTTAGACCCCCCGGGTTTCTAAAAAAAAATTATGTATATACGTGTTCGACCCCTCCGGTTGTCTAAAAAATAAATTATATAACCCAACTAAAATACTAAATTAGCCCAATTCAAGAGTGTGTTATTATTATGTATATTTATCATAAGCCCAAAAACCCTACCCAAATCAAAACTCATGGCCCATAACTAATTAACTAAACCCAACCCAATATCAAACATTCAAACTCATGTGTTGTGCAGACAAAGAAACAGAAGAAAACGTCGCAGGGGCTGGGGGAAAGCTTGTCCGCAGCTGCTGCTTGTTCGACTGTGCTCAGCTGCTGCTTGTTCGAGACTTCAATTCGAGATTTCTTGTTCGAGACTTCTTGTTCACTTGTTCAATCATCCTCACAGGTATGTTAATTTTTATGTTTAGATTTGATTTAGGGCTCCAATTTATATGAATTAGGTTGAAATAAGGTGTGAGTTTTAGCCCTAAACTTGTTGAATTTTTATGTTTAGGTTTGATTTAGGGCTCCAATTTATATGAATTAGGTTGAAATAAGGTGTGAGTTTTAGCCCTAAACTTGTTGAATTTTTATGTTTAGGTTTGATTTAGGGCTCCATGGGGAAGAAGAATAAATGCATAACCTCTTTTTTCAAAAGAAAGAATGAAAATGAAGAACAAGTAGAGGGAATTGTTGATTCGAACATTGAGAACAAACGTCAAAAAGCTTCACCAAGAATAAATGCATAACCTCTTTCTGAACTTTGCAAAGCTATTGTGGAATGTCAGAAAAATAACATGTACAAATTAGTTGAAAGAGTGTGTCGGCTAATCTTAACACTTCCGGTTTCGACTGCAACAACGGAAAGAGGATTTTCAGCAATGAAAATATTTAAGAATCGCCTTCGCAATAAGATGTCCGATCAGTATCTAGCAAACAGTATGGTGATTTACATAGAAAAGGAGATTGCTGAGAACTTTGATTCGGAGTCCATAATTGAAGAATTCAAAAATCTTAAAGGAAGACGAGCAGAACTATAATTCTTCATCCATGATCCAACTAAACCGGGTACCCACCTTCCTCTTGTTTTTAATGTTTTGGTATCTTTAATCAATTGTTTGTTAAACAATGTTTACGTTTTAATGTTTGAGAACGGCTTTTAATTTGATATTAATGTTTGACCCGACCCGAATCGAATCACCGTTGCCCGACCGAACATAGAAATTTTTTTTTAGGTCTAATACCTTCCGACCCCTCGAAATATTTTTTCAAGCTTCGCCACTGGAATGACAGACATCCTAGCTTAATAGTTCTAGGTTCTTGCTATGGTTTCCTCTATTCGTCACAACGCCACAGTAATGACGCCAGTACTTTTGTTGTGATCAATCCTATAAGGAGAGAATGTTATGAACTGCCACCCATCAACACACCATTGCGATTCGACAGCGGGCTTGGGTTTGATGAATCCACCAACAGTTTCAAGATGGTTTGTGTCATGGCAAACTTGCATCCGGACAAGGAGGGTCAATGCACTATGGTGCATGTCTTGGGCACAGGCTCGTGGCGAGAGATACCCCAAGTCCCATCTCATCCAATATGCGGCGAAGGGGTGTTCGCTAATGGACGTATGCATTGGTTGACTAGTAGGAATGTTTACTGCCCAATAATAAGATTTGACATGAAAACCGAGGAATTTGGGGTGATTAAACCTCCTAGAAAAGGACCTCTTGGAAGTTATGTGCATTTGGTTGACTTACATGGTGAAGTTGGATTTGTGTATATCGCTATTAACTATAGCGTGGAGGTGTGGGTATTGAAGGAGAGAGGATGGGTTATGCATTGTGGGTTCGACCAGAAACCACATCTAGGTTGCGGATATTGTAGTCGCGGATTAATGGTCTTAGGTTTCTGGAACGAAAATGGGGACATATTAATGACAAGTTATCATGGACATCAAAAGTTGCTTGTTTACAACTTAAAAAGTGACAGTTTGTATGAATCAGACTGCATTGGTTTTGAACGAGTAGGTCCTGTAAAAGATATTCAGATGTATCAAAGCACCTTGTTTTCCACCCGCTTATTCGATCAAAAACCGAAGGAAAAGAAGTAACCCAATGAAAAAATGTTAGTGTTTTGCTAGGTAGTAAGTTTTTTTATCCATATTTGGTTTATCTTTTTGCATATTTGTGCTTTTTTTTTCTATCATGACTTATTTAGACCAAACTATTCAGAATTCCTTGTGATTAGCTTGAACTGTCCCAATTTTCCAGGTCTACATTTCCTAAATCATCTCAAACTATTGAGTCAATTTTTTTTACGGCAATTTTGACGATTGGAGTATCATCGTGCCACCAACGGAACCACCCGATCATATCCATCTCCACTAGGCATAATGCCTATACACCAATTCAAGAGGAAACCCAAATAAATCTGAGAAAACCCCCCTTGTGCGAATCGAACCCAGGACTTATTGGTCCCAAAGCCTTGTCCCACCCCTAAAATGTCACTAGGCTATAAAGCCATGGACAAGTCCTATTTGAGTTAACCTATATATTTAGCTTGTTTAATTAAGGGGTACATTTATAGTAGACAAGTTTCTCATGTTTTACTCAAGTCGCCTTATCTTTTTTTTTTACTATCTAAACTATAGTCATTCAATTTTCATTCTTTAGCGCACATGTCAGAGAGAACTTGTACGTAAATCAAACTCTAACTCCCCAATCAGACAATCCGTCAAACACCACCAAATAGTCCAGCGAAGACCATAATCGTTTATTAGGCTACTCGGTATGGGGTTCGTCCTCAGACCGTCTTGGTTCGGCGACGGGGTGAACACCGTGCCCCCCCCCCCCGGTCGCGTCGTCCTCGTCGAGTTCTCGCCGTTTGCGACGGTCCAAAAGTGATGGGGCCCAAGACAAAAGTAACCGTTAAAAAAAAATTAATTTCTAATTTAAATTATTTTTTCAAACGGCTATATTTCAAAAAAACACCCAAATCACTCTCACTTTTATAAATACTCACCTCTTTTACACATTTTGCGGAACAACAAGATTTGAACATGTTCGCTCTACGTAACGAGTACACACATCATAACCTACAAGCGGACTTGGTGGAGTACATTTGGAACAACGCTCAAAACGAACCCGGCCACGACATGGAAGACGAAGACTAGTAGCTTATTTTAATATATTAGGATATTTTTAAGTTTATTTTTTTTAAGTTTATGTTTTTTTAAATTTATTTTTTTAAGTTTAATTTTTTTTTAAGTTTATGTAATGTTTTTTAATATTAATGAAAATATTTTGTTACTTTATTTGTTAAATGTTAAAAAAAGTTGAAGATTAAAAAAAAAAAACATAAAAGTGGTGGAGGATTATGACTAGGACCATCCTCCCATGCCCTCTAGTTTTTGAGGATGTACCATCCTTGGGAGGACTATGACGTGGCGGATCATCCTCCAAGGATGGTCCATCACCATACCGAGTAGCCTTATGGCAGTGAACACCTTTACCGTTATTCTTTTGTCGGTCCGGGATTATTACTTGGTGTTTTAGTTATGACAATAAGATTGTGGTCGTCTTGTTAAGAAACCATGTGTGAATGTGTTTACGTATTTCTTTTTGTTTTTTATTATCATGTCATTACCTCATAAGTATTTAGTAATTACAAAAAAAAAAAAGAATTAGTCTGTTCTTTGTAACCACTTACCTTTTCTCTACAAGCATCAGTACAACAATAATCATCAACACATACCTCAGTGGGAGTAGAAGTGAAGTCATGCATTTGAGCCATGAAGGCGTGATACAGAGTGTCTTCGGTGATTTGTATATTTGCCATCTGAGCAGACCAGTCAAAACCTCCTCCCTCTTGAGCTACCATAGCATTGTTGGTGTTGCAGCTGAGGATGATCTAGAAACATTGCTTGGGTTTGCACCAGATGCACTAGAGATAGTACAGTAGCAGGTCTTGGGGCTGAGTTAACAGTGACAGCGATGTTTTCATCAGGTCTCTCTCTTTTTGGATGTTTGCAGTCACGAGCGAAATGTCCTGGCTCATGGCAGTTGAAACACCTCAACTTTGACTTGTTCCATCCTAGATCCTTGTTCGTCGATTCCTAGTTGTTCCTACCATTTGTCTTGATAAAGTTTTTGGCACGAAAAACTGCCATAGCCAACTGCCAAGTAATATCCATATCTTCAATATCCTCTGGATGGACTTCATTGAGCTCATGCGCCCCTACATTATTTGCTGTAAGTTTTCCTACAAGGAAAGCATTGTAGCAATTCATAACTCCTTCCATTAATGCAATATTCTTTTTAATTCTTTAGAGACAGCAAATTGTGTTGAGTTGCTTGAGGTAGGACTAGGTGCAACACTAGGTGACACAGACAGTACAGGAGTCACAGATTAACTTGGGGTAGCAGATATGATTCCAGGATAGGAGGTACTACTGGCAGGAAACATATGAAACGGCCTACCCCCTTGTTGAGAGACCAAAGCAGTATTGGATGAGACAGCAGCATTGTTGTAACTTGAAGTATGAATTGTAGAGTCTTTGCTTATCATCCATTTCATATGACTTGAGCAGAGAGATTAATTCAGCAAGACTCACGCGAGTCAGATCTTTTCTTCTCTTAATGAGCGTGACATTGGTATCCCAATTCCTTGGAAGGGCATTTAGAAGCTTCTTTTTAACCACTGAGTTTTCAAGCATCATGTCATGTGTTCTTATTTCACTGTTTAGCGTGACGAACATTTGAAGAGTTTCTCCATGAAAATGATTGAACATGTTGAATCTTTGGGTCAACATTTCCCTCTTGCTCTCCTTCATCTCTTCATTCCCTTCATACATAGCCAAAAGTGCATCCCACAGTTCCTTTGCAGATTTGGCTTCACGAACCCCAATGTCAATCTCGGGAGCCAACGCAGAATGCAACATAGCCAGAGCCTTGTCATCAATTTCTGTCTTTTCATAGTCTTCATCATTATAAGCTCATAGAGGCTTGACAACAGTTGTTCCATTTTCTTCATCAGCCACATATGTGATAACAGTCAATCCTCTGCAGATTGATCTCCAAGCCTTGGGTCTTTGATCTTCATGTGTTGGATAAAAAAAAATGCATTCAGAAAACGATCCCCCCCAGCCGCAGCCTAGGAATCTTGTTATTTGTTCCAATAACATTGTCTAAGTCTTGGTTAATGGCAAGTTTTTCACTCAATGAGGTTTTATTGGTAAGGTCCATTTCTGAAAAATATAAACTATTAGTAATAATTGAATAATATTTTAATTTAACAGTTGATATTTGTTCAATTTTAATAAGTTATAAATTTGTCCAAGTCAATGTCCATATTGAAATCCAATAGTATCACACACTTCAAGTTGGTATCAATCCCGCACACTTCGGATTGGCCCGCACACAACTATGTTGGACAGCACACGGCTTAAGTTGGATCGTACACAACTCAATTGGTCCACATAGTTAGTTGGCTTGCACACTAAGTAGACTTGGGCTGAACACAAACAAAATTTTGGATCGTATACTTGTATCCTTGATCGCACACCAATATAACTGGGCTGCACAAATTTATTCTAGGTCACACACAATTATGCTGGGTCGCACACTTGAACCGTACACACGATTAAGATTATCTGAATCGTACACTCATATCTTGGACCACAAACCAATATATTGGACCGCACACTTGATTCTGAATACTTGTACCTCGTACACTGGAAGTTATACTAGGTCGCACACTTGATATTTTGGTAAAAATAATATACCAAATCCTGATGATTAAGGAACAATTTAAAAATCAGATTTTGAGATCTTTTCCACCAATAATTCCGAGAAGCCTGCAAACACAATTTTTACCTTCCAAAAAACAGATCAAAATATAGAATTTTCAAACTGTTCTCAAAATTGTTCTTCGAAAATTGTTTTGTATCAAAAAATTTTGACCATACACTTAATTATGACCTATGCAAAATCTAGACACAGATATGTGATTAGTCAAACCATGATAATCAAAACAGAAACAACTCAAAAACATTAACCTTTTCGATTTCGCAGAGTCTAATAATTCTTTCTTCTTGTTCTTCGAGTGATATCTTGAAACCGAGCCTTTGAATAGAATTCTTAGGCTCTGTACCAAATGTAAGTCCAGATATCTTCACAAAATACCACTAACACAATCAAAGGTGCTGAAAACAATTGAAAATGAACACAAGAAACAAGAAGAATGATCGTATATTAATATTGCACACAATCTTCAAGCGTATCTGGTATAAAATCATTCAAGAGCAAACTGCACACGACCAACAACCCCTAATGACCTAGGAACACCCTATTTATAAGCACATAGGGCGAACCATTTACAATCTGGGCTACGGGCCAACCGCGCACTCCATCTAGTATCTAGACAAGCCCAAAACATCATAATTAGCCCACAATACCAACCCACTACCAAGTTATACAAGACAAACGTAAACCTACTAAATTATACCCTTACAACGACAATTTTTTGCTTCAACCCTCCAATTGTTTTCTTAAAGAGTTGTAACCATAGCAAAATTTCAAAGATTGTAAATTCTTGATCTTCAGGTTTAATAAAATTCAATATTTTATTTACATGTTTCGTTATCATACTTTCAAGCAAAACGATGTTAACTACATTTTCAGAACAAATCTAAGTACACATGCTTTAATACCTTTCACATAACCTAAATATTAGGTTAGAAGAGTTAAAGAAGATAAAAAGCTGATAATACAAGTCCACAGGCCAAAACTGTTCAAAAAAATAAAATTTTCTACGTCAGAGGCCTTGCGGACCACAAGGCCTTACCCTTACGGTCAGTAAGGGACCCCACACAACAGAATATTGTCTGGCAGCAGTTGTTTGCTGCAAAACTTGCCACATATCAGCATTCTTGTCACCTTAAATCTGGTCTTGACATATGTGATGACACTAATCAGCTTCTAAACACCTCTAGGGACACTTGTCTCATCCTCATAACTCTTGTTTTAATATAAATAGCCATTAAAATCCACCATTTTCTTCACACCTATCATAATTCTCTTCTTCAAACACTCTTGGAGTTGTTTCTGATCTATAGTGCCTCCTCTTCTGAGTTCAAGCATTCCTTCTAGCACTAGTAAATGTTCTTTCATGCTAATTTCAGTTTTATAGTTAGTATTCACCCGAAAGTCAAGCAGATTGACTTTTGCTTTGACTTTCGGTTTTGACCATTTTGGTCAAGTCAAAGTTCAATAAAATTGCCCTATGTAGTCTTTATATCATAGGGTATAATTCCTTAAATTATAAAGAGTCAAAACGCAGCTTTTTGCATTTTGCAGCAAATGGACTTTTAAGTATTAAAACAAAAAGTTTTGACACCAAATCAGTTTGTTTAACATCATAAAGTATATTTTACATGTCGGACTCGTCATAAGACCTATTCGACCATCCAGACCCGTATTTACGTATACGACCCGTTCAAATGGTGTAACTATTTTAACAAGTCGTAACGGGTCAAAACATTTCAAAACACTTCCAAATCAAAATGTAAGGTTTAACAAACCATATTACACGAGATCCTTTGCTTGTTTGGTTGTAAACCACATTCTATCCAATCTTCTGCTTAAACCATAACTATATCTACGCTAATTATATAATCATCCAAATTACGAGGAAATACTTGAGCTTTGCAAGCACATGTAAACTCATCATTAACAATCAAGGTGAGTACATAGTCCCAACCTTTCCAATTTCAAAATGTTTTGAGGTGATTCATATGTTCCTACTACTTTTTTCAAATTTACAAAACTTATTACATATGGTTTATATATGCAATATGCTTTCCATTTTATCAAACAATTATTATAAAGAAACATTTTTGACATATTCATGGCTACAAAAATTTATTCGTTATACCAACTCTTGTAGTTGGTTAACATATTGCAATACCAAGCACATTTGATATACATTTGGCTACAAGGTTTATTTTACTTATCGGCTCTCGTAGTCGGACAATGTATTGCAGTACTAAATTTATAGCCATAAATTTGACCACAAAACCTATGTTACTCACCAACTTTATTGTTGACCGTCTATTTTCACATATGTTTTCAGGTACTAATGCATGATATTCAAGTATGCTAGACATAGGAACGGACCAGGGCCTTAGTTTTGCTTAAATCTAAAAAAAATATTACTTGTAATCCTTTGTGTTCGAAAACAATATAATGTATTTATTTAATATGATGAAACTTCAGTACCAGGTGTTGTGAACAATCTTGTAACGTGACTCCCAGAAGTTTCCGCCATAAGTTCCACATGGTTGGGGTGTTACAAGAGTGTTGTAGCATAGCGCTTTCGAGTTTGTAGTGTTTGTGAAAAAATATAAAGTTTGGTGATCGAGTATATAGTTAAAAAATGGATTTTTTATTTTATTTTAAATTCCAATGGTCAATTGATCGTTGTCAATTGGTTTTCTTCATCCATCATCAACGTGATCAACGGCACGGAAAACCATCAGATCATCGTGACCCCCTAAGTTACAGCGGTGTATCACAGGGATCACACCAATCACGGAGCCCCACTACGAGGTGTCCCTTCCACCCTAACACGATAAAGTGTCAACCTAATGAAAAAATCTTGTATAACTAATAACATAAAACACATTTTTTGAAATATAAAAATGTCTAATCTGTTAACACGTTAAGTCGACATAAAACTTAGCCAAACCTCTCTAGATTAATCTCAATCCAGTATGTTCCATGTTAAACTCACATTATGTTACCAAGCCGTCTTAATTTTTTTGTTAATGCATTAAGCACACAGAGTTAAAGGAAATGGAAACGTGTACTAATAAGCCACACAAATTGCAGTCGTCTTGAAAAGTCTGAACAAAGATATTTATTCTTTCTTGTGTCAAATACCAAAGGGTATGTAATGTTTTAACTTACAACTTTTTTTTATTTCTCTTAACTTTTTGAAAAACTTTGGGTTCTTTTCACACTGTTTTATCCTAAAATTCATAATATATATTAATAGTATATACATAGTAGTAGTAGTATATATATATATATATATAGGAGAAGGATCCGTTAGGAATCACCCTTTATTGCGAGAACCGCGAGAACCAGTGTGAACACATGGCAAAATTGTAATTATGTGATATTTATTATAAAAACACGCGCCCCTCTGTTTCACAACTCTGTTCATATCCACAGTTAGGGTTTCATTCATCAGATCAGAACTTTGTATACATCGACGATGGTGGCCGACAGCGTTCACGTAAATCACCAGAGTTCACGGCGGCGGCATCTGGTCACGGTGTTTCCAGCGGCATTCACAACGACAACCCACCATTTACACCCTCTACAAGGCATCCTCTGATTCATCAAGTGTCGATTCTCACACATTTGATGTTCCTCCTCATACATTCTCTGATAATCCTCCTCATATCTACATGGCATCCTCTGATTCATCAAGTGTCGATTCTCACACATCTGATGTTCCTCCTCATACATTCTCTAATAATCCTCCTCATACATCTGATGCTGACATTGTTGGTGACATTGTTGGTCCATCTGCTGATAATACAGTTGACAGTCACAATACATCTATAAATACAGAACATCAAGAGTTGCAGTTCATTCGATTTGTGACCAAAGGTATTATGTTGACTGTAAATGATGTAGATACTTTGTAAATGATATTATATTAAATGATATGCACATGTGCATTATATTTACTGTAAATGATGTTGTATTAAATTATATGCACATGTGCATTGTGTTGATTGTAAATGATATTTTATTAAATTATATGCACATGTGCATTATGTTGAAAATTAGATTATGTCGTTGATGTATGGATTCTGAACAAGTGCCTTATGGATGACTATCCAATTATGTACAGGATGGCAGCAAACAAAGGGGCTTGTGTGGCGGACAACTACAAAAAAAAAACAGGGGAGGTGACTGTGTGGGATTGGCAATGGAAGAACAATCCGACAACCGGGGAGGCATTGGTGGTGTTTATGTAGTTTTTGGCGTTGCTGAGAGACACCAGAATGAAGACGGGTCAATATGGGTGGGGTTGGCACTCAGAAAAATAAGTCGACTTTCAATGTTAAAACCGTTAGAGAGTATTTGTGTGTCCCAAGCGGGGACCCGTCAAGTGGCTTTGTAATGACCTGGAATGGCTGGGCTACACCTAAAGCCAATATGTTAGCATGGAAAGGCGTCGAAGGCAGGTTACCGACAAAGAGGGATCTGGAAAAAAGGGGAATTCAGATCAGCAACACATTGTGCTCGGGTTGCGGATACGAGCAAGAAACTGTTGAACACATCCTCATTACGTGTTTGACTTATACGATTACTCAGTTGAATACATCATTTATCCGGTAATCACAACAAATTACATGCTTTTTTTGTCCGATTATATTGTTTTTTGTCATCCATATACAAATAAACATAATTTCACTTGTAACCCCTTTGTAATACAGATGGCATCCTCTGATTCATCACATATATACCCTCCTCGTCAATCTGATAATGACATTAACAAAGTTAGGTCAACTTCAGCTTATAAAAAGACCTATTTTTGATATCCATACTATTGAATCTATGTCTACATCAGAAAATGTCGTTGTGGCCGAACACTCAATTTCCGTTGAATACTCAATTTCCGATGACAATACTTCAACATCGACTGCTACATCACCCACAAATCTGGACCAACAACAATTGCAATTTATACCAACAATTACAATTTATACGATAGGATACTAAAGGTAGTATACAGAAATAGTTTTTACATGCTTGATAACTCTATGTTCCTATGTCAGTGTTTATTTATCATTGTTCATTGTTTGTTTTTCTAGTTTTTACATGCTTTACTACTATATGTTACTATATCATTGTTTATTTAACATTTGCTTGGTTACTCTATGTTCCTGTATCATTGTTTATATAAATTGTTCATTTTTTTGTTTATCTGCTTGATCAATATAACGATCATGCACATGTGCATTATGTTGATAACACCCATACTCGTCCCCGATCATGCACATGTGCATTATGTTGATAACACCCACCATACTCGTCATCCGTAAATTGTTAACCATCATTAACATGAACATGCACATGTGCCAACAATCCATAATCATCACGCATAAACTGTTAACCATCAGTGCATAATTATGCACATGTGCATCACATTACCAACACCCCATACTCATCACCAAAAAAATTTGTTAAACATTTATACATGCGTATACACACCATATACCATATTAATCATACCATATACCATATTAATCACACCATATACCATATACCATATTAATCACAATCTTATATGTTTTTCTTTTTATTTATACAGGAACAAATACGACTTCTACACCTAATGGCACACCATATTGGATACCCGATGTTGATGCTGAATACATCCCTATTATAAACAGTACGATTAACAGTTAGGAGGACGTTGATTCCAATGATACTGATGAAGATGTTGATGATGATGCTAAAGACCCTGCATATATATATGAACCTGAGCAACCTCGTAGACATTCATCTAGGCATGTAGACATTCATCCAGACGTCATAAAACATTCACCGATTCTTGATTATCCTATATATAATGACAAACAGTTTCTAAGCATTATTCTTTTTGTTTACAATCATTTTGCACTGTCTGTATACGTATTCATAGTTTATGATTGTGATCATGATACTTTGATATCAATTACTTATTATACATAAGCGTATGTAATTTCATTATTGACCACCTAACATATATTACCAACATGGTTACTGTTTTGAAAAATGCACATGTGTATACATGTTTACTGTTTCACCCCACGTGGTTATTGTTTCAAACAATGCACATGTGCATACATGTTTAATGTTTCACTACATATTGTTATTGTTTCGACCAATGCACATGTGCATACATGAATATCTTAACTACATATAATCCGTTTTCCTTTACATATACATCATCATATGCAATATGGTACCCCATACGTAATAGGGTACCACATACGTAATATGATACGCTATATCAAACTTTGCACATGTGCAATACCAACATTTTCTATACCAAACAACATAATACATCAAATATTAACAAACATACCAATATACCTGAACAATCAAATAGAGTTTTAACCCATCAACCACCATATAAAACATCGTATACGTCAAACTTCTTATATCAACCGTTATCGTAAAAACTACCCACATATTACAATCAAAAGTCATCAAGAAAACAAAAAAGAAATTGTCTTTATAAATTGCATATCCACAAACTACCTACATAACATTCACATTATTTCACAACCTCACACCTTCTGATCTTCTTTCCATTTCATAACTATCTTCCAACACTCCTCCTGTTTCAACGCCTCTTTGTCCATCATTTTCCCTGGTATTTTTCATCCGTCAACCTATTAATCAAATACGTCCTTGTTGTCAATCCATGAGCAGTTTCGAATATTTTTTTCCTGCATACATTACATATATTACATCAATTATTTCATGTATGCACATGTGAAGTAAACATATTACATACAATATGTACAATGTTTATGTTTTAAGGTAATAATGCACGTGTGCATATGCCGTAATACATTCATATTAACTTAATCTGACAAAATATGAATATGTGCATAACTATGCACATGTGCATTAACATGACTGACCTTATCAACAGGTTTGTTTCAATAAAAAAAACTTAACCCTTACCAAATCAAATTTCGTAATACCACCAATCATATTTAACATTAATTAGTAACAAAATTATTATGACAAACTATGCACATGTGCATAAGTTTTTTTTTTTAAATGTAAATGTTATTCACAGAAGCCAACCTCCAAAACAGAGGCGACCAAACCAACCACTACAGCAAAACGAAAAACAACAACTCAACACAAGAACCTAAAGACCGAAAACTAGCAGCTACCTTATATCGAAACTACACCATTTTTCCCTCGAAACTACACCATTTTTCCCAACTCACGGACCTATTTTTGGACTGATTCTTATACCATAAAAAAACCGACGGACTTAATATTACAGATAATCTCTCCGGGTTTAACTTGAGTCTCCGATAACCTTTTATTGTTCCTGGCTAACCATATAAACCAACTTGTCACGAACATAATGCCATGTAAATCTTCTTTCACTTCTCTATCCAGATTGCAAAACTCAGAGACAATTATGATATCTTTAGCCGAAAATAGAATACAAGGACTCACCTTGCACCACTGACTGATGTGATAACAGACAGTCGACGCTACCCTGCACGAACAAAGAAGGTGTTCAGTTGTTTCATCGCCATCTTCACACAGACAACATTTCACGTCTCTGCCCCAACAGTTCCGATCCCGGAGTGCAGTCAGCGTGGGAATACGATCTAAAACCGCCTTCCAAACAAAAAATATTTCATTTTTTGGGACCCATTTCGACCATTTCACAACGTGCCTGCTACTGAAATTGGAGCCGCTACACAGGAAGTTCTTGACAGTCTTGACCGAAAAATTAGAGTCATTACCTCCCAACCATTCCTAACCATCTTTGCCATCGGACAAAGTGACATTATCGAGGAGCCCGATCAACTCGTGCCATTCCAGTAATTCTTTGGCCGAGCTTGGGCTTCTCGACCAATTCCAAACCCCCCATTAAGTTTCTATTATCCTGATTGTACCGGTCCGCCACCAGGCATCGTTTATCTTGTTCCATTCTAAATATATCTGGGAAACGAGTTTTGTGCATAATTGACCTTATTAACCTATTATATCAAACTATGCACATGTGCATAATTATACGCATTTTCATCAATATGACTGACCTTGTTAAACTAATATGGCAAAATATGCATATGTGCACAACTATGCACATGTGCATTAACATGACTGACCTTATCTACAGGTTTGCTTCAATAAAAAAAACCCTAACCCTTAACAAATTGAATTTTGTATTACCACCAATCATATTTAACATTAATCAGTAACAAAACTACATAAAGAAACACATAAATACCACATTACAGACCGTTATATCACAACAGTCGCCCCTAATCCCTCAAAAATTATATAAATCACACCATTTTCACAAATGCATATATTAAACTAAGATTTAAGCCTCATATTCACATATAAAAGATCTAAATCGGCCATTAAGCGTCATGTTAACATATAAACGTGCAAGTTGACAAATTCTCGCAAACTATGCCCATGTGCATGGCATAACTATGCACACGTGCATCAACATGAATGACCTTATTAATCTATCCTGAGAAATTATGCACATATGCATAATTATACCCATTTGCATCAACATGATTGACCTTATTAACCTAATCTGGCAAAATATACATATGTGCATAACTATGAACATGTGCATTAACATGGATGACCCACAAGTTTGCTTCAATAAAAAACCCTAACCCTTACCAAATCAAATTTCGTATTACCACCAATCATATCTAACATTAATCAGTAACAGAACTACATACAAAAAAACACATAAATACCACATTACATATAGTTCTATCACAACATTCACCCCTAATCCCTCAACAATCATATATATCACACAAATTTCACTAGTGCAGATATGAAACGATGATTTAAGCGTCATATTAACATATAAAAATCTGAATCGACGATTAAGCGTCATGTTATCATATAAAACTGCAAAACAAATATTATAAACTTACAAATTTACGGAACGGTGTAGCGACGCTGAATAATCTGTCAATTGGATGTTTGTTCTTAAGATTCTTCCTAATTGTGACAGAGTCTTCGATGATTATGCTCTTATTGCCCTAATTTTGAGCAGATGACGAATATATGATCGATTATTATGTTCTTATTGCCCTAATTTCGATTACACGACGAATACACGATGAATGGTAAGATTGAGATGGCGAATTTTGGAGATTCTGGTGTGTTGGATGTGAACTGGTATGACGAAGTTTGTAGATTTTTGGAGTGTCGGACGTGAACTGAATAAAAAAGAGGATTTAATTGTTGTTTGAAGTCCAGTAAGAGGAGAAGTGATAGCTGATTTAATTTTTGTTATGTATTTACAAAATTGCCCCCTGTTCACATTGGTTCTCGCGGTTCTCACAATAAGGGTGGTTCTCGCATGAACCCTACCCTATATATATATATATATATATATATATATATATATATAGTATATTAAAAAAGCAATGTTTAACGACAATTATTTTTTATATCAGATATTCTATCAACTCTTTTGTTTTTTCACGTTTTAGTAGTCTTCATATTTATTTTTATAATAATATACTTTGATCGTATTTGATATTTCATATACTGATAACATGACTTTGTTGAATTTATCATACTTTTCAAGACAAATGGAAATGTTTGGTGCTAAGCATGCAACGAATGTCATATCGAACGTACAAACATCTGCTTTACCCAAAAAAAAAACGTACAAACATCTGTTTATAGATTTACAAGTCCAAATCTAAGATGAACAACTATAAATTCAATTGGTTGTCGTCACACAATGTTCTTCGGTATAGGTGTTCCATGTTCGTATGCAATTTAACTTAATTTATTGAACCTTTCAAACCGAAGCAAACTGACTATTTTGATCAACCAGTTTGAGATTTATACATCATATGGCTCACGGTTTATGGTTTGAAAACCAGTTAAATGACCGTTAAAAAAACAGATAAATCGTTCGACTCGTGGTTTATGTCTTAAAGCATAACGGCTAAGTTTAGCTTTCCTTACATATATAGTTTCTATTCATGTTTTAAAATGCAATTATACATCTCTAATATGCATAAACAACCTCAAAAAAAAAAAAAAAAAAAAAAAAAAAAAAGAAAAAAACCTTAAACACTAATACAAAAAGAAAGACAACGCATCAAAATGAACCATTTTCGACTGTTTAACCGGTGCTTCCAACCAAGCTAACCTAATCAGCTGTGTTAGTGGTTAGGCCGTGAGGTAGTTGGAACCCTCTAGAGGCTCCATTGCGACACGTAGAATAAGGGACTTCATTGCCTCTTCTCAATAGCTAGCATGGTATGGGATGAACCCCCCCCCCCCCTCCAATAGCTAGCATGGTATGGAGAAGGGGCGCTATTGAAGGTTAAAAGGCTGAGGTGGCAAGGGTGATGGTGCCTCGTAGCCTGAAGCCTAATTGCGGATTTAAATTTACCACTGAGGATGGTGGTTGAGTGACAAGATAAAGCTTTTTAATATTCTCAAGTATGATATTTTAGGATTAAGTCTCACAAGTAAAAGAAATTTGAAGTTAAAAAAAAAACTATAATAATGTTTACCCTTTGTATCCAAGGGTGAAGTACTTGCTTACATAATGAAATGCGACCATACGCACACAGTGTGCACGCGTATTGGAATAGAAAAGTCTTATTTACTATTTTCTTCTTTTGTACAAACTATAAATATAAATAAGAGTAAATTTCAAAGTTCGTTTTATGTATGTCTAATATATCAAAGTATGTCCTTTATCTTTAATAACCTCAGAAAACATCCTTAATGTTTGAAAATCCTTACATGTTACATCCTTTAGTCCTAATCCAGTTACTTTTCATGGTTAAATTTGACTAAGTCAGCCTCACATAAGGGTATTTTGGTCATTTTATCATAAATATTAAAATAAATAATCATCAAAAACAATAAATATATACAGACTAAATGTTTCTCCTTCTCTCTCTAACTATCCTAACCCCACCACCACAACCCAGCTGCCACCGCCACCACCACCACAGATCTGCCACCACCACCACTTCACCTGCAACTTTAATCTGCTCCAAACCAGTTTTCCGGCAAATTTCAAACCAGTTTTCCGGCAATCAAATCATCAAGCTTATTCATCATCACCTGCAACTCATCTCACTCAAAAGCTCTGTTCCAAACTAGATCTCTCCCCCATCCCCTCTCTCTCTCACACACACGCCCACCACTATCACCAACACCATCACCACTGTCAACCTATTCGATCCATCATCACCACCGCTGCACAAACCTCCACCACCGCCCAACCCCAACCTGCATATTCAGATCTGAATATGTACAGATCTGAACACCACCACAAAATTCAAACCCTAATCTACATTTAAGCTACTAACCCCAAACAAACCCCAAATCCGGATTTAAACTACAAATCTCCCCACAACCACCACCTATTCGATCCGATTAGAGAGAGAGAAAAGAGGGCAGTAGAACGAAGACCGCATACGGTGGCGATTAACTGCGATGATGACATCCTTAACTGCGATGATGACATCCTTAATGTACGGCGGCGTACGGCGGAGAGGCGGCAGCGAGGAACAAAGTGGCCGTTTGAGTGTCTCCGATAACTAACCGACTCAAAGTAACCGTTTCATTGAAGTATAATCGTTTTGGAGTCCAACGGTGGGGGTGTGGAGGTGGTAGTGGTCCGGTGAGGTGTGTGCAGGTGGTGGCAGTGGTCCGGTGAGGTGTATGGCGGTGGTGGTCGGTCTGGTGAGGTGTATGGCGGTGGTTGTCGGTCCGGTGGTGGTGGTCCGGCGATTAGAGAAAGAGAGAGAGCTGGTGTGTGTTGAGAGAGAGAGAGAGAGGTGTTTATGTGAGAGAGAGAGAGCTGATGTGTGTTGTGAGAGAGAGAGAGAGAGAGATGTATGTATATATATATATATAATTTTTTTATTATTTATTTTAATATTTATGATAAACTGACCAAAATACCCTTATGTGGGGCTGACTTAGTCAAATTTAACCATGAAAAGTAACTGGATTATGACTAAAGGACGTAACATGTAAGGATTTGCAAACATTAAGTATGTTTTCTGAGCTTATTAAAGATAAAGGACATACTTTGATATATTAGACATACATAAAGGACGAACTTTGTAATTTACTCTATAAATAAATAGAGTTAATTACTGTTTTCGTAACTGAGGTTTGTCAAAAATAACGGTTTCAGTCCATTAGTTTAAAAATTGTCATTTCAGTCCATTAGTTTCATTTTCGTAACCATTTCAGTCCACTAACTTAACTCCATCCATTTATTTTGTTAACTTTGAGTTAACTAACTAATTCAGGGACGGTTTGCGTCAGTTTTAGAAACACAGGGACTTAAGTGTAAACTCTAAAACATTAAAACAAAAAAAATAGTAAATTCCAAAAAATCAAAAAAATTCCAAAAAACCAAACAAATTCCAAAAAATTCTAAAAAATAATAAAAATTCTAAAAAATCATAAAAATTCTAAAAAATTCTAAAAAATCCAAAAAATCCGTTTCGGCGCGAACTGTTTCGACCCGAACCGTTTCGACCCGAACCGTTTCGACCCGAACCGTTTCGAACCGAACCGTTTCGACCCGTACCGTTTCGAAGCCGTACCGTTTCAAGCCGTACCGTTTCGAACCGAACCGTGCCGTTTCGAACCGAACCCTTTCGAGCTGAACCGTTTCGAACCGAACCGTGCCGTATCGAACCGTACCGGTTCGGCTTCGAAACGGTTCGCGTCGAAACGGTTCGGGTCGAAACGGTTCGGGTCCAAAGGGTTCGGTTCGAAACGGTTCGCATCGAAACGGTACGGTTCGAAACGGTACGGCTCGAAACGGTTCGGTTCGAAACGGTTCGGCTCGAAACGGTTCGGTTCGATACGGCACGGTTCGGTTCGAAAACGGTTCAGCTCGAAAGGGTTCGGTTCGAAACAGCACGGTTCGGTTCGAAACGGCACGGTTCGGTTCGAAACGGTACGGCTTCGAAACGGTACGGGTCGAAACGGTTCGGTTCGAAACGGTACGGGTCGAAACGGTTCGGTTCGAAACGGTTCAGCTCGAAACGGTTCGGCTTCGAAACGGTACGGGTCGAAACGGTTCGGCTCGAAACGGTACGGGTCGAAACGGTTCGCGTCGAAACGGTTCAGCTCGAAACGGTTCAGCTCAAAACGGTTCGGGTCGAAACGGTTCACGTCGAAACGGTTCGCGTCGAAACGGTTCAGCTCGAAACGGTTCGGGTTCGAAACAGTTCGCGTCGAAACGGATTTTTTGGATTTTTTAGAATTTTTATGATTTTTTAGAATTTTTATTATTTTTTAGAATTTTTTGGAATTTGTTTGGTTTTTTGGAATATTTTTGATTTTTTGGAATTTACTATTTTTTTTGTTTTAATTTTTAGAGTTTACACTTAAGTCCCTGTGTTTCTAAAACTGACGCAAACCGTCCCTGAATTAGTTAGTTAACTCAAAGTTAACAAAATAAATGGATGGAGTTAAGTTAGTGGACTGAAATGGTTACGAAAATGAAACTAATGGACTGAAATGGCAATTTTTAAATTAATTGACTGAAACCGTTATTTTTGACAAACCTCAGGGACGAAAACAGTAATTAAGTCAAATAAATACTTATGGGTCCCACAAAGACGGCTTCATAAGTGATGATGTTGTGATTTTAATGGAATGTCACAAAAGTTTGTTACGAACTCATAAATTCTTTTTTTTTTTGTTTAAAGTACTGTACTTGTTTTAAACACATGAGAAAATAGACTTGATTTAAATACATGAGATAATAGACAGTAGTCAACTAGAAGGTCAAATGACTTAGATATGATTTGTTATAATCTTGTTATTTGTTTTATGATTTGTTGAATAAAGACAATATTTTATATAAACTCGTGTAATATAAGAGACTATAAACTAGTGACATAGATAATAATTCATAATTATAATAATATAACAATTACAAAATAAATAATAATAACAATAGCAATAACAATTTTTTTCAACAGTTCCTAAGTTTGCATTTCTTTGCCATCTTCATCTAGCCTGTTAACTTCATCAAAAACAGTTAAACGAGGGGCATTTTTGTCTTTTACTTATTTGATATATTGTTTTTTTAATTTAATGCAAATAAAACTCACCCCAAATATCACATGTCAAATGTAAACTTAAGAAACTATGTAAATAATATATCTTCTACAATAATGAGATATAACTTAATCATCATTGATATTAAATTACAAAAATAAATTAATCATCATCATCATACTCAGTAAATTCAATCAATAGCAAAGCTAAGGTAGGCTCTGACGAGGGTAAGATGTAGACAGCCTTATCTCTACCCCGTAGGAAGAGAGAGACTGCTTCCAGTGAGAACCCCGGCTCCATAGTAGTTTTGCATCAAGCCTTGGACATAAGGCGCATGTCTCTCGGCGAAAAGGCCGATTAGTGCATGTACCCTTGTCTTTCGGCCATCAACGCCACTATATGATGCATGATTAACGTCCTCCGCTTTTAACGTTATTTGCACGATACTAGTAAAATCACGTTAAAATTAGTGCAATTTCACTTTTGCCCCCCCCCCCCCCTCCCGAGAACCCACACATATATACATTATACGTGCACACCGCAAACAGGGCGTTACAAAAAAATTTAAAATATAATCTAAATTATATAAAGTATAATTTTAATTTTAAACTATATATTATCTTCATTTCTATAGGTTTATCGACGTGACGGTATAAAATTCGTTGAATAAAGAGTTCTATTCGTAAACAAATTATTATGTTAAATTAGACAATCTAGGTCTACAAGTATATAACCTAATTTGATTTGGCCCAATAATTGAAAAATAAAAACTTTTTATCACATATGAAAATAAAAATAAATAAACAAAATAGTACAATAATATAAGATAAATATTTTTATGTATTACGTATTTATCTATATTTATGTATAGATTAATAGATTGGGTATATTAATATGATATAATAACAATATGTAATTATTTGTTGTTGTGTATAGATTGATTAATTGCATAATAATAATGAAAAAAGATAAAATAATAATAAAGAAAATGTCACGCGGCATTAAAATAAATTTAAGGAGATAATGCTATGTGACATTAATTTGATTCTTTTATTAGTATAAGGTTTACATGACTTGATACGAAATTATTATAACTAGGGTCTAGGGAATATATTAACGACAGGTTTAAAAACGTGTCTAAATACGTTTAACCCACTAAACCCATTTATGACAGGCAAAACACGTTTAACTTAAGTATTGAATAGGTTAATAATTTAACACAACACATTTGTTACCTGCTGTCAAAACAACATAGTTTTATGTCACTATAATTAAGATAATCTCTTAAAAAAACCAAAGTGGGACATGCCATTGTAACTAAAATAATCTCTTAAAAAACCCAAAGTGCGGAAATCATCAAAGGATACATAAAAGATGAGTCGGAATCAAGTGATTCTATCTTGTCTATTTATTTCTTTTATTTATGTAAGTTTCTTTCTTTATTTCACTTATCCAAAACTTTTCTCAAAATTTGGTTAGATTAGACGTTGACGATATTCCGGTATTAAAAGCTCTTGTGTCCTTTGACAACCTCGATATCTTACCATCACTATACTACGCCAACGATGGGCGCACTTACCCTAGCTAATTGTAGAGAGTAATAGTGTTATATCATGTTTTATAAATTTATAGCTTAATAAACGAGCAAAAAGTACTTAAAAATATATTAAAAAATTATACACACCCTCGCTCACGTCATAAACTAAGGATTGACAAATTAAAGTGATACCGCCAAGAACATCGGTATCGGTACCGGTATTCATATTTATGGTTTTAATTTCAATACGAGTCGGTTCGTAAACTATACTGAGTATCAGTATCGAACCGCTACTGAACCAAATCAATTCCGATCGAACAATATCGATATTGGCTAATGTATTCACTTTTAAGGTTTTCGATCGATGTAAAACAATGTCGATTTCCTTTTGGGAGACAACTTTTGTATAATTAAACCTAATTAAATGTTCCACGCTGCATCGCATGAGAGAATTTCCACTAGTTGTAAAACTATAAATATATAGAAAAAATAACTATATATACACACACTTATATGCAGTGGCGGAGCTTGAACGGTAGCTCGGTATGGGTCAAACTCTAAAAATCCAAATTGGTGGTGGTTGGACTCTTAAAAATCCAATATTTTAAACCGGAAAAAAAGAGTTATTGGATTTTAATAATCCCATGTTTTACTGGTTGGCCGATAATAATCCCACTTCAAAAATTGCTTACAACAGTCCCAACTTGTAAGATTTTGGCCACCAATGATCATTTTCTAACTGGGTTAGTTAAATGTGACGTGGCAGGTGACGTGTTTAAAAACTAAAATGTGGGATGCCTATGTGGATGCTGATGTATTTAAAGACTACAACACATATACACTTACCCCTATTTATAAACACCTCCATAACTACTGATGTCGTGTACTTCGAACCACAAGACCACAGCCGCCACTGCCGTATCGACACTCCAGCTGACGTCACCTCGCTGGAGCCGAGCCACGACACCATCTGAATCATGTCACCGACCACGACCACCACCACTTCCTTCGCTGCCGTCATGACCAACCCGAACCACACAACCACTACAGCAGTTGATCTCCGAGCACCGCTGTATACGGTTGTCGACGATGACCACTGACCAGACCTCCATCTCTACTCTCTTTTTCTCCGATAACTCTCCCCCTCTCTCTCTCTCTCTCTCTCTCTCTCTCTCTCTCTCTCTTCCGTCTGCTTCTTTTCATTTTCAGGCAAGGTGGGTTTGAATAGGAACGAGACACGGCTCCGGTCGCCGGAAACACTGACCGAGAGGGAAGGAGGGGAAGGTGTGCGGCTGGTTTGTCAGCGTAGGGTTTTTAAACAGTGACAGATATGATACACGTCAGCATCCACATTTTAGTTTTTAAACACATCACCTGCCACGTCACATTTAACTAACCCAGTTAGACAAGGATCATTGGTGGCCAAAATCTTACAAGTTGGGACTGTTGTAGGCAATTTTTGAAGTTGTGATTATTATCGGCCAACCAGTGAAACTTTGGATTATTAAAATCCAATAACCCGAAAAAAAAACACAAATTTTTGGTAAAATTAACACTATGCTTGAAAAATCGGCGAGGCCAGGGCATCCCCGGGCCTTCTTTATCCTCTGCCCATGCATATATGTGTGTGTATGTAAGAACGAAATAGTTAATATATGATAGAGAACTAAGCTTGAGATTGAAAATTTACTCATGAATCAAACTCGAGCTTTAGATTTAAATCTTAAAACAAACAGAGTTCGGACACTAACTATAGGTTAAAACAGATTGAGCTTGGAGTTAACTCAACTCACATAAACAATCTTAGAACTTTTAACATCTCAAAATAGGCTCCTTAATGTCACAGAGTTATCATTAGACGGACCGTGATTTGCTTAGGCATGAACCAAAGTTGTTAAAAAAAATTAGAAAGCTCGTTTAATTCTTTTTCTCAAATGAAGAAATAAGTAATTAGGCTGTGAAATAAGAAAGTGACCTTTGTTGATGATGAAAGTGAAGAATCGGCATAGGTAACATCATATTAATAACAATTTGACCCGTAACAGAAAAGCATATCTAATTACCCAAACAGAGAAAGGTCATATGACGATTATCAATTTCAAGTTCTATATGATCATCATTAATCATTTTCATTTTCTTTATCTAGAAGGTGTTTTGGTTTTTTTGGAAAGCGTGAAACGACAAAACATTCTAGCGCATGGATTAAACATAGGGCAAATACGCATCACGGAAGGGATCAAACATGTGTTGGATATTTTAGTATAATCGGGATTGACTTGATAACCAAAGTGAATTCTAATACACATCAAGCAAGTTAGAAGGTGTGAGAGTGCATGCTTGTTTGAGTTGTTATAATTCTTCTAAGTGCTCGGATGGAGCCCTTTAATTAATGGGGTTCCAAGGGGCAACGCACACTTGGTGGGGGTCCGAGGGCATCGCGCATCAGAAAAGTGGTGTTGTCCAAAAAAGGGAGGGTGGGAAGTGGCGTGATAGAGTGTCGTTATTCGACACGTGGCACACATTTTATATTATTATTTTATATTAATAATTATATAAAATTTATTAAATTTAAATAAAAACATTAATATTAATTGCATAAACAACATAAATTAAAAATAAAAAACTAAATAAACTTAAAATAAAATTACATAAATTTTAGTTATCGCCTTCATCTTCGTTAAGGTCATTTCGTGGAACGCTACAAATGTGTTCAACCAAATCCGCTTAAAGGTTGTGATGTGTTATATTATGTTTAATTTCATGTAAGTTCACTTCTTTCTCTTGATCGCTTAATTTAACGGTGTTTTGTTGACTCGCCTCTTCATAATATTCGCAAATTGCGCGTCTCTCATCCTCCAAAATCATGTTATGTAAAAAACACACACGTACATCACATTTCGAATTGTAGATTTTTCCATAATTCTACACGGCGTTTTCTCTAGGTTTTTCCATAATTCTACACAGCGTCTTCAAAATGTGCCATCTTTTCTACAAAACACCAAAAGTTCGTTCGATATCTTTCCGTGCCGCCATTAGAGTACCATTAAACTTATGTCTCTTTTCGTCTAAAGTTGTTCCCCGTGTAAATGATTTTATAAACGCGGCATAATCTGGGTAATTACAGTCCATTAGATAATAACCGTATTTACACTCTGCACCATTAACATCAAAAGAACCTTTCGATCCTACACCGTTTATATAGTCGTTGAAAATGGAGAATTGATTAAGAATAATTAAATCGTTATTTACAGTAGGCATATCAAAGAATGCATGCCAAATCCAAAGATCCTGTGATGCAACCGCTTCAAGCATCATAGCCAAGTTTTTATGATACTCACCGGTGTGTTGCCCGCGCCACACATTTGGACAATTTTTCCATTCTCTTTTTATTCAATCTAAACTACTGATCATCCTAGGGAAACCATGTCACTCTTCAAGAGCTACCAAAAGTATTTGTATGTCACTAAATGTTGGTTTTCTCAACTATATTTTTAAATATAGTTCAATGACATACTCACAAAAATAATAGAGACTTTCCCTCGCCACTCGTTCCGAGATTTTTATATATTTATCCATAATGTCCGAAGCGGTCCCATAAGCCAATTGTCTAAGCAACCACGAGCGTCTTTTTCTTTGTCGAAAAAATTCATATTTACCTGATAAATCGTTTGATATTCTAAGAAATACTTCACGGCACATACGAAATTGAAGCCTAAAAGTACAATTATCATAAATTGGGTTGAGTGAAAAACAATCACTTACCAATAAATTATTGCGTCGATTCGGTCGCGTACTATGTGTTCCTCCTCTTGGGTTCTGAGGAGCACCCTTCGTCTTCTATTATAGCTTCAACTACTTTTTGAACCGATGTAATTAGAAGTGTCGGTCCCTCGTCCTCTGACGAGAATAAAATATAACTGTCAAGCTCAGACGACGACGAAGATGATGAACATGACGAACTTGAGCCTTCTATTTTTTAATAATTTTGTTAAAAATGGGAGTGAATATGTAATTGGGAAGAGATAAATGGATTGATTTTGTGTGTGGCTTATAAAAAATGGGGTGAAAGATGTGTGTTTTTTTTTTACAAAATAACCGTTCAATGGCTAGTTTAAGCCCACCAACACCATCGTGCCATGTCGTGTACCCATTTGCCCTCAATGCTGGTGGAATTTCCCTCGCCCCACACAAAACTCCGATCACGGGGTGGTTTGGTGGGTGTGGAGAGATAAACACGCTTGTTTTCCACGCTCACACCGGTGGTCCAAGCGCTTAGAAAACAATGATAGTTATTAAGCTTTTAAACTCTATAAAGAGTAAATTGTTGTTTTGGTCCTGTTGTCTATAGTAAATTGGTATATTTTATAAATATAAAAAGTCTTGCAAATTACACACCAATATTTCAATTTATTATGATTTCAATCCACATGACCTTTGTTGTTAACTTCATGTCACATGTTAATCATGTGATAGGCAATTTAGTAAAATTGCATCTCTATTGAACAAATACAAGCAGGCTCAATGTTTCACATGAAATTTTAACATAACCAACTCGGGGCGCCCTGTTATGGGCTCAAGATTACGCGTGGAACAAAAGGAAACACCGGCGCCACCACTAATCATCACGCGTGGTGATGATAACGCGTTGTCATCATCACACGTTGTATATTCAAGTTGTTTTGTTGTTTTTTGAATAATTTTGATGATGGAGATGAGTGTGTGGTGAGTGATGAACATTTCCACTAAAATCCATCACTAGTGATGGAATAATGCTTGATGACATGGCGGAAATTGATTAGATGGTGTGAGTAATGAGTGTGTGGTGAGTGATGGGCACCCCTACCTCCCTAACTATACATATTATATAATACAAAACCAAAACCGTTCGATGTTTAATTGCCGCCGTATCTAATAACAAAAGTTCATACCTTTAATCTCATGACAAAGCATTTTTGCAAGTGTTAAAACATTGTATGAGGTAAATTTGTATTGTACACAATGAGCTATTTGTTCAATTCATCTAGACGCACAACCATTTCAAAAGAAGATCATAAACAAAAGATTAATGGGATAACCAACAGGATGATATTCCTCTTATATTTCATATCATTTTAAAACATGCATGGGTTCATAACCAACATTAAATAGGTTCAAGTTCAGGTTGATTCATTTGCTATCACTGTAATTTGCATCTAAGTGTTCATTGTTTCCATGAATTGCATATTGCTATAAAACTTTTAAATAAACGAACTAACCATAAAATCCAAAAAGAAATTGAATATGCATATAATGGAATATGAACACGAGGGAGAAAACCACTAGGGTTTTAGAAAGATTTTTTCTATTCAATAGAGATGTAATTTTACCAAATTGCCCATCACATGCTTGGCATGTGACCTGGACTTAACAACAAAGTGGATGAAGTTAGTCGGACTGAAATCGCAGTAAATTAAAACGTTGGTTTGTAATTTGCTAACACTTTTCATTTTTGTAAAATATAACACTTTGCTATATGCCACAAGGACTGTAACAACAATTTACTCCTCCAGGATGCCATAACGGGGTTGGGTTCGTGGGATGGGGTGGACCAATGGGGTAGCGGGTTCGAGAGAAGTGGGTAGCCGGTAGGGTTGTTGGGTT
This sequence comes from Helianthus tuberosus, assembly GCA_030545235.1. Classification (NCBI taxonomy): domain Eukaryota; kingdom Viridiplantae; phylum Streptophyta; class Magnoliopsida; order Asterales; family Asteraceae; genus Helianthus; species Helianthus tuberosus. Next base: position 122,503,153 of record CM060427.1, read on the forward strand.
CGTGGGATGGGGGGACCAGTGGGGTAGCGGGTTCGAGAGAAGTGGGTAGCCGGTGGGGTTGTTGGGTTCGTATGGGGGGACCAGTGGGTTGGGGTTACAATATATAGGCCTTTGGGAGATCCGGGTGGCGGTTCGAGAAGATGGGGGGACCGTTTGAATTTTAAAATTCGAAATTTAAAAACACCGCCTGACGTGGCGGGTGAGCCAATGAGATTCAGCCAACTAGCATGGCCATACCGCCCCACGCCCGGCTTGAAACCCAAGCCCCAAGGGCCACGCCCCAACCCAAGCCCACCCGGAGTGGTGGCTTGGGCGTTTTCCCCCAACCCACGCCCAAACCCCCGCCCCATACCCCACGGTCTAATGAGATTTAAATCTAAGACCCTCATCTCCCAACTTAACCACCACCCATTGGCAGAAGCTTGCAATCTATGTTCCTTGATAACTTTCAATATTTTGAAAAATGAATTCAACAACTAGTTGCTAATTAAATCAACGAAGGATGCTTAACAAGAAAATGACTTATTATTATATAATAAAGAAACACATGATATAAGATAAGTTCCTAATTAAGGACCCTAAGACCATGCGTAGTGGTTAGCTAAATAATGCCTCCACCATGGGGCGTTTTCTGCATGTGGCAGTCCAGTCAGCATGTGGGCATTATTGGGCGTTATTGCAAAAATGACGTAGTGGGAATAATGCCCAATAACGCCCATGCAATCATTACACAATTATTTATTTTTTTAAATTTAAAACTAAAAATACTTCATTAATTTAAAAAAAAAAATAAAACAAAAACAATAATAAAAAACGGAAATAAAAAAGATGAAGATCTAGAATCCGTATTTTTCCCGAATTTTTTGGCGATTCATTTACGCAAGGATCAACGCGTCGCCCTGGAGGTGGTCGATCGGTTTGGACAAAAACTCAATGTCCTTTTCCATTTGCCTCGCCTCTTGCATCTCGTTAAACTTTTTGGTTTTGGCGACGCGTTCTTTCATAGTCTCCAAACGTTGGTGGCCGAGGTCTCGAATGTCTTGGAGACGACGGTTCATCTCCTCGAAATCTTCCTTCAACTCGAGATCGGAAGACGACTCCACCGGTTTTTTCCCGGTTCTCTTATCTTTTCTTCTATCGGGCGGTCAGGCCAACTCTTCTTCAAGTTGCTCGTCAACGTCCACAACATCATTTAGATCGACATTGCGGGCATCGGAACTCGGTGTTTCAGGGTCAACGGAGGATGATATTTTTGACCGTTTAGCTCGACGTCTACTACTCGACGTCATGGTCACTACGCCCACCCACTTTGGACTTTTTCGTAGTAGTTCCCAACACTTAAAGTACGGGAAAGCGCTTTTCGTTCTCTCGTACTCTTCCAAAGCCTTCGTTAAAACCCCGACGTCACCTTCTCCGCTCGGGCGATTATCGTAGTTACGTTGATACACTTCTTGGAAGGAGTGACACTTGTTGTTGATGTCGGTTCATTTGCTAGAAATAGAATCTTTGTCACGATGCTCGCCCTTACCCCACGTGCTATAAAAGAGTGCCCGAATCCTATTCCAAAATTCGGGGTCCATTTGAAAGTTTGCTACAAATTGAAACATAAAGTTGTACGTTAAAAATAAAACAAAATAGACGTGTACGAAAAAAAAAGTAAAAAAAAAATATAAAAGTTACCAATATCGGGGTCCTCCGAAACCTCGACCCACGCCCGAACCAACGTGTATTCCTCCTCCTTCGTCCAACTAAGGTAAGAATGCTTAAGTCGAGGTTCGTTCGCTTCCTTCTTCTTATGCGACCTTTTGCCGCGTTTCGATGTCTCTCGCTCCGGTTCGGGTTGCGTCTCCGGCACGATTTCCACATCGGCTTCGGGTTGTTGTTGTGATGGTTGCGAGCCGCCGGCTTGGCCAAAGCCGAAAGTGGGTTGCACGAATGGAGTAGCGCCACTCAAGAAAGCCGCGTACGATAACATGTTCGGGTCCATGTCTTGAAGGTTAAAGGGTTGTTGCGGTTGGGTTGTGTTCGGGTTCATGGGTCTTGAGGGGACACCAAATGGGGGTCGGAATGAGTTCATCTTTTTATAAATTGTAGAAGTAGTAGAGAGAAAGTTTGATGGTGTGTGAGCTTTTTATAAAAAAATGATGAACAAGTGGGTAATATATATAGTGTGTTTATATTGGAATTAAAAAAAATCAAAAAAATAAACAAATGACCGTTGCCAACGGTCAACTCGTTCCCCAATTCAACTTTGAGGCGTGTTTTAAAAAACGCCGGTGCAATTTTTTTCTCGAAACACGCTAAATAACGCCGGGGTGTAGTGGTTTGGGGGCGTGTTCCGGCGTTTTTTTTGAATTCTTTTTAAAACAAACGCCCCATTACGGGCGGTCTAACAAATAACAAATATTAATAAATGAACAAATACCAATGGGATGGTGGTTTATTGGCAAAGACAAAAACTTTAAACACCTTGGGAGAGGGAGGTTTTGGGTTCAAGTCCCACAACAGGAATAAAAAGAAAATTGCCGTTAAAAAAATAAATAAATGAACAAATATTATGTCAGCTTTGGCGGTTCATCGGTTTAGCCGGTTGACTTGGTCTCAAAGCATGATTAATTAGCGAGTAATGTGCTGAAGCAAACATCGGTTGTTCTTAATCGATTTTAACCATCTTCTTAGTATTAAAGGAATTATTACTAGTAATATAAATGCACAAGGCTGTAAATGAACCGAACATTTAGCGAACAGTTCGTGAGTCATTCGGCGGAAAGTTCGTTTATGTTTGTTCATTTAGTTAATGAACGAACATGAACAAGAAATTTCGTTCGATTAGTTAAATACGAACACGAACAAATGTCTCGTTCGTTCAATTGCGTTTGTGAACGTTCGGTAATGTGTTGTGAACATTCATTCATGTTCGTTTGTTTATCTTGTTCATTAATATTTTTTTAGCATTTATTTATTTTCTGTAAACATTTTATATTCCTTAATTCATATTTATCTCATTAACCAAACAAATAAAATAGGAAACCCTACCTCCACCTTGTTTATACACCGTTCCCCTTTCCTTCTCATTATTCACATCGAAAAATACTATCGAACTTCGTCGATTTTATCTGTGTTCTTTGTATTCGTGAACCGTTCATTAACACGTTCCTTTCCTTAATCTAATGAATGAACACGAACAAAAAATGTCGTTCAATCAGTGTTCATGAACCGTTCGTGAGCACATTATATTTTTAATGAACGAACACAAACGAAGGCTTGTTCGTGTTCGTTCAGTTCTTATTCGTGTTCGTTCAGTTCGGTTACAACCGTATAAATGCATGATAAAATTAATGAAGTGTGGATCAACCTATCTATCATTATATATGCATGTTATATATCAGTGTCAGTGACATCGTAAGAAACAAGTTACCTATGTCAATTTAAAGATGAGATTGAATATAGGATAGGATACATAAAGTATTAAGTGAAATATATGAATTTGATATTTTAAAGGTTCAATTAATATGTAAAGGTAAATATGGGGGGATATTCCACGGTCCTCCCAACCGCTGGAGTGATCACACTCCACAAGCTAGCTTAGCCCCATAGCTGCCTGGGGGTGAATACCCAACCGAGAGCGAAGAGCTTGACCGTGGGTTGCGGACACCAAGATTCGAACCCGGGACCTCTAGGGAGAGGGTGGGTGAGGCTGGCCAACTGGGCTACCCCAGAAGGTTATGTAAAGGTAAATATGCAAGTTGCCTAATTAGATAACTTTTTGTAATGCCGTTCAAAAAAAAAAAAAAAAGATAACTTTTTGTAAAGAAGATTAGTTTATAAAGCAATACCAATTAAAGAAGCTAGGTGAGAGAGATGAGATAAACTCTATAATTATATATGTTAAATATAAATTTTAATGGAATTAAAACACAAGTTGGGATTATTATATCTAATTTTATAATAAACCACAGCCCACAAAAACAAACTCTAAAGACATGCTTTGTCTTCGATCGTCAGATAGGTTGGATGGTTGTGCAATTGAGAACACGACTATATAAAGTGGCAAAACAAGTGGCTCGGGTCAAAATGGATAACGGGTTAAAACATGTTCATATAAAAGTTTAATTTACTTTTAAAACAGTTCTAGTGGTAACAATCAGGTTGGATAGGTTGACCAATTTGATTTTTTTTTTCTTTTATTATCTTTAAAATATTTACTCTTTATTAAAAGCGGAAATTTAAAAAAAAATCACAAAAGGAAAGGACCCATTGGGTAACCCTATCCAACCCAATAACCACATAAATCTTTAAAATCACATGTATCATGCATGTATAAGTTTTATTGCAATCAGAAAATATATATAGTTTTGATTAGTTTTCTTTATAATTATGCTTATTGTACTCCTATATAAATTGATAAATAATACACAGTAAACTATAACTATGCTTATTGTATTCTACAAATTACATACGACGACACACAATTGCACCACACTCTAAACAATTGCACCGATCCTACAATTTTACTCATTTATGTGGTTAATGGCTACCACCTGTATAATTGTTGTGTATTTGTCTTGTTTGGTCGCTTTATGTTATATACTATCTGGTGGCAATGGTTGGAAGGTAATATGCAACCAGTGGCGAATCTTGAGATTTCTGACTGAGAGGGGACGAAAACGTATATACCTAAAAATTTCTATAGAATCGGGGGCTCGAAAACGTATAAACCCAAAAATTTCTATACGAAAGCTACATTACATAACACTACTGAGCGAAAAGTTCGGGGGTCCCCCCGTGGCCCCTTCTAACCTTCGCCCCGGGGAGTACCACCGGCCAAGGCCCGATATTTTGAAGGGCACGCTATTTTTTAAAAACTCCGATATGTGTATGTAAAAATTAATAGGGTATACCCATACAAACACCAACATAGGCCCACTTACAAAACTATTTTTATGGTTTAGATCAGTTATTAGCCCATTGGCATTAGGTTTAGATCTTTAGTGAGCCCAATACCCAATTTCGTTAAGGTCTAAGGGCACGTTTTTTCGAGCTCGAACAGGGTACACAAATTCTCAGGGCCGGCCCTTCCGGTATGCGACGGAGTCGTTATTGGCGATCTTGAATTTGGACTTGTTTTTGACAGTGGCGGATCCAGAAATTTTTCCCACCAGGTTCCTTTTGGTAGATTTTCACTAATTCTCACTATTTTTTTTAAATCATACAAAATTTCCACTATTTTTTTTCATTTTTTTCCAAACTAAGGGGGTTCCCGGGAACCCCCAAAACACCCGTGGATCCGCCACTGGTTTTTGACCCGTTATAATCTAGAATACAATTCGAACATGCAAGAAAATTCGAACTCAATCTAGAACACAAAACGTGTTTACATAAATAATGGGTTTTCTATACTTTGGGTCAAGATGACAATGTCTAATCTCAACATATACATGTGTCCGATAAACTTTACTTTTCTAACAATAACATATAATGATGATGTTGTGTATTTTGTTTTATTGTCAATCTTGTGTCACAAAAGGTTGTTCAACAAGTTGTTAATAGTCAATTTAATAGTTCGTCTTCTGATGCTTATTTTAGCATTGCCTTTTAAGTGTTTAATTTCTAATTTACAAGCATAAATCGTCTAATTTGTATCTCTAGTAGATAGATCTAAATAACAAATATCCATTTCTTATATTTAAAGACTATAAAATATAAGTTATAAATAAATAAATATATATATATATATATATATATATATATATATATATAGGGTAGGGTTCCAGCGTGAACAACCTCCCCAACGTGAACTGCGTGAACTGATCTGGACCATTGATTTCCTTTTTAGTTGTTAAGGGTATGATTGTAATTATATAAAAAATTAGATTTAAATCATTATTTTAATAATTGAATTAAATTACATCTTTCCTATTTTAAATTCATTATCCACAATATCTTTTATTTCATTTTTATTTTTTCAGATTTCACCACCAGAATTCGGATTATGATTTTTAAGATTCACGTAACCTTCATATTTCAACGGTGTACACATGTGTACTTGGATATGAATTGAACAGTACACATGTGTACTCAGCATAGTAGATATGTGTAATTAGCTACATAATACATACATATAAACAAAACTTGTAAAACTAGTTTTATATTAAGCAAATAACAAGTTACATAATGTTTGCCAAACCAAAAAAAACATACAATTACAAGTTCCAGTTTCGTGAAAACAATAAACGCAACATAATCGGAAAAATAAAAAAGACATAGTCTTTTTACAACTATTCGCCGCGTTGTATGCTGAATCATCCTTATCGACCAAGCAAACAACCATACATGAATCATCCTTATCAACCTCATACGTGAATCATCCTTATCGACCTTCCATCTCCACTTTTCTCGTTTACGACGTCGCCTATAATAACACAAAAAACTGAGCAATTAGTACTTTGCATAATTCACAAGGGTGCATCAACAACTTTACACATTCAAATACACAAAAAAATATGAGATATCACAAAAACAGACGCTATACACATGTGTACATCGCATTAAAAACAGAGCAAAATCATAATACACATGTGTACAGCGCCTTAAAAACATAGCAAAATCAGAATACACATGTGTACAGCGCCTTAAAACCAGAGCAAAATCAGAATACACATGTGTACAGCGCCTTAAAAACAAGCAAAATCAGAATACACATGTGTACATCGAATTAAAAACAGAGCAAAAACATTAAAGCCGGATTATAATTGTAAAACAAATCATTAAAGCCAAAACACAGATTATAATTGTCAAACAAATCATTAAAGCCAACAAAAAGAACTCTAAACTTATTAAGAAATCTCAAACATAAAGAACTATCAATAACCAGTTATTATAGGAAAAAAAAAAAAGATATAAAGAGATGAAAAACTCGAGGCCATTACCAAAGGCCTACAATCATTTCCAATTTTTCTTATAATTAGAACAAGAAAAATAAACCAACCGTCAATTTGTGTGTTCATAAACTTTACCCCATCAAAACAAATCCTTTTTCTACTCCAGAACCTAACGCCTAAACAGCGATGACATCATTTCTAAAAATACTTTTTTTTCTTAAAATTATGGTGTTGTCAAACTAGCGATGACATAGACCTTCATCTAAACTTGATTTAACATCAAACGAGCACAAGAATAGTCACCAAAATCTGGAATCCTTCACACCAGATTTTGAGTTTAAATCTCAGATATACCTCAAAACAGAGCCGGAAGGCCACAAATCAGGTCCTCGACTTATCATTGATCAGATGAAAAACGAAAGGCCACAAATTTCTTGAGTTCAGATCTAGAATTCATTTATCGAGAACCACCAATCAACACCCGGATTCAAATCAACAGTAAATCGATAGTAGATGATCCCTAACAATAAGTTTATTCAAGATCTTAACAGCAGAAGTACTCTAGCAAACTCACCGAGCCTTTAGCAACAGCGGAAGAAACCAAATCGAACAAATCACCAATGGACCAGAGCTCTGCGGTGATGAAGATGAAGATGGAGGTGGAGGTGGCCGGCGATGATGGTTGCTGGTTTACTGCGGACACTGATCTAGGGTTGAATATGGTGGTTTACGGCGGTGATGAAGATGAAGATAGAGAGAACAAACTTTTTCTAGATCTAGGGTTCAATATTATGATTAATTTGTGAGAGAGAACTAAATTTATGCAATCAATTTAAGTTGGAAATTACACATATACCCTTATTGATTTAATTAAATAGTAACAATTAATCAAATAATTACCATCATGCCATTGACTTAAAATCTCAAGATCATAAAAATCAAGGGCCCAGATCAGTTCACGCTGGAGAAAATGTTCACGTTTGAACCTAATCCTATATATATATATATATATATATATATATATATTTAATACTACTAAAATACAACTCTTAAATCATATATTTAACAAATTAGTGCCATCAAAGTAAGATTAATACATAGAAGTTAAATCATTTTTTACATGAATGTCTTGTAAAGTTTTTTGTTGTGATACACTAATATGATTGTTTAAATACAAATTTATATCATCTTATAGAATATAAAACAAATTCAGATTAAAAACTTTTGCTCATTTAAAATATTACTTCATCTAATTCTTAGAAAGGTAACATGTCATTTAAAAAAGCTTCAACCCTCAAACTCAAGAGAATTTTCATATTTTTCTTATTAGGGCATGTTTAAAGATTGTATTTAGAGCATTTTCGTTTGTATATCAAGCATGAAGGAAAGAGAAAAAAAAAACTAAAAATAAATTATAGAGATAAATATAGAGAATAATTTGTGAAAGCTTAAACAAAATTCCAAAAAGCATTTGATTTTTTAAAGATGAAGATGAAGATTCCAATAGAAACATCTTAAACACATTCCAAGATTTAGTATACTAGGATTGGATCGTAATTATATAAAATACAAAATGTTGTTTTCTAAAAACTGCCTACGAAACTTAATATTTCTTTTTCATAATAAATAAAAAAACCAACAACACGATAAATTTCATTTCATTTCGTACAAGATGGGCTATTGACGAGTGCTAAGTCTTACGAAATCAACAATTGAGGTGGCTACAATATACCCCATTCATTTTTTTATCATTTAATTTAATTAATATAAAGTATAAACACTATACAACGTGGGTCAAGTTTTAATTCCACATTTGTATTTCGTTGAACATTAAATATCCTTGACCCATATTTTTGACCAAACTCACACTTTTCCTCCAACTTTCTAGATGTGTATATATATATACATGCATAAATGCATAATCCCTTCATAGAATTGAATTTGGAATTTTCAAAGTCTCAATATATAAGTTGTATATAAAAGGATATTAATTGCTTCAAGAAAGTTAAACAAGTGATTTGGATAATTGATGTCGGCTGTTTAAAGGAGACCTGAGTTTATACTTCAATTGGTCACCTGTTGGAAGCTTTCTTCTCCGGTCAATACTTCACCGGCTGCCGGAAAACTCAGTAAAATTCCGGTGAGTTCTCTCTCTCTCTCTCGCGGGAAGGTGTTACGAGTATAATTTTAAATACGAGGTTATGTTGGGTTAATTAATGTTGTTCTCTCCTAAGTTTATTATTCAAGCAATAAATATATACGTAAAACCATGTGTAGTGATGAGTGTAACAAATGCTCCACGGTATGAAGCGACACATGGCGTCTAGTCAGTAAAGGGGCTTTGAAGTTAAAAATGGGTGTATTGAGGCTTGAAATCTTGCAAATTGAACCATCCATATTGAATTAAATAAAAAAACCATTAAAAAAATTCTATTGGCCATCCAAATTGAATCCGGATTTTTATTCAAAACGCCCCAGGGGGCGGTGCGCGGGTGTGAAAGGGTGTGGATTAGGGCATAAAAACGTCCAATCCCCTCTCCATTACACATAGTCTAAGTAATTGTTTGCGTCACCATCATCACGTATTACACGTCTGTGAGTCCAACTTTCTTTTTCTCATTTCATACATTTTACCTTTTTCTCGTTTCATTTATTTTACCTTTCGTGTTTTGTCTCTTGATTTAAAAGAGAAGTCATATATTTATATTAAAAAGTCGTTTTTTTCATTATTGATAACTATTTAGTATTTCATTAATTAACTCGTGCAATATTCTAACCATTCCTTGATTAATTGAAGTCATGTTTTCTTTAAATTGGGACGAATTCGGTTTTCTGACCGGTTAGACCAGGACTTTTGTTATCGTTAGATGGCTCTAACGGTTTATTAGTCCATAAGATTTATGAGTAATCTAACGGTTTATTAGTCCATTCAATTTTGTGTGAACCAGATAAAACTGATAAAAAAACAAAAGTTTGTCTCCTTCGGTTATGACCTATAAGTTTTCTTTAGACAAATTTGACTAATAAACTGTTAAAATTACCGTTTAACAACCAATATAGTTTTTAAAATGTTAAAGCATTAGTTAAGGGATCATAAGTATCATCTAGACATATTTTTATTAACACTATATATTTTATTTTCTAATGAATCTTAATGGTAAAGGCTACTTGTTTATATATACATATACATTTGATTTTTTTTTTTTTTAATATTCTGTCGCTTTTTCATTTTGTTACTCATATTAAAATAATTGGTTTTATGGTTAATGGAGATAAAACATAAAGCAAGGCTTTTGTCAAAGTTGGGAGGCATTATCACGACTTTCATACCTTCAAAAATGACCACTTTTTTTTGGCTTTTATTACTTTACGCTTTTATAGCCTGCATCTAATTAATCTTTTCTTTTAATTTTTAATCTAATAAATATGTAAGTTAGTATCATTTAGCTAACTTATGAGTTAAACTACTTTATGCTTTAATTACGAAGCAAAAATCCAAGAATATCATACATATATTTTTGGTAGATTTATATAACTGTGTTCATGCTAGAGAAATTTTTACATGCTTTAATTGAAAAATATGCTAAGAAAAAATCCTCTCTATTTTATTTTATTAATGAAGATCATTCATAACGTATAACTTCTAACCACTTGTTTTTAATTACCGTTTTGACGTTTTCAATTTTTTTCTTTGTTTCGAGTATGCTAAACATTTTCCCAGAACCCTTTTTGAGAATCATAATTTTTAGTAGAATTACAAATTGGGTTTAGTTTATACGTTATACATTTTAAGACATTTTCAACAATTCACACTTATAAGTGGATAGAAAATAGTAATAGACAAAAAAAGATGAACTGAACCAATTTTCAAAGATTATTGGAAAAATATTCTTTTTAATTATTTTTTTTTATTTTATGAGATGAATGATATAATGAGAAATATCTCTTCTGTACGAAAAAGTAGCATTTTCCTTAACTTATTTATTTCGTCACCAATATTTTTTTTTTTTTTTTTTGATTTTTGAATAACAATTTTATCGTTGTAATAAATTAAGAAAAGCTAACACTCGTAGTATCTTATTATAATAGATACATCTCTAAATTTTTTAATATAAAAAATAGTTAAATTAAATGTATATTTGCTACAAAAATATTTATAAATAATAATTTACATCGAGATAGTTGGTAAACGGGCTACAAGCTGTCAGGGGCGAAAGATAAGAGGGGCGGGGAGGGGGCGCCCGCCCCCCCCCCCCCCGAATTTTTCGCTCAGTAGTGTTATATATGTAGTTTTCGTATAGAAATTTGTGGGTATATACGTTTTCGCCCCCCCAGCCGAAAAAATCAAGCTTCGCCACTGCAAGCTGCGCCGCTACCCCTTTTTAAATAGCAAAACAAGTTAAATTTATATTTTAATAGATATGAATGTTACAAAAATGCAGGACAAAAATGGGACAAAGACGAAGCACAATATGGTTTGTGATGATATTGCTTTTGAGTTTAAGCTTTTCTTTAATTCAAGGACAACCTACTACCACTTCTCCACAAGGTAAATAATTGAATTCTATAAAGTTTAGACGATATTTAGTGGTGCTTGAAGTTCAACCCCTTTTTTTTTCGTTATTCGACATTTGACGTCCTAGTCACTAAAGGGTATTATGGGGTTTAAAGTTAAAAAGGGGTGTAGTGGTATAACGTTTCATAATGCCCCAACAATAATTATCAATTATTACTTTTTTAGAAAAAAAAAAAAAATTACATGGAATACTTGGAATTTTACTATTGGCCAAAGCAAAAGTTCTCCGACGTTTTAAAGGAAACGCCCAACCAACTTCAAAGAAAACGCCCAAAGCCTCTATCACTAGCGATGGTCTTACCATTTTGTTTAACACCCAACGAGTTTTAAATAGAGTATGCTAGAACCAAATAAGCATTTGCACGTAGTACATGGAACACGATCATACGTAGTGAAAGAGAGGTGGTAAAAAACCGCCATTTAAACCAATATGTGTAAGATTACTCAGTGATCATAAAAGCGAAAACTGTGACCGCGGGTCGTCGAAGTGTAGGAGGGGATGTCCATGTCTGTGCATGTGCACTTTCGCGGTTCTCTATTTAAAATTGTCTTTGTATAAACATTCCATTGATACGTTATTGTACTATTTATATTATACAAAACTTTTTGTTTTTAGAAAGCATGCTAAAACTTTCTCTTTATGCAGCCGAAACAAATCAAATATTAGATGACACTGTTCGACCCGATCCTTTGGAAAACCTCAGAAAGTACAGGGGAGGATACGACATTACCAACGTCCATTACTGGAGTGTATGTTTATTTCAACCTTTACATTTTTTTGAGCTCGAACATGTTACATGAATTCTTAGAGACGCCTCTGAACCGGTCCACCAGAGCGGTTTCAAAACCAAAACCGTATGAAGTCATAAATGATCTAATATTTTAAATAACCTCCAACTAATTTAATACAAAAGATGAACCTACTTTATATATTGATGGCAATTTACAAGTAAAAATATGAGGTCTCATATAAAGGCATTTCAAGAGTACTCAACCGTTTGTGTTTACGGTCAGACTGGTTTTGAACACTGGATTTTTAATATTAATCCAGATTTGATTGTTAATTACATTGTTTTAGTTTTCAAAAATAATATTTTCAATAATTAGTTAATAATATATTTTTTTTGTGATAATGTTTCAGTCAACTGCATACACAGGAATAGCAGGATATGTGCTTGGGGCACTATGGCTCTTATGCGGCGTCGTTTTTGGAATATACCTTGTAGCAACCACTTGTTGCAAATCAAACAGGAAACTAAAGAAACATTATAGACCAAAATCATCCCACAAACAATATTACCTTTGGCACATGATTCTTGCAGCTTTCTTCACACTTTTAGCCATGTAACCCTTCAATTCTATATTTCTATTCCCACATGCATTATGGAGTTATGCATGCAAAAAATTGTAACAATTTACATTTTTTTTTTTCAGAGTTGGATCTGGATTAGTACTTGGAGGGAATGCTAAATTTCATTCGAGGGCGGATAAGATAATCGATATAATCATTGATACGGCTGATGATGCATCAAAGACTATATATAATACAACCGACGCAATGAAAGTGACACGAACTAACTTACAAGGTACAAATGTTGAAGCAAGCACCACGCGGTTCCTTGAGTCCACTTCGAGGCGGCTTGACTCTACTGCTGATGATATACAACGACAAGCAAGAAAGAACCGGCATAGGATTGATCTAGGCCTTCGTATTTTGTAAGTTTCTTTTTACGTGAAACACTTTCGAATAAAATTACATTTTATGTCTAGTTAGTGTGTCGACTTTTGAATCAATCACTTATCAAATAATAACAAATATTATAGATAAATGATCTACGGGGTTTTGTTAAGGGTGTTAATAAAGCCACACCCCAAAATCTTATTTTCACACCCTCTATACGGGTCATATAGGGTTATACGTACCATATAGAATAATCCACATGACAAATATTGGGTCGTATAATGTTATACTGCTTGTATAGATGGAGAAAATATTAGGTCGTATAACATTCTATACAGGTCCTATAACATTATATGTGGTTTGGGTCGTATAACATTCTATACGGGTCATATAATGTTATACGGCTCGTATACATGGAGACAAAAAAACATTCTCCGACATTTTTTTTGTGCAACATTCTCTTATGCGACCCATATAACTCCATACGGGTCGTATAGATGTAGGGAGTGTGATAATAAGATTTTAGCGGTGTGGGAATAGTGGGAGCCTTTATTAATCCCCTGAGCTACTATTTATCTCATTAAAGATAAAATATAATCCAAACACTTTGTTCAATGTTGCTAAACAATGTCTGGCTTTTGATTGCAGATATGCTGTAAGTACAGTTATTTTCGCGCTGAATTTGGTTGCTATTATCGCGCTAGCAGGTGCGTTTTTCACCTACTTAAGTCTAGTTCAACTTCCAAAACAATGTTTTATAAACTAAGTAAACACAATTCTTTATGGTATGCAGTTGTTGGGGTCATGAAAAAAAGGCGAATTCTTCACATGTAAGTCCATCAAGATGACTCATTTTTTTATCTATGAATGATAACGATAAAGAAATGTTTAATGACCGGTTTCTTATTGTAACGCTTGCAGATTAATCGTGTTGTGTTGGTTAATCACTGTTCTATGTTGGGTGTTCTTTGGGGCGTACTTCTTTTTATCACGGTATGTTTATAAATTTTAATGCCCTTTCACTTGGTACAAACTATATATGTGAATATTAATGACTTATAAATGTTATATATTATTTAAAATTATATAGATTTGCGGGTGATACATGCACAGCACTTGAGGGATTCCAACAAGATCCTTACAACAACAGCTTGAGCTCAATCCTTCCTTGTGACGAACTGCTTTCAGCCGAATCAGTCCTTAACGATGTCAGCGCAGGAGTTTACGAACTAGTCAATGAGGTAACATATATCGTTTACTGGCTTTGGTTACTTGTTGAAAGGGCTCATTTGAGTATTGGCCGGGTTGACCCTCAAACATTTTTTTGTCCTTTTTATACAAATGGATAATGAACACCTATGACCTAAACTAAACTGTATATCGCTAAACCCTGAACCCTAAAGCTGTTAAGCTAAACAATTGTTGGAAATATTGTAGGTTAATGCAAACATATCACGAATGCAACAAGATTCGTCATTTGGAGTATGCAATCCGTTCTCCGGGCCACCAGAGTACAACTACCAGCCAAACAATTGCTCGGAGAACGATATTCGTATAGGCGACATCCCCGAGGTACATTTTACATGCACTAGTTAGTTGTAGTTGCGTTTTAACAAGTGATAAATTCACGAAATAGTAACAAAGTTTCAATATTGTTCCAATAAAGTCACTCATACCTTTTTCTAACTATAAAAAGTTAAAACCACTCAAGTCACAATATTGTTTTATTGTTATAATTTTTTTTTTTTTTTTGCCAAACTTGAAAAGGATAATCGCCGAATAGTGACCAAGTTTCATGTTTTGTTTCATTTATGCCACTTAATTTTAACATTTATAAAAGACTTCTTAATGGAACAATATAATGATTTGGGTGGTTTTATAAAAGACTTTTTTTACACTTGCTTTTCTTCCTCTTTTCTCCAAACTTTTACTTTGTTGACATTTTAAATTTTCTTTTCTTGAAGCTATTGAGGCTGATTACTTGTGTGGATCCTGTGGATGGAGTTTGCAATGGAGGGATTCCAATATCAGGAAACGACTTTAGAACCGCGATCGCATACACCAGTTCAATACAAGTTCTTCTAAATTCCTACCCAGGAATGGAAAGCCTCCTTCACTGTCAAACAGTGAAGGACGCATTTGCGGAAATCCTTGAAAACCACTGCAATCCAGTAAAAAGAGAAGTAAAAATCGTGTGGGCGGGACTAGTGTTCCTATCGATTGTAATGGTGTTTTTGGTTCTTACATGGGTCGTCGAAGCGTACCATGCACGCAACCATCGCTTTTCGGATGGCTCGGTTAAGCCTCATCATGTAGATGATCATGTGATTGAACTTGGAAGACCAGAAGAAGCAGGAAAAGATGGAGTAAATAGCAATTAATAGATGATTTGAGGGTGGTTAACTTGTTATGCATCCTTGAAAGCTATATATGTTAGCTAATCAAGAGATGATGAGAGAAAAAAAATATAGAAAAGAAAGAAGGTTTGTTCAAGAGTTGATTTGTTTGTTCTTTAGTTGGATACAAATTAGCTAGAGAGGCAATATGGGGACAAACCCCACAAAAATCTTGTATATTGAGGTGTTCCAACTTCCAAGCATTTATAAGTTTTTTTGAAAATAAAATTTCTTCAAATTATGTTACTTATTTTTAACAACAATTATTTTTTATGTTTATGGTAACAATTGAAGAGGATATCAAACTTTGTGGTACAAAAATAAATTCATAAAAAAAATATAGTTAGTTACAAATACAAATACAAGCTAACACTGCTATTCTCATAACCTAACCAATTGGATCGAGAACCACCTACATAACCAGTCTGAGTACGCTTGAACGCCTTCGATTGAGTTGGCCGATTATGGGTCGAACAGGCTGAACCAAATCGGTGGTTGAACAAACTTTTCAAATGTAATTTGTTTCCTTTTTTAAAATATTCTCATTAACTACTTCAGACTACATATTTTGTTTATTAACAATGCAAATCCACACCAAAAAGAATAGTCTATGTTACTCTGTCTGGTCGCATCACTTATAGGAAATGGATTTGGAATTCGGATTAACTCCTTCCATAAAACGTATATGGTTGGTCAACTAAAAAATTGTAACTGAAGTCACTTGTTGGAATTTAACTTTCGTTGTTACTAGCCATGCAATTTAAACATTCCATTGGAAAGTTTGAAAAACAATTATATAAATACAAAGTTAGTTTATACCGCTTACTCGAACCTAATAAGTGAATTAAAAAACTCATGTTAATTTATTAAACAGCTCAAACTCGTTTAATTTCAGCTTGATTCAAGCTTTTATAAGCCAACCTTGAGTTGCTTACGAACAACACAACTTATATACGCCTCTATTTTTACAAAATTAAACCATAAGGACTGAATTGTAACTTAAAAAACAAACACAAGTTATATATGCCTCTATTTTTAGAAGAGTTAATTGCCATTTTAGTCCCTGTGGTTTGGGTCATTTTGCCAGTTTAGTCCAAAGGTTTCATTTTTAACATCTGGATCCAAAAAGGTTTCGTCGTTGCCATTTTGATCCAACTGACTTAACTCCATCCATATGTGTTAAGTCTGCCAAGGGCATTTTTAGTCATTTTATTTTTCTTTTAATTAACCATTTATTCTTTATTGATTATTCCTATATAAGAATGGACCTTCTCTAATCAAATGAATCAGATGACCATGGTGAATGGTGAAGAACATTAAAACAATCTCTCCCTCTCAACCACTAATCCACCACCTCCACCAACTGCCACCACCACCCACCCCTTACAACCAGCCACCACCACCTGACAATCGCAGCCCCTCTCTCTCACTACATATCTCTCTCAACCACTAGTCCACCACCTCCACCAACTGCCACCACCACCCACCCCTTACAACCAGCCACCACCACCTGACAATCGCAACCCCTCTCTCTCACTACATATCTCTCTCAACCCCTCTCCACCACCACCAACAACCGACAACATCAACCATCAAGAATCACCACTGTCTCCACCAACCAGCACCGCCCCTGTATCTACATATCTCTTTACCCCTCTCTACCGCCACCATCAACCATCAAAAACTACCATTGTCTCCACCAACTACCACTGCCCACCACTGATCCACCTGCCGCGAATGTCTGTGAATTATTGGCAGGTGGTGGCTGGTGCAGGTGCAGGTGGGTTATCACCCCAAAATGGGTGATGGAGCTCGGTGGTGGTGGCTGGTATGGGATGTGGTGGCAGTGGCGGTGGTTGTCGCCGGTGTAGCGTGTAGGATTTATGTGTTTTCCAAATGCGAGTTGTAAGAGGGCTTGTATTTGTTCTTAAAAGACTCCCTGTTTATGCTGCAAAAGAACAAGAAGAAACTAGTCAGGTGCTGACTCAGGTTCTGCGGGTGGTTAATAACGTTGATGAAGCAAACAATGAAGCCCGCAGACAGAGTTTTCAAGGAGTTGTTGAGTTTCTCGCTTCAGAGTTATTAAACACAAATGCAACAGTAAGAGTCAGCAAAATTGTGCAGTCTTGTTTGGCACTTTTGGCTAGTAGAACTGGCAGTGAAGTGTCGGAGTTGCTTGAACCACTATACCAACCTTTGCTTCAGTCTCTTTTAATGCGCCCTCTTAGATCAAAGAACGTTGACCAACGGGTTGGGACTGATGATGAAGATGACTGGAGGGAGACATGTTTTTATATAGGAATAATCAATAAAGAATAAATGGTTAATCAAAAGAAAAATGAAATGACTAAAATGCCCTTGGCAGACTTAACACATATGGATGGAGTTAAGTCAGTTGGATCAAAATGGCAACGACGAAACCTTTTTGGATCCAGATGTTAAAAATGAAACCTTTGGACTAAAATGGCAAAATGACCCAAACCACAGGGACTAAAATGGCAATTAACTCTTTTTAGAAAATTAAACCATAAGGACTGAATTGTAACTTAAAAAACAACAAGCAATCTTTCCAACGGAAGAACCACCACTGCACGACGGCGTCACGGCGGAGCCACCGCTATGTCGAAACTTCAACTGAAAGACTGCATAGAACCGCTATTAAACTTCACTCTTACTTTATCCATCGAAGAGTCCATTAACACAGGTTTATCCAATGAATTCTGCTCTAATCTCCTCAAAGAAGACGATCATGATCTCATCCATTCCTCTTCAACTTCATCTGCCGGTATCAATCTCAATCTTCTTCCACTGTTTCAATTCAATTGAGTTTAATTTCACCTATTATTAATTCGCCTAGTTTTCTTTTGTTTAAGAACTTTTGTGTTTAGGGTTCCGATGAGGAATTTGGAGAGAATTAAACGCCCTTTGATGTTTGCATGAGTTTAGATTCTAATTAGTTGCTTCGGATTACATGAAAATTGTAGTTGTTGATGGAAAATTCGGTCCAGTACCACTAATATTGTCGGTTTTGCCCAGTGGCGATAGCTTGAAAATTTCCACCAGGTCAGAAGTCACCGGACCTAAAAATTCTATATAAGTAAATTTTTTTTTATAAAACCGAGGGGGTCGAAAACGTATATACCTAAAAAATTCTATACGAAGCGTACATACATAACACTACTGAGCGAAAAGTTCGGGGGGTCGGGCTGATCAAACATGAGCAATTTGGATTGTGCTTAAAGTGTTTATGTTGAATTCAAAATTTGAATAAACTCTAGGTTAAAATTCCCGTAATTAAAATTTAATAACTCTAAGAAAAGGCTGCATGTTTTAACAATTTGCAGACCTTTTTGAAGGCGTTCCTCCATATCCTTTATACAAGTACTTATCATCAGCTTTGCTCAATTCGATATCCTCTGGGACAATACATAAAATGCATACCAATACGCCTTTGATCCATGAAGATTCTTCCTTGAAACAAAAAGAATACGAGTGGAACAACATTATTAGGGAAAAAGGATCCGATCTAATAAAAGTACGTTTTAATATGTAATACTGCAATATTGCTTATATATTTTGTATCAAAATTAAGATTGTATATCATAACCAGATGTTGGAGACTGTTGAGTTTGAACTTCATGTTCAGGAGCCCTTTTTCTCTCAACTCAAAGGTCATAGCATAAACTTTGTTTCTGTATATTACTATTAGAGTAAAGTACACGGATGGTCCCTGTGGTTAACTAAAATTTTGGATTTAGTCCCCAGCTTTTTTAAATACATGGATGGTCCTTGTGGTTATTGGTTTGTACTTTGTAACGCATTTAGTCCCCAACTTTTGCCAAAAATACATGGATGGTCCCTGTCGTATGCACTTTGTATCGCATTTAGTCACTAAACGTTGGGGGACTAAATGCGTTACTAAGTGCAAACCACAGGGAATATCCGTGTACTTTTGGCAAAAACTGGGGACTAAATACGTTACAAAGTGTAGATCATAGGGACCATCCGTGTACTTTTGGAAAACTAGGGCCTAAATCCAAAATTTTGATTAACCACAGGGACCATCCGTGTACTTTACTCTTACTATTATAAAAAATCTGGTTGAAAAGTTATTTCTGTTTGATTTTTATAATTACAGACGGACATAAAACTATTGAAGGAAGGTGTGCTGGTCGTTTAAATTGGTATGACATCAAAAAAGTGGTTAGCTTACTTAAGTGTTACTTTAGTGCGTTATTCGATTAATAACATTATATTTAATCTTGCTTCTCTAATTCCCTAATGGATTTTAATCGGCAGTATTAAATCAGGATCTTTGATTCTCTTCAACAAATGTTTGTTGCTTCAAGTTGAGGTGTGTCACCACTCACCTGCAGTTTGTCTACACATTCTCCACTATCATTTTCTCTTAATTACGTATATAAAAATTGCAGGATGTTCATTTGTATGCTTCCTTTTCTGACATGCTAGCAGCCGAGGGTCTCGCTAAAGTTCTACCAGGTGTTGGTACCATTGAAGAAGGTAACGCTCTCTTATTGCCATTAAGTTTTTTAGAGTAAAATGTCATTTTCATCCCTGAGGTTTGGTCAGTTTTGCGACTTTCGTCCAAAGGTTTGTTTTTCCGCATCCGGATCCAAAAGGTTTGAAATCTTGCCATTTTCATCCGGCTCGTTAACTCCATCCATTTTTCTCTGTTAAGTCAGAGGTATTTCCGTATTTTTTCTAGCTTAAAGGGCAATTTGGTCTTTTTAATTTTATGTTAAAAGACCGAATACCCCTGAAAAAGACCGAATTACCCTTTAAGTTAACAAAAAAGACGGAAATACCTCTGACTTAACGGAGAAACATGGATGGAGTTAACGAGTTGGATGAAAATGGCAAGATTTCAAACCTTTTGGATCCAGATGCGGAAAAACAAACCTTTGGACGAAAGTCGCAAAACTGGCCACACCTCAGGGACGAAAATGGCATTTACTTTTTTTTTTTTGTGACAATGCACATGTAAACAAAGTTAAAAGGAACTACAATGATCCTATAATAGTTCATTCTACAAACTCTCTTGTTTGTTAAGTATAAGACTTCCTTAATTGTACTCTAAATGATGGTCATGTTTTTTGTATTTTTATTTTCAGGGATACAAATTTATAGAAAGTTTTACTCGGAAGAGAGAGAAAAGTCCAATGGTGTTCTTGCTATACTTGTAAAACCGACACCACAGCTTTACGATCATCTGGCATCTATTCTTGCGGTTAGTTGCTCCAAATGTTAGATTAGGGATAGCAAAGTACTTTTTGTCACAACAAATTTGACCAAAGGAAATGTATTTTTTTACAGTTATAGATTATATTCACTGCTGATATTATGTAACATCTACCACTTGGTGTAGGCATTGAGTTACGATGGCATTCAAAGGCTTCTGGGTATTTCACAAACTGTAGGAACAGTTCCCGATGCACTTCCCTGCCCAGATCGACATTACTTTCCGCTTTTACATTGACACATAATCCCGATGTATGAATTATGATTAGATACTGTTTATCGTTTTTTTGTAAGTTTTGCATGTTGAATGCTCATAAACTATCTTTGAAATGTTACGACATGATTGTTCAAAGCGCGTAAATGGTTTTGGGATGAAATTTACCAAGACTTGTGACATACATTTCATGTGATCATTTTTTGATTCATTTAATCACATAAGCGGGTTTGGTTATCGGGCCAAAACTGGCCGGGTCAAATAAATATCCTCAGTTTTGTAACATAACAACCAAACAATCATGCATAATTACATGAGATAACGAAGATACCTATTCCTAATAACTACACCCATTGAATAGCAAAAGACGTATCACAACAAGTTCGTGAACATGGAGGTTATTTTGATATCCAGAGACTATAACAGTTAATTTGATAGTGGCCCCCCTTCCACCTGAAACCGTAACACATAGATCCGCAATGTATTTATTTGTATTCGTATTTATACACATAGTCTCTGCTTAGTGACGACTTAATTTCCTGTTGGCTTGAGGTTAAAAGTTCGGTTTTGAGTGATGGAGCTCGGGCTTTAGCTAAGCATGTCAACAGGAGCAACGGGAAATTTTGGGGCTCCTTCTCTGGAAATGGTTAGTAACTCCATCTATTGACTTTCTGGCATGTATTTTCCTTTGCATTTATTCTTATGTGTAGTTCTGTTTTTTAAGGATCAACTGATTGTTTTACTAATGCTTTTTAAAGAAACTTGACTCACAACCTAAGGGTTGTAAATAGGCTTGTAACGAACCGAACGTTCATGAACTGTTTGGCAGGAAGTTCGTTTATTTAAATAAACAAACGGACATGAACAGGCGTTTTGTTCGTTTATTTAAGTTCGTGAATGTCCATTTATGTTCGTTCAAATTATAATAAATCATAAGTAGACAGTAGTTATATTAATAAAATATAAACACTAATGGGGGTTTCTAACTACTTATATGAAAATAACCAATTAGTAATAGCGGTTCCTAGTAAAAAATGGGCTTTTGAATTGAACTTGTCATAATTAATCACTAATTTATATCAAAAAACTACTTTTTGTTTCATTCATGTTTGGTCAACAATGTTCATTTGGGTTTGTTATATATGATAAATTATGTTCATAAAAGCTTGTTTGTTTACGTTCGTGAAGAACATGCTCATTTTCTTAATGAACAAACATGAACAAATAAATGTGTTCGATTATATGTTCGTGTTCGTTCGGGTCGTTTACACGCCTAGTTGTAAAGCTCCACTGATACCATTTGGCTTGAGACGGGACGATGGGTTGGGTAATGGTTCAAAACGGAGTCCGGTTGAAACGGGTTGGGTCAACTTGGATACACTGTTTGTGCTCTATTATAAAAAAAAGGTCAGATAATGTGTTCAATTATGAGTGCAGAAGCAGTGTTGTGATAGTAAAGCAAATATCTAAATTAAACAGGTTGTTGTATGCATTAGAAATACACAAATGATTTCAACCTGTTTGGTTCGTTCCCTTTTATGGCTAACCTTTTTTATCTGAAACGTTTGAAATAAAGAACACCCAGCCACATCTACAATAGTTCTTTTGGTTTTTTGGTATATGTTATATTGATCAATACTATTGTTTTAATTTTAATGGTGTCCAGAGTCTCATAAGAATGTGCTAGCCTTAAAGGTGATTAATCACTTGATAGACCATTGTCGCTGGCTAAATGTGCATATTGTTCCACCACACGGGCCCGTTTTTGAGATCCGGGTTCAGGATGGTTATGGTGCAAGATGGTCCTTAAACCCAACCAAGGTACATTAATGATTTTTGCTATTTCTCTTTTATGACAACAAATATGAACCAGGCGGGTTAGAGCCAGCGAAATGGATTTAGTGATTTACTGGATAGTAACAGTGTCTGGGCTTTTGTCTTTTTCCAGGCCTAGCCCGTCCCGGGCTGGACTTTTAGACCAGCCCGGAATGAGGTCCAGGATCTTTTCTGGCTTTAGCCCATTTGTGTACATTAATACCAGAGGTTGGGGTGTTAAACGCTCCGTGTTCGTGGATTGGCGGGTTCAACCCAAACCCGAAAATCGTGTCATGCATATGAACCTGAACATGACCCGAATATTCACGAGTTGACCCGAACACCGAACACGACCCATTCAACCCGATTTTTTTTTTATTTTTTTCTGTAAGTTAATATATCAAAATTTAAATTTACTAAAAAAAACACAACTGTATATAATACAATCACATTTATATTATAAAATCCTATGTGTTATGACATAAAATACACACCCAATTAGGGGTGTTCACGATCCGATCCGATCCGATCGAGGGTATGCTCATGCTCGGATTGAATTATAACCGATCCGATCCGAGCGGATCAAATTTGTAAAACCGATCGCAAAAGTGATGCTCATGCTCGGATTGAATTTTTCGAGCGATCGTCGAGCGATCTTCGATCGATCTTCGAGGCGACGAGGCCTGAAACAAGTCCGACGAGGCGACGAATAAAGACATACCGATTGAAGCCTGAAACAAGTCCGACGATTAATTAACAAAAAAACATACCGATTGAAGCCTGAAACGATTAATTAACAAAAAAACATACCGATTGAAGCCTGAAACAAGTCCGACGAGGCGACGAATAAAGACTGGAGCGAACAGAAACAGATATTTAACGATTATTGAAGAATGAATGGATACATATATTTAACGATATGTTGCAGGAACTGAAACAGGAGCGACTAACCTTTTAGGAGACACTTGAGCCGATGATTGTCCGATGAATTGAGTCGGAGACACTTGAGCCGATGATGAATTGAGTTGGAAAAGGAGACTGAGAGTCGACGGAGACACTGAGCAGTTGAGACTTGAGAGCGGCGACTGAATGAGTGAATTGTTATAGGAAATAGATTTAGGGTTAGATTTTTATACTAAATATGGGCTAATATTATTTGGGCTTTTAATTATTTTAGGCTATTATATTTTTTGGGTTTTTAATCTATAAAATATATAATATATATATATATATATGTATATATATATATATATATATATATTAATTATTAATAAAAATAATTCGAGCGAAACCGAGCGATCGTCGAGCGAGCGGAGCCTTGCTCATGCTCGGATTGAATTTGAATCGAACCGATCCGATCGGCTCATTTACAAACTGAGCGGGAATCGAGCGAGCATTTTTCGATCATTTTTCGAGCGATCGTCGAGCGATCTTCGATCGTCGAGCAGTTTGGACAGCCCTACACCCAATTTAATTTATGACATTAAACATATTGTAAAAAAATATAATATAACAAAAATGGGTTAAACGGGTCAACCCGCTAACCCGACCGGGTTGACCCAAACCTGACCCCGTTTAGCTAAACGTGTTCGCGGGTTCAACCTGAAACTGACCCGAACCCGTTTAGACTAAACCCAAACCCGCGAATTTCGTGTTAGGTTCATGTCGTGTCAGAATGGCTACATCAGGCATGTTGGGTCAGGTCGGGTCAAAACAGGTGGTTGTTTACAAAACTACATATCTAAAAGCATGCCAGCTATTTGCCGGACAATATTCCCGCAGGCTTACCATTTCCTATTCTATATTCCACAGTTTATTGGATTTCTTGAACCGTATATGGAGGATGGTTACGCAAGGGGATGGAAACATTAAAACATCATTTTAAGCTGGCGGTGATGGTGATGGTGGTGAGGGATCAAGGACGGCAATGTTCTGTTTAGCCGTTATGATCTTGCTGACTGGACAAAGTTTACATAGTCTATGGTCAAAGAAAGACCAATGAGTGAAAACAAATATCACCAAACAACAAAAAATGTATCATTTGACGAGTCAATGTCTTGTGTGAGGATCAGTTTGTTACTGTTATGATGTTTTTTTAGAATGACATATTTGATAAGATTCTCCTAAAGGCCGTATTGGTAGGGTGCAACAACTATGTACGACAACTATTTTATTCTATAGTTCGGCTATGGAGACTTCTATATTGATTTTTAGGGATTAAACAACTTTGAACTTTTCAGCTTTGTATCTACCCTTAGGTTTTTCCAGATTCTTCGGTTTTATTATGATTTTGATTCTATTGGTGTGTTATTGTGTAGAGAATTTTTAGGAAGCATAGGTATGTGTGTGAATACAACACGTGTATGTGTGAATCCAAGGGAAAAAAAATGCTCGACCGAATGATTTCAAGAAATGTCGTCGTTGTAATATCTTAGACACATCGTTATAATGAGGAAAATACTTGTGCAATCAAAATTTAAAACTAACTACAACAACGAACCAGACTTGAAAAGTTATATGGACCGTTGTAATTAAGTGAAGTATCATGTGTAAGTTTATTGCTGACAAACATAGAACTATTTGTGATAGTGGTATTATAAATAAGTGAAACCATAATAGTAATTTCACAAAGTGATATTTTTCGTAAATAGTGAAACATTAACAATATAGTGTATGCATTGATGATTAAGCTACATGTGTTCCTTCTTAAACTATATTAGTTATTACACAACAAATATTACTGATTATAATATAGTGTAATGTAATCATATTTCATACATTTATACGGTCTTTACTATAATATATGCATTGATGATTACACTATATATGTTACTAATTACACTTTGATATAATCATTAATGTTTAAATAGGACACTCATGTGTTATTGTTAATGCTTTTAGTCATATGCATTTTTAGTATAATGCACCCATCCATCGGTATATTTCTATTCTACTTACCTATGCTTTTACTGTTATTAATGATTTGTGATTATAGA
The DNA here is from genome assembly GCA_030545235.1 of Helianthus tuberosus. NCBI lineage: Eukaryota > Viridiplantae > Streptophyta > Magnoliopsida > Asterales > Asteraceae > Helianthus > Helianthus tuberosus. The sequence continues at coordinate 122,528,971 of CM060427.1, forward strand.
TGATACATTCACTCTACATGATTATACAATGCATTATGTTATTTTGACATTCTCCGCGTATTCGACATTTGTTTGTGGTATATTTCTATTCCACTTATTCGTATGTCATTATTTATGTTATCGCTCTCATGTTTATAGTTTCAATTTATTCCCCTTTAATTTGTTCTCCTTACTTTTTTTCATTCATTTTAATTCCAACTTTCTAATCGATCTTCTAATTTGTAACATGTCTACCTTTTTATTTGTTTTAGTTTTGGTCTCGTTCGTTTTCAGTTAGTTTCAACACATGAAGAGAAAAAACGACTGACATTCGATCCTATCAATGCAACCTTTATAAAAAGGGCTAAGTGATGTTTTCTTCCCAGTAGTTTGATCAGTTTTATCATTTAAATGTGAATTTATAAATCTTGTCGTTTTGACATTGTGCTTTCTATTTTGTTGTCATTTCACTCTAATTGCCTAACACCATCCAATTTATCTATTTAATCCCCCGTGTTGTCATTTTACTCCATTTGCTTAACAACATCCAATTTATCTATTTAACCCCCCATGTGATGGTATTTCTGTTTTTTTTACATTCAACCCTTTAATATGGAAAGAGTTAAAAGTATTTTTCTAATAATATATCCAACATTTCTTAAATTTTATAATTTTAAACCTAACAAAAAAAATAGAGAAAATTACAATAAAAAACTTATATTTTTTGGAAACAAAAGATATATCAATATTTCATTTTCTAAATCATATTTGTTACTGTAATTAACTTTAATAAAAAAAACACAAAGATCTTTGATTTGGTATTTACCTCATTTATAACGGGAACTATCTAAACCGGAACAAATTAACCGATTTAACTACTGATTGGACATTTATATAAATGGAAAAAAAACATGGTATGATGGTTTCATTCACATTGCATAAGCTAAAACCATTGCATCAAAAATCTGTTTAAACCATTGCATTAAACCATCAAACATAAAATTACCACAAAACCATATCCATTAACCACAAATTTTAAAAAATCATTGGATTTATTACTACAAAAAAGCTATCTTAACTCTTTCCCTTAAATATGATTTAGAAAATGAATTGATGATATATCTTTTTTTTTTTTCAAAAATCACGAGAATAATTATTCTTTGATATATTTGTACTATAGAGTCATCATCATCATCATACTCAGTAAATCCCACCAATAGCAAAGCAAAGGTAGGGTCTGAGGAGGGTAAGATGTAGACAGCCTTACATCTACCCCGTAGGAATAGAGAGGCTGCTTCCAGTGAGACCCACGGCTCGATGGTAGTTTTGCATCAAACCTTGGACATAAGGCACATAACACTTAGCACTCGGAACAAAGACCGATTAGTGAATGTACCCTTTTGTCTTTCAGCTATCAACGCCACCACATGATGCATGATTAACCGTCCTCGGCTTTTAACGTTATTTTCACGAAATTAGTAAAATAACGTTACAATTAGTGTAGTTTCACTTTTGCCCCCCGATCGCCCACACATATATACATTATATGTGCATACCGCAAGCGGGGCGTCATTTGTACTATAGAGTATGAAATACATATATAAATTCAAAAATTTATTGTTGTGTTATGAATGCATCCATTATTAGTGACTATACACGTTTGTAACTCCTATGTCACATTTATATTTGTATTAATGTTATAGCCTATATATAGTGGCTCATGTATTTTGTATGAGATATATCAATAAGAAATTCATCTCTCATTCTCTTCTATACATTGCTAATAGGTTCTAGTTATTACACAACACGTTATCAGCACGAAAGTGCTCGAATCATCATTGGTTTTAATCGTTGAGTAAAGTCTCGGTTGACCCATGTCGTTGATGATGTTTTGTTGATAAAAGTTTTCGTGGCCCGAGGTGTTTCCAACGAAGATTGGATTTCGTAGACATGACGATTGAAAAGTGATGGAGATACTATTTCCTTTAGTTATTTCAAGGTAAGTTTTTTTTTTCCACCATACATGTTTATCTACATAAGGTACTACTCTTATACCTATGTTTCTTGTTGAATATGCCTTATCTTTTCAACTTGATTTTACCATGATAAGAATAATCATTAACCAGAATGAGATTTTTGAAAGTCGGTTGAACAGGGGATGTTCAAATCCTACTCATAATTTTCATTTTCATTTTCATTTTCAATGACCTTTTCTAGAATAAATGATCATCACGGTATTGAAAAAAAATAGGAAATATAAGTATAATATATACATGGACACTTGTTACAAAAACCCGATGAGAAAATACTTGTTATTAATTTATTAAGTCTAATCTTATCTATTTGCTAGTTATATTGAAAGCTTATTCCTTGGTTTAGAAATTGATATATAGTTTGATAAAAAAAAATTTATGCATTTTAATAGATAAACCTTGAAAAGAAAAGTTGTATTATGATATCCATGATCTTGCTTTTACTTGTTGATTATATTATTTATATATATTTTAAAGTTATATATATTATTTAGTTTTAATTAATATAGCATAAATTCAATTAAAGTTCTAATATATAACTTATGAGTGTGGATTGAATATTATTAATTATAAAATTAATTCCGATTTCCTCATCATTAATTCATGTTGATGTATATTTACCTATTTTTTTTTTCAATTTACGAAATGAGTAAATAGTAATTAAATAGCCTTTTATTGTTATTCTAATAAATTGTTTTTATCATATTTTATGGTTAGTAAATAGTAATTAAATAGCCTTTTATTGTTGTTCTAAATTTTATACAACAAATTACGTTTCAAAGAGACATTACAAATTCTAAATTATTATGTGCTTTTATTATTATGGTTATGAGTTTTGATATCATTATGTGCTTTTATTATTATGGTTATGAGTTTTGATTGGTGCATTAATTAGTTTTTGTTATTAGTATTTATACAATTTATGATGACTACCAAAATACATTTTGTATTAAAAGGTGATGTCTAATAGTTATATTTGAAGATAATCATTAGTGCAATTCTGTTAATGAATTTACAATAATGCACATGTTTATATGATAATATGTTATAATATGACAACTACTTAGTTAATTTTGTTGTATATCATTGTTATTGCAATTGTATAAGCCTTTTAGTTGCTATTTGATATTTAAATATGTGATTTGATTCTATGAAATATTTGTGTGGTAAAATATATTATTTGCAAATTAACATGACACTAAAATTCTCAAGATGCCTGTTATATTTTCTTGAGCAACAAAATTTATTAGTATAAGAAAGCTCATTTACGAGTGATAAAGATTCATATGTTATTATATGATCGAGAAAGTTGATAGTGACATTTGTTTATGTTTTAAACTATAGTGACAAATATGTGTATATATGATATACTTGTGATCTTTAATATTTTTTTTCTAGACATGACAAGCAAATTAATATGAGCTTAATCTCTTTAACACTCACACACACATATATGTATACGTATAATGTCCCAGGATTGTGTGTGATTTATATATGTAATTGATATGCATATAAATTATGAATAATTAACATGCATATAACTTGCTTATTGGTAGATATTATGGATTTCACTTGTTTAACAATACTTCTATTGGTCTCATTGTTTTAGATAGCATATATATGTTATATGTATTGCCTTTTGACAAGTTAAATGTGCTAAATAAATTAATACAAATTTCATTGGTAGCTGGTTACCAAAACAACTACGCTGAGATAAACATTGTTATGCTTTAGTGATTTGATATTTCAGCTTGTTACAATGCTATGCATAGTCAACATAATTAATTGTATGGTTATTCTTCTAATTGCTTGGTGTTGCTAAACAAATATTAATAGACATTGATATAGTCATTAGAAATGTGCCCTCACATGAAAATGATGAAAAATAGCTATGAAAATAATTAGTGGACTTTAGCTTAAGTAAACTACTCTGATGTTAGTTACTTAAATTGATAGATAATAATTCATTTGAGTTAGTGTTGATGCTCACATGAATCCTAAATCAATGATGAGAACCCGAAGTTCTCCCAAATGTACACAAAGTCCCGTTTGTTTTTAGTAATGATTTTTCAAATTCAACCCAAACTTTAGTTCATCGCACTTGGCGTTTTTGGCTAACATATAGCCTAGTGATGGAAAACCTTATGAATAGTACATGTTTTCCCTCTAAACAAAGGCTAAAACTATAATATTTCACGTGGTAGAGACGCTATTGATACTATTTCACGTGTTAATAGCATATTAAATGCTCCAGAAGAGCATCGATAGTTTACCCGCTGAAATCGAATTTTGTAATTCATAATGTGTACTATGAATTTATTAAGTTTCCACTATGTTTGAATGAAAAGTCATCACCTTGGAATGGTGTAAAAGAAATATCTAAAATATATCATATAGCAAATATGGCCAGAAGACTATATTAGAAGTTACTAGAAATGATACTCATTTTCCAATATTCCATTAAATCAAACATGGTGAGTAACCAGAAGTTACTAGAATATTTATACGTTCACCACATGACATGACCAAATAGGTCATCAAGATAGCATCATGATATGCTAAACAATCAAACATGCTAACCGGTACCTTAGCACCTCTAAGTAATCTAAAAACATTGTTCCCAAAATGCCTTATCATATGTCTAGTTGGTTTTTTTTTTTTTTTTTGTCGCAAATAAATTTTTATGCCCTTCCAAACAATAGACTCCTACAAACAATCCCTCTTATATGGGACCATTGAAATGTACAGTTGTGTGGATTGTGGCATTCATACATGGTTACATGTGAGTTTTTAGCTACCCGTATGTAGCATATGCCCAACACTATGGAACGTTGTTTTTTTGACTTGGTTTAACACTGTTCTTTGACAACCCAATTGTAGGGACCATTGTTGGGCACAATGTGAAATATAGTGAGAGGCATACGTAGTCGAGACGGAATTCGTCGATTGATTATATCAATTCAAAACCAACTGCTTATCACAAATACTCCCCATTGCAACTGGTCTCCAGAAGAGAACCAAGTTTCCATTTTTTTTATATATTTTGTTGTGCAGCCTATGTACCAATAGCACCACCATAACATATAAAATGGGATATGTACATCGTATTCCCAGTCTTAGGGGGAGACAAGAAAATGAAAGACTGGTAACATAAAAAAAATGCATCATATTATATATCGACCCCTGAAGTAGTCAATGCAAATCTGAAGTCCAAAAGAAAGAGCGTGTATTTGCAAATAATAACAAATGAAATTCAAGATGCATTCACTAACACAAATAAGGTGACAAAGTCACATATACCAGCTTAAACTTATATGCTCGAATGGAAGTACTCACAAAATGATTATCATATTAATAAATTGTGAGAGATAAATCGGTTCCAAAAAGATAAAACCCACAAACACAAAAAGAGCAGAGTAACGCAGTTGGTGTAACCCCAAAAGAGGTGGCACACAAAACACCATAAGTGGTTGCATACAAAACCCCAGAAGTGGTTGCATACTAAACCTTAAAGAAGGTTGTTATCAAAACCCCAAAAGAGGCTAATGGAGTTCTAAAAGAAACTCTAGTACCAAACAAATATGAGATCGCGATGAATTATGTACAAAATAAGTACAATATGGAACCGTAATGAAACACGTGTAAAATGATACATTTGATTATGCTATAGCAATAGATGTAATCGATGAAAAAAAAAAGATTACATATATAGAAAGTGTGCAAGAGTGTACGCACACAAATAGCCAAAATGGCTACATGACTTAAGGTTGAACTAAATTTGCTCGACAAACTAAACGTTTTCGAATCAGCAGTTCGAACACCCATAGACGTCAAACCAGTAGGTTATAAATGGGTGTTTTTAAATAAAAGGAAACGTAAATAATGAGTTTTTGCGATGTAAGGCACGCATTTTAACATAAAGATTTTTCCCAAATCCCAGCAGTTGATTACGAGGAAACGTATACCCCTGTAGTGGATGCGATAATCTTTAGATGTTTAAGCGGCCTCGCAATCTCAGAATGACTTCAGATAAAACAACTTATGGATGTCATCACCGTATACATGTACGAGACAATTGCAAATGACATCTGTATGAAAACCCCTGAAGGATTAAAAAATGCTCAAAGCATTATGAAACAATAACCCCATATGTGTTATATATATGAATCTTAAAAGAAACTACTCGTATGTGGTACAGTCGACTATACTCTGAAAAAAGAGGTATAATTTTGATAAAATAAGCTACATCTATTTAACAAGATTTCACTCTTACAGTGATAATGTAAACATCATCGAGAGGGAACTCTCAAACTAAAGAGGAAAATTTTGAATGACCTTTACAAAGTGTAGTTATCCTCGACCTGTAGTTTCGAGTATATATGTACTATTTTTGCTCATCAATCTGACTACATCTATAAGATGTTATATAGAAAAAGCTCATTCGTTGAGTACATGAATGATTGTCTGATCGCTTGACATAGAAAAAATATTCTTATCAACCCCAAGAAAAGGATGTTGAACTACTTAGTCAAGAAGTACCATACTTAATTGCGATCAGAGCATTGACGTATCTTGCAAACAAGACGACATCTGATATTACGTTGTATTGGTAAGATTACAGTTCTAATCTCAAATGTTGCACTCTTTTTCCCTTCACTAAGTTTTTCCCATTGGGTTTTTCTTGGTAAGGTTTTTAACAAGACAACATAACTGATCCAGTAGTATCAGTTTATCTTATAGGTCCCGAAGTACTAATTTAACATCATCATAAATCATGTTGTTAATTATGTATAACGCGTAGTGCACTCTTTTCCATTAGCTACGGTTTTGTCCCATTGGGTTTTCCTGGCATGGTTTTTAACGAGGCAGAATTATAAAGCGCATTAAATAATTATTTGACATATTTACAAATTCGAGACACGGGATAGTTCCACAAGAACAATATGGCTTCCAGGGTTATGATTGATATATATTAGACTCGCATAGAGTTCGATCTCAATCCAGATACAAGTTATGAAGGTCGAAGATTTCAGCATATTTAAGAAGTATGTAAATTAGAGTTGATCAAGAGAAGCTCAAGCTATACTGTATGAAGACAATGTAGACAACAACACCCAAATCAAAGAAGACTACGCCAAATATCAAGTCAAGCAATTGTCACAGAAGATTGGATTCAACATCATCAAGATATACAAGTAAAATTGAGGGGGAGTAACGTACCCATAGTATACACAGTGTATGTATTTTTTTCTTTAATGAGGCAACATACCTGATCCAGAAGTATTAGGGGGAGACAATACGCGCTGCACTCTTTTTTCCCTTAGCTGAGGTTTTGTCCCACTGGGTTTTCCTAGCAAGGTTTTTAACGAGGCAGCATCACCAAGCGTATTAAAGAATAGTATATCATCATGTGGATAGTCAAGGGGGAGTGTTATGAATGCATCCATTATTAGTGACTATACACGTTTGTAACTCCTATGTCACATTTATATTTGTATTAATGTTATAGCCTATATATAGTGGCTCATGTATTTTGTATGAGATATATCAATAAGAAATTCATCTCTCATTCTCTTCTATACATTGCTAATAGGTTCTAGTTATTACACAACATGTTGTAATTTCTCTTTGTATTTTTTTATTAGATTTAAAATCATAAAGTTTAAAAGACATAAATACCCTCAGGAAGATAAATATGATAGAATTAGGCAATTTGAGTGAGATAGCAACAAAAAGGAAAGTGCAATGTCAAAATTGCAAGATTTAAGAATTTGAAATAAATAACAAAATTGATCAAACAACATATATAGTTAAGGAAAATTGGTTTTTAATAAACCAACCTTTGTCCCATTGGTAAATAATAATCCTACCTACGTAATTGGTATACAATAATCCTACCTATCAACATGTTGGTACTCAATGAACTTCCGTTAATTTTTTTTAACTGAAGTTAGTTTTTAAGTTTTATTTATTACACAAACAGTCCCTGTAGTTATAATTTACTAGTTTTAACTATTTTGTAAAACAAAAAAAAACGTCAAGGGCCATGTAATTAAATTTTATAAAAAAGTTAAAACTAGTAAATTACAACTACAGGGACTGTTTGTGTAATAAATAAAACTTAAAAACTAACTTCAGTTAAAAAAAATTAACGAAAGTTCATTGAGTACCAACATGTTGATAGGTAGGATTATTGTATACCAATTACGTAGGTAGGATTATTATTTACTAATGGGGCAAAGGTTGATTTATTAAAAACCAATTTTCCTATAGTTAATAACTTAATATAAAAACTTCTATGCGGAGTACAATTAGTAAAAATAAGGAAAATGGAGGTACATTTAGCAACACCCATAAAAAAATCTTATGCTGTAGCCCAATGGCGGAACTAGAAGAAATATCCAGGGGTATCCTAATTATTTTTACAGTACATTTATAGAACGAATTTTTTTTACCTACATTACGGGGCAGGGCCGATCCTGGAAATTCAAGTGCCCTGGGCGAGCCAAAAAAAAGCCCTCCTGCAGTCCTGCTCGACGTTTGGTATCCTGCTAATGTGCCTCCCATTCAAACTTCAAAGGCTTGGACTGTTATTTAGTTTGTAAACAATTTGGGCTTATTATGTTTGTAAAGAATCTCATTTGGGATTATTATTTAGTTTGTAAACAATCTGGGCTTATTATTGGTTTGTAAACAATTTTTTTAGGGGTGTCCTCGTAGTTGTTTAGAGGTGTCCTTTGTATAAAAATCGAAAAATAAAATAAAATTTTACTCTACTGGTAAAAAGTTGATCCGTAGCCCGGGCTACGGCTGGTTCTAAGCCAGGTCCGCCCCTTCTGTAGCCATTGATTTTTTTTGTCGTATTGATTTGACGATTACAACTTTTCCAGTGCTATTTATCTTTAAAATAAACTATTAGAAACTCAAAAAATAACTATGACCCGATCCATTTTGACTTGGGGGCTGTTTGGCAACATCTGAATGGTTAAATACTGAACTAGTAAGAGGTCCGAACCATTAAGTGCTGAATTAGTAAGAGGTCTGAACCATTAAGAGCCTGTATAATGCTTAACCGTTCAGAGCAAAATGTCTGACCAATTCAGATTAGAGGTCTTAACCATTCAGACTCTGTATAAATCTTAACCATTCAGAGGCAAATGTCTGAATCATTCAGACATCTGCTCGTGAAACAAACAGTCTGAACCATTAAGTGCTAAACCAGTAAGAGATCTGAACCATTAAGAGCCTCATTAAGAGGTAAACAAACAGCCCCTTAATCCGTAACCTAATATGTTTTACCATCTCTTAGGCATGTTTTTCTTCACCAACGTTTAGTTTTAACTAGGGAAATTCTCCGCGCTACGCAACGGGAATTTGTTCCGTAACGCTTCCACTCGTTATGCTATTAGCACTCGCTATAACAATCAAAAATAGAAATTAAAAAAGATAAAGTTTTGTTATACCTGAAAAATATCAACATGTGTTTTACATTGCTCAAAAACCATGTATCGTTGTTCAGTTTGAATTATTTTGTTCGCCAGGATACTACCATCGTACTGTCACTCGTATAGCGTGCACTTTATTTTGAATACAACTTCGTTATCAACTAGATTTTATATCAGAATGTAGAGAAAATCTAAACAAACATACAAATTATTACAGGAAAATTATATTTTATTAAAAAAATTAATGGGTCAGACTCGTTAATTCAAAATTTTGGAAAATAAAAGAAAGTTATTGTAGATGTACTAAGTAACCAATTTATGTTTTTACTACTTCTCTGGGTATGTAGTGGAAAGGAAAATAAAAGAAAGTTATTGTAGATGTACTAAGTAACCAATTTATTGTTTTTACTATGAATATAATGTTTTACTACTTCTCTGAGTATGCAGTGGAAAACATGCATGGTTGCAGAAATCGGCCTAGGCGGCCGATTAATCGGCGCTAGGCGGTCTCTCACTGACTAATTTCGAGCTAGGCGGTCAATTAATCGGCCATGCTCAAAGTCGGTCCTAGGCGGTACCTAAGCGGTCAAAAATCGGATTAATCAGTCTATATTAATCGGTCAGAATCGGTCAAAATCGGTCCTAGGCGGTCAGAATTGGTCAAAATCGGTCAAAATCGAACCATACTATCTGAAACTTGAAGTATTTATGTGAATTTTGAAGTATTATTTTTATATTATTGGGTATATATATATAATTTTGAAAAAATACATATAAAAATCCCATTCCGATTAATCCTGATTAATCCCTAGGCTGTACCTCACCGCCCGACTAGCGCCTAGCGCCTTCTACAACATTGAAAACATGTAAACAGAATATCTATTACAACATTCAGGCTAGCAGATAGTTGAGAAACAGATGTAGCCATGGAATTTTATTCCATTGATCAACCAAACACCCTTTTCTTCATTCCCTCCAATCCCTCGTAATGGGTGATTCCATTCTATTGACCAACCAAAATACTCTTTTCTTCATTCTCTCGTAATGGTCCATTCATTTCGTCTCTCATTACTACATACCAAACACTACGGTGGTGTTTGTTTTTTCAGAGGTAAAACGTCTGCAGTCTGTGGACCACATCTGCAGACATCTGTAGCAGAAGAGGTGGACCAAACCTCTGCAGTCTACAAGAAGAAGACTGTTTGTTTTTTTACTTCTGCAAACTGCTGAAATAAACTAGTATAAGAACAAAAGCATTGTCCCAATAAGAAGTCAATTAACAATCAACTAGCAATTTTCTATGTTTTAAACACCAGCAAGTAATAATCATTAAACATGAATAACCGGCAAACACCCCCTAAATATCTATTGCAATATCGACAGCAATGGGGGAGTATATCTATTTGTGATATTGAAATACTAGCAGATTATTATAATTGAATGAAATGGATGGCAATTGTTTACCTGGGGGAGCGATGATAGGAGATAAGGCTAGAAATGCAGCGAATAAAGGTGGGGCTAATCTTTGTACAAACTTCAATTCTTGATGTGGCTTCACCACTAATTGGGCTTCAGCTTCTTGCTTCCCCTTTTTCTGAATGCAGAATCAACTTGAATGGGTGATAATATCAGAAAATAAATTCCAAATCCTCACGACTGCTACAGGTATGTGAATGAGAGAGATATACCTAATTTGGAGCAGTGGAAATGAAGCTGCTGTTGCAATTGGGGATGGCCGACAGCAGCATTGTATAAGCAATTTTCTATGTTTTAAACGACGCATCGTGGTGGTGGAGGAGGGGAGATGTGTTGTCGTCGGTGAAGGCTGGAGGTAGGTGTCGGCTGGAGTGGTGGAGGAGAGTGGGTGTCGGCTGGAGGTGGGTGTCGGCTGGAGTGGGGCGGCGGAGGTGGGGGCGACGGAGGTAGATGTGGTGGCGGACGGTGGGTGGAGGAGAAGGGGTGAAGAGGTGCTAGGGTTTTGTGAAGAAGAAGAGGTCTGCAGACCCATGAAGACATTGGTCCATGTCTGCACCAAGAAGTGGTCTCGCAGACCCTTTTTAATGAAAGGTTTTCGAGAAAACAAACAGTCTTCAGACCCAAAGGTTTGCGCGGCGCAGACATAAGAGGTTCTGAAGACATTTTCAGGAAAAACAAACACCACCAACGTAAGTGAAAAAAACCACTTTTACTTTCATCACAAACCAGTTATTTTAGTATTCACTAATCACTGTAGCTAACTTGTTTTTTAGCATATACCTATAATTATTATTATCACTAGAAAAAAGTTTTTTTAGCATTAAATTGTTCTTAACTAGAATTAACCACCCCCGCGTTGCGGCGGGGGCCTAAAACTATGCCAAATAACATCAATGCCACACCGCTAGTAGCGACCACCAACACTGAAGTTGCGGCGTGTTAATGAAAGAAATATAAGACCGAAACATATAACATGAAAAAAATAACTATGTCGATTTAGGACACACGCGTTGCGACGAACTTGTTACATGGAAAAAAATAGACGTAAAGACGAACCACACACGCACGTTGCTTCGTGTTAACTCGCAAAATAACGTAGAAAAGAATAACTTAGTCAATGTAGGATCCTCCCGTTGCAGTGAAGTTGCCAAAGGGGGAAAATAGACACATTGCGACATACCTGTCGAATGTGAAAAAATAGACGAAAAACGTTGAACCACACACGCACGTTGGGACGTATTAGCTCGCAAAATTTAGAACGAAACGTAAAACGAAAAACTTGCGAAAGATAAAAAGTATGGGGACCAAAGTTGTAAATAAAAAAGTTTTGGGTTAAATTACAAAAGGTGAAAAGTTTTGGGTTAAAACTAAACAATTTAAAAGTGTTAAAATACAAATGATTAAACTTTTGGGTTAAAAATGAAAAATCACAATTTTTTTTTTTGAAAAATCCCCCATGCTTGGGGTACAACACATAATGCAACAATTTATTGCAAATTTATATTATGGAAATATATATAATGTTACTAATGTACAAGTGACCAATGCAATGATGCATGACAAGTTCGCCAGGCATGCGTTGAAACCAATCATAGACTTGGGGTAGCTTGGGATCTGTTACTAAAATTTGTTTTATGTGTTTTGCTAGGTATTATATAGTTTAAATTTTTTTATTGAAACAAATACCTTTTGAGATTCGAGGTGAAATAAAGATATTTTTTAGCGGCAAATTTGTATCACTGACGAACCACTAGACTATCATCGTGTTACCAACGAAACCACCCGATAATATCTATCTCCACTAGACATAATGCTTATACACAAATTTAGGAGGAAACCTAATAAATATTAGAAAAATCTTCACTAGTTTTATTACTCATTTTTTAAATGGATTATGTTCAAGTTTACCCTAATTTAATAACCGAACAAATGGATCACTTTCAAGTTTACCCTAATTTAATAACCGAATTAATCCTATTCGGATTATTCTCCATTTCCTTAGTCTTAGGGGCTGTTTGTTTACCTCTTAATGAGGCTCTTAATGGTTCAGACCTCTTACTGGTTCAGCACTTAATGGTTCAGACTGTTTGTTTCACGAGCAGATGTCTGAATGGTTCAGACATTTGACTTTGAACGGTTAAGCATTATATAGGCTCTTAATGGTTCAGACCTCTTACTGATTCAGCACTTAATGATTCAGACCTCTTACTAGTTCAGCACTTAGCTATTCAGATGTTGCCAAATAGCCTCTTAATATCACTGTTTGAGTAGTCGTTTACTATAGCTTGGTATAGACTATACTTTTTGCAATTGTTTAGTTTTTTAAATCATTGTAAAAGTATTTATAACCCATAAAGATAAAATTATTAAAGCAAATGTAAAGAGCTAAAGAATGAAACATCCTTAGGGATGGATCCTTTCATTGCCTCCTTTTGTCCTCGAGTGGTTTTGATAAAGATTATTTCTTCTTCCAGAAGGATGTATGTAAGAATATTGAGCACAAAATATATAACATGAGACCCCCTTCCAGCCCAGTTGGTTCCCCATGTGGTGGTTGGGCCGGCTTCCTCCTTGTGAGGTCGCCGGTTCGACTCCCGGCTGCGGCATATTGGGGGGGTGTCGTCCCAATGATGGATCGTTCCTACCGAGGCATGGTTCGATCCGGAGGGCAACCCGGTTTTCACCTAGCTGTTACCCCAGCGATTTTACCCGTGTGGGGGCAGTATGGTTTCCGGGCGAATGTCAGCTTACGAGACGGCCGGGCCCCAATCGAACATCGCGTCCGGAGGGCGGAGCTGACTGGGGATTGTCCTTGACAAGAACCCGGTGACACTAAGTCACGTACATAGAAAGTCACCCTTAAAAAAAACAAAATATATAACATAAATTGTACTGCTTGAAATTATTAAAAATGGTCCCTAGCTAATACAGCAAGAACAATATAAATGAACAAATTAATCCGTTTAAAGGGGTTAATACTAATATTTAAAAACTAATGTGGCATCATAACGTGCCAATCTTATACTCATTTATATGGATGGCATATGAATATTGTATGATATGAAAACTAAATCTGCCCAACGTAAGAATTATGTAGTAATTAGCGGATATTGAAATAAGAGGCAATATCATTGTTGATGCAACAAATACTAGACCATGGTAGTAGCTGGGCTGGTTAGGCAAAATGGTTGGAGGGTTCCGGTTTGCTTAACGCAGGTCGTGAGGTCCCCCCACGTTTGCAAGACGTGGAGAGAGGTTCACTAGTTAAGTTTTGTAGTTTGCTCGAGATCCAGGGCCGGCTCAATCATTTTGGTGGCCTAAGGCAAAGTAAAATCTTGTGGCCTTTTTCTCAAAAAAATGTATGTGATTGAAAGTTAAACTTGAAGGCCCAAGTGTAATTATTTGAAAGATTGTGTTAAAATTTAAAAATAAGAAAAAAAAATGGTGAACCAGGGATTCGAACCCAGGTCTCACCAACATCCATACATACACAAAACCACTACACTACCAACCATCAATCTGCTGATAACCCACACCCTAAATCTTTTATAAATTGACTGTGGTCTCATCAAATTGTGGAGGCCCTATAGTTTCGGGGGCCCAAGGCCCAAGCCTCATTTGGCTTACCCTTGGGCCGGCCCTGTCGAGATCCTCCACTGAAGTGTGTTCAGCTTCGGATGTAGGAGCAATGGAAATGTGTGTGTTTGAATACTTGAATGTAAAGAAGAGAGATTTGCATGGAACAAGTACTCGAGAGAAAAGACCAGAGATCCCAATGGAATCAGAGCTGATCGGAATGTCCTTCAGCACTAAATGAAGTGTCATTTTATAGGGAAGGATATCGCCCAAAGAAGAAACCATTGACTAGTGAAACATGCTTGCAACGAGGGACTTACCCTTTTAGGGATTGAAGCGTTTGGACATGCGGATAAAAGCCTACACTCTGTGCACATGTCTTCTTTTACGGCTGTGAGAGGCTGGGCAAGCAATCAGTGAAGTGATGTTTTGCTGTTCACATCCTTTTTGCTGCTCACCCACCCTTTAACCCTTTAACCTTTCAAGCGTTCATATGCCTAAGTCGTTTTATTTGGTCTTGGGCTACCCCCGTCATCAATCATCTATACCCCTTTAAACTTGTAAAATATTTCTCAAGTCACGTTTAAAGAGGGCATCGTATATTATCTATCAAAACTTATATGTTCTGAGAAAATATGATATTTTAAAACTTTAGAGAGGATATATCATTAGAATATGAACCAGGCTGATAAGTATTCATGTTAGTTTTACAAATAATTGAAAATATGTTTAAAGATTCACAATAGTTATTATTAAAATTAAAAGTTAACTTAAAAGTTTATAACTAAAACAAAGAATATTTCTGCCTTTTTCAAGCATAAAAAGTTCTTTTTAAATTAATTAATTATTTGAACAATTATTATTCTTTACTATAATGGGATGTGACATGCATATAAAAAAAGCTTGCATTTGTTAAAGTGGTGTTGTCACATAACATTTTAAAAAGAGGCGGTCCCATTCAACCAATGCAAGGAGGAGTGTTCACCGTTCAAAAAAAACAAAATACAAATAACAAAAGATATATTATCAACTAGTTTGATAGAAATCATTTTTATTATATATTATGTATATAATTAAAATACTATAAGTTAGTTTAATATATATGTTTTTTTTAAAACGACTTGTTAACTACATGTTAATCATATACAAGCTAATGATTAGCACATCCCATAATAATATTATCAAAAACAAACAAACAATCAATACAAATCTAACAACTTGTATAAATTATAAAAACCTAAATATTTTGTCGTTTTCAAAGTTAGCACTTAGGAGACGGCCAAGTCGTATAATGAAAAGCGTTTGAAAGCCAATCACAACAAACACTACTCATTCACACACAAACTTTCAATGGAGAGAACAACCCACCTCTCTCCCTACACAAGCCACCATCAAACCACCACCAAATACCACCCATACTCCGACTCCGGCGGCACCGAGACCTGCCCGGATGACGATAAATGGGCTTCCAAACTTCTCCGAGAGTGTGCCCAAGCCATCTCGGACAAAGATTCCGGCAAGATCAACCACCTTTTATGGATGTTAAATGAACTCTCTTCACCTTATGGTGATTGTGATCAAAAACTAGCTTATTACTTCTTGCAAGCACTCTTTTGCAAAGCAACCGAATCCGGTCAACGGTGTTACAAGACTTTGGTTTCGGTTGCTGATAAAAGCCATTGCTTTGATTCGGCAAGAAAGTTAATACTCAAATTCCAAGAGGTTTCACCTTGGACAACTTTTGGTCATGTTGCATCTAATGGTGCTATCTTGGAAGCCTTTGATGGTGAGACTAAGCTTCATATTATCGATATTAGCAACACGCTATGCACCCAATGGCCTACTCTGCTAGAGGCTTTAGCGACTCGAACCGATGAGACTCCTAGTTTAAAGCTAACCGTGGTTGTCACCGCGGCCATGGTTCGTTCGGTTATGAAGGAAATCACTCAAAGGATGGAGAAATTCGCGAGGTTGATGGGTGTCCCGTTTGCGTTTAACGTGATTAATGGATCGAATAAGCCTCTAGGGAAGTTTACCAAAGAAGAGTTAGGTGTTCAAGATGATGAAGCTATTGCTGTGAATTGTATTGGAGCTTTGAGAAGGGTTGAAGTTGAGGAAAGGGGAGATGTTATTCGGCTTTTTCGATCGTTAAACCCTCGAGTAGTAACCATAGTCGAAGAAGAAGCCGATTTTACTAGCTCAAGAAGTGATTTTGTCAAGTGTTTTGATGAGTGCTTAAGGTACTACACTTTGTACTTTGAGATGTTGGAGGAAAGCTTCACTCCCACTAGTAACGAACGTTTGATGTTGGAACGTGAGTGTTCAAGGAGCTTTGTTAGGGTTTTGTCGTGTGATGATAAACATAATATTGGTTTAGGAGATTGTGAAAGAAGAGAGAAAGGAAACCAATGGTGTGAGAGGCTCAATGAGCTTTTTTCACATGTAGGGTTTAGTGATGATGTTGTGGATGATGTTAAAGCCTTGCTAAAGAGGTACCGAACCGGATGGTCTCTCGCGATTGATCAAACCGATCCGAATTCAAATTCAAATTCGGGTTCAGGAATATTGTTAGCTTGGAAAGATGAACCAGTTGTATGGGCTTCAGCTTGGAAACCCTAATCAAGAATCAAGAAAGAACTCAACTTGCATGCTTTGGCTTTCTCATTTGTAGATGATGTTGGTGCTCAATTAGCTTCAAATCTTGTTGCTTGAATATGTAGTGTTTAAGTTGGTGGCTGCAACATGACACAAACTAAAAGGGTATCAACATGATCCACCATATCCATTAAAACCCTAATTTGAAGGTTCATTAAAAGTTAAAACTCATGTGTGGATTTGAAGGTTGAAGATAGATAGAAGAAGATGTAGTGTTTTTATTTATAGAAAATAGTAAAGATCAATGTCATGAAGATGACTAGATGAGTATATTTGCAGGCACTTTAAGTGTGGGTGGTTTCTATAATGCTTTTTTAGCTTTTCTTGATGTCCTAAAGTGTTTTGAATTTGTGCTTTATATTTTATGTTTATTGGTGTGTTCTTAGATTGAAGTCCTTTTCCATATATGTATTTATCTTTCTACTAGATTGAAGTCCTTTTCCATATATGTATTTATCTTTCTAAAAAGTTGGTTTGATTTTATTTTTTCTTCTTGTTTTAAGGTAACCAAGAATTGAAAAGTTCAACTATAAGTTTGCGATTTATATAGTTTTTAATTATTAAATAGAAACGAAATTTGTTGATATGCATATTTACATGTACTCATTCTATTTGTCTTCTGTACGTGACACTTAGCCCCCACCCTCTAGGTTGAAGGATATAATTGTAAGAACAAAATTGAGTATACACGACTTGCTCGAGTTTCGTGATTTAACTGTTAGTAACATAGTTTCGTCCAGAAAAAAATATACCATAAATAACTAGTATTTGATATGTTATCTACTTTTTATGCTCTTCGTCTCTAAAATAGTGTATCCCGAAAAAAAAATATATTTTCGTCTACACATAAAAAATGTTACGCAGAATCAGATTCGTTGATTCTTTTATACTTGTGTATCCTAAAGAATGTATTTTCACCTACCTACAATAAATGATACGCGAATCTACTTTCTACATCCATACATCCTCTAAAGATGTCTTTACCCATAGATCATGATTCAAAATTCAAGTATGTACTTTTTATATTAGGTAACTCATATGTACTATTTTCAAACTAAAAATGACTTGCGGGTATGAGAGAAGGCATTGTTGGGGGCATTCATACCCAAAAATAATATGAATACTTTGATGATGATAAACATGTGTCAAAGAGCTATAATATAAAGGGCAAATATTAGGCCTTTCGGTATGGGGCACGTGAAAGGCCCGTCTCCCCCCCTTAGGCCAGTCCCACACCGCCCCCTTGGGGCCGTCCTCGGCACTTCCGTCGGATAAGTGACGCCGGAGACGGGGCAGCTGGTGGGTCCCCCATCTTTGTTCTCTCTCATCCTTTATATATATATATTAATATATTATTAATGGTGAGGTAGTCTTGGCTAGTCCCCACACCCTTGGGTAGTCCCCAAAGAGACTATCCTCCTCCCGTGATTACGTGGCGCCTACGTGGCGGGTAGTCCTTTGGAGACTATCCTCCCCCATACCCAATGGTCTTATAAAAAATACTATATTTTTTTTATTTTTTTTCGTATAAAAGTCATTCAATAATTTTTTACACATTAAAAACACTTTACTCTCTATTCCCCCCCCCCCCCCCCCCCCCCCCCCCCACAAAAGTCGCTCAACAAATTTGTTTCACATAATATCCCTTGACATCAATTTGGAATTAAATATTTTAAATAACTTGAAACCGAAACACACGGTTGTGTTTGTTTACATTTTTTTTTTTTTTCATACGTATCCTATATATTCTTTGTTCTTAAAAAATTCAAAATGATGAGTTTATTGAACAAGAAAGATAAGTACTTCAACTTGAAGTGTCTTATATCGATTATAAAGCAATACCTAATGTGTTATTTAAACCACTTGGGCTAGCTCAAGTGGCCACCGACATCCTTGCGAAGTCTCTCGTGGCCTCCCATTGCGTGGAGGTCTTGGGTTCGATCCCGAGCGAGTATGGCATGAGGATATTTACAGCCAGGAAGCTTTGTCGGGTAGTGACCTGGGAAGGGAGATCCCTTCCGCGGTTGGGGATACCGTGCAAATTATCCTTTTTTTTAATGTGTTATTTAATTTTCTTTATTGATTAAGAATTGTATGACTGTTTTAACAAGTGAAACTAATATTATTATAGTTGCAAAAAGGGTTTTTTGTCATATAATTTGTTACAAAAGTAAACATATAATTACAAAGTATCTACAAAAATTAAAAAAATAATAATAACAATCACCACGTTATAAAGGAAAAATAACGTCCATAGTGTCTATTTTTTTGACAAACAGAATGTCAATGTCAACATAGTATATTTTATATTTGTGTAACATAAGCAATAAAGTTATGTCAATTTTTTTTTATCAAAATTGATATGTGGAGGGATTTGTGTGAAAACAAAAAGTATAATGCTTTTTAGTGTGGATGTGTTCGACTGTTCGTACACAAATCACTTAACCCCTTTATCAACCAAACATCTTAACAAACAAATTCACAAAATGTGTGTTAATGACCATGCAGCACAACAATCACAGATTGACCACAGAGCTTCTATCTCAATTCTGCTCCAACACTTATAAGAAGAAATTTACATAATTGACAAAGGTAGAACGTTAGTCCAACGAACATTCAAAATTTACAGGAACTACAACAAACAACTCTTCTACGATCAATGTACTGTTTTTCAAAACCAAGTTAAAAGAAAATGCACGTATTTATTTGAACAACGGCTAAACAACAAAAATGATACATAATCCAGTTGAAAAAAAGGGAAAAAAATATAACCATTCAAGAATTTATAATAACGAATCGAATTAAAGTTAAGGTATGTGTTTTATTAATGGTACTTTTGTAAGACTAGGTCTTGCAAAAAAATATATGTATAATAATTACAAAATCAAAGAAGTCTAAAAGAAATATCATGCAAGAAAGAGTTCTTCAAACTAAAAGCAAAACAGCAAAGTTGATTTAGACAAATGGAAAAGTGGTCATTTAACTTGAAATGAAACAAAACCTCTTTACTTGGTAAGGACATACTTATCTATTTTTGCTATCATTGATTTCTCCTTTCTAGATCAAAATTCAATGAAACAAAACCTCTTTACTTGGTAAGGACATACATGATGAATTTTTATTCTCTCTTTTGAGTCTATTATATAGGATTAGGATCAAATACAAAGGATCCTAATTGTAAGAAGTGTAAGAAGGATTTATAGAGTGATGTAGTGGGTTTAGTTTTAGGTTATTGCACACTTGTCACTCTATAAATCCTTCTTACACTTCTTACAATTAGAAGCCTTTGTAGAATAACTTGACCCCTATTATATAATCATTGTTATGAGTACTTTAGCTCACATCTTGCAAAATTCAAAAATACACATAAGACTTTTATGACATACTTGGGTGATTATACCTAATCAAATCTACATCTCAAAAGATCGAGCAAGGGAGCATGAAGTGAGAACTAAACCTTGTTTAAATTTTACACTTGATAACCATTTTATTACAAGTGATCATTTCCAAGAAAGTGAGAAGTTAGTGGGTATCCTAGGTAATTAAGAGTGCTTGGCTAGGAAGAATTTCAAGATAGGTTCGCTCATTGCAAGTCTCCACTCGAACAATCAAAAACAAATCTGTTAACTTATTCATTATGGCTAACACAGAAAGCATTCATTGGTATGATCATCTATGATGGAGTCGGATATTCACCCTCGCCTGGTTCCTACATACAACATGCCCCTGGAATGGTGGCATTGTCTTGAGACATACGTCCAAGAAGGTGAATGGTCGGCTTGTTCCGTGGAACAACGACCTTGAAATATTAGGAAACATATCAAAACACAAGAAAGAGATAATATGTTAGTAGATGAGAGATAAAATGTCTTGTCCATACATTATGAACTTAGTAGGGGAAAACACCCTGGAAAAAGAAGGATAGCAAGTCCATGGAATTGTGACACTCTTGGAAAATTTCCTAGACACATAAAGGACGTTTGCATATGGCATGTGAATTGTGCATGGTTTTTATATCTTTGCATTTATGTATGAGTTACCAATCATCTAATAGTCTAGTAGTATGGTGTTTCCCCTAAACAAAAGTGTCGTGAGTTCAAATCTTTGCAAGTGCAAGATTATGTGGTATTTAGGTGAAATATATTTTGTTCAAGTAATATTATGTATATATTGGTGTTAATATAGTTGTAGCAATAATATAAGACAATGAAACTTTGATAGGGTCATTGTTAGAGCTATAACAATGCTGGTTATCGTAATTACGGGTAATATTATACGAATTATTAGAAGAACAATTTATTTTAATCCGATGTTAAGAAGTAAATATCCAATTGATTTACATATAGACTTATCAGTATTTTAATCACCTATAATCAGGTACTAGAATTTATGTCATTTGTTAATCTTTAATGGTACAAAACATAAACTATCAGTATGTTAATACATTTTTATTTTCTCTAGTGGCAAATAAACTTCGATGAAAACAACTTTAAAACACTTGCTTAAAAAAGTACGTTACCTTAGATAGAATTTTTCTTGAAGTGTCTAGACTCGATCAGTATACAATATGTAAATACTAAATAGCGCTAATCATAGACAAAAACCAGGTATCGAGATCAAATCTCGCGACTTTTATATCATGTTACATACGTTTGACCGCTAAGTCACCATTGTGGGGACGGATAAGTAACATAGAAAGTAGTCTTGTTGTTGGACAAGCCACTTTTAGAAAATAAGAAATTAGTATAACGTTTTCATACGATAATATTTTTTTAAAAATTTACACCAAATTAAAGATAATTTTATCATCTTTAATTTGGTGTATTTTTATAAAAAAAAATATTACTGTATAAAAAAGTTACACCTGTTTAAAAATCATTGTGGAAAAATATATAAAATACATCATACCTCGATTTCGGTGAAAAGGCTCAACGAGCCTTTACAAATAACTGAAAATGTTTAGAATACACGTGGCGCAATGTGGTTGGTTGATGCTGAAAGGATTTTTTAAGCCGTTACAGCAGCATTGATTTTGGTGAAAAGGCTTGTTGAGCCGCTACAAATGGACACGTGGCAATCATGGGTTGGTTGACTTGAAAGGATTTGTTGAGCCGTGTCAGCTTCTTGCCGTTTCAAATGACTATTTTTGAAAAAAACGGCGTGGTCTTCTCGTGATTTTCCCAACTTAATATATGTTGGAACATGAGCTGTGATACATTCTACAATGGATCCAAAAATTAAGGTTAAATCCACTAATTACAGAGGCATAAAATTTCATACTTCTAACAAACATGTATTCATTGCGTGTTAGGATTTATGCAGATAACCCCGTGGTTTATAATCGTCTCATGTTTTAATTTTAACATAATATAATATGTCATCTTCAAAGCGTTGTGCGAGAGAAAAAATAAGAAGAAATAGATGGCACGTTCTTTTTTTCTCTATAAACGCTTTAAACAATGACCTAACATACTGAAACTGAATTTGGCAGGAGTTCAATCCAACCGCATTACGCTTTGGTTTTTCACAGAACAAATGGTACATAAAGAAACATCAAATTTATATATTTGGAACATATACTTTGCCTTTTTAAAGTGTAACATTTTCCACATAAGGATGATCCCATCCACATGATAATGGTTAGAAAAGAAAGGTTTGAGAATTGAAAGACAATCTATGGAGTGAAGAAAAGCATGCATGGTGGGGATATGATATGATACCATTGTTGCTGGCTTGTTTGTTTGTGACTAGACCACAGTTGCCTTTAGACTCGAGCAGACGTACATGGATGCAGAAACAGGCAGGTATCTTTCACTCCCAACATTTTCTAGTGGAGAACACAACTTTTTCTAAAGTAAAATCAAATATATATATTTTTTTCCACCATCCATTTTATTATATAATTATTATATATATCAATTACTATCGCTAGATTGCGCCAGGAATTTTATCGAA
Organism: Helianthus tuberosus; assembly: GCA_030545235.1. Classification (NCBI taxonomy): domain Eukaryota; kingdom Viridiplantae; phylum Streptophyta; class Magnoliopsida; order Asterales; family Asteraceae; genus Helianthus; species Helianthus tuberosus. Next base: position 122,552,090 of record CM060427.1, read on the forward strand.
TTTTGGGTTTTTGCCACTAAGGTTTGTTTTCTTTGATTTTTCCCTCAGCACATAGACCCGTCTCTCTTTACTGAAGTAAGCGAGAGGATAAGACAGACCCGGTAGATAAAGAAAAGAACCTGGAGGTGGGCTCGGTGGACCACCGGCGGAGCGCTGCAGCTGATAACGCAGAAGGCGGTGGTGGTCGTTTTCCCTGGTCACTTGAAACCAGACCTTCCGGCTGTGGCTTCTAGAATAGAATAAAGGCAGCCGGTTGAATCCATGCCTCCGACAGCAGCGGCTGGCGGAGATAGCGATGTTTCGGAGTAGAATAGGCGGTGATGAAGGTTATGGTGGCATCATCGGTGTATCAAGGAATGTCTTTCCAAACGAAGTCGGCTAGGGTTCCGGCGAGATTCCGGTAACCCGATTCAGGTTCGCATATTATTGTGGTGTAAATATCATAATTAAAAGCTAATAATTATGTTTATGAAGATTTTCTTTGAAATCAAGTTATATGAATTTTTGGATTCAGTTTTGTGTCCAACACTCTACTATCTTAACTCTTAGGAAAATATAGCGTTTGAATATATGCCTGATTAGATGACGTTTTACCATTGATCAATTCTATAGTTTGAATGCGAAATGTCAAAATCCAGTTTTCATACAAATTACAACCATATTTTGTTTAATTTTTATAAGTTGTGAAAAACAGTTTTAGTTAGGTACGAATGCCTTGGTTTCAGAACATAAGGGGCCTGATGTGCTACATTATCATATGTAAGGTCCTTGTTTGCACAAACTAAAAAATCAAGTCACACTATTATTCAGATAAACAACGCATAAACAAACCCCCCCAAATCAGACACACATTCTATAAAAAAACCCTATCGATCTCTCCATCTCTCGGTGCCTTTACCTTTCTTCTTCTTCTTCTTCGGCAATCATGGCTTCTTCTCTTACAACTTTACCTTTCTTCATCTCACACCCAATTCAAAAACCAACACTTTCCTTTCACCCACCCTCGTTATTATTAATTTCATTTATTCTTTTCATCCTTATCCATCTCTTACACTATATCAATGCACTATAGGATTTTCACTATCTAATTCATCGGTATGTAATTCTTTCGTGAAAGTTGATGGTCGGTAATCTGTCTGTGAAAGTGCTTTAAGAAAGGCCCTCGCTATCTGCACACTGAGTTTGCCTATCTGCACACTTAGGGTTTAAATACGCTGCGTATTGGTCAATACGCAGCGTATAGGGTTAACCCAATACGCTATACGCTGCGTATTGACCAATACGCAGCGTAGATAGACCATAGATCTCAGTGCCTGATAACCAATCATTGCACAGAAAACAAGGTGTATATACGTTGCGTATTGGTCAATACGCAGCGTATATAAAAGAGCTGCAAATTTGGGGTCATTTGGTAGGTTTGAAGTGTCAAATTTTTGCAAGGTTTATATACGCTGCGTATTGGTCAATACGCAGCGTATATAAAACAGTTTTCGAAACTTCAAGGACCATTTTTGTCAACTTTCAAAACTTCAGGGACCATTTATGTAAGTTTTCGAAACATCAGGGACCATTTGTGTAAACTTACGAAACTCCAGGGACCATTTGTGTCAATTTTTGAAACCTCAGGGACCATTTTTGTAAATATTGAAACTTTAGGGTCCAAAGTGTAAATATATCAAAAATATGTAAAAAAGGGGGTCTTCTTTAAAGAACCGGCCCTTGCATGATTCGAACTCGTGACCTATCGTTTAGAACCGCAACGCCTTAACCAGTTTATCCTTTGTCCAGAGCTGTTAGAATATGAAACTTAATTCTTATATACACTAGTTAGGTTATACGCTGCGTATTGACCTATACGCAGCGTATTTGAACACTTGGTATACGCTGCGTATAGGTCAATACGCAGCGTATGTCAGACTGATTTGACTCTGATGCGATGTTGTCAGGCACGGGAATAAAGTTATACGGGGAGTAGAGGGCTATACGCTGCCTTTTTCAGTATAATTGAAAGTCTATTTAGCAGTGCGTGCTGTCTTTTCATCTTCCATTCATTTATCAGTACTATAATTGTTATTAATATTATTATTATTATTGTTATTATTATTATTATTATTAAAAATATTATAATTATAATTATTATTATTATTGTTAAATACTATATTAACCCTTGTATTTATTATTATTATTATTAACATAACTTTTTTTTAGCGTTTCATGTCTCAAACTGATTTGAAGAATTGGGTACAAGAAACGGGAAAGGCGTATGGTTACGTAATTGTTACCCGCCGATCGAAAAATATTGGCGGTACTACTGGGATGGTATGGCTTGTGTGTGACCGTAGTGGTGAGCACCGTAGTAAAGCAACAGTTAGGAAAGCTGGTAGCAAAAAAATCGGTTGCCCCTTTTTATTACTCGCCATCCGGGACGTGATGAATGACACGTGGGAGTTAAAAGTGGAAGACGCGAACCATAACCACGAACCTTGCATGGGCCGGTTCTTTAAAGAAGACCCCCTTTTTAACATATGTTTGATATATTTACACTTTGGTCCCTGAAGTTTCAATTTTTACACAAATGGTCCTTGAAGTTTCAAAAATTGACATAAACGGTCCCTCAAGTTTCATAAATTTACAAAAAATGGTCCCTGATGTTTCCAGGATTTACAAAAATGGTCCCTGAAGTTTTGAAAATTGACAAAAATGGTCCCTGTACTGTTCAGTTAAGTATGCTAACTGAGTTAGTGTTTAAAGAAGAAATCTTTATATGAAAGTTAACCTGGCTAAAACATTCAGTTAAAATAATTTCAATAATGACCATTTAGTCCCTGAAGTATGAGTTTCATAAATGACCAAATATTAACGTAACTTTTTTTTAGCGTTTCATGTCTCTAACTGATTTGAAGAATTGGGTACAAGAAACGGGAAAGAAGTATGGTTACGTAATTGTCACCCGCTACGCAGCGTATATAAAACAACTGCAAATTTGGGGTCATTTTGGTATGTTTGAACTGACAAAGTTTAACCAGGTTTATATACGCTGCGTATTGACCAATACGCAGCGTATATGAACATTGTTTTCTGTGCAATGATTGGTTATCAGGCACTGAGATCTATGGTCTATCTACGCTGCGTATAGATCAATACGCAGCGTAGATAAACCCTAATTTTTCTAGGGTTTGGTGTGCCAATAGGCACTTTAGTGTGCCAATAGGCACACTCTTAAGAAACCATGTACAAAGACTTTTCATCAATGGATCAACGAAAAATTATTGATAGATATTTTACTATCTAGACATCTACTTCATTGTCGAAACAACGATGAATATCACAACAGATTACCAAGGACGTGTCGTTGACAGATCAATGCAACAATTCTATTGCCGATAGATTATTGACGCTCTTCTTTTGTCACTCGTTTCGCTGATAGCCTTACATCAAAAAACCATTGTGGTTTTTGGTTCTTAATAAAATGGAATTTGAAAAATATTTAGATAGTGTATTTACAATAATTTTTATAGTAGTGAAAATCATTTTCTAGTATGTATCTTCTTCATCAAATGTTTATATCTCATTCAAGAAAGCTTAGGGATTGACAAGCGTTTTCTTTAACGGCAAACTAACCTAAATCTAAATATTTCTATGCGTATACCTCGGGAACCAGGGATCGAGGAGCTAGCTAGGTACCGATTTACTCACCAAGTACAATTGGTATTTCAATGGGCACTGGTGAATTGATGTTCAGAGTTCAAACCTTATTGTGAGCGTTTAAATGAGTTTTTGATGATGTATAATTAGTTAACTATGGAGTGTGTTTCGTCGTTCAAAAAAATTATGAATGAACATATCTTAGTGTATTATACATAACATTAATTATATGCTATGTCCGTTACTTTTTTAAATAATTTTTTTCATTCTAGTATATAATATTTTGTTATTAAATTATATTTAAGCATATTTTGTTTTTCATTTATAATTTAACTTCCAAGATACAATATTTTATATAATTTTGTTTATGTCGTTGTGACGTGCTTAATATCGGGTTGTGAATAGTAATATACAAGTGATCGACGCACGAACGTACATGTCATAAAAGTTACGTCACGGTTTAGTTTTTTTATTATAAAGTGACGTGTTTACCCTGGTCATTATTTTAGCAATACAATATAATGTTCTATAATTTCGAATATACGTTACGACGTGCTTATTTTATCTAAGATTCGATAAAAGTTTATTTCAACGAGTCAAATATAGTTTTTTTTTGTTCTTTGCCGTGAAAATTGTACTGATACCATCTGAACGACATCAGTGTCGGTATCGTATTTGTTTTTAATGGTTTCTTCAACGTGTCAAACAACATTGGTATGGTAACGGCATCGTGGCGAATCAAAAGTGATACCAACAAATCAATATTGGTACTGGTATTGATATTCGTTTTTTATGGTTTTCCAATCGATGTAAAACACGTGTTGATATCCCCATGGGCATATCTCTTCAGGTTACTATAACGAATGCCGGTATTATAGCAGTACTGTAACAAACTAATCCAATACCGTAACGAACCAAAATGATACTCATTGAGAACAGTCCAGTCTTAATTGGATGGATGTCTCAATAGAAAAATGTGTTTCTAGATTCGGTTCTCACCGCCTTAACTTTTTATGTTTTTTTTTTTTTGGTTATTGGATTTTAATAATCCGAAGTTTCACCCATTGGTCAGTAATAATCCCAACTTAAAAAATTCCCTGTAACAATCCCAACTATTAAAATTTTGGCCACCAATGATCCTTTGCTAACTGGGTTATAACCCAGTTAGTTTTTTGCTGACGTGGCTGATGACGTGGACACAACTTTGTTATTTGTTGACTTGGCTGCTTATGTGGCACCATCACCACCTCCACTTCCTCCTCCTCCACTGCCACCACCATCTCCTCTAGCCACCACCATCACCCACCACCATCACCTCTGACCACCTCCACCTCCACCCACCACCATCACCACCTCCACTTCCTCCACCACCACTGCCATCTCCACTAACACCATCGTCATCTCCACCCACCAACACCGTCGTCATCTCCACCCACCACCACCTACCATCGCCATCTCAGATTCATCCCCACCTTCGTCACCTGACCGACAACCACCCCCGTATTGACGGTTCTAAACTTGACCTGACCGTCACCGATGAAGGATCCAGAACCGTGGGAATAGGGTTAATTCCATTGTTGTTGTTGGAGCAGAGGTCGATATGGTGGAGCGGATGTCGATGTGGTGGAGCAGAAATAGGGTTAATTCCATTATTGTTGTTGCAGAGGTTCTGATTTCATTGGAAATTGAAGGATTGTGGGAATGGATGGTAGGTGGTGGTCGGAGGGGATTGAAGATGGTGGTTGTGCGGTGGGAGTTGGGTGGTCGAAGGGGGTTGAAGATGGTGGTTGTGCGGTGGGAGTTGGGTGGTTGTGGTGGTAGTGAGGTAGTGGAGTGGTGGTGGTGATGATGATGATGAGTATCTGTGTATGTATATATATAATTAAAAAATATATTTTTTTACATATCAATATCCATATCATCATCCACATAATGAACAAGCTTATTTTTTTACACATCAGGGTCCACGTCATCAAAAACTAACCTAGTTAGCAAAGGATCATTGGGGGCTAAAATCTTACAAGTTGGGATTGTTACACGAAATTTTTGAAGTTGAGATTATTATCGGCCATGAAACTTTGGATTATTAAAATCCAATAACCTTAATTGTTTAATTAAAGGAATTTAAGCCAAACAAGATGTTTTGTCCGATTGTTTAATCGCTACCAACGTTTGGGATGGGATTGGTAGATGGTGCCGCTTAGACCCGATTTATGCGTTCGAGATTAAGGATCTGTTAGAAGTGTACAAGTCGATGAACGGAAGCAAGAAGGGGAAAAAGATTGTGCACGGGATTGTCATTGTCACCATGTGGTCGATGTGGAAAGCGAGGAATGATTCGATTTTTAAGGGGAAGCGGCCTAACGTGGAAAACATCGTGGCGAGTGTAAAGTCTATCACGTTTTTATGGGCTAAAAGTAGATTAAAATGTAATAGGGTTGTTTGGAAGGATTGGTGTCGTTTTCCTTTGTATATGTTGTAATTGTTGTGTGAGCCGTCGGTCTTCGATTTGAAGTCCGGTCTTGGCGTTTTGTGAATGAAAGCTTTTTCCAAAAAAAAAAACAAGAAAGATCTTTTTTTTTTATTAAAGAATTTACGCGTAACAAGAAAGATACCCTTTTATTTAGCGTGATGACCTTTTTTAAATGGTTAGTTCTTTTAATTATTTGAAGCTTTCTTTTCGGCCTATACATGAAAAAAAAAGAGGAAGATCCGTGACGTCATCGTGGCGTTATTTGTGTGAATGGGACATGGCTTTGTGACGTCATTATAAAAAGGAACGTTCATGAACCATTCTTTAAATGGTCGTTGAGAAATACGGCGAATTTCATTAAAAGCACTAGGAAGGCGCTAGGCACAACAAAACAACCGAAACAAAATACAATGGACATTTAACCTACTCTTTTCCATCTAAATCCTTAAAACGAGATATATTAAAAATCCACAAAAAGGTTCTTCGCACTCTTCTTTTTGCCCGAAAACACACACTCATTCCTCATTTTTCATATGTTCCAACAAGTTGGCAGGATGATTCCATGAAGAACTTCTCCTTTACGTTGATCCAGGTTGTACGCCTTATCAATCTCAAGCAAATCTTTCACAGAAAAGGCGTGTATATTGGATTCAATCTAACCAATTTGAGATGAGGTGCCAGACTTGGGCCGAATAAACACAAAAAGTCATGAGGTGATCGCATGTCTCATTCGCATCTTCACATAACTTGCAAATCACCGAGTCTAAGTTAATGTTTCTTTTTTGAAGCTCCACAAATGAAGCGAGCCTATCTAAACCCATTCTCCAATTAGCATGTAAAGGTGGAATTTCTAGTGAAAATATGCAAATCTGCAATTATATACATATAAGCTTATAGCTTTGTATAGCCAATTAGCCATGACACCCTCAAGACACTACTTATGTTGTTAGTGAGATCTGGAAGAAAAAAAAAAAACTTATCATGACCCTTTGAATAATCATGAATTAGCATCGAATTGTTAATTGTAACGATGAAAAACTACGTATTCATGACTTAGTAACCAAACATGTAATCGCTAATTTTAATGAGATAGTGGGGTAGGCAGTTATGTAACCGTCTTGTTTATTACACTTAGGCTGGCGGGTGTGGTATAAAGCCCCTAGGGGCTTTATCACGCCGCGTTAGCGCCACGTCACACATGGGGCTTTAAAGTCCCTTTCTTTAATTTGCAGTGTGTGGTATAAAGTCCCCCTATTAAACAAAATTAAAAAAAAAATTGGTTGAAAAGAGGTAGGCCCCACCTGCACCCCTCTTTTCTTCCGTTAACACAATGGCAAGGAGAAGGATGGCGCCCCCTTTCATTTGCTCGGTGTGGACGATGACGCCCCGAAGACGTTATGGAGGCTGAGGTGGCGGGTGGCGCTAAGCCACACCCACCGGTCTTAAAACAAAAGATACAAGTTCTACTCAATATAACTATTGGTTCCGAAATAAACGTGCCCCAATAACATCCGGAAAAAAAAGTGATTTTAGGAATTTTTTTTAACGAAGCACCGTGAAGGCCTGAACTAGAGGTGCACAAAATAACCGGTTAATTAACCGTAACCGGTTACTAACCGAAACCGTAACCGGTTAATAACCGATTTAGGAATAACCGATTAGTGGTTATTTTTAACCGTAGGTTAGTAACCGGTTATAAGTATTTAGTTAGGAACCGGTTTTTTTAACCGGTAGACTGGTTAACCGAAAAAAAAACCGAAAAATTCAAAAAAAAGGCAAAAAAACCGGTTAATAACCGAAAATAACCGGTTAAAGTAATTAACCGAACCGGTTAAAAAAATAACCGGTTAAAGTAATAGCCGGTTAAAGCATTAACCGGTTAAAGTCAAAAGGTCAAATTAACCGCTATAACCGGTTAACCGAACCGGTTATTAAAATTAACCGATTTGTGCACCTCTAGCCTGAACCGCCGTTTGTCTTGCCCCTTCTCCAAAGCCCACATAAAGCATAGCCCATGAAAACCAAGCTTACAATTTCACACTTCAGCCCATTACACTTGGACAAATTAACACGGCCCAGAATACCCAGAAAATTTACAAAAACGGGTTATTTAGGTTAAATCCAATGTTTTAAAATCCGGTTTTTATACCGTACCGGCTTTGGCTCAAAAACAGTTTAACCGGGTGTATCGGGTGGTTCAACCGGCTGTACCGGGCGGTTTAACCGGTACAACCGGTCGGTTTGAACCGGTTTTTAAAACATCGGTTAAATCTAGACTCCAGGGCCTGGGCAAGTCTATTTGAGTATTTAATTCAAATTCTGAAAAACACTTCAACAATATTATAGTAACTGTTTTATCTCATTAGTGTAAGGATTAAATATAAACTAATCTTAATGTGTTAAACATGAGAAATGAGAACAGAAGTTTTTTTTTTTTTTTGGAAATTTTTTCATCTCCTTAAACATGTCTTTTAGTTGAAAAAACTACAAAAAAAAATATTTTTTGCATAGTTACTCTAGTAGAGTAACTAGAGTACTTAGATAATTATTCTACTAGATAGAAAAAAAAATTAAAAAAAATCTCTTTAGCACGCTAAGACTCATTTGTACAAAAACCTAACCCGAATAATTATATCCAACATTAAGTCCAAAGATACTTATAGACTTGAGTAAAACAACTAACTTAGACCTTTTTCTCTAAAATTTGTTCGTTTTAACATGTTACCCAACCGAATCCGTCACCCATTTTACCATCTACAAACCAGCACTGTAAGGGGCTGTTTGTTTACCTATTAATGAGGCTCTTAATGGTTCAGACCTCTTACTGGTTCAGCACTTAATGGTTCAGACTGTTTGTTTCACGAGTAGATGTATAAATGGTTCAGACATTTGCCTCTGAACGGTTAAGCATTATACAGAGTCTGAATGGTTAAGACCTCTAATCTGAATTAGTCAGACATTTGCCTCTGAACGGTCAAGCATTATACAGGCTCTTAATGATTCAGACTTCTTACTGGTTCAGCACTTAATGGTTCAGACATTTTACTGGTTCAGCACTTAACTATTCAGATGTTACCAAACAGCCCCTAAGTAAATGCATTATTGAATGGGCAATTCAAAAACACATAAAAAAAGATTAAATGAATGAATTGCAAAGACAAAATAAAAAACGCATATAAATAAAGTTAAAAACTACAACATTGCTACCTGATTAATATAGTTTACGCTTATTAAACTAGCCATATAATGTACGCTTATTAAACTAGTTGTACGCGTATATGCGATATTGGGTGGTCGAATGGGTCTAAGAGAAGTCCGAAATGCCAAAATATATTTCATATTATTATAACATCAGTTTCATAATCAATTACATGTTCATTTGGTTTTAAAACCATATTATGTGCCATAAAGGGCATTTTGGGCATTTATTTAGCATAACAAGTGAACTTTGCAATAGACCCGACAAGCGGTATGATCAGAATGTATAACCTCTAAGGGTTATTCGCTACAATAATATGATCATATAACAACCCTTAATCAGTCTCTAAACTTGCTTAAACGGGTCAGAATTCAAAATCAAAGCAGAACTGAAACTTGCTCATATAACAACCTGACAAACGGTATGATCAGAAGGTATAACCTCTAAGGGTTATTCGCTACAATAATATGATCATATACCAACCCTCAATCAGTCTCTAGCCTTACAAGTGTGTAAGGGAGTGTTATAACTCTAGAAGGGAAGCCTCTATAGATCAGAAGCACTCCAAGATTGTGAGAATGATTTTTGAAAGGTGCAAGTTCAAATGGTGCTTGAACACCTCTATTTATAGTTAGATTCAATCCTCTAAATCAAGACATGTGTCTCCTAAGGTGTTATGGAGGTGATTAGTGGCACCCCAGATATATCATGGAGGAAGATAGGTGGCCAAATCGCGACATGGGTGGCAGGAGTAGCAGCTGCCAGCTGCAATAAGTCTGCTAGAGAAGGCCTTACGCACCGTAAGGCATATGCCTTACGGTTCGTATGGACCTCTGGCGCGCCCACTGTTTTGAATTTCCTTACGGACCGTAAGGCATATGCCTTGCGGTCCGTAAGGGACCGTCAGAAGCCAAATGTTTGGCATTTCTTCATCTTTGACCCCTCAATTTTCAATCTTCCACATTTTATACAATTTAGTCTCTCTCGTCCAACATATCGGAAATATTTGAGAGTTATCGGACACGTGTTGCTACATGATTCGATTATAATTTCTGAGGTGTTACATACAACTATTATAAATATATACAAAATTTACATATTTTACATGTTTTTTTAAGGACGATCATATACATCTCCGATGTGCAATGATGGAAAAACATTTTTATGGGAATCGAACCCAAAACCTAATGGTCTTAAAGTCTTATCACCTAGAAAATATACCAGGCTATAATGTTATTGACACATGTTTTATATGTTATTACACATTTCTGTAACGTTCTTAGGGTGTCCGGAGTGGTAATCGGTAAAGGGTGGCAAACCACTTTACCGAGTGGTAAACACCACCGCCAACACTAGTTTGCCACTCAAAGTTTACCAAATCGGTGGTGGCTTGACGATTCGGTGAGGGGAGGAAGGAGAGAGAGAGGGGGTGTGTGGGTGGGGTCCATGACATCTCTCAACCAATCACACCTTTTCCTTTTTTTTAAAGTTTACCACTTCACCAAGTGTCTAAACCATTGCCAACACTTTTCAACAAAGTTTAAACACTGTTGACTGATTGACATGGCGCGCTCTGATTGGTCGTTTTTTGGTTTGCCACTCCAAAGTGTTTAACCACTCCCTACACCCTTAATAAGATCTGTTTTACCAAAAATAAGAAAAATTAAGAAAGGGAGAAAAAAGAAAAGCAAATAGGGCCCCTTATCTAGATTTTGCTAGTCCTTTACAAAGATGGCACGTAAGGATTTGTGATGGACCCTCATTCAATGCGAAAGATAGTCAAGAATGGCCACATCACCTCTCAAAGATGGTAAAAAAGCCACCGTGTTGAAGATTCGATTCATAAGATTTCTATAAGTCAAAAGTCAAAAGTGACGGCTAGATACGACAAGGTGTTTATTTGTAAGGCTATGAGGTGTGGATGGAGCCTCATGGGCTTTATCAAGTCCACCTTAGCTACACGTCAGCGTCACGTAGGATCCAACTCAGCCATGGAGCCCTATTTAAATTGCAGGGTGTGGATGGAGCCCCTATTAACCAAAATTAAAAAAAAAAAATCATTGGTTTAGAACATGGTCCCCACCTGAAAACGCCCCTCTTCTCTCGTTAACATGTTGGCGGAGCTTCAATGGCGCCCCGGCTATGGCGCCGGGGGTGTGGTCGATGGCGGAGGGGGGCGCTATAGGTGTCTAGGTGGCGAAGGGTGGCGCCCCACACCCTCCAGCCTAAGGTGAGAGGATAAGGTGTTCTTCCTTTGAGATCAAGGATTCAAACCCTGTCATCGAAAGATTTTATATGATTTAAGTTGTTAAAAAAGGATAAGGTGTTTATTTGCTAGGAGTTGAGCTCAACGAGGATCATAAGATAAATTTGTGGATTGGGAATAGAGTAAGGGTAGAATGGTTGGAGTGGTCTACGTGGTATAAATTCGAAGTAATGTCGAAATTGTATCATGGTATTTTGTATTTGGGTTCTAGTTTTTTGCTAGTTCCTGTTTTATATTTGACCAATTTTGCCGTTCAAGAAAAAATGAAAGTGAAATTCCTAATTCATTTGTGGTTTCGTAGTTAATCTTGAAACGTCAAAGTAACATGATTTTATTGGCTAGTGGAGACGGATATGATCGGGTGGTTCTGCTTGTGGCACGATGATACTCAGTGGTCCGTCAGTGATCCAAATTTGCCGTTAAAAAAAAGTAACATGATTTTAGTTTTTTTCGTTTATAAGAAAGAGAAAGAAGGAAGAAATCGAGAGTTATATTATTAAAGGTGTTTCAGTTTGATTTGTTTTTTTAAGAAGATGAGAATAACGTATATTTAATAGTGATCAATGCAAACTAGTGGCAGCCGATGGTTGATTTAATGGTGCATATGTGCAATCTTCATCTTCATTATTTTAATCTTCTTCTCATTTATAATATTATTAAGAGAAAATTACGATTTTGGCCCCTGTAGTTATATCACTTTTACCCTTTTAACCCAAAAAGAATTTTTTAACATCTGAGCCCCCCAACGTCTTCTTTTCTAACCCTTTGGCCCCTAATACTAACCCCATCCATTAAATGTTAGGAGCCAAAAGGGTTAAAAAAGACGTTAGGGGCCAAAAAGGTTAGAAAAAAGATGTTGGGGGCTTAGATGTTAAAAATTCTTTAGAGAAAATTATGATTTTGGCCCCTGTAGTTATATCATTTTTACCCTTTTTAGCCCAAAAAATAATTTTTTAACATCGGAGCCCCTAACGTCTTCTTTTCTAACCCTTTTGGCCCCTAACACTAACCACATCCATTAAATGTTAGGGGCCAAAAGGGTTAAAAAAAAATATGTTAGTGGCCAAAAATGTTAGAAAAAAAGACGTTGGGAGCTTAGATATTAAAAAATTCTTTTTTGAGCTAAAAAGGTAAAAGTGATATAACCAAGGGGCCAAACTCATAATTTTATTATTTGATGTATAAAATTAGATTTATTCAATTCGTACAATACACGAGGTTTTTTAAGGATATATATTTTTACTATTTAATACAGAAAATTACATTTATTCAAACCGTGTAATACGCATATTTTTAAAAATGTAATTTATTATTATTTGGTATATAAAATTACATTTATTCAACCCGTGTAATAAATGAGGTTTTTAAAGATGTATTATTTTATTATTTGGTAAACAATATTACATTTATTCAACTCATGTAATACACGTGGTTTTAAAGATATAATTTTTTTTTATTTTGTATATAAAATTACATTTATTCATTGTTCTTATAGATATAACTTTTTTATTATTTAATATATAAAATTATATTTATTCAACTTGTGCAATAAAGAAGGTTTTTAAAAGATATATTGTTTTATTATTTATTATATAAAATTATTTATTCAACCCGTGTAATACACGGGGTTATAACCTAGTATACTAATAAATAAAAATCTTTTTAGACACGTGTCAATTTCTGGTGTTTTCTCACTTTATTTCCTATTTATCTTTCATATTAAATAATAATTATTTTAAACAAAAATATTAGATAAGAATAAATATTTAGATAAAGATAAAACTTTTTGTTGCTTTCTCACCAAATTTTTCTATTTATCTCTCATATTAAATAATAATAATAATTTTAAACAAAAATATTAGATAAGAATAAATATTTAGATAAGAATAAACATTTGTTTTTATTATGATCGTATTAAATGATAATAATAATAATAATAATAATAATAATAATTTTAAACAAAAAATTAGATAAGAATATAAACGTTTATTTTTCTTATGATCATATTAAATAATAATAATTTTAAACAAAAAAATAGTTAAGAATACATATTTAATAAAGTAAAATGTTATAATAAGTAAATAGTACATTAAAGTTCTTTTTTAAAAGATAAATCTTGACGACTGTATGTGTTAACATATGACATTATATTTTATTAAACACGTGCAATATATGAGTTTTTTTAAGGTATATCTTTTTTATTATTTATTATATGATATAATAAGTAAATAGTACATTAACGTTCATTTTTAAAAGATAAATTTTGATAACTGTTTGTATTAACATATGACATTATATTTTATTCAACGCGTACAATATACGAGTTTTTTTTAAATATATCTTTTTATTAATATTATATAAAATTATATTTATGCCACATGTGTAATACACAGGGTTTTAACCTAGTTATGAGTATGATAGAATGGTATATAAAAATTATAAATATATATTTTACGTATTTCATAAAATAATATATTTCTTTAATTTAAAAATTAAGAAAATCCATATCGATTTTATACAGCGACCTTCATCTTTTTATTCTTCAACTTATTAGGTTTAATGCTCCAATTACCTTTTGGTGCATTGGCAACCTATGATAAGTGAAGGTTAGGGATTCGAGTCTCGCATAGAGCAAATGTTTTATGGGTTGAGTTAGAAGTTTTACCATAGTGGGCTTTCGGAAGATGAATTTCCTTTGGAATGATGGTACGCCGAGTCACCAACACTAGTTGCATTCGCGGGCGACGACATGAGTATCATTTTGCCATTGGGTTTACCCCGATGATCAGCCTTTTATTGGTTACTCATTTAAAAAAATATGTTTAATGTCGGATCGTAAACATTATTTTAATGGTAATTTAAATGTCATAAAAGATGAATATCTTCTCTTTTTATTTTGCATTTAAAAGTTACTCAAGACTTAGAAATCCTTATTAAAAGATTTTTATGGAGAGGATCAAATCGAGCTAAGAAAATGCATTGGGTTTATTGGGACCGGGTGACATCCCCTAAAAAAGACCGGGTATCAGATTATCGAAACTATTGGATATCAATGTGGCTTTGCTTATTAAATGGGGATGGCGTTATAAATCTGAGCACAACAATCTATGGAGGAAAATTATTATTTCGATCCATTCTAAAAGGTTGGGGTGGGAGTGTATTTCATTAAAAAAGGTTATTGGAGGTGTGTGGTGTAGTATTGCCAAAGTCTTCACTAATACTTTGGTGGGCGAACAACTTATACGAAACTGCTTCGAAGGCGTGGTTGGAAATGGGGAAGATGTGGCATTTTGGCATGACCCTTGGTTTGCGGAGGAACCTCTCAGATTTAAATTCCCTACGCTTTTCAGAATTTAAGGAGATAAAAAATGTAAGGTTCAGGATCGGGTTGGTCGTTCGGGCTGTTAGTGCATTATCTGTCTATCGCCTTCGTCAATCTAGTATGTAGCAGAAACCGAAGAAGTCCAAGCTTTTATTGTAATATCTAGTTAGAAAGGGCAAGGTGGCAAACTTGTAAATAAGGAGAAATCCTTATATTCCTTGTGCCTATAAATAGGAAGTCATAGTGTTAGGTTTAAGACTTTGCTCATTTGGAGATTTAAAAGATTAGATTTTAGAGAGAGAAAGTCTAGAGAGAGAAAGTCTCTCCATGTGATTCTCGGCTATTGTACACGACATATTATTCTATAGAATCACGTCATTTGTACGTTCTTGTGTGTTCGGTCACGTACGTTCACGGATTCCGCACGTCGAACGTTCGTTACGCAATCGTACGGTGTAAAAACTGATCCTACAAGTGGTATCAGAGCTAGGAGCTCGATTGCACTGATCAAACACATCGTTTTCGTACCAGATTTCAGCCGATTCAGATCCGATTTCATCTATTTTTCATCTTCTACCTATTTCTTACATTTTTCACGGTTTTTAGTCAAATTGAACTTGTTTTCACGGTCCGATTTGTCTAAATTTTTGATATGTTGTGCGAAAACACCTGATCTATAATCCTATCAAGTTTCAGATCCTAATTCCTAGCCGTTTAGGAGAAATCTGAGTTTTTGTGTCCGACATCGTTTGAAAGTGAACCTCCCGTTTGAACTATCGTTTGAAAGTGAACCTCCCGTTTGAACTATCGTTTGAAAATGAACCTCCCGTTTGAACTATCGTTTGAAACTGTCCATCCCGTTTGAAAGAGGACATCCCGTTTGAACTATCGTTTGAACTAGCACATGACCGTTTGAAACAGTCCTGACAGTTTGAAACAGACCTGACCGTTTGAACCTGTGACTGTTTGAAATTGTTGTCCGTTTGAGAACTACAGTTTGAGGGTGTAACCGTTTGAGGACGTGAAAGTTTGAAATCAAAGATCCTGACCGTTTGAAAGTATCATAATGATGACATGACCGTTTGAAATCCTGTCTGTTTGAAAGTGGTTATGAGTTCATGTGATTAATATTCATCGGTTCAATCAAATTAAGACATCACACCTGTTCTCGTCTGAAAATTGAAACTTGATCATGTGTTTAATATTCATCGGATAAAGTAAAATCAATCAATTTTTGTTGAACACTTAATATATTCACGAGTTTCAACCATGTGTGCATGTGAATGTCAGAAAGTGTCAGTTCATTAGATTGAAACAAATCGGTGAAACAGAATTAATTGAATTGATTTGTTTAGGAAATATAAATTGTCGGTTTAGTGGGTGTTTGATTTGCCGCCCACTAGTTGAAGGTCCAATAAAAGTGTGTTGAATTAAAAGGTGTCGGCTCATGTAACTTCATTAGTTTACGGTCCAATCACAAAGTATAAACTAAAGTGACTGTGAGTTGGTTACATGATGTTGTCGGGTTAGTGGTTATCTTGGTCAAATCAAGTGTTAGTATTGTTAGCCCAATCAATCATTAAACATATTCATTAATATCATCGGCTCGATCAGTGAAGGCCAAATTGTGTTCCGAACAAGTTCATTCATTCAGTAGTGATTTCACTAAAACAACAGTGAACAAATTCGAGAATCTTTGACACGGGTCTTAGATTGATTTCACAAACACGCACGTTTACATATTCAGTTCATTTTAAACTGATTGTGTATTTGTTTGTTTGCAGGTGATTCAAGGCGATTTTGTTTGAGCAGGATAATTTCATTTGAAAGTGATTGACATTGTGAAAACTGTTATCTAAATATGGATAGTGATGATGAATATGGTTGTTCCTTTGGAGATGATATTTTTAACAATAATTCAATGGATATTATTGATATTCTTGCCGGAAAACAAAATTCTAGAAAATCATTTTCAATAAACAAGGATTCAAAAATTGTTGATTCAAAAATTGTTGTGGATAAAATAGAAAAGAGTTTTGAAGTTAGTTCTGAAAAAGATGAAAAAGTTTCAGAAGTTATTTCAGAAAAAGTTCCAGTTTTTTATCATTCATACTCATCTGATGAAGAGTGTGATGATGATAGCAAAGAACTTGAGAAACTTGAGTTTTATAAACAGTTATTTTCATCTGAAATGGTTAATGATTCTTTTGCAGAACAAATTGATGAGCTCAAGAATAAACTTGTTGCGAAAAAGATAAATCAAAAGGCAGCAGATGTTGAAGAAATTGAAGAAATTAAGAAAGAAGTTGTTACAGAAAAACAGCAGGTTTTTGAAGAAGTAATTTCAAAGAAAGAAGCTGATAATGGAGAGATGAATGGAAAATGTTCGAATTGTGAAAAATCAGAAATAGACAGTGTGAAATTCTTGAAAGATATGGAGAATTTGACATTGGAAAACAAAGCTTTGAAAGACGAGAAGAAAGCTGATGATGAACAGATTTTGGATGTGCGCTTGAATTGCGAAAAACTAAAATCTGAAAATGACAAACTTTTGGAGAATGTTGAGAGTTTGTCATTAGAAAACAAAAATTTTAAAGAAAAAGAAAAAGATTTTCAAAATCAAATCAAGATTTTAGAAGATGAGAGAGATATTTTTGGTAAAGATAATCTTGAAAAACAACTTGAAATCAATTCTCATCTTGTTAAAATCATTCAGCTTGAAAAAGAAGCTGAAAAGCTCGAAATAAAATTAACGAGCTTGAGAATAAATTGAAAGGTTTTGTGACTTCGGCACCATATGAGTGTCCAAAACTGATCAATTCTGTTCCAATAAGTGACAATGTCACAAATTTTGACAAAGTCAAAGTCAAAATTGAAGATTGTGATGAAATATCTGATGATGAAAAAGAAAAGAAAAGAAAAATATTTTTAGATTTACAAGAAAAATTTTAAAATACTGTTTTGCAATCTACTGAAACAGGTGAATGTTCTAAACAAAAACCTGTTAAGAAGAGTGTAGAACAGAAACAAAAAGATAAAAATTTGAAAAATTCTAAAATTGAAAATAAAAGCTCATCAGATAAGTCATCCAATCATTATCAAAAATCACAAAAATTTAAAAATGAAAACTCACAAAATGTTGGTAATAAGTGGTGCAGGTTTGACCATAGTGCTTTAAAGCCAAAACCAGTTTTCAAGAAGAGTGATGATTACCACAAAGCCAGACAATGTTATGATCTAAGCATATGGTGTGAAAGTGGTGAATGGTACGATAACAGAGTGTGCTACACATGTGGTGTAAGAGGACACATTGCTGTTAACTGCCAGAATTGGAGTTATGAGACAAAAAGATGCTATAATTGTCAAATCAGAGGACATATTGCCAGAGATTGCCTAAGGAAATCAATGGGAAGATCGAGGGTTGAATCTCAAAGAATGGCAAAGAAACCAGTCAACGTCAAGCCCCATGAACAGAAGGTTCTAAAACCTAAAGTTCAAGATCAGACAATTCAAGAAAAGAAAGTTAAACTTTCACAGGGGCAGAAAGACAGACTGCGAAAGAAAAGGAAGAAGGCGAGAGAGTATCTCGAGAAAATTTTGTCCTCGGGTTCAAAGGACAGATTGAATAAGAGTTCTGATGAATCAACTTACTCGACTGCAAAGCCGAGTAAATTGAATTCTTCAGATGCAAATCTGAGGACTAAAGAAGAAAAGAAGAAGAAGAAAATGGTTGGCAATGAATCTGATGCGTCCAAGTCAGACAAGCCACCATCAGGCAATGAATCTGGCAAGTCAAAGTCAGACAAGCCATGTTCAGGCAATGATTCTGGTTTGTCAAAACCAGAAGAGCCATCTGTTGAGGTAAAAACTGTCAAACCCAAGGCTGGTCAGGCTTGGGTGAATCTTTTCAAATAGAAAAACCTGACTTGCCGGAGTTCCCAGGTTGGTAAGTGTGGAACAGGAATCGGCATATTTCTTAAGAAATTCACAGATTGGTAACTGTGATATTTCGATTTACAAGTGGTAAATCAGGGACATTAAGTTGTACTTGATTTTCTACTAGTATTTGTTATTGACAAGGGTCTTAATTGTTAAATCTTTCAAAATGGTTAAAGAAGAACAAGGTGATGAAACCCCAAGTTTGTAAAAAGACAAACAAAACTAATTTTCCGGAAAAATCATTTGATTAAAACAAACTTAAGTGTTTTAAAATCTAAATGGGAAAATAGTTTGTTGTCAGGGGGAGTTCTGATTGTTTATGCCAAGTGGATGGCGAATTGAAGTGATTTGATATCAGTTTGTCACGTTTCTTGTATAGTCTGTTTTTCAAATTTTCCCAGAAAATCAAAATTGAAACATATTTTGATTTTAGGGGGAGAAAAATTTTAAAAAAATTAGAAAATTTGAAAATGCCAAAAACATTGAAAAGCAAAAATGAGTTTTGTTGTGAAAAAGAGGAAATGATAGTAAATCAGTGAACTATCACAGCATGCTAAAGATATGAAATGTCAAATGTGATAAACGGTCTCACTGATGATGTGTCAGTAGGTTTTTGCACATTTAGTAAATTGTGACAAGATATAAACCTAAATTTCAAACTTGCTTATATCGTGGGTAACATCTCTCGGATATATGGGTAACCCCCGAAATCTTGTTTGAAAGGTCTCGTATTCTGATATACAGGTTTTTATACTCAATGATGTCTGGGGTATTATTCCGGGACTTCTGCTGAACGGTAGTTCTGACCTAGTCCTCGAATAATACTTTCTGCAAATGCTTGAAACACAGCATCACCCTCAGCATCAATGATAAGACAATAAAATTGCTTAACAATGCTGTTGTAAAAAAGATCCTCTAAAGGGGACACACCCACAAGTTGAGTCATGATCTCTCTGCTGAACGATGGTTCTGACCTGAGCTCTCATGATTCTTCATAATTTATTACCCCTTACAGATATCATTTGTGTTATAATTGCCTGTAAGACTGAATATTGGGATCTGGATACAGGAGTATATTCTGAGGTGGGATACGCGAATAAGTTTAAGTATCTAAGACATTAAACTCGTATCTCGAAGCAGTTGAACTTTGTGTGAAAATTTAAGTGGATCAGTATACTGACAATCTAAGTGAATCGTTTAAAACTTAACATGTTTAAAAGCTTAACGGTGCTAGTGATTTGTTTCATAAACTGATATGATCCTCTTACACAAACTCACAAAAATATTATTTGTACATATTTGTTTACTGCATTTTTTTAAAATCAAAATTCAAAAAGATTTTCGACAACTGATATTGAAGAGCTGATATTCAAAATTCCAAGTGCTAAACATGATGAATTGGGTTGGGAGAATATGTTGAAAACTTTGAATGTCATATACAAATGTTTTGAAAGATTGAGTGCTTAGTTAATCAAGGTCATTCATTTGAACGTGATATAACTAGTATGTTTGTTGAATAAATGATGTCTACCAGTAAGTTTCTTAAATCTAACTGTTATAAATTTGTAAAACTTATATTGAGGTAGAGGATGTGCAGGTTAACCAGGTTTCAAATCCTGAGCAGATGCAGAACAAAGCCAGGAATTGATCCTGAACTTGTGAACCGATGAAAGCTAGACTACGATCCCGACAGCTGAGTCTAAGGGGGAGTCTGAAGACGAGCTCAACGCAAGAGGAAGCGTGAATTCAAAGAGCCAGATAACTATCTTGGAGGAGCTTGTATTCGGAAAAGCAGGTGACGATCCCAAAAGCACGGAAGCTTGACGAAAGGGGGAGCCTGAAGAAAGAGTCTACCGAGAGGGGGAGCAACGGAAGCTCGAAGACAGATCCACGGGGATTCTGTTTGCGAAAGAGAAAGACAAGACACTACAAGATTGACTGCGGCAATATCCAAGGGGGAGTCTGTTAGTGCATTATCTGTCTATCGCCTTCGTCAATCTAGTATGTAGCAGAAACCGAAGAAGTCCAAGCTTTTATTGTAATATCTAGTTAGAAAGGGCAAGGTGGCAAACTTGTAAATAAGGAGAAATCCTTATATTCCTTGTGCCTATAAATAGGAAGTCATAGTGTTAGGTTTAAGACTTTGCTCATTTGGAGATTTAAAAGATTAGATTTTAGAGAGAGAAAGTCTAGAGAGAGAAAGTCTCTCCATGTGATTCTCGGCTATTGTACACGACATATTATTCTATAGAATCACGTCATTTGTACGTTCTTGTGTGTTCGGTCACGTACGTTCACGGATTCCGCACGTCGAACGTTCGTTACGCAATCGTACGGTGTAAAAACCGATCCTACAGGCTTGTCGTAAAATCTGACATGGCAATGGAAGAGGCTTTTGTCATCGGTGGAAGAAATCAGTGCGATGCAGTAGCTTATTTCGCTTCTCTTCAGGGAATCAGGTTATCGAACTCGGCAAATCGTTGGCACTGGATTGCAGGCTCATCGGAAGATTTTTCGGTGAGTAACGTGAGGAAGATGTTATCTTTTGGTAGAGATTTCGGTAACAAGTTTGTGATGCAGTGGAGTAAGTGGGTTCCACTGAAATGTAATATATTTTCTTGGAAGGCTGAGATGGGAAAGATTCTGACTAGGGTTGCACTTTGAAGACGAAACATTCAGGTCAATTATGTTTATTGTCTGTTCTGTAACGAGGGAGATGAAATAGGAGAGCATGTGTTCACTTCATGCCTTGTGGCGGCTACTCTATGGTAACACATAAGCGTCTGGTGCAAGATTCCTAACATTTTTGTGTTCTCCCTCAAAGACCTTTAGTCCCCCATGAGGCGTTCCATGGGATTATTATTGGGTGTTGGAGTCTTTGGAAGGCAAGGAACGAGTTTAAATTTGCACCCAAGCCGATCAAAATAGAGAGTATCCTAAGTAAAGTCAAAGTGTTGGGGTTTCTATGGTACACGAATAGATCGAATGTTAGGGATATCACTTTGGATAAATGGTGTAAATTTGTAACTATGGAATCATTGTTTGTTGTGTGGTCGTCCTGTTTTGGGCTGGCGTTTGTTTCTAATGAAAGTTGCCGCTAAAATCCCCAAATCTGTATCTATACCATATTATAATGCATGAGTGAGGGACATTTTAAGATACAAAAAAAGAACTTTTTCCCTCTTAATTTATAAATACACCCTAAAATGAGGGTAAATTGGTCTTTAAAACTATAATTATATTTTAGCCCACCATCATATTACATTTAAATCCCTGAGTTTTAACATAATTATGGGAAATTAGTTACACTTCCCCCTCCACAACAAACTTATAATAATTTGACGTATTCTTGCCATATCTTATAAACTATAATGTTTTAAAAACTCCAAAAGTACTGTAATGACCTACTCATCTTGTTGACGTTTCGATAGTTGTCGCGGTTAGAATTGACGTGTGGATTAAAAAGTACAAGTAGATGATAGCTTATTGTACAAGTGATTAAAGTCCAGCGTACTTAGTCATTATACTAGAATGTTTAATAGCTACAGAATGTCAAGTAATTAAATACCGTCAATTTAATAATCTCATCTAGATTACATTTTAATCTGTCGTTTTTAACAAAATGTTAGATAATTAGTTAGTAATTACATTTTTTCCCCTTATAAAAAACTAACCCCCCCCCCTCCGGATTTTTAAACGTCATAACTTTTTGGTACGTTATTACACCATATAAACGAGTAGTTTATTCTCTTTAATTTGAGTATAGCATTACTCTAGTTTTTTTAATTAAAAAAATTGAAATGTTACGTGATTAACAGTGTCTAAGGGTGAGTAATAACTGAATCGTTAACCAAAACCGAACCGAAATCCACCAACAACTGATTTACCAAAACCCGCATTAACCAAACACGGTTATCGTTTTTTTGTACCCTCATTTAACCAAAATCAACTAAACTGGACCATTCATATTTTCATATATTTCTAGCTTTGATACCTTAAGTTCATGTATTTCATATTTATATCTCCATTTTATGTATTTATACCTCAATTTCATGTACCTATACATTCATTTCATGTATTTATATCTAAATTTCATATATTTTTAATCAAAAAGTTTAGCCGAAGTTTGGTTTTAGCTATTAACCAAAATTAACTAAATCAAACAAAAAACTGTCAATCTAACTGAATAAACCAAACTGATCAACTAAGAACCGTTTGGTTAACAAAATTGACTAATCAATGACATCGATTTTGATTGAGAATAATAATCTAACCAATTGAACAATGAACACCGCGGCAATATATGTGTTTCCCACCGCATTGTGCGCAATTATTGGTTATTAACCAAAATCGGTTATCGGTGAGCAATAACTAAATCGTTAACTTAAACCAAACCAAAAATAGAGGAAATCGAACCGAAATCAACCAAAAACTGAAAACCGAGTTACCTAAAAACCGATTATCACTTTTTTTTTGTACTTTCATTTAACCAAAATTAGCTGACCCGAACTGAATCATTCATATTTTCACATATTTCTAGTTTTATACCTCAGGTTTATATATTTCATATCTCCATTTCATATATTTATACTTTTATTTTATGTATTTATACCTTAGCTTCATATATTTCTAAGCAAAAGTTTTAGCCCAGGTTTGGTTTTTGCTATTAACTGAAATTAAATGAACCAAACAAAAAATCGTCAATCAAACCGAATAAACCAAAGTGGTTAACCGAAAACCGATTAGTTAATAAAATAGACTAACCAATAACTTTTGTTTCGGCTTCAGTCAAGGATAATATCCGAACCGATCAAGCCATGCACAACACAATGAAATGAATTACTCGATTATTTCGCTTTTGATGTATATCTATCACAATGATCTAATAAATATTATATGAATAAGAAAAATATCTAAAACAAGTATCGTAATGTAATGTGTCGCTCCCGTCGCATCACACGAGCATCTTGCTAGTATATTTATTATATTCAAACCTTACAATCTAGTTTTAAATTGAGTTGGAGGTGCAACTAAAAAACCATCAACTTATGAGGGTCAATGAAAAGAGTGTGTAATGTAATGTGATGTTTAATGATTCTCACATCTCTCGACAATGTATCACTGCTGCTATGTTTTGTGGTTAGCATGTTTTAAATAATGTATTGAGCAAATTACAAGTTTTGTCCTTTATATGTTTACACTAAATTGCAGACGTTGTTTTTTAGCGTACAAGTTGATAAGTTTTGTACTTAATGTTCTAAAATCTTGCACGTTATGTCCTTTAGGCCAAACCCAGTTAGATTTTTTGGTTAAATCTGGTCACCCAAGGGCATTTTAGTCTTTTTACCCCATTTATTTAACAGTATTTAAAAATAAAACAAAATAATTTAAAGTATTATTATTTTAACTATATATATATAATCTCCACCACCCTTCACCACCACCACCCTCCACCGCCACCGCCACCGCCACCGCCACCCTCCACCTCCACATTCATTGCTCCTTGAATCAAAAATCCCCAAAACTCAAAAACCTAAATACCAAATCAAAACCCCAAAAAATTAGAAGATCTAACAGGTGGTGGTGGTGCTACATTTATCATCAAATCCCCAATCATCTAAAATCAGGTTCACCAACACCCTTCGATAACAACCACCATCGGCCACCATTGCTTGGCGGCCATAAATCAATTCCACCGCCGGCGGTCACCACCAATCCGACGGAGCAAGCACCAAAGTCCACCGAAACCCTAGATCTGTCGTTGGCAGCACTGTCGCCTCTGTCGCTCCTCTCCGCCGCAAACCATCGTACACCACACCCCCTGTGATTGAACACCACTACCCCTGCCCTTCCACTGGAGTACCGCTGCTGAGTACTGCATCTCCACCGGAGTACCCCTGCCCTTCCACCGGAGTGTTGCATCTCCTCCGCAGAACCCTCTTTCGGATCATGAGACAAACATTAATCATTGACTACTGATCAGTCTTTAGAATTGGCCATAGAGTTGTTCCATCTGCAAATGGAGAGAGAAGATAGAGAGAAGAGAGCGAGAGAGAGTGAGTGAGGGAGGAAGAGAGAGAGTGCAAAGTTTTTTTATTATATGTTTTTATTTTGTACATAATAGACCCTTAATATTAATTGTTGTACATAATAGTCCCTTAAAGAGATGAAGGTGGTGTTTGTTTTTTCAGATGCAAAAGGTCTGCAGTCTGTGGACCACATCTGCAAACATCTGCACGAGAAGAGGTGGACCAAATGTCTGCGGAGTGTAACAAAAAGAGTGTTTGTTTTTTCCCAATCTCTTCTCCCAAAATCAACATTTTCCCCCAAATCTTATCCACATTATATCTCCAACTTTGTTAATATTTTTAGAACGGCTATTAAATCATTGTTTAACATTGTGAAAAAGAAAACCTTCCACTGACTGTTTATGTGGAACAAGTGCAATAAATCATATAAAAAATGATGAAAAAGGGGGAATTTTATCAAACAAATTACCTTGGTACAACAAGGATTGGTTGTAGATTCAAGTTTCAAGTCGATGTTGGAGGAGGAGTGGTGATCGACGTTCTGCGGCGGTGGAAGGGGTGGAGATCGACAGTCTGCGGCAGTGGAGGGGGTGGAGATCGACGTGTTGCGGCGGTGGAGGGAGTGGAGGGAGTGGAGATCGAGCGGCGGAGGTGGAGGAGGAGTGGAAGTGCGACTCGAGGGGGTGGAGATCAAGGGTTCTGCGGAGGTGGAAGGGTTGCTGGAGAGGGTGGAGGTCAGCGTGGGGGCGGCTGGTGTAACATTCCCATTTTTATCATATAAGAATTATAGGTTTGTTTAAATTTATTAACCACTAGTAACTGGTTTTATTTTTAATATAATTATTCAACCCATATAGTTTTAAAAACTATTCTATATAGTTGGTTGAAATATTATACTAATTAATTGGCATGTATATGGGTAACCTTTTTAAATAAAATAAAAGTATATAAAAACTTATATTATTAGACGGGTAGATTACGGGTAAGTTGAATATTATAAATATGAAGTATTTAGACGGACCCATGAACCGTTTAATAATTAAACTATAAAAATACATTATATTTGAACCTACTCCGTTTTTAATGAAACTTGGTTCAAAATGTAGATAAGATTATTCTCATTCTAAAGACATATTCATTGTTTTACAAACGTCATATTTTAAAAAGTTATAAACGCCAAATAAGTGAAGCAGCTGAATTAATTATAATATATAAAATAATAATAATAATAAAAATCAAAACTTACGTATATAATAAATC
The DNA here is from genome assembly GCA_030545235.1 of Helianthus tuberosus. Taxonomy (NCBI): domain Eukaryota; kingdom Viridiplantae; phylum Streptophyta; class Magnoliopsida; order Asterales; family Asteraceae; genus Helianthus; species Helianthus tuberosus. Next base: position 122,578,223 of record CM060427.1, read on the forward strand.
TAAACCATTTAATTATTCAAAGTTACATGTAGTTAGAAATTAATTAAATATATATAGAAACTAACTTCTGGAAAAGAAGATGTATATGAATATATGATGGTGGGCTACATATTTGACACGTAGAAACTAAAATGAAAGCTGGCATAAATAGGATACATATACCATGCATGTATTCTTTTGTAGTATAAATAGGATTTCACTATTTCAATATTTCCCTTGCCATCCATTGCACACTTTCCTATATCTCTCTAAATTTCTAGCTTTTTATTATTTTTATTCCACTAACAATAATAAAGTCCTGCCTCGTTTTAAGTATTTTAACTCCCGATCACCGCTACCCTTTCCGATTGATCCTGGGCCCATAACACATGTCAAGGCTCTGCCTGACTAAGTTCGTTGGGGTTCTGTCTCGTGACATAGGGATAATGTTGAATTAGGGGTACTACACTTAACACGAGTACAAATATATATATATATATATATATATATTTTTTTTTTTTTTTAAATAGCTCAGGAGTTACACCCAAAATTTATACCAGGAGGCTTTCTAGTTGAACCCTAAAGTTACAAAGTGGGTCCATTCTCTTTTCTCACCATTTTATTCCCTTTTTATGATATAATTATATTAAAAAATGTTCCAAACCGACCCATAAGTAAAAACCCGGACCCCTGACACCCCAATCCATATCAAAAATCAAGAAATCAAGATTTGTGGTCTTCAGACGAGCCGCATAAAGATTCAGCATAGTCTTACGCGGGCCGCGTCAACTTGAGAGTTGACTGGATAAGCATCCAGGGCTACGTGTCATCCACGTGGCACACCTACTGATGACCCAGCAAACCTACGCGTAGACTAGGTGGCCACGCGGGCCGCGTAAGGGTCGAGCCAAGGCTCACGCGGGCCGCGTGAGACCCAATTTCCAGCTATAAATAGAGCGGGTCATGAGCAGTTCACTGATGTCGATGAAACTTTCAAAATCAATCATATTCTGCTCGAATTTTACTTTCAAATTAGTGGGGTGCTGCTACGATACAGGGTATTAACTCGATCGCTGCTACGATTCAATGTCCGATCGATTTAAACTATCCGATGAATGTTTAAGTGTTGCTCAAACTTGGGTTATACTTTGTCATTCGTCGTAAATTCGATGGATGTTTAAGTATTGCACTTTGTCATTCATTGTGGGGGTTTTAATCTCGTGAGTTATCGTAAATGTTGTATTAGTTACTGACCTAGTTTGTGTGCATTGTTATTTAAATTAGGTTACAAGGCTAAACAGTAGGCTAAACTCTGCCCGTATAAATCTGCAATGTGAGTCATTCTCTTTTTATCAAAAATATTTTACAATACTCAATTTTCAAATGTTATAATTACAGGGAGTAAGTCGTGGTTATCTTAATCACTGGCTAGTGGGGTATTGTGCACATTACTAGTTTCTCACGGGTTAGGCTAATAAATCCTAACAGTGATAAACGTCACTACTTGGGGAAGGACCCAATAGTGGTATGACCATCGTCACCAGGTGACACGGCGCCAGATAAAAATAAGATAGAAGCCATTGTAATCGCTCTTATGCTGTAATTATTACTAAGTTATAAATTACAGGGATTAAGTCTTGGTTATCTTAAAAATAAGATAAAAGTCATTGTAATCGCTCTTATGCTGTAATTTATAACTAAGGGTCATTTTAGAAAACCTGAATGAACTCACCAGTATTTCATGCTGACCAAATCTTTTTAAAACGCGTTTCAGGTAATTACAGTAGATCGGAATAAGAGTTGGATGCGGCACCAACAAGGCTTATAAAAGTGTCTTATTTTATCAATTAAATTAAGAAAAATTGTTTTATGTATTTGGATTTATCCTATATTAAAGCTACCTTGCAAAACATGGTTTTATTCCATCTATGTAAATAAATAAAAATCCGGTGTTTTCTAAACTCTGATATTTTTCCTAACTCACAATCCTGATGAAATTTCCGCTGCAATGCTTTCAAAATAACCACCGGTACCACTTGGCTGCTCGCGGCTCCCGATTCCATCCAGGGTGAGGTCGGGGGTCGTGACAGCTGGAGAGGGTGGAGGTCGGCGTGGGGGCGGCTGGAGGTGGAGGAGGAGTTGAGGTGAGGCTGAGGATCCTGGAGAAGGAAGCTAAGGTTGAGAGTTTTGTATTTTGAAGAGGTCTGAAGAGGTAAGGTCACATCTGCGCGAGGAAGTGCTCCTGAAGACCTTTTTAATGAATTCTCCTCTAAAAAACAAACACGCTGCAGACCCCTATGTCTGCGTGTGATCTGCATGGGAAAGACAAAAGATGTTATGAAGTACTTTTCCTAAAAAACAAACACCACCGAAAAGACAACAATGCCCTCATGTGCAAGGCACATGACCAGATTTAACCAAAAAATTTAATTGAGTTTGGCCTAAAGGACATAACGTGCAAGATTTTGGAACATTAAGTACAAAACTTGTCAACTTTTGCACTAAAGGACAACGCCTGCAATTTGGTGTAAACATAAAGGACAAAACTTGTCTTATATTAAAGGAAAAATACAAATGCAAATATATCGTTATGTTTTATGTGGTATTTTATGTTATTATTAAGCTTTCTAATACTTAAGGTTTCTAATACAAACTAAATAGATTTTTCGATTACAGAGTTTAACCTTTATGTATTTACCCCATTGCAGGTTTATGCCTTTATCTTTACTAACTACACTAGACACCCTTTATGTAATTACTTTGTTGCAAATTAGGACCTTTATACTAACGATCATCTATTTAGCTCATTAAATACAAGTATGTAAAAGTCATGCGAGGGTATTTATGTAATTTTCCCCATCCTTTTAAATTCGATTGGTTCTTAGTTGATCCTGATTCGATCGCTCCTACAGATTCAAATCATTGATTGAACAAACTATATAGTTCAACAATATCGTAGTCATCATTGCATTATCAAATATGGAACTTTTTTTACTCGTGCTTCCTTCTTCTATGATCAAACACAAAAACAATTGGTTTGGGATTCAGTGTATTTAACGCAAAAGCGTACAAATCAAAATTAAGGTTTAGTGTATTTAACACAGAAGCAATCAAAATTGGGATCAAACGCATAAGTGATCGAATTAAAGGGTGGGGGGAGGGGGATCACATAAATAATTAAATACCCCCACATGACTTTTACATGCTTGTATTTAACGAGCAATATGACTTTTACATGCTTATATGTAACAAGCTAAATAGACGGTTGTTGGTATAAAGATCCTAATTTGCAACAAACTTCATGACGGGGGTAGCCCAAGACTAAATAAAATGACTAAATATGTAAATGCTCAAAGGGTTAAATGGTTCAATGGTTGAAAAGCTGAGGAGATGAAGTAAAGCAATACGGGAACAGTAAATAAGTCACATCTCCGGACAGCTCCTCCAACTCGCCAGCCGCAAAAGCAACGCAGGTCTGCAGAGCACACGCTATTATCCAGGGGTCAAAAGGCTTTAAGTCCCGAAAGGGTAAGCCCCTCACTGCAAGCAAGGTCACTAGTCAAAGGCATTCTTCTTTGGGAGATGTCTTCTCCTATAAATTGACACTTCATTTACTTCAGGAGACATTTTTGGCCAGGCCTGTTTCCTTAAACTCTGGTCATTCATATCGAGTACCTGCTTTATGCGAGTTACTCACTTTCACATCCAACACACACATTTCGTTTGCTCCCACATCCGAATCTGAATATACTTCAGAGGAGGATCTTCAGCAAACAACAACAATAAACTAGTGAACCTCCTTCCACGTCTTGCAAACGTGGGGGGACCCCACGACCTGCGTTAGGCAAAGTTGAACCCTTCAACCCTTTTGCCTAACCCGCCTAGCTACTATCCTTGGTCTCTTATTTGTTGCATCAACAAGTTGGCGCCCACCGTGGGGCTACGCCGCTATTTCTCCTCAAAAAGACCTAGTAGTGTAGCTCTCTTCACTTAAAATCACCATGTCCGAAAGTGGATCCCCGGGTGAAGTAAATCAGATTCCAAACATCTCAACCCCGGGTAGTAGCCAAGCTCATGTGGCTATCCCAACTTCTTTCTCAACTCCGGGAAGCACACCCGAGTTCCTCACCTTCAACACACCAACTCCGTCCAGATCCGGAGTTCCTTCTCCCAATATCGGTGTCTCTGACGCCCCAGCGTGTGTTGAACTTACCCCCGAGAGGGTTGCCAACAATTTCCTGGAATTGAGGTCTCTTCTCAACCAGCATGTGAATAGAGAAAGAGAAAAGGGGGTGAAAATCCGCCTAGATTATGACGAGCCAGAACCAACGTTGTCTCCCGGACCACCTATCCCTCCTTTTACAACTAGAAATGAGGCTGGTCCCAGTAATCCTCCAAACCCTCACCCATATCTGTCCACGATGACGAATCCCACAGTGCATCCCATCTTCTCTTCCCAACCGATTACTAGTGGTGCTCCTTTGGGACATGAGCTAACCCTTGACCAGCTCCTACAGTCCCCAGTAACAAGCTTTCCAGCATCTACAACAACCTCGTGGGAGCAAGCTCTGTCCGTGCTCCCTTTGGCACGAAGTGCTGTTATGAGCACTCCCTTTGGAGTAAGCTGCTCAGTTGCACCTGGAAGCCTTCAAGGCTTCAACCTCATGCCCTCAATGATGACCTAGATGATGGCCAACTTCCCGTGGCAACACTTTATTAATCAGGTGCTAGCCACTCAGGGAAACAACGACAATGGCAATAATGTGGATGCAAGGGCTGAAGAAGACTTGGCTAAACCATATAAGCCAAGTAACCTTTCATGCTTTTCACAGCAAATAGCTGATTATGATTTTCAAGCAAAAATCAAGATGCCTCCTCACATTAAAACGTATGATGGGACTGAAGATCCTGAGGACCATCTTCAGATCTTTACTGGTGCAGCAAGGATAGAAAAGTGGTCAAACGCTGAATGTTGTCTAATGTTCATGCAAACCCTTGTTGGATCAGCTAGGATCTGGTTCAACGACTTACCTGTACGAAGCGTTCGAAGCTTCGACGACCTCAGCAAGGGTTTTTTGGCCAATTTCTCCCAACAAAGACGATATGTCAAAGACGCGACAGTAATCTTCCAGATAAAACAACGTGATGACGAAAGTCTTTGAGCGTTCATCGAACGATACAAGAAGGAAGGTCTAACTTATGTAGGGGCGGATGAGAAAATGAGGGTAGCCGGTTTCATGAACGCTATCACCTCCAAATATCTCACAAGAGATTTCAACAAATCTCTGCCCAGAACCTTGGAAGAAGCTCTCGAGAGAGCAGAAGCCCACATCCGGGGAGAGGAGGCAGTAGACATCAAAGAGCAAAGGAAAAGAGGGTCCAGCTTGCGAAGCAATAGTCCAGCCAGGAAAAGGGGAAACTTCAACTCTTATAACAGACGGTCAAAGGGTTCAGACCTTCGAAGGTCTGAAGGCTGGAACCCTTCAAACAGGGAGAAAGGCATGAGTTTCACACCCCTCACAAAGACCCCTCAAGAAATCCTCGCAACTGAGGAAGTCAAGCAAAACTTTCGACCTCCTAGGCCTCTCCCCAAAAGCAGAAAAAATGAGAACTCCGCACAGTTTTGTGAGTTTCATGAAGAAAAAGGTCACCACACCAATGATTGTTTCCAGCTCAAGAAAAGAATTGAAGAGGCTGTTAAGTCCGGAGAACTCGCTCATTTGGTGAAGGGGGTACGAGACAAAATGGTTGAAGGAGAGGGCAAGGAAGTCAATATGGTGGATTTTGATGGAAGGGTTCCTCACAAGAGACAGCGGTTGGAAGCTTGGGAACTTCAGTGTGTTTGCTTCCCCCAACAGAAAAAGACCCTCTTTCAAGCCCTCTTGTGGTAAAAGCTACTGTGGGAACGTTGCAGACATATAGGGCATACGTAGACACTGGGGCAGCCACTGAAATCATGTTCGAGAAATTCTTCAATCGTTTGAGTGATGAAGAACGTTCAAGGCTTCAACCCTCTGGAACCTCCATAAAAGGTATTGCCGATATACCCCTCAAGCCTTTAGGGCAACTGACACTTAATGTTCGTTTCAGTAAAGGTCAGAAGGAAAGAATCCAACCGCTCACCTTTGTGGTTATCAACATCCCCTCAAACTATGACGTGATCATTGGAAGACCAGGGCAGTGTGCATTCTACATGGCCGTGTCTGTTGGCCATGGCACAGTCAAATTTCCTACCGAGAGGGGCATAGCAACCCTTCAACCCTCTCAAGAAGCCTACCTGGTTGAGGGTGAAAGCTCTAGAAGCGAAGAAGACAAGCAAAGGCTAATCATAAATCCTAAGTACCCGGAACAGAGAATAAGGGTCAATCCAAGCCTTTCACAAGAAACCCTCTCATATCTAGAAAAGTTACTAACACATTACAGCGATGTCTTCGCTTGGTGTCCGGAGGATATGGCAGGGATCCCCCGGGACGTTGCTGAGCACGAGTTAAGAATACCGCCGGATGTCAAGCCCGTGGTTCAAAAGAAAAGAAGTTTAGCACCTGAAAGAAGCCTGGCTGCTTGCCAAGAAGTCGAAAAGCTTGTATCGGTTGGCATTCTCCGAGAAGTCAAGTATCAATCATGGGTTGCAAACCCGGTTATGTTCAAGAAACTAGACAACTCCTGGAGAATGTGCATAGATTTCAAAGATCTTAACAAGGGTTGTACTAAGGATTGCTACCCGTTACCAGAAATTGATCTCAAGGTTGACTCACTCACCGGTTACCCTTTCAAATGCTTTCTTGATGCTTGCAAAGGGTATCACCAAATACTCATGAAAGAAGAAGACGAAGAGAAGACAACGTTCCACACTGATAAAGGAATCTTTTGTTACAAGAAAATGCCTTTTAGACTCAAAAACGCTGGAGCAACCTACCAACGTCTAGTAGACAAAGCCTTTACAAGCCAAATTGGTAAAAATATGGAGGCATACGTCGATGACTTGGTGATCAAAAGCAAGACGGAGTATCAAATGCTCGACGACATTCAAGAAACTTTCAAGAATCTTAGAAAGGTTAACATGAAGCTTAACCCTGAAAAATGCTCATTTGGATTTGAAGAAGGAAAGTTCTTGGGTCACATTGTTGGAAAACAAAGCATCAAAGCCAACCCAAACAAAGTGAAAGCTGTCCTCGAAACCAAACCACCAAAAACCAGGAAATAGGTTGAAAGTTTAAACGGGAAGCTTGCAGCCTTGAAGCGTTTTACCTCCAAGCTGGCTGAAAGGTCTCTACCCTTCTACAAAACGCTCAAGAATTGCTCTGATAAGAAGAACTTCAAATGGACTGATGAGGCTGAAGAAGCCTTCAACCAGATGAAACAACATCTCGCTTCCTTACCAGACATCGCAGCTCCTGAAACGGGGGAACTAATTTCAGTCTATTTATCAATTGCTGAAGAGGCCATAAGTGTAGTCCTCATCATCGAACGGGACAAAGCTCAGGTACCCGTCTATTTCTTCAGCAAAACTCTAAAATTGGCTGAAACCAAATACCCTCCCCTTGAAAAGCTTGCCTTAGCCCTAGTTCAAATAGCTAGAAGGCTTCGAATGTATTTCCAAGCACATCCTATACAAGTGGTCACTGACCAACCTATTAAGAATGTGCTTGAAAACCCATAGAATTCGGGAAGACTGTCCAAATGGGCAGTGGAACTAGGTGAACATAACATCACCTACGTCCCACGAAAAGCTATCAAAGCCCAAGTCTTGGCTGATTTCATCGTGGAAATCCCGAACCAAGCAATCACTGAAGTAAACACTACCACCACTGAACCCTCCAACCCTGAAGCCTGGAAGCTTTTTACCGACGGGGCTTCAAGCGTTGAAGGGTCAGGGGCTGGGCTAATTTTGATCAACCCAGAAGGGTTGGAATTCACATATGCTCTCCGTTTTGATTTTCAGACCACCAATAACGAGGCTGAATATGAGGCACTAATAGCTGGCTTAAGGCTGGCTAAAGAAATGAAGGTTGAAAAGCTTGAAGTGTTCACAGATTCGTTGTTGGTCTCAAGCCAAGTAAATGATAGCTACATAGCTAAAGAACCCAACATGAAAAAATACAGAGAAAAATCCAAGGAGCTGATGAGTACCTTCCAAGCATGCAACATCAAACAGATCCCCAGATCTCAAAACAAAAAGGCTGATGCACTAAGTAAGCTTGCATCTCTCACTTTCGCCCACCTCACCAAGAAGGTGCTGGTGGAAGTGTTGAAGGCTCCATCAATTGATGAATTGGAAGTTCAAGATGTAGTTACCGAGGAAGAGCCAAACTGGATGACTCCCATCAAAAAGTTCCTTAAAAATGGTGAATTACCCAATGATCAAGTAGAAGCTAAAAGGGTTGAAATCAAGGCAAGGCAATACGTATTACAAGGATAAACCCTTTATAAAAAGGGTTACCTTGCTCCCTTGCTAAGATGTGTCGGTCCTGAGCAAAGTAAGTATTTGATCAAAGAAATTCACGAAGTTATATGCGGAGCTCACTTTGGAGCTAGGTCGGTGGTTGCAAAGCTCATGAACCTTGGGTATTTCTGGCCCTAAATGCATCATGATACAGCTGAACAGTTAAGGAAATGTGATGCTTGCCAGATTCATGCACCAATCCCAAAAAGTCCCAAGCATGACTTGGTCCCAATAACCTCGGCATGGCCATTCCATAAATGGGGAATGGACATTGTTGGTCCATTTCCCCCAAGCAAAGGAGGAGTAAAATTCTTGCTGGTGGCAATAGATTATTTCACCAAGTGGCCCGAGGTCAAACCACTTGCTAAGATCACGGGAAAACAGGTTATTGACTTTGTTTGGGTGAACATCATTTGACGTTATGGATTGCCGGGAGTACTTGTCACTGATAACGGAAGGCAATTTGCTGAAAAGCCTTTCAACGTTTGGTGCAAGGAATACAGAATCGACCAGGTTTTAGCTCAGTGGCTTATCCGCAATCAAACGGTCAGGTTGAAAGGACGAATAGAAGCATAGTGGAAGGTATCAAGACAAGACTGGGAAGATACGAAAGCAACTGGCTTGAAGAATTGCCTAGTGTTCTGTGGGCAATTAGAACAACCGAAAAAACAAGCCATAAGAAAACACCCTATAGCTTGGTATTTGGATCCGAGGCTGTGATCCCCGCTGAAATAGGAGTTGTAACCCAACGAATCGTCAACATAGATCCCGAAACAAACCAAAAAGAGACCATGTTGAATTTGCAACTCCTAGAGGAAGCACGAGATCAAGTTGCAATTCAAGAGGCCAAATACAAGCAGCAAATGGAAGCCTACTACAACAAGAGAGTCAAGAATGAACGTTTCAAGCCAGGAGACCTGGTCCTCCGAAACAACGAAGCTAGCAAAACAGAAAATCAAGGAAAGCTCGGCCCGAAATGGGAAGGTCCATACACCATCCTTGAAGCACACAAGGGCGGATCATACAAGCTAGCAGATTCAGAAGGCAAAAGGCTCCCGAGGCATTGGAATGGTAAAACCCTGAAAAGGTTCCATATTTAGACAGGAAAGATTGGTTTGTATCAAAATGTATTTCGAGAACAACACTATGAGTACCTTTTGTAAAAAGCAAGTATTGCTTGAATGAATGAAGTTGTTTTATCAAACTTGTCTTTCTATCCTAAAAACAGGTTGAGAACCTAGCAAAAAACTCCATGGCAGGGGCCATGTAAGGGGATGAGCTCCCAGGCCACACCGCTCAATAGGTTCAAGGGTTGAATGAGCCTATATAAGGGGTGAGTTCCTAAATCAATACAACTCCATGAGACTTGTTAAGAAAAAATAAAATTGTCTCATAGACAGGTTTGAACAGCCTACACCAAATGTTCCCTAAGCCTTAAAAATATAATCAACAAACAGGCTTATAAAGTCAAGTGAAAAACCAAGAAATGATAAAAAAGATAGGTGCTATGTCTTCTTGTTAAAAATACCAAGGCCAAGTGACTGCAGCACTGAACCCTTTAAGGTATAAAAAACATAAGGGTAGCACAAACTCGACAAAGACAAAGTTACAAAAAGACAAAGAAAATCTAAAAGAACAATACAACTTAGACAAAAAATTATAAAGATACAAACCAAGTCAGATCACAAAACTAAGAAGCCTTCAAGGCTTCAAGCCACCCGGGTAATAACTCGAAACCTCAAAGGCTTCAACCTACTAACAGACAGCCAAAAGGCTTGGAAGGGTAAAGCCAAACAGACTGCCTTAACGAAACAGGCACAAGTATAAAAACATAACACAAAGAAAATAGTTAAACATCATACCATATCAAAGAAAGCCCTAAAAGACTTTCAAACACAAGTTAAGGCAAGTCCTAGTAACTTGCAAGTTTAACTATTGTTTAAACGGCCATACAGGCCTTAAACACAACCAACAGGAACCTTAAGGGTTCCTGAAAACCTAATATTGCTCAAGTTAACATTACAAACCATAAATTGTTTTTAGTGCTAAGAAAGCTACGAATTAAGCATCAGCAGAGGACTTGGAAACCCCGGAACCTTCACCTTTGGCCTTTTTTGTTTTCTTTAGCTTCTTAGCCTTCACACCTCCATCACCACCTACCGCTGAAGCCTCCAAGCTTGCATCCTTTGGAGCATTCGGTTGACCTGAAAGGGTGTCATCACTATCTCCCGAGTAGGATCTCTTTCTTGAAAGAGAACCCAAGATCTCAGCACAGACCTTTTCATTAAGCCCTTCCGGTTTTAAGTCCTGCAAAACAGTAAGAGGCTTACCAAAACAAGCAGAAACTTGGTGGATATAAGGGTAGGTTAGTCTCTCCATTTGCTCAACGGAGCCTTTAAAAATATCGGAAGCATCAGGACGAAACAGGGGAGATTGTTCCAAAGGATGACCGGATTCATGAAGCTTATAACCAGCAATGAGGCCTTGGTGTTTCCCCAGGTTGAGCAGCTTAGTATAAACCTCACCAAGGGCAGAGTTGAACTCCTTGGAATGTATAAGGTAAGTAACAACCTGCTGGAAACCTTACTCAATTAACCACTGATTGTCAGCGGTAGAACGAGCAACTGAAGCTTTCAACCCCTCATTCTCCTTACCAAAAGCCTGTTGTTGAACAAATAAAGCTTCCCGGTCAGCCTTAAGCTTCAACCGATCAGCCTCAAAGCTCTTTTTCAAGTCACTCATCTCAATTTCATGCATCCTAGTCAAATCACTAACCTTCTTGTCCCACGCTGCTTCTTTCTCAGCAAACCCAGCTATCTCCTTTTTCATCACAGCAGTTGAAGATTTCATCTTATCTTTCTTCTTGGAAAACTCTTCATATTCTTGCATCCTCTTACGAAAACGAGCAATCCCCTGAGGTAGCATGGCAGCAAGGTTGCAAGTGCTCAAAATCATGCGGGACAACATCAAGTCATCATCCATCCCAGAAATGGTCTTGTGAACTGAAGGAGGAGCAATGTGACTCAGAGCATCTTCACAAACAGCAGCATCCTTAAAGCTGTCATCATTTTTCACCGACCAATTAGGCACATAAACCTCTTCCGGATCCAACCCTTCAACGTCCCTGCTTGAAGAACCGTGAACAGGGGTAGCAACAACCTTTTTGCCTGAAACCTTCTTACCATGAACAACCAATTCCTTCTCCTTCTCAGCACCTGCCTCACCACCTTGATCTTCCGAAGCTTCAATATCATCACTCAAATCCACTGGTTCAGTAGAAGTGGATTGAGGACCAGCCTTCAACAACCTACGGGAAGATCGACGGGTTGAAGACTTGGGAGCATGGGACTTAGAGAAACCTTTGACATTGTAAGTGCTAATATAACCCAAGCCCTCAAACCCTTGCTCAACAGTCCTAACCACAACATTCTCACCAGGAACAGACGGAACATCCCCAAACACAACATCAGAAGTGTCGTCACTCTTAATGAAATCCAAAGCAGACGTGACTGCAAATAACAAAATAAAAACACATAAGGCATAAATCAAGAAAAATGCAAAGAGGGCAAAAAAGGAAAATGCATACCCATGCCACTTCTCATAAGAACCGGATCCCGATCGACATTTCCCCAGATTTTACTAACCCCTAAAAGAACTAGTAAATGTTCAGGAAAGGGACGAACCCTCGAAGGGCATTCCCGGATGGCTTTAAGAAAAACATCATTCAACTCAGATTCAGAAGGCTCCGGATCATTAAGAACGGCATCCGGTTGCCTCCACACCATCTTGAATGGGACAATAGTATCGGAAACCCAGAAAAAGCGATCCTTCCAAGTCCCAAGTGTTGTAACCATAGACGAAATAAGGCAGGAATCAACCTTGGATGTTTCAAAGGTGAACCAATCGCCATTTTTGGCTAAACGAAAAAACCGGCGAAAAAGTAACAATGAGGGATCATATCCAAGGGCACGGCACAAAACCTCAAAATGTAAAACCCTAGCCATACCCTTCGGATGAACTTGCCCAAAGGAAACCCGATAATATTCTAACAAGTTCAAAACAAAGAAAGAAAAGGGATAACAAAGATTCAAAAACTCAAAGTGACGGTAGTAAAGAGCAATCGAACCTGGGGTCGGTTTATCAACAGGAACATCACAAGCAGGAGCAGTTGGGTTAAACTTTTTATCAATACCATATTCCACACAAAATAAGTCTACCTCCTCTTGTGTTAATCGGGAAAAGGATTTTGCTAAATCCTTACGAGCACCCATTTTTTAAAATATGAAGAATGTAAGGAAAAATGCAAAGGAAACCGAAACTAACCTTAGAAGAGGATAGAAATTGCAGAAGAAGAACTTGATGGAATTATGTAGAAAGTGAATGAGAAATGCAAATATAAAAGAAAATAACCTAAAATAGGGGTAATAATGGCAAACAGTAACTTCTGCAAAACCGCCACCCTATGAACTGCCATACATCAATCAAATCGGTTGTCAGTTATTTAAAATTCAAATATTAACTGCCTACAACCCTTCAAGCCTTCAAGCATCGAACCCTTGAAACCTTTAGGCAATAAAATACACGCATAAAAGTCAGAAGTCTTTGAGCTCATTCCCCAAAAACCTCTGACTTGGGGGGCTGATGACGGGGGTAGCCCAAGACTAAATAAAATGACTAAATATGTAAACGCTCAAAGGGTTAAATGGTTCAATGGTTGAAAAGCTGAGGAGATGAAGTAAAGCAATACGGGAACAGTAAATAAGTCACATCTCCGGACAGCTCCTCCAACTCGCCAGCCGCAAAAGCAATGCAGGTCTGCAGAGCACACGCTATTATCCAGGGGTCAAAAGGCTTTAACCCCCGAAAGGGTAAGCCCCTCACTGCAAGCAAGGTCACTAGTCAAAGGCATTCTTCTTTGGGAGATGCCTTCTCCTATAAATTGACACTTCATTTACTTCAGGAGACATTCTTGGCCAGACCTGTTTCCTTAAACTCTGGTCATTCATATCGAGTACTTGCTTTATGCGAGTTACTCACTTTCACATCCAGCACACACATTCCATTTGCTCCCACATCCGAATCTGAATATACTTCAGAGGAGGATCTTCAGCAAACAACAACAATAAACTAGTGAACCTCCTTCCACGTCTTGCAAACGTGGGGGGACCCCACGACCTGCGTTAGGCAAAGTTGAACCCTTCAATCCTTTTGCCTAACCCGCCCAGCTACTATCCTTGGTCTCTTATTTGTTGCATCAACAAAACTAATTACATGTTGGGTGTCTAGTATAGTTAACAAAAATAAAGATTAAAATCTGCAATAAAATAAGTACACAAAAATTGAAATATGTAATCTAATCATGTAAGATAAAGATTGAAATAAAATAATACATAAAGGCTGAAATAAGGTTGAAATAAGTAATTTATTAAAATAAAAATTGTACCACACCTTCCAAATGGTCCAAAGGTGATCCACAAATATGAAATACGGTTTCCCTATGAGTTTTCCAATGATATTCTAAAATGGCATCAAATGCAAAAAAGGAATGATACACGAGTTAAAAAGGTATATACACGTAAACTATACCACTTACCACATAATTAGTTCGTATGACATCAGTGTATAATTGTATTGTATATACTTTTAAAGGGCATAATCAGAAATAGTGATTGCCATTGCCATTACACATCTTTGGGCATGAGTAGAAATAGTGGTAGGCATTGTATATTTGTATATTGTATATATCTTTAAAGGGCGTAACCGGGAATAGTGATAGACAATATATATATATATATATATTGTCTATCACTATTGCAATATATTCATTATTTTCAGTTTCTATCTTTATATCCATATGTGGAGGGTGTATACTAGTAATATTTTTATTTTTATCTATAATTGTATAGGTTTTGGTTATAGTATTATTAACAGATATATTTTCAAAGAAATGGATACTCAATTTTATTTTCTATACAGTAAAGAGAAAACCAAGAGAAAAATGGAATATTTTCATCATTTTCACACATATATAATTGCCAATCAATTTCATGTAAAAATCTTTCATCCTCATTAAATTTAGAAAAATACCATATTAAATTTTTATTATTATAATTATTGAACATTTCATCTTTTAAATATTTTAACATTTCTTTATTCATATTTAACAAGTTGTTCTAGAAATTTTTTCCATAAGCTTTATTCTATGATTATATTCTTCTCTTAATTTTTCTTCTAAAAATGATCGATATTGACTTCTATAATCTATATAATTAGAGGGATGATATGGGTCAGATCTAGACATGTTACATGGAATATATTCAGATGGAGGTATCATATATGGAATTTTATTATATTATTCTAATCTTTGATTCAAATTTTCTATTCTTCTATTGCAATTTTTTAAAAGCCAAATATAGCAATTTCTATGAGCTTGAACCTTAGAATCACTCATTGTTGTAACTCTTCATAATTTTCCATATCAGACTTAGTTGGAACATAAGTATTATTATCACTATCATTTTCTTCATATAGTGGTCTTGGGATTGTATTTGAAAAATCAACACCTTTCATTTTCATTGATAAACTTCTTCTAAACAGGCTTTCATCTAAAGTATTTCTAGAAGTACTTGTTCCCATAGAATGCCTTGGTGGTATATTATTAAAAGAAATATCTATTGAACCATCAGAATGTTCTACTATGCTAGATGTTTGATTATCTATTTCTATAGGTTTTGGCGGGTTTATGTCTTGTAAATTCCATGTTAATGATTGAGTTATTTCATTCCATTTTAATTTTTTAGGTGTTCTTATTTTTGCATGCATAGTATTAGCTTCAAAAATAATAGTTTCATCTTTTGGAGATACTAATTTTGTTTTAGGTTCTATAGTGGTAGTCATTGTCTTATAATATATTCTATATATAACTACTGCAGCATTAGTTTTTTCTTTAAATTCTAAGTTTTTAGTTTTAATTGTTAATGTTAAAGTATCTAAAATATGTGAATCAAATAAACCAATTGAAAAATTTGGATAGCAATTAAAATAAATGGGACCATTTGAAATATTAGACTCAGCCATAGCTAACAAAGAATTATTAAAATTTGTATGTCTTGCTTCTCTTAAAATTAATAAAACAGGAGCATCAATTCCTAATCTAAACATAGGTTTAATGGCGACTTGAACTAATCCTATATGTAGAAATTTATATAATTTTCTATGTCTTTTAATAGCTTCTACTGATAATAATTGCATGTTTTGATACTCTTTATTAATCGGTATAGTTTGTTCATGAGTTTTTATGGAATAATCTTGTAAAAAATCAAAAGTACCAATTTTGTAAATAGTTTTAACATCTTGTTTTGGTATACTCCAATTTAAAAGATTGTTTTCAATTTGAGAAATATTAATTTCAACAGAACTCATATGTAAAGAGTTCATGTTTAAATCTTCTTCATCATTATCATTAGTATTTGAGCTATAATCCCGTTTAGAAAAGAATTTTGATAACTGATTCATTATAATTATTAGTCTTTAAATTTTTAAAGTAGAGCTTATACTGAGGGAACACCCCCATATCGTCGTGGTCCGGCTACCCATTCTTTTGGGCATAATGCTAATCCAACCGACAATCGACAGGGCTTACCATCACAGCTTTACCCCCCTTTAAAAATTCAGGGCTAATATTCATAATAAATTAATTATTAAAACAATTTCTAAACAGAGTCATAATAGATGGCAACATAAACAACCATGATATAAATTTAAAATATACCTGAATTTATTGATTGATAATCTTGATTACAATTGATTTCTTTACAATCGGGAGGAGCAACAATAATTTGAAAATCTAAAGATCTTGAACATAGAGAAGTTGATAATACAATTTTTGGGTTTGAAGGTTTTTTCATACATAAGAGAAATTGTAAGAAAAGGTGTGTAGAGAAGTGTGTCCTTCTTCCTTGATCATCCTCCCTTTTATAGATGAAATAAAAGGGTCTTCATAATTGAATCTTGAAAGAGCTTCCGTATACAATGGCTTTTGTTGAAAAGTTGTTTGTCCATTTTGAGAATTACTTGCACCATATTTGAAAAATTGGAAAGTTTTTTGTTTCTTTGTTGAATCATTTGTACCACTTTTGGAAAAGAAGAAAAGTAGATTGTCCATTTGTAGAATTATTGGCCACCACCTTTTGAAAATAAGAAAAGTAGGTTGTCTATATGTACCTTCTTTTCTTTCACCATCTTTTGTCGGCCAAAGAACAATGATTACATTTACATTCTATATATATATATTTATTTATTTTTTTTTATTTTTTTTTATTTTTTATTTATTTATTTTTTTTTTACATCAAATCATATGGGTCTTGAGAATCTTGAAAGACTTCAGTCTCTGGGGATGAATGTTTTGAAGGAGATGGAGACTGTCTAATTTCATTGACTAATTTTAAAATATCTTCTGGAGACTTGCAATCTGAAAATCTTTTAATATACTCTTGATTTTCATCGCTAGCTTTGATATCTCGAATTGGAGACTTTAAACCTTTTTCATATTGAATGGTTAATTCTTTATAGTACTTGGTAACTGCTTGAGAATTGGCTTTTGTAGTAACAAACTTGTTCCACCATTTGCATCGATATTGCCTAAAGAGCAATGGAGGAGAAAGCTCTGAAGGGCTTTCTTCTTGATAATTGTACGTCCATAAACAAATCCATGGGATTCTGAATACACTCATAAACTGTAAAGTATATTAAAAAATTGGTGTTCCTTCATGTTGAAAATATTCGACAAATCTTGAAAATGCTTCTGAAATCTCCTTGGGAAAAGCTTCTGGAATAATTCCCATATATTTAAACCATTTAACAAACCATCTAGGATAAGTATTTGAGAATTCTACGTCAAATTGGAAAAACCAGGAATGGTCAAAATTTCTTAGATAGAATGCATATTCCCATGCATCTTGATAATCATAATAGTCGTATTGAGGATAGGTGTTGAAACCTGAAAGGGTTTTTGGATTATAGGGCTTAGAATTACAGTCTTCTAAGGATAGGACTCTTAAATTTTTTACTTGACTATAAGCAATCTTAGTAGGATCTTCCTTATTAAAATTGTGTCGAATAACTGCTGATTCTGAATCTACTAAAATTGCTTGATAATACTCTCGGGTCTTGTAATCTCCTTTGAAAAAGTGACATCCTCTTGGATAGATGAAGTCAATTAGAGATAAAAAATTTGGCTAACTTTTTCAACTTCCAAAGGTTCTAAAATTTTGATAATCTTTTTATTGGGGTTAATAGTGTAAGGAATAGTGGCTGGAGAAGAGCTTGAAGGAGAGGCTGGTTTAGAAAGCCTTGTGAAGGAAGGGGATTGAATAATGGGTTTTGATTCTAAATTTTGAATAATAGATGAGAATGGATGTCACACCCCAACCGATGGCGGAATCATCGGGGCGCGGCACTGAGCGAAACAGATTGTTCAGAAGTTTCCATAACAACTATCATTACCATTTAATTAAAGCATTACGTCCCATACCGTAACATAAATAGTCAAACAAGTTATTACAGACAACATCAAAACAAATATCATGTTCCGACAACTCAGATTTAAATAAGTAGCAATTGTTTATCTGCTTCTAGAGACCCCTAATAAGTTATCTACAGACAACTATTTGTTGGGCTCTAAAGCTTTATTCTAGCTTCCAATTCCTACCACATATGCGTCCTAAGCACCTGTCACATACGTTAAAATAATGTCAATACATAAAATGTAAAGGTGAGCATACAAGTTTGATAATAGCATATAGAGTTCGAATTCGTTTACGCATAACCAGCACGTACACATAGTGAAATGAAGCACGTTAGTTATCGACATAGATCCATCGATACCAATGACTGCGGGTTGACTGCCCGAGGCAGTTCGCAATACACGATTACCACTGTAATCCATGCAAGTAAAAGATCCTTAACAACCCCCGTGTGAACGGGTGCTGAGTCCAAACTATAGTACTATCGTTGCTAAGGCAGGTAGACAGCATTCCATGTGTAAACATAACAAACAAGCATTCATAAGCCACGTATAACATGCATTAATGGTTAAGCGTTAAAATAGCTTGAGTAGTGTGATAGTTGTAGTTGGAATAGTTGTAACGTATGTGACACCCAAAAGTGCTAAAGCAAAAAGGGTTCGAGTATACTCACAGCGATATGGATTGAAGGGAGCGCTTTTACAGCGAGTACGGTTAGCCTGAATAGATTCGAGAATGTAACGATAAGTGGCGCGTAAAACAGTACAAGTGAGGGTGGGTAGGATGACTGATCGTGCGGATCAGTTATCCGTGAGTAGAAGTCATCCGTGCGCATGACCTATCCGTGCGGATGGTGATGCGTGCGGATGGTGATCCATCCGGATAAGTCATCCGTGCGTGCGACTGTCCGTGCAGGTGGTAACCCGTGCGGATTAGCTGTGCGTGCGGGTGACTTATCCGTACGGACAAGTTGTTTGTGTGAATGAATGTTCAAGTGGATTGTTTCTTCCTAAGATGTGTTTGTGTATGATGGCTTGTGCTTTGGAGTTTTCGTTGTAGCATTTAGAAAACACATAAGTGTTTCTATCTTTCAAGCCGGTCGCGCGGACGACAGTCCGTGCGTACGGTAGTCCGTGCGGACAATGGTGATCCGTGCGCACGACTTGGCCGTGCGGACGAGCATTGTTTGAATTTTAGTTTAAGGCCTTAGTATCTCATGATCCGAAGAGTAATCCATTCAGAGGTCGTCCGTCCGGATTGCTCATTCGTCGATACTCAAACCTTGTTTGGAAAGTGGGTCCCAAGGGTAGCTCGTCCGGGTGACAACCCGTACGTATGACCTGTGCGTGCGGATGGTAATCCGTGCGGACAGCTTGTCCGTGCGGACAACTGGTCTGGTTGTTCCGTTCGTCTACACTTGGTTTCTGTTGTCGTTTATCGAGACGTTCTGATTACGTGGCAACCACTTGGAGTTGTGTTCTCACCCGCGTGACTAGACCGGTCAGGAATCACCCCAACTCGGTCTGTCGGCGACTCAGAACAGTCATTCCGGTTGACCCCGAAATTAGTTGTCTATGGGTAGGATTCCAAATCTAGAACTAGTGCATCACTATTGACGAGTAGAACACTAGAACTGATCGGATTCGTACCGATTTTAAGGGTAAAAGAAGGAGAGAACTTAGGTTTATTTCTTTCAACTCTTTCATCCTTAGAAAAGTTTAGATCTAGGTGAAGTTACTGTGAAATCTTGTAGAAATCGCTTAGATCTGGGTTATTCTTGGTGGAATGAGGCAAAGCTTGAAGTTCTTATGAACTTCCTGATGACGTCACCCGAGAATACCTCAAATCCGGATGATTTCATGGTTAAAAGTGAAGATTTGAAAGATGGAAATGTGTAGAATTGTGTAGTGATCAAAGATGTACAAGAATTAGTGCAAGATCTTACCTGGATTGAGAGAAATCTGAGAAAAGGTGAAGAATGCGTGTGGTTCGGACGTCACTTGCCAAAAGTGGAAAAAGTGGAGAGTGACTCGTGTATTTTGATACGTGGTCGAAAACCGGTGCTTGTAATTGCCTAATTTGATGTTATTGCATAAGTTTTAATTTCGAATAGCCTACTTTTGATTAGATATGTATTTTGCAGATCTAGCAGAGTTTAAGGAGCTTTTCGGAAGCTTTACGGGCCACCGGAGCAAAAACGGAACCACCAGGATGCGAAACGGGTCAACCGGACTCAAGAAATGGAAGAAACAGAAAGTCAGACATCTGGGCACCGTCGCCGACGCCCATATGGGCCGTCGCCGACGGTATGTGTAATATGCCGTCGCCTGAATTCACCGTAGACAGCGAGATTGACCGTCGGCTTCAATTAAAAATCTACACGCCGTCGCCGACGGACACATCCACCGTCGGCGACGGTCCTCCAATATGGCGTTCGCGAAATTCTTGATTTGGGGTGTGAGAAACGATTTTAATTGGTTGTTGTTCAATCAATTGGGGAGTTACACATTGTGTGGAGTTTTGAAACTTGTTCTTGGAGCCACAATTCACCTACCATTCATCATCCAATTCCATCTATCATCTCTACATCACAACATCATCAAGAATCATCATCAATCCATCTACACAATCAATCCCTCCAAAACCCTAATTCCCCATCCATAGTTAACATTCATAATCATCATCCAAGAACCCTATTCATCCATCATTCCTTCATCCTACACACTTCAAGATGACTCCATCCGCATTCCAAACATCCGGTGATCAAGTTGCATCAACCATGAGCGGCTAATCATCTCGGTTTCACCCCGGTGTAGGTAGTTGTTAATTTTAGGGTTTCAATTTGTTCTTGTTTCATCTTAGTGACAATTTGTATTTGGTTTTTGAAACTTTTGACAATAGTATTACATTTGTTACGAATTCGTGAATTGTCGAACGATGTTAAAAGTTATGACTTTGCGAAACGGTGATATGTAATTGTACGTTGTCGTTGTTAGGATTTACTTGTGTTGATTACAAAGTGTCTTTTTGTCCGTTCTTCGGGGCGTTGATAGCTAGTAGCACCTAAGTCACGGTACACTAAATCCGTTAATCGAATGCATTTGAGTTGAAACTAAAACTTGTAGAAATCCTAGGTTAACAATTACCGAAACCGGGTGTGATTCTTTTTTTTATTATTATTGTTCTAGTATCCAAATTTCTTGCAAGCGTTAATTCGTAGTTGTTAATTAATTAATCCAATTCCAGTAGTTCAAATTCACATCTTTCTACTAAACAAAAATACAAAAACATCTGGCAAGCTTCATAATTGTGACAATTTTTTATAATTCCGTCAAATCCATACACAAACCACATACTCTTCGTGGTTCGACCCCTTGCTACCACTAGCTATTTGTTAAGGGTAATTAGGGCATATAAATATTATCTTTGACCGGAGCGCGACACTCCGATCATATTTATAGGATGCCAAAAAGGGAAAGGGTGAGCCGTGCGCATGGCACGCACCCGGGTAGGCTATCCGCGCAGACTGGTCATCCGTGCGGATTGGCAATCCGTGCGGATTGGCAATCCGTGCGGATTGGCCATCCGTGCGGATGCCGCCTGCTTAGGAGTGTTCGGTGCGATGTTGCTTCGGTTTCGATTTGCGAGCGATTCGGTAGGGTTTCCTAGTCAAATTACTTTCAGTCCCAACTACTTCTTATATGGTTTGGCTTGGGATTCGGGTTCGGGTTCGTTCATATTCGAGTTAGACTTCGAGTTCGATTGAGTTCGCTTGATTATCCCAATATAACATAAAATAAACATGCACAGGTAACACGTAAGGCACACACACGTATAACTGACAAGTAAAATACATAGCTCGAATTACGATTTGATGTCGATTTGATTAGCATAGCTTGATTAACTTTATCGCATTGTTACTTCCTATCGTTCACGGTCGCAGGTTGATTGAAATACGGTTAGTATGACTCGATTATTGTAAGGAACGACACTTACTCCACATAATCTAAATATAATAGAAACAATTCTACGAGTCAAGTCGCGCGAAATCGGTCGTTGACTTTGACCTTGACTTTGACTTTCACTCGTGAAAACACGGGGTGTTACAGCCTCCCCTTGTTTAGGGAATTTCGTCCCGAAATTAAGCTGGAAGCCGTAACTAGGGTCGTGTATCACGTGTGGTTAAAAATTGAAAGTTTTCGGATATGATGTGCGAAATTGTCTGATCTAAAAGCCTATAAAGTTTTAGATTTCAATTCGAAGTCGTTTGAGAGAAATCTTTTTCAATTTCCAATTTTTCATTTTCAAAACCTTTTTCTTTTTCTTTCAAAACCTTGACTATTGTAGGTCCGGATGTAACAACACGTTTGACGTGCGAAAATCCATGTACGTGTGTGACTAAACGTAATCGTAACGGAGTCAAAACCGATTCTACAAGTGGTATCTGAGCAGGAGATCGATTGCTCAGATTTGTTAAAGTTCTTCATCTTTCTTATCCATCGCGTTTTTCTCTAAAAATCGATAAATTAATCGTATACAATAATCGTGATTCTATTGACTATGATGACGTGTACAAGTCCGGGAATCACGTGAGAGACTTTCTCTCTGTAGACTTTCTCTCTCTAATTAAACAACTGCGGGTACTTGGCCTTCATGTCGCTTTCGAGTTCCCAAGTGAACTCCGCGCCTCGTTTGCCTTCCCATCGGACCTTCACAATAGGAATGCGTGAGCGCCTGAGTTCTTTGGTCTGGCGATCCATGATTTCGACAGGCTTTTCCATGAAGTGTAATGTTTCATTCACTTGTAGATCATCTAGAGGAACATGTAAGTCATGGTCGGCGATGCACTTTCGGAGGTTTGACACATGGAAAGTCGGATGGACATTGCTAAGTTCCTCTGATAATTCGAGTCTGTAGGCGACTTTTCCGATCCTTTTCAGAATCTTAAAAGGTCCAACATATTGAGGCGCGAGTTTCCCCTTCTTGCCGAATCGGACTACACCCTTCCAAGGTGATACCTTTAGGAGTACGTAGTCACCAACGCCATATTCACGGTGCTTGCGCTTTTTATCGGCGAGAACTTTCTGTCTATCCCGAGCTTTCGCTAGGTTGTCTCGAATTTGGAAAATTTTGTCTGTCGTCTCTTATAGCAGCTCCGGACCGGTTAGTTGCGAGTGACCGATCTCATGCCACACAATAGGTGATTGACATCTTCTTCCGTATAAGGCCTCGAAAGGTGCCATCTGGATGCTAGCCTGGTAGTTGTTGTTATACGAGAATTCGACTAACGGAAGGTGTCTATCCCAATTACCACCGAAGTCTAGGACACACGAACGGAGCATGTCTTCAAGCGTACGAATCGTTCTTTCGGTCTGACCGTCGGTTTGTGGGTGGAACGCGGTACTTAGATTAAGCGTTGTACCGAGCGCCGTTTGAAACGTTTCCCACAATCGTGAAGTGAACCGAGCATCACGATCAGAGATGATGTCACGAGGCGTCCCATGTCGACAAATGATCTCGTCGGTGTAGATTCGGGCTAATCGTTCTACCTTGTAGTCTTCCCGTATTGGCAGAAAGTGAGCTGATTTAGTCAAACGGTCAATAACAACCCAAATGCTGTCGTGACCTGATGACGTGGTTGGAAGCTTGGTTACGAAATCCATAGCTATGCTCTCCCACTTCCACATGAGGATTGGAGGTTGTTCGAGCAAGCCAGAGGGTCTTTGATGTTCAGCCTTGATCCTAGCACATGTTAGGCATTTTCCGACGTAGAGAGCGATATCCCGTTTCATACCTGGCCACCAGTACTTATATCGAAGGTCATGGTACATTTTGTCAGCACCGGGATGGATGGAGTATCGGGATTTGTGGGCTTCATCCATGATAATCTGTCGCAGGTTGGTTCGCTTGGGAATCCAGATTTTGTCTAAGAAGTGGAATATCCCGTTTGATTTGCTCACAAGTTGGGCTCCATCGTGGTAGATTCTTTCTTTCTTCAAAGTGCGTTCGTTGAAACATGCATGCTGGGCGTCGCGAATAAGAGCTTCGAGATTGTGCTGGGCTTGAACATTACGAGTGCTAAGCAGATAGCTCTGTCTGCTAAGTGCGTCGGCAACAACATTTGCTTTGCCTGGGTGATAACGAATCTCACAGTCGTAATCCTTGAGAAGTTCTACCCATCGGCGTTGACGCATGTTTAGTTCCCTCTGATTAAAGATGTGCTGTAGGCTCTTATGATCGGTGAAGATCGTACACTTGGTACCGTACAGGTAGTGTCGCCAAATCTTTAATGCAAAAACAACTGCGCCTAGCTCGAGATCGTGGGTTGTATAGTTCTTCTCGTGGATTTTGAGCTGACGAGATGCGTAAGCTATGACCTTGTCTCGTTGCATTAAGACACAACCGAGACCAAGGTTGGAAGCATCACAGTAGACAATGAAATTATCGTTTCCGTCGGGTAGTGTGAGAACAGGAGCATTGCAAAGCATGTGTTTGAGGGTTCGAAAGGCAGACTCTTGTTTGGTTTCCCAGACAAAAGGCTGGTCCTTATGAGTGAGAGAGGTAAGTGGTACAGCAATCTTCGAGAATCCTTCGATAAATCGTCGATAATAGCCCGCTAACCCGAGAAAGGAGCGGACTTCAGTCGGGTTCTTAGGCGTAACCCAGCTCTTAACAGCTTCAATCTTCGCAGGATCGACGTGAATACCCTGACTATTTACGATGTGACCCAGAAACTAAACCTCCCCCAACCAAAACTCGCACTTGGAGAATTTGGCGTAGAGTTGGTTCCCCTGGAGTAACTCGAGAACTAAACGTAGATGTTGCGCGTGTTCGGCTCTCGTTTTGGAATAGATCAAGACATCGTCGATGAACACGATGACGAAATGGTCAAGATACGGTTTACACACCCGATTCATCAGGTCCATGAAAACTGCTGGTGCATTGGTTAGGCCAAAAGGCATGACAACGAATTCGTAATGGCCGTAACGAGTGCGAAACGCAGTTTTGGGTATATCCTCCTCTTGTATACGCAGCTGATGGTATCCTGAACGCAGATCGATCTTTGAGAAACACGTAGCGCCTTGTAGCTGATCAAACAAATCGTCGATTCGAGGCAGAGGATAGCGGTTCTTGATTGTCAACTTATTCAATTCCCGGTAGTCGATGCACATCCGGAACGACCCGTCCTTTTTTTTAACGAAAAGGACTGGTGCGCCCCAGGGAGAGGTGCTCGGGCGAATAAAGCCTTTTTCAAGCAATTCCTGGAGTTGGGTTGAGAGTTCGCGCATTTCGGACGGCGCGAGTCGATAAGGAGCTCTGGCAATAGGATTAGCTCCAGGAATGAGATCAATGCGAAAATCGATATCACGCTTCGGAGGTAGACCGGGAAGATCCTCTGGAAAAACTTGAGGAAATTCTCGAACCACTGGAACATCTTTCACTTCCTTCTTCTCTTTCTTTTCCTTCTCCGCTGCTACGACATGAGCCAAGAAAGCCCTGTATTCCTTGCGGAGATACTTGCTAGCTTGTAGGCATGACATAAGCTTGAGACCCTTCGAAGTAGTATCACCATAGACGCACAATGAATCACCGTTTGTGAGCGAAAAACGAATCATTTTATCGAAGCACACAACTTCGGCATGGTTTTCGCGAAGAAAGTCCATGCCTACTATGACATCAAAGCTCCCTAGTTGCATTGGAATGAGATCGATTGAGAAGATGTGATTGTTGAGCTCGAGAGTGCAATCACGAATAACAGAGTTTACAGCGACGGTTCTTCCGGTAGCGACTTCAACATCGAATGCAGAGGAGAGTCGGGAACGTTTACGACTAAGGAGTTTCTCAAATTCGAGTGACACAAAGCAATTATCGGCTCTAGTATCAAACAAACATGAAGCATAAATACCATTCACAAGGAACGTACCATTGACCACGTTGTTGTCGGCCTGGGCTTGA
Source organism: Helianthus tuberosus (assembly GCA_030545235.1). NCBI lineage: Eukaryota > Viridiplantae > Streptophyta > Magnoliopsida > Asterales > Asteraceae > Helianthus > Helianthus tuberosus. The sequence continues at coordinate 122,604,125 of CM060427.1, forward strand.
CGCACATTGAGATTGAAAGTTCTGGCACGTGCGGCCTGTTGTTGCTGCTGTGGTTGCTGCTGCTGCGGTTCTTGTTTCACCACCCTGTTCGGGCACATGTTGGCGAAATGATTCGGGTCGCCACACGTGAAGCATTCTCTGGCTTTGACTGCGGGTGCCGGAGGAGCTTGTTGACCCTGTGGGGCAGCGAGTAAAGCTTGATTGGCAGGAGCTTGACGAATACGGCAGTTAGCAGTAAAGTGGCCGTAGACGTTGCAATGAGCACAGAAGCGGCATTGAATAGCAGTCGGATGATGATAGGTGCAAGTAGGGCAGAGCGGGTGTGGTCCAGTATATGCACGCTTTGCAGGCGGTGCATTGGCCACAGGCGCCACTACTTGACGCTGTTGAGCAGGTACAGCTAGGATCGGTGCAGCAGTAATCGCACAGTTCTTGTTGGTGGAGCTGTTCTTCCTCTTGTTCTTTCGCTTGTTGCTTGACGAGGTAGGTTCAGCGGTTGGTGCAGTAGTGGTAGCTTGATGCAGATGCTTGGAGGTCTTATCCCACACCCCAGCCTTGACCCTTTTGTCATTGATTTCAGTGGCCAGCAGATAGGTTTCTTCGATCGTGGCAGTCTTGGCCGCTTGCACGAAATCAGCAACGCAGTCGGGCAGGGCTCGGATGTACTTCTTGATGGTCATCTCAGGAGTCTTGACCTGGTCAGGACAGATAATGCTGAGCTGTTTGAAGCGAGCAGTTAGGCCAGCATTGTCTCCATCCTTCTGATGTATGTGCCAAAATTCATCTTCAAGCTTTTGACGCTCGTGAGGAGGGCAGAATTCCTCCAGCATGACCTCTTTGAGCTCTTCCCACGACAAACCGTAAGCTGCATCATTCCCTCTCTTGTTCCTCTCGGCCGTCCACCAGTCCAAAGCACGGGACTGAAAGACGCCGGTAGCGTTCAGAGTTCGAAGGTCATCAGGGCAACCACTTTGTCGCAGAGTAACCTCGATAGAGTCAAACCAGTGGAATAGAGCAGTAGGACCTCCTTCGCCTGTGAATTCTTTCGGCCCACATGACTTGAATTGTTTGAAACTGAAAGGTCTTGCGACAGCTCTAGGACCTTCAGTCCTCGATTCCTCGGATGATTTGCTGGCGTTCTCATAGGCATCACTCACTGCCTTTGCTACAGCTTTCGCGACGATGGAAGCAAGACGTCTGTCTTTCTTTTCTTGGCGAGAGAGCGGATGACGGGATCCAGACGACATTGTCTGCAATAGACATCGCCATGGAACTCAACACATGTATTCGAATCTCACCTCACACGTCTACTACTACTAAAGCTCAGTAACACGTACCATGTAAACACATATAGTCACAAAATCACAGAATTGCACAAAATCACATAAACACATAGAGCACATAATCACAATATTCCTAAACTCGTAAGCATAACAGCAAGAATCACGTATAACTTTGTCACTAAAAGCACCTACGAGCATACAAACCATTCTGACTGCCTCTATTGTCGATTCGCTAGCGATGAGTTGTGTGGGTTTTGTGTTTTAGCAGAAGCAATAGTGTTGAGTTGAAACCAATAGTACCTCAAAACGTTAACAAACAACAGAAAATGTATAAAATTTCATAAAGATCGATAAATCGAAGGTAGATTGTCTGCGGCTAACAGACTTCGACTAACCAAAGTGGCTCGACTATTTGCAAGGGTCCTGCACAATTACTTCCAGGACTATGCCATTGCCTCGATTCTCGGGCATTGGCGCAATTCCCATTGGTTATATTGTGTCTTTAGATCGTTGGAGTCCATCGAACTTTGGTGGGAGTTTTTTTTTTTTTTTGTATAAAAGCGGGACGAGTCGTCAAGGTTAGGGTTTCACCCCTAGCTTGCAACTTCCGTCCTCGTTTTTTATATAAATTGAGGAGATTATTCATCAAAATATGGATTTCACTCCTGATTTGGTATGATTCTCCTCGTTTGTAGCTAAAACGCAAGCTGATTAGGCAACTTTAGTCGAGAGTTTGCGGTTTTCACACCTATTCTCGGCCTTATTACCGGTTCACAACTTGAAAATTCAAATGCAGTGATAGAAAAGAGTGAGTGATAGTGGCGAGTTTACGCATACGCGTGAGTTGGTCTGTTGGTTCTTAACTATAGTCTAGGTCTCTAAGACTTCGACCCGGACTAGGTCGAGTCTTGCCTAATTCCCTATAGTTATGGCTCTGATACCAATCCTGTCACACCCCAACCGATGGCGGAATCATCGGGGCGCGGCACTGAGCGAAACAGATTGTTTAGAAGTTTCCATAACAACTATCATTACCATTTAATTAAAGCATTACGTCCCATACCGTAACATAAATAGTCAAACAAGTTATTACAGACAACATCAAAACAAATATCCTGTTCCGACAACTCAGATTTAAATAAGTAGCAATTGTTTATCTGCTTCTAGAGACCCCTAATAAGTTATCTACAGACAACTATTTGTTGGGCTCTAAAGCTTTATTCTAGCTTCCAATTCCTACCACATATGCGTCCTAAGCACCTGTCACATACGTTAAAATAATGTCAATACATAAAATGTAAAGGTGAGCATACAAGTTTGATAATAGCATATAGAGTTCGAATTCGTTTACGCATAACCAGCACGTACACATAGTGAAATGAAGCACGTTAGTTATCGACATAGATCCATCGATACCAATGACTGCGGGTTGACTGCCCGAGGCAGTTCGCAATACACGATTACCACTGTAATCCATGCAAGTAAAAGATCCTTAACAACCCCCGTGTGAACGGGTGCTGAGTCCAAACTATAGTACTATCGTTGCTAAGGCAGGTAGACAGCATTCCATGTGTAAACATAACAAACAAGCATTCATAAGCCACGTATAACATGCATTAATGGTTAAGCGTTAAAATAGCTTGAGTAGTGTGATAGTTGTAGTTGGAATAGTTGTAACGTATGTGACACCCAAAAGTGCTAAAGCAAAAAGTTCGAGTATACTCACAGCGATATGGATTGAAGGGAGCGCTTTTACAGCGAGTACGGTTAGCCTGAATAGATTCGAGAATGTAACGATAAGTGGCGCGTAAAACAGTACAAGTGAGGGTGGGTAGGATGACTGATCGTGCGGATCAGTTATCCGTGAGTAGAAGTCATCCGTGCGCATGACCTATCCGTGCGGATGGTGATGCGTGCGGATGGTGATCCATCCGGATAAGTCATCCGTGCGTGCGACTGTCCGTGCAGGTGGTAACCCGTGCGGATTAGCTGTGCGTGCGGGTGACTTATCCGTACGGACAAGTTGTTTGTGTGAATGAATGTTCAAGTGGATTGTTTCTTCCTAAGATGTGTTTGTGTATGATGGCTTGTGCTTTGGAGTTTTCGTTGTAGCATTTAGAAAACACATAAGTGTTTCTATCTTTCAAGCCGGTCGCGCGGACGACAGTCCGTGCGTACGGTAGTCCGTGCGGACAATGGTGATCCGTGCGCACGACTTGGCCGTGCGGACGAGCATTGTTTGAATTTTAGTTTAAGGCCTTAGTATCTCATGATCCGAAGAGTAATCCATTCAGAGGTCGTCCGTCCGGATTGCTCATTCGTCGATACTCAAACCTTGTTTGGAAAGTGGGTCCCAAGGGTAGCTCGTCCGGGTGACAACCCGTACGTATGACCTGTGCGTGCGGATGGTAATCCGTGCGGACAGCTTGTCCGTGCGGACAACTGGTCTGGTTGTTCCGTTCGTCTACACTTGGTTTCTGTTGTCGTTTATCGAGACATTCTGATTACGTGGCAACCACTTGGAGTTGTGTTCTCACCCGCGTGACTAGACCGGTCAGGAATCACCCCAACTCGGGCTGTCGGCGACTCAGAACAGTCATTCCGGTTGACCCCGAAATCAGTTGTCTATGGGTAGGATTCCAGATCTAGAACTAGTGCATCACTATTGACGAGTAGAACACTAGAACTGATCGGATTCGTACCGATTTTAAGGGTAAAAGAAGGAGAGAACTTAGGTTTATTTCTTTCAACTCTTTCATCCTTAGAAAAGTTTAGATCTAGGTGAAGTTACTGTGAAATCTTGTAGAAATCGCTTAGATCTGGGTTATTCTTGGTGGAATGAGGCAAAGCTTGAAGTTCTTATGAACTTCCTGATGACGTCACCCGAGAATACCTCAAATCCGGATGATTTCATGGTTAAAAGTGAAGATTTGAAAGATGGAAATGTGTAGAATTGTGTAGTGATCAAAGATGTACAAGAATTAGTGCAAGATCTTACCTGGATTGAGAGAAATCTGAGAAAAGGTGAAGAATGCGTGTGGTTCGGACGTCACTTGCCAAAAGTGGAAAAAGTGGAGAGTGACTCGTGTATTTATAGGATGCCAAAAAGGGAAAGGGTGAGCCGTGCGCATGGCACGCACCCGGGTAGGATATCCGCGCGGACTGGTCATCCGTGCGGATTGGCAATCCGTGCGGATTGGCAATCCGTGCGGATTGGCCATCCGTGCGGATTGGCCATCCGTGCGGATGCCGCCTGCTTAGGAGTGTTCGGTGCGATGTTGCTTCGGTTTCGATTTGCGAGCGATTCGGTAGGGTTTCCTAGTCAAATTACTTTCAGTCCCAACTACTTCTTATATGGTTTGGCTTGGGATTCGGGTTCGGGTTCGTTCATATTCGAGTTAGACTTCGAGTTCGATTGAGTTCGCTTGATTATCCCAATATAACATAAAATAAACATGCACAGGTAACACGTAAGGCACACACACGTATAACTGACAAGTAAAATACATAGCTCGAATTACGATTTGATGTCGATTTGATTAGCATAGCTTGATTAACTTTATCGCATTGTTACTTCCTATCGTTCACGGTCGCAGGTCGATTGAAATACGGTTCGTATGACTCGATTATTGTAAGGAACGACACTTACTCCACATAATCTAAATATAATAGAAACAATTCTACGAGTCAAGTCGCGCGAAATCGGTCGTTGACTTTGACCTTGACTTTGACTTTCACTCGTGAAAACACGGGGTGTTACAATGGAGGTCTAGGTCTAGGTCCTGGAGATAAAAGGGCAAATCTGTTTTGTATATTGGGTAATAAAGGAAATTGTTGTACATGGGCTGGTCTTGAAGGAGTACCAGGAGAGCTTGATAATTGGGACTTTGAGAATTGTTGTTTTGATAATACAATCTTTTTTGAAGAATCGTTGCTCATATTCCCTGTAAAAACTCTCTAGATAAAAAATCTGGTAAAGAATTGTTTTCTCCTTTTATAAATTCTATTTGAAAATCAAAGTTGCTTAATAATGCTTGCCATCTTGCAAAAACTTGTTTTGAAATTAAATTCTTAATATCTTTTTCTAAAGTATATTTTGCAGATAAACAATCAATTCTTAATAAAAACGGTTTCATATATAAATCATCTTCAAACTTTTTTATACATAAAACTATACTTAAAATTTCCTTTTTGATTGTAGAATAATTTTTCTGAGTATCATTCCATGCACCTGAATAATATCTAACTAAACTTTCTTTATTATCTAATTCTTGTTTTAGTATTCCTCCAAATACTAGATCACTTGCATCGGTTTCTACTATTAATTTTGCATTGGGATGAGGAATATGTAAGCATGGTAAACATTTTATTTTATCTTTAATATATTTTACTATATCTGTATGTTCTTGAGTCCATGGTTTTGGATTCTTTTTTAATCTATCATATAGAGGTTTACATATAATTCCTAAGTCCTTGAAAAAATCATGAATATAATTTAAACATCCTAAAAATCTTTGCAATTGTTTTTTATCTTTAATTTCATTTGGAAATTTATTTGAAAATTCTAAACTTCTGTTAATAGGTTTTATTGTTCCTTGAATAATATTATGTCCTAAAAATCTTATTTCTGTTTGAAAAAGACTCATTTTAGAAGGTGATACTACTAATCCATTTTTATGAATAATATTGTAAAAAGAATTTAAATGTTTAAAATGTTGGTCTAAAGAATTTGAGAATATTAATGCATCATCAATGTAAACAATAGCATAATTTCCTAATGGTAAAATAATATCATTTACTATATTTTGAAATTCTGAAGGAGCATTTTTTAATCCAAAAGGCATAACGTTCCATTCATAGTGTCTGAATGGTACATTGAATCCAGTTTTATATCTATCTTCTTCAGCAATTTGAACTTGCCAAAATCTAGATTTCATATCAAATTTAGAAAATATTTTTGAATCATATATCTTTTTTAATAAATCTCTTTTATTCGGTATAGGGTATCTAATCCATTCTAAAACTTTATTTAATGGCTTATAATTAATAACTAATCTAGGAGCTCATCTTTCGATTTCTGCACTATTTTGAACATAAAAGGCAGAGCAGGACCAAGGGGATTTAGATGGCCTTATTAATTTTTTATCTAATAATTCTTGTATCTCCTTTTTACAATAGTTTTCTAGTTCTTGAGACATATGTATAGCTTTAGATTTTGTTGGAATATTTTTCTCATTAAAATCTTTAATATAAGGTAACTTTACAACATGTTGTTTTCTTTCCCAAAAGGCATTTGGAATATTTGCACAGACATTTTCTTTAAATTTATTTTCAATTTCTTGTATTCTTTTTATAATTATTTTATCTTGCAATTGATTCTTTATTCTAACATAATCAATTTCTTCTATTAAAAATTCCTTTTGTTTTTCTTTTAAACTTAAAATATTTATTTGTTTTGAAGTAATTGGATGAGCAAATTCAAAACAGATTTTTTTGTTTAATACTTTAATACTAATACCTTTTTCTTCAACTGTAAATGGATATAATTGAGTTATGAATGGGAGTCCTAATATAATTTGAGATGTTAAATCTTTTACTAAAACCAATTGGGTTTTGTAACAATAGTTTTCTTTGCAAATATGAACATTTGATAATTTGTATTGAATATTTAATGGGTTTCCATTAGCTCCAGATAGTTTATATGTAGTCTTTTCATAGTATTTTGTGGGTATTAATCCTTCTTGAATACAATTCATGTCAGCACCACTATCAATCATAGCAACTAATGTTAATCGAAATTCATTATTGACTATTATATTTAACTTAGTATACCATTTTTGAGAAGTTAATCATTTTAAACGATTTATTATTCTTGTATTTTCAGTATCACTTTTAGTATTGTTATTATTGTCTTCATCCTCTTTATTTTTTCCTCTTTCTAATTCTTTAATTTGTAATTTTATTTCTCGAATATCTTCTTTTATATTTTTTAATTCTATTTGTAAATCGGTTATTGTAACAGGATTTTCTTTTATTTATGATTTTCAAAAGAAAAAACAAGGTAAACAAGATATTGTTATTTGTTATAAGTGTGGAAGACAAGGACATTATTCAAAAGATTGTTATAATAGGAAAAAGATAAATGAGTTAAATATTTCTGATGAATTAAAAGAACAGATAAATAAAATATTTATTTATGATAATTTAAGTGAAGATAGTATTTCAGATTATAGTGATAATGATTTAAATTATATTGAAGATTCTAATTCAGAAAGTAGTTCAGAAGACAATGCATGTGAATGTGTTGGTCCTTGTATCTGTGAAATTGATAGTACAATAAATTCTCTAACATCAGATAATAAAGACTTATTTGAATTATTAGAAAAATTGAAGATAAAGAAGTAAAACAAGTATATTTAAAACAATTAAAAGAAAAATATAAACTACCAATAGAAAAGGAAACAAAAACATATAATTTTAACGAAATATGCCAAAGATTTCAAACAAAACAAATAAAAGAAAATCCTGTTACAATAACCGATTTACAAATAGAATTAAAAAATATAAAAGAAGATATTCGAGAAATAAAATTACAAATTAAAGAATTAGAAAGAGGAAAAAATAAAGAGGATGAAGACAATAATAACAATACTAAAAGTGATACTGAAAATACAAGAATAATAAATCGTTTAAAAGGATTAACTTCTCAAAAATGGTATACTACGTTAAATATAATAGTCAATAATGAATTTCGATTAACATTAGTTGCTATGATTGATAGTGGTGCTGACATGAATTGTATTCAAGAAGGATTAATACCCACAAAATACTATGAAAAGACTACATATAAACTATCTGGAGCTAATGGAAACCCACTAAATATTCAATACAAATTATCAAATGTTCATATTTGCAAAGAAAACTATTGTTACAAAACCCAATTGGTTTTAGTAAAAGATTTAACATCTCAAATTATATTAGGACTCCCATTCATAACTCAATTATATCCATTTACAGTTGAAGAAAAAGGTATAAGTACTAAAGTATTAAATAAAAAAATCTGTTTTGAATTTGCTCATCCAATTACTTCAAAACAAATAAATATTTTAAGTTTAAAAGAAAAACAAAAGGAATTTTTAATAGAAGAAATTGATTATGTTAGAATAAAGAATCAATTGCAAGATAAAATAATTATAAAAAGAATACAAGAAATTGAAAATAAATTTAAAGAAAATGTCTGTGCAAATATTCCAAATGCCTTTTGGGAAAGAAAACAACATGTTGTAAAGTTACCTTATATTAAAGATTTTAATGAGAAAAATATTCCAACAAAATCTAAAGCTATACATATGTCTCAAGAACTAGAAAACTATTGTAAAAAGGAGATACAAGAATTATTAGATAAAAAATTAATAAGGCCATCTAAATCCCTTTGGTCCTGCTCTGTCTTTTATGTTCAAAATAGTGCAGAAATCGAAAGAGGAGCTCCTAGATTAGTTATTAATTATAAGACATTAAATAAAGTTTTAGAATGGATTAGATACCCTATACCGAATAAAAGAGATTTATTAAAAAAGATATATGATTCAAAAATATTTTCTAAATTTGATATGAAATCTGGATTTTGGCAAGTTCAAATTGCTGAAGAAGATAGATATAAAACTGGATTCAATGTACCATTCGGACACTACGAATGGAACGTTATGTCTTTTGGATTAAAAAATGCTCCTTCAGAATTTCAAAATATAGTAAATGATATTATTTTACCATTAGGAAATTATGCTATTGTTTACATTGATGATGTATTAATATTCTCAAATTCTTTAGACCAACATTTTAAACATTTAAATTCTTTTTACAATATTATTCATAAAAATGGATTAGTAGTATCACCTTCTAAAATGAGTCATTTTCAAACAGAAATAAGATTTTTAGGACATAATATTATTCAAGGAACAATAAAACCTATTAACAGAAGTTTAGAATTTTCAAATAAATTTCCAAAAGAAATTAAAGATAAAAAACAATTGCAAAGATTTTTAGGATGTTTAAATTATATTCATGATTTTTTCAAGGACTTAGGAATTATATGTAAACCTCTATATGATAGATTAAAAAAGAATCCAAAACCATGGACTCAAGAACATACAGATATAGTAAAATATATTAAAGATAAAATAAAATGTTTACCATGCTTACATATTCCCCATCCCAATGCAAAATTAATAGTAGAAACCGATGCAAGTGATCTAGGATTTGGAGGAATATTAAAACAAGAATTAGATAATAAAGAAAGTTTAGTTAGATATTATTCAGGTGCATGGAATGATACTCAGAAAAATTATTCTACAATCAAAAAGGAAATTTTAAGTATAGTTTTATGTATAAAAAAGTTTGAAGATGATTTATATATGAAACCGTTTTTATTAAGAATTGATTGTTTATCTGCAAAATATATTTTAGAAAAAGATATTAAGAATTTAATTTCAAAACAAATTTTTGCAAGATGGCAAGCATTATTAAGCAACTTTGATTTTCAAATAGAATTTATAAAAGGAGAAAACAATTCTTTACCATATTTTTTATCTAGAGAGTTTTTACAGGGAATATGAGCAACGATTCTTCAAAAAAGATTGTATTATCAAAACAACAATTCTCAAAGTCCCAATTATCAAGCTCTCCTGGTACTCCTTCAAGACCAGCCCATGTACAACAATTTCCTTTATTACCCAATATACAAAACAGATTTGCCCCTTTATCTCCAGGACCTAGACCTAGACCTCCATTCTCATCTATTATTCAAAATTTAGAATCAAAACCCATTATTCAATCCCCTTCCTTCACAAGGTTTTCTAAACCAGCCTCTCCTTCAAGCTCTTCTCCAGCCACTATTCCTTACACTATTAACCCCAATAAAAAGATTATCAAAATTTTAGAACCTTTGGAAGTTGAAAAAGTTAGACAAAATTTTTTATCTCTAATTGACTTCATCTATCCAAGAGGATGTCACTTTTTCAAAGGAGATTACAAGACCCGAGAGTATTATCAAGCAATTTTAGTAGATTCAGAATCAATAGTTATTCGACACAATTTTAATAAGGAAGATGCTACTAAGATTGCTTATAGTCAAGTAAAAATTTTAAGAGTCCTATCCTTAGAAGACTGGAATTGTAAGCCCTATAATCCAAAAACCCTTTCAGGCTTCAACACCTATCCTCAATACGACTATTATGATTATCAAAATGCATGGGAATATGTAATCATTGTTCTTTGGCCGACAAAAGATGGTGAAAGAAAAGAAGGTACATATAGACAACCTACTTTTCTTATTTTCAAAAGGTGGTGGCCAATAATTCTACAAATGGACAATCTACTTTTCTTCTTTTCCAAAAGTGGTACAAATGATTCAACAAAGAAACAAAAAACTTTCCAATTTTTCAAATATGGTGCAAGTAATTCTCAAAATGGACAAACAACTTTTCAACAAAAGCCATTGTATACGGAAGCTCTTTCAAGATTCAATTATGAAGACCATTTTATTTCATCTATAAAAGGGAGGATGATCAAGGAAGAAGGACACACTTCTCTACACACCTTTTCTTACAATTTCTCTTATGTATGAAAAAACCTTCAAACCCAAAAATTGTATTATCAACTTCTCTATGTTCAAGATCTTTAGATTTTCAAATTATTGTTGCTCCTCCCGATTGTAAAGAAATCAATTGTAATCAAGATTATCAATCAATAAATTCAGGTATATTTTAAATTTATATCATGGTTGTTTATGTTGCCATCTATTATGACTCTGTTTAGAAATTGTTTTAATAATTAATTTATTATGAATATTAGCCCTGAATTTTTAAAGGGGGGTAAAGTTGTGTTGGTAAGCCCTGTCGATTGTCGGTTGGATTAGCATTATGCCCAAAAGAATGGGTAGCCGGACCACGACGATATGGGGGTGTTCCCTCAGTATAAGCTCTACTTTAAAAATTTAAAGACTAATAATTATAATGAATCAGTTATCAAAATTCTTTTCTAAACGAGATTATAGCTCAAATACTAATGATAATGATGAAGAAGATTTAAACATGAACTCTTTACATATGAATTCTGTTGAAATTAATATTTCTCAAATTGAAAACAATCTTTTAAATTGGAGTATACCAAAACAAGATGTTAAAACTATTTACAAAATTGGTACTTTTGATTTTTTACAAGATTATTCCATAAAAACTCATGAACAAACTATACCGATTAATAAAGAGTATCAAAACATGCAATTATTATCAGTAGAAGCTATTAAAAGACATAGAAAATTATAAAAATTTCTACATATAGGATTAGTTTAAGTCGCCATTAAACCTATGTTTAGATTAGGAATTGATGCTCCTGTTTTATTAATTTTAAGAGATGCAAGACATACAAATTTTAATAATTCTTTGTTAGCTATGGCTGAGTCTAGTATTTCAAATGGTCCCATTTATTTTAATTGCTATCCAAAATTTTCAATTGGTTTATTTGATCCACATATTTTAGATACTTTAACATTAACAATTAAAACTAAAAACTTAGAATTTAAAGAAAAAACTAATGCTGCAGTAGTTATATATAGAATATATTATAAGACAATGACTACCACTATAGAACCTAAAACAAAATTAGTATCTCCAAAAGATGAAACTATTATTTTTGAAGCTAATACTATGCATACAAAAATAAGAACACCTAAAAAATTAAAATGGAATGAAATAACTCAATCATTAACATGGAATTTACAAGACATAAACCCGCCAAAACCTATAGAAATAGATAATCAAACATCTAGCATAGTAGAACATTCTTATGGTTCAATAGATATTTCTTTTAATAATATACCACCAAGGCATTCTATGGGAACAAGTACTTCTAGAAAAACTTTAGATGAAAGCCTGTTTAGAAGAAGTTTATCAATGAAAATGAAATGTGTTGATTTTTCAAATACAATCCCCAGACCACTATATGAAGAAAATGATAGTGATAATAATACTTATGTTCCAACTAAGTCTGATATGGAAAATTATGAAGAGTTACAACAATGAGTGATTCTAAGGTTCAAGCTCATAGAAATTGCTATATTTGGCTTTTAAAAAATTGCAATAGAAGAATAGAAAATTTGAATCAAAGATTAGAATAATATAATAAAATTCCATATATGATACCTCCATCTGAATATATTCCATGTAACATGTCTAGATCTGACCCATATCATCCCTCTAATTATATAGATTATAGAAGTCAATATCGATCATTTTTAGAAGAAAAATTAAGAGAATAATATAATCATAGAATAAAGCTTATGGAAAAAATTTCTAGAACAACTTGTTAAATATGAATAAAGAAATGTTAAAATATTTAAAAGATGAAATGTTCAATAATTATAATAATAAAAATTTAATATGGTATTTTTCTAAATTTAATGAGGATGAAAGATTTTTACATGAAATTGATTGGCAATTATATATGTGTGAAAATGATGAAAATATTCCATTTTTCTCTTGGTTTTCTCTTTACTGTATAGAAAATAAAATTGAGTATCCATTTCTTTGAAAATATATCTGTTAATAATACTATAACCAAAACCTATACAATTATAGATAAAAATAAAAATATTACTAGTATACACCCTCCACATATGGATATAAAGATAGAAACTGAAAATAATGAATATATTGCAAAACCTTTAGCAAATCTTAAGGAAGATATAGAGAAAAATGTAAAGGCAATTATTTTTCAAAATAATTACACTAATGAGAAATTAAATACTATAGGAGAACAATTAGAAAGAATAGAAACTAATAAAACTTTAGATCAACCTAGTACTTCAAATACTAAAACAATAATTGAAACTATAGAAAACCCAATATTTAAACCATACAATATAGATATTCCAATACGTCTAAATAAACAACAAGACATGTTAAAAGATATTAATTCAAAACTTTCAAAATTAAATATAAATGTTATTTCAGAACAAAAAATTCAAAATATTGAAGAACAATTTAATGATTTTCAATTAGAAGATTCTATAAATAAAATTAAAAGAAATTATCATTTTTCAAAAAATAATACTTATACTACTAGACCTGAAACAAGAAATTATTACCCTAGACCTACTCCACCTGATTTACAATTTGAAGAGCGACATACTTTAGTTCAAGCTAAATATGATGGAAGTTCTTTATATGAATGGAGTATAGAAAGCCAAACAGAACATCAAATTCTTAGTTTAATGCAAGAAATGATAATGGCAGCTAATGCATATAAAGCACATGGAAATGATGATAATGCAATTCTTAATATGATAGTTTCTGGTTTTACTGGAATTTTAAAGGGCTGGTGGGATAAGTATATCACAGAAGAAGAAAAACATATAATTATAAATGCTAAAAAGATAGTTATTAAAACAGAAAATAATGTTCAAACACCAACTGAAATTCCCGATATAATTAATACTCTAATATTTGCTATAATCCAACATTTTATTAGAAACCCAACAGATTATCAAGAAAGAAATTCTTTAATATTATTAAACTTGACATGTAGAAAATTACAAGATTTTAGATGGTATAAAGACGTTTTTCTTTCAAAAGTTATGACTAGAGATGATTGTAAAGAAGCTTATTGGAAAGAAAGATTTATAGCTGGGTTACCAAAATTATTTGCTGAAAGAATTAGAGAAAAAATTAAAAAAGACTTTAATAATAGTATTCCTTATAGAGATCTAGCCTATGGTCAAATTATAAATTATATAAATCAAGAAGGATTAAAAATATGTAATGATTTAAGATTAAAAGAAAAGATTAAAAAGAATGGAATTCAAGGCCATAAGGAATTAGGAAGTTTTTGTCAACAATATGGATTTGAACCATTTAAAACTCCTTTTAAATCTAAAAAGAAAATTCCTAAACAATTTATTAAAAAGAGCTATAAAAGAAAACCATATATTAAAAATAAACAAAAATATTATAAAGATAAGAATGATTTTCAAAAGAAAAAACAAGGTAAACAAGATATTGTTATTTGTTATAAGTGTGGAAGACAAGGACATTATTCAAAAGATTGTTATACTAGGAAAAAGATAAATGAGTTAAATATTTCTGATGAATTAAAAGAACAGATAAATAAAATACTTATTTATGATAATTCAAGTGAAGATAGTATTTCAGATTATAGTGATAATGATTTAAATTATAATGAAGATTCTAATTCAGAAAGTAGTTCAGAAGACAATGCATGTGAATGTGTTGGTCCTTGTATCTGTGAAATTGATGGTACAATAAATTCTCTAACATCAGATAATAAAGACTTATTTGAATTATTAGAAAAAATTGAAGATAAAGAAGTAAAACAAGTATATTTAAAACAATTAAAAGAAAAGTATAAACTACCAATAGAAAAGGAAACAAAAACATATAATTTTAACGAAATATGCCAAAGATTTCAAACAAAACAAATAAAAGAAAATCCTGTTACAATAACCGATTTACAAATAGAATTAAAAAAATATAAAAGAAGATATTCGAGAAATAAATTTACAAATTAAAGAATTAGAAAGAGGAAAAAATAAAGAGGATGAAGACAATAATAACAATACTAAAAGTGATACTGAAAATACAGGAATAATAAATCGTTTAAAAGGATTAACTTCTCAAAAATGGTATACTAAGTTAAATATAATAGTCAATAATGAATTTCGATTAACATTAGTTGCTATGATTGATAGTGGTGCAGACATGAATTGTATTCAAGAAGGATTAATACCCACAAAATACTATGAAAAGACTACATATAAACTATCTGGAGCTAATGGAAACCCACTAAATATTCAATACAAATTATCAAATGTTCATATTTGCAAAGAAAACTATTGTTACAAAACCCAATTGGTTTTAGTAAAAGATTTAACATCTCAAATTATATTAGGACTCCCATTCATAACTCAATTATATCCATTTACAGTTGAAGAAAAAGGTATAAGTATTAAAGTATTAAATAAAAAAATCTGTTTTGAATTTGCTCATCCAATTACTTCAAAACAAATAAATATTTTAAGTTTAAAAGAAAAACAAAAGGAATTTTTAATAGAAGAAATTGATTATGTTAGAATAAAGAATCAATTGCAAGATAAAATAATTATAAAAAGAATACAAGAAATTGAAAATAAATTTAAAGAAAATGTCTGTGCAAATATTCCAAATGCCTTTTGGGAAAGAAAACAACATGTTGTAAAGTTACCTTATATTAAAGATTTTAATGAGAAAAATATTCCAACAAAATCTAAAGCTATACATATGTCTCAAGAACTAGAAAACTATTGTAAAAAGGAGATACAAGAATTATTAGATAAAAAATTAATAAGGCCATCTAAATCCCCTTGGTCCTGCTCTGCCTTTTATGTTCAAAATAGTGCAGAAATCGAAAGAGGAGCTCCTAGATTAGTTATTAATTATAAGCCATTAAATAAAGTTTTAGAATGGATTAGATACCCTATACCGAATAAAAGAGATTTATTAAAAAAGATATATGATTCAAAAATATTTTCTAAATTTGATATGAAATCTGGATTTTGGCAAGTTCAAATTGCTGAAGAAGATAGATATAAAACTGGATTCAATGTACCATTCGGACACTATGAATGGAACGTTATGCCTTTTGGATTAAAAAATGCTCCTTCAGAATTTCAAAATATTGTGAATGATATTATTTTACCATTAGGAAATTATGCTATTGTTTACATTGATGATGTATTAATATTCTCAAATTCTTTAGACCAACATTTTAAACATTTAAATTCTTTTTACAATATTATTCATAAAAATAAATTAGTAGTATCACCTTCTAAAATGAGTCTTTTTCAAACAGAAATAAGATTTTTAGGACATAATATTATTCAAGGAACAATAAAACCTATTAACAGAAGTTTAGAATTTTCAAATTAATTTCCAAATGAAATTAAAGATAAAAAACAATTGCAAAGATTTTTAGGATGTTTAAATTATATCCATGATTTTTTCAAGGGAGATTACAAGACCCGAGAGTATTATCAAGCAATTTTAGTAGATTCAGAATCAACAATTATTTGACACAATTTTAATAAGGAAGATCCTACTAAGATTGCTTATAGTCAAGTAAAAATTTTAAGAGTCCTATCCTTAGAAGACTGGAATTGTAAGCCCTATAATCCAAAAACCCTTTCAGGCTTCAACACCTATCCTCAATACGACTATTATGATTATCAAGATGCATGGGAATATGCATTCTATCTAAGAAATTTTGACCATTCCTGGTTTTTCCAATTTGACGAAGAATTCTCAAATACTTATCCTAGATGGTTTGTTAAATGGTTTAAATATATGGGAATTATTCCAGAAGCTTTTCCCAAGGAGATTTCAGAAGCATTTTCAAGATTTGTCGAATATTTTCAACATGAAGGAACACCAATTTTTGAATATACTTTACAGTTTATGAGTGTATTCAGAATCCCATGGATTTGTTTATGGACGTACAATTATCAAGAAGAAAGCCCTTCAAAAGGTGGTAGCCAATAATTCTACAAATGGACAATCTACTTTTCTTCTTTTCCAAAAGTGGTACAAATGATTCAACAAAGAAACAAAAAAACTTTCCAATTTCTCAAATATGGTGCAAGTAATTCTCAAAATGGACAAACAACTTTTCAACAAAAGCCATTGTATACGGAAGCTTTTTTCAAGATTCAATTATGAAGACCCTTTTATTTCATCTATAAAAGGGAGGATGATCAAGGAAGAAGGACACACTTCTCTACACACCTTTTCTTACAATTTCTCTTATGTATGAAAAAACCTTCAAACCCAAAAATTGTATTATCAACTTCTCTATGTTCAAGATCTTTAGATTTTCAAATTATTGTTGCTCCTCCCGATTGTAAAGAAATCAATTGTAATCAAGATTATCAATCAATAAATTCAGGTATATTTTAAATTTATATCATGGCTGTTTATGTTGCCATCTATTTACATTAATTCATATTGACTTTATGTTACCGGGAATAGTGATAGACAATATATATATATATATATATATATATATTGTCTATCACTATTCCCGGTCATGCCCTTTAAAGATATGTTATATATATATCTTTAGGCATCACTGGTAATAGTGTCAGGCAGCTGCTTGCCACTTACTCATTGACCGTGAACCTTTTTTTAAAAAAAAAATTGTAGTTTACTTTTAAACATTCAAATTCGCTGATATACATCTTTAACCCCTCTACTTAAAAAAACTTTCTTTTTATTAGTTAATTTTGTGTAAATGCGTGTTTAATCCACTTGCTTTAACTTTGGTAGTATACATGTTTAGTCCATCTATTTTTATTCATTTTAGTATTTCATCTTTTAGCATTTTTCCCTTGCTACCGTGACGAACCAACCCGTTGGAATATTGACTGTTTGCTATTAGTGGACAAACGCTGCCACTCCTGGACTTCAATAAAGTTACTCTACAATTCCTAAACTTAGTTAAAAAAAAAATTGAGGATCGTATTTTTATCTACGTCTCGACTCTAGATGTAACTTTTATTAAGATTGTGTTATGAGTAGTATGTAAAAGTATCCGAAACACAACCGTATATGTTATTAAACTAAAAAATATTCAGCTTACCGTCGCGCCCTGCAACACGTACGGGTAGGGCTGTAAACGAACCGAACGAACACGAACAAGGCCTTGTTCGTGTTCGTTCGTTAAGGAAATAAATGTGTTCACGAACGGTTCATGAACACTTACCGAACGAGATTTTATGTCCGTGTCCGTTCATTAAGGAAATGAGCGTGTTCGCGAACGGTTCACGAACACAAACGAACAAAAATAAATTTGGCGAACTCGACGAAGGATAAAGATAGATGGCCAAGAGAGTAGCACTCGAACTTGAATCCCTTATTGTGGAACGGATGTCGATCGTATTCGTGGATGTAAATAATGAGAAATGAAAGGGAAATGATGCATAAACAAGATGAAAGTGAGTTTCCTAGTTTAATTGTTAGGGAAATAAAATAAATAAAAGTTTAATAATATAAAAAGTATAAATAAATTATAAGAAAGTACAAAGATCTTCAATTAAAACACAAACATACGAACATAAACGAACGCAAATCAACGAATGTTCACGAACACCTTACCGAACGTTCACGAACACAATCGAACGAACGAGACCTCTGTTCATGTTCGTTCATTTAACTAATCGAACGAAATTTCTTGTTCATGTTCGTTCGTTTATTAAACGAACGAACATAAACGAACTTCCCGCCGAACGGTTCACGAACTGTTTGCTGAACGTTCGGTTCGTTTACAGCCCTACGTACGGGGCATATACCTAGTCATTTATTTATTCACCACAACTAAAAAATATTTAGTTGTTTTTTTTAATAATCTAAAATCATAAATACCCTTCTTGGAACATGTGCCATATCAAAGAAAAACCAAGTCCCAAACCGAACACAAGTGAAGAACAACAACAAACAAGGAAACATTGATCCATCTTTCCCTTTTCTGACTTTCTTGTTTTCATCCAATTCACCTTACTATTTTCATTTCATCATCATCTTTCACTCCATTCTCCGATCAACCAGCACCCCATTTTAGACCCAGGTAATAATAATCTCAATCAACAATAATATTATTATTATTATTAATTTCTTACAATTTTTACAACACTTGTTTGATCGTAAACATTTATCTTTGATTTTATATTATCAGTACAATCAGCTGAAATATTTATAGAATTATTAAGTGTCAGTCGGTGATCGATCGATCCGTATACGATGGCGGTTGTTGAATCCAACGGTGTGTCATCGAACAATCAGGTTGAATCCAACGGTGTTGAGCACTCGGATTCTGCGATTCTGCTTTCTGGGTCAAATGATAATAATAATATTAATAATGATAATAATAATCAGAGTATTCATGATGAAAACGGTGGTTTGATGAATGGAAATGGTGGGTATAATCATCATGAACGTCATGAGGATGAGGGTTTTAAGAAAGAAATGAGGGATTTGGAGGATATTTTGTCGAAATTGAATCCGATGGCTGAAGAATTTGTGCCTCCTTCACTGTCTAACAATGGTTATAATGGAGGTGTGTTGTATTCACCAGTAGCAGCAGCAGCAGCAGCAGCTGGTGGTGGCGGTGGCAATATCAATGGCGGTTTGAATGGACGGGTATGCTTTATCGAAATTATTGTTTCGGTTTCGTGTTTAATGTCAACGTTATCTGTTTTTTGTATGCAGTGTTGTAAAAATCGTTAGGCGCTAGTTAGCAGCATAGTTGTCAATGGTACGTTGCCAATGATCTCTAGATCAAGTGGTGAAAGAGTTGCATTTCTCTTGGGAGATGCAAGTTCAACTCCCACTTGGTGCAGAGTGAGGCATTGGTGGGCAATGATAGGAGACCCAAGGAAACCTGGGTTGGATCCTTGAGCCAAACGGGTTTTACCGGTAACTTCATCGTCGTGCCTACGGGCGGGTGGGTTATCAGGTTTTCCCCGGAATTGGTGGTGGACCCGGGTACTCTCGGAGTACTCCGTTTGGTCTAGTGGGTGCCCCGAGAGTGCTCGGGATTGATTCTGTTGGCCGTTCAAAAAAAGTTGTCAATAGTACGCTACCTAGCGTATAGGTCTAGGCTCAGTATTAGGGTTGTAGCAATAGATAGCGATAATAGCAGCAGTTTAATTTTTTTTAATATAAATAACAATTAAATATAGCTCTAAAATAGTTGGATTTTAGGTTTTTGTTAAATATACATGTAAAATAGCATATATATATACTAGGGTATTTTGATATAATATACATATAAACATTTTTAATTCTTTTGCTATTTATAAAATAGACGCCCGCTATTTATCGTTATTTGCTATGTAGCATATAGGTACCTTATCCCTATTTGTCGCTATTCACCATTAACAACTATGGTTGGCAGGTGTGGGGCACTGACTAGCGATTAATTGGACTGAATATTTTTATATGTAATTTTTTAAACTTATACATATATTCACACATATATGAACATTATACTCCAAGGTGCACATAAGTTATTCTAAGTTTACATTAACGTATTAGTTCATGGATCGGGTCGGGAGCTTGGGTTAACAGGTTAAAACTCTGATTAATCGGTGATAAATCCCGATTTTTACAACACTGCCTGTATGTTTATGCTTACCAGCAAAAAGAACATAGATGGATAATAGATTGATTGTTGCTAATTGTTGTTTTCGATTGTTTATGATTAGAAGAAGGGTAATTTTGGTAATGGAAAACGGAGAATGAATAGCCGAACCGATATGGCACAACAAGAAGAGGCTATTAGGAGAACAATTCATGTATCCGATATCGATCAGCAGGTAAAGACTCGTATAATGTAACAATATCATTTTTTTAAGCATATTTGAATCTTTTTTTTTTTTTCATTTTTGTGATGATTTTGAGTTTAGGTTACTGAAGAACAACTTGCAGCACTATTTACTAATTGTGGGCAGGTAACGAACTACGTTTGTGATATCATTATTAATTTTTGATGCTATATATATATCATGGTCTTCTAAATGTTATCATATTGTCACGATAGGTTGTTGACTGCCGTGTATGTGGCGACCCTAAATCAGTTCTTCGTTTCGCTTTTATTGAGTTTACCGACGAGGGTATACATATATAACCTTTTCGTACCTCCAGTAGTTTTGATTTGTGCTTATATTGCATTAACTTTCGTTCATATTACTTCAGAAGGGGCAAGAAACGCATTGAGTCTTGCTGGAACAGTGCTTGGTTACTACCCACTTAGGGTGCTGCCTTCAAAAACCGCAATCGCACCCGTAAATCCAACTCTTCTGCCACAAGTGAGATTCTTAACTCTTTTACTAAACTAGAGAATTTTTAAAGTAGAATGCCAAAATCGTCTCTGAGGTTTAGTCATTTTGGATGGAACGTCATGTTTGCTTGTTCCATCCAAAATGACTTTTTTTTTTTTGCATTTGAGTCCTTCAGGTTTGCGTTTTATTGCCGTTTTCATCCTTGAGTTTGGCAATTTATTGCGACTTTCATCCCTCAAAATTTGGTCCTCAGGGATGAAAATGGCAAGATTTCAAACTTTTTGGATGAAAATGGCACATCAGGGACGAAAGTCGCAAAAGTGGTCAAATCGCAGGGATGAAAATCGCATTTTACTTGAATTTTTTATAAGTTATGTATGCATTGTTGTTCTATCTGTATTATTTTTTCTTATTGTTTGTGTTTAGTCTGAGGAGGAACGGGAAATGTGTGCAAGAACTATTTATTGTACTAACATTGATAGAAAGGTTACTCAGGCGGATGTCAAACTCTTCTTCGAATCATTTTGTGGAGAGGTTTATATCTATTTTTTTTAAAGAATTTTGATAATTGTGTTTTGTTTTGAATGACCATAAAGTATTGAATTTGCGTATCGTAGGTTTACCGTTTGAGATTGCTTGGAGACTATCAGCATTCATCACGGATTGCATTTGTGGAGTTTGTGATGGTGATCCTTTAACTTGTGTTACTTTAATAGGCGGTATATTTGTTTAATTATATTATGAGTAAAGTACATGAGTGTTCCCAGTGGTTTATCAAAATTTTGGATTTGGTCCATAGCTTTCCAAAAGTACATGGATGGTCCTTGTGGTTTGCACTTTGTAACGCATTTAGTCCCCAACCAACAAATTTAAAGGTTTTAGCATGTCCTAGTTATGGACTACATGCGTTACAAAGTGCGGACCACAGGGACCATCCATATACTTTTCGGAAAAAAAGTTGGGGACTAAATGCATTACAAAATGCAGATCACAAGAACCATATGTGCACTTTTGAAAAGTTTGGGGCCAAATTCAAAATTTTAGTAAACCACAGGGACCATCCACGTGAAAAAGGAACATGCATTGATGCTATAAACAAGCCAAGTAAACTATGCGAAGGGAGCTTCTTATGTTGCTATAAATCGAGTACATTTTAGTAGTATACAAATATAAAATATAATTATACTGTTTTATAGTATGTTAAATCTAGATTATTTAGCATCCCTGATGTATTGGCTACATAAATAGATCATTTAAATGTTTAAAGATTAGCGCAAATCAGGATTATATTAGTGTTGAAAACTATTTTAGATATGTTAATGACGGTCATATGGCGTATCTTTCAGGCTGAGAGTGCAATTGCGGCTCTGAACTGTAGCGGTGCTGTATTGGGATCATTGCCAATAAGGTACTTTTATCCAGTTTAAAAAACTTAGCAGTTACAGGCGACCATTTTAAGTCTATAACCCAAGTGTATTGAAACGGGTCAACGGGTAAAGTATAAAAAATCAGCTAAGAACGGAACATACCAAACGGGTCTAAGGGGTTAAATTAGGTTCAAAATGCTTACATTATATATTTCGTTTTTTCAAGAAAATTACATCATACATTAAATTATATAGAGTTTGTTATTGTAGCGAACGAGTTGATTATTTACAAAGTTCAAAAAAGTCTCTCTACTAACGTTAATGTAACCCCAGAATTTTCATGTAAACTCTTTCGTTTTGATGCAGGGTAAGTCCTTCAAAGACACCTGTTCGTCCACGTTCAGGTCGCCCTCTACCATGAGTCGACGACACTCTATGCCAATAGCGACATCTAAATATACGCACGCAGATACACAAACATTGTTCAAATCTATGTTCTTCGTTTGTGTTTGATGAATTTTGGAACCTAAGTATGTCCACAGGTTTCTTTTAATATAGAAGCATACCAGATTTGTGTGAAATCATGGTTTATAGCATTGTTAACAACGTTCTTTTTATTACTAATGAAAATTTTAAGTTTCAATACTCCAATTCGAACACCAAATCCAACAATGTTTAGCATTTGTGTCCTTTTCTGAAAGAGAGATGAGTGTAACCATTAAAAAAATCAAGAATGTGAATTACAAGTCATTTACTCAAATTAAAAGATATAAACAATGTGAAATGTTTTTAATTTTTTTTTTATAATATTCATGCTTCAGAAGAGTCTGCGCTACTTGTTTGATCATCTGGTTTTTCGAGCTCCTTTTCGAGCTCAAGTGTTGCATTGAATCCAAAATCAATCCCCGGGGAAAATGACGATTGTAGCTCGTCTATAGACTGGATGGTGTTTACCCTGTTGTCCTTCACAGGAATATTGTTCTGCACAATGTGTAAAAAAGAAGAGAAATATGTTATTCTTTTTTTTTTTGAGGTTATGTTTTATCTGTAACACGTCAAAACGGGTTATATAGGTTCCCGCGTTAACCTCAATGATTTAACAAAAAAAATGGGTCAACCATGTAGGGGCGGACCTACCTCTTGATAAGGGGTAACCTTCGTTGCCCCTTGACTCTCCGACGGTAGTGTAAATTTTAAAAAAATTTGACGTTTTTTCGATTTTGTTACCCCTTTTCTTTAAACGTTGCCCCTATAAGGATTTTCTAGATCCGCCACTGCAACCATGATAAAATCATCCAAACTGTATTTAAGTGAATGGAAATTTACTATTTTTTTGTAATCATATTTAGCCATAATAATTATAAAAAAAAATTAAAATAAATAGACAGAAAGGTGTTTGGAGGGTGGCACAACATGACCGGTTTTTACTTTTTATCCTACATGACTACCTTACTATTTAACCAGTTTAACCATTACCTAACCCTTTCGACCCACCCATTGTGACACCCCTTAAAAGTTAAAACTGGGATCATGCAAAACGACACCTCTCGAACTCTCAAAGGAGTTGAGAGGGCTTAGCGGACCCAGGCCCGTTGGGTCAATAACTTAGATTTAGGAAATATGAAGGGGACAAATATAGAACTATAGTATCAACTTGCCTTCTTCACATAATCAGCCATTGTGGAGCTAACTATTTCCTGAATGACGAATTTCGTAACACGATCTTCACCGATAATCGACAATAGGAAGCTTTTGGGGACCTGCAAAACTTTCTTAATTATTATTCTTCTCCAAATCCATTTTTGGCACTCAAAGAAAACCATTGGTAAACTGTAAGTGTGAGAATCAAATAAAACATTTAATTTTGTCTCTGCTGATTAAGTATAAAGACCATGTGATGTTGTTACCTTGGATGTTTTCCCTGAAAAGTCACCATCCACATGCAAAGAGAAACTTGGGTTAGGGGTAACAGACACGGAAGAATAGAGTGAAAATAGCAAGTAATTAATAGTGAATGTCTGAATGAGTAAGAATGGAGGTAGAAAAACAGATAAATGGTCTCACAGTCATTTTGTTTCTAGCCACTAGAGGTGACGATATGGGTGGCTCGGGCAGGTTGGGTAACGGGTCCACACAAAGTTTTTGTTACGGTTCTGGTTTATTAGAAATACTTTTGTCCACCACTGTTTATTTCTTATATTAGTTACGGTATAAACATTGTTAAAAAATATATACTAGTCCAAAAAATAATCTATCCATTTTAATTTTTAATACAAAAAATAATCTGTCACATGCCCTCAAAACTAGAATATCTTAAAATTTATTCTAACCAATACCATGCAAGTTATATGTAGGACTTCAAATTGCTTAATTTTTTATTAAGAGACCGATTCTTTAGTTTGCAGTACCACAGATAAAAATCAGAAGAAAAAAACAATAAAAATTAGAAAACTATGATTATTAAGCTAAGATAATTGACTTATTTCAGTCAAATTACACATTACCTCCTTTTTGTCTGCGGAATCCAGGAACAGGTGGTGCTGTACGAGCCAAATTCGCCAAAACTTTATCAAATACTATTTGCGTTTCCTTCCCTGGTAATTCCACTTTTACCTGCCACCATAATATCCATAGTAAATGTCTCAATAAATTGAAGCAAAATTCAAATACAAACAATGAAACCCACAATACAACAACAACAACAACAACCATACCCAGTATATCCCACAGATAGCAGAGCTATTTGTAGGGTCTGGGGAGGGTGGGATGTAGGCAGACCTTGCCTCTATCCATAAGGACAGAGAGGCTGCTTCCAGAGAGACCCTCGGCTCGAAAGCGAACAGCAAACCAACATACCAAGTCAAAGAATACAGAAATAAGAAGTCGGCCATACTAAGAAAGTGATAAGAGTGGGACAATATAATGTGAAACATGTATAATGGCCTGTAACATCATTTTGGGCGTACACATAATGTAAATCATGTATAATAGCATACAACATCATAGACACAAGGCAATCATCGGAAAAGTCCCTTAAAGAAAAGGAAAAGCCTACGTCCATGAAAAACACCTAAGACCTTTCTACAATACCCTCTAGAAGTCCTTAACCCTAATCCTACGCCTCCACGAAGTCCTATCGTGGACCATGTCCTCAGAAAGATGCAACTCTAGTAAATCATGCCTAATCTGCTCATCCCATGTCAGTTTGGGTCTGCCTCTTCCTCTCCTCCCCTCCACAGTAAGAGTTTCCACTACTCTAACCGGTGCTGTCGCTTCCCTCCGCTTCACATGCCCAAACCATCTCAATCTCCCCTCCTTAATCTTCTCCGATATACTAGCCACTCCTAGTTTATCCCTAAAAACCTCATTTCTTATCCGATCTAACCTTGTGTGTCCACACATCCACCACAGCATCCTCATCTCTGCTACCTCCATCTTGCGCGCTTGTGTCTTCTTGATAGCCCAACAGTCTGTTCCATATAGCATAGCTGGCCTAACTGCTACCCTGTAGAATTTCCCTTTTAGTTTAGTTGGGAACCTCCTATCGCACAAAACCCCACTGGCTGCCCTCCATCTACACCAGCCGGCCTGTATGCGATGAGTTACATCACTATCTATGTCACCATCTCTTTGTACAAACGACCCCAGATACTTAAATCTGGTTACCTGCGGGACCAATTGATCCTCAATGGTGATTTGGGTTTCATCGTCAATGGCTACACCGCTGAAATCACAGTGTAGATATTCAGTCTTAGATCGACTAATCCTAAGGCCCTTGCCTTCTAAAGCTACTCGCCACTCCTCTATCCTCGCGTTTAGGCGCTGTTTAGTCTCTGCAATCAACACAATATCGTCTGCAAAAAGCATGCACCACGGAACTGTCTCCTGAATCAACTTAGACAACTCATCCAAGACAACCGCAAAAAGAAAAGGGCTCAACGCAGACCCCTGGTGGAGTCCTACCTCCACAGGAAAGAAGTTTGTATCTCCTACAGGCGCGCGAACACTAGTTTCCGTTCTATCGTACGTATCCTTAATTATGTCGATATACTTTCCCGGTAGCCCTTGCCCCTCCAAACTATCCCAAATCAGTTGCCGTGGGACAGTGTCATATGCCTTTTCCAGGTCGATAAACACCATATGTAAATCTTGGTTCTTTGCTCTATATTTTTCCATCAGCCTCCTTAGAATATGTATCGCTTCTGTAGTTGACCTCCCTTTCATGAATCCAAATTGGTTTACTGAAACCTGAGTTTCTCTTCTAATTCTAGTCTCAATTACCCTCTCCCAAAGCTTCATAGTGTGGCTTAGCAGTTTGATTCCTCTGTAGTTCCCACAACACTGAGCGTCTCCTTTATTCTTGTATAAAGGCACCACGATGCTATTCCTCCACTGATCAGGCATTTTTCCAGTCTTGAAGATACAATTGAACAAAAGTGTTAACCATCGGACTCCTTCTTCTCCCAAACACTTCCACACCTCAATCGGTATGTTGTCCAAACCCATTGCCTTCCCTCTTCCCATCTTCCTAAGTGCCATCCTCACCTCGTCATGTGTGATCCTCCTGCAGTAGCAATTATTCTGTTGTAGCCTTTGAATCCTGGGGTTGCTGCTCTCCTGTTGGTATGCCCTACCTTGGTTGAAAAGATTATGGAAGTATGTTTGCCATCTCATCTTAATGTCTTGTGCCTTGACTAAAACACGTCCATCCTCTCCTTTGATAAACTTTACTACTCCTAGATCTTGTCTTCTTCGCTCCATAGCTTTGGAAATCTTAAACATATCATGCTCCCCCTCTTTCGTTTCCAAACGTTCATACATTTGTTTATATGCTGCGTTTTTTGCCTCGGTCACCGCCTTTTTTGCTTCCCTTTTTGCCTTCTTGTAGATCTCCCTTACCCTCAGCCGCTCCTCCTCATCTGTGCACCTCAACAGAGCTCTAAAACTA
Organism: Helianthus tuberosus; assembly: GCA_030545235.1. NCBI lineage: Eukaryota > Viridiplantae > Streptophyta > Magnoliopsida > Asterales > Asteraceae > Helianthus > Helianthus tuberosus. Next base: position 122,631,605 of record CM060427.1, read on the forward strand.
TGTTGCTTATCCTTTATTTTGGTATGCACGTCTTCATTCCACCACCAAGACTCCTTATGCCCACTAGTCTTTCCTGTTGTGACCCCGAGCGTCTCATTCGCCACTGTAGTGATCGTAGTCGCCATAGCCTCCCACATCCGGTTTGCGTCGTCACCTAGTTGCATCGATGTCATTGCGCTAACTCTTTCTGTGAACATCATAATTTTTTCTCCCTTCAAGTTTCCCCAACGGATCCTGGGTCGGGTTTTCCTTTCCCCCTCAGTTAGTCTTACTTTTAGGGCTATATCTGCTACTAGCAAATGGTGTTGAGTCGCCGCAGTCTCCCTGGGTATAACCTTGCAGTCCATCCACATCCGTCGATCATCCTGCCTCATCAAAAGATAGTCGATTTGCGTGTTGCGACCTCCGCTACTAAAAGTGATCAAATGAGATTCTCTCTTCCTAAAGAACGAGTTTATAATACCTAGGTCGTTGTTTGCCGCAAAGTCTAGAAGGTCTCTACCAGGGTCATTTCTATCGCCAAAACCAAAACCCCCATGTACCAACTCAAAGCCATCACGATCCTTACCAATGTGCCCATTAAAATCTCCTCCTATAAAAATTTTCTCCTCCCTAGGTATGGCCCTAGGGAGGAGAAAATTTTTATAGGAGGAGATTTTAATGGGCACATTGGTAAGGATCGTGATGGCTTTGAGTTGGTACATGGGGGTTTTGGTTTTGGCGATAGAAATGACCCTGGTAGAGACCTTCTAGACTTTGCGGCAATAATGGTGTCAATTTAATCAAACCACAATGATCAATCCCTTATTCTACCACATAATTGTGTTCTATTCTTTTCAGTTTTCTTTTTGTTAAAATGTTATAATAAATAAAAAAAGTAGTGCTTATTTTATAGTGTGCCATAGTGGTGACCAAAAACTGTAGTCATGATGCTTCAGAGCTCACTTGCATCTTATCATCGTCTTGCGACTCCACAAGTACATTTGCATTTTTTACTGTTACCACATTTTCATCTGATATAGAAGCTGCGACCCCTGCAATGCGTTATATAACCAAAGTTTGAGATATAAAATGCATTTAAAAGGGTAGATAAAAAGTTATTGGTGTATTGAAAGTTTGGTCAAAGGTCAGGTTGACCTGGTTCAGCAGCTAGTAGTGGTCTAACAAAGGAGTTGAGATCCTTATGAGAGTTGTAGGACTTCAATATCCTGTATAGATTAAAAAGGTTTAAAGATAACACAAAGAGTTAATTACATAGTTAGTCCCTGTGGTTTACACAAACTAACAATTTAAGGTACTAATAGTTTAAAATTACTTCCTGGGGTACTAACTTTCCATTTGTTAACATGTGGGGGTATTAATTACATGGTTAGTCCCCGTGGTTTACAGAAACTAACAATCTAAGGTACTAATAGTTAACCAGGGAATTAACGTTAATACCCCCACATGTTAAAAAATGAAAAGTTAGTACCCTAAGAAGTGATTTTAAACTATTAGTACATTAGATTGTTACTTTGTGTAAACCACAGGGACTAACTACGTAACTAACTCTAACACAAATATGGCAATAAAACAGTATTATTACCTAACAATCTATCTTTTTTTAAGAAAGCGATTTAAGAGGTTATAAAAAAATACACTTTATGAAACATTCAACTCTTTTTCCCCTTTTTTAGCTAGATTTTTAATTTGACCCGTTTGGGATGAGACATAGCCCAACACCGCAAAACTACTTATTCATAAGCAAATCAGTCAAAACTGACACATCTAGTATAACTACTGAATAAGTTGTAACCAGTGAAAGAAGAATGATCACGAGTTTAATAGATAACATCAATTTACCTTCCATCTAGACTTTGATTTGTGGAGAAAAGATTAACAGTTGCTAAGTTACGCCCGAACGGAACATGTACATGGTTGCTATCAACAGTAGCATGCTGTAGAATGTAGATTAGTACAACAGTTAGCACTCAATACAGATCAACACACTATGAAACTAGTATCTAAGATTAAAGTATTATCATGCATTACAACTATGGGTCTAAACAAGCCGAGCCACTCATAGCTACTCAAGCCTAAATATAAGCTTGTTTAATAAACGAGCCTGTGCCTCAGCTTCACTTATCGAGCTGGTTCGCGAACCTAAAAGTGCTTATTGTTTATATACATTTTATTTAATTCATTAAATACATATTAATATAATAACGATAACAATTGTTTATATAAGATTTTGATAATAATAACTACATAATAATATATACATCATATTATGTATAAAAATTACAATTATAAATAGGCAAATTTGATTTAAATAATCCCAAATATCTCAATTTGGCCGATAATAATCCCAACTCAGTTATTTGCCGATAATAATCCGAACTGATCCACTTTTGGCCGATAATAGTCTGCGTTAAATATAGCTTAACGGAGTTAAGTTTTTTTCCGAATTACAAACCGGAGTTAACTTTTGGCCGATAATAGTCTGCGTTAATAGTCTGCAAATAACTGAGTTGGGATTATTATCGGCCAAATTGAGAAAGTTGAGATTATTTAAATCCAATTTGCCTAATAAATATGTTTATAAAAAGGACACAAATAAATTAATGAATAATAAACTGTCCGGTGGGTGCCCGAGAGTGCTCGTGATTGATTTGTTGGCCGTTAAAAAAAACACTAAACTAAATAATATATTATAATGAATAATAAACTAGCCAAGGCCGAGCAGAGCTTTAAAAACAACTCCGGAGTTGAGCTCATTATAGCTGAAGAATTTAATGGCTCAAAGAGGCGAAACGCAGCAAGATTTGAGCTAATGGTTCAGTATGAATAATCATTGGTTACTCTATTCATTATCGGTTATATTTGAATAGAATTTACTGCATTGCAACTGGTAACACTAGAACAGGTAATCTAATATCAGGAATCTACTGAAACAGAAGCAGAATATAGCTAGGGTTTGCAGAAACTTACACTGCAGAGTTTGAATCGGAGAGACGTTGGAGGAGCATTCATAGTCGCCATCATCGTGAAGCTTTTGTAACCACCGCCTCACACACACCAACGACTGTTTTTGTCCAATCCTTTTAATCACTCCGGTTTTGCCGATTTTGTTTACAATTTGGACCTTTGACTTTTAGCTTTTGGCTTTAACTACCATATACTTTCTCCATCTTATGTCCGTCAATATTTTTGGTCAAGTTAACTGTCATTTTCGTCCTTGTGATTTGTTCACTTTTCCTATTTCAGATCAATCTTTAAAAATGCATCAGTTTCCTTCCTAATATACTGGAAACGTGTCACTTCAGTCCCAAAATTAAAACCCAGTAAGTCATACATGTTAAATGAAGAGTATTATTGTTAATTAATAAAATAAAGTGAAAATAAAAGTTAGAGTAAAACGCACGGATAGTCCCTGTGGTTTGGTAAAATAACACTTATAGTCCCTAACTTTTGGAAATTACACCGGTGGTCCCTGTGGTTTGATAGTTTGTTACTCGGATAGTCCCTGGAGTGGATGTCCGTTAGTTTTCACCGTTAACACCATGTAAAATGACCAAAATGCCCTCGGCATTAAATTAAAACACATTAAAAGACTATTTTTAAATTACAAAACAAATAAATCAATTGACCAAACCAGCCAGCAGCCACCAACAGCTACCATCGGAACCACCACAGTCACCACAGCCACCATCTGAACCACCACCATCATCATCTTTCTCCGCCGTCAACGCACCTATCGTTGCCACCACCTTCATCAATAACCATCATCAAAACCCAACCAATAAAACCCTAAATCGGTTCTAAAATCTACAAATTCAACTCAAAACTCAAAACCCTAAGAGGCGATATGTACCTTAATCGACTGATGTTGATGGAGGAGGGAGTTGCAGTGGTGGTGAGTGAGTTACAGTGGCAGAGATGGAGGAATTGCAGTGGCGGAGTCAAGTGGTGGTCAGTGACCTTTTCTGGGACCATTTCTCTCTCTCTCTCTGATCGACCTTTTCTGGGATGGAGGAGGGAGTTACAGTGGCGGAGATGTTGATGCCGGTGGAGGTGGTGAGGGTAAGAGTGGTGGATTGGATGGTGGCGTTGCCGTAGAGGGAGATAGAGGTGGAGTTGAAGGAGTTGAAGAAGAAGTTGACTGCGGAGGATAGTGGGGATAGGAGGAGGAGGGTGGTGAGGAGGAGGAGGTGGTGGTGGTTGATCATGGTGGAGATGCGATGGTGAACATGAAGGTGGAAATGGTGGATTTGTTGACTTGTAAATGAAGGGTGTAGATTGTTCTGGAGCTGCTTATAATACATGTTGATGATTATAGTATGCTGACTTGTACGGATATGCACTCCAGTCATTTTTTAGTGTTTTAATTTAATATATTAAGGGTATTTTGGTCATTTTACATGGAGTTAACGGTAAAAACTAACGGACATCCACTCCAGGGACTATTCGACTAACAAACTGTTAAACCACAGGGACCACCGGTGTAATTTCCAAAAGTTAGGGACTATGGGTGTTATTTTACCAAACCACAGGGACTATCAGTGCATTTTACTCTAAAAGTTATATGAGTTGACAACAATGCCCTTCATTTAACATGTCTGACTTAGCTGAGTTTTAATTTTTGGACTGAAGTGACATGTTTCCAATATGTCAGGAAGGAAACTGGTGTATTTTTAAAAATTGACCTGAAATGACAAAAATAAACAAACCACATGAATGAAAATGACTTGGTCAATGGCTTTATCAAATAGAATTTTGAAAATAAAATGTTAAAAAGTGAAAACATCTTTAAAAATCAAATTGAGACAAATAATTGTCTATTTAAATGAATTTTATTGAGTTTATTTTCGTTTTATTTACTATTATTAAGATTGATTGTGTTTAGAGTAAAATGCACGGATAGTCCCTGTGGTTTTGCAAAGTTTCAGCTATAGTCCCCAGATTTTGGAAATTACACTTATAGTCCCTGTGGTTTGACAGTTTGTTACGCGGATAGTCCCTGGAGTGGATGGGGGTTAGTTTTCTCAGTTAAGTTGGTGTGAAATGACTAAAATACCCTTAATATAAAATAAAATAAACAAACCAAGTATTAAATATATTATAAAACATATATATATATAAACATAGACCAGGTTTTTTCCACCATGGCTCTCTCTTTCTCTCCCTGGCAAACCCCCATCACCACCTGCCGCCACCAGCACCACCACCTCCACCACCTGCCACCACCCACCCCCCACAACACAACCAGCCACCACCTACCCCACACCACCACGACCAACCCCACACCAAAAGTTAGGTGATTGAAATTGAAATTGGGTTAAGAAAGCTCATGAACCTAAAATCGAGATTGACTCAAAATTGATTCTTGATGAGTAACAGACGTCAAAAAACAATATCTTCCATTGAACTTAAAATCAAGATCGAAACCACAACGAAATAGATCCGGTCATGGGAATTTGATGGATTTCAAGCCTACCTGTGGAGCCATCGGAACATGGTCAACTGGAAACCACCAATTGCCACCACCACTGCCAAATCAGACCACATCATCACCGCGAAATCGAAGCAACATCAGGCCCCATCATCGTCATCGCACATCTAACTGGAAAAACGAACCTGCAACGGAAACAAGAGGCACTGTCGAAACCCCACCGGACCACCCATTCCACACTAACCACCGCAACGGTAGTCACAGCCAGCAACAACTCACCGGCAAAGCTCTTGTCGCTGGAACTCGCACCGTTTTCACAGAACATGGTGGTGAAGAAGAAGAAAGATCGGGACTTAGGGTTTCATTTTATATTATAATATATAATGGAGGGCCCACTTGTATTTTTAATGACCAATTTGATTTTTTGTTTTATTTATTGATATTAAAAGTGAGGGTATTTTAGTCATTTCACACCAACTTAACTGAGAAAACTAACCCCCATCCACTCCAGGGACTATCCGCGTAACAAACTATCAAACCACAGGGACTATGAGTGTAATTTCCAAAATCTGGGGACTATAGCTGAAACTTTGCAAAACCACAGGGACTATCCGTGCATTTTACTCTTGTGTTTATTTTTACTTTATTTATTTATGTACTCTTACCATGGTAGTATGTCAACATCCTTGTATACACGCTATTAGGGTATCTGGGTCAACGAGTCAAGGGTACAATAATTGAATTGAAATATGTTCAACGAGTATCATTCTTTACAATATGTCTTATTTGACCATATGATTGTCATAAATGGGTTATGTCTGGAAATTTTTCGATTGTATTGCTTTTGTTGCCTATCTCTATTGATTATTTCTATTGTTTGGTGACCATTGTTATACTTGCTTGTTTCTCATTCATATCAATATCGTATTGTTAAAACATTATCTTGTTTTCATTTCTTATTACTAATTTCGCCATCGTTACTAGTGTTCCTTCTATCACTAAGCAAATTCAAGCCTAACCACGTTTTTTTTTGTTGTTTCTCTTGTTTTCGCAACACGTACTTTAAGGGATCGTGAGGATACACGAAGAAAAGCTAGAGATTTTCGAGAAATTAAATATCGACACTGTAATATGATAATAACTTAGGTATGTCAAACTTCTTAGTCAAAACGTTTTTACTTATTAATTAAGAAATTACATTTTGTTCAATTTTTCTTTATCATAGTAACACGTCAGACGTCAACCCTTATCCAAGTCCGAGTTTTCATAAACCATAATTAGCATTTCAGCCTAAAACTTTCGTCAAAATTAATCGAATCAGACCGTAATCTTCCCTAAAGTACGATCGCCACAAACCCAAGTAGAAAACATCAATGTCACATAATACATACAATTTGCTATATATTATTATATAGTATATATCATACTTCACTTTATATCATGTCAAGCGTTATCAATGGATACAAACAAAATGGAATGAATTGTGGACTTGATTGTTACAAAAAAAAAGCGACTAAGTCCTTTTGAACACTAGTTTTGGTCCACGACTCTCACTTTCTCTTTCTTCTTTGCTCTCTCAACACCTGCTTAACAAACAGATCAATTAGGTCTTTCTGTTCTTCGCTGATCTGACCTCTCAATCAACTAAACAAACCTTCAAATTCCTCAAACTTTCACACAAATTTCATCTCAAATCAGCTCAAAATCGATACAATTTCAGCACGATTCTCCTCCGATTCCGTCAATCACGACTATCAATTGCATCTCACTCGTTCGTAATCGTTCGGTGTTCAATTAGGTCAATGTAGTTGTTCATAGGTTATGTTACAGATTGCGGTTGATTTGTTGAATGAAGTTAGGAGAATGAGGTTGATTAAAGTTAAACCGGTGGATACTGGTACGTGAATCTGAATATTGTTGTTGTTGCAGACGAAGGATGAGTTCGGATGTTAGTAGAACTGGTGGACAGGTTGAACGGGATATTGAACAGGTAGATCGGTTATAACTGTATTCGAGCTTGAATTTATGATTATGTTAGTTGTTTAAATGATTATGTGTATCTGTTGATAATTCCTGAAATGTTAGATGAATTGCTGGATAATGTTAGTTTATAACCTAATTCGAATGATTATGTTAGGTTATAACGTAATCATAACTTTCTCTGAGCTTAAATTTATGATTATTTGTATATGTTAATTACGCCTGAAATGTTAGGTGAATTGCTGGATAATGTTAGTTTTTAACCTAATATTAATGCTTATGTTAGGTTATAACATAATCATAAGTTTCTCTGAGCTTGAATTTGTTATGTTAGTTTAAGTGATTATGTGTATCTGACTATCTGTTGATAACACTTGAAACGTTAGATGAATTGCTGGATAATGTTAGTTTATAGCTTAATTCAAATGATGATGTTCGGTTATAGCGTAATCATAAGTTTCTCTAAGATTTAATTTATGATTATGTTGGTTTACATGATTATCTATGTAGTTAATATCCTGATACATCACCGATATATCAGTGATATATCGGCTATCGGTCCCCTGCCGAGATGATATCGGTGCAAAATATCGGTCAGAATACTGGTACCAATAATATCGGAGATATTGACAGATATTTGATCGATATTGGACCGGTATTTGACTGATATATCACTGATTTTCCTGATATCAGTACCTTTCTTCTTAGTTATACCATTTGTCTTTCTTCTTATTGTTGCTAATTGCTATTAGTGTTTTAAGTCTTAATTGTTAGTTGTTACTGTTAAATGTTAGTGTTTTAAGTCTTAGTTAGTTTCTACTTGCTACAATTGTTAGTGTTTTGCAAGTTGCAAAAGGTTAATTTGTTAATGGTAGGAGAGTATACTGAATTGTTTATGTTAAATTGCTATATATTTAAATTTAGCATGATATTGAAATTACCGATATCCCACCGCAATAACCGATATCTCAAATATCGGTCCATGACCAATATTTGATAATTTACCGCATTAACTACTTAGATGATTATGTGTATCTGTTGACAACACCTGAAATGGATTATGTTAGTTTATAATGCAATCATAACTTTATTTGAGATTGAATTTATGATTATGTTAAGTTAAATGAGTATGTGTTTCTGTTGATAACACCTGAAACATAAATGAATTGCTGTATAATGTTAGTTTTATAACCTGATTCATTAGTCACGGACTGCACCTTACTATTAATATACTTTGTGAAGTATGAGATGGCCAATGGCCATTGTTATAAACTTCATTCCTTGCATCACTAACAAGCAATGGCACTTCTGTAGTTCTGTTTAGGTTATATGAACTTCCTTGAATCCTTTCTGGTGGATGCTCAAATGCATGTTTTAAAATCTCTCATTCCAGTAGAAAATGTGGTGAATTCTGTTTGACTTCATGTGTTTGTTTACATATACAGGCCATTACTGCTCTTAAAAAAGGAGCTTATCTTCTCAAGTATGGAAGAAGGGGGAAACCTAAGTTTTGTCCCTTCAGGTTGGCTAACGTAAGTTTGACTTATTTCTTATTGCGATTAAGTGCCTCCAGTAGGTATTATTAATCTTTTTATTATATTTTCATTTGTCAGGCATCTGTTTGATCCACATTCACTTAACTGATGCTTGTTTTTTTCTGCTATTTCAGGATGAGTCTATTCTCATATGGTTTTCAGGGAAAGAAGAGAAACAATTAAAACTAAGTCATGTCACCAGAATTGTATCAGGGCAGCGAACTGTAAGTCATTTACTTCAAGAAGGAAATATAGGCATCGAATTTACTTTTCACACACGGTTTACAGAGACTCTTAAATGACTTCAAAGTAAAATTCACATTAAGTTAGTAAGTATTAGGACTTCTAGCCATTTTATCAAGTTGTAAAGTACACAAATGGTCCCTGTGATTTACCAAAATTTTGGATTTAGTCCCCAGCTTTCCAAAAGTACACGGATGGTCAATGTGGTTTGCACTTTGTATCACATTTAGTCCCCTAATTTGGTCCTGTTGAAACCTTCAGATATGTTAACTGGGGACTAAATGCGTTACAAAGTGCAAACCACAGGGACCATCCGTGTACTTTTGGAAAGCTAGGGACCAAATCCACAATTTTGGTTAAGCACAGGGACCATCCGTGTACTTTACTCTTACTTGTATAATAGTATGATATGTATTCATATGTTGCACATGGAATGGGTTAGATTTTAGAATATGGACTCACCGGTTTCTAAGTGATCCAAGTTTTTATTGCAAAAAGAGAAGTTCGACGTATCTAGTGATATGCCATTCGTTAGTAATGTTAAATAATTTCAAGTATTTGATGTTCTATTCCTAGAAACACTTTTAGGATCACAAAATTTAATTATTTAAATTACCATTTCTTTTTAAGTAAACATATACATTCGTGTGCATGCATGCGCTTTGACCCTCAATACTATTTTTAGTGTATGGTTCCCTCAACTCTACCTAGGGCATTATTATCTGAATGTTTTACCTGTGAGCTATGCAGTTAATATCGGTGATATATCAGCGGTATATCGGTTATCGGTCCCATGTAAAATATCGGTGTCAACTGTCAAATATCGGTACCGATATTATCGGCGATATTGGCCGATATTTTGACCAAAATATCACCGATTTTCCCGATATCAGTACCTTTCTTCTTAGTTCTACCATTCGTCTTTCTTCTTATTGTTGCTATTAGTGTTTTAAGTGTTAATGAGTTCCTACTTGCTACAGTTGTTAGTGTTTTGCAAGTTGCAAAAGGTTAATTTGTTAATGGTAGGAGAGTATACTGAATTGTTAGTGTTAAATTGCTATATAGCATGATATTAAAATTACCGATATCCACCGCGATAACCGATATCTCAAATATTGGTCCTTGACCAATATCCTATTTTTTACCGCAGTAACTGCTTAGCCTGTGAGATTGTTTTATTTAAAGAATTCAGTTGTATTTTTTCATTGTTATGAATATTTACTATGATATCGTCTTTTTGTGTAGCCAATCTTTCAAAGGTACCCACGGCCTGAGAAGGAGTATCAGTCGTTTTCCCTGATATACAACGATAGGTCTCTGGATTTGGTAGGACTTCCAGCTCATTACGCCATTGATTTTCTTACTTTTTGACTTATTGTACCATTAATGGCCTTTTATCTGTCAATTAGCATCAAGTTTTGAGAATTAGTATTCATATTCATATTCATATCATATTCTTGCATTCATTTTGGTTACTTAGATTTGTAAGGATAAAGATGAAGCTGAAGTATGGTTTAGTGGCCTTAAAGCGCTAATATCACGTGGCCATCAGAGAAATTGGAGAACAGAATCAAGAAGTGATGAAATCCCATCTGAAGCTAATAGTCCCAGAACATACACACAAAGAAGCTCTCCTTTACATTCTCCTTTTGGTAGTGGCAATAGCTCACAAAAGGTATAAAATCTTATCTGGTATGATTACATGTGGAAACATGCATGGGTCGGGTGGGTTGTCCAAACTTTTTAGGCTTTTTTTCTTAAATAGTTGGTGTGTCAAGTAAGGGGTAAAATGCCATTTTCATCCCTGAGGTTTGGCCAGTTTTGCTACTTTCGTCCAAAAGTTTGTTTTTCCGCATCTGGATCCAAAAGGTTTAAGTCATGCCATTTTCATCCGGCTAGTTAACTCCATCCATTTTTCTTCGTTAAGTCAGGGGTATTTCCGTCTTTTTTGTTAACTTAAAGGGCAATTTGGTCTTTTTCACGTTATGTAAAAAGAACAAATGCCCCTGAAAAGGACCGAATTGCCCTTTAAGTTAACAAAAAAGACGGGAATACCTTTGACTTAACGGAGAAAAATGGATGGAGTTAACGAGCCAGATGAAAATGGCAAGATTTCAAACCTTTTGAATCCAAATGTGGAAAAGCAAACCTTTGGACGGAAGTCGCAAAATTGGCCAAACCTCAGGGACAAAAATGACATTTTACTCGTCATATAAGATTAAACATTTTGACATACACCGGTTAAATGTCACGTTATGCTGTGCATTTACAGGACACTATCGATCATCTCAGCCTTTATACTCCATACGGAAGCCCGCCTAAATACGGTCTAGAGAAAACATCACCAGACGAGACGTTATACAAGCTTCCTCCCAAGGGTTTCTTTCCACCTATTCCCGCCAACGGCTCGACCCATTCAGTATCATCTGGCGGGTCCGACAGCATGCACAGCCACTTAAGAGGAATAGGAGTAGACGCCTTCAGAGTAAGCTTATCAAGTGCAGTCAGCTCATCAAGTCAAGGTTCGGGTCACGATGACGGAGATGCGTTAGGTGATGTTTTCATTTGGGGTGAATCCACTGGTGATGGAGTTCTAGGTGGTGGACCCCACAAAGCAAGCAGCTGTTTCGATATTAAGATTGATTCTTTGTTACCTAAAGCTTTAGAGTCTGCAGTAGTCCTTGATGTTCAAAACGTTGCTTGTGGTGGAAGGCACGCTGCATTAGTTACAAAACAAGGAGAAATATTCTCATGGGGAGAAGAATTGGGTGGTAGGATAGGGCACGGTATCGAGTCAGACGTTTTACATCCGAAATTAATCGATTCCCTTAGTGCTACAAACATTGAACTTATCGCATGTGGCGAGTATCACACGTGTGCCGTTACTTTATCAGGCGATCTATACACATGGGGTGAAGGGCATTTTGGTATTTTAGGACACGGGAATGAAGTCAGTCATTGGGTTCCAAAGCGAGTAAACGGTCCGTTAGAAGGGATCCACGTTTCTTCAATTGCGTGTGGGCCCTGGCATACAGCTGTTGTGACGTCAGCTGGTCAACTTTTTACTTTTGGTGATGGAACTTTTGGTGTTTTAGGTCATGGTGATCAGAAAAGCGTTTCGATACCTAAAGAAGTTGAGTCACTAAAAGGACTTCGAACCGTACGAGCCGCTTGTGGCGTTTGGCATACGGCTGCAGTTGTAGAAGTTATGGTCGGTAATTCAAGTTCTAGTAATTGTTCTTCGGGAAAACTGTTTACGTGGGGAGACGGTGATAAAGGTCGATTAGGACACGGTGATAAAGAAACGAAATTAGTACCTACTTGTGTTGCCGCACTCGTGGATCCAAATTTCTGCCAGGTGGCATGTGGGGATAGCATGACTATAGCACTTACGACTTCGGGTCACGTCTATGCCATGGGAAGTCCCGTTTACGGTCAACTTGGAAACCCTAAAGCTGACGGTAAGATCCCGTTTTGCGTTGAAGGTAAGCTTTTAAAGAGTTTCGTAGAGGAAATAGCTTGTGGGGCCCATCACGTTGCGGTTTTAACTTCAAGAACAGAAGTTTTCACTTGGGGAAAAGGAGCTAACGGTCGATTAGGTCATGGAGATATCGAAGACAGAAGTTATCCGACTTTAGTTGAAGCGTTAAAAGACAAACAAGTTAAAGGCATTGCTTGTGGTACTAATTTTACGGCAGCTATATGTCTTCATAAATGGGTTTCGGGAATCGATCAGTCTATGTGTTCTGGGTGCCGTTTACCATTTAATTTCAAGCGAAAACGCCATAACTGTTACAATTGTGGTCTTGTTTTCTGTCATTCATGTAGTAGCAAGAAGTCGCTGAGGGCATCTATGGCACCGAATCCGAACAAACCGTATCGTGTTTGCGACAATTGTGTAAACAAATTGAAAAAAGCTATTGAAACCGATGCACAATCTCAGTCTTCTATGAGTAGGAGAGGAAGCATAAATCAAGGGTTAAATGAGCAAAAATCGCAAAATGAAAAAAATGATAATTCGATTTCGGAATTACGGTCCCGCCCTCGTCTTGCTAGGTTAGCTTCAATGGAATCATTTAAACCAATGGAAAATTATTCTTCTAGAAGAAACAAGAAACTAGAGTTTAATAGCAGTCGTGTGTCACCTACTCCTTCTGGAACAACCTCTCAATGGGGCGGTCTTAGTATATCCAAATCGTTTAATCCGGTTTTCGGTTCTTCTAAAAAGTTTTTCTCGGCTTCGGTCCCGGGCTCGAGAATTGTTTCTCGGGCCACATCACCCGTTTCCAGACGGCCCAGCCCGCCACCTCGGTCCACCACTCCGACACCAACTTTGACTGGACTATCTTCACCCAAGATCATGGTGGATGATGCTAAAAGGACAAATGATAGCCTCAACCAAGAAGTTACTGCACTAAGAGCACAGGTATGTTACTTAGCAATTTTTTTCATTCTTGTATAATTTTGATATAATTTTAACCCGTATTTTTGAATGAGTCATACATGTTGACAATTTATAAGCGAGTTATTGGGTTTTAAGCTGGTTATCGATAAACAGTTTAATGATGAGTATGAGTGTGATAAGTAAATAATATAGTGTGCCAAGACTAACATTATTATGATATGACTAACCATGTAAAATGGAAACCGAAAATAACAAAAAAAATATATAAAAGTTTTTTTTATTAAATAGATAAACGGGTCAACCCGAACCCGACTTGTTTTCGTAAACGGGTCTTGTTAGTCGACTTGAACCTGTTTTTTTTTTCGTGTCGGGTTTCGAGTCAGGTCAAGAATTGCCGCCCATAGTTGGAGGTGGGTTTTATATAAAATAAATAAAATTATTTTGTTTTTTTAACGGCCACAATGGCCCCTGAGATGAAAAATGACATATTTGCCCCTGATTTAACAGATCTCATTAACACCGTCTGAAAAGCGTGTTGAAATGGCAAATGTACAACATGCCAGGGGCCCTAGTGATAAAAAAAACTTTTCTGTCTAAAGTGGCATATGTGGCCAAACGTCAGGGGCCATTTTGACAGTTTATTGATTAGAACATTGTTGTTAATAACTTAATGTGTTTTATGTCCCCAAACTCGGCTGTTGTATACTTGTATTTATTTTGGTCTTCATTTCAGGTTGAAAATCTTACAAGTAAAGTCAAACTTCAAGAAATCGAGTTGGAACGGACTTCTAAACAACTGAAGGAGGCAATGGCAATCGCATCGGATGAAAGCTCAAAATGCAAGGCAGCAAAAGAAGTGATCAAATCGCTTACATCACAGGTAAGTTGCATCATGTTAAACCGTTACGTTGTTTGACTTTTTTACTGATGCTGTCTTTATTCTTTACTTCAAACAAAGCTTAAAGACATGGCAGAAAGGCTTCCTGTGGGACCCGCACGGGACATCAAATCTCCTTCCTTCACTTCTTTCGCCTCCAATCTCTCTTCCAGTGATGTCTTATTAAATGCTTCTGTTGACCAGCCTAATGGTCAAAGTCAAACAACATCATATAAGGAAGCTGATTTAAGTGGTTTAAACACCCCATCATTAAATGGATCAAGCACCTTTGGAAACCGCAGTTTGGGCCAGAACAAAGCAGTTCAACAAGAAGCAACTACAAGAAATGGTAGCAGAAGCAAAGACGGTGAAGATGAATGGGTCGAGCAAGATGAACCGGGTGTTTATATCACGCTCACATCTTTGCCTGGAGGTATTAAAGATCTCAAGCGGGTCCGCTTTAGGTATGTTTACTCAATTATGTTCATTTGTGTTCATTTATATTTGTTCATTATGTTCATTTGTGCTGTTTATTATTTGTTAAATTATGTTCGTTTAAGTTTATTTGTTTATGTTTGTTTATGCTCGTGAACTGTTCGTTTAGGTTTTAAACGAACGAGCATAAACGAACACGAACATGACCATTTTCTTAACGAACGAACATGAACAAAAAGATGTGTTCAATTATATGTTCGTGTTCGGTTAAAGTTAGATGAACGAACACGAACATGCCTTTGTTCGTGTTCGTTCGGTTCATGTACAGGCCTAGTGTTAGTGGGTTGATTATAACATGGTAATTATTTATAAATATTTAGAAAGTAAAGACAATAAAGTGTTTCACATAAACACTTGTTTCACTGATACATTCACAGAAATTTAAGTTCATTGAATTTCTTTTAACTATCTATAACTATTTAAATACAGTCGAAAGAGATTTAGTGAGAAACAAGCAGAGCAGTGGTGGTCTGAGAATCGGGCCAGAGTTTACCAACGTTACAATGTACGTTCGGTTGATAAATCAAGCGTAGGCGTTTCAAGTGATGACTTGGCACAGTGACACATAGACACATCATATGTAAATGATTTTTTCCCAGTTATACTACTCTCTACTCTCGGGTTTCTACAAAGCAAAGATTGTACTGATTTGAATTGTCTGGTTTGCCACATCATCTCATCATTGCAAGGTTTCCTATAACAACAAGAGATTCGGTTACGATTCTGCCTTACGTTTATCGCGTCCGTTGTTTCCTGCTTTTAAGGTTGATGAGTTGATGAATATGTAAATTGATCCTAGGTTTTCTAGAAACCTGCTGCTACTCTGTATATTCATAGCTGTCATATATCTTAAAATCTTGCTGATTGCTTCTAGTTTGCTATCATCTAATATTCACTTTTTTTTCATTCTATCACATGTATTTTCTTTTTCACTGCTCAATTTTGTATCCATATATTTGATTTCCAACAGGCGGATTGGATCGGATCCGACCGCTTTTAACCCAAACTGGTCTCAAAATCAGATTTGGGTCGGTTTAGGGTCTGGTTTTGGTCACGACCCGTTTGGGTGTGCGCTTGTAAACTTTAAATCCCATCTTGAAACAAGAAAATGGAAACAAGTCAGGTGACTAGATAAAGCCCAAAGTCAGAGCGGTTTAGATTTGCGGCCTGAAGACTGATAATTCAGGCTACTCAAAAAAGAGTTTTGAGTAGTTTGGTAAAAGAAAGGCATGATAGGAATAAAATAATAATAATAATAATAATAATAATGATGATAAACCAAAAAAAAAAAAAAAGATAAATAAAAAGCCAATATGGGGTAGCCCATTTGGTGGCATATAAGGTCCTAGGTTCAATCATAGGCAAGGGTGAAAAAATTTGAATATTGGTGAATAGTAAAGAAATGGTGAATAGTAAAGAAAGCGTCACTATTCAAAATAATAAAAAATAAATGCTGCATGATTTCCAAAATCTCCTCTTTACTCCGTCGAAACCCTTTGCCAAATCAGTGTAAATTTGCAGCCAAAATCACCCAGATTTTCATCCTTTCCCATGTCCAAAACAGCTTAGAATGACTCTTTTACCCCTGGACCAATTCTTCTCTTGACCCGCAACCTGTTGATCCTTTAGACCCGTTAAACTCGATTAACCCAAAATTCCTTGGGTTTTTGATAGAATAACGAGTCGAAAACAAGTTATTTTGACACATTATAAAATCTTTTGCACATCCTTTTTCGCAACCAACGACGCTCACTTCATACAAACTGTCACTTTTTAAGTTGTAAACGAACCACCGTTTGACATTTAAGTGATGTGTAACTAATATGTCACCACTTTCGTTCCAGAAACCTATGACCTTTACTACACCCACATCAAGAGGTGGTTTCAGCTTGAACTCACAATACATCACCCATCCTCTCTCCTTCAATACCCACACCTCCACCCTATAGCGCATGGCATACACAAATCCAAGTTGACCATGTAAGTTAGCCAAGCCCGGATAACAAATATCATGATTGACATGACGCAGTATTTTTCTAGGAGGTTGAATCAACCCGAATTCCTCGGTTTTCACGTCAAATCCAATTATTAATGGCAGTTCGTGTCCTTTATTGTAATACGCTAACCAATGCAGACATCCATTAGCGAACACGCCTACACCATATACAGGATAAGATGGGACTTTGGGTATCTTTCGCCACGAGTCTGTGCCCAATACATGCACCATGACTTGTTCTCTCTTCATGACGCACACCATCTTGAAAGTGCTGGTGGAATCATCAAAGCCAAGCCCGCTTGCGAACAAAAATGATGACGGCATCCTGATGGGCGGAAGCTCATAACATTCTCTTTTTAGAGGATGGATCACAACCAAAGTAGTGGTGCCAGGGTGCCATTGTGACACGTAGAGCAGACCATTGCATGCGGAATTGTCATACCAGCTGTTACACATAAACCCCATAGCAGGTGGCTTCGTTCTCACCTCTAGGGTACAACTACCTGCTCGGCCTGCTTCTTCTTTACGTTCTGAAAAACAGAGTGCACATGGTGAGTTGCGTTCACCATAAGATAATTCATGGAGCATGAGGAGCAAGGGATCGTGCACTGCGGCTCGTTTTGCATGCATGGTTTCAAGGTAAGGATCGTTGATGTAGCTGCACCATGGCTTGCTTACACAGCGGAAACGAGCCAAAGATTTCACAGGCATTCTTGAAAAGATGTCGTACATGATTTCCGAAGGCAACTCAACCATGATTGTAGATTTGATGAGGTGAAAACGTGGTTCAGAGATTAGGGTTTGCTTGATTATAATTCTTAACCTGCGAGCAGGGCCGTCTTCGAAAATGTTCGAAAATCTTTAGGCCCTGTGCGAACAGAAAATACGGGCCCTTAAATATAACTTTTTAAATAGAATATATATAAAAATTATATATATGAAAATGAATTAATGTCATTTGAATCAACACCAATCATTTAATGTAACTTGACAAAATTAGTCAATTAATGTCATTTGCATTTAATAAATAGATAAGAAACAAAATGAAAAACAAAACTGAGGACGCCAAGAGTAGAACCCGTGTCTTCTTATTATTAAAGTGACCAGGGCCGTCTCCGAGAATCCAACAGCCTTCAAGGGGCCTGTGCAAGTAAAGAAGAAGAGGGCCTATTTATAAAGGCCAATTGGATTTTAACACCTCAAACTTTGAAGAATTGGCCGATAACACCCACAACTAACACTTTGATCTGTGACACCTCAAACTTTTAATTTTGTTTGTCATTTCATCACTCAGTTAAAAAACGACTAACTGAGTTAGTCTTCCATCCTAGCTGGCATCCTACGTCCTACATGGCACCCATGACGTGGCAAACACCTCTCTTAATCACCATCTCCTCCAGCCACCATACCCATCGTCATCTCCGACAACACTCCGACAACACTCCTGCCACTCCGATAATTTCCGTCATCCTCTATCACCTCCGCCTGCTATCACCGTCGTTCTTTGTCTCCGGTCACCCTCTCCTACATGGCACCCATGATGAGCGGAAAGAACGACGGTGAATGGAGGTTACTGATGAGGTTATCAGAGGTGATGGTGATGATGCAGAACGTCGGAGGTGACTGGTGCTGTGGTGGTGAGAGGTAGATTGCGTCGGTGAATAGCCGGAGGAGACAGTTGCAGGTGACCGGAGTTGAGAAAGATGGACGGAGAACGGCGGTGGTGTTCAGACGTGATGTATGATGAAGAACGACGGTGTCGTGGGTCGCCGGAGAATGGGGTGGACGAAGTTGAGGCGGTGTCCGGAGTGTTACGACGGAGAGTGTGACGACAGGTGGTGGCTATGGATAAGATGGTGATACGGTGATAATGGTAAACGATGATGATGAAGCTGTTAGTGGTTTGTCGGAGATGATGATTGATTGAGAAGATGAACGGAGTATGTCGGAGGAGTGATCGGAGAACGGCGGAGATGGAGAAGTGTGAAACGGTGGTGTTTGTGATGATCGTCGGAGAGGGTCACCGGAGACAAAGAACGACGGTGATAGCAGGTGGAGGTGATAGAGGATGACGGAAATTATCGGAGTGGCAGGAGTGTTGTCGGAGATGACGATGGGTATGGTGGCCGGAGGAGATGGTGATTAACAGAGGTGTTTGCCACGTCATGGGTCCATGTAGGACGTAGGATGCCAGCTAGGATGGAAGACTAACTCAGTTAGTCATTTTTTAACTGAGTGGTGAAATGACAAACAAAATTAAAAGTTTGGGGTGTCACAGATCAAAGTGTTACTTGCGGGTGTTATCGGCCAATTCTTCAAAGTTTGAGGTGTTAAAATCCAATTGGCCATTTATAAACTTATAAAAAATAAATAATATGACGATATATAGGCAGGTGGAAAATAGAAAAGAAATTAAAACCTAAAGAATAGGCTGATGGAAAAAAAAAAAGTAAAGAGCGTGTTTCGAACTTCAGCTTCTTCTGTGCAATAATTGGGGAAAACCACCAGACCATTAATCCATTAATGTTTAAGATCCTGCTAAAAATCTCTATATACAAAATATATATAAAATTAAAATTATGGGCCCCTTGAGAGTGTGGGCCCTGTTCGGTTGCCCACTCTGCACTTGGCCCAAGCCGGCCCTGCCTGCGAGATTAATCTTGAATTTTGATGGTATATAACTATACTAGTATTAAGCCTCTGCGTTGCAGCAGTTGTTATAAAACTGTGTTAAGTAGTAGCAATATTATACCATTGTCAACGACCACCAACACCGGAAATACTCGTAAAAACAAAATAAATAAAAACGAGAAAAAATTAACGCCGATCGAAAAACAGACGTAAAATCTTTGAATCACGCACGCTCGTTGCTGAGAAATTAAATCGAAATGTAAAACATAGAAAAAAATAACTAAGTCCATCCAGGACCCGCGTGTTGAACGGACTTGTCAAATGCAGAAAAATAGATTTGACGTGACAGACCAGTCAAACGGGAAAAAAATATACGAAAAAATGTTGAATCTCACACGCATGTTGCGGTGCGTTAACTCACAAAATTTAGAACGAAACGAAAAATTTGGGAAAGATGAAAAGTATGATGGACCAAAATTGAAAATAAAAAAGAGTTGGGATTAAATTGTAAAGATGAAAAGCTTTGGGTTAAAAATAGAAAAAAAAGGATCGAAATTGCAAAATTAAAGTTATTTATTAATTTTAGATAAAAATAAGGATAAAAATAAGTGGTATCTATATATTGGTTATTAACTAATATTAATATTAAAAGAAATTTATTAAACAAATATAAATAAAATTTATGAGGTTGAAGGAGATAATGCCATGTGTCATTATTTGGAGTATTTTATTATAAGTTAGATTAGATATAGCTATGAATCCGTTAACTTAGTTTTTTATTTATTTGTAAGTCCCGAAACCGAGATCACAATGATATCGCACAACTCGTAAGGTGGCGGAATCACACAAACAAGCTGTAAAAGAAACAAAGAGATTAAGAAGAAGGATGATTATCTATTCAAATAATTCAAAACTTGCATACAAAGCTTTGTCAAATACAAGATTCACCAAAATCACCAACGATGCACCTATGACAACACCTACTATTTATAGCAAAGGATTAGGGAGGATGCTCCCTAAACCCTAGGCCCAAAACTACCCAAATAAGCCCAAATACAACCATTAATCCAACACTCCTACTAATCCACTAATTAACTTATCCATAAACCTTTAAAGGCCTAACATTATTAAATAGCAAAGTAAATCAATTCCATTGATACACAATATAAAAGTTTGGGTTAGTTCCGGTCTTCCGGATGCACTCTGCCAGATTGTTGGATGGGGAAATAAAATAAAGCTTGTCGTACCCATGACTTTATAGCCTAGTGGTATTTTGGGGGTGGTATAAGGCTTCGGGACCAAAAGGTACTGGGTTCGATTCCCACTAGTGGGTTTTTTCCATATTTATTGGGTTTCCTCCTGAATTGATGTATATGCATTATGCCTAGTAGAGATGGATATGATCGGGTGGTTCCGCTGGTGGCACGATGATACTCCAGTGGTCCGTCAGTGATCCATATTTGTTGTTAAAAAAATAAATAAATAAAGCTTGTCCTCGTTATGCGGTCGAGAACATTTATATTACTAGGATATAGACTCGTATATATGGGGTGTTCTTCGAGATATTTTTCAAGTTTCTGGTTTTTGGGTCGAGTTGTTCGGGTTTTTGGTTAGGAAAGAGTGACCTGATAATTGACCCATTTTAAGTTCGGGTTGGTCGGGTTCGGTTAGTTTGGGTCGGGTTATTCGGTTTTTGGGTTTAGATATAAAATAAAAATAGGGTGATGGTATTTGTACATCCCCCAAAATAAGGTGCACATACCCCTATACGCCGCGTGCGTATAAAGCAATGGGGGACATAGAGAGGTTTAGTGCATTAAATGCATCAGAAAAATATTTCTATACGTAGCTTAGACTGTGGGGTATGGGGCTTGGGTTGGGGGAAAACACCCAAGCCACCACCCCAGGTGGGCTTGTGTTGGGGCGTGACCCTTGGGGCTTGGGTTTGAAGCCGGGCGTGGGACGGGCTAGCGGTCCGATGTGGCGGCCTCCTATTCGCTTTGTTGGCCATGTCATAGCGGGTGTTTGAATTTTAAATTCTAACCGTTTGGCCAAGCCAAGCGGTCACCCCAACCCCCAACAGTCAACATCCCCTATAAATGTAACCCCAACCCCACCGGCTACCCCATCCCAAGCCATCGCTGTCCACCGCTACCTCCATTTGATCGAACCCGCTACCCCAACCCACTTGACCGATGGCCTCTTGGACCCACGAATAAGAGCTAGCTCTCGTCACAAGCGTCGTTGACGCTATGAAGGGGCGACAACCCGGCCAAACACGATATTGGCCGGAAGTCTTCGCAAGCTACCGACATAACGTCGGACATGACCGGCACAACTTAAACGCGTGCCAACATAAATGGCGCGAGCTATGGCCCAAGCTTGATCGTTTCAAGGCCTACTACGAAGCCGTTCCGAGCGGTGAGTTAAGCCACGAGGACCGGGTGGCGGTGGCGAACATTGAGTTTCGGGGCAAGGAGCGAAGGCCGTTCGACAAGCTCGCGCTTTTTGAAATTTACCTAACGCTCTAGGTTTTTTTTTTTATTTTGTAATCGTTTTTAGGTTTTTTTGTAATTTTTAGGTTTTTTTTTTATTTTGTAATCGTTTTTAGATTTTTTTTTATTTTGTAATTAATAAAATTTTAGGCATTTTTTTTAATAAACTGCCAAGCCACGCCCCAACCCAAGCCCCGCCATACCCCACGGACACATCACTCACCGGTGGGGGGCTCCAACTCCACGTGTCAACTCATGCCTCCAACCCAAGCCCCACCATACCCCACGTTCACTGTATAAGGGCATCTTGATTGGAAACCATAACCTGCAAGATCATATAGCTATGATTACCTACCATTTTTATTTATAATAACAAAATAAAGCAAACACATGCTAGATTAACCCATGATCTCCAGCTTTTTAGGATCCAGATACACCGTTCACGACCATGGAACTCGGTCAATCCTAGACCACTTCTTTACCTATAAACCGTTAGTTGTTCAATGACCCATGAACGAACCCATGACCCAATAACGTGCCGACCCATGACTCATAAACGAACACAATTAACCCAACATAAATTAGGATTTTATTAAATAGGAAAGTAAATAAATCCAAAGTTTAGGTTGATTCCACATGCAGGAAGATGATAATAAAAAAAATTGCATCAATACAATCTTGAACCAAGAAAACAACACAAGTCAACTATCCATTTGAATTCAAACTGAAATGATACAAAATGTGGTCGTTGAAGATTGTGACAAATTTATTAAGCTAATCAAAAGGAGTTTTTATTAGCTTACAAAAAGTCTATAATAAAAAGAAAGCACAAATATGGATAAAAAAAGAACAATTGTATCAAATCTACTACCTGGTAACAAACTAATTGGCTAACGTTTATTCCTTAGGCTTTTGTCTGAATAACGGGTCGAAAACAAGCTATTTTGATACATTTGAATATCTTTTCGACCTTCTTTTTCCCAACCAACAAAGTTCGCTTCATAAAAACTTTCACCTTTTAAGTTGTAAACGAACAACCTTTTCTCTCCTTTATATGTCACTAATATGTCCCCGTTTTTGTTCCAAAACCCTAAAACCTTTATGCGACTATTAGAGAGACATGGTTTACGCTCAAACTCACAGTGCATCACCCACACTCTCTCCTTCAACACCCACACCTCCGCGCTATGTTTTGTGGTCATATACACATATCCAACTTGACCATATAAGTTGACCAAGTGCTCATTAAACATACCACGAGGTCCTTTTCTAAGAGGTTTATAAATTAAACCGAATTCCTCGGTCTTCATGTCAAATGTTATTAGTCTGCTGTTATCAGGATCATCACTAGCTAACCAATGCAAACATCCATTAGAAAACACTCCTTCACCATCTACGTGATAAGATGGGGCTTGGGGTATCTTTCGGAGTTTTTTGCAAAAGTAGGGGGTTTGAGCCCCCAAAGATTACCTTTAGGTGTACTCCATGAAAACAAGCAATCTTAGGTAGTTTGCCATTCAAATCAGCGAAGTTTAAAATGAATTCTGCCAAAAGCCTGTTCCTTCCCTGACATAGACTGAACATCGCTGATTTTAACAGCAAATTACAAGAACCTCACTGTTTTATTCAGCGAGCTTATGAAGCCTCGCTATTAATAAGAACAAACTTATCAAGCCTCGCTGATTTTAACAACAAGATAATGATGCCTCGCTGATTTTAACAACAATCTTTAAGAGCCTCGCTGGGTTTCGTCATGCAGTTTATGTTCTTTGTGATACCCACTAAATATTATCCAATAAAAAGCAATCTTTGTGGTATGCACATGTGCAAATTCACGTTCATTAGACCATGTGTAGTGGTAAATTGTTATAATGCCCCCACCATGGGGCATTATTCGACACGTGTCATCCTAGTCAGCATGGGGCATTATAGCATAAAGTGGTGTAGTGGGAATAATGCCCAAATAATGCCCCTTCCTATCATTAAAAAGGATTAATAAAAAAAATAAAAACTTATTCAAAAAGCTGCTGGGGGTCGGTACTTTTCATCCACTTGGACCACTAATCTGAATTCCCATTGGTTAGTCAAATTGTAGCAATGTGTTGGTGAGCGTTTTAATTAAAACGCCGGGAACATTTTCTTTCGAAAAAAACGCCCCATAACGCCTACCGTAATGGTAGGCGGGGCGTTATCGGGCGTTATTTTTGAATTTTTTTTTAAAAAAAACGCCCCACTACGGGCGGTCTTATATCATGCATTTGATTAGTAATTCTCATGACATCAACATGGTGATGTCATGATGATGTGGCGGCGGGAAACGGCTCGCGGCGCTTCGTGCTTCGCGTGTCGAACTCTGGAGCGCACGACGGAGGACTGTCGCGACGTAGGGCTTGAGCCGAACCTAACCGAGTCGAACCGAACCGAGTCGATCCGAACCGAGTCGCGTCCACATAAAGTGTACCAACATGTCTTGCAGCCTTATTTCCATCACCCATGCAGCATTGAAAACATAAAAAAGAGTTGTGTGTGAATGACAAATTTTGAAATAGGGAAATAGTGTTTTGCAGAGAGTAGTCTCTTCAATTTTAATTGAGTTTTGCAGTTCATTCATTTAGACCATGGGGTATGGTGGGGCGGCGGTTTGGGGCATGGGTTGACACGTGGAGTATGGGGCACCCAAGACCAAAAGACAATTTCAAAGGGGTATGGTGGGGCGTGGCTGGGGTGGTGTGGAAACTTGTAAAAATAAAAAATAAAATTTAAACATGGCCAGCTATGCCCTAGCCAACAACCCAATAAGAGCCGGCCACATAGGATCGCTAGCATGCCCCACGCCCGGCTTTAAACTCCCGCCAAGGGGCCACGCCCAAACCCACCCGGGGTGGTGACTTGGGCGTTTATGGCCAACCCACGCCCAAACCCAAGCCCCATACCCCATAGTCTTAACCATATGTATGATACGCAGAAGGTGTTTCACTGCTTATCCATAGCTTCTGTTTCTTACAGCAAAACACAACCACCAAATTAACCTTTATGTCCAAAACAACGAAGTAATTTAACCAGCCTGTTAAAAACAGCGAACTACTTGAAGATTGCCATAAAAAAAAAGCGAACTTCTTGAAGATTGCTATTAAAAAAAGCGAAGTTCTAGAAGATATATGTTAAAAACAGTGAAGTTCTTGAAGATATATGTTCAAATCAGCGAGCTTGTAGAAGATGGCTGTTGAATTCAGCGAGCTTCTAGAAGATGGCTGTTGAATTCAGCGATCTTGTAGAAGATGCTTGTTCAAATCAGCGAGGCTATGAGGATGGCTATTCAAATCAGCGAACTTCTTGTACTTGCCTGCTCCATGGACAGAAAACACAGGCTTTTGGCAGAATTCATTTTAAACTTCGCTGATTTGAATGGCAAACTACCTAAGATTGCTTGTTTTCATGGGGTACACCTAAAGGTAATCTATGGGGGCTTAAACCCCCTACTTTTGCAAAAAACTCGTATCTTTCGCCACGAATCTGTGCCCAAGACATGCACCATGGTGCATAGACCCTCATTCACCTGATGAGGGTCTATGCACCATGGTGACTCGACTTGTTTTCTTGGTACGATGCACACCATCTTGAAACTGTTGGTGGAATCATCGAAGCCAAGCCCACATGACCACTCGACACATAACTTCCCATCATAAGAAAAACGATTCCCCCATGCTGGATCTTGGGTGAATGGTGTCTTGAGTTGTGGCAGCTCATAACATTCTTCCCTTAGAGGATGGATCACAACTAAAGTGGTGACATCATAGAGGTACTGTTTCTGTGACGAATAGAGCAGACCATTGCAAGAACCTAGAACTACGTTATAACTCCACCTCTTACACATAAAATCCATAACCGGTGGATTCGTTCTCACCTCTAGATGAGTACAAGTATCTGTTTCTTCTTTATATTCCAAAAAACTGAGTGCGCAGAGTGATTTGGAATATTCAGATGGAAGTTTATGGATCATGATGAGCGTGGGATCGTTCACTGCGGCTCGTTTGGCATGCATGGTTTCAAGGTAAGGATAGTTGATGTAGTTGCGCCATTGCTGGCTTACACACCGGAAACGAGCCAAAGATTTCACTGGCATTCTTGACAAGATATCGTACACGATTTCGGAAGGCAACATAGCCCATTGAAGACGTGGTTTGGAGTTTAGGGTTTGCATGATTATTGTTATTCGTAACCTGCAAGATTGATCTTAATGATATTTATAGTTATGAATCCATTAAATTAGGGTTTTGTTCAATAGAAAAGTAGATCAATCCATTTGTTTAAATTTAAACTACCAAAGTTTAAGGCTGTGCGATTCGAGATAGACTGGGCCACGCAAAGTTGTTGATTTGTGAAATAAAAATAAACCTTAACTAATTGAACTCTCTATATAACATCTTTATCTTAAAATAACTCTCTATATAATATCTTCATCTTAAAATATATTGTAGATTTTAAAAAACATAGATAACAAAATTAATTTAAATATTCACGGAGTCGTGACTAAACTTTATGATGTTCGACTATACTTAAAATATTCACGGAGTCGAAACTTTATGATGTTCGACTATACTTTAATTATTCACGGAGTCGTGACAAAACTTTAAAATATTCACGGAGTCGAAACTTTATGATGTGCGACTATACAAAATCGTTGTCGAGTTAGTTTCACACGGTATAAATAATCAAATTTTATCTCCATCTAAAAACACTACAAGAAAAACGGTTAATAGCGGCGACATTATTAGCGGCGACATATTCGATGTCGCCGCTATTGGTCCAATCCGCACCCGGTGTCTCATCTTAAACCCTAGCCACACGATTGTTATCATCATCCAACGGCTGGGGTTTACCTTTAGCGGCGACATTTGGGACTATTAGCGGCGTCGCCGCTATTGGTCGTATTTTTCTTGTAGTGAAACACACTCTAATTTATTTGCAAATAATTATGTTTCGTATCTTTGAGTGTTTTGGTTTACACACCATATTCAAAAAGGATATAACCACCAAAATACTCGTTTTGACCACAAATATCTACTTGAATTAAGGATGGCAATGGATTGGGTTTAGGTAATCCTAATTGCCTCAAACCCGGTTAGATAAGCTCATACCAAACCTTTCCTAAAAGCCGTCGGGTTTCTAGCGGCTATATACCCATCAGGTGTCGGGTATACCTGTTGATTTCGGGTAAACTCGTTAATTTAAAAAGCTTACCCGTTGGGTATACCCGACCCAAAACTCATCGGATAACATTACTAATCAGTTACATATAGTAGTACCACTATACAAATATATCAAATAACTATAATGTATACGGAACAAAATACATATATGTAAAAGAATGGATGTATCATATATATGCATATTTGATAATATTAAAGAAAATTATATTGGGTAAACGGGTACACTTTATCAGGTAAACGGGTGTACCACAAAATCCCAAACTCGTCCCAAACTCGCGAAAAAAATAAAAACTATTCCCAATCCCGTCTCAAACCCGAATAACCGACACCAAACCCGTCCCAAATGTGTCGGGTTTCGGGTTCGATTGCCATACCTAACTTGAATAGACATCAACTTTTACGTTTGCTTAAGTTGGTTGTAAATGAGCTGGATTTTCAGTGTGCTAATGAAATAGCTTGATTACCAAAGTATAGACTATGGGGGAGCCTGATTATCGGATTGTGTGCTATGAAGGAGTCGAATTATCAGAGTGTGAGATGTGATGGAGCTAATAGTAATTTATAAGGCCCTTGTTCGATATACAAACAAGAGATTGAACAAAATTGTTCGTCTCTTTTTATTATTAATCAATGAAAGCACAATAATACAATACCTCAACTATCTAATTTTACTAACCCATTAGACCATGTGTAGTCATAAAACCCCTTAGGGGGCGTTATGCAACAAGTGACAAAAAGCGTAAAAGAGAGGCTTTATGGGGCTTTATATCACAAGAGGGTGTAGTGGGATTATATATGTATGGGGCTTTATATATATGTATGTATGTATATATGTGTGTGAGTGGGGGAGGATGGGCCACGGCGTAATGCTCTTGCGGGGACCGAGATTCAACCACCCATAGTGCCCGCCGTATTGGTGTTTGGCGGTGCTATGGGGCGTTATGCTCCATTCTCCCGTGATATCAAGCCCCACTACGGATGGCCTTACTAATTCTAACTCAATTCAAACTCCATTAAATAAGTAAATAAACTAACTAGATAAACATATCTGATAACCTGATAACCGATAATTGAAACTATTTAAATTAATAAACCAAACTATCTTCATCTCGAACACACTTGAATTATCTTTAACTCATCTAAAGTTTTCGGACAATCCTCCCAATTAGAATTAACCGTTCACTGTTTGTGCTTACTTGTCAGTTGTCCTCCTCTAATTAGTTGTTTTCATTGGGTTTTTTGAACAAATGTAAAAATCCAGGCCAAACCCATAGTGTGCCAAACTTTTTTGAAAAAAAAAAGATAAAAATTCGTTCTCTATATATATAAATTATATACAACCCCAAATAAACTAAAATTTGTGACCCATCTCAAATGGTTTTAGCCAGACTATTGATTAACGTAACCCATCTCGTAATTTACTTTTTTCAATTTATGTCTTACTTCTACATTTATATACCATTAATTTGCAATATTTTTGTGTATGAGGGTGTTATATCTCATGTTTTGAGGGTTTTTAAAAAAATGTTTTTTTTTTTTTCTTTTAACACAAAAGGTTTTCATCTTTTGTAATTTTAACCCCACAAAAATTATTTTTTATTTCTAACCTAAAACTTTTCACTTTTTTTTGCAATTCTTACACCTAAAACTTCAAAAATTTATGTCTGATTTTACATTGTTCCAAGTCCACACTAAAACACTCAAAAAACAAAGTCATTGTAACTAATATCACCTCTCATCCTTTGCTCTTGCAGCATTACAGGTGCTCATTGTTGCCTCTTCTTTAGTCGAACATGTAACCCATTTTTCATATTCAAAAGAAGAGACAGGCTATACGGCGGCTCGACCATCTTCTCTGGCGTCCCACCACCGCCAACCACCTCAATCTCAAACTCATGCATGAGAGCCACAACCACAGGCTTCATCTGTAAGTAAGCCATCTCTTTCCCTAAACACATTCTAAACCCCCCATGAAAAACCGGATACTTATACTGATCTAACTGTTGGTACATCCCATTATCATCCAACCATCTTTCGGGTTTAAATTCCCTACAATCGGACCCCCACACACTCTCCATTCTCCCCATTGCATAAGCCGAATAATCAGCAAACCACCCTTTCCCTACGAATGTACCATCGGGTAGTATATCATCATCCACCGTCAGTCTAGAGTTTATTGGCACTGGTGGAAACAGTCGCATAGACTCTGATAGAGCCGCATGTAGGTAATGCAAATTTTTCAAGTCGTCGAATGTGAGATTTAACGGATGAATATGGTGGGTTGAGGTCATTAACATAGATATTTCTTTGTGGATCATGTGTTTACAATGCGGGTGCCCGTCTAATAGCCAAAAGAACCATGTGAGTGCGGTCGAAGTTGAATCTTTACCTGCAAGTATGAAGCTGATGATAATGTCTCTCAAGAACTTCCTCCTTTCTTCATCTTCAAACCCCATTTCCCAACTTGAAGCCATGAATCTCGATAACAAATCTTCGTTAGTTTTGTCACCAATTTGTGTTTCTTTCGATTTGATTACTTCCATAGCGAATTCATTCACTGTTTCGATTGCTTCTTTGTACTTCCTCTCGCTCCCGACGTTGAAAAACCTTGTAAAATAATGAAACAAGGCTATACATATTTAACAGAAACTAAGGAGCTAGAAAAACAAAGTACTTTTTAGATAAACCCAAACCACCATACTAATAGTTTTGTGGTATTTAGGATAAACCGTGATCCAAACCATTTGTAACAGTTTTTCATTATGGTAAACCGAAACCGAATCCTAATCGTTAAACATTAAAATCAAACCAACACCAAACCAAACCAAACCGAATCGCGGTAAATAAAAAACAAATATCTTAGAAACTTTTAACATTTTTATGCTTAGGAAACTATCTTTCTTCTATATACCCCATCATTAAACATATCTTTTGTGTTCTACCCGATGAAAAAAAGTCTTTATCTATCAACAATAAAAAACAAACAAACTCGTATTCATACTGTTTTAAATACTTATCCTAGTTCTATCTTTTTACTAAGGGTAAGTTCGGCAAAAGTAGCCGGTGGCTGGTAGATGTAGCTGGTAGCTAGTAGCGGTAGCTTTTTAGATATATTTGGTGTTTGGCAGAGTCGTTGGAGCTTTTAATAAAATGTATAAAATAACCAAAATTGACATAATTAAAAATTTAAAAAATTTGTGCATTAAAAAGTTCATTATCTTTAAAGGTTAAAATAATCATTTGTAACCCTAAAAGCTTGTAGCTCCTTCTAAACGCTACTAGTAGGAGCGTTCAATCAAAAGTTTTAAGCTCCTTCAACCAAATAAGATTTTTTTATTGAGTAGTAGTTTTTTTTTTTTAAATTTAAAGCTATAAGCTCATAAGAGCTGCATCCCAAACCTCTTATTATACAAAAATAGATGCATTAAAATTTCACAATCTGGTCCGGTTAATTTATACGGTTTGAAATTTTAAACCAATCAACAATAAACCGACCATTAAAATCAAACCGGTGAGGTGACCGATTTGAACGGTCAGAATTTCAAACAGAATTGCACACATATATCGCTAACATACCTCTTTAACTTCCAAACCACCGGCAACGGCGACATGAACCGATAGGAAGTATGTTCCACAGCAACATCAAAAGCTTGAACAAACAACAAACACTTAGGATCCTTAACACCTGAAGTCAACAAACACGGGTCAACCCCAAAGGCAACGTTACATATGTTATCAAAACCAAACTTCTTCAACACAAACTGCAAGTCAACTGTACAATCTCCAACAGACAAAAGATAAGGAACCAAAGAGTTGGATATCTGCAATCGAACCGTATCCGATATAAACACTCTTAAAGCTTTAGTTTTGAACTCATGACTAGCAATCTTTCTTTGAGACGACCACATGTCACCGTCGGAGTTGAATATGCCGTTGCCGAGGAGTTCATGCAAGACGGTGGTGTAACGGTGGCCTTTGATGTAGTTAAGGAAGTTGTGGCGGAGGAGGTGGTGGAGGTTGGTGGGGTTGGCGGTGCAGATGCCGTGGGAGAGGTGGAGGAAGCCGTTGACTTGGAGGGTGAGAGATGGGGTGGTGGAGAGCATGTCGGTGACCCAGTCGTGGAAGCGGTGGCGGTTACGGAGGAAGCCGATGAGGTTGCCGATGAGTGGGTAGGATTGGGGACATGGTGTGGTGGTAGGGTTACGGGTGAGATGGTGGAAGATGGTGGAGAGGAGGAGGATTGGTAGAGAGAGGATAAGGAGATAGAGGATGTTGTTGGTGATGATGTCGAACATTTTTGTCAATGGTTGGTGGATAAGTGGTGGTGGATTTGGATTAGATGATGATTGAACTCCGGGTGTTTACATCTTTTTGTTTTTGATTTTTTTATTCGAGTTAAATGCCATTTTAGCCCAGTTTAGTTCAAAGATTTATTTTTTTGTTTGTGGGTCCAAAAACGTTTCACCGTTGTCAGTTTAGTCCATTAGCTTAACTAATTCATCAATTTTTTCTGTTAATGAGAAAGACAATTTGGTTATTTTATATGTAATTATGTGAACTAGAAGGACAATTCAGTCATATAAATTGATGGAACTGTCTTTCTCGTTAACAGAAATAATTGATGAATTAATTAACCGAGTGTACTAAAATGGCAGCGGTGAAACCTTTTTGGACTCACAGGCGAAAAATGAAATCTTTGGATTAAACTGGCAAAATGGCTCAAACCACAATGACTAAAATGTCATTTAACTCTTTTTATTATGAAGTATGTTTTGGAAGAAACTAGTATCTAAGACTTCTACTTTGCGATTAGACCGTTATGCAGAAAGTAAACATAAAAGAATTGAACGACGTATGTGTATTACGGCATGTTAACTTGCAAAAGTTAGAACAAAACGTAAAATATATAAAAGAAAAACTAATAGGACCAATGCGTTACGACGGAGCCGTTAAACAAAAAAAAAACAAATAACATAAAAACGTTGAACTACGTACGTGCATTGCAACATGTTAACTCGAAAAATTCAGACGGATACGTAAAACGGAAAATTTGTAAGATATGAAAAGGGGGTGGCGGCGCAACTTGTTGCCCGACTACCTGCCATTGCTTTGTAATTGCCTTTTTCGTGTGGAATGATATCGAAGATTACCGAAAAGTATAAAGAAGTAAAGTTGAAAATGAAAAAGTATTGCAGTAAAAAATGATTGAAAAAGTTTGTGACAAAATTGTTAAAAAAGCAAAGTATAAGAGTTGAATGTGTAAAAAAATTGAATAGTGATTCTTATGTGAAAAGTTGAAAAATTAACATAGAGTAAATAGATATTTTGATGGAAAAGTTTTGGCATATTCAAAGTTACTCGATCATATTCTTTTCTGTTTTAGTATTACCAACTATTATGTGGCTTAAACGTCAAAACAACCTTCATTTTAAAGAAACTTTACGTTAAAATTTTGGGAGTTTAAATTCAGTACGAGTATTGTTTCAATTTCAGTACACGATACCATTTATTCATCCTTACCAAAAACGTCTGTAGTTATCATGTATGATACGTAATTATTCAAACAAGCCGCCGTCCTTGTTATGTTAGTCATGTCATGGAGTCATATGGCCAGTGGCGAAGCTTGAAAAAAAAGTTCGGGGGGTCGGAAAGTAACCGACCTAATTTTTTTTTTTCTATTGCGTAGTTTCGGGGTGTATATTCAGGTCGGGCGTCGTTGATTCTATTTGGGTCGGGTCAAACATTAATATCAAATAAAAAACATTCTCAAACATTAAAAAAGAAGTTACCATTTTATTCTTCCAAATAGCATAATCTAATAACAAAACAAGTTAACAAATCACCCTAAATTTCAAACTCTAATTTCTATCTAAATCAAATCACAATAAGATTAAACAAATAAAATTAGACATAGTTACAGAAAGATTCAACAAGTTTAGGGCAAAAATACGAACCAATTTCACCCATAATTTCAACCTAAATCACATAAATTGCAGCTCTAAATTAAACCTAAAGATAAAAAACACATACCTTTAACCTTATAAAGATTGAAGAAGTCGAACAAGATTACAAGACCACAACAACGAGCAGTGTTTTGGCTTTTGTTCTCGAACAAGAAGCTGAAGTCGAACAGTTCTGGAACCTGCGTCCCCCCCCCCTGGAGTTCTGGCTTGTGGCTTCTGTTCTTCTGGTTGATATCCCAAAGTAAACGAATTTGGGTTTTTTTATAGGGTGGGCTTTTAACTTGGGCTATATAATGATTTGATTTGGGTTATATAATATACATTCTAGTATTCTACCAAAGATAATGATTTGGGCTATAATATTTGGATTAATTAAATATTTTATTTGGGCTATATAAATAAAAAAAAATAAAACCGGGGGGTCGAAAACGTATGCACCTAATTTTTTTATAAAACCAGGGGGTCGAAAACGTATATACCTACAAAATCCTATACGAAACGTACATATATAACACTACTGACCGAAAAGTTCGGGGAGTGGGGGGGGGGCCTCCTCGCCCCTTAAATCCTCCGCCCCTGCATATGGCATGTATAGTGTCATATCAATCGTATGTTATCAACATACTAGTCATATGCAAAACAAGTTAAAAAAGAAGTTACCATTTTATTCTTCAAACATAACATAATCTAATAACAAAACAAGTTAACAAATCACCCTAAATTTCAAACTCTAATTTCTATCTAAATCAAATCACAATAAGATTAAACAAACACTACTACAAAAATAGGCATTTGCTACAGCCAAAGTCGTAGCAAATCCGTAGCAAACACCCTTTTTGCTACGAATTTGCTACGGATTTGGTTCGTAGCTACAAGCCCCGTCGCGAATTTATTTGCTACGAACTTTAGCTACGGAAATTTTGTTTGCGACGAATTTAGCTACAAAAAA
Organism: Helianthus tuberosus; assembly: GCA_030545235.1. Taxonomy (NCBI): domain Eukaryota; kingdom Viridiplantae; phylum Streptophyta; class Magnoliopsida; order Asterales; family Asteraceae; genus Helianthus; species Helianthus tuberosus. The sequence continues at coordinate 122,665,815 of CM060427.1, forward strand.
TGACGTCGGTATTTTAGCCACGAATTTGCTATGAAGAAGCTTGCTACGAAATTTTGCTATGGTTTTTAGCTACGGTTGTTTTTAGCTACGGATATGTGTAGCTACGGAAAATTTTAGCTACAGATGTTTTTAGCTACGAGTTTTTAGCTATGGTTATTTTTAGCTACGGGGTAGTTTTGCTACGAATGGGTTGGCTATGATAATTTGCAATGTTTTTGCTTAAAAATTTAACTACGAGTTTGGCTATGGATTTTAACTACATTTTGACTACATAAATTTGCTACAGTTTGTGCAAATCCATTGCAAAATTTTGTTTCAAATTTTTTATGATTTTTGTTACGAAAATAGCTACAGATTTTAAAAGGTTTTAGCTACAAATTTGTAAGGTTTTTTTTGCTAAGGATTTAACAACTGATATTAAGAAACTTTAAAATTTTATTATTTTTTTCATTATTTTTCGCTCAATCATTATACTCAAATCTTTAATAAATATAAAAAACCAACTTGACTTAATATACAAACCAATCAAATTAAAATACCAACTCATTCAAATAACACAATAAAATCCAAACTATACAAAAACCATACACCTAATATCAACATTAAAGAACATTTTGTGGCGGATTATCTGACAACAATTCTAGTCTCCCTTTCATTTAAGTGTATAAACAAACTTTCTTCAATTTTCCTGTCATATCATATTTCTATACTTGTCTTCTTCCAATCCAACTTCAAGGCACCTCAAAATAATAAATGAACATAACTAGCTTTACATCAAATTACCAAAATCCAGTTACATAAACCAAACAAAACCTAACCCCAACACCAAACCCTACAAACCAATCTTTCCGGCTGAGACCTTTGGCTCCATTGGTTTGATTGAAAGTGAAATGGGGGATTTGAAATGACACACTTCTCAAAAACGCAATTGTACCTGGTCAAATTTTCATTATTCGAAAATGAAATCATAAAACAAATATATAAAAAAACTAGATGGCTTTATGTATTTAATATATTTATTATTAATTACCTCTTTGTATACCCTTGACTATTCTGCGATCTTTCTTATTAGGGTGAGAGGGGCACTCCCCTAAGAGGGGAGTCCCCTCTCTTACGCACCACCAATCAGCATATGCCACGTCAACTCCCCTCTTAAACTCCCCTAACACCCCAATTTGATGGCGCCACTCCCCTCTTAACACCCCTTGTTTTTTTATTCAAAAAAAAAAAAAAAAAAAAGAAGAAAATGTTTGATTGGTCTAAATTGCGGCTGGCCCCACCATCACTCACTTCCCTCTCCAGTGACTTCACCCCGACTTGGCTCCCCGATTAGGGTCCCCGCCTGGATGGCGGGGGTGTTCCCGCTCGGTAAAACTGGTCCCCGCACGGGGTCACCGCGAACGCCCCGCTCACCCTTATAGCTTTTCACTGGTATAGAAACTAACTTTGCCGCACTAGAAGCGACAGCAACCACTGACCGAATTGGAGGAAGGCCTTTCAACAGTTTGTGGATGTAACTAAGTGAATGTGTATAAATAGGCTGTAGAGGATTGATGTGATTGGCTGGATATTAATGTCACGGATTATGATCTTTGACCGTTCGTAATTTTTGGAACAATCTGAACGGTTGGTTTTGAATTTTTCATTTTTTAATTCTAATATATTTTGGCGGTCAAACAAAAACTAAAAGGCAAACCCAAAAATTCTGAATTGATCTTAACGAAAAAAATCATAAAATACTAACCACTTTCTATAGAATTACTTTTTTTTTTATCACAAACCCACTCAATTTTTTTAGTTTTGTTTTAATTTTGTGAAAATGAAATTTTTTTATCAACATAAAAACATTAGTTTAAGTTTAATAATGATTGTAAGTTTTTTTTTTTTTTTCTGTTTATTATTAAACTAGAATTTTGAGCCGTGTCGCGCATTAATGCGGTAACATCGCGTTTGTCAATTATCAAAAGTTAGAAATGAATGTGTAACTTACTTGAATATGAGGGTTAATTGTCTTTCATGTGAAAAGTTTAAGGGTTAATAGTGAATATTGTCAAAAGTTTGAGAGTTACTAGCGAATGTGCCTCATGTGAAAATACAAAAAAGCAAACTATTTGATTGGTTGAAAAGAATGGGTCCCATTTGCACACCCTTTTAGCGCTCGTTACTGGTCTGGCGGAGCTTCGATGCCCCCCCCCCCCGCTTTGGCGCGCAGGAGATGGGGTGGGGGCACTACAAGGCGTTAGTGGTGGTGATGTGGCTAGGGGCGGTATACCATATCCATATCCATTACTTGTGCTAGGAAATTTTGGGTTTTTCAATTGAGACTCAAGTTCAATCCCTATTTGTGACACTTTGGTATATTAGACAATGATGGATAAAGTCTAGCCTTCTTACAGAGGTGTCAGGCTCTATTTCAAACCACACCCGGGTTTTTGTCCCACAATGTGTTACGCCAGACAATTCTGCTCTTATGGTAGCACAACGACTGTCAAGTGTTTAAAATAAGAAAATAAAATACATATATAAATAAGAAAATTGTTCTAATTAATATTGCAATTAATATGATTTATGATACTGCATCATTTTTTTAAATAATATGTATAATGAAGTTAAAAACTAAAGAAAATAACTATAATTATAATATTAGAATAATAAAAGTATTAAAAACTATATATTATTATAATATTGAAATTACTATTCATTATATTATAATTTTAATATATGTATAATACCAAATATATTTAATGTTTAAAAAATGCCACTTTGTTAAACAATGAGCGAGTACAACCAATTAAAATGAAACATAACTATAGTTTTGCTAAAAAACAAAACTAAAACGATGAGAAGACTGTAATTTCGAACTGGGGCAAAATCATCACTTTTTAACTGGGGTAAAATCGCAATTTGTCAAAAGCTAAAAGAGTGGCAAGAATGTAAATTATAATTAGGGGCAAAATCATAACTTTGAAAAGGGGGAAATCGTAATTTTAAACTGTGGGTAAAATCGTAACTTGTCCGGGCCAATGTGGGAGTGACGGGTAGCTGCTTGGCACTGTTCCCCCTCATGGTCTTTGTAGTATACTAGTTTCTTCCCCGCCGGCGTTGTGGGGCGCTCGGCCAAATATTTCTCTACCAATTAAAACAAAACACAATCAAAGTTTTGCTAGAAAAAAACGAAACCGATGAAAAGACTATAATTCTGAACTGGGGATAAATCATAAGTTCAACTGGGGTATAATCCAATGTTTTATAAACCGGTTCAAATCGGCCAGTTGTACCGATTGAACCATATGGTAAAACCGGTTAAACCGCCCGGTACACCCGGTTGAACCGCCCGATACACTCGGTTAAACCGTTTTGAGCCAAATCCGGTACGGTATAAAAACCGGATTTTAAAACATTGGTATAATCATAATTTGTCAAAAGCTACAACGGTGGCAAAATTGTAATTTTGAACTGGGGGCAAAATCGTAAATTTGATTGGGGTAAAATCGTAATTTGTCAAAATCTTCAACGATGGTAAGACTGGAATTTTGAACTAGGGGGCTAATCGTAATTCTAAGCTGGGGTAAAATCGTAATTTGTTCGGGCCAACGGGGAAATGCCAGGCAGCTAGCTGCTTGACTATTCCCCTCCATGGATTTTGTATATTGACTGGGGTCAAAATCGTAATTCTAAGCTGGGGTAAAATCATAATTTGTTTGGGTCAATGGAGAAGTGTCAGGCAGCTGCCTGACACTATTCCCCTCCATGGATTTTGTATATTTATAAAATGAGTGCAAATAATATGAAAACTTTATAGAAATCAATTACCAGAATGATCTAATATGTTTAACTAGGGATGAGTTCGGTGTCAACTGGTATTGAAAATCCCAATAATGGGCACCGGTACTGAAAATACATGGTACGGTACTGGTATTTGAGTGGTAAAATCGATAAATACCGGTACCGTACCAAACCGGTACCAAAAACGTCAAAAGTCGGTACCAAATATATTTGGTACCGGTACCCAGCACTATTTGCTCATCCCTATACTTAATTTAGTACGTATTATTTGTATCAGATATCTATATTAAATGTATTTATGTTTACATCAGTTCGTGTAAAATTGATTTTTTAACTATTTTTAAGTAATTAATATTTTTGCTTTTGATTTTTCTATTGTATATATTATTAATTATTTTTTAATATTTCTTTTGTTCATTTTTTCTTATAGATTTTCTTACGCGTCTTTTTCATTGTGTTTTGAATATTTATTTTTGTTAGTTTTGCTATGGATTTTGCTACAACTATTATTAATTAATTTTTTTTTGTTTTCGCAACGTATTTTACTATGGATGTTGTGATGGATATTAGTAAATTATTTTTTGAATACTTTTTTTTTCTTACTTTGCAATGAAATTTTCTACGGATTTGCTACAGATTTTGCTACGTTAGTTTTTAAGAATTTTTCTAGATTTTGCTACCAATTTCTCTACGGACTCTATTTACTTACCATTTTGCCACCGTTTTTTTAAACCTCAGTTAGTTAGTTTTTAAATATTTATTTTTATGATTTAGCTAAGGACTTTGCTACCAATTTTACTAAGTTTTTTTATTATATTTATTTTCACAATTTTGCTATCGATTTTGCTACGGATTTTATTTTACTTTTTTTAGTTTATTTCTAAATACTTATTTTCATGGTTTTGCTACGGATTTTGCTACTGGTTTTGCTACATTATATGATTTATATTAATTTTGTCAATTTTGCTACGGATTTGCTATGAGTTTTGCTACGAAATTCATTTGTGACGGAAGTTCGTAGCTAATCCGTAGCTAATTCGTAGCAAAATGTGTTCGTAGCTAATCCGTAGCTAACTCGTAGCAAAATTTGCCACCAATTTTTTCCGAAGCAAAATTTTATAGCAAATGCCTCTTTTTGTAGTAGTGAAATAAAATTAGACATAGTTACAGAAAGATTCAACAAGTTTAGGGCAAAAATATGAACCAATTTCACCCCTAATTTCAACCTAAATCACATAAATTGCAGCTCTAAATTAAACCTAAAGATAAAAAACACATACCTTTAACCTTATAAAGATTGAAGAAGTCGAACAAGATTACAAGACCACACCAACGAGCAGTGTTTTGGCTTTTGTTCTCGAACAAGAAGCTGAAGTCGAATAGTTCTGGAACCTGCGTCCCCCCCCCCCTTTGGAGTTCTGGCTTGTGGCTTCTGTTCTTCTGGTCGATATCCCAAAGTAAACGAATTTGGGTTTTTTTATAGGGTGGGCTTTTAACTTGGGCTATAGAATAATTTGATTTGGGTTATATAATATACATTCTAGTATTCTACCAAAGATAATGATTTGGGCTATACAATTTGGACTAATTAAATATTTTATTTGGGCTATATAAATAAAAAAAATTAAAACCGGGGGGCCGAAAACGTATATACCTAATTTTTTTATAAAACCAGGGGGTCGAAAACGTATATACCTACAAAATCCTATACGAAACGTACATATATAACACTACTGACGGAAAAGTTCGGGGGTGGGGGGGGGGGGGGGGGGCGGGCGCCCCTCCCCGCCCCTTAAATCCTCCGCCCCTGCATATGGCATGTATAGTGTCATATCAATCGTATGTTATCAACATACTAGTCATATGCAATTATTTTTTGACTAAACTGTCATTTTGGTCTCTGAGGTTTGGTTTCTTTTGACACTTTAGTCCAAAACTCAAACCTTTTAAATATTGGTCCATGTGGTTTCACTTTTATTGCCATTTTGATTCAAAAATGAAATCATCTGATATTTGGCTAATAAAATCCTGTTATTTTGTCCTTTTCCTCAGGGGCAAAATAATTAATATAAATTTATTATAACATATTGTTAGGGGTGGATTTCTAAATGATCAGTGATCCTCATTTACTGTTGGGTTTAGTGATCCTCAATTCTGTCTGAAGTAGTGATCCTCAGAAGTGTTGCAGGATCAGGATCATGGATCATCATAAGGATCCTTGTACTAACGGTTGTCTACTTTGAATTCGAAACTGTCTTGCAGGAGTACCAGCTTGGACTTGGTCTTGGCGATATTCCTGGAGCATATTCTATGTTTATTCCGCACGTGCCTGGCCAAAAGTGGACGTTATGGAGTCGTGGAGGACTTGCACCATTTGCGGAATGTTAGTTAGTGTAGATATTTTCCATTTTTAAAGGGGTAGCGAGCTAATTAGAAAACACTTGGCTATTTTTGGCTACACACACACTTTTACAACTACTCTCACCAGCTCTCGTTAACTCACTTGGCGATTACACGCTTTTTCACACAATACACTATAGTGATCCTTGTACTTAGCTCGCTATCATCCGAAGTTGTAACACATTTCTTGTTTAATTTGAGTTGGTGATCGGTAGTTTCCATCACCCGAGGTTTTTTATGCCGGAGATCATTCATTGATCAAGGGCTTTTTCCTCGTATAAATCTTTGTGTCACTTGTTCATTACATTCTATAGTGATCCTTATTGTTGTTTTTTTAATTCAAGCATCATACCTCACAACAGAAAGTTTGGTTGCATTATCATTGCTTGATTTTTGACCAAAACAGTTTGGCGCCCACCGTGGGGCAATTGGTGCTTCATTCCTGAGAAGATTCGTATATTCGTGATCATTTCGGTTCACTACAACCAGGCAGATGGCTTCCTCAGCGAAGAACACTTCAAGCTTAATGCCGTCATTCAGTTCTTCACAAGGCGTTCCTCCTTTGCCTCCACCACCTTCTGGATCCCAGACGAATGCTGAGAATGCTCCGAAGAAACCAACCCCCATTTTCACAAAACCACCAACTTCTTCTGTTTCAACTAATCCTACTACTAATGATCTTTATGCTCTGATTTTGCAGATGAGGAATCAAGCACAAGAGCAGGACAAAACCAACGAAAGGATCCTCCGGGAGATCGATGAGATCAAGAAACAGAAGAAATCAGTGGAGGATCACTCTCCTCTGATGCCAAGATCGCTGAACTTCGACACTCCAGTCATAACTTCCCAACACTTAGCAGTTCCGGACGTGCAATACTTGGGTGAATTACCAGGAAGGCGTTATGGAACAACAACTATGAGTCAGGCGTTTGGCTCTCACCTCCAGCCTCAAGGATTCTCTTCTCAACCGTCAGGGTCCTCTTCTCAGCATCAGGGATACTTCACGTCAGGAGAATATGTGGGAATGCAGGAAGTTCAAGGATCCTCCCAGGTCCAAGGATCCTCCCAGGTCCAAGGATCATCCCAGGTCCAAGGATCCTCCCAGGTCCAAGGATCCTCCCAGGTCCAAGGATCCTCCCGGGTCCAAGGATCATCCCAGGTCCAAGGATCCTCCCAGGTCCAGGGATCCTCCCAGGTCCAAGGATCCTTCCCGGTCCAAGGATCCTCCCTTGTCCCAGGATCTTCTCTGGTTCCAGGATCCTTTCAGGTTCAAGGATCATCTCAACTTCAAGGATCCAATGTCCTTCAGGATCAAGGATTCTTTAGAAGTATACAGCCTCAGAGCTCGGACGTTCATCAAGGAGACTTCATACCAATGCAGACCATTGCTCCCTCTGGTCCTTCAATCATGACAGAGTCTCGTCAATATGGATTCACATCCGCAATTCCAAACACGAATCCTGTGGGAGGTAACATTTTTAATAATTCATATAACACTAACCATGGCTTAATGCATGATACAGGTATTAATCAGGCTATGGCTAGAGAGCTACAAAAGCTTAAGGATATGATATCTAGTGTACCGGGAGTGGTTAAACCCATTCCCGAAATTGCAGATGGTAGCCATAGGATATCTCGTTTTGCACCACCCTTATGTGATGCTGAGATACCTAAAAGATTCCAGATACCATCTATGAAGCTGTATGATGGTTCGACGGATCCAGAGGAGCATGTAGCTCAATACAGGGAGAGGATGAAGATCAATCCAATTCCTGAAAGGTTAAAAGAAGCATGCCTATGCAAGGGATTTGGATCCACACTTACAGGATCTGCTCTTAAATGGCTGCTAAGTCTTCCCCCTTACTCTATTACTTCATTTGCTAATTTAGTTAACTTGTTCAATAGTCAATTCTCTTGTAGTAGAAAATTTGAACGTTTAACTAGTGATCTATATAGGGTAACACAAGGTCAAAATGAATCACTTAGAGACTATATCACTAAGTTTAGTAAAGAATCCTTAGATATTCCTAACTTGGATATTGCTACGGCTGTAGAAGCCTTTAAAATGGGATTGCTTAGGGATTCATTATTCTATGATGATCTTGTTATGACACCTTGCAGGAATCTTGATGAAGTAAGAACCAGGGCCCTTAGGTTCATCCGCCTAGAGGATGACAAAAGGATCCAGGATAGAGTGACAGGATCCTCAAAACATGATAAACAAGGATCCTATTTCAGTAACAACAAGTCCAAGTTCTACAATAAATCTGATAATCAGAACGTGCATTCAGTGGAACAAGAAGAGGATGATGAGGACTATCCTCCCATTTCTGAATACTGTTTTTCTGTTGATAACAATGAACTAATCCTTGCAATGCAGAATCTAGGTGAGAAAGCTAGGTGGCCAAGGAAAAGTGATAAACCAGCTGCTACAAAGGATAAGTCCAAGTGGTGTGCATATCATGAGGATTTTGGGCATCTCACTGAAGAGTGTATTGCACTAAGAAAGGAAATTGGTTACTTGCTGAGCAAGGGGCATTTGAAAGAGCTTTTGGGACGAAAGAAGTAAAGGATCCAGGTGTCACGGCCCCCGACCCGGTTTGACCCGTTTCAGGAGCCGCGGGACAGAAAACCCGTGGTATTTATTTAACTAAGTTTAACAGCGGAAGTTTATCATCAGGATCGTTGTAAAGCTAAAATTTTCCCGATTATTTTATTTCACAACTCGGGATAAAACCCCGGTAATTTACAATATTATGATTTTACAGAGAAATCTTTATTTTACAAAACATATTTCTTTATTATATAATGAGCCACTTTCTTAAGCTTGTAGTGCTCCACAGCACCTTTCCTGAATCACAACAGGTCACCTGAAACATGTTTGAAAACTTTTTTTTTCAGTGGAAAATACTGAGTGAATCATTCTATTTATTAAAATGACACCTTTGTTATAATTTATAGTATTAAGAAAAATTACAATGTTTCTGATATCAACCAACTACCCACAGTACTTTGTCACTCGACCCATTGGCCCATTCGTCCAATGGTGTCTGTGATTATGGTCATATCACCCCTTGGCTGCCCCAATGGTGAAGATTATCAAGTAATGTATACAAAACCCCACATACCGGCTGTAACTTGGTGATTACATAAACTTAATCACTGTAATTATAACCTTTGATAATAGACATGATTTTGAAAGTAATTAGATAAAAAGAGAATGACTCACATTGCAGATTTGACACGGACAGAGTCTAGTCTATGGATTAGCCTTGTTAACCTAATTTAAATAATAATGCACACAAAACTGGGTTAGTAATCAATACAGCATTTACAATAACTCACGAGATCAACCCTCACAACGAATGACAAAGTGCTATGCTTAAACATCCATCGAATTAACGACTAATGACAAAGCATCACCCTAATGTGGGCAGCACATAAACATCCATTGAGTACATTGATCGATCGGAAAATGAATCATAATAGCGATCGAGTTATTACCCTGTTTTGCGGCAGCAATTTAGTGAATCGTGTGTGTTTTTGTAGTATTCTGATCGTAACTCAGTGCGTAATTCGAATTTGTTCGTCGTTTTAATTCCAGAAATCAAGTGCCACTCTCTACTATTTATACATGAATTTGGACTAGCTTACGGACCGTAAGACTCAACCCTTACGGTCCGTAAGGGTCACAGAATCTTCATAGGGTTGCCACGACTGGGACTAGCCTTGCTGACTTGATGATTTCGTAAATTTCAATTTTGACAGCATTTTCTATAGATAATCGTAACTAGGGTTTACCCCCCTGAGTTTTAGGGGCCCTGATCCTGATTCCGATTGTTCTGAAAATTTTAGGGTTTGTGCAGAATCACTTGGGTGTCTCAATTAGGGTTTCCTATTGGATAATTTAATTTAATAAATATGACTTTCGATGAGAGTTGTTACATTCTCCCCACCTTAATAAAAATCTCGTCCTCGAGATTTACTGGAATAAGTGTGGATACTTTCGCTTCATTTCTGATTCCAGCTCCCAAGTGTATTCAGCTCCCCTCTTTGAATCCCACTTTACTTTAACTAGCACTAGTCGTTTGTGCTTGAGAAACTTCACTTTTCTGTCTTCTATCTGAAGAGGTTTCTTAACAAATTTTAACTTTTCGTTTACCTCTATGTCTTGAAGAGGTACTACCAGAGATTTGTCTGCTAGACATTTCTTGAAGAGGTACTACCAGAGATTTGTCTGCTAGACATTTCTTCTGGTAGTTGTAAACGATAAGCAACTGGTCCTATACGTTGGATTACTGGAAATGGTCCTACGTATCTTGGACTTAGCTTTCCTTTCTTACCGAATCTAATAACTCCTTTCCAAGGAGAAACTTTTAACAGTACTCTGTCTCCAACTTGGAATTCTAATGGCTTGCATCTATTGTCTGCATAACTCTTCTGGCGATCCCGAGCCGTTTTCAGCCTTTCCTTGATTTGTGTAATCTTATCAGTCGTTTCTTGTACAATCTCCGGACCTGATAATTGACTTTCTCCTATTTCTGCCCAACAAACTGGAGTTCTGCATTTTCTTCCATACAGTGCTTCAAATGGGGCAGTTTCAATGCTTGAATGATAACTATTGTTATAGGAGAATTCGATTAAAGGTAAGTGATCATCCCAATTTCCACCAAAATCTATCACACATGCTCGGAGCATGTCTTCTAGAGTTTGGATCGTTCTTTCACTTTGCCCATCTGTTTGTGGATGATATGCAATACTTAAGTTTAGTCGAGTTCCCATTGCTTTCTCGAAACTTGTCCAAAAATGAGAAGTGAACCGACTATCCCTATCCGATACAATGGAGAGTGGAACTCCATGTAGGATCAGGATCATGGATCATCATAAGGATCCTTGTACTAACGGTTGTCTACTTTGAATTCGAAACTGTCTTGCAGGAGTACCAACTTGGACTTGGTCTTGGCGATATTCCTGGAGCATATTCTATGTTTATTCCGCACGTGCCTGGCCAAAAGTGGACGTTATGGAGTCGTGGAGGACTTGCACCATTTGCGGAATGTTAGTTAGTGTAGATATTTTCCATTTTTAAAGGGGTAGCGAGCTAATTAGAAAACACTTGGCTATTTTTGGCTACACACACACTTTTACAACTGCTCTCACCAGCTCTCGTTAACTCACTTGGCGATTACACGCTTTTTCACACAATACACTATAGTGATCCTTGTACTTAGCTCGCTATCATCCGAAGTTGTAACACATTTCTTGTTTAATTTGAGTTGGTGATCGGTAGTTTCCATCACCCGAGGTTTTTTATGCCGGAGATCATTAATTGATCAAGGGCTTTTTCCTCGTATAAATCTTTGTGTCACTTGTTCATTACATTCTATAGTGATCCTTATCATTGCATGGAGTTTGACCAAAACACATATTATTAATTAAATTAATTAATTTCTTGATCTTTATTACCTTCATCTTGTTGCACATTAATAATTTCTTGATCATGATCTAAGATCATGACTTTCTTCTGTCCACTTGAAGATTTTCTTCCAAATCTTCTTTGATTTTATCTTCATTGTTAAAAGGTTTATCTTCTTCATCAGTTTCTCAACATTTGGTTCACAAGATCTACTAATGCCTTCAAATTTCATGGGCTCAGATCTACATCAATTACAAAGCATTCTTTGGTGGCACACAAAAACTCACTCTTGCTTCATCTTTATACCTTTCAATTCTGTCACTAACAATATGCAAATCATCAAACACATGTCTCCTTTTCCCAACACTTTCTCCATCATCATCATCATCATCATCATCATCTTGTTCTTCATCTCCAACAACCAATTCAATATCTTTTCCACCGTCCTACATTGCCACCAACCACCGTGCCACCGTTGTTTTCTCTTCTCTCCGTCAAGGAAACAAGCAACTGAACTCTGATCCAAACGCTCTCAAAGCATCACAAACAGTCACCGGAAAATGCAGCCATTTCCTCTGCACCTGTAAACATTCTTGATCTTGATGGTCATTTTGAGCACCCTTTGATCCAAGGTTCAAACTTTCTTTATGTTTATGACATTTTGAAGGAAACCCATCAAGGGTATGATCAAATTTTCTAAAACTATCATCATCAGCTGATTCAGCACTATGTTTTCTTATTAAAGTTTTGAGCTTTTTGGCATTTTTCTTCTTGTTTGTAACTCTAACTTGACCAATGCAGGTGACTTTAAGGGAAGATGGTTTTGGGTTCTGAGAAGTTCCTCTCTTTTTTACGGTGGTGGTGAACACGCGCTTAAATTAATTAAATTAAATGGTCAAGGGGATATTTAATTTAATTAATTTAATTAATAATGTGTTATAATAAATTTATATTGACCATTTTGCCTCTAAGGAAAATGACAAAATAACAAGATTTTATTAGCCAAATATTAGACGATTTTATTTTTAGACCAAAATGACAATAAAAGTGAAACCATAGCGACTCAGATTTAAAAGGTTTAAGTTTTAGACAAAAGTGACAAAAGTGACTAAACTTTAGGGACCAAAATGGCAGTTTACTCTTATTTTTTTAGTTTAGTTATGAAAAGTTGTAAAATTTGATTATTTATATTAGAAAAACTAGGTTAGAGCCTGCGTATACATGCGGTTTAACAAATGGAAATAACTTGAAATTTTAATAGCACTTTGCAAACTTTTGTGTGAGTTAGCTCGAATCAACCAAGACTTGGTTTTTAGTATAGTTTTTAGATACAAAAATGAATTTAGATCTTGATGAACCAAATATGCATGTGAGATTGGACCAAAGTTCCAAGATGATGAAAACCATGGAGCAGCAATATTATCACTAAAAACACATGTGAAACTCAACCCACTTAAATTTGCACCCAACATCTAGGTATACGGGTTATGATACACGAGTTTAAACAATATAAATTATATAAATAATAAGTCTATAGATAAATGAAATTACATACTACATTTAAATAATAAAGTTATAGAAATATATAGTTAACAAAAAAAATAAAGATATATCTATAAAAATGTACATAATCAATCTCTTGCCCAATTTCAAGTGTTGGTGGAACTACATTTCCAACACTATTACATCTTCTAAGAACCGATTCAAAGTCAAGTTGACATATAACCTGAAATATGAGAATAAATTAAAAATAAATAATGTCTGTGCATAAGTGTAATATAAAAAATTATGTGTATCTATACTCTAATGTACCGGATCCTACCCAATATTTACATTGCTAATTTTTCTAGACCAATCAAACCAAGGTAAGTTGGTAGAACTTAGGCTAATAGACTTCCCGTTGCCAGCAGAGGCTCATGATAGAAGGGGCCACAGGAGAGGGGTGCCCGACCCCCTAAACTTTTCACTCAGTAGTATCCGGTATGTAGTTTTCGTATAGAAGTTTTTAGGTATATACGTTTTCGACCCCCCGGTTTATAATTTTTTTACGTATATACGTTTTTAACCCCCCCGGTCGGAAATCTCAAGCTTCATCACTGGTTGTCGGTCAATGACATTTGTCACATCTGCTCAAGATAAGTCAAGTATGTGTTAAAAAAACATCTTATAACCATAATTTTCAAACTTAAAACAATTTAAAAGCAGGTGAAATGATATAAACAATTAAAAAGTTGTTTACTCTTACCATAATCTTCACGAGGTCGTTGTCCATGGTCTCTTAATGTAATAGTCACTAATTCCATAGAAATTCTCATGTATACAGGCTAAATGATGGGCAAGTTCAAAAAAAGTGATTAAGCTAGAAGAAAAACATTGTATTCTAAATTATTATCAATCAAGCTATATCACAATGTTTAACATAGCAATTACTTCAAGAAATTAATTAAACTCTCCTTGCTTTTTAATAGCTTCAGTGCCCTGAACCCAGTGAAAAACTATTCCAACAACAAAACTCCAACCGCTTGTATAACAAAACGAAGTTCTACAATTACAAAAAAAAAAAAAAAAAAAAAACTACCACGACTATAAGCTAACCATGTCATCATAAACAACATGATGACTCTTGAGACATAAACATAAACTATTGTCTAACGACCTAGTTTAAAATAGGTCATGTAGATTTTGTCATATTAATTAGCTTTTGCTGAAAACCATCTTTCATAGTATTAATCCATGTAGGGCGAATGATTGCCCCAAATCTAGAACTTTGTTTTCTAAACGCATTGACAGAATTCCAAGAACCTTATAAATAATTTTTTCCCAAAGTTGGTCATTTCCAGCCATATCCTCCATATTACCTTACTGGACAATATGGGATCCACTAAGGCCTGGAATAGACTCGGTCACTCGACCTACTCTATATTAGATGTCCTTTAATTTTCATTGTAGAAGTTATTAAGGATAAGAAAAGATACTTCAAATCGTTTTCAATGTTAAATTAGCCATGTTATCTGCAGTAGCATAGAGAACCTTTGTAAATGGCTGTATAACACAGATTCAAACCAGAAATACTTTTATTAGAAGGGAAGAATAACCATTTAAAAACCACAACTAAAATTGTGTTCTTACCCGTCTAATTTAAAAGCATGTTTATAACTAAAACGTATTTATCATGTATATTTTATTCGAGGTGATGAACCAACAATACTTGAAACAAATAACTTATGCTTTTAAAAAAATACATACCAGAAGAAGATGCAGATAACATTAAGCCAAATGGAAAGAAAGGGATGTCAACATACATATTCCCAAAACTGTCCTTCCTCCTCCTTAGCCTTCAGTAGTAGCTTGGACTCTGGTTTTAGTAGTATCTTGTAGAAAGATGAACTTATTTGAATGGATTGGTAAAAGTGAAAGTGGATGATGAAGAATATAACAAACCTTTATATGTAGAAATTACCTCACATCATGTTTGGGTAGCCTTCTTTACAACTAACCCGTAAAAGATCCTTAGATTTATCAAACTTCTAATCAAATAGAAACAGAAGTCAAAAGGAGCTGAAATGAACAAACCTTCGATAAAGAAAAGAGTTCAATGCATCAATTAACAAAAGCTATAAAAAAGTTGGAAGCACACGAAAATAGTCATTACTCATTCTAAAAGTCATAATACTCAAAACACTCATAGACATTTTTTTATCATATCATCATAATAAACAAATGAAAATTGCATTTTTTCATCAAATATCTTGAATGAAACAGATGATACAGAAAACATATATATGCATATCAAGATACCCCCAAACCTCATCAATTGTCAAGATATCTATATAATGAACATAATAAATGAATCTAAGCAAATTATCAACAATAAGAATCGTACGAAGAAATAAATCATACCTGATTAAGGATTTGATGAGGAGGAAACCATAGCGATCGAGCCATAGGAAATAAACTCTGAGAAAAAGTCCATCACTGGGAGAATCAGAAAGCGGCATGAAGAAATATGTAGATTAGGGTTTCGAACATGAACCAAAACCTGAATAATAACCAATTTCGTACAATTAAAATAACCAAAATCAAACAGAGCTGATTAGACAATGATCATTACCTGGAGACGGAATCGTGTTGGCGATGAAGAAATCTGAGTGAAACACACACGGACGGTGGAGGAGATGAAGAGGATTAGGGTTGCGCCGATTTGATGAAGATTTAAGGTTTGTGACAAAGAATGATCGGCAGAGAAAGTGAGATGGAGGAAGGAAATCTGATTTGGTGTTGAAGAAACACACCAAAAAAATCTTGTATTTGGAACCCACGATGAATGTAGGGTTTCTGAAGATTTGGGAAGGACAATCTATGCGAATGAAAGATCAAAATTGGGGAAAGAAAATGGGCTGGATCAATAGGTGCGCTGCGCACTTCAATGATTTCGGGTCAAGTTCTAGGCGCGAAAACCAGAAAAAGGAGGAGGGATCGCCACGAGGTTTCATTTATTATTATATGTATAGATAAAAGAACATATATCATCATGTGACTTTGCATAGATTTAATGTGTAAAGATTTATTGTTCTGATTATTTTCAAATAGGATTTAGTGAGCATGAGGGGCTCACAAACACTCAAACACAGCTCGCTACCGAGGGACAAGGCAAACTTCTCTTCAACTGTCTTGCGATTTCGCCATATAAGGCATTCGCCAGAATTTTCTGGGCTTTAATGGGGGCGGTGTCTTTAATGTAGAAACCGCCAAGATAAAGATCGGGAAGAGAACTATGCAGATTGTCCAACGCACCCTTGTAATTAGAGTCCAACATCCCACCACCACATTCACGAAGGATGTGGTCTCGAAGAAGCCAAGATTGGGCCCTTGAAGCCACAAAAGCGTAGGAAGAGGCATCCTTAGCTGAGCAAATCCCAAACCCCCCAAAACGGGTCGGGAGGGAAGCTAACCTCCATTGTAACTCCCCGAAAAAGGCACCCCCACAAACAACAATGTCCTCGATCACATTCCAAAGCCCCTTGTCAAAAACAGAGACGGCTTCCCCGACATAAGAAGGCTGACACGTCATGAGCCCAAACAGCAGTTTAGCAACCCCCATACACGAACTAAACAAGAGGAGTTCGCTCTGAGGGTCCCGAAGGCGTTTGAAGCATCCCATCAGCTCAACCGCACATTTGGCTCTTTTGAGGGCCAAACCACTAATAAACTCCCCATCCCTACTCACTATTTTTTTCTAAATTCTACAAAGTTCTCACTAATTTTTTCCGTTTTTTTTTTCAAACGCACTGGGTTCCCGGGAACCCAAAAATATGGGCTGGATCCACCCCTGCTTACGGTGGTCCAGCGCCCAACGGATTACCTCCCATGCACATCGTGAGTGTGGACCCCTTTCCCATCAATCAGAGCAAGGGTGGCGTCAGCACACCCATGCACACCTTAGGCATGGAATGTGCTCCACCAACAGGAGCATGAGAGGTGTCACAAAGACAGTTAGAGCCGTGGGGACCCTCTTACCTGGTGGATACTCCCTCACTCTCTTACTATACTAAAAACCCTAATTCCTCAAACTAATACTTATTTTCACGCTTAAGGATGATCACAGGGAGGATTCCTATCTTGTGGTAAGCCTAACGGTGTTTTTCCTTTTTAGGTTTGCTACTAACAAGGAATCAGTATTTTGACGCTCTTGTATTTGTAAAGAAACTTGAACCGACAACTCATGGCCAATATATTCGGTACTAGAATCACATTGCATTTGGTACTAGTTGGTTCTTAGACCAAGAATTTAAGTCTTGTCATGACACTTTTTAAATATCACACGATTGGGTATAATACATTTATCCATATAATTATTACAAATTTTAGTTAAAATCTCACTCTTTAAGATATAATTAACTAAACTAGTGTGTACTTATATAGTTGATTCCATAGTGTGTTTCTTCTGGCTTCTAAGAAGAACACACTTAAAACAACAAAGATAGATCAAACTTCCATCCTCAACTCTTGCAACATTACTGGTGCAACTTGTTGTCTCTTCTTTACTCTTACAGGCAACCCATTTTTCATATTCAAAAGAAGAGATAAACTATACGGCGGATCCACCATTCTCTCTGGCGTCCCACCGCCGCCAACCACCTCAATCTCAAACTCATGCATAACCGCCACAACCACCAACTTCATCTGAAAGTAAGCCAAATCTTTCCCCATACACAATCTAAGCCCACCATTAAAAACCGGATACCCAAACGGATCATACGCTTGCTGATATACCCCATTATCATTCAGCCATCTTTCGGGTTTAAATTCTCTACAATCACACCCCCACAAACTCTCCATTCTTCCCATTGCATAAACCGAGTAATCAACAAACCACCCCTTTCGTACGTATGTACCATCAGGTAGTATATCATCATCCACCGTCGATCTAGAGTTTATGGGCACGGGTGGAAACAATCGCATTGATTCTGATAGAGCAGCATGCAGGTAATTCAGACTTTTCAAATCGTCGAAGGTGAGATTTAGTGGACGAATATCGGGAGATGATGTCGTTAACATAGATAATTCTTTGTGGATCATGTGTTTACAATGCGGGTGTCCGTCTAATAACCAAAAAAACCATGTAAGTGCAGTTGAAGTTGGATCTTTACTAGCAAATACAAAGTTGATAATAGTGTCTCTCAAGAAATTTCTCCTTTCTTCATCTTCAAACCCCATATCCAAACTGAAAACGATAAATCTCGACAGTAAATCTCTGTCGGTTTCACAACCATTTTGCGCGTCTTTTGAATCTATCACATCCATAGCGAATTGATTCAGGGTTTTAATTGTTTCTTTGTACTTCCTCTCGTCCCCGATGTTGAAAAACCTCTTTAACTTCCACACCACCTGAAATGGTGACATGAACCGGTTGGACGTATATTCAACCGCTTCATCAAATGCTTGAATGAAAGAAATACACGGGTCAGCCCCAAAGACGACGTTACATATGGTATCAAAGCTGAATTTCCGAAGGACATGTTGTAAGTCAAAAGTATTTGATCCTGCGGATAAAAGTAAAGGGATTAATGATTTCGAAAGTTGCGATTGGACGCTGTCGGAGATGAAGGTTTTAAGTGATACGACGGCGAATTCAGGACCAGTGATTTTGCGATGGGACGCCCAGAGGAGGCCGTTAGAATTAAAGATGCCACTACCAAGGAGTTCTTGCATGACAGACGTGTAACGGTTGTTTTTGATGTAGTTACGGAAATTGGACTCGAGTATATGTTCGATGTTGGTGGGGTCAGCGGTGCAAATACTTTGGGAGAGGCCGAGAAAGCCATTGACTCGGAAAGTGAGCGTAGTGGAGGCGGAGAGCATGTCTGTGACCCAATCGTGGTAGCGATGGCGGTTGCGAAGGAACCCAATGAGGTTTCCAATGAGTGGGTAGGATTGGGGACATGGGGTTTTTACGGCGGAGTAACCACGGCGGGTGAGCCGGTAGAAGAAGGTGGATAGAGTGAGTAATGACAGAGAGAGGATGATGAGATTGTAGTTGATCTCACCCATAATTTTTATCTACCGTTGGAAGGTACATGATTGAACGCAGTCTTAAAGTCTTATACTATTAATCTTATGTTAACTCATCATGTGCTTCTTATTTATGAACATGTTACATGTATGTATTGCCCATAAAATCCTCCTTAATTACATCAAAAAGAAGAACTTTAAAGTCAAATTAACATTACTACTCCACATAACGTATCGCAGTTGAATTAATGCAAGTCTCCAATAATATATAACTACTGTAGTCTGTATAGAACTTTTTTGGTTTCAAATAAGTTATGGTAGAGTAGGATTCACGAGTGACGAGTACAATTTGAGGGATGAATCCGACACAAACCCGAAAAGTTTATATGAAGTGTCAGATACGTGAAACCAAACATGAATCTTGTATCTCTGAGTCTATAATGACTTATATCAACTGAATTCCAAATTGTTAATTATTGTTTCACAACTTGAGTAAAATTTTCAAAGGTGAATGAAAAATATATACGCGTCTTCTAGAGGCTGAATTGATATACACGCGAATTGCGCAGACTAAAGTAAAACGTATTCAAGTGCAGGCATTTTAAACTAAAGCAAAGTGGTATTCAAGTATTCAACTCACTGGCCATTTGCTGCAATTTCGTGATCCCGCGTGTTGCAGCTGAGTTTTTTGCTTCATGAATACTTTGTTGAATGCCACTCACACCTGAGCATTCAAAATTAGTTCTTTTCACGGTTACATTAGCTACAACCCCACCTACACACACGAAGTATGTTAGAATGTGTGTATGTGCAAGCGCGCATGCATAACAAATAAACAGAAGTAATAGAGCTGGCAAGACCAATGAGTTGGGTAATATATATCAAAACTCGGACATATTCAGAACGGGCCAAAACAGGTGCGCTCAGTTGGATTGACACGCACGCTCAGTCTGTTGTATTTTAAAGTAAATTACACGGGGCTACAGGGTTTTCTAAAATTTTGGATTTGATCCCTAACTTTCCAAAAGTACATGGATCGCCATGTGGTTTGCACTTTGTAACGCATTTAGTCCAAGCCCAAACACCACCTTGTCTATCATTTTGGAGGCGTTCCTCCGCGCCCTGAACACCACCTTGTCTATCAATTTGGAGGGCGTTGCCCAAGCCCAAAGGCAAAACTTCCACCGGTGTTGCCCCTCTCACTCCCTCACTTGACTTTACCCCCTGCCTTTCACCACCCTTTCCCTTTTGTTTTTGGAGGGCAAAGCCCCCAAAGTCTAGGTGGCGCCTACGTGGAAGCCTTTCTCTTGCCCACCACACCATGCAGTCTTAAGGGTGTCCGACAGAAGACAGTTCTTAATAACATTTAAGTAACCCGAAATTCCTGTATAAATTTAAGCATACATGAAGACCATTTATACACATGAGGTTGCCTAAAGTATATGTTATAGATCCCACATGTAACTTGGATATAATCCTCTCAGCTTGTGCCAGACGGGTCCCAAGATCCTCCTGTTTTTTACTTCGTAGCGTAAATTATACCGAAAATTTCTATATTTTCTTTTCATTTTAATTCACTCTTAAACACCATAAATAATATAAAAAAACCAAACACAAAATTTAAATTTCAAATCTCTATCAACGACACATGGAAACACAATATTAAGCCAAACACTACTTTTGGTGCTTTTTCTGCTTTTAATACTTTTTTTCCACAGGAGACCCAAACTTATATCTCTCTTTTCTTTATAAGTTTGTTCTTCGAAGTCATAGTGAAAATACAATAATGAGAAGCTATTTTTCTCTTCTTTCATTCTCTCTTGCCCATCTCAACCTTAGCCTGCCACAATATTCTACCGACCGACTACCCCTATGATCTCTCTTGAGGGTGATATAAATCTAAAAGTTGCATGTTAACTAACAGAGGATAAAACAAAAAGGAAACAATTCAATTATTTAATTTTATGATTTAGTCAATATTGTATTTTTAGCTAGTGTATATCTCTCCTAGAATAGTGGAGTCTATACGTGTATATATTGTTGTGATTGTAATCGATTTATGCAAGGCAAATCATTCTCACATGGTATCAGCCTAACTATGATCCCCTTTTTCCTCTTCAATATCCTCCTTCCTTCTCCCTCCCTCCCATGGCTGCCGAATCCAACCCCTTCCCATTCATTCCTTCTGTCAACTAATTAACATCAAACTCTCCTCCTCAAATTATCTCATGGAGAAATCAAGCTTACCCTGTTTTCTCCTACCTCAATCTTCTTGACCATATCGACGGAACCTCTAACCTTCCATCCGAAACTACTAAAGAAGGTGATAAAACCTCACCCAATCCCAAATACCTTGAATGGAAAAGGCCGATTAACGTGACGTTCTCCTCATTCATTCGTCTCTCACTGAAGAGGCCATGGCTGAAACCATTGGCCATTCCACCGCTCATCACATCTGGAAGGCTCTCGAAAATGCATACAGTCATCAATCTCTTGAACGTATGCACACACTTCGGGACACTCTCAGCCAACTCAAGAAAAACACTTCCACCGTGTCGGAGTTTGGTTGCAAATTCAAGTCCATGTGTGACCAGTTGGCCGCCATCGGTCATCCCGTCACCGAGGAAGACAAACGGCACTGGTTCCTTCGTAGTCTTGGCACCACATATGAAACCTCTTCCACTGCGCAACGTACCGTTCAACCGGCTCCTGCTTTTCGTGATTTATTAGCCCATGCCGAAAATCACGAAATCTTTCTTCAAAATCTTCATGGCGACCAAACTCCACAGGCTGCTTTCTCGGCCCAGACATCTCGTGCTTCCTCAACCTCTAGACCATCTCGTGGCAGATCTAGAAGCTCCTAATCAAACCGAGTCCGTTCTACACATAACCGAAGCCCTCCTCATTGTCAGCTCTGCCGAAAAGAGGGCCATTATGCCTCCGCTTGTCCGGATCTGGCCGGCTATGCTCAGCGAGTGTCCTCTGTACCGCTTGACGCCCATCTCGCACAAGCTTTCCAAGCCCAATGCTACATCAGTCCAACTGACCAGGATTGGACCGCTGACTCTGGTGCCACCACTCGCATGCAATCTACCGAACACGGCTTAGATGGCTCTCATGCGGACTCTGGTAAAACTTTTGTGACCTTTGGTAATGGTCAATATCTCCCTGTGTCTCGAGTTGGAAACACCACTCTTTTAAATTCCATTCCCTTAAAAAATGTCTTGGTGGTTCCAAATCTTACAAACAATTTATTGTCTATTAGCAAACTTACCAATGATTCTCCGGTTGATGTTCTTTTCTCTAATGATTCTTTTCGTATTCAGGACTGCAAAACAGCAAGGGTCATCGCTAAAGGAACCTGCGAACACGGTTTCTACGTCCTCTCGCATGGTCACCAGTCTCTTGTTGCAGCTTTGTCCGCTTCTCATTTACGTGCTTCGGTTGATAAATGGCATAGTCGATTAGGACATGCCTCGTTTGATGTCATTTCTTTATTGAATAAACATAGACATGTTTTGCTTACTTCTATTTTACCCAAACCGGGTTTATGTTCATCTTGTCAGTTATCCAAATCGCATCGTTTACCATTTAATGAAAACCCCAAACGAGCATCCCATCCGCTTGATCTCATTCATTGCGATCTTTGGGGTCCCGCACCAATTATATCCACCGATGGTTATAGATATTATGTCATTTTTGTGGATGATTATTCCAGGTTCACTTGGTTTTATCCGTTAAAAGTTAAATCTGATTTTTTCCAAACACTTGTGACATTTTCAAACTTCGTTCAAAATCAATTCTCCACCACCATTAAAGTATTCCAAAGTGATGGAGGAACGGAATTCACTAATAACCAAGTGCAACAATTTTTCCAACAAAACGGCATTCTTCATCGGCTATCTTGTCCCCATACGCCACGACAAAACGGTAGAGCCCAAAGAAAACACTGTCACATCACCGAAACGGGACTAGCCATGATGTTTAATGCTCACGCTCCGTCAAGCCTATGGCTTGATGCGTTCACCTCGGCAACCTACATCATAAACCGACTACCCACCCCTCTTCTCGAAAACAAGTCTCCTTTTGCACTTATTTTCGACCACCCACCATCCTATGCAAACTTTCGTATTTTTGGGTGCTGTGTATTTCCATATCTTAGGGATTATGCCAAAAATAAACTTATGCCTCGAAGTATTGAATGCATTTTTATTGGTTATAGTCCTCGATATAAAGGTTATCGGTGCCTTGACCCTACTACATCTCGCATCTACACCACTCGTCATGCGAAATTTGATGAAGAATCATTCCCGTTCTCTGGCAATACTTCTCCAATAAATGATGCCACAATCATTCTCTCAAATTTTGATGAGACATTACCCTTACCCACTCCATCAACAAACATACCCATCCCTATACCTCAGACAAAAACTGACATACCCATCTCTACCCATGCCCAACTTGTCCTACCCCTCCCCTTCCTCAATCGGCCCAGCAAAAACAGGCCCATATCACTCCTTTAAACTCCACAGCCCATACCATCCCATTAACCCCTCCCTCCTCACCCACTCCCACGACCCACACTCCCGTTCACAATCCTGTCCAGCCCGAACCCACAAATATGGATCAGCCTGTCCACATTCAACCACCGTCACCTCAGCCAGATACTACTCAACCGATTCCTACTCCACCCGTCACCTCTTCTCACCCGATGACCACAAGGTCTAAATCGGGAATTTTTAAACCTAAACATTTTGTCACCTTAGCCGATTTTTCCCCTCACACTCTTCATCACTCTCTTCTTGCAACCACCATTCCTAAAACCTACAAAACTGCATCCAAGAACAAACTATGGCTAGAGGCCATGCATCATGAGCTTCATGCCCTCCATCGCAATCACACGTGGGAACTCGTCCCACGACCCCAACATTCCAACGTTGTTGGTTCCAAGTGGATCTACCGTACAAATACAAGGCCGATGGTTCTCTTGATCGATACAAGGCCCACCTTGTTGCGCAAGGATTCACACAAATTCCCGGCTTAGACTTTTCTCACACCTTCAGCCCCGTTGTCAAATCCTTAACCGTTCGTGTTGTTTTAAGTCTTGCCACCATTTTTAAATGGAATCTTCGTCAACTTGACGTTAACAATGCCTTCCTTAACGGAAACTTAACCGAAACCGTTTACATGGAACAACCGCCGGGCTTTAT
The DNA here is from genome assembly GCA_030545235.1 of Helianthus tuberosus. NCBI lineage: Eukaryota > Viridiplantae > Streptophyta > Magnoliopsida > Asterales > Asteraceae > Helianthus > Helianthus tuberosus. The sequence continues at coordinate 122,690,139 of CM060427.1, forward strand.
CGACTCAAACTTCCCACACCATGTATGTCGACTCAAACGTGCCTTGTATGGTCTAAAATAAGCACCACGTGCTTGGTTTCAACGATTGAGTACCTTTCTTATTTCTCTCGGCTTCGTTTGCAGTAAATCCGATCCATCTTTGTTTGTCTACAACAAGAATAACAATCTCATTTATCTTCTTGTCTATGTAGACGATGTTATCGTCACTGGCAACAATGAAACTCTCATCAACACATTCACATCTCGCTTAAACACCGAGTTCAAGCTCAAAGACCTTGGTCCTTTAAGCTACTTTGTTGGTATCGAGGTCCTTCATTCATCTGCTGGTCTCTTTCTCAGCCAAACCAAGTATGCATATGATATCCTTGCCAGAGCCGACCTTCTTGACTCAAACCCCGTTGCCACACCTCTATCTTCCACCGATTATTTCTCCACTCCCGGCACTCCGTTTCATGATCCCACCATGTATCGATCTCTCGTGGGAGCCCTTCAATATCTTACTATCACTCGACCGGACCTATCATATGCCGTCAATCAAGCTAGCCAATTCCTTCATAATCCCACCATCTCTCATTTTCAACTTGTAAAATGAATTCTCCGTTATGTTAAGGGAACTCTATCTTATGGTCTCACGTTTTCTAGTCCTACTAACACTACTCTTGTAGGTTATTCAGATGCTGACTGAGCTCGCTGCATAGAAACACGGCGTTCCACCTATGGCTACTCAGTTTATCTTGGCGGAAATTTAGTCTCATGGAGTGCGAAGAAACAACCCACTGTGTCTCGCTCAAGCTGTGAATCCGAATATCGAGCTATGGCTAACACCGCTGCAGAAATTGTTTGGTTGTCAAATCTTCTCAAAGAACTTCTTGCTTTACCAGCTACAAAACCCACCTTGCTATGTGACAATAAAAGTGCTATTTTCCTAAGTCAAAATCCGGTGGCACACAAGAGAGCTAAACACATCGATATCGAGTCTTCCAAGACCCCTGTTTGAACGCTTCAGAAATTTACTTCGTGTCGGACCACCACCGATTTGCTTGAAGGGGGGTAACAGAGGATAAAACAAAAAGGAAACAATTCAATTATTTAATTTTATGATTTAGTCAATATTGTATTTTTAGCTAGTGTATATCTCTCCTAGAATAGTGGAGTCTATACATGTATATATTGTTGTGATTGTAATCGATTTATGCAAGGCAAATCATTCTCACATTAACACATCTAATCTAACCATCTATACACGAAACGCCTAAGCCGAAAGCAACCTCTCAGGCAAAAAGTGACAGCCTCAGCCCCCTCATAAGATCACCACACTCGTATGTGGTGAAGCCATTTGTTCAAGAGCTAGACCACCTTGCGCCTCAACTCCTCAAGCGCGCTTTAATGTTAAATGATCAAGAAACAAGAGAAACAAATACAAATCACCATCAACCAAAAAGATAATAGCCAACTTAATCACAAGTCACAACACTTAAATGGACAACGAAAGGTATCACTAGAATCCACTTACCAAGTACATGAGTCGATTCATGTTTTGATAGTCTACACGATACACCCACGCAGCAGAAAATTTATTATCGGAAAACAAAATAAACTAAATATCATATATTTGCTTTAACATTATTAGCCAAAGGCATGTAAAAGTTAACCTTCTTCATGAGCACATCAAAAAATCTTTCTGACAGCCATGAAAAGTTGGTCTGGAGATATACCCTAAGGCTTTATTTTGTAAGAACGGTTTGGAATGGAGCTAAAACGAATCCAGCATGGCTTTGCAGTTCCATAGAGACGAACAAGATCAACACCTCTTCGCTTTAGATAACTTTTCTCCAACACCTGTCACACAAACCGTTACGTTAATCTGTTTAAAAGTGGAATAAAGTGATCTATATGTTCAAAAACGTACCTCAACACGAAATCCACACAGTGAGAGTAATACAGAACCTCCACCAGCATCCACGAGAACTCGGGCCTGATGCACGATTCCTGCACCAGCATGTAGAGGATTATTGATTGCTATTCGGAATCTCCATACAACTCATCATCAGAAAGCTCATCAAAAGACCGAATATCCAGCTGGTAACGAAGAATCCCCCCTATTCCACCAAAACCCCTGCAAAACTGAGATCCCTCTTGCGACTTATTCGTAACAAACTCAAGTGTGCAACCGAACTTTCGGTATTCATTAGCAAACCACTCAAGCAACGATATCTTTTCCTGAACTTCTAATTCGGCATTTGTAGTCGGATCCCGAAAGTTTTTCTGATCACCCTCTTGCTCCTTGTTCAAATGTTTTGTAGTCACTTCACCTGTCGTAACATTCTTAAGCGTAAACCTGTTAATATCGAGATTCTCCCAAACGATGAGTATATCAACCGCACCCATTTCAAGACCCTTCAACGTATCATCCACACCGAAAACATATTTCCCGGTATCTTGACTGATTTCCTCAAAGTACTTACCGATCAAGCGTTTTTCTTGTATAAACTTAACATTCGCAAGAATTTCAGAAGACAACTCTATGGCTTGATTAAACCCGTTTTCACCTCCATACGAAACATCAACCACATTCAAGATTTTTGCCTGCAGACGCGGGTCAAACATATCGGATTGACTAAGCTCGGTTTTGAAGTCAGCGGACCCAGCGAGTATGAGTCCCGAAACATTCGGCTGACTAGTTGACGGATTGATGTAGAACTGTGTTGCTAGCTCAGCAGTCTTCCTCACATAGTTATGTCGCTTCTCCATACGTAAACGCGCAAATCGTAAAGCGGATTGACCTCCTCTTCCATGCTTCTTCGGGAGATCAACACTGAACTTGTGAAGTACTTCTCGCGTATTACCACTCAACGTTCCAAACAGAGTCCCGTTACCATCCATGATTATAAAACCGAATTTGTCATCAGACTCTAGCAGTTCGTTCAACGCTTCGGTATGGAATTTGTTATCACAAAGATATAATGACGCGTTAATGGGCCGAAAAGGCTCAAAATCAATGGTGACCTTTTTTTCCTTTCCTTCTTCAGTCACAATGGTTCCGGTGTAGAGCACGAGCCCGTTTGGAGGAACCTTATTGTAGAGCTTGAGTCTTTGTTGAGCAGATGTGATTGCACCCAAAACTGATTGACGGTTCACTCTGCTTTTGATGTTTGAAGCGGTTCCGAATTCATCTCCGAGCATTTTCGTAACTCTAGATACTTGATCGCGTGGAGGCATAATAAGAGAGATCATGCTAGTACCGTTACCACGAGCAGCTTCCAGTGCCTTGATAAGTTTCTTGATTTTCCATATTTCGATGTTCTTGTCGGTTTCATGAGCATCGGCCATTGTGTGTTGAATTGAGAGTGTTGTGTAAGTAGTACAACTAACAACGCTACCTGCAATCGTTGATTTAACCTTAGTTCAGAAGAAATGTGTTTAATCAAATAACACTGCTAAATAAATCTCTTTATGCATTAAAACACATCAAAGACCTCATAACAAATCATAATAAAAATGAACTCTGGGCTGTTTGTTTACCTCTTAACGAGGCTCTTAATGGTTCAGACCTCTTACTGGTTCAACACTTAATGGTTCAGACTGTTTGTTTCACGAGCAGATGTCTGAATGGTTCAGACATTTGCCTCTGAATGGTTAAGATTTATACAGAGTCTGAATGGTTAAGACCTCTAATCTGAATTGGTCAGACATTTGCCTCTGAAGAGTTAAGCATTCTACAGGCTTTTAATGGTTCAGCACATAACCATTCAGATGATGCCAAACTGCCCCTAAATAATCAAATTTCTCATGTTCTACAAAACCACATTTAAACATTTCCTGATCAAAATCATAAGATTTGTCGAATAAATTCTTTGTACACGTTTGATATACATAATATTCGGCTCAAATTAGCTAATTCAGAGTGGCAATGATCACAGCAAAACAGAATCTCGAACCAGATCACAGTTTTAAAAGCCAAACTGCAACAAATTTAATCAAATAACGAAACCCTAAAACAGAACATACACGCAATTATCTTACTTTCTTCACAAAATCAGAAGATTAATAACAACAAAATACACATGCAGAATAATATCTGATCAGAAAATCAATAAAACAACATCGTCTACACATTTGGAATGATTTATATGAATAATATAAATTGCATACGATTGAAATGATGAACGTAAGAATGTAAAATAGAACTGATTACGTGAATCACCTGAAGGAGAATTTGGTTTTGGATTTATGCGGATGAGAAAGAAAGGGATTTATGGTGGTTTTGAGGTGAATTTGCAGTTACCGATCAGCACGGATTTGAATGGATGTTCCAGAATCCATGAATTCGTTTTTGGATTCGGGTTTGATATCAACGGTTGTTGCAACGGGAAATTATATATTATATACCAGTCTAAGTTCCCGTATGATACACGGGTGGCTAATAAGAAAAAGAACTACTTTAATATACAAATTCAAACTCATTAAAACAAAGTGATCATTATTTACTTTAAAAGGACTTAGCGCATTCAACTAATTATCTAATGCTAACCGCATGAGCGCGACCGGTTCATGACTCGAGTAAACGGAGTTACATTGATGGATCAGCTTTATCAAACACAACATAATTTCATGTCCAAAACTGAATAGAATTACTACAAACACATATACACCAAATCACACATGTAAACAACTATACCATTGTTTTACGGTTTCAGGTCTGATTTTAGTTGATACACAACCCTTTGACCAATTTTGTTATTCCAGTCTCTCGCCAAATTCTCTGTCTCCTTCATCCCATCATCCCTCCACCACCTCTGGCTCTTCCTTAAACAAAACACCTACAACAAAATAAAAGAATTGGAAAAGTGATTAAAAAAACATGGTTGATAGACTGCCAAACAAAACCGTAGGCCGCCACTCTGTTAACAAAAACCAAAAAAGAAAAAAATCTAACTTTAAACACAAATCATATAATGAGGAACAAAACAATAGATTATGACACCGAAATTAAGGCATAGAAACCCGTCGCTAACCTGAACAAAGAAAACCGCAGAAGAAGTGCCCAAAACCATCGTAGGCGGCCATCGGAACACGAATAGACGACTAAAGAAAAATAAGCGCCACATAAAACTAAACATCAAGATAAGTCACGCGTCACACACAAGAGGCACAACGGGGCTAGGTGTTTTCAGCGGTGAATGTAAGTATTGAAGACCGACAGATGCCGGTCACGAGAAACCTAGAAACGCAAATTGTTGATAAGTCCTTTCAACATTTGTTATTATATCAAGCAAATTATTTTGATAAAAAGAATAGTTCAAGAGACAATCAAACAAACCTGATTGCAATTGACGGTGGTAAAGCGGGTAGCTTGTTGTTCTTAGGTTTGGACACGATCTGAGAGGATATCTAAAAACCTTAGACGATTTGCCCCCTTTGCTTCCTAAAATAACAAAATTAGTAGGTTTTAAAACGGAATTGGGACGTCGAGTGAAATAACAGGAGTTAAATTGATTACCGGAAGCAAAATGATATTGTTTTACCCAAATCCATTTGAGCACAACCCATCAAATCTCGACCAACTAAAAAAATGGTTGAGTGTATAATCAAACCTGGTGCTTGGAATTGACATAAATCTATAAATAAAGTAAGAAACAATCCCTCGCCTCATCAAGAGCATGTAGAAAAACTAAAATCTCTTATTTAATATAAAAACCACGAAAATCCATTACAATAAAATGGATGTAAGGTTAACCGGATGTAATAGGTTGTAACTAAAAGGCTAAGTATGAACCAAAAACAATTAAAACAAAGAAAAACCTAATTCCGGGTACTTACTCTTTGCCTATTATTGACAGTTGCTGCTGCACGATCATGATGAAACAATGGTTGATAGACTGCTAAACAAAACCGTAGTCCGCCACTCTGTTAACAAAAACCCAAAAAAGAACCCTAACTCTAAACACAAATCATATAATGAGGAACAAAACAATAGATTATGATACCGAAATGAAGGCATAGAAACCCGTCGCTAACCTGAACAAAGAAAACCACAGAAGAAGTGCCCAAAACCATCGTAGGCGGCCATCGGAACACAAATAGACTACCCAAGAAAAATAAGCGCCACATAAAACTAATCATCTAGATAAGTCACGCGTCACACACAAGAGGCACAATGGGGCTAGGTGTTTTCAGCAATGAATGTAAGTAATGAAGACCGACAGATGCCGGTCACGAGAAACCTAGAAACGCAAATTGTTGATAAGTCCTTTCAACATTTGTTATTATATAAAGCAAATTATTTTGATACAAAGCATAGTTCAAGAGACAATCAAACAAACTTGAATGCAATTGACGGTGGTAAAGCGGGTAGCTTATCGTTCTTAGGTTTGGACACGATCTGAGAGGATATCTAAAAAGCTTAGACGATTTGCCCCATTTGCTTCCTAAAATAACAAAATTAGTAGGTTTTAATACGGAATTAGGACGTCGAGTGAAATAACAGGAGTTAAATTGATTACTGGAAGCAAAATGCTATTGTTTTACCCGAATCCATTTGAGCACAACCCATTAAATCTTGACCAACTAAAAAAATGGTTGAGTGTATAATCAAATCTGGTGCTTGGAATTGACATAAATCTATAAATAAAGTAAGAAACAATCCCTCGCCTCATCAAAAGCATGTAGAATAACTAAAATCTCTTATTTAATATAAAAACCACGAAAATCCATTACAATAAAATGGATGTAAGGTTAAATGGATGTAACAGATTGTAACTGAAAGGTGAAGTACGAACCAAAATCAATTAAAACAAAGAAAAACCTAATTCCGGGTACTTACTTTTTGCCTCTTATTGACAGTTTCTGCTGCACGATCATGATGAAACAATTGATGCTATAATAAATCTGCATCAAAATACAAAAACATTACTTCAATTTTTAACAAATATCATAACCTCATCCTTGAGCGAAAAAGCAAATCAGATTTAAAACATGTAAACGCACATCTAGTTCGCATAAAACAACACCATTGAAGCTTTGACCAAACTTCATGCCAATAGATCAGCCCAGCCTTGAACTTCTTTTCTCTCAAATATGTAACCTGCACCACATATATCTGCCAACAAATCCTAAACAGAGATCACACAACAATATGGCCAATAAACAATGAGCAACAAAGATGGTTTAAACATTGAAGCATTTTGAAGTCTACTTATGCTCATACAAAATCTTAATTGCAGTTGTTCTTACCAATTAACAAAGTAAATGACATCAGATATTAGAAAACAAACATTCAAATTAGTTTTTGTGAGGCAGTAAACCTTCAAGCATGTGAAGTACAATAAACACACAAACCTGACTTATAAAAATCACCCAAAAGCAATGACACTCCAAAACAGCTAAGTAGCCTCGTTAAAACCAATAATTAGGCAGTCCCAATCAGCATACAGAACCACAAATAAATTATACTATCGCCAATCAAAGTGGCATTCAAACCCATACTCATATGCAGCTTTTAAACTATCATCATGCAAAAATTCAGAATAATTTATACCAAAACCAAATAGAATTACTACAAACAAACACAAACACAAACACAAATCATATCCAAAGTACCATGAGAACTGCACCATCATCAAGCCAGTGATTCTCATTGGGTGCAATTTGAGCTGATGTAGTAAGCAAAAATTTCATGGTTTTTTGTCAACTTGCACGATTTGCTTGATATCTACTGAAGTAACTGAGAAAAAAAAGTAACAAAGAGATAAGTTTGGTGGGACTACTTTTGTATTTGTAATCAGTAATAATAACCTCTAAGATCAATTAAGCCACCTTTCTTATCCTAACATTAAAAAACAAAAAGGAACTATAGTTGGTAGTTTTGCCATTTACTATGAATGGGTCAGCACAAAATAAAAACAGTTTTTGTGACATCAAACTTAAGAAAACCTTCAAACATGTTTTTGTGACATCAGACTTAAGAAAACAAACCTTCAACTCAGTTTTTTGTGAGGCTGTAAACCTTCAAACATGTGAAGTACAATAAACACACAAACCTGACTTATAAAAAGCCTCTATAAGCAATGACCAGCAATCAAACACAAACCCTAATCAATGAATTGCAACAAAACATCAATCAAATAGACGCAATAAAGAAAATCAGCATAAAAATGGAAATCCCCAAACCTGTGAAAAATACTCGTCGGCATTAAGGGTTTTCAGCATCTGTATTCATTCAGCGACATCATGTAATCGTAAAATCAATCATGCGGATAATACATGTACTCAGGTAGCTCATATGACATGAAAAAACCACATGAAAAAGTCTAATTTAAGGGTCTTTAGTTAACTACCACTTATAAGTTTAAAAGCTAAAATAAAAATTATGGAACCACAATGACCTTTCTCTAGTGTGTCAAAGATAGATTAGGGTTGGAGCATGACTACCGTTTTCATCACAGTCATCTTCTTCGTCTCATCTTCAATTATCTTCTTCTTCTCATCTTCCTAATAATGATCCATCAACCTGTATGGAACAAAGTATTAATCACATACCGGATTATTTAAAAAAATAAAAGAGATTTGCATAGCAGATTATTTAGAGATTCAGATTTTGCATTGAAAAGCATTCCATTTGAAGCGTACTCGTAAGCAAGTAATCTCGAACCACCATCTGCACAATATCCTAGCATCTCAACGACATTATCATGATTAAGCCTCGATGCCATAGAAACCTGCAATGATACACCAATATGTATCATATTGATTTTCAATTGACATTATTATATAAAGATGTTAGCAACAATAAGTCAGACTTAAGCCAAAAAATTGGTCTGGTTGTTCACTTGATTATAAAATTTTAATGGCTGTAGCTTGGCCACTTCTTAAGACACCATGGTACACTTTCCCAATCAATATAATTCTTTGTGTCAAATTCATTAACTGTAACCCCAAAACATGACCTTTTTTTAACTTTTTTTACTTTGTAATCAAGCTAACATAATCACAACCTATTTGCAATAATTATAATCCAGGTTATTTCTATACATTAGCTTTATTTATGTACAGAGACCAGTCACATACCTTCTTGCACTAACACAAAAGCTAAGATCCCCACTATGCATTCACACCTTGTAAACCCTAATTTGCCATGTCAACGCGAGTTTATCAAGGTCCAAATCAAGCATAAACATGAGATTAAAAAACAAACAGCAACAACATGATTGTAGCACCTGAATCGTAATCGTCAGATCTGAAGACGACTACGGCCACAGTTTGATTATTATAAAAAATTATTAAAAAAATCAAACAACAAATCAAAACTTAAATTCAAAAGATTACTAACCTGAATCAGATATGGAACAACAATGATAAAGATGGGAGGTAGCTTATATGAGAATAAACAAATTAACATCAGAAAAAGCAATCGAAAGACTAAAATTAAAACCTATAATACATACCGATCGATTGTAGCACCCGAATCGTAGAAGAATCTAGAAGAAGGAACACGACAAGGGTTTTAGAAAGAATACATACCGATCAATTGCAGCACTCGACGTAGAAGAAGTAACACAGGTAGATTTAGGGTTTCTCAAAGAAGAAGAAGGAAATGAGCGCCGAATCATAGAAAGGTATTCATAAATTTAGGGAAGAATTCAACTGATTGAGAATTGATTGGGGGTTTCCATATTGAAGAAGAACATAATAGGCGGTTTACAAATGAAAGAGAATTGAGGAAAAACATTTTGTCGCCCAAAAAATCAATTCTCTGGCCAAAGAGCATTGCCACATCAAGGTCAAAAAGTCAAACATTATTTTGCTTTAATATAAGAGATAGATTTGTTTCTTTTTTTAATTCTTTCGTACTTGGTATGTCATGTGTCATGGGTGTGTGTTAGACCGCGGGCTGTGGGGTTAGGTTTGGGGCATTGCTCAACACGTGGTGAGTGTGGGCTTCACCAGACCACCTAAAAAAAGTGAGGTGTAGAAGCGGCGTAGCCATGCAGACGTGGGGTGACATGTGGATTTTTTTTATATGGTTGACATTTATATAATAAAACATGTTTCGTATATTAATTTAAAAAAGTTACATAAAAACCTAAAAAATTTAAAAGAAGTAGTTACTAAATCCTAAAAAAAGAAAAAAAATTTATAAAGTTTGTTAAATATTAAAGTGGGGAATCCACTTAAAATCCGAATTCCCATCGTGCCTATACTCGATCTTCGTGATCTTCACGATCTTCACTCGATCGTCGTAGGTCAAGTTGCCCGCTGGGACACGATCGAATCAAACTTTAAATCGATCAAATTTCGGTTTGAGCTCACGCCACTTGTGTTGGCACGTGTTTAAATTGTGACGCGTGTTCCCAACGTGTTGTTGGTATTGCTGAAACGCTCGTCCCTAATACGTGGTTTGACCGCGTTGTAGGGTTCGTTGTGCGTCAACAATCGACGTCACTAGTGCTAATTCCTCCTCTGTCCAATGCACCATTATCGTTTTTTTGGTGTGGGTTTGGTTGAATATTTGTTATTTGTGTTTGGTTTTGGTTGAAGAAGTCAAAATTGTAATTTTTTTTTAAATTTGATTTTTACTAACCAAAACTGTCATCCCCAACGGCTAGACCAAACGACTAGCCCAAACGGTCATCTCTTACCAGCCAATCCAAGCCAGCCACCTCACCTCTCCTCCCGCCCCACGCCTGGCTTCAAACCCACGCCATCGGGGCAACGCCATGGCCAACGCTGGCCCGGTATGGTTTAGCTAGCGTTGCTTGGCAACCCCCGCCCCAACCAACGCCCCACACCCCGTAGCCTTATATTAGGTAACGTTTGGTATGTATGTACGGGAGAGGTAATAAAATTGACCACTAGGACACATCATATGGTTGAAGCCTCTAAAGACTTTATTGTGTCACTTCAGCATCACATCACTAATAGAGCACCACCTATAACAACCAAGTTATATGATAAAGCCCTCTTTTATCAATAGCGCCACCCACTCATCAACACCCTCGAGCCTCGCACACACATAACCTCGTTATTGTTCGCTATTGTAACAACATACCACCAATAGCACCCCCATGATAGTGCGGGTGTGTGTGTGGGGGGGGGGGGAGGAACTATTAGCCTTTTTTGGCTGAGGTGGCGCCTCATACTGCATAGCCTGGGGGGGGGAGGTTACGTAACCCCCTTACCCTAAGTTCCGTCAATCTTCTTTCGCCACATCACTTAGACCATCTACAACCCTCCCTTACCCTATTTAATGGCGCCACTTAGACTGCGTTAACGTTTCATTTTTCTTTTTTAACATAAATAAATATAACATATGAATTTAAAATAGAGAAAAATGCCCGGATAGTCCCTGTGGTTTCGCCTTTTTTCACCTATAGTCCCTATCTTTCTAAAACTACTTGAATAGTCCCCAAGTTTTCAATTTTTGTTCCCGGATAGTCCCTGGGTCTAACTTCAGTTACTTTTCTCTGTTAAGTGGGTGTTAAGATGGTGTGAAATGACAAAAATACCCTTTCCTTAAAAGCCAAACCACAGGGACTATCCAGGCATCTTCTTCATTTTTATTTATAAAACCCCACCACCACACTTCATCTTCAACCTCCACCCACCATCACCCTCCTCCGCCCTCCACCATCTCTCTCTCTCTCTCGTTCACCCTTTCCGCCGCCACCGCCGGCGGCGGAGCTCCAGCGACCGATAGTGGCAGATCTGATGTACCCCCCCTAAACCACACCTTCTGAACTCATTTCTAGTGTCGGTTTCTTGATCTGAGGCGCGATAGTGGCAGATCTGATGTACAACAGCCGCAACGTGTGAGGTTTCTCTCCAGTAAGAACCTACAACCCGTCTTCTTCATCTTTTCTTGAGGATCTTTGTAGATCCGTTCATATTTCCGGTCAAAACATCTGGTTGCAGGAGGTTGGCGGCGACGAGAGACCGAGAGAGACCGAGCGAGAGATGGAGGAAATCTCCGGCGGTCATTGCCGGCTCCGCCAGAGCTCCTCCGTGATCCGAGACACCTGGCCGGTAGGAGGTTTCTTGAGGGAGAGAGCAACCGAGAGGGGGGTGCAGCTGGGTTGGGTTTTTGCAGGTGTGGATTCAATATTTCCGGTCGAACCTCGATCCCGGTCGTAAAAACACTGTCACAACAGAAGGAACCTTATCAATCTGTGGGCCGTTAAAATTAGTTGATGAATTAGATGTGCAGATCAGATCATTAAAGGAGTTGGAAAAATCATTTTTCGATTGGTTGACTGCAAGCCTTGATTCATTATGCATTGCTTCTATATTGATTGTTGTATGTGAGTTTTGCATCAGAGAGAGAGAGACAAAGGTGATGAGTGGGTGTGAGGTGAGTTGGGTGTTTTAGGGTTTCTTCAAAGAAAATTGCAGAGAAGAAGGTGATGTTGGAGGGTGGAGGAGGGTGATGGTGGGTGGAGGTTGAAGATGAAGTGTGGTGGTGGGGTTTTATAAATAAAAATGTAGAAGATGCCCGGATAGTCCCTGTGGTTTGGCTTTTAAGGAAAGGGTATTTTTGTCAATTCACACCCTCTTAACACCCACTTAACAGAGAAAAGTAACTGAAGTTAGACCCAGGGACTATCCGGGAACAAAAATTGAAAACTTGGGGACTATTCAAGTAGTTTTAGAAAGATAGGGACTGTAGATGAAAAAAGGTGAAACCACAGGGACTATCCGGGCATTTTTCTCTTTAAATATATAAAAAATAAAATTTAATATAAAACTTACATAAATAAAAATATCAAAAACCATAATTAAATTAAAAAATATACATTTTAGATAATTAAACGTGGATAACCTACATAATTAAACGGCCACAAACTATATAGTAAAACTTAAAAAAACTAACCAGTTAAACGTAAGCAGACTTAAGAGTAATAAATGTAAACAAACTAGAGAAATAAACTAATCATCAGCGTCTCAACGTCTGAAGAACTGTCAGAGTTGACATCCGGATGCACAGGTGGTTATGGTATACGAGGATGGTTTCTAGGTGATCGCCAAAGTTTGATGTATGCAAAAAAAAAATTGTGTCAAATCTGGTATTCATGACAGGCCTAAGAATTCCTTTGCGGCTCCGTAGAGCCTTGACCGTTAGCCACCATCACGTTGTAGACTTGATGAAATTTGCAAACCTCATTGAAAATAACACACCACTTTGAGTTAACTTGGTCATAAGTGATATTGGTTTCAACTACACGTTGACGAAATTCTTCAAATAAGGCTACTTCTTCATCTACGTTCCACAGTCGTCTAGCCATTTTTAAGGTATTTGAGGGTGTATGTATGGTTGGGTATTTGTTTGAGAAGGGTATGTATTTATAGTGAAGTAAAGATTTAAATAACAATAAGAGTTAATTGCCCGAATAGTTCCTGTGGTTTGCCGTTTTTTACCTTTAGTCACCACCTTTTCAAAATAGCATATATAGTCCCTGTGGTTTAACAAACTGCTACTCAAAATTGTCCCTGTAATGGATGGGCGTTAAATAATTCAGTTAAGTGGGTTTAAAATTACAAAATACCCTTAGAATTACACTAAAGTGAACCTGTTATAATATAACAAGGATTAACACAAGATTAGTGCTAAAACTTTAAGAACTTTAGAAATGTTATAAGAGAAAGAAGAAGAGAGTTGTATAACTTATAAAAGTGTATACATGAGGTGCATTTTTCCTTCTATCTTGAGCTAGTATTTATACTACAAAAAGATTAACTATTTGGTGGAGAAGGTTAACTATTTGGTGGACAAGATTAACTATTTAGTAGACAAGGTTACCCATAAGTTTGACAAAGAGTTCATCCACTTGCTTGGGTAAAATCTTAGAGGTAAATCTTGATCTACATGGTAAACTCTATGTGATATTCATAACATTCCCCCTTGGATGACACTTTGCAAACTTCGGGGTCTTTAAGTACTGCCTCATTAAAAACCTTGCTAAAGAAAAACCCAGTGGGAAAAAATATTAGCTAAGGGATAAAGAGTGCAGTCTATAGCTCCCCCTCACGTTTGCAATTTGCAAAGAATCACATTCTCCGTACATGACGCATGCCAATGTCATGAACATGTTTCCTGAAAGTTGCTGTAGGTAGTGCTTTTGTGAAAAGATCGGCTGAATTATTGCTGGATTGGACATATCTCATCTCGACCTGATTGTCTTTAATAAGGTCCCGAGTATATGCAAAGAATCTTGGTGGTATATGTTTTGTTCTATCACTTTTGATATACCCTTCTTTCATTTGAGAGACACAGGCGGCATTATCTTCATGGATAGGAGTTGGACTTCGATCTTTCTCTAGCCCACAAGAAGTCACTATGTGTTGTGACATAGATCTTAGCCATACACATTCTCTTGAAGCTTCATGTAGTGCAATGACTTCAGCATGATTTGAGGATGTTGCGACAAGTGTTTGTTTCTAAGAACGCCATGAAATCGCAGTTCCTCCGTTCATAAATACATATCCAGTTTGAGATTTTGCTTTATGAGGATCAGATAAATAACCTGCATCTGCATAACCAACTAACCCTTCTTTTGAATCGTTGGGATAAAACAAGCCTAAATCAACAGTGCCTCGAAGATATCGAAAAATATGTTTAATCCCATTCCAGTGCCTTTTAGTAGGAGCTGAACTAAATCTTGCCAACAAGTTCACTGCAAAAAAAATGTCAGGTCTCGTATAATTCGTAAGATACATAAGTGCTCAAATTGCACTGAGGTATGGTACTTCTGGACCGAGAACTTCTTCGTTGTCCTCACAAGGATGAAATGGATCATTTTCGACATTAAGTGACCTAACGACCATTGGAGTGCTTAAAGGATTTGCCTTGTCCATATTGAAACGTATCAACAACTTTTCAGTATAATTCGTTTGATGCACAAGTATGCCATTGCTCATATGTTCAATTTGTAAACCAAGACAATATTTGGTTTTTCCAAGGTCTTTCATTTCAAATTCTTTCTTTAAAAGAATAATTGCTTCATGAATTTCTTTTTGCGTCCCAATTATATTTAGGTCATCAACATATACAGCTATGATCACATATCCTGATGTTGTCTTCTTAATAAAGACACATGGACAGATAAGATTATTTGTATAACCTTTACTTGTCAAATAGTCGCTCAAACGATTGTACCACATCCTTCCAGATTGTTTCAACCCATATAAAGATCTTTGTAATTTGATCGAATACATTTCTTTGGGTTTTGAACTTAACGCTTCAGGAAGTTTAAATCCTTCAGGAACTTTCATATAGATGTCACTATCAAGTGATCCATACAAGTAAGCTGTAACAACATCCATAAGACGCATTTCTAATTTTTTAGAAACTGCTAAGCTGATTAAGTATCTAAAGGTTATTGCATCCATAACGGGAGAATATGTTTCTTCATAGTCAATCCCTGGCCTTTGTGAAAAACCTTGAGCTACAAGTCTCGCTTTATATCTTGTAACCTCATTTTTCTCATTTCGTTTTCATACGAAAACCCATTTATACCCTACAGGCTTTACAGCCTTAGGTGTAACAAAAATAGACCCAAAAACCTTTCATTTGTTGAGTGAATCTAATTCAGCTTGCATAGCGCCTTTCCATTTATCCCAGTCATGTCTATTTTGACAATCATTGACAGATTTTGGTTCAGGATCATCATCTCCACCCATGATGTCACTTGTTATAGAATAAGAAAATATCTCATCAATATTTTCCATTTCATATCGGTTCCATATGATATGTATGTATGACCATAGTTGATTGATATCTCTTTGTTAGTATCATCAACATCTTTCTCATGAGATGTTTCGCTATTTACTGTTTTATTAAGATCATTCTCTTTGTGGTCAATTTCTTTTACAAGTGCTTTTCTTTTTCGTGGATTCTTATCCTTTGAACCGATTGGTCTTCCACGTTTTAAACGTTTTTGAGATTCATGAGCTATCTTATTATCTATTGTCTTACTTGGGATCTCAACTTGAGCTGGAGCATTAGCAGCTGGTATATGAGATTTAGTAACTCTATTTGTATCAGTAAAAGCACCAGGCAATTGATTTGCAATGTTTTGCACGTGTATTATCATTTGAACCTCTGTCTCACATTGTTTTGTTCTTGGATCAAGATGAGACAATGAAGGCACACACCATGAGACATCATTTTCTCGTTTTTTATTTTCTCCCCCTAATGCTGGGAACATTGCCTCGTTAAAACGGCAGTCATCAAAACGGGCTTTAAATACGTCACCTGTTAAAGGTTCAAGATATCGTATGATGGAGGCTGTTTCATATCCAACATATATTCCCAACCTTCTTTGAGGTCCCATTTTTGTGCGTTGTGGTGGTGCAATTGGAACATAAACTGCACACCCAAAAATTTCAAGGTGGGAAATGTCTGGCTCATTGCCAGAAACAAGTTGTAATGGGGAGTACTTATGATTTGCACTTGGTCTCACACGAATCAGTGATCCAACATGTAAAATTGCATGACCCCAAACTGACACAGGAAGTTTTGTTCTCATTATTAATGGTCTAGCGATTAGCTGTAAACGTTTGATCAATGATTCAGCTAAGCCATTTTGTGTGTGTACATGAGCAACAGGGTGTTCGACAACAATTCCCACAGACATGCAATAATCATTAAAAGCATGTGATGTAAATTCACCAGCATTATCAAGTCTCACCCTTTTAACAGTGTAATCAGGGAAATGTGCTCGTAGTTTGATAATTTGAGCAAGAAATTTTGCAAAGGCAATATTACGAGTTGATAATAAAGAGACATGAGACCATCTGCTGGATGCATCTATCAAGACCATGAAATATCTAAACGGTCCACATGGTGGATGAATTGGTCCACATATATCACCTTGAATTCTTTCAAGAAATGTAACACCTCAAAAATTTACGTCCAATAATGTATTGACACGTGTCATGGGCTTTGAATATGTGAAAACATACTTTAGAGGGACTAAAGTTGACAAACAGTGAAACTATGTGATTATAAGGGTCCAAAGTGTCAACAATTGATAAATAGGCCCTACAATAACCCTACATGGTGTTTATAATCTGAAACGGATAAATCATGGATCATACAGAGCGAAAAATGAAAGAAAGTGAGGAATTACAAACTACAGGGGCTAAACGTGTCAACATGTTGAAATTATACATCTGAGTGATCTTTTGGCAAACCCGAAGCTTTGTAATGATAAAATATACTCACTAGAATATGTGATAAAAATTTCATGAAGTTTCGTGATGGTATGAGAAAGTTATGATCAAAACCGTACACGAAGGGTTAAATACGTTAACGTTGATTTCGTGACTTTTCGGGTAAGCACAAAGTTGTTCGAGGACTTTACCATGTTTGTAAATATCCCAAGGCCCTTAAAAATCAGAATTTAGGGTCTAATGTGCAAGAAAAGGACCCAAAACAACGTTACAACGGTCAAGGACTGAAATGTAAAACTTAAAAACATGTTTAACCTGTTCTGCGCTTGTACGCGGCCCGCGAGGGGCCTGTCGCGGCCCGCCTGCGACCTACCAGCGACAAAAACAACCTGCAGATGCCAGTTGCTGTTCTGTTTCGAGTTGTAACCAGCTGTTGTCGATTCAAGGAGCTCACCAATGAACTTTCATGCAACTAGGGACACTTGTATACTTCTTACAACAATCCTAGACTCACATGGCAGCCTCTAAACAGATCAAAGTGATGATAAAAGGGTCTTGAAGTAGTAAACTATGAACACTTACACTTTCAAAATTCACAAGATCAACTTCTGAAGCTTCCTGGACGACAAGGCATCTTCCTAGTGATCTCTAAGCTTATTTAGGACCATTGTAAGTGTTCATAACTCTTTCAAATTCGTTCTAGCTTAGTTATTTAACCGAAAGTCAAACTATCGTAATTTAAACTTGACCTTGTGATTAAACGAGATTGGCTCTGTCATTTCTCAAATTGAAAGTACCTACAAGTTGGTATTTATGTGGGTAACAAACCCTCAAAAGGGTATTTTCAGATTCCCACTCTAAGTATGTTAATTGTCGAGTCAAAGCTTTTCTTAAAAAGTCAACAGAATGTGTTTTTGCAAAAATAAGCATAATTAGCAATGTAGGCTACATGCAACCTGTTTGATCATCAAAATAACTTTGTAATTAATGTAAGAACATGTTTCATCATGATCAACTCGACAATTTTCAGTTTAAACCCGAATCGGAACCGAAAGTCACATAAATTGACTTTTTCTTTGACTATCAGTTCTGATCCGTACATGCATGTTTGAGATCTGCATTAGAGCATATTTTGGACCAATTTTCATATAAGTATAACTCTCTGAGATTTTACAACTTGGTTCAACACTTATCCGGTCCATATGCATGTTCCCGATTAATGCTTAAAAGTTGACTATTATGCCCTTTTTACTATAAAACGTGATTTTTGAAAAAGTGAAAGAGTAGAAACATTTGTTACTGATTTATAAACTTGCACCTAAAATTTGATATGAGTTTGAGGTCTAGATTAAGAGTTATGCTTAATATCGTAATTTGAAAGCTTTATGTTACTTAAACGGCGTAATTAGCATATAACCTATTTAAACCTACTTTTTGATACCAAAATTTTTACCCACTGATGTTATATAATATTTTGGGATTTTTAAAGATTTTTATTTAATTTTTGGCTGATCATATCATAGGTCTCCAAGTTTAATTCGGTAAATACCGATTTTGCCCTTTTAAGCCATAAAATGAGTTTTAGAAATCTTTTGACCCCAAACCTTTTTCTACTGATTTCATTTGATAAATAAAATATTTTGAGCATTCTGGAAATATAAAAATATCAGCTTTCTTTTAAAAACCCGGAAACGGCTCTAAATCGCCTTTTTAAGCGTTTTTAACGCATAGTATGTACTATAACCATATTAAACATATAAGGTTGATACCTACTGATGTTCTTAGCATATTTTTATAAAATAACAGTAAGTACAAGTTTATAAACTCAGGTTTCCAATTTTGACATTTTTAGCCCTTGTGAAATTACCAAAACACCCCTAAGGTGCATAGTTTGGTTTTAAATGATAAGTTTCACATATAGAACATACCCTACTGTTATAACATGTTAAATTAAGTATACTTACTGTATAAATCAGACCCGTAACTCAGATTTACAAATAAACTCTTTTATAATCTTTTAAATGACCAAAATGCCCTTGTGAGGCCTAATTTGTGTTTAAATCCGTTTTGGGCATAATAGAAAATAACTTACTGATATTATGACATATTTAGAGCATATTATCTTAGGGAACTTGCATATGACTCTTACGGTTACCCGTAACGCTCTTTTCGCGTTCGGTTCGGTTTATGTAACTAGTTTGCAAAAACTGACCGAGACGGGTCAAACATTATCATTTTTGTCTCAAAATCCAGAATGTATTTAGTATACCCATATTATACAAGTATTCAAACTTTTCGGGTCTAAATCACATTCTATCCGGTCTTCGCTTAATCGTGCGTTTGAACCGTATCGTCCTTTAAACTAGCCGGTCTAAGCTTAAGCTTAAATAAAGACCCGTTAGAAATCTAATAGGTTATTATAAACCTTCGTTCCAGATTAGGAGCACCGGTAAAAGCTACTTGCCTTTTTGCTTGTTAAGAATTATACTATACTCAGGTAAATACTTTTAACTTATTTTCCCTATACAGGCTTGGGTTACGGTACATAGAATACCGCTTGATCGAGCATCAAATCTTACATCTTTGAATGGTTAATTGAATAATTTGATCGGCTCGTTTAAACAGTCTTGTTCACTTAAAGCCTTTGGGGGGTTAATGACCATGTCCTGGATATCCTCGGCATCATCTTACGAGATGGCCACGACCTGAGCACGGGGTGTAGGCGTACACCTGTCAGTGTATAACTCTAATGTGGAGGGTCTATTGATCTTTAACCCGGACAAGATCCGGGCTACTGAACGCACAAGTAACATGTAATTCGTTCACAAGATTATTATATTAAATAATTATCCCAAGTTATAAAATGTTTTGTGCCATGTGCATTCAAATAAATTTTCAACCATTTTCAAAATGAGTCAGTTAAATTGTATTTACCAGTGTAAACTGACATATTTTCCCAAAAGGTTAAGTGCAGGTACTACATGTAATAGGCTGGCTGTCTTCTAGAGCGTCCACAATAAGTCTCGCAAGCTTGGACGACAATAAACTGTTGAACAATATCTTATTTTATTTTGATCCGCCTGTGGATCCGTTTCAACTATTAGTGATATTTAATATTACACTTTATTAAAGTTGAAATGAATCTATCTTTGCTTCCGCTGTGCATTCATATATATTGTGTTGTTTGTCTATGATGATACCAACTACGTCACGATACTCCCCACCGGGCCCACCGGTGACACGTGGAAAATAGGGGTGTGACAGGTTGGTATCAGAGCCAACTCTGAGTGAATTAAACACTAGTCTTTTGTGTTTAATCTCAGTTACACAAATTCACAATCCTCGATTCTCGAGTCTAGACAAAGAACTTAGGAAATTTCCA
Organism: Helianthus tuberosus; assembly: GCA_030545235.1. NCBI lineage: Eukaryota > Viridiplantae > Streptophyta > Magnoliopsida > Asterales > Asteraceae > Helianthus > Helianthus tuberosus. The sequence goes on from CM060427.1 coordinate 122,710,687, forward strand.
AATTTTTGTTTTATTTTCTAAGTTTGTCTTACATATATTTTTGTTGTATCACTTGTTGTTTTTACAGGATCACAAGAATGCCGCCACGTATGAGAGGTAGAGGCCGGGACAAGGAGCACATGTAGCTCCAAATGACCACGAGGTCGGACCGTCACACCGGCGAACACCTTCGGATCCTCACAACACCGATGCTCAAGACCTTTGGAGGTCTTTTACCGAACCTGCTAGGCGCTCAGTCTCACTGAGTACCTCTCCTTCAATCCCGCACTCCTTTGGGCCTCATTCGGAGAATGAGCCCCACAACTCACAACAGTCCTACATTCCCTTAATAGGACACAATTCGCCTTTTAACCAACCATCACCTGTCTTCCAGGGTCAGTTCAACCCTGATGACTACTTAGCAGCAGCAGTGGGTTTTAACCCACTTGGACCAGAAGACCACTTTTCTGGTGGCAACCCGATGGACATTGATGAGGATACTGATCCTGCTATGCCACCCTCCGGAACACCGAATCATCCCATCGAGATTTCAGATGGGTCACCGTTTATGGGATCACCTTACAATGGTCCCGATAGCTTTGAGGAGAACTTCAAGCAGCACGACTGGGTGTTTACCCCCAGTTATCATAACTCTCCTTTGCACCAGCCCCATCACTCTCCTCTTCACCAGTCTTTCCATAACTCCCCTCTTCACCAGTCATACCATAACTCTCCCCTGCACCTGCCTCACCACTCTCCCCTACACCAGCCCCAGCAGTAGCCACAGCAGCAGCCACAGCAGCAGCAGAATCCTTCCGAGGATTCCCAACTTGTAGCGGTCACTCCGCCAGCAGCACCACCTCTGCTTCAGCCTCCCTCGCCTCTGAGGCGAAGGAGAACTACCTTGCGGATGTCCGCACGAGGGGGAGTGCGTATCAGCACCCCTCCACTTTCGAGTGGCAGCCGGTACTCGCCGGTCCACGAAGAAACAGAGATGGGTGAATCTTCACACCCCGTCTCTGAAGTAGCATCTGCGCCAGTTGCGCCACAGCCACCATTGGGATTTGGAGACCAATCCCCGCTTACACTGGTGCTGCAGCATTCAACCCCTTCGAGCAGCAGATTCACACGGGGTACAACTTTACGGAGGATCCCTATTGGATAGGAGCAAACTCCAACACGTTCCATCAAGAAGGTCCCTACGGAGGTCCCTGGGCTACGGGACCCTCGACCTATGGGTACCCATCATATGGGTATCAGCAGTCACAGCCTCCTCAACCTCCGTATTATCAACCGCCGCCTCCTCAACCTCAGCATTACCAACAACCAACTCAGGCACCGGCGATGTCACCGCCCCAGATGCAAGAAATCCTTCATGAGATACAAGAGGTGCGTCAAGAGATGCGGCATGAGTTGCAGCATGATCGGAGGCGTAATCGGGGGATGTTTAAGAAGATGGTGGATCTAATCAAGGGTAAAAGCAAGAAGGGTCATTGAATCCTTTGTTTGTTGGTTATTTTAGTGTGGTACTCATGTCCCTGCGTGGACATTTATTTATTTCAGTACTCTACCCCTGCGAGGGTATTTCTTTCTGTTCTGCCCCTGCGTGGGCATATCTTTTTATTTGACCCCTGCGTGGGTTTGTTTGTTTTGTTATTTGGCCCCTGCGTGGGCATGTGATTTATGTAAAAGACCCGTTTTGGGCAAATCCGTACTGATTTAATTTTTATTTATTTGAATGGTTAACTTAAGATTTTCATTTTTAAATTATGTGCATAAACATAGTGTATGAATAAATGAAAAATAACATTTATTATTTTGATGTACCATTTTTAATAAGGATCTTAAAAAAAAGGTAAAACCTAGCTGTTATGTTGTCATAAATCTAGCCAATATGGTGGAACCTGTTTAAAAAGATTCAAATCTCTGTTAACATCTGTAAACATGTTAACATTCTTGGCTAGTGTGATCCGTAAAATCACACACGCCACCCTTTTAATAAATTATCCAAGATTATATTTTTATAAATATATTTGGTTGTGACATAATGCCTACGGGTGTAATTAAATGTCAAATAAAACAAAAAGGCAGCTGTAGTTTATAAACTCCCTGCCAAGAAAAGGATTTATTTGTCTTTTTATACAAGCTTTAATCCTATAAGATCTAAATTTGTAATTTAGAAATTTGTCTACGTGACTATGCTTATTATGCCAATATTATATTTCATTCTAAAAAGATTATTAGTAAAAATCCTGAATGAAATTATTAAATTAACTAATATGGCTTTTATTTACCATGGTTAATAAATCGTCAAGAATGATAATACTGTTTAGACTTCTAAATAGACCTTGTCCTTATTTTGATGTAGCAATTAAGACTACATGGCTAAGTCTGAAGAATTAAACAGTCGTCCAGCAGAAAACCCTGATAATACTAAAATATTAGTAACGGGTGCGGAGTTGAAAGCATTAGTGAACGATGCAGTTATCGAAGCGCTAAATAGACAGTATAGTGAATCGGGCGGGACCCGGAGTAGGACCCGATCTGCACCACGTTCCAAACCGAAAGTCCACTCGGAGGCTCATAGCAAGCCGCCCTCTAAGAAAGTTGGACCTAAGAAAGATGAGCTCAATAGGGATGATGAGGATCATCACTCCTCTAACCAAAACAGTGTCCCGATAAAGAAGATCAAGCAGAAACAGAAACCGCATAGTAAGTCCTGTACATATAAATACTTCGTCTCATGTAAATCCAGAGACTTTACTGGGGAAAAAGGAGCGGTCGACTGCATGACCTGGTTAGACGAAATGGATACAGTAGTAGATATCAGCGGGTGTGCTGATCGGGATGTAGTGAAATACGTATCCCAATCGTTCAAAGGAGACGCACTGGCGTGGTGGAAATCTCTCATACAAACTGCTGGAAAGATCCCACTCTACAGTATGTCATGGGATCAGTTTGTTGCTCTTATTAAAGAGAATTTTTGCCCACAACATGAAGTTGAAAGGATCGAGTCAGACTTCTTATCTTTGGTGATGAAAAATTTAGAATACCAGGCATACCTCACCACTTTCAATACTCTATCTCGGTTGGTTCCGTACTTGGTAACCCCAGAGCCGAAAAGGATTGCCCGTTTCATTGGGGGTTTAGCCCCTGAAATTAAAGCAAGTGTTAAGGCATCGAGGCCTACAACTTTCAGATCAGTAGCTGATCTATCTCTCTCTCTCACCCTGGACGTAGTCAGGTTGAGAGCACTCAGGAACTCGGAAGAGAATAAGAGGAAGCGTGAGGACGATACCTCACGAAGATCAGAAAAGAGACACCGAGGAAATAATGACCACAGGAAAGGGTCGGGATCTAAGAGAGATGGGAAACAGTCGGGGGATAAGCCCAAATGTAAAACTTGTAAGAAGAACCACTTTGGGAAGTGTCGTTTGGAGTCGAGATCACAGTCTCACATGAGATCTTGTGGGATTTGCAAATCCACGGATCATAAGACTTTGGAGTGTAAGAAGCTGAAGGATGCAACATGTTATGGTTGCAACGAAAAAGGGCATATTAAGTCTAATTGCCCAAAGTACGCCAAGAAAGCCGAAGATGGGAAGAAGACCAATGCGAGGGTCTTCAAGATGGACGCTAAGGAAGCTGTTCAAGATGACAACGTTATTACAGGTACTTTTCTTGTAAATGATGTTTTTGCTAGAGTATTGTTTGATTCTGGAGCAGATAAGTCTTTTGTTGATGATAAGTTCTGTAAGTTATTAAACCTACCTGTTAAAACCTTAAGTGTGAAATACGAGGTGGAATTAGCTGACGGAACCATAGAAACAGCCTCAACTATTCTAGATGGGTGTGTTATATCCATTAGGAATCATTCTTTTCCTTTATCCTTACTTCCCTTTAAGCTAGATGGCTTTGATGTAGTTATAGGCATGGATTGGTTATCGCATAACCAAGCCCAGATTGTATGCAACAGGAAGCAAGTGATAGTCAAAACCCCGTCTGGGGAGTCACTTACCATTCAAGGGGATACTCAGCATGGATTGCCTGAGCAAGTGTCCATGCTCAAGGCATCTAGATGCTTGGGAAAGGGTTGTGTCATTTATATGGCACAAGTTACTATTGATGAGCCAAAGCCCAAGATTGAAGACATCCCTATCATTTCGGAATATCCTGAAGTTTTTCCCGAAGAACTACCTGGTTTACCACCAGATAGGAAAGTGGAATTCCGAATTGACATCATCCCGGGTGCGGCACCAGTAGCGAGAGCACCTTACAGGTTAGCACCAACGGAGATGAAGGAGTTAAGGACGCAGTTAGATGATCTGTTAGCTAAAGGTTTTATTAGACCTAGTTCGTCTCCTTGGGGAGCGCCGATCTTGTTCGTCAAGAAGAAGGATGGATCGATGCGTCTGTGCATCGATGACCGTGAGCTTAATAAAGTCACTATCAAGAATAGGTATCCTTTGCCCAGGATCGACGATCTGTTCGATCAGTTACAAGGGGCAAGCTACTTTTCAAAGATCAACCTGAGGTCAGGCTATCATCAGTTGAAGGTTAAAGATGAAGATGTGCACAAGACAGCGTTTAGGACTCGCTACGGACATTACGAGTTCTTAGTGATGCCTTTCGGGCTCACTAATGCGCCAGCCGCATTCATGGATCTCATGAATCGCGTCTGCAAGCCTTATCTGGATAAATTTGTCATCGTCTTTATTGATGACATTCTCATCTATTCGAAGAGCCAAGCTGACCACGAGAAACACCTTCGTTGTATTCTCAAACTTCTACATCAAGAGAAACTCTACGCCAAATTTTCGAAGTGCGAATTTTGGCTTCGAGAAGTCCAATTCCTTGGACATGTGGTAAGTGAGCGTGGTATCCAAGTGGATCCCGCTAAGGTAGAAGCAGTTATGAATTGGCAAGAGCCAAAGACACCTACTGAGATTCGCAGTTTTCTGGGTTTAGCAGGATATTATAGGCGTTTTATCAAAAACTTTTCTAGGATTGCTGCGCCCCTAACCTCGTTGACACGTAAGAAGGTTAAGTTTGATTGGGGCCCTAAGCAGCAGGAATCCTTTGACATTCTGAAGAAAAAGTTGAGCAATGCACCGGTATTAACATTGCCCGATGGTATAGAAGAATTTGTGGTGTACTGTGATGCATCACACACTGGTATGGGTTGTGTACTCATGCAGAAAGGCAAGGTTATTGCCTACGCTTCACGACAACTAAAGGTGCACGAAAAGAACTACACCACCCATGACTTGGAGCTGGGTGCCGTTGTATTTGCATTAAAACTCTGGAGACATTACTTATATGGTACCAAGTGTGTGATCTATTCAGATCACAAGAGCCTTCAACATTTGTTTAATCAGAAGGACTTGAATATGCGACAGAGACGATGGATGGAAACTCTAAATGATTACGATTGTGAAATAAAATACCATCCAGGTAAAGAAAATGTAGTTGCTGATGGCTTAAGCAGAAAAGAAAGAGTGAAGCCAATAAGAATCAATGCCAAGCGCATCGAAATCAGGAATAGTTTGAACGAAAGGGTGTTAGCTGCATAGAAGGAAGCTGTGTTGGAAGCTAACTAACCTGAAGAAAAGCTAGGAGTAACTGAGGAGCAATTATCCTATGACAAAGATGGAATGCTTAGATTGAATGGACGAATATGGGTTCCAGTTTATGGAGGACTTCGGGATGTTATCCTCCAGGAAGCCCACAGTTCCAAATATTCCGTTCATCCTGGAGCTGATAAGATGTACCAGGATCTAAAGGCCAACTACTGGTGGATTGGTTTGAAAAAGTCTGTAGCTGCTTATGTAGCTAAATGTTTGACTTGTGCGCAAGTCAAAGCTGAGCATCAAAAGCCATCAGGCTTGTTACAACAACCTGAAATTCCCACATGGAAGTGGGAGATCGTGACGATGGATTTCATCACCAAATTGCCAAAAACAAGAAAAGGAAACGATACTATATGGGTCATAGTAGATAGACTGACGAAGTCAGCACATTTTCTACCCATCAAGGAGACTTATAGCTCCGACATGTTAGCACAGTTATACGTTGATAAGATTGTAGCTTTGCATGGTATACCTGTGTCTATTATCTCGGATAGAGATACAAGATACACCTCTCATTTTTGGAAGAGTTTCCAACAATCTTTGGGTACTCGTTTGAATTTTAGTACGGCTTATCATCCTCAGACTGACGGTCAGAGTGAGCGTACTATTCAAACGTTGGAAGACATGCTACGTGCATGTGCGATCGACTTGGGTGGTAATTGGGATAAGAACCTACCACTAATTGAATTCTCCTACAACAATAGCTACCACACCAGCATAAAAGCTGCGCCTTTTGAGGCCTTATACGGTAGAAAGTGTAGATCGCCCATTTGTTGGGCGGAAGTTGGAGATGTCCAACTATCAGGACCAGATATAGTTTTTGAGACAACGGACAAGATTGTCCAGATTCGCGATCGTTTAAAAGCTGCCAGGGATAGGCAGAAAAGTTATGCGGATCCAAAGTGTAAGGCTTTTCACTTCGAAGTAGGTGATAAAGTGTTCCTAAAAGTATCACCCTGGAAGGGGGTGATGCGATTTGGTAAGAAAGGCAAGCTAAGCCCGAGATACATAGGACCTTTCGAGGTTATCGAACGTGTCGGGTCAGTCGCTTATAAGTTAAACTTGCCTGAAGAGCTTAGTGCTATCCATAATGTGTTCCACATCTGTAATTTAAAGAAGTGTTTCGCTGATGAATCACTGGTTATACCGCATACGGATGTACATATAGATGAAAGCTTGAAATTTGTGGAAAAGCCATTATCGATTGAAGATCGACAGGTAAAGAAGCTTCGAAGGAAGCATGTGTCTATTGTTAAGGTCAAATGGGATGCCCGTAGAGGTCCCGAATACACATGGGAGGTAGAATCCACGATGAAAGAAAAATACCCTCATTTGTTTCAGTAAATCTCAGGGTTGAGATTTCTTTTAAGGGGGTGAGGATGTAACACCTCGAAAATTTACGTCCAATAATGTATTGACACGTGTCATGGGCTTTGAATATGTGAAAACATACTTTAGAGGGACTAAAGTTGACAAACAGTGAAACTATGTGATTATAAGGGTCCAAAGTGTCAACAATTGATAAATAGGCCCTACAATAACCCTACATGGTGTTTATAATCTGAAACGGATAAATCATGGATCATACAGAGCGAAAAATGAAAGAAAGTGAGGAATTACAAACTACAGGGGCTAAACGTGTCAACATGTTGAAATTATACATCTGAGTGATCTTTTGGCAAACCCGAAGCTTTGTAATGATAAAATATACTCACTAGAATATGTGATAAAAATTTCATGAAGTTTCGTGATGGTATGAGAAAGTTATGATCAAAACCGTACACGAAGGGTTAAATACGTTAACGTTGATTTCGTGACTTTTCGGGTAAGCACAAAGTTGTTCGAGGACTTTACCATGTTTGTAAATATCCCAAGGCCCTTAAAAATCAGAATTTAGGGTCTAATGTGCAAGAAAAGGACCCAAAACAACGTTACAAAGGTCAAGGACTGAAATGTAAAACTTAAAAACATGTTTAACCTGTTCTGCGCTTGTACGCGGCCCGCGAGGGGCCCGTCGCGGCCCGCCTGTGACCTGCCAGCGACAAAAACAACCTGCAGATGCCAGTTGCTGTTCTGTTTCGAGTTGTAACCAGCTGTTGTCGATTCAAGGAGCTCACCAATGAACTTTCATGCAACTAGGGACACTTGTATACTTCTTACAACAATCCTAGACTCACATGGCAGCCTCTAAACAGATCAAAGTGATGATAAAAGGGTCTTGAAGTAGTAAACTATGAACACTTACACTTTCAAAATTCACAAGATCAACTTCTGAAGCTTCCTGGACGACAAGGCATCTTCCTAGTGATCTCTAAGCTTATTTAGGACCATTGTAAGTGTTCATAACTCTTTCAAATTCGTTCTAGCTTAGTAATTTAACCGAAAGTCAAACTATCGTAATTTAAACTTGACCTTGTGATTAAACGAGATTGGCTCTGTCATTTCTCAAATTGAAAGTACCTACAAGTTGGTATTTATGTGGGTAACAAACCCTCAAAAGGGTATTTTCAGATTCCCACTCTAAGTATGTTAATTGTCGAGTCAAAGCTTTTCTTAAAAAGTCAACAGAATGTGTTTTTGCAAAATTAAGCATAATTAGCAATGTAGGCTACATGCAACCTGTTTGATCATCAAAATAACTTTGTAATTAATGTAAGAACATGTTTCATCATGATCAACTCGACAATTTTCAGTTTAAACCCGAATCGGAACCGAAAGTCACATAAATTGACTTTTTCTTTGACTATCAGTTCTGATCCGTACATGCATGTTTGAGATCTGCATTAGAGCATATTTTGGACCAATTTTCATATAAGTATAACTCTCTGAGATTTTACAACTTGGTTCAACACTTATCCGGTCTATATGCATGTTCCCGATTAATGCTTAAAAGTTGACTATTATGCCATTTTTACTATAAAACATGATTTTTGAAAACGTGAAAGAGTAGAAACATTTTTTACTGATTTATAAACTTGCACCTAAAATTTGATATCAGTTTGAGGTCTAGATTAAGAGTTATGCTCAATATCGTAATTTGAAAGCTTTATGTTACTTAAACGGCGTAATTAGCATATAACCTATTTAAACCTACTTTTTGATACCAAACTTTTTACCCACTGATGTTATATAATATTTTGGGATTTTTAAAGATTTTTATTTAATTTTTGGCTGATCATATCATAGGTCTCCAAGTTTAATTCCGTAAATACCGATTTTGCCCTTTTAAGCCATAAAATGAGTTTTACAAATCTTTTGACCCCAAACCTTTTTCTACTGATTTCATTTGATAAATAAAATACTTTGAGCATTCTGGAAATATAAAAATATCAGCTTTCTTTTAAAAACCCGGAAACGGCTCTAAATCGCCTTTTTAAGCGTTTTTAACGCATAGTATGTACTATAACCATATTAAACATATAAGGTTGATACCTACTGATGTTCTTAGCATATTTTTATAAAATAACAGTAAGTACAAGTTTATAAACTCAGGTTTCCAATTTTGACATTTTTAGCCCTTGTGAAATTACCAAAATACCCCTAAGGTGCATAGTTTGGTTTTAAATGATAAGTTTCACATATAGAACATACCCTACTGTTATAACATGTTAAATTAAGTATACTTACTGTATAAATCAGACCCGTAACTCAGATTTACAAATAAACTCTTTTATAATCTTTTAAATGACCAAAATGCCCTTATGAGGCCTAATTTGTGTTTAAATCCGTTTTGGGCATAATAGAAAATAACTTACTGATATTATGACATATTTAGAGCATATTATCTCAGGGAACTTGCATATGACTCTTACGGTTACCCGTAACGCTCTTTTCGCGTTCGGTTCGGTTTATGTAACTAGTTTGCATAAATTGACCGAGACGGGTCAAACATTATCATTTTTTGTCTCAAAATCCAGAATGTATTTAGTATACCCATATTATACAAGTATTCAAACTTGTCGGGTCTAAATCACATTCTATCCGGTCTTCGCTTAATCGTGCGTTTGAACCGTATCGTCCTTTAAACTAGCCGGTCTAAGCTTAAGCTTAAATAAAGACCCGTTAGAAATCTAATAGGTTATTATAAACCTTCGTTCTAGATTAGGAGCACCGGTAAAAGCTACTTGCCTTTTTGCTTGTTGAGAATTATACTATACTCAGGTAAATACTTTTAACTTATTTTCCCTATACAGGCTTGGGTTACGGTACATAGAATACCGCTTGATCGAGCATCAAATCTTACATCTTTGAATGGTTAATTGAATAATTTGATCGGCTCGTTTAAGCAGTCTTGTTCACTTAAAGCCTTTGGGGGGTTAATGACCATGTCCCGGATATCCTCGGCATCATCTTACGAGATGGCCACAACCTGAGCACGGGGTGTAGGCGTACACCTGTCAGTGTATAACTCTAATGTGGAGGGTCTATTGATCTTTAACCCGGACAAGATCCGGGCTACTGAACACACAAGTAACATGTAATTCGTTCACAAGATTATTATATTAAATAATTATCCCAAGTTATAAAATGTTTTGTGCCATGTGCATTCAAATAAATTTTCAACCATTTTCAAAATGAGTCAGTTAAATTGTATTTACCAGTGTAAACTGACGTATTTTCCCAAAAGGTTAAGTGCAGGTACTACACGTAATAGGCTGGCTGTCTTCTAGAGCGTCCACAATAAGTCTTGCAAGCCTGGACGACAATAAACTGTTGAACAATATCTTATTTTATTTTGATCCGCCTGTGGATCCGTTTCAACTATTAGTGATATTTAATATTACACTTTATTAAAGTTGAAATGAATCTATCTTTGCTTCCGCTGTGCATTCATATATATTGTGTTGTTTGTCTATGATGATACCAACTACGTCACGATACTCCCCACCGGGCCCACCGGTGACACGTGGAAAATAGGGGTGTGACAAGAAACATTGGTGATTCCTTGTCAACTTTTAAGGACGAAGGCCTTGTAATTAGTTTTCCAAGTGAACAAGAGGTACATAGAGGCATTTTATCTGATTGGGGGATCTTTTGATATTTCAATGGATGTCCATGTGTGTTTTCAATAATTCTTTTCATCATTGTAGGTCCTGGATGGCCTAGTCTGTCATGCCATAAGTTAAATGTCTCAGGATCACAAGAACGTTCCTTTACTGCCATATGTGCTTGAGGCACATTAATGTGTGTATAATGCAAACCAGAGTGAAGCATTGGCAGTTTTTCCAATATATGGTCTTTGCTCATGATGTGTAAATATTTCTTATTATCAACAGTCCTTGACTGAGTATCATATCCGTTATGATATATGTTTTTGAAACTCAACAAGTTTCTTGTTGATTTTGGGGTTAATAAAGCATTCTCTATTAAGAGCTTTGTACCATTTGGTAATATTAAATTAGCTTTTCCCACTCCTTCTATCAAGTTTGTAGGACCTGATATTGTATCATTGGTTCCTTTTGTTGGTTTCAACTCATAAAAATATTTCTTAGATTTAAGTATAGTGTGCGTGGCTCCACTATCCGCTATACATATATCTGCATCATTTGTCTGCTCTTGTACTCCAGTGGTATTCATTTTAATCTTGAAAATATAAAGAGAAATAATAATAAGTGTATAACGAAGGCATTGTGAATTATTTTATAATAAGAAGTTTATTTATTAGTTGAAAACGTTACATGAAAAGAAAGACTACTGAAACATAATAAAGATACTTATAATAAAGGAAATTACATAATTGTTGCATATAATTATTATGGTTTAGCAACATTCATTTCAGAGTTCCATGTTATTGTTAAAGTCGGCGACATTCAGTTCGACGTTGATATCATTAAAATTATCCACATGGTTCATCTCATTTTCTTTTCTTTTGAGAGAGGCTTGGTAAAGTTCACATAAATGTGAAGGTGTACGACAAGCCTTTGACCAATGGTTTGCACTTCCACATCTGAAACAAGAAGTGTCATTGTTTTCGGACCTACCAGCTTCATTCCTTTTGTTATACTGGTTGGGATTGGTTTTTTGTGGAGTGTGGTAATTGGGAGTTCTTTGATTTCGACCACGACCACGACCGCGACCACGTCCACGACCATGGGAATTACCTCGGAAATTATTATTTCTTTTGAAGGAATAATTGCGACCGTTACCTTTACCAAAATGGCCACGGCCACGGCCTCGTCCCCATTTTCTTCCAGAGTCTTTAGTATCATCATTAATAACAGCATTTGCTTCTGGAATGGCTAATGATCCAGTGGGACGAGCTTGAAGATTTTTCATTAGTAGTTGATTGTTTTTCTCTGCTACGAGGAGAAATGAATTTAGATCAGAATATCTTTGAAACCTTTGCAACCGATATTGTTGTTGCAAGTTTATATTTGATGCATGAAATGTGGAGAAAGTTTTCTCCAACATATCTTCCTCCGTAACAGTTTGCCCACAGAATCGGAGCGTTGAGCATATCCTGAACAAAGCAGAGGTGTATTCATTCACATTTTTAAAATCTTGGAACCTGAGATTGTTCCATTCATCTCTAGCAGTGGGAAGTAAAACTTCCCTTTGATTATCAAATCTGCTTTTTAAATCTTCCCACAAAACGTATGGATCCTCAAAATTTGAATATTCAAATTGCAACATCTCATCAACGTGTTTATGGAGGAAGACATCGGCTTTTGCCTTGTCTTGATCGCTACATTCGTTCCACTCCGTTATCCTTTCCAAAACACCCACTGACTTGAGATGTCGCTTAACATGTGCCGTCCACGGCAAATAATTTTCTCCGGTGATATTAAGAGGCGGGAATTCAATTTTTGCGATGTTTGCCATTTTGTTGCTAAACATAAATAAGATAAATATTAAAATCTAAATACTCATTAAAAATGAGATAACATACAAAGGTACAGTTATAAACAAATAAATGAATACATAAGCACTAAAAAGATGAGGTGGAAGCTCATATATTAAGGTCGGCAATAATATTAATATTATGCCGGCCAATATTAAAACCGGGTGAATCATCTTCGAAAATTTTTCTTGAATAACTTTGAGAAGAAGAGTGTTTGCTGTGGAAAAAAGGAGATTGATAATTGGTTATTTATAGTGGTAAATTATAACCGTTTTGTAACGGTTATATTACCGTTTTATAGCCGTTGTACAACGGTTATATATATATATATATATATCTATGTATATGTATATGTATATATAATAAATGATGTATTAAGGAAATGTTATTTTATAAGATATAAAATTAGGGTGTATAATAATAAGAATAAAAATGTTAGTATTAATGAATGTAAACTCTAAATTAAATGTTAGTATGTGCGTATAAATAAAAGTTAGATGCATAAATAAATACAAGTGCTATCAAGTCTTTCAGTCCCTTTATTTTATTTTTCATTTTTTAAGTATGGGACTTAATTGTTTTTATGATAGGAGTGTCTGGATAACAGGGTCTCCTAAAGGAAAACAATCCCACGATACATAAAAAGACATGTTACGTTTTTGTAGTCTAACAACGATCGTATATCCATCGTAAGATACATCTGCACTGGTATTAGTTTATCATAACAATTATAGTTATATATTAATCAAATGCTTACTTTGATTATAATTGCTTGAACGTTTCCTTGGCTAGAGCCTCGTGCTGATAACGTGTTATAATATAACAAGGATCAACACAAGATTAGTGCTAAAACTTTAAGAACTTTAGAAATGTTATAAGAGAAAGAAGAAGAGAGTTGTATAACTTATAAAAGTGTATACATGAGGTGCATTTTTTCTTCTATCTTGAGCTAGTATTTATACTACAAAAAGATTAACTATTTGATGGACAAGGTTAACTATTTGGTGGACAAGATTAACTATTTAGTAGACAAGGTTACCCATAAGTTTGACAAAGAGTTCATCCACTTGCTTAGGTAAAATCTTAGAGGTAAATCTTGATCTACATGGTAAACTCTATGTGATGTTCATAACAGAAACCACCTATTAAAAAACAAAATAAAATAACAACCCCAACCTCACCCCACCCCACCCCATCCCTTTCTTCTCCATCCAAATCTTACACTTTCTCTGTTGCTCGTCATCAACAGGTTACTTTCAATTCCTTTTCATTTTTCTAATTGTACTATTTCATTTGGTCTGTTTGTTTATCGTTTTTCAGCCATCTGCTTTGTTCTTGAATGGATTGCTAGTCTAATTTCACCAATTATATGTCAAGGGCCGATTTTAGCTTTCATATTTCATCTTCTTGTTAGGGTAATTCGGATGATGCGTGTTTAGTTTTGCGATATTGTTAGGTTTTATGAGTTTATCTTGGTTTTGAAACTAATAGATAGAAAAATAATATCCCCACCCACACCCCTTCCCTTCTCCGGCCCAATCACCGTCATCCCTTCTTCGTCGGCGAAACACTAGCCTGAAAACGATGTTGAACGCCACCATAGCTCTGACTCAATAGAACTAAACGATGTTCATCGCCACCACTATGAATTTAATAACACTATTGGCAACACCAAACTAGTTCACCGATTCGTTTTCCGGCAATGCCAAATTTGCAGGTCCTAGTTGCATATTAGAGTCCACCAGCGATTCCGCATCTAAACCGATGATAGTTACACATGTGGTTCCAATAGGTTCATCTTTGAACCTCGGTGCATCATTGGATAACGTCCAATTCGGTAAAAGTTCTCGTGCTTTCGCACATCTTCCGTTCTACTCAACGTTGACGTCAGGCATGAGGAAACATCCAATTCATTCAGGCTGAATAAGTACCGGCGTGTGGTAAAGAGTTTGGAGTTGTTTGGTTGATGAAGGGGAAGATATGTTTGGTGGGCCCATTGAGTTTAAAACTTCTATTTTTATTTTCATTTTTAAAAGTTAGGGTATCTTTGTAATTTTATACATATTTAATTGAATAACTTAATGCACATCTAGTGTAGGGACTAGCCGAGTAACAAGTAAGTAAACCACATGGACTATACATGCTATTTTGAAAATGTGAGGACTAAAGGTGAGAAAGGGCAAATCACAGGGACCATCCGGTTAATTAATTCTAATAATAATAAACAAATATGACTGTTGAACGATTAAAAAAGTAAATAACAATCAACATCACACACAAGATAGATCGGTAACATGTTAATCCAATCCATACTCGCCCCCTACCCGCACCACCAACGACGGTGTCTCGTAGTGAGTAGGGGTTACCCACCCTCATATCCGCGAGCGTCACGAGTGCCCTTATGAGGTAATGAAGAAAAGGGTGTTTGGTGGGTCAATGGAATGAAATCGCCCATTACGAAAGACATCCTATTCGCTCAAATTCATTCCATTCACCCACTTTATTTTTTCATTCCATCCCCTCTTTTACCCTTCATTAACAACACCACAACCCACCATCACCACCCACTACCATTGTCACCATCCATCACCGTTGTCATCACTCACCACCATCACCAACCATCCATTGCCGCCACCCACCACCGTTGTCACCACTCACCACCGTCAACACCACCCACCACTGACGCCCACTACCATCACAAAACTGCCGCCACCACCACCCTCCCGCCACCACCATCGTCGCTGCCATCTGCCTCTGCTGCTCACCGTTTCTGCCACCATCGCCACCCACCACCATGACCACCCGCCACCACCATCAAACGTCACCCATCACCTCCACGCCACCATCGTTACCGCCCAACACCACCGCCACTCACCATTGATTTTATTCCTTCATTTTTCCTTGCTTACCAAACAACATAAAATAATGATTGATGTCATTCCTGTAAGATAACTAAACATGATATGGAATAGTAATGATCCATTCTATTATCTCGTCTATTCTATTACCTCATACATTCCATTTCCCTGTTCATTCCATTGACCCATACCAAATAGACCATTTGTATTGGGTCTACCTTAACACCTAGACCGTTAACGGTGACATAGCGTGTTGATCGGCATTGTACATCACTTTTTATGTTAAGAGGCGTTGAAGGGATTGTTTGTTGACATGTTAACGGGATATTAAGAGATTGAATTAATTTTTCTTTTTTTAAACAAAAAACCACCAAAAAATAAGGTTAGATAGTTAACGGGGTTAAACCATTCCCTTGGAATGAGACGTAGTGAAATGGAGAAAAGTGAGTGTTGTGGCACCTAGATGGAGTTAAAATATAGCCGAAAGCCTTATATGGTAATGAAATGAAAGGATAGAGTTAGGGAGTCGTTAACCGAAACCGAAGTTTTGCAAGACTTGAGACAAACTCAACTTACCGTGTCGTAATCCTTCTCAAAATCCACCTTGAAAATCATGACCTCCTTTTTAGCTTTTTTCTCCCAAGATATAACCTTGCTAACGATTAATGGCCCATACAGAATAGATATACCTTCCATGAACGCCGATTGAATCGGAGAAAGAAGATTGTTTATCATAGGTTTCAATCGATTTGTGAGAACCTTCACGACTACCTTTACACGACACTGATTAAGGAAATGAGTCTGAATTTCTTAATGCTTTTGGGATCATGTACTTTTGGAATTAAAGAGATAAATGAGGAGTTTCTGCCAATGTCAAGCATTTTTTGTGAAACTTGTTAAGGGCCAATAGAAATAAAGACTACAATAAAGACCAATAGTTTTTCATGGACTTGAATGAGAACCTATCCGGGCCAGGGCACGGTCTCCACCACATCCCTATACCTCCTTTCAGACCTCATCACTTGAGAATTCTGCAATAAAAGACAAGGATTGATCCTTGGATAGTTTGGCGAAACCCTCAGGGGCAAGTTTTGTTCTTCTGTTCCACTTCTCCACTTCTCGGTAATCTGCCTCTGAAAATCCACCTTCACCTTTTTCTTAATCATGACAAGATCCCTGATTGACTTACCTTACTCCTATAGAATTTTAATTCTGCTCTGCGCCTTTCGTTAATTCACATATGTATGGAAATTTTTTTAGTCTTTGTCTCCTAGTTTAGCCCAGTTAAGTTTGACCTTTTGTTTCGCATCTTTAACCTTATGTCTTTCAATACTACTAATCTTCCTCCTACAAATCATACGTGTTTATTTTTCGTCTTTAGAAAGAGGTCTTATGGCTGAAAGTTTTTCAATTTCCTCAGCGGTATCCATAGCCTCTTTTAAAGCTTTATTCTCCTCCTCAATCAACCCCACTCTCCATTCTCTGATATTGGTTTTAAGAGCTTTTGAAAAGACTAACCATATCCCCAATCTAGTTATCAGGAGTCAGGTGCCCTTACAGCGTTTTGTTAACCACTTCCCGTAACCATTTTTCTCCGGCCAAGAATTATAAAATCTAAATGTGGGAGGCCTAAAATCAATGTAGGTGCAAGATAATAATGGCGGAGAGTGGTGGGATAAACACCTGTTTAAAGCCATGAATTTGGTGCGTGACCATTACTTCATGAAGGAATCACACACCTAGGCCCTATTAATTTTACTAAGACTTATCCTGTCTTCTGGTATAAACATGAACTTAGATCCCCCATCGAGTATTCCAAGAGCCCTGCTTTGTTACTGAATTCGTTGAAACACACTACACCAACCAGATCAAATTTAGAAATCTTTCGATCCTACTTCACCCTTACCTCTTATAGTCCAGATAAAGATTCAGTTCATTTCTTTGGTATTTTGAACCAACAGAAGCGTTCCCCATAATTATTTCCGATCAACGCTAAGCCTTGGGGTGTACACATTAACTAGGTTGACCAAGTCTCCCGTCCCCACTGATTTCACTAGAAACCACAATGAATAATTCGTGCTTTATTATATCCCTAAATTTATTATATCAACAAAAGCTGACCCAAAATTGTCGACGCCTCAAAACCTCCTAGCAATGCTTTCGTGGAGTCCTACTATTTGAGTTACCTTGACACATAGAAAAGAAATTTTATGTTCTCAGACTAGGCGATTAACCCAGCTGACTTTGTCTTGCCCCGCTGCTCCATGGATATTAATGTATAAATAGTTCATGAGGAAATATTCTCCCCTGAGTACCGATTGCAATTGCCTCTGAAAATCATTCAATTGGACCCATACGGTGTTGCCCAATGTTGTTATTGCCTTTGTTTTATCGTGGGTAGCATTCGCCTGGATTTTTCTCGTGTCAAGAAATTCGCCAACTCATCTACATCCCAATTCAAGTACACAATTAGCCCTTTTTCTGGTGGGTCTTCAGTGTTGACATTCTGATCTGAATTCTCTCTAAACTTCTTGACCGATAATCTTTCATGAGGCAAAAAGGTGAAAGAGCAATCACCCTTCTTCCTTTTTTGTGTTGTTGATAAAGGTGTCTATATTGAAAGTATCTCCATCATCCTCTACTAGTCCCTTTAAGTTTGTACGAGCTCTCTTGGTTTATCAGGCCTCTGGGCAACCCAATATTAATAATATCCGGCCCAAAAGACACCAAGTCTACCTTATTACCTTTCTTTGCAAAAAAACGCCATTTCTCACTAGCCCCACTTCTAGAAGCACCTTTAAGGGTTTGCGGTGTATATATCGTACCTCTATTGCCTATCTGCTCAGGCTTCCCATCCTCATTATTTAAACCTCGATACCCTAGACTACCTCATCCCTAGGGTTCTCCATGCAACCCACACCCCATGCATGTTAGCTGCTCCAGAAAAGTTTTCCTCATCCACTTCTATCACAGTTTTGACGCTTCACATTCATCCATCGATGAAACGTTTCCGATGCACCAAAATTGCAAGAATAACGGAGCCTAATCTTCCTCTAATTTTATTATCCACACCGAATGGAGCTTTCATTCTTCCACTAGATTAACCTCTTCATGGATTCTCATGCCATGATAAATAAGCACCCCAACCTTTTCATTTGTGAGCATGCCATTTTGGCATGATGTATCACATTCATGTAACACTCTATCGAACATCTTCCCAATATTGTTAAAAACCTTCGAGCACCAAAGACATACCGTAATGCCTAAAATTAATAGTCAAGCTATTCTTTGAAATTCTAAATCATGCCCTTCCCAGACCGATAGACTCGCAAACCAATTAAACTAAAGAATTTTGGGATACTAGAGGAATTCAGAGGCTATATTAGTATCTTGAAAGATAAGTAACACTCTCATGCCCCAAGGTAATGAACTATGATATTCTATCAAAATCCCATTTTGTAGCTGCCGCTCAGCTCCTTATTTTTGCTGTGATGTTCATAAATGGTTCAGAAAATTCTAAAGATTTCCATCTATAGACCGTGGGAGATGGAATAACTTCCGTGGTTTGTACAAGTTTTTTTTTTGTTTCACTAATTACTACTATTCCAGATACGTCATGGTACAAGATTATTTAGACTACAAAAGCAAACCATATTATAGAGAAAGATCTGATAAAAAATAGTCAACAAATAGGGAGTCTTGTATGGCCTTCTCAGTAATGTTCTTCATATCAATCAACATACTAATGTTTAGCGCCTCCCCCACCAAAGAGTTACCTTACAAATGCTTGATCGGTAAATTCTATTTCACGTGCACAAAGACTGATTGTTTCTCTTGTTTGTCACCCCGATTTTCGGTCAACGCATCCATGAAAGAGTTTCTCAGCCTCCGTTCTTCCCTTTGGTTGTCTTCCCTATGGTTATCCTCAATGCCTGCAGGTGCTATTGGCTCCTCGCTTTGTTAGCAAGGAGGTTTGACATAGCTGGCATTATTCGCTCTCCCCCCGAACCGGTTAAATTTCAATTCGCTACGCACACACCTATCTTAGTCAAGGGTAGGGCTGTAAACAAACCGAACGAACACGAACAAGGCCTTGTTCGTGTTCGTTCGTTAAGGAAATAAATGTGTTCACGAACGGTTCATGAACACTTACCGAACGAGATTTTATGTTCGTGTTCGTTCATTAAGGAAATGAGCGTGTTCGCGAACGGTTCACGAACACAAACGAACACAAATAAATTTGACGAACTCGACGAAGGATAAAGATGGATGGCCCAGAGAGTAGCACTCGAACTTGAATCCCTTGTTGTGGAACAGAGGTCGATCGTATTCGTGGATGTAAATAATGAGAAATGAAAGTGAAATGATGCATAAACAAGGTTAAAGTGGGTTTCCTAGTTTAATTGTTAGGAAAATAAAATAAGTAAAAGTTTAATAATATAAAAAGTACAAAGAAAATATAAGAAAGTACAAAGATCTTCAATTAAAACAAAAACATACGAACATAAACAAACACAAATCAACGAATGTTCACGAACACGTCCACGAACACCTTACCGAACGTTCACGAACACAATCGAACGAACGAGACCTCTGTTCATGTTCGTTCATTTAACTAATCGAACGAAATTTCTTGTTCATGTTCGTTCGTTTATTAAACGAACGAACATAAACGAACTTCCCGCCGAACGGTTCACGAACTGTTCGCTGAACGTTCGGTTCGTTTACAGCCCTAGTCAAGGGCATAGCTTTGTGAGGGTGGGAGGGGGCGTCCGACCCCCCTAACTTTTCGCTCGTTAATGGAGAGTTTGTAGTTTTCGTATAGAAATTTTTTGTATATACGTTTTTAACCCCCCCCCCCCGGTTTTATAGAAATTTTTGGTATATACGTTTCAACCCCCGGTCGGAAATCTCAAGCTTCGCCACTGATCTTAGTGCCATCGATCTTTATTTTAGACAATTCCAGAATTCAGTCTCTGGTATTCACCACACATCTCAACCTTTAGAAATCAAATTTGTTGCTGCGGGCATCCCTTTTGGCTGGTACGAAAGCATCACCCATGTTTTTATACTCCTAAAAAGCTATCTTGGTGTTGTTGCAGCTTTCTGGTAAGTTATAGATGAAGAAGGTGGTGGCATTCTCCATTGAGCTTGTTCCTAGGCATGTTGCTTGTTGAGTTGTTTTCTCTTCTGCTCTCTGATGATATCTGACCATTCCTTATCCATATTCTTCTCATATTTGTTCTTTCCTCTGTTATTTATTCCGTCTTGTTCTTCCTTCTTGAGTCTCCTTAGGTATTTTATGTGGTCGTAGTACTCATTCCTAGGTGTCTTCCTTCTTCGCCTCCTAGTTCCTCTTTCCATCCCTCATATCTCGGCTTTGAGTGGTTTAGTTCCAATGCCCTCCACCTGTCCTTGCAAATTCTTGTAAATTTAGAGGGTGTTTGGGTTGAGTTTTGAAGGAGATTTTTAGATTATTGAGTTTTGAAATCGTAAATAATCAGTTTTGAGTGTTTGGGTAAAAAAATTAAAAAAAAAAATGATTATTTGTGTTTAGAATGTTACAAAACGCAGTTTTCCAAAAGCAGCTCCTCCCTACTGCAACAAAACGCAGTTTTCCAAAAATTGATTATTTGCGTTTAGATAAGGATTTTCAGTTGTTTATTTTTTTTAAATATATATTTGCCAAACACTCAAATAGTTGATTATCTGATTATTATGATATCAAGCAACATAATCAAATCTAAACACTATCTTTCAACATCACGTTTTCTTATAATTAATTGTTATCTGATTCTGATTATTCAAAACGCATAATATATTTTCAAAACTAAACCCCAAACACCCTCCTAGTGATAGCTATGAAAATATGTACCACACTTCAAGCAGAGGCCAATCACTTTCAAATATGCTTTTGACTTTCAAACTTATTATCTTCTCAATTTTCGAGAGAACAATTTTAATACTTTCCTCCTCACAAATAGTTCAACAAAAACCTTTATTCTTTTTCGAGTGAATTACAAGTTTTGTCCTTTATTTTTATATCAAATTTCAGACCGTGTCTTTTACCTTTAAAACTGATGTGTTTTGTACTTAATGTTAGAAAATAATACGTGGTTTGTCCTTTAACCCTAACATAGTTAATCTTAAGTGTTAAGTGAAGGGCAAATTAGTCTTTTTACTTATTTAATTAAAAAATCATTTTAATATTAAAACTCTCTCCCCCTCTCTCTCTCTTGTAAATCCCCACCCTCACAACCACCACCTACCACCGCCAGCACCACCATACTCCATCAGTTGCCACCACCACCCCTGCACGTTCACCAATCACCACCAACAACCCCTAATTTCACAAGCCATCCCTACCTATATTCTCTCCTCGGAAACAACCTTGGTGGCTTTTTAATTGGATTTCACATAAAAAAAACCCATTGATTTCACTAATTTAGAAGTCAAACAAATCCATTGTTTAGTGGCCCATTCTTTTCACCTTTTATATGCTTCAAAGATGCTATAGTATCAGTTTTTTTACCTCAAATCTGATTCTAATCATATCGGAGCTTGACTCAGCTGCCGCCCCTTTGTTTGGTCTGCGAGACCCAATCAATCCACCCCAAAATCATGTTATTCCTCTTAAAGTTCCATCCTATACGTACAAGCAACCCAATTAAACCTACAACGACGAACTTGGGTTTGAGTAAAAACCTTCAACAATTAAGAAACAAAGATCCCTTACTGGGTTTTAAAATTCATCCACAACTTAAAGATTTTGTATAACACATCGATTATTTCCTTTACCAGTTTGAATTCACAGATGGAGTCGAAAAGAGGAGTTGATGGAAATTAGTTTAAAGATGGTTCTCTGATGCTACAGTGAAATTAATATGAGAAATTGTATCTATATCGTTGTCGTTAACCTTGGGAATCGGTGGGGCTACGGTTTAGGGGTGGGTGGTGGCAACTGATGAGTATGGTGGTGGTGAGGGTGGGGGTTTCCGCTAGAGTGTGTCTGTGTTTAGAGAGGGATGGTTTTTTAAACAAAATAAGTAAAAAGACCAAGTTGCCCTTCACTTAACATTTAAGACTAACTGGGTTAGGGCTAAAGGACAAACCGTGTATGATTTTCTTATATTAAGTCCAAAACTCGTCAATTCTAAAGGTAAAGGACACCGTCTGAAATTTGGTATAAAGATAAAGAACAAAACTTGTAACTTACTCTTCTTTTTCTTTCACACGACCCACACCGTCTGAAATTTGGTATAAAGATAAAGAACAAAACTTGTAACTTACTCTTCTTTTTCTTTCACACGACCCACAAAAACTGAATACTAGCCTTCGTTCACCGGCTAAAATATCCTCAAACATCACAACTCTTCTTGTTTAACGGCATACACTCTACATGAAGAATACTAGTTCAACTCAATGGGAGTGATTGGAAAATTTTATGGGGTTCGCTCTGAATCCTCACACGTATATAACACTGTGATTTTTTAAGGTGGGTGGCCGCCCCCCTCAGGCGCTAGTAGGTCTGCCCCTGCCTGACAAGTCATCACACTAACCTTGTTGACAATTTATTTTCTCTTCAACTTTATCATAAACCATGGATTAGTCCTAAAATCTAGAAAGATTTCAGTTTAAGACAAACCACATTTGTTATTAGTTTCAATCTTCTTATCCCAAATGGATTCTATCACGTATCTAATTACATAAACAACTAACATAAAATCGGTTTTAGTAGTATCTTTTAATAATCCACCACTTTGTTTAGGTGATGTTTGTTTTTCTAAACAAGATTTACGCAGGCTCTTTTCTCTGCGCCGCGCAGACCACACGCAGACATTGCTATCTGTAGACTGTTTGTTTTTCCAAAAACGTTTCATTAAAAAACGTCTGCGTGAGCTCTTCTGTCACACCCTGAATATTGCGGAAGTGTGATTATGGTGTGACTTTCTTAACATCATTGCATTCAATCATAACAACATCTATATGATGAAACTGAAGATGATCATTCATTAATTAAGGTTTAAGAACATAGCAACAACATTGTTTTTAAGACATAACAATTCAAATTCGAGTACAAACCATGCAACTTGTTTAAGAGTTCACAAAGACTCGACAAAAGACATTAAAAAAACCAGGATTTGGAAGACGTGTCTCGTCCAGGAATAAGACACACTGACCAAACCCTAAGACCATGGATGACATCTTTTATTCTTAAACCACACTTGGAACTGCCGAACGCCCGCCAGATCCACATCTAATTCCCTGAAATACATGTAGCTTGAAAACATCAACAAAAGTTGAGCGAGTTCATGCGTTTGTTTGTGTGTATGAATAAACCTTTGTAATCATTGAAAGTATGTCTGTATGTATGTAAGTCCTGGTATGAAAACAACAAGGAAAACAGATCACCAATGGTTTGCAAGGCCATTGATATGTGTGAAGTGATGCAGGAAAACTCAAACCTAGCAAATTTGTCTCCGGGAATAAGACATAGTCATCTCATGGGCCACCGTGGTCCACATGGGTGTGGGCTCGCTACACCCAAATAGGTCTATCACTCATGTCCCTCGGTCCTACTACAAGGATTAATGGCCTTAAGTGTTATACTCACCACTCACATGATCAAGTAGTACCCTTCCTTAGTTAACCATACCATGTATAAAACGTTTGTAAACAGTTGTAACATGTACTTCACCCCCGAAGTTATAAAAACTGAAAACAGTTAAAGAAAAGAGGGACATGAACTCACAGTCTTGCGTCTTCGATCACCGTAACTCAAGCTTCTTCGGACAAACACGACTACCTACAACGTACTATGATCTATTAGACGAGCGGGTCGTGCATTGACTTAGTATTAATGTCTTTGAGTTACGTTTCTTCGTATATTCAATACTATTCCAAGTTATATAATTATTTGTTAAAATAATTAATATTTTAACTTAAATTATATTCATTAAATTTTGGAATAATTGTTAAAACAATAAATTTCAACTTAATACTTCTCAAGTATTTATACTTGTATTTCCTTCCAAGGGATGGGTGTATTTGTATTCGTATTCTTATACTAGTATGTTTTTGCCATGTATTTGGGACGTATTCCGGTGTGTATTTATACGTATAA
Organism: Helianthus tuberosus; assembly: GCA_030545235.1. Lineage (NCBI taxonomy): Eukaryota > Viridiplantae > Streptophyta > Magnoliopsida > Asterales > Asteraceae > Helianthus > Helianthus tuberosus. Next base: position 122,735,119 of record CM060427.1, read on the forward strand.
GAATACATATTTTTATTGTATTCATTAAGTATTCATATACTTATATTCTTGGAATTTTGGTAATATTTTGGATTGTAATTCTTGGTATTTTGATGTGTTATATTATTTCATGTCCTAAAATAATATAACTAATACACAAAATATACAAATAATCACACACATGGTGTCTTCTAAATATATATTTCCTAAATACATATTTAGTCACTTTTATTTATAAAAACCAACCTCCAATATATGTAATTTTTGTAACAAAAATTATGGCAAAGTTTATGTAACAATTTATGGTCTAAAATACACTTGTAAGTGCATGTTTATAAATATTTTTCTAAGTGTTTAGATTTTTAGAAAATTTTGCCATAGTTTCCTCTAAAAATGGAGGTTTCCATGCTTTCAAGCATATCATTTTCTTTTGTAAAAATCATCAAAATGAATTCACAATCACAATAAACAACGTACACTTACCAATTTTACCAAAATCAAGTAATAATCTACTACTTCATGAACTTGAATCTTTGTAAAAATTTGTAGGAACTTACTAGTGTTCTTAGTAAGCCTTGTTATGCTTTAAAGTGTGATTAGTTCTTTAAAAACTTCATTTTTAAAGAATATAGATGTTTACAACTTGTGATCATCATTTCTAAAAATGTTTCTTTATGAAATTTCCTTGTTACACAAGTGTTCCTACACTTGTTTAACCACCAAAAATAATGTTTGTTTATGTAAGAACCAAGATTAAATGAAACTCATATTTTTAACTTGGTTTCCTTGAAAAACCGTTCATAAATCTTTAGATCTACAAGTGTTACTACTCACTTTGATCATTATTTTTCAAGAAAACCATTTGTTCATTCAAGTTCATGCTTCATGTGTGGATGATCTATCATCCTACAATATTTCTACTTTCTCATCTTGCTAGATTATGTTTTTAATCATGATCTAGCAAGATCATATGATGATCAACATCAAATATATGAACAAATAACAATCAACACATAAACAACTTAGTTTCATCATTAAACATGCTTATGTTCAAGTTTACATATTGTGATTCTTAGTGTTCTTCAAAGTTATGAGTATGATTCTTCTTTTAACCACTTAAAATAGAAGTAAACTAGCAAGATCAAAGTTCTTACCACTAGCACAAGGCTAGGGATGATCAAGTGAAGAAAACAAGTGGGTAAAAGCAAACAAGAGAGGTCCTTGATCTTCCACAAGCTCCTAGCTCCTTTGTATGATCTCTAGCACCTTTGTATATGCTTAGATTGGATGAGAATGGATGAATGATGGTGGTGGTGTGTGTGCTTGGGGTCGGGTGAGAGCAAGAAGAAGGAGGGGAGGGGAGGGGAGAAGAAGTGTGCTTTCTAGTGTGAGTAAAAATGAGCTCTTGATCTTACATGTTTACTTATAACCCATTCTAACACTTTAACCCTTGTATAACATGCCACACAAAGAACAAACATGATCCAATAAAAAATTAAAACAAATCTTCTTGTGGGGGCCATGTTGGGGCCGTAACTAGGTGGGGGGGGGGGGTAGTAGCATAGGTTAAAACTAAACTAGTTAGTTTAAGGTTAAGTTGTAAGTATCTAGTTAGTTTTGTTAGTTACTAGATGTTTAGGGGGAGTGTTATGATGTTCGGGGATCATAACTAGCTTGGTAATGTTAAAACAACGCTTCTAGTGTAAATTCGATGTTTCAGGTAGTGTCCGATTGTTCGGTTAGATACTGGTTCGTTAAGGTGCTAAACTTTGCGGTTTGGTGTGCTTTATGTACCCTTTTGTGACACTTTTGATTCCCGACACTTAGGAAAGCATTCAGGACCATTTAAGCATATTTCTGCATAAAATTAGATTGTTAAAATGCTGATTTATGCTGAATTTTGCTGAATTCAGCACTTTATGTGAGTTTTAGGCACTTTCCGGCACCTAAACTATCTCTAAAAAGGCAGTTTTGTGATCCTTACTTTCCTACACACTATACTAGTGTAGTACTTAGTTTCTGGCCCATACTGGGTCTCAAAACACTTGTCTGTCTATGTGCTGAGTTCTGTCAGCATTTTGCTGATTTATCCGTTTACTATGCTAATTGTGCTTCGTGCATCATTTATGTCAATAAGTTTGTATGCAGTAATGATATGACATTATGCAATATGTGATGCACATGTAAGAATAATGCAGTAATCAAAAAGCAGTTAATTGTAATTCAGCATAGTCATTAAGCACTAATCATGGTTACTTAATTGTACGGATACCTGAATTTTTGACAGTTGTCACATTCTCCCCCTGTTAAGAAAATTTCGTCCCGAAATTTTAAGCTTTACTACTAGCAGCTGGGGAGTTGGGGAATAAATGCGGGTACTTAGCTTTCATGCGGTCTTCACGCTCCCAAGTAAACTCTGGGCCGTGACGCGCGTTCCATCGAACCTTGACGAGTTTAACACTACTCCTACGAGTCTTGTTAACTTTCCAATCAGTAACCTCAACGGGTTCTTCAGTAAAGTGGAGTGTGTCGTCAATGTGAACTTCGTCAGCAGGAATAACCACTGTTTCTTGTGTTGGACTCTTCCTCAAATTAGATACATGAAATGTATCATGAACACCATTTAGTTCTGCCGGTAGCTCTAACTTGTACGCTGCAGTACCAATCCTTTCTAGGATTCTGAACGGTCCAATAAATCATGGATTTAACTTTCCACGCTTCCCAAAGCGTGCCATACCTTTCCATGGTGAGACCTTTAACAAAACCATATCTCCTACTCCAAATTCCAAAGGTTTCCTTCTTTGGTCCGCATAGCTCTTTTGTCGATCACGAGCCGCCTTAATGCGCTCTCGGATCTTTATGATCTTATCTGTTGTCTCTTGGACCAATTCAGGACCAACCAGGTGTCTATCGCCTGCATCTGCCCAGCATAACGGCGATCGACATTTGCGTCCGTAGAGTGCCTCGAACGGTGCAACTTGGATGCTTGTATGGTAGCTGTTGTTATAGGAGAACTCAACCAAAGGTAGGTGAGTGTCCCAACTGCCACCCAAGTCCGTTACGCAGGCTCGTAACATATCTTCAAGCGTCTGAATCGTTCTCTCACTTTGACCATCCGTTTGTGGATGAAATGCAGTACTCAGATTCAACTGAGAACCAAACGCTTCTTGGAAAGATTGCCAAATCCTTGACACAAATCTCCCATCTCTATCTGATATAATCGAGATAGGCACTCCATGACGTGCTACTATCTCTCTTAGGTACAGCTCAGCTAGCTTACCTGTGTTATCCTTCTCTCTGATTGGCAAAAAGTGTGCAGATTTTGTCAGACGGTCTACGATTACCCAAATCGTATCATGACCTCTGGGTGTCTTTGGAAACTTCGTTATGAAATCCATTGAAATCTGCTCCCATTTCCACATGGGTATCTCAGGTTTCTGCAAAAGACCTGAAGGCTTCTGATACTCGGCCTTCACTTTGGCACAAGTCAAGCACTTTCCAACGTAAGTTGCAACATCACCTTTTAGTCTTGGCCACCAATAAAAATCCTTCAAATCTTGGTACATCTTGTCCGATCCTGGGTGGATCGAGTACCTCGATTTATGAGCTTCATTGAATATAACGTCTCTAAGACCACCAAAGAGGGGAACCCAAATTCGTTCCATGAAACACAAGGTTCCTTCCTCATTGGGTACCAACTTCTTCTCCATCCCACGGAGATACTCATCCTTAAGATTCTCTTTCTTAAGAGCTTCTCTCTGTACAGCACGAACACGCAACGAGAGGTCTGTCTGAATAATCATCTCCAAAGCCCTATCCCTTATGGGCTTAATCCTCTTTTTTCAACTCAAGGCGTCGGCCACCACATTCACCTTCCCTGGATGATATTTGATTTCGCAATCGTAATCATTTAGCAACTCGACCCATCGTCGCTGTCTCATATTAAGCTCTTTCTGATCGAATATGTGTTGTAGGCTCTTGTGATCTGTAAAGATCGTGCATCGGGTGCCATACAAATAATGTCGCTAGATCTTCAAAGCAAAAACCACGGCGCCTAATTCCAAATCATGCGTGGTGTAGTTCTTCTCATGAATCTTCAATTGGCGTGAAGCATAAGCGATAACCTTCTGTCGCAGCATCAGCACACAGCCCAATCCCTGACGCGAGGCGTCACAGTATACCACGAAGTCATCGGTGCCTTCGGGTAGGGATAAAATAGGTGCATCGCATAGCTTGTTCTTTAGCAGCTGAAAAGCTTCCTCTTGGTTATCTCCCCACTCATACTTCATGTCCTTTTGAGTAAGGGAGGTCAGCGGTTGAGCGATTTTAGAAAAATCCTCAATGAATCTGCGATAATATCCAGCTAAACCCAAAAACTGTCGGATCTCGGTTGGCGTCTTTGGAGTTTCCCAATTCTTTATCGCTTCGATCTTGGTGGGATCCACATGGATTCCATCTTCGTTCACTACATGACCGAGGAATTGTACCTCACGCAACCAGAACTCGCACTTCGAGAACTTAGCATACAATTTCTCCTTCTTGAGCAGCTCTAAAATGGTTCTAAGGTGTTGTTCATGCTCTTCCTTCGTTCTCGAATAGATCAAAATATCATCGATAAATACAATCACGAATTTATCGATATAGGGTTTGCATACTCGGTTCATCAAATCCATAAACACTGCTGGCGCGTTTGTCAGACCAAACGACATTACTAGAAACTCATAATGTCCATAACGAGTTCTAAAAGCAGTCTTTGGTATACTCTCTTCTTGTATCCGCAACTGGTGATAACCTGATCGAAGATCGATTTTGGAGTAGTAACTCGAACCTTGGAGTTGATCGAAGAGATCATCAATCCTCGGCAAAGGATACCGATTCTTGATGGTTAACTTGTTTAGCTCTCGGTAGTCAATACGCATACGAAAACTACCGTCCTTTTTCTTGACGAACAAAACTAGAGCTCCCCAAGGCGAGAAGGTTGGTCTAATGAATCCCTTGTCCAATAACTCCTGGAGCTGCGTCGACAACTCTTGCATTTCGAAAGGCGCAAGTCGATAAGGTGCCTTGGCTACAGGCGCGGCGCCTGGAACCAAATCAATATGGAATTCGACTTGTCGTTGGGGTGGTAATCCTGGCAAGTCTTTGGGGAAGACTTCAGGATATTCACTTACCACCGGGATATCTTCCAACTTCGGCTCTTTGGCTTCTTTATCGACAACGTGAGCCAAAAAGGCAACACACGCTTTTTGCAAAAACTTTTGGGCCTTCAAACAACTGATAATCCTTAGAGGCGTATCATGCTTTTCTCCATGCACTACAATCGTCTTGTCATTCGCCAACGGGATGCGGATTATCTTCTCATGACATACGATCTCAGCTCGGTTACTCGATAACCAATCCATTCCAACTACCACATCAAAGCTTCCCAACTCGACTGGCAGAAGATCAAGCGTAAACTGACGCTCTCCGAGTTCTATCACACAACCTCTAATCACTTCATTCGCTTCTACTAGCTTTCCATTAGCTAGTTCTATTGAATACGGGATATCTAACTTACTGGCAACTAACCCAAGTATATTCTTAAATTCTAGGGATACGAAGCTATAATCGGCACCGGTATCAAATAGCACAGATGCAAAGTGTTGGTTGATAGGGAACATACCAGTGACTACGTTCGGATCTTGACGAGCTTCCCTAGATCCAATGTTGAAGACTCTTCCCTGGGCTTGATTGTTCTTCGGGCAATCTCGCTTGAAATGCCCAACATCACCACAACTAAAGCATCCTTGTCTGTTTCCAGTTGCGGTTTCCATTACCAGCTTGGTTTCCAGAACCACCACGATTTCCATTTCCTCCCTGGTTGTTTCTATCACCATTACCTTTTTCCACCACGGTTTCCATTGCCATTTCCTCTCTGACCACCATTCCCACGACCAGTACCAACCCAGCACGTCTCCTTCGAATGACCGTTCTTTCCACAAGATTCACATTTCCTAACTCTACACTGGCCGGCATGATGGAACTGACATACATTACATTTAGGCAAGGTGCCCATGTATCCTTTTCCTCTAATCTCAGCACCAGTAGCAGTAGCTTGTGCTTCAGCTGGTGGGTTAGCGTCTTTACGCTTATTGGCATTACTGCTCGCACGAGTACTCTTCTTGAAGTTGGAGAACTTTCTTTTGTTCTCTCCTGACGACTCGAAATGAGTCTCCTTCTTCTTTCCTTCAGAGTTTGAAAACTTGTTCATCCTAATCGCTTCTTCAGTAAATGCCACGCTCAAATCAATGGCCTCGGTGATCGTTGGAGGCTTCGAAGTAGTCACCATGCTCATTATTTGGGGTGCCAATCCCCAAATGAAACGTTCAATTTGCTTGAATTTCGGTTCTACCATGTAGGGGACAACACGAGACAGGTCATGGAATCTTTGTACATACTCAGCAATCTTTGGACCATCCATCTTTAGATTCCAGAACTCGGTTTCCAACTTCTGAATCTCAGCTCTTGAACAGTACTTCTTGCGCATCAGTTCGTTCATCTCATCCCAAGTCAAACCATACGCTGCAGCCTCACCTAGGGTCTGAACTTGTAGGTTCCACCACGATAGAGCTCCGTCTAGGAATAATCCAGAAATGTTAGTGACCTGGTGCTCTGGCGCACACTTTCTCATTCGAAGCACAAAATCGGTTTTCTCAGCCCATCTAACGAAAGCAACAGCATCTCCAGTGCCGTCAAAGTTCAGAGGCTTGCAGTCAAGGAACTGCTTGTAAGTACAGCCTGTACAAGCAACATCATTCACAGAAAGCATTAGCAAACGCACATGGAACGTCCAAACGTATCGTAATGTGTCTTAAGTGACTTAAACATTACCGTGAGGTGGGTTATTTCCTGAGGTACCTCCGCTGTGTGCAGAGCGTAAGGCCTCATGTTGTGCGATTGCTTGTGAAATCCGTTCATGCAGTTCTGCCTCTGTTGTGGGCAACTGAGTATTTCTTCGAGGAGGCATCTTCTATAAAGAAGATTATATTGGTTAGGTCTTAAATAGTATAATAAGTATATGGTATGTATATGTAATAGCATTTACCAAAGCAAGTAAGCTTATAACATTTCAATCATAGCACAACATGTAATTCAACAACGTATATAATGAGAACATTACGATTGAGCTTTTCATTAATCATCGACCACAAATACAGTTACATGTTCTACAAATGTATCGTATCAAAAGGGAACACAGGGTCACACTACCCTTGCCCAAAGTGTCTATCAATCTACCATAAGTCATACATTCAAAAGGTGGTCTCCAAAAGGCTTCACAAGCTAGGCTTAATAGCGGTGCTCTCATCAAAAGTAAGCTACCTACATAAAACCAAAAACCGGCTATGCTGATGGTGGTGGAGGAGGATGTGGAGGAACAAAAAGCAAGCTGCGCACATGCGCTAGCTCCTCCTCAAGATCATAAACATGAACCAACAGATAGCTGATGTGCTGCTCAACGGTAAGAAATCGAGCATCAAAATCTGGAAAAGGCATAAGTGGAGCAGGTGGAGTCGCAAAAAGGTGACTGACAAGGACAAGGTGGGGACGTGGAGTCATCTCAAGCTCCAAAACTCTACGACTCATGATCTCATACTGAAGCTGCAATGATAGAAGTAACTCATCCCGTGTGTAACCAGTAAAGTGCGAGGGATGGTAGGGATCAGAAATCGGCATGGTGTACGGTGGGAACCATCTAAGTGGCTCATCCAGTGGTGAAGAAGTAAAATGAGCAAAAGGTACAGACTGTGGCATGTGGGGAAATGCTGCTGTAACATGAGGATCGTGGCTAGGCTGCTGGCTAGAAGTGCCTTCCCCTGGACGGGGTGCGGGTATATCCTGCAAGAAAACAATAGGCAGGTCGCCACGTGAACATCAGACTCAACTGGGTGAAAAGGAGCAACATCAACAGGTGCAGGTGCTAATGGAGGAGTGACTGACTCAATAACAGGAGGGTCTATGGGTGCAGGAACTGGATCTGGTATGAGTGGTGCAATTTCAGGTATGCCAAATGGGATAGGATCATGGTCGGGCAAAGGCTCAGGAGCAGGTATCGGCTCAGGATCAGCAGGTGTATCAACAAGCTGATCGACAGGAATAAAATCAAGCTCAAGTCCAGGCTCAAAGTCATGTGGAGGAATTGGTGTAGCTGACATGGCTGTATCGTCATCAGTATCAGTGGCGTACCGTCGCAAACCAACTGCCTGTAAGGCGGAAGATGACACAGACTCAAAAGAATCTGGGATAGAGTGCAAACTGGAATCAGAGGAAATCTCAATAACAGGAATCTCAATGAGTGGGACAACAATAGCATCTCCAGCTAAGTCTCCATCATCCTAGGCATCATCAGGGGGACCATCAACAAAAAGATCAACATCATCGTCAAACAGGTCGTCAAAAGGCAAATCCTTGAAAGGAATGGCGCAAGAGGCATAGGGGCGAGGATCGGTGCCACGACATGCTTACCATCGGGATGTCCGAGGATGAGATGGCCCTGGACAGGAATATGAATAAGAAAGGGATTCTCGTCGGGGATACCATCAGCATGCGGTAAATCATCGCCAAAGTCGAGCAGCGCAAATGGCTGAAAATCGTCGTCGTCATCTGACATCATCTCCGGGTTACTCTCAGTATCGGAGGTAAAGATCTATGGCTCTGGGACGATCTCATCGTCAGAAACAATAGCCATGGGATCATGGTCATCGGATAATCCACTCTCAGATGATGACATGGTGTCTGTAACATAACAATCAGAACATATGCACATATATTAACATCTATCATTTAATATGCAATCAAGATAATGTGTCATGTAATCATGTACTTTCACAATCCTTTCTATCCTTCCTAGTCTCCCAGACTAACCAACCAGTCTCCCAGACTAAACCACCTAGTCTCTCAGACTGAACCACCCAGTCTCTCAGACTGAACCACCTAGTCTCTCAGACTGAACCATCCAGTCTCTCAGACTGAACCACAAACATAAACCTTGAAATGTGTTTCATGTCTTTTCTTTTGTAAAAATGTTTGTTTCCTGGATCTGGGCATTCTGTGTATGCAATGAAAACATGTTGTAAAAGTATTTTCGTGAGAGCCCTAATGTTGTAGTCTAGACTCGAGAAGGAATCCTAGTTCGCTACAATCGAAGCTCTGATACCAAGCTGTCACACCATGAATATTGCGGAAGCGTGATTATGGTGTGACTTTCTTAACATCATTGCATTCAATCATAACAACATCTATATGAGATAATCATCCATTAATTAAGTTTTAAAAAATAGCAACAACATTGTTTTTAAGACATAACAATTCAAATTCGAGTACAAACCATGCAACTTGTTTAAGAGTTCACAAAGACAAGACAGAAAACATTATATAAACCAGGATTTGGAAGACGTGTCTCGTCCAGGAATAAGACACACTGACCAAACCCTAAGACCATGGATGACATCTTTTATTCTTAAACCACACTTGGAACTTCCGAACGCCCGCCAGATCCACATCTAATTCCCTGAAATACATGTAGTTTGAAAACATCAACAAAAGTTGAGCGAGTTCATGCGTTTGTTTGTGTGTATGAATAAACCTTTGTAATCATTGAAAGTATGTCTGTATGTATGTAAATCCTGGTATGAAAGCAACAAGGAAAACAGATCACCAATGGTTTGCAAGGCCATAGATATGTGTGAAGTGATGCAGGAAAACTCAAACCTAGTAAATTTGTCTCCGGGAATAAGACATAGTCACCTCATGGGGCACCCTGGTCCACATGGGTGTGGGCTCGCTACACCCAAATAGATCTATCACTCATATCCCTCGGTCCTACTACGAGGATTAATGGCCTTAAGTGTTATACTCACCACTCACATGATCAAGTAGTACCCTTCCTTAGCTAACCATACCATGTATAAAACGTTTGTAAACAGTTGTAACGTGTACTTCACCCCCGAAGTTATAAAAACTGAAAACAGTTAAAGAAAAAGGGGACATGAACTCACAGTCTTGCGTCTTCGATCACCGTAACTCAAGCTTCTTCGGAACAACACGACTACCTACAACGTACTATGATTTATTAGACGAGCGGGTCGTGCCTTGACTTAGTATTAATGTCTTTGAGTTACGTTTCTTCGTATATTCAATATTATTCCAAGTTATATAATTATTTGTTAAAATAATTAATATTTTAACTTAAATTATATTCATTAAATTTTGGAATAATAGTTAAAACAATACATTTTAACTTAACACTTCTCAAGTATTTATACTTGTATTTCCTTCCCAAGGATGGGTGTATTTGTATTCGTGTTCTTATACTAGTATGTTTTTGCCATGTATTAGGGTCGTATTCCAGTGTGTATTTATACGTATGAGAATACGTATTTTTATTGTATTCATTAAGTATTCATATACTTAAATTCACATTAATTATTTCGGAATATTATCTTTAATAAAAGTTCACCAACATATATTTCTAAAATATATATTTAAGAAATACTACTTAGAAAAATTATTTATAATTTTTCCTTTGGAAAAAATATTTGTATTTTCATATAAGTTCCAAAAATAATATATTTTCATGTCTCACTTAGAAAATATATATTAACTTATTTTTATCCAAAATAATGTATTTCAAGTTTACTTAAGAAAATATATATTTTCTCCAAAAATAATATATCTTCTAATAATTCCGAGAAAATATATTTTTACTTCAAAAATAATATATTTTCTTCTTGTCAAAAATATGTTATATTCTCGTGATAATCATAAAAATCATATTTTCATTTCCTTGTGTCCAAAATATTATTTACCAAAATATACATGTGAATTAAGTTCCGGAATATTTTGTAAGTTATATTCCTTGTTCGGATTCGCCAATATTTTGTGTACAACTTGCATATTTATATTCTTGGAATTTTGGTAATATTTTGGATTGTAATTCTTGGTATTTTGATGTGTTATATTATTTCATGTCCTAAAATAATATAACTAATACACAAAATATACAAATACTCACACACATGGTGTCTTCTAAATATATATTTCCTAAATACATATTTAGTCAATTTTATTAATAAAAACCAACCTCCAATATATGTAATTTTTGTAACAAAAATTATGGCAAAGTTTATGTAACAATTTATGGTCTAAAATACACTTGTAAGTGCATGTTTATAAATATTTTTCTAAGTGTTTAGATTTTTAGAAAATTTTGCCATAGTTTCTCCTAAAAATGGAGGTTTCCATGCTTTCAAGCATATCATTTTCTTTTGTAAAAATCATCACAATCAATTCACAATCACAATAAACAACTTACACTTACCAATTTTTACCAAAATCAAGTAATAATCTACTACTTCATGAACTTGAATCTTTGTAAAAATTTGTAGGAACTTACTAGTGTTCTTAGTAAGCCTTGTTATGCTTTAAAGTGTGATTAGCTCTTTAAAAACTTCATTTTTAAAGAATATAGATGTTTACAACTTGTGATCATCATTTCTAAAAATGTTTCTTTATGAAATTTCCTTGTTACACAAGTGTTCCTACACCTGTTTAACCACCAAAAATAATGTTTGTTTATGTAAGAACCAAGATTAAATGAAACTCATATTTTTAACTTGGTTTCTTTGAAAAACCATTCATAAATCTTTAGATCTACAAGTGTTACTACTCACTTTGATCATTATTTTTCAAGAAAACCATTTGTTCATTCAAGTTCATGCTTCATATGTGGATGATCTATCATCCTACAATATTTCTACTTTCTCATCTTGCTAGATTATGTTTTTAATCATGATCTAGCAAGATCATATGATGATCAACATCAAATATATGAACAAATAACAATCAACACATAAACAACTTAGTTTCATCATTAAACATGCTTATGTTCAAGTTTACATATTGTGATTCTTAGTGTTCTTCAAAGTTATGAGTATGATTCTTCTTTTAACCACTTAAAATAGAAGTAAACTAGCAAGATCAAAGTTCTTACCACTAGCACAAGGCTAGGGATGATCAAGTGAAGAAAACAAGTGGGTAAAAGCAAACAAGAGAGGTCCTTGATCTTCCACAAGCTCCTAGCTCCTTTGTATGATCTCTAGCCCCTTTGTATATGCTTAGATTGGATGAGAATGGTTGAATGATGGTGGTGGTGTGTGTGCTTGGGGTCGGCCGAGAGCAAGAAGAAGGAGGGGAGGGGAGAAAAAGTGTGCTTTCTAGTGTGTGTAAAAATGAGCTCTTGATCTTACATGTTTACTTATAACCCATTCTAACACTTTAACCCTTGTATAACATGCCACACAAAGCACAAACATGATCCAATAAAAAATTAAAACAAATCTTCTTGTGGGGGCCATGTTGGGGCCGTAACTAGGTTGGGGGGGGGGGTAGTAGCACAGGTTAAAACTAAACTAGTTAGTTTAAGGTTAAGTTGTACGTATCTAGTTAGTTATGTTAGTTACTAGATATTTAAGGGGGTGTTATGATGTTCGGGGATCATAACTAGCTTGGTAATCTTAAAACAGTGCTTCTAGTGTAAATTTGATGTTTCAGGTAGTGTCCGGTTGTTCGGTTAGATACTGGTTCGTTAAGGTGCTAAACTTTGCGGTTTGGTGTGCTTTATGTACCCTTTTGTGACACTTTTGATTCCCGACACTTAGGAAAGCATTCAGGACCATTTAAGCATATTTCTGCATAAAATTAGATTGTTAAAATGCTGATTTATGCTGAATTCAGCACTTTATGTGAGTTTTAGGCACTTTCCGGCACCTAAACTATCTCTAAAAAGGCAGTTTTGTGATCCTTACTTTCCTACACACTATACTAGTGTAGTACTTAGTTTCTGGTCCATACTGGGTCTCAAAACACTGTCTGTCTATGTGCTGAGTTCTGTCAGCATTTTGCTGATTTATCCGTTTACTGTGCTAACTGTGCTTCGTGCATCATTTATGTCAATAAGTTTGCATGCAGTAATGATATGACATTATGCAATATGTGATGCACATGTAAGAATAATGTAGTAATCAGAAAGCAGTTAATTGTAATTCAGCACAGTCATTAAGCACTAATCATGGTTTATTAATTGTACGAATACCTGAATTTTTTACAGTTGTCACATCTTCTTGGTGCAGACTTGGCCCAACCACTTCTAAGATCTTTTAAGGTCTGTAGAGGGTTAAACACCACTACTCACCACCACCGTCCACCACCCACCACCGTCCATCACCACCACCACCACCATCCATCACCATCATCCACCACCCACCATCATCCATCACCACCACCAACATCCACCACCCACCACCGTCCACCACCACCCACCAATACCATCCATACACCACCACCAGTTTATTTTTGAAGTTTGTATAGGTTAAAAAACAAACAGTCTTCTTCTTGAAGACTCCAAAGGTTTGGTCTACCTTTTCTTCTACATATGTCTGCTGATATGATACGCAGACTGCAAATATTTTTCCTCATAAAAAAAAACACTACCTTAGTGTCTATTTGTGTTGACATAAATACCTTCCTATAACTCATGAATTAAGAAGTCTTACAACAAGGTGTCTACTTGGCATGAATGAGGTGTTAATCAAACTTTTTACAAGAACCTTTCAAAAAAATTTCAACTAACAGTAATATTATCAACTAAACAAAATGCTTGATTATTAGAACATGGTATTTGATTCGACAAATGTAGCATTATTTTATTTTATGAAAGCCCAACAATCACTATAATATTGTGAAATTTCCCATTTTAAATGATTTATATTATATTCTACAAAAGGGTGAAAAAAAAAGATGATATAGTTGATGATATACAAATACTAAATAGAGTTCAGGTTCGATTACAATGATAATATACATGAGATTGGGTTAGTTGAATTTGAAAATTCAAGCATTTAAATTGGATAAGTAAAAGATTAAATTGGATTTGGTTTGATGGAATTAACAAAATCGTGTGCTAAATCTCATTTTCTTATTGAATGAACCCATGAATTTGTCAAGTAACCTCTATTCTAGATTCATCATTGGTACCCAATTTGAATGGAACACAATCTCCCATCAGATTATTATTGTTACTTTTCAAGCTCTCTAAACTTTTTTTTTTGAACGGCTAATATTATCCCCTTTACACAATAATTCTAAATATTTCCATTTGCCTAGGTTTGAACCTAGAAACTCCTTTATAAGACCGCCCGTAATGGGGCGTGTTTTGTAAAAAAATTTCGAAAAAAAACGCCGGAAAACGCCCGATAACAACTACATACCGGCGTGATTGGGCGTTGTTTTGGACGATTTGCTATTTGGCGTTTTTTAAATCACGCTTCAAGGGGGGTTTGACTGGCCAATCAAATGAGGGCATGTGGGTTTAGAGAGGGAGATGGAATGTGGGGTTTGTGTTGGATCAGTTCTGTTTAATCATAATGGAAAACATGAAAACATAACTGTCACTGCAGACAGTGCAGTGGAGAATCCAGTGAGAGAAGACGACATGGAGTTCGACATCTTTGTCAAGGTGATCTGGTTCCTCCTTAGGGTGCTGACTGATGATGGTGACTGATTAAACCGAAAAGGGTATCGGCTATGGAGATGAAGGTCGAATGTGATGTTATGCTTATGGGGTATGTCTAATGGTGTAACTGTCTAACCCCTTAACCTCCACATAAGTCTCCCTTATATAAGCACCCAGGAGGAAACCTAATTAGTTAATAAGGGTAATATGGTCCATCAACAATTACCAACTAATTATTTAATAGGTTATTATATATTTTGATATTTATTATGTAAATGATTATAATGGCTATAGATTAAATATTAATACATAATATATTTAATCTTACATTCTCCCACTTAGCCGAGTAATCATTTACTATGAGTATTAGATAAGCCTGATCAGGAGTTAACACTCATTTTAGCCTTAAACAAGTACTATAGCAGAGAAATACAGCCGTTGAATCATTATGCGACTCAGGACCCCCATTAATCATACTATAGCCTTAATTTAAAACCTAATCGTTATGATCAAAATACGCATAAGCCCTTTGTTTGATTTGTAACTTTATTTGTCTATATGCCATTATACCGGTTGAACATATTCTAAGAGACATACAAAATCAAATTGAGGAAATTTCATTAACATAAAACATAAGCTAGTACAATATGCTCAAATAAGGTCTTTACTAAATCCCATATTCCGAACATGTTCTTCATAAACCTTAGGAGGGAGACCTTTAGTCATCGGATCCGCAAGCATATCTTTAGTACTAATATACTCGATACAAAGATTATTTTCCTCAACTCGTTCACGTACTCACATATATTTTGTATCGAGATATAAACCAGCTCCAGTCGAACTGTTACTGTTCGAGAAACTAACGGCAGCTGAATTATCACAGTAAAGCTTCAATGGTCTAGAAATGGTATTAACAATTTTGAGTCCAGTGATCAGATTTCTAAGCAACATTCCATGACAGGTTGCGTTATAAACAACAATGTACTCTGCCATCATTGTGGAAGTTGTGGTCAACTGTTGTTTATGACTCTTCCATGAGATAGGGCCGCCTGCTAACATAAAGATATAGCCCGAAGTGGATTTCTTGTCATCTTTGCACTTGGCAAAGTCAGAATCAGAATAGCCCACCACTTCTAAATGATCACTTCTTCTATAAGTCAGTTTATAGTCTTTCGTCCCTTGCAGATATCGAAGTACCTTCTTAGCTGCTTTCCAGTGATCTAGGCCAGGATTAGTCTGATAACGGCCTAGCATTCCAGCAATATAAGTGATATCTGGGCGAGTACAGACTTAAGCATACATCAAGCTCCCGACTACTGACGCGTAAGGTATCTGGCTCATTTGCTCCTTCTCAACCTCTGTTGTCGAACACTGGAATGAACCGAAAACATCTCCTTTAACTACTGGAGCGACGGAGGGTTTGCACTGTTGCATGTTGTAACGTGTAAGGACACGATCTATGTAAGCCCTTTGGGACAATCCTAAGATCCCTTTGCGTCTATCTCGGTGAATTTCGATGCCAATGACGTAAGAAGCATCTCCGAGATCCTTCATGTCGAAGTTATGCAAGAGTAACCGCTTCGACTCATGCAACATGTCTAAACTATTACTTGCCAATAGAATATCATCTACATAAAGGACAAGTATAGTAAAGTTGCTCCCACTCATCTTGAGGTAGGTGCATTGATCCACTTGATTCTTCATAAAACCTTGTTTCTTCATGACTTCATCAAACTTGAGGTACCATTGACGTGATGCTTGTTTTAACCCGTAAATGGATTTCTTCAACTTACAGACTAGATGCTCCTGACCTTCAGGTTTAAAGCCTTCAGGTTGCTTCATGTAAACATCTTCGTCTAAGTCTCCGTTAAGGAAAGCGGTTTTAACGTCCATCTGATGCAGCTCTAAATCAAAATGAGCTACTAGGGCCATGACGATCCTTAATGAATCTTTACGAGAGACAGGTGAAAACGTCTCATGATAATCAATTCCCTCTTTCTGAGTGTAGCCCTTTGCAACCAATCTCGCTTTGTAGCGTTCAACGTTCCCATTCGGATCCAGTTTTGTTTTGTACACCCATTTGCATCCTACGGGTTTGACACCGTTGGGTAATTCTACCAAATCCCAAACGTCATTTTTCTTCATGGATTCAAGCTCTTCAATCATTGCTTTATTCCATTCAGAAGACTGATCACTGCTAATGGCTTCATTGTAAGAGATAGGATCATTAAGCTTTCCAGATCTAATTCAGTCAGGTAGGTAACATAATCATCCCAATTAGTAGGTCTTCTTTGCCTAGATGACCTCCTGAGTGGATTATCGGGTTCAGCGTTGTCTTGGTTTTGAGTGTTTGATGTGCCTTTGTCATGTGGTATAAGAGGTTCTGATTGTAGAGGTGAATTTGGAGTTGGTGCATTAACTTCAGGTACAGTAGTTCATTGTTTAAAAAGGCGGTCTGAGGCGCGCCTTGAGGCGTACGCCTCAGCTGAGGCGGTGGAAAAATGCAATAAAGGCTTAGCCTCATAAGGGTAAACTGAAACCTAGGCCTCAGTTATCCGAGGCGGCCCGAGGTGGTCCGAGGCGGTGAGGCGGTGAGGCTTTAAGCCTCACCAGACTTGTGAAAATTGAACATTTTTTAGTTTTCTGGACTTTGTTTTTGGACCCATTTAGTGTTTATTGGGCTTAATTTGTGGTCCAGCCAAATACTTCACTTAAAAAACATCTGTAGGTTAAAAAAACCCTAATAGAAGACACAGAATCACGTACACAGGAACAGAGGACTCTGAAGAAGGCAACAGCAGAAGCAAGACAGAGAGTGTATGCGTGTATATATTTTCGGTTGACTGAACCATGAGAAACCCCACTCTTTTATAGAACCAAAGCCTCTTGAAAGGAAACGGGAACTTCTTGAGAAAAGGGGAACTCAGGGCATGCTTGCCTTGAAGGAAGAAACTGGAACAAAAACCTTGAAGCAAGGAACTCAAGGGGCATGCCTTCTTTATAATATTACAAATAAAGGACCTCGGGAGTCGGGACATAGAAAAAAGAAAAGGATATATATTAGATATTGAATTGAAAAGAAGAATATAGGATTATATTTTTTAACAGTTTTGTTGCTGAAGCCTGAGGCCATTTTTTTTTTGTTTTAATTAGGTTTTTCTTAGATTTTTTTGTTATGTTTTGTTGTTGAATTTTCTTGCTGAAGCCTGAGGCTATTTTTTTTTTTTTCTATTTATGATGTTTGTTTTATGTTATTTGTTGAAATATTTTCTATTTAAGATGTTTGTTTTATGTTAATTTGTGATTTTTGTGAGAGATATATATATATTTTTAATTTTTTTTTATAATGTTTGAGGCTTACGCCTCGACCTGCCTCGAGGCTTACGCCTCGTGAGGCTAAGGGAAAACGCCTTGATACCCGTTTTAGCTTTTTTAAACCTTGCAGTAGTTGCATTGGGTACAAGAGGAGTAATCGGAGTAATGGCTTCATTGTAAGAGATAGGATCATTAAGCTTTTCGGGATCCAATTCAGTCAGGTAGGTAACATAATCATCCCAATTAGTAGGTCTTCTTTGCCTAGATGACCTCCTGAGTGGATTATCGGGTTCAGCGTTGTCTTGGTTTTGAGTGTTTGATGTGCCTTCGTCATGAGGTATAATAGGTTCTGATTGTAGAGGTGAATTTGGAGTTGGTGCAGTAACTTCAGGTACAGTAGTTGCATTGGGTACAAGAGGAGTAATCGGAGTAATGGTAAGCGACGAGTCCCCCCCCCCCCCCGCGTCTTGTACTTCTTGCAATTCTTCGTAAGGGTTGGTACTACTCCCACTGACCTTGAAATCCTCCAGGAACGCGGCACGCTTGGTTTCAACAATACGGGTGACATGGGAAGGACAATAGAAACGATAACCCTTTGAATTATCAGGATACCTAATAAAGAAACAGGTAACTGTTTTAGGGTCAAGTTTCCTTAGGAAAGGATTGTAAAGTTTTGCTTCAGCAATGCAGCCCCATACTTTCATATATTTAAGACTCGGTTTCCTTCCTGTCCAAAGTTCATAAGGAGTTTTAGGGACAGACTTAGAAGGAACTCTATTGAGTATATGAACAGCTGCTTTTAACGCATCAGTCTAGAGGAATAATGGCAAATTAGTGTTGGCTAACATACTGTGCACCATGTTCATAAGGGTACGGTTTCTTCGTTCAGCTACACCGTTCTGCTGAGGTGTACCAGGCATGGTGTATTGGTTCACAATCCCCTGGCCATTACAAAACTCATAAAATGGACCAGGAGCCTGACCCACATCAGTATGTCTTCCATAATATTCACCGCCTCTATCTGATCTCACAACTTTAATCTGACAATCTAATTGCTTTTCAACTTCAGCCTTATAATCTTTAAAAGTTGTAAGAGATTCAGACTTTTCCTTAATTAGATACAAGTACATGTAACGAGAATAATCATCAATAAAAGTGATAAATGAAGTATGTCCTGTTATGCCAGCGATTTGGTAGGGACCACTAATGCCAGTATGAATGAGTTCTAATAAATTAGAGCTCCTAGTGGAACCTTTCTTATTCGCTAATGTCATTTTACCTTTAAGACATTTGACACATGTTCCAAAATCAGAGAAATCAAGAGGAGGTAAGACTTCATCCTTTATGAGACGATTTAATCGTTCTTTTGAAATGTGGCCTAAACGCTGATGCCACAACATGGATGAAGTCTCTAAGTCTCGTTTCTCTTCCATCTTTGTGAGTGATTCATTAATATTATATGACAACAAAGATTTGGAAAAGCCATCATCTAGTTCTAATCTATAGAGACCACCATCTAGAACACCAGTACCATAAAGAACAGAATCATAGAGGATAGAGAGTTTGCGATGACCATGGGAAACAATAAAACCGTCCATGTCTAACTTTGGTCCTGATACAAGGTTCCGAGTTACCTCATGAACATATAAGATATCATAAAGTTTAATACATAAACAAGTTTTCATAACTAATTGTAATGTTCCAATGGCCTTCACTTCTAATTCTCGATCATCCCCAACCTTAAGCGTTCTTTGGTTTCTTTCCAGCTTCTGGATTGAAAGGAATCCCTGAGTTGAATTGGTAACATGAACCATAGAACCAGAATCAAACCACCAAGAATTAGCAGGAACACTTAAATTATAGGACTCAAGTATCATAAAATAATCGTTACCTTTCTTAGCAAGCCACTCCTTAAAGTCAGGGCATTCCTTCTGCATGTGTCCTGTCTTTTTACAGAATTTGCAGCGGATACTGCCTAAGGAGTTCTTAGAGCTGGAAGGTGCACTTGTATTAGGATTAGGCCTTTGGACTTTTGAAGCATCCTTCCTCTGATGATTGTTCTTCCTTTTCTTAGAGTTGGAGGTGGTGAAGTTAGCAACATCGGTAGTGCGATCCATCCTCATACGCTCTTCCTCCTGTACGCACATGGCGAACAGCTCACTCATCGTCCATTTGTCCTTCTGATCTTGAATGCTTCAAAGGATGAAGGAAGCGAAGTAATGATGAAATGAACGAGGAAACCATCACTGATTTCCATTTCCAGCCCCTTCAGCTTATTGGCCATGTCATTCATCATCATGATGTGCTCGCGAATGCCGCTCCTCCCATCATACTTAGTTGTCACCATCTTGAGAATAAGAGTACTAGCGTGTTCTTTAGACGTCCCTTTGAATTGCGCCTCCACATGTTCCAAGTAGGTTTTAGCATCTTCAGAATCAGGAATGGCTCCCCTGATTGCATTGCTTATGGGCTGCTTCATAAACATGAGAGACATGCGGTTACACCTAGTCCACTTTTCATGAGTTAACTGCTGAGCAGCAGTACTTTGTGGAGTAAGGTCAGCTGGCTTATCCTCTCTTTAGAGCATAGTCAAAGTCCAGCAATCCAAGTGTAAGCATGAGAGCATCCTTCCATGCAGCAAAGTTATCACCAGTCAAAGGTGGAATCCCGCAATTTGGCGCTGATAGTGGAAATAAGATGAGCAAGTTATGATACTAAGAAAGAAGTCCTAATGTGATCTAAGGGCACGTTAAACTAAGGCAGGTATAAATAATGACCATTTTACATTATGGAGCTGTGATATTGTCTATTACTAACATCAAAATAATAGACTTAGTTAAAATTCTACTTAAACGAAGACAAATCAGCTTTGGCCAGAAGTGTAATCATTTAAGCATGTGTGCAAAATGATTGTAACAAATCAACTTTGGCCAGAAATTGAGACAATCACTTTAGTTATGCACTTGTTAAGTATGCCATCTATGAAGGAATTAAATCAGCTTTGGCCAGATATTAAGACATTCATGTTTATGATGCACACTTAACATAGCTTTCGTAATACTTGAACGATAAGTAGATGTATCAAGTCAGCTTTGGCCAGAAATGATACATCAAAAGCTCATTCAAGTTAAGCTATTTTGGTTTTGTAAAACATTATCTGATTCTGATTAATTAACTAAGTAATTACAAAACCAATTATTTAATAGCAAACCACCCGTTAGCGCGGATCAGTCTAAATCTTAGTTCACATTAAACAACCTAAAATAATGAGGTTTCGAGTCAGGTCTCGACTGAGTTATGAGATCTCGAGTCAGTTATGAGGTCTCGAGTCGCAACCTTATTGTCTCGAGTCGGAACCATGGTCTCGACTACTATATCTTATGAGATCTCGACTCATGATGAGGTCTCGAGTCGCAACCACGGTCTCGAGTCGCAACCTTATGGTCTCGAGTTATGACCTTATGGTCTCGAGTCGAGACCTTATGGTCTCGAGTTATGAAGGTTTAAGGACTTGATGATTTCGAGTCGAGACCTTATGGTCTCGAGTCGAGACCTTATGGTCTCGAGTCGAGACCTTATGGTCTCGAGTCGAGACCTTATGGTCTCGAGTCGAGACCTTATGGTCTCGAGTCGAGACCTTATGGTCTCGAGTCGAGACCTTATAGGTCTCGAGTCGAGACCTTATGGTCTCGAGTCGAGACCTTATGGTCTCGAGTCGAGACTGATGGTCTCGAGTCGTAATCTGATGGTCTCGAGCCCACTGTTGATAGCTGTTTATTGTGATAATAAGTGAAAACTCGAAATTTTAGGGATTGTGAGATATGATTTCCTGTTTTAAGATGATCTAATTTTATCAAAATATTTCGAAAAATTATAACTATATATCTTTTAACAGTTTTCGAATAAACTTAAAAGATAAAATTGGATCAAACATGGAAAAAACACTCATCAATCCTAAATACATTCCAAAACATAACAGAATTTTTGAATTTTCCTAAGAACATGATGAACCCTAAAAAATAAAACATAAATTCTGGAACCCGAAACCTGAATTTTTTTAAGGTTTCTTAAAGCAGATTTCGGTCATAAACATAATCCAGTTGATTTCGAATGAACATGTGATTAACCTTTTCCGAAAACAGTGATCTCGAGTGGACATTTCCCACTCAAAACCGGCTGTTAGTTTATTAAGTTAAAATTTTCTGTTTTCATGATTTCAATCCCAGAATTATGGATACGAAAACAGAACTGACTAATCAACATATGCTCTGATACCACATGTTAGATCAGTTCTGTTTAATCATAATGGAAAACATGAAAACATACCTGTCACCGCAGACAGTGCAGTGGAGAATCCAGTGAGAGAAGACGACATGGAGTTCGACATCTTTGTCAAGGTGATCTGGTTCCTCCTTAGGGTGCTGACTGATGATGGTGACTGATTAAACCGAAAAGGGTATCGGCTATGGAGATGAAGGTCGAATGTGATGTTATGCTTATGGGGTATGTCTAATGGTGTAACTGTCTAACCCCTTAACCTCCACATAAGTCTCCCTTATATAAGCACCCAGGAGGAAACCTAATTAGTTAATAAGGGTAATATGGTCCATCAACAATTACCAACTAATTATTTAATAGGTTATTATATATTTTGATCTTTATTAGGTAAATGATTATAATGGCTATAGATTAAATATTAATACATAATATATTTAATCTTAGAGTTTGAGTTTGCCGGATTTTTGGCCAGAATTTCTGCCGGAGGTTGCAGGTCACGAAGAAGAAGAAGGCCCTTGTAGGTTTGTTTTAAAACTTTGATGTTGACACATTAGGCCCCTATAGTTTTAAACTTTAATATCTTTAATATTTCAAGTTTTAAAAATGCTATATCAGTCCCTAAAGTTTTGTTTATTAAATGTCTTATTTGGATCTTTTATAAAACTTAAAATTTTGCAATGTAATTTTTTAGTATTGTATTTTTTTTTTTAATTTAATGAAGTATTTTAAGTTTTTAATTTAAAAAAAATAAATAATTGTGTAATGATTGGATGGGCCGTTATTGGGCATTATTCCACTACGCTACTTTTGCAAAAACGCCCAATAATGCCCCCATGCTGACTGGACTGTCACATGGCAGAAAACGCCCATGGGTGGGGGCATTATTGCTCAAACCACTACGCATGGTCTAAGTGGCATGTGCCTCTACTACCAAGTGGGCTACCCCACATTGGCAAGCTCTCTAAACTTATATTCATCTCCTATTTTCTCAGTTCTTCTTCAATAAGAATAATGGAGGAATATTTTTCGTCTAGCGATACCAAGGTGCAATGATCTTCACTAGGTTTAAGGTTCATATCCAATGATAAATGAATGTGTAGATTTAGAAATAGAATTAGGGGGTGTGTAAGTTAGCCATGAATAAAGAAGTTAAGGCAGCTATACATGAAACACCTAAATCAAAAGCAGCCTCTCATGCAAAAAGTTACCGCCTTAGCGCTGCTCATCAGATCGCTACATGTGCCTAAAGCACACTTTAATGTTACATGATCTTGAAGTGCTACCTTTGCACACATTATAGCTCAAAACAAGAACATGTACAAATCACAATCATCCAAAAAGATGTTAGCCAACATAATCACAACACTTAAGAACCGGTAAGGAAAGACGGATAGCATTAGAATGCACTCTACAAGTACAGAGTCAATTCATGTTTAGATTGTCCACACCGTATCAAATTTATCATTATTCATTAGCAAACAAAATAAACTCAACATCATATGGTTGGCTGTTTGCCTAACATTATCAGCACATCAAAAAATCTTTCAGAAAGCCATGAAAAGTATGGAATGGAGCTAAATGAGTCCAGCCTGTTTTGCAGTTCCACAGACAAACAGGATCAACACCTCTTCGGTTTACATAACTTTTCTCCAACAGCTGTCACACAAACCATTTCAAAAAATCGTTTAAAACGGGAACAAATCAACAAAGTGATCTAAAACGACTGGGAAATCGATATTCCCTTTATTTTACATAAAGACGAAAGTCTGTTCAAATACGCACCTCAACATGTAGTCCATTAAGTGGGAATATACAGAATCACCAGCAGCATCTGCAAGAACTCGGGCCTGGTGCAGGTTCATTTCCTGCACCAGCAGGTATAGGATTATGGATTGCTATGCATTCAGCTCATCATCAGCTACAATATCCAGCTGGTAACGAAGGATTCCCCCTATTCCACCAAAACTTGTGCAAAACTGAGATCCCTCTTCTGATTTATCAGTAACCAACTCAAGTGTGCAACCAAAGTTTCTGTATTCATTAACAAACCACTCAAGCAAAGACATCTTTTCCTGAACTTCTAATTCGGCGTTTGTAGTTGGATCTCTAAAGTTTTCATGATCACCCTCTTGCTCCTTGTTCAAATGTTTTATAATCACTTCACCTGTTGTGATATTCTTAAGAGTAAACCTGTTAATATCAAGATTTTCCCAAACTATGAGTATCTCAACTGCACCCATCTTAAGACCCTTCAACGTGTTATGCACACCTAAAGAATATTTCCCAGTATCTTGACTGATTTTGTCAAAGTACTTACGTAGCAAGCGCTTTTCTTGTATAACTTTAACATTTGCAAGGAATTCAGCTGATAGATCTATTGCTTGATTAAACCCGTTTTCACCTCCATAAGAAACATCAACCAGATTCAAGATTCTTGCCTTGAGACGCGGGTCAAACATCTTAGATTTACTAAGCTCGGTCTTGAAGTCATCAGACCCCGCGAGTATCAGTCCTGAAACAATAGGCCGACGATTGATATAGAGTAGTGTTGCCAGCTCAGCAGTCTTCTTCAAATAATTATGTCTCATCTCCACTTGTAAACGATCAAATCTTAAAGCGGATTGCCCTCCTATTCTATAGGTCCGGCTAGGGGAGGATCTAGTCGCCTAATCCTTGTGTACAAACCAACCCGGTTGTGCGGAATCCAACCGAGAAAGGCAAACCGAGATAGAACACGCAAATGCACGACACACAATATTCACCGATTAACACCTCTGTATTAATACGTATGAAAGGTCCAGTTACAAGCTCAATGTTTACAGATGTACTCTATAAACTCTCTCAAACTCTCGTGAGTGTGTGTGCTGTCCACAGAATGCTCTAAGTGTTCTCTATCGAACACAACACACTACATGGGTATATATACCCGACACAGCTAACATGCTCGAAGGATAAGGTAATCTGGTCGAAGGATCATCTATCAACCAGAAATCTACCGAAAGATCCATACATACCTCGAAGGATGACATCTTTCGAGGTCCATCAACATCTATCGACGGTTCATCTTTCGAGCTCATCGAAGGATACAAACCATCCTTCGATGACATCCTTCGAAGCATACAACTTACATACATAGTGTTGACTGTTTGGCCAAGTCAAACCAGGAGGATGGTTGACTTGGTCAAACTTACATCAAACATACATAACAACAAACCTAAAACGTAACTCAGACTAACATAAGACATCGTTTTGTATCATGACAGAATACAGACAGAGTACAGACACAAGTGCACCAACAAACTCCCCCTTGGCTGTAGCTTTGTCTCGATCTTCATGTCTTCAAGTCTCTGACGTCCTTTCAACCGAGTCGAAACTAAGTCGAACTGAGCTGAGTCGAACCGAACCGAGTCGTGTCCACAAAATATGTATCAACAAACTCCCCCTTGGACACTACTCGTGAGGCTCAACTTCGATGTCTTCCACGTCGGAGGATCTTCAAGGTCTTCACGCGTCGTAAGTAGAAAGTGTATCAACAAACTCCCCTTTTCATTTAGGAAGTGTGTCAATAAACTCCCCCTTAGATTGAACTCTCCATTGAGTCATGCTCGTGAATCTTTTGACTTGTCAAATCTTCAGATCCTTGTGGTGTTGATGAAGGGTCAGCGGCAACTCGATCATTTTATCCTTTGAGTGCCTCCACTTCGTGTCTTCATTCCAAAGCTTGTCATTGAACATGTTCTCCTCGCCTTTAGCATCTGCACATGCAAGAAAGCTAAACGCATAATGAGAACAACCGCTTGGAATATAGTTAACATTTAAACAAATGACACATATGAGATCAAATCTCAATCAAACACCGACCGACAATATTTTGAAAGTTTAGAAAATGATCAACTGTTAATCCTTTAACTTTCAAAACTTGTTAACTTCGACTGTTTATGAAGATGCAATTGTTTTCCGGCTTACGATCAGGATTTTGGGTAGGATAGACTCGAGTTCCAACATCAGTCAATCAAAAATAAACTAGAAGCAAAATCTTTTTGGATTTTATAAAGTTTATATTAAAACACACCTAAAATCTTTTTGAAATTTTTCATTTTTCAAATGTAAAGACGGAAAGCAATAAATAAATATATACAAGATGCATAAACTGAAAACAGTAAATAAATATCTACAGACATTCTTTTTGCGAGTTTCGAGGGTAAGAGAATCATATCAGTGTACGGTCATGTCAAAAAGCTCTTTTTGTTCAATTAGTTAACATTAAGATAAGCATCCTATAACAATTATCGGTATTGTTGTCCACTTAAGCTCAACTTATCATTCGTAATCATGGCGAGGGGATACGTTAAGGTATGATTTATACTTACCGACCGGTGTTAATCCACATCACGACACATTCCCGTATCAAGGTATGCACGAGGGTTCATCTTACCGGTGAGTATACCGATTATCATCTGTTTGACCGTATATGATGTGAGATTCTCACTTATTTTGATTTGAAAACAAGCCCTATGTGATAGAATCACTTATTGATGAGGAACTTGATTTTCGATGCATGAGGGCACAGGAGCAAGTCCGTGAACAGGTCAGTACTTTCGTACAGCAGAGAGACGAACTTGACTCCCGGATAAATGTGATATATTATCACTTATTTGTATGGACATGTGATTGTTTATCACTTATTTGTATGGACATGTGATTGTTTATCACTTATTGAGGTCGTATGCAATATGTACACGTATGTATAGTATCATGGAAGATCTAGACTTGCGTCCCCGTTATTTTTCGGTAAAAGATACAACCATGATACCCAGATGATAAACAGCATAAAGACCGAATATCTCAGAACCTCGGCAATCTCTCAAACGAAATTTCGGTACTAAGACCATATGCCAATGAATGGTTCCCACCTGGTCTTCAGTCGATTTAAGTTTATATCACCCTGCACACTTTAAAATGATTGTGAGCCTACCGATACATCTTATATAGAGCTGCTTATCATTTTTCATTTAAGGTTTAAAGAGGTTTAGACAGACCACTGATGTACTATCATTTTCTCTTTTGCTCGCCAGGAAACTCATTTTTGTTTTTCTATTGTTTTTGAGTTTTTGAAATTTTTCAATGTTTTTGGATTTTTCAAAGTTGGATTTACTCCCCCTAAAATCAACAAACTAAGATAAAATTTTAACAACACAAAGGTATTTACAAAAATGACTTTCCGATGTTGGTTAACTCATGTTTTACCTCAATGCCGTTTACCAAAATTAAGTTTTAATCAGAAATGATTTATGGAATTTTGGAAAAATGAGTTGGCACGTCGGTAAGCGGTGCGGACCATGACAACATTGTCTGGCCAAAGAGTGCTGCGAGAGGACAACAATTTATAAAGTAGCTTAAATAGCGACAAGTAAAGGAGAGATTAGAAATTTTAAAACCGTATCCTGCAACTGCTTCATGCATTGCAAGGAATCTGAGTGCTCTCCCAAACTGGATATCCACCCGGTGTGGATTTCAAAGTCGATTCTTTGTAGCTACTGAGAAGTCTCTAGACAGCAACAAGATCATAAACCTTTGGGTCCGGCTGGTCTTCCACATTGCACCAGTGAAGGTTTTTGTCTTTCTCTTGAGAAGTAGTGTGCGGTTGTTCAACCCATGCCAAGGCATCCGCACACCCGGTTAGTTTGATCAACAAACACATTTTCTTCAATCACACCACGAAGAAATGTACAATGCACGTTCATCTTGTTGATTTTGAACCTCAAACGTGCTGCAGGTGTGTACATTTTGATTTGAATCTACCCTGGGGACCCGATCAAAGCCTTTAACAATTACACTTTGAAATGATTTGCATTTTTGTCGAAGCTTTTCAATCTCTTTCAACAGACAATTCTGTTATTTTTCCATTTTCTCTCCATCAAAGGCAACAATTTCTTCTGTCGCCTATTTTGAGCAAGGACGCTCCACTATCAACAATCTTACGACTATCAATAGTTCCTCCTGGAACATTCTGCACACTCACTTAGAGATTAGTTGGAGAGGGGGACCCAAGCCTTTGTGGACTTGGGTCGTCCTTGATCATCAAGGAAAGTGATTTCAATCACTTGATGATTAGGAAAAAGAACTTGTGGTGCTCCCCCTGATTGAATTACCTGCTTTTGTTTCCAAGCTGTTTGTCCTTTACCAGTATTTGTATTAATTGTTTTTGCATTTACTGGTTTTACCGTTGTAGATTTTGCTTGTACAGGTTTTTCTTCTTTGACCTCTGATTTTAAGGCCTTCTCAATTACCTTTTGATTCTTTTGTTTTAACTTCTTTTCCTTTTCTTTCAAGACACGTGGGTCTTGTTTCGGGGAAACAGGTCGTTTTTGGTAATTGGTTTCTTGGGGAGCACTCGCTTTTGACTTCAACTTTTGCAGGTATGGGCAGTATCTTACAATATGCCCAACTGTGCCACACTCAAAACACATTCTCCGCTCTACAAACCTCGGAGAAACATGTTGATGACCAGACGAAGAACCCGACAATGAACCTTGTGATCTAAACGTGCTTGGACCTAAATCACATCCGTTGGTGTGTTGGGTGTAATTATTCTGATCATTTCGTTTCAAAATTCTAACTTGTTTTATAAAATCAATGTTAGATTTATCCTGAAATGTTTCAAGTTTATCTGTACCCTTGGATCCAACAAAGTTCACTTTCGGTTCTCTTTTCTTAACAGGAGCTCTTTTGTTTTGCACCTTTTGCTGCTGAACTTTAGGTGCTTGAACATTCTTGTTCTGAGCCTTCTTTCCCTGTACCTTACCTTTTCCGGAATTGACTTGTTGTTTTCGCTCAATTGGTAGTTTTTGGTTTCCGTATTGTTTTCTAATTTGTTCACACGGAATTGGATCACATTGAGTGACGGTAACTTTGCCACTTTTGTTCCCCAAAAACTTATCAGTACATCCTTCAAAAATTTGCTCAATTAAATCTTGATTTACGTTTTTAATTGGAAAATCTTTGTTAGAGTAGATTTTGTCATCTCCTTTGAGCGTGTACAACAAGTTATTCCCTTCACAGCTAGATACAAGGGACTCCATTGCTTTTGACATTTCAGTCTTACTCGGTTTCACTGGTGGATCACACAGGATGTGATTCTCGATAGGAATATCTGTTGTAACCGAGTTAGACTGTTGTTTCACAATTTCTACAGATTCATCATCCGATGAATCAGATTCATCATCCGAAGAATCAGTATCCTCAACAATGGGAGGACTCTGTTCCTTAACACACGATGAATCTGTCACATTCTCAGACTCAGATTCTGATTGACCCGAGGATGATGTACCAGTTGTGAACCCGAGGCCTGCTGCAAAGTCATCTAGACCGAGTGGCACAGTAGGTTCAAAACGGGGCATATCCTCGTCATCAGGCAATTTGGAGTAATTGTGATTCATTGGGGGAGGACATGATTTGAATCCCATGCACTTCTTATCCCCCTTTTTCTTTTGAACATCAATAATGTGATCCAAAACATAGCGGGAATTGGAATAGCTTTCCAATTTCTGCTTAATTGTCTCACATTCACATCGAGCTGTTGCTAACTCTACCATTTGTTTTTCAATTGTGTCAATAAGATCATTGTTAGCATGTTGTTTTCGCAAAACAGCCTTTTGTAATTCTGAAACATCATGTTTTAATGACGCAATTGTTGCTTTAAATTCCTTTTCATTTCTGGTTAAAAACAAGTTAGCTTCAGTTGCTTTAGAAAGATCTACAATCAATTCTTGATTGTGTTTGTGTGTGATTTCAAACTGACTTTCCTTTTCAGCATATTTAACCTTTAAACTATCACAATTTTCACAACTAACTACAGTGGGTTCATCGACACATACCTGACTTGATGAACTGTCGACATTAGCCGTAAAGGCTGAATGGAAAGAAAAAGATCCATCTTCAGAGAAGAACTTAGCAAGTTTCTCGGAAGTTCCAGCAGATTTCTGGCAGAGAATAGATCTCCTCTTGCATAATGCTTCAGCTTCAGCCAAAAGTTCATCAACCTTCAAATCTAAAGCATCACTTGATAAATCACCAGCATCAAGTGATTCCCCATCCATGCTCCCACTATAACCCGAACTATCTTCATCTTCTGAAGATTCACCAGCAGACACGGGTTCTACTACCTTCTCAATCACTTTAGCATAACATGCTGTTCCACCATTTGGAGCATCATTTCCCAACTGAAGCGACCAATCACAACCTTCATCAACTTGAACCACGAGTCCCCGGTTGGCATTTGACGGCCCTGCTTGGCTTTGGTTGTTGACAGGTATCAACGTACGAACATTGTTCCTGTTCTGGTTCTGCTGGTTGCCTTGATTTCTGAAGGGATTTTGGTTTCCATGCTGAGCTGGTCTTGTGCATTCCCTTTTGAAATGACCTCGTTCACCACAGTTAAAGCACGTTACAGCTTGCTTGTCGAACCCATACTTGGTGTCTTTCTTGCTTTCCAAGTTGGTTCTCCCCGTCCTTTCCATAAACTCCTTTGCTCTTCGAATTGCACTAGCAAGAGCCCATTTGATATCCATCATTTCAAACTCTTCTCTATCCACTTGCTGATAATCTTCATTGGTTAGATTGATATTCCCAATCTGACCTGCGATCAATCCACAATAAGCACTAACCAAGGTGTTCAACATCTCCATATGCTCCTTGGCTATTTCGACACTGACTTTGGAAAAATTGGAAGTGTCTAATCTGACTGTGTTCGGATTGGAAGTGGCTTGAAAGTTTGAAGAGTTTCCATAAAACCCTTGCTGTTGCGGTTGTTGCTTCTGAGCTCTGCTTGGATCTAAGAAAGGCGGTGGTGTGAATTGCTGAGCTGTCGGTTGCACATACTGTTGTTGAGAAGAAGAATTTGGTCTTGGATACATCGAGTATGCTGAAGGATCAAACTGATCTGTTGTTGATGGTCCGGTGTTTGAGATGAAAGCTGTTTGAAGCTTCGCGTGTTGAGAAGCTGGTTTTTCTCCACTGATACCTCCTGCAATCCCAAAGTACATCTCTGGACTTTGAGGAGTTAGTGTTCTTTTTTCCTTAAGCTTTTCTTCCACATCCTTGTTCTCCAATTTTTGAATTAAATCATAAACGGTGATTGTGTCTAAAACACCATTTTCTTTGAGAATTTCAAGATAACTGCTTCACTTTGCTGGTAAGCTATCAGCAAATCTCTTCACTATTTCTTGTGGAGTGGCAGTGACTCTAAAAGCAAACATCTCGCTCAACAAGTGATGGAACCTTGTAGATAACTCTGCCAAAGTCTCATTCTCCATACACGTGAATCCTTCAAACTCTTTCTTCAGTAAATCTTGCTTGATCTTTCTTGATTGAGCATTTCCTTCACATCGTAACGTGAGCATATCCCACAAGCTTTTAGTAGTCGTGCAGTAAACAAACTGGTGGTAAATGTCTCTGTTAAGAACTTGTGTGAGAATCATGAATGCTTTCTTTTCTAACTCAAATTTCTTCTTATCTTCATCAGACAGAGTGCTGTAAGTTTGTGGATTAGATCCTGCAACTTCCAAATCATTATCAAATGGAGTGAAGAAACACATCCATAGATCTTGACCTTGCCCCTGAACATAAGTTCTCAGCCTTTCTTTCCACCATCCCCAATCATTGATGTGATTTAGCTTTGGCGGTTTTGTGCTTGTACCAGTTTCACTGTCGTTCTGCATCATAGATTGAATGCTGCTGCTTTGATTTGTGACCAATGCCCATTGATTTGCAGTTTTCATTGCAGCTTGAGGTGGGGCAATAGCTCGCATCCATGCAGTTTTGTCGAAATCTGACTCAGATTGCCTAGCTGATGATTGTGAAGATGTTAGAGTCCACGCGGTTGGATCCCACTGACCGTGCGTAGCTGATGATTGTGGAGTCGAAGTTATTTTAGTCCACGCGGTTGGATCCCACTGACCGTTTGTTCCCATTTTATAAAAATTAATATATTAAGTGAAAATTGATTTAAAATTTGAAAAATTAATTTTCACAAACTATGTTAAAATGTTGAAGAGAAACAAATAGCCGAAAGATCCCTGATCGAAAGACCTGAAAAACACAAACTGTTAAACTCAAACAGACAAGGATCGAAAGATAAACACTTGTTCGAAAGATAGACACTTGTTCGAAGGATCAACAGTGTTCGAAAGATCACTGTTGAATTTCGAACAATGACTTCGAAAGATTCTCCAAGACGAAGGATCCTTGTCTTTCGAAATGTAACAGTAGCTCGAACAATATATCCTTCGAAAAGATTCCTTGGCTCGAAAGATAACTCACTGACTTCGAAAGATGTTCGAAGGATGGGTATCTGTCGAACCTCCTTGATCGAAAGATGATCTTTCGACTTCGAAGGATATCCTTCGATCTTGTACTGACACAGTTGACAAAAGTTGACCGGTTGGTGAAAAGGTGATTGGTTGGTAAGAACTTTCGGCAGAAGGTATGTTCAGACCTTACTTTCTGCCAACCCAGATTTTGAACAATAAAATAATCCAATCACAATTTCCAAAACACAAACACTTTAATATTCAAATCTCAAAGATTAAAAAGTAAACACACTAAAGAACACTTTGAATATTTGATGAAGATATGATGAACACAACCCAGAAAATTTGAATTTTCCGGTAAACCAACAACTTCCGAAACCGCGATTTTGCTAAAATGTTTAATAAAAACCAAAGGCTAACATGTGAGCATGAAAATAACACGGTTTTTAACAAAACATAAAGCAAAACACCAAGATATACTCCGATTTTAAGATGTTTTCCAGAAAAATATAAACTTTTAAAACCCGAAAAACAGCAAGAACACCTCGGTTTTAACAAGGAGAAGAGCCAAGGCTCTGATACCACTTGTAGGTCCGGCTAGGGGAGGATCTAGTCGCCTAATCCTTGTGTACAAACCAACCCGGTTGTGCGGAATCCAACCGAGAAAGGCAAACCGAGATAGAACACGCAAATGCACGACACACAATATTCACCGATTAACACCTCTGTATTAATACGTATGAAAGGTCCAGTTACAAGCTCAATGTTTACAGATGTACTCTATAAACTCTCTCAAACTCTCGTGAGTGTGTGTGCTGTCCACAGAATGCTCTAAGTGTTCTCTATCGAACACAACACACTACATGGGTATATATACCCGACACAGCTAACATGCTCGAAGGATAAGGTAATCTGGTCGAAGGATCATCTATCGACCAGAAATCTACCGAAAGATCCATACATACCTCGAAGGATGACATCTTTCGAGGTCCATCAACATCTATCGACGGTTCATCTTTCGAGCTCATCGAAGGATACAAACCATCCTTCGATGACATCCTTCGAAGCATACAACTTACATACATAGTGTTGACTGTTTGGCCAAGTCAAACCAGGAGGATGGTTGACTTGGTCAAACTTACATCGAACATACATAACAACAAACCTAAAACGTAACTCAGACTAACATAAGACATCGTTTTGTATCATGACAGAATACAGACAGAGTACAGACACAAGTGCACCAACAAACTCCCCCTTGGCTGTAGCTTTGTCTCGATCTTCGTGTCTTCAAGTCTCTGACGTCCTTTCAACCGAGTCGAAACTAAGTCGAACTGAGCTGAGTCGAACCAAACCGAGTCGTGTCCACAAAATATGTATCAACATATTCCATGTATCCTTGGGAGATCCGCACTGAATTGGTGAAGTACTTCTCGAGTATTACCGCTCAAAGTTCCAAACATAGTCCCATTTCCATCCATAACTATAAAACCAAATTTGTCAACAGACTCTAGCAGTTTAGTCAACGCTTCAGTGTGGAATTTGTTATCAAAATGATAAAAGGATGCTTTGATGCGCCGAAAAGGCTCAAAATCAATGACGACCTTCCTTTCCTTTCCTTCATCAGTCACAATGGTTCCAGTATAAAGGACAAGCCCATTGGGAGGAACCTTATTGTAGAGCCTGAGTCTTTGTTGGGCCGATGTGATTGCATCCAAAACAGATTGTTGATTCACTCCTCTTTTTTTTTCTATGTCGAAAGCATTCCTGAATTCGACTCCAAGCATTTTTCTGACCCTAGGTATTTCATCAAATGGATGCATAATAAGAGAAATCATGCTAGTACCATTACCGCGTGCAGCTTTAAAATCCTTTATAAGTTTCTTAGTTTTCCATATTTTAATGTTCTCATTAGCACCGGCCATTGTGAAGTGACTTGAGACTATTCTGCAAGAAGTGCAAGTAACAAAACAACCTAAATTCATTAATTTAACCATCAACACGAAAAGATGGTAAAACATGGCCGAATAAACATGTCAATATATAATATCAAAACAGGAATAGTGCTTGAAACATAGATTTCTCATGTGATGAGAAACCAAATGTTAACATTTAAAGTTTAAAACTAATCAGGTTTAATTTCTCATGCAGTGAAAAAACAAATTATAATATTTCAAGATTAAAAAAAAATCAGATTTCTCATGTGGTGAAAAAACAATTTTTAATATTCCCAGATCAAATCAAAATAATCATATTTCTCAAGTGGTGAAAAAAAAATATAAAATTTACAGATCAAAATAATCAGATTTCTCATGTTCTGCAAACATATTTTGATATTTAAAGTTCAAAATAAACAGATTTGGAGAGAAACTTGTTCATTGATCTTTGGATTTAATCAACTGAAAATTGCAATAAGTTTTCAAACTACCGCGGAATAAACTAAACTCCAAAACAGAAAATAAATAACTGCAATAATTTTTAGCAAATAACGAACACCTAAAATGGAACGGATGCACGATTGTCCTACTTTCTTCACAATTGTTGGTTATGTCTATCAGAATCATAAGAGATACAGCAACAAAACACACATGCATGCATGTAGTTGATCAGCAAAATAGAGGACTATCATATTCTACACATGCAGAACGATATAATTTAAGACAAATCAATAACACAAATTGCATACGATTGAAAGAAACAAATTATGAAGTAAAAAACAATATAGAGATTTGATGGGGTGAATTACCTGAACGAGAATTTGCAACGATGGTGAATTAGGGTTTGCAATAGTTATTTAGTTTGCTGCGTTTGTTTATATACCCTTTTGGAAACCCTCACAGCAAAACCCATTTAGATTAAGTTATTAACCGCCATTCAAAAATATATGTATGAGTTACTAGGTTATCACCCGCGAATACTCGCGGGTCGAAAAATTTAATTTGCATTAATCCAATTATGTCGTTAAATAGAATAAAAACCCATGTTTTCAAACGTTCTTGATGAACACGTTTGAGAGAGAGAGAACGAACGAATTCTTGAGTTCTTGATGTTATTATGATTGTGTGTCCTTTATCTCTCTAGTATCTCTCCTTATATACATCCAAGTAGAAACCCTTGATTAGATAATAATGGTAATTACGTCCATCAAATAATTACTAACCTAATAAGGAATAACTATATTTTGATCAAATATACATTATAAATGATAATAATAGTCTTCTAATTAAAATCATTTATGCATTATAAGATGTTGGCCAATCGTTTTTAATTGTACCCATTTAGCCGTTTATATTAGGTGCGGTACCGCCACCAGTTCCAGCATCAACTGCAACACCAACACCACCAGCAGCAACTGCAACACCAACACCACCAGATGGAACTGAAGCCAGCCTCTCCCTGCCGGCAGGAATTAGTTCTGTGATATCTTTACCCTTGACTTCCTTCGGTAACAATTCAATTCTACCTTTATCTATATCAGCTCCAACTACAGTTTACAACTTAAAGATTACTTCAAAATTTGCACAAACCACATACATGAATTAATTAAAGTAAAAATTGTCAACCATAGCTCAAACAGATAGCACAACACATGTTTAGAAATAAAAATTTAAAAATCTAAGCCAAACAAAAAAGCTTCACTCATTACATCAACAAAAAGTCATTCATCCTTTAAATGTAATGTGACCACTTTCTGTACTTGTAGAATGTTAAAGCATGTTATCGAACAAAATTTACTAATTAATCATTGAACATGAAACTAATGATGAGATTCACTAATACTATATGAGACCTGGTTGAAAAAATGTGGCATTGTGAATCCCATTCAACTTGGCATTCTATTCAACTTGGCATTCCTATGTGCATGATGCATCGAAGTTGGCTTCGAAAACTACTTGACATCCATAACATGTTTTACCCTAACACAAACGAAAGAAACATATTCAGTGGTAAGCGGTTAAAATTGCCACATTTAACTAAAAAATTTATACAAAATTACTTTAGATATCTAATGAGCTTTTTAAGGCGACATCAAATCAACCATGGATCGGAAAAGGACAAAATAAAATCAAAATGAACGATGTGTCACAAAGTAAAATATATATCATTAGCTATGTTTACAAAATGCGGCACCTGTTGACCGATTTTTATGGAGTTTGGAATTTTGGTTTCTTTGGTTGGTCTTGCTATTGATCTATGAACAAACTACAGAAGATAAGTATAGCAGCAAGTTGAAGTAAAACCATTATATTGTCATAAAAAGGCAAAATATCATAATGGGAATTGAGTAATGAACTATTAAATGAGGGCACACCTTTCCCGTGAAACATGGACATATTCGAAAATTCAATAAAACACTTTCAATTAAATGCGGACACACCTTTCAGTTGATTGTGAAACATGGACATATTAGTGTATAAATATTAAGCTTATGGGTTGGTGGGTACACCATTAGGATCAGTGACCCAGTCAGGCCCATTTTTTTCTTAATCTATTCCCGGCTTAATGTGCACTAACATCCGGTTTTGTACTAAATTATTGTTATAAAATTTAAAATATTGGATAAGAATATCTACACTTACTTGAGTAGGCATTGGACATGCAAATATAGGGCGCAACTGAAATAAGACCACCAATTTCAGTCTCAAGCCCTACAAAATCAACAACAAATTAAATTATATAAAAAAAATCACAAACAAAAAAGACTCTTTAGCTTACAAAACAGGTGTCTTAAGCTATGTAATTGGTTCAGGGTCTTGGACACTTAACAAACAAACAAAGATAAAAAAAAACTAACAACATATAACATAGAGTTGCCACTGAAACCACCTAAAGATATGCAAGACAAACCTAAAAATTAATACATGAACACAAACTACTTTTAACAATTTTCCCATTTGAACCAAGTCTAACCTTGTTTACCCGAAGAACCTTACCTGAATAAACTCGTTACCGGAAAACTGATTAAAACGATAGTTAATAGTTAATAGGGTCAGCTTTTGGTTAGACTTTCAAACATCTAAAAAATGCGAATAACACAAAATGATTAACCTGATAAACATCCCTAACTCCAATATGTTCAACATTCGGCAAAACAGCAATAACAAAAGAATATATTCCTAATTATAAAAACAACTACACACACCTTTTTCAAGAATGCGAGCGACGCACATGCCTCACATCAATCCCAACGTTTGGCGTAGTCGGAGCTTTAACTGAATGCTCAGACATCAACCACGACACGACATAAATTTTGGCGAAGATGACAATCGATTTTACTCTGAGTTGCTAGTTTCAACACTTCCCTCTGTCATCAGTCGAAAACACCTCACGCGTTGTCGCCATTTCCTCACGCAAATCCTACAATAATTTAAAAAAATAACAATAATCTCAGCATCAAGAAGTTTAAAAATAAATGTGGTCAAACAAAATTACCCAAAAAAATAACTCCCAATTGCTGAACTCAAAATTGCAGGTTTTTTAGATTAAGATGGATACGGAATCCATCCATTATGAACCTTTTGGCTTTTATAAATGAAAGCATGGACAAAGAATGAACCTCAAAAGATATTATACACCACTATGTGATGATTCCAATTAAACCACACCCACAAAAGCAACCAATTTTAACATCAGATATCCTGTTTTTGTATCAAAAGTTACCATATCCAAACCGTTTGGCCCGTTAAGATCATCCACTACGTTTGGTTCTCAACTTCATTCAGAACTACATGTGACTACATATATCAAAAAGTAAGTATAAGAAGGAATAAACACACTTGTAAATGACCAAAAGCAGCTGGATATAAAACAACCAAATTAGATTAGACACATATATTTTTGGGATGATGAAAAGACGTTTACTTCGCCCACATGCTTTTTAATTCATAGCCTTTTTGTCTTTTTTCACTTCTCATCTCTTTCCCCTTTTTTCACTTTAGCCTACACATGAACATAGTTGCAAAAATATTACCTACAAAGCTGAATATTGCAACTACAAAATAGATACAAATAGTGTAGGGATTTAACCAGAAAAAACGCAACTATTTAACCCATAAAACTGCAGTTTTCTGACCCATAGAAGTGCAGAAGTTTAACCCCAAAAAGTGAAGTTTTTTTACCCATGATTCACAAACAGGACCACATGAAACGAAAATCAACTTAGATTGTGGTAACTTGAGATTAGATTACATGTGCTCTGTACTTCTCAGGATAGTTTTTAATCATCAGCTTTTTATATAAATTATATATGTTAAAAAGCGTTACTTTAACCTACACAAACACACAACAATTTCCGATGCATATTTTATATTTGTTATACCCACGTGCCTCAAAGTTCCAACAAAATTCAATGAAGTTAGCGCTTCAAACACTTAATGAAGATATATGATTTGTATTTTCTTGTTTTTGAGGAAAAAACTACCTTGGAGAAGTGATTATGGATGGAACCTTTTCAGAAAATAGTCATCATCATCACCCACTTCGGTTAACCTTAACCTGAAAAAAAGGTAAGATCCCTCAAAAAGAAACTAAAATCAAATAACATTTACAAAAATGTATCCAAACCTCAAAAGAAGTCCTGGGCTACTGATCGTGTTCGTGAGTCCATGGAGAATGAACAAAATCCATCACTATCATCTTCTCCACTGAACAAAACCCCAAAGTTTACGCTCTGCAAACCACATATATCATTTTCGTTACCGTTTATTAAATAAAAAATGACTGAAACCTCCTATCTAGTCTTAATTCATCACATAATAATAAAAATAAAAATGAGCCATGAGCACACAGTGCATCAAATAAGACAGAAAGTAAGACAGAAAGTAGCCTAAAACTCACCTGACGTTATCATCGTTCAACACCATCATAGCCGACGAAACCCAAATGTGTTCAACCCAAACTTGACACTCTTGCAGAGCTCCAAACTGAAGAAGATACCGGATCGGAAATATTCAAGACATAGAGATAGAAAATAGTAATAAGAACACAGACATAATGTGAATGATTACCTGTTCCAGACTTTTCATTCCGAATAACATACGAATCTCAGTCCAAAATTACCCATTGCTTTTGGTTTGGAATTTCAAGTGTTCGAGTAACAAATCTGAACAAAATGCAATTTGAACTGATTTGTAAAAGAAAACGTAATGTGAACAAAAATAAACCCCAAATTTAAAGAATCAACATAACTCACCTTGGAGTGGAAGAATTGAAAACCCTAAGAATTTATTCTTGATGATATGCAATACACGTTACGGAATAAGAGTAAAAAACAAAGAGGGAAAGAGCAATAACATACCTATGATTAATCACAAATAATCAGTGAAGAACGGGAAGAAGTTGTTTCGCAAATTGGATTTAGGGTTTTAGAAAAGTGTGGCTGGGAAGCTTTAGTTTCTAGGGTTTGTAGAGAATATTGAAGCTTGAGAAAGAAGATGAATCAATATAAGGGATTCGAGAGACGGGTGACCCAAATCCAGATTTTGACCCAATATAAAAACGGATCCCGTGTCCAATATTGAATGGAGTATTGAGAGTGCTTCCCACCTAAAAGTTCCACCATAACATGCCACGTCAACAATTGGTTCCACCATCACATGCCACATGGCCCAAATCCTTTTCATTTATTAATATATATAGATTAGCCTTTAAGTTATTTACGCTAAATATATTATTTGTGATTGGGTTAAATGGTTTAAAATTCAAATTTTAGTTTGATTTTACATTATCTTTATTATTTTCAACAATTTAAATACATATCTATACTAGGGGTGCAAATGAGCCGAGCCGAGCCCGAGCTCGTTTAACATATGAAAGCTCGAGCTCGGCTAATTATAATTATTATTATACATATAATTTAGTTATTTTTTATATTTATATAAATGGTAATTATTATTATATAAATATATGTTTAATATATTAATAAAAAAACTATATAAATAGAAAGCTCGATTAGGCTCGCGAGCCAGCTCGAGCTCGATAAGCGAAGCTCGGGCTCGGGCTCGTTTACTAAACGAGCTTGTTTTTAGGCTCGGGCTCGAGCTCGAGCTCGTTTAAGCTCGGCTCGTTCGAGCTTTTTTTCAAGCCGAGCTCGAGTAGCTCGCGAGTAGCTCGGCTCGTTTGCACCCCTAATCTATACTATGCTACATAAAACGAGAAACAAAGATTGGAAAACATATGATACAATCTTTAAAGATAGTATCTATACATATAATAAAAGAAACCCATTAAGGAACACATGGCATTCAATGAGATCATCCTTGAGTTCTTTTCCCTCCTTTTTTTTCTCCCTCCAATCGATCCCCGTTAGTTTTTTTTGGGTGTTAGATACCACCCGGATGAATTTAACCCGGCCCATTTCTTTCAACTCCGTTTAATCATCTATCTAATAAAATAACCCTAATATCACTTATGTCGCCGTCTCAATCTCTCAGAATACACATCCGATTTTCCTTCCCATCATTGAAGCATCAACATTCAAGTAGTAATTCTATCTATTCTTATTGATCTATTCAGAACCTTCAAATCCTTTTATTTTGATGCTTTGTACACTCATTTTTTTTATTGATGAATAGGTTCGATTGATGACTAAACCCTAATTTTTAACCATTGTCTTTTCTCTATAGATTCTGTAACATCAACCTAACCCCTTTCATTAACATGCAGTTCTTGGTTGATATGATTCGGTTTATTTTTATCTTAATCGACCAGCAAGTATCAGAATCAATGATTTTAAATAATACTATGTAACATGCAGTTCTTGGTTGATATGATTCGTTTTTTTTTTAATATCTTAGTCGACCAGCAAGTATCAGAATCATCATCATCATCATCATCATCATACTCAGTATATCCCACTGTAGGACCGGGTTTGGGGACCGAAACCGTGATTCTTATGATTATGTTCAAAGACGGAAGAGATTAGCAATGATAAACAAACAACTTTGTATTAATCCGGTAGTAAAACGTTACAAATCGGCCCGATTACATGATAACCGAACTAATACCAAAGGAGTATACATTCCGGGAGAGATCAAGTGGTGATCTCTCCCTGGGTGAGGTCTCAAACCTCCTCTCACTCTCTTAGTCTTGCAAATGACAAAGTGTTGGTATTTATACCCAACACAGGTTGTATGGTCGAAGGATCTAACTGATTGATCGATAGATCATCTGTCGATCATCCAGCTATCGAAAGATACACATATACCTCGAAGGATGACATATCCTGCGAGGTCCATCTTCATCTATCGATGGATATCTTTCGAGCTCATCGAAGGATATACACAATCCTTCGATGCCTTATCCTTCGACACCAAACATTATACAACCATAATCTAACTGTTTGTCTAGCAAAACCCACACGGTCAACCGAATAACCCTCTCGTTTGACCACTTCAAACGAGCGGGTCTATACACGTTCGATAGACCGTTTCACTAACTATTACAAATTCAGCGTAAAATAAAACTAATCTATTCGACAAGCATCGGACACAAAATCTGCATCAACAAATTCCCCCTTGTCCGTTGCTGTCGAATGCTGAAAATGCAACTGCAATCGATCTTCAGTCAAGTATTCATCTTCTCTGCGTTAACAAATTCCCCCTTGACCGATGATCCAGGTAAGTAGTATCTTGATGCTCCTTGTATAATATTTCCCCCTTAAAGTACGCGTATCCGTGTTGGGTGTTGTGCAATTTCCTCAATTGACCGATCTTCCGCTGATCTTCCAATACTCCAACCGGCATTTGATAAGGGTTCCAATCTTTAAGAACTGCATCAAGTCTTGATCTTGTCATAAGAACTCTATTTCATACAAGCATACTACATTGATAGAGATTTCTGGTGAACTGTCTTCTGTAAACCGTCTTTGTGGAATCGACCAAGTAATGCACTTTAATCTTCAGCATCAACACTCAGGAAAGTCAGCTAGACCAAGTGTATCCCTTGCAAGCTCAACCAGCATGCTTAGTTGAACTACATCCAGATCTCATTGTCTCGCCTTTGTGAAGTTGACCACGTAATGCACTACGGATCTTCAGCATCAGTACTCAGGAAGTCAGCTTGACCAAGTACATCGTTTGCAAACTCAACGAATTGAGTTACCCCCAGATCCCTGTAAAATCCCAAAGAAACATCAAACCCAAAACCGAATCCTGCAGGTCTTCAGCCTTGAACTATCAGCTACCATAAAGATTCCCCAGGTCTTCAGTGAACAGCGCTTTTGTAACTACTGTAGACTTTAGAAACCTGTATTTTTCCGTGCAAAACCCTTCACGCTGGCTGGAGAATTAATTAAAATCCTCAAATATGTGTATGTGCAAAACATTCCACGCCGAACCGTTTGCATCACCAGAAAATCACAAACTCTACCACCTGTGATTGCGTTTAGAAATTTACCGAAGAAATTCAATTTTTATCCCCCCATTTCTTTGGTAAAATCTCTAAACCTTAACAGATTCTCTCCACTTCAAAGAAACTGTCGTCAAATGTTCACCAATTCCCTCCACTGAGCGGAACTGTCGTCAATCTTTATTGAATGTTCTCGGTTCCGAAAAATCACGAAAACGACTTTCTTCTTTGCATATTCTAGTTGAATAAGAACGTCCCCTAGTACCCCGTAGGATCCGACTTGTATCCCTCCAAAGACTTTGTGAACTCGTTAGGACCGGTGTTGACATTCTAGGTTCATTCATTCGTTACCAAATGCGAGAATATGACAATAAACAAAAAAAGATTTCTTCGTTGCATATTCTAGTTGATAAAGCAATATCGCCTAGTACCCCATCGGATCCGACTTGTATCCCTCCAAAGACTTTGTGAACTCGTTAGGACCGGTGTTGGCGTTCAAGGTTCATACGTTCGTCTTCAAATGCGAGAATATGACAATAAACAAAATGCTTTCGAACATTTACGAATAACCGGTAACAATCATAAACATTGACGTGCGGAAGTGAACATACCATTCCGTTTTTGGCCCATAATAGTCGCGTCACCATTTTTGACATTTGCATCGGTAACCGTGACTACCCCACATTTTTCAAAATATCATCATCATTTTTTTTTTTTTTTTTTATTTAACAAAATGTTTTCAACAAAAAGTCAAAGTCACTACATGCTCATTGGCCGACAACAAAAACCTCAGAAAGCTGTTTCGTGCCACAACCGAAGGATGATCCTTCGAATATATCTTTCGAGGTATGAAGGATCTTTCGATTCACAACATATGCTGATCTTTCGAAATTGTTGAGGATGAGGGTGATCATTCGAAATCTGTCTGATCTTTCGATTCTTGATCCTTCGAAATCTGATCTTTCGATTCTGGATCCTTCGATACAACAACTCCATATCTTTCGGTGTATATGAAGCCTAACATCTTTCGAGCACCTTAACATCCTTCGAAGTCTGTTCAATCTTTCGATGGCCAAACAGCATCTTTCGAAATATGAAGCTGCCAAGAACATCAAGAACACAACCACTGTGTAATTCTGCAGATTTGACGAAAACACTTTGTATACAATTTTTGATGATGATAACTTGAATGTTTAGGTGAAAAACATAAAACCCAACACTCGTTTCAGCACAGATCTGAATATTCGGGTCCAGATCTGAGTTTTTCTTGATTTTCACCATTTTTACATCTTGAACAAAAAGCACAAAAATCACAGATCTAGAGCACATGTGACTTAGTAAACGGTTAGATTTACTAAATCGGGCACCATGGCTCTGATACCAATTGTAGGACCGGGTTTGGGGACCGAAACCGTGATTCTTATGATTATGTTCAAAGACGGAAGAGATTAGCAATGATAAACAAACAACTTTGTATTAATCCGGTAGTAAAACGTTACAAATCGGCCCGATTACATGATAACCGAACTAATACCAAAGGAGTATACATTCCGGGAGAGATCAAGTGGTGATCTCTCCCTGGGTGAGGTCTCAAACCTCCTCTCACTCTCTTAGTCTTGCAAATGACAAAGTGTTGGTATTTATACCCAACACAGGTTGTATGGTCGAAGGATCTAACTGATTGATCGATAGATCATCTGTCGATCATCCAGCTATCGAAAGATACACATATACCTCGAAGGATGACATATCCTTCGAGGTCCATCTTCATCTATCGATGGATATCTTTCGAGCTCATCGAAGGATATACACAATCCTTCGATGCCTTATCCTTCGACACCAAACATTATACAACCATAATCTAACTGTTTGTCTAGCAAAACCCACACGGTCAACCGAATAACCCTCTCGTTTGACCACTTCAAACGAGCGGGTCTATACACGTTCGATAGACCGTTTCACTAACTATTACAAATTCAGCGTAAAATAAAACTAATCTATTCGACAAGCATCGGACACAAAATCTGCATCAACACCCACCAATAGCAAAGCTAAGGTAGGGTCTGAGGAGGGTGAGATGTAGACAGCCTTACCTCTACCCCGTAGGAATAGAGAGGCTGCTTCCAATGCGACCCCCGGCTCGATT
Organism: Helianthus tuberosus; assembly: GCA_030545235.1. Taxonomy (NCBI): domain Eukaryota; kingdom Viridiplantae; phylum Streptophyta; class Magnoliopsida; order Asterales; family Asteraceae; genus Helianthus; species Helianthus tuberosus. The sequence continues at coordinate 122,780,042 of CM060427.1, forward strand.
GTGGTTTTGCATCAAGCCTTGGACATAAGGCACATAACACTCAGCAATTGAGACAAACGCCGATTAGTGCATGCACCCCCTTGTCTTTTGGCTATCAACGCCACCACATGATGCATGATTAACTATGTAATGTTACAGACTAAATAATTGCAAGTGTGTGGTTACCAGTTACTTTGAAGATCAAATGAAACATATTGTGAAGATTATGACATTGTTGGTGACTTACGGATCAGCAGCTTATTGCAGACTGCAATGATTCTGCAGTCATACTTGGTTGGTGAGCCTTTTCATCTGGTTCTTGGAATGTTTTTGATATTTATTTTGAAAACAACTGGCTCTTTATTTCATTGTGTCTTTGGGATACTATGGGCTTCTAATGGTTAGGGTTGGTTTAATGCAATTTCCCACTTGCCCTCAGGAGGCAGTCCTGTTACAGTAGGTATTTGATCTTTATGGTTAATAAAATTTATCTTTGTGTCTTGTAGTTTTTTTTTTATTTTTTTTCATGATCCCTGTTGGGGCTTTTGATATGCTTACTTAGAAATGAATTGATTTGGGTTAATCATTTATATCTAACGGGTTAAATGAGTTACCGAAGAAAATTTTGCTAAATATGAAAAATATTAAATGGGTCGAACTTGTTAACTAATGTGTTCTTTTAAAAAAGATTAGATTAACAGTTCATAAATAATTTAGTTTTTAATCAACCTGTTTGATCCTTGTTATTTTTAGTCATCTTTAAAGTTTTAACCCAATATGATTGTGAGAATATAAATTAACTGGCATCAACCCTTTGGTAAACAATTCCCAGTTTTCATCGCTAAAAACGAGCATGATGGATTCACGGTGTTGTAAATGACATCAACAGTAGAAGTTCATACTAACTTTGTAATAAATTTCTTATATTATCAATTTGTTGTTGTCTTATAGGCATTTCTTATCTAGGAATTGAAATCTTGGGGTTCATTTTGTGAGGAGTTTAAGAGGAGAAGTAGCTGGATTTGCACCGTGAGCTATTGAACTATTGAAAGTTGGAAAGGACAAGCACATATTGAAGATGGCTAAGAGTAAGTTGGGTACTCACAAGTCACAAGAGGACAAAGAGGAGAGAAAAAAATGTCCACCATAATTTACAAGATGATACATTATTTTGAGCATCTTTTTACTTTAGTTAGAATAGGTAAGAAATGATATTTTTCCTTAAATTTTTCTACAAGCTCTATGATACATTATTTTGAGCATCTTTTTACTTTGGTTGGAATAGATAGGAAATGATAAATCTTCATGACAAACTTTATTGACCTTTAGTTTTGTGAATCGTAGTTTTTAAAGTTTATTTTATTAATATTGAATCAATTCTCATTTTATTTTTATTAAGTACGAATAAATACAAACTATTTTCATTTGTTAAACCGCGTGTACACGCGGGTTCTAACCTAGTTGACTTGTAAATCAACTTTTTTATTACGATATCTAAATGACCATAATTTCTCATACATGTTTTTTCGATAAAAAATGATAATAAAATTACACCACAAAAACAAATATTGTATTCTCTTTAGTTTAAACAGCCTGTGCTCACCGCTTTAACTATATAGTATTGTTGTTTTATTAAATTTAAAAACTTACCATGTTATGTAATTAACAATGTATGTGTTTATCATCACATCGCATTATACTATATTATAATACATAAGTGAAATACATTTTAAAATACCCAAAAATTAAGAACTTTTGTTAGTTCTATGCATAAAGTAGAACCCAAAATTGAGGGTATAAAACTAGAAACAAAGGCAATTTTACGTAATAGTTTAAGTGATTATAATTTTAGAAAACATATGATACAATTTTTAAAGATATTATTGACTTGTAAGTCAACTTTTTCATCACGATTTTTCAATGGCAGTAATATATTAATGCTTTTTTTGGAAAATAATAATAATAATAAACTTACACCATAAAAACAAACATTTTATTCTCTTTAGTTTGCGTATAGTATTGTTGTATTTTTTTATTTAGATAAATTAACATGTTATTTAATTAACAATGTCCGTGTCTATGTTCACCGATGCATTGCATTTTGATGCATAAGAAAATTATACTACATAAGAGAAATACACTTTAGAATACCTAAAAGTTAAGAACTTTTATTAGTTTAATACATAAATTAGAACCCAAAATTAAGGATAATTAGTCTTTCAAACGCTAAGTATACTTTAATCCCATAATTTTAGTAACACTTTAATTCTCCCATTTTTAACTAAACTAGGTTTTCGCCAGCCGCGCGTTGCGCCGGAGGAACAAAGCATTAAATCGCAAACCTAAAAGTGTGAACTTAAAATTACACAAAAACGTGCGGCTGGGGGAATAAAGCATAAAATCGCAAACCTAAAAGTGTGAACTTAAAATTACACAAAACCCCTTTCTCATCACACCCATACACTGTCCTTTGTTTATTACGGTATCAATAAGGTGGTATTGAATCCCATTGTTTGCGGATGAAACTATAGCTTTCCTGGAGTTCATTGGGCACAACTGTATTACGTTTATTTGTCTTGGCCATTTCTTTCTATTCATTACTCATCGTTAAAGGATATGAAAGGAACTAAAGTCTAAAGTTACCGATATATATATAAAACTAACTTATTAAATTATCATCCTTTAAGTACAACAATTTTTTAACTAATAGTATATGTAAATATTTTGATTTGGTTTTGGATTTCACGGTATCTCTTGTTTAGTTACACAATTTCACACCCTAAATATATTATTAATATTTTACAAATAAGTTACACATATCATAACCATAACCGTGATGTCGGTTATTGGATAATCATAACCATAACCGATCGATTATGACGGTTTTGACTAATCGATTTTGAAGGTTATAGCGGGTCAGTTATAGGTGGTTAAGCATGAATTTTGGCCTAGCTAAAAGTAGTTCACTTTTAAAAAAACATCGAATAAATTGTTATTACAAAGTTCTATATATTAGTATATTGCATAGTACTAAAAATATATATAATCTATAATATTAATACTGAATGTTAACACAAAGTAATATGATAGATTCCATAAATTTAAATAAACATTCAACCAACATGATATGAAATAACTCATAAATACTAAAAACGTTCAACCAAAAATATGAAATATTTAAAAAAACGGTGAAAATCCTAAATCCGACAAAGTTTTACTTATGTCGGTTCGATTCGTTTATGTTGGGTATGGAAACACTCGTAACTATAACCGACCTGCTACTTTCGGATTTTAGAAAAACAATTAACCGACCCACTGGTTTTTGGTATGGTTCGTTTTTTTGGTTCGGTTTTTACAGTTAATTTGGTTATGGGTCGGTTAATTCAGTTTTTTGCACCCTTCTAATTATTGTTATTTCAATTCAATAAAGCTGGTCCTTAACAGGTTTATCTGTTTTTTTATAAAGGAAATCCAGTTACTATTATTACAATAACATCTATGGTTTCGCAAAACCAATAACAGGTATTTGAACTCTTTTACCACACACACTATCACATATGCATTAGAGAGCAAGTGAGTGACAAGAGAACCGTTGGGTCTCTTGCCACCGTTTACGGCAAACTGCCCTTGGAAAAGTTGGTAACAATGGAAACATTCATAACCATAACCGACCGGCTACTTTCTGTTTTTAGAAGAACAATTAACCGACCCACTGGTTTTTGGTATGGTTCGGTTTTTTTAGGTTCGGATTTTACGGTTAATTTGGTTATGGGTCGGATAATTTGGTGTTTTACACACTTCTAATTATTATTATTTCAATTCAATAAAGCTGGTCCTTAGCAGGTGTATCTGTTTTTAATAAAGGAAATCCAGTTACTATTATTACAATTACCATATATGGTTTCGCAAAACCAACAATAGGTATTTGAACTTTTTTTACCACACACTATCACACATTCATTCGAGAGCAAGTGAGTGACAGGAGAACCGTTGGGTCCCTTGCCACCGTTTACGGCAAACTGCCCCCGGAAAAGTTGGTAGCAATGGAAACATTCATAACCATAACCGACCCGCTGCTTTCGGTTTTTAGAAGAACAATTAAAGGACCCACTGGTTTTTGGTATGGTTCGGTTTTTACGGTTAATTTGGTTATGGGTCGGTTAATTCGGTTTTTTACACACTTCTACTTATTATTATTTCAATTCAATAAAGCTGGTCCTTAGCAGGTGCATCGGTTTTTTTATAAAGGAAATCCAGTTACTATTATTACAATTACCATCTATAGTTTTGCAAAAGCAACAACATGTATTTGAACTCTTTTACCACACACACTATCACACATGGATTAGAGAGCGAGTGAGTGACAGGAGAACCGTTGGGTCCCTTGCCACCGTTTATGGCAAACTGCGCCTCGGAAAAGTTGGTAGCAATGGAAACATTCATAACCATAACCGACCCACTACTTTCGGTTTTTAGAAGAACAATTAAACGACCAACTGGTTTTTGGTATGGTTCGGTTTTTTCGGTTCGGTTTTTACGGTTAATTTGGTTTTGGGTCGGTTAATTCGGTTGTTTACACACTTCTACTTAATATTATTTCAATTCAATGAAGCTGGTCCTTAGCAGGTGTATCGGTTTTTTTATAAAGGAAATCCAGTTACTATTATTACAATTACCATCTATGGTTTCGCAAAACCAATAACAGGTATTTGAACTCTTTTACCATACACACTATCACACATGCATTAGAGAGCAAGTGAGTGACAAGAGAACCGTTGGGTCTCTTGCCACCGTTTACGGCAAACTGCCCCTGGAAAAGTTGCTAGCAATGGAAACATTCATAACCATAACCGACCGGCTACTTTCGGTTTTTAGAAGAACAATTAACCGACCCACTGGTTTTTGGTATGGTTCGGTTTTTTTAGGTTCGGATTTTACGGTAAATTTGGTTATGGGTCGGATAATTCGGTGTTTTGCACACTTCTGATTATTATTATTTCAACTCAATTAAGCTGGTCCTTAGCAGGTGTATCTGTTTTTCATAATGGAAATCCATTTACTATTATTACAATTACCATCTATGGTTTCGCAAAACCAACAATAGGTATTTGAACTTCTTTTAGCACACACTATCACACATGCATTCGAGAGCAAGTGAGTGACAGGAGAACCGTTGGGTCCCTTGCCACCGTTTACGGCAAACTAGCCCCGGAAAAGTTGGTAGCAATGGAAACATTCATAACCATAACCGACCCGCTGCTTTCAGAAGAACAATTAAACGACCCACTGGTTTTTGGTATGGTTCGGTTTGTTCGGTTCGGTTTTTACGGTTAATTTGGTTATGGGTCGGTTAATTCGGTTTTTTACACACTTCTACTTATTATTATTTCAATTTAATATAGCTGGTCCTTAGCAGGTGCATCGGTTTTTTTATAAAGGAAATCCAGTTACTATTATTACAATCACCATCTATAGTTTTGCAAAAGCAACAACATGTATTTAAACTCTTTTACCATACACACTATCATACATGCATTAGAGAGCGAGTGAGTGACAGGAGAACCGTTGGTCCCTTGCCACCGTTTATGGCAAACTGCCCCCGGAAAACTTGGTAGCAATGGAAACATTCATAACCATAACCGACCCACTACTTTCGGTTTTTAGAAGAACAATTAAACGACCCACTGGTTTTTGGTATGGTTCGGTTTTTTCAGTTCGGTTTTTACGGTTAATTTGGTTTTGGGTCGGTTAATTCGGTTGTTTACACACTTCTACTTAATATTATTTCAATTCAATAAAGCTGGTCCTTAGCAGGTGTATCGGTTTTTTTATAAAGGAAATCCAGTTACTATTAATACAATTACCATCTATAGTTTTGCAAAAGTAACAACATGTATTTGAACTCTTTTACTACACACACTATCACACATGCATTAGAGAGCGAGTGAGTGACAGGAGAGCCGTTGGGTCCCTTGCCACCGTTTATGTAACACCCCAAAAATGGGTTTGGTAATTTAAACCCGGTTAATATAAAGGAACGGGTAAAATACCGTTAGGGGATAAAAGTGAACCCGTAAATGAGTATTAGCTAGGACTAATTAACCTAGTTGATTGTTAATATCGTTAGTATTAAACGAAGGGTTGTAGCCTTATTTAATTAAAACGAAACATGAGGGACCAAAGTGGGACAACTTGAAAGATGTTTAATTAAAAGAAAACACACACACAAACACACACACTCGTGTGTGTTCTGGATCGATGTTCAGGAGAAAGAACCAAGGGTTCAAACCCTAGTTTTTGATAAATCTTCAAATTAAAGGATGGAATGAAGTCTAAATTCACAACCGAACGTGTATTAATAATCACCCAAGCAAGGGGATCATAAGGTATGTCTTAAAACTTAGATTTGATGATCTTGTATGAAGTGGGTTATGATCAATCCACGAGTTTGTATGAAATTAAGCATGAATATATGTTAACATCATCATAGGGAACATGTGTTATGCATAATTTTGACTAATTTGATGTTTAAGGATGTAAACCCACTAGTTGGATGATTAAGATGACATGGGTGTTCATCATGTCCAATCCTTGTTCAATATTCATGAATTATGTTGTGTTATGATGAACTATTGTTAAATGAATCGAAAGAAATATGGTGTTGATATGTTTGATGTTTATGCGTTAATGATACTTGTTTATTAGTAAGAAGATTTGATGAAATATGAATGAACTAGGAAGATTATGCATAAACTAGTTGTACATGGTGCCTAGGAAGTAGTACGCACACCACGTGTTTGATGAAATGTCTAAATGACAAAAATATGTGAAGGTTGTGTTATGATGATGTTGAGTATGCTATATGCTTGTTTGAATCGGCTAATGAAATACATATGTGAGATATGAACTTGATATGATCGTTCATATGTATAATCATGTATGCTAATAAGGATGTAAATGTAATGACATGAAAGTATAGGAATCATGTCAAGATGGATGGGAGCGTGGAAGGCTAACGGGACAAGAAGACTCAAGTAAGCGAATGCAAATACGGACGCGTAAGGTAAGTAAATCCCGGACTTACACTTTAGATGTAAAATATATTGTACTATGATCATTATTGTGATACATGTGAAGGTATTAAACAATGAAAATAAATAGGTAAGTGTACGGAAAAAGAAGTCGAAAGTGAATAGGAAAGTATAATGATGCTAATTGTTTTCTGTTAAGAATGAAATGAAAGTGCAGGTATACTAATAATGGAGAGTGAAGGTTAAGTATGGAAGTCGTACGAGAGTGTCCGAATGGATGGACGAATGGACTTATATGAACGAGAATAAGAGATGTTGATGCTTGATTATGCACATTTTAAAGTATATATATTATGTCACTGGTTGCTAATGAAGTAATTGGTTGTGGTGACTGCAGGTTGTACAGGTTTATGAATGTTTGTTCAAGATGTGTAAGCGGTTGAAGATCGAGTCAAGACATGGGTTGTACTTGGGTGTGTATGTGGTCACTTAATTCGATATACGTATGTTAGTTTTTAATTAATTTATGAAAAGGGATTAATGTATTTAAGTGAAAGAAAGAATAACTTATAAAGAAATTTTTAGTATGTATTTTCCGCTGCGTCAAAATTTGGTTAAAACGTGTTAGGGCGTTACAGTTTATGGCAAACTGCCCCTAGAAAAGTTGGTAGCAATGGAAACATTCATAACCCTAACCTACCCGCTACTTTCGGTTTTTAGAAGAACAACTAAACGACCCACTGGTTTTTGGTATGTTTCTGTTTTTTCGGTTCGGTTTTTACGGTTAATTTGGTTATGGGTCGGTTAATTCGGTTTTTTACACACTTCTACTTATTATTATTTCAATTCAATAAAGCTGGTCCTTAGCAGGTGTATCGGTTTTTTTATAAAGGAAATCCAGTTACTATTATTACAATTACCATCTATGGTTTTGCAAAAGCAACAACATGTATTTGAACTCTTTTACCACACACACTATCACACATGCATTAGAGAGCGAGTGAGTGACAGGAGAACCATTTATGGTAAACTGCCCCCGGAAAAGTTGGTAGCAACGACGGTTTCAAATAACTAATCAAACACGAAAATTTTCTTTCCCTCTCTTCTCATCTCCCACCTCTCGTTATCTTCCCTCTCTCTAATAACCCAACAACATCGATTATACCTCACGGGCCCGACGCCACGATACACAGGCATACAACTGCAGGCAACATCGAGGTTGTTTATCTCTCTCGAAACCCCCTTCTTTGTCTACAAAACCAGACCTCAGCATGCCCAAAATGGTCAGATGCCATGGTAAAAAAGACATACAAGAACTGCGTTGTGTACGGCCGAAACTCGCCGGCAACATCAACAAAATTACCATCTCGCTCTGTTCCTCTCTCTAGAAACCCCATTGTTCCCTCTCTCCAACAAACCACGAGTGCGTAAGGTCTGTAAATGGCCGGATATAAAATCACCGGAAAATGTGTGCATCTAAGAGAGAGAGAGGGAGTTTTAGAGAGAGAAGGAGATCCGAGAGAAAGAGAGGAGACAAATGGAAAGATGACCACCCATAATGGGTTTTAAAAACCCAAGAGACGCATGTCTCTCAAATAAGGTATACATGCCACAAACACGTGTCAAACTAAACAAGCAATTTTTTCAAACGCCGTTAAGTCACCGTTAAGTTACTATTCACAACATTTATGAATATGAATTAATGTAATGTAATGTAATAATAAATAATAATGTAATGTAATGTAATATAATTGTAATGTAATTATGAAAAAATAGTTAGTATTTACATTTTACCATCTTATAAAAAAACTAACAACACTCATGAATTTTAAATAGCCATTACTTCTTCGTACATTAATGTTATTTTAAGAAAATTACAACAATAAACAAGTACTTTATTCTCTTTAATTTGAGTATGATATAGCTGTAGTTTTTAATTTAAAAAATTGGTATGTTACGTAATTAACAGTGTCTAAGAGTGAGTAATAACTGAATCCTTAAAACGAAAACATATGAAACCAAGCTGAAATGAACCAAAAACTGAATTAACTGAAAACCGATTAGTCGAAAAGTGAATTAACCAAAAACCGGTTATTGGTTTTTTGTATTCTCGTTTAACCAAAATTAACCGAACCAAACCGATTATTTATATTTTTATATATTTCTAGTTGTTATACCTCTAGTTTATGTATTTTATACCTCCATTTCATGTATTTATATTTTTTTATGTATTTACACATCTATTTCATGTATTTACAACTGAACTTCATGTATTTCTAAAGAAAAGTTTAGCCAAAGATTGGTTATTGCTATTAATTGAAATTAAACAAACCAAATAAAAAACCATCAATCTAACCGAATATACAGAACTAGTTAACCGGAAATTAATTGGTTAATAAAATAGACTAACCGATGACTTCGTTTCGGGATATAATAACTAAACCTACCAAACCATGCACTCAACAATGAAATGGACTAACCCATGACTTCGCATATGACGCATATCTACTACAATAATGCTACAACATATATTATACGAATAAGAAAACTAGCAACCACAATGCAAAGTGAGACCTGCGGCGCAACGCGCAGGCACCCAGCTAGTAAATACATACATACATATATATATATAGAGAGAGAGAGAGAGAGAGAAAGTGTAAAATACATTACGGCTTAACGTACATCACGTGCGACAACGTGCGTGACTTTGTTCTATAACATGCGTGATTAATGTTTTGAACATGCGTGATTATTGTTTTCAACATGCGTGATTTTGGATTTTTGAATTATAACGTGCGTGATTTTAAAATGAGCGTACGTAATTATCTGTCGTGCGTGATGTACGCTAAGCCGTAATGTACGTTAACCTTCCTCTGTATAGAGAAAGTGTGTGTGTGTATAGAGAGAGAGAGAGAGAGAGGGTCCAATTCAATTAGAAACCCGCACGAGTTGTGAGAACCATGAGAACTCCTACTTCCCATGTGAGTTGGGTCACCATTTTTTTTGCACAAACGTAGATGGAAATGTTATAAACACGTATATAAAAACAATAAAAAAAAACCAAAAAATTGTCGAGTCTGTAGTTACGCCTGAAGTAAAAATTGTTTACGGCGATTTCATTTTTCTTACATCACCGTTAATTTTTTTTACACCTAATATAAATTTTTGCATGTGACATTTTTTTATTTTTTCCACTGGAACAAGTGATTTTTAAAGATTTTTGAGACTTTGTTTTTTTGAAAAAAAAAACCTTTTGGAAAGCCTAACGAATTACCTCTGTAAGTCAATTCAGTCGTTTGAATTTGATTCTTTCGTCTAAGGTAACGAATTACCTCTCCAAGTCAATTAATAAACCAATCTTTCTTTCAAAGCGTAGTAGAGGACAAATAATGTTGAAAATTTGAAGAAAAAAAATATGCATCAAGGTTCAAAAGATGTTGATTTATATTTTAATCGTCTTTCATATAGCATTTTTCCCCTTATTTCATTTAAAACAATCTATATTGCATAAGAACATGAATGGTATTTAGTTTTTAAATTTAGCACTGTTATATATTTAATCATATCATTATATTCTGAGAGCAAATGTTTTAATTGTTAGAAAAATGACACTATACTTCTAAGATATTGGAACACACAACCGTTAACTATGAAAAGTAAACTTTTTTTTTAATTTGTATTTCAATGTGAAGTCATTTGTCGTAATTAGAAAAGGCATAAAATATACAAAGTTTAAACGATATAAATTGTTAGAAATACTTCAATTTTTAATTTGTATTTCAATGTGAAGTCATTTCAATGTGAAGTCATTTGTCGTGATAGGCTACAGGTCCTATTCTTCTAATAATCTCAAAAGGTCCAACGTACCTGGGGCGTAGCTTTCCTCTTTTGATGAATCTTACCACTCCTTTCCAATGAGAGACTTTTAACAAAACTTTATCTTCTACTTGAAATTCCAATGGCTTCCGTTTGTTATCAGCATAACTTTTCTGTCGATCGCGTGTTGATTTCAGTCTTTCCTTGACTTGAATAATCTTGTCTGTGGTTTCTTGTACTATTTCAGGTCCAGACAGTTGCTTTTCTCCAATCTCTGCCCAACAGACTGGGGTTCGGCACTTTCGTCCATAAAGTGCTTCGAATGGTGCAGCATTGATACTGGTGTGATAACTGTTATTATAAGAAAATTCTATTAATGGTAAATGATCGTCCCAATTACCTTCGAAATCAATTACACAAGCTCTAAGCATATCTTCCATTGTCTGAATTGTCCTTTCACTTTGTCCGTCCGTTTGTGGATGATAAGCGGTGCTTAGATTTAGCTTGGTTCCCATTGCTTTTTGGAAACTTGTCCAAAAATGAGAAGTAAAACGGCTATCTCTATCAGAAACAATTTATAAAGGAATACCATGTAATGAAACTATTTAATTTACATATAATTTGGCTAATTGTTCCATACTGAATGTTTCTTTCATCGGTAGGAAATGAGCAGACTTGTTTAATCTATCTACAATCACCCGGATTGTATCATTACCTTTTCTCATTTTGGGTAATTTGGTAACAAAGTCCATTGTTATCAATTCCCATTTCCATACAGGCATTTCCAATTGCTGTAATAAACCTGAGGGTTTCTGATGTTCAGCTTTAACCTGTGAACAGGTTAGACATTGGGCAACATAAGCTGCTATATCCTTTTTCATTCCTATCCACCAGAAATTCTTTCTTAAATCTTGATACATTTTATCACTTCCAGGATGTATCGTATACTTAGACTTATGGGCTTCGTCTAATAGTCGGTGGCGTAGGTTTCCTAATTTAGGTATCCACATTCTTTTCTTATGGAATCTCCAAATTCCATCTGTTCCTTGTTCTAATTCCTTAATCATACCTTTCAGTTTCTCAGTATCATCCTTGATTACTGATTCTTGTACTTCTCTGATCTGGTCATTTAAATCTACTTGTAAATTTAATTTAAGAGAACGTACTCTTTTTGGCTTTTCATGATACTTTCGACTTAAAGTATCAGCAACTACATTAGTCTTTCCTTCATGATACTGGATATTACAATCATAATCACTAAGAAATTCCATACAGCATCTTTGTCTCATATTCAACTCTTTTTGCCCGAAAATGTACCTTAAACTCTTATGATCAGTGAAGACATCAAATTTATTTCCATATAAATAGTGTCTCCAAATCTTAAGGGCAAAAATTATAGCTCCTAACTCTAAATCATGTGTTGTATAATTTTCTTCATAATTCTTAAGTTGTCTAGAAGTGTATGTTATAACCTTCTGGCGTTGCATCAACACACATCATAACCTATCTTAGAAGTGTCACAATAGACTTCAAAGTCTTCAGTTCCTTCTGGTAATGCTAGTATGGGTGTGTTGGTTAATTTTTGCTTAAGAATTCTAAATGCTTCTTCTTGTTTTAATCCCCATTCAAACTTAACAGATTTACAGGTTAACTTAGTCAAAGGAATGGCTATTCTAGAAAAATCTCGAATAAACCTTCTATAATAACCAGCTAATCCTAGAAAGCTTCTAACCTCTGTTGGTGATTCAAGGACTTTCCATTTAGTAATTGCCTCGATCTTTGTGGAATCCACATGAATTCCTTCATGTTTAACTAAATGTCCAAGAAACTGTACATCCTCTAACCTGAATTCGCATTTTGAAAATTTAGCATAAAGCTTTTCTTTTCTCAGCAAATTTAAAAGTATATGCAGATGCGCTGCATGCTCCTTTTCACTTTTGGAGTAAATTAGAATATCATCTATAAAGATAATTATGAATTTATCTAAATATGGCTTACATATTCGGTTCATCATGTCCATAAATGCGGTTGGGGCATTAGTTAAACCAAATGGCATGACAGTAAATTCATAATGGCCATACCTTGTTCTGAAAGCGATCTTAGGAATGTCCTCTTCCTGTACCTTTAGTTGATGATATCCTGAACGTAAATCGATCTTAGAAAAGAATCGAGCTCCTTGCAATTGATCAAATAGATCATCGATTCTCGGTAATGGGTACCGATTTTTAATCGTGACCTTATTCAATTCACGGTAATCAATGCACATACGCATTGATCCGTCTTTCTTTTTGACGAACAAGATCGGTGCTCCCCATGGCGATGAGCTTGGCTGTATGAATCGTTTCTCCAATAGTTCGTCTAACTGTTATTTCAGTTCTTGCATTTCTACAGGTGCCAAACGGTAGGGTGCTTTGGCAATTGGTGCTGTTCCTGGTAGCAGATGAATTCTAAATTCGACTTTCCTGTCTGGCGGTAGTCCTAGTAATTCTTCTGGAAATACCTCTGGAAATTGAGATACTACAGGGATATCTTTTAATTCTTTTCCCTTAGTGTTAATGATTATGGAAATCATATACACTAGTAATCCTTTTCTTGCACAACTTACAGTTTTCATCACAGAGATGAATTTTGTACATCTAGTTGGCTTATCTCCTTTAATTGTGATCTTTTCGTCTCTTGGTGAATTTACTTGTATTGACTTTTGATCACATAGAATACTGCCTTTATTGGCTATTAACCAATCCATTCCTAATACAAAGTCAAATCCTGCCAGATTCATTGAGTACAGATTTGCAATAAAATTTTGATTTAAAATTTCTATTCTTGCTCCCTGCAAGACTTTAGAAATTTTAATGGTTTCTCCATTTGCTGTTTCTACCAGACATTCTTGTTGAAGTTTAGTTAATGGTTGGTTGAGAATTTTGCAAAATGAAGTATTAATAAAACTTTGGTTCACACCAAAGTCAAATAATACTTTAGCAAAAACATCATTAACTAAAAACGTACCGGCGATCACGTCCGGGATCATCTTTGCTTCTTCTGCAGTTAGAACAAATGCTCTAGCATTTTTAGTAGTTTTGTTGTTCGTGGCCGGAGCTAGTTTCGGACAATTCGGCTTAATATGCCCCTTTTCTCCACAGTTGAAGCATACTCCATTACTAGGTTTCTTCCTACAATATTCTTCCTTGTGTCCTGGTATCTTGCAGTAGTTGCAGTAGGTGGAGCATCTCCCAGAATGCTTCTTCTTACAAGCTTTACAGTAAGGTGTAGACGTAGAACCTATATTTTTCCCACAGTTGGAATTACCGTAACGAAATTCTTGGGTAAGTCTTTGAGCTAGGTTCCTCCTCTGGTTTTCTTCTTGTGTACGTACCAGTTCATCAGTCAAGGTGTTTGCTAGTTCTACAGCTTCTTCTATGGTTGGTGGTCTAGCTGCCTTGACTACATGTCTAATCTCACTAATTAATCCCCAGATGTAACGAGAGATTAACACTTGTTCTGGTGATGCTAGAGTTGGCACTATTCTAGCATATTCAAAGAATGTAGTAGTGTAACCCTTGCTATCTACTCTAGTCATTCTTAGGTTTAAGAATTTATTAGCTATCTGCTCCTTTTCATTAGGAGGACAGAATTTCCTTTCCACCATATCCTTAAACTCAATCCATTCTATACTATATACCCTGTTACTTCCCCTAGACTGGAGGATAGTGTTCCACCATTCTAGAGCTGCATTCTTAAACAGATTGGAAGCAAACATTATCCTATCTTCTTCTGCCCACTTGCTTATTTTTAAGACTACTTCAGTCTTTTCTAACCAGCGTAGAGCTGCAATGGCTCCTTCATTGCCCGAGAATTTTATTAGTTTGCAGGACCAGAATTCTTTGTAAGAACAACAATAAGACATGGTTCTTCTTCTTTTTGGAATTGGCAATTGAAGAAATGGCCCATTGTTCACGCTGTGTTCAGGTTCAGTATGGGTTCGCTTACTTCCACTATTACTGTTATTATTATCCGCTTCCCTAACATGTCGGATAATAGATGGCAGAGCATCTCTAATTCCTTGGGATACTATATGTCGGATAGCACTGTTATTTATCTGGTTTTCATTATTCTGGTTTTCCTGATCATTGTCGGCCATCTGGATTTTAAACATTTACCAAGTATTAATATCACAAAATAATATTAAATACGAATAATCACACAACAACACATTGATCCAAAATCGTCGTCATTGCGACCTTTACTCTATTTTATATTATGCATCTATATTTATTACAAATACAACTGGAATTGAAATTACAATACTAGTATGCATTAATAATTATAGGGTTATCAATCTTAGTTTGGAAAATATTATATATATATATATATATATTCAAACATATATTATTATTATTATTACTACTACTACTACTACTGATAGGGGTTTATCCAGAATTGCATATTATGCTCGTCATATTTCCAGACGAGTCGTTCCCCTGTCTATCTCATCCTCTCACTTCCTTCTAGGATCTCCTCACCAAAGGTTTGGAGTTCCTGTAGGTTCTCAGTATTCATGGGTGGGGTTGGGGCTGGTATCGGGTCAGGCAACTGGGGCATGGGTTCTTCCTGAGGGTACGGGTTCTCTAGAATTTTCCTGATATATTGGTCATTATCATAATAGGGGTCTAGAGGGTCAAGGTCTGGGTAGGGTCCTACTAGATATTGCATGGGCTCTTCTATTGGGATTGGGTAACGTTGCTGGTAATCCATGTGGTCGTCAAACCACGGGTCATAGTCTGGTGGAGGGGGTGCTGAGATTCTAGGGATTTCAGCTGGGCCTAGGTCGAGTAGTGGGTTCTGGTCAGCTGGGTCAATCTCTACTTCCATGGATTGTGTTGGAAATAACTGCAGTGGTTGTGGTGCTATGAGTTATTCTAGATTTGGGTCTGCAGCGGTAGTAGCTAATATGTGAAAATTAGCTAATCTCCTATTGAGTATGTCCAAGGTTTGAACATTCATTTCTTTATTGGCCGCTGCTAAGGCCCTTTGCTGCTGTAACTTTTTCATCCTCTTTCTACGTTCGTGAGCTCCTCTGCTGAACCATCCTCTCTTCTTGGGAGGGAATGGTTCTTCAGATTGTGCCTTGAACACGGAAATTCTTTCTTCGGTATCAGCCGAATACCTCGAGGGGGTAGACTGGGAAGATGTTCCTTCGTTCCTAGGAGAGTTGGACAATTGACGGTAAGCGTCTAAAGGTCCTTGATCACTCATACTGTAAACTAACAAATTGTCAAATAACCCAAAATGATAATATACACGTATGCACATAACTTCATTGATTATTTCCATACAACATTTATAATTTCAATGTCAGCAGAACACCTCTTTGGCTGAAACCACTGGCTAAGCTCTGATACCACCTTCTGTCGCAACCCCCGACCCCTGCCTCGGGAGGCGGGCGACCGCGGCCTACTCAGAGATGGTGGTATCGGTGTTTATCATTATTTGGCAGCGGAAATTTCATCAGGACCGTAGTTAGGAAATATTTTATCAGAGTAAAACACCACAGTTTTATATTAATAAACACATGGGTAAAACCGAAGTTTCTATTACAAACATGTTTATAGGGATAAACCCTGTTTTATTGAAGAAAACATCTTTCATTATTAGGTAACTTTTATAGCCACATTTTTCCAAGCCTTCAGTGCTCTCCAGCTGGCTTCTATTTTGGCTTTCACATTTTGTTACATGAAACACGTTTAAAAATATTTTGTCTGTGGGAAATACTGGTGAGTGAATCCCAGTTTAATCAAGACAGGTTTTATCCTTGTACAGTATTGAGGGCAACCAGCAATTACATTTGTTTATTTATTCTACCTTAATTACCACCCATGGTACTGTCAACCCGGCTTGTGGTCATGTTACTACTCACAATGTAGTAACAAATTTTGTATACAAAACCCCAACATACCGAGGATAATTGTAGAATTACAAATACTCAATCACTGTTTAATTATCATATAAAGCATTGAGGTTTTGTAAAACAGTTTGCAAAAAGGTTTACAAAAAGGAGATTACTCACATTGCTAGTTTAGACTTTTCCTGGTGTTTTCCTGGTTAAAATCTAATAATTTAAACAATGCACATGCGTTAGTATCATAACCCAATATTTACATTAGTAATACCCTCCCCGAGACAGAACTCCAATGACTACGTCGGGCAGAACCTCGACAGCGTTACGGAGCACTAGATCAATCGGGCAGCATATCTAATACATAACCAGGGGTTATAATACTTACAACAGGGCAGAACTTCGTTAATTAGGGGGGTATTATGCACGAGTATAGTGTATACTATGTAGAAATTGAGAGAGAGATTGAAAGACTTAACGATTTCAAATGAAGAGCTGATGGCCTCTATTTATAGTTGTGATCCGCCAGTCTCTCGCTCCCCGCGTAGACTCAGGGGTGGTCTTACGCGACCCGCGACATAGGGGTGTAGGGCCTAGCTTTGCTTATTCGTCGGATTTAGCTTTGACACGAGTGAGCCACGTGGCAGCTCTGGGTGCCGCCTGGTGGGTTGGCTGTCGCTCCCCGCGAGCGCAACAAGAATTCTTTTTTTATTTGAAATTTATAAAATTAAAGGTATTTAGGGTCAACTTTCGTATACGGGGTGTGTTTTGAGGCATATAGGGATGTTATAATTATATTAAGGGTGTTGAAAATTTTTTTAGGAGGGTTGTTATAAGATGTCACGGATCAAACAGTAATTGAAAAGGTCCTTCGAAGTTTGCCCACAAGGTGGGATCATGTGGTCACGACAATAGAAGAATCTAAAGATCTGTCAACGCTCACGTTCGATCAATTGATGGGTCATTGCAATCCCACAAGGCAAGGGTTAATCGCAGTTTTGAAAAGGTTGAAGACGAACATGTGTTTCTGGCTCATGAAGTTGACAATCCGCTCTTCACAAGAGTACGTGGAAGAAGCGGTATGCGTGGCCGTGGTAGGGGACGTGGACGATCCGGTGGCTAGATTTGAAAAGATTCGAGTAGTCCTTGCTTTAGCAGCTCAAAAAGGATGGATTGCATATCAATTTGATGTTAAGTCTGCGTTTTTAAATGGTGTGCTAAAGGAGGAAGTGTATGTTGTGCAACCACCTTGTTTTGAAATGGAAGGGCAAGAAAATAAAGTGTTTAAGTTGCATAAAGCCTTGTACAGCTTAAAACAGGAACCGAGAGCATGGTACAGCAGGATAGATGGCTGTTTAGTTCAACATGGTTATAAACAAAGTCAAAGTGAACCCATTTTGTATGTAAAAGGAAGCGGGGCAGATGATATGATTGTGGTATGTTTGTATGCGGACGATATTGTGTACACTAGTTCGTCGGAGAAACTACTTGCAGAATTTTGACAAAAGATGGTGAATGAATTCGAGATGACAGATATTAGGCAGCTGAACTATTTTCTTGGCTTGGAGGAAACTCAAAGAAAAGATGGTACATTCTTTGGTTAGCAGAAGTATGCTCGTGATTTGTTAAATCGGTTTGGTTTGAGTAAGTGTAAAATTGCTACCACTCCAATGAATGTTAATGAAAAGTTACAACTAGAAGATGGAGGAGCGGCTGTAGATGAATATCAGTTTAGAAGTCTAGTGGGTGGTCTCATTTACTTGGCTCATTCTCGTCCCGATATTACACATGCCGTGGGGGTCATTTTAAGGTTTATGCACAAACCCTTCTATAATTCACTTGGGAGCAGCTAAAAGCGTACTGAGGTATATTGCTGGTTCCATTGATCTTGGTCTTTGGTAACGGAAAACAGGAAGTGTTAGTCTCACTGGGTACACCGATGTGATTGGGCGAGTTATGTGGAAGATAGAAAAAGTACATCAGCAAATTTGTTCTCGATTGGGTCTGGTGTTGTCTGATGGTGCTCAAAGAAACAAGAAGTTGTGGTTCTTTCAACGACGGAGGCCGAATACATTGCTGCCACAGCTGATGCTGCTTGTCAGGCTACTTGGCTAAGGAAAATTCTAATAGAGCTTGGACAGGAACAAAAAGCTGCTACACCAATCTTCGGTGTCGCAGAACAATAGCAACAGCAGCGAGAGGTTTCCTGATGTATGCAGGTCCATTACAGACCGTAAGCCTCAAAGCCTTACGGTCCGTAAGGACCTAAGACAGTGTAATACAGTTTTAGCACAACATCTTTACGGACCGTAAGCCAATATGCCTTGCGGTCCATAAGACCTCCTGGCACGCAACAATTTAAATACCTTACGGACCGTAAGCCAATATGCTTTGCGGTCCGTAAGGACTTCCAGAATGTAATATTTGAACATTTGACCCCTTGGTTCAACCAGTTATCGGTATACACAATATGAGTCACTATCCTTTCGCACAGTGGGGATTAGTTGGATATATGGGACACGTTTCGGCTAACGCACAATAATTGTCCTTCTCCTTCCTAGAGTCAGTATTAGTTGGAGATACGGGACATGTTTCAGTGTACGTATAGTGCGGGTCCTTCCTCCATCCACATAGTCAGGATTAGTTGGATGATTGGACACTTGTCGTCACATAGTTGGACAAAAAATTTCAGGGTGTTACACGACACGTGGCAATTATTAAATGTAGATATTAAGGGTATCAATTCAATTTCCAAAATAATTCAATTTGGGGATAAAATCTTTAGTAACCATTTTTTTGATAATTTAAGATATAAAATATTTTCTAACTAGATATACTATCCACCGCGTAAAACCGTCCCGAATAGCACCAATGCCATATCACCACCAGCGACGACCAATACCAAAGTTACGGCATGTTAATGCGATGAAAGTAGATGACATAAAAACGTAGAAAATAATAATTAAGTCGATTTAAGAACCACGCGTTGTAACAAACCTCTCAAATCGGAAAAAAGTAGATGACGTAAAAACGTTGAACCACACACGCACGTTGAGTTAACTCGCAAAATCTAGTACGAAGCATAAAAACGTTGAACCACTCACGCACGTTACGCCGTGCTAACTCGTAAAATTTAAAACAAAACGTAAAACGAAAAACTTGTGAAATGTAACACCCCGAAAATGTAATTCTTTTAATTAAAATGAAAGGTTGGTAATTAAACAAGTGAACTAACTAGGATTTAAAATAACCTAGATAGATAAAAATCTTGTAGTAACTTATGAGAGGGTTAAAAAGTACTAAACATGAACTAAATGAAAGTTGGGGGACCAAAAGTGATTAAATTGGAAATAATTTTAATAAAACATAAAGTTAAAATCCAAACACACACAAGTGCATGTGTCTGGATCGATACAAGCAGAGGGCGACCAAGGGAGAACCCCACAACCCTAGTTCTTGTCTAATCTCTTAAATTGAAGGTCCAAATCCATTCTAAATCAAAATCCGAGTCCGAATTAGTGATCTCTACTGAAAAAGGAGTCACAAGGTATGTAAATTTCATGAGAAATCTCTAGTTGAAATTCTGAGTAAACTTATAGAATTCGAAATTGAGGATGCATGTTTATTATGCAGATGAAATAGGAACATTGTAGTGTCTAGGAGTAAACCCTAGACAAGTATATGTTGAAATCATGCTTGATTCTAGTAAAAATCCATGAACACCATTGTAGGTGATTAGTGGGTTAGGTAGAACTTGATAAACACTAGGAATTTGGTGGTTGTTCTAGTGTAAATTGATAATTGTGAAGTGATTTCAGAATCATAGAGGCTAACATTTATGTAAGATAGTTCGATTAATGTAAATTTGGGCTATATGACAAGTTATGAACTTGTTAATAAATCATGTAAAATTCTGCCCTTAAAGTGTTTGTATAAATGCCTCAAAGAAAGCTTAAAACTGAAATTCCATGTTAAAACGCATATTTGTGATGTTTCGGAAAACTATGCGATATATGATTTGAAAAGGGTTCTAAACATGCCATGGTTGAACTCTATAGGAAAGGAAGCCGGAGCGTCTAGTGGACAAGCCGGTGGTGAAGCATGATTGAAGGGTTTGCTTTGAAGGTATGTAACTTGATTCGTTACATTAAGTAATTTGATATTAGAATATGTATAGTTGTGTTGTAGAATCTAAGTTGTGTTGATTGTAGCGACAATGTTCGTTACTTGAATTAATAAGTTAAGAATTGACTAGAAATCGTTTGGTAGTCATTATATTGGAGGATTCCAAAGATGAGCCAAACGGGTCGAATAATGGTGTAAATTGTAGTGTTAGTGTTTGAATAGTTAGTATTGGCGATAACAATCACAAGAGCATGAAGCCATGGGATTGGTAATGAGATGCCGGTGATAACAAGCCCCGGATGTTGGGTATAAGGCGCCTTATGTTTACTATTAATACGGTAGCAAAATGGGTGAAAGTAGAATGGGGAGTAAATTGCCATTTTAGTCCCTGAGTTTTGTCCAAATTTGCCAGTTTAGTCCAAATAGTTTTTTTTGTGCATCTGGGTCCCTGAGTTTTACATTTTGTTGCCATTTTGATCATTTTGTCTAACTCTATCCAAAAACCCAGTTTGTAACAGTTTGTACTTAATCACTAATGTTTTTCAGTTGCCATTTTGATCCAATTCCAAAAAATCCAAAAAATTCAAAAAAATCTAAAAATCAAAAAAATTCTAAAAAATCCAAAAATCATTAAATGTTTCGGCACGAACCGTTTCGACCCGTACCGTATCGAAACGAACCGTTTCGACGCGAATCGTTTCGAACTCGTACCGTATCGAACCGTACCGTTTCTACACGTAGCGTTTCGAACCCGAACCGTTTCGAGCCGAACCGTTTCGACGCGAAGCGTTTCGAACCGTACCGTTTCGATACCGTACCCTATCGAACCGAACCGTTTCGACGCGAACCGTTTCGAGCAGAACCGTTTCGACACGAATCGTTTCGACCCGTACCGTTTCGAACCCGAACCGTTTCTAGCCGAACCTTTTCGACCCGAAACGGTTCGACCCGTACCGTTTCAAACCCGAACCGTTTCGACCCTTACCGTTTCGACGCGAAGCGTTTCGACCCGTACCGTTTCGACCCGTACCATTTCGACGCGAACCGTTTCGGGTTCGAAACGGATTCGGTTCGAAACGGTTCGGGTTCGATACGATACGGTTTCGAAACGGTTCGGGTTCGAAACGGTACGGTTCGAAACGGTTCGTGTCGAAACGGTACGGTTCGAAACGGTTCGGGTTCGAAACGGTACGGGTCGAAACGGTTCGTGTCGAAACGGTTCGCGTCGAAACGGTTCGGTTCGATACGGTACGGGTCGAAACGGTACGGGTCGAAACGGTTCGTGCCGAAACATTTAATGATTTTTGGATTTTTTAGAATTTTTTTGATTTTTTAGAATTTTCATGATTTTTTAGAATTTTTTTGATTTTTAGATTTTTTTGGATTTTTTAGAATTTTTATGATTTTTTAGAATTTTTTTGATTTTTAGATTTTTTTGGAATTTTTTTGATTTTTTGGAATTTTTTTGATTTTTTAGAATTGGATCAAAATGGCAACTGAAAACATTTTTTAAGGAAATCCCCAAAATACCCCTGTTACAAACTGGGTTTTTGGATGGAGTTAGGCATTGTGATCAAAATGGCAACAAAATGTAAAAGTCAGGGACCCAGATGCACAAAAAAAACTATTTGGACTAAACTGGCAAATTTGGACAAAACTCAGGGACTAAAATGGCAATTTACTCTAGAATGGGTCGAACAATGGTTTAGTGATTTTTGGTCATTCGGTCCGTAAATCAAATTTTGGATATGGTAATTGTAATTGGCACGTCGGTAATGAATTTACGGACGTATAGGAAAAAGAATCACCTAAAACGGACCTCGGATCAAAAGTTATGACCATTTGAAGTTAATTTTGGTGAAATCCAGAGCTGGCAGGAAATGCAGGTCAATAACCTGCACCTGCTAGAAAATGGTCTCCCCCGCGCCACGCGACAGGATCCTTTGGATCGGGCATGACACGCGGAAGCCGTCGCGACACGCGACAGGTTGAGTGGGTTCTGGCACGACACGCGGCAGGACCAAAACTGAATTTTAATTTTTTTTTTATATTTTGATGCTGGAACTTGTTTATACGCACTATTTCAACGTCAAAACTAACTTTTCAAGTGGTTTTGACCTTAGGTAATGATGGGGACTTTCCGGATGGCGATCAAGCATATTTTGAAGAACCGAACACAAACCTATCAAGCTTTCGCGTTAATTTAACTTGTTTAGACAATGTTTAGAATGTAAACTCTTTCACTAATCATGTTTTGAATGTTTAAACTAGTTTAGTAGTTAACTAGTATGTAGCAACTTTAATAATTCAAATTTTGTACTTGTGCTAAAGTAAGGTATCCTTTTATAAAACCACGCGTATTTACAATAGAATTTGAATAGAAATTAGAAGGGTGTTACAAGTTGGTAATCAGAGCTTAAGGTTGTCAACAAAGTGTTCAGTTCAAGCTTGATCGATCATCCGGTAAGGATTAATTATTTATTTTAGTAGATCTTATCCTATGTAAGTAAAAGAGATGGGAATTAATGTGCACGGGAAGAGTGCTTTAACACACTCAAACCCGGAAAGTGCACTAAATGAGAACGGTCAAAGCAAGTTAGGAACTTGGCTAAACCGAAGTAAATAAAGCTATGTTATAAATGAAATGTTTAATAATTGATGTAAACATTTCAGTTTCAAGATGACGAAAAGGAATGACAATGATCCGGTGCCGACAAGCACCGAACAAATGAAAGAAATAATTGCCGAAGAAGTGGGAAAGGCAATTGAGGGTAGTGTATCCGGTTTCATAGACAAAATTCAAAACACGGTGTTATCGTCAGTCGAAGAACGAGTTAAAAGGTTGGAAGATAATGTCAACCTTATGAGAGAGAAAGCTGGAGAACGTAAGGGATGTTCGTATAAGGAGTTCATGGCGTGTAAACCACCGATTTACAACGGGGAGGTTGACCCGATAATATGCCAAAGATGGCTAAGTGACGTCGAAGGGGTGTTCGAAAGGACCCACTGTGACGTGAGTGATTTTGTTGCTTACGGAACGAGTCAGTTGAGGGGTCTAGCCAAGGATTGATGGGACAACAAAAAGAAAGAGATAGGAGCCGAAGCGGCAAGGGCCATAACATGGGACGAGTTTAAGGTGCCATTCCTTAAATATCATAGTCCCAAGGCAGTCATCAACATGATCAAGGAGGAGTTAATCCAGTTAAGACAAAGGGGTGAAACGACTGATAAAATCATGGGTATATTCATGGATAAGCTGAGGTTCTGTGATGAGTTAGTGACTACGGAGGAGAAAAAGATATATTATTATTATAATATGTTAAGTGCTGAATATCGGGAGTTTATGACTCCCTCGAAATATGAAACCCTCACGGAAATCATTAACACCGCCCGGGAGCGGGAAATCGAGTTGAAGAAACAAATCGAGAGGGGCGAGCGAAGGGCACAGGATGTGAATCCAAGCCCTACAAAGAAGGCTCGAACGGCTGAATCGGCAAAGAAAACGGATGCAAAGGGTGGGTCGCCAAGTTGCAAAGTTTGTGGAAAAGGGCACAAGGGCGAGTGCCGTTTCAAAGACAAGCCGTGTCCCATATGCGGGAAAATGGGGCACACAGCATCTCTATGTACAGGTAAAGTCTCAGTTTGTTACAAATGCTATCAGCCCGGCCACAAAAAGTCTGAATGCCCAGACTTAGTTGGAAAGAAAGACACTAAAGATTCTCCAACAGAAGCTCCAAAGGCGAAGGCCAGGTTCTTCCAACTTACAGCGGCTGAAGCGAAAACAGAAGCCGATGTGGTCTCAGGTATATTCGCAATAAACTCGATTCCTGCACATGTGTTACTTGATACGGGTGCGAATAAATCCTTTATTTCACATGGATTTATTCGACATCCTTCATTTGTATTGACAAAATTATCTGTGCCCTTAGAAGTCGAAATAGGGGACAACAAAAGTTTCATAGTTTATGATATTTGTCAAAGTTGCAAATTAAGTATCGATGATGAGGAATATTTGATAGATCTAATCCCGATGTCGATGGGAGAGTTTCAAGTAGTTGTTGGGATGGATCGGCTATCTCGACACCACGCAAAGGTTGTGTGTTTCCGTAAGGAGATAAAGCTAACATCTCCGAGCGGAAAACACGTCACCATCTATGGCGAGAAAGGAGGCAATCCTATAATATGCTCGATGTTGAAAGCTCACAAGCTTATGAAGCATGGATGTAGGGCGTTTATGATATACGCTAACGAACCCGAGAAAGACTCACTGAAGATTGGAGACGTACCGGTAGTACGTGACTTCGAAGATGTGTTTCCGGAAGATCTTCCGGGGATACCGCCCGAACGGGAGGTAGAGTTCGGAATCGAATTGGTTCAGGGCACGAAACCCGTAGCTAAAGCACCATTCCGACTCGCGCCGTCGGAATTACAAGAATTGATGTCGCAAATTCAAGACTTGCTCGATAAAGGATTTATATGGCCGAGTGTGCCTCCTTGGGGCGCACCGGTACTATTCGTGAAAAAGAAGGACGGGAGCATGCGAATGTGTATCGATTACCGGGAGTTAAACAAACTCACGGTAAAGAATCGATACCCGCTTCCGAGAATAGACGACCTATTCGACCAATTACAAGGTGCGAATTGGTTTTCGAAAATCGACCTTAGATCGGGGTATCACCAATTAAAAGTCAAGGAAGAGGATGTACCGAAAACGGATTTCCGCACGCGATACGGGCATTATGAGTTCCTCATGATGTCATTCGGGCTGACGAATGCACCCGCGACTTTCATGGACCTCATGAACCGGGTTTGCAAGCCAATTTTGGACAAGTCGGTAATCGTGTTTATCGACGATATTATGGTGTACTCAAAAAGTGAGGCGGAGCATGCGCGTCACTTACAGGAAGTAATAGAGACACTCAGACGAGAAAGGTTGTATGCGAAATTTTCAAAGTGCGCCTTTTGGTTACGAGAGGTGCAATTCCTCGGCCACATCATAAGTGCCGACGCGATATTGGTGGATCCATCAAAGATAGAGGCTGTGTCGAAATGGAGCCCTCCGAAGAATCCTTCGGAAATTAGAAGCTTCTTAGGTGTAACACCCTTGCTTGTTTAATACAATATTTTATATAAGTTTCGTAAAAATGCATGTTTTTACGATTACACGTAAGTATGTCAATACGAATTTACTAAAACTTTTACAATTTAAAAGTTAATGAACAACTTAGTGTAATTGAATTCTTCGTTTAAAAGATACGACAAAACGTCGCGCGGAAGCTTTTAACTTTATCGTGTTCGGTTCTTCTTCGAGCCTGATCTTCATCCGGGCACTCTTGGCAATCACCTATGATCAAAACCAACTTAAAAGTTAGTTTTGATAGTTAAATAACAAGTTTAAACAAGTTATATGGGTCAAACAAACAAATTTAAACATTTTTCAAGTTCAGGGGGGGCTAGGTGTCACGCCTAGGGGCTAGACGCCCCACCTAGCCCCCTGTTTGGCAGAATGTTCATATTATGTTGCTGCAAATTCCCAGCATGACCCGATTTCACGGAAACGAGCATAACTCTCTCGTTTTTAATCCGTTTTACCCGATTCTTTTTCCTACGCGTCCGTAATTTAATTCTCCATCATATGGAGTTAAAATCCAACATCCAACATAATAAATTTTGAGACTTCTAAGACTTCGATTCGTTACCTTTTTATCGCATTTTAACCCGTTTATGCATTTTATCAAACAAACATATTTGTTTAATTCCTATATCACATACACTTCTTCAAATTAATGTTATCTACCATTTTAGGTTCTAATCATAGGTTTATTATACAATTTAAACCCGTTTTCGCTCGTATGCTTATTTTCACCCGTTAAGGGTATTTAAGCACTTTCGAGCCTAAAATCGCTTTCGATTGCTTCTAGCATTCCATCACCACATTTCTTATCCTATAATCTCCCACCACAACTGTATTTATGGTGGGTTTAATGTGGTGATCTATATAAACCAAATTTTACCTCTCGAATCATTATTTTACGGCAAAAAAACTCAAATAGTGCCATTTGACTAATATAATACCTCTTTCAGCTTCTATACTTATTCTAAGTATTTACCTAATCATAAAACTCGTTTCCAAACAACCTTTAAGGGTTGTTTGTTCAATTTAGCCTACAAGGGCGTTTTGGTCGATTTTGGTCCTTCTTTTACGACGAAGGACTCTCACCAATTATTCGACCAAAATAGCACTTTTAACTACAACATAATTATGCGTACCTGGCTCGGATCAACATATTGACCCGTTTTAATACCTTGTCGTGACTTATTTGTTATTTCATAGCTTCGCTAATTCACGAGCCGTTCATCCTGCGAGCATGAGACTCGACATACACTTATTAGTCGTTATTTGTCAAATGGTATCCATATTACCATTTGATCCCTTTTTACTCTTTTTACTAGTTTTGGCTTACTTATCAAGTAGCCGTTCGAAAACTCATTTTATCTTATTCTTTTCTTGGCTAATTTACCGTTCCACCCCGTTTTACCATTTCTATGGTTTCTAACATTTGTTTCCGATTCCGACCAAAATCATTTCGTGTCGGAAACCATATTTCGAATATTATCTCCATTGTATTTATAACTTATTGAATAGATATGTATTCTATAGAAAGGTGTAAATTTCACTTTCCTCTCATCCGGTTTACGCTTTTCGTCTCGTACTTGATTTGTTTGACACGCTTTCTCCCCAAGCTTCACCTAGCTGGTTAAGCGCCAGCTATTATTCATCATTCACAAGGTGGTTAGTTTAATCATGATTAGTACGATTATTCCACCTTACGCATTTCTATATCTAATTATCATTCATCACATCGTAGGTAAGTTTGACTTTTTAAAAGTTAAATGCCCATTAGTATACTAATTGCATATTCGAGTTCATCAACTAGTTTTAGCATTCTTTAATTACCCGGTAGGCGTTATCTTTAGACCACCGTTTTAACCAAAGTTCTAACCACGTTTATCACATTTTAATCACTTTAGTTAGTTCAAGCGATTATCAAGACTAATTTATTCATTCATTTCACAAGAACTATGGGTTCTCATCTATAAGTGAGACCCGTTCATCATATCACTAGCATTCATCATGACACCTTATATAATCAAGTTCTTCATATGAACTAGTAGGTACCCAATTTCACTTAGGCATTACATCGAACACCTTATGAGCATGAAATTTTTACTACTAGAAATCAAGCTCATGACTAACTATTTAACCAAGATTTAAACATCTTTTTACATGTTCATGACAAATCTTCATACCAACAAATCTGGATTTGCTTCATAGAGCTCTAATACACTAAGTTAACAATGATAATCCTAGTGTTTAACATAATTCTCCAAAACCCACTTGACACATGAGAGTATGATCATGAATTCACAATCATGAACATCAATTTAACAAATAAATGACTAGGGTTTACTCATAGACATAGTTTCATCTCTAATTTCATCCAAACAACGAACATGCAAGCTCAGATTCGAATCTCACAAGTTCATCTAAAATTTAAGATGGAACCACATCGTAAAATTTTGCATACCTCATGATCCCTTTACTGAGGTGATCACTAATCTATGCTTGGATTTCGATTCGGAGCAGATTTGAGCCTTCAATTTGGTGAAAATGCAAAAGCTAGGGTTATGAGGGGAGTCTTGGTCGCCCCCTGTGTTCTTGATCGACCAGACATCCCAAAAATGGGTGTTTGGTGTTTTTTTTATTAAGTTGCAAATTTAACAACATAAGCCCCTCAACTTTAGTTTGGTTTATAACTTGATATTTTGTTCTTTCTTTTAATTACAAGACTTGTACTAGGTTATTTATTTCCTAGTTACTTTATCTTGTTCTCGACCCATTTATTTTAAGTCCCGTTAAATCTCGGGCCTTTTACTTACTTTGCTTTCTCAAGTATTTCTCATCCTTTTAAATAAATACTAGATTTATTTATTTAAATCTTAAAATTTACCGGGTAAGTTTTACCACTAACTGTACTTTACCTGTCCTGTAGTATTAACGTGGTTTGATTACCAAACCCGTCTTCGGGGTGTTACAAGGCTACCCCCCTTAGAGAGGTTTCGTCCTCGAAACCTTTTCTTACATAATTCATTGAGTTTAACTCAATATATTCGATCCGAGAAATCCTTTAAACATTAATTATACTTTTATCCAATAGTTAGTATTACCAGAAAAGTATGGTAACATCTTTTTGGTTACTAATTGTCTACATAACTCATACGACATAGTGCAACTTGAAATAACGTAATCTCGTTATTTCCACTAGTTTAGTTAATTAGCGATATCCATCGCTTTCATATACTATCGAATTCTTTATGAATTCGTTACTTTGACCCGTTTAAAGGTCTTTAGTGAAATCTTTCACTTTTAGCAACAATTTCTTTTATTTTCAAATTTATTTATTCGGTTCAGTTATACCGAATCCACTACTTACAAGCAAACCAAATTTCTTGATTTGAATTGCTGACCTTAACCGGTCTCACTAACTAGACTTATTAGCCCAGTTACTTTTTACCGCTCGTTGGTTATAATGTGATTTTACTTCACATTACATTTCCTAACCGTGATCGTGTCACATCATGTTTAATTTATATCAACCTTTCATTTTCGAATATATCGTCTTGCGCCTATCAGTGTCAAAACTTGAATCTTTCATGCTTACTATTTAAATTCCTATCAGAATTTATATTTGTGAAAACATTATTTCTTACTAAAACGGAAGTTTTAGTTTTAGGATCTTCTCTTTAACTTTTGTCAATTATCCATACCATGATATTGACAGTCCATAATTTATTCTTTTACAGTCTCAGTTTTATACGGGGATTCTCCATTTATTCCCTCGCTTTGTCTAATTAACCCGTAGGTTTTATCACTTAGTCTATGGGCTATTTTATTAGACTTTCACCTCTTTAACTTTTGTCAATTATCCATACCATGATTTTGACAGTCCATAATTTATTCTTTTAGAGTCTCAGTTTTGTACGGGGATTCTCCATTTATTCCCTCGCTTTGTCTAATTAACCCGTAGGTTTTATCACTTAGTCTATGGGCTATTTTATTAGACTTTCACCTCTTTAAGGCGAGGTCCTTATAATCTATTTCTTTCTAGTCATGAGTCGTGGGTCGTTTTAGTCTCGTAGACTTTTCCATTGTTTATAACCACAAAGGTTAGGTTGATCCCGTAGATCATTCCTTACTCATGTCATTCTTAAAATACATGTTTGGTATCAAGGCATCCTGTTTTTGTTTAAGATCATTTATTTTTGCCTTGGTATTTTCTTTGACCTTGACCGTAGTCTAAGGCTGCATTCGTTTCCTTTCAGACAATTTTCCAACTTTATGACTTCTCACGTCATTTATGCGTCGGTTTATCTTATGCTCACCATTATCCAGTTTACATATACTCGTATTTGATTATGTCCCATTACCGGGATCATTATTCTTTTGCTTTTAACGCTACCTTTATCCCGCTTGCGTTTACTCATGCCGTTCGGCATGACATTATTTTCGACCCATTCAACTTTAAAATAGTTGAACATAATTTATTCAAAATTTATATTTACATTATCTTGTCGTCTTTTAGTTATGACTCAAAACCCGAGTCTTTCCATCCGAGTCCCCGTCTCTCGGTCTACGCATGCGTTTTAATTCCCTACCCATCAACCGGGTGTTTTACCGAAATCGTTATCATTGCACCCCTTCCGGTATGCATTAAGACTTCATTTCGATTTACTTGGTCATCTTAGCGAAATCCATCGCTTTTATTCGACCATGTCCTTTATTCTTTACGTGACCACCATTGGCGGCCTTATTAATTATGAGTGACGATTATCATCGTTATCCTTGCTTTACCACGACTAAAGTTAACAACCTTGATTATCTTTTTCGTGTGGGCAACACCTTTGTTTTTATGACCCGGCAGATCGTCTATACTTTGGTTTTACTTGCCCATTTTGTTCACCATGGTCCATTCGTCCAAGATGACTTATTTTCGTAAATTTTCTTTTGATCATTCATTTATATCATCATTTACATTAAATCTTGTCCCTTCTCTCGGGCTCATTATTCTAATGTAATACGCTTCCGTCACCCGGCTGTGCGTTTACATTATTATCAACTATTTTGTTCATTTGTTTCATTTGGGTACTTTTTAATTTGTCCCATTCCCTCGTCCTTACTACATCGGATGTAAATGTGTCCGCTATAAGAAGTTCATTGTATCATATGCCACTACTTACTTGGCCAGAGTAAGCGATTAACACATGACACGCATGACCTTTTTATAGTTTTCACATCACGCCCTATGTAAGTAATGCCTCTATTTGTTTCTCTTGGAACAATATCCCGAATACATTTTCTATTCGGGTTTTTCCGAGTTTTTAATTTACATATGCAACTTTCAATTTCTACGTATTTGTTGCATATTACTATTTGTGCAATTAAATTTAAAATGTGCACCTGGTAATGCTTGCCTTAACGGGCTTCTCTTGCCATTAATCTTGTTTTCTATAACCACACGATTTAGGTCCTTGGTGAACATGTTCTTTGGACCGTTCCTTTGTCAAATCCGTGATTTGTTAATTCTCGCTATCTCCATATGCGAGTGTCCTTCAACTAAAACATTTACAACAGTTAGTAATTTCGACATTAATGGATGCCTGTATTATAATACAAGGCTTTTCTGCTATACGCATCAACGCGTGTAATTTCGTTGACTAAATCTATTCTATATCGTTTTTATCGGTGTAACGTGTATTGCACGATAACCATATGTGTTGTTCTCAACACTTTAATCATAATAAACCATTGCACTTACCGGATTTGCGATCAAGTCTCGAACCGAACACACTTTACTTTTTTACCATGAGCTCTGATTACCAACTTGTAACACCCTTGCTTGTTTAATACAATATTTTATATAAGTTTTGTAAAAATGCATGTTTTTACGATTACACGTAAGTATGTCAATACGAGTTTACTAAAACTTTTACAATTTAAAAGTTA
Source organism: Helianthus tuberosus (assembly GCA_030545235.1). Classification (NCBI taxonomy): domain Eukaryota; kingdom Viridiplantae; phylum Streptophyta; class Magnoliopsida; order Asterales; family Asteraceae; genus Helianthus; species Helianthus tuberosus. Next base: position 122,811,951 of record CM060427.1, read on the forward strand.
ATGAACAACTTAGTGTAATTGAATTCGTCGTTTAAAATATACGACGAAACGTCGCGCGAAAGCTATTAACTTTATCGTGTTCGGTTCTTCTTCGAGCTTGATCTTCATCCGGGCACTCTTGGCAATCACCTATGATCAACACCAACTTAAAAGTTAGTTTTGATAGTTAAATAACAAGTTTAAACAAGTTATATGGGTCAAACAAACAAATTTAAACATTTTTCAAGTTCAGGGGGGGCTAGGCGTCACGCCTAGGGGCTAGACGCCCCACCTAGCCCCCTTTTTGGCAGAATGTTCATATTATGTTGCTGCAAATTCCCAGCATGACCCGATTTCACGGAAACGAGCATAACTCTCTCGTTTTTAATCCGTTTTACCCGATTCTTTTTCCTACGCGTCCGTAATTTAATTCTCCATCATATGGAGTTAAAATACAACATCCAACATAATAAATTTTGAGACTTCTAAGCCTTCGACTCGTTACCTTTTTATCGCATTTTAACCCGTTTATGCATTTTATCAAACAAACATATTTGTTTGATTCCTATATCACATACACTTCTTCAAATTAATGTTATCTACCATTTTAGGTTCTAATCATAGGTTTATTATACAATTTAAACCCGTTTTCGCTCGTTTGCTTATTTTGGCCCGTTAAGGGTATTTAAGCACTTTCGAGCCTAAAATCGCTTTCGATTGCTTCTAGCATTCCATCACCACATTTCTTATCCTATAATCTCCCACCACAACTGTATTTATGGTGGGTTTAATGTGGTGATCTATATAAACTAAATTTTACCTCTCGAATCATTATTTTACGGCAAAAAAAACTCAAATAGTGCCATTTGACTAATATAATACCTCTTTCAGCTTCTATACTTATTCTAAGTATTTACCTAATCATAAAACTCGCTTCCAAATAACCTTTAAGGGTTGTTTGTTCAATTTAGCCTACAAGGGTGTTTTGGTCGATTTTGGCCCTTCTTTTACGACGAAGGACTCTCACCAATTATTCGACCAAAATAGCACTTTTAACTACAACATAATTATGCGTACCTGGCTCGGATCAACATATTGACCCGTTTTAATACCTTGTCTTGACTTATTTGTTATTTCATAGCTTCACTAATTCACGAGCCGTTCATCCTGCGAGCATGAGACTCGACATACACTTATTAGTCGTTATTTGTCAAATGGTATCCATATTACCATTTGATCCCTTTTTACTCTTTTTACTAGTTTTGGCTTACTTATAAAGTAGCCGTTCGAAAACTCATTTTATCTTATTCTTTTCTTGGCTAATTTACCGTTCCACCCCGTTTTACCATTTCTATGGTTTCTAACATTTGTTTCCGATTCCGACCCAAATCATTTCGTGTCGGAAACCATATTTCGAATATTATCTCCATTGTATTTATAACTTATAGAATAGATAAGTATTCTACAGAAATGTGTAAGTTTCACTTACCTCTCATCCGGTTTACGCTTTTCGTCTCGTACTTGATTTGTTTGACCCGCTTTCTCCCTAAGCTTTACCTAGCTGGTTAAGCGCCAACTATTATTCATCATTCACAAGGTGGTTAGTTTAATCATGACTTAGTACGATTATTCCACCTTACGCATTTCTATATCTAATTATCATTCATCACATCGTAGGTCAGTTTGACTTTTTAAAAGTCAAATGCCCATTAGTATACTAATTGCATATTCGAGTTCATTAACTAGTTTTAGCATTCTTTAATTACCCGGTAGGCGTTATCTTTAGACCACCGTTTTAACCAAAGTTCTAACCACGTTTATCACATTTTAATCACTTTAGTTAGTTCAAGCGATTATCAAGACTAATTTATTCATTCATTTCACAAGAACTATAGGTTCTCATCTATAAGTGAGACCCGTTCATCATATCACTAGCATTCATCATGACACCTTATATAATCAAGTTCTTCATATGAACTAGTAGGTACCCAATTCCACTTAGGCATTACATCGAACACCTTCTGAGCATGAAATTTTTACTACTAGAAATCAAGCTCATGACTAACTATTTAACCAAGATTTAAACATCTTTTTACATGTCCATGACAAATCTTCATACCAACAAATCTGGATTTGCTTCATAGAGCTCTAATACACTAAGTTAACAAGGATAATCCTAGTGTTTAACATAATTCTCCAAAACCCACTTGACACATGAGAGTATGATCATGAATTCACAATCATGAACATCAATTTAACAAATAAATGACTAGGGTTTACTCCTAGACATAGTTTCATCTCTAATTTCATCCAAACAACGAACATGCAAGCTCAGATTCGAATCTCACAAGTTCATCTAAAATTTAAGATGGAACCACATAGTAAAATTTTGCATACCTCATGATCCCTTTACTGAGGTGATCACTAATCTATGCTTGGATTTCGATTCGGAGCAGATTTGAGCCTTCAATTTGGTGAAAATGCAAAAGCTTGGGTTATGAGGGGAGTCTTGGTCGCCCCCTGTGTTCTTGATCGACCAGACATCCCAAAAATGGGTGTTTGGTGTTTTTTTTTATTAAGTTGCAAATTTAACAACATAAGCCCCTCAACTTTAGTTTGGTTTATAACTTGATATTTTGTTCTTTCTTTTAATTACAAGACTTATACTAGGTTATTTATTTCCTATTTACTTTATCTTGTTCTCGACCATTTTATTTTAAGTCCCATTAAATCTCGGGCCTTTTTCTTACTTTGCTTTCTCAAGTATTTCTCATCCTTTTAAATAAATTCTAGATTTATTTATTTAAATCCTAAAATTTACCGGGTAAGTTTTACCACTAACTGTACTTTACCCGTCCTGTAGTATTAACGTCGTTTGATTACCAAACCTGTTTTCGGGGTGTTACATTAGGGCTTGCGGGATATTACAGGAGATTCATTCAAGATTTCTCCAAGATCGCGTCACCGCTAACTAAGTTAACTCGGAAAGAGGAGAAATTTATTTGGGGTGTCGAACAAGAAAGAGCGTTCCGAACGCTAAAAGAAAAGTTAACCCAAGCTCTGGTATTAACGTTGCCGGACGGAGTTGAAGACTTGGTAGTCTATTCGGATGCCTCACTTTCGGGGCTCGGATGTGTTTTAATGCAACGAGGCAAGGTAATAGCTTATGCCTCGAGGCAATTAAAGGTGCATGAAAGGAAATATCCTACGCACGATCTCGAGTTGGCGGCGGTGGTGTTTGCGTTAAAAATATGGATGCACTATTTATACGGGGTAAAGTGCACCATATTTACGGACCACAAGAGTTTAAAACACTTCTTCGATCAGAAGGAGTTAAATATGCGACAAAGGCGATGGTTAGAAACGGTGAAAGACTATGACTGCGAAATACATTACCACCGTGGAAAGGCAAATGTTGTGGCGGATGCATTGAGCAGAAAATCGGATTATGTCCCAATACGAGTGAGGTCGATGCAGCTTGTTGTAACCTCGGGTTTACTTGAACGTATCCGAGAAGCACAAGCCGAGGCGGTGAAAGAAGTAAACTTGAAAAAGGAAAGGATAGTCGGTCAGTTGAAGGATTTGGCAGATGGTAACAACGGGTTGAAGACTCGATTCAGAAGAATATGGGTCCCAAATTCCTGTGGAGTTAAGACGCTTCTACTTGATGAAGCTCATAAATCCCGTTATTCTATTCATCCGGGTGCAACCAAGATGTACAACGATTTGAAGCAAAACTATTGGTGGCCCGGAATGAAGAGGGATGTAGTAAAGTATGTAGATAAGTGCTTGACTTGTTTACAAGTCAAGGCGGAACACCAGAAACCATATGGAAAACTGCAACCATTGGAAATCCCGGTTTGGAAATGGGAACATATTACTATGGACCTGTTGACCAAACTGCCTAGAACGAGTCGGGGATTCGATGCTATATGGGTAGTCGTGGATAGATTGACGAAGAGCGCTCACTTTATTCCCATACGTGAGACTTATACTTCGAAAAAGATGTCGGAAGTATATACAAACGAAATAGTGGCACGTCACGGAGTACCGGTATCCATTGTGTCGGACAGAGATACCCGGTTTACTTCAAACTTCTGGCGAGATTTCCAAGAATAGATGGGAACTAAGCTTTTCATCAGCACCTCCTACCATCCTCAGATGGATGGGCAGAGTGAAAGAACAATACAAACGTTGGAAGATATGTTACGGGCATGTATCATCGACTTCGGGGGAAGTTGGGATGTTTATCTACCATTGGCCGAATTTTCGTATAATAATAGTTACCATGCAAGCATCGGAATGGCTCCGTACGAGATGCTATACGGTAGGAAATGTAGAACCCCGGTATGTTGGGGTGAAGTGGGACCACGTGAACTGGCCCATAAAGATGTCCAAGTCACTAACGAGAAAATTGACGTGGTTCGAGCTCACTTAAAAGCGGCCCAAGATAGGCAAAAGTCTTATGCCGACAAAAGACGAGACCAATTGAATTCCAGGTGGGCGACATGGTTATGCTAAAGGTTTCCCCATGGAAGGGCGTTATGAGATTCAGAAAGAGAGGGAAACTAAGCCCGAGGTTTATCGGGCCATTTAAAATCATAGAACAGGTCGGCAAAGTAGCTTATCGCCTTGAGTTACCGGAAGAGTTGAGCGGAATTCATGGCACGTTTCATGTGCCACAACTCCGTAAATGTTTAGCTGAGGAAACGGCTTATATCCATTATGATGGCACTGAAGTGGATAATAGCCTCAACTACGCAGTAAAGCCGATTGCGATTTGAGATCGTAAGGTGAAGAGTTTGCAGAACAAAGAAATTGATCAAGTAAAGGTCAAATGGGAACACAAGAAAGGTTCGGATACCACATGGGAATCCGAAGAGGAGATGCGGCGTCTCTACCCGACACTATTTGGTACGTATTTCCCGGTTTCGAGGATGAAACCCTTTTTAATGGGGGTGGACTTGTAACACCCCGAAAAAGTAATTCTTTTAATTAAAATGAAAGGTTGGTAATTAAACAAGTGAACTAACTAGGATTTAAAATAACCTAGTTAGATAAAAATCTTGTAGTAACTTATTAGAGGGTTAAAAAGTACTAAACATGAACTAAATGAAAGTTGGGGGACCAAAAGTGATTAAATTGGAAATAATTTTAATAAAACATAAAGTTAAAATCCAAACACACACAAGTGTGTGTGTCTGGATCGATACAAGCAGAAGGCGACCAAGGGAGAACCCCACAACCCTAGTTCTTGTCTAATCTCTCAAATTGAAGGTCCAAATCCATTCTAAATCAAAATCCTATTCCGAATTAGTGATCTCTACTGAAAAAGGAGTCACAAGGTATGTAAATTTCATGAGAAATCTCTAGTTGAAATTCTAAGTAAACTTAGAGAATTCCAAATTGAGGATGTATGTTTGTTATGCAGATGAAATAGGAACATTGTAGTGTCTAGGAGTAAACCCTAGACAAGTATATGTTGAAATCATGCTTTTTCTAGTAAAAATCCATGAACACCATTGTAGGTGATTAGTAGGTTAGGTAGAACTTGATAAACACTAGGAATTTGGTGGTTGTTCTAGTGTAAATTGATAATTGTGAAGTGATTTCAGAATTATAGAGGCTAACATTTATGTAAGATAGTTCGATTGATGTAAATTTGGGCTATATGACAAGTTATGAACTTGTTAATAAATCATGTAAAATTCTGCCCTTAAAGTGTTTGTATAAATGCCTCAAAGAAAGCTTAAAACTGAAATTCTAAGTTAAAATGCATATTTGTGATGTTTCGGCAAACTATGCGATATATGATTTGAAAAGGGTTCTAAACATGCCATGGTTGAACTCTATAGGAAAGGAAGCCGGAGCGTCTAGTGGACAAGCCGATGGTGAAGCACGATTGAAGGGTTTGCTTTGAAGGTATGTAACTTGATTCGTTACATTAAGTAATTTGATATTAGAATATGTATAGTTGTGTTGTAGAATTGAAGTTGTGTTGATTGTAGCAAAAATGTTCGTTACTTGAATTAATAAGTTAAGAATTGACTAGAAATCGTTTGCTAGTCATTATATTGGAGGATTCGAAAGATGAGCCAAACAGATCGAATAATGGTGTAAATTGTAGTGTTAGTGTTTTAACAGTTAGTATTGGCGATAACAATCACAAGAGCATGAAGCCATGGAATTGGTAATGAGATGCCGGTGTTAACAAGCCCCGGATGTTGGGTATAAGGCGCCTTATGTTTGCTATTGATACGGTAGCAAAATGGGTGAAAGTAGAATGGGTCGAACAATGGTTTAGTGATTTTTGGTCGTTCGGTCCGTAAATCAAATTTCGGGTATGGTAATTGTAATAGGCATGTCGGTAATGAATTTACGGACGCATAGGAAAAAGAATCACCTAAAACGGACATTCGGATCAATTGTTATGACCATTTGAAGTTAATTTTGGTGAAATCCAGAGCTGGCAGGAAATGCAGGTCAATAACCTGCACCTGCTGGAAAATGGTCTCCCCCGCGCCACGCGACAGGATCCTGTGGATCGGGCGCGACACGCGGAAGCCGTCGCGACACGCGATAGGTTGAGTGGGTTCTGGCGCAACACGCGACAGGACCAAAACTGAATTTTAGTTATTTTTTTTTATATTTTGATGCTGGAACTTGTTTATACGCTCTATTTCAACGTCAAAACTAACTTTTCCAGTGGTTTTGACCTTAGGTAATGATGGGGACTTTCTGGATGGTGATCAAGCATATTTTGAAGAACTGAACACAAACCTATCAAGCTTCCGCGTTAATTTAACTTGTTTAGACAATGTTTAGAATGTAAACTCTCTCACTAATCATGGTTTGAATGTTTAAACTAGTTTAGTAGTTAACTAGTATGTAGCAACTTTAATACTTCAAATTTTGTACTTGTGCTGAAGTAAGGTATCCTTTTATAAAACCATGCGTATTTACAATAGAATTTGAATAGAAATTAGAAGGGTGTTACATGAAATATGAAAAGTATGGGGACAAAGTTGAAAGTAAAATAGTTGTGAGGTTAAATTCTAAAAGATAAGAACTTTTGGGTTAAAAGTAAAAAGTGAAATAGATTTGTGTTAAAAGTATAATAACAACTTTTCATTTGAAAAACGCCCAATGCATTGAGTACAACACTATATGCACAATTTTGTTGCTAATTCGTAGTTTGTTAATTATGTTTCTTACGTATTATAACCAGTCCAATCTCCAGAATCATTCTCACCATAATAATTTCTTTTTTTCTCTACTACATGGTGATAATATTTTTACTCTGCGTTTGTGGCGATGGAGTTCATAATGGATTACTCAATGGTATAAGACGATACAATTATAGTGTTTTAACATTTGGAATGATTGTATTTTGCTATTCAAGTCATGGTGTTTTAACAAAATTTGGGAATGATTGTATTGTTATTCTAAATGTTACAACACCATGACTTAAATCACAATACAATGTTTCAACCTTTTGTTGTTTTGCAAGTATAAAACACCATATAGATTCCAAAAACACCACGACTTGAATCGTAATAAAGTTATAGTGTTTTAACATTTGGAATGATTGTATATGTTATTCAAGTCATAGTGTTTTAACACAATCTGGAATTGATTGTATTGCTATTCCAGATTTTAAAACACCATGACTTAACTTGAATCGTAAAATACATTCCTTTCAAATGTTAAAACACCACAATTTGAATCACAATACAATGTTTCCAGATGTTTTAATACACCATGACGTGAATCAGACGAACTTTCAGGAACCTCCGTTAAAACACAATTGATCGATTATTTTATAAAACAATCCAAATTTTAAATCTTCATTCGTTATCTTCAATGAAAAAAGGAAACTTGCAGATCTTTTTGGAGTTTTGACGATAGTAGTCTTTGTTTTGTGAGGTGGCTTATTTCTTTAAATCATGAAAAAAAGACACCATTACCTCTAATGAAGTCAAATTAGTCCCAAAAAAAAATAATAATAATAAAAAAAAAATTACAAATTTTTCATTTTTATCCCAGCCATTAAAATCTAGATCTAGACAACCAACAATTTGAATTCAAAATTCGGGACAAATCAAAATGAAAAACTCACATTGGGTGGTCTAAAATACTTTTTATCATTTTTTTTACAATAATCTCGCCCTATATTAAGTAAGACGTAGTATATCATATACATGTTAATCTCCTTCAATCTCACAAACCTATTCAAGCTTTATATATAAACTTTAGACTCATTTATTAAAAGAGCTTATTTTTACACTTGAGCTTAAACTTAAACTCGTTTAACCTTAATGGTTTGAGTTTAATAAACCGCAACCGGTAGCTCATCTACTCAGTTATACCCTATTAGGGGGACGAGGCGTCACGTGATGGCATCTCCACCACGCGTGGAACCATCACGAACACCGCCGCCGGTCATCTCCACAACGCGTGGAACATATAACGCGTTGAGATTTTCAGGCGTGAAGAAGTTGATGATGCAATTCAGTTTTTTTTTTTTTTTTTTTTTGAGTGATTTTAATAGTGTGTGGTGAGTGATGAACATTTCCACTAAAAACCATCACTATTGATGGAATAATGCTCGATGACATGGCGAAAATTGATTGGATGTTTTGATTAATGAGTAAGTGGTGAGTGATCGGCGACCAAAAAGGTTTAGTACCATAGCATGTTTTAAGTTTGTGACAGAAGCTTTCAAACTTTATAGTACGTTTACAGTATTGCGACCAAAGAACAATGTGGGGTCGTCCCACTCACATAACTACAAAAACTAGAGAACAAAGTCTTCAATTTCTTACACACCCTTCGATTATTGGAGAGAGAATCAACCCCAACCCACCAAACTCCCCTCACTTTCCCATAAAATCCATCAACCAATGAATATATGATCTTCTAAGATCTTACTGATATTCTAACCTCACTGCAATCACGTAATATATACCACCTGTGAACTTCACAGATGTTAGTTTTGTTTCTTGTGTTAAAAAGGGTTTGTGGAATACAGTTTTGCTGAGAACATAATAATTGCAAGAAATTAATTTACCATAATTAAATATTTTTAATTGTGGCTTCTAGTAGGGGTACTAGGTTATCTTCTGATCATTCTGGTGCATTTGTAGACTGGGTGGCTAACCCTTCTTCTGGTGGTAGGGCTGCTGACCAGGACCTCTCTTTGGGCTATCATGCTGCCCCAGCCCCCGCCTCCGTGGTTGGTCATGGGGGCGGGACAATGGGGTTCTGGTCAGCATCTGATCGCCAGATAAGCTATGGCGCTCAACATGAAATGGGGATGTTTTATCATCCGCATGCTCACTCTCTCAACACCACGGTTTCCACCGCCCCCGTTGCGACTGCTCATGGTTTTAGCGACGGGGGCGGTGGTAGTTCGGTGTTACCCTCAGGGTCTACTCTGAATTGTCAAGACTGTGGGAACCAAGCTAAGAAAGATTGTACCCATGGGAGGTGTAGAACTTGCTGTAAAAGTAAAGGTTATGAGTGTGAAACTCACGTGAAAAGCACGTGGGTACCTGCCGCTCGTCGTCGCGAACGTCGACCCATCACGTCCACCGGCGTTCCAGGAGCGGGTTCATCAGTTTCTACCTCCGGCATGAAGAAACCACGGCTCACTTCTCATACCACCACCCCATCACACACTTCAACTTCAAATACCACACCTCCAAGAAGCTTCGACACTAGTTCTAGTCATCACCAAGGTAAGTAGTATTTTTTTTACCCGGGTCGGTTTTTCAGTGCTTGGATGTTTGTTAACTCAATGTCAGATTTTTCTCTTAGGCTTCAGTCACATAACTAAAATAACTTTTTTTTATTGACCACTCTATGATAAGGTTTTTGAGGTAATATTGAAAAATGTTTTAAATATCGGTATAATCGGATACCGGACACAAGCCCGGTATGGTAAAGACCGGTAAAACTCGAATACGGGGTATGTCTTATGTATCGAGGGTAAATCCAGTTCTATCAGTTCAAAACATTGAACCAGTTGCACTATCTAAGAATTTGATTTTTAATTTTAATAAAATATGATACTAAGCTAATATTGACCTTTCATATTTTTGTTAATTAACCTAAAGCGTCCGATTCCAATATTCATCACTGTTGAAACTGTTACCCACCTTCTCCAATGTAATATTGTGTATAAATAATAAAAAACTCTAAAAATGCTTAATATTTTACAAGAAAATAGTTGTTTTTTAGATAAAACTATGATCAGACGTAAATTCTAATTGAGATTGTTTTATTTTTTAAACCAGTTTGTATATTATGAAAATATAGAATTAACTAGTAATCCAATTACAATCCGGTTGAACCAGAGTCCAACCTCCAACCTGGTATGATTTAAAAACAGGTTTTCAAAACATTGATATTGATTTAGAAAAGGTAACATATCGCTCAATGCTGTTTTGAATCCCTTAGGCTTGGGTCACATAATTAATATAGCTTTTTTTATCGACCAGTCTATAACAAGGTTTTTGAGGTAATATATCGTTCAATGACTGTTTTGAAAGAATAACCAATATAGTTTCAAATGCAACATTTATATATTAAATTTTTCTAAGTAACTTTAAAAGACTCTGGGTTAGGCATTCAAAAAAGTTGGGAGTCGATAAAGAAATCATAATACATGTTAACCCTATATACTAGATTAGTCCATAGAAGTAACAAAACAACATGGTTGTTATATATCCAAAATGTTTTATCTTTTGGTGCAATGACAATTTCTTTTAATGCTCTAGATGCAAGCTTTATGAAATCATTGCCGGGTCAAGTGCGTGCTCCGGCGGTGTTCAAGTGTGTGAGGGTAACAACGGTAGAAGACGAAGCCGACGAATACGCTTACCAAGCATGTGTAGTAATTAGTGGTCATGTGTTTAAGGGTTTTCTCTATGATCAAGGAGTTGAGCCAAGAGACCAAACCCATGTTCCAAATTTGTCTGAATTGCATCTAGGTGGTGGTGGCGGTGGCGAACGACAGCATGTGGGTGGCTCTTTAACTACACAGCCACCGGAGTCACCAACGGTGTACGGTTCCTCCGGTGGCGGATTGCTTGATTGACACCATTATTAATTGTCGGTATCTTTAGTTTTGTTGGGTTCTATTAACCCCAAAATGTTATGGAATCAATTTTGAAATGGGTTCGGTCAGTTTGTACTATTTAAGTGATACTATTTGTTGTCCAATCAAATTTTTATTAGCTCCGGGTTTCCTGTGTGCATGTTTTATGCAAACGCCCCGCAATTTTTGCGGTAGGGCAAATGCCCAAAACACGTTAAATGTTGGTTTTGGTATACTATGTTGATATGTGTTGGCACAATCTATTTTGATTTGGGTGAGTGGTTTCTATCAATGATGTGTAAAGACTATTGAGAACCTTCCTACTATATACTTGTATTGTTGTCATGATAAAGTAAGTAACAGCATCCACGTCACACCACATCACTAGCGATCATCATCCGTGGCGGACCCATGAATTATTTCTTGTGGGTGCGAACGAAGGATTCAACTAAACTTTCAAGGTGTGCGATCGGGTTTTCTGCCTATAAAATACACTAAAACTTTGTTTTTATTTGGGGCGCCCGCCCACCCAAGCTAATGCTTGGGTTCGGCCCTGCCATCATCTCTCCTTCACGTAACTCGAAGCTTCATAGACGGCCACTCTCTCCTCCCCTCTCACATATTCCCCTCCTTTTCATGCTCGTGTGGAGATGGAATTTTCTTCATCTCTCCTCACCATGTTCTCGCCGTTCGCCTCTCTTCCATATCTGCCCTGGTGTGTCTATATACGTCGTGGTTGGAGATGGTCTGGCATAGGGATGCATACCGGTTCGGATATTGCTTAGACGCTTTAATTCTTTTGGCCTTATTCGAAAACCAAACCGATCTGAACTAGACCGGTCTAACCGAACCGAATTCAGCTAATTAAATTGAATTAGTTGATTTATTTGGTTCGGTTAAGCGATTAAACAGGTTGTAATTCAATTTATTCGGATTGAGTTTGGTTCGATTATCCGAAGAAGCAAAGTTTGTGGAAGTGAGAACTGAACCGTAAACTGAATTCACAATTCTAATACGGTTAGCAACTTAACTGAAAAACGAATTCACAATTCGGATCGGTTTTTCCGCTTACGAATATGATTTAGTTTTTGGGTTTTTTTTTCACATCCATAGTCTAATATCAATATATTTTTCACGTACAAGAGAAATTCAATATACCTTTTTAAGTACAATTATTCGTAAATTATGATTTAAGAAAAATTCTTTTTTATTACTTTAAAACGAATATGAAATTGTACATGATTTAAGAAAAATATATATAGATCTTTTTTTACTTTCAAAGGAATATATGAAATGTTGTCACGGACACAAGATTGATGCAAACAACTCAAACAAAACTCTAGTTTGAAATATGAATACACAGCGAATCGGTCATCAAGAGGCGACCGTTCAATAAACAAGAATGATCGACAATATACGGTCGAAATACAAGATGATAAAAAGAAATCAAAGCTCTGAAATTAGAAGAATAGAGCTGAGGGTCGAAGCTTCTAGAGCAGAAGTAGACAGCTGGGAAGAGAAGGATTCGATGATGTCTGCACAGCCTCCCACACCAAGCTTATATGCCGCACAACCCTTGAAAGGCCAGCTGGAGACAGCCTTAAACCAGCAGCCCATTGCGAGCCCACCACCAAGAGCAAACAGCCCACAACCTCACAGAAAAGAAAATACGAATTAGATAATAAAAATAGAACATATAAACTGAATAAGGAACTTTATAATTTCACACCCCCCTCAGTTTATATGGACAAAGAGATTGATTATATTGAAGTACTTACACATATCAACATGCGCTTTAGGAAGAAGGCCTTTTGTAAACATATCCGCGAGTTAATCTTCAGATTTAACACCAATAGTTTTAAGAACACCAGACGATATATTTTCTCTTAGAAAGAAGAGATCAATCTCAAAATGTTTCGTCCTATCGTGGAAGACGGGATTTGCGGCTATTGAAAGAGCCGCACTATTGTCGCATTTCAAAACAACAGGAAGATCAATATTAACATGTAACTCCCTTAACCAATTTACCAGCCACAAAATTTCACACGAGGCACTACACATGGCTCTGTATTCTGCCTCAGTAGATGACCTCGAAACGACACTTTGCTTTTTGCTTTTCCAAGAAATTAAAGAATTCCCAAGGAAAATGCAAAACCCAGTAACAGACCTTCTACTATCAACACATTTAGCCCAATCTGAGTCCGCGAAAGCAGACAACTGAAAGGTGTCACTTTTCCTGAACATAATGCCAGCACCAGGTGCTCCTTTCAAATATCTTAACAACTTCATCGCAATTTGAGTATGAGCCTCAGTAGGGTGGTGCATATATTGCGATAAATAATGTACAACATACGAAATATCAAGGCGGGTGTGAGATAAGTATATTAATCTTCCAACCAAAATTTCTGATATTAAGTGACATTAACTAATTTTGACCTTTCCTTATTTACCATATTAGTTAACACATAGTTTTGATCAATCAGATAAGTTATAAGTTTACAACCACTCATGCCATAATCATTTAGAAAATCCAAGCAATATTTCCTCCGAGAAAGACATATCCCTTCACTATTTTTAATAACCTCAATACCAAGAAAAAATCTCAAAAGACCAAGATCCTTAATTAGAAACTCAGATTGTAACATAGTTTTTATGTTATCAATTTCAAGTTTACTATTACCAGTCAAAATTATGTCATCCACATAGACCAACAAAACCACAAAACCAGATTTAGACGACTTAATAAGCATAGAATGATCGCATTTGGATTGAACAAATCCAATACTTAATAAGACATGCACAAGCTTTTCGTTCCACATCCTAGGCGCCTGTTTTAGGCTATACAAAGATTTATTCAACCTGCAAACTTTATTACTATTATTAATATCTAATCCATCAGGTAAACTCATATAAACCTCTTCTTTCAAATTGCCATACAAAAAGGCGTTATTGACATCAAGTTGATATAAAGGGCAATTATTTTGAACGGACAGGCTAATGACACTTCTAACAGTCACCATCTTTACTACAGGGGAAAAAGGTCTCCTCAAAGTCTACTCCTTCCCGTTGGTTAAACCCTTTAGCCATAAGCCTAGCTTTATATCTTTCTATTTCCCCGGTTGATTTATATTTAACCTTAAAGACCCATTTACACCCTATTGGTTTTTTTCCCGGAGAAAGGTCAACAACATCCCACGTATTATTCCTATACAGAGCAGCTAATTTGTCATTCATAGCACATAACCAATTTTTATCATTCATAGCCTCTTTATACAAACGTGGTTCAACAATCTTATTCACATTAGTGGCAAAACAAACATTTTCATATGGAAGATTAACATAATTGACAATCTTTTCATAACCATACTTGACTCTACCTTCAACAACATAGTCATCAAATTTCTTTGGAACAGAAACAGGCCTAGTGGACTTTCTAATACTTGGTTGAATACCCTCAGGAAGGTTCGATTCGTCAGGCAAACTATTAGACTCAACCCTCACAGGACTACTTTGTGACTCATTCAGATGTTGATTTACAGCCATACCATCAATCTCTGACGGTTGTTGTGTATCATCAACAGTTGTTGGTTCATCAAAGCTACTGTGTTGCTGAGTCATAGTAGTTGAATCAGTAACTCCCTTCTCATCATCATCTGGATTTATTTCACTTGAAAATTCAAAGATATCGAAAAAGTTTAAATTGTTTAAGGTGCCAGAGTTGTCAAGATCAGATTCTGAAAGAAGTTTAGTTTTAAAGGGAAAGATAGTTTCATAGAAACTAACATCCCTAGTGTAACACCCCGAAGACGGGTTTGGTAATCAAACCCCATTAATACTAAAAGACGGGTAAAGTACCGTTAGTGGTAAAAGTAACCCGGTAAATATTTAGGATTTAAATAAATAATCCTAATATTAATTAAAAAGCGAATAAGAACTTTCAAGAAATAAAATGGATAAAAGGCCCGAGTTAACGGAACTTAAAGCAAACCTAGTCATAAACTTCCCCGAACCCACTAAGATAACTAGGAATGCCAAACCTAGTTAATAAGTGGGAATATTGTTAGAAAGAATTAGGTTGTGGCTAACTTAATAACTAGCCAAAATATGAGGGACTAAAGTTGGATAACTTGAAAAAGGAATTATAAAAATAAAACATAACACAACACACACACACACAGAGTGTGTGTGCGTGCGTAGAGATCGACCAGAAGGCTCCCATGGAGCCAAGAACCCTAGTTCAGCTATTCCTTCAAATTGAAAGGCTAATTGAAGCCCGAATTCAGATATGAACACATAATAACGATCACCTAATCACGTGAATCAAGAGGTATGTCAAAATTTATATTTTGATGACACTTGTGAAATTTGATAATCATGCATGAATGAAATTATTGTATGAAATATGAATTTTATAGTGAAATTGTGATGTCTATGAGTCTAGAAACGAACCCTAGATGTGAATTTAGTGAAATAGTGCCATAAAACTAGAGATTTAACTAATGACATTTTTGGTGGTAAGTGGGTTTTATGGTACTATGATGAAAACTTGAAAAGTGATGATAAATATGTAAAATTTGTTGTTGTAATATAAGTTGTAGATGATGTTCATATACACTAGACATAGAGTTTTGAATTCGATGTTAAAACTTGGTTAAACGATAACCATAAACTTGATAAAAGAAGTATACGAATTTCGCCCATAAGGTGTTCGCTAAAATGCCTAAAGGAAAATGAAATGTTGAAATTTCAAGTGAAACACGCATTTGAATGATATGGCAAATTATGCGTAATATGAAGCGATAGGGGTTCTAAACATCATGTTGATTTCCTAAATGGGTCAAAATGGTTTTAAGTGCATATGTAATTCATAAGAATGTATGAACCCGAGCTAGAAGTCTTGAGTTAAATACATTGACGTATGTATTTTGGTTGTTTAAGAAACAAGTTGGTGGTTTTGAATACAAACGGGTCGAAATGTTAAAATTGAATAATAAGCCAAATGCTTAAAAATTTAGAATTTTATTAGTTTGAATGTTGAATTTTAACTCCACAAGATGGATAATTAAATTACGAGCGCGTATGAAAAAGAATCACATGTATCGGTTATGTAGATCAAAAGTTATGACATTTTAAAGTTTGAATTTCGATTAGAATTATAGTTGGGCAGAATGCAGGTTTTAGTAACAAACCTGCTGGAAATTTAACTCCCCCGTGCCACGCGACAGATTCTAGGTGTTGGGGCGCGACATGCAACAGGCGTCGCGGCCCGCGACAGATTAAGGTTAAGCTCTCGCGGCCCACGAGAGCTGAAAAAGCTGGCAATTTGATTTTATTTTGCTGTTTGACGCATATAACTTGTTTGAACTTATTTATAAGCTATCAAAACTAACTTGTAAGTTGGTTTCGATCATAGGAAAATATCAAGAGCACCCGGATGAAGATCAACCTCAATGAAGAACCGAACACGATCAAGATATGAGCTTCCGCAAGTCGCTTCGTTGTAACTTTTAAACGACGAACACAATTTCATTACGTTGTAATATTTTAAATTGTAAAAGTTTTAATTTAACCGTATTTTTTTGATGTTTATGTAATCATAATTACATGTTTAATTTCGAAATCTGTACCAAAACCGTTAATTAATATTCAGGGTGTTACAAGTTGGTAATCAGAGCTCATGGTTAAAGAGTAAAGTGTGTTCGGTTCGAGGCTTGATCGCAAATCCGGTAAGTACACATATATTAATGAGTTAGCATGTTAAAGTTTTGTAAACAACACACGAGGTTATGATGTAATACATGATACACCAATCAAATCGATAAATGATAGATATAGTTAACAAAATTTCGTGCGTTGACACGTATAGTAGAAAAGCCTTGTATTATGATACGGTCGTTTAGTGAAGTTGACATTACTAATCTTTGTAAAGGTTTTAAATGAAAGGATACTCGCATCTAAAGATGGCGAGGGTGTAACAAGTGACGGGTATGATAGAGGAACGACCCGAAGTATGACAAGTGGAGCATGCTCACCAAGGATCAAATCGCATAATAATCGCGAATAAGAATAATGGGAAGGAACGCCCGTCGGGGCAAGCATTACAAGGTGCACGCTTTTAAAATTTAATCGCACAAGTAGTAATATGCAACGAACATGTAGGGAATGATGATTGCATATATCTGATAAAACCTGAAAAACCTGAATAGGATGCCTATTCAGGATGATGTTTCCAAGAGAAGTTTAATAGAAACATGTGTTATTCACGATGATGAATAACAAAGAAATAATAGGATTAGTTCATATGGAAACTTGGACGGGGGGTAATTATCCAAGTGGAAAACTCTCAATATAATGCTATTGAGAAAAGTAGAGATCACATTAACGAATGTGATTATAAATTAGTTTGATAGAAAGGAAAACATTTTATATGTTCGAATGTAAAACTAGTGATTGTTGTTTGGCAATTAAATAAAGTTTTACTAAATGAAATTAGGGATATGAAATAAATAGAGGTGTTACTTACATAGGGCGTGATGTGAAAACTATAAAAAGGTTATGTGTGTCATGTGTTAATCGCTTACTCTGGCCAAGTAAGTAGCGCATATGATACCATGAACTTCTTGTAGTGGACGCATTTATGTCCAATGTAGTAAGGATGGGGTGGATGGGACGAATTAGAAAGGTACCCAAAAGAATCAAACAAGTAAGATGTTTGATAGTAAACGTAAACGCAAGTCGGATGACAGGAGCGTATTACGTTAGAATAACGAGCCCGAGAGAAGGGACAAAAATTACAGTAAATGAAAATACAAACCAATTAATGAGAATGCTAAGGCATAGAGATAAAAGTTTGACTGTCGCAAGTGATGAAATTCACACGGACAAGTCAAACGAATGAAATAAAGAATAAAGAACTTGATTAAATAAAAGCGATAGATTTCGCTAAAACGACCAAATAAATTAAAACAAAGTCTTGATACATACGGGGATGGTTACTTTGATAGTGACTTTGGTAAGATACCCGATAGATGGGTAGGATGTTGAAAGTATGCGTAAACCAAGAGACGGGAACACGAAATAGAAAGTCAAAAGACTCGAATTATGAGCCATGACTAAAAGACGATGAGAATTTGCAAACAGAAATTTTGATAACTATATTCAACTATTTTAAAGTTGAACGGGTCGAATAAAGAATGAAGTTTAACGTTCATAAGTGATGAAATCTCACACGAATAAATCAAACGAGATAAATAAAGTATAAAAGCTTGGTAGTACAAGTAAGCGCAAACTGAATAATGGAAGCGCGAAATATTAATGAACCTATGTGATGGGTCGTAAAGGAATGTAGATAGGAAAAACACAAGCTAACGAAACAAGAATGTTAAAAACACTAAGATAAAGAACCCGGGTAACAGGTCGTAAAGGAGTATAGGTAAGAACCGGGTAACGATAAGTGTAGGACAAACTGACGTGTAAATGACGTTAGAAGTCATAAAGTTGGAAAGGTAATTCGAAAGAAAACAAATATAGCCTTAGACTACGGTCAAGGTCAAATGAAATCCAAAAAGCAAAAGTAAACAAGTCTAAACATAAAAAGGGGTGCCTTGACGCCATATATATATATATATACACACACACACACTGTCGACTAAAGACTCAAATAGAAGATGATCTACGGGATCATCATAACCTACGGGATTATAATTAATGTTAAGTCTACGGGACCAAAAAGACACTCGGGTAATGAATAGAAATAAACGAACTGATGGAGTTCTACCTTGGAAGGTGGAAATCTAAGGAAAAAGCCTGCGAGGCTATGAGAAAGAACCTACGGGTCAATAATGTAAAGCGAGGAAACTGGTTGTAACTCCCTGCGTAAAATAATAATGGGAGGTAAAGTTAGTATAAAAGCGATAGGTTTCGCTAAGTTAATTGAATGGGTTAAAGCGAAGAGAATGTGAAAGGTCTGGTTAACAAAAGTGAAGAATTTCACTAAAACATTTAAACAGGAAAAATCGACAAAAGAATCCACAATTATTTAAATTGTGTTACGTCATAAGAATAAGTGGGAATATTGTTAGAAAGAATTAAGGTTGTGGCTAACTTAATAACTAGCCAAAATATGAGGGACTAAAGTTGGATAACTTGAAAAAGGAATTATAAAAATAAAACATAACACAACACACACACACACACAGAGTGTGTGTGCGTGCGTAGAGATCGACCAGAAGGCTCCCATGGAGCCAAGAACCCTAGTTCAGCTATTCCTTCAAATTGAAAGGCTAATTGAAGCCCGAATTCAGATCTGAACACATAATAACAATCACCTAATCACCTGAATCAAGAGGTATGTCGAAATTTATATTTTGATGATACTTGTGAAATTTGATAATCATGCATGAATGAAATTATTGTATGAAATATGAATTTTATAGTGAAATTGTGATGTCTATGAGTCTAGAAACGAACCCTAGATGTGAATTTAGTGAAATAGTGCCATAAAACTAGAGATTTAACTAATGACCTTTTAGGTGGTAAGTGGGTTTTATGGTACTATGATGAACACTTGAAAAGTGATGATAAATATGTAAAATTTGTTGTTGTAATATAAGTTGTAGATGATGTTCATATACACTAGACATAGAGTTTTGAATTCGATGTTAAAACTTGGTTAAACGATAACCATGAACTTGATAAAAGAAGTATACGAATTTCGCCCATAAGGTGTTCGCTAAAATGCCTAAATGAAAACTGAAATGTTGAAATTTCAAGTGAAACATGCATTTGAATGATATGGCAAATTATGCGTAATATGAAGCGATATGGGTTCTAAACATCATGTTGATTTCCTAAATGGGTCAAAATGGTTTTAAGTGCATATGTATTTCATAAGAATGTATGAACCCGAGCTAGAAGTCTTGATTTAAATACAATGACGTATGTATTTAGGTTGTTTAAGAAACAAATTGGTGGTTTTGAATACAAACCGGGTCGAAATGTTGAAATTGAATAATAAGACGAATCCTTAAAAATTTAGAATTTTATTAGTTTGAATGTCGAATTTTAACTCCACAAGATGGAGAATTAAATTACGAGCGTGTACGAAAAAGAATCACGCGTATCGGTTATGTAGATCAAAAGTTATGACATTTTAAAGTTTGAATTTCGATTAAAATTATAGCTGGGCAGAATGCAGGTTTTAGTAACAAACCTGCTGGAAATTTAACTCCCCCGCGCCACATGACAGATTCCAGGTGTTGGGGTGCGACACGCGACAGGCGTCGCGGCCCATGACAGATCAAGGTTAAGCTCTCGCGGCCCTGAAGAGCTGAAAAAGCTGGCAATTTGATTTTATTTTGCTGTTTGACGCATATAACTTGTTTGAACTTATTTATAAGCTATCAAAACTAACTTTTAAGTTGGTTTTGATCATAGGTAAATATCAAGAGCACCCGGATGAAGATCAACCTCAATGAAGAACCGAACACGATCAAGATACAAGCTTCCGCAAGTCGCTTCGTCGTAACTTTTAAACGACGAACATAATTTCATTACGTTGTAATATTTTAAATTGTAAAAGTTTTAATTTAACCGTATTTTTTTATTTTTATGTAATCATAATTACATTTTTAGTTTCGAAATCTGTACGAAAACCGTTAATTAATAGTTAGGATGTTACACCTAGAAAAATGAAAATTTTTTCTGATCTAGACTCCAAACCTTATAACCATTTTTTATTAGTGTATCCCATAAAAACACATTTTTCAGCCTTTTCTTCAAGTTTATCTGAATTATTTAAAACAGTAAACTAACACAGGCAACCAAAAATTTTCAAGTGATCTAGAGAAGGTTTAAAGCCATAAAGTACTTCATACGGGGTTTTACCATCAAGAACAGAAGAGGGGGTCCTGTTAATCAAATATGAGGCAGTAAGCACGCATTCATACCAAAACATTAAAGGAACACTAGATTGAAACAACAAAGCTCTAGCAACATTTAGCAGGTGTCTATGTTTTCTCTCAACTACCCCATTTTGTTGAGGTGTGTAGGTACAAGAGGTTTGGTGTATGATACCATGACTTTTAACAAAAGTATTCATCTGGACATTTACAAAGTCAATACCATTGTCGCTTCTAAAGATTTTAACATTTGCTTCAAACTGAGTTTTGATTAAATAAAAGAAATTCTTAATATTATCAAACACTTCTGATTTAGATTTCATTAGATAAACCCAGACAGACCTAGAGAAGTCATCAACAATGGTAAGAAAATATTTATACCCTTCTAGACTTGTCTGTTTATATGGACTCCAAACATTAAGGTGCACTAAGTCACCAACCCTAGTAGATTTATGTTCACTAAGAGGGAATGACACTCTATGTTGCTTCACCCTATGACAAGTATCACAAGGTTCAGCATCATCAATTTTAATTTTAAAATTTAACACATGCAAAACTTGGTCTGACGGATGACCAAGTCTTGAGTGCCAGAGCTTTATTGTTTCTGTCTTATTGTAGCACACAAAAACGAAATCATAAGTATTACCACAAAAATAAAGACCATTAGTTTGTCTACCAGTCACCAGGTTTTTCTTTAAGCACACATCCTGAATATAACAGTTTTTTTCATCAAACACAACTCTAAGTTTATTATCTTTAGCAAGTTTATAGACAGAAATAAGATTAACACAATATTCTAGTACAACGAAAACATCTTTTAGAATTACATTTTTAGACAATTTAAGGCATCCAATTTGAGTAACCTTAGCATCAGTTCCATTTGGATGTTTAACTATTATGTTATAATCAGACACATCAATTAAGTTAAACATATTATCACTTCTCATGGTCATGTGTTGATTTGCACCAGAATCTATAATCCATTTAAGTTTCCTTTGGTGAAACAAGGAAGAATTGAAACAATAAAGATTTTTATACAATCCTAAGGAGTTGAAAGCACTAAAAAAATTACCTCCCGTATTAGGCTTAGGAGTATCATCCAATTTACTTTCACCCAGCAATCCTAACAACCTAGAAAACTGATCAGAGGTTAAAGAGTTCAAAGAACTAGCAGCAGATTTATCATTCACAGAACTATTCACAGAATTATTAGTAGAGTTATTAGATCTTTGCCACTGACTTGAAGATTGAATAGGTTTGGATCTACAGCTCGAAGGATAACCATGAAGTTCGAAACATTTATCAATCACATGTCCAATCTTGTTACAATGAGTGCATTTCAAATTGGGATTAGGACCTTTATTAAACCCCTTTTTGTTATCACTAAACTGATTAGTTTTAGCAACAAATCCGATATTAGGAGTTTTAGAAATACTGTTTGAACCTCTATGTGACTCTTCCATAGATATTATAGAAAATGCAGTTTTAACTGAAGGAAGAGGATCTCTGGTTAACAAATTTGTTCTAACGGGTTGGTAAACATCATCTAATCCCATAAAAAATTGCATAAACTTTATTAGTTGATTAAACTCATTGAACTTGGTGGACGCATCATAAGTACAAGGAGGTAACTGAAGCATAGCATCAAATTGTTTCCACATAGTATTAATTCTATGATAATATTCAGACACGCTAGAACCGTTTTGACTAACAGAATTAATTTACTGATATAACCCAAAAACTATAGAACCATCAACCTTGTCATATGTTTCCTTTAAATCATTCCAAAATTCAGAAGCCAATTTTGAATAGACTTGACCAACATACAATTCATCAGAAATAGAGTTCAGAATCCAAGTTAACATTACTGAATTGCATCTATCCCACTGTCTAGCCAAAGTATCATTAGACTCTGACTTAGCACATGTTCCATCAAAGCAAGTTTCATAGCCATCAAAGCAAGTTTCATAGCATTAGACCATACCACATAATTTTTAGTCCCTTTTAATTTGATATTAACAATAGACAGACTACTAGAATCACTAGCATGCATATACAACAGATCACTAGCATCTAACTTATTTATCAAGGTAACTATAGACTCATCTTTGTCAGTCATGATAAACAAGAAACAATCAACCAAGGCAACATTAAACGAAACAGCCAAGCAAAACAGGTAACCAAGGAACAGTGGTACATAAGCCACAAGCCAAACAGAGGAACTAACATCAATCAACTAATCAGATCACGGAAAAATATGAAAAATAGTACACTTAACAACTGAGGTGGATAAATGACAAAGACTCATGACGAAAACTACACCAGTGATCTAGATCGTTGGTTCATCACTCAAGGTGCCAACGCAGGTCTTAGTGTAGGAGCCACCTAGATCTAAGACTGAAAATCAAGAACAATTTTATATATTAAATAGTAAAAAAGTTATATCTTAAAAAAAGGGATATACTCGATATGCGATGGATATTGTGATTACTGAGATTATTCTTGTAAAGAAGTTACGTTATTTAAGAAGCAAATCAACAGTCATTTGAGTGATAAAATATAATAAAATTGACGTAATATTTTTTTTTATTCTAAAGATATAAATAAAAGATATATTAATATAAAGTTTGGTTTTCGTGATAAATAATTTGTTTTACTTTAAAATATCTTAAGTTAACAATTTAAATTTTAGAATAATTTTGTATTAATAGAATAAGATTTAATATTCATTTACTAGTTATTTACTTAATATAAGATAAGTGGGCGGGAAAATAAAAAAGTAGATGCATCCAATGAATAGCACGTGTCACATATTGATTTATTTTATTATATAGTATATAAGCACGTTAATAATATTGACTTTATCATAAAGAACAAGGGATACTAAAGAACTCTTAACTTGATATATATATATATATATATAGAAACGTGATCAAGAGAGAAAGCCCTAAAGTGTGAGAACGGATCCTGTTCGAACATGTGGAGCGCGATATTATCAGGGCGGAGGGGCTCTTTTGTCTTTTTATCTTTTCTTTTTCCATTTTCGTGTGTCACAATACTGTTTCATTTTTGGCGTCTAAGATTTTTTTGGCGTTTAGTTAGATTCAATAACTATCTGGCGTTTTATTGGTCTTTCTTAGATCTCTCTCGTTCAATTAATCGTTTTTGTGTCACATAGATAACACTTTGGCGTTTATGGCGTTCCCAAATTCATTAAAATTAATTAATAATTCTAGCATCTTGGCGTCAATGGTGTTACCAAATTCATTATATACCTTTAATAATTCAAACGTTACATTTTTTTGGCGTTTTGTAGATTTTACAAGTTGAATTAATCCCATATATCTTATAAAAGTAATTTTTTTGGCATTCATGACATTCTTAATAATTCATTAATAATTCAAAAGATTACAATAAGTCGAAATCAAAACCAACTAATAGTCTTCTGTGTATGGGATTACATCAGAGATGTACCCATTATTTTGTTCATCGATTTCTTCAGATTTATCATCATCATGTTGTGCATGGGCGTATAACGCCATTATCTCCTCTCGTATTTGCTACATCCTAACTTAAATATCATGACAACCCTGGATCTTGCATCGTTTGAAGGTGCTAAATCACAAAGTTGTTCAAGAAGATGTAGTCTCTCTGTCTTCAGCATTTCGTCCATCAGCAATGAATATTCCACCCCGTGTCGATAAGTCACTTTATCCGTTTTTGCTTGTTCATCCAAACCCCAACTGCTAACTGTTGGTAGACCAGTATCGTCAATATCATCATCATCTACTGGAAATTTTCTATTCAATCTTCATATTACCTTTCGAGTACTTTCACAATCTTCGGCCATTGGAACCCTAATGGCCAGAATATACCTCTGAACGGCTTCATCCATACTAAGTATGGCATTGATTGTCTTGATCTTCACCCTTCTCCAGTCAGAGAACTTTAGGACGAAATGTCTCTCCGACCTATCAAACCTCCATGCAATAACTTGAGCCATTTTTTTTTAAGTTTTTACGACGTTTTAGTCAAAATGTGGCGTGGTAGAGAATACGTGGAGTGTTAAGTTTTGTTTAGCTGTTCTACTTATATAATGACTTTTTTTGCCGCCATGTAGGATGCAGTCCTATAACGTGACATGTAATTATGGCGTTTTGAAAAGATAAATAAATTCAAGTACAAATATAGTGGGTTTTAATTATAATGTCAGAAATAAAGTTTCCACCGTTTCAGTTTACTGTTTGTAGTTACTGTTTGTTCAGCTTCATCTGTTAAGGCTGTAACACGTCCCATCTTTTAGATTTTGGTGTTTTATAATTTTAATGGCGTTAGACAAACATGGCACATTGTTATGTTTCTCTTACACATTGTTTTATACATTTGTTCAAAAAAATGCTTGTAAAACCCCAAGATGCCACAAATTTTATTATAGTTGTAGAGTTTGGCGTTTGTGGCATCTTGCATTTTACAAACAATTTTTAGAGAAATAATGTATTTTTTAGTGGAAAATTAGATAACAAACCACAGAAAAAATAGAAGCGAAAAAAATAAATTAAAAATCGTAATCGAATTTCTCTTCCAAATCTTCACTTTCATTGGTCTCTCTTTCTTCTTTGAAACTACAAGAACTGTCACAAATATATAGCATTTTGGCATTAGTGTGATTTATTGTTATTTGTTGTTGAAGTGGCTTTTGTTGGTGTTAGAGACAAAATGACGTGAGTTTTTTGTTTGGTCTTCATCTTTAGCTTCATACCACTCTTCAGTGTCATCGGTCTCTTCTTCTCATCCAAGCCTTCTTCAAGAACAAAGATGACAAAATGACATATGACTGTCACCAGTATCTTTTTCTTTAAGATTTGTCCATCTCATGCAACAAAATCTTACTGAGTTACCTCCCTCACCTAACATTCCATTCAGTGAAACTTCACGAAGAACTATACCGAATATCCAAGAAACAATGTTTTCCATCTTTGATTTTTTTTTAAAGTTTGGCATTTTACAGTGAGTTGTATTTAGGAACCATGGCATTTGTTTTTTTGGTTTGATCTATGGAAGGTGTTGAGACCTCTTTATTTATAGGATGTCTTTGGTGCGTAGTTTAGGCGGGATATTATTAATAAGTGTAATTAATAAAATATCCATCATTTCAGTTACTGTTTGTATTTCCTGTTTTGCTCAGCTTTATCTGTTAAGTCTGTAACACGTCCCATCTTTCAAGTTTGGCGTTTTACATTTAATGGCGTTTTTGTAGACTAAGATTATAAAATACACCGCCTAAAACACAGAAAAAACCACGCAGTAAAAATATTTTTTATTAGTTGGCGTTTTGTATTTAGTTGGTGTTTTATATTTAATGGCATTTTATGGGACAAACGGTGTTTCCCTTTTTACCCTTAAGAAGCACGTTCCAAGTAATAAAATTGATATTATTTACGAAAACGCCACCATGCCAATCTTGTCCATAGATTGTTTTCATCTGACGATCCATAAGCATTCTCACTATTCTCACACTTTTCACCGTTTTTCCTATATCCTGGCCCTATATATATATGGCGAAGCTTGAGATTTCCGCCCGGGGTGGCGGAAATTACCAGACCTAAAAATTTCTATAAAACCACGGGGTCAAAGATGTATGTACCCAAAAATTTCTATACGAAAATTAAATAATCTCCACCACTGAGCGAAAAGTTCAGGGGGTCGGTGCCCATCCCGCCCCTTAAAAGCTTCGCCCATGTGTGTGTGTATATACGTATATATATATGTATGTATGTATGTATGTATGTATATGTATGTATGTATGTATGTATGTATGTATAGAAACGGGATTAGGAGAAAATGGTTGGAAGTGTGAAAACGACGAGAACGGATCCTGGTCGAACACATGGCAGGGGCGTTAAATGATATGCAGGGGTACGATTGTCATTGTCCACGTTCGCCTCCATAAATCGAGTTATAATTCCCTTTCAAATAAAACTCAAAAATTTTTGTATTAGTAGTTACCTCCTTTCCAAGCTTCCGAGATCTATGGCGTCTAACGTGGATTCCGTTCTACAAAGTAATATTTGATGACGTTTTCATAAGTGTTCCAGCAAATCGTGCAACAAATTTGAAACATATGTGGAGTTTTGTTCGTTATGCTTGTTTCAATGTTGTTTTTTTTTTCAAAGTAATATTTGACAATGTGTCTATGTTTCAATGGCCTTCTTCATATATCCAATATTTGGGGTTTTCATTATTAATGTTAATTGTCATTTGGGATCTAATATATGCTTATTGTTTACGATCAATGGCATTTTACACCTGGTTACTTATATCTGATTAGTTTTGATTTTTTTTACGTTAATCTGTAAACATCAGTTCTTTCTATTTGTTAATTTGTTAATTTGAAAACATTAGTTTTGTTTATTATGGCGTTTTCATTAACACGTTTTAGGAAGATAGTAACAACAGTTCTTTATATTGTTAATTATTCAACTAATGGCGTTTTCATTATTGCGTTTTCACTTATATGTTTATTAGGTCATGTTTGTTATTCAATTAATGGTGTTTTCATCGATAATGTTTTTAGGATACATTGAGTACTTTGATGTTGTTTTTCTTAATTTGTTCTCGCTGTTTTCTCTCAGACGAGTGTGTTTCTTCAAATGAAAGGTTATGCCCCAAAACAGGTTTTCCATTTATCATTCCCAACATTAGTGAAGAGATAAAGCCCAAAATGGACATGATATTCCCAAGCCTCGATGATTATTTTTCAATGTATGTTAGCTATGCGACGGTTTGTGGTTTTTCTGTCAGGAAAGGGACTGAAAAGATAAACGCCAAAGGAGAAACACATATTAAGTATTACATGTGTACGAGATCTGGGGTATATAAGGAAAGGAAGGTAGATACGTTGGACCTGAATCAAAGGAAAGGATCGTGTGATCCAACTTTTCAAAGAGGACTGGTTGTGGAAGGTCTATAAGTTTGTTGAGGAGCACAACCTTGATTTTGTTGAACAAGCTGATAAGCATTTTCTTCCGTCTGAACGACACCTCACTCAGCTCCAGAAGCATGTTATACATAGCATGTTTAAGTTGAATTTGGGACCTGTTAAGGCTTTTAATGTTATGAAGACTTGTTTTGGTGGTTTTGAAGACGTAAGTAAAGTTGATTTTAAGAACTACAAGAGGCAAATTAAGTTATTTATAGGGGAATATGACGCTGTGATGGTTGTGAGACATTTGCCTGAAAAAGACAGTCCTAGCCTAATTTCTCGTACGATTACTTCACAGACGAAGAGAATCGTTTGAAGGGACTTCTTTGGTGTGATGATCAATGCATACGTAATTACCACGTGTTTAGTGATGTGATTTCATTTGACGCCATGTATCGTTCCAACAAGTAATATTTATACCTCTATTTTTTGGCGTTTCACTTGAAGAAAAAGTGGTTAACCAAGAGGTTAGTTCACGGGTCGAGTCTCGTCAAATAGGGTTAATCCCTCTTTTCCTCGATTGATGGTTGGGTCATCCTCTAATCCGTCTCCTACATAATGAAACACATCGTGACTCGCAAGAAGGAGAATGGGGTGGGGGTTGCTCCTTGTTACCACCCTTCGGCATGAGAATATGTATTTGCTTTGTAAACAAGATAAGTATTTAAGTAGTAATTGTGAGAGAGTAGATTAGCATCACCTCAAACCTGGTTTGAGTTGGGTATTTATAGCCGAAGAGTGAAGGAGAAGGGCCAATGGGCCGCTTGATGGGCCTAGGGCCCGACTGACAACTTGCAGCTTTTTGTAGATGTGACAGGAGCGCAAATCACGGTAGTATTGGGCGTACGCGGAGGTGTTGCCATGTTTTCTGTTGTATCGGTTGCAGGAAGGGACACTCGCTACGTGGCCTGCTGGGGTTGTCAATCTGGCCACCAACTTTTATGCCTGTGGGTTGGGCAGCTGCACATTGGGCAGTCAGCTGACCGATGTTGTTAGTGCCCAGGCCTACCACTTGCTGGTTGGTCACGAAAGTCAAAGTCAAAGTACAGTTCCACTTGTGTAACAATAGGATGCAGTCTTGCACCGCATCGCTACGTACGGTAAACTGTGTACATGTGCCAACACCTCCATCGCTGATCTGCGTGCGCCCGCGCAGGACCGCACCATGGAAATGTGTTTGACAGAAAATGAATGTAGTAAACTACTATCATCTTTGGTAGTAATCACCGCATCCCTTGTATGTTGATGAAAATAGCCATTTTCATATACATGGTGAGTTTTCTCATCTTTCCCCGAGAGGGAAAGCAAACCGGGTTTGCGCGTGCCTGCACGAACTAAGGCAGGTCCTTTGTCGATTGGGAAAATGAGCCGGGTGATGGTCACTCGCGCCCAAGCGTGGTGCGAGATTTGGGACCATACCCCTTCATCACTGTTTAGATGCATTGGCGTTTTCTTCTCATTTCTTTTTTTCAATGGCGTTTTCATATGCAGATACTCTATGGTGTTTGTACCGTTCACTGGTATAGACAATCACCACTGCAATGTTACATTTGGTGCTGCATTATTGGCGTCAGAAACTGCTGATGTATATATATGGTTGTTGAGAGTTTTTCTAAAAGCTATTGGTTCTCAACCAAAAGTTGCTGTTACTGAACAAGATCCAACAATGAAGAAGGCTATTTCTGTTGTATTTGTTGAAATGAGGCATCGGTTAGGCATGTGGCACGTGATGCATAAACTTTCTCTGAAGGTTGATTTTCTTATTTTCATGTGTTTGGCGTTTTAAGATATATGGCGTTTTGCCATTCATAAGTGTTTTTCATGTTAGTTTGTTGTTTCTAATGTATCTATTGCATGGCGTTTCCGTGTTTTATATAGGCTGGTGTTAGGCTACGCAATTCCACCAATTTCAAAGAACATATTTGTGATGTTGTGTGGACGAATATTCTTACACCCGAAGAGTTTGAATCAGGATGGGAAGAGCTTATTGAAGAGTTCAATTTAGATGTTAATGACTGGCATTCTGATAATTTTGCACTTAGGGAATCTTGAATTCCTGTATACTATAAAATGGAGGAACTGTCGGGCCTTATGCATACGACATCGAGGTCAGAGAGTGAGAACCATTTTTTTTGTCAAGGGTGCAATTCAAAATATACTCTTGTTGAGTTCATGACTCATTACGAAACTGTCATAGAAGCACAATGTCACACGCACCGGAAAAACGATCATGAATCTAGATACAAACGCCCCCAGTTGAAAAGTAATTATAAAGTGTTGGAGAGCCAGGCTGCTGAGATATACACAAAAAAATATTTTTTGTGACATTCAAACTGAGCTAATCAGGATTGGGGATTGCTTAAATCAACGACGTGAAGAGCAGCCCGATGGCTTTGTTAAGTTCTTCATAAATGATTTCTAGCAGCCTTGTACATCCTTATTCGAGGTAAACAATAGCGTTTTTTGGGTATTTTATTTGGCATTTTCTGAATATGGCGTTTATTATATGAAGAACATTTTTTTGCATGGAGTTTTTGTGTTTATTGTTTGATGGTGTCTTATACAAACATTGTCTGTATGGTGTTTTATACATACATTGGTTTTGGCCTTTTTTTAGGTAATGTACCGTAAGTCGGTTGCACCAGCACTTGCTCATGCAGGCGTTTTGAGCAATTTGATTATAAAATAGATTATAACCATTTTCGGAGTTATTTTAGGAGATAATTCTTTTTTTACGTATCAATAATGATCATGGTGGTTTAACATCTATAATGTTTTTGTTATTTTACAAGAATAAAACACCAAACATATTCCAAAAATACCATGACTTTAATCGTAATAAAGCCATGGTGTTTTAACACCATTTGGGGATGATTGTATTGCTATTCTAGATGTTAAAACAGCATTACTTGAATAGCAAAACAATAATTGCAGATGTTAAAACATCATGAGTTGAATCACAATATAATGTTTCCAGATTCCGATGTTAAAACACCCTAACTTGAATTACAATACAATGTTTTAAGATGTTTAAAACATCACGCCTTTAATCACAATACAATTAAAACACCATTGTATGAACATAGACAAAACATGTAACACCCCGAAAACGGTTTATTAATTTAAATCGAATTAACCGAGGATGAGAAGGTAAAAATACTGTTGTGGCAAAAGTTAAACCGTAAACAAAATAACTAGGAACAATTTTACCTTGTTAATAACATGTAAATAAGTGATAAAACATTGAGTTGTAGTTTAAAAAGGAAACTTGTGTTTTAAAAACACAAGAATTAAAAACACTACACGCACATATTGTGTGTAGGTTGATCATCAGGAGAGCAAACAAGGGGTAAACCCTTGTTCAACCAAGAATCATCAAATTGAAGAGGAAATTGGACATCAAATTCGTGCATGAATGTATATTAACGATCACCTAAACGAGGGGATCATAAGGTATGTCAAAAATCTTAATTTGGTGATTATTATGAATGTTGGTAAATTTCATGGATTTCAATCCATGTATGAATTTCAGAAATTTAAGTGAGATACGATATGTATACTTGCTTAGGAACAAACCCTAACACTGTGTTCCCGAGTTAAGTTAAGGAGAGAAAAGAAAGGATTCTCTCCTTTTCTTTTCTTTCTCTCCGTTTCTTTCCAAATTGGAAATATTAATTTTAGCCAAAAAATCTCTCATTTTCTCTTCTTTTCTCTCCATTATTGAAACCCTGGAACACAATTAAAAATTATTTCCTTCCAAATCTTTTCTTTTATCTCATTTAATGAAACTCGGGAACACAATGTAAGTGAAAATTTTGAATATATTGCTATGATTTGGGTGTTTGGATGATTTACAACACCTAGTGAAGAGGGTTTTGATTATATGAAGAAAGTGATGATATAAGAGTGTTTTTAATTATCATACTTGTATACATGTGTAAGATACTTGAACAAATTAGAGATTAGAGTAAGTAGTCATACATGACTTAAAAATGGGTTTTTGTATGATACTATGAAATAGATGATATATTCATGATAAATAATGTTTGAAATCATCATGTGTTTATGAACGATTTAGAGTATTTGACTAAGTTTGATGTTTGGGTAAATTCCTTATATATGATGCAAAGTGTTGTTTTATAGTGACGAAACAATCACAAGTTTTTTTTTTTTGTATGAGATTGATAGATTAGCATACAATGATTGAAATTATGTTAAATTGATGTTAACAATTTCGTGAACTTCGTTAGGGAACGTTGTCGCAACCCCCGACCCCTTACCCCGGAAGGCGGGCGGCCGCGAGCTTCGCACATTCGGTGGTATCGGTGTTTATTTCATTTTGGCAGCGGAATTTACATCAGGACCGTAGTTAGGAAATATTTTATCAGAGTAAAACACCTTATTTTATAAATATTAATCACATGGGTAAAACCCAAGGTTCTATTTATAATCAGTTTATAGAGATAACCCCTATTTTATTCAAATAAAACTTCTTCTTTATTTAGGTAACTTGTATAGCCACTTTTACAAGCCTTCAGTGCTCTCCAGCTGGCTTCTATTTGGCTTTCACATTTTTTTACCTGAAACGCGTTTTAAAAACATTTGTCAGTGGGAAATACTGGTGAATCTCAATTTAATCAAGACATGTTTTATCATTTTACAGCATTGAGGGCAATCCAGCAATTGCATTTGTTTACATCTATTCAATTACCACCCACTTCACTGTCAATCCTGACTTGTGGAAATGTTACTACTCAAAGTGTAGTAAC
Source organism: Helianthus tuberosus (assembly GCA_030545235.1). NCBI lineage: Eukaryota > Viridiplantae > Streptophyta > Magnoliopsida > Asterales > Asteraceae > Helianthus > Helianthus tuberosus. The sequence goes on from CM060427.1 coordinate 122,844,681, forward strand.
TCATTTTGTATACAAAACCCCAACATACCGACGATAATTGTAGAATTACAAATACTCAATCACTGCTAATTATAATGTAAAACAATTGAGGTTTTGTAAAAACAGTTTACAAAAAAAAAAAGGATAAACTCACATTGCTAGTTTAGGTATTTCCTTGTGAATTCCTGGTTATAATCTATTAACTTAAGCAATGCACATGCGTTAGTATAATAACCCAATATTTACATTAGCTATACCCCCCTCCCGAGACAGAACTCCAACGACGAAGTCAGGCAGAGCCTCGACATGCGTTACGGAGCACTAGAACAATCTGGCAAAGTATCTAATACGTAACTGGGGATTATAATACTTACAACGAGGCAGAGCTTCGCTAATTAGGGGTATAATACCCGAGTATTACTTTAGCTATACAGAATTGAGAGAGAATTATAAATTTTGAACGATTTCGACTGAATGCCGATGCCCTCTATTTATAGGGCCTGACAGGAGGTTTCTGGCGGCTCGCGAGAGAGATCAAGGGGTCTCTCGCGCCCCACGAGCTAGGTGTGGTAGGGCCTAGCCTTGCTGAGTTTGCGGACTAGCTTCGACACGCACCTGCCACGTGGCAGCTCAGGGGCTCGCCTGGTGGCCAAGGGCTCGCGCCCCGCAATAGCCTTTCTTGGCTCTGTCGCGCCCCACCAGATCCCCTTAAATTTTGTTTTTATTTAATTTCTGTAAAATTAAAGGTATTTCGGGCCCACTTTTCGTATACGGTGTGTAGTTTAGGACGTATAGGGGTGTTATAAGTATTTTGGGAGAGTTGTTATAAACGTGGTTATAATGGTGGCTTAGGAATAGAGCATATCGGGTAATTAACGAAATGCCTAAATGAGTTGTCGAACTTATTCGTGGGTTTGTATATGTTAATAGGTAGTTGACTTTTAAAAGTCAAACTAACCTATAATACGATCAAATGATAATTTTGATATAAAATACGTAAGATGGAATAGTCGCGATAAATGATGACTAATCTAACCATCTTCCGAATTATAAATGATAGTTTGACGCTTGACAAGCTAGGCGGAAGCTTGGGAAAGAAGCGGGTCAAACGGATCAAGTACGAGGGAAAAAACATAATTGGATGAAAGGTAAGTAAAGCTTACATCTTTTAAGTAGAACACCTACTTTTGTATTTGGTAAGAATAAGATAATTTAGTATTTGGAATATGACGTTCCGACGCGGAATGATACGAGTCGGAACAAGCGAAACTGGTGAGAAACCATATTTGGTGATAAAAGGGGTAAAACGGTAATTCGGTCATGTGATGATGAATAAACAAGGAGTTTTGAAAAGTGACCATATGGTGTAAAACATGATGGGTAAAAAGGGTAAAATGGTAATTTGGTCACAAGTTGACGGATAAATAATAGTTTTGAAAAAGATACCTTAAGGCGTAAGCCATAATGGGTCAAACGAATTAAGGCATGATTTTTTAAGTAATATGATCATATGGTCTAAACCAAAACGGGCTACATGGATGAGATTGAAAATAAATACCATCACACAATGATAAATGGTCATTGAGGCCAAACGGGTCAAATGGTGATGTTATCGCCATTTAACAATAATGACTAATGGTCGGTGTCGAGTTGTTGTGCTCACAGGGAGAATAGTGTATGGCTTGTATTGCTTTTAATTAACAATTAGTATTGCAAGGTATTAAAACGGGCCAAAGCTATGACCCAAGTCAGGTATGTGTAATGGGTCAAACTCTCAATGAGGGCTTAGGGTTCGACGAGAACTAAACGAGTCATGGGTAGACATTGGATTACCTAGTGAGGTATATCCAATAATTTAAATGGGAAATTTTATGCTGTTAGGAATACAATGATTTGTAAATAGAATTATGGGATATAAGTGCCCACTTAGCCAAAACAAGCCTTTAGATGTCCTTCGTAGTTAAAAACGACTAAAATTGACCAAAACGCCCTCGAATAACAAATTGGATAAACGACCCTTAGGGGAAGTTTAAATATGAGTTTTATAAGTTGGTCGATTCTTCAATTAGTATAACATGGAAGCATTAGACCATTTTTGGCTTAACGCTATATAAAAGGGTCATTTCTGTAAAATTGACAAACTTGAGGGTAGAGTAGTAATATAATGATATTCTATCATGATCCATCACAATTAATGTTGTGATGATAGTTAAGTAAAGTTAATAAAGTGAGAACGCAGGTTATGAATGGTGAAACAAAGAAATGGGTCAAATAAGTCTTTGTTTGATTAGAGTAATCGAACGGGTCAAAATGAATGCGAAGAAACATACTGGGAAACGCGAGCATAAACACAAGTTTAGTAAACCCAGATGAGAGTTAAAATCTATAGAGATTTGATCCTTACCATAAAAATATAGTTAGTATAAATAATTTGATAACGGTCGAATAATCACATGGATTAAATGTGAGCCGATGGCTTAGAGTGCAAAAGTCATTATTCCGGGTTGCGGATTTTGAGTCTAAAATGTGGGCGATTAATTTACAATCGCGTAGAAACAAGTTTCGCGTAAAACAGATAAGTGTACGAAAAGATATGCGAGTTTTCGTACAAAAGGGCAAATCAGGAAAATCTTGTTCAGCAGCGCAGAACCATAACCTACGGCTGAGGGCCGTAGGCTACAGTAGTGATATTAAAAACAGCATATCAACGGGAGCCGTAGGCTACAGCCAGGGACTTCTGTCCATTTTGCTTATTAGTGACTTTAAGCTACGGTCACTTAGCCGTAGCTTACGGCGAGTGTTTTTAACAGTTTCTTGTTTGATGTTTTTGAGGATTGCGAGTTAGTTAATTATATATTAATCTTCATCTAGCTAACGTATGTCATGGTTTTGGCATTTAGGTACTAGCTAGGATGTTTTGGATGAAGATCAAGCTAAACGAAAAAATAAACACATCTGAAGTTTAAGCTTCTGCTTTGTTTCGTTATTTTACAAACCGAAATACTTATGAACTATATAAAAGGGCTATATTTTATAAACATATAAACGTGCTAAAGTGTTTAAGACTTTTAACATTTATGAACTTTTATAAATTCTGAAACATCGTATGCACGTTTAATTGCATTATTTATATGTAAATGTAAAAGTTTTTATAAATTCTCAATTGTATGAGAATGGGTCTTACAAAACACCATAGACTAAAATATCCGATCGAAACCTATTTTTTGTCTATGTATAGAAAAATGGTACTTATATTAAAAATAAAAAAAGGCTTGTTATTATGGTGTAACTTTTTTAAAAGAAAACGTTGCGTATAAAAAGTTATTGACGGTTAAAAAAGTCATGGGTAACTTAAGTGTGCATTGAGGATGATGGTAGTTTTCTTTATTTAAACAAAAAGACATTATTACCCTTAATCTAGCCAAATTAGTCAAAAATTAAAACATAATTTACATTTTAAGCATTTTTTTCTTCTCAAGAATTAACTACAAGATCTAAGAGTTTAAAACACTTCTCACAAAAAAACCCATTTTATAATAACCCCAACCTATATATATATATATATATATATATAGGGTGGGGTTCTAAAGTGAACACTATTGTATTTGTGAACTGAGTGAACAAATCATGTCCATTGATTTACATCATGAAATCATAAAATATACTAGTGTATTTAATCATCAAATCCTGGTCATTGATTTACATTTGTGTATTGATAATCAAGGTTTATGATTAGTTCACAATAGGTGTCACTAGATTAGAGCTTCATGGATGTGTCTTTGACGGGAAAATTTCGGGTCATTATTTTCATTACTGAAGCCCTGTTTTAAGCTATCCGACCAGACTAGGTTATTTGGATCCTATTTAAACCACAAAACACATGCTCTACCTTTTCATCTATCAAACCTTAAAGGACGCACATCTTCTCCTTAAGTTTCTTGCCAATCAATCGATTGAATATTTATCAATCCTACAATACTAATCTCATCAATGTATTTACTCTACATTTGTTTTGAAGCACTGTTTACGTTACATTTTATAACAACCCTCAAAATATTTTAGACACCCTAAAAATAATTAGATTATCCCAATACGTCCTAAAATACACCACGTATACGAAAACTGGCCCTGAATACCTTTACTATTCTTAAAATTAAATAAAAACATGAAAAATGGGTCTCTGGCGGGCCGCGTAAGACCACCCCAGGGTCTACGCGGGGCGCGACAGCCCGCCTACGAGGCTTCACCCGGAGCCGACACGTGGCACAATCGTGTCGAGGCTGTATGTGATGACCGGTCATAGCTAGGCGCTACAAGCCTAGGTCGCGAGCCGCGTAAGCCCCTTCCTTCTCTTACGCGGGGCGCGACAAACTCAATTTCATCTCCTATAAATTGGGTGCTCAGGCCTTCAGTCGAACTCGCTCAATTTCTTTCTCTCCCAAAATTTCACATAGTAGGCATAATCTCTGGGTATAATACCCCCCTAATTAACGAAGTTCAGCCCCGTTGTAAGTATTATAACCCCGGTTACGTATTAGATACGCTGCCCAATTGATCTAGCGTTCCGTAATGGCTGTCGTGGTTCTGCCAGACGTAGTCATTGGAATGTCGTCTCGGGGAGGGTATTGCTAATGTAAGTATTGGGTTATTATACAAACACATGTACATTTGTGTAATTAATAGATAATCACCAGGAAAACCCGTAAAGGAAACCCTAAGACAGCAATGTGAGTAATCTCCTTTTTGTAAACCTTTTTACCAACTGTTTTTACAAAACCTTAAATAATTTACAATGTGATTAGCAGCGATTGAGTCGTTGTAGTTCTTCAATTACTGTCGGTATGTTGGGGTTTTGTATACAAAATGTGGAACACGTTACCATTGGACAAAGAGTTAGCCAATGTGTAATATGACCCACCAGTCAGGATTGACAGTACTGAATGAGTAATTGTGTAGAAATAAACATTGTAATAGCTCTCAATACTGTTAAGAGATAAAACTCTTCTTGATTAAATTGGGATTCACTCACCAGTATTTCCCACTGACAAAATGTTTTAAACGCGTTTCAGGTAACAAAATGTGAAAGCCAACTAAAAGCCAGCTGGACAGCATCAAAAGCTTGGAAAAAGTGGCTATAAAAGTTACCAAAATAAAATAGGATGTTTTATTCAATAAAATAGTGATTTTCCCTATGAAAATGTTTGTAACGAAACTTGGGTTTTATCCCAATATATTTAAAGTGTGGTATTTACTATGATAAAATATTTCCTAACTACGGTCCTGATGTAATTTCCGTTGCCAAAATAATAAACACTGATACCACCAAAACTGGTCTCACGGCCGCCCGTTCCCGGGTCAGACAGGGGACGGGGGTTGCGACAGAAGGTGGTATCAGAGCTAAGCCACTGATTCTGCTGACACCAAGATATTATTCAAATCGTTAGGAAATTAATTATGGAAATACGTGCATATCTGTATTTTATTGTTGTGTGTTATTTGACTATTTGTTAGTTTACAGTATGAGTGATCAAGGACCCTCCGATGCTTATCGTCAGTTGTCCGGCTCACCTAGAAGCGAAGGCACCTCTTCACAGCCTGCCCTCTCAGGGTATTCAGCTGACAATGAAGATGGGATATTCGTGTTTAAGGCTCAGCCTGAAGAGCCATTCCCTCATAAAAAGAGAGGATGGTTCAGTAGGGGAGCAAAAGAGCGTAGGAAAAGAATGAAAAAGTTACAACAGCAGCGCGTTCTAGCAGCCGCTAAAAGAGAAACCGATGCCCATACCCAAGACATGCTTAATAGGAGTTTAGCAAACTTCCATATTTTAGCATCCACAGCTGCCGACCCAAACCTGGAGCAACTAGTAGCCCCTCAACCATTACCCTTGTTTCCCACCCAGCCAATGAAGATTGAAAACAACCCAGAAAACCACGTCCAAATGCATGATTTTAACCCAGAAGAGATACCTAGGATACCAGCACCCAATCCCTTAGACCAAGACTACGATATGTGGTTCGATGATCATAGGGATTATGTACAACGCTACCACCTAACCGACGAACCCATGCCAAACCTAGCAGCCTATCCAGGTCTGGACCCTCTAGATCCCTACTACGATAATGATGAATACATTAGGGAAATTCTAGAAAATACGTACCCTCAGGAAGATCCCATGCCACAGTACCCATATCCAGTACCAGCACCTGCACCCCCAATGAGTGTAGAAAATGTGCAAGAGCTCCGAACTTTCGAAGAAGAAATTTTAGAAAGTAGTGAGAGAATGAGGCAGATTTGAGAACGACTCGTCTGGAAGTACGGCGAGCGTAATATGGAGTTCTGGATGAACCCATATCAGTGACGGTGATAATATATATATATATATATATATATATATATATATAATATGTGGGTGTGAAAATTTTTTATAATAATAATAAATCTATCATAGTATAGACCACTTTGTGGTTAATGATGCATAATAGTATTGTATTTTATTTCTGTTGTATTGTAATAATTATAGATGCATATTATAAGAAAGAGTAAGTCGCAATGCTCGACGCTTTTGACCAATATGTATGTTGTGTGATTGTTTTCCTTAAATATTATTTTGTGATATTAATAATTGGCAAATGTTTAAAATTCAGATGGACAACAAAGTGAATCAGGAAAACTAGAATAATGATAACCAGAGTAACAATAACCCGGATAACGAAAACCCGAACAACAACAATAATGGAAACCAAGTGGATAACAGTGCCATGCAACACATAGTGGCACAAGGGATAATAGATGCGATGCCATATATTATCAAAACGGTTTAGGAAGCAGAAAATAAAAGTAAACGTGATAGTAAACGACCCACTGAACCTGAACACAGCGTAAACAATGGACCCATAATTTAAGTGCCCATTCCCAAAAGAAGAAGAACCATGTCCTATTGTTGTTCTTATAAAGAATTCTGGTCTTGTAAACCAATGGAATTCTCGGGCAATGAAGGGGCCGTTGCATCTCTACGCTGGATAAAAAAGACTGAGGCAGTCTTGAGAATAAGCAAGTGTGCGGAAGAGGATAAGATAATGTTTGCTTCCAATCTATTTAAGAATTCAGCACTAGAATGGTGGAACACTATCCTCCAGTCTAGGGGAAGTGATATGGCTTATAATATGGAATGGGAGGAATTTAAAAACATGGTAGAAAGAAAATTCTGCCCTCCCAATGAAAAGGAACAGATAGCAAATAAGTTCCTAAACATTAGGATGACTGGGGTAGATAGTAAGGGTTGTACTACATTATTCTTTGAATATGCTCGAATAGTACCAACCCTTGCATCACCTGAACCAGTATTAATCTCCCGTTACATCTGGTGATTAATTGGGAGGATTAGGCATGTAGTCAAGGCAGCTAGACCTCAAACCATAGAAGAAGCAGCAGAACTAGCAAATACCTTGACAGATGAATTAGTTCGTACACGAGAAGAGGATCAGCGGAGGAACCTAACCCAGAAGCTTAACCAAGAATTCCGTTCTGGAAATTCTAACCGTGGGAAAAATGTAGGTTCTACTTCTGCACCCTATTGCAAGCATTGCAAAAGGAAGCATTCTGGAAGATGCTCCATATACTGTAACTTCTGCAAAATATCTGGACATAAGGAGGAAGACTGCAGGAAGAAGCCTAACAACAGGATATGCTACAACTGTGGAGAACAAGGTCATATCAAGTCGAACTGTCCAAAACTAGATCCAACCACGAACACCAAGAATACTAAAAATGCTAGAGTATTTGTTCTGACTGCAAAAGAAGCAAAGATGATCCTGGATGTGATCACCGTTACGTTTTTAGTTAATGATGTTTCTGCTAAAGTATTATTTGACTCTGGTGCGAACCAAAGTTTTATTAATACTTCATTTTGCAAACTTCTCAATGAACCATTAACTAAACTCCCACAAGAATGTCTAGTAGAGACAGCCAATGGGGAAACCATTAACATTTCTGAAATCTTGCAGGGAGCAAGAATAGAAATTCTAAATCAAAATTTTATTGCAAACCTTTACCCAAGAATCTGGTAGGATTTGATGTCGTATTAGGAATGGATTGGTTAATAGCCAATAAAGCCAGTATTTTATGTGATCAAAAGTCAATCCAAGTAAATTCACCAAAGGGTGAGAAGATCACAATTAAAGGAAATAAACCCTCTAGATCCACTAAATTCATCTCTGTAATGAAAACATCTAGTTATATAAGAAAATGATCATTAGTGTATTTGATTTCCATAATCACTAACACTAAAGGAAAAGAATTAAAGGATATTCTAGTAGTATCCCAGTTTTCAGATGTATTTCCAGAAGAATTACCAGGACAACCTCCAGACAGAGAAGTTGAATTCATAATCCAATTGATACCAAGAACAACACCAATTGCCAAAGCACCTTACCGTTTGGCACCTGCAGAAATGCAAGAACTAAAGAAACAGCTAGATGATTTATTAGAAAAAGGATTCATACAGCCAAGCTCATCGCCATGGGGAGCACCGATTTTATTCGTTAAAAAGAAGGACGGATCAATGCGTATGTGCATTGACTACCGTGAATTGAACAAGGTCACGATTAAGAATCGGTATCCGTTATCGAGAATCGATGATCTGTTCGATCAATTACAAGGAGCTTGATTTTTCTCGAAAATCGATTTACGATCAGGATATCATCAATTAAAGGTACAGGGAGAGGACATTCCTAAGACCGCTTTAAGAATAAGGTATGGCCATTATGATTTTACTGTCATGCCATTTGGTTTAACCAATGCCCCAGCTGCATTTATGGACCTGATGAACCGAATATGTAAGCCATATTAGGATAAATTCATAATTGTCTTTATAGATGATATTATTATTTATTCTAAGAGCAAAGAGGAACATGCAAAGCATTTGCACACACTTCTAAGTTTATTAAGAAAATAAAAGCTTTATGCTAAGTTTTCAAAGTGTGAGTTTTGGTTAGAACAGGTACAATTTATTGGACATCTAGTTAATCATGAAGGAATTCATGTGGATCCCACCAATCACCAACCGAGGTTAGAAGTTTCTTAGGATTAGCCGGTTATTATAGAAGGTTTATTCGAGATTTTTCTAGAATAGTCATTCCCTTAACTAAGCTAACCTGTAAATCTATTAAGTTTGAATGGGGACCAAAACAAGAAGAAGCCTTTAAAATTCTTAAGCAAAGACTAACCAACGCACCCATACTAGCTATACCAGAAGGAACTGAAAACTTTGTAGTCTATTGTGACGCTTTTAACTTTGGCTATGGATGTGTATTGATGCAACGTCAAAAGGTTATAGCTTACGCCTCTAGACAACTTAAGAATCATGAAGAGAATTATTCATCCCATGATCTAGAATTAGGAGCTATAATTTTAGCCTTTAAAATGTGGAGACATTACCTATACGGTAGTAAGTTTACCATTTTCACCGACCATAAGAGTTTAAGGTATGTCTTCGGACAAAAGGAGTTGAATATGAGACAAAGGCGCTGGATGGAGATACTTAGTGATTATGATTGTAATATCCAGTACCATGCAGGAAAGACAAATGTAGTAGCTGATGCTTTAAGTCGAAAATATCATGAAAATCCAAAAAGAGTATGTTCACTTAAACTAAATCTGCAAGTAGATTTAAATGAACAAATTAGGAAAGCACAAGAATCAGTAATCAAGGATGATACTGAAAAATTGAAAGGAATGATTAAGGAATTAGAACAAGGCACAGATGGAAATTGGAGATTCCATCAGAAAAGAATGTGGATACCTAAATTAGGAAACCTACGCCTCCGTATATTAGAAGAAGCCCATAAGTCTAAGTATACGATGCATCCTGGAAGTGATAAAATGTATCAGGACTTAAGAAAGAATTTCTGGTGGATAGGAATGAAAAAGGATATAGCAGCATATGTTGCTAAGTGTTTAACCTGTCCACAAGTTAAAGCTGAACATCAGAAACCCTCAGGTTTATTGCAACAGTTAGAAATGCCTGTATGGAAATGAGAATTGATAATAATGGATTTTGTTATTAAATTACCCAAAACAAGAAAAGGTAATGATACAATCTAGGTGATTGTAGACAGGTTAACCAAGTCAGCTCATTTCCTACCAATGAAGGAAACTTTCAGTATGGAACAATTAGCTAAAATATAAGTAAATGAAATAGTTTCATTACATGGAATTCCTTTATCAATTGTCTCTGACAGAGATAGCCGTTTTACCTCTCATTTTTGGATAAGTTTCCAAAAAGCAATGGGAACCAAGTTGAATCTAAGCACCGCTTATCATCCTCAAACGGACGGACAAAGCGAAAGAACAATTCAGACAATGGAAGACATGCTTAGTGCTTGTGTAATTCATTTCGGAGGTAATTGGGATGATCACTTACCATTGATAGAATTTTCTTATAATAACGGTTATCACACAAGTATCAATGCTGCCCCATTCGAAGCACTTTATGGACGAAAGTGCTGAACTCCAATCTGTTGGGCAGAAATTGGAGAAAAGCAACTACCTGGACCTGAAATAGTACAAGAAACAACAGACAAAATCATTCAAGTCAAGGAACGATTGAAAGCAGCACGTGATCGACAAAAGAGTTATGCTGATAACAGACGAAAGCCATTGGAATTCCAGGTAGGAGATAAAGTGTTATTGAAAGTCTCTCCTTGGAAATGAGTGGTAAGATTCATAAAAATGGGAAATCTAAGTCCCAAGTACGTTGGACCTTTGAGATTATTAGAAGAATAGGACCTGTAGCCTATCAGCTACAACTACCAGAGGAAATGACAGGAATACATGATGTATTTCATGTATGCAATCTCAAGAAATGTTTAGCTGATAAATCACTCGTAGTACCTCTTAAGGATATAGAGGTAAATGAACAACTTAAGTTTGTAGAGAAGCCTCTACAGATCGAAGACAGGAAAGTCAAGAACCTCAAGCACAAGAGATTAGTTCTGGTCAAAATAAAAGGGGACTCCAAAAGAGGACTAGAGTACACATGGGAGCTTGAATCAGAAATGCAAAGAAAATATCCACACTTATTCCAGTAGATCTCGAGGACGAGCTCTAAAACAAGGTGGGGGGATATAACAACCCTCAAAATATATTAGACACCCTAAAAATAATTAGAATATCCCAATACATCCTAAAATACACCTCGTATACGAAAACTGGCCCTGAATACCTTTACTATTCTTAAAATTAAATAAAAACAAGAAAAATGGGTCTCTGGCGGGCCATGTTAGACCACCCTAGGGTCTACGCAGGGCGCGACAGCCCGCCTACGAGGCTTCACACGGAGCAGACACGTGGCACAATCGTGTCGAGGCTATATGTGATGACCGGTCATAGCTAGGCCCTACAAGCCTAGGTCGCGGGCCGCGTAAGCCCCTTCTTATCTTACGCGGGGTGCAACAAACTCAATTTCAGCTCCTATAAATTGGGAGCTCAGGCCTTCAGTCGAACTCGCTCAATTTCTTTTTCTCTCTCGAAATTTCACATAGTAGGCATAATCTCCGGGTATAATACCCCCCTAATTAACGAAGTTCTGCCCCGTTGTAAGTATTATAACCCCGGTTACGTATTAGATACGCTGCCCAATTAATCCAGTGTTCCATAATGGATGTCGTGGTTCTGCCCAACGTAGTCATTGGAATGCCATCTCGGGGAGGGTATTGCTAATGTAAGTATTGGGTTATTATACTAACACATGTACATTTGTGTAATTAATTGATAATCACCAGGAAAACCCTTAAAGGAAACCCTAAGACAACAATGTGAGTAATCTCCTTTTTGTAAACCTTTTTACCAACTGTTTTTACAAAACCTTAAATAATTTACAATGTAATTAGCAGAGATTGAGTCTTTGTAGTTCTTCAATTACTGCTGGTATGTTTGGGTTTTGTATATAAAATGTGGAACACGTTACCATTGGACAAAGAGCTAGCCAATGTGTAATATGACTCACCAGTCAGAATTGACAGTATTTGCAGAATGAGTAATTGTGTAGAAATAAACATTGTAATAGCTCTCAATACTGTTAAAAGATAAAACTCTTCTTGATTAAATTGGGATTCACTCACCAGTATTTACCACTGACAAAATGTTTTAAACGCGTTTCAGGTAACAAAATGTGAAAGCCAACTAGAAACCAGCTGGACAGCACTGAACGCTTGGAAAAAGTGGCTATAAAAGTTACCTAAATAAAAGAAGATGTTTTATTCAATAAAATAGGGATTTTCCCTATGAAAATGTTTGTAACGAAACCTGGGTTTTATCCCAATATAATTAAAGTGTGGTATTTACCCTGATAAAATATTTCCTAACTACGGTCCTGATGTAATTTCGCTGCCAAAATAATAAACATCGATACCACCAAAACTGGTCTCGCGGCCGCCCATTCCTAGGACAGACAGGGGACGGGGGTTGCGACACATTTGATTTTTTGCTTCCGAAACTTACTTTGATTTTTAAAAACGTATTTTTTTTACTCATTGAAGATACATATCCGAATCCGAACCTCATCCTTAGGGACGGACCAAATCATATATGGACGAACACTTTGGAAAACATCCGCGCCCCATGACACCGAGGACGAACATCCAAACAAGTGCGTCTGGACGAATGACGTCATCTCAGTTGACCATTATAAATACCTCATCAAGTACAAAGCCAAGTACAATTTTCTGAACCTTCATCCTTACTTTCTCTCTCTATTTTCTCTCTCTACCAATACTTATCCTCACGCCGGAGGGTGGTCGCAGAGGGGCCCTCCCATCTCTGCGACGAGCCTAACGGTTTGCTGTTTTGCAGGTTTAAGCTCTCATCTCCTACAAGATTCAAACCCATTTTTACAGGCTCCGGCCCTGATCGAATTTTGGATCTTCAATTGGCGCCATCCGATTTCACAGCTCACAGTCCTTCACTTTGTGAATTTATTGAGCAACAAAATAACTGATCTACGGCGGCCTCGAGTTCCATGAATTCGGGATCAACTATTGCTAGTATGCAAGCTACGACTACAACAAGTTTCGCCTCCATGGCTTCCACTCCTTTGAGCTCGGGACCAGGAACAACACTACCGTTCATTTTAATGCCAACTTCACAGGCATCAGAGTTTGAAGCAGAATTCCTTTCCAAAAACACGAGCCTCTTGAGACGGTTAAAAGCTCAACAAGTTAGAGATGAACAAATCCTCGGTTTACGAACCAGGCTATTTCATGACGAAACTCCGGTAAGGACTACGGGTCCTGAAATTTTCGCCTCTCCTATTTTCTCCACAGTTGTTACTTTGGAAACTTTTAATGGATATGTGCAGGGTTCCTCCGGACCATCTCCAACAATGACAGTGCGGAATGATTCCCAAATAGAAGGGGTCAATGATCCGGAGCTCACTAAACCATATCATCCGGTATCCATGACGGCTAAGTCCAAATTCAGTGCACGCATCACGCACGCCAAGCTCCCTCTGAAGCTCAAAATGCCAACCACAGTAAAGAAATATGACGGCACCATGGATCCGGGCGATCACATGTTTGACTTCGATGGGGCCGCCCGAGTGGAACAATGGCCGATGCCAGCCTAGTGTTTTTTGTTTGCACAGACGTTAACCGGAGCCGCACGTGTATAGTTTGATGCGCCGAATGAAGGGGAAATCAATGATTTCTAAGAATTCCGGAGGTTATTCCTCCAGAACTTCAGTCAACAAAGGCACTATTCCAAGGAAACAACCGAAGTACACAACATCCAAAGGAAAGATGGCGAATCTCTAGACAGTTTCATTGACCGTTTCAATCGAGAAAGTATGCAGATCAGCGGGGTGGTAGACCAACTAAGGATATCCGGCTTTTGTCATGGAGTCTGGAACAATCAGTCGGTAGAAAAATTGCACGAAAATCTCCCAAAAACAATGAAAGTACTCATGGAACATGCTCGAGCTTTCGCCCGTGCGAAAAACGCTTGTAATCCGGCATCCGAAGCAGATCAGAAAATGTCCTCTTGGAAGAAAAATGGAGGATCTGTGTTGGACAAAGCTCCGGCCGGAAATAGGGGATGATCGCACCCTTACAACAGAAACGATCGACCTCAGCGCGGAAGGAGTTCTGGTTCTAGGTTCTATAACCTATCATACCTCTCCAAAACTGCTAGTGAGATCCTTAGCGCCAAAGGAGAAAATTTTCCCACACCCCTGAAGCTTCGGAACCCGGGAGATAGGAACTCCAAGAAATATTGCGACTATCACCACGCACGAGGCCATAATACGGACGACTGCTGGTCTTTAAAACAGGAGATTGAGAAAGCTGTCCGATCCGGCAAGCTTTCACACCTGGTGAAGGAAATGAAGGAAGGAAAATCTTCAGTAATTCGATGGATAATCCAAACAACCATTCAGCTATTTACATGATAAGAAAAATAAACAACCAAGGAATCAAGCGCACCAATCATCATTTGGCTACATGGATGCATCAGTCGATCACTTTTCCTCCGATTACTCTGGGTGAAGTCAAAGATGGATCGATCATAGTATCTGTAGTTATAGCAGGGCACAATGTCCGACGGATTTATGTTGACAGTGGAAGCGCCTCCAAAATAATGTACCAACAGTGCTTCCAACGGCTGGCTCCGCAGACCAAGGCGAAGTTAATACAAGTATCTATGCCATTAGTAAGTTTCTCCGGAGAAGTGGTTCAGCCAATTGGGCAGATCACACTACCAACTACGTTGGGTACCGGAAGTTTGGCTAGAACCGTTAACTTAACATACTTGGTGGTTGGAGCAAGGTCCGGTCATAACGTCATACTGGGGAGACCGGGGATGTGTGCTTTCGGCATTATCAGCTCCACCATTCATGGATCATTAAAATTTCCCACCGAAGCTAGCGTAGCAACATTGTATTTTGAGTCTACCATGTGTGTCGCAGAAATACGGCAAAGTGAGGGGAGTAGTGTACAGCCTCCGGCTCTCCTTACGGAGGAATGGGCTATCCACCCACATTTTCCAGAGCAAAAGATTGCTATCGGAGCTCAACTCCCCGAACGAACCAAGAAGCGACTGTGGAAACTATTATCCAGTTCCCTTGATGCATTTGCTTGGCAAACTTCCGACATGGTCGGGGTCCCTCGCTCCTTGGCCGAGCACAAGTTGAAGGTGTCGCATGCAGTAAAACCGATCACTCAGAGGAAGAGGAACATGGCTCCGGCTCGTCATAGGGCCATTGCTGAAGATGTACGAAAACTATTAAACACCGGAATCGTCAGGGAAGTGCGATACCAAACTTGGGTCTCCAACCCGGTAATGGTCACCAAAAAAGACAACACATGGAGGATGTGCGTTGATTTCTCCGACCTCAGTAACGCATGCCCGAAGGACTGTTACCCTCTTCCGGAGATCGATCTAAAAATCGATTCCTTGACAAGCTTCCGCCTCAAATGCTTTCTGGATGCATATAAGGGATAGCATCATATACAAATGGCTCTGGAGGACGAAGACAAGACGGCATTTGTAACAAATGATGGTCTCTTTTGTTACACCAAAATGCCGTTCGGATTAAAGAATGCCGAAGCTTCCTATCAAAGGTTGATGGATAAAGCATTCAAGGGTCAAATCGGAAGAAATTTGGAAATCTACGTGGATGATCTGGTCATTAAGAGCGAGGCTGAAGATAATATGATCGACGACATACTTGAAACCTTTACCAGGCTTTGGAGTATCAATCTCAAGCTGAACCTTAAAAAATGTTCCTTCGGCCTGGAGGAAGGTAAATTTCTGGGGGTATGGATAACTTAGTCCGGCATTCAAGCTCATCCCGACAAAATTCAAGCCGTGGTTTCCATGCAACCTCCGAAAACAGTAAAAGAAATTCAATCTTTAAATGGCAAGCTCGTAGCACTACACCATTTCATCTCCAAAGCTGCTGACCGCACCATTCCTTTCATGAATGTTTTAAAAAAGCGTACCGGTAAGGGTCAGATTGAATGGACGGCGGAAGCCAATTCAGCTTTTCAGGAATTAAAAGTTTGTCTTGGGTCTCTACCTACCTTGACTGCACCAATTACAGGAGAAACTGTCACCATATATCTCTCTGCCTCTTACTTCGCCAACAGCGCGGTACTCTTGGTGCACCGAAATCAAGCACAAATACCGGTTTCCTATGTGAGCCACGTCTTAAAGGATTATGAGACCAGATATCCGATGATTGTAAAACTGGCGCTCGCTTTGGTACATGCATCAAGACGACTCTGAAGGTACTTTCAGGCCTTCAATATAGAAGTTCAAACCAACCTCCAGATCCAGCAAGTCTTAAGAAAACCAGAGGTATCCGGATGACTTACGAAGTGGGCTATAGAGCTTAGTGCCTTCGACATTACCTATCGAACCAGAGGTCCGGTAAAAGGCCAAGCCGTAGCCGACTTCCTTACGGAAGTTCCCACGGGAGAAAGTGCTAAGGAAAAACCCGTCCTCCCAAAAGTCTGGAATTTGTTTACAGACGGAGCTTCAAGTAAAGAAGGATCTGGAGCCAGCTTGATTTTAATAGATCCGGAAGGAATAGAGTATACCTACTCTATGCATTTCGAGTTTAAAACTTCAAACAATGAAGCAGAGTACGAAGCACTCTTGGCCGGACTACAAACGACAGCCAAAGCCGGTGCAAACTCCGTCCTAGCTCATGTCGACTCATTGTTAGTCGCTAACCAGGTCAACAGAGAATATGAGGCACGAGTGGAGAACATGATCCGGTATTTAGACCAAGTCAATAGTCTGATGTCCACGTTCGATTCGTGCAAAATAGTTCATATACCGAGAAGTAAAAATAAAAATGCCGATGCTCTGAGCAAACTGGCATCCGTCACATTTTGTCACCTGTCCAAAGAGGTATTGGTTGAAACTCTACAAACTCCGGCCATCAGCCAGGCAGAAGTTGTAATGTCGATCGCCGTACAAGAAAAATCATGGATGACACCAATCCTTGATTATTTGAGAAACGGTACGCTTCCGGAAGATAAAGCTCAGGCACGAAAGATGAAGGTCAAATCGCTTCAGTACCAGGTTTATGACGGAAAACTTTACCGAAAGACATTCTTGGGTCCGCTCCTGAGATGTTTAACACCGGAAGAAGCCAGTTACGTTATCAGGGGAATCTGTGGCATACACTCTGGACCGAGGATGGTCATAGCTAAAGCAATGAACGTCGGATATTTCTGGCCAGGTATGCATCAAAGCGCTGTCAGTGAGCTACAAGCATGTGAAGATTGCCAACGGCATGCCCCGGTCAGTCATCGTGCGAAAAAAAACATCGTGCCCGTAACCTCGGCCTGGCCCTTCCAAAAGTGGGGAATTGACATCGTCGGTCCCTTCCCCGTCTCCACCGGAGGTGTCAGATTCCTATTGGCCACAATTGACTACTTTACCAAATGGATCGAAGCCAAGCCCCTCCGAACCATCACAGGAGATCAGATACTCAGGTTTGTATGGGAAAACATCGTATCCGATATGGAATTCCGCTGTGCATCATAAGTGACAACGGAAAGCAATTCTCTGAAAAACCATTCAAGACTAGGTGTGAGAAAATGCATATCGAACAGAGCTTCGCTTCGGTCGCCCATCCCCAAGCTAATGGACAGGTGGAAAGAGCCAACCGCAGCATTGTGGAAGGCATCAAAAAGCGCCTGGGGAGAGAAGGAGTCTCTTGGGCTGATGAACTTCCGCACGTCCTATGGGCACACCGGACGATGCCAAAGACAAGCACAAGGGAAACTCCCTTTAGTTTGACTTACGGCTCGGAAGCGGTCATTCCCGCCGAAGTAGGTATTCCCACTCATCGCATGTTGCAAAGTTAAGAAGAAAACGAACAACAACTCCATCTAAACCTCGACCTAGCCGAAGAGCGAAGAGAACTTGCGGCCATCCGAGAGGCAAAATATAATAAAGAGTTGGAAAAACATTACAACTCTAAGGTCAAAGAGGTGCGTTTCAAAGAAGGAGACTATGTCATGATGAGGAACGATGCTAGTTTGGCCGAAGGTACGGGGGAAATGGCTCCAAAGTGGGAAGGACCCTATATAGTCAGAACCTCCTAAAAGGATGGTGCCTACACACTCATGAAGATGGATGGAACTTCCGTTCCTCGTACCTGGAATGGAATGCACCTCAAAAAATGCTTCCTTTGTGTAGGTCCACCCGGAGGATCGAGTAACCTCTATTCCCTGTTTTCCGACAAACCCGAAAGTGCGGAATCCAAACGGGTAAGTTAAACCAAGTTACGAACACGTAAGACACAATATTCAACGATTAACACTCAATGTATTAATGCTATGAAACGGTTACAAAGCGGTGTTTACAAATGGTCTCTATAAACTCTCAGTGTGTGTGTGTGTTACAATGTGTTCGCTCTCAAATCTATTCAGACTTGTGTATTGTTTCTGTTCTGTGTCTGGGTATTTATACTATCAGATTGACGAAATCCCCTTTGGCGAAAACCCCTCGGCGAACATACAAGGTCTCGACGAAATCACATGTGATTTCGTGTCACACCCCGACCACGTAAAACAACAAATCGTGGCGGAATCGTCGGGGAGTGTTGTAACAGAATCATTGTTTCATAACACATGGACAATTGAAATTATGTTTTATTGATTAAAAGAGTTACAATGTCTTAACAACAAAGAAACATAACATAATTAACTAGTCTTGCATCTTTTAATGTCACTAAGGCCCAAGGTCCGCCTAAGTGTATCTTGATAAGTCCTATGCATCATATCCTGAAACACATGTGAAAATAGGTACGTCAGCATAAAAATGCCGGCGAGTACATAGGTTTTGTGAAAATTGGATTCATGACTTATAAGTTTAGAAAAAGGTTGTTTAACAAAAGTCAGTCATGAACCTTGTAAAATGTTTTGTTTTATAAATCATTTGAAAAACGATGATAAAGTAGATGATATGTAAAAGAATAAGGTAAGATTAAATGAGTAACCAAGTAAAATGAGTTTTGTATAAAATAAGTTGTTTGTGAAAAATATGTTATTTGTATAAAATGTTATATGTCTAAATAACAAGGATTTAAATAACGCTACAATATGTAATATCATACAAGCACTTATATATAGGAAGTACCAGCGGCGTATCCACCATGCTTGTATCATATTACACACGCCTCGTTACTTAAATCACTTTACCCAAACAAACCACCAATGTAAATTGCCCATGTCTAAACCATTTGTCAAATGTCTTTGTGTAAACCATGTCAAAATGTCTTTGTGTAAACCATGTCAAAATGTTTATGTCAAAATACAGTCTATGGAATATGTATATCAATATCATAATGTCTATTTCAAATGTCAATTATGTAATGTATAAACAAAATGTCATGTATGGCAAGTGAAATATATATATATATATGTATATATATCCACTGAGCCATAGGTAAAAATGCACAAAACAATGTATTGAAGTAAAACGAGGTTTAAATCAAAGTTATGTTTTGTGGAAATGCATGCTATACTGAATACAAACATTTATGCGGTATTGTGAAAATGCATACATTCAAGCCTTGTGACTGTGGTGATAAACCCTTAAACAAATGAAAGGACTATATGTCTTATGTTTTAATCGAATTCGGTCATTCCATCCATCCAAACAAACCTAGGACTTTAGGAACGGGAGTAGTCAATTCCTATGGTACCATTACCTACTAACGAGCGGCGTAGCTAATGTTAATGAATGTATATGGCCCATTTAAACAAACCAAATGTCAAATCAAAATGTAAGCATGTGATGAAAATAATGTACCTAGTATGCTAAGTAAGCATACAAGGTAGAGATGTAAAATAATGTGTCCATATGTTACGGGAACATATGCAACAGAGATGCAATGTAAAATAAATGTACTAAGTATGATGAACATACATAGCATGAAATGAAATGTAAAACAATGTACTAAGTATGAACTAAGTGAACATACATAGCATAAAATGTCATGTAAAAAGATGTACTAAGTATGCTACAAAGGACATACCTAGCAAAAACACAATGAAATCATGTACTAATAATGTACTAATGAACATAGCAAGTATATGATATGAAAACATGGAAAACATGGAAAGCATGAAATTAACAAGTAGGCACATGTGTTTCACCCCAAAATGTTTGAAAAACAGTAAAAGAGGGGTCTATGTACTCACTTGAGGGTGCTTAGAAGTCTTGAACAACAACCAAGCAAAGCTAGAGGGATCACGGAATCAAACGACACCCTATATAGATAACTACATAAATAACCGGACCTAAATCGGGAGATTGGATAGTATGAGGTTTCGTAAACCGAATGAGTATTGGAACTCATATGATGTGGTTTAATAAAACCTACATACTAAAATGAAACCTAACCTAAGTGCTTACGACCCATTACGACCCGTTTAGGTAGCTTATGCTACTTTAACGCGTCGTTCGCGTAAAACGCGTTCGGACGCCTAACTAGCCCTATGACAAGTAAGATATGCCTTAACATGTTTAATATTGTTGTTAAATCAGTTTAAATGGCAAAAGTTATGTTACATAGGCTTAAAATGAATTTTGGCGCAAAAAGGTCATTTTGGTAATTTACCTAAGGCATATAAACTACTTATCATACAACTATTTAAACGACGTGACCATAAGGTATAACCTCGGAAGGTTATTCCCTATACAACTATGGTCACCTAATGTATTTGGTCGGATCCTAATGATCGACCAAATGGGTCGGGTTCGAAAGTATAAGCGATTGTTTAGATCGCTTACCTTTACGACCCTAGACAAGCACTATTCTAAAAGTGACGAGCTAAACATGCTAGAACATGTTTAGTTAAGTTAGAAAACAGGTTTGGTATCAAAACAAACGGTTTTGATACCCTAGAGTAGTTTGGTTACAAAATACGCGAGAAAACGCATTTTGGCCGAAACTACGACTCGTCACTGAGCCTAGATAACGTGGTAATCAGTAGGTATAGTCGCTAGGGACTATAACCATCGTGATTACGCTCACGTTATGAAGTTCAAATGAACTTCATGTTGACCATAAACTGGTCAAATCTGAAAGCCAAACAATGTTTGACTTTCACGCTAAAACGCGTAAAAGAACGAAAGAGGACTTACAAAAGGTCCAAGAACGGAAGTTTGACCCGATTATTCTCAGGTATGAAGTGAAATCACTTTAACTTAGAGAGCAATCAGATCAAGGTGTGAGTTTTGAGTGAAAGGGGGTAGGGTATTTATAGTTTTTGCACAACCGTTAAGATCGTTCATCGTAAAACGAGCTTCGATCTCATCCGTACACATGTGCCCATGGTTTTGTGAAACCATGGGAGCCCATAGTTTCATTAAAACCATGTGCAAATGAGGGGAACAGCTGGAACAAGCTGGAATTTAGATTTTTCATTTTGGTCCCTTCCTAAGATAACTTTGGCAGAATGTCAATTTTGGTCCCTGAATGTGCAAAACATGGTTTTTGATGCATTTTTGACACATTTAAGCCCCGTTAATCCCATTTCAAGGCTCTAAAATGAAGTTAAAGTATAGGGAACATGAAACATGCTCAAAAATATCTCGGATGTCGGTTCGTTTGGTCGTACGGTTGCGTTGTTCGGTTAATTACGACGAAACACGAACGAATGCGAAAAACGATCCAAATTACGCGACGAATGGAATTTTATCATGCCAATCACTAAAATAAAATATTTAATGATTACATAAACTTTTGGATGTCCGGATGTATTCAGAACGTAAGATATGCGCGAAAATGCAAACTTATGCACTTTTTGACGCTTTTAGTCCCTGAATGACCAAAAAGTTTATTTTAGCACACCGAACCCCTCAAGGCCTATTTCTAAGCTATGTAAAGGATATTTAGGGTATGTTTAACTTATGGTCATGTTCCGGAATGTTCGTTACAGTACAAATCGACATACTTTCGCAGTTTGTCGAAATTAGTCCCTGTAAGCGAATAAACTTGATTTCGCCACACCAAACCCTCCAAAACTTATTTCTAAGTTATGTAAAGGTTATTTAAGGTATGTTAAGCCTAATTCACTATTCCAGAGTGTTTGTTGCATTAAACTGGTTACATTTACGCATCAGTGCGCGTATAACCTTCCAGAAAGCGATTTAAAGCCCGGAATCGAACAAAAATTGATATGTGCAAATGATACACATATTTATACAAATCCCAAGTATGAAATACAATATTTCATTGGTTTGGTATTTGTTTGATGGTTGAAGTGACATAGGTGTCACATTTCGTCACACATGTGATTTCGCCATTCAATAGATTTCGTCAGAATGAGTGTTTTCGTCACACATGACTTTGCCTAACAAGCAGTCTTCGTCGATGTTGGTGCACACATCTGTCGACTTCGTCTTATATCGAGTCTCGGTTGCATTGCAGATCTGAACGAGCATGAAGTCATCTTTAAGAATGATGACATCACATGTGATGACATCATGGAGATGACATCACAACATGACAACATCACGTGAAATTGCATGCAAACTTGAAACAGAATGTCAATTTGTCGGTTTCGCTTGAACATGCATTTCATGTGGGTTTCGCTTGAAGATATTTAGGTAGGTTTCGCTTGAACATGTATGCCATCTTCAAGCGAAAGCTAGAATAGTATAAATAGGGGAGTGATCTTGTCATTTGTAACAGTTTGTGTATTCCATACCGAGGTGTTGCCGGTGTGAAGACTGATTGTAATTGCTATAATATCAATATAATCAGTGTTTAAAGTGATAAGCAAGTTGTTTCGACGTCAGTTTCTTATTTTCCGCATCTGAAACTGATAAAATCTCTTCTGAATGACTCGTTTGGGTCACAAAACGATCCTACAAGTGGTATCAGAGCTCAGGAGGAAGAGATCTTGCTAAAACAACCTGTTTTCGTCACTTTTTCTGTTTTCTACACCTTCTTTCACAAAATTAAAAATTTTTCACGGTTAAAATCGGTTCAAACTTTCACATATTGTGCGCAATCATGAATTAACAAAACCTGGAAAGTTTTAGAGCTAAAATTGGTTTAAATCTGATTAAAATTGGACTTTCGCTTGAAAATTGGTTCGTATTTGCTGATGTTATCTGGCTTTCGCTTGAAATACGTATCAGCTTTCTCTTGAATCTGGCTTTCGCTTGAAATACGTGTCGGCTTTCGCTTGAATCTGGCATTCGCTAGAAAACACGTATCGTGTATTGTGAAACATTCTGATCGAAGTTGTCAGTAGGTTGGGAAAAGTGATCATGTGATTTGTGTCTGTGCATGTGTTGTAGGATTCAAAATATTCTGTTCAATCACTGACTTTTATTGTTGCATGTGAACATTAAACATTTGCCTTAAACATTTGCATGTGATATTGATTTGAGGTCTAATAGATTTAGAACAACAACAGACTTTAAAATTAGTTGGATAAGTTCAAGGTTACGGCCCAATCATTTTCATTCATTAAAAGAGCCCAAGTTAAACATTGAAAGTCTTTGTCGGCCATTTATATTGAGTGAATACATGTGATTTTGTGGTATGTCAGATTGCATATGAATATCTCGGTTTAATTAATTGCATGTGTTTCATGGATACTTTTTGATAAAGTTGCATGTGAATTTGTGAGATATTAAAGAATTGTCGGCCACATTGCACGAGATATTGTTTTGAAAGATATTCAAAATTTAAAAATCTATGTGATTAATAGTGGCCCAATCATACTATTTTGAATTTGATATTTCATTTTACGGGACTGTCTTGATAAACGTGTTTCCGAATCATGGATATAAATTTCTTTAATATGACTAGTGAAACAATTAATAGAATAAATGTATTAAAGAAAGAATTTGACTCGTTTTCAGGTTGTCCAGGAGAAAATACAAAGAGTATTATTGAGAGGTATAGCCATCTTGTTCGTTCATTGTCTGAGAAGGGTATTCAGAAAAGTCCAAATGAATGGGTTGATAAATTAGCCAATTCCTTACCTCAACAAGAGTGGGGTACATATCTTTTGGATTTAAAAAGAAATGGAGAATACTCTAGATTGGCAATTTGTCAATTCATTAAGAAACTTGAAGAACAGATGGAAAGAAATGCTGAGAAGAAGAAAAGTCAAAGTGGAAAATCAATACTAAAGAAGAGCAAGAGTAAAGGTGTCCAAGTGGGAGAGGAACAGACTGAAGAAATTTCAGTTTTGAAAGACGAGAAGAAAGCTGATAAAAAACATATTTTTGATTTGCAGGAAAATTGTGAGAGGTTGAAATCTGAAAATGACAAACTGTTAAATGATTCGAACAGTTTAACATTAGAAAACAAGATTTTGAAAGATAAGGAAAAAGAATTTGAAAATGAAAAATTAAAATTTGAAAAAGATTTTCAAAGTCAAATGAAGATTTTAGAAGATGAGAAATCTGCTATTTTTAAAAATAATCTTGAAAAACAGATTGAAATAAACTCTCATCTTCAGAAAATCATTCGGCTTGAAAATGAAGCTGAAAAAGCTCGGATTAAAATCAAAGAGCTTGAAGAGAAATTGAAAGGTTTTGAGACTTCGTCATCAACACCAGATTATCCCTGTCCAAAATCGATCAATTCTGTTCCAATAACTGACAATGTCACAAACTTTGACAAAGTCAAAGTTGAAGATTGTGATGAAAAAACTGATGATGATGATGAGAAAAAGAAAACATTTTTGAAATTAAAAGAAATGTTTAAAGAAACTGTTTTACATTCGACTGAGAAAGGTGAATGCTCAAAGCAAAAACCTGTAAAGAAGAATGTGGAACAAAAACAAAAAGATAAAAAGCCGAAAAAATTTCAAAAAGAAAATAAAAGCTCATCAGTTCAATCATCCAATCAAAACAAAAATTTTAAAAAATTGAAAAATGAAAACTCAAAAATAGTTGGTGAAGAGTGGTGCAGGTTTGACCACAGTGCTTCAAAGCTAAATCCAGTTTTTAGGAGAGATGATAATTACCACAAAGCCAGACAATGCTATGATCTGAGTGTTTGGACTGAAGGTGGTAATTGGTACGATAACAGAGTGTGTTACCGATGTGGTTATCAAGGACACATTGTTGTTAACTGCCAAAATCAGTGGTTTGAGACGAGGAGATGCTTTAACTGCAACATCATTGGCCATATTGCTAGAGATTGCTCAAAGAGATCAATGAGAAGATCGAGGGCTGAATCTCAGAAGCAGGTGAAGAAACCAGTCAATGTCAAGCCCAGAGAACAGAAGGTTCAAGAACCAAAAGTTCAAGAAAAGAAAGTGAAGCTTTCTCAGGGGCAAAAAGACAGATTGAGGAAGAAGAGGAAGAAGGCGAGAGAGTATCTGGAGAAGATATTGTCCTCGGATACAACTGGTAAAACAGATAAAAGTTCTGATAAATCGTCTTGCTCGCCAAAGAATGACAAATCAAGCAAAACGCATTCATCAGATACAAATCTGAGGACGAAAGAGGGAAAGAAGAAGAAGAAAGTTTGTGGCAATGAATCTGTTTCTTCGGAAACAAAGGAGCCACATGTCGGCGATGAATCTGGCTCATCAAAGTCAGACAAGCCACATTTAGGCAATGATTCTGGTTTATCAAAGTCCGAAGAGCCGGTTGTTGAGGTAAAATCTGAGAATTCTGGTCTAACAATGGATGATGCAAATTTTCCACCATTGTTGAACAAGAATTCAAAATCACCCAAGGACCGTCAGGCTTGGGTGAATCTCTTTAAATGAAAAACCTGACTTGCCGGAGCTCCCAGGTTGGTAAGCGAGGAGCAGGAATCGGCACATTTCTTGAGAAATTCACAAATGTGATATTTCGACTTACAAGTGGTAAATCAGGGACATTAAGTTGTACTTGATTTTCTACATGTGATTGTGTTGTTAAAATCGATAAATGTTAAATTTTACAAATGGTTGAAAGAACAAGGTGATGAAAACCCCATGTTTGAGAAATGACTCACAAAACTAATTTTCTGGAAAAACCATTTTGATTAAAACAAACTTAAGTGTTTTGAAATCACCATGGGAAAATAGTTTGTTGTCAGGGGGAGTTCTGATTATTCAAGCCAAGTGAATGGAGAATTGAAGTGATTCTTATCATGTTGTCAAGTTTCTTGTACAGTTTGCTTTCAAATTTTCCCAGAAAATCAAAATTGAAATATATTTTGATTTTAGGGGGAGAAAAATTTTAAAAAAAAATTAGAAAATTTGAAAAAGTAAAAAACATTGAAAAATGCAAAAATGAGTTTTGTTGTCAAAAAGAGGAAATGATAGTAGATCAGTTGGACTATCACAGCATGCTAAAGAAATGGAAAGATATAATGTGATAAACGGTCTTACTAAAGATGTGACGGAAGGCTCAGCTAGACTAGTAGATTTGCGATAACGATACAAACCTAAAGCAAAAAGCCTAGTTCTAGTGGGAAACATGGTCGAAAGTATAGTACTTAGTTTTGTCCTTCTTGACTGTGTGCCTACTCAGTAATCGCTGATTGTCGAAAGACATAAAACTGGTTAAGTTTGTGAACTATCACAACTTTGCTGAAAAGTCACTGTGATTGTGCATTTCATTTTGCAAAGATTTAAACTTGTTCTATTTCTTTATTTTGTTTAAGCATCGGACATCCTCTGCGTATACGTGAGTATCGACCTGGATCTTGTTGCCTAAACGTTCTGCTTTATTTTCTTTGGTGTTTCGTTTAAGCTTTGGACCTCCTCTGCGTATACGGAAGTATCGACCTGGTGGTTAAAGCCTAAACAACTTCAAATTGTTTTATTTTTCTTATTTTGTTTAAACATTGGACTTTCTCTGCGTATACGGAAGTATCGACCTGATTGTTAATGTTTAAACATTCTGCTTTGTTTTTCGCACAAATCACAGTTGATAAAAGTTTAAAGGCATTACTTGAGTCAGTGTATTGCATGATGAGGGGATATGCTGAGATCGTGGGGTCCATAAGAATTTAGTGCTATCTAAATATACCTAATCGCATCGGTAAGCTTTTCGAAAAATTTTAGATTGAGCTTAAGTGGACAACAATATCATCAATCTACGTGAATCGTTTAGAGCTTAAAATGTTTAAAGCTTAACGGTGCTGGTGATTTGTCTCAGAAACTGATATGATCCTCTTACACAAACTCACAAAAATATTGTTTGTAAATATTTCTTTACTGCATTTCATTTAAATCAAAAATCCAAAAAGATTTTCGGAGTGTTTTAGCATAAATTTTGAAAAATACAAAAAGATTTTCGACAACTGATGTTGGAGAGCTAATTTTCAAAATTCCGAGTGCTAAACAAGATGAACTGGTTTGGGAGTGTGTGTATTGAATTGAAAATTTTTGCTTTGAGAAAGAAGTTGAGATTAGTTAATCAGGGTCATTAATTTGAACTTGATGGAACTATTTTTAATAAGTTTTTCTTATTGATTTTAGTAAAAACTTATGTTTTGATGAGAATTGTGTAGGTGATGAGCTTAAACATAATAAAAGCCAGGGATTGATCTCAAGGTGATAGCTAATTCCAGATAGCGATCCCATCATGATGAGAGGGGGAGTCTGACGAGACTAGAGCCAAAGAGAAGATCTTGGTATATGCTAAGAAAGAAAAAAAGACTGATAAAGACTGAAGATTGAGAAGACTCGACACTTAAGACTCGTCAACATATGAGGGGGAGTCTGTTAGTGCATTCATCTGTCGACTTCGTCTTATATCGAGTCTCGGTTGCGTTGCAGATCTGAACGAGCATGAAGTCATCTTTAAGAATGATGACATCACATGTGATAACATCATGGAGATGACATCACAACATGACAACATCACGTGAAATTGCATGCAAACTTAAAACAGAATGTTAATTTGTCGGTTTCGCTTGAACATGCATTTCATGTGGGTTTCGCTTGAAGATTTTTAGGTAGGTTTCGCTTGAACATGTATGCCATCTTCAAGCGAAAGCTAGAATAGTATAAATAGGGGAGTG
Source organism: Helianthus tuberosus (assembly GCA_030545235.1). Classification (NCBI taxonomy): domain Eukaryota; kingdom Viridiplantae; phylum Streptophyta; class Magnoliopsida; order Asterales; family Asteraceae; genus Helianthus; species Helianthus tuberosus. The sequence continues at coordinate 122,872,676 of CM060427.1, forward strand.
GTCTTGTCATTTGTAACAGTTCGTGTATTCCATACCGAGGTGCTGCCGGTGTGAAGACTGATTGTAATTGCTATAATATCAATATAATTAGTGTTTAAAGTGATAAGAAAGCTGTTTCGACGTCAGTTTCTTATTTTCCGCATCTGAAACTGATAAAATCTCTTCTGAACGACTCGTTTGGGTCACAAAACGATCCTACAGTCGAACATCATAAGCCCAAACCAAACCAATGCAAGCCCAATTGTTTTGATTGGCCCAAAGGAATGGCCCATGCATTCTTTACGTAAACAATTCAGATTTGTAAGAATTAGTCAATCTTATGACATCATCATGATGATGTCATGATGATGTGTAAACGGGAATTGGTTCGCGGCTCTCCGTGCTTCGCGTGTCGAACTCTGGGGCGCACGACGGAGGAATGTTGCTACGTCGGGCTTGAGCCGAACCTAACCGAGCCGAACCGAAGCGAATCGAACCGAGACGAGTCGCGTCCACATAAAGTGTACCAACAAACTCCCCCTTGGACGCTACTCGTGATGGTTCGTCTTCCATGTCTTCCATGTCGGAGGATCTTCAGAGTCTTCATGTGACACAATCAGGGAGTGTATCAACAAACTCCCCCTTGAATGATGCTCATGAATCTTTTGAACTTCAAAACTTTAGATCCTTGTGGTGTTGATGAGTGATCAACTGCAACCCGATCATCTTGATCTTCTGATTGCATCAACGTCGTGTCTTCACTTTACGGCTTGTCATCTGACACGTTCTCTTCGCCTTTAGCTGATTCTGATGTCGCATCTGCACATACAAGAAAGCTAAACACGTAATGAGAACAACCGCTTGGAATATAGACAAATTAAACAAACGACGCATATGAGATAAAATCTCAATGAAACACTGACCGGCAACAGTTTGAAAGTTTAAAAAATGATTAATTTTAACCTTTACTTTCAAAACTTGTTAACTTCGACTGTTTATGAAGATGCAATTGTTTTCCGGCTTACAATCAGGATTTTGGGTAGGATAGACTCGAGTTCCAACATCGGTCAATCAAAAAATAAATTAGAAGCAAAATCTTTTTGGCTTTTATAAAGTTTATATTAAAACATACCTAAAATCTTTTTGGAATTTTTCATTTTTCAAATGAAAAGACGGAAAGCAATAAATAAATATATACAAAGATGCAGAAACTAAAAGCAGTAAACAAATATTTACAGACATTCTTTTTGCGAGTTTCGAGGGTAAGAGAATCATATCAGTGTACGGTCACGCCAAAACGCTCTTTTTGTTCAATTAGTTAACATTTAGATAATCATCCTATAACAATTATCGGTATTGTTGTCCACATAAGCTCAACTTATCAGATGTAATCATGTCGAGGGGATACGTTAAGGTATGATTTATACTTACCGACCGGTGTTCATCCACACACGACACATTCCCGTTTCAAGGTATGCACGAGAGTTCATCTTACCGGTGAGTATACCGTTTATCATCCGTTTGACCATATAAAAGAATGTGAGAAACTCACTTATTTTGATTTGAAAACAAGCCCTATGTGATAGAATCACTTATTGATGAGGAACTTGATTTTCAGATGCATGAAGGGCATAGGAGCAAGTCTGTGAACAGGTCAGTACTTTCGTACAGCAAAGAGACGAACTTGACTCTCGGATAAACGTGATATATTATCACTTGTTTTGTTGGACATGTGATTGTTGATCACTTATTGAGGTCGAATGCAATATGTACACGTATGTATGGTATCATGGAAGATCTAGATTTCCTCTCCGTTATTTTTCGGTAAAAGATACAACCATGATACCCAGATGATAAGACAGCATAAAGACCGAATATCTCAGAACCTCGGCAATCTCTCAAACGAAATTTCGGTACTAAGACCATATGCCAATGTGCGGTTCCCACCTGGTCTTCAGTCGATTTAAGATTTATATCACCCTGCACACTTTAATATGATTGTGAGCCTACCGATACATCTTATATAGAGCTGCTTAACATTTTTCATTTTGCATTTTGCATTTCCATTCGAAGAGGTTTAGACAGACCACTGATGTACTATCATTTTCTCTTTTTCTCGCCAGGAAACTCATTTTTGTTTTTCCAATGTTTTTGGGTTTTGACATTTTTCGATGTTTTTGAATTTTCAAATTTTGGATTTACTCCCCCTAAAATCAACAAACTATGATAAATTATAAAAACACAAAGGTATTTACAAAAAGTATTTCCCGATGCTGGTTAACTCATGTTTTACCTCAATGCCGTTCACCAAAATTAAATTTTAATCAGAAATAATTTATCGAATTTTGGAAAAATGAGTTGGCACACTGGTAATCGGTGCGGACCATGACAACATTGATGAGTTTCATATTGAAACGATCACGTGTGAGGTGATATTCGAGTTCAACGTGTCAGGTCAAAGAGTGTTGTACGAGATGATAATAATTCATAAAGCAGCTTAAATATCGACAAGTATAGGAGAGATATGAAATTTAAAACCGTATCCTGCAACTGCTTCGTGCATTGCAAGGAATCTGAGCGCTCTCCCAAACTGGATATCCACTCGGTGTGGACTTCAAAGTCGATTTTTGTAGCTAGTGAGAAATCTCTTGACAGCAACAAGATCATAAACCTCTGGGTCCGGTTGGTCTTCCACATTGCACCAGCGAAGGTCTTTGTCTTTCTCTTTGAGAAGTAGTGTGCGGTTGTTCAATCCATGCCAAGGCATCCGCACACCCGGTTGGTTTGTTCAACAAACACATTTTCTTCAATCACACCGCGAAGAAATGTACACCGCACGTTCATCTTGTTGATTTTGAACATCAGACGTGCTTCAGGTGCGTACATTTTGTTTGAATCTATCCTGGTGACCCGATCAAAGCCTTTAACAATCAAACTTTGAAATGATTTTTCATTTTGTCGAAGGTTTTCAATTTCTTTCGACAGACAATTCTGTCTTCTTTTCTTTTTCTCTCCATCAAAGACAACAATTTCTTTGTCGTCGATCTTGTGCTTGGACACTCCACTATCAACAATCCGATGACTATCGATAGTTCCTCCTGGAACATCCTGCACACTCACTCAGAGATTAGTTGGAGAGGGGGACCCAAGCCTTCATAGACTTGGGTTGCCCCTGAGAATCAAGAAATGTAATTTCAATTTCTTGAAGGTCCTTAAATTGCAAGCCTCCCCCTGAATCCTCACCTGTTTTCGGTTTCCAAGCTTGTTTCCTTTTACGGGATTGTGTATTATTTACACTTTCTGGTTTTAATGGTTGTGACAAACTAGGTTTTCTATTAACAGTTTCTGGTTTTAAAGCCTTTTCGATCACCTTCACATTTTGACATCGTTGTTTTGTTTCCTGTTCTTTAACAGTGCGTTTGTCAGTTTTTGGTGACACAGGACGATGTTGTTGGTGACCTTGTTCAGAAGGGGCTCTTTCTACAAAATTTGGTTTCGGAGAGTTTGTGCAATTTCTGATAATTTGGCCAAACTCTCCGCATTTAAAGCATGATCTCCTTTCAACAAAATTAGGAGATTCTGTTCGATGACCTGACGTTGAATTTGTAGACCCCGAGGTACTTGTTCCTTCATCGCACCCGTTTGTGTGTTGGGTGTAATTGTTTTGAGCGTTACGCTTTAAAATTCTGACTTTTTGAACAAAATCGGTGTTTGATTTATTTTCAAAAGTCTCCACTTTATCAGTACCTTTGGAGGCCACAAACTTAACGTCTTTTGCTTTCTTCTTGTAACGAGCTCCTTTTGATTCAACCTTAGCCTTAGGCTTTGGAGCTCGTTGTTGTTGTTGTTTACCCTTAAAAGCGACAGGTTGTTGCTTTGTCGGTAATGTTTGATTTCCATGCTGTTTCCTAACTTCAGCTTTTGGAATAGGATCACACTGAGTTACAAAAACTCTCTGGATCCCTTTTTTCAAAAACTTACTTGTAGTATCTTCAAACACTTTGTCAATCAAAGATTTATTGACATTTTTAATGGGAAAATCTTAGTTTGAATAAATTTTACCATCACCGACCAAAGTGTACAACACGTTATCACTTTTAACGGTAGACACTGTCTCAGTGATAGGATCCATCTCTTGTTTAGCAGTTGAATGCACAGCAGGAGTAGGAGGATCACACAGAATGTGATTCTCAAAAGGAACTTCAACTCCTTTGTTCTTCTCAAGAGATTTATCCTCATCACTCACATCTGGTTCATCATCTGACGAATCATAGTCCTCAACTGTGGGAGGACTTTGTTCCGTACCTACAGATGCTGAATTTTCGGTTGTTCCAGATGAGCCCTCTGAGGAACTGTCCGATTTGAACCCTAGACCAGTTGTAAACTCCTCATAATTAAGAGGTACAGTTGGTTCAAACCTAGGCATTTCCTCCTCATCGGGCATCTTGGTATAGTTTCCCCACAATGGAGATGGACACGACTTATACCCAACGCCTTTAACACTACCCTTTAGTTGTTGAACGTCAATGATGTGATCAAGCACATATCGGGAGTTTGAGTAACTCTCCAATTTGAGCTTGATCGCTTCATGCTCACATTTTGCCTCGGCTAGCTCTTTCTTAGTTGCCTCAATGATATTAATGTAATTATTAATACCAGTTTGCTTATTAAAAACCGTTTTTGATAACTCAGAAACACTTTTCTTGAGTGTTTCAATTACCAATTTAAAATCTTTTTCGTTGCGAGCTAAGGCCATGTTTGCCTCTTTGCCCTTTGACATGTCAATAACTAAACTCTGATTGTGACTGTGAATCTTTTCAGATTCCTGTTTCATATCAGCACATTCATGTTTCATATCAGCACAATCACTACATATGCTAGGAGTTTTAGATTGTGCCTGACTTGTAGAAGCTGAGACATTAGCCATAAAGGCAATCTGAGAAGAGAAAGATCCATCTTCAGTGAGAATCTTCTCCATTTCTTCTGATGTAGCATCAGCTTTCTTGATCAAGACATATTTCTGACACTTGACCTCCTCAGCATCAATCAAACTATCACTTTCAGAATCAGTTCTCTCATTCACATCCGATTCTTCATCCGAACTGCCACTGTTTCCCGAACTATCATCATCTTCAGAGAATTCTTCTTTGTGCACATGCTTGATGTGACTGATGATTTTCGCATAACATGCAATTCCTCCTCCCAACTGTACAGACCAATCACATCCCTCATCGGCTTGTACTATCAATGCCCGGTTGGAGTTTGAAGGCCCTGACTGGTTGGTTTGGTTGTTAACAGCTACTATCCCTCTTTCATTGTTAGCTTGATTTGAAGTACTTGTTTGATTTTGGAAGGGATTTTGGTTGCCTTGTTGGTTGCCTTGTTTGCTCGGTCGCGTGCATTCACTTTTGAAGCGACCCTTTTCACCGCAATTAAAGCATGTGACAGCATCCTTGTCAAACCCATACTTGGTATCCCTTTTGCTTTCCAAGCTGGTTCTCCCCGTTCTGCTCGTATAATCCTTTGCTCTTCTCACAGCGCTAGCAAATGCCCACTTGATATCCATTAACTCCATTTCGTCCCTGTCTATCTGCTGATAGTCTTTGTTTGTCAAATTAATGTTGCCAATTTGACTTGCGACTAATCCGTTGTAGGCATTAACCAAAGTGGTAAGAATTTCAATGTGATCTCGTGTAGCTTCTACACTCACTTTGGAAATATTTGAAGTATCAGGTTTGTTACCATAGAAGGCTTGTTGTGGTTGGGCTTGTGGTGGGGGTTTAGAAAAATAGGCAGTTGGATCAAATTGGGGTTGAGGTGTGGCAATTTGAGGTTTCGGAAGATAGGCATTTATATCAAATTGGGGTTGACGTGTGGCAACTTGAGGTTTATAAAAATAGGCAGCTGGATCAAATTGGGGTTGGGGTGGTGCAACTTGAGGTTTCGAAAGATAGGCATTTATGTCAAATTGCGGTTGTGCAACTACTCCTCCAAAATAGGAATTTGGGTCGAAAGCATTTGACACATAAGCTGTTTGTATCTTTGGTTGCTGGCTTGTGCTAGCAGCAGGAGCAATCCCTCCAAAGTACATCTCTGGATTTTGAGGGACAGGAATTAGTTTAGCTCTTCTGATTTCTTCTGCATCCTTGTTCTCCAGCTTTTGAACAAACTCATAGATACTGACAGTATCCAATACACTTGTATGCTTTAACAACTCAATGAATGGGCTCCACTTTGGTGGTAGAGCATCAGCAAACCGTGCGACTATTTCCTGCGAAGATACAATAACCTTGTAAGAAATCATTTCACTAATTAAATGATAAAAATGAGTTGTCATCTCATTCAGTGTTTCAGTCTGCACAAACATAAACCTTTCAAACTCCTTCTTTAGTAAATCATGACGTGTCTTCCATGTGGCCGCATTTCCTTCTCCTATGTTAACTAGGATGTCCAACAAGGCTTTGGTGCTGGTACAATGGGCGAATTGATGATAGATATCTTTGTGCAATGCTTGCGTAAGAATAGCAAACGCTTTCTTTTCAAGGTCATACGCCTTCTTGTCATTTTCAGACATGGCCCCCAAAGTTGTAGCATTTGATCCGGCTTCCTCAAGAGCGTCGTTATATGCTGTGGTGAAACACGTCCATAACTCGGTGTTTTGACCTAAAACATAATTCTGAAAACGACCTTTCCACGATGGATAGTCGTTCATGTGGTTGAGTTTTGGTGGACGGTTATTACTACCCGTTTCATTTTCGCTTATGAGCAGATTTTGGATACTTTGATTTTGATTTGCCACGCACGCCCATTGAGTAGCCAAAATTCTTTCCTGTGGCATCAAAGACTTAAGCCGTGACATATGAGGGACCGTGTTAATGCTCCAATCTAATGGATTAGAACTCATATTTGATATTAGAACAATTGTACCTGAAAAACAACTTGAAATGAAACTGTTAAGATATGTTTGCAAAGCTTCTGTTTAAAATATGAAAAGATTTGTGACGAAAATAGGGTTTTCGTTGCTGATGTGTGATGAAATCAGAATTGATTTCGTCGCTAATGTGTGACAAGAATAAGTGTTTTCGTTGTTGAAATTGTTAGACGAAATCAGGTTGTTTTCGTCAGGATATGTGATGAAGATAGGTGATTTCATGGGGTGGTGTGCTGAAAATGGTGATTTCGTGGAGGGTGTTGGGACGAAAATGGTGATTTCGTGGGGGGTGTTGGGACGAAATGGTGATAAGTGATTTCGTGGAGCTTGATTTTGTTGACTAATGGGTTTTCGTTGACTGGTATAGTGATTTTGTTGACAAAAAGGTTTTCGTCCAGCTTGTATTTCGTCCAGGAGCTTTTGTTGACAAATGAGACCACACAACTTGCAAGATATTTTTCAAAGCAATCAAATCTACTTCCTGACACAGTATGTTCTTTGGCAAATAAGTCAAGTACACCTTATCGAAGGACCTATTTTTTAAATAACCATGATGGTTTGTGTACTCAATTGTCAAACAACTTGCCTTTTAATATTAATAAACACAATAACAACTTTAATTTAAACACAAGGCAGATCAAAAGCAGCAAGTATTCAAGAACACTTTGAAGATGGACAAGAAAAACTTGAATATTCTGGCCACCTGAAAATTTTCCGAGCATAAATTATGCAATAAAGTTCAATGTAAACCCAATACTAACATGTATATAAGAGTTTTAACAAGGTTTTATATGAACTAGAAGCAAAAATACCAAGATTTTCAAGATTTTAACAACGTTTTTCCAGAAAATGTATGAGCTTAAAGATCAAAACTCATTAAAAACTAAGAAAAATCAAGAACACAAACTTGGTTTTAACAAGGAATCGAGCTAATGCTCTGATACCAATTGTAGGTCCACCCAGAGGATCGAGTAACCTCTATTCCCTGTTTTCCGACAAACCCGAAAGTGCGGAATCCAAACGGGTAAGTTAAACCAAGTTACGAACACGTAAGACACAATATTCAACGATTAACACTCAATGTATTAATGCTATGAAACGGTTACAAAGCGGTGTTTACAAATGGTCTCTGTAAACTCTCAGTGTGTGTGTGTGTGTTACAGTGTGTTCACTCTCAAATCTATTCAGACTTGTGTATTGTTTCTGTTCTGTGTCTGGGTATTTATACTATTAGATTGACGAAATCCCCTTTGGCGAAAACCCCTCGGCGAACATACAAGGTCTCGACGAAATCACATGTGATTTCGTCACACATGTGATTTCGCCATTCAATAGATTTCGTCAGAAGGAGTGTTTTCGTCACACATGACTTTGCATAACAAGCAGTCTTTATCGAACATCATAAGCCCAAACCAAACCAATGCAAGCCCAATTGTTTTGATTGGCCCAAAGGAATGGCCCGTGCATTCTTTACGTAAACAATTCAGATTTGTAAGAATTAGTCAATCTTGTGACATCATCATGACATCAGGATGATGATGTCATGATGATGTGTAAACGGGAATTGGTTCGCGGCTCTCCGTGCTTCGCGTGTCGAACTCTGGGGCGCACGACGGAGGAATGTCGCTACGTCGGGCTTGAGCCGAACCTAACCGAACCGAAGCGAATAGAACCGACACGAGTCGCGTCCACATAAAGTGTACCAACACTTTGAAGAAAAGTCTCGAAAGTTTTTACTTAAATAAAAGTTTGTAATGTGGTGGCTATAGCCCGCACCTTTCTATTTTCCATTTACTGCGGAGGGTATTACCCGCATCTTTTCATCTTTCATGTTTTGCGGAGGGCATTACCCGCGCCTATAAAATGTTTTTACCAGATTGTATTATCCGGAGGAGTATACTCCGGAATATTTTAAATAGAATGCATGAATTTTCTATCACTTAAAAGTTGCAACGTAAAATTATCATCGGCCGAACCAGGGGATACGAACCCTAAAAAGTAATGATGGACTGGCATACGTCCAACCTTTTGGTTTCATTAGAAAATTATCCTAAATATAAAGGCAAGATGAATTCACGTATCAGAAAGAAAGTTCTAAACAAAATACAATCATAAAAAGCATGGATGCATATAAATACAATTGTATCAAAAATAACCGGGCCAAGATACCCGGAGAGTCATCTAAACCATTCATAAAAGATAGGATAATTGTCAAAATGTACAAACGGTAAAAACGAAATTCATTACGGAACTTCCGAACTAAATAAGGTGCATATCCCAAACTGCCAGATATATCCACCTTCCAAAAAATCACTAACTGACGTTTACAAAGGTGCATACCCCAAAGAACCGGGTATGTCCACCTCATTCTTTCAACAACTCCCCTCCAGCAAAGAACAGAGCGTCCTCAATCTTCGACAGTGGTTCATCTACAAGCTTCGGCAAATCATTCACTACCGGAAAGGTCAAAGAGTCAAAACAGGCGATGGCTGTATTTAGCTCTGCTTCCGCATTCCGGTTAAGCAAAGGAACCTCGGCATAAGGAGTCTTCTTCTTGAGTGCATGAACATACCCGTTATGAAGACCGGAGTTAACTCCAATAGCACTCATAGCGTTATTTACTGCGGCAACGGCTACGGTCATCTCTGGCCCCTTATGAATGTTCTTTGCCAGCAGACGCGCCCCCTCCATCAGAAGCCATGCCTTAGTCGCCTGCAGACCCTCCGCCTTCGCCGATAAATCAACATTCTCTAATTTAAGCTCTTCAATTTTGGCCTTGTGATGACCTTTCATCTCTTCGATCCGAGCCTTCAAATCGGCTTCTCCTATTTTAAGGGCATCACGTTGTGATAAAAGTGTTAGCAAAATTAAAAAACAGATATAAGAAATAAAAAAGCAAGGAACGGACCTGCAAGCATTTTTCTCGTACGCCGCACGAGCGTTAGAAACGGCCTCCTCCATCTTGGCCAAAACCTCCTTATGCTCTTCATCCTTTTTCTTTGAGGACTTAGCAAAACTCTCCAACTCCGCTGCTATCCTATCACGCTCCTCCAAAGCAGATGCAGCCGCTGCATGAGAGGATTGGTTTTGAGTAATCAAGGATTCTATCTTCTCCTTCTGAGCTTGAAGATCTAGAGACAGTTGGGAGAGCTTTTTCTCGGAATCCGGAGTCCGTTGCATTTTACGTTTCAGAGCAAGACTTTCTTTCTCCAGGCCCTCCTTCACCGATTCCGCTTCAACCCATCGGCGATACAACTCCGTTACGAAGACATTAGAATGAGCTTGATTTAGCAGTACGGCCGCTCCGAGATCTTGGTTCTTCATTTTTCTACTCCGAGCATGATCCAACGGAGTGTTGATGTTGAATAAGAACATCCGGGCTGTAAGATCGTTCATCAGTGAATCCTTGTTCTGAATGTCCCATTCCGGCACAAACTTCTCATTGGCAGTCGCCGGATCAATCTCCATGTCATCCGCAAACACATCTGCATATCGAAAAAAGGACATCAACTCGGGTCCGAACCAAGATAGAGGAAGAGAGGACACTTGGTCTTCCTCGTCATCAATAAAACTGTCCGTACCCAAAGATGAGTCCAAAATTGTACCTGAAAAGGTTATCACCTTCGCTTCACCCTGAGTCTTCCCATCCCCTTTGCTCGTAACCCCCTGATCCTCAATTTCCGTGTTTTCGGTTTCATTTATCGGAAGATAACCCCCGGAAAAAGCAGGAGTCGGAGCTGAACGAGCCAAGGCAGCCTCTTCCGTATACGATTTTCCGCCGGAGAGATGTTCATCCAACTCAATTATAACATTGTCACTGGTATGGGAAGAACTCTTCTTACCTTTCTTCGGCTTCGTTATAGGAAGAGGATCGGATGATCGGATTTGAGAGGTTTCAGTTTTTCGCTTGCGAATAAGACCTTTTGGCTCAGCATCAGAAGTGGTACCTTTGCTCTTAAGAGAAGCAGCAGAAGGACGATATCTCCAAGCCTCTTCTAAACTCCGTACCTCCGGATCACTATGTGCATCTTCTTGGTAAGAGTCATCTTTGGCTCGGGATCCAGAGGATCCAGCAGCGTCCTTTACAAGTTTCGGCACGGAGAAAGTAGCATCAGTGGTAGGAGGCTTGGAGGCACCCTGCTCAGCCAAAGGACGGATCTCGTGAGCCAAAGAAGAAACCTGTTTCATCAAAGGAATCTCGCCCTCAGCCTGCTCGTCAAAATCAAAATCCAGAACATTGAAGTTTGGAACCTTCAATGCGTCCCTGAGTGACATCTCGTTTCCTGCATATCAAACGAAAAATAAAGTTAGAAAATAAAAAGAAAAGAAAAAAATGCCAAAGGGAGGGTAAGAGGCCGGGAACTTACTTTCACGCTTCGTGCGAATAACCGGCCAATCCCTATCTCCTCGGCCCCAGGAAAAACAAACCCGTCCCAGTAAAAGAAGATGTTCGGGGAGGGGACGGATTGAGGACTTGTTTTTAATTAAAGCACGGGCCAACTCCTGATTAAAAACAAAATATCCGCCCAGATCAAAGGACATAGTTTGGTCCTTGAACCTCCACACCATATCCACCGGGAGGCAACGGTCGTCCAGCCAGAAAAAGTTATCCTTCCAGTTTTTTCAAGCTGGACCGTTCATCTCTGGAAGGAGGGGGAATACCCTTTCGATGGGCAAAGGTGTACCAATCACCGGCAGCAATGAATTCGTAAAAATATCTGAAAACATCTAAGTCCGGTCTCTGGTTCAGAGCCCTACAAGAGATCTCGAAATGATTTATGCGGCTTATTCTGAAAGGGTTCAGCTGAGACAGATGAACTCGGAAGTACCGAAGAACTCTAATAAAAAACTTAGAAAAAGGAACTCTGTAATTCGCGAAATTACACACGCGAGTATATAAAGGGAATTTCCGTTGATGGAAAGGATAAACGATTTCATCCGTTGAAGGAAGAATTGGGTTAAGATCTAAGGGAATCCTATATTCCCGAACGAACTTGTCCAACTGACGTTGGGTAAGGACGCTCACGCTCTCAGAAAGGTTATCTTTCCCAGGAGCCATTACAATAGTTGAAAAAAAGGACGCACCTTGTAGAAGAAGAAGAAGAAAGACGAACAAGAGGGTAACAGTTGAGAGAAGATAAGAGAGTAGAAAAGGTAAAAATAAAATGTGAAAAAGGGTTTTTTTATAGGAAACCTTAGGTCGGTTAAGGGGCCGTCAAATCAAACCATCACGTCAAGAGATGATCACGATTCCCAAAGTGGGGTTTTGTAACCGTCGCCTACCGGTGACTGACGGTCAAAATTATTTACTTCACCTGCGTCACGTCGGATCCACACAAACAACGCCACGTCATTCGGTCAGAAGCAATTGATAAAAACATTTTATTAAGGCTGCACGGTATGGAGGACCATCCTGGTCCATCCTCCACCGGCGACGAAACAACATCCACGCCGGCCCCCCCACGTCCCGTCCTCAACGTCGAGGTCTTGCCGAAAGCGACGAACCAATTATGGTGTGCCCCCTTTGTTTGTGATTTGTACATTAGGCTGGTGGTACTTTTACATAGTGGTGGGGGTAGGATCATCCTCCCATACCCTCTAGTTTTGTGGGATGGACCATCCTTGGGAGGACTATGACGTGGCGCCTACGTGGCGGATCATCCTCCCTTGGAGGACCATCACCATACCCTCTAGCCTAAGTCCTTTACAGAACTTAACAAACTGGGGGACTTGAAGATACATATCTGAATCCGGACCTCATCCTTACGGACGGACCAAATCACATATGGACGAACACTGTGAAAAACATCTGCGCCCCATGACACCGAGGACGAACATCCAAACAAGTGCGTCTGGACGAATGACGTCATCTCAGTTGACCATTATAAATACCTCATCAAGTACAAAGCCAAGTACGATTTTCTGAACCTTCGTCCTTACTTTCTCTCTCTATTTTCTCTCTCTACCAATACTTATCCTCACGCCGGAGGGTGGTCGTAGAGGGGCCCTCCCATTTCTGCGACCAGCCTAACGGTTTGTTGTTTTGCAGGTTTAAGCTCTCAACTCCTACAAGATCCAAACCCATTTTTACAGGCTCTGGCCCTGATCGAATTTTGGATCTTCACTTATTTTAAGGTCGTTCTATATAACTAGTATCTTAGATTATGGTTTGTCACGCGTCTCGCCCCGCAAGTGGAATTTGAGGGTGTGAAAATAACCAAACTGTTTTGATGACCCATTCGTAGAAAAAAGGCACTTTGTAAGAAAATATTTATGTTTAGTTTTACTAATGTGTATATTTCTGTTTTTTCAAGTATTTGATCTCTGATGTTTATGTTCTCACTAATGGTCAAACAACTTCTAATTCCACAATAGGAAGCTCAAGCGTCTTGCTAGTTTCCGTTTAAGCTGTATAAGGTGATTAGATACATTCGCTTTATACAATGTTGTAAATAGTTCCAGGTTCTAGTATACCAGCTAGACTGTTAGAGGTGGCTTGATGGACGGATTGGGTAAGGGGTTGGAACAGATCCTGTTTTACACTATTATTATTCTTTTTTTTTTTTGAACGGCCAACGAATCCTCCAAATGGGCTACTGGCGAAATTAACCACATCGGGATACACTCGCCTCCGAACCGGGGAAAACCCTCACCTAGGGCCGAAGCCCGTGAACACTCGCCCGAAGGCACGACAGTGCGGTGAGGTAAAACCCGCTCAGTTCAAGGATCGAACTAGCGATCTCCACCTATTCGCCTAGTCTCCCATCATCACCAGGTGCCGCAGAAAATAATGGGGAGGGCAGGAATCGAACTTGGGTCCCTTAGAACACCAAGACTCTCCCTTACCACTCCACCACCACCTCATTGGCTTACACTATTATTATTCTAGTACTGGATAAAAAGGACCAGCTTGGTTTTGGTACAAGAACAATTGCTTGTCCATTTTGTAAATATTTATAAGAAACTAATGCCTTGATAGTAACTAGAAAATGTTAAAGAGGTCGGGCGCAAACTTTTAAAGTTAGAACTTTAAAGGGTTAATGGATTTAAACACCCCCAACTATGCCCATTTGGCCGATGGCACTCTCAACTTTCACTTTGGCTCAGAACACTCCCAACTTAACACATCGATTGTCATGGCACCCCTTCGTTAAATATTCACTAACCAGGTTACTAAAATTGGCCTATGTGGCAATTTAATCTGATGTGGCATTCCTACGTGTCAAGTATACTCATTCACCTTCTTTAAAACCCCCAGTCACTAACAAACTCATTCTGTAAACCCTAATCCTAACTCGTAGAGCAAATCAGACGCACCTTGGAGCAAATCCATCATCAACATACGATCCGTGTTTTGTTTAGCCAACATAGAGAACTCTTACACAGGTTACGGTTGAGTTTTTATGCCCGATTAACTAAACGGGCCGTGTTTTGTTTAGCCAACCAATATAAATTACAACCACTCTTTATATGTTGATTTATTTTTGTTGTAGCAATTTGGTGAGTGACTGGGACGATTTTACTATGAGGAAGATGTTGAGTGACTGTACATAGTTAGAAGGATGCAAGGCAAGATCAATAATGTAAAAACGTGGGTCAGACACAAGACGCAAGACCAAGCGAATGTTAGTTTGTTATGATACTTTGATGGCTGATTTGTATTAGAACTAATCAAATTTCGAAATTTTATGTTTCTTTATTTATAATTTGTTCTAATTAGCTGGTTTTCAATTTAAAGTGTCAGTTTAAATATTTGTAATTAATTGGAAAATCTGGTAAAAGTAATTAAAACTTAAGTCGTCGCTAAAAGGTTAAATATCTTTTCAATTTTTTTATTTTAATTAAAAATAAGCCTTTTTTAATATTTACTTTGAATTAATTTTTATTTCCAACGACCCTTTAGCGATGATATGTCGTCGCTAAAGGGTCTTCAGTCCCGAGGACTCTTTCCCTACGGCTTTTTGAGCTATAGCGCCGCAGCTGTGATCACCAGACTTATCCCGACGTCTTTTCGTTAGGATAGGCTCTCCCCACTAGCTATTTGTTATACAGAATACTCATTAAGACTTGACTCTAATACCAATATTAGCGAATACAAAGTAAATAAAAAAGTGAAACTAATTATGTTAGAAAGTGTTTACTTGCTTTAGCTATAAACTCATATCACTCGATGTTGAAAATGAAATAATTTAAACCAGAGTGATTTTCAATCATGTTAACAAGGATTATTTGTCACTATGATACCGTTCAACTTGTCAAGATAAGAAAATCCGTAGACCATTTCCAACCCTATAATCCCTCCCCATCATTCCACCTAAACTCGTCTTCTTTCCACACACTTCCATCCCATTTTGCAATCTTTCTTCACTTTTCTCTCACTCTCTCTCTCTTTCTTCTTTCCATTTACCTTCTTTCTCGCACTAGGTGTGCCTCTCTCTCTCTCTAAACCTTTCTTTCTTCAATATCCCAAAACCCTAATTTTCTTTCCCATTTTCTTTTCTTCTTATAACACTCATCGGACACCAATCATCCAATGGGATGCTGTTGTTCCCGAAAAGAACCAACAACCGAAAACGGTCCGACAAACCCTAATGATAATAATGCAGAAAGGTCCGAAAATGATCCATCGAGAGCCACCCCTCAAACTGCATCCCCATCTCCCACAGCAAACTCCGGCAAGCAAAACCCGATTGGACCCGTGTTGGGACGCCCAATGGAGGATGTCCGCACGGTTTACACAATCGGGAAAGAGCTTGGCCGCGGCCAGTTTGGTGTCACACATTTGTGTACGAGCAAACAAACGGGTGAACAATTGGCATGCAAAACAATTGCTAAACGGAAACTTGCGAATAAGGAAGATATGGATGATGTACGCAGAGAAGTACAGATCATGCATCATTTGAGCGGACAACAGAATATTGTGGACCTTAAGGGTGCATTTGAAGACAAACATTCGGTGCATTTGGTGATGGAGTTGTGCGCTGGTGGCGAGTTATTTGATCGGATTATTGCGAAAGGTTATTATACCGAAAGGGGTGCTGCATCATTGCTTAGAACAATTGTTCAAATTGTTCATACTTGCCATTCAATGGGAGTTATTCATAGAGATCTAAAGCCTGAAAACTTTCTTTTGTTGGATAAAGATGAAAATGCTCCCTTAAAGGCTACAGATTTCGGTCTCTCAGTGTTCTACAAGCAAGGTTATACATATCACTCCATTATATTCTAGATGTTTTCCATTTATAATGCATAGAATTGGATTCAACACGATAGGATTCCTAGTAACATGCATGAATCTAATACCATAAAAGAATCCAATGTTTTTTTCCGTATATTGGTGAACCATATATTATTCACCTTTTTAACGAATTCAGGTTTGCCCCATCTCACTACAAGAAAAAACCTTATAGGGACGACATTTTTTCAGCTTATAGGGAGGATATGTTGTCTCTATAAGCCTTTTTCACCTATGGAGACGATACTATAAAATTTGTGTCTACATCCTCATCCCTATAGGCTACAAAAGTCGTCCCTATAGGTGTCGTTGCTATAGAAGAGTTTGTAGAGATGACATGTCGTCCCTACAAGTTTGTGCAAAAAAAATTTAAAAATTAAACTTAATATTTACTAAATAAAAGAATTGTTTATTAAATATTTTTTAAACTCTATAGAGACGATATGTCGTCTGATGCAGTTTCGCGTGCACTCAAATGGCTCAAGAACAATTAGTTAATCAAAGACGATAAATCGAACCAAAGGTTCCAACAACAAAGTTCTTTATATTAATAATCAACCAAAAACTGTCTAAACAATAACCCTAAACACCCTATTTATAAGATATGAATCATAATTCGAAAAGGAAACAAAATAAGATAAAATATTAAATTCAAATAAATAGATAATTAAAGAGATCGGGTCTATCCGCATCATCGTCTCTATAGGTTCTCTTTAAAAAATAAAATAAAAACATTTAAGCCCTATAGTGACGACTTGCCGTCTCTATAGGTTTTTCTTTATAAAAAAATAATAAAAATACTTTCACCTATAGAGACTGTAGGTTCTCTTTAAAAAATAAAAATAAAAACATAAAAGCCATATAGAGACGACTTATCCTTTCTATAGGTTTTTCTTTATAAAAAGTTAAAAAAAAAAAGATTCACCTATAGAAACGACTCATTGTCATATCAAAACATGCCAATTTTCCAGTTTTGTCATATCAAAACATGCCAATTTCCGATTGTCATGTCAAAACATGCCAATTTTCCGTTTTTGTCATATCAAAACATGCCAACTCTTTTTTTTGTTTTTTTTTTTTCTAGTTTTGTCATATCAAAACATGCCAATTTTCCGGTTCACGGCTCACAAAAACTAAATAGATATAAACTACATAAGCATAAACTACATAAATGTCAAAAACGTAATTCCGCGTTTGTTTTAAGTCACAAACACGTCATTAAATTACATGACATATAAAATGTAATAATTCTACATCATATGTGTCATCATCGATGTCATCATCCGCTTCTTCATTGGGTAACTCAAACTCAGCATCTTTGTTTCCAAACTTAGTTGGGCAACTCGAACTCAAAAATCTTGTTCAACTCTAAAATCCAAGTTATAGAACAAACTGAATATGAGCCTACAGTTTATACATTTCCACTTATGAGTTCAAATAAGCAGCTGATTAGTGGTCCTATCTATAGCATGTGCGTTAATGCATGCTTGTATGCACATACCTACGAAAGAGAATCGTGATCCACATAATCTATTGCATGTTTATCCATAAGTGGTCCTATGTATAGCATGTGCGTTAATGCATGCTTGTATACACATACCTACGAAAGAGAATCGTGAGCCACGTAATCTATTGCATGTTTATCCATAAATTCTTGTGCAAGTACCCGTGATGCATCTGAAATTAACTTCATTAACCCACCTGCATAAGTACAATGATTTTACACAATTATCACTTGCTACTGGTATAGTTCTTTTTTAACCAGGAATGATAAGAAAAGTAACTTTTGTTGTTTGGTTAGAAATAATGAAATAGTATAATATAAGTTATATCCAATTATAACTAAACTATGTCGTAGCATAAAATGTATTAATTTATATACTAAATTTTAGTGATTCAATTCACACATTGACTATTAACATTCGATTCACAAATACATTTGGAATGGTGGGAAATTTTGCCGCCTAAATTAAAATTATTTTTGACTAGTCAAACTTTTTAGAAACGATATGTCCTTTCTATAACTTACTTTATTTGTTTTTTTTTTAATTTTTATTTCAAACATTTTAAAGACGATATGTCATTTCTATAGGTTAGTTTGTTTATTTTTTTAAATTGTTAGTTCAAACATTTTAGAGACGATATGTCATCTCTGTAGGTTTAGATATATATTTTTTAGTTAGAAAACAAGAATAAATTAATAAACCTAATTGGGTTTATAAGGACGGCATGTCGTCTCTATATGCGAATAACTGTTTTTGTATTTTTAATTATTTATTAATCAAAAATAAAAATGAAACAAAATTATTTTTCCTTATAGAGACGACATATCGTCTCTATATGTTAGACTTTTTTTTCAAAATAAATTTGGAATGGTGAGAAATTTTGCCGAGAAAACTAAAATTATTTTTGACTAGTTAAACTTTTTAGAGACGACATTTAGTCTCTATAAGTTAAACTTTATTTTTTATTTTTTTTTTAATTTTCATACATACTGATCATTAATAAAATAAAATTAAAAGAAAAAACATTTAAAGTTATAGAGAAAACAAGTCGTCTCTATAAGTTAAAACGTTTTTTTAAATTTCTAATTCAACAAACTAGAGAATAAAAAAAAAGCAAAAAACAAATATTGTCACCTTATAGAAAAGATATGTTTTACCTATAAGGTAACCTATTTTAAAATGCATGAAAACCCTAGAGAAACGACACGTCGTCTCTATAGGATAATCTATAGAGAGAACCTGTGTTGTCCCCATAGGTGTCGTCCCTATAGGGGTTTTTTCTTGTAGTGTCTCAGTCTCGTCATACCCTACTAATAGCTTTGCTACGTATGTAATTTTACATATAAGATAACGAGAAAATGGTAAACAAATAAACTTAAAGATATCCCTTCCCCGTGGCCCAGTGGTATCCCCACTTGGGTTTGTTGGCCGGCCCCTCCTTTGGGAGGTCACCGGTTCGACTCCCACTGTGGACTTAGGGGGGGACGTCCCAATGATGGATCGTATCCTAACGAGGCATGGTGCGGTCTTGAGGGCAACACGGTTTTACCCAGCTGTTACCCCAGCGAGTCTCTCGTGTGGGGGCAGTATGGTTTCCGGGCGGAAGTCAGCTTGCGCGGCGGCCGGGGCCCGATCGAACATCGTGTCCGAGAGTGCGGGGCTGACGGGGGAATGTCTTCGACTTGAACCCGGTGACCAATAGGTCAAGCACATAGAAAGTCACCTTCCAAAAAAACTTAAAGATAAATGAGAAATGAAATAATAGTAACTAATCAACCGTTTTCGTTTTAAATGTTTCCATTTGAGATGCATGAACTGGATTCGACACGAGGTATCCGAGTAATATGCATGGTCTGATACCACGAAAGAATTGATTGTTTTTCGTAGGAAACAGTCGTTTCCGACTCATTTCCCACAAAAGGCAGTGGTAGGTAAAAAGCTCATGGGAAATACTTTTACAACGCATTTTCGACAAACCTTCCTACGCAACCATGATTCAGTACTTTTAAACATATATAGAGGTGTAACTGAATTACAGGATAACGTATAAAGATAAAACGTTAATAATTATCCTAATATCCAAACTAGGCAGAAAATAACAATTAACAAACAAACTTAAGGATAAATAATAAATCTGATAGTAAATAATAGAACTATAATAGATAATAAACTCGGCTAACATGAAGTTGTTGTTACATTTTGATGCAGGCGAGGTATTTGGTGATATTGTTGGAAGTGCATATTATATAGCACCTGAAGTTTTAAAAAGAAAATATGGGCCAGAAATTGATATTTGGAGCATTGGTGTCATGTTGTATATTCTTCTTTGTGGAGTTCCTCCGTTTTGGGCAGGTAATAATGTCGAAAAATGAATCACTTAACATTGAAGAAAGCTTCAAAGATTATCTTTGTTTGAGAAATAAAAAAGTAAATAACACTAAAAACATTGGATTAAAACATTTATGTGTTATTGCAGAATCGGAGCATGGGATATTTAATGCAATCCTGCGTGGGCATGTAGATTTTACAAGTGACCCTTGGCCTACCATATCTCCCCAAGCTAAAGATCTAGTCAGGAAGATGTTGAATTCAGATCCCAAGCAACGGCTGACGGCACAAGAAGTGCTTTGTACGTACACTAGTGTATATTTCTATGTCTGTCATTCCACTTATTTAATTTCAGATAGAGTTAACCGTCATTTTCGTCCATTTGATTTGTTCACTTTTGTCATTTCAGACCAATTTTAAAAAATGCACAAGTTTCCTCCCTGACATACTAAAAACGTGAAACTTCAGTCCAAAAATTAAAACACAGTTAAGTTAGACATATTAAATGAATGGTATTATTGTCAATTCATATATCTTTTATTTTCACCTTATTTTATGAATTAACAATAATACGCTTCATTTAATCTGTCTGACTTAATTGGGTTTTAATTTTTGAACTTAAGTGACAAGTTTCTAGTATGTCAGGGAGGAAACTGGAGGAAACTTGTGCATTTTTGAAAATTGGCCTGAAATGCCAAAAGTGAACAAATCAAAGGGACGAAAATGGCAGTTAACTCTTTCTGATACCCTATGCGACAAGTAAAAATGAGCCTTTATATATAATACATATAAGAAAGAAAGATTTTTTTTTCACGAAATTTTAAGATTTTAAGCAATTAGCATTTTTTTAAACAAATGGTACAATTTTTTAAAACACAATGTTAATTTTTAAACCAACTTTTCACTCGATTTTTAAATTGACATAACTTTTTTACACATTAAGACCATAAAAAAATACACCATAAATGGAGAAGAATAATGATTATCTATACAACTAGATGAATGTCATATATTTAGGATTTTTATGTCATAATGCTTGTAAATTGTGGTATGAGCGATGAAATGTTTGTTTTTTCTTTAGGTCATCCATGGATTAAAGAAGATGGTGAAGCACCTGATACGCCACTTGACAATGCTGTTATGGGCAGGCTAAAACAATTTAGAGCCATGAACAAATTCAAGAAAGTTGCTCTTCGGGTACATACTTCGTCTAATACAAATAATATGTTTACGTCATAATTCATTGAAGGTTGAAAAAGCAGTAAATGTACAAGTTAATCAATGGGCATAATACATGCACATCAGTTTATATTTCTTTAAATTGTGAGAAATTACAAACAAGTGTGAAAAAATGTATTCATTGAATTGCTTCTAAACCTTCACCTCTATAAAACAGTTTATGCCACAGAAAAAATTGTTACCGAAAATATTGGTTACAGAAAAAATCGGTTGTAAATTTTGCGACAAAAGTCGCTTCAGCAGTTTTACGACGGAGGATATGCCATGTTGTCCGTCAATAAGTTAAGTTTAGTACTTTGACGGAAAGTTCCGTGGTGACAAAGCTATTTGCAACCAACTTTTTTCATTGCAATGGCTGTTTATGATCATTTTGCAGTCGCAAATTTCCATTCTAGGCCTATAAATGTGGTTAAGTTATTGAAAAATTTGGACTAATTTCAAAGTAAGAACAACTTAACTACATGTTCACACTTTCAAATTTACCCAAAATTCTATATATATATTTTTTTTTGGGTAAAGGGTTACCCCGATTAATTTTATAAATCAACAAATAAAACAGGATGTGGCAAAAACATTGTCACACACTACTAGACTTGGCATACCAAGACTAGGACTAACAAGAAACCAACCCGACAAAACACAACCCAAGACAAACGACCAAACGAAAAGAGCCACAATCCAAGTTTGCTAACAACCTATACAAACATTAACCGGGATCACTATTCATATTCTTCATAGGAATCTTCCATCGCTCCAACAGCTTTTTTATATTTATACATGGGAACTTAACTTTTTATATATTCGTAATATTGGATATTTTTTTATTATTTCACAAATTTATAAGGCTAAACTATATTTACATTTCTTGTAAGTGCTATAATTATGTTTATTATTGTTTTGTGATCAGTTACCACAAAGAAATTGCATATAATTTGTGAATCTGAGTTTGCAATCTTTCCTGGATGAGCAGGTTATTGCAGGATGCCTATCGGAGGAAGAAATCATGGGCTTAAAGGAAATGTTTAAGGGAATGGATACCGATAATAGCGGAACAATAACGCTTGAGGAGCTAAAACAAGGGCTTTCCAAGCAAGGGCCAAAATTATCCGAAAACGAAGTTAAACAACTACTAGAAGCCGTAAGATATCCGAAGCTGAAGATTAATTGATTATTTGAGCTCTTAATTATTGAAACATTTGAAAACAATCATATAAAACCTCATTTGATCATTTGGAATATTGAACTGAAAATAAAACAGGCGGACGCAGACGGGAATGGAACTATAGACTATGACGAGTTCATAACAGCAACGATGCATTTGAACAGAATGGATAGAGAAGAGCATCTATACACTGCATTCCAATATTTTGATAAAGATAATAGTGGGTAAGTTAACTTAAGCACTCTTCTCCATCTAAAACTGAAGTACATTTTACAAGACAAAGTTTTGGAAAATCACTTTAATAGACTGGATTAATTATATTACCAAAATAGTCTTTGGAAGTGTATTAAATAAATTTTTGGGTTGCACCCTTACAAATTCCTCTAGTGAAAGGATAGATATATCGAAAGGTGATTTCAAATTATGAAATTCAGAATTAGAAGTCAACCTTTTATTATTAAGGAAAATTGAATTTTAATACTCTAAACTATGACTTATTGGTCGATAATAACTCATACTTGCAGTATGACTATCGACCTTCGTAACTTTCACTTTCGTTATTAAGCGTAATCCCGTTAACGGAAAAGTAACTCCGTCGGCCCCTAGATGAAAGACTTAATGATTTTGATCCTAACTAGAATGTTGTAAGTTGTTTTGGAATGACAAAACAAAAGTTAGAGGCAAACGGAATTACTTTTCCGTTATAGGGATTGCTTTTGGCGATGTAAGTGACACTTAAAAGTGTAATTGGTCACATTATTCGTATGAGTCAATAGGACATACTTTGAATTATTAGGATCAAATTTGCCTTTTAAAGATACTTACATAAAAAGTCCTGTGATAAATAACCAAAAAAGTTAAATTTAGAGCCACAAATAAGATAATTTGGGCCGATGGTTACGGGCACCCTAACTGACTACTTGCTACAAAAGCCTTATTTGCGTACGCAAATTTTGGACAAAATTTCGTAGGAAACAGTTGTTTCCGACTCACATTTTTTAAGTTGGGCTCTTATGGATTTGTCCGATTGTCATGCTCTCACTATCTAATGGATACCAAATACTAAATCTTTCCTCATCATTAAAGAATAGAGAATGGTTAGTAATATATTATGGTCTCTCATGACGACAGATACATATCTATAGAAGAAATGGAGCAAGCTATACGTGACTACGGTATGAATGATGGAAGGGATATAAAAGAGATTGTATCCGAGATTGATACAGATAATGTAAGTAGTTAAATGAAGACAAGATCAAACACACCTTACAATGACATCTTTGGGTAATTGAATGACTGTTAATTTTGCAGGATGGTCGCATCAACTACGATGAGTTTGTGGCAATGATGAGAAAAGGGAACAAACAAAATAGTGTAAATCCAAAGAGAAGAAGAGATTCCTTTGTTCCCAATATATGAGTTCGACTCATTTATTACATGCATGCATGTACATATTTTCCAGAGACGTGAAGAGCAGAAGGTTATTCATATATCACCCAGAATTTGTTGCAAAATTCAAGTTACTTCAGCTGCAGTGAAGATATTTATGAATTTTGATTTGATCTCCGGAGAATTGACATTGGTTCGGATGTGGGTTTTTGTCAACAAATTCAGCAGAAAAATTTGTCATGTGAATACTTGTAATACTAGGCGAAAAAGCTAAAAAAATGAAGGGTTCTATCTGTGTGTTTAGACATATATGTAATGGATCCCTTTTAAGTTTATAGACTAATATGTAAATTTACTTAGTTTTCTGTAGGTCCCTCTCGGAGGATCGAGAACAAACCTAAACCTTGTTATACTAACTCACTAGCGAGTGCGGAATCCAAGCTAGCAAGCAAACCGGAATGATGCAAGAACAAACACAAGAACACACAAGACTCAACGATTAACACCACTTGTATTAATGCGTATGAAAGGTTCCGATTACAAGCACAATGTTTACAATCAGTTTGCAAACTCTCAAAGTGTGTGTGTGAGTGTTTTCAGCAGAATGCTCTCTATCTCTCGGGTGTGCATTTTCTCTAAAACAACACACTGCATGGATATTTATATACCCAGCTCAACATGTCTGGTCCGAAGGATCCGATAGATGGTCCGAAGGATCATCTATCGATGACAATGCTTTCGAAGGATCAGCAGGGACCTCGAAGGATGATCCTTCGAGGTCTATTAATCGAAGCATATCTTTCGAGCACCTCGAAGGATCAACAGTATCCTTCGAGGAGCTATCCTTCGATACAGACAAACAAACATATTACAAACTTATTGGCCAAGTCAAACTAGGAGGATAGTTGACTAGGTCAACTTACAGGACATTGTTTACATACAGACCGAATACAGACAAAGTACAGACATAAGTGCACCAACAAACTCCCCCTTGGCTGTAGCTTTGTCTTTATCTTCTATAATTGCAGGCTCGTCTCGAACTTCGACGGTCTTTGGTCTTCGAGTTCCCAAAACTCTGATGTCCTTTCAAGTCTTCATTGTCGGAGGATCTTCAAAGTCTTCACGTCTTGAAAGCAAAGAGTGTATCAACAAACTACCCGTATCATGTAGGAAGTGTGTTGACAAACTCCCCCTTAACATAAGCTCCCCCTTGAGTTATGCTCGTGAAATACTTTATCTTTATGAAGTGAGATCCTTGTGGTGTTGATGATGGCCAGCGGCAACTCGATCATCTTCATCACTTGAGTGCCTTCACGTCGTGTCTTCATTCCAAAGCTTGTCATCGACCATGTTCTCCTTGCCTTTAGAATCTGCACATCTAAACGCGTAATGAGAACAACTGCTTGGAATATAGTTAACATAAACACATGACACACGGATGACCATGTCACAATCAAACACCGTCCGATAATTTGACAGTCTAATAGATTTATCAATTTCAGATTTAACTTTCAAAACATGCAAATTTCGACCGTTTATGAAGACTTAGTCAATTCGGTTTTCATTCAGGTTTCAGGCAACGAAGACTCGAGTTCCAACATCGTACGATCAAAAATAAAGTAGAAATAAAATCTTTTTGGCTTTTAAAAAGTTTATATTAAAACACACCTAAAATCTTTTTGGTATTTTTGAAATTAAAAGACAACAATTTAATATCCTTTGAGTGTTATCGAACGACATCACCGCTAATGTCGTGCTGATATGCACCAAACGACGAAACTGTTTAAAAATAAAGCAATAAAATTTAAGCAGTAAATAAATATATACAGACAATCTTTTTGCGAGTTTCGAGGGTAAGAGAATCATATCAGTGTACGGTCATGTCAAGACACTCTTGTTGTACATTTAGTTAACATTTAGATAAGCATCCTATAACAATTATCGGTATTGTTGTCCATTTAAGCTCAACTTATCAGATGTAATCATGATTAGGGGATACGTTAATGTATAATTTATACTTACCGACCGGTGTTCATCCACATCACGACACATTCCCGTATCAAGGTATGCACGAGGGTTCATCTTACCGGTGAGTATACCGATTATCATCTGTTTGACCGTATATGGTGTGAGATACTCACTTATTTTGATTTGAAAAACAAGCCCTATGTGATATAATCACTTATTGATGAGGAACTTGATTTTCATATGCATGAGGGCACAGGTGCAAGTCCGTGAACAGGTCAGTACTTCCGTACAGCAGAGAGACGAACTTGACACCCGGATAAATGTGATATATTATCACTTATTTGATTTGGACATGTGATTGTTGATCACTTATTGAGGTCGAATGCAGTATGTATTATGTACACGTATGTATAGTATCATGGAAGATCTTAGACTTAGTCTATTTATAGAAGCAACCATGATACCCAGATGATAAGCAGCATAAAGACCGAATATCTCAGAACCTCGGCAATCTCTCAAACGAAATTTCGGTACCAAGACCATATGCCAATGAATGGTTCCCACCCAGTCTTCAGTCGATTTAAGTTTATATCACCCTGCACACTTTAAAATGATTGTGAGCCTACCGATACATCTTATATAGAGCTGCTTATCGCTTTTTCATTTAAGGTTTAAAGAGGTTTAGACAGACCACTGATGTACTATCATTTTCTCTTTTACTCGCCAGGAAACTCATTTTTGATTTTCTATTGTTTTTGTGTTTTTGAAATTTTTCGATGTTTTTGGATTTTTTCGATTTTTGGTTTACTCCCCCTAAAATCAATAAACTAAGACAAATTTTAAAACACAAAGGTATTTACAAAAATGATTTTCCGATGTTAGTTTTACTCTTGCTTGACCTTAATGCCGTTTACCAATAATAAAAAGTCAAATCTTGATTTGTCAAAAGCTTTGGTAAATAAGTCGGCACGTTGGTCATCGGTGTGGACCTTAACAACATCGATTAATCTTTTCTCAAAGCAATCACGTATGAAGTGATATTTGATTTCGATGTGTTTGGTTTTTGAATGCTGCACAGGATTTCTAGTGATCTGTAAAGCAGCAGAGTTATCAACGTAAATAGGAGTAGTTAGGAATTCAAAACCGTAGTCCCGCAATTGTTGTTGGATCCACAAAACTTGGGAGCAACAACTTGAGGCAGCAATGTATTCAGCTTCACATGTTGATGTTGCGACACACGTCTGCTTCTTGCATTGCCACGTGACTAGGCGATTTCCTAAAAACTGACATCCAGCCGTTGTGGATTTGCCGTCGATTTTGCATCCGCCAAAATCAGAATCACTGAATGCGACCAATTCAAAGTTATTATCCCTAGGGTACCACAGACCGGTGTCTGGGTAAGCCTTCAAATAACGAAAGATCCTTTTTACAGCTGCAAGATGGGAGTCCTTTGGATTCACTTGATATCTGGCAAGCAGGCACGTTGGGTACATTATGTCTGGTCTTGATGCTGTGAGGTACATAAGAGATCCGATCATAGCGCGGTAATATGAAGGGCTAACAGTCTCTCCCTTCAAATCTGGAGTAATTCCGTGATTTACTGCCAATGGGGTTCCAATGGGCGTTGCATCAGACATCTGAAACCGGTTCAAGATGTCACCAATATATTTAGTCTGATGGATGAATATCCCAGACTCCGTTTGTTGCACTTGTAGGCCCAAGAAAAAGTTCATTTCCCCCATAGCACTCATCTCGAATTTATCCTGCATTATGCGCTCGAAATTCCTGCACAAAACATCATTAGTAGAACCAAAAATAATATCGTCAACGTATACCTGTACCAGAAGAAGATCTCCATCTTGTTCTTTGATGAAGAGAGTACAGTCGATAAGACCCCGTCGAAAACCGTTCTCCAGCAGATAGTTTGATAAGGTTGCGTACCAAGCTCGCGGTGCTTGATGAAGACCATAGAGAGCTTTGTTGAGCAACCAAACCCGATCGGGATGGATAGGATCTTCAAAACCTGGAGGCTGTTCGACATATACCTCTTCTTCAACCACACCATGTAGAAATGCACTTTTCACGTCCATTTGGTAAACCTTGAATCCTTTGTAGGACGCATAGGCTAGAAAGATTCGAATTGCTTCGAGACGTGCCACTGGTGCATATACTTCGTTGTAGTCGATGCCTTCTATCTGACGAAAACCTTGAACGACTAAACGTGCTTTGTTTCGAATAACCACGCCACGATCGTCCTTCTTGCATTTGAAAACCCATCGAGTTCCAATCTTCTTGTAGTTTTCAGGCTTTTCAACAAGTTTCCAAACACCAAGCTTTTGAAATTGCACCAATTCTTCCTGCATAGCCTCAACCCATGAGCTGTCTTTCATTGCTTCTTTCCACGACTTTGGTTCTTCTTGTGACACGTAACACGCGAAGGACCAGTCATTCTGTTGACCAGATTCTCTTATAGCTGAATACAAACCAGCATTCCGGTTGTTTCTCAGCTGATTACGCGTCTGCACACCGCGATGGACATCTCCTATAATGTTCTGCTGGGGATGGGTATCATGAATTCTCATTTCAGGATTATCTGGCACACGAGCAGTGATACCCAAATTGTTCAAATTAAGATCCACAACCAACTCTACACCAGGAATGTGTGTCGAGGTGGATGCATTTCCTTCAGCAGTGTCTACATTCTGCATATGAGGTGTATCAATAGAAGCACCTTGAACAGGAGCAACTGGAGCTGAAGATCCTTCAGCTGCATCATGATATTCATCATCTTCAGAAGACTCATTATAATCAGCAGCATCTTCATAAACCTCATTTTGAACTGTATTGTTAACAGATGAAGAACCTTGAGGATCAACAATAACAGGTCTAACCAATGGCGAGACAGCCGCATTATCACTTTCAATTAACATTCTTGCAGCTGCTGATTCTTCGTCAAAGGTTGGCAGATTGAAGGAGTCAAAGAGTCCATCATAATCGAACATCCACGGATCACCCGGAGCCCTAACAGGACTCGTATACCTTTGAACCCGCACCTCACTCCATAGCTCTACCTTTTTGGTAGCTAGATTCCAGACACGAAAGTTTGGAGTTTGGTATCCAAGAAAATATCCTTCAATAGCCTTAGCACCAAATTTGCCATCTGGTTCAATCATGGTACAAGGACCACCAAAGGGTTCTAGGTAAGAAAGATCAGGTTTCCTTTTCTGAAGGAGTTCGAAACAAGTTTTGCCATGTCTCTTCACTGTAAGAACTCTGTTTAATGTGTAGCATGCAGTCGACACAGCCTCCCCCCAGAATTGAATAGGGAGTTCCGACTCAACTAACATTGTTCTAGCAGTTTCTATAATCGTTCGATTCTTCCTCTCGGCGACACCATTTTGTTGTGGAGTATAACGAGAACTGTATTCATGAAGAATGCCTTTAGAAGTACAGAACTCATCCATAACTTGATTCTTGAATTCGGTTCCATTGTCGCTTCGGATTCTTTTTACTTTCAACGAATAGAGATTCTCCAACATAGGGAGAAGATCCTTGAGAATGCCAGGAGTTTCACTTTTGTGTGCCATAAAAGATACCCAAGAAAATCTAGAGTAGTCATCAGTAACTACCAGACAATATGCATCACCGAACATTGTCTTGTGCTTCATAGGTCCAAAGAGGTCCATATGAAGACGTTCGAACGGCAAGCTAACAGTGTTGATTTTCTTCAAAGGATGGGATTTCTTCGTTTGCTTTCCCTTTTGGTACGAGACACAGATATCTTGTAAATGAAAACTTCTTACAGGCACACCATTCACAAGATTGTTTTTCACCAAATGGTTCATTTTTCTCAAGTGAATGTGTCCCATTCTTCTGTGCCATGAAATTGACTCCTTTTCTGTGGCTTTTGAGACAAAGCAAGTGACTTGTGCAGATGTTGTAATCGCCTGGCTCATATCGAGAATGTAAAGATCATTAACTCTCGGAGCCGATAAGAGAATCCATTCTTGTGGAATTTTGAATCCAGGTTTTAGCACATAGCATCCGGCATCATCAAAATGCACGGTGAACTTCTTATCGCAGATTTGCGACACGCTCAGAAGATTATGATCAATTTGCTTCACGTAATTGATCTTGTCAAAACACACAATACCATTGGAGATACTTCCCTCTCCAGTGATATAACCGCCTTTATCTCCCGCAAATGCGACATAGCCTCCTCTAATATTTCTCACATCGTACAGAAGCCGTAAGTCGCCAGTCATGTGCCTAGATGCTCCACTATCAACAATCCAATGACTGTTAATAGTTCCTCCTGGAACACCCTGCACATGTCAAGTAAAACATCAGTTGAGAATGGGGACCCAAGCCTTAGTGGTCTTGGGTCGTCCCTGAGCATCACGAAACGTGATATCAATCTCTTGATGGTTTTTAAGAACAACTGCTCCCCCTGAATTGTCACCTGCCTTAGGTAACCAAGGTTGTTTTTGCCTACCAGTTTTTGAAAATTCTGGTTTTGCATGTTGTGACACACTTGATTCCTTTTGAACTGTTTTAACTTCAGATTTTAAAGCTTTTTCAACAGTTTTCATGTTCTTACGTCGTTGTTTAGTTTCTTGTTCTTTAACAGTTCTTTTATCATTTTTAGGTGAAACTGATCGACGTTGGGGATGAATTGTTTCAGGTGGAGTTTTCTCAACAAATTTTTGCTTTGGAGCATTTGGGCAGTTTCTGATGATATGCCCAATTTCTCCACATTTAAAACATGTTCTCCTTTCAACAAGCTTAGGAGAACTTGATCGACCACAAGAAGTCGAAGTCGTGGACCCTGAGGTACTAGCCTTTTCATCACACCCATTTGTATGTTGAGTGTAATTGTTATCACTGTTACGTTTTAAGATTGTGACTTGTTTTACAAAATCTGTGTTAGATTTGTTTTCAAAGGTTTCAATCTTATCAGTACCCTTGGATGACACGAACTTGACATCCTTTGCTTTCTTTTGAAATCGAGCTCCTTTTGTTTCAGACTTCATCTGAGAGACTTGATGTTTTTGAGCTCGTTTGACGGGTTGTTTACCATTAGAAGCAGTAGGTTGTTGAGTGATTGGAGATTTTTGATTCCTAAATTGTTTTCTAATCTCAGCCTTAGGAATTGGATCACATTGTGTTACCACAATTCCTGGAAGTGTTTTTCCCAAAAATTTGTTTGTGTTGTCTTCAAAGACTTTATCAATCAAAGATTGATTTACATTTTTAATTGGAAAAACGTTATCTGAGTAGATTTTATTATCTCCAACCAATGTATACAACACATTACTGCTTTTAACAGTAGACACAGACTTCTTTTCAATCTTGACAGGATCTATCACTTGTTTCTTGACTAATGAAACCTCAGGAGTATCGGGATCACACAGAATGTGATTCTCAAGTGGAACAACTACTCCTTTCATTTTGTCAAGTGATTTATCCTGTTCACCTACATTCACTTCTGATTCATCATCCGATGACTCATAGTCCTCGATAACTGGAGGACTTTGTTTCATAGATGTTGAAACTCCTTGCTGCTTTGCACTGTCCGGTTTGAACCCTAGGCCAGTAGAAAATTCCTCAAAGTTCAGAGGCACACTGGGTTCATACCGTGGCATGTTTTCATCATTAGGCATCGTGTTGTAATTATGCCTCAAAGGGGGTGGGCATTTCTTGTATCCTATGCCCTTTTGATCTCCCTTTAGTTGTTGAACATCGATGATGTGATCAAGCACAAATCGAGAGTTAGAATAACTTTCCAATTTCTGTTTGATCGCGTCATGCTCACTTTTGGCAATGGCTAACTGCTTCTTGGTTTCCTCAACAAGATTTATGTATTCATTTATACTAATTTGTTTATGGTAAACCACTTTATTAACCTCGGACACATCTTTCTTTAATGTTTCTATTACAGATTTAAATTCTTTTTCATTCCGAGTTAAAGCCATGTTTGCCTCTTTGCATTTTGACAGTTCAATAACTAAATTTTGATTATGACTATGAAGCTTTTCCAATTCAAGCTTCATTTCAGCACATGATTCACAAACACTAGGAGCAGGAGGTTCAGAATTTACCTGACTCGAAGAGGCTGACAAATTTGCCATAAAGGCAGTTTGAAAAGAAAAATCTCCATCTTCAGAAAATAACTTTTCCATTTCCTTTGATGCAGTAGCAGCCCTCCTAATCAGAATTGATTTCTGACATTTCAGCTCATCAGCTTCATTCAATAACTCCTGAATATCAGAACCTGCTTCCTCCTTCACATCAGATTCAGACTCTGATTGATTATCCCCAGAAACAGAGCCTTCTTCATCAGAACTCCCAGAATAACCAGAACTGTCATCACTTTCAGATGACTTTTGATTGATGATTTTTGCATAAAGAGCTGTTCCACTTCTTTGATCACTGTCACCAAACTGCACAGACCAGTCACATCCTTCATCACCTTGAACTGTCAAAGCCCGATTGGGATTTGATGGTCCAGACTGGTTCTGATTGTTGTTGACTGCTACAATCCTCCTGTCTTGGTTTCTGAATGGGTTGTGATTGCCTTGTTTTGTTGGCCGAGTGCACTCACGCTTGAAGTGCCCTTTCTCGCCACAATTAAAGCACGTGACGGCATTAATATCAAACCCATACTTCGTATCTTTCTTTCCTTCCAACGAAGTCCTACCAGTACGAGCCATGAAGTCTTTGGCCCTTCTAACCGCACTAGCAAACGCCCACTTAATATCCATCAACTCCATTTCATCCTTGTCGATCTGTTGATAATCTTCATGTGTCATGTTGATGTTTCCAATCTGTCCCGCAACTAACCCGCAGTAGGCACTGACCATAGTATTGATCAATTCTACATGCTCCTTTGCAACTTCTATACTAACTTGGGAAAGATTTGAAGTGTCAACACGAACAGTGTTAGGGTTTGGAGGTTGAGAATTGCTTGTGAAATGAGCTTGCTGTTGTGGTTGAACTGGTGGCTGTGATGGAACTGGAATGTAAGATCTTGGATCAAAACCCGGAGCAGGATTGGTCTGAGGAAACGGAAGAGAACTTGTGTTGGATACGAAAGCAGTTTGCAGTTTAGGTTGCTGAGCTGCAGCGGATTTTGCTAAGATGTCGAAGCCTGGAAGATACATTTCTGTATTTTGAGGAACTGGAGCTCGCTTAGCTTTCCTGATTTCTTCCTCATTCTTATGTTCCAGTTTCTGAATGAACTCATAGATATTAACCGTGTCTAGAGTTCCAGTGTGCTTCAGCAACTCAATGAAAGAACTCCACTTTGGAGGTAAAGCATCAGCAAACTTGTTCACCATGTCTTGCTGAGTAGCAATAACCCCATAAGCACACATTTCACTGATCAGATGATAGAAACGTGTTGTCATATCATTTAGAGTCTCGTTTTCCAAAAACTGAAACGAGTCAAACTCTTTCTTCAACAAGTCATGACGAGACTTTCTCGTAGCTGCATTGCCTTCTCCTCGAGCAACCAAGGCATCCCACAATGTTTTCGTGTTCTTGCAATAGGAGAACTGATGATAAATATCTTTATTAAGCGCCTGTGTAAGTGTTGCGAAGGCCTTTTTCTCCAATTCATAAGATTTCTTGTCAGGTTCAAGCATGTTGGCATAACCTTCTGAAGTGGACGCAGCAACTTCAAGAGCAGCATTGAATGGATTGATGAAACACGTCCAAAGATCAGTGCTTTGCCCTTGAACATACGTGTGGAAGCGGTTTTTCCATGAAGGAAAATCGTTCATATGATTTAGCTTTGGAGGACGATTGTTGCTTCCCGTTTCGCTTTCACTGATCAAAAGGTTTTGAATACTTTGACTTTGATTGGATACCAAAGCCCATTGACTTGGACTGATTGATGGCGACGGAAACATACTCTTAGCCCAAGCATCAGCAGTAGTTAGTTCTTGACTAGATTGTGAGTTCAAACTCCAATCCCAAGGACTTGTACAACTCATCTTGATCAAATATTAATAAATAACCTACACAACCACAAACTGTTAAATGCAAACAGACAAGAATTGAAGGATATAGACCTGTTCGAAAGATCAAGACTGGTTCGAAGGACCAACAGTGATCGAAAGATTACTGTTGAGTTTCGAACAAAGTCTTCGAAAGATTCACAAATGACAGATCCTTATCTTTCGTAGAGTTTTATCGAAAGATTCACAGTTCGAAAGATATTTATCTTTCGAATACTGATCTCGAAGGATTCACAATGAAAGATCCTTATCTTTCGAGATAAATCCTTATCTTTCGGACAACTAACTTTCGAAAAGATTCCAGAAACGAAGGATAAAACTTAGACTTCGAAAGACTGTTCGAAAGATGCTAATCTTTCGAGCTGTTTCTAAGTCGAAAGATATCTTTCGGAAGTTTCTGACACACTGACACAAAGTGACGGGTAGGTGGGAAAGGTGATGGGTTGGTGCACTACTTTCGGCAGAAGGTATGTGCAGACACAACTTTTCACCAACTTTGAAAAGTTTTCCCAAAATGGACAACACCTTATCCAGAACCTGTCACCGGAGATATGACCGGAATTTGGTCGGAAAAATTCAAAGTTTCTCAAAAACAAATTTTCAAGTTACCCAACCCAACCTTGAACACTCCCGAAGGTTTAGAAACCGTTTTTCAGTTCAAAGATGCAAGAAAAACTACCAAAAACGGGTGCTAAACCAAGTGTCCAAACACACCAAGAACTCGAACAAACACCCGGTTTTAAACAAGGTAAAGAGCGAGGCTCTGATACCACTTGTAGGTCCCTCTCGGAGGATCGAGAACAAACCTAAACCTTGTTATACTAACTCACTAGCGAGTGCGGAATCCAAGCTAGCAAGCAAACCGGAATGATGCAAGAACAAACACAAGAACACACAAGACTCAACGATTAACACCACTTGTATTAATGCGTATGAAAGGTTCCGATTACAAGCACAATGTTTACAATCAGTTTGCAAACTCTCAAAGTGTGTGTGTGAGTGTTTTCAGCAGAATGCTCTCTATCTCTCGGGTGTGCATTTTCTCTAAAACAACACACTGCATGGATATTTATATACCCAGCTCAACATGTCTGGTCCGAAGGATCCGATAGATGGTCCGAAGGATCATCTATCGATGACAATGCTTTCGAAGGATCAGCAGGGACCTCGAAGGATGATCCTTCGAGGTCTATTAATCGAAGCATATCTTTCGAGCACCTCGAAGGATCAACAGTATCCTTCGAGGAGCTATCCTTCGATACAGACAAACAAACATATTACAAACTTATTGGCCAAGTCAAACTAGGAGGATAGTTGACTAGGTCAACTTACAGGACATTGTTTACATACAGACCGAATACAGACAAAGTACAGACACAAGTGCACCAACATTTTCCATTGTTTACATTGATTGATCCATTCATATGAAATTATATATTACTTACTTTATTTATTATTTTTTACATAAAGTTTATTAAACCAAATAATAACAATTTTCAAAATTTAAAATACATACAGTCAAAAGACATTTATATTACTTATTTTATTTATTATTTTTTGCATATAGTTTATTAAACTATGTAATAACAATTTTCATAATTTAAAATACATACAGTCAAAAGACATTTGTCACAAAAAATGTTTTTTTTTAATATGCATTACATAAACAATTCAAATCTTTTTTGAAACAGTTGAAAATGAAATAATTTACAATGGTTTCAAGGCACGAAGACTTAAAGATTATATTTTTTTATTGATATATGGATTACTAAAAGAAGTATTGGATATACATGGTTAAATGACAATAATGTTAAAAGAATATAGTCACTATTTTTGTGTTTATAGCATATATTGATTGTTAAAAAAGAAGTTGCCTCACGATTGTGAATATAAAATCAAAATATAAGTCAGATTATACGCTTCTGTTGATGCATATTTTGTGGACACGACTCGGCTCGGTTCAACTCAGCTCAGTTCGACTTGGTTTCGACTTGAAGACACGAAGATCAAGACAAAGCTGCTTGTGTCTGTACTTTGTCTGTAATGTGTCATGATACAAAACGATGTCTTATGTTAGATTTGTTGCTATGTGCGTTCGATGTAAGTTTGACCAGGTCAACCATCCTCCGGTTTGACTTAGCCAAACAGTTAGCACATTGATTGAAACATGCTTGTGTCGAAGGATGTCATCGAAGGATGGATTGTATCCTTCGATGACCTCGAAAGATAATGTCTTCGATAGATACAGATGGACCTCGAAGGATATCATCCTTCGAGGTATGTATGGATCCTTCGGTAGATGGTCTGGTCGATAGATGATCCTTCGACCAGATTACCCTATCCTTCGAGCATGTTAGCTGTGTCGGGTATAAATACCCATGTGTTGTGTTCATTTCAAGCAGAACACACAAGGGAGATTGGAGAGAACACTGGGAGCATTCTGCTGAAAACACACACACACACGAGAGAGAGTTTATAGAGTACATCTGTAAACATTGAGCTTGTAACTGGAACCTTCATTCGTATTAATACATGTGGTGTTAATCGGTGAACTTTGTGTGTCGTGCTTTTGCGTGTTCTAACTCGGTTGCATGCTAGCTTGGATTCCGCACTCGCTAGTGTGTTAATATAACAAGGATAAGGTTTGACCTCATCCGAAGAGGGACCTACAAGTGGTATCAGAGCCTTGGCTCTTTTCCTTGTTAAAACCAAGTGTTTTAGAGTGTGTTTCGGACTTTTGAAGTTTATTTTTTTTTCTGGAAATTTTGTGTTTAAAACTTCGAAAATCTGCTTGTTTTGCTGAATTTTTTTTTATATAAAAACTTTGTTGTTTATCTCTTTCACATGTTAAAGAGTGGTTTTTATTGAATTTTCGGCCAAAACTCGTGTTAGGCAGTGTCGGTTTACCAGAAAATTCAAATTTTTCTGGGTTTGTTCTTCATACATTCAAGTGTTCTTCAAAGTGTTAAATATTTTGATCTTGTTTAATTGATTTCGAAAGTTGTTTGTGCATTGGGAAAGGACAACTGGTTAAAATATTCAAACCAAATCTGGTTTTGGCAGAAAGCACGTCTGAACATACCTTCTGCCGAAAGTTTCTACCAACTTGTCACCTTTCTCACCAACCTGTCAACATTTGTCAACTGTGTCAGAGCTCATCGAAAGATATCCTTCGGAATCGAAAGATCATCTTTCGATCAAGGAGGTCCAACAGATACCCATCCTTCGAACATCTTTCGAAGTCAGTGAGTTATCTTTCGAGCCAAGGAATCTTTTCGAAGGATATATTGTTCGAGCTTCTGTTACATTTCGAAAGATAAGGATCCTTCGTCTTGGAGAATCTTTCGAAGTCATCGTTCGAAACTCAACAGTGATCTTTCGAACACTGTTGATCCTTCGAACAAGTGTCTATCTTTCGAACAGGTGTTTATCTTTCGATCCTTGTCTGTTTGAGTTTAACAGTTTGTGCTTTTCAGGTCTTTCGATCAGAGATCTTTCGGCTGTTTGTTTCTCTTCAACATTTTAATATATTAAGTGAAAAAAAAAAAAAAATTTAATTTTCACAAAAATTAATTTTCACAAACTTAATATATTAATTTTTATAAAATGGGAACAAACGGTGAGTGGTGGACTCAATTAACTTCGACTCCACAATCATCAGCTACACAACCTGAGCCAGAGTTTGACAAAAATGCATTCTTGCGAGCTATTGCCCCAACTCAAGCTGCAATGATAACTGCAAATCAATGGGCATTGGTCACAAATCAAAGCAGCAGCATTCAATCTATGATGCAGAACGACAGTGAAACTGGTACAAGCACAAAACCGCCAAAGCTGAATCACATAAATGATTGGGGATGGTGGAAAGAAAGGCTGAGAACTTATGTTCAGGGGCAAGGTCAAGATCTATGGATGTGTTTCTTCACTCCATTTGACAATGAGTTGGAAGTTGCAGGAGCTAATCCACAAACTTACAACACTCTGTCTGATGAAGATAAGAAAAAATTTGAGTTAGAAAAGAAAGCATTCATGATTCTCACACAAGCTCTTAACAGAGACATTTACCACCAGTTTGTTTACTGCACGACTACTAAAAGCTTGTGGGATATGCTCACGTTAAGATGTGAAGGAAATGCTCAATCAAGAAAGATCAAGCAAGATTTACTGAAGAAAGAATTTGAAGGATTCACGTGTTTGGAAAATGAGACTTTGGCAGATTTATCTACAAGGTTTCATCACTTGTTGAGCGAGATGTTTGCTTTTAAAGTCAATGCCACTCCACAAGAAATGACAAAGAGATTTGCTGATAGCTTACCAGCAAAGTGGAGCAGTTATCTTGAAATCCTTAAAGAAAATGGTGTTTTAGACACAATCACCGTTTATGATTTAATTCAAAAATTGGAGAACAAGGATGTAGAAGAAAAGCTTAAGGCAAAAAGAACACTAACTCCTCAAAGTCCAGAGATGTATTTTGGGATTGCAGGGGGTATCAGTGGAGAAAAACCAGCTTCTCAACACGCGAAGCTTCAGACAGCTTTCATCTCAAACACTGCACCTTCAACAACAGATAAGTTTGATCCTTCAGCATACTTGATGTATCCAAGACCAGATGTGAAACCGACACCGACAGCTCCGCAGCAACAACCGCAACAGCAAGGGTTTTATGGAAACTCTTCAAACATTCAAGCCACTTCCAATCCAAACACAGTCAGATTAGACACTTCCAACTTTTCCAAAGTCAGTGTCGAAATAGCCAAGGAGCATATGGAGATGTTGAATACCTTGGTTAGTGCTTATTGTGGATTGATCGCAGGTCAGATTGGGAATATCAATCTAACCAATGAAGATTATCAGCAAGTGGATAGAGACGAGTTTGAAATGATGGATATCAAATGGGCTCTTGCTAGTGCCATTCGAAGAGCAAAGGAGTTTATGGAAAGGACCGGGAGAACCAACTTGGAAAGCAAGAAAGACACCAAGTATGGATTCGACAAGCAAGCTGTAACGTGCTTTAACTGTGGTGAACGCGGTCATTTCAAAAGGGAATGCACAAGACCAGCTCAGCATGGAAACCAAAATCCCTTCAGAAATCAAGGCAACCAGCAGAACCAAAACAGGAACAATGTTCGTACGTTGATACCTGTCAACAACCAAGGCCAAGCAGGGTCGTCAAATGCCAACCGGGCACTTGTGGTTCAAATGGATGAAGGTTGTGATTGGTCGCTTCAGCTTGGAGAAGGAGGAAATGGTGGAACAGCTTGTTATGCTAAAGTAACAGAGAAGGTAGTAGAACCCGCGTCTGCTGGTGAATCTTCAGAAGATGAAGATAGTCCGGGATATGGTGGGAGCACAGATGGGGAATCACTTGATACTGGTGATTTATCAGGTGATGATTTGAATTTGAAGGTTGATGAACTTCTGGCTGAAGCTGAAGTATTATGCAAGAGGAGATCTATTCTTTGCCAGAAATCTGCTGGAACTTCCGAGAAGCTTGCTAAGTTCTTCTCTGAAGATGGATCTTTTTCTTTCCATTCAGCCTTTACGGCTAATGTCGACAGTTCATCAGGTCAGGTAAGTGTCGATGAACCCACTGTAGTTAGTTGTGAAAGTTGTGATAGCTTAAAGGTTAAATATGCTGAACAGGAAAGTCAGTTTGAGATCACACACAAACACAATCAAGAATTGATTGTAGATCTTTCTAAAGCAACTGAAGCTAACTTGTTTTTAACCAGAAATGAAAAGGAATTTAAAGCTACAATTGCGTCATTAAAACATGATGTTTCTGAATTACAAAGGGCTGTTTTGAGAAAACAACATGCTAACAATGATTTAATTGACACAATTGAAAAGCAAATGGTAGAGTTAGCAACAGCTA
Source organism: Helianthus tuberosus (assembly GCA_030545235.1). Classification (NCBI taxonomy): domain Eukaryota; kingdom Viridiplantae; phylum Streptophyta; class Magnoliopsida; order Asterales; family Asteraceae; genus Helianthus; species Helianthus tuberosus. The sequence continues at coordinate 122,912,308 of CM060427.1, forward strand.
GATGTGAATGTGAGACAATTAAGCAGAAATTGGAAAGCTATTCCAATTCCCGCTATGTTTTGGATCACATTATTGATGTTCAAAAGAAAAAGGGGGATAGGAAGTGTAATGGATTCAAATCATGTCCTCCCCCAATGAATCACAATTACTCCAAATTGCCTGATGACGAGGATATGCCCCGTTTTGAACCTACTGTGCCACTCAATCTAGATGATTTTGCAGCAGGCCTCGGGTTCACAACTGGTACATCATCCTCGGGTCAATCTGAATCTGAGTCTGAGAATGTGACGGATTCATCATGTGTTAAGGAACAGAGTCCTCCCACTGTTGAGGATACTGATTCTTCGGATGATGAATCTGATTCATCGGATGATGAGTCTGTAGAAATTGTGAATCAACAGTCTAACTCGGTTACAACAGATATTCCAATTGAGAATCACATCTTATGTGATCCACCAGTGGAACCGAGTAAGACTGAAATGTCAAAAGCAGTGGAGTCCCTTGTTTCGAGCTGTGAAGGGAATAACTTGTTGTACACGCTCAAAGGAGATGACAAAATCTACTCTAACAAAGATTTTCCAATTAAAAATGTAAATCAAGATTTAATTGAGCAAATTTTTGAAGGATGTATTGATAAGTTTTTGGGAAACAAAAGTGGCAAAGTCACCGTCACTCAATGTGATCCAATTCCGAGTGAACAAATTAGAAAACAATTCGGAAACCAAAAACTACCAATTGAGCGAAAACAACAAGTCAATTCTGGAAAAGGTAAGGTACAGGGAAAGAAGGCTCAGAACAGGAATGTTCAAGCACCTAAAGTTCAGCAGCAAAAGGTGCAAAACAAAAGAGCTCCTGTTAAGAAAAGAGAACAGAAAGTGAACTTTGTTGGATCCAAGGGTACAGATAAACTGGAAACATTTCAGGATAAATCTAACATTGATTTTATAAAACAAGTTAGAATTTTAAAACGAAATGATCAGAATAATTACACCCAACACTCCAACGGATGTGATTTAGGTCCAAGTACATCTAGATCACAAAGTTCATGGTCTGGTTCTCATTCTGGTCATCAACATGTTTCTCCGAGGTTTGTAGAGTGGAGAATGTGTTTTGAATGTGGCACAATTGGGCATATTGTAAGATACTGCCCATACCTGCAAAAGTTGAAGGCCAAAGCGAGTGCTCCCCAAGAAACCAATTACCAAAAACGATCAGTTTCCCCGAAACAAGACCCGCGTGTCTTGAAAGAAAGGGAAAAGAAGTTGAAACAAAAGAATCAAAAGGTAATTGAAAAGGCCTTAAAATCAGAGGTCAAAGAAGAAAAACCTGTTCAAGCAAAATCTACAACGGTAAAACCAGTAAATGCTAAAACAATTAATTCAAATACTGGTAAAGGACAAACAGCTTGGAAGCCAAAGCAGGTAATTCAATCAGGGGGAGCACCTGAGGTTCTTTTTCCTAATCATCAAGTGATTGAAATCACTTTTCTTGATGATCAAGGACGACCCAAGTCCACAAAGGCTTGGGTCCCCCTCTCCGTCTAATCTTTGAATGAGTGTGTAGGATAATCCAGGAGGAACTTTCAATAGTCGTAAGATTGTTGATAGTGGAGTGTCCATGCACAAAATAGGCGACAGAAGAAATTGTTGCCTTTGATGGAGAGAAGAAAAGAAAAGGAAAAGAGAAACAGAATTGTCTGTTGAAAGAGTTTGAAAAGCTTCGACAAAAATGCAAAGCCTTTTACAATCAAGCTTTGATCAGGGTCCCCAGGGTAGATTCAAATCAAAATGTACGCACCTGCAGCACGTTTGAGGTTCAAAATCAACAAGATGAACGTGCAGTGTACATTTCTTCGTGGTGTGATTGAAGAAAAAGTGTTTGTTGAACAAACTAACCGGGTGTGCGGATGCCTTGGCATGAGTTGCACAACCGCACACTACTTCTCAAGAGATAGACAAAAACCTTCGCTGGTGAAATGTTGAAGACCAGCCGGACCCTGATCTTGTTGCTGTCAAGAGACTTCTCAGTAGCTTTAAAGAATCGACTTTGAAATCCACAACGGGTGGATATCCAGTTTGGGAGAGCACTCAGATTCCTTGCAATGCATGAAGCAGTTGCAGGATACGGTTTTAAAATTTCTAATCTCTCCTTTACTTGTCGATATTTAAGCTACTTTATAAATTGTTGTCCTCTCGTACAGCACTCTTTGGCCAGACAATACTGTCATGGCCCGCACTGCAAACCGACATGCCAACTGATTTTTCCAAAATTCGATAAATCTTTTCAGATTAAAAAATTAATTTTGGTAAAAGGCATTGAGGTAAAACATGAGTTATCCGACATCGGGAAATCGTTTTTGTAAATACCTTTGTGTTTTAAAATTTTATCTTAGTTTGTTGATTTTAGGGGGAGTAAATCCAAATTTGAAAAATCCAAAAACATCGAAAAATTTCAAAAACACAAAAACAATAGAAAAGCAAAAATGAGTTTCCTGGCGAGAAAAAGAGAAAATGATAGTACAATCAGTGGTCTGTCTAAACCTCTTCAAACCTTAAATGAAAAAGCGATAAGCAGCTCTATATAAGATGTATCGGTAGGCTCACAATCATTTTAAAGTGTGCAGGGTGATATAAACTTAAATCGACTGAAGACTGGGTGGGAACCATTCATTGGCATATGGTCTTAGTACCGAAATTTCGTTTGAGAGATTGCCGAGGTTCTGAGATATTCGGTCTTTATGCTGCTTATCATCTGGGTATCATGGTTGTATCTTTTTTCCGAAAAATAACGGGGACGCAAGTCTAGATCTTCCATGATACCATACATACGTGTACATACTGCATTCGACCTCAATAAGTGATAAACAATCACATGTCCAAACAAAATAAGTGATAAAATATCACATTTATCCGGGAGTCAAGTTCGTCTCTCTGCTGTACGAAAGTACTGACCTGTTCACGGACTTGCTCCTGTGCCCTCATGCATATGAAAATCAAGTTCCTCATCAATAAGTGATTCTATCACATAGGGCTTGTTTTCAAATCAAAATAAGTGAGAATCTCACATCATATACGGTCAAACAGATGATAATCGGTATACTCACCGGTAAGATGAACTCTCGTGCATACCTTGATACGGGAATGTGTCGTGATGTGGATGAACACCGGTCGGTAAGTATAAATCATACCTTAACGTATCCCCTCGCCATGATTACAAATGATTAGTTGAGTTTATGTGGACAACAATACCGATAATTGTTATAGGATGCTTATCTAAAATGTTAACTAATTGAACAACAAGAGCGTTTTGGCATGACCGTACACTGATATGATTCTCTTACCCTCGAAACTCGCAAAAAGAATGTCTGTAGATATTTGTTTACTGTTTTCAGTTTATGTATCTTTGTATATATTTATTTATTGTTTTCCGTCTTTACGTTTGAAAAATGAAAAATTCCAAAAAGATTTTAGGTGTGTTTTAATATAAACTTTATAAAATCCAAAAAGATTTTGCTTCTAGTTTATTTTTGATTGACTGATGTTGGAACTCGAGTCTATCCTACCCAAAATCCTGATCGTAAGCCGAAAAACAATTGCATCTTCATAATCTGTCGAAGTTAACAAGTTTTGAAAGTTAAAGGATTAAAATTGAATATTTTTCTAAACTTTCAAACTGTTGTCGGATGGTGTTTGATTGAGATTTGATCTCATATGTGTCGTTTGTTTAAATGATAACTATATTCCAAGCGGTTGTTCTCATTATGCGTTTAGCTTTCTTGCATGTGCAGATGCTAAAGGCGAGGAGAACATGGTCGATAACAAGCTTCGGAATGAAGACACGAAGTGGAGGCACTCAAAGGATAAAGTGATCGAGTTGCCGCTGACCCTTCATCAACACCACAAGGATCTGAAGCATTGTCAAGTCTAAAGATTCACGAGCATGACTCAATGGAGAGCTCAATCTAAGGGGGAGTTTATTGACACACTACCTAAACAAAAAGGGGAGTTTGTTGATACACTTTCTACTTACGACACGTGAAGACTTTGAAGATCCTCCGACGTGGAAGACATCGAAGTTGAATCTCTCGAATAGCGTTGAACCTCACGAGTAGCGTCCAAGGGGGAGTTTGTTGATGCATATTTTGTGGACACGACTCGGCTCGGTTCAACTCAGCTCAGTTCGACTTGGTTTCGACTTGAAGACACGAAGATCAAGACAAAGCTGCTTGTGTCTGTACTTTGTCTGTAATGTGTCATGATACAAACGATGTCTTATGTTAGATTTGTTGCTATGTGCGTTCGATGTAAGTTTGACCAGGTCAACCATCCTCCGGTTTGACTTGGCCAAACAGTTAGCACATTGATTGAAACATGCTTGTGTCGAAGGATGTCATCGAAGGATGGATTGTATCCTTCGATGACCTCGAAAGATAATGTCTTCGATAGATACAGATGGACCTCGAAGGATATCATCCTTCGAGGTATGTATGGATCCTTCGGTAGATGGTTTGGTCGATAGATGATCCTTCGACCAGATTACCCTATCCTTCGAGCATGTTAGCTGTGTCGGGTATAAATACCCATGTGTTGTGTTCATTTCAAGCAGAACACACAAGGGAGATTGGAGAGAACACTGGGAGCATTCTGCTGAAAACACACACACACACGAGAGAGAGTTTATAGAGTACATCTGTAAACATTGAGCTTGTAACTGGAACCTTCATTCGTATTAATACATGTGGTGTTAATCGGTGAACTTTGTGTGTCGTGCTTTTGCGTGTTCTAACTCGGTTGCATGCTAGCTTGGATTCCGCACTCGCTAGTGTGTTAATATAACAAGGATAAGGTTTGACCTCATCCGAAGAGGGACCTACAGCTTCAAATGTTTTGCATCTGAATATAAAAACAAAATATGAGTCAGATTATCCGCTTAAATGTGGTGTCCATTTGGTCATATTTAACCAAAAAATACCCTCATGTGGGGTCTATTTTGTTATATTTAACCACAAAAATTAACAGAGTTAGGGATAAAAGATATAATTTGCAAGGGTTTGCAAACATCGAATACGTTTTCTGTAATTATTGAAGATAAAGTACACAATCTACAATAAGTGACATACATAAAGGACGATTTTTGTAATTTACTCTTAAATATTACTTTTGGGCGTTGCGGGGATGTACGGTAAGCCTTTGTCCACCCAAAGGTATTGGTATGGGATAAATCCGCCATTTTATCGTGTTTGTAGACTAACATGTAAAGTTAATCCAAATCCTAAACTAACTAGAATAAAGATCCGCGCGCGTTGCGCTGCGGGGCTTTTTGAGTTGAACACATAATATGATGCTAAAGAACCATAGCAAAAAGCAAACACATATTTATAAATTTTAGTTCGTGCAAACTGTAATCAAGTGCAGGTCAATGAAATGGGGAAAAATATTAATGTTACAAAATCATAACAAAAACGAAGCATAAATTTATAAACTGTAGGGTTCTTGCAAATAGGGATGAGCTCGGTACCGACCGGTACCGAGAATCCCCAAAAGTGGGTACCGGTAGCGGTACTGAATATACCCGGTACGATTCGGTACCGGTACCGTACCGGATCGGTACCGAAAATCTCAAAATGTTGGTACCGAATCGGTACTGAAAGTGTACCCGGTTTGGAAAAATATACCGCTACCAGGTACCATTTGCTCATCCCTACTTGCAAACCATAACCATGGGCAGCTCAACCAAAAAAGTTGGTAAAAAGAGTGCAGATTTCTTAGCCACAATATACGCTACAAAATAAGTGAAGAGTCTAATATAGAAAATCCCTTTGTAAATTGGAATTAGTGAAAATTTGTTACCGTTGCCCGTGTTCAACCCGATAAGAAACTCATGCCTGTATTTAGCTTTGGAATCAAATGCATGACACACAGGGTTTGAGTTACCAAAACTAATCGATTTTATTGGATCCTGGAAGTAATATATTCTCTGGGTCAAAATCTAATCAATAATTAATTAGCATTCGAATTTCAAAACTTGAAAGTATCGCAATTACCTTTTCTTCGGAATTGAGTTCTGTAATATACAAAGTGTCTCCTACATTGAATATCAAATAAGTGCCTTTACCATCCGAAGTATTCGAACCAACAGTCGAACGGCTACCATTACTTAACCCTCCCACATGGCCACTCTTACTTGCACCACCGTTTGTTTTACTACCGGTTCCGTTTCCTCCGATGAATCCAAGCATTCGACTGCGATTGCCACTGCTTCCTAAGAATTTTGATGTCACATATCTTACTCCGCTACTTGCAACACTATAGCTTTAGCTAGCCTGCAACGCAGGCAAATTCGCTACAGCTTGCACAGGTTGATCCTTGAGGTCTGCTAAAGTTATCTACACACTCACACAAAGAGGTTTTCAATTTTCATCACTGAATAATTAGCAAAAATATTCATGTGATTTTTCCATCAATCAAGCTAGTAGGATTAAAATCAGAAATGATATCATTACGTATTTCCAGAACACATCTCCCCGATCCTTAAGGTAACCTAGGGTTCGTTTAATGAACATCAAACACTAATACCTAATTCCAATTTTCAATTGCAGTTTTACACCAATAAATATGAATGAGGACTGAAATCATATATGAAATCATAGCAGATTTCCAGAATTGCAAATTATATACCGAAACGTACATAAAAATATAAAATTAATAAATTAATGCATTAAAAAGTTGCAAGGAATGCGAAATAAATTATAAAAAGTAGATAGCACATGGTATGAGTGGCAGCAACACTGTTGTTAAAATGACACGACTATTTAACCTCTATTGAGCGATGTTGAGCTCAATTGAATTCTGCTTCACTAAGTCGACTACTCGACTCGGTTTTTGACTCAAATTCTGCTTTAATAACAAACTTTGATCATTGTACCCAAACATACTTGTACCTTGTTCTCGTGCACAAATAGTCCTTCGTGCCCTCACCACCATATTCTGCAATCATCAAGACATTAATGGTTCTGAGTAGTTCCAAGCACCAAGCATCATCATTGAGTGTTCGTCATCCATATACAGTTTCACAATGAATATCAATTAATCAATATAAATCTATTCAGCTGATAAGCAAGATTAGCATCATACTTCACCTGAACTGTTAATCGGCACCCTTGTCTAAGGAGGTAGCCACCTGCTGAGCAAACTTCCTTCTGTGTCGTCAGATCTTATTGGTAACTGGATCCTTCACCAGAATCAGCTGAGCTCAGAATGTTTTTGAGACAGAATACCCAAATTTGGTCCATCAGAATTACCTTCAAAACAATTAACTCTTTTAAATCTACTAAATTTGGAAAGCATATCAGTTGCCCTAGCCTTTTGCTTGGATATATGAGTTGATGCTTGATGATTTCTACATAATTAAAATTATATTTTGCAAAGTCATTAGATTGGTCTTTTAAAAAGTTTTCCACCTAACTATTTAAGATTCTAAGTGTTTTTAAACAGATATTTAAAATTGTGTTTTTAAATACTAAGGAAAAATCACAGAATATAAAATATATGTGGTGTTTATTATTTAACCTAAATCACAAAACTCTGAAATTGAATTGAATTAGAAATGAACTAAGAAAATGTTGTTAGTGCAATTTAGAAAGTAATAATCTTCTATATCAAATAATGTGAAATTGTTTACACAGTAAAATTATAACAAAGTTAAAGAATGATTGCAACCTGGCCCGTTTCTGATTAGAATAAATAGTCATCGGCTTCATCGGTGGTGATGCTACCGGAGTTACCACAATTCAATGCAACCTGTATATACAATAAACCTTGCCAAAACCCACCACACAAAAAAAGTAACCTACATCAGCAATAACGATCAAAGATATTAATGCTCACAATTGACAAACGATTACAAAATTCAGACCTTGATAATATCCGGGCGAATGCGATTCAGCAGATATCCTAAAACAAAAGCCCAATTGTTGTAAGTGTTTTTTTTATTTATCATTTCTATATTTATATACACATTTATCTAATCATATTCATGCTAAATCATGGCAATCTAAATTGATTCCTACAAAACATAAAGAGCATGTGAAGTTTTTGCTTTTTAACGTGGATTACTAACAATGGATGGTAATGAATTAGTTTTTGTTTAAAGAATATTTTTTATATGAGTTAAAGATGAAAGTTTTGCTGCACTTTGAATTGATGATCCCTACCCCTCTATCTGGAAATTTTGTTCTGTTTATGAAGTAGAATCCATGTTCAAGAAAGACAACATCTTAATCAACATTCAGAAATCACAATGAAAACAAAACCGATTTCAATTGTAAACTATTCAACAATGACAAAGTGAGGGGAAAATCAAACCATTCGACAAGGAGAAAGGGGGAAATTGAACCTGCCCGAACCGTGTCACTATCGTTACGGTCGATCTCTTAATTACCTTATGCCGACTTTGGGCTCACCGGAATCACGTCTGAATTACCAAAATTTGGCTAAAATCCTAGCTTCCTAGCAGAACATCGTACAGGTACACCATCAACACCACAGATCTTCATGAAAACCAGACATGAAGCCAGAAATCGGCTCGACGAAACCCTAGCCACCAGAAACGAAGGTAAGGGTTTCTAATGATATCTTGGTGGTGAAGAAGATGACCATGGATGATCTTCAAAGAAGATTTGGCTCTTATGTAAAGTGAAAATCCCACATGTGTAAGGAAGTGATGATGCTCAAAAAAGTGAGAAATCAATTTTTTTTGAAACACTCCCAAAGCCCATTGTACAACCACTCAAAGCCAAAAATTGTTGCTTATTTATAGGTTTTAATTTAATGAGATGCGAACTTGGGACAACTAACTAATTGACGTTTATTTCTCACCTTGTGAGTACAAACTAAACAGTAGATTTGTTCTTACAATTGTTTTTAATTTTTTTAAACGATAAATTTGGATCATTGACGGAACACTTGAGTATTATCGTATCAATAGGGGAACCACCCGATCATATCCATCTCCACTAGGTAATAATGTCTATACACCAATTCAGGTAGGCATGTAAACGAACCAAACATTCATGAACTCTTCGTGAATTTGTTCGGTGGGAAGTTCTTTTATGTTCGTTTATTTATTAAATGAACGAACATGAACAAAAAATTACACACCTTGTGTTCGTTCATTTTTGTTCGTGAACATTCATTTATTTTCGTTTATTTATGTTCGTTTAAATTTTAGTAAATAAATAAATAGTTATATTTATATAAATATTAGGTTTTCTAACTACTTATATAAATATAACTAATTAGTAATTGAGATTTCTTGAAATAAAAAATGAAATATAAAATTTTTCTTGGATTGTAACTGATTACTTACTTAATATTTATATAAAAAAACTACTTGATTTTAGTATCTGTGAACCCCTGATTAAGATATGTTTTCGGATGAACTATAATATATTAGACTTGTTTGTTTGTGTTCACTAATATTAAATTGTGTTTCTTTATAGATAAGTGTTCAATTATGTTCATTTAAGTTCGTTTATGTTTGTTCAATCTTGTTAATTTATGTTTTTTTATGTTTATTCAAATATCTTCACTTAATTTTTTTTGTTTATGTTCGTTTGTTTTCGTTTATGTTCGTGAACTGTTCATTTAGGCTCTAAACGAACGAACATAAACGAACACGAACATGCTCGATTTCTTAATGAACGAACACGAACAAACAAATGTGTTCGATTATATGTTCGTGTTCGTTCGGTTCATTTACAGGCCTAAATTCAGGAGCATACCCAATAAATCTGGAACTTCCCCTATGGGAATCGAACCAATGACCTAATGGTAATAGGCCTTATCTCACCCCTAAGACGCCACTAGCCTATAATGCCATGAGCTTTAATTAAATGTTAATATACTTGAGAAACAAATACAAGAAAACTATTATATAATGTCACAATTTTTAAGCTTTTTATATAATAATTATTGTTTGACGTAGGAATCCGTTCGTGCAAAATAAATAAAAAATTTTATTAACTTGAATTGTTGAACAAGAACATAATGATACTGAAAATTAAAATACTATTACAACTGAAAAATAGAAAAATAAGAACAGAATTATAAACAGAAAGACTGTTCTTGGCTGAGGATCGTAGTAGACACGGGTCCCTTAAAACAAATTTGAATCTCCCAGGAGAACTCGTTTGTTTCCAGGATACAACAACCTAAGCAGTTGCACTGCCGGTCTTGACACCAACCCGAAGGTGTACCTTGCTGCTTGAAGAAGAAGAGAAATTCAGTGGAGAGAAAGATGATTAGCTGGCAGTTTTCAGTGTGTTTCTGCGGCAGGGGTAGCAACCTTTTTATACTGAATTAAATGGGAGAATTAAATTGCATTAAACGTCTTCAATGCACTTTAATTCGTCATTTAATTCTAAGTCAAAACCGTTGACTCGTCAGTTTCAATTGCTGAAATGTAACTGCACTGTCATAAATGCTGGAAGCTACTGCGCGCGCGTCGCTGCCACGTCACCCTACAAGGTCTACCTGCCACCTGGTCCTTGCAGCCCTTGTGCTCCACCACGCGCACGCGGTCAAAAATACAAAGGCGGCTCTCAAGTGCAAAGTGAACCATCAAAGCGCACATCGCCCACGCCAAGCGCGCGTGTACGGGTTAGGGTGCTCCGCATCCTTCGCGAGTACACTTACTGTGTGTTTCCATGAAACAATAAGGATGGAGAGTTCCGACTTAAATACCATTTTAAGTTTCATCTCTCCCCTATGTGAGATAAGGTGTGACTTTCCCACTTTTTTCAGCATTCTATGTTTGAAACACCAAACTTTGAGCAACGATATCTCATTCATCTTATCTCCGTTTTGGACGTGTTTTAGTTCGTTGCGAAGCTCTTCCAACATAGAACACAAACCCACAAATAAATATATAAACCCCACTCATTTATTCTATTTATTTAGAGTCCAAAATTAGGAAAAACCATTTTCCCATATTTATGAAAAGTGCTATTTTCACAAATTTCCAACATTTGATAATAAGCTTTATATAATACAAATAAACAAATTTGTGGTACTTAATCTGTATGTTCAAAAGTAAGTTATTCAAATTTTGGGTTTAGCTTATGCTATGCTAGTATTTAACTGTAACTAGGATTGCGACCCGCCGCAATGCGGCGGGGATTCTTTAGTTATAACTAAGTCAATCAGGATCCGCACGTTATGTTAAACCTGTCAAACGGGGAAAAAATAGACGATATAAAAACATTCACCCACACACACACGTTACGTCATGTTAACTCGTAAAATTTAGAACGAAACGTAAAAACGTTAAACCAAAGACGCACGTTGCGATGTGTTAAGTTACAAAATTTAGAACCAAGCATAAAGCGAAAAATTTGCGGAAAATGAAAGCTATAAAGGACCAAAGTTGAAAGTAAAAAAAAGTTATGAGGATAGATTGCAAAAGATAAAAAGTTTTGGGTTAAAAGTAAAAAAACAAATAGTTTTGGGTTAAAAGTACTTTATGAAATACTTTTGGTTGAAAAGTAAAAAAAAAAATCAATTTTTTTTGGAAAACCCCCAAAGCCAACGTTACGACAACCATATGCATAATCATTTTTTCTTTGAAAAACCCCTAAAGCACACCCCGCGTTGGGACGGGGCGTAAAACGGTGTCAAATAGTACTAATGTCACACAACCATCATCGACCACCAACACTGACTCGGCCTAGGATATGCGTGTTGCGACGAACCTGTCAAACATGGAAAAATAAAGGTAAAAACGTTGAACCACACATGCACGTTGCGTCGTATTAACTCGAAAAAATTAGAACTATACGTAAAACGAAAATTTGCGAATGATAAAAGTATAAGTGACAAAAGTTGTGAAGTTAAATTGCAAATAATGAAAAGTTTTTGGTTAAAGTTAAAAAAACAAATTATGTACGGTTAAAATTGCAAAAGGTAAAAACCTTTGGGTTAAAAGTAAAAAATCAACTTTTTTTTTTAAAAATGTCCAAAGCACAATGTACAAGTCATGATGCACATATAACTTGCTAATTTATATATGGAATAATAGAGGAGCGGACATTGCATCGACAAATAGAGTTACTCTAATAACCACAAAATGATTATACCACCATTGAACCCGACAAAACAAAATCTAAAAATAAACACCAATATTTAAGAAACACAAAGCCCGATCAACTAGCAAGTCGCTACTCCCCTGCGATTCTTTGAGATAGTATAGTAACTCCCATGTATCTGCGTTAAATGAAAACCTCATAACCATAATCCATTAGTTAGTTACTTAACAAACTAGAGCTGGTTTCCCATCCACTAGTTAATTAACGAGGGTATGATAAGTTCATTACAGTTTAGAGGTAGCAGAGTAAGTTAGCAATTGGTAATTTCTCATGTCCCGAGGTGAGTTGAAAACGTAAATAAAAATAAGCAAAGCCCAAAGATTGGTATTAAAAAGGAATAAAATATATAATTTTTGTCGTTAAATTTCAAAAAGTGAGAAGCTTAGGGTAAGTTTAAAAAAATTATTATATGATAACTTTATTAAAGTTTAGAGATAACAAAGTAAGTTAGTTAAAAACAAATTAACTTATAAATAAAGTGTAAAGGGTAAAAGTAAAATTTCAAAATATAGAGGATTGCAAAGTAAATTACTTAAAAAAAATAACTTAAACAAAGTGTAGAGAGGTAAACGCAAAATTTCAAACTATAGAAGTTTGTAAGAAAAACTTATGTGATCAAATTGTAATCTAGAAAACTTTAGTGGTTTAATTAAGAAAACAAAAACTAAACTATTACCAAAGATGGTTTTTAAATAATCGTAGAAGTTTTTAAAATCGATGCGTTGCAGCGGGTCCGTCAAACTGCACAACAAAAAAGACGTAAAAATGTTGAACCATATGCCCGTATTACGGGGTATTAATTTGTCAAATTTAAACCAAAACATAAAACATTATTTTGAAAAATAATAACGAAGTAATAACAATAACAAAACCAAGAAAAAATAAAAGAATAATATATATATATATATATATATATATGTTATTTAACAAGTTATAAAAAAATAAAGAAAGAAAGTAAAATATAATCGTTTTTTCGACCACTAGTGCTTCACGGTAAGTTTGAAACATGAATAAAAAAGTCTTGATGATACATAGGGGCTGTTTGGCTAAGCTTATTTTTTGACTTATTTACTTATTTGCTTATTTGAAAAGCAAATAAGTCATAATGGAATGACTTATTTACTTATTCCTCTCACATAATAAGCTAACCCAAACACCTTTTAACTTTTCAAAAAGTAAATAAGTAAATAAGTCACTAAAATAAGCTTAGCCAAACAGCCCCATAATACATTCTTGTGGCGGCCCACTTTTGAACATCCAAACACAAATAAAGACGGTATATTTGAAAGTGTAAATGAAAAATAGCAAATTGTAGGCCGTAGGAAGTTTATGGGGAAAACTTTTGTGACTTAAATTTAAGTTATAAAAGCTGTGGTGAAATTTAAAAAAGTACAAAGTCGATTTTGTTAAAATAGCGAAAACTAACTTTAAAAGTGGTGAAATTTAAAAAAGTACAAAGTCGATTTTGTTAAAATAGCGAAAACTAACTTTAAAAAAGTTCAAAGGTATAACTTTTATTAAAGTTTAGGGTAGCAAATTAATTAGTTAGAAATTTAAGTTAGATAAACAAATTATAGGCCGGGTGCAAAATGTAAAATAGGAAAATGTTGTGAAAAAATAAAGTTACGTAAGTGTATGGGGTAAAAAAATAAAATAAAATAAATTATGTGGTCAAAGTTTAAAAAAACAAAGTGTATACAATTACCAATGTTGTTTTTTAAATAATTTCTTTTTTAAAAAACAAAATGTATACAATTACCAATGTTATTTTTTAAATAAGTTATTTTTAAAATGTTTAATCTAATTACCATTGGAAGACCGCTTTTAAATAATTAGATAATTGCATGATCTGTATATCACCGCTAGAAATTACCAAATTTTCCTACCAAAATTTTAGACTAAGTGGTCTATTGGCAAAAACAAAACATTTAAACACCTTAGGAGGAGGGAGAGGTCTTGGGTTCAAGTCTCACATACGACAGGAATAAAAGAAATTTGTCGTTCAAAAACAAGAATTTTTCAATAAATTCCGACATTTTCCGATTCGGTGGCTAAAACTGGAAAGTTAATATTAGTTGGAAATTTGTCGTTTTTTTTAACTATAAGTTCTTTTGTTCGGAAATTGGTAGGAAAATGTTTTCTTGGGAAATTTATCCGAAAAATTTCCCAATTTTCCCGACGAAACAAGTTTTATCAGAAATTCATTGGAAATGTCTGTTTCCTTCCGAAGAAAATGTTGGTCCGAAACATAGGTAATATTTTGAATTTCAATATAAGGTACCTTCCGAGCATCAACAAGCTAGCTTGAGGATTAGTTCCCGGAGAGTTAAGTAAAGTCGACCCATCAATGACACGAAGAGAATCGACACCAAGAACCTTATATTCATCATCAACAACCTTTCCGATGTGACACCCGCCGTGATAATGCCATATAGTTCTTACAGTGTCCTTGCAATGTTGTTTTAACGAGGTACTTGTATTGCCATGTGGAATCATGTTGTAGGGTAGTTTCATGTTGAGATCGAGAATATCTTGGTCTGTCATACTGGCGAGCTTGTACTTTGAGAATGCTTCTGAATTAGCTGTTTTTAGGATGGTTTCGATCCCCTTCACGCATTTCTGCAAGTCTTCAGGTTCGGTTAAGTAGTTGAATGTTACTGATGGGTTGTCAGCTGGATTACGATTGACAATCTTTAGGTCACCCTTAGATAAAGGGCCATTAACCTTTTCATATATGAATCCCCCCTTCTGCAAGAACAAAAAAAACAACAGGTCAGATATTTAATCAAGGCCAAACAATTTTAAAATGCAAGAATTTTTTAGCTTTTACAAATTTAAGCAACAAAGTGGTTTTTACCATTTATATATCAAGCTATAAACGTTTTTTATATCAACTAAGTATATCGGTCTAGTCATGTTTTCTATAAAGTGGTTGCAACTTATAAGATGAACACATACATAACTTTGTTCATTACTACAGCCGGTTATCTGTGACACGAGTGGAAAAAAAGGGTCCTAATTTTTTGTCCAACTTGCGACTAAATAACAACACTATATAATTAGCGATCGCACCAATACTAAATGAATTCTGGTCGTAACTTTCACAAAACTGGCTATCATTTCAATTCCACTAGCAAAATGGTTGAAAAAATGAAAAATAAGAAAATGAAGTTAAAATTAGGTCATAAAGCAGTCACAAAACACAAAATGTTAGTCGCAAACGATCACATAAATTTGTGAACTAAAATAAATGTAAACTAGTTGCAATATTGGATTAATCGCGAACATTTTACAAGACAGTTTCCGTCGCAAGAAACGGATTTGTCACTAGATTTATTGACCAAATTCCAGTTTGTATAAACGAAGTTTAAATACAGTTTGAAGTAGTGTTCTCTTTAATCTATATATTCAAATCGATAATAGATCATACCTCGGGTGTATAACCCTGATAAACCGAAAGATTCGCGAAGAGAATATCAAAGCCACCACTTGCTTCAATATAGCTACCGAATGAAGTAATGCCCACAACTTGGACTAGTAAAGATGGCTCAACAAAAATCGGAGAAGGAATGAAGAGTACGTTTAGCGGATTATCTGCCATATCTTGACCAACAAAGGGTTGTTCAAGAACAACTTTGATGTTATGGGCATCAAGTTGGTCTTTTGGACCAATGCCACTCAACATCAAAAGTTGTGGGCTTCCAAGAGCTCCAGCAGACAATATGATTTCATCCTTCTTTCTACCTTTTAGATAGGCCACGTGCTTTTTCCCTAACGTATCTTTAAAGACTACTCCATAAGCCCTTGGCCTTGACCTTCCTGTGAAAGATTAACAGTAAGAAATGAGTAAACAATTATAATGTTACAATACAACAAATATGTATTTGTAAACTTATGTATATTTGTATCAAGTTGTTAACATCTCTATAGAGATAAAGGAGCATCTATTATATATATTGATAACAGTCACTTAGGACAAACCAAAACATAAGTTGATAACCAGTCACTTATGCGTAGATCTATAGAGAACAACGACTATGGGGATTGGGAGATAAAGTTGGACTTTTTTATTTTAATTTTACAGCGGAAATTTAACATACTTTGCAGAGAAAAAATACGAAAATAAACATTTTTATGGGATTGTGATACCCCTGTAGTAATGCTAGAACCATTTCATCCTGGTACGAGTATGACTTATGCGACTACCTTGCATGTCGAGTAACTTTTTTTCCAGCTAATCACCATAAGGGCATTATACCCTACTACTCTATGTTACGCCATAAACAAGCTTCGGTCGAGTATAATCATTCGTATGTGGGTACAAACAAGGTACGCAAACATCTTGTCTACAGGAGACTTGTAACACCCCGAAAAAAATGCAAATCTATTTATTTTAAATATAAAGTTGATAAATAAACTAGTTAATTAACTAGGAATTTAAAATAACCCAGTTAAGTGAAAGCCTTGTAGTAACCTACAAATGGGTTAAAACGCTAAAGTTAGAACCAAAGGAAAGTTTAGGGACCAAGTGTGTTCAAAATGAAACTAATATTAATAAAACCTAAATAAATAAAACACAAACACATTTTGTCTGTGTTTGGTGGAAATCGACCAGAGGAGGGGCGACCCCAAGCTCCAACCAAACCCTAGTTCAGCCTAAAATCTCTAAAATTGAAGGATCAAACTCAGTCCAAATCGAAATCCGAACAAAGATTACTGATCCTCATCACAAGAGGATTACAAGGTATGTAAAATTTTGAGAAAACTCTTAGCTTGAAATTCTCATGTTTGGAAAATCTGAAATTAGATATTGCATGTATGTTATTTGGATTGAATGGGAATGATGTAGTGTTTAGGAGCAAAACCTAGACAAAAACATGTGAAAACATGCCTAAATTCTGGAAATTTCATGAATACATTGAAGGTCATTCATGGGTTTTGTGTGAAGTTGATGAACACTAGGGTTTTGAGCAATTTCCTAGGGTAATATGGTCCTTAGGAAGAGATTTCTGAAAATCTGAATGTTAAACCTTATATATGAAAGCTTGATTTATAAAATTCGGGCTAAATGATAAGTTAGGGATTGGTTATATAATCATGTAAAATCTGCCCTTGAAATGTTTGTTGAAATGCCTCAAAGAAGGCTTGAAACTGAAATGTTTAAGTTAAAAACGCATAATTATGATGTATGGCAAAATGTGCGTTATGTATGTGAAACAAAGAGTTCTAAACATAAAGTGATTGAACTCTGTAGGAAGGAAGCCGGGGCATCGAGCGGGCAAACCGGTGTGGACGCACGTTTGAAGGACTTGCTTTAAAAGTATGTAACTTAATTCGTTACATTTGATATTTTGATAACTAGCATATATGTAGTTGAATTGTAGAATAGAAGTCGAGTTGAAATAAAGTGATAATGATCGCTATGTTTAATAATAGATAAAGAATTGTTTAGATCGCGTTGGTAGTCATCAAAATGGAGGATTCCATAGATGAGCCAAACGGGTCGAATAATCAAATAAAGCATGAGTATTGCTTCGTAATATGATTGATTGTCTTTGTTTATTGATTGATAATTGACATATCAAATTGCAAGAATTTAGTATTTTGGGTTGTTAGAATGAAAGATCCGAGAGATTTGTTTGGGCAAAACCAACAAATCAGTCAAAACATATATTTGCAGAGTCTACCGTAAATTACGGTATGTACCGTAATTTACGGTAGAGGTCAGATAGCTACGGTGGTTTACCCTTGTGTTACGGTGGAACCAAAGTTTCCCAGAAGCTACCGTAACTTACGGTGACTACCGTAAGTTACGGTAGAGCCTTGTAATGCATGTTGAACTTTGCATATTTTGCTAAATCAAATCCGTTTTTAAGCGTAGTTTTGATTATGTAATATTTCTAAGAAACTTTAACATTAAGATTTGTTAAAATCTTTAGTTTTCAGGTTTGGCTAGGATGTGGACGATGATCGAGCATGTTTGAAGAACCGAACACAATTTCTTTTGAAGCTTCCGCAATATCTTAACTTTTAGTAGACTATGTTTATGATATGTAAACAATCGTTAAACAACTTTCTGAATGTTTTCGAATTAGTCGTTAGTTGACTAATGTCTTGGCTACTTTTGAACCTTGCTTATGATATTTTTGTTATAACATAGATATCTTTTATATATAAAGGAATGAATCATTATTAAATTCAAGTAAATATTAGACGGGTGTTACAAGTTGGTAATCAGAGCTTTAGGTTGTCAACAAAGTGTTCGGTTCAAGCTTGATCGATCGTCCGGTAAGAAGTAACTTATTATGTTAACAAATTATATCTTATGTAAGAAATGAGAAATGAATTGATGTGCATGGGAAGAGCGTGTTAATACACTCAAACCCGGAAAGTGCACCAAATGTGAACGGTTATAGCAAGTTGGGAACTTGGCTAAACCGAAACAAAAGAAGCAACGTTATAAATGAAATGTTTAACGTTTAAATGTAAACATTTCAGCTTCAAGATGTCTGATGGAAACGATGATAATCCGGTGCAAACAAGCACCGAACAAATGAAAGAGATAATTGCTGAGGAAGTAGGGAAGGCAATTGAAGGTAGTCTATCTGGGTTTATAGACAAAATTCAAAGCACGGTGTTGTCGCTTGTCGAAGAGCGAGTTAAAAGGTTGGAGGATAGTGTCAACCTTATGAAAGATAAAACGGGAGAACGTAAAGGGTGCTCATATAAAGACTTTATGGCGTGCAAACCGCCAATCTATAACGGGGAAGTTGACCCGATAATCTGCCAAAGATGGATAAGTGACGTCGAAAGAGTGTTTGAACGAACCCACTGCGACATAGGTAACTTTGTTGCTTACGGAACGGGTCAATTGAGAAATCAAGCCAAGGATTGGTGGGACAATAAAAAGAAGGAAATGGGAGCCGACGCGGCAAGGGTCATGACTTGGGATGAGTTTAAGGTGCCGTTCCTTAAACACCATAGTCCAAAAGCAGTTATCAATAGGATCAAAGAGGAATTTATTCAGTTAAGACAAAAGGGAGAATCAATTGATAAGATCACAGGCATCTTCATGGATAAGCTGAGATTTTGTGACGAGTTAGTCACCACTGAAGAGCAGAAGATACACTACTATTACAACATGCAGAGTGCTGAATACCGGGAGTTTATGACTCCCTCAAAATATGAAACTCTCACAGAAATCATCAACACCGCCCGGGAGCGGGAAATCGAGTTAAAGAAACAAGTTGAAAGGGGTGAGCGGAGAGCACAAGATGTGAATCCAAGCCCTACAAAGAAAGCTAGAACTGCGGAATCGGGGAAGAAAGTGGAGGCTAAAGGCGGGTCGCCAAGTTGCAAAGTATGTGGAAAGGGGCACAAAGGTGAGTGCCGCTTCAAAGACAAGCCGTGTCCGGTATGTGGGAAGACGGGGCACACTGCATCGCTATGTCCCAGAAAAGTTTCTGTTTGTTATAAATGTTATCAACCCGGCCACAAAAAGTCTGAATGTCCCAAGTTGGTTGGAAAGAGAGACACAAAAGAGTCTCCAGCAGAAGCTCCCAAAGCGAAGGCTAGGTCCTTCCAACTTACCGCGGCTGAAGCAAAAACCGAACCCGATGTGGTCTCAGGTATATTCACAATTAACTCAATTCCAGCATGTGTATTGTTTGATACGGGTGCGAATAAATCCTTCATTTCGCATGGATTTATTCGACATCCTTCATTTGTATTGACGAAATTATCTGTGCCCTTAGAAGTTGAAACAGGGGACAACAAAAGTTTTATAGTATGTGATGTTTGTCGAGGCTGCAAATTAAACATAGACGATGAGGAATACTTGATAGACCTAATCCCGATGTCAATGGGGGAATTTCAAGTAGTCGTTGGGATGGATTGGCTATCTCAGCACCATGTGAAGGTTGTGTGTTTTCGTAAGGAGATAAAGCTAATATATCCAAGCGGGAAACACGTCACTATCTATGGCGAAAAAGGAGGCAACCCTATAGTATGCTCGATGACGAAAGCTCATAAGCTTATGAAGCGAGGATGCAAGGCATTCATGATATACGCAAATGAGCCCGAGAAAGGATCACGGAAGATTGAAGACGTACCGGTAGTACGAGACTATGAAGATGTGTTTCCGGAGGATTTACCGGGGATACCGCCTGAACGGGAAGTAGAGTTCGGGATCGAATTGATTCCGGGCGCAAAACCCGTAGCAAAAGCACCATACCGACTCGCACCGTCGGAATTACAAGAGTTGATGTCCCAAATTCAAGACCTGCTTGACAAGGAATTCATAAGGCCGAGTGTGTCTCCTTGGGGCGCACCGGTACTGTTCGTGAAAAAGAAAGACGGAAGCATGCGAATGTGTATCGATTATCGGGAGTTAAACAAACTCACGGTAAAGAACCGATACCCGCTTCCGAGGATAGATGATTTATTCGATCAATTACAAGGTGCGAATTGGTTTTCAAAAATTGACCTTAGATCGGGGTATCATCAACTAAAGGTCAAGGAGGAAGATGTGCCGAAGACGGCTTTCCGCACGAGATACGGACATTACGAATTCCTCGTGATGTCATTTGGGCTAACAAATGCACCCGCGGCTTTCATGGATCTCATGAACCGGGTTTGCAAGCCAATGCTAGATAAGTCGGTCATAGTGTTTATCGATGATATTTTGGTGTATTCGAAAAGCGAAGCTGAACACGCATATCATTTACAAGAAGTGTTAGAGACACTTAGACGAGAAAGGTTGTATGCGAAATTCTCTAAGTGTGCCTTTTGGTTACGAGAGGTACAATTTCTTGGCCACATCATAAGTGCCGACGGAGTATTGGTGGATCCGTCAAAGATCGAGGCCGTGTCAAAATGGAATCCCCCGAAGAACCCTTCGGAAATTAGAAGCTTTTTGGGGCTTGCAGGATACTATAGGAGATTCATTCAAGATTTCTCCAAAATTGCGTCGCCGCTAACAAAACTAACACGGAAGGAAGAAACGTTCATTTGGGGTGTAGATCAAGAAAAAGCGTTTCAAACGCTAAAAGAGAAGTTAACTCAAGCTCCGGTACTGACATTGCCGGACGGAGTCGAAGACATGGTGGTTTATTCTGATGCTTCACTATCGAGGCTCGGATGCGTTTTGATGCAACGGGGCAAAGTTATAGCTTATGCCTCGAGGCAATTGAAAATACACGAGAAGAAATATCCCACGCATGATCTCGAGTTGGCTGAGGTGGTATTTGCATTAAAAATATGGAGGCACTACTTATATGGGGTAAAGTGCACCATATTCACTGATCACAAGAGCTTGAAATACTTCTTCGATCAGAAGGAGTTAAATATGCGACAAAGGCGATGGCTAGAAACGTCAAAGATTATGATTGTGAAATACATTACCACCCCGGGAAAGCCAATGTGGTGGCCGATGCATTGATCCGAAAGGCAGACTATGCCCCGATACGAGTACGATCGCTGCAGCTCATTGTGACTTCGGGCTTACTTGAACGAATCCGAGGAGCAAAAGATGAAGCAGTAAAGACGGAAAAATGGAAGAAGGAAAGGATCGTTGGTCAAGTTAAAGATCTCGAAGTAGGCAAACACGGTTTGAAAACACGTTTCAGTAGAATTTGGGTTCCTAACACATGTGGAGTTAAAAAGCTTCTACTTGATGAAGCTCATAAGTCCCGTTATTCCATCCATCCGGGAGAGACCAAAATGTATAACGACTTAAAACAAAATTATTGGTGGCCCGGAATGAAAAGAGATGTGGTGAAGTACGTGGAAAAATGCTTGACATGTTTACAAGTCAAGGCAGAACACCAAAAACCATACGGAAAACTTCAACCGTTGGAAATTCCGGTTTGGAAATGGGAACATATTACGATGGACCTATTAACCAAACTACCAAAGACAAACCGCGGTTTCGATGCCATATGGGTAGTGGTGGATAGATTGACGAAAAGTGCTCACTTCATTCCGATTCGTGAGACTTATACATCAGAAAAGATGTCAGAAGTTTACACTAATGAGATAATAGCACGTCATGGAGTACCGGTATCCATCGTGTCTGATAGGGATACTCGGTTCACTTCAAATTTTTGGCGAGATTTCCAAGAACAGATGGGAACCAAATTATTCATTAGCACTGCGTACCATCCTCAAACAGATGGACAGAGTGAAGGAACAATACAAACATTGGAGGAGATGTTACGGGTGTGTATAATTGACTTTGGAGGAAGTTGGGATGTTTACCTACCATTTGTCGAGTTTTCGTATAACAACAGCTACCATGCTAGTATTAAGATGGCACCGTACGAAATGCTCTATGGTAGGAAATGTTGAACCCCGGTATGTTGGGGTGAAGTGGGCCCACGTGAACTCGCCCACCAAGATATAGTACGAGCCACTAATGAAAAGATTGATGTGGTTCGGGCGCACTTGAAAGCGGCTAAAGATAGACAAAAGGCGTATGCTGACAAAAGGAATAGGCCAATCGAATTCCAGGTTGGTGACAAAGTCATGCTCAAAGTATCCCCATGGAAGGGGGTTATCAGGTTTAGAAAAAGAGGAAAATTAAGCCCAAGGTTTATAGGGCCGTTTGCAATTATAGAACGGGTAGGAAAAGTAGCTTGCCGCCTTGAACTACCGGAGGAACTAAGCAGAATTCATAGCACATTTCATGTGTCACATCTTCGAAAATGTCTAGCGGATGAGACAACTTATATTCATTATGATGATATCGAGGATGATCGCTTAAATTATATTGTAAGGCCCATAGAAATTTTAGATCGAAAGATTAAACACTTGCGAAATAAACAAACCGATCAAGTCAAGATCAAGTGGGAGCATAGAAAGGGCTCGGACACTACGTGGGAATCCGAAGAGGAGATGCGACGTCTCTACCCTACGTTATTTGGTACGTACTTTGGTTTCGGGGACGAAACCCTCTTAAGGGGGGTGGACTTGTAACACCCCGAAAAAAATGCAAATCTATTTATTTTAAATATAAAGTTGATAAATAAACTAGTTAATTAACTAGGAATTTAAAATAACCCAGTTAGGTGAAAGCCTTGTAGTAACCTACAAATGGGTTAAAACGCTAAAATTAGAACCAAAGGAAAGTTTAGGGACCAAGTGTGTTCAAAATGAAACTAATATTAATAAAACCTAAATAAATAAAACACAAACACATTTTGTCTGTGTTTGGTGGAAATCGACCAGAGCAGGGGCGACCCCAAGCTCCAACCAAACCCTAGTTCAGCCTAAAATCTCTAAAATTGAAGGATCAAACTCAGTCCAAATCGAAATCCGAACAAAGATTACTGATCCTCATTACAAGAGGATTACAAGGTATGTAAAATTTTGAGAAAACTCTTAGCTTGAAATTCTCATGAATTTGGAAAATCTGAAATTAGATGTTGCATGTATGTTATTTGGATTGAATGGGAATGATGTAGTGTTTAGGAGCAAAACCTAGACAAAAACATGTGAAAACATGCCTAAATTCTGGAAATTTCATGAATACATTGAAGGTCATTCACGGGTTTTGTGTGAAGTTGATGAACACTAGGGTTTTGAGCAATTTCCTAGGGTAATATGGTCCTTAGGAAGAGATTTCTGAAAATCTGAATGTTAAACCTTATATATGAAAGCTTGATTTATAAAATTCGGGCTAAATGATAAGTTAGGGATTGGTTATATAATCATGTAAAATCTGCCCTTGAAATGTTTGTTGAAATGCCTCAAAGAAGGCTTGAAACTGAAATGTTTAAGTTAAAAACGCATAATTATGATGTATGGAAAAATGTGCGTTATGTATGTGAAACAAAGAGTTCTAAACATAAAGTGATTGAACTCTATAGGAAAGGAAGCCGGGGCATCGAGCGGGCAAACCGGTGTGGACGCACGTTTGAAGGGCTTGCTTTAAAAGTATGTAACTTAATTCGTTACATTTGATATTTTGATAACTAGCATATATGTAGTTGAATTGTAGAATAGAAGTCGAGTTGAAATAAAGTGATAATGATCGCTATGTTGAATAATAGATAAAGAATTGTTTAGATCGCGTTGGTAGTCATCAAAATGGAGGATTCCATAGATGAGCCAAACGGGTCGAATAATCAAATAAAGCATGAGTATTTCTTCGTAATATGATTGATTGTCTTTGTTTATTGATTGATAATTGACATATCAAATTGCAAGAATTTAGTATTTTGGGTTGTTAGAATGAAAGATCCGAGAGATTTGTTTGGGCAAAACCAACAAATCAGTCAAAACATATATTTGCAGAGTCTACCGTAAATTACGGTATGTACCGTAATTTACGGTAGAGGTCAGATAGCTACGGTGGTTTACCCTTGTGTTACGGTGGAACCAAAGTTTCCCAGAAGCTACCGTAACTTACGGTGACTACCGTAAGTTACGGTAGAGCCTTGTAATGCATGTTGAACTTTGCATATTTTGCTAAATCAAATCCGTTTTTAAGCGTAGTTTTGATTATGTAATATTTCTAAGAAACTTTAACATTAAGATTTGTTAAAATCTTTAGTTTTCAGGTTTGGCTAGGATGTGGACGATGATCGAGCATGTTTGAAGAACCGAACACAATTTCTTTTGAAGCTTCCGCAATATCTTAACTTTTAGTAGACTATGTTTATGATATGTAAACAATTGTTAAACAACTTTCTGAATGTTTTCGAATTAGTCGTTAGTTGACTAATGTCTTGGCTACTTTTGAACCTTGCTTATGATATTTTTGTTATAACTTAGATATCTTTTATATATAATGGAATGAATCGTTATTAAATTCAAGTAAATAATAGACGGGTGTTACAAGACTTGTGTCATATTTGAAGCTAAATTTCGCATAGGTTTCTTTTACCGCATGATTGTCTCGTAAGTCATGACTTGTAACACTTGACCTCTCGTACTTCCATTATTGTTCGCTTTGCCCCGATGGGGTTACACATTCAGGAACACACGGATTTGTTTTTTATTTCTCGGGGAGAGCCTTTCCAAATGGTCACATCCTAGTACTACTTCAACCTGAACACACTTAAGTGTGGAGTTTTCATAAGCTCCACAAGCAATACACCCAAAACGCGTTGGTGATTTAAGAGGCATGGTATTCTTTAAAACCTATATTCTCTCTTGATCATGGTCGATGTTGGATTTGTCTAGGGTGTAACAATAGGCCATATTCTCTGTAACGTTACCATGAGCCGACAATTCTAAAGGAAAAAAGAGTTCAAAACTAAAAAGAGTTAAAAATAATTCTTAGTGATTGTTTGTGTAACTTCCTAGGCAAATCGCAAATCGGTCGTGGACATGAGAGATGTTGGGTTCATAAGATATATCGCACCTCTTATTCACTGACACGTTTTTGGTATGCCTGTTGTGGGTCTCATTAGAATTCTACAATTAAGCATGCTCGTGTAAGTGTAGTACCCAGATGGGTGACGTCCTACGAAGTCACCACTTAGGCAACCAAAACAAATATGTGAGATCCCAATTGGCATAGCGGACAATATTGGTGGTACGAGAAAGCATATGTTACTATTTATGTTTATCGAGTCTTTATATTTGAGAGAGGTAATGGTTCTTGTTTATTATTTGTTTCCAGATTAATAGAAACTGATTTAGCTTAGTTTACATTTTATTGAGTAGAATAAATAGGAATTTGTGATTGAGTTTTATATGTTGTTTTGACTTAAATAAAGATAAAGAGTTGAGGTAGAAAGTTGACCCAAATCCAGTTATTTGTATGTGTTGATTGACCCAATTAATTCTGACAATTGGTATCAGAGCGAGGAGAAGATCACGGTCTGTATGGTACTTAAAAAGATGGATCAAACAAAGAAGCTAGCCAACCAAAGACTATGAGAAGCAAAGTAGAAGGTCGAATCCCAATAGAAGAAGACTGGTCAAATCTATGTTATTTGGAACTAAGAACAAGAGACAAGTCGTGTGTGGTGACTATATAAAAGACGTCATTTGTGTTAACGCAAGAAAACTAATTAGCTTGTGAGATGCAAACAAAAAAACAATACATGTGGGGACCAAGGCAAGTGACTAATTAACCTACGAGATGTACTTGGAGACTTCTGTGGTGGAAAAGAACCATAGTAATTTAGGTTGTGGGAATAGAATATGTGTGGTTCAAAGTGTAGTGATTAATCCGATTGAAATCGGAATGGGCACAGAAGACCTGTGTTAAGCATGATCGAAGACCTGTGTAACCAGTTTTGTGTGAACAAGAGGCAAGACAAGTTACGTGAGAAGGATAATCTCTAAAGAGGCATGCACATCGTTGTAAAAATCGATGGGCGCTAGTTGGCCGGGGAGGTATTGACTAGCGATTAATCTGATTGAGATTTTTATATGTAATTTTCAGTATTCTATATTGATGCCCATTTTATAGGTAAATGTGTTAGTGTAGTGTTGTGCCAGCTGTTGTGCGAATAGAATAGATTGTCTTTCTGGCTGAATATGTAATAGTTAGTGAGTGGTCAAACGAATGTATTTAGACCCATTCGTTTAAAGTTGTCAAATGAAAACGTTTTTCGTTTGACTTTGTATGTTTGCAAGTGAGACAAGTGTGGTCAAACAACAATGGCTTGTTGTTTGACTATTGTAAACAAGATGGTTGGTGTTGTTTGTGATTTCAAAATAACATGGGACCTGTATAAGCTTGTTCTTGTTTTATTTGCAAACCAAGGTTTTTGAGTTTTGGAAGAGACCACCATTTGGTCTTTCCCGATTTCCATGATGTATGCTCTTTCGATATGTTGGATATCTTATCATATGACTGGTTGTAATGTAATGCTGCTCAAATTTATACATGAAAGTGTTTATCTATCTCTAACCTTCAGTCTATGAACTAATCTTGCACTAATCCATGATTAACGTTCCTAAAAACGAAATTTCAGCTGGTATCAAAACCATGGTACTAGAGTTAGTGAATCTAACCATTTGCTAGGTCACATCAATTCTTGATTAGTGATTTTTGTGAGTGTTTGTTTAAGATGTACAAATGGTGTGAAACCCCTAGATCAGAAAATTGAAGCTCAAAACTTGGATCTAGGATGAAATAAAACATGGAAGAGTGTTGGACAAATATGCAGAAGTGCAATTGGATTAAGTTTTCATCATGTATTCAACGATTTGGATGAGTTTTGAACAAATATGCAGAAGTGCAATTGTGTTCTTCATTTCTACAGATCCAAACCACATTAGATCTGCAGATCTAAACGACAACCCACTTTTCCAAACAACAACCCTTGTTGTTTGACTTTTCCAAACGACAACCTACTTTTCCAAATGACATCCCTTGTCGTTTGATTTTTCCATACGACAACCCTTGTTGTTTGATTTCTCCAACCGACAACACTTGGTGTTTGACTTTTCCAAACCACAATCCTTGTTGTTTGACTTTTCCAAAGGGTAACCCATATTGTTTGACCAAGGTGTTGTTATTTGACCAAAGCAGTATGGTTTGATCTTGTATCATTTCAAATTGAGTTTGGTAGATCTAAACTGATCTAATTCCTTAATTTCACCATATGAGACCAAGTCCCTATAAATTCCAAAAAAAAAAGGAATAAGGGAGTGATTGTTAGGAAAAATTTTGGTAACATATTTTTTTGGGAATTTATTCTGGAATGCGGTTTTGGGAGCGCATAAGGTTAGTTTGGGATGATGAAAACACATGATATTATAAAACAATTGGGTAGTCATGGGATTCAGAGAATGTAGAGGTGTTCCAACATCCTTAGTAGCAGAATATTGGTGTTCCAACTTGTTGATGTGACTATCATGGGCCAAAACGTTAAATTTATTTCAGCATGAGAAAATTTGAGATTGTCGTTGATCAAAAAATCAAGTTCTAAGTAATGTACATTCAATTATGGGTCAAATTGTCCGAAAGATTTTCAAGAAGTTAGAGTAATGAAAAAGTCTCATTATCGATGAGCTGATAATTTGGTTACAATGAGGGATTTCAGTTTTTGTGAAATTTAAAAAAATACTGCTTTGAGGAGGGAATTTAGATAGTGAAGACAAAAACAATTTTGCTTCGTGGAGTGAAATTGTTAAGGTTTAGAGAATTCACCAAAGAAATAGGGGGACAATTTTTTTGTTTTTTCATATTTTTGGATTTCTTCGGTAAATTCCTAAGCACAATCAAAGGTGATAAAGTTTGTGATTTTCTTGTGATACCTAAGGGCCTGTGTGGAATGTTATGCACATACTTATATTTGATGATTTTAATTAATTCTGCAACCAAGATGAAGAGTTTTGCCCGAAAACATACAGGTATCTAAAGTCGACACTAGTCTGCATAACACTATTCACTGAAGACCTGAGGAATCTTTATGAGAGCTGATAGTTCAAGGATGAAGAGTGTGGACTCCAACTCTATCATATGCCAGTTAGGTTTTGGATCAATCAGAGCAATGAAACCTTGCGAAGGGAGATTGTTGAAATATAACGCGGACAAGGTTACAGTTGAGGGGGAATTTTTACAGGACTCGGTATTGGGTTTGATATCTTCATTGAGAATTTACAGGGATCTAGGTGTAATTCAACTAGTTGAATTTTAAAATTATGTAATTGGTCAAGCTGACATCTTAAGTATTGATGCTGAAGATCCATAGTGCATTACATGGTCAACTTCACAATGACGAGACAATGAGATCTGGATGTATTTCAGCTAAGCGTACTGGTTGAACTTGCAAATGATATCCTTGGTCTAGCTGACTTCCTGAGTATTGATGTTGAAAATCAAAGTGCATTACTTGGTCGCCTCCACAAAGATGGTTTACAGAAGATATTTCACCGAAAAACTTTACCAATGCAGTAATTTAGTTTTCCCAACAAGGCCAAGATGCAGTTTGTTGAAGACGAAACCTTTATCAAATGACCGGTTAGCATATTGGAAGATCATCTAGGGATCGGGCAATGATGCCTTGCGGGGACATTGCACAACACTCAACACAAATATGCCAACTTTGAGTGGGAAATCTGATACAAGAAGCTTTAGGGGTTTGGTTTTGCTGTGAAGACTCAAGTCAAGATTTTGCGAACTTGGATTATCAGTCAAGGGGGAATATGTTAACATGGCAAAGCTGGCATCAACAGATGATTGACTGAAGATCGATTTAAGTTATATATTCAGCATTTGACAACAATGGACAAGGGGGAATTTGTTAGTGCGGTTTTGTTTCCGCTGCTGTGAGAATAGAATAGATTGTGTTTTTGGTTGAATATGTAGTAGTTAGTGAGTGGTCAAATGGATGTGTTTAGACCCATTCGTTTGAAGTGGTTAAATGAAAGGGTTTTTCGTTTGACTTTGTATGTTTGCAAGTGAGACAAGTATGGTCAAATAACAAAGGGGTTGTTGTTTGACTATGTAAACAAGATTGTAGGTGTTGTTTGCAACCAAGGTTTGTGAGTTTGGGGAGAGACCACCACTTGGTCTCTCCCGGTTTCCACGATATATGTTCTTTCGGTATGTTGGATAGCTTATCATATGACTCATTATAATATTATGTTGCCCAAATGTATACATGAAAGTTGTTTATGTATCTCTAACCTTATATCTATGAACTAATCTTGCACTAATCCAGATTGAAAAACCCATCAAGAATAAGAAAAGATAACAATTTTCGACAAAAAGAACAAAAAGAGGAAAGCAAGTCGGTCTATCTAAACATAGCCGAGGAATAGGAGCTAACAGGGGCGAATGATCTATTAAAGGCTTGGAATACCCATCAACTTTCCCCGTCAACTTTCTTGGTGAAGTGCATAAAGATTTTTTTCTACGTTTTATGTATTGGATATACCCCTAAATGTAGGGTAAAATAAACTTTATCTGTTTGATGAATGTACTGTAAAAAAATTTGGGACACTCGTGATTTTTTTCTTCTAGGTCCCCAATACCACATGCTTGTATTAGTCATCTTCCCTATATATTTATAACTTAAAAAGATTTATACATACCTTTATGTTTGAATAAAATTTTGTGAACCGTTGCGTGTAGAAAAAGAGACAACCCTTCAGGATTTGCATACTGTAGCAAATCAGCAGCTGTATGTCGTGTACCATTTTCATCGAATATAGTACCACTCAATTTAGTACCAATGAGGTGATCATAAGTAAACCCATTGTCTGGTATGACCCCAGCTTCAACAAGACCAGCTCGAAGTGTCGATTGCCAATCCTTCACAACCTGCTCAAAAACCATAACTTTTTCGGTCCACTCGTAAGAATCTTGGATCAAATCTTTATCCATTAATTTGGCCTCCATGTTGAATTTTGCTTCACCACGAGAGTAAAAACCACCATTGATTGATGTCCCACCACCAAGCACACGAGCTCGTGCATTTGGAACACCTTCAGCTGTAAACTGTTGAGCGGGTGAATCAGCTGATGTGTCAAAGAAGAAGAGACCGAAATTGTTTACGTCGGTGATGTTGGGATCGTTGTAAGGTGAGCCACCACGTTCGAGTAATAAAACCGAGTAATTGGAGGATAGGGTGGTCGCTATCGGGATACCAGTGGTACCTCCTCCGATAACAATGTAGTCGAACAACGAAATCCTTGGGGCTTCTTTTGCTTCATGCATGAAGGTATAGTTTGGAGCTATTCAAAAAAACATGAAAATAGTAGAACTTAATATGCCGCTTTATCGGTCACGTACTCAATGGGTTTAAGAACCGGATAACATCATATATGATCTCAAAATAATAATACGTACATACAAACGTACATACCTGTAACTAATTTTAAACAAACTATGCAAATGATTAATCTTTTTGTGAAGATTTACTGTGTTAACAAAATATAAAGTTTGAAATGATAAAAAAAATCAATAATAAATGAGAATTCGAAATAAGAAAGATTATTTTATAAATTTGAAGTTTAGGCCAAATTCAAGTAAGAATGACAAAATACCTAATTCGGCGACATCAAAATCAAGTAAGAATAAAATGTTGACAAGCGCTGTTATCATTCTCCGTGAACCATAAGCCATCATGTTACCTTGACGACGATACAATTTTCAGAAACTTAAGATTGTTTCAGTTTCTTGATGTTTTGTGTTTGTGTATGATTTGAAATAGAGATGATATTCAAGCTATATTTATAAACTTTGGGTGGAAGATATAACTAAGAGAGTTGGTATGCCATAACATCAAGGAAATATTATATATCGGAAAAAAATTGACATTACAAGGTTTACAATGTATTCAACAAATTAATTATAAAAATCTGATAAACTAATGCCTTATCTTATCCTAATTTGTTTTCTTCTTGAAGTTACCCATACATACAATGATAACATTTGATAATAGTAGTTTTTTTAATGCGTCTTTAGTTAGTCTTTGTTAATTATATAAGCCACCTCCAACATTTACACTAAATAAATACAAGTTGAATATTGTTACTTAATACTATTTACGAAACGAATTTTGCAAGTCATTTTTAATATAATGTTTGTTAATTAGGAGTATATCATTAATTAAACCTCAACTTAATTTAAATTTACTATATAAAAATATCCTTTGTCAAAACTTTTTTTATTGTCACAAACGTACACATTTTTAATTTATAATCAATATATTATTAATTAATATAAATAAACTAGTGAATTATACTTAAGTCATAACTAAATGCACTATATGAATTATTTATACCAAAATTATACTTACGTTTTATTTAAAAAGAAAACAAGATATTTTAATACCTTAAACGTAGTTTTCTGGCCGGCCTTACATTAAACAACTCATCACTAAGTCAAACCTTGCTATAACCAAGTTGAAATTAGTATATTACCTACTCAATCAATTTGTGTATATATTATTAGTGTGCCCGCGCAATGCGACGGGGACGACACTTTGTATTGCGGTACTTATTAATTTCTGGTAGTTGTTTTATTTTTGTGTATTATTTTTACAAAGGTTTATTATGTTTTTTTTCCTGAGATGTTTTAGATGAGTAGCATCATGGTGGTGGATATACATCATAAGTGTCACACATGTCTACTCAGTAATAGCTTTAGCATTTAAATTATCAAATACATCAGGAAACCATTGATGCAATAAAGTAATAGACGAATAAGAGAAAATAAGTCATAAAAATAAAGTTGAAAACTTAAAGCTTTGTGAATGACTTGCATCATGATCACATACGCCTTACACATCTCAATGATCTCATCAATATTGTCACACGATCATTCGACAACAAGAGGGATCCTAGGAATTTCTTGTATCTCTACCTGTTTGACTATTAAATCTTTTGGATGGACATTATTAATAAAGTTCAGATTATGCTTTCGTTGTTGAAGAAACACCAGTTCTAATCCACGAGGGATAGAACTATATAGGTGGTCTCAACATAGGGTTTACTCTCTTAATCTCGGCTTCAACTTGTGCAGCTGAAGTGATCTGAAAACAAAACACTATGAGCTCGTTACGAAGAGAGGTGGGGGTTTTCTCGTAACCACCCTCTGGTATGAGACTAAGTACTGTTCTGAGGAAAATAAAACAGTGTTTCCGGTAATAGTGAGAAATTTGATGCTTGAACCTAGGGTTAAAGTTTGGTATTTATAACTGAAGGGGAGGGTTTGGAGAAGGAGATGGGCTAACGGGCCTTGTGCCAGACGTCGCCAACAAGGAATATCATTTTGGTCCCCTCTGACACGACATGTAGTGTTTGCAGAGGTTGAGAAACGTTGGCGCATAGTGGTTGGTGTCACGTCGCCTGCCAAGTGTACTTGTTATCGAGTGTTTCATTAGCTATGAGTGGAGATCATGTACAGTGAATGGCACATGCTGATTCACTACACGTCACTGTCTATTCGTACAGTTTGGCGTACCCAAAGTCGTCACAGAAAAATAATTACGTTTCAACATAGTGTTTCTAGTCCATGGTGTTTTGGTGATGTTCATACAATGATGTTTTAGTTATAGCATGTACATGGTGTTTTATTTTGCAAGTTACAAAATGTCCAAAACACCATGGACTAGAAACACTAGTAGAAGACCCGCACGATGCAGCGACGGTAACAATTAGCGACGTAGGATCGTTTATGTTAGTTTATTATCCCCTCGTGGTACATTGTATTCTAATAGTTTTCTTATTCGTATAGCATTTTACAAAATTTAATAACATTTATTGTTTTATTGTTCTTAAAATTTTCAAGTTAGTACCATCAAGTATAATTTATCTATGTCATAAGCATTACAAGGAGGAAATATGTAAACATCCAAACAATTTACATGGTAACAAGTCATGCATAGTCATATGGAAATAAAATAATGGCCATATTTGCAACTTTGCATATCATGGATAATCACAAGTTAATCTTATATTTAGTTAAAAATGGTTATAAAACTATATGTACATGCACAAACCACAATAACATAGAAGTGTTTTTCTTGTAAGTTTTGGTTTCACTGTGAAACAGATCTAACAAATAAACAAATGAAATAGAGGATTTGAACTTGTTTTCTCAATGTTTTAAATATCGGTATGAACCGACCGATTATATCGGTTAAACCGGACATCGGACACGAGTCCGGTACGATAAAGGCCGGCAAAATCCGAATACGGTATGTCTTATGTACCGGCGGTAAATCCGGTTCTACCGGTTCAAACCGTTGAACCAGTTTGCATTAGATTAAGATTTGATTTCTTAATTTTAATAAAATACGATATTAAGGTAATATTGATCTTCCATATTTCCGGCAATTAACGTCTTCTATTCCTATATTTTATCGTTGTTGAAACTGTTTGTCAACTCGTACGATGCAATATTGTTTATAACTAATAAAAATATTCTTAAAATGCTTAATTGTTTACAATAAAAATAGTTGTTTTTAGATAAAACTATGATAAGTTACATAAATCCAAGTTAAGATTTGATTGATTTTTTAGACGAATTTGTATTTTATGGAATTTATAGGGTTAACTAGTAACCCGGTTCAACCGCCCGATACAACCCGGTTGAACCATTTCAGAGCACAACCTGGTATGACTTAAAAACCGGTTTTTAAAACATTGTGTTTTCTTACAAGTATTCTCATGGCATGTATTTGTGTATTATTTAGATCATCCTACTACCATTTAAATACATACACTTAGCACATAACATAAACACCTTGGTTTAATGTTTTGTAAAATAACCATATACGATCCTCTTCGTTATGGTATCAGAGCCATGGATTCAAAGGAAGTTATTGTAGTTCTTGTTTCAATACTTTAACTTTCATCATGTTAAATTTGTTTAAGAAGAAAAGTACTATTAAAAATAGTACTAATGAGGAATATGATATACCTCAAGATCTAGATCTACTTAATAAATGGACAATACCTCATATAAATCCAAAGGTAATATACCAAATTGGAAGTTTTGATAATTTAATAAACAAGCATGTGGTTAAAACCACTGAAGAATCAGCTTCTATAAAAGATGAGGAAATGGTAATAAAACTTTTAAATATATCTGACATAAACAGATATAAAAAAGAGTTTAATTTTATGCATATTGGTTTAGTGCAAGTTGCATTTAAACCTTCAACATTAAAAGGTTTACCAGAAAGTTTTATAGCTGTGTTACGAGATGCTCGTAATTTAAACTGGAAACAATCTTTAATGGGTATTATAGAAACTAGTCTGGCACATGGTCCAGTATATTTTAATGTTTATCCTGATGTTCATTTATCTTTAACAGATCAAAATATTGATGATGCTTTAACTTTATTTGTTAAAACGCATGGTTATAATTATGCTGAAGGATCTGAAGTTATATGTATTTGTTATAGAATATATTATAGATTACTTACCACTATGAATGCTAAATGTAAAAGAGTTGATAAATCTAGTGATGAAACTATTTTGATAGAAACTAACTATGGAAAATCTAATATTTCCATAAGGAGACCAGTTAAATGGGAAGAAATTACTTTTCCAGAAAATTTGGTCATTAATAGGGCTGTAAAAATACAACCTCAAATAAATCATAAGTTAAGGAGACTAATAGAAACTCCTGAATGAAATGTAGAAATAGAATTTGAAGAAGAAAGGAAAGATAAAAAAACTTTTAAAATCTATTTCTTCCAGGTCTTATATATCACCGCTTGATTATAAAGTAGATTTACCAGAATCTTCTAGAGCCTCTACTTCTCAAATAAGAAATAGCAGAGTAGAAAATCTTAATGTTAATAATGATAATTTAGTTTCAGGATTATACCAACCTGTTAGTGAGGATGATACGGTCTCACACATGAGTTTTAGTTTATAATGATAGAAGAGAAAAAAATAGATTTTAGTCCTGGATCTGTCATTAGACAGAAAATTTGTGAAAAATATAGACATCCTATTTGGCAACCATTTAAAGATTGGTTTTTAGAGTCATACTCTAGAGAAAAAAGATTTGAAATAGGAAGAGAATTTTATAAAGATTTGGATGATATCCAGGAAATTATAGAATTTCCTGTTTGGTTTATAAACAAATACTCTTTGAAATATATTTTAGTTATTGAGAAAAATTATAAGTTAATTACAGGGGAAATAACAAAATCAATTTCCCCCCCTCAAAATGATTTTGAAATGACAAAAGAAAATGATGTTATTCATTTTGCTGCTTTCAAAAGAGCTTTAGGGAGTGGATGTATGACTGCTATTATTGCTCATGTCAATCATATTATACAACAAAATAATTATACAAATTTATGTTTAAAAAATTTATCTGAAAATCTTCAGGAAATAAATAATAAAATTGATAAGGTTTTAGTAACTCAGGTTAAGGAAATAGGAGAGTCTAGTAATACTAAGACTTCTGAACCTGAGTCAATTATATTGGCTAAAGCTACTATTCAGCCTCCTCCTGAGATAGAAAATTATAAAATAAAACCTTGAGAAGAGCTTAAGTCGATGGATGACTTAATAGAAATTATAAAAGAAAAGTTTTCAAATGTCCAACTTAATGTTTTAACTGATATGGAAAACATGGATAATGAAACATATGAAGCTTATGTTATTGATTCTATAAATAAATTTGGAAAAGGTAGAAAACATAAGAGTTATGATAATTATAATAATAAATATTCTGATAGACCTAGACAAAGATTATATTATTATCCTAGGTCTACTCCTCAGGATGTTTTACATGAGGAACAAGAATTAGAAATAAATAATTCTTATAATGGAAAAGCCATTTATGAATGGAATTTAGATGGTTACACTGATAGGCAAGTTTATACTATGACACATAGAATGTTAATGTATGCCACCATAGCTAAAAATAATCAAAATACTGATGAAGTAGTCTGTAAAATGATAACTGTAGGCTTTACAGGTCAGTTAAAAGGATGGTGGGATAATTATATAAGTGATAAACAAGAACAAATTTATAAACATTATAGACAAGAGGGTGATAAACAAGTTTCTAATGCTGTTTACACTTTAATTATAACTATTATAGAACATTTTACAGGTAGATGGTCTGATAATTCTGAAACCATTAGAACTTTGTTAAATGGTCTTAAATGTCATACTTTAACCTCATTTAGATGGTATAAAGATGTATTTTTAAGTAGAGTCTATAAGCTCCCAGAGAATAATAGTTCTCATTGGAAGTCCAAATTCATTGATGGTCTTCCGTCTTTATTTGCTGAAAGAGTGAGGAAAGTTCTTAGGGGAAATAATATTCAAATCCCTTATGATAGTTATACTTATGGCAGACTGATAGGAGTCTGTGTTCAAGAAGGCTTAGCTCTATGTAATGAGTTAAAATTAAATCAACAAATAAAAAAACAAAGTTTAACTGAAAAAAGACAGTTAGGAGAATTTTGTGAACAATTTGGTATGGATTGTACCAAAGAAAAAAGTTTTGATAATGAAAAATATTATAAAAAATATAGAAGCGAAAAAAGGGAAAAATATTTCCAGAAACGTAGAGAAAAAAGAGAAAAGAGAAAAACCCAAAGAAAAGAAAAATGGGTTCCTACTTGCTATATATGCAAGAAGAAAGGACATAAGGCTAATGAATGTAGCCAAAGAAAAATTTTAAGAAGAAAATAAATAGTTTAGACATAGAAGAAGATGTCAAAAATGAATTATATAAGATTTTTGATTCTGAAGATATCCTCAGATTATAGCACTGAGGAGAGTTCTTGTTCTGATAATTGTCAAGAAAATTGTTGTAATAAAATTGTTTCTGATAGTGAGATGATTTATAAAGTTATGTCTCAATTTCAGGATAATGATCTTAATGATAATGAGATCAATGTTATAGATAGTAATATTTTGGTAAATATTTTAAATAAAATTAAAAGTCCAGAGGAAAAATTAAAAATTCTTCAAATGTTATACCAAAATGAAGAACTTGAAAATAGAGAAGTTCAAAAAGAAATAGAGGAACCTGAAGATCCCTATTACATGAAATATGTTCATAATATATTAAACAATAGGAAAAATATGTCTTCTACTTCGGAAGATTTAAAAATAGAAATTAACAACTTAAAAGATGAAATTATTTATTTTAAAAATAAAAATTCTAGTTTTGAAAAAAGAATTATAAATCCTGGAGAAAAGATTATAGAAGAAACAGAAACATTTTATAAACCTTCTAATTTTGAAATAGGAGAAACATCTTATAAACCTTCATCTCCTATTAATAATCCTACTAATAATACTAATTATGATCAGGAGTATCCTCCTTTAATTCCTCCTTTAGCTTTCCAGAAAAATAAGGGGGAAGAATATATTAATAAAATAGAAAATTTTATTTCTCAAAAATGGTTAGTAAAAGTTACCTTATTAATACAAAATACTTTCAAAAAAGATTTTGTTGCTCTTATTGATTCAGGAGCTGATTTAAATTGTTTAAGGGAAGGATTGATCCCTACAAAATATTTTGAAAAAACTACTCATATTCTTAAAGCAGATAATAGGCAAGATATGGGGGTCAAATATAAAATTCCTAATGCAAAGGTTTGTAATAATGGAGAATGTATTCCTTTATCATTTGTTCTTGTTAAAAATATAACAAATGAAGTTATATTAGGAACTCCATTCCTTTCAAAAAAAATTTCCTTTAAAAGAAGTTAATAAAAAAGGATTTAAAGCTTTTTATAATAACAAAGAATTATATTTTGAGTTTATAACTCAACCTTTTGAGAAATTTTTAAATGAATTTCTTATACAAGCTAAAACTAATCAAATAAATTTTCTTAAAGAAGAAACAAGTATTAATACAATTGAGGAAAAATTAAAAAATCCTAAGTTAATATTAAAAATTGAAACTATAAAAAAATCAATTTAATATAGAAATATGTAATGATCATCCAAATGCTTTTTGGAATAGAAAACAACATATTGTTTCTCTGCCTTATGAAGATAATTTTATAGAAAGTAATATTCCTACTAAGGCAAGACCTTGCCAAATGAACTCTGAATATTTGGAGTTATGTAAAAAGAAGATTGAGTCACTTCAACAAAAGGGATTAATATGTCCTTCGAAATCTCTATGGTCATGTACTGCTTTTTATGTTAATAAACATTCTGAAATAGAAAGAGGTGTTCCTAGGTTAGTTATAAACTATAAGCCTTTAAATAAAATTTTAAAATGGATAAGATATCCGATTCCTAATAAAAAGGATTTGTTAGATAGATTATATGATGCTTTAATATTTTTAAAGTTTGATTTAAAATCTGGATATTGGCAGATTCAAATTGATAAAAAAGACAGGTATAAAACTGTTTTTAATGTTCCTTTTGGGCAATATGAATGGAATGTGATGCCTTTTGGCTTGAAGAATGCCCCTTCAGAATTCCAAAAAAATATGAATGAAATATTCATTCCTTTTTCAAGTTTTATAATTGTTTATATAGATGATATTCTAGTGTTTTCAAAAGATATTGAGACCCATTTTAAACACCTTGATATATTTAAAACAATTATAATAAAAAATGGATTAGTTATATCTAGTCCCAAGATGATGTTTTTCCAAACAAGTATCAGATTTTTAGGTCATATAATAGAAAAAAGGAAAATAATTCCTATTAGTAGAAGTATAGAATTTGCTTCTAAAT
This sequence comes from Helianthus tuberosus, assembly GCA_030545235.1. Lineage (NCBI taxonomy): Eukaryota > Viridiplantae > Streptophyta > Magnoliopsida > Asterales > Asteraceae > Helianthus > Helianthus tuberosus. The sequence goes on from CM060427.1 coordinate 122,951,549, forward strand.
TTCCTGATAAAATTACTGAAAAAACTCAACTTCAAAGGTTTTTAGGAAGCTTAAATTATATAGCTCCTTATTATCATGACTTAGCTAAAGATTCTTCTATTTTATATGATAGGTTAAAAAAGAATCCTAAGCCTTGGGATGATAATCATACTCAAGCTGTTATAAAAATAAAGAAAAAAGTTTTAGGTCTTCCATGTATGACTATTGCCAATCCCAATTTGGAAAAGATTATAGAAACAGATGCCTCAGAAATAGGTTATGGGGGAATTTTAAAACAAATTTCTCCTCAAACAAAGCAGGAATATCTTATTAGGTTTCATTCAGGAAAATGGCTTGAAAGCCAGAAAAAATATGCTACTATTGCAAAAGAAATTTTAGCAATTTTGAAATGTGTTTTAAAATTTCAAGATGATTTATATAATCAAAAGTTTATAATAAAAACTGATTGTCAAGCAGCTAAATTCATGTTTCAAAAAGATTTTAAACATGATGTGTCAAAACAAATGTTTGCTAGATGGCAATCTCAATTAGCTCCTTTTGATTTTGAAATACAATATAAAAAAGGAGAAGAAAATAGTCTCCCAGATTTTTTAACTAGAGAATATTTGAAGATAATATCTTCTGTTTAATTTGCAGGTGTTTTAATGACAAAGGCCAAAGGACCCCTGAGTATAGTTTTTAATAATATTCAGATTGAAAAAGATGATTATAATATCTTGAAAAGAATAACAATTATAAGGATTCATAACTTAATGTATGATTATAGTAATCCTGATAGACTTAAAGAGCTTTCAGAAGAGTATATTATTTTAAATGATCTCAAGAATAAAATAAGGGTTCTTGAGGAAAATGAGAAAATAATCTTATCAGCCTGATTTATTCTTACTTTCAGGTATGATTCCTCATAATAGAGGAAAACAACATTTTCCCAATTATAGGGGAAGAGGCAGGGGAAGAGGAAGAGGCCAAGGCCAAGATTTAGTCTTGGTTCAGCAAGGAAGCAGAAGGCTCCTAGCCTCTGATATTGCTTCTAATAGTTTGAATAATAATAATAATAGGGGAATTCAAATAAGTCCCAATGATCCATCATATGAAAAGATCATGGCTATTATAAAAGCCCAAGAAGAAGAAGAACAGGCTATTATAAAAGCCCAAGAGGCCTCAAAGGCTCCCTCTTATGCTCATATAGCACAGGAAGATAATGATGATGAATGGGTTATATCCGACAGACAGAAGAAAATAATTCTTCTAAACCAAGAAGATAAAAAGTTTTTTGATGATCCTTGGTTTTTAATGCAAAAATATTTAGAACCAGCATCATATGATGCCACTTCTTATAAACCAAGGCAATATTATGAAAGCATTATACAAGTTTCTGAGTCTGTGGAATTAAGACATTTTTATCCAGCAGATAAAGTTAAAAGTTCATTTAATTTTAGTAAGATTTTCATAAAAAATCTTTTATCTCCTCAAAAATGGGGTTTAAGCACTTTAAATGAAAAGGAATTTATAAATTCTAACAAACAAACTTAGAAATACAATTACTGGGATTATATTCAAAGTTTTGAAAAATGTTTGTTTTATGAAAATCCTAGCAAGAAACACTCATGGTTTATAAAAGTGAGTGACAAGATTAATAAGGATGGAATTCCAAGTTGGTTCCAAAAATGGTTCATTTTATATGGTCCATCGGTCCAGATTCTGCCTGAACCATTCAAAGGTCTTTACCAAGAATGGGTAGCAGTTTCCCCGGATCTCATAGAAGCACATTATAATAAAACTTGGTTTGATGGTATAGCCTCAATGTATTTTTTTCATAGAGTTTTCCATACCCTGGATTTGGAGATGGAAACCAACAACAGGTCATACCCTGAGGGATAATACTCCCTGTCTCAAAAGAACTTCTTATACAAAGTTCTGGTCAAAAATGATAAGAGTTAATAACTCCACAAAAGAATTGGAAGGTCAAGATACTATCAATTTGATCACCAACAGAACTGAGTATTATAAATCTCAGATTGCTAAAAGACAACAAAAACAACTGCCAAGTCCTTTTGAACAAATGTCAAGAAGGATTCAAGATAAGCAAGCAGTTTCTGAAATCTCAAAGACTGAAATTCTTTCATTATACAAAGAAGAAATGAAGGAGTTAAAAAGGTTCTTTGAAGCTAGTACAGCAAGCTCCTCCAAAGCTATGTCAATCTCATCTACCAGCCAAGAAGATGAGAACCGTTTCTCTTGTTTAGCAGGAGAATCTCAACCTATAGAAGATATTCCGGAGATAAATCTGGATGATGATCTTGAAGCATACCTTCAAAAGGTGGTAGAAGAATTTACCCCGAAGAAAGAATCCCAGGAAGAAAAGAAAGAAAAATAATTGAGTCGACATAAGGACCCCACTCATAATGGGTATCTTTGAAAATTGAGAAAAGCAGTGCCATTATACACGGCATCTTTGAATTTGAAGAAAAGCAGCCATTATACACAGGGCATCAAGGACAGTCATAGAGTCCTCTTTTTACTTTTACTTTTTCTTTTTTGTCCGTTCTTCTTTTCATGTTTTGTTTGATTCCTTTTGTTTTCCCTATATATATTGTAGTAGTTTGTAATGGAGAGGCACGCAATCTTTTGCCCCTCTCTTCTTTCTCTAAATTCTGCACTTGTAAAATATTTGAAGTTTGAATAAAATCTTCCAACTTTGAAGATCTTTCTGGTGTTCTTCAGTAAGTATTTTAATTCTGTTTTTCTTTTAATAATCATGATGGGCTAAAGCCCTTAAAGTATTGAAGCATGACTCGATAACATCCTTTGATAACATGGTACTTTTATTATAAAAAAGGGTTTTCTTAAATGGTTAAAACATAAACTGACAGGGTTGAAATTTTAAACTGGCAATTAATGGTCTTATGGCCTAAGGGAACCTTGGTCCGTGTTATCCCGTTTTTATGAATTGATAGGGAGTTTTTAGGACTGGTTGTAATCCAATATATATATATATATATATATATATATATATATAGGGTCAGGATTTAGAGAAAACACTCAAAAGTGTGAGAACGGAGAGAACGCTTATGGATCGTCCGATCAAAACAATCTATGGACCAGATTGGCGCAGTGGCATTTTAGTAAAGAACACCAATTTTATTATGTGGACGCGCGTCATTAAGGGTAAAAAGGTAAAAAAAACAATTCCTCACATAAAACGCCAAATAAATACAAAACGCCAATTTTATCACTGCGTACTTTTTCTGTGTTTTAATTTAAGCTCTCTAGCTACAAAAACGCCATAAAATCTGAAACACCATTATATATAACGCCAAAGTTTACATCCAGATAAATGTTAATTACATTTTTTGTTATAAAAAATAACATCCCGCCTAACCTACGCGCCAGAAAAATTATATAAATAGAAACGTCTCACCACCTTACGTTTATCACACCAAAAAAAACACACAGTGGTTGCTAAAAAAATTTACAACTCAATGTAAAACGCCAAAAAATACAACGACAACAAACATCCATTCTTTTGATCCTCAGTAAAGTTCTGCATGAAGCTTCAATTAATTATTTGTTATGCAAGTGTAGAAAGATTTTGCTGCATGAGATTGACAAAATTGAAAAAAGAGGGACTGATGACACCCATATGTCATACTATCATCTTTGTTCCTGAAGAAGGTTTGGATGATAAGAAGAGACCTATACCAGTGGCAGATAGCATCCACCCACAGGGGGTTGCTCTATGTCTCCAACATCAACAAAGACACTTCAACACATGAACAAATAAAATAAACAACGCCAAACCCAAAACGTCATTTATTTGTCACATTTCTTGTAGTTTCAAAAGAAAAAAGAGACTGATGACACTGAAGATTTAAAATCATAAATTGCTTCTGCTTTGTTTTTTTTTTTTTACTTTTTTTTAATTTTCTTTGTCTATTGTTTGTTCTGTAATGTCAGTTAATAAACAACAAAATAATATTAATGCTATAATGAAAAATATAATAAAACGCCAAAATTAGCAAATACGTGTAAAACGCCATAATGCCATAAAAAATCCTCCAAAAAACTACCAAACTATAATAAAATTAATTTGAACAACTAATATTATAAGAAAAGAGTGAAACATTGTGCAAAGAATATAAAACAAAAAGAAGTCTAATAGTTATCTAACCGTCATTGGAAAACAAAACGCCATAATTACAGCCGTAAAAAAGATTTGACGTGTTACACCATTAAAACAGTTGAGTCTCAAAACAAAACACGGTAAACTGCAAAAAACAGTAAAATGAAACGACGGAAAACATAATTACTAAAATTTATTATATTAAATTTATTTATCCTTTTTAAAACGCCATAATTACCTGACATACGCGGGAAAAAAAAGTCAATATAAAAGAAGACCCTCAGAACCCAAGCTCAAACACGCCAAAAAAAACTAAAACGCCACATATTCTCCAAAACGCCAAAAAATTTATAAAAATGGCTAAGGTTATTGCATGGAGGTTTGAAAGGAAAGAAAAAAGATTCATCATAAAGTTCGCTGACAGAAGAAGGGTAAAGGTAAGAACAATAAAATCCATAATGGGAATGAATGAAAATGTTCAGAAGGATATCATGGCCCTTGGGGTTCCAAGAGACAATGATTGTGAAAGAACTAGAACTGTAATAAAAAGACTAGAGAGAAAGTTTCCAGCAGAAGATGATGATGATTTTGAAGATACACAAATATCAAAACTTAGCAGTTGGGTATTGAATGAGGAAGAAGGAACACTTGAAGTAACGTATAAAAACGGGGTGCAATATTCAAGACCAATGAAAGAATTGTTGAAGACAGGGTTGCTATCTATCGTTGAACAACTCTGTGATTTAACACCTTCAAACGATCCAAAATCAAAGGATGTAGTGATATTCAAAAATAGGTTGCAGCAAAGAAGAGACGAGCTAATGGCGTTATACGTAAAAATGAAATTTGATGATGAAGAATCTGAAGAAAGTGAAGAACAAAGCGATGGGTACATCTCTGATGTAATCCCACCTACGGAAGACTATTAGATTATTTGGATTTTCGAGTTATTGTAATTTTTTAAAATATTAATCTATGGAAATGAATTATTAACAAAAAGATACAAAACGCCAAAAAAGACATGGAAAAAGCCATAACGCCAAAATATTAACTATGTGACACAAAAAAAATTAACTCAAAGAGAAGAAATCTCAGAAAAAACAATAAAACACCAAATAATTAATAAATCTACAAAACGCCAAAATTATCTTGCACGCAAAAAATAAAGAAGCATGTCAAACGCGAAAATCGTGAAAGGTGAAGAATACTAAAAAGACAAAAAAAACCCTCGGACCCTGATCATGCCCCACGCCACATGTTCGGCCAGGATGCGTTCTCACCGTTCTCACACTTTTTTGTCGTTTTCTCCTGATCCCGTTTCTATATATATATATATATATATATATATATATTTATAAGTTTCCATTTTTAACTTCAAAAAATTACCATAAGTATTTAAGAAAATACATAGGATTTTAACAATTAGACTTTCACCAAAAAGTTTGTCTAATCATGTTTAAGATCCATAATTGTGATTAACCATTTTAATCACACTTTAATCCCCACTTAATCGAGATTAGAATTTTAGAAAATTTTGTCATAGTTTCCCCTAAACTATGGAGTTTTCCCATGTTTTAAAAACGTATTTAAACCACAATTCAATTTCCCAAATCATCATCAATTCATCAAGTTCCACAAAACTCATTTTGCAAGCAATAATCATACAAACATATCTTCTATTTTTTCATGAGCTCTTCCCGTATAAATTTTCAAGACTTTTAAAGTAATAATTTCTTTATCACAGTTTTTATATGTCTTGTTTCTTATAAAATCAAGTTTACTAGTCTTTAAACCCAAGTTTCAAGTCTCACCATATGTTATACTTTTCAAGGACAATCATCAAGATTATATATATTCAAAGCTCATGAACTTGAAGATGATGATCTTACATGATTTAAACATATACTTGTTTAAACCACATTTTTAAGTTCATTATATAAGATCATTACCCATGTAAAATACTACACTAAATAAATAACAAGAACATCATATAAATCATATTTTTACTTATATATTCTTGTTTACTTTAGGGTTTTAGATGATTTCTTTTATGTTGTTCAAGATAAAGTTTACTTGTACTTTTATAAATAGCAAGATATGATAATTAAAAAATAGTTTAGAATCCTTACTACTAGCACAAAGGCTAGGAATGATCCAAGATGAAGAAGAACAAGAAGATTGAAGCTCCAAATGATGAGAAATAAGCTCCTACAATGCTTCCATGTTTGCAACACTTCTAGGCCTTCATAATATGGAATTGTGAGGCTTATTTTGTGAAGTTTATGAGATGAAAATGGTGATTTAGGGGGGTTTGGGGCTGCCTTATATGGAGAAGGAATGAGGGTTTTTTATTTGCTTGAAAGATGTAAAAATGATGGAAGGTGATAAGTGATATGGAGTTGTTGATGGTTATGATTTATAATATCTTTTCCAAGCCAAAAACAAGATAACATGGCCATACATTTTCAATCTTTAAAATCACAAGAAGGAGTGGGTGTGGGACCCTCCTCAAAACTGTCACACCCCCAAAATACCACATGCGGAAACCCCCGCGAGGTGTGTGACGTACCAGGATCCAAGCCACCAATCACATTGAACTCATAAAAATATTTAAAGAAAACTTTCATTCATTAACATAAAGGGTTACAAACGTTACATATCATTCATTGTGTACAGCGGAAGCAAAACTCATTTGTTAAGTGTTTAGTAAACCATGTGTACATAAATCATTTAGCTTGTGTTGAGATTCCATGTATCACGACCCATGACCACTCCAGCATCCCAGACAGCAAGTCCCAATGATATAAACCTACAATCCTGCAAGCATGCAGACAAGTGTGTCAGACGACGCTGGTGAGTTCAAAGTTTTGTTAACGTGTTTAAATACCAGTTACCAGATTAAAACGTTGCACAGTTTCAATGATTTGATTTGATGTTGTTATTAACTCGATTACCGCAACTGGCTACAAGATATGAATGCCCAACCCCAATGCCTCTATCAAGGCATTGGTCAAGTGGTCGAGGTAATTAGCTCAACTAATAACCTCGAGTAGATGTAAGGGGTCTTATATATACACGATGTGAATGCCCAACCCCAATGCCTCTATCTAGGCATTCGTCAAGTGGTCAAGGTAATTAGTTCACGCCCGTCCTTTCGGCCCGGTGTGAGGGTGCCAAACCTAATAGCGCTATCAACTAAATACCTCGTTGCCTTACCGGCAACAATCGGTAGATGTAAGGGGTCTTACATAATAGAAACTAAGTAATAACAAACATCCCATTAACCTGCATTCCTTCCTGGAACGTTACCCGATATCCCTTCCCGGGATGCATGCTTGGAAAAGAGCAGTGAACTCACCTTCGGTTTGCTCGGTAAGATTAGTTAATTGCTTAATAGTCGGTCAAACGCGTCCTATCATTGTTTACCAATAACGATCAGTTTGTATTCATATTGCGTCACGTAGATGGTCACATATCATACAAGCAACAAACAAATGCAACACATATCCCTACCGCCTATCCTAACACGAGTATGAATTACAGATTTCCTCATGTTACAAGTCCAAAACAGTTAAACTTACAAGCCAGATTACATATCACATAATGACCTTCGAGTCACGAGTTACTCGGTTTCACGAACACATCTGACTAACAACTCATAATTATTTGACACGTTGATCCATTTAAAGTACGGCCCGCTGGGCCTTACCGATGTAACACATGCGTGGCCCGAGTTAACTGGACCACGATTATTCATTGTTTCTAACCCAAACCATAATATACATATACCAAACACTTGGGCCCTCACACAACTCCCTTAACTACCCAGCCCACTGTTATGAATCCATTTAAAGTTTACGGCCCAAAGACTTGTAATTCAATTCAACCTCATGTGGTCCATTACGTACTGTTGTACGGCTCACCCTTCCCAAGTTCAATTTTAATATCAAATCCCAATAAAAAAAAAATAAGCAACTATGCAGTTCAATTCAGATTAGTAAATATCTAATTCACAAATCCCAATCATAGTCCACCGAATTGTCACATCATCTTGATGATACTATAAATTCCAATAACATTAATAGTCATCTAAATCGAGTAATTACTGACACAAAACAGTTCATGCATATCACCAATTTATTCATCATTAACAAACTATACCTATTTTGTTTATGTTACACGTATACATCCAGGTTTCATTATCACTTGTTAACCTAATGCATCTATTACCTTGATTATTCATCATTTACATAATCTGACTATGCTAGTTAAATTAACAATTTATCAATAACAATCCATCAGTACTTATCATATGCACATGCATAATACTAAGATACATTATATCAGATATAAACATTCGATCATGCCATCACCAAGAATCACAAACAAATTAATACAAGGGTTAATATACTAACCGGAGACAAGGGTACAAGTCTGAGGGGTTTCGAGTGTGAAAGGGGGATATTCTGTTGCCGCACGAAGGAGATGGAGAATAGGGTTTGTTGTTGTAGTTTTGAGATTAGTTGTGATTGTCACGCACATGTCTTTATAAAAGGATAACACCAATTAAAGTGGGCCGCTAATTATAATTAAAGTGGGCTGCTAGCTACTTTACTTCAGCTACAAATCTTGGGCCAAGTTAATTAGGGACATATCAGTTAATCAAGACACACAAATAGTTAATTGGGCCGATTTGATAACTAATTGAGCCTTAGGCCGATATGGTGAATGTTGTGAGTGTTTACAGGGTATAATTATAAAGCCCAAAACATACACAGCCCAACAGTTTCCGATAAGTTATTAAACCGCGAAATCAAACGTTTTAGTTTAACGGAGTTAAGATCACAAGACTACACGTCGCTAACCTTGGAAGTTCGGGTTGTCACATCATCCCCAACTTGAATGAAATTTCGTCCCGAAATTTAACAAGCAAGCACAAAGAAGTGAAGTAATAAATCAAGATTGTTGCACGTTTTCCCCAGGTGTCACATCCCCAACTTGAAGAGGAATTTCGTCCCGAAATTCACCAGTTTTACCAGAATTAGACTTGTCATCAGGAAATAGTTGAGGATATTTGAGCTTCATCTGATCCTCGCGCTCCCACGTGAACTCCGGTCCACGTCTTGAGTTCCAACGAACTCTAACAATCGGAATACGACTATGTTTACGCACCTTGACCTCCCGGTCAATGATTTCTATAGGCTCTTCGACAAACTGCAACCTCTCGTCAATCTTGAGTTCTTGAAACGGCACAACCAGTGTTTCATCAAACAAACACTTCTTCAATTGCGAAACGTGAAAGACATCGTGAACATTACCCAACTCAGCAGGTAACTCGAGCTTGTAAGCCACTTTACCAATCCGCTCCAGGATTTTGAATGGCCCAACATAACGTGGATTAAGCTTGCCGCGTTTCCCAAAACGCTCCACACCCTTCCAGGGTGAAACCTTCAACATGACACGATCATTAACTTCAAACTCCAAGGGTTTTCTACGTTCATCGGCGTAACTTTTCTGACGATCACGTGCTGCCGCCATACGATTCCTGATTTGGACAATATTCTTGGAGGTTTCCAGCACAAGTTCAGGGCCTGTGATCTGGCTGTCACCCACCTCAGCCCAACAGAGGGGTGAACGACACTTTCGCCCGTACAATGCTTCGAATGGAGCTGCCAAACAACAGAATCCATATCCGCTCCATGAAGTAGTAAATGCCATCTGACCTTTTCTTGAGTCGTTTCTCCATACCCCGTAAATACTCAGCTTCATAATTTCCTTCCTTCAATGCCTAAGCCTGAGCCGAACGGATCTGGTCAGGCAAGTTAGAATGAATAGTGAGCTGCAAAGCGCGAACACGCTTAGGTTTTGATTCCTTTCTGCTAAGGGCATCAGCTACAACGTTAGCTTTACCGGGGTGATACTTGATGGCACAATCGTAGTCGTTCAGTAGTTCTACCCAGCGACGCTGTCGCATATTCAATTCCTTCTGGTCGAAGATATGCTGAGGGCTCCTGTGATCGATGTAGATGGTGCATTTGGTGTCGTACAGATAGTGCCTCCAGATCTTCAACGCAAAAATCACAGCTCCTAACTCTAAGTCGTGAGTCGTATAATTCTTCTCATGTACCTTCAACTCTCGAGAAGCATATGCTATCACTTTGTCGTGTTGCATCAATACGCAACCGAGACCCTGAATCGATGCATCACAACCACAAAATCCTCAGTACCCTCAGGTAGAGACAAAATCGGCGCGCTACATAACTTCTGCTTCAAAAACTGGAGAGCATCCTCCTGCTTCGTTCCCCAAGAATAAACTACGTTCTTCTGTGTCAAGGAGGTAAGAGGTTGAGCAATCTTCGAGAAATCCTTGATAAATCTCTGATAATACCCAGCGAGACCAAGAAATTGTCGCACCTCTGAAGGATCCTTTGGTGCCGCCCAATTCTTGACAACGTCAACCTTTGCAGGATCCACGTGTATTCCCAATTCATTAACAATGTGCCCAAGAAAGTGTACTTCTCGAATCCAAAAGTCACACTTAGAGAATTTTGCGTAAAGCTGCTCCTTCCTCAGGAGCTCCAAGATAAGTCGTAAGTGCCGCTCATGATCTTCCTTACTCTTTGAGTAAATCAAAATGTCGTCGATGAATACTATAACGAAGTCGTCGAGATATGGTTTGCATACACAGTTCTTGAGATCCATGAAGACCGCTGGTGCATTCGTTAACCCAAACGGCATAACTAAGAACTCATAGTGCCCATAACGCGTTCGAAAAGTCGTTTTCGGAACATCCTCCTCTCGGACTCTCACCTGATGATAACCTGCTCTTAAGTCGATCTTCGAATAATAACTTGACCCTTGCAACTGGGCAAACAAGTCGTCGATGTGTGGCAATGGGTAACGGTTCTTGATAGTCACCTTGTTGAGTTCCTGATAATCAATACACATGCGGAAGGACCCGTCTTTCTTCTTTACAAACAACACTGGAGCTCCCCAAGGCGAAGAACTGGGTCGAATGAAGCCCCTATCTAGTAACTCCTGCAGTTGATTAGACAGCTCCTGCAACTCTCTAGGTGCTAAATGGTAAGGAGCACGAGCGATTGGAGCTGCTCCTGGAGCAAGATCGATCTGAAATTCTACTTGTCGGTGAGGGGTAAACCAGGAAGCTCCTCAGGAAATTCATCGGAGAATTCACGTACTACTGGCAGATCCTCGATCATTCTTTCTCCTGACGGAGTATCAGTAACTAGTGCTAGAATTGCAGGATACCCTTTCCGTAGTCATTTCTGCGCTTGCATAGCTGAGATAATACCAACCATCATCCCACTATGATGCCCTTGAACCAACAATGGCTCTCCCCCAGGGAGAGGAATACGTACAACCTCCTCTTTACAGAGAATCTCAGCTTGGTACCTAGATAACCAATCCATACCAACCACTACGTCGAAACTACCCAGGGTAACAGGAAGGAGATCAATATCAGACACTTGACCCACAAGATCTAGTTTACACCCAGAAAGGACATGTGAAGCTTCTATGGTTTTTCCATTAGCTAGTTCTACTACGTGCTTAACTTCTAAAGGCGTTGGGGTCAACCCTAATTGCTGACTGAACTCTAGGGACACATAATTCCATTCGGCACCAGAATCAAATAACACAGAAGCAATAAAATTGTTCACAGGAAACGTACCGGTCACGTCATTGCCATCGTTCCTGGCGTCACCAGCACCGATCGTAAACACCCTACCACGAGCACCATTGCCCCCATTACCCCCGTTGTTGCCATTGTTCTCTGCGTTGTTGTTATTCTGGCGGTTATTGTTGTTGGCGTTCTGATTCAACTGAGGGCAATCCCGCTTAAAGTGGCCCTCGTCCCCACACTGATAACACCCCTTCCTAAAGCCTTGATTCTGCTGGGGTTGCTGCCTTTGCTGTCTCTGATACTGCTGATTTTGCTGTTGCTGCTGCTTTGGCTGGGGGGCTCTACAGTCTTTGGCCTCATGGCCCACTTTCTCGCACCTACGGCAAGCCCGGACGCACTGCCCATAATGATGATAACCACACTTGTTGCACTGCGGCTTCTTCCCAACATAAGAGCCCTTATTCTGATTCACCGAAGACGACTGGCTGAAACTACGATTGCTGCCGGTGTCCGGCCTTTTCTGTGACTGCACCGAATTAGACGCCTTGTCCACATCGTTCCACTTACGCTTGCTATCAGTGGCGGGGGTAGTGGTTGTACTAGCGGCAGTAGTAGCAGTAGCAGAAACACGTGGTGGTAGTGAATTACTCTCCACCTCTTGATCAACGATCTTGTGAGCCAAACGGACAATCTGTGTCAAGTTGTTGAGATTTGTTGCAGTAACCAAACCCTTCACTCGTGGAGGTAATCCCTTGATGAACAACTCAATTCTTCGAGACATAGGTCGGGACAAATTCGGGCACATGTCAGCCAACTCATACGACCGCTTCACGTATGCTTCAATCTCAGATCCCACCATTTTCAGGTCATAATACTCGTTCTCCAATTTCTGGATCTCATCGCGAGGACAATACTCCTCCCTGATCAATTCCTTAAAGTCGTCCCAAGTAGTGGCGTTCGCCGCCTCGATACCCAACAGCTGAACCTGGGCATTCCACCATGTCAGGGCACCATCCTCGAGTGTGCCCGTAGCATACTTCACTCTGTCCCCAGCAGGACAGTTACACATAGCAAATACCGACTCTGCCTTCTCAAACCATCGCAGGAGTCCTACAGCCCCTTCAGTCCCATTGAAGGTCTGTGGCTTACAATCCATGAACATCTTGAACATACAAGCAGGCTGGTTATTTGGATGCGCTGAATGAAAGAAAATACAACACAGGAGTAAGAGTTGTGTACACGACAGAGGATTAAAAGTATTTGGTACAGTTCGTACCAGCTTGGTAGGCTGCCAGAGCCTCAGCCACACGTGTGTTTATCAGATTTGTTAACTCGGCTTGAGTCATGTTGATGTTACCACGTTCGTGTCCTCGTCCACTCATGATTCTATATATGGAAATGAACCAATTTAGGAGTAGAAATGAGGTAAAAGTCAAGTATCACGTTGATATCTACGTACTACCAAGTTTACACACAATAGGGCAGAGCCCTTCACACACTCGTTAAGCCTCACTGGGACTTACATACACCTCACGTTATTATTATATGTGCACCCATAATAATAAGACAATTTGCATGCTTATCTCAGCGCCTCTTAACTTGCGCTAGAAGTTTCCCCCACATTCAAATAGCACAACGAAAGGTATCAAAGGATTGTGGTTCACAATAGTCGAATAGTAGTGTCATACTATCGAGTCACCATAATATCTAATGTGTCGTTTTATGCAAGCTGTGAGTGTGTGACTACTAAACAAGTAATGCATAAAGTAAAAAGAAGACGAACCTTGCAATCTGGAGCTGAGTGTCATGGTCGTATTCGCGTATTCAGAACTGTTCGGTTATAGTCTGGTTTTAAAAAAAAAAACGTTTTAAAACCAAGTTCACTATAACCAGTGGCTCTGATACCAAACTGTCACACCCCCAAAATACCACATGCGGAAACCCCCGCGAGGTGTGTGACGTACCAGGATCCAAGCCACCAATCACATTGAACTCATAAAAATATTTAAAGAAAACTTTCATTCATTAACATAAAGGGTTACAAACGTTACATATCATTCATTGTGTACAGCGGAAGCAAAACTCATTTGTTAAGTGTTTAGTAAACCATGTGTACATAAATCATTTAGCTTGTGTTGAGATTCCATGTATCACGACCCATGACCACTCCAGCATCCAAGACAGCAAGTCCCAATGATATAAACCTACAATCCTGCAAGCATGCAGACAAGTGTGTCAGACGACGCTGGTGAGTTCAAAGTTTTGTTAACGTGTTTAAATACCAGTTACCAGATTAAAACGTTGCACAGTTTCAATTATTTGATGTTGTTATTAACTCGATTACCGCAACTGGCTACAAGATATGAATGCCCAACCCCAATGCCTCTATCAAGGCATTGGTCAAGTGGTCGAGGTAATTAGCTCAACTAATAACCTCGAGTAGATGTAAGGGGTCTTATATATACACGATGTGAATGCCCAACCCCAATGCCTCTATCTAGGCATTCGTCAAGTGGTCAAGGTAATTAGTTCACGCCCGTCCTTTCGGCCCGGTGTGAGGGTGCCAAACCTAATAGCGCTATCAACTAAATACCTCGTTGCCTTACCGGCAACAATCGGTAGATGTAGGGGGTCTTACATAATAGAAACTAAGTAATAACAAACATCCCATTAACCTGCATTCCTTCCTGGAACGTTACCCGATATCCCTTCCCGGGATGCATGCTTGGAAAAGAGCAGTGAACTCACCTTCGGTTTGCTCGGTAAGATTAGTTAATTGCTTAATAGTCGGTCAAACACGTCCTATCATTGTTTACCAACAACGATCAGTTTGTATTCATATTGCGTCACGTAGATGGTCACATATCATACAAGCAACAAACAAATGCAACACATATCCCTACCGCCTATCCTAACACGAGTACGAATTACAGATTTCCTCATGTTACAAGTCCAAAACAGTTAAACTTACAAGCCAGATTACATATCACACAATGACCTTCGAGTCACGAGTTACTCGGTTTCACAAACACATCTGACTAACAACTCATAATTATTTGACACGTTGATCCATTTAAAGTACGGCCCGCTAGGCCTTACCGATGTAACACATGTGTGGCCCGAGTTAACTGGACCACGATTATTCATTGTTTCTAACCCAAACCATAATATACATATACCAAACACTTGGGCCCTCACACAACTCCCTTAACTACCCAGCCCACTGTTATGAATCCATTTAAAGTTTACGGCCCAAAGACTTGTAATTCAATTCAACCTCATGTGGTCCATTACGTACTGTTGTACGGCTCACCCTTCCCAAGTTCAATTTTAATATCAAATCCCAATAAAAAAAATAATAAGCAACTATGCAGTTCAATTCAGATTAGTAAATATCTAATTCACAAATCCCAATCATAGTCCACCGAATTGTCACATCATCTTGATGATACTATAAATTCCAATAACATTAATAGTCATCTAAATCGAGTAATTACTGACACAAAACAGTTCATGCATATCACCAATTTATTCATCATTAACAAACTATACCTATTTTGTTTATGTTACACGTATACATCCAGGTTTCATTATCACTTGTTAACCTAATGCATCTATTACCTTGATTATTCATCATTTACATAATCTGACTATGCTAGTTAAATTAACAATTTATCAATAACAATCCATCAGTACTTATCATATGCACATGCATAATACTAAGATACATTATATCAGATATAAACATTCGATCATGCCATCACCAAGAATCACAAACAAATTAATACAAGGGTTAATATACTAACCGGAGACAAGGGTACAAGTGTGAGGGGTTTCGAGTGTGAAAGGGGGGTATTCTGTTGCCGCACGAAGGAGATGGAGAATAGGGTTTGTTGTTGTAGTTTTGAGATTAGTTGTGATTGTCACGCACATGTCTTTATAAAAGGATAACACCAATTAAAGTGGGCCGCTAATTATAATTAAAGTGGGCTGCTAGCTACTTTACTTCAGCTACAAATCTTGGGCCAAGTTAATTAGGGACATATCAGTTAATCAAGACACACAAATAGTTAATTGGGCCGATTTGATAACTAATTGAGCCTTAGGCCGATATGGTGAATGTTGTGAGTGTTTACAGGGTATAATTATAAAGCCCAAAACATACACAGCCCAACAGTTTCCGATAAGTTATTAAACCGCGAAATCAAACGTTTTAGTTTAACGGAGTTAAGATCACAAGACTACACGTCGCTAACCTTGGAAGTTCGGGTTGTCACAAAAACTGTATACATATGGGGGCGGGGGGGTAAATGTAAAATTATTACGTAACATGTGCTAATTTGTTTGATATTTAGGTGATTAAACTAAGTATATTATTTAGGGGTGGTCTTGCATCATTAGGAAATAATTAAAGGTTTAAGATGCTATTTGGTATTAACTAGTTCACTAGACTAGTATAAGTTGTATTTTGATAGCATAAACGGCTTCCGTTTAGTTGTCGGTTCAATAACGGCCATTTTAATCCATACCGACAAATAATTCCGAAAGTTGAAATTCCGCAACAGTGAGATGTATGAATGGATTTCGGATCCCAAATGAAGCTTAACTAGTTCTCTAGATTGATGTATGAGGCTATCGGATATTAACTATTTCATCGGTTCGACAATCGGACGCCTTCCGGCCAAGTTGTGCACTGTTTGTCGCAATAACGAAAATGATGTCTTTATGTGTTTTTTATATCCTCATAATGTTTTAAGGTGCTTGTCATTATTCTGTTATAATTCTGGAGTCCCGAGATGCTGAATTAGTGTTGCGGACGGATTAAAATTGTTATTTTTATAGCCGAAACGGACAATTTTGTGATTCGAGTGTTATACCGGAAAGTTATGTATTATTGCAAGTGAGATTTCCACACTAGTGTTTTCATGTATATATGTACTCAGTTATGTCATTCGTATGTCGTTTTTCATAATTCTGCTTCGTTTCAGCAACTTTGCTGGCATGAATAGTGTAACTGTGAATAGTGCGCCCATCACTTTCTACCAACACTTTTAGGACATAGTTTGTTTTGTTTCGTGACGTGACGAAAACCAATATGTGTTATAGTATGTTTAACTTGTCCTATCACTGTTATATAACGTACGACTTAGTCACGTAATTAAATTATGTTAACTGCATGAGATTATGTAATAAAAATAGCGATTAGATTGTACGAAATTGCCAATTATTTTACCGTTTGTCACATTACGTGACGTAGACGTGGTGCTAAAGTGGCGCAATGTAGCCTTATTCCATGTATCCTTACATTACAAACTTATTGAAATCTAAATCATTCACACCGAAAAAAAATGAGTATACCACCATTAAAATTGACAAAACAAAATATTAAAAATAAAACCAGTATTTAAGAAATAGGTGTCCGATCAATTTGCAAATCGCTTCTCCCCTGCGATCCTTTGGGACAGTATAGTAACTCCCATGTATCTGCAATAAATGAATACCAGATAATCATAACGCGTTATTGTTAGTTAATTAACACACAAAACATGATTTCATGATCAATATATTACTAGAGGTAACCAAATTTTCCGACAAAAGTTTCCGATTCAAAAAATTTGGTCATAAATTTCAACCATTTTCCTACGCCAAAAATTCCGACATGATAAAGGTTGGAAATTCATCGGGTTTTTATCTTGTTTTTTATTAATAAAAATGGATTTGGTTGGAAATTGGTAGGAAGTATTTTTGTCGAAAATTGGTTGGAAATGGAAGTATGTTTTGTGAGAGATTTTAGTATTTTTGTCGAAAATTGGTTAATAAATGTTTTGCTGGAAAATTGGTCGGAAAATATTTCCCACTAGTTTTTTCAAATGAAATAAGTGTTGATGGAAATTCGTCGGAAAGAGCCTTGTTCTCTATGTTTTGAATATCAAAATAAAGATACCTTCCAAGCATCAACAAGCTAGCTTGAGGATTAGTTCCCGGAGAGTTAAGTAAAGTCGACCCGTCAACAACACGAAGAGAATCGACACCAAGAACCTTATACTCATCATCAACAACCTTCCCGATATGACACCCGCCGTGATAATGCCATATAGTTCTTACAGTGTCCTTGCAATGTTGTTCTAAGGAGGTACTTGTATTACCATGTGCATTCATGTTATAGGGTATTTTCATGTTAAGATCAAGAATATCCTGGGTTGTCATGTTGGCGAGCTTGTAGTTTGAGAATGCTTCTGAATTAACTGTTTTTAGGATGGTTTTGATCCCCTTAACGCATTTCTGCAAGTCTTCAGGTTCGCTAAAGTAGTTAAATGTTACTGATGGGTTGTCAGATGCGTTACGATTTACAATCGTTAGGTTACCCTTAGATAAAGGGCCATTAGTCTTTTCATATATGAAACCGCCCTCCTGCAAGAAATTAAAAACAAAAACAAAAAACAAAATAAAAGAGGTCAGATCTTTAATTTAGGCCAAATAATTAAAAAAAAAAACAAACACAAAAAAAGAGGTCAGATCTTTAATTAAGGCCAAATGATATCAAAATGCAAGAAATTTCAGCCTTTACCATTTTATGCAACTATGTGGTTATTATTAGCTTCAATGTATTCATCTTTAAAGTTCTAATCGTTTTTATAACAATTTAGTAGATTGGTCCAGACATTATTGTATAAAGCGGGTACAACATAAAACATGTATACACATAAACTGAAAAAAAATCACTTTGTTCACTACTACATCCGGATCTCATAACTAGAGACCGTTTTCTTGCAAAACATTTGAAAATCAGAAAAAAATAATATTAAAAAAATAAATAAATGTCGACCATAAATCAGTCACATAGAGAAAAAGACTATATAACAAAATTAAATGCCAGTCCCAGTCCCAGACAAATCATAAATTTGTGAAACAAAAGGAGTTTAAACCGTCACAAAATTGATTAACCACAAACATTTTGCACAACAATTTCGGTCCTAAATTTGTCGCAACCAACAAAGTTATGAGCGAATTACAGTCCAAATGAGCGGTTGGTATAAATGAAATTTTATTTCAGTTTTAAGTGATGTGCTCTTTAATCTTATAAATCATACCTCAGGTGTATAACCCTGATAGTCCGAAAGATTCACGAAGATAACGTTAAAGCCACCAATTGCTTCAATATAGCTACCGAATGGAGTAATACCCGCAACTTGGACTAAAGATCGCTCAACGCCGATAGGAGAAGGAATGAAGAGTACATTTAGTGGGTTATCTGCGATACCTTGACCAACAAAGGGTTGTTCAAGAACAATTTTGATGTTTAGGGCATCAAGTTGGTCTTTTGGACCTATGCCACTCAACATCAAAAGTTGTGGGCTTCCAAGAGCTCCGGCTGACAGTATGATTTCGTTATTCTTTTCACGTTTCAAATATGCAACATGCTTTTTCCCTAGCGTATCTTCGAACACTACTCCATAAGCCCTTGGCTTTGAGCTTCCTATGCAAGATTGA
The DNA here is from genome assembly GCA_030545235.1 of Helianthus tuberosus. NCBI lineage: Eukaryota > Viridiplantae > Streptophyta > Magnoliopsida > Asterales > Asteraceae > Helianthus > Helianthus tuberosus. The sequence goes on from CM060427.1 coordinate 122,970,805, forward strand.
AATGTAAGAAATGAGTAAATAATTATTATGTCACTATATTACAAATATATATATTTGTAGACATTTGTGTAAATCTGTATCAAGTTGTCCACATTTATATATAAACAAAGGGATATGTATTATATATTTCATGACTAATTAACAGGAGAATGCCAATTAGGACAAACCATAACCAAAGTAGACTTGTTTCTGTAGTAAACAACAACTACGGGTAATTGGGGATAGGGACAGACATGGACTTTTTCTAAATTTTCACATAAATCATGAATGATGTAATGATTATCAATATGACCCCAAATATTTAACATTCTTTAGAGATGCTTATTTTCGTCGTCTTATCTATTATATGTTTATAATCATAATTGTAACTCATGTCTATCTATTTCGTGGTCTTATCTATTATATGTACATGTTTATAATATAATTATAATTGTAACTCATGTCTATCTGTTATATATTTGTTTGTAATTATAATTGTAACTCATGTATATAAAAGATTTATACATTTTCCCAATTGTGCAAATTAATTAAATTGCACATATGTAGGTTATGTTGTAGTGTTATCATGACATCTCTAAATAACGTACCTTTATGCTTAAACAAGACTTTGTGAACCGTTGCGTGTAGAAAAAGAGACAACCCTTCTGGATTTGCATATTGTAGCAAATCAGCAGCCGTATGTCGGGTGCCATTTTTATCAAAAATAGCCCCACCCACTTTAGTACCAACTAGATGATCATAAGTAAACCCATTGTCCGGTGTGACCCCAGCTTCCACAAGACCAGCTCCAACTGCCGATTGCCAATTTTGCACATCCTGGTCAAATACCATAACTTTTTCGGTCCACTCGTAGGAATCTTGGATCAAATCTTCATCCGTTAATCCGGCTTCCATGTTGAACTGTTTTTCACCGCGAGAGTAAAAACCAGCGTTGATTGATGTTCCACCACCCAACACACGAGCCCGTCCATTCGCAACACCTTCAACTACAAACTGTTGAACGGGTGAATCTTGTGATGTGTCAAGGAAGTAGAGACCGAAATTTTCAGCCTTGGTAATGTTGGCATCGTTGTAAGGTGAGCCACCGCGTTCGAGTAATAAAACCGAGTAGTTGGCGGATAGGGTGGTGGCTATCGGGATACCGGTGGTACCTCCTCCGATAACGATGTAGTCAAAGAAAGAAACCCTAGGGGCTTTTGTTGCTTCATGCATGAAGGTATAGTTTGGAGCTGTAAAAAAAACTAAGTTATTAACCACGGTTGTAATCATTTTTATTCTTGGTTATAACTTATAAGAAAACATGAGCATAGTTGAAGGGTAACCCCCAACATTATTGGTCGACTTAAGTGTTTCGGGAACCAGATAATGTCATATATTTTGAAAATAATATATACGTATGCATACATATATAGAAACTTAATTATAACAAAATATGTAAATGTTTTATCTTTTGTGGAGATATACAATGTTAACAAATTGAAAAAGGATAAAAAAAAAATTGAAACATGGTAACCCCGTCCGGTCCGCACATCCGACTAGCAACCAACTGTCAAATGAATTGAAAGCGGTATAAATAGCATCAGCCAGACCAGTTATGTGGCCGGCCGGCTGGTGTGTTCCGATTCTGAGAATGTTGGTTATATCATATAGACGACTTATTAGAAATTAAGACAAAATATGCATACCTAATTCAGCGACACCAAAATTAAGTAAGAAAAGAATGGTAAATAGAGTGGTAATCATTCTCCATGAACTGTAAACCATTATGTTACGTTGAGGACAACACATCTATCAATACGTTTATCAATAACTTAAGATTGTTAAAGTGTCTTGATGCTTTTTAGCTTATGTATGATTTGAAAATTAAGGAGTTGAATTGCAAGCTATTTATATGACATTGGGTAGATGATAAAAACAAGAGTAGGTATGCCATAACACTAAAGAAAGAATTTATGTAGGAAAGAAAGAATTTATTGCTAAGATAAAAACAAGAGTTGGTATGCCATAACACTAAAGAAAGAATTTATGTAGGAAAGAAAGAATCTATTGCTAAGTTCAGAATGTATTCAACAAATTATATTATATATTTCTAAATTAATACCTTGTCATAATTTTTTTCTTCTTTTTTTGCTTGACATTACTATATACAACCATTGATCACCCTTTAAACGTAGAGTTTTTTTTAATGAATTACGTATCTATAAATAGTGTTTATTAATTAGAACACCTCGGATTAAATAACACAAGTTAAATTTTTTAACTTAATAATATTTAGGAAACTAATTTTGTATATATATCTATCTCCTATATTAAAAATAAAACTTAGCCACATATCATGTTTTTAGGCCACCACTTTGATGATGTAGACATGTTCTTAAGCCAGAGAATAGTTGTTTGAGCGGCAATTTGTTTCCTCCAATTCTCCTTTGAGCGGCAATTATTTTCTCCTCTACTCGCCCTCTCTCTTCAATCAAACCAATCATCCCAAAATTATGAGATCCTTTCCTTTTTTTCTCACCGCGTTTCTTTTCAGCTGCACCATTCACAAACCCTAATGTTGTCTATCTCTGATTCATATTTGGCGATTCTCATCTATCCCCTTTTCTTTGACTATACCAGGCGATGATATCAGAATCATTGCAATACCACACAAAGTCAATCATTTGTCTAGGGTTTTAGGGTTTATTTTCAAGGTCATTTTCTGGTTCGGACATTAGCCTGAAAAAAGAGGACTAAGATTGAAGACGGATTTCACCGATTTCGATTTGAAGTTGACTTTAACACTTTGATCTCTCATCCTAATTCGTATTGTGGATATTCATCATATAATCCGATCTACAGCGCCTTCGACAAGAAACCTAGAACTCATCGGCATTTCTCTATATCCGGGTTAGTTTTTGTTGAAATTACATTCGTTTCTTTTCTATTCTTTTTTTCAATTTACCTTTTTGTTTTGTTTAACATCTGATTTTTTTGCTTTTGCCTCAGGTTGATGCAATTTTTTTAGGTGACTGTTAATCTACGCATAATTTATGTGGAATGCTTTAGTTTTTTCATGTAGCTATTGTTATTTGCTTTTATTTTTGTCGAAAGTGTTGAATTTGGTGGGTAGCTTGTTGTTTCGTTTAGTTGATTGTTGGATATGGGGTTTAGGGTTATCTTTTCCTTATTATTCGGGTCTTTTTTTGGTATAGGGTTCTGATGTGAATTATTTGTGGTGCAGGTTTATTTTGGTTATTGATTTGTTTATTTGCAATTTGCAGGTTTCTTTGTTGATGTTGTAGCTTCGTTTGTTCGCAATGGTCTCTTAGGGATGACGCTCACGGGGCCGGTGATTTTGGTAACAGTAAGTTTTACGGTTTGTTCAACCTTGAATTCATAAGCCTCATGTGTCGTTTTTAATGTCGTATAGAATTTTTTAGGTATATAGGTTTTCGACCCTCGGTTTTATAAAAAAATTACTTATATAGAATTTTTAAGTTCGGAGACTTACGTCCCCCAGTAGAAATTTTCAAGCTTCACCACTGTCCACAAACTCAACTTGGGTTGTATTATATCTCAAAAATAAAGGAAACCTATCTAGAAATGCAACGTGTCTAACTGGTTGAAGTTGCATACTATTATTACTTTCTTATAAAATTAGAATATTAGTTTGATAATTTAGGTTTCTAATCATATTTATATACGTTACTATATAAAATATTAAAATGGACAAAAGAAATAAGTAGGAATGGATCACCTAACCTGGCCTGACCCCTGTTTCGACCCATATTAAAAAATAATTTGTCATGGGTCGTTATATATTAAAAATAACGCAAGTGGATATAGTCTAAATGTCTTGGTCAAAATGTCACAATTTAATACAAGGTCAAAGTACGTTAAATAAGTAGGTATTGTATATTACTATAATCAAAATGAATGAAATAAGAAAAGACCAAATGAATACCTTCCTGGATCATAGACACGTGTCTCTAATTCAAAATGATGAGGACCGGTACTAATGTGAAATGTTGAATTTAAAGGGGCTAATCCAAAAAGTATAGCTCCTTTTGTTGGATATATTGAACAATTTTTTTTTTTTAAGGAGACTTTCTCTGTACAGACCGATCAGGTCTTCGGGGTCATGTCAAAAACATTCCCCCGTCAGCCCTGCTTTTCCGGTCGCGATGTTCGATCGGGCCCCGGCCGGCGCGCAAGCTGACTTCCGCCCGGAAACCATACTGCCCCCTCAAGAGAGACTCGCTGGGTAAAACCGGGTTGCCCTCAAGACCGCACCATGCCTCGGTAGGATACGATCCATCATTGGTCATTTAATATCGAGCATATATTAACTCATATTTTTTTCTATTGTTTCAATTGTAATTACAATACCTTTTTTACCTTTAACACTCTTAAAAAAAATTCTAAACCTTCTCTCTCTCTCTAGACCCGTCGGAACCCTAGGTTTTGCTTGACGACGAAGATGGAAATGGATTAGTGTGCGAGGTTTAATCGTCTCGCATACTGGTATAGCGATTCTAGATCTTGTAAGTGCAGTATCCGGTAACTGAAGTTATCAGTGTCAGACAGAACTGATAGCAATAGTTGAGGGGAGTCTGTAAGTGTAGTTCCGGCCGGGTAACTGTGCTTTATCAGTTCTGGTCTACGGTCAACAAAGTCAAAGCCAAGTCAAGAATTCGGAAGGTTTATCAGTTCTGAGTTTATGATGTTAAACTCAGAATATGTTGATTATTATTGTTGTCCGAATTATTTGTTTTGTATCCCGTACAATATGTTTTGTCCAGGTTTAGTCCCTAGTCTATATATATGTGTTGTATATGGTAGATTAGGGCAACCCTTTAGAGCTTGTTGCATCTCTCACAAATCCCAGCCATTCTCCATCAGTGTGTGAATTCTAGAGAGAGGGGGATACAATGTGTTAGTGAGAGAAAGCTCGGTTTAGATCTTTGTGATCTAAACCAGCTTGTAGATGATGTATACTCTTTTGGTTTGTAATCTGTGATGACTGATTCATTAATAAAGAGATTCATCTTCTACATTTTTCTATCTTGTTCATATTTTGATGTTTCGAGTCTTGAATCAAGTGCAATGTTGATGTTCGTCATCGATCTGGTGCTTTAACAGTCTGTAAGTGCAGTTCCTGCCAGGTAACTGTGCTTTATCAGTTCTGGTCTACGGTCAACAAAGTCAAAGCCAAGTCAAGAATTCGAAAGCTTTATCAGTTCTGAGATTATGATGTTAAACTCAGAATATGCTGATTATTATTGTTGTCCGAATTATTTGTTTTGTATCCCGGACAATATGTTTTGTCCGGGTTTAGTCCCTAGTCTATATATATATATATATATATATATATATATATATATATATATATGTTGTATAGGTTATTAGGGAAACCCTTTAGAGCTTGGTGCATCTCTCACAAATCCCAACTATTCTCCATCAGTGTGTGAATTCTAAAGAGAGAGGGATACTATGTGTTAGTCAGAGAAAGCTCGGTTTAGATCTTTGTGATCTAAACCAGCTTGTAGATTATGTATACTCTTTTGGTTTGTAATCTGTGATGACTGATTCATTAATAATGAGATTCATCTTCTACATCTTTCTATCTTGTTCATATTTTGATGTTTCGCGTCTTGAATCAAGTGCAATGTTGATGTTCATCATCGATCCGGTGCTTTAATAGTGGTATCAGAGCATGGTTACCGATTCAGAATGGTCTAACTGCCTTCCGAATCACCATTGCTCTTGATTTGAAGTTTGTTTCCGCCAAACATCTTGAAGACGTGAAGTTTCTGCATAAAACTTGAAGAAAATGAAGCTGTTCGTCGGCTGTGAGGGTTTTTTCTTGTTTTCCAAGTTGTTGCAGTCTAGGATTTTGATCTGAAAAAGGATATGTCCGGATTTATGTAAGTGTTATACCTGTCCGAGTTAATCTATCAACATCCAGTCCGAGTTTCTTTATTCATGTGTTCAGTGTTTGTGCTTCCGGATTATTGTTGAACTTGTGTGAAGTCACACTTGTGAGATATCCTGAAGCACCTCTTGTCCGGATTAACATAGAGGTCAGGGTTTACACATTCAGGGTTTACACCTTTTAAAATTTTCCAACTTTGTTTGCAACATTGTCGGATTTTAAAAGGAATTTCTCATAGTTTATTAGTTAAAAACCATCAATCCAAGTTTATTCTTATAAACATTCAATCCGAGTTTATCTTTCTTGAGACATTCCGAGTTTGTCTCTTTTTGTTTGGTCCGTATTTACCTTTAGTTATCCGTATTTAAATGTAACGACTCTCATCAAAAGTCATAATTATTAAATTAATTTGACCAATAGGAAACCTTAATTGAGACACCCAAGTGATTCTACGCAAACCCTAAAATTTTCAGAACAATCAGAATCAGGATCAGGGCCCCTAAAACTCAGGGGGGATAAACCCTAGTGGACGATTATCCACTAGAAGTTGCTGTCAACAAGTGAAAATTCGAAATATATGATTCAGCATGCCTAGTCCCAATCGTGGCTACCCTATAGCCTACTTTTATGCCTTACGGACCGCAACACTAGGAATGTTACGGTGCGCAAGGCTGGTCAAAATTGGGCTATAAATAGAGGACATTGGGACTTAATTCTGGACGATTGAACGACGCTCAAATTCACTTTGTGCGCTGAGATAAGTTCTGTATACTTCAATTAACACACACAGGCACTAAATCAACGCCGCAACCAGGGTATTAGCACAATCGCTGCTACGATTCATTTTCCGATGATCAATATATCCAATGGATGTTTAAGTGCCGCCCACATTAGGGTTATACTTTGTCGTTCGTCGTTAATTCGATGAATCGTCGTTAATTCGATGGATGAAGTATCGCACTTTGTCGTTCGTTGTGAGAATTTGATCTCGTGAGTTATCGTAAATGCTGGATTGATTACTAACCCCCGAATTGTGTGCCTGTTATAAAAATTTAGGTTGAAAAGGCTAAATCAGTAGGCTAAACTCTGCCCGTATAAATCTGCAATGTGAGTCATTCTCTTTTTATCAACTATTTTACAATACCTCAAACTATTTTCAAGGTTATAATTACAGGGACTAAGTCGTGGATATCTTGAATTACTGGTTAGTGGGGTATTGTGCACATTACTAATTTTTTCCCAGTTAGGTTCATTGACCTACTCGGGATAATCACTGTTGGGTTCATTGACCTACAGGGATAATCATCACTATTTAGGTTCATTGATCTAAATAGTGGTATGACCACTGTCACCATTGTGACTTGTCACCATTGTGACAGGATGCCAGATAAAAATAAGATAGAAGCCATTGTAATCGCTCTTATGCTGTAATTTAATAACTATGCATCATTATGCGAAATAGAATGATTCACTCAGTATTTTCCGCTGACAAAACCTTTTTCAAACATGTTTCAGGTGACCTGTTATGAACCAGGAAAAGTGCCATATAGCACTACAAGCTCAAAGAAGTGGCTCAGTATAAAATAAAGAAACATGTTTTGTAAAATAAAAGATTTCTTTGTGAAATCAAATGATTGTAAATTACCGGGGTTTTATCCCGCGTTGTGAAATAAATAATCGGGAAATATTTACAGTTTTAAAAGATCCTGATGAAAACTTCCGCTGTCAAACTCAATTAAATAAATACCACGGGATTTTCTGTCCCGCGGCTCCTGAAACGGGTCAAACCGGGTCGGGGGCCGTGACATTAAAGTAGACCCGAGTTTGTGTTTAGAAATCATTCAGAGTTTCAGCAAGTCAGAGTTTAAAATTATTGTCCATCAGAGTTTAGTTTGACTTCTCAACGAAGTTCCGAGTTCAGTGTTAATGTTCAGAACTTTTCTTTAAAAAAAATGCTGAGTTTAGTTTTATCCAACTATCTATTTTCGAGTTTACTAAAAGAGTATTGTCAGAGTTTATATAATTTTCGTCTTTTAGTCCTTCAAAGTTTATTTCAAACATAATCCGAGTTTCTCTATATTTTTCCGAGTCTTGTCCCGATAACTATGATGTTCAGGGTTTTTGCAAACTGTTAAGTTTTCTGAGTAAAACAGTTTTCCAGATTACTGAAATTTTTAAGCAGTCCGGATTTTCCAAGTTTTACTGTTTGTGCAGAGCTTATCGTTCAGGGTTTGCGTAATCTGTCTGATATTATGTAAATCCTTTCCATCTGGGTTTCAAATCTTTCCAAATAACATTCTGTTCCGGGTTTCGCGGTTTTCCCGTGACCCTCATGCGTTCCGGGTTTGTTAAACAAGACAACAGTTCATTCCGTGCTTGTTAGTTTAATCTGTTTTAACATTGTGCCTCCAAATTTCACATTCCGGATAATCAAAGTTCCGAGTTTACTTCACCTTGACTGTTTCCAGGTTTTTTTTTTTTACTGAAACACTGTGTCTCCGAGTTTCATACTAAAACAGTTTAAACACTGTGCCTCCGAGTTTCATACTGAAACAGCTTCTTCGGGTTTATGTTTATCCTAGTTTGCTTTGGATTAGTCATTTCGGGTTTTGTTTTAAACAAAAGAACAGCAACAGTTCTCCGGGTTTGTTAGTTTATACTTTCCTTCATCCGCATATACACTGTTCATGTCCGGGTTTGAGGGGTTCCTTAGTTCTGTCCATGGTTAAAACTTGTCCGAGTTTGTAAGTTTAAAACAAGTTCTGAGTTTAGACCGTTTAAATGTGTTCCGAGTTTAGATCGTGTCACAAACCATCTTAGTTTAATTATTTTAAGCCATTCCGAGTTTAACACGTTGTCCAGATTTATTGAGTTTATATAGTGTAGGATTCAGATTTGTTCATACCTTTTACTGTTCCGAATTTGTTTTGGATCCAGTGTACGGATTTGTTGGAAAGTTCTTGTCCGAATTAGGAAATTCATTGGTTTGTCTGAATTTGTTTAACCTACTTCTGTCCGAATTTGTTAGCCTTGCTCTGTCCGAATTTGTTTCACACTGTTCCGAGTTTACGAGGGTATTCCGGTTTATTGGATTTGTTCCGGGCTTTAGGTGTTCTCCGGATTAATTGAGGATGAGGAAAAAAAAGGCATGAAAATGTCAAAATTCCATTTTTCGTAAATGATGGATTTTGATAAGTTTGATAAGTAGAGTGTTTGGGAAAATTTTGTTGCTGAAATTTTTTCCGTAAATTTTTGTTCGGTAATGGCGTTCCATGGTTATGTACAAGATTCTCGGTGTTGGAATGTGGTTCTTACAAGAGATTCATGTAACAAGTTGAGACTATTATCGAGCATTAGAGGTGAATAAAATAAGACTTGATTGGACTTTGACAGTTTACAAAGAAATAGGGGGAGTAAAAATTTTCTATTTTCTTCGTAAATCTAAAGCTTATGCGTGAAATAGCTCGAGTGTGACGGAGTTTTGTCACGTGTGTTTATGTTATTAATCAAGCATTGACGTGATGAAGTTGATTTCTCAGTTGACGACTAGTTAAAGATTGAGCCTTATCAAGTTATTGTTTAGAGTAGAGAAGATTAGTTTCTCGGTCCCTCTTTAGTAGAGAATATTAGTTTCTTGGTCCCTTTTACAAGACGGTTGCTAGTCAGTTCTCGAAATAATGTGGTGCTTCTTGTTAAGGGGAAGATCATAGATGAAAGCCATCGGGAATTCAGTAGATTCGTGAAGATAGGAGATTGATTCATGAGGATACGTGACTAGATGAGATTATACACGAAGGTTTGAAGACTTTTGATCAAGATGATTGATGTACTTTTACAAAGTTCAGTTTACTATTAACTTATCGAACTGAGCTTCATGTCTTTGTGGAATTTAAAGTGTTCAAGGTTGGTTCGCGTTAATTTGATTCAGGAGTAGATTGAGGGGGAGGATCTATAGTGTTTGATGTTGGATTCTTTGGGTTTCTCAAAGCAGCCTTAAGTGATCGTCAGCAAGTCTTTTATTAGAAGGGTTGAAGATTGATGTGCTCTACCGGAAAGATCAAGTCTCAGCCAAAGTTGAAAGCAGGCATGATATCATCAGTCAAGGGGGAGTCTATAAGTGCAGTATCCGGTGACTGAAGTTATCAGTGTCAGACAGAACTGATAGCAACAATTGAGGGGGAGTCTGTAAGTGCAGTTCCTGCTGGGTAACTGTGCTTTATCAGTTCTGGTCTACGGTCAACAAAGTCAAAGCCAAGTCAAGAATTCGGAAGGTTTATCAGTTCTGAGTTTATGATGTTAAACTCAGAATATGTTGATTATTATTATTGTCCGAATTATTTTTTTTGTATCCCGGACAATATGTTTTGTCCGGGTTTAGTCCCTAGTCTATATATATATGTGTTGTATAGGGTAGATTAGGGAAACCCTTTAGAACTTGTTGCATCTCTCACAAATCTCAACCATTCTCCATCAGTGTGTGAATTCTAGAGAGAGGGATACTATGTGTTAGTGAGAGAAAGCTCGGTTTAGATCTTTGTGAACTAAACCAGCTTGTAGATGATGTATACTCTTTTGGTTTGTAATCTGTGATGACTGATTCATTAATAAAGAGATTCAACTTCTACATCTTTCTATCTTGTTCATATTTTGATGTTTCGCGTCTTGAATCAAGTGCAATGTTGATGTTCGTCATCGTCCGAATTCGGTCCAAAAAGCGGTTACGATTATGATAAATTATTTTATTCATTTGATCTTCCTGATGTTTTAGAAGAAGATTCGGAGGTTGTCTACACACATCTCGTGAACAAAGATGAAGTGGATGCCAGCTGGAGAGCAAGTATTCCTACTAATATGACTTCGAATGTTCACTCAGGAGATCCAGTCGTTGATTCTTCGTTCGTAAATGAAGTTGTTGCTGAGCAGACCCCCAATGCAGCTGCTCAAACTACAAGTGGTGATCTTTACGTGGATTTTTCAGCATATCCAAATGTTAATACGTCTTCTGGAAATGATCAAGCTTCTATTAGTAATGCAAATGCTGAGGGGGAGATTCAATCGAATTTGGGAAACAATCTTCAAGCTCCGGCAATCCCAGTTCCAAGAACAAGTATTCATCATCCTGTTGATAATATTATTGGGAATCCAAATGCGGGAGTGCAAACGCGAAGGAGTATTTTAGAGATGCAGTGTCTGTTCTCTGGTATCAAGAAGGAATAAATCTACAATCTTAGCCTACATGAATGTTTGATCTCGCAGATAGAGCCGAAGAACTATTAGATGGCTCTGAAGGATAATTCTTGGTGTGAGATGATGCAAGAAGAGTTAGCTCAGTTCGACAAGTTAAAGGTGTGGAATTTGGTCGATCTTCCAAAGGGCCAACATGCAATCAACACGCAGTGGGTTTTCAAGTGTAAGAAAGACGGTAAGGGTGTTGTCGGCGGAAACAAAGCACGGTTGGTTGTTCAAGGCTTCGATCAAGATGAAGGGATTGATTATACAGAAGTTTATGCACCGGTGGCAAGACTGGAAGCCATTCGTCTGTTTCTAGCTTTTGCTGCACACGTGCGTTTCAAAGTCTATCAGTTGGATGTGAAAAGCGCGTTCCTTTACGGGAAACTGCATGAATCTGTGTATGTATCCTAACCACCGGGTTTCGAAGCCCCAGGGTCTGAGAACAAAGTCTATCTGTTGGTCAAAGCCCTCTACGGTCTCCATCAGGATCCTCGGGCGTGGTACGAGACTTTATCAAGATATCTATTAGAGCACGGGTTCTCGCGTGGCGCGATAGACTCTACACTGTTCATATTGAAGAAAGGGGGAGAATTTCTGATTGTGCAAATTTACGTTGATGACATAATTTTTTGTTCTTCAAATGAAGAATTGTGTCGTGAGTTCGAGGCGGTGATGAAGTCAAAATTTGAAATGAGCGCGATGGACGAGTTATCGTTCTTTCTAGGTCTTTATGTCAGTCAAGAAAAGGTCGGGACGTACGTGCATCAGACGAAGTATGTCCACGAGATTCTCAAAAAAAAATTGGATTGGAAGATAGCTTACCTTATGACACGCCTCTGCCGACAAATCACAAGCTTTCACCCGATAAGGAGAAAGATCCTGAAGTGGATCCGACTCTATATCGAGCAATGAAAGGTTCGCTAATGTATCTTACTGCTTCACGACCAGATATTATGTTTTCCGTTTGTTTGTGTGCCAGGTTCCAATCAACTCCGAAAGAGTCTCACATGAAAGCGGTCAAGCGTATCTTCAGATATCTGAAAGGGACGCCTAAGCTTGGATTATGGTATCCAGCTGAAGGTGGTCTGGATTTGCTGGCGTATGCTGACGCTGACTTCGGAGGGTGCCTGGTGAACAGAAAGTCAACCTCTGGCGGCGCACAACTTCTTGGGAACCGTCTTGTCTCTTGGCAATGCAAAAAGCAAGTTTTCGTTTCTTTATCCACGTTCGAGGCCGAGTACATTGATGCATCAAGCTGTTGTGCTCAGGTCTTGTGGATTCAGCAGCAAATGAGGGACTACGGTTTGAATTTTACTCGAACACCTATTCTTGTCGATAACAACTCTGCCATTTCTATAACTAACAATCCTATTTATCACTCACGCACTAAGCACATAGATGTTAGGCATCACTTCATTCGCGATTGTGCTGATGAGGGTTTAATAGAAGTGGTTAGGGTAGACACCTTGGATAATCTTGCCGACCTGTTTACAAAGACATTCGATCGGGCTAGATTTGAAAATCTGGTCCGAATGATCGGCATGATCAACCCCGAGTAAAATGCTTTTCAAAACTCGCATATAAACTTTAGTTTATGTTTACTGTACAGTTCTTACCGATTTTCAAAAATTGAAAAACTCCAAAAATATTTTACTTAGTTGTAGGATAAATTTTAAGAAAAATACAAAAACATTTGAAAATATAAAATGGAGTCGTGTTGAGATATAAGGGAAATGATAGTGCATCGGTTAGTCGTATCTGGTGCAGGATTATAGTAATATATAAAATTAACCGTTCACTGTAACAGCCTCATTATACGTTGCTTCGGTAGGTTTTACGCATAAATAAGAACCTGTTTTTGGTATATAAACATAATGAACTGCGTAACTTGTGTGGTACATCTCTCGGATATATGGTCTTGGTACCGTAATTTCGTTTGATAAGTTGCCAAACTTCTGAGATACTAGGTCTTTATGTTTGTTAAATCTCTGGGGTATTATACTTGGTCTTCTGATATTGCGTGAGCAATGGCCTAGACCTCGTATAATGATTTGCTAAGTACTTCGTTTGTGCGCAGATCCTCTTGGTGGATTTCTTTTCTGCAACAACAATCATCACCGGATGATCTGTTCAAAATTGTCATCACCGGGTGTACAACCTACAATTCTATGTTACCATGGGGTACATAGCAAAAAAAAACTGCGAAATTATGCAGAAAAAGATACCAAACGATGGTACACCACCTTTAAAGTCGAGCCTTCATCTCTTTGTCTGTGCGGTGGCACTAACCTGAGCTCTCAAGGCATCGCATTTTAGCCAGATACAGAGAATTTTCAGATATACTCACCTGTAAAATGTAATGTTTGGTAGCCTTGATACGGGAGTATATTCTGAGGTGGGTAAACATAGTTACAATCAGTTATTAACACACTTAATCGCATATCTCGAAAACAGTGTTCGAAAGCATGCTGAAGCTTAAGTGGACCACAATATCGTTGAACGTCTTGAACTGTTAATATCATTCTAAAAGCTAAAACTGAAAAACTATGTTTCTTGTGTTGGATATTGACAGAAAAACCGATATGATCCCTTTGCTCCGATTTCACAAAAAGATAAATAGTGTAAATACGTTCTTAGGTTTAATTCCTCTAATTTAGTCAAAATTGAAAAACAACAAAAAGATTTTGCTTTCTTGTTTCTATGTGAGAGTTATCAATCTAAAAATACTCTAAGGGTTGTGAACATTCTTTAATAAGGTGTTAAACATCAATTTTGGTAATTTTAAAATAAGTCTTTTTCATAAAAATCGGTCGTGCAAGATTCGTCTAAGCGTGCGTGGGTATTTTCGTCATTTTTAAAGGTGTTTGGTAAATTTGGTTCCAAGTTGTGATATTTTTCCAAAAGTATAAGTTATGAAGTAACTTGTTCTGAATGATCGTGTTTTGAAATCCAAATTATTAAATGTTGGTTGTTTAATATTTCAATTTTTTATTCTGGGGTATTGGAATTTATTTTTTGGGATCCACGTTTGGGCCGAGTGTCTCCGGGGTTAAGATTCTTAATCCGATGTTAAGTGTTTCAGGTCTGGATCGTTCATCACAAGATGGAAGATTTGAAGAAGTTGTGTGCGTCTGGATCATTCATCTCAAGATGGAGGATTTGAAGAAGCTAAGATGTCTGCCATTGCATTCCTTTGAAGAAGATCAACTGTTAGTTGTACAATTCATCAAGTTAGTGCAGTTCTATGTGAAGAATCAAGTGTGTGCAGGCAGCGATTACTCGAAGCGTTAACAAAGAGAAGATCTTGAGCTTTACATTGAAGATCCCGCACTGATCAAGGGGGAGTTTGTAAATGCACTTTGGGTGATAAGTGCAGGCTCTCAAACTCAAGGGTCTTTTATGAAAATTGTTAAAACTTTCATGTTTGGTCCGAATTTGTGTGTTAACTTATTGTCAGGACTTAGTTCCTCTATTATAGTCTGAATTTTGGTGGATTGTTTTAGTCAGGGTTTGTTTTGTATTGGGCTTTGGGCAAATCTATGTCCTGACTTTAGTAGTCAGGACTTTCCATTGTATATACTCTTAGTGAAATGTTATACGTGGCGATTTCTTTTGTGGAAAGTTTGTTCTTCAAGAAACCCTAATCATTGTCACTGTGTGTGAATTGATGGCTACTGTGTGTGACGTCATTCATCATTCTCATCATTCTTGTTCTACACTTTCTTGATCCAATACCATACAGTAGTGATTGCTATATGGATTCCGCACACCTGGTGATTGTTGTCTGAGCGAGATCCTTGGGTAGGAGACAACCTTTCTCCCTAATTGGTTTCTTGATTTGTCCATTCGCGGCTTGGGCTTTGCCGGTGTCGGTCGGTTTGACTTCTTTCTCTTCCTTTGGTCTTCTAATTTATGGCGGCCCAAGTTACAAAGTCTATTTCGTTTCTAATGAAGGTATTTCAATTTACTTAGTCTATTTCGATGTATTTTGATAGGATGTGTATTACATTAATGTAAGTCTTCCGGTATGTGCTATAAATACCAGTAGATATCCTCTGTTTCAGCAGAGAGCACACTCAGAGAATAGGAGAGCAATTTGGTGAACTTTGTAATGTTACTCTGCTGAAATCAATACAAGTGAATGTTTTGAAGTGATATCTTTCTAGTATTGATGGTGTTCTTGCTTGGTTTGTATGCAAACTCGGATTCCGCACTTGTTTATATATTAACAACAGGGAATAGGTTGTTTTGAATCAACTTCAGGGACCTACAACTTTTATATCATAATAGTACTAAACTTTATATAATACAAATAACCAAATGTGTAGCTTTTAATCTATATGTTTAAAAGTAAGTTACTCAACATTTGGGATTCTGTTTTTTTTTTTTTGGTTAATTAGTGAATTATAACCCTATATATTTTAGGAAATGTATTGTAATCCTATGTGTAGCTAATAGTTTTCACGAAATCGTTGTTCTTTAACGGTTCTGGTTTCAAAACATAATTAATTAATTACCCTAATAACCATAAGTACACCAATTGACCCATTATTCTATATAACATTTACAGTATTGCTTAGGACATTCTAACATGTGCTGCTGCTGCAGTGCTGCTAATAATTTTTTTATTCTAGAACCGTTGCAAAATCTAGAGAGGAGCCTAGCACTGATCAAGGGGGAGTTTGTAAATGTCCTTTGGGTGATAAGTGCAGGCTCTCAAACTCAAGGGTCTTTTATGAAAATTGTTAAAACTTTCATGTTTGGTCCGAATTTGTGTGTTAACTTATTGTCAGGACTTAGTTCCTCCATTTTACTAGACCATATTTTCTCATGCCATATTAATTTATTTGTGATAACATTTTTTTTATGCATGAGACCGTACCCATTTCCATTTTACTAGACCATATTTTTCTCAGGCCATGTTAATTTATTTGTGTAAACATTGTGTTCTATGCATGGAGACACTAAAAAAATGGAAGATAGTATGTACCTATTGAACTTAGTATAAAATTTGGTTTTTTTTCTTCTTCTAAATTTCCATTTCTTTTATTTATATTTTGATCCCAAACATATGCTAGCCTATTTTGGGCCTTTGGAGTCTTTTTCTCGGTAGCTATAGCGAGTGACTCTTATTGTAATTAACATAACCAATACCGACTTAACTCTCCGCACGTAGTACAGGTAAATCCTTCTAGTTACAAATGTTTTAAAACGAGTTAACGTTAACCCGCGCGTTGCGGCGGGATGTTGAGATATGAAAATTATCAAGTTTATAACCAAAATTATTAAAATGAGTATTGGTACCAGTTAATAATCACCTCGAAACGCCGTGCTCGGAATTTTTATCAAAGATTCTGTTTTTAGAGAAAAAAATTCCTGGAAAGTGAAATAGAATGGTAAATGCAGAATTTATAAGTATTATGAGTTGAAAATAAATACAAATGGTAGATATCATGTTGGGGTAAAACAAACAAACCCCAAACAAAAACCATTGGGTTAAAGAACATAGATATATATGATATCACTATCACATAATCCGACGGCTCAAAATGCATCACTAACACTATCCCTTAATCCATTTTCCTATAATTTCACTAACGTCAACAACATTCAACCCTATTCGCCCTACTCTAACAACCCCATTCCCCGACGACAATATCACACTTTCCTTTCAATCCATATTCATCTCTAACGATTTACAATCCATTGGGGCGATATAGTATATATGGTTGAATTGTCGATGTAAATTATCGAAAATCAAGCGTTCACCGTTGTCACAGTGGTTAAGCTGCCCTTTGACGGGCGGATCTCATTGCCTGTGACAAAAACTTTTTTCTTTAAATCATGCATTTGAAACTTATAATATTCATTGTTACGACGGTTGCTGTTCGGAGGGGATGCGATGGTGGTTTTTATGGAGGTTAATGGCTACGTGTGCTCATCCGATGATATGTGACGGTATGGGATACGCCGGAACGGTTAAAAACGGAAAGGTTGTTACGACGGTTATTGTTCGGAGGGGATGCGATGGCGGGTTTTATGAAGGTTAACGGTTACGTACTCATCCGATGTTGTGTGACGGTATAGGATATGCCGAAACGGTTAAAAACGGAAAGGTGAGAAAGAAAGAAACGACGCAAGTCCCCGGAACGGTTAAAAACGAAAAGGTGGTAAAGAAAGAAAACGGCGCCACCGCACACTGTTTTGATCATCTCTCACTATGACACGCCTGTCGCCATCTTCCTCAGATTCCCAATTCCAGACGCCTTCCCAACGGTGATCGTTTCGTTTTCATCTCCAATCTCCAACCCGATGAACACAAACACAAACCTGTGGAACGAATTCGAAAGTGAGAAAAATGAAGACCAATGGGATAGACTTATTGAGGGGAGAAAGCCAAAAAATGCATTCGGGGTCCTTTACGCGTGGAAGGAGAACAAAATTTCACATGAGCGGTGGATTTTAACATGTATAAAAAAAGGAACATCGCAAGCGTGTCGACTCAGTATTGCACGGGAAATAAAAAAAGGAAATTACGCAAGTTATGTTAACATGTATAATCAAACTGAAAGGGTGTGTTGGTATCATTTGAGTGGATGTGTTGTGTTATATCCATTTGGTTAGGAGACATGATGGTTAAACAAAAGGGTACGTACCTCAAGTTAGTAATATAACTAACGTGATTTTTAAATGAAAAAGTATGAACCCTTTATTCAAAGGTTGTGTCCTTTCGATGTACATCAAGTTGCTTTTTGTAGATATTTATTAAGGGGTGTGTATATTGGGACATGTTGGTTTGAGTTATATGTTTATTAAGGCAAGAGTATTAGTAAAAGGTGTGATGTAAAGAGACACAACTTTTGACTTATCCTAAGTTACTTTTTGTAGGGTTATGTAATTAATCTACAACCATTCTCACCAAAACAAAATGGGTATACCACCATCAAAACGACAACAAAAATAAAAATTAAACACAAATATTTAATAAAGAAACACAAAGTCCGATCAATTTGCAAATTGCTTCTCCAATGTGATTCTTTGGGACAGTATAGTAACTCCCATGTATCTGCATTAAATGAAACTAGATCATCATAACGCATTATTTAGTTAATTAATAGACATTGCATGCTCGGTATCACTACTAGAAAGACATTGTCCTACCGAAATTTCGAATAAAAAATATTTGGTCGTAAATTACAACCATTTCAAAGGGAGATGATTTCAAAGGTGGTGGACAGCATTAAAGAAGACTCCTTTGTGTGAATTAAAAACAGGTCTAAGTTTGGGGATCTAAACTGGGATTGTTGGTGTAATTTTAATGTAGAGACTTGGTTTCGTAATTTCTATTTTCCGTTTCTTGTACTTTGGGACTTCCAGCGTCTAGCTGGCCCTTCTTTTGGCAATAAAAGTTGTCGTTAGTTGTTCAAAAAAGTTTTGTCAGAATTCCGTCTAAAATGGCCGTTTCCTACGAACTTCCGAAGAAAAGATTGGTCGTAAACGTTGTTATGTTTTGTTTTTTCAAAATAAGGTACCTTCCAAGCATCAACAAGCTGGCTTGAGGATTAGTTCCCGGAGAGTTAAGTAAAGTCGACCCGTCAATGACACGAAGAGAATGGACACCAATAACCTTATATTCATCATCAACAACCTTCCCGATATGACACCCACCGTGATAATGCCATACAGTTCTTACAGTGTCCTTGCAATGTTGTTCTAAGGAGGTACTTGTATTACCATGTGCATTCATGTTATAGGGTATTTTCATGTTAAGATCAAGAATATCTTGGGTTGTCATGTTGGCTAGCTTGTAGTTTGAGAATGCTTCTGAATTAACTGTTTTTACGATGGTTTCGATCCCCTTAACGCATTTCTGCAAGTCTTCAGGTTCGGTAAAGTAGTTAAATGTTACTGATGGGTTATCAGATGCATTACGATTTACAATCGTTAGGTGACCCTTAGATAAAGGGCCATTAATCTTTTCATATATGAAACCCCCTTTCTGCAAGGAAAAAAAAGAGGTCAGGTCTTAAATTATGGCCAAATGATTATAAAATGCAAGTAATTTCAGCTTTTACTAGTTTATGCAACAAAGTGGTTTTTATTACCATCTTTCATGTTCTAATCGTTTTCATATCAATTTAGAGGATCGATCCCGTCATTTTTTGCATAAACAGGTTACAACTTGAACATGTATACATAAATATTTGGGCAGGAACGAAAAAAATCGTCATTAAATTTAGCATCTGACTTGTGACCAAATAACACAAGTTTAGCATCTGACTTGTGACCAAACAACACAAGCCGCATAATTAGCGACCACACCCATACTCGCCGACCGTCACAAATGAATATTGGTCGCAACAGTCACAAAACTGGAGACCGTTTTCTTGCAAACCGGTTGAAAATAAGAAACAAGTAATAAACTAAAAATTAACTGGTAGCAAAAAAGGAAAAGACTATAAAACAAAAATTAAATGTTAGTCCCGGACAAATCAAAAATTTGTGAAATAAAATGATTTTAAACCATTCGCAAAATTGATTTTTTTTTTACCGCAAATGTTATTCATCTACTTTACACTAAGAAATTACTTTCTTGCCCAGGTTTGAACCTAAGAACTCCTTTTAAGAGGCATGTGCCTTTACCAAGTGAGCTACCCCACATTGACCTCAAATAACTACATATATTTGAAACAACAATTTCGGTAGTAAATCTGTCGCAACCAAATTTTATTACAGTTTTAAGTGATGTGTTCTTTTAATCTTATAAATCATACCTCAGGTGTATACCCCTGATAGTCCGAAGGATTCACGAAGATAGCATTAAAGCCACCAACTGCTTCAATATAGCTACCAAATGGAGTAATACCCACAACTTGAACTAAAGATCGCTCAACGCCAATAGGAGAAGGGATGAAGAGTGCATTTAGTGGATTATCTGCGATATCTTGACCAACAAAGGGTTGTTCGAGAACAATATTGATGTTAAGGGCATCAAGTTGGTCTTTTGGACCTATGCCACTCAACATCAAAAGTTGTGGGCTTCCAAGAGCTCCAGCAGACAGTATGATCTCGTTATTCTTTCTACGTTTCAAGTATGCAACATGTTTTTTCCCCAGGACATCTTCAAATATTACTCCATATGCCCTTGGCTTTGAGCTTCCTATGCAAGATTAAAAACTAAGCAATGAATAAATAACTATAGCTAGCATTTGCTCCGTGACGGGCTTCGGTCGGTATCTGTACGGTTCGTTAAAGTCTAGTTTAGTTTGTTACATTTTTTGTATGACACCGACACTCGGTACAACAACCGAAAGAGATATGCCAAAGGGATATTGACACGTGTTTAAATTGACTAAAAAACTACAAAAATGAGGGTCAGTTTATAAAAATAAAAAAAACTTGATATGTACATAAAAAAATCCTGAACTACGTTGTACCATTGACGACAAGTACATTTATGCTTTAATCACTTGTATATTACCATCTACAACTTGGTTTGAAATAAAGTTTATATCGTACCTAAATAAAAATAAGCATAAAATATAATAGGTTTAAAAGTAATTATAATAATAATATTTAAAAAATAGGAAAAAAAATTGCACCGACATACAATGGCGTGCATAATGATGCAAGATAAATATTTATTTGTAGACAGTTGTGTAATTGTGTATCAAGTTGTTGACTACTAGGTGTTGCCCCGCCCGCGTTGCGGGGCACTAAGCCAAATATTTCTCTTTCATATGCGTCTGTGTTTCGGTTACTTGTACATACTACTCATAACACGATCTTAAAAAACATTACATCGAGAAAACCAATTAAAACAAAACACTATCAATACTTTTGCTAAAAAAAACTAAAACGATGGAAAGAATATAATTTTTAACTGGGGCAAAATTGTAATTTTTCAGGACAAATGAACGTGTGCCACGCAACTGCCTGACACGAATATAAATTACACCGAGTCAATAATTAAAACAAAACACTACAATAGATTTGTCAAAAAAAAACTAAAACGAAAGCATGACTGTAATTTTACACTAAGGGCAAAATCGTAATTTGACAGAAAAAAAACAAAAACAATGGCAAACCTGTAAATTTGAAACCGAGGGCAAAATCGTAATTAGGATGGAGAGGAAAAACCAAAACCAATGGCAAAACTGTAAATTTAAACGGGGCAAAATCGTAATTTGGCTGGACCAATGGGGAAGTGCCAGACAGCTGTGGGAACAAAATCGTAATTTTGAAATGGGAAGAAAATCATAATTTTAAACAGAGGGCAAAATCGTAATTATATTTTGAACTGGGTACGAAATCATAATTTTAAACTGAGGGCAAAATCATAATTTTCAGCTATGGGGAAAAACATAATTTTATTTTGAACTGTCGGCGTAGACGTAATTTTGAGCTGAGGGCAAAATCGTAAATTTGAGCAAGGGAAAAACATAATTTTATTTTTAGCTGGGGGCAAAAATGTAATTTTATACAGAGGGGGAAACCGTAATTTTAAACTGGGAACAAAATTAAAAATGAGTTTTTGAACCGGGGGCAAAAGCGTAATTTTGAGCTAGGGGCAAAAGCATAATTTTATTTTTAGCTGGGGGCAAAAACGTAATTTTAAATAAAAGACGAAAACGTAATTTTAAACTGAAAATAAAATTAAATAAAAAAATAGATTGGTCTAATAGAAAAGTACCAGACAAGCTAGGCAACTTGTCACTATTCCCTCAACTTGAGAATCTATATCTAGGCAATTATCAAATAGAGGAATATATTATATGTACTGACGACACTTCGAATAAACCAAAAGTTGACTTTTCTCAATAGCGACCAACGACTATGAAGAACTGGGGATAGGATTGGACTTTTCTCTTAACTTTTAAAAGCGGAAATTATAAATATTGCATAGAAAAAAATCAGGAAAACAAGCATTTTTGCGGGATTGTAATACATACAATCCCGTAAAAATGCTAGAATAATGCTAGAATGATTTCATCGACGCATGACTTACGTGACTACCATGAATATCGAGTTACATTTTTTCAGATAATCACAAAAAGGCGGTTATACCATCATCTCTCTGTAGACTTGTGTCGTATATGAAGCTAAATTTTGCCTAAGCTTATTTTACACTTGGTTTTAGAAAGCGTGAAGCGCTCAAAAGCGACAAGGTATAAAACTGATGAAATGATTTTCCAAATGACCACAAATAACATTCTTAAAAACTGCTTATTTTCATGATCTTTTCTAACTATATATTTTCCCAAAACCGCTAATTCAGTTACACATATTGTGGTGTTATCATATCTGATAATTCGTACCTTTATGCTTAAACAAGATTTTGTGAACCGTTGCGTGTAGAAATAGAGACAACCCTTCTGGATTTGCATATTGTAGCAAATCAGCAGCCGTATGTCGGGTACCATTTTTATCAAAAATAGCCCCACCCACTTTAGTACCAACTAGATGATCATAAGAAAACCCATTGTCCGGTGTGACCCCAGCTTCCACAAGACCAGCTTTAACTGCCGATTGCCAGTTTTGCACATCCTGGTCAAAAACCATAACTTTTTCGGTCCACTCGTAGGAATCTTGGATCAAATCTTCATCCGTTAATCCAGCTTCCATGTTGAATTGTTTTTCACCGCGAGAGTAAAAACCAGCATTGATTGATGTTCCACCACCCAACACACGAGCCCGTCCATTCGCAACACCTTCAACTACAAACTGTTGAACGGGTGAATCTGGTGATGTGTCAAGGAAGTAGAGACCGAAATTTTTTGCGTTGGTGATGTTGGCATCGTTGTAAGGTGAGCCACCGCGTTCGAGTAATAAAACCGAGTAGTTGGTGGATAGGGTGGTGGCTATTGGGATACCGGTGGTACCACCTCCGATAACGATGTAGTCAAAGAAAGAAACCCTAGGAGCTTTTGTTGCTTCATGCATGAAGGTATAGTTTGGAGCTATATAAAAGCATTATTATTCTTGGTTATAAAATGGTACCAAATGAAAATTAGTGGTAATTTATAAGAAAACATGAAAGTTGAAGGGTAACCGATAGTATTATTGGTCCACATATATGTTTCAGAAACCAGATAACGTGATACAAATATAAAAACTAGTTTTTAACAAAAATGTAAATGGTTTATGTGTTTGTATAGATCTACAATGTTAACAAATTAAATATGGAGTCTAAAATGGTAAAAAAAAAATCTGATAAATTAAATATGGTGTCTAAAAAGGTTTAAAAATTTTGAAATATGGTCCAACAACCTGGTCCGGCCCGCACATCCGACTAGTAACCAACCAACTGTCTCAGACAGACCAGTGATGTAGCGGGCTGGCCTGTTCCGGTTCTAAGAACACTGGTTTTATCATAAAGACAGCTTATTGCAAAAACAAAACATGCATACCTAACTCGGCAATACCAAAATCTAGTAAGAGAAGAATGGTAACGAGAGTAGCAATCTTTCTCCATGAACTATAAACCATTATGTTGCGTTGACAACAATACATCTATCGATACGTTTATCAAGAGCTTATGATTGTTTAAGTTTCTTGATGTTTTGTGTTTATGTAGGATTTGAAAAAGAGATGAAATGCAAGATATTTATATGAACTTTGGGTGGATAATAAAACCAAGAGTAGGTATGCTATAACATTAGAAAAATATATCTAAGTTCACAATGTATTCAAAAATTATAGTTTTCTGATAAATTTGTGCCTAATCATATATAGTTTGTTTCTTTTGCTTTACGAAACCATATACAAAAACGTTTACTCTTTCAAAGGAGAGTTTTACCTTAATAATTGTCTTTATAAATTATAAACTACCTCCAACTATTGGACTAAGTAATACAAGTTCATTATTTTTATTGTACTATGGCCAGGTGGTGTGGCCTCGCTCCATCTCGCCAACTCAGCAAAAATGGCGCCCTCCCCCACCCCGCGCATGTTATCAAGGGGGCGCTACCCCATGTCCACCAGCATGCTAACGACCATTTTAACGCCAATCATGTGGGACCCATTCCTTTTCCACCAATCAATTTCCTTCTTTTTTAATTTCCTTTTTCTTTTTCTTTTTTTATATTATTTAAAAGAGGTTTTAAACCATTGCAAGGATGTTAAAGGAAGGGACTTTAAACCCCCCCCCCCATATGAGGTGGCATCTACGTGGCGCTGATGTGGCGTGACAAAGCCACTCGGGGCTTTAAACCACAAACTACAGCCTAAGATCATGTGTAATCATAAAGCCCTTATGGGGCGTTATGCGACAAGTGTCAAAAAGTGCATAAGGGGGGCTTTATGAGGCTTTATATCACAAGAGGGTGTAGTCATAAAGCCTCATACCCATCATTACCTAATCAATGTTGTATTTCAATTTCCATAAGTCTTTATAAGACTCGCCGGAGAAGACAGCTCGTCAGAGAAGACAACTCACCGGAGAAGACGCATCCCATCTTCATCTCAGACGCTTCCCATCTTCCAGACGCATCCCATTTTCATCAAAGACGCTTCCCATCTTCCAGACGCATCCCATCTTCATCTCAGACGCTTCAAGTTCTCAGACGCATCCCGTGCATTTGGATCCGTGATGCCCCACTCCAAGGATGTCACGACCCCCGACCCGATTTTACCCGTTTCAGGAGCCGCAGGACAGAAACCCGTGGTATTGGTGTTTTATTTAGGCAGCGGAAATTTTAACAGGATCATTTAAACTGAAAATACCCAAATTATTTTATTTCAAGTTTTGGGACAACCCCGTAATTACAGTAAAGGAACTTCACGGGGAAACTCCCCGTTTATTTATTCACTGAGCCACTTTATCCAAGCTGGTAGTGCTACACGGCACTTTTCCTTGTTCACAGTAAATTACCTGAAACATGTTTAAAAAAGATTTTTATCAGCGGGGAAATACTGGCGAGTCATTCAATTTGCACAAAACGACACATTTTGTTATAATTTACAATATTAAGGGCGATTACAATGTTTATATCAACCAGTTACCCAACGGTATTTGTCACTCGACCCGATTCTGTGACTATGGTCATATCACCCATTGGCTAACCCGTTGTCCAATGGTGACGATTGTCAAGTAATGTATACAAAACCCCACATACCGGCTGTAATTGAAGACTACAAAGACTTAATCCATGTAATTATAACTTTGAAAATAAATAGGGTTTTAGAAACAATTTGGTAAAAAGAGAATGACTCACATTGCAAGTTTAACTGGACAGAGTTTTGCCTACTGATTAAGCCTGTTAACCTAGTTAAATAACAACGCACACGAAACTAGGTTAGTAACTTAATACAACATTTACGATAAGCTCACGAAATCAAAACCCTCACGACGAATGACAAAGTATAGCCTGAATTCGGGCAGCACTTAAACATCCATCGGATCAGTTTCAATTGATCGTACATTGTATCGTAGTAGTGATCGAGTTATTACCCTGTTATCGTAGCAGCGTTTCGACACCTAAATGCACGAAATTGAGCAGATTCTAACGTTTTTGAAAGGATTTTGCGAACACAGAAGAAAGGCCATGCAACGTCCAGTTTATAGCTGAAAATTGAGTTTGTCACGGCCCGCGTAAACTCGAAGGAAATCCTACGCAGCCCGCGAGGGCCACCCTAGCTACGGCTAGGGCTACCGTGTCACGGTGTAGGTCTGCCACGTGTCTGACACGTGGCCTAAAGCTTATCCGGAGAATTTTGAAGCTGTCGTGCCCCTCGTAAGCTTTGATTAACTCTTACGCGGCCCGCGACAGATCAACAAATTTGAGTTTCTTGATTTTTCATGAGAATTAGGGTTTTAGGGGTCCGGGTTCCTACTTACGGAGTGTTGTGGGACATATTTGCAGGTCCTTACATCCTCCCCACCTTATTTAAAATCTCGTCCTCGAGATTTACTGGAATAAGTGAGGATACTTTCGCTTCATTTCTGATTCCAACTCCCATGTATAATCAGGTCCTCTTTTCGAATCTCACTTTACCTTAACTAGCACCAATCGTTTGTGCTTGAGGAACTTGACCTTTCTGTCTTCTATTTGAAGAGGTTTCTCCACAAATTTCAACTTTTCATTTACCTCTATGTCTTGAAGAGGTACTACTAGGGATTCATCAGACAGGCATTTCTTGAGATTAGATACATGAAACACGTCATGTACTCCGGCTAACTCTTCTGGTAGTTGTAAGCGATAGGCAACTGGTCCTATTCGTTGGGTAACTGCAAACGGTCCTATATACCTTGGACTTAGTTTTCCCTTCTTACCGAACCGAACTATTCATTTCCAAGGAGAAACTTTCAAAAGTACCTTGTCTCCAATTTGAAATTCTAACGGCTTGCGTCGATTGTCTGCATAACTTTTCTGGCTATCTCGAGTCGTTTTCAGTCTTTCCTTGATTTGAGTTATCTTGTCGGTGGTTTCTTGTACAATCTCGGGACCTGATAATTGACTTTCTCCTATTTCTGCCCAGCATACTGGAGTTCTACATTTTCGTCCATATAGTTGTTACACCCTGGCTTTTGCGGAAGCGTGGATTATTTGGTGTGACTTCTTAATACCATAGTAACAATCATAACAATGCTATATGATAAAACAGAAGATGTTCATCCATTAATTAAGTCTTAGAAAATACCATACATACTTGTCTTGAAAACGTTGTTACAAATATAAATTACAAACCATGAAAATGTTTAACCGAGTTCATAAGACTCCCCAAAGACTTAAAATAAAACCCCGAGTTTAGCAACATGTATTCCGTCCAGGAAGGAATACATCCCCTAAACTCCCAACTACCATGGACAACATCCTTTATTTAAACGCAGCTTGACACATATGCAGACACTTGCCAGATCCCTTTAATTTCCTGAAATACATGTAGTTTGAAAAAATCAACAAAAAGTTGAGCGAGTTCATGTGTATGTCTGTGTGTATAAACCGATAAAGTATGTCTGCATGTAAAATGTCCCTGGTATGTAGCAATAAGGAAAAAGAGATCACCAATGGGTTACAAAGCCACTGATATGTGTGAAAAGGTGCAGGAAGAACTCAAACCTAGCAAATTTGTACCGGACTTCCGGCTGGAAGACATAGTCACCTCTATGGGCCGCCCCGGCCTCATGGGTGTGGGCTCGCTACACCCAAATAGATCTATCACTCATGTCCCTCGGTCCTACGACGAGGATTAATGGCCTTTAAGTGTTGTGCCCACCCCTCACATGATCTAGTAGTATACCCTCCTTACGCTAACCATACCATGTATAAAAATGTCCGTAATAATTGTAACATGTATTCCACCCCCGAAGTATAAAACTGAAAACAGTTAAGAGAAAAGGGGGACATGAACTCACTGTAGTGCGTCTCCTGTGCTCGTACTCAAACCTTGTCAGCTACACGATAACCTACACCGTACTAATGTCTATTAGACGAACGGGTCGTGCCTTGCTTTTTTATTTACGGTTTGAGTTACGTTACTTTGATATTATTCCAAGTTGTAACTTATTGTTAAAATAATAATTATTATTTTAACTTACATTATATTTTTAGGTCTTGAAATAATAGTTAGACAACTATTCCGTATTCATACTTCTCAAGTATTTTATGTGCGTATTTCCTTCCTAAGGATGGGGTATTTTGTACATGTATTTTTGTGATTTAAAGTCTTGATATTATGTGCTCTTAAGTCCCACTTTAGAAAGTATATGACAACTTAGTTGTCAAAATAATGTGTTTCCAAGAAAATAACCATTGTCCCTCAATTTATCTATTCTCCAAATATATTAAGAGAATATATTGTAACTTCACAAAATAATATATTTTTCACTTGTTCAGAAATATGTTATACTTTGTGATAAATCATATTTTTCGTTATCAAAATATTATCCATCCAAAATATACTAGCAACGGTATTTTGTTAAGTTATATTATTTTGCCCTAAATAATATAATTAGTTCCCGAATATTCACACAAGCGTTTTAGTATAAAATATATATTCTAAATATATATTTGTCCGCTTTTATTTACGAAAACCCACCTCCGACACTTTGAAATATTGTAACAAAACTTATGGCGAATTTTACTTCCGAAAAACAAAGTTAAAAGTATGCTTGTAATACTTGTTTGGAAAAATATTTTCTAAGTGTTGGATTTTTAGGAAATTTCGCCAGAGTTTCCTTTGTAAACGGAGGCGTCCATGCTAACGAGCATATCATTTTCTTTTCAAAATAATCACAATCACTCCTTAAACAATTTTTACATCACCGAGAGCGAAAACCATATGCGTTACATATTAACCATGAACTTGATATATCCCGAAAACGCGTAGTAACTTGGTAAAGCGTTTAGTAGACTTAGTTACCTTCCAAAGTGTATTCATTTCTTTAAAAATCATTTTCTTGAAAGAGTTAGGTGTTTACAACTTGTAAACAATTTTTACAAAAATTAATCTTTTGAACTCTTCTTGTAAATAAAAGGTTTCTACACATTTTTCATTTCCAAAAATGGTGTAGTGTGTGTACAAGTCATGATTTTCCAAAAATCGATTCTTGGACTTGGTTTATTTAGAAAAGTCTTTTGTAAAACCCGGATCTACATGATCACCAACTTACTTTGTTTACTTATATTTCAAGAAAATTATTTTCTTCCAAGTTCATGCTTAGACTTAGAAGATGATTATTCCATATATCACATAATCACCTTCTAGTCTTGTTGATTCATATTTCTAAACATCATCTAACAAGATCCATATGGTGATTAACATCACACAACCAAGAATCAACATGCAATCATCAACATATTCATTACAACAACATACTAACAACATTTCATCTTCATGTTTCTTCTTTATGTAAAGCTTCATGTTTATGTTTTTAGTTCTTGTTCTTTAATGTTTTAAACATGCTTACCATACTACAACTTTTAACCATAAAAGCAAGATGAACAAGAGTTTAACAAGAACTTACTACTAGTACAAAGGCTAGGGATGATCTCTAGTGAAAAAGATGAAGAAAATGATGGTGAAAAGCAAGCAATGAAGCTCCTTAATGATCTACAAGTTGCAAGCTTCCTTGAATCACCTTCTAGTCTTGCATGAAGCTTAGAAATGGATGAAGATGATGATGTTAAGGTGGTGATGGTGGCGGTTATGGTGTGGCTGAGAGGGAGAGAGGAAAGAGTGAGAAGATGGTGTGATCTTGTGAAGCGATGTTGTAAGGATGCTCCCCATACTTAGGATCTTTCTTCTTAATATCTTGTCCATCATAACAAGTAACAATCAAATAAAATATACAATTAAATCTTGGAGGTAAGATATGGAGTAAGGTGGTGATATTTGTGGGTCTTCTTGTGACCGAAATCGGGTATGGGAGGGGGGTTAGATGTAAAAGTTTGATGGTAAAAGGTAAACATAAGTTAAAATCCAAGTATATACTTACATATGTTAGTTAGTTGATATTTAGGGGGTTTTATTGTGTACGGGGATCATGACTAGCCAAGAAATAATTAAACAATGTATTTGACAAAAATTTAGTGTTCCGGGTAATGTCCGGTTATTCGGTTAGATACCGTTTCGTTAAAGTGTTTAATTATACCGTAAAGTGTCTTTTATATATATTTTTGTAACACTTTTAATTCCCGGCACTTAGGAAAGCATACAGGACCATTCTACCATATTTTTGCATATTACTAGCATGTTACAATGCTGAATTTTGTTAATGAATGCAGAATTCTGCACTTAAAGTGTGTTTTAGGCTCTTCCCGGCACTTTAACTATCACCTAGTGACGCAGTTTTATGGTCCTCACTTCCCTACACATCATACTAGTGTAGTGCCCTGTCTCTGGCTCATATTGGCCTTAAAAACATAGTATGTCCATGTGTTGGCATTGTCAGCATGTTTCTGAATTATCCGTTCAGTGTGCTAACTGTGCTTTGTGCATCAAGTATGTCACCAAAGTTTGTGTGTAATAAATGGAGTGACTGTATGAAATATGATGCATATGTATGTATGATACAAAAATCATAAAGCAGTTTAAATTGTCAGTTGAAATCAAGCACAGTCATTAAGCACATAATTAAGATTAATTAATTGTACGGTACCTGTAATTGTGAGGGTTGTCACAATAGTGCTTCGAATGGAGCAGCGTTGATGCTAGTGTGGTAACTATTGTTATAGGAGAATTCTATTAGTGATAAGTGGTCATCCCAGTTTCCCCCGAAATCTATTACACATGCCCTAAGCATGTCTTCCAGTGTTTGGATCGTCCTTTTACTTTGTCCATCTGTTTGGGGATGGTATGCAGTACTTAAATTTAGTCGCGTCCCCATTGCTCCTTGGAAACTTGTCCAGAAATATGAAGTGAAACGACTATCTCTGTCTGACACAATGGAGAGTGGGACTCCATGTAAAGATACTACCTCGTCTACGTATAACTTAGCCAATGTTTCCATGCTAAAGGTTTCCTTTATTAGCAGGAAATGAGCTGATTTGGTTAATCGATCCACAATCACCCAGATTGCATCGTTACCCTTTCTTGTTTTGGGTAGTTTAGTAACAAAATCCATTGTTATTAGTTCCCATTTCCATACAGGCATCTCTAACTGTTGAAGTAAACCTGAGGGTTTCTGGTGTTCTGCCTTAACTTGCGAACAAGTTAGACATTTAGAAACGTATCTAGCTATGTCCTTTTTCATTCCTATCCACCAAAAGTTGTTTCTTAAGTCTTGGTACATCTTGTTAGTACCAGGATGCATAGTGTACCTAGATTTATGGGCTTCTTCTAATATCTTATTTCTTAAATCTCCTTGTCTAGGTACCCAAATCCTTTTCTTATGGAATCTCCAAATTCCATCAGTCCCCTGTTATAATTCTTTTATCCTTCCTTTCATTCCTTCAGCATCATCCTTGATTGCTCTTTCCTGGACGTTCTTCAGGTGTTCCATTAAATCTAATTGGAGATTTAATCTAAGAGCATGGACTTGCCTTTGCTTTTCATGATACTTACGACTTAAGACATCTGCTACTACATTTTCCTTTCCTTCGTGATATTGAATATCACAATCGTAGTCACTTAGAATTTCCATCCATCTTCTTTGCCTCATGTTTAATTCTTTTTGCCCAAATATGCACCTTAAACTCTTATGATCTGTATAGACTGTAAACTTACTTCCATACAGATAATGTCTCCAAATATTAAGGGCAAAAATTATTGCTCCTAATTCTAAGTCGTGAGTTGTATAATTTTCTTCGTGCTTCTTCAATTGCCTTGATGCATACACAATTACCTTTTTGCGTTGCATTAGCACACATCCTAATCCCAATTTAGAAGCATCGCAGAAGACTTAAAAATCTTCTGTTCAGTCTGGTAAGGCTAGAATTGGGGCATTTGTTAATCTTTGCTTTAAGATTCTGAAGGCCTCTTCTTGCTTAGGTCCCCATTCAAACTTAACTGTTTTACAGGTTAGCTTAGTTAATGGAACAGCTATCTTAGAGAAGTCTCTTATGAAGCGCCTGTAATACCCAGCTAATCCTAGAAAACTTCTAACTTCAGTCGCTGATTGCGGGACCTTCCAATTTGTGATTGCTTCGATTTTGGAGGGATCTACGTGAATACCTTCGTGATTCACCATGTGACCTAAAAATTGCACCTCCTGTAGCCAAAATTCACACTTTGAGAATTTGTCGTAAAACTTTTCCTTTCTTAACAGAGTTAAGAGTGCATGCAGGTGTTCACAATGTTCATCCTGACTTTTGGAATAAATAAGTATATCGTCGATGAAGACAATTACAAATTTATCCAAATACGGCTTACAGATCCTATTCATCATGTCCATGAATGCTGCAGCGGCATTCGTTAATGTCACACCCCAACCGATGGCGGAAACATCGGGGCATGACACTGAGCGAAACAGATTGTCCAGAAATTTTCCATAACATTTATCATTACTATTCAATTTAAATAATACGTCCCATACCGTATCTCAAACAGTAGAATAATTATTACAGACAAAAATCCAGGAAAATATTTTGTTCCGACAACTCAGATTTAAATAGGCAGCAATTGTTTATCTGCTTCTAGAGACCCTTAGTTTGACCACTACAGACAACTATTTGTTGGGCTCTAAAGCTTTATTCTAGCTTCAAATTCCTACCAAGTGTGCGTCCTAAGCACCTGTCACATACGTTAAAATAGAGTCAATACATATAATGTAAAGGTGAGCATACAAGTTTGGTAATAGCATATAGAGTTCGAATTCATTTACGCATAACCAGCACGTACACATAGTGAAATGAAGCACGTTAGTTATCGACATAGATCCATCGATACCAATGACTGTGGGTTGACTGCTCGAGGCAGTTTGCAATACATGATTACCACCGTAATCCAAGCAAGTAAATGTTCCTTAACAACCCCCATGTGAACGGGTGCTGAGTCCAAACTATAGTACTATCGTTGCTAAGGCAGGTAGACAGCCTTCCATGTGTAAACATAACAAATAGCACAAAAACGGCAAGCAATGGCAGTCGGGTGGTGGTAGGTACAAGTAGGGCAGAGTGGGTGTGGCCCAGTGTATGCACGCTTTGCAGGCGGTGCATTAGCCGCAGGCGCCGCTACTTAACGTTGTTGGGCTGGTACAGCTTGAATCGGTGCAGCAGTGATCGCACAGTTCTTGTTGCTGGAGCTGTTCTTTCTCTTGTTCTTCCTCTAGTTGCTCGATGTGGTGGGTTCAGCAGTTGGTGCGGCGGCAGTAGCTTGATGCAGGTGCTTCGGAGTTTTATCCCATACACCAGCCTTGACCCTCTTGTCGTTGATTTCGGCGGCCAGTAGGTAGGTCTCTTCGATCGTCTTAGTCTTAGCCGCTTGTACGAAATTTGCGATGCAGTCGGGCAAAGCTCGGATATATTTCTTGATCGTGACCTCCGGAGTCTTGACTTGATCGGCACAGATGGTGCTGAGCTGTTTAAAGCGAGCAGTGAGAGCAGCGTTGTCACCCTCATGTTGATGTATGTGCCAAAATTCATCCTCTAGCTTTTGACGTTCGTGAGGAGGGCGGAATTCCTCTAGCATGACTTCCTTGAGCTCGTCCCATGACAGTCCGTAGGCTGCATCGTTCCCTCGCTTGTTCCTCTCGGTCGTCCACAAGTCTAGTGCACGGGACTGGAAAACGCCGGTAGCATTTAGAGTTCGGAGGTCGTCGGGGCAACCACTCTGCCGTAGAGTGACCTCAATGGAATCAAACCATTGGAATAGTGCAGTAGGACCTCCCTCACCAGTGAATTCCTTTGGCCCATATGACTTGAATTGCTTGAAATTGAAGGGCTTCGTGGTAGCTTTAGGAGCTTCGGTCCTCGACTCCTCAGATGATTTGCTGGCATTCTCGTAAACATCGCTCATGGCCTTTGCCACACTTTTAGCGATGATGGCAGCAAGGCGTTTGTCCCTCCTTTCTTGACGAGAAAGTGTGTGACGGGATCCAGATGACATTGTCTGCAACAGACATCCTCACAGGACTCAACACATTGTATTCTTATCTCACCTCACACGTGTACTACTTACTAAAGCTCAGGAACATGCATATTCACATAACACATAGAGCACAAAATCGCATAACACATAAGCACGTAGAACACAGAAGCAAGGAAGCACATACGCATTTAATCATTAGAGGCAGTCAGAAAACAGAAACCTATTATTCAAAGTTTGCGATCGTTCGAGAATAGCGTAGTTTAAGCATATATCGTAGTAAAAAGTTGCCCATAATTCAACGATTTGTTAACGTTTTGGGATAGTAATGCAATGCAATGCGAGTCGTGTGTGTCGATCGAGGCGAAAGCGAAATGGAGTAAGTTCCAAAAATTTTAGCACATAACAAGGGAAAATCACATAAAACACATAAAATTGACGAATTATCAGCATCAGCAGTAGCATGCTCAGAATCAAAACACGTAAAAATCGAGAGATAGACTGTCTGCGGCTAGTAGACTTCGACTAACCAAAGCGATTCAACTATTCACAAGGACTTGTCGTCTACGTTTGATCTTCAGGATTGTGTCCTTGCCTCGATTCTTGGGCGTCTGGCACACATCCCGTTAGTCATGTCGTGACTTCAGGTCGTTGGAGTCCGTCGAGACTTTGGTGAGAGTTTTTGTAAAATGCGCGGAACAAGTCGTCAAGGTTAGGGTTTCACCCCTGGCTTAACAACTTCGTCCCTGTTTTGGCTAAAATGGAGGAGATTATTCATCAAAATATGGGTTTCACCCCTGATTTGGTATAATTCCCCCGTTGAACAAGCGTTCGTTATTGAAAAGAATGAAGAAATCATTAATAAGTTGACAAAACAGTATTGATTAAGCAATTTAGTCCGGAGTTTGCGGTTTCCAAACCTAATCTCGACTTTATCGCCTAGTTATAGTTGAAAATTTGAGTGTAGTGATAGTGTGGCATAAGCGAGAATAGCGAGAAGTAAGCTCGTACATAACCCCTACCGGGCATGCACAAGTCGGTCTATTGGTTCTTAACTATAGTCTAGGTATCTAAGACTTCGACCCGGACTAGGTCGAGTCTTGCCTAATTCCCTATAGTTATGGCTCTGATACCAATCTGTCACACCCCAACCGATGGCGGAAACATCGGGGCATGGCACTGAGCGAAACAGATTGTCCATAAATTGTCCATAACATTTATCATTACTATTCAATTTAAATAATACGTCCCATACCGTATCTCAAACAGTAGAATAATTATTACAGAAAAAAATCAAGGCAAATATTCTGTTCCGACAACTCAGATTTAAATAGGCAGCAATTGTTTATCTGCTTCTAGAGACCCTTAGTTTGACCACTACAGACAACTATTTGTTGGGCTCTAAAGCTTTATTCTAGCTTCAAATTCCTACCAAGTGTGCGTCCTAAGCACCTGTCACATACGTTAAAATAGAGTCAATACATATAATGTAAAGGTGAGCATACAAGTTTGGTAATAGCATATAGAGTTCGAATTCATTTACGCATAACCAGCACGTACACATAGTGAAATGAAGCACGTTAGTTATTGACATAGATCCATCGATACCAATGACTGCGGGTTGACTGCTCGAGGCAGTTCGCAATACATGATTACCACCGTAATCCATGCAAGTAAATGTTCCTTAACAACCCCCGTGTGAACGGGTGCTGAGTCCAAACTATAGTACTATCGTTGCTAAGGCAGGTAGACAAACTTCCATGTCTAAACATAACAAACAAGCATTCATAAGCCACGTATAACATGCATTAACGGTTAGCGTTCAAATAGTTTTGAGTAGTGTGATCGTTGTAGTTTGAATATTCGTAACGTATGTAACACCCAAAAGTGCGTAAAGCAAAAAGGGATCGAGTATACTCACAGCGGTTAATGGATTGAAGGGAGCGCTTAGCGAGTAAGGTTAGCCTGAATAGATTCGATAGCATAAAGATAAGTGATGCGCAAAAGGGTACAAGGTTTGAGATAGTCGGATAGTGGTTCGATCGGATGGTCATCCGGTAGGACAGCTTGTCCGGTCGGGTGACGATTCGAGTGGATTGTTTCTTCCTATAAGAAGGATGTGTTTGTGTATGATGGCTTGACTTTTGAAGTTTTCGTTGTAGCATTTTAAAAACATTGAAGTATCTCTATCCATCAAGTTGGTCGATCGGATGGTGAGTCGTACGGATGAAAATCCGTTCGGATGGTCATCCGGTCGGACAGTGGTCCGGTCGGACGGCAACTAAGTGGTGAGATTACTTGGTGAAGGCAAGTTCACAGCAAAAGTGTCACTCGATCGGATGCTCATCCGATCGGATGGCAACCCTGTTAGTGAACATGTTGAAAATTGTTTAAGTCTTTAAAGTCTTAGTATCTCATGATCCGAAGAGTAATCCAGTCAGATGGTCTTCCGATCGGATTGCAATTCGTTTGATACTCAAACTTCAGCTAAGGTTGTTTAAAGGTGGGACCCAAGTGTGATCCGTTCGGGTGGCAATCCGTTCGGATGACCTATCCAATCGGACAGCAATCCGGTCAGACAGCAATCCGTTCCAATTGTTCCGTTCGTCCTACACTTGGTCGTTTTGATGGTTTGTCGTTATGTCGAGACGCTTTGACAACGTGTTAACCAACATAACCCCCATTTTGACCCAGATGACTAAACCGACCAGGAATCACCCTAGCTCGGTTAGTTACCGGTTCTAGACGGTTGTTTTTGTTTTAACCCGAAGTCGGTGGTCTCGTGGGTGGAATCCAGATCTGAACCAGTACAACACTAAGGGTGAGTAGGAGACTAGGTCAGAACCTGATTCTACCGTTTTTGAGTGTTTTGAGTGTAAAGGAGTCGAAAGAAAGTTAGAAACCATCTTTCAATCCTTTTTCACCACTCTTGTGTCGAGATCTTTACAAGGTCATTGTGTAATCGGGTGGAAATCGGTTAGATCTCAGTTGTTCTTGGTGGATTGAGGTCAAAGCATGAAGTTCTTGAAGAACACATGATGACGTCATCCAAGAACACGTGAAATCTAGTGATTTCACAGTTAAAAGTTAAGATTTAAAAGATAGAAAGGTGTAGGAGTGCGTGTAGATTAAGAAAGTACAAGATTTAGGACGAGATCTTACCTTGATCGAGAGAAATCGAAGAAAAGGTGGGGAGCACGAGCTGTTCGGACAGACGGTTTCCAAAAGTAGAAAGAATGACAATGACAGGGGTATTTATAGGATTGCAAAAGAGGAAAGGGCTGTCTGATCGGATGGCACACCGCTCGGATGACTTATCCGGTCAGATGACATTCCGTTCGGATGGCGCCTGGGTTGTGGCATTGTGCCCAAATATATATCTTAAACTTTTGTGATCTGTATAGACAGTAAATTTACTTCCGTACAGATAATGTCTCCAAATTTTAAGGGCAAAAATTATGGCTCCTAATTCTAAGTCATGAGTTGTATAATTTTCCTCGTGCTTTTTCAATTGCCTTGAAGCATACGCAATTACCTTTTTGCGTTGCATAAGCACACATCCTAATCCTAGTTTTGAAGCATCACAATATACTTCAAAATCTTCAGTCCCTTCTGGTAGAGCTAGGATTGGAGCATTTGTTAACTTTTTCTTCAAGATTCTAAAGGCTTCTTCTTGTTTAGGTCCCCATTCAAACTTAACTGCTTTACAGGTTAACTTAGTTAATGGTACAGCTATTTTGGAAAAATCCTTAGTAAACCGTCTATAGTATCCAGCTAAACCTATAAAACTTCTAATTTCCATTGCAGATTGCGGAACCTTCCATTTGGTAATTGCCTCTATCTTAGCAGGATCTACGTGAATACCTTTGTGATTCACCATGTGACCTAGAAATTGCACTTCCTTTAGCCAAAATTCACACTTCGAGTATTTGGTATAAAGCTTTTCTTTTCTTAATAAAGTTAAGAGTGCATGCAAGTGCTCACAATGTTCTGTCTGACTTTTGGAATAAATAAGTATATCGTCTATGAAGACAATTACAAATTTATCCAAATACGGTTTACAGATCCTATTCATCATGTCCATGAATGCTGCAGGTGCATTCGTTAACCCAAAGGGCATGACTGTAAACTCGTAATGACCATACCGAGTTCTGAAAGCAGTTTTAGGTATGTCTTCCTCTTGTACCTTTAATTGATGATATCCGGAGCGTAAGTCGATCTTAGAAAAATATCTAGCTCCTTGAAGTTGATCAAAAAGATCATCAATCCTAGGTAATGGGTATCGATTCTTAATTGTAACCTTATTCAATTCTCTATAATCAATACACATTCTCATCGAACCATCCTTTTTCTTTACGAACAATACTGGCGCTCCCCAAGGGGATGAGCTAGGTTGTATGAAACATTTGCTTAGTAATTCATCTAATTGCTTTTTCAGTTCTAACATTTCGGTAGGAGCTAACCGATAAGGTGCCTTGGCTATTGGTGTAGTTCCTGGAATTAGATGAATCCTAAACTTTACTTCCATATCTGGTGGTAATCCTAGTAACTCTTCTGGGAATACATCTGGGTATTCTGAGACTACAGGAATCTCCTTAAGTTCTTTACCTTTAGTACTAATGATTACTGAAATCATGTATACTATTCCTTGCTTTCATTCATAATTAGCAACTTTCATTACTGATATGAACTTCATGGGTTTACGTGGTTGATTTCCTGCAATCATGATTACTTTTCCAGTAGGTGCCTGAATTTCTATAGAGTTTTTATCACAAATAATTCGAGCATGGTTGGCTACTAACCAATCCATTCCTAACACAACATCGAATTCAGCTAATTTCATAGGTAACAGGTTTGCAGAGAATTTATGACCTGAAAGTTCTATTTCTACCTTTTGCAAAACCTGATCTATTTTAACTGAATTCCCATCTGCGGTTTCAACTGTAAAAATCTACCTAATGTTGGTTAAGGGTAAATTAAGAGCTTGGCAGAATGAAGTATTGATAAAACTTTGGTTTGCACCAGAGTCAAATAATACTTTTGCATAAATGTTGTGTACTAAGAACGTACCAGCTATCACATCTGGAATAAGTTCTGCTTCTTGAGTGGTCAGCTGGAATGCTCTGACATTCTTCTTAGTAGCTCCGTCGGTCGCCTTGGTTTTGTTGTCTGCTGGTTTGACCAATTTAGGACATTCTGTTTTAAAATGCCCCGCTTCTCCACAGTTAAAGCAGATTATGGTTTTCTTTCTGCAGTTTTCGTCACGATGTCCTACAGTTTTGCAAAAATTGCAGGTTATACTGCATCTTCCATAATGTTTCTTTATGCAATTCCTGCAGAACTGAGGAGTTGAGGATTGCCCTGTTCCTCTTTTCTTGAAGTTACTATTATTACCCACACGAAATCCTTGGGTAATTTTCTGAGACACTTCCTTCTTCCTGTTTTCATCTCTTGTGCGTACCAGTTCGTCAGTTAGGGTATTAGCTAATTCCACAGCATCGTCAATAGTACGAGGTCTCGTAGCTTTAACGATATTACGGATTTCACTAATCAGTCCCCAAATATAGCGAGAAATGAGTACCGGTTCTGGCGAAGCCAGTGTTGGTACCACTCTAGCATATTCAAAGAATGTCGAAGTATAACTACGACAATCTACACCCATCATGCGATGATTTAGGAATTTATTTGCCATTTGATCTTTTTCATATTCGGGACAGAATTTCCTTTCTACAAGATTCTTAAATTCTTCCCAGTTCATGGCATATGCCTCGATCCTTCTTTTAGCTTGTAAAACTGTGTTCCACCATTCTAACGCCCCTTCTTTAAAAAGATTTGACGCATACATAACTTGATCTTCCTCAACACATTTACTTATGGTGATTACTGCCTCAGTTTTCTCTAACCAACGCAGTGCTGCAATAGCCCCTTCGTTACCTGTAAAATCAGCTGGTTTACAGGCAAGGAATTCTTTATAAGTGCAACCAGGTGTTGCAGCTTTCATTTTCTTGAAAATTGGGGATTGCATATCATTATTGTTATTAATATGATTTCCACCTCCGTTTATACTATTACTAAAATTGTCGCCTTGTGTACGTTTACTAGGAATGATTGATTGAGGTTTAACAGGTTTCTGAGCAGCAGCAATGATTGCTGGAATAGCATTGGCTATTCCTTGAGCAACGATATCCTCGATATCTTGCCTATTTAACAATTGCTCTTCCTGATTTTGCTCAGATTGATTTACTTCATTTACTGGTTCATTACCAATGTTTGCCATCTGATAATTAATTTATAGATAAATAATTAGTATAGAATAAGAAACAATCCAATATAACAATTAATCGCACATAATCACATAAACAAATATACAACCAAAATTTGTAAATTTTCTTTTGTTTATAGATTATATTATGCTTCCATATACATTTTCATCTTACAACCGTTTTATTGTTTATTTTACACATACTGATTTTTATTTACTATTATTGTTATTATACAAACATAGATTCATAACTCCTTTTTCCCTTGTCAACTTGCATTTTTAATAACGATGTTCCCTCTCATCATATTTCCATGAGATTTGTCCCCCAATCTCTCGGATCCTATTCCCAGCATCCATCAGTTCTTCGCCAAAATGGCGGAGTTCAGCCATATTTTCAGTGCTCATGGGTGGATTTGGTATAGGTTCTGGGTCGAACTGAGGGAGAAAGGAATAAGGACTGTTGAGCAGGTTTTGGAACTGCCAATCATCAGTCTACCACTCGTCCATTCCTAGAGGTTGGGTGTGGATTATAGGTTCTGGGATTGCTGGTTCCAAATTTATTGGAATTTGGGTTTCAATAGGATGAGTAAAAACATTCTCATTGACAGGCTTAATAGTATCACAACTTGTCAATATAAAATCTAGCTCCTCCTGCAATGTCATTTCCTGGGTTTGCTTAGAGTTTTCCCCAATTTCCCTCTTGGTTTGTCTAGAACCTTCTCCATACTCCATTTCCATCTGCCTAGAATATTCCCCAAACTGTATTTCCATCTGCCTAGAATCTTTCCCGTCTTCAATCCCCAATTCCTGCTGTTTAGAACTTTCCCCGGTTTCAATTCCTTTTCCTTTTTCTAAGGGATTGTTTATTTTAGGAATCTTCCTAGAGGCAGGTTTTCTTCTACGCACACGCCTCCATCCTACCAATCTTCTCCTCTTCTTAGGCTTGGGTTTCTCCAGAGGTGGAGCATCAAATTCTATAGGTTCTTCTATATCTGGTATATACCTATTGAAATCTCTGGAAACCTCTATTTTTACTGGATAGAGATTTAAATTCTGAAGGGCTTCAGACAAGTCACTCATGCTGTTTATCATATATGCAAAATACAAAATTTCACTAAGTTAAAATTTTATAACAAATTTCATAAATAACCTTTAAATATTATTTCATACCGTGTGACTGATTTAACACAAAGATAATTAAAATTAAAACACACCAGGGTGTACTGTAACTTATTTATTTTACTGGATAATATTTCTGGCTAGTAGGTGATAAGGTTGCTAAAACTTAAGTCAAAGTATTTAAAGATTTGCATTTACTGCTACAGTAGCTAGCATATAGAGATCCGCCCATTTTTCATCTAACTTGTCTTCCCAAGGTGATTTACTGGTTAATCCATGGGTTTCTTGTTTAACCTTCTTTTCTCGGAAATTCTTTATTTTCTCCTGACTTTTCTTAAAAATCAAACTTCTTTTATTAGGAGAAAGTGGTTCCTCATATTGTGCCTTTCGCACAAATATTCCTTCTTCAGGAATTACAGAGTGATTTGAGGATTTGGTTTGGGATGAACTTCCCTTCTCGTTGGATGACCTATCTAATTTAAGATAGATGTTTGAAAGCTTTTGCTTACCCATACTGTAACTACCAAATAATCAGTTAATAAAACACATAATCACATAATGGTAATTCAGGAAAAATTAAGTATTTCTAAATATTTAATTAGCTTAACTCAGTGGCTCTGATACCACCTTTTTCTGTCACGGCCCCCGACCAGGTTTGACCCGTTTCAGGAGCCGCGGGACAGAAAATCCCGTGGTATTAAGTTGACAGCGGAAGTTTATCATCAGGATCTTTTTAAAGCTAAAATTCTCCCCGATTATTTTATTTCACAACTCGGGATAAAACCCCGGTAATTTACAATCATATGATTTCACGGAGAAATCTTTATTGTACAAAACATGATTTCTTTATTTTATAATGAGCCACTTTCTTAAGCTTGTAGTGCTTCGAGGCACTTTTTCCTGGATCACAACAGATCACCTGAAAAATGTTTGAAAAAGATTTTGTCAGCGGAAAATACTGGTGAATCATTCTATTTATTAAAACGACACGTTTGTTATAATTTACAGTATTAAGAGAGATTACAATGTTTCTGATATCAACCAACTACCCACAGTATTTGTCACTCGACCGGATCTGTGACTATGGTTATATCCCCCATTGGCTGCCCCAATGGTGACGATTATAAAGTAATGTATACAAAACCCCACATACTGCTGTAATTTGGTGAGTACATATACTTAATCACTGTAATTATAACTTCGAAAATATTTAAGAATTTATAAAGCACTTTGAATAAAAAGAGAATGACTCACATTGCAGATTTATTTGAGCAGAGCCTAGCCTACTAATTAGCCTTTTAACCTAGTTTAAATAACAATGCACACAAACTAGGTTAGTAACTAATACAGCATTTACGATAACTCACGAGATTAAACCCTCACATCGAATGACAAAGTGCGATACTTAAACATCCATCGATTTAACGACGAATGACAAAGCATAAACCCTAATGTGGGCAGCACTTAAACATCCATTGGATAGTTTAATCGATCGGACATTGAATCGTAGCAGCGATCGAGTTATTACCCTGTATTGTGGCAGCACTTCGTGAATTGTGTGTGTTTTAGGACTGTTTCTACTATAACTCGGAGTATAATTTGAATTTGGTTGTC
The DNA here is from genome assembly GCA_030545235.1 of Helianthus tuberosus. Taxonomy (NCBI): domain Eukaryota; kingdom Viridiplantae; phylum Streptophyta; class Magnoliopsida; order Asterales; family Asteraceae; genus Helianthus; species Helianthus tuberosus. Next base: position 123,013,416 of record CM060427.1, read on the forward strand.
GAACGAACGCACAATTGCATGTACTAGACTGCTCTATTTATACCCAAAATTCGTCCCCCTCGCGCCACATGAAAGGTTCTCTTGTGCGCGTCGCGTGGCGCGAGAGACCCTAGTCTACCATAGGTTTGCTTCGTGTCCCAGTAGCTCAGCTGAGTTGGTCGCTCGATCAAATTCGCAATACACGTAAAACTGTTTGGATATTACCGAATAGGGTTTACCCCCCCTGAGTTTTAGGGGCCCTGATCCTGATTCCGATTGTTCTGAAAATTTTAGGGTTTACGCGGAATTATTTGGGTGTCTAGATTAGGGTTTCCTATTGGACAAATTAATTTAATAAATAAGACTTTTGATGAGAGTTATTACAGTTCGGATGTTGACGCGATGATTTTTGCTTAGTCAATTTCGATTGCGAGCGGTTCGATACGATAGGGTTTCCTAGTCAAATTACTTTAAGTCCCAATCACTCATATCGAGCACTTGTCCCTTCTTTACTAATTATCATAGTTCAATTGTGATTCGAGTTCGATTTCGATTTCGAGTTCGATTGCGTTTCGATTGATTACCACAACACAACATAAATAAACATGCACAGATAACACGTAAGGCACACACACACGTATAACAATAATTAAAATACGTAACTCGAGTTGCGATTCATTGTCGATTTGATTAGTATAGCTTGATTATTGATTAATTAACTTTATCGCATTGTTACTTCCTATAGTTCACAGTCGTAGGTCGTTTGAATAACACGTCGATGGCTTGTAATTAACAACACTTACTCCACATAATACAAATAAAATAAAGAAACTTCTATAAGTCAAATCCGTATCATCGGTCGTTGACTTGACCTTGACTTTGACTTTGACTTGTGAAAACACGAGGTGTTACAGTTAATCCAAAGGGCATGACTGTAAACTCGTAGTGACTATACCTAGTACTGAAGGCAGTTTTAGGTATGTCTTCTTCTTGTACCTTCAATTGATGATATCTGAAGCGCAAATCTATCTTAGAGAAGTATCTAGCTCCCTGAAGTTGATCAAAAAGATCATCAATCCTAGGTAATGGGTATCGATTCTTAATTGTAACCTTATTCAATTCCCTATAATCGATACACATTCGCATTGAACCATCCTTCTTTTTCACAAACAACACTGGTGCTCCCCAAGGGGATGAACTAGGTTGTATGAATCCTTTGCTTAATAATTCATCTAACTGCTTTTTCAGTTCTAACATTTCTGTGGGTGCTAATCGATAAGGTGTCTTAGCTATTGGTGTAGTTCCGGGAATTAGATGAATTCTAAACTCAACTTCCCTATCGGGTGGTAATCCAGGTAGCTCTTCTGGAAAGACATCAGGGTATTCTGACACTACTGGGATTTCCTTAAGTTCCTTACCTTTAGTGTTAATGATTACCGAAATCATATACACTATTCCTTGTTTTCGTTCATAACTAGCAACTTTCATTACTGAAATGAACTTCATTGGTTTATTCGGCTTATCTCCTGTAAGTCTGTAACCATAATTATTTCCCCTGCGGGTGTATGAATTTCTATGGAATTTTTATCACATGGGATTCGAGCATGGTTGGCTACTAACCAATCCATTCCTAATACAACATCGAATCCAGCTAAATTCATGGGTAGCAGGTTTGCAGAAAATTTATGGCCTGAAAGTTCTATCTTTCCTTCTTGCAGAACCTTATCTATTTTAACAGAATTCCCATCGGTCGTTTCTACCGTATAAATCTGCCTAAGTTTGGTTAAAGGTTGCTTAAGAGCTTGGTAGAATGAGGTATTTATAAAACCTTGGTTTGCACCAGAGTCAAATAATACTTTTGCGTAAACGCCATGTACAAGAAACGTACCAGCTATCACATCTGGAATCAGATCTACTTCTTGCGTTGTCAGCTGGAAGGCTCTTACGTTCTTCTTATTAGTTCCTTCAGCAGGTTTGGCCTTGTTATCAGCAGGCTTGACCAGTTTAGGTCATTCTGGTCTAAAGTGCCCAGCTTCTCCGCAATTGAAGCAAATCGTTGATTTCTTCCTGCATTCCTCCTCTCGGTGCCCTTGTGCCTTGCAGAAATTACACTTCTCATGACATTTACCAAAATGTTTCTTTCGACAATTTCTGCAGAATGGAGGTGTGAAAGATTACCCAGATCCCTTTTTCTTAAACTTACTACTATTATTACCCCCATGAAATCCTTGGGTAATCTTTTGGGCCAATTCTTTTTTCTTGTTTTCTTCTCTCGTACGCACCAGTCCGTCGGTTAAGGTATTACCCAATTCAACCGCATCATCAATGGTGCGGGGTCTCGCAGCTTTAACTATGTCGCGAATCTCGCTAATTAGTCCCCAAATATAGCGAGAAATAAGTATCGGTTCTGGCGAGGCCAGAGTTGGTACAATTCCAGCATACTCGAAAAATTTCAATGTATATCCTCGACAGTTAACATCCACCATCCGGTGGTTCAGGAACTTATTTGTCATTTGTTACTTTTCATAGTCGGGACAGAATTTTCTTTCCACCAATCTCTGAAATTCCTCCCAACTCATGGAATAAGCCACGTCACTTCCTTTGGCTTGCAGCACCGTGTTCCACCATTCTAACGCCTCTTCTTTAAAAAGGTGGGATGCATACATAACCTTGTCTTCCTCTGCGCACTTACTGATCTTAATTACTGCTTCGGTCTTTTCTAACCAACGCAGTGCAGCAGTCGCCCCTTCATTGCCTGCAAATTCAACTGGCTTACAGGCAAGAAATTTTTTATAAGTGCAACCAGGTGTTGCAACTTTCATTTTCTTAAGAAATGGGGCCTGAACCATATTATTATCGTTATTGCCGCCTCCATTTACACTGTGACTGAAATTATCGTCACTAGTGCGTTTGCTGTGGTTGGCTTATGAAGGTTCAGAAGGGTTCTTAACAGCAGCGATGATTGCCGGGATAGCATTGGCTATACCCTGGGCAACTATATTTTCGATATCTTGTCTGTTAAGAAAGTGGTCTTCATTATTTTGTTCAGATCGGTTAACTTCATTGACTGGTTCATTTACTGCGTTTTCCATCTGATAATTAACACTACATATAAATTATTGGCACAATATTGATAACAATTAAACACAACAAGGCAATCATAACACAGGTAAGTCAACACGTATAGCCAAAATTGTCGACCTTGCGACATTCATATTTTTATATAATATTATGCATCCGTACACACCAGGTATTTACAGATGTTTTATTTTAGGATTATTATACAATATTATACTATATTATTATTATATTTTATTATTGTTATTATATATTATTTTTTTTCTACATATTAGTATTATACAAACATTCCATCGCAGTTAGCTGGCTTCTCAGAAACGACGCTCCCTCTCGTCGTATTTCCATGTGATGTTTTCCCCCACTTCACGAATCCGGTTTCCTGCATCCACCAGTTCCTCGCCATATCGGTGTAATTCGGCAATATTCTCGGCGCTCATCGGTGGGAAAGGTGCAGGTTCAGGATCAAACTGGGGAAAATAAACATTAGGGTTATTCATGAAGTTCTGAAAATGCCAGTCGCTCGTCCACCACTCTTCCAACTGCCCCGTAAAAGGTTGTGGGTTGACAATAGGGTCCGGTATAGCAGGTTCCAAACTAATTGGAAGTTCAGATTGGGCTGGGAAATTGAAAAGGGTTTCGTCTGCAGGTCCGATGAGGTCACAATTCGCCAGTTTCCTATCAAGTTCTTCCCAAGGTGGCATCTCCTGGGCTTGATCGGAACTCTCCCCTATTTCCTTTCCTTTTTCTTTATCTTTTGGGTCCTCTGTCTTTTTCACCTTTTGGGCAGGTGGCTTCTTCCTTCTTCCGCGTTTCCAGTCCAGGATTCTTCTCCTTTTCTTAGGTTTGGGTTTCTCCTGAGGCTGGGCCTGGAACACTAGTGGCTCCTCAGTATCCGCTTGATAGCCGGATTGGGTTCCTGTTGTATCCATATCGGTGGTATGGATAGTAAAGTTCCGCAGTGCCTCTGACAGTTCATTCATGCTGTTAGCACACATGAAGAAACATACAAAATTCGAGTTAAAATTTTATTTATTGTAACTTAAATTTTCACAGAATCGCAAAATGGCAAATCTGAAAAATTAAGTATTTCTAAATACTTAATTGGCTTAAATCAGTGGCTCTGATACCACATTTTTCTGTCACGACCCCCGACCCGGATTTACCCATTTCAGAAGCCGCATGACAGAAACCCGTGGTATTGGTGTTTTATTTAGGCAGCGGAAATTTTAACAGGATCATTTAAACTGAAAATACCCAAATTATTTTATTTCAAGTTTTGGGACAACCCCGTAATTTACAGTAAAGGAACTTCACGGGGAAATTCCCGGTTTACAAAAAACATGTTTATTTATTCACTGAGCCACTTTATCCAAGCTGGTAGTGCTACGCGACACTTTTCCTTGTTCACAGTAAATTACCTGAAACATGTTTAAAAAAAAATTATCAGCGGGGAAATACTTACGAGTCATTCAATTTGCACAAAACCACACATTGTTATAATTTACAGTATTAAGGGCGATTACAATGTTTATATCAACCAATTACCCAACGGTATTTGTCACTCGGCCCGATTCTACGACTATGGTCATATCGCCCATTGGCTAACCCGTTGTCCAATGGTGACGATTATCAAGTAATGTATACAAAACCCCACATACCGGCTGTAATTGAAGACTACAAAGACTTAATCCCTGTAATTATAACTTTGAAAATAAATAGGGTTTTAGAAACAATTTGGTAAAAAGAGAATGACTCACATTGCAAGTTTAACTGGACAGAGTTTTGCCTACTGATTAAGCCTGGTAACCTAGTTAAATAACAATGCACACGAAACTAGGTTAGTAACTTAATACAACATTTACGATAAGCTCACGAAATCAAAACCCTCACGACGAATGACAAAGTATAGCCCGAATTCGGGCAGCACTTAAACATCCATCGGATCGGTTTCAATCGATCGGACATTGTATCGTAGTAGTGATCGAGTTATTACCCTGTTATCGTAGCAGCGTTTCGACACCTAAATGCACGAAATTGAGCAGATTCTAACGTTTTTGAAAGGATTTTGCGAACACAGAAGAAAGGTCATGCAACGTCCAATTTATAGCTGAAAATTGAGTTTGTCGCGGCCCGCGTAAACTCGAAGGAAATCCTACGCGGCCAGCGAGGGCCACCCTAGCTACTGCTAGGGCAGCTACTGCTAGGGCGGCCGTGTCACGGTGTAGGTCTGCCACGTGTCTGACACGTGGCCTAAAGCTTATCCGGAGAATTTTGAAGCTGTCGCGCCCCGTGAAAGCTTTGATTAACTCTTACGCGGCCCGCGACAGATCAACAAATTTGAGTTTCTTGATTTTTCATGAGAATTAGGGTTTTAGGGGTCCGGGTTCTTACTTACGGAGTGTTGTGGGACATTTTTGCAGGTCCTTACAAAGGACGCGTGAGGTGGCCAAATTCGAAAGTGGTTTTGGTCAATGACCATTTTCGTAATTTTCCCCAAGTTAAATCTTTTGAGTGAATAATGCGGGGGACAGAGTTGATTTGTTGGCATGAGAAAGGGGCTATTGACCAAAACCATACGGGCCAAAACAGTAATTTACTCTTTATTTTAAAAAGGTTATATTAGTTTAATTGATATATTTTTTTATTTTTTAAAATAACATATTCTAGTATCTTAAACGTAGCTAATGGGCCTTATATATATACACCTGAAAACACCTCATCATTCAGTTGACCCAAATGCAACCTTGTCGGCCTAGTTGGAGACTTGGAGTTGGTATATTACACATTTACACCTAATTAAAAAAAATCATCACTAAAATGCATATTGGCCCATCAAAAACTATTTACTGCAAGTGATCATTTCAAAAATGATATTTGGGCTCAAAAGATTCATTTCAACTCAGATTTTTAAGTTGTGCAAGTGTGCAACTTGTTTGTTATTGAAAAATAATGTGCATAGTCAACTACTAACATGGTTGAATTAGTAGACATAGATAGAGATAGATAGAGAGAACTTATATACAAATCAAGTTTACTAAACATTCTAAAACCTTGCTAAAAACAGTCGAAAAGGCTAACTTATAATGTATGACGCAACTGCGCGCATTACATGGTTTCTGAAAAAGAAAAAAAACGAACATGTTGACTTTAAAGTCAACCCCAGGATTTTCAAGATGCGATAACGAGACAAATACACTATCTCACAAGACTGACACCAACATTATTTTTTTTCACAGTGGTGTTAAAAATAGGTTTCGCGTAGTTTTTTAAGGTTTACAGGTGGTAGGTTTGACCTAAACTAGTCGAAGTGTGTATCTTTTCCTTGCAATTTATAGAGATTGTTTTATGCGATTGACCGGAGCTTTAAGGGATGTAAGGTAGTTTTCATCTGCTTTATCAATACCGTTATAAAGATAATTGAATGGCGGCATTGATATATACTTGCCAGATCCGGGAACAACCTTTAATTCGTCATTTTCCCATACAATTTTTCCACCAGCAATTGTTACTTCAACTTTGCCCTGAATGCACAACAAGTAAACATTTTAGAACCAAAACTTACATATAAAACTGTAATAAAACATGTAGCTAACACCTGCAAAATAATTGTGCTAAACTTTAAAAATATAACATTTTACCTACAAACAAATCACTTGAGTTATATTTTATCTCAAATAGGAGAAATTTATCTGAAGTTGGAACGTGTCATACGGGTTGAAGCGTTGTATTCAGATGCTTACAGTCACCAATATTATTTTATTACAGGAATTATGGTATTATTTTAACAGGGTAGGTTTTGTAATCATATTGAAACCTTAACTATATTAAACATTTAAATTAATAAAAAGTACTAGCGAATCAACCCAACCCTAGTCCCTACCTGCCCTATTTCGACCCGTATATAAAATTATTCGTTTTGGGTCATTATCCATATAACAAAAATTCTAGGTCAAAATGTCAAATTTAAAGATATAAAACAATCGGTCATTATTTAATGAGTAGATGTTATATAATACTATCCAAACTGCAATTAAAAAAAAAGTCCAAATGAATTACCTTCCCATGTCTTCCCTCATATACATTTGTGTCTGATCTAGAATGGTGAGAATTGGCACTAATGTGAAAAGTTGAATTTGGGTTGAATATGATTATATCCGCATCAGATCCAGCACGTATAGCTCCTTTTCTTGGATATATATTAAACAATTTGGCACTGAAAAAAAAATAGAATTATATGGAGTTGACTTGACTAGTTTCAACCCCCAAATGCATCTTCTAAACTATAAATTAGATAATAAAAAAAGTTATAAAGGTGGCAAAATGGACAGGTTGGATAAGATGTAAAAACGGGTTACTTTTGGTTTGGGTCGGGTAACTATCAACCCGTTTCTTTTCAGATACTTTTTATTTTACCAGTTTGGCATGTTATTTAAAAAACCCAGAGTAAAATACCATTTTCGTCCCTGAGGTTTGGCCACTTTTGCGATTTTCGTCCCAAGGTTTGTTTTTCTGCAGCTGGATCCAAAAGGTTTGAAATCTAGCCAATTTCATCCGACTCGTTAACTCCATTCATTTTTCTCCGTTAAATGAGGGGTATTTCTGTCTTTCTAGACATTTTTTTATTAAAATAAAAAACAAACACTATAAGAGATAAAGATCCACCTCTGTTGACTTTCTCCCCACCCAAACAGGTAAAAGGACGAAAATACCCTGACTTAAAGTTAAAAAAACGAATGGAGTTAACGAGTCGGATGAAAAATGGCAAGATTTTAAACCTTCTGGATCCAGATGTGGAAAAACAAACCTTTGGACGAAAGTCGCAAAAGTAGCCAAATCTCAGGGACGAAAAATGGCATCTTTGTTAAAAATTGTCGATACACTACATATCGGAGGGAAATATTTTACCATTCTGTACTTGTTACACGGACAAAGTCGGTTACAGATAATTGACCAGATTCCTGTAATCACCAAATTGAATTATGACTTAGAAAACCAATTAATGTGGATAATGAACTCAAAAAGTATGTTTCGAACTACAAAGTTGATATTATCATACCACCATTGTGTCCCAAACAAGATGCATCCTTTCTTCAAGCCCTGTGTAAACATGAACGAAATTGTAACATAGATTTGCATCTTGAAGCTATGTGAAAAGGCTGGTATACAAAGGTTCTAGGACATGTATATTTACCGTTGACCCCATTTGGTATTTTGCGAAAATCATCGATTCCAAAAGACTTCTGTGTAGAATTGAAAGTGCAGTGATCTGTTCCTACAAGCTGGAAAAATAGAACACAAGTTTAACCACAAACAAACATGGTCCAAATTAGAATATATATATAGGGTAAAGTTCTTGTACAAATAATCTTAACATACTAAACATACAAATTGAAGGAAAAGTCAAAAAGACAAGGTGGCATTTTTGTAATTATTTATAACTATCAAAGTTACTCTACAAATGTATCTAAAAAACCTAACCCCCCTCCCCCCCCAAAAGAAAAACTAACCCCCCCCCCCCCCCCAAGCTAAAATGCTAAAAACTAAACCCCCAAAAAACCTAAAAAAATAAAAAATAAAAAACACACAAATTATTTTATTTTTTTAACATTTTTTATTAAAAAATCGCTACTTTTAGTAGCAGCAAAAAAAAAAAAATTTTTTTTTTTGCTAACAAAATGTAGCGATTTTTTAATAAAAAATGTTAAAAAAAATTTATGTTTTTTAGGTATTTTTGGTTGATTTCACATTTGTATAGTAACTTTGATAGTTGGTGGTAATTACAAAAATGCCACCTTGTCTTTTTGACTTTTCCTTCAATTTGTATGTTTAGTATGTTAAGATTATTTGTATTTGATCTTTTGCCTATATATATATATATATATAGGGTAAAACGAGAACCACCTTGAGTAGTGAGAACCAAGAGAACAAGGCTAAAAAAAGTTTTTTTTTTTTTAAATCAACTGTTAAAACAAATCGTCTGCGTGAATTTACGTCAACGTAAAACAAATTTACATGTGTGTAAATGCTGACATCAGGTGCTGTTGTACATCTTTTTTACGTTAGTGTAAATGACGAATAGATGCTGGCTCGGCATTTTTTTTACAGATGTGTTAGTTACATGTTCATCTACGTTTGTGCAAAAAAAGGTGGAAAACTCGCACGGGAAGTAGGATTTACACCAGTGGTTCACAAGTTCTCACAACTCGGGGTGGTTATCAGGTGAACCAAATCCTATATATATAGGATTATGTATATGTTCTTTCGGTCTGGTCAAAATGTGATTGGCTGTAACGGGTCCTTTATGTGCGTGTTGAAACAGGCTAGTCTAGGTGAACCAGAAAACACTTTAGTGATGATTCCAAAAGCAGTATCATTACCGAAATAGTCAAAAGTATTTGAATATAACGATTTAGAGGATTTAGTTATATTTTGATTTGATTCATTTTGACCCATTTGGAATAAAAACACAACCCAATCATTTGTAGAGGGGTCAAAATTACCAGCTCTAGTAAAAGGTCACTCCAAAAATATATAGATATAGACATTAAGCAATTTATGTGAATGAACCTTTAGGATTCCAGTTGATAATGCTGCTTGAAGTGCTTTACCATGCCCTGGTGCTCTTATCGGGGGGCTCATAACGAACCTGAAGAAAATTAGTTATTTAACGTACCAACTTAAAGAAGGATAATTTGATAAGGAAACATAAAATTATATAGAAAAAGAACAAAAAGATAGTCACTTGCTTTGCTGCTGTGATAAAATCAGGATCCCATAGGGCGGAATCATCAAGAACTAAGCCAGAAACCACAGGCTCTCCAATAACTTTTTGCCCTGTAGTTCAAAAGAAAAGATCAAACTATTCATCAAATCTCCCGCTATGAATATACACAACGCAATAAATTTCCATAACCAGTATGCTGCTTTATGTTTGTTAAAATCAGAAAAGTTTGAAGTAAGAAAAAAGGAACTAAAAAGGAAGACAGGTAGTTAAAGAAACATACTTATCAGACAAAATATTTCACTAAAACAAATCAGAATATATTAACTACGTTTACTTCGTTATGATTTTTCGAGTTCTGAGTCACAAACCTGATTTTTGAGCTCTAGCTATTTCCTCCATGGCATCAATGCTCATGACATGAACAACGTACAAAGGCGTATTCACAAAAGCAGCCAATCGAATTGCTCGAGCTGTAGCCTCCCCTTCAAGCTGCAAGAATACATATGCATCACATCACATCATACATATACTGTAAATATCACTAAACATATGTGACTTAAGATCTATATTAACTTAGATAATATATAATCAATCACGTACCACCGGAGGTCTTGATAAAGCATGTCCTTCGGGACCAGTAATACCAAGTTCAATCATTCTTTTTTGTCCTTCGAAAACAGCATCTCCGTTTTCTGCATGAACCATTGCTAATGCACCGAGAGACTTGCATTGTTTAAGGCCCTCTAACAAAAGCTCATCGCTGATCATAAGAGAGCCCTTGTAGGCCATGAAAAACTTAAACGAGTTTATTCCTGTAGGTTATGAGACAAACAAATACTTTAGTAATGCGAAAAGGGGATATTGTATACAAATGCCACCGAAGTATGAGTTTCGTTTCGTTAATGCGGACTCTGAAACTTGCCAGAAAATCTATAGGACGACAAAACGCGCTTAAAATTTTGAAGCTTCTGTTGCATCTAGAGTTGCAAATATGACAAATATGCCCCTGAATCTACTTGAAAGAATCATCTCTATATAGATTTTCAAAATCTTTTTAAGTAGATTCAGGGGTACTTTTGTAATTTTACAACTCTATGATGTCAAAAACTTCGAGTTTAGAGGCATTTTGTCACATCTAGAGTTCCAAATATGACAGATATGCCCCTGCATCAACTTGAAATAATCTTCTCTATATAGATTTTCAAAATATATTTTAAGTAGATTCAGGGGTACTTTTGTAATTTTACAACTCTATGATGTCAAAAACTTCAAGTTTAGGGGCATTTTGTCACATCTAGAGTTCCAAATATGACAAAAATGCCCCTGAGTCTATCGAAACAATCATCTCTATATGGATTATCAAAACATATTTGAGTGGATTCAGGGGTACTTTTGTCATTTCACAACTGTATAATGCCAAAAACTTCAAGTTTAGAGGCATTTTGTCACATCTAGAGTTCCAAATATGACAAAAATACCCTTTAATCTACTTGAAAGAATCATCTCTATATAGATTTTCAAAATATATTTTAAGTAGATTCAGGGGTACTTTTGTCATTTTACAGCTCTGTAATGTCGAAAACTTCAAGTTTAGGGGCATTTTGTCGTTTTACAATTCTCCGACAACTTTTTCGCAGGATTGCATAGACAAAACCGAAATGATATTTGGGTGGCCACTAGATTTGTTTTAACGGTTAGATGGATTTGATAAAATATAAAACTTGGATGGTCTATGTATACATCATCCCGTTACAAAATAAAAATTTGTTTCTAAAATTTACGAGTGCAAGATACAAACCTTTTTCCTTGACCATAATTTCCATCTCTTTGGAAACAGTATCGTCCCATTTAGTGATGGCCATGTGAAACCCGTAATCCATGCAAGATAACTTTGCTTTTTCGACATACGCCTCGTACCCTTTAGATAAGCTACCCTGTACAGGAATAACAAAATCTATATGCATTGTTGTCCCGCCAGCTAATGCAGCTGCTTGACCACTGAAAAAATTGTCAATCGTTTCAGTACCCATGAATTCCATCGCCAAATGTGTGTGCGGATCAATTCCTCCTGCAGCATCACAATCCATAATGAGTATGTCATGATATTATTATGCAATATTTTTCCATAAGTAAATTTCAAACTATAAAAGATAATCATCCAACAATGACATTCGATGAACAATCTTTACCTGGCATAACAAACTTTCCTGTAGCATCAATAATTCTAACGCCATCGGAAACCTGCAGATATTAAACTCGCATTGAAATACAAATACTGGAAGCAATGTACAGTTTTAACCACAAGAATACAAGTTACTTTTTATCAGGGTTTGGAGTAATATGGTTACAACGCCCCGCTTATGGTATGCGCATATAATGTATATATGTGTGGGCCCTCGGGGGGGGGGGCAAAATTGAAAGTGCGCTACTTTTAACGTTATTTTACTAATTTCGTGAAAATAACGTTAAAAAGTGAGGGACGGTTAATCATGCATCATGTGGTGGTGTTGATAGCCGAAAAACAAGGGGGTACATGCACTAATCGGCTTTTGTACCAATTGTTGAGTGTTATGTGCCTTATGTCCAAGGCTTGATACAAAACTACTATCGAGTCGGGGGTCTCATTGGAAGCAGCATCTCTATTCCTATGGGTTAGAGGTAAGGTTGTCTACATCTTACCATCCTCAGACCCTACCTTAGCTTTGCTATTGGTGGGATTTACTGATGACGGTCACACTGAGTATACATAAGTATGTAACATATATTTTTTGTGCCTTTTAGAAATCGTATATAAAAAATATGTGTCATGATATTTCCACGTGTTAGGATCCTAAGCGAAAAATATATTATTTCTACAGAAAGGGCTACGATTTGGGAATTCCTTTTAGGCCCTCAAAAAGGTTAAACCGACCATGTAGCAAAGTTAAATTCAAAACCGTATGCCACATATATAAACTAATCTCACTGATAAAGTATGGAATACGTTAATCGTGTTCTTATTAATTTTTGTCAAAGAGAATCAGTATGCTTCAAATAGCATGAAAATTCATTTTTTAAAACAATCCAAAGTACAGGAACAACTAAGATAACTTACAGAAATACCTTAATATTAGGTCTAACATCAACAATAACTCCATCCTCTACATAAACATCAGCAAGCTCCTGATGATCAGCATTTACAACCGTGCCACCCGCGATCAATATCTTCGACGATAACACACTCTCCGAATCACAATACCCAATCCCAGACTCACAAATCTGTCATATTCAATTATCATTAATTCAAAATCATAAAAAAAATTAAAAAACTCAAAATCTTTGACCTCATTTCTCCATTTTCAAATCCTAAAATCCCAACCCATCTTAAATCATTAACCCAATCTTTTTTTTTTCTTTTTTTTTTTTGTTTGTTAATTGTTCAGAATCAATCACTTATGTTAGTAAAATAAATAAACTAGAAATTGAGCAAAAGTTCAGTAATTGATGCATAAAATAGATATTGAAGGATCAGATTAAACAGCACCTGACTCAGTCCAAACAAGGGGGATAGTGAGATTGAAAGGAGGAGTATCAACGATCGCATATGCATCATATTCGAACTGGAGATTGAATCTGTAAATTAAAATTTTTGAATTATGCAGGATTCTGTTTTCTTTTTCTCCAGAAGTGAGGGACTGAAAGCATAAATAAACCATAAAGATACGGATGATGACTTTATACGTGAATTACTAAAATGGTCCCTGCACTATCGTAGTCTTTTAACTATCAAATATATATTACAACTAAGTTAGAAACTTGTATATGAAAAGGGTTAGATTGATGAAATACAAAATGTAAATAGTGATTAATACATAGAAAAAATAAAGGAAATAGTTGAATAAGGAACTACTAAATAAATAGACAAAAAATCAAATACAATGTATTTTATCGTACAAAACGTACGAATAGAGTAGAATAGTAAAAAAAAAATACGGTGATATTTTCGTAATTATTTTACTTGTAGGGTAATTATCATTATTACTCTACAAATGATCTTGTAGGGTAATTTTTTAAAATAATCTTGTAGGGTAATTTTGATCGTGTAGGGTAATTTTGATCTTATATGGTCATTTTATAGAATATCATAATTACTCTATAAGTGATTTTATAGGGTAATTTTGATCTTATAGAGTAATTACGATTAAAAATAATTACGAAAATGTCACCGCGTTTTTTTCTCTATGTCATTCGTAAGTTTTGTATGATAAGATACTTTGTAGAGGATCTTTAATCTAAATATATAGGAGAGAAGCAGGAAAATTATGATTTAATATTATTATTATTTAATAACAGAAATAAGCGAAAAAGTAATAGAAGAGAGAGGCGGAAAAAAAGGTGAGTTGTAAGCAGACAGTGGGTGTGCACGGTTCGGTTCGTTTTTTTTTTTTTTTTTTTGGTAATACCAAAACCGTAACCGTAACCGAAATTTTGGTTTTCGGTTTTTGGAAACCGTTCGGTTTCGGTTATTTCGGTTTTAGAAACGGTTGGTTCGGTTTTCCGGTTTTTAAAACAAGTTACGTAAGATTCAAAAATAAAAAGTATAATTCAAAGTTTAAGGATTTTTTTAAATGTTTACATTTAAGTTAATATATTTAGTCTTTTTAATTAATCTCTTCCTTGAAATTTCTTCGATTGAAATTTCACAAAACTGTCAAGTTCTTCCTTAAAATTTCACAAAACTATCAAGTTCTTCCTTGATATGCACACATTGTGTAGCAGCCACCAACAAGACAACAACCACATCCTACACCGTCTTCGAGTCGCTAAACAATACCTCAGCCCATATGCTCCTCTTTAACCACCGCAAACGACCAAATTTGCATAACTCCCCGTTGTTCTTCTTCGGTATAATTCTTGTTTCTTCCTCAGCCTGGTCACCATTGCAACCACAACAGTCTTTCCTCATTGAAGTTCCCTCGACAAGGAGTGGCCACATACCCTTTCACCCTCCAGCAAACCACCACCATCGCTTCTTATTGATCATATCTACAATGTCTACAATAGTCGCAAAACACCACCGATGCTCAGACCTTCTTCTTCTTTGAGTCACTTTAACCGTAACTTGAAAAAATAGTTGGCGCTAGACGAGCCATGTGTTGTCTCAAATTGTATGCGAGTTGAGTTCAAGCTCAAGTTTTCAACTAGGTTGAGTGTTTCAACCGGAGTAGATTGTTTTTTCGAGTTTGAGCCGAGTTGGCCTTGGCTAAGCTAAACTCATCGCATGAACAACCCTAGACCTATGGTTTAGTTAGTATATTTTATATGCTTAAATTATGTTTATGTATTTTTAGTTCCTTTTATTTCCCGTTAAAAAATATATACATTACTTTTTTTTAATTTTAATTTTAAGTAGTGTGAAATACTTAATTGTCACGAAATAGTCAAAATTAAAGTAAAAGTACAATGCAAATTCCTAAAGGACTGAAGTTACAAGATAAGGTATAATCGCGGGTCTATTGTAGTAATTAACACAAATAATGATAGAATATCGGAATGCATTGTTTGACCGGCACTAAAGTATAAGTCAATCTGTAACGTTGCAACAAAAGCTAGTTGCGTAGACGTATAATCAACATTTAAAATATTATCCAAAATATATAACACTTAAATAAAACTACTAGATTGACCCTTCACTTGTTTAGTTTTTTTAAATACTTACAAATATTTTTATTGTGTGTGTGTATTGAAGAGCAAAATGAATTATATGTAGTGAAATACATCTAGGAAACACATATGTAGTGAAATTTGTACTTTTTTTAATAGCAAATTTGGATCGCTGACGGACCATTGTAGTATTATCATGCCACCAGCACAACCACCCGATCATATCCATCTCCACTAGACTATAATACCTATACACCAATTAAGGAGTAAACCCAATAAATCTGAGAATAACCCTAGTAGAAATCGAACCCAGGACCTGATAGTCTCAAAGCCTTATCCCACACCCAAAGATGCCACTAGGATGGAGATAGTAACCGTGTCGTGAGATGTATTGCACTCGAAGAAGGGATTTGCATGACGTGAACAAGCATGTGAACAACGTGGATGGAGTGTGTATTTGTAATAATCAAAATTATTTCGCTTACAAGTGAAAAGGAGACGAGTGAAGCGTGTGGCTACTATATTTACAAAACAATAATTCCATAAAAGGTAGGTTTGTAATTTTCTAAAAAAAAGAGTTTGTGTTTTTTTTTTTTTTTAATAACAAGGATAATGATTGTAAATTTATGATAAATGGTTTGTCGTTTCAACAGGCTAATTGCTCGGTAACCCGATCAAAAAGATTCAAATCCAAAATATTACAAAATGTTTTTGAAAATGGTTAATCTACAATTGTTTGGTTGATAAGTGATGGACAAAGTGGTAAACCTCGTACATTATCTTGATGTATTGATTCACTTTCCCCATAATCATTGTTTTATACTTCAAAGAAAACTGACGTTACAACTTTAGCCCTTCATCTTTAAACTATTCCATATTTAACCCTACCTAAGCCCACAAGATGAATACAACTCAACAACCTTAAATGAGAAGCCCACTAATAAACCGTTAGCCCAGAACTTCATCAGCCCAATAGGCATCCAGCAGACCAGCGAACTTGGTAATAGTTAGAGGTGTAAGTAAAACCCGGTTTGGGCCTGATGAACTGGTTTTCAGCTCGGCCTGATCCCAAATAAAATCGGTTTGGGCCAAGTTAAGCTATAAAGATTACGTATACATTTTTTTTATACCGACACGCGTTAATCATGAACATTTAGGTTATGGAGAAAAAACTCACATTTACCAATTACCACTATGAAAATGCTCGTCGTGTTCAGGGCAGGCCCTGAGAATTCATGTACCCTGTTCGAGCTCGAAAAAACTTGCCCTTAGCCTTAACGAAATTGGGCATTTGGCTCACTAAATGTCTAAACCTAATGCCAAAGGGATTAATAACTAATCTAATCTATAAGAATAGTTTTGTAAGAGGGCTATGTTGGTGTTTGTATGGATGTATCCAATAAAAAAAACATTTTACATATACATATCAGGTTTTTTTTCATAAAAAACGTGCCTCTCGAAATATCGGGCCCTGGCAGGTGGTCCTCCCCGCCCACCCCCAGGGCCGGCCATGGTCATATTTATCAGAGGCGGACCTACCTTGTAGCAAGGTGTCACATCCTGATTTCCCAGTGGGTTCGGACTTGGGGTTTATGTGTGACGATTGATATAGATATTCACATATAGCACAACGGAAGTCATGGGATTATAAAATAATATTACAAAGTACAGGTGTCTGAAATGTTCAAAATAAATATACAGACGGAAAGTGTACTAAAGATCCACAGGCGGACCGAAAATAACAAAATGAAACTTTAGACTACAAGGCCTTGCATGGAGTTGCAAATTCTGATAAGCATAACCGAGCAGCTCCAGCCTATTCCATATTTGCTAAGCTGGGCTTAGTCTTTTGAAAATACGTCAGTTTTCGCTGGTAAATACAATTAACCGACACATTTTGAAAATCTTTTCAAAATCATTTTTATATCATCTGGTATATCATTTAAAAATAACTTGGGACAAAGTGATATCTCTTGTTACTAGTTTTAAATGCATGTCGATACATATGGGGCCCATAACTAAACTCCAATACATGATTAACCGACACGCCACATTTTCAAGAAAAATATGATATAGCATAATAGCGTCTGTCAGGTGTATGCCTACACCCCGCGCTTAGATCGTGGCCACTTGCAATTAAGTGAGCCGAGTATATTCAGGACACGGTCGCATTAACCCCCAATGTTCAAATTATCAAGCAAAACGGATTAAAACGGGTTATTTAAATTTTAAGCATCATTCGCCCATGAGTTAATACCCAACCAAGCGGCTAATGTCGTATCCCAAGTCCATACAGGGAAAATAGTCTAAGAGTATTTACCTGAGCTTATCTTTACAAATCAAAGATGTTTTAAGCATAACCGTTAATCAATAAAACTAATACAAGCGCAATTTACTGGAGGCTCCTAGTCTGGAATGGACGGAACTATGATCCGTTAGAACGTTAACGGGTCTTATTCAAGTCATAGGACTTGGACCGGTTAACTTTAAATAAAAATATGGTTCGCTAGATTAAGCGGAGACCGGGTAGAATGTGGCTTAAGCCCTCACAAGTATAATGACTCGTATAATACGGGTCAAATAACCAAACATTCTGATTAGAACTGATTTGGATAAGTTTTGACCCGATTCGGTTAATTTATATAAATTACGCTATATAACTCAACCTACTCGCATAGGCGGTATCGGGTGATCGGATGGGTCCATGGTAAGTCCAATATGCCAAAACATGTTTATTATAATGTCATATTAGTTTCAAACTCGGATTATAAGTTCATTATGTTTCAAAATTAATTTATGCGCAAAAAGGGCATTTTAGGCATTTTTAGGCATAATGTGTGGACTTTGCATAAAACCCGACAAACGATATGATCAGAAGGTATAACCCTTAGGGGTTATTCCCTACAATAATACAATCATGTTACAACTCTAAATTAGTATCTAAACTATCCTAAATGGGTCTGAATTGAAAGTCAAAGAAGAAGTCAAACTGTTTGACTCTCGGTTGCGAACCGAGCTCTAAGCAGGAAATGACGGGTTGGACATGATCTAACATGTTCTAATATGTTATATAAACTGATATAGGGTCAAAAATTAAGGTTTCGATACTTAGAAGTTTGTTAATTACGAAAATCTGCGTTTTTGACTTTTATTTAATAAAACTTTGACTTGTTATTTAACCAACTTAACGTGATCTTCAGAAGGTGCCCTCTTAGGGGATTAACACCTATATTATTACGATCACGTGGCCATGTTCGATACGAACTTTGGCTTGACCAAAATGGTCATAACCGAAAGTCAAAGCAAAAATCAACTTGCTTGACGTTCGGCCAATATCTAGCCTATAAATGAAACAAGGCTGAGTTAGAACACTTACAAGTGTTCAAAGGAGTGCTATAACTCCAGGAGGGAAGCCTCTATAAGGAGAAGCTATCCAAGAAGATCAGAGAATGAGATTTGAGAGGTGCAAGTATTGAATGGCTCGTGAAGGCCTCTATTTATACTTGCACAAAAGCTATAAGATTATGCCACATGTCCACAAAGCTTCTTGATGTTTGATTAGTGTCTAATGAAGTGTAGGAAGCAGGAGAGGTGTGGCAATTCGCGAGCAAGGTGGCAAAAAATGCAGGCTGCTGTTGCCAGCAAGCAGAATCTGCCAGCGACACCTCTTACGGAAGGCATATGCCTTGCGGTCCGTAAAGGACCTTCAGAAGCCAAAAGTTTGGCATATTGTCATGTTTGACCCCTCCACTTCCATCCTTTTACATATTTACGTATTTGGTCCCTCTGGTCCAACTTACCAGGAATATTGAAGAGTTGATTGAACACGTGTTGCCATATTATTCGTCTTGAATTTCCGAGGTGTCACACAAGGGGTAACCCCCAACCCCGTTGCCCTTTAACGTTCTGTGGCGGTAGTGTAAATTTTGGAAAAATTTATCGTTTTTTCGATTTCGTTACTTCTTTTTTTGAAACGTTGCCTCTATAAAAAATTTCTAGATCCGTCAGTATTGTTTACCACTTTGAGAAAACACTCACATTTACTACTTTAATTTTTTTATCTATTGAGCCTAATTAATTTTTTGTTATGAGTATTAAACTTTTAGTTTAGTGTAATTGATATTATTTCATGTTCGTTTACTTTAATATGGATTATCCTAAAAGCCAAGCTTTAAAAACTTTGTATACTTAGACGTCCTATGATCTTGTGAGTTTTCATACTTACACCATCATTTTTATATATAAATTAAAGTGTAATTACAACTTAATTAAAACGCTAATTAACTCGATCGGTATTGGCTTGATTTATTACGATATCGATACGCTAGAACTTAAGACGAAAAACAAAAAAAATAAAGTCTCTCAAAAGGATTCGAACACGTGTTATATATCGATTGTAACCATCAAAACAAATATAAGTAACGTGTTGCGCTGAGGGTGTAGATCCGACGACAAATATGTAACGGTCGGTTTTGACATCATGTACATTTGTATAAGGGTGTTCAGAAAAAACCGAAGCCAAATAAAAACCTAAAATCGAACCATAACCGTAACCGAAAAAACCAATCCGAATAACGAATCCGGTGTTTGGTTTGGTTTTTAACCGAAACTGAATTGTAAATTTGGTTTGGTTTTTGTTTCATATATTTTTTTTTATTTGGATAATCGAAGAAACTCCTAAATTAATTAATTATTAAATAAAAATGATAATATTTAAACCATATAAATTTTATTGGCCCACATGATAAATATAAAGCCCAACTCACAAATTAAGCTCACTCATTTTTATAGTTTTATTCTTCAAAATATACCATCGTTTCTAAATTTTTACATATAATGCTAAAAGATGATATGTGTTGAGTATTTCTAGTTTCTATGTTTTGAATTTTAAACTTTTTAGTTGTTTTTACGACTATTTTATGGATGTGATTGTTTTATTTTTGCATTGAAACTTTTCTTTTATTTACATATCGTTCGGTTTAAATTAGTTACTAACTTGATGTTCGGAAGTTGAAATGAATTATAAATATAAATTAGGAAAAAAAGGTACTTAAGAACAATTTGGTTGAAATAAGTTTGTTCGGTTTTTAACCGAATTGAGGGGCTGTTTGGTAGCCTCTTAATGACCATTCAGATGCTACCTCTTAATGGTTTAAAACCTCTGAATGAATAAGAGGTAACCTCAAGTCTGAATGGTTAAGAGGTAACCTTTGAATGGTAAATCATCACATGTCACATTTTTCTACCTTCTAATTGGTAAAATTCTTAATGGTTCCATTAAGATGTAACCTCTTAATAACCATTCAGAGGCTATCAAACAGCTCCGGAATTTGGTTTGGTTTGCATGTTTCTAATTTGGTTTGGTTTGGATTTAGTTTGTGGTACAAAATTTTAAAAAACTAAATAAACCGTAAATTAAACCGATGAACACCCCACATTTGTATCTACAAAATTTAACTTGCAAACGATGTTGCCACACGGTTAAAATAAAACCATTAAAGTTAGAAGTTAGTTAAACAAAAATAGTTATCAAAGTTAGAGTCCGTATTTCAAAGTGAAAAAACAAATTAACGGAGGAATCGAGATACAATTATACAAACATGCTTCTTTAAACTCTGCTATCTCATTGGCCAATAGAACACAAAGCGGATCACGATCCATAACCTCACCACCTTTACCCACCGTCCGATCAAACTCAATCCAACGCCTCACCTCTTCCACCCCAAAACCTTAAAAAATCTTAAAAACCACCCGCTCACCTTAAACATTTGACCTATAAATCCCACCTTCAATCCTTCTCACAATTCACCCAAAAAACATCATCATATTTACACTACTCAAAATGGCCCGTACAAAACAAACCGCCAGAAAATCAACCGGAGGAAAGGCTCCACGTAAGCAACTGGCCACAAAGGCCGCAAGAAAGTCTGCTCCGGCGACCGGAGGAGTGAAAAAACCGCACAGATTCAGGCCAGGAACAGTGGCGTTGAGGGAGATCAGGAAGTACCAGAAGAGCACTGAACTGTTGATCAGGAAGCTCCCATTTCAGAGGCTTGTGAGAGAGATTGCTCAAGATTTTAAAACTGATTTGAGGTTTCAGAGCTCTGCTGTTGCTGCTCTTCAAGAGGCTTCTGAAGCTTATCTTGTTGGGTTGTTTGAGGATACGAATCTGTGTGCGATTCATGCGAAGAGGGTTACGATTATGCCTAAGGATATGCAGCTTGCTAGAAGGATTAGGGGTGAGAGGGCTTAGGTTGTTTTTTTGTTTGTTGGGTTTAATGTTTTGGAACTGTTGGATTACAATGAATGAAAGATGTTAATTGATCTTGTTAATCTACACTGTATCTTGTGAAGTTGTGAGCACTTTAATTAATCAATTTGAGCTTTCCTAATCAACTAGAAGTTTCTATTCCAGAGGTTGATGAGAGATCGCTAAATCATCAAAAAAAAAAGGTAAAGCTTGGAGTCATTAGCTTTTTTTATTGTTAAATTATATTTAACAATTACATAAAATCTATTTAATTTTAAAAAAAATAGTAGTTAAACTGTAACATTAATAATTTTTTTTTTTTTTTTGTTTATCCCTGATTTTATTCTAAATTAGCAAATTACAAATAAGTGGCAGGTAAACGGGCAACAAGCTGTGTTGCAACCCCTTTTGAATTGCATTAATAATTAAACATTTCAAAATTTAAAAATAAAAAACATTTCATAATTAAAAAAACACAAAATGAAATAAAAAAAAGATTTCATAATTAAAATAAAGCTTAAAATTAAACATTACTGCATAAAAAATTTAACAATCTGCCATTTCAAAACGTGTCGGAATTAGGGCTCTTCAAACTATTTCAAATATAAAAGTTATTTGTGATGTTTTTTAGTTGTAAACTTATTACTAACCGGTGTTAAAACCACGGTCAAAGATAAAAAGAAGTTTGTAATCTTAGGGTGTACGGTGTGGGACTCGGCAACGGGCGGCAAAGCAGTTTGCCGATCGGCAAACACCGGCGCCGATCTTTTGGCGACGCGGCAAAGCAAAGGAATCGGGGACAGGTTACCGACTCGGGAAAGAAGGAATTTGGAAGGTGGGCCAGGTATTAACGGTAATATTACCGTTCAAATAAATTTTTTTTTCTTTAAAAAATTATACTATAAATATCAAACCAAACTATAACCAAATAAAAAAATACCACCAATTCTTCCCAAAGATTTACAAAACAAAATGGCGGATGAACTCCCGTTATGGTTCTCAGCTATGAGTAGCGACGATTCATCCGATAGTAGCATTCTTTTTTTTCAAAATCTCATCGAAGAAGCCGAACTTCAAGACACGGACACATCTAACCGAAGGAGATATATTGAACGTCAACGTGAGGAGGGGCATGAGACACTCATGGCGGATTATTTTGTCGAAAACCCGAAGTACAACGAAGATATCTTTCAGCATAGGTTCCATATGTCGAAACGTTTGTTTCTAAAAATTGTGGCCGATGTGGAAGAGAACGACCCGTGGTTTTTAGAGGCCCCCGATGCGCGAGGTAAGAAGGGTCTTACGCCGTTGCAAAAGGTGACATCGGCTATTAAACAGCTCGCAACTGGTAACACTCCAGACGAGAATGACGAGTACTTGCATATGGCCGAAAGAACTTCCCGCGAGTGCCTAGAATATTTTTGTGACACGGTTTGCAAAATATACGGTCCAGAGTTCTTACGTAGACCGACAAGCCACGACATGGCACTTTTATACCAAGCTCATGAGGAAAAACATCACCTTCCAGGTATGTTCGGTAGCCTTGATTGCACCCATTTCGTTTGGCGTTTTTGTCCGACAGAGTATCGAGGCCAATATATGCGAGGAGATCATCGATACCCGACTGTTATGCTCGAAGCGGTTGCTTCTCAAGACTTATGGTTTTGGCATGCTTTTGCCGGTCCACCGGGTTCTCAAAACGATATCAATGTTCTACAACAATCTCCGTTATTTTTAACGGAACGAAATGGAACCGCGCTAAAATGTCCATTTTACGTTAACAACCATTTATACAAACGTGGTTATTTGCTCGTGGATGGAATCTACCCTTCGTGGTCCGTGTTTGTGAAGTCGATCCCTTACCCTCACGAAGTAGACCAAAAGAAATTCAAGAGGCAACATGAGGCGGCAAGAAAAGACGTCGAACGGGCTTTTGGTGTTTTGAAGGCGAAATGGGGTGTAATGAGTCGACCGATGCGAGTCAAATCCGTTAAAAAATTAGAAGTGTCGTGTACACGTGTATTATTTTACACAATATGATTTTGAAAGATGAAGGAAAGGTGATAGCACTGGTGCACATTCGGGATCCTCCGGTCGAGCCCGCTCTAGACGATACAGTGTTGGGCGAGTTGATGGATGAAGACACGCATTGGAGACTAAAACACGATCTCATAGATCATCTCGCAAGTCAAGATTTACCCCACCTTTTGGTCGATTCCGACGAAGACTAGTTTAAATTGTTTCAAGTTAATGTAATTTTATTGTTTTTTAATTTAGTGTAATTTTGATGTTTTTAATTTAATTTATGAAAGTTTATTGTTTTTTAATTTAATGTATTTATTCTACATTTATTAATATTAAATAAAATAGAGCACAAAAAAATAATAATAAAAGTTTACCACTTCAGCAAGTGTTTAAACCATTGCCAACACTTTTCAGCAAAGTTTTAACACTTTTGACTGATTGACAAGGCGCGCTCTGATTGGTCGGTTTTTTGGTTTGCCACTCTAAAGTGTTTAACCACTCCCTACACCCTTAGTTACACAAGATAGGGCGAGTAAGGAGACATATGCACAAGGAACACTATTGTTAAATGTTAGTTCCATCTATTTCATATCTGATTTATTCCTTAGATGAGTGGGGATCCTGTGGAAAGTGTGTTTTTCTAGAAAGTCTAGGAAGCGATCTGGTCCATCCAATGGGTGTGTTTAATGGTTGAGATCATCTGGGTGGCATTTTGGTAATATGTGTGTCTTAAAAATAGGATTATTTAATTAATCTGGGGTAGATATGTCATTTAGTTTGTTTTAAATATGGAAATAACTGTCATTCCATAAATCACCCCACATTTCTTGCGATTTTCTCTCTCTCTCCCTTTCTCTCGTCTCTCTCTCTCTTCCTTCTATCCTTCATGAAGAAACACAACATCAAGAAAACACATCGTGACAAATGTCACACATCGTAACAACATGAAATGGTAAAACACAACGTCAAGAAATCCTCCAGCATTACTAGCATGAATGCTAAAACACAACGGTATCAAACTGCTTGCTGTTAAAACACAATGTCAAGAAATCCTCCAGCATTACCAGCATGGATGGTAAAACACGGCGTCAAGAAATCCTCCAGCATTACCACCATGAATGCTAAAACACAACGGTATTAATCTGCTTGCTTTTAAAACACAATGTCAAGAAATCCTCCAGCATTAACAGCATGGATGGTAAAACACAACGTCAAGAAATCCTCCAGCATTACCAACATGAATGCTAAAACAAAACTGTATTAATCTGCTTGCTGTTAAAACACAATGTCAAGAAATCCTCCAGCATTACCAGCATGGATGGTAAAACACAACGTCAGGAAATCCTCCAGCATTACCAACATGAATGCTAAAATACAACTGTATTAATCTGCTTGCTGTTAAAACACAATGTCAAGAAATCCTCCAGCATTACCAGCATGAATGGTAAAACACATCGTCAAGAAATCAGAAACAACATTACCAGCATGAATGCTAAAACACAACGGTATTAATCTGCTTGCTGTTAAAACACAATGTCAAGAAATCCTCCAGCATTACCAGCATGGATGGTAAAACACAGCGTCAAGAAATCCTCTAGCATTACCAACATGAATGCTAAAACACAATTGTATTAATCTGCTTGCTGTTAAAACACAATGTCAAGAAATCCTCCAGCATTACTAGCATGAATGGTTAAACACATCGTCAAGAAATTGGATATGATATGAACAGTATTTGAATCGGATGACGGAGAACAGGTGCCGGAACTTGTCGGACGTGATTGTCGGATTGAAGTTGATGGTGATGGTGATGGTTATGGGTGGTGACTGAAAGATGGAGGTTAATTAATGATGAACGAGACGCGTTTTGAATCGAGTTCGGATCGTGTTCAGATGGTGATGATGAACTCGGAGATGATGGAGATGGAAAAGTGTTTGATGATGACGAAGACGAAGAACGAGAAGGTTTTCGGTTGATGATCGGTAGAGGTCCGATGGTGTTCGGAGTCGAACAACTATGTTTCGAAACCACCATTCAGAAAATCATGGAGAAACAGTTTCCATAATCTTATGCATTGTTAGTTAATGAGAGATAAAATTCCAAAAATAAAATAAAATGCCAAATTACACAAATGCCCTTTTAGTTAAAATCACTCCATGGCACGTGTCACATTCTTATTGCTTCCTAGACTTTCTAGGAAAAACCCACTTTCTACCCAACTCCTCCTCTCCTTAGATATATGTTTTGACTTTCTAACATTTTAATTTCATACTTTCCTTTGTTATATTTACTATCAAAGACTAATATAATCTGAATTCAAACAATTAATTTGAAGAGTAAAATGTCTGTATAGTCCCTGTGGTTTGTCAAAATTTCATCTTTAGTCCCCAACTTTATGAAATTACACTCATGCTCCCTGTGGTTTGCTCGGTTGTTACTCGGATAGTCCCTGAAATGGATGGATGTTAGTTTTCTTAGTTAAGTCTATACGAAATTACTAAACTACCGTTACTTATTATAAAACAAACCACCCTTATCATTAAAAAAATAAATCTATACGAAATTACTAAACTACCGTTACTTATTATAAAACAAACCACCCTTATCATTAAAAAAATAAATAAATAATACTTAATTAAGGTGAGGTCTGTTGTTTTTACTTAAAACACAAAACAACCCCTAACCCCACTTCTCAATCCTTGTTCTTCTTCTTCCCCACCTGCATCCACCCTCTTCTCAAATCTCTATCCCTGTTCTTTTTCTTATCTCCAACCACCCAACAAGACCTTATCACAAGTCCATTGAAACTTACGACACAGACACACACACTTGAATTCCATTGCCAAAGCTTTTACCAAATTTATACTGTTAGATCTATGCGCATCCACCGGGAAAATCCTTATCACAACTCTCGCACTAAACACGAACCATGACATAAAATTTACAAT
The DNA here is from genome assembly GCA_030545235.1 of Helianthus tuberosus. NCBI lineage: Eukaryota > Viridiplantae > Streptophyta > Magnoliopsida > Asterales > Asteraceae > Helianthus > Helianthus tuberosus. Next base: position 123,040,064 of record CM060427.1, read on the forward strand.
TTACAGAAACAGGTAAAGACGCACTTGAATTTTAGGGAGTTTCTATATTTAGTCTTGGTGTTGTTGTTTCAGAAGTTGCCATATCAAACCCAAGAGTAAGTTTTTTCTATGTGGTTGTAATGGAGCCTGAGTTGAACAAAAATCAATGTAAGTTTTCAGAGGTGACATTTATTAATTCATGAGTTATTTGCAAATTTAGTGGACTATGGAATTTGGCTTCTTTTATTTGCAATTAGCTTTCTATTAATGTATTGAAACAAGCAACAATGGTGAAATTGAAATGAAAAAAATGGTTTAGGTGACTAATTTGTTGCAGATGTGTGTTTGGGTGGAGGTAGAAGTGTGTCATGGTTGCAGGCTCGCCGGGGAAGACGGCTTGCGAGGGGAGGGTTGGTAGGTGGCTTGCAAGGGGACGGTTGGAAGGTGACTTACTGTGGTTGTAGTTTGCGTCGGCGTCGGGAAGACGGCTCGCCGCAGAAGACGACCTGAGCGTCGTCGGAAAACTAATAGATGAGATCTTCTGTGTTATTAGTGGTCCCACTAGTTGGTATATTATATTATTAATTATATAAATATAAATTAAAAATGCGTCCCACTATAAATTATTTAATTTAGTATGTTTTATCATTAAGGGTAGTTTAGTAATTTCGTATAGACTTAACTGAGAAAACTAACCTCCATCCACTCCAGGGACTATCCGTGTTACAACTGGGCAAACCACAGGGAGCATTAGTGTAATTTCATAAAGTTGGGGACTAAAGGTGAAATTTTGACAAACCACAGGGACTATTCGAGCATTTTACTCTAATTTGAAATATAAATAAAACCTAAAATATTATATATATTGTTAGGCCCTAAAGTGTGAGACTGACGCATCAAATTAATACAACGAGCTATGGTTACGAGCTGAGCCTTACCGGGTTATTTTATATTAGGTTGTGGACCTTTATAGGTCTGATGTATTGTAAAATACATCTTTATTCGCGTCTAGGTTTGTTCGGTTTTAGTTAGATTTAGTGTCGTTTTAGTTTAGATTGTATTTGCTTTTGATTTATTTGTGTTTTCAGGTACTTGGAGCTGAAACGAGAAAGAAACGAGTAAAATATGATAAGAGAAAGTGTCGGGTCAAGAACCGGAAGCTCGGGAGTTGAAAAGGAGCGAAAAATGCAGTTCTGAAGGTTCCAGGTGGCCCGAATAAGCTTAACAACACATTCTGACGCGGGCCGTTTGAACTTAAATTGTGTTTCCGGAAGATAAGTGGCGCGCGGCCCGCGACAACTTACCCTTATCTCATAAGCGGGCCGCGAGGGGGTCATGTTCGTGAAACAGTTTGTCTACAGCAGCGGGATTAGGGTTTTGGTTGTTATATATGTTCATAATCGAGATCAGACGGATGATTACGACTTAAAGACGGAAATTAGGGTTCTTGGGCGATCTTGGAGGCGGATTAGAGGCTGTTTGAAGATTCGGGAAGCTTGGAATCATCGTGGGAGGCTAGGGAACACTCGGGTTTGAAGATTTTCGGGTTTTATCTTCTCGTTTATTCTTCTTGTTCGTTTGATCTTTGTTTATTCATGATGAATTCTGATTTATTACTGATTGTTATGTTGATTTTAGACATGTTTCTTGGCTAAACTTCCCGTACTACCTAGGTTAATGACAATAGCTTAATAAAGTTTGGATCTTTATTTGATTTTTAGCGTGGTTGTGGTTATTCTTGTATTGTAAAAGCTTTGGGAATCTACCTTGGTGCATATGTGTGTTTGACAATTGTTTTATTATTGTTTATTGCTTCATATAACTCTTGGTGACGGTCTTTATCACATAATAGGGTTGTATTAGGGTTTCTTGATTTAGGTGACGGTCTTTATCACATAATAAATCATTAATCCTTTAGGGTGAAAATAGCTTAAGTAACCTTAGAAGTAATATTCGGTAATTTTATAAAATCAAATGTGCTGCTAAACTCGTCGCGGAAAGGCTCGAGGTTATTGATAGGTCTAGGTTTGGTTATAAGTCCTTAACATCCAAGATTAGAACCCATTGTCGCTTTAGACGTTCGCGCGGCAAAGTAGAGCGTCTTACATAGGCACTTTCAAGAAACTAGAGGACGGAAAAGAAATATAGAAAACCGGTAAGCATAACAGCCTAGGTAGTGTCACAAGAATCGCCTTGAGAGTGTTTGAGGGGCTTAGTGGTGTCTTAATAGGTTTAGTATCTTAAGATCCCGGTTCCACACCACAAAATTATCAAATAGAGATCCATTCTGAGTTTAGCTTGCGTCTAGCCTAGGTAGTCTTCATCATCTCTGGTCAAAGTCTTTGTGTGAGTTCGTGTTAGTCTTCTAGCTAATCTAGTTTCGTTATTTGCATTCTTAGGATTTTTAGAAACCCCCCCAATCAACTAACATTTAGTTAAGTCGTGTCAGTTTGAGTCTAGATAGAGTCTTAGCGTAATCAGTAGAGTCTCTAGGGTTCGATACTCGGACTTCCTTAGGCTATACTACATTCGATCGGTACACTTGCCGGTTGTGTGTTTTAGGGTTTAGAGAGTCTTAGTCTTATAAATTTAAAGCTTAGAGAGTCTAGAATTAGGGTAAATTTAGTTAGTTTAGTTAACCCGTTTCGAGCACATCAAGGTCACTTGGGCCAAGCTTTAGGCCATGTGGGCCAAGCAGGCCCAAGGGGAGCCCATGTGGGAAATGGGCTAGTCTATGTATATAAACAAGTTTTTTACTTGTTTTTAGGTTGAACCTTTGGAACTTCATTGTTACAATTCCTAGAGAAAGCTAGAGTGAGAGGCGATTGGTTATGAGCTTGTACCAGACGATTTTGCTAGTTGATAGTAATAGAATCGTGTGCAAGTTTAAAGGTTATTTCGGTGTTCTTGTTCCTTTCGTTTTGATTTCTTGAATCACCCATTGATTGGATTCCGCACAATCAATTAGGTTGTTTGATATCATTGAAAGATCCGGTTTAAGGGACTTACAAGTGGTATCAGAGCCATTAGAACCTGTTTCTAGGCTCGGTGTGATATCAAAGATTCAAGATTTTCGTTATTTTTGGTTCGGTGTTCTTTGCGTTCTTCGTAGTGTTCATCGGAATTTCATCAAAAATCACTATATTTTGCTTTTTGATTGTTTTTGTAAAGATGTTAAAGGATTAAAAAAAAAAATCTTTTGTGTTTTCAAAAATTTGTAAAATATCCGAAAAATAAGTCAATTTTTTTTTTGGAAAAGTTTTAAAAGATTTTAAAACTCCTTCTTTCACGATATTTAGTTTCCTTTATTTTAGGAAAATTGATTTTGCTTTGAGGAAACAGCTGTCTCGCCAATCATTCTGTTGAATCATTTGAGTCGCAACAAGAAACATTTTCTCAGCAGTCTCGAGTCATCATCTTCCTAGTCTCGAGTCATCACTTCCACCGTCTCGACTCATCAACCTTCACAGAGGTCTCGACTCACTCATTTCACAGTCTCGAGTCACTCTCATTTCAAAGGTCTCGAGTCGCAACATACATAGTGGTCTCGACTTATCATCAACTGGTCTCGACTCCAATTTTTAAGGAATCAACGGTTCCGACTCGCTGCTCATCACTGGTCTCGCGTCTTTCATTCTTGTGTCGCAACCACTGTCTCGACTCATCAATTTTCATAGTCTCGAGTCGCAACCACGGTTCCGAGTCGCAACCGAGATCTCGAGTCATCTCGTTTTGTTTTCGAGTCGCAATCATCAAAGGTCTCGAGTCATTGATCTTCTGAGTCACAACAATCTTTCACGGAACCTGCAACCCCGTCTCCGGTCATCGTTCATCATCATCTTTGTCGACTGCCGTGTTCCTCCGACAACCTGCAACTCCGGTCGTCTTTCATCTACGGCCATCATCACCACCTCTGAACAACCATCGTATCTCCGATCATCGCCGGTTATAATCCTCCTCATCATCACATTGGCGGCTGAAGTTTAAAATTAGGGTTGCGGTTTGTTTTTTTTAACGAAGAAGACAGACATACGGTTATTTCTTTGTTAATAATAATAATAATAATAATAATAATTATAATAATTATTTAGTAATCATTACGTATTCATTAGGTTTTAATAATAATAATAAGGGAAAAGATCAAATAGGAAGTATAATCTACCTAGGAAGGATAGGAAGTAATCTTAGCCATCCACGTGGCAAATAAAAATACAAGTGGAAAGGGTATTTTAGTCCAATACAAAAATTAGTCTTATCTAAAAAAACCCAGAATATCAAGATCAGAACTGAAACAGTTTCTTCATCTCCATGGCCACCTCTACACCACCACCACCACCACCACCACCACCACTCACCTCTGCCACCACTCTCACCTCCTCCTCGCCACCAGTACCACCAACACCATCTCGCCACTTTCACCCTCACCCGCATGTTTGCGATTTTCAGATCTGAAACCCATTTCACTATCCACCTCCACCGCTCCACCGCCCACCACCACAACTATAAGTTTCCGAATCATCAAAATCGGAGTTCGCACTCGCTTCTAGAAGCTACCGGCGTTCACATCAGATTCGATTTCACCAGCATATTGCAATAACAGCGTCGTCTTGCAGCGTGTTGCGTTTTACTCATTTTTATGTCTATTTTGATACCCTGCTGTATGAAATCACCAGGAGGTGAAAGAAGGAATATTTTGAATGTATTGATAGCAGGTTTGTGGTTTTTTATGAATTGAAATATAGCTATCGTTCCCAACAGTACACTTCTCCTTTAATGCTTAATTTTTTTTTGTCTTTTTTCTAATATATAGTTTACTGATGAGCATAAAGATTATTATAGTGTTATAATGATAATTATATCATTAGGAAGTTCTTTCGTTAGTTATATATTCACTTATTACCGGAAAACGCAATTGTAGAGTTGTTCGTAAAACACAATTTGTAGAGTTGTTTGTAAAACGCAATTTGTATAACACAACTCATTTTTTTTTTGTGTTTGTATTTGTCCATTCCATTTTAGGTAGTGTTTTAGTCCATTGCGTTTTACAAAATAGTGAAAAAACACAGTTTTTTATCCATTGCGTTTTACAGAAGAATGAAAAAACATACTTTTTGGTGTTTTTTGTCCATTGCGTTTTACAAAATAATGAAAAAACACATTTTTTTTATCCATTGCATTTTACAAAAGTATGAAAAAACACATTTTTGTGTGTTATTTGTCCATTGTGTTTTACAAAATAATGAAAAAAACACACTTTTTATCCATTGCGTTTTACAAAAAATGACAAAAACACACTTTTTGTCAATTGCGTTTTACAAAAGAATGGAAAAACCCACTTTTTGGGTGTTTTTTGTTCATTGCGTTTTACAAAATATTGAAAAAAACACACTTTTTTTATCCATTGCGTTTTACAAAACAATGAAAAAACCCACTTTTTTATGTTTTTTGTCAATTGCGTTTTACAAATAAGACATTTCTTTGTGTTTTTTGTGCATTGCGTTTTAGAAAAATGTCATTTTTTAGGTTTTTTTTCCATTGCGTTTTACGCAACTGGGTTTCAATTTTTTTTTCGAAAATATAGCAATAGTATACTCGTTTTAAAGATTAAAAAACGCTCGTTTTTTTGGTGCAATTTTTATAAAAAAATAATATCGTATGAAAGAGTTATTAACGTTTAAAAAATGGGGAGGAATTGGAGGAGAGAGAAACTATTGCATTGGATTGACTAGAATGCCCCTAAACAAACTCACGCGCCTCTTTTATTCCCTTTAATTTCCATCATTTAATCTTAGCCCTTGATTAACTAAATGGATGGTCAAGATCACTTCCTAGCCAAATAAACTTCCTATTGTATCTCCACCCTTAATAATAATATTAATAATAAGTAATAACTATTATAATATTGATTAGATTTTTCTAATTATAAAAAAAGGGGTTTGTTTGTTTGTGATTTCGGTTTGAAAGTTTTTCGAGGTGCAGTTCAGAAATCGGGTTCAATCGCGTGCAAAGGGTTTGATTTGTGTTTTGAGGAGAAGAACAAAAGTATCAACCACCCACTGAAATTATGGCATTCGTGTTTCACAAACCAGTGGCTCAAGAAATTACCAGAGAAGAGATACTTTCTGTCTTTTGCACTCCTGAGTGTCGAGAAAGGGTTGAGGCATATAGAATACACAATGCTGAGCTAATTCCAAGTGACTTTCTTTCCTGGGGTCATGTACAATTTTAATTCTGAACAGAAGGACAGCCAAGATATCCCCGGATGATTCAACAATATAAAGACCCGAAACCTCAGATGTTGGCTATCTATCAACGCAAGATTTAAGACCATAAAATCATACGCCGTTGGTATATTACCCACATGGTACATAGTTCATTATGTTTATATCACTTAGTATCTTTTATCATGTTGAGCGTCAAGCCTATCGACATATCACAGTAGATCCTAGTCTTTTCAGCTATGGCACCTTACATGTGTTAGTCAAACCCTTTAACACGAACATTTATTTCACTTCCCATATCATGCAATCTTTCTTTTTGGCTTTTTCATTTTCTAATGTTTTTGTATTTTTCTCATTTTCTCCCCCTAAAACAATGCATATATACAGCAAACTCTTTTTGTATTTTCTGAGTTTTCTCCTCCTAAACTCTATATCTATCTATATATTCCTCTTAAGTACTCGGATGTACCTAGTGTTCATACGGTACTCTCCCTGTTGCATAAGAAATGTTTGCTTATGAGTTTGTGAGCATGTGCAGAACTTGATTTCATTCAAGAACAGGGGTTAATGAAGATTGAGATGCTGGTAGGTGCTGAAGAAGCCTGAAGCAGCACAACAACAAGATGTACCTGAGTCAGAAGAACCGGATACGAAACGCCGTCTGACAGTGAAAGTACATTTGAAGAAGTACCATGAATCTGCTTGAAAGAAAAAGATTGAAGAAGAAAAGAGCTGCTGAGAATCCTCCTCTCACATTCTTTTTAACAAGATTTTCAAGCAAAGCTGATCGAGATCCTGATATGAAGCTAACCACAAGAGCTGAAGAAAAGAGACCCAGTGCTGAGAGTTCAGAAGTCAAGAACTTCCACAACATCTGCAGCATAGAGACAACCATAGACTTCGTTGAAGACGTTGCTGAATTCATGGTATGAAGACAATTTGATGGCATCAGTCTAGGGGGAGATTGTTAGGCCCTAAAGTGTGAGATTGACGCATCAAATTAATACAACGAGCTATGGTTACGAGCTGAGCCTTACCGGGTTAGTTTATATTAGGTTGTGGACCTTTATAGGTCACTTGGGCCAAGCTTTAGGCCATGTGGGCCAAGCAGGCCCAAGGGGAGCCCATGTGGGAAATGGGCTAGTCTATGTATATAAACAAGTTTTTTACTTGTTTTTAGGTTGAACCTTTGGAACTTCATTGTTACAATTCCTAGAGAAAGCTAGAGTGAGAGGCGATTGGTTGTGAGCTTGTACCAGACGATTTTGCTAGTTGATAGTAATAGAATCGTGTGCAAGTTTAAAGGTTATTTCGGTGTTCTTGTTCCTTTCGTTTTGATTTCTTGAATCAGCCATTGATTGGATTCCGCACAATCAATTGGGTTGTTTGATGTCATTGAAAGATCCGGTTTAAGGGACTTACATATATATATATATATATATATATATATTGATGCGTGTGAAGTGTGTATATAAGTTTAAGTATATTTTAAGCCCTTTTACACTTTTTAGCCAAGTTTTAAATTTATAAAACACGATATTTACTAACACTAAACACACATATGGGCAAGTGCACCCATCGTGAGCGTAGTATAGTGTTGGCAAGATACCGAGGTCGTCCAAGGACACAAGAGCTTTTAGTACCGGTTTATCCTCAACGTCTAATCAAATCAAAAGTTTAGAAAATGGTTTTAAACTAAGAAAATAAAAACTAACTAAAATGCTGAAAAATAAAAATAAAAGTAAAACAGATAGACAAGATGAATCACTTGGTTCCGACTCGTGTATAGTGTAACCTTTGATTATTTCCGCACTTTTGCACTTTGTTAAGAGATTATCTTAGTTATTGTAGTAGGCCCCTCTTTTGGAGGTGACGTTACCCTCAACCCAGTAGTTTGAGTCAGCAGGGATACAATCCTAAAGGGTTGGATTATTGAAAGATAATTAATTAAGTTATTAATGCATAATGTGGTAGGCCCCTCTTTTGAAGGCGATGTTACCCTCGGCTAAGTAGTCTGAGTCAGCAGGGATACAGTCCTAAGTAGCCGGGTTAAAGTATTATATATCACAAAGGTATTTGCAGGTCGTTGAAATAAATTCAAAGTAGGCTTCACAATTGGCAATGAATAACAATTAAAGGAATTCAAACATGGAAAAAAATAATGTAATGGAATTCATACCTTCAATTTGATTGAATGGATTGAAATTAAAGACCCCATTGCTTGATTCCTAAATTCCATACACGATACACCCTAGTTCAATGATTCATCATTGGTCGTTCATGTGGTTTCTTTGTACAGTGGCCTCAACAACTTCAACTCATGGGTTTTGAACATGAGACACATATAGGGTCGGGTATTATACTTGGGACCGAGATACCCGATATGATAAATGACTGGAACCGGCCCTATATTTAGGGTACGTAAATCGGGTATGATATTACGGTCGAGTTGGTTCTCGGGTCTGGTCGGGTAATAACAAATGCTCACCCCTATTGAAAAGATTAAACACTGATTTTTAGCTCTCAATTCTATGGTGTATATTCTACCATTTTAAGGAAAGTACTGGAGGCAAAAAATCAGCTTGTTTTATAAATGAATCTGAGCTTGAGATTCACTCATCGAGCCCTTTCAGGTGACGCTTTTAACCAGCGTTACCAGTATGGCACTCTGCCTTTCGAGGCATGAATTGGTGATAAATGATAGGGGCATGGTCTGGGTAACAACGTGGGAGTGGAAGAAAAGTGGGCCACGTGCCCATCAATCTATCAAATGCATTATTTCCTTTTTTTAGTTTTTAGATTTTAATATTATTTTAATTGGTGAGAATAGTTGTGAAACTAAAACAGGGTGTAAAAATTGACTTGAAGTAATCTAGCGATGTGACTATGAACTATCTGAAACTATAACACATAACCTTACCATTCCGTATAATTTAAGGCCGCTTACATGTTCTTAAGCATAAACCATAGACATACTTATTCAAACATAACTAAAATATCTGAGACTAATTTGCAGTCACTAAAGAAATGCATCGAGGACTAAAATGACGTGGTACCAACGGAAAAATTGAGGATTGAATTATTATGTGTTAGAGACTGATTGTTGTCCCTGTCGATGTCATACAAGCGGAACTGATTTTTAGTCACTAAAACCACTATCTAGTACTAGGTATCTGCGACTGGCTCGGGACTGACAATTCAGTCCCTGATAATCATTAGGAACTGATTTTGACGTATCAGATACTGATTTTTCAATCCCGGATACTCATCTTTTTTGTAGTGACAGAATCAATATTGTCCGAATAACATTGCTACGGTTATTGTCTATTGATAGGGTACGTCGCCTTCGTCGCAATGAGCATGTTGGGTTTATTATTTTTTTGAGTAAATTACGATTTTGGCACCTGTGGTTATATCACTTTTACCCTTTAGCCCAAAACGAAATCTTTTAACATCAGAGCCCATAAAGTCTTTTTTTTAACCCTTTTGGCCCCAAATGTATTTTTTTTTCTAACCCTTTTGTCCCCTAAAAGTAAATGGATGGTGTTAGTGTTAAAGGGTTAGAAAAAAGATGTTGAGGATTGAGATATTAAAAGACTAGGTTTTTACCCGGGATTGCTTCCCGGGCTCGGGAAAGTTATTTAGATTAATTAATTACTATTTGTTATTAATACGACCGCATTACATCAACCATCTCATTCGATTCAACAAAAATGTCTTGAAATCACCGCATTATATCATGAACACATATTAGAGGACAAACAAAAGCACAACAGGACCATATGAATAACATCATTTCCACTTTTACATCAATGCACTTACATGATAGGGTGATTTGAGATTTTGAAAAAATCTTTGTTTTTGTACCTCTTTTACAAAATAAGATGTTGACCAAATTTGAAACAGATGTTAACCAAAAGTCAATAAGATATTGACAAATAGTCAAACAGATGTTGAGCTTAAACAAATGTTTGGTTTAAGACCAAACATCTGTTTATGGCGAAACATCTGTTTAAGTCCAAATATCTGATATAGAAGAAGAACATCTGTTTAAGGCAAAACATCTGTTTAAGGTTCAAACATGTGTTTAAGGTCAAACAACTGTTTAAGTCCAGGCATTTGATATAAAAGGCCAAACATCTGTTAAAGGGCAAACATCTGTTTAAGCCTTAACAGATGTTTAACTTGTTAAGATCTACTGTCTTCTAACACAGTTTTCCTCTTCAAAACATTGTTGAACCTAACATAGGTTTCCATTAACTATTGACCAAAAGGCAAACAGATGTTCAAACCACTATTTGTTATTGAAGTTCTTTAAAAAATTAGATAGAATTCAAGAAAATGGAACAATGACTTAAAGAACTATAATTTAACACATAATCTAATTGGCCAAATATAAAACATAAAGTGCTAATAACAGTGTTTTATCATCTTAGCCATACATAGCAACAAAAACATCAAGTTAATAATTTAAGAAAAAAACCTACAACATCACCATCAAAAAATTCATAATTAGTATCTGATATCAGAACAGACTTAAAATGTGTTTGTTAAACTGATGCAACTTGATTTAATACTATCTTCTGTTGCGAAGACACGTATGTGAAATGCAACATATCACCAAACCTCAAGTTATTGTCAGTCATAAACTTTCGCCAACCTTCCAACGCATAACGTGGCTTCAATTCATTTAACTCCAACTTAACATCATAAACCTGCACAACTCCAACCATGTTTTGAACTTTCAAAGGATGAAGATCAAGAAAAAGACCTGCTCGTCTCGCAACTTCAGCAGGAAGACGCTACATGTATTGTGTGGAAAAAAATAATAGTCAGACAAATAAACGTAAATCATTAGTTTATTATAAAAAATGGTATACCAGCCTATAGTCTCCTTTGCGATCAAAATGAAAGAACTCAGGGTCAAGAGGATGTCCATAATGTTTTTTTGCAGTCTTTGCAATCTTATTTCTACGGTTAAGCTTTTTTTGAACGTTGGCAGCTCTCTTCCCCTTGATGAAAAAGTAAACATACACATGTGAATTAAAGGAATGATCAATATATGCACAAAAAAAAAAAAAAAACAGTTTATATAACATATACTAATTAACTGGCAAGTATAGATACCTTAACTTTATGAACAGACGAAGAACATCCAGTATGATCACTTGTGTCGACAGGTAAGGCAGCATTTCCCTTAGTCCTATTCTTGACGACCTCCTTTCTCTCAGAAGTAACTTTAGCTTTCTTCTTAACCTGTTGTCATAGAGTAAATTTAATAACAATAGTAATATAACAATCTTTAAGATGGTAAACTTACATCTTGGGTTTGGTTCAATCGTGAAGACATGCGTCTCTTGGACGTGCATTCGGCATTGGTTGGTAAGTTCTTGTAAATAATACATTATTGAATAAATATAACATCAGTAAACAGCATTACTAATAGTTGTAAAAACATTAAATTCTTATATGTGTTAAATTAAAAATAAATAATTTTAATAATTTAGCAAGTACCTGAGTAACGGTTGTACCTTCACCTACAGAAACAACTTCTTCATCCTCATAGATGTCCTGGTCAACATTAATAAAATAATTAATATAAAGCTAAAAAATTAAAACTTTTATTGCTAATGCTAAATACTTACGTATCTTGAATGCATTATTAACATAATCAGCCTTCAATATCTCAACTACACTATCATCATCAGATTCAGGTTTCTTCAAAAAGCAAATCTCAATCTCATCTCTATAAACTACTACTTCAAAAACAAAATCATCAATCCTGCTAAACACAAGCAAATCATCCTCAAGTATCCCAACATCGTTGCACATTTCCGGCCATCCTCTAGAAAATACAAAGTGGGTATCAACTTTAGACACCTCAACATTCCAGTAGGAACCTTTATAACAGATGTGAAATTTCCCACTCGGTGGACTGTTTACGTAAAATTGTTCAATGAAGCAGTCTTCAATTACCTGCATAAAATTAAAAATAGTGAATACTAAACGTGAAGTATGTATCTTATGAGAATAAGTGTTAACACGTTAAAGATGCAAAAAAATTGAAGTTAAGATCAATACTCATACCGTAAAACCAAATCTTGCATAACGATTAAAGGTGAAATAAGATTCCCCACACATGCCATTAACATAACATGAAAGTTCAAGTCCAAAATCACCTAACGGTTTGAAAACCAACAAAGTATCCCTCGGCAAATTGAGATCTTTAACAACAATGTCCCAACCGTCAGTTATTATCGGCGTTGAATTTTCTGTTCTGACCCTAACAACCCATTTTTTACCAGACTCATGATATACTTGCAACCTACTTTTTTGCCAACAATCTCCCCACTTTTGATTAGCAAAGAATATAAGTACATCCTGTATATAATTTTTAAATAGTGTAAGAAAATATAAACCATAAAAGAACTGTTAAATATATATCTCAATACAAATAAATTATGTATGTAAAAACATGTCATACCAGTTTCAAAGATTCTGGGTTATGAAGAAACTTAACAAATGTAGTATACATCATAAAACCTGAATCAGTAAAGATGTTAAAAGACTGTAATTAAAAAGCTGGCTTCGAAAATGAACATTAACTTTTTGTATTAACAGAGTATATAGTGAAATTAATCATAGAAACAGAGTATGAGTTAAAATTATTCTGCAAATAATAATTATTTTAACATGTTCTCAACAAATGATTCAAACACATAAGTAAACCCTTCTTGAATCTTGAATGTATAGCAATAAACATTTAAAATCGTATTAGTAGCAAGATAGGATTTAAATTAACATAGATTAAACAATATAAAGTTCATTACAATAGGAATGTACATACCAGTTGCTGAAGAAAAAATAATCAAACCTCAGGTGATTGAAGTGTAGAAGACGGAGGAAAAGAAAATTGAAACCCTAGAAAATGACTGGGGAGAAGAGATTTTTGAAAGAAGAGATGATAGATGTTTGATGTGTAATGATGATGAAGAAATAGTGACGGTTGTGTTTTTCTCTTCCCATATTTTCAACTGATGAAAAATATTTACACATACACCCCTTTTTAAATTTATTATTTACATTTACATTGACATACAAGAGTAAAGTACATGATTAGTTGAATTGATTTGGTATTCAAATTAACAAAGAAAAATAATTTTTCATATAGCAAAACCATTAACATAACATAAAATTTGAATGCTTTGAATCATGTATTAATAGTAATTAGGTTTTAACATAAGTAAGTTTCATGACCGCAAGAAGCAATGCCGAGGGAAAATCTAGTTTTATCTATTATATGTACCTTTTAACATAAGTAGTTTGACTTTGGTCAAACAGGCTTTGGTCAAACAGTGTTTTATCAAGTAGCTTTTAACAAAAGTAGTTTGACTTTGGTCAAACAGACTTTAGTCAAACAACGTTTTAATATTGCTCAAATAGTGTTTTATCTATTATAATTAGCTTTTAACATAAGTAGTTTGACTTTGATCAAACAGCGTTTTAACATTCCTCACAATGATTACAAGCTAGTAAAAACTTCTTTGTAAACAACATTAGAAGTCTTATTTGTTGGTTTTCCATCAGCATCGAATATTAGTATTTTAACGCCTTCTCTGGTCTTGACCCTTGATAATGCAACATACAACTGACCATGAGTGAAGACAGGATCTTTCAAATAAAGACCAACCTTTGATAACGATTGTCCTTGACTCTTGTTAATTGTCATAGCAAAACAAACCGATAACGGAAATTGTCTTCGTTGAAATTGAAAAGGTATTTTTTTGTCAGATGGGATCATATTAATCCTTGGAATATAAACTCTTGTGCCAATGTTCCCACCAGATATAACTTCAGCTTCTATAACTCGTTTACCAAGAAAAGTAATTTGAAGCCTTGTACCGTTACATAACCCTTTCTGTTGATCAATGTTTCGAAGAAGCATCACAGGAACACCAACTTTAAGAACTAATCTGTGATTAGGCAAGCCAGAAATCTTAAGAGCATTCAAATTTTCTGTTGAGTATAAGCTTTCTTGAAAAGAATCAAGAATTTGTTCGGTTTGACATATACTATCAGAACTCAGATACTCTTTCGCATCACCAGGAAATAACGAAAGCAATCGATCATTAATTTCATGAACTACCTCATTTTTGGGTGCTAGAATTGCTCGCTAAGAAAAAAATCCAGCAATCCTAAATTGTTGAATAATTGAAGGATATACAAAGTCAATTAAACTTTGTATTGGGTCACAAATATCGGTGATCAGTAAATCATCTGGTATCTCTATAATGGCGTCACCATCATTATCATCTCCAACGTTTCCTTCACCAATATCAATAAGCCATTTTGCAAATTCTCTGATAGACTTCGTATTCGAACTTTCAGCTCCAATAGTTAGACGCATGTTTTTAGTCAGCCGTAAGAGTCTGCATTTTGCCCATATGTATGAAGAGCTTAAAGACGCACTAACAATTTCTTGTCTAGTACCATTAGGAATAACATGTAGTATTTGTCTAAAGTCACCACCAAATACAATAACTTTACCACAAAAAGGAATATCCGAACGAATACTCCTACCTTCCGAAAATACGTCGGTCATGGTCCTATCTAAAGCTTCAAAGGCATGTTTGTGTACCATCGGTGCTTCGTCCCATATGATTAATTGGGTTTCCTTTAATAATCTCGCAATATCACTATTTGGCTTAATATTGCACATTGAATCTTCTGTTAGATTAATGGGAATATGGAACCGAGAATGAGCTGTCCTTCCACGGGAAAGTAATAACGAAGCAATACCACTTGAAGCCACATTTAAAACTATTCCATTTCTGCATCGAACAGCTGAAGCCAAAGTCTTCCATAAAAAGGTTTTTCCAGTTCCACCATAACCATAGACAAAAAAAGGCCTCCTTTACGCCCTACAACTGCTTCCATTATTTCGTCAAAAACCGCTCGTTGTTCATCTGTAAGAGATTGATGCAACCTGTTAAACTCAGCTTTTTCTTCATCTAGGTCATGTGACAGCTCTTCATTGATCAGACGATTAGAAGCATCACGTAAGGAATCGTCATCAGGGTACGGCATAGTGGCAAACCTTCGTAATGATGAACCATTGGAAATTAAATAGTTTTCAATTTTCAACAAAGTAAGGTTCTTAATCTGATGTTCAGGAAGCACTAAACCTAGCAAATAAAAAAATTAACATTATTAAATAAAAAATCAAAATGTAGTATGTAAAATAAAAGAAAATAGATCAGAACCTGAAATATTTGTTTCTTTTTTACGTCTATAAACAATATCATCAGCTAAGTATTTCCACGTATTCTCCCAAACAAATTCTGGCCGAGATAGAGTATTTGACAAAAGCAGGGTAGCAAATAACGCTCGAAGATACCCAGCATGTCCTTCAAAACTTGCTTCTTTAATGGCCTCAACGTATTCATTGTCATCATCTAAAAGTCCCATCGCATAGCAAGCATCTCTAAAAGTCGGGAATAATTGACCGTTAACTGTACGTATCTCCTCAAATGATCTAGGTCCTTTAACTTTATTCAGTAGTATCCTCAAAAAATAAGGTTCGCCCAAAGCAGGAGATACAGAATGAATCCGGCCAATACACTGGTACGACTTACGTACCTGCCAACATCTATCTTTAAGTATCCAAACAAATTTGGAAGGAAACTCAACATAAGTCAGCTTTCTAGCATCTTTATTTGACTCGTTCAACTTCATCCATTGCATAAATATTGAAGAAGCAACAGAAGGCTTGCTTAAAACATTATCAATATCGTCATCAGCACCATACACAACATTCTGTTGGCCAGGAAAATGAAAGGGAAGCCTCATAACAGCAGGATACCTATAATGAACCTCATTAGAGAATATTCTCCAGGATGCCTCACAAGCTGAAATATATCTACAATCATAATACTCCTTGATCTCATCTTTTGGCTTTTCTTTGATGGTTGAACTTGTATCACCAGAAACTACCGCAGTAGCCATATCAGGACCTTTGTTGATGTACTTGAACAAATATTTCACTGAACCGGCTTGATTACACCATTCAACATTAATGTGTGCTTGATATCTTTTCAAAAGCCTTTTGTTATAAGGAACAACATTTCTGTTGTCTAATCTAACACCATATTTTATAACTGTATGACCTGAATCTCTTCTTCTGTATACAGGAAAACCATTTGAATCAATACTTGTATGTGGTGTGAATTTCTTCGGAAAGTTTTTTGAACATCTTTTATCAACCATGCAAGGACAATTCAAATTAGCATTCCCACACGGACCATGAATCATATAATCAGTCACAAAAGAATAAAGTTCAGGATCTTCTTTTTTATCGGGAATCTCAGCAGAAATAAATGGATCTATGTGATCTATGGTTGGAAGTTTGTGATCGACCTTCATGAATAAGCATATATGTGCATGAGGAAGACCACGCTTTTGAAATTCTACTGTATAAACAACTAAATAAAAAGGAAAAATAAACAAAATTTATTAGTTAATAACCTTGATTAAAAAATATACATCAGAGGATAAGATGTGAAAAAAAAAAATAACACACCAGCGTTAATCTCACCAAAATACTTGGAATCCTTAAAATCTTTGATTAACGAATCAAGCTTCCTTTTAAACAATCGACACAATATGTCAGGCCTGTCTTCGGCTTTGATGGTTGAATCTTTTAGAAATCTTTTTACTTCAGGCCACTTAGGATTACATTTTATAGTTATGAAGAAATCAGGGTACCCATACCACTTACATAAGGCCATTGCATCGAGGTAATTTTGTTGCATGAATCTTGCACCACCAGTAAATGAAGAAGGAAGTATAACAGGCTTTCCAGTATCTGTTAAAACTTCCTTACCTTTCGATTTATACTTTTGAAGATTCTCAAATGTTTCAGAGCGAAGGTTCGCTTGTTGCCTACGAATGTACTTTAATCTTTCGCTCTCAATCATTGTGTACGCATCAACCAAAAACTGTTGTAACAACCTTCGCCCATTTAAAATTAAGGAAAAGCCATAAGTTCTATCTTGGATCCTATATGAAAAAAATTCTCTCATTGTGCACTTTGGTTTTATTTTCTTTTGTGTGGACATAAAATCTCTATGAGGAATATCAACTCTATAACCATCATCACCATATGGAAAAAGTAACGGATACTGCAGAGCAAGATACGATGGGTGTAATTCGCTAATACGCTACAGCATTCCCGACTGCGTCTGGACAACAATATCACGATGGTCTATAGCTTTATCTATGTCTCCGACAACCAAAGCAGCAACTTCAGATGTGGTGGGTAAGTTATATGTCCTGCCATCTTTTTCTCTTCTATAAATTAGTCGCAGACTAAGGTTGGCATCTGGAGATTGGTGAAAATGGTTTCTGACCATCCTATATGTCTTAACCAACATATTTTGTGAATCTAATAAAGCCCTCAAATACTTTATCATTTCAACATCAAGTTCTTTATCAGCAGGCGATGAAGGTTTGGTTCTTTTGCTGTTAAAAGAAAAAAAAACAACAAAACGTTAACATAACATAACTATTTTAATAAGCAGTGGATAGAGAATCAGTTATTAGTAATTAAGTGTTAAGGAAAAACAGATTAGTACTAAGTCAAACAGCTGATGTAAAACTTGTAGGCACTGATAGTAATTAAAACACTGATGATACTTAACAACTGATAGTGAACTACATAAGATTAACAACTGCTATTGTAATAAGCAGTGGATAGAGAATCAGTGATTAATAATTAAGTTTTAAGGAAGAACAGTTGTAAACAACTGTTGATACAGCTCAAAACTTTTAGAATATGTTGAGAAAAGTAACATTTCAGTGGTTTTGTCTTAAACAGTGGTTTGGTAGGCATGAGTGGTTTGGTCTTGAACATTGGATGGGGTTAGTTAGACTTTGTGTACAAATGTAATTATATCCAACAGTGTTTTGCCTTATTAAATTGTTATAATCAATGTCATTGTAGGAAACTTAACTGGGCAGAGCTTATTGTAGGAAACTTCAGTTTACCTACAACAGCTGATGAATTTAGAATTAAGAACGCAAACTACTGTTAAGTCAAACAGCTGATGAAAAAAACTTTTAAGCACTGCTGGTGATTAAAACACTGATGGTTAACAACGGCTGTTGTAGCAATCTCTGGATAGAGAATCAGTGATTAAGGATTAAGTGATGGTACTTAACAACTGATATTGAACTACAAATGGTTAAATTTCTAGATGTTCTTTAATAGAATAAAAATGGAACTTAGAAATCACTCGTACCTGAATAATGCCTGTCTGTTTGTTATTTCATTTTCAGTATCATGTATGTATAGCTGACAAAACTTAGCTTCATTTCCAGCTGGAGGTTTGAGACTCCCCATGCAATGATAGTTTTGGCCACTGATACGATATATAAATGGAGCATTGCCCTTGTTGATATTAGAATCAAGCTTTCCACCCATAGATGTAAAAGAGAACATAGAGTTGTATCACCTTATGTTCTTTAGGAAGAAGTTGCTTTTTGGATTTGAGGAAGAAAACAAATTTTGATAAGACGGATGTGCATCCTTTAAAGGTGGTAGCTGAACTTTACCATACCCACAACACATACCATAACATAGCTTATTTACAGTTAAACGACCTTTTCCACCTTCCGATGCCCATAACTTTGCACTACAAAGCTGACATGTAAGCACTTGGTCAGCATGGTCCAAATAATCTGTTAACAAATGATTGAGAGTTATATTACAGGTAGAACACAACAAATGTCCTAAAAGAATAAAATAGATTAAAAGCTTTAGATATCCCTTTATAAGGATCTTCATCAGTGCACAAGAACACATTTTCTTGATCGGAATCCAAAGAGAGCATACGTACAGGAGTATTATCACGCTTCTTGCGCTCAAGGTTACGTTTACCAGAAGACAGCCGTGTAAGCGTAGAGTTACTACCCAATATCGGCTGATTGTTACTGCTAATAATGCTAGAAGTAATGGAATATCGACGGTTGCTATCTGCTGGTGTACCTATGTTAATGCCATTATATGAACATCCAATATTAAAACATTGATGTTAAGACCGGTATGTGGTTTAGTAATGTGTTTATCAAAACAAATAATAAAGAAACAAAATACAAACCTGGTGTAGTTGAAATTAAAGAACCAGTAGCATTTCTAACTGCTCGACACGCAATGGAGTACATATGTTGATCCGTAGAATCAGAACATTCAACCATATTTGCATTCTCAGAAAAGATGCTACAAACATTCGTTGATGATGACGATGCATTTAACAATTTCTTATTGTCAAGTATTAATTTTCGAAGCTTACGCCTTTCATTAGGTGGAGTAACTAAATAATAGAGAAAGTATAATATGTACGAAACTGTAACAACTCTCATCAAAAAGTCTTAATTATTATTTTAATTGACCAATAGGAAACCCTAATTGAGAAACCCAAGTGATTCTGAGCAAACCCTAAAATTTTCGGAACAATCAGAATCAGGATCAGGGCCCCTAAAACTCAGGGGGGGTATTTCCTAGTTAACGATTATCTTAAAATCGTGCTGTCAAAAATAAATTTCGAGAAACTGTCAAGTCATCAGGCCTAGTCCCAGACGTGGCTACTCTATAAAATATAGGTAACCCTTACGGACCATAAGGGTTAATTGTTACGGTCCGTAAGGGGTGGCAAAATTCGGGTATAAATAGCAGACATTGGCACTTGAAATTCTGCGTATGTTCGACGAAGAAATTCGTTCTAGGCACTGAGATATGCTCTGTTTATCACAATTAACACACACAGATCACTAATTGATGCCGCAATCAGGGTATTAACTTGATCGCTATTACGATTCAACGTCCGATCGATTATAACTATCCAACGAATGTTTAAGTGCCGCTCAAATTGAGTTTATACTTTGTTATTCATCGTGATTTCGACTTGAATGTTTGAGTGCTGTTCGAACTCGGACTATACTCTGTCATTCGTTGTGAATCCGCTGAATTGTTAAGTATTGCACTTGTAAATCGTTGTGAGGGTTTAATCTCGTGAATTGTCGTAACTGCTGTATTAGTTACTAACCTGTTTGTGTGTGCATTACTATTTAAATTAGGTTAATCAAGGCTAATCAGTAGGCTTATACTCTGCTCGTTAAATCTACAATGTGAGTCATTCTCTTTTTATCAATTATTTTACAATACCTCAAATTATTTTCAAGGTTATAATTACAGGGACTAAGTCGTGGATATCTTGAATTACTGGTTAGTGGGGTATTGTGCACATTACTAATTTCTCCCAGTTAGGTTCATTGACCTACTCGGGATAATCACTGTTAGGTTCATTGACCTACAGAGATAATCATCACTATTTAGGTTCATTGATCTAATAGTGGTATGACCATCGTCACCATTGTGACAGGACGCCAGATAAAAATAAGATAGAAGCCATTGTAATCGCTCTTATGCTGTAATTAATAACTATGCATCATTATGCAAAATAGAATGATTCACTCAGTATTTCCCTGCTGACAAAACCTTTTTCAAACATGTTTCAGGTAATCTGTTATGAGCACAGGAAAAGTGCCGTGGAGCACTACATGCTTAGAAAAGTGGCTCAATGTAAATAAATAAAGAAACATGTTTTAAGAAATAAAGATTTCCCAGTGAAATCACTTTATTGTAAATTATGGGATTTATCCCTATATTATATTATATATATAAACGAGCAGTTTTAATAATAATCGATCCTGTTTAAAAAGACTTCCGCTGTCACTAAATTAGATACCATCGGATTTCCTGTCTCGCGACTCTGGACCAGGTCAAACCAGGGCCAAGGGCCGTGACAGAAACACAACAATCAGTCCCCTTAGAAACATAAAACGGAAAAAAGTATACTTATAATCAAATTCAAGAGGTATTACAATTTGTGATATCTGAAAGTGGAGATCTGTTAGAGATATCTGAAACAGGAGTTCTCGTAAGAGGACCTACAAAAAAAGCAAGTAGAATTATGATTTCAATCTGAAACCTGATTTTGATTTGGGAAATGATGAGTTAAGAAGTTATAATTACACTTACTACGTAAATTTCGTTGAGATGAATTAGCAGCTGATGATGACCACGCATTCTTTAATTTCTTATTATCAAGTATTAATTTTCGAAGCTTACGCCTTTCATTCGGTGAAATAACTAAAAAACAGAGAAAGTATAATATGTTCAAAACACAAGAATCAGTCCACTTAGAAACATAAAACGGAAAAAAGAATACTTATAATCAAATTCAAGAGCTATTACCATTTGTGATATCTGAAAGAGGAGATCTGTTAGAGATATCTGAAACAGGAGTTCTCATAAGAGGACCTACAAAAAAACCAAGTAGAATTATGATTTGAATCTAAAAGCTGATTTTGATTTGGGAAATGATGAGTTAAGAAGTTATAATTTCACTTACTATGTAAATTTCGTTGAGATGAATTAGCTGTTGTAGAAAATAAACGTGAATTCTTTGACATTGTTAATTCTGAAAGAAGGAGAAGCTTTCAAAAGAAGAAAGAGTATTAAGATCAGGAACATTAAAACAATAGAAGAAAACAGTGGTTTTTAAATTTTGAATTACAATATATAATACCTAGGGATTAAACATAACCTCAATAAATTATAATATTGTATTTTATCATTTTGTAATTAAAAATCATTTCATGAAAAGCAAAATAAAATTGTTTCATATTATTGAATTAATTATTCCAAATAATGTATTACATTGATAAAAAACTTAACAGCAAATTTTGTAATCTTTGTGGAATGTAAATCGGATGTTCATCGGTTAGGTTTATGGTTTATTTGTATATGATTTTTAAAATAAAATATTACTATCTTTATTTAATAACTATTTAAGTTAAACGGTATTTTCTTCAGTTATCCAAATAAACCAAAGAAAAAAAATAAAAGAAAACATGGATCAATAAAGCAAACAAAAAACCAAATAAAATGGGTTTGAATTTACGCTTCATACTTGGTTACGATTTTTCTGAACAACATTCTTTGAATGACTTAGAGAAAATTTGAAGTATATAAAAAACCTATTGAATGAGATTACTTAAATAAGTAATGGGAGAAACAGGCACAAATTAAATATTTTTTTTAAACTGTAACATATGACGGATACTTACTAAATCTTAGTGGGCAGGGATAACGGTAAAAACCAATAAAGAACAACCACATCCACGGATAATCCTATATAAATTATGAGATAAAATAATAACATTAAAATTGCTTAAAGATTAGAAATGTTTGTAGATAAAAAAGTTGTTAATTGGGTATATACAATATATATTATAAATTGTTGCTACTATTCATACACATAAGTTTTAAACATAAATATTGACTATTGAACATCTCAATATTTATTTAACAATATACATTATAATAAGCAGATAAGTTTTTAGGAATTCAAAACCACATAATCAGTCCAAAACATAACCCACCAAACACCCAAAAGCAACAAAACGAAAACCATAAGTTCAACATGGCAACAGCATATGAAATCAACACATAAATGTATTTGAAAATACAGAAGACACTATTTCTCAATCTTTGGAATCAAAAGCGTCGAAACACCAGCATCTTCATCCTGAGAGAGTTCATCACTGATGCGGCGCTTTGTCGAGGAGCAACCTAATGCATCATCCACATCGAACACTTCACGAATATTACGTTTTGTTTCATCAGAAGACGGATTCTTAGTGCCTACAAGTGCTTGGGATGCAGGTGTAACATTCTCACCGCAGTATGACAACTCATCCTGATATAAAAAGACAATAAGTACTAACGTTTAAAAAAATTGACTACAAATAAGGAAATTCTCATATTACCTTCATAAGGTCAACAGGAGTAGACAAACTGCAGGATTCTGGAACATCCAACGATTCGGACTGCTCATGCTTTAAGTACATAATACATAATAACATAAAATATACACAATGGTATAAATATATTTTAAAAGGATATGTATATCAAATTAAAAGAATGACATAATGAAGATTTAGACCTGGTTAAGATTGAATTTGGCGCAGAGCGCGGCAAGGATCTCATCATCGTTAGTGGCCATTGAAATACCATAGTTTTCAACCTGATGCTCAATGTTATAGTCTTTAACACTTATGATGAAAGCATACCTCTTTCCAATCAATGTGTCAAAGATCTCAGGATACGGGTTCGGTATCTCTCCAGAATTAACAACCTATAATTTTATAAAAATTAATATAAATTACAATGAGTAGAATGATTCCATAATTGAGAACATACAATTTTATAAAAATTAATTTTAAATTATATATAGTACATGGCCAAATAACTGAATGCATGTATTTGTTACCTGATCTTGAATTGAAACTAAGTCTTTGGCAGTTTTCTTAAGAATCTTGTAAGCTTCAAAATCAAACAGTGTCAAAGACACAGTACCGGAAGAGTCTTGCACCCTAATAGGTATCTTGAACCTATCAAAGTTAAAAACAAATGAAAACATTAGTATTACTAAAAACAAAAGTGTCGTTCATATTAGTATTTAGTATAAGGAAATAAAACTGTAATCTCAAACCGCGGAATAGAATAGATGTCGACTCCTTCACATTTATCATTTGTACACACCAACGATTTTTCATGATCAACATCAGATAAACCATCCGGATTTTCTTTCGTTACAAATCTTTCCTCCACACCTGACTTACAGTGGTTACAACCATTGTAATACCAAAGTTTATCAGTGCATATAGCTGTGATTGTGCCAACAACCAAAACCTTCTTTGTCTATCAACATCAAACAAAAATAATAACACTTAGAAAAGACTTTTAAAAAACTTAGCATGTAGAGTACTTATAAGAAAATACACACCGTTGATATGGTTCCCAGGAAACCAATAAGCATGAAATCAGGGTTATTAAGAAACTCATCTTCAACACTTGAGATGACGTTTGAAGCAACATGATCATTTGATGAAGATGAAGCAGAAATTTTCTCTACATATCTAAACAGATTCATGTGATCAAATTAAAACGTAAAAAATAAATGTAGGTACAAAATAATACTGTTCAATGTTTATATGCATATTACTAACTATAACTCTTCCTCAAAGAGGATATCTCTTCAATGTCAGTGTCAATAAAAAGTCTGCTTAGCTCAAAGCCGTTTGCAACGCCATGCTTGCCTGAATTTAAAATTAAAACCAAATGTAGATCAATATAAATAGTGTCAAATTTAAAACATATAAGTAAATCTAAAGATAAATCTATAACAATAAAAAAATTAAACTAATTAAGTTTAAATTGTACCTTTGTAAAGGTTGACCATACCAAAATGACAAAGGATAACAACATATTTCTCTCGTTTCTTATCATTCATGTAAGCAAACATGTCAATAGCAAAACCATCCCACAAAGTAACCGGACACTTTTGGCCTCTAAAATATTAACATAAAACATAATAACATCAAGCAACCTTATAATGGTTTAAACGTCAAAATGCAACAACTTAATAAAAAGAACGCACTCAAGGTCTTCAAGTCTAAGATTAAGTCTCTTGCCCTTGCTCCCATCCTTCTTTGACGTATCCTCTAGATTGAAACATACATCCACATAACCAATCCAATCTATAAACAAAAATATATTGTGAAAAGAAAACAGCATTAAGAAGTGATAAGAATAAAAAAAAACAATAAGACAAAACAATAGATATATATCATGTAGTGATTTACATACCAATAACTGTATTAACTTCAAATTTATTTTTAACAACATCCTTGAGGTTAACGAAATTAAAACGGTATTTCGGTCCAGACCAGTCAAAGCATTTCTCAACAGAAGTATAGAAATAAAGTGATATTTTGTCATTTCTCTTGGTATACTTAGCAGAGGACTTATTAGTAGCAAGAGAAGGTTTGGTGATAAGAAGACATTCATCCAACTGAAGAAAGTGTTTGAATTTTCCTAGCATCTTATGCAAACAGCTGGCTTGTATCATAGTTCCCTAAGAATATGAAACATCCGATTAAATAAAAAAGGTGTTATATTCATTTGGATATTCATATGTCCAAAAAAATTATAACACAACTATATACGGTACCATCTCATCCATGAAGATCATATCAAGACGATATATTTCATTTTTGTTATCATTCATCATCTTCTTCGAAATGCTAACAATCTTCACTCTAATCGAATAGTTGTTTGAGAATGTATTAAGATCGTTAAGCATGCTAACCTTTGCATTCTCCATTTGAAGACTGTACATAAAAAAAAAGAATAAGCAAAATATAAGTATTGCTAAACGTAATATGATAATACAATAAGCATGGATGTTCTTAAAAAAAATATCAAGGTTGAAATTCAAGCTTACCGATTATCCAATAAAAAATTTAACTGAATGCAGTGGCAAATGTAATTTCAAATGTAGGGAGTGTATATCTTTATATGCTGCTTTATTAAAGTAATAAAATATTAGAAATGATATGCAAAGTAGGCAAAAAAAGAGAAAGAACGTCAATTTTAAATTACCATTTTGTATATTAAGAATTTCAATATTTCAAAATTACTGACTTGATTTCAAAGCAATTTTCATAATGACTTTTCTATATTTTATTTTAAATTTAATTAAGAAACAATAACCGTCAATTTGAAATTCACATTTTGCTTAACTCAAATGTCCAAAGCTCAAGAAATTAGCATTAATTACTAATTTGATTTGCAACAAATAGTCATTAACAATCAAATGTTTGAACCACTTTCAATAATACAATACCCAAACAATCAAGATGAGGAACTTAATAATCATCCAAGTGTATTTTGTGTTACCTTATTTATTAGTATAAAGATGAAACAACTGTTCAATTAATAGTACAGATCAAACCACTGAAGTGATGTGATAAATACTCTTACATATAAACCACTGTGGTGATAAACACTGTTACATATAAACAATGATGCCATAAAACCAGTTACATATAAAACACTGAGGTGATGACATCTAACAACCTAACAGACTATAAACACTGATGCGAAAAACACTGTTAAATATAAACACTTAAACACTCTTAACATCCAAGTGTATAGGAATTTTATTTTATTAAAATAAAGATGAAACAACTGTTCAATTAATAGTAGAGATCAAACCACTGAAGTGATGTGAAATACAAAACTGTTTCTAAACACTGTTACATATAAACACTGATGCCATAAAAATGGTTACATATAAAACATTGAGGTGATGACATCTAACAACCTAACAGTCTATAAAACACTGATGCGGAAAACACTGTTACATATAAACACTGTTAACATAAACAAATAAAAAGAAACATAGAATAACTAAAGTTGATGCTAAACCACTGTTATAGTTTGACACTGTTATTGGACGTCATAAATTTCAGATTTAATTTCAAAGGTAAAAGTAGTGTATATTCTTATATGCTGCTTTATTAAAATAATTAAATATTAGAACTGATATGCACTGTAGGAAAAAAAGAGAGAGAGAGAGAACGAAAAATTTAACTTACCATTTTGCATATTTTGAATTTTAAAATTACTGATATTGTCAGTAACTACTGACTTGATATGAAAGCAAATGCCATAATGACTTTTTTAAATTTTATTTTAACTTTAATCAACATATAATAACCGTCAATTTGAAATTCAAAATTTGGTTAATCAAATGTCCAAAGCTCAAGAAATCAGCATTAATTACTGATTTGATTTGAAACAAATAGTCATCAAGAATTTTTTTTTATTTTTTAATTTAACTTTAAATTTTATCATGAAAATAATGTTGGTGGAACTCTTATGTAATTGGAATGTAAAGATTAGGTAAAATGGTAATTTGATTGTAATTCTAGTTTTCATTTGATAATTTCAATGTATCACTAATTAACAACATTAAAAATAAAAACGTGAGCACTGACTATTTTTTAGGGAAACCGCTGATGGTCAATATCAGTGAATGTCAACAATGTAAAAGTGAGCAGTGACTATTTTTTCCGATCAGTGGATACCAACCAGTTTTCGAAACACTGATGTTCGGTCAATCAGTGGTCAACATGGAGATTGAAGAAACACAGGTTGTGTATTCGCAGTGGAATACTTGAACAATCAAATGTTTGAACCAATTTCAAGAATACTATACCCAAACAATCAAGATGAGAAGCTTAATATTCATCAAAGTTTATATGAATTTTATTAGTATAAAGATGAAACAACTGTTCAATTAATAATACAGATCAAACCACTAAATTGAAGTGATAAATAGTGTTACATATAAACACAGTCTTTTAAATTACCATTTTGCATATTTTGAATTTCAAAATTACTGATATTGTCAGTAACTACTGACTTGATTTGAAAGCAAATGCCATAATGACTTTTTTAAATTTTATTTTAACTTTAATCAACATATAATAACTGTCAATTTGAAATTCAAAATTTGCTTAATCAAATGTCCAAAGCTCAAGAAATCAGCATTAATTACTGATTTGATTTGAAACAAATAGTCATCAAGAATTTTTTTTTATTTTTTAATTTAACTTTAAATTTTATGATGAAAATAATGTTGGTGGAACTCTTATGTAATTGGTTGTCAACAATGTAAAAGTGAGCAGTAGCTATTTTTTCCGATCAGTGGATACCAACCAGTTTTCGAAACACTGATGTTCGGTCAATCAGTGGTCAACATGGAGATTGAAGAAACAGAGGTTGTATTTCAACAATGGAATATTTTGAACAATCAAATGTTTGAACCAATTTCAAGAATACTATACCCAAACAATCAAGATGAGAAGCTTAATATTCATCAAAGTGTATATGAATTTTATTAGTATAAAGATGAAACAACTGTTCAATTAATAATACAGATCAAACCACTGAACTGATGTGATAAATAGTGTTACATATAAAGAAAAGTACTAAACCCTGTTACATATAAACACTGATGCCATAAAAATGGTTTCATATAAAACACTGAGGTGATGACATCTAACAACCTAACAGTCTTTAAAACATTGATGCGGAAAACACTGTTATATATAAACACAGTCTTTTAAATTACCATTTTACATATTTTGAATTTCAAAATTACTGATATTGTCAGTAACTACTGACTTGATTTGATAGCAAATGCCATAATGACTTTTTTAAATTTTATTTTAACTTTAATCAACATATAATAACCGTCAATTTGAAATACAAAATTTGCTTAATCAAATGTCAAAAGATCAAGAAATCAGCATTAAAATAGTGATTTGTTTGAAACAAATTGTCATCAAGATTTTTTTTTAATCTAACTTTAAATTTTATGATGAGAATAAAGTTGGTGGATTTTTTCCGATCAGTGGATACCAACCAGTTTTCAAAACACTGATGTTTGGTCAATCAGTGGTCAACATGGAGATTGAAGAAACAGTGGTTGTATTTCAGCAGTGGAATATTTTGAACAATCAAATGTTTGAACCAATTTCAAGAATACTATACTCAAACCATCAAGATGAGGTGCTTAATATTCATCCAAGTGTATAGGAATTTTATTAGTACAAAGATGAAACAACTGTTCAATTAATAGTACAGATCAAAACACTGAAGTGATAGTATAAATTCTGTTACATATAAACACTATTAACATAAACAAAGATAGAATAAACACTGTTAACATAAACAAACATAGAAGATGTTTTGTTGATGAGGAACCACTGTTGTTGGAGAGTGTTTCACATTTAGTTGATCGGTGCTTGTCTGGACTTTGGTCTTGATCAGTGGTTCTTCATAATTGAACAGTGGATGATGTTCATCAAACTTTATGTACAACCATCCTTATATCCAACACTTGTTAGGCAGATCAGTGATGT
The DNA here is from genome assembly GCA_030545235.1 of Helianthus tuberosus. Taxonomy (NCBI): domain Eukaryota; kingdom Viridiplantae; phylum Streptophyta; class Magnoliopsida; order Asterales; family Asteraceae; genus Helianthus; species Helianthus tuberosus. The sequence goes on from CM060427.1 coordinate 123,069,163, forward strand.
GCCATATTAACTTGTTATAACCACTGTCATTGTAGGAAACTTAGCTGGGCAGTGCCTACTGGTGGAAACTTCAGTTTACCTACAAAAACTGATGAATTTAGAATAAATAACGCAAACTATTGTTAAGTCAAATAGCTGATGGAAAACTTTTTAACCACTGCTAGTAATTAAAACACCGATAGTGATTAACAAAACTACGTTTAATTGCTCAAATTGAGATGACGGGAGATCTGCAAAGGATTACAAATGAATCAATGCACCAATAAACAGTAAATCAAAACGTTAGACATACCAAAAAAATAAATCACACCAATTTAAGTTACCTTGGTGATGTCCTAAACTTTTGCACTGGTATCACCTATCAACACACCTGGTATAACCTTTCCCATTTCCATCTCCTCAACAACCGTCCGGCAGAGGTTGCTTCTAATCAACAAACTCTATAATCCAACAAAAAAGGTTTGGAAAGACAAAGTACAAAACATATCAAAATAAATCTGCTCGTAATCACATGATACAACAAACCAAACATACCAGAGTCACCGATTAAGAGGAGGTTGTACAAAAGCGTTCATCGAGTACGATAAGGAGATCTGTTTCTTCTTCTGAGGGTAGAAAATGGTTCATCATGTTCAGTATGACAAAATAGATAAAACGAAATAAAATTTCTAGATAAAAAAGTAGATCTTACATGATTATTCTCTTCTTCAACCACTGGACGGTACATGATTTAGGGTTTCAAACGAAGATGTATCTAATAGAAGTAACCTCTGCCGTACATTGTTGAGGAGATGAATATGAGAAGAAGAAGAAGAAGGATAAACATGAGAGAGGATAAACATCGATCGGAAATAGAGCAGAGCAGAGAGAGAAAGAAAGCAAGAAGCCCTAAATGAGTAAATGAAGGAGGATATAAATAGAAGAGGGCAGTGACACTGTTGGGCGGGAAAAGAGAACTGAGGATGCCCTAATCAAGTGACACGTGGCCCAAATAACTTTCATTTATTATATATAATAGATAATAGATACCTTTTAATCTAAAAGGGTAAAAAGTGATATAACAACTACGACGAAAATCGTAATTTACTCTTATTTTTTTAAAGGTTGAGAAGACAAACGTGCCTCATCGCGCAACACAAATAAAATACTAGTTCGGACTTGGACAAAATTATACCCAAACATAACATTGCTTACGATATGTATACATCATGGTGACGCAATCACAAAACCGTTTCTATCAATGTGAACAGGATCAAACTCAATGTGAACAGGATCACATCAACATAATGGTCACATTTGGTGGACACCTAATTCCTCCACGACGCCACCACACCCGCCACCACCAAAAACCACACACTATATATAACATACACCCCAAACCCCACATCATATCAATCACACAATTCAAACCCAAAAACCATATGATCTTGTTCCGATCCGCTATTATTAATCACATCAGACCACAACAAATTCGTAACACCAAATCTGTCATGACCACTGTGTCGGAAGCTGTTGGGTTTAGCGCACCGAGATTGGTTGCCAAGAAGGTGCTGGCTAAGAGCCAGAGTGAAGGTGATGGGGCCGTGGTTCGGAGAAGTATCGGAAGGTGATCGGTGTACTGGTTTTGTTGGTATGATCCTTTTGCATTGTTATGGTTTATGATATGTGGTTTGTGGTTTTGTGTTGCAGGCCTGAGTTGAAGTCTCTGGATCCTTTCTTGATGTTAGATGAATTTTCTGGTACCTCTTTATTTATTTTTTTTATTTTTTTTTATGTTTTGTTAGGATGATATTACAATATTTTATTTAGACTTTTTTATTTTAGAAAAAAAAAACATTTATTTTTTTTGTCAAAATTATACATACCAGGTCAAAAGGCAAAACCGTTTTGGCCGGTTTAGGATAACCCTTTTTTTTTATATATGAAATTAGAAATGGAGTAAAATGCCAAAATATTCTAAGAGTTTAGAATACTTTTGCCACTTCAGATTAAAAATAAACCTGTTGTATTTGGGTCACTAAATTTTCATTTTTTTGTCATTTTTATTAGACTGGCAAACTACGTTAGAATTTTCTGTTAACTTTTCCTTTTTTTGTCTTTTTCCTCGTTTAAATGAAGGGTATAACCGTCATTTTATGCCATAATATATTTTAATTAAATGAGGAAAATGACAAAAGAGAGAAGTTAACAGAAAATTCTAACCCGGTTTGCAATTGGATGAAAATGACAACAACAATGAAACTATTCAAATACAAAAAGTTTCAGAAGTGACAAAAATGCCCTAAACTCAGTGACCATTTTGACATTTTACTCTTAGAAATTTTATATAAAGGAAAATGTTTGTGACTAATCTAAAAATGTGTTCGATATTATTTCTGGAAAGTATTTGTTTTTTAAAACATTTTCTTTTAAGTGTAACAAACTTTTAAGTGTAACCATATCAGTATGTTATTATGACTTTATGTAACATATAAATATTTGGTTAAAATTAATTGGGATGTTATTAAAATTTTGTGTCCCATTTAACCGGTTCGATTTATTGAGCTTAATTAATTTTTTAGAACATTCCCTTTTCTTTTTATAAATATTTAGATATTTAACTAACGTTCTACAATTGGTTGCGCAGTTTCTCCACCAGCTGGATTCCCGGATCATCCCCATAGAGGTATCATCCTTTTCTTAGATTAGCAAGCAATTCATTACTTTGATTCTATATGGGTCGGGCGGGTCAGGTCGGGTATGGTTTACTATGGTAATATGGTATTATGTGTTGAACTCTAATTAGTTTTAATCTTGTAATCATTATTTTTAATTTTGTAATCCCTATTTTGGTTTACAAACCCCTTTATATGGTATGTTTATTACAACCAAATATTGTATATCTTGTGCAGGATTTGAGACTGTTACATACATGCTAGAGGTACCCATTTTTAATCAACTAATTTTTTATATATCTTTTGTTCCATTTTGTGTTTTTATAAAGTTATTTACATGAGTTATTTGTTTTGTTTTGTTTCAGGGAGCTGTTACCCATCAAGATTTTGCTGGGCATAAGGGTACTATCGGAGCCGGTGATGTCCAGGTAATTGTTAAACAATATTCATTTTGCCCAAAAGTGGGTTATGGGTCACAATGCATCGGGTCAAATTAGACTGGGTTGACCCATAAACACTACTCTTTTTAATTTTCCAATCATTTTTCTCTTGTTTTTTGTAAGTTAAATCCATAGGCAGTTTTTATGTTCTAAGAAGTTATATTATAACCATGATAAATTATTTATGTATGATTACGAAAACTATGTATGATTACGAAAACTATACTGTTAGTCTATTACAGTAATCATCTAATTTCATTTAACAAAACGGTTTAGAAACTTGTATGCATTTAAAAACATTTTGGGGGATGTTCTATCTTTATCATTTGAGCTAAAACTTTTATGAAATAACCAAAGGCGACCCAAACTTTTATGAAATAACCAAAGGCGACCCCTTTATATATAAACGTGTTAGAATTGTCATTTCTAGTTTTCTAATGTGTATATTTTGTGTCCAGTGGATGACAGCAGGAAGAGGAATTGTTCATTCAGAGATGCCTGCAGGCCCGGGAGCCCAAAAGGGATTGCAACTTTGGGTCAATCTTTCCGCCAAAGACAAAATGTAAGAACTAAGAACAACTTATCTGTTATTGGAACCGTCTCATCGAACTATACGATATGATATTTTAGGTTTTCGCTTTTGGATTTATAGCTTGTAGATTTTAGAATTTTTGCTTATATCATTGTGTCTTTTCTATATTTGCGATATTGTGCCCTTTTGCGTCTCATTGTGTCTTTTTTCCTCGACATTGTGTTATACTTTTCGGCACTATGTTATATTTTGTGATCCATTGTGTCTTTGTACACTTCTTAGATTTAGGAGACTTTGTAGGATAACTTGACCCTTTATCTAAAACGTCAATCAATAACAAAACCCTTTGTTAAATGCAGGGTAGAACCAAATTACCAAGAATTGCTAAGTGAGGACATAAAAACGGCCGAGAAAGATGGAGTCAAGGTCAAGATCATTGCAGGGGAGTCAATGGGAGTCAAATCCCCGGTTTACACTCGAACTCCCACAATGTTTCTTGATTTCACTCTTAGCCCGGGAGCCAAAATGCACCAGTCTATCCCAGAATCTTGGAACTCATTTGTGTATGTGCTAGAAGGTGAAGGGGTGTTCGGGTCCATGGATTCATCACCAATATCGGCTCATCATGTTTTGGTGTTGAGTCATGGGGATGGTCTGAGTGTATGGAACAACGGGTCGAAACCATTGAGGTTCGTGTTGATTGGAGGGCAGCCCATTAACGAGCCAGTGGTCCAGTATGGGCCTTTCGTGATGAACTCAAAAGCCGAGATTGAACAGGCTTTACAAGACTATCGTTATTGCAAAAATGGGTTTGAAATGGCCAAGTATTGGAGATCTCAGTAGATGGGTTACAAAAACACACACACACAGAGTTGAAGTTGGCATATGTTCAAAAGATTTATGTTTCTTATACTAGAGGTGATAAATTTGATTTATTTAAATGGGTCGATTTTCGTTGTACTGTAATTTTTTTTAAATATGGATAATGTCAACACATAGTGTTTTCACCTTCTTACATGTAGCTTTAGTAGATAAACGGGGCAATAGCGGCGTTACAATAGCGACAATATGTCGCCGCTATTACCAATAGCGGCGACAGCTGTCGCCTCTATTGCCCCGTTTTCTTGTAGTGTCTTACGTGTAGCTTTAGTTGATAAAGTATGCTAATTATAAAAATTTAAGAAAAAAACGCGCAAAAAAGTGTTTGGCGGTCAACCCAACTCTCCTTGACCCATTTGAAAAACTTGTTTTGAATCGGTTCTTATTCTATATACGATATCATTCTATCTATTTATTTGAATTAAAAGATCGAAAAGCACGATTCATTAATTTGAATAATTAACATATTTATTTATTGAGTTAAATGCCATTTTAGTCCCTGTGGTTTGGGCCATTTTGCCAGTTTAGTCCAAAGGTTTCATTTTTAACCTGTGGGTCCAAAAAGGTTTCACAGTTGCCATTTTAGTCCACTTGGTTAACTTCATCCATTTTTTCTGTTAACAAGAAGGCCAATTTGGTCATTTTGTATGTAATTCTGTTAACTAAAAGGGCAATTCAGCCATATAAAATGACCGAAATGGCCTTCTGGTTAACAAAAAAAATGGATGAAGTTAACCCAATGGACTAAAATGGCAACTGTGAAACCTTTTTGGACCCACATGTTAAAAATGAAACATTTGGACTAAACTGGCAAAATGGCCCAAACCACAGGGACTAAAATGGCATTTAACTCTTATTTATTTAAACCGTGGTTCATCACATGAAAGATTAAAAGCATATTAGACAAACAATTGTTAAAAATTTATGTTTGTAAAAAGTTACAATTTCTTCAAAGACACAAAACCTTAATTGTAACATGTTGGAAGACACACAACTATAGTGTGTTTTCTTAGGAAACATAGGACTGCAAATGATCTGTTTGGAAAGATAAATGAATTACATATTTAAAGTTATAATGTTATGAAAGCATACATGATATATAGTGATGATACAAATCAAATGACCAACTTGTATTACTTGGTCAAATTCATGGAAAATGGAAAACTTTAGTTGCTAAAAGTACTGTGAAAGCAGTGCTGATGGTCATGCTGATGATGATGGTGGTGATTCCAATTCCTCCATGACATCTTTGAACTCCTGATTGTGGCATCCAAAAGAAAGGAAATTAGAAAATGAGTATTCAGAGTGGGTTATGACCAAAACTAGTGTTAAAAAGCCTGGCAAAATGGATGGGACGGGTCGACTAAGGGTCGTATAAAAAGTTATCATTAGGGTTGGGCCATTTAGGTCCAAACGGGTTCTGAGCAAAATGAGCTCAGATTGAAATATGTCAAAGGAAAAAAGATAAAAAAATAATTTTTAGAATAACATACCTGAAATATCATTAGGTGGAAGTTCATTATAATGTGAAGGTGTGAGAGCTTCTGAAATGTTACTGAAATACCACATACTACAACCGAACCCAACAATCTCCCATCCAGTTCGGTTCTGCACGTATGATATACACGTCGCCAATCGATCCTCCAAGCAATTTTGACAACTCACTTTACTCAAATCTCTACCACATTGAGCCAAACCATATCTTTTCCCATCCACTCCCACATCGATTTCAGCTGCTTGATACATCAATGGATGATCAGGAACCGTGCCTGCTAATTCTTCCATCATCGAAAACCCTTTAGAAAACACCAACGGGTCGTCCAATCCGTTTTCGCCAAAAGTAGTAATTGTGAAGTTACTCCAAACTCCAAAGAAGTTCTTATCAGAGAACTTCATGGTGCAGGAAGTGGTTAAAGTTTCCTTTTGATCATTTTCTGGGCATTCATCCATGACCCCAATGGGATATCTTAAACAGTTGGCACAATCATTCCTAGATATGTTGGGTTTACAATGAAGGATACCGAAAGCCTGATCCAGCTTATTTCCGATGCTTGCTTGGTAGAATCCATCGTGAAGAGGCGCGTTCTTCGTAAGCGAATCCAAAAGGGTTCTAAGGTTTGTTCGGAACCCTGAGGTTGCATTTGAGCATTGACAATGGCTAGATCTTATGAACATGAACATTACACTTAGAAACATGAGTTTCTCCATTTCTTTAACCGTTAATTACTTTGCTAATATGGCTATTTAAAGAATATAATCTCAAGAAAGTTTCTTGTTTTTGAAGTAAAATATTTAGTCAAGTAGTCAACGGCTTTAAAATCACATCATGCAAACTACTAAGTATTGTCAACTTTATATTTAGTCAACGACATGCAACCTCCACTTAAATAAGATAAAATTTCCACATGCGCCGCCCATTTATCCTTATTACTTTATAAATTTTCACATTCGTTATGTTAAAGATAAATATGGTTATTTTATATTTGATTTTATACATTTTAAGGGAAAATCTCATTAGTATATAATTAAAAGATATACGAGATTATATTTTTTTTTGTTCATGGCACATGTATGTATGCATGACATATAGAAAAGGAAAGCTCCGAGCATCTGCCATCTGGTGCAGCGAGCCAGCGAGTCATCTATGGTTTTAAATTTATAATTACTTTTTTCGTAATGTTAAAGAGTATATTAAAAGTCAACTACAAATTTTTATGTTTGGCAGATTCGGTGATCCTAACAATTATTAGATATGTAACTACTACGGATTGTGGTCAAGATATTGCAATTGTTAGGTGCATTTTATTACACTATATGATCAAAGTAACTGTGTTTTTAAGAAGTTTTATCGTTTGCGCATGAGTTCTGAAGAGATTTTGCCAGTTTTCTAAGCACTTGTTTTTGAATTTTTCCTGTTCCTGTTTTGGGTAGCTCTTTCACAAACAGCACCTTCTTCGGAACCATAAACTTTGGAATATTTTTCTGACAATATGCCAAGATTTCTGCTTCAGTAGCATCACTTGTCTCTCTTAACACAAGGAAAGCACAGGGGCTCTCTCCCCACCGTGGATGAGGCATCGCGACCACGGCAGCTTCGAGTATGGCGTGGTGTTTGAATAGAACCGACTCTAGTTCTACACTACTGATGTTTTCGCCTCCTGATATAATCACATCTTTTGATCGGTCTTTGTGTTGTTTGGTATAGAGAATAATCTTTGAATCGGGTTTGAATTGTATTGATAATACTGTATTGTGTTCTCAATTAGGGTTACAAAGAATGGTGTTTATATAGAACACCAAGTTACATATAGCCCCCTATACTATCTATTTTCTTCTTTCCGACACTCCCCCTCAAGTTGAGTAGTGGGGTTACCAATGCTCAACTTGCTCAAACAGCTATTAAATGCGTTTCCGTTGACTGCCTTTGTGAGGATATCCGCGAGTTGATATTTTGACGAAACATGAGGGAGTTCTATGATTCTTGCTTCCAACTTTTCTTTGATGAAATGTCGATCTACCTCCACGTGTTTTGTTCGATCATGTTGAACTGGGTTTTCTGAGATTTGTATTGCAGCTGTATTGTCACACATAACTTTACTAGGAGCCTTTTGGAAAAAACCAATGTCTTCTAGCAGCTTCCTGATCCACAGAACTTCGCTTAACCCTCGAGCTATACCTCTAAATTCCGCTTTTGCGCTCGACAGAGCGACTACTTTCTGTTTCTTACTCCTCCAGGTAACGAGGTTTCCACCAACCAAGGAAAAATATCCTGATGTTGACCTTCGGTTTCCCTTATCCCCTGCCCAGTCTGCGTCAGTGTAGAGCTCAACATTTAAATGTCCATTTGTTTTGAACAACACTCCATGGCCTGCCATTCCCTTGAGATATCTTAAAATTCTCTGAACAGCTTCCATGTGGGCAACTTGAGGTTGATGCATGAACTGACTCACCACTCCAACAACATAAGCTATATCAGGGCGAGTGTGAGAGAGATAAATTAACTTGCCCACAAGCCGTTGATACCTTTCTTTGTCTGCAAGTTCTCCATTGAGTTCCATGTGAAGATTGTGATTCACCACCATTGGAGTATCTGCTGGTTTATAATCAATCAACCCAGTTTCCGCCAGGAGATCAAGAACATACTTCTTTTGGCAGATGAAAATCCCCCGTTTAGACCTGAGAACTTCTATTCCAAGGAAATACTTGAGATTCCCAAGGTCTTTCATTTCAAACTTTGAAAACAAATTCCTTTTCAGCTGTGCTATTTCTTCTACATCATCTCCGGTGATAATCATGTCGTCCACATATATGATCAAGCAAGTTACGAGGCCGTTCCTCCTTTTGAGGAACAAGGTATGATCAGCGTTACTTTGGTGATACCCGTATTCTTTCATGGCCAAGGTGAACTTTCCAAACCATGCCCGAGGAGACTGTTTTAGCCCGTATAGAGATTTCTTCAACCTACAAACTTCGCCATCTTTAAAACCCCCTGAAAAACCTGGAGGTGCTTCCATGTAAACTTCTTCAGTTAAGTCTCCATGAAGAAATGCATTTGTAACATCAAATTGATGAAGGGGCCAATCCTTATTAGCTGCCACGGAAAAGAGGACTCTGATGGTGTCCATTTTTGCAACCGGAGAAAACGTCTCAGAATAATCGATCCCATACGTCTGAGTGTACCCTTTGGCTACAAGCCGGGCTTTGTATCTTCCAATGGAACCATCTGGTTTATATTTAATCGAATACACCCACCGGCAACCAACTGTTTTTTTCCTTTCGGGAGAATGCACTTTTCCCACGTATTGTTTTTCATAAGAGCGTGCATCTCCGTTTCAATAGCTTCTTTCCAGCTCTTCTTACTTTGTGCTTCCTTTACAGAATCAGGTATTTGTTCGGAGTACAGTGAGGTGACAAATGCTTTCGCACTGTTAGATAAGTTCCCGTTAACCATATTAGCTACAGGATACCTTGAATTTCTGGTTTTTTTCTCCGGGGAATACCGTTTTGGAGGGACCCCTCTATTGGCTCTAGGTGGAAGAGAGTATCTTCCGGTAGTCTCTGCTGCAACTGGTTCAACATGTTCAACAACTGGTTCAACCTGTTCAACATCTGGATCAACCTGTTCTGTAGGTTCTGTTGTTGTCGGTTCTATGTGTTCCCCTGTTGTCTTATAGTTATAAGACGTAGAACATTCAGGGTTGTCAGTATTTCTTACCTCTGGTATCACGTTGGATGGACTTTCTTCAGTGGTACTGTGCTCCTCAGATTGTATGGCTGTGTTTGAAGGACTCGAAGTACTGTGATGGTTTTCTGTTGTTACTTCTTCAGATGAGGGAAGTTGGTTCAACCAACTCAGAGTGTCTATACTGTCGTTCTCCCCCTGACCACTGAGTTAGGTGTTATAAAAGTATTTTGTTTCAAGAAAGTCAACATTCATTGTGGTGAACATTTGACGAGTTACTGGATTATAACACCGGTAACCTATTTGATCGATCCCATAGCCGACAAATACACATTTCTCAGCACATGGGCCAAGCTTGTTTCGGTTGGTTTTGGGTATATGAACAAATGCGGTACACCCGAAGATTCAAGGTTCAAGTGTAAGAGGATGGGGAATACTGGCAGACTTAGACAGACAATCTAAGGGAGTCTTAAATTTAAGAGCTTTTGTGGGAAGCCGATTCAGCAGATACACGGAGGTTGCAACTGCCTCCGGCCAGAAAGATTTAGGAACCTGAGATTCGATCAAAAGGGCTCGAGTCATTTCAAGAATAATACGGTTTTTCGGTTCGGAAACACCGTTTTGTTCGGGGGTATGAGCACAAGAGGTTTGATGAACTAATCCTTTGGTTTTAAAGAATTGTTTCATAGATGTATTGACAAATTCCCCCCATTGTCGGATCGAAGGATTTGGATTTGAGTTTGAAATTGAGTTTGAATCATAGCATAAAACGTGACAAATTTTTCGTAAACTTCGGCTTTGTTTTTTAAAAAATATACCCATGTCATGCGAGTGCAATCATCCACGAATAGTATAAAGTACCGAAGACCCTGCCCCCCCATCACAGGAGCAGGACCCCACACATCAGAATGGATTAGGGAAAAATGTGAAGCAACTTTCGTATTGCTAGGTTTGAACGGTTGTCGATGGCTTTTAGCGCGAAGACAAGTTTCACAATCTATTTTTCCATTTGAAGGGAAGAGTTTTGGAAACAAAAGGTGCGAATAACCATGGGATGGGTTGTAACGACCCCCGACCCCAACCTGGACGGAATCGGGAGCCGCGAGCAGCCAAGTGGTACCGGTGGTTATTTTGAAAATGTTGCAGCGGAAATTTCATCAGGACCGTGAGTTAGGAAAAATATCAGAGTTTAGAAAACACCGGATTTTATTTATTAAATAGATGGGATAAACCCATGTTTTACAAAGGTAACTTTAATAAGGGATAAACCCAATTACATAAAACAATATTTCTTAATTTGATTTAATTAATAAAATAAGCCACTTCTTGAAGCCTTTCAGTGCCGTATCCATCTCTTACTCCAATCTACTGTAATTACCTGAAACGCGTTTTAAAAAGGTTTTGTCAGCAGGAAATACTGGTGAGTTCATTCTTTTTGCTTAAAACGACGCATTTCTTATAATCTACAGTATTAAGAGTGTAGGATCGTATTCGGCCCTGTTTGAGTCGATCAGAAGAATTCCTATCCAAAACAAGAGGCGGAAACTAATGCTTTGGTGCGATTTCAGCAGTATTCACCTTAAACTGTTGTTGTATTAATCACTGAAGCAATTACAAGCTCTAACAACACTTCGGCAGCACTTCGTGGCTCACCGGAAGAAAACACCTACAACTCTATGTATGATTTCGCTCCTACAACCCTATATATAGCATTCTGATTTCGCTCTTACATACATGTCACATGAGCGAAATCACATCATTGCCACATAAACGAAATCATGGCTTTGACACAAAAGCGAAATCATGTCTTTGACATATGGGCGAAATCACCTCTAACACATGTTTCTTGGATTTCGTGCCCTGTTTAATCCTAAACAATGCAAGACTCGATATAAGACGTAGTTGACAGACGGATGCACCAACAAACTCCCCCTCGGATGTTGACGGAGTCTTCAGTGTCGAGTCTTCGATTATCAACCTACAGTCTTTATCAGTCTTCGATCTTCTTCTGAAGTATTTGTCATTGCAAGAATCCTCATTCTCTATCTTTATCTTCAACAAACTCCTCTCTCTCAAATGTCGAATATCATGGTGTCTTCAGACTCCCCCTCTCAATCTGCTGGGATCGTAGTCTGGAATTCACAAGATCATACCCTGGCTTTCATCCTGCTCTGGATCGAAACCTGGCCAACCTGCAAAAACTCTACCCAAAAATAAATTTTCTGATAACCATTTGTGGATAAGATTTTCAAATCTAATTTACCACTTGCAGGAATAACGTTTATATTGTAAAACTTTTCTCATTTCATTTCAACAATACTCAAACACTTTCACCCAAACCATTTGTTCATCAAGTTTAGCACTTGGAATTTTGAAAATCAGCTCTCCAAAATCAGTTGTCGAAAATCTTTTTGGATTTTCAAAAATTTATGCTAAAACACACTAAAATCTTTTTGGATTTTCTGAAAGAAAATAACTGACACCACTTGTAGAATCAAGAAAATGCAGAAATGAAATATATACAAACAATGTTTTTGTGAGTTCGTGCAAGAGGATCATATCAGTTTTTGAGACAAATCACCAACACCGTTAAGCGTCATTTCATTTTAAGTTTTAAACGATTCACTTAGATTGTCAGTATACTGGTCCACTTAAATTTTCACACAAAGTTCAACTGATCCGAGATATGATATTAATGTCTTAAGCACTTAAACTCAATCGCGTGTCCCACCTCAGAATATACTCCCGTATCCAGATCCCAATATTCAGTCTTACAGGTAAGTATAACACCAATGATATCTGTAGGGGTTAATAAATTATGAAGAATCATGAGAGCTCAGGTCAGAACTACCGTTCAGCAGAGAGATCATGACTCAACTTTTGGGTGTGTCCCCTTTAGAGGATCTTTTTTACAACAGCATTGCTAAGCAATTTTATTGTCTTATCATTTATGCTGAGGGTGATGCTATGTTTCAAGCATTGCGGAAAGTATTATTCGAGGACTAGGTCAGAACTTCCATTCAGCAGAAGTCCAGGAATAATACCCCAGATATCACTGAGTATAAAGAACTAGTATATCAGAAAAAGGAATCTATCAAACAAGATTTCGGGGGTTACCGATATATCCGAGAGATGTTACCCACGATATAAGCAAGTTTGAATTTTAGGTTTATATCTCATCACAATCTACTAAATGTGCAAAAACCTACTGGCACATCATCAGTGAGACCGTTTATCAGTTTTTAACTTTCCAAATCTTTAGCATGTTGTGATAGTCCACTGATGTACTATCATTTCCTCTTTTATACAACAAAACTCATTTTCATTTTATCATGTTTTTGGCTTTTTCAAATTTTCTAATGTTTTTGTATTTTCTGAAAAATATACTCCCCCTAAAATACAAATACATCTAAAGAAAATTGAAACCAAACTGTACAAAAACCTGACAACTGATATCGAATTGCCTCAATTCGCCATCCACTTGGCATAAACAATCAGAACTCCCCCTCACAACAAACTATTTTCCCATTATGATCTCAAAACACTTAAGTTTGTTTTAATCAAAATGGTTTTTCCGGAAAATTAGTTTTGTTGATTTTGTAAAACCATTAGTAGGTTAGGGATTTGGTTCATCACATTGTTTTTCAACCACTTGTAGGAAATCAGATACAACTTAATGTCCCTGATTTACCACTTGTAGGATCAATCCAATCAAGCATTTTCAACCAATCATCATCTGTTGGTTAAATTCTCAAAGTGCCGATTCCTACTCCACACTTACCAACCTGGAAGTTCCGGCAATTCACATTTCTACAAAAATAATTTTCATAACCAATGAAAGATGCCGATTCATGCTCCACGATTACCAACTTGGGAGCTCCGGCAAGTCAGGTTTTTACTGTTTGAAAATTATATCAACCCAAGCCTGACCTTCCTTGGGTGTAACAACCTCTTCTTCATTTTTACTTTCAACCGACCTGTGAACATTTCTTTTGGAAGCATAAAATTCTTTCACTCCTTTGGCCTTACCATCGACCATTTTTCCAAAAATGTGTTTCACAGTTCCATTGAAAGCTTTATCAACATCAAATTTTTTCTTGTCAGAATAAAATTGATTTGAAATTTCAACTTTCCCAACCTTCTTTTTAAAATTTTCAGCTCGTAGAGGTGGAAAATTCACATCATCCACATTCGGAACTGATTTTTCAATTCTTTCTTCAACATGTGGCTCCTCTGATTTTGTGGAATCAGATTCATCGCCATAATTGTTACCTGAACCTTTCACAACCCATTTTTGATTTTTTACATTTTCTTTTCCTTTCAAAACACTCTTTGAACATTCTCCTTTCTCAAAGGTTGAATTTTCAAAGCCTGTAAACTTTCGGGTTGAAAGTTCAGTTTTCTCGATCACTTTCTCTTTTAATTTACCAGAGACCTCCTGTTTTGGTTTGAATGTCTTCGGACAGTCCCTAGCAACATGACCAACAGTTTTACACTGAAAACAGGTTCTCTTTTCAATCTTCTTTGGAACAGCATTCTTCTTCAGTTCTTCTTGCTTCTTGGCAAGGAATTCCTGATTCGTCTGTTTTCTGAATGCTTGCTCTTTCTCAGCTTCTAAAGAGTTTCCTGAAACAAACACAGTTTTTGATTTATAAACTTTTTCATTTTTATAATTTTTCGGTTGATTAAATCCTAATCCTTTCTTTTTGAAATTACAATTATGGTTTGGTTTTTTATGAATACCAGAACCAGAATTGTAACCCTTTTCTTGTTTAATCTTTGTTGCACTCTTGAGGTGTAAGGTTTAGGTTTTTCAGAAAGATTTGCATCTTTTATTTCAGAAATATTAATTTCTGTTAGTTTGAAAACCCTTTTAATCATTTCAGTTTTAACACCTCTTATTGGAAAAGCTTCATTAGAATATAATTTGTCAGAATCTTTCAAAGTATATGCCACTTTGAATGGTTCATCATTCAAATTAGATTTTGATATCAAAAACTCTTTATCATAAACCCGTTTGTCCTTTTTGACTGTTGACTTTGACGCATCGGACTCAGATTTTGACTTGGATTTGGACTCCGGTTTTGACTCCTCACAGTCATCTTTATCTAACACCTGATCGACCACACTTTTTATCAACTTTGACTCATGATCAGTGTCGGATGACGTGTATGTGACATCAATGTTTTCTGGCAAGTTATCCAACGGCCCAGACTCCCATTGTAAGTTTATTGCCTTATCGACTCTTTCGGAATTTGGATTTCAAGGTGAATATCCATTTTCGACCAGGGGCGGACATCTATTGTAGACCACACTTGGTTTCTTACCAGAAATCTTCACTTTATCTTTGTCTTCTATCACAGATTTCTCTTCTTCTGAAGTCTTTACTTCTTCAAAAGTCTTCAAATTCTCCACAACTGGATAAATCCTGTCAACAACAAAAGTAGAACATGAGTAACTTTCTAATAGCTTGTTGACTCTCTCAGTTTCTATCTTTTGTGTTGCCAACTTCAACTCCAGATCAGCACATTTCTTTATGTGAAAGTTAACATCATCAAGTTGTCTCAGGTAAGCTCTCTTTATTGTATTCATTGCCACAGCTTGTTCACCGTTTGAATCATTATATTTGTTGATTTCTCTGTTCATTGTATCATAGGATTCTTTTAAACTGTTTATATTGTGCAACAACTCATTGTTCTGCTTGATTAAAGAATCACAGTTCATGCACTTTTCAAGAACTTTAACAGGTTCTGCATCAACTTTGACTTCAAATTCAGGAACCTCTTTGACTGTTCTGTTTGATCGTAAAAATTCAGCTCTTCTCTTTTTCTCAGCTTTTGCCTTAGCTTTTAATCTCTCTTCCTATTCTTCCTCTTCTTCAAGCTTTCTCCGTCTTGCTTCAGCAGCTTCCATTACTTTTCTGCACTTTTCGGCACATTTCAAATCGTAGGCATTTGCAATGAAAGCTTTAGCATATGAAGTGTCTTTGGACATCTCTTTGGCCATAAGTTCTTGATCTGGGAAAAAATTGTCCCAACAGAAACCTTCAGCCAACTTTTCATCATCTTGTTCTACCAAACACACTTTGCTGTTCGTTGGAAGATATTTATCCCAGGTAAAATTATCATACTTGCCCTGATTAACTAAACATGCTCTTTTTGACCCTTCAATCACATCTCTCCCGTGTGCAGTTTGTGCCTGATGCGATGCTTGTGGTGTAATTTGATGATAGATCGCCTTTTTGTGATAGTCGTTGTTTCCGAAAGGGTTCTGAGCTCCACTTGCTTCTCGATTTGTGCACTCCCTCTTGAAATGCCCCTTTTCCCTGCAACGGAAACAAGTAACTTTAGATTTATCAAAACCTAAAGGAGAAACATGAGCCTCACAAAAATCATCTCGGCCTGTAATTTGTTTAAACTTTTCAGCTCTTCTCGACACGCTGGCCATGCACCATTTAATATCCATCAATTCCATTTCCTCATCATCGATTTGATCGTAATCCTCTTTCGTGAGCATTGGATTACCGATCTTTCCGGCCACAAAACTACTATAGGATTCCAACACCATTCCCAACAAAGACATTTGATTTTTAGCTACTTCTTCAGAATAATCTTGATCACTTTCAAGATTTAATACAATATTGCATTGAAGTTTTCTTCCGTTCTTTGTTGCAGAAATGTTTGGATCAAATGATGAAAATCTTGTGCTGCTTGATCCCTGGGATGATTTCTTTTCAGAAGAATCTTTTGCACTGTAAGCAGTTTCGACTTTTGGAGAAAAATTTGACTTTTCGTTGACACCACCTTTGTAATACAAGCTGATATCTTGTTCTCCATCGTAGTTCTTCATCCTGGCAATCTTTCTCTGCTCCATCTCTTTAGCTTCCAGGTGTTTAATGAAGTCTTCCAATGTCATATTTTTATAATCTTTTCTGTTGGATCTCAGCATCATCAGAAATGTTCCCCAAGTTTCATGAGGTAGTGCATCTGCAAGTTTTTCAATCAATTCATCAGTATCCTTTTTAATACCAAGTTTTGTCATATTTCTCACCAAGTTACAATATCTATCAATTATTTGCTTGGTGTTTTCAGCTTTCAAACCACGGAATAAATCGAATTCTTTCTTCATGAGTGACATTTTGTTTTTGAGCATATCATCACTTCCAACAAATTTTGCTTCCAATTCTGTCCAGATTGAATAAGCAGTTCCATCATGTTGAAGCAGTATCAAAATG
Organism: Helianthus tuberosus; assembly: GCA_030545235.1. Classification (NCBI taxonomy): domain Eukaryota; kingdom Viridiplantae; phylum Streptophyta; class Magnoliopsida; order Asterales; family Asteraceae; genus Helianthus; species Helianthus tuberosus. The sequence continues at coordinate 123,086,084 of CM060427.1, forward strand.
TCTTCTTTTATCGCTTGCTGAAGCAGACTCACCATCAGTTTCTCATCCCTGTATTTCTTTTTCTCTTCAGTACTCATTTCTCTAATTGTTTGCTGAACACCATTTGTTGTGGGTCTTACATAAGGTTCTTCAGTGTGTTCCCACGCATCTAAATGATATGCCTCAACCCAGTTTCCAAACCGTTCAGACCATGCATTGTAATCATCAATATTCATGAGTTTGGGCGGTTTTTGAGATGTTCCAGTTTCGTTTTCAAGCAAAGTATTCTGAGTGATTGTGATCGGACTAGCAAAGGCATTATAGAATTCGTTGTCCATTGTTCAAAGTTCACAAGTTCATAAATTTCCAAGCTTAGGCAAAAATGACCCTTTGAGCGAAATCCCTAATGTCACAAAAGCGAAATCAGAATTGTTCCTTGGAGCGAAAACCTGAATGTCACAAAAAGCGAAATATCAAGTTGACTTAAGAGCGAAATCCCAAGGTGACTTAATAAGCGAAACCCTAAGTTGTACAGATGAGCGAAATCAGGTTGATCAGATGAGCGAAATCACTGAATTGCTGGTTCACAAGAGCGAAATCAACAATTGGTCTAATAAGCGAAATCACCTAGTGCCTTTTGAGCGAAATCAACCTTTAAACCCTTGGAGCGAAATCAGATTGTAAGACTGTTGGAGCGAAATTAGGCAGGTACTTTGGACCTCAAGAGCGAAATCAGCCATGATCTATGAGCGAAATCATGATGATGTCACTATATGCGCGAACAGTTTGGAGCGAAACCCTCAAAATTCAAGTTTTTAATTTGATTTTAGCTCTGAAACTTTTAAGGATTTACTAATACATGATTACGAGTGCTGTGTGTGAATTTGAGCTGGTTTTACCTAGAAAAATTTTCAAAAATGACGAAGAAGGTGTAGAAAATCAGAATATGCAGCTGAAATGGCAAGAACTCTTCCTCCTGAGCTCTGATACCACTTGTAGGATCGTATTCGGCCCTGTTTGAGTCGATCAGAAGAATTCCTATCCAAAACAAGAGGCGGAAACTAATGCTTTGGTGCGATTTCAGCAGTATTCACCTTAAACTGTTGTTGTATTAATCACTGAAGCAATTACAAGCTCTAACAACACTTCGGCAGCACTTCGTGGCTCACCGGAAGAAAACACCTACAACTCTATGTATGATTTCGCTCCTACAACCCTATATATAGCATTCTGATTTCGCTCTTACATACATGTCACATGAGCGAAATCACATCATTGCCACATAAACGAAATCATGGCTTTGACACAAAAGCGAAATCATGTCTTTGACATATGGGCGAAATCACCTCTAACACATGTTTCTTGGATTTCGTGCCCTGTTTAATCCTAAACAATGCAAGACTCGATATAAGACGTAGTTGACAGACGGATGCACCAACAAACTCCCCCTCGGATGTTGACGGAGTCTTCAGTGTCGAGTCTTCGATTATCAACCTACAGTCTTTATCAGTCTTCAGTGTCGAGTCTTCGATTTGTCAACCTACAAAGAGCGATTACAATGTTTCCATATATCAACCAACTACCCACGGTATTTGTCACTCGACCATCCATTGGTAACCTCATTGTCCAATGGTGTCTGTGACTATGGTCATATCACCCCTTGGCTAACTCGTTGTCCAATAGTGAAGGTTATCAAGTAATGTATACAAAACCCCACATACCGGCTGTAATTTGGTGACTACAAAGACTTAATCCCTGTAATTATAACCGTGAAAATAAACATGATTTTGAAAGTAATTTGATAAAAAGAGAATGACTCACATTTATAAGCATGCAGATTTATACGGGCAGAGCTTAGCCTATTGATTAGTCTTGTAACCTAGTGCACACGAACTAGGTAAGTAACTAATATAGCATTTACGATAACTCACGAGATTAAAACCCTCACAACGAATGACAAAGTGCAATACTTAAACATCCATCGAATTAACGACGAATGACAAAGCATAACCCAAGTTTGAGCAGCACTTAAACATCCATTGGATAGTTTTAATCGATCGGACATTGAGTCGTAGCAGCGATCGAGTTAATACCCGGTATCGTAGCAGAATTCGAGCTAGTGTGTGTTTGGTAGTAATCAGGTGATATCTCGAAGTGTAAAAAGAATTTTAACGTCGAACAAATGCCAGAAATCAAGTCCCACACCCCTCTATTTATATCTGGAAAACAGCGCGGTCGCGCCACGCGACACCCTGTCGCGCCACACGACGGGGACCCTTTTAGCATAGGGTTGCCACGTGTGTTTGTAGCTCAGCTGAGTCGACGGATCGAAGAATCTCGCATTTTATAGCAACTTATGAAGATAATCGTTAATAGGGAATACCCCCCCTGAGTTTTAGGGGCCCTGATCCTGATTCTGATTGTTCTGAAAATTTTAGGGTTTGTGCAGGATTACTTAAGGGTCTCAATTAAGGTTTCCTATTGGGTAAATAAAATAATAGATAGGACCTTTGATGAGAGTTGTTTACAAAATAAAACGATGAGAAAAGAGAATGGACCCACTTTGTAACTTTAGGGTTCAACTAGAAAGCCTCCTGGTATAAATTTTGGGTATAACTTCTGAGCTATTTTAAAAAATATAATGTACTCGTGTTAAGTATAGTACCCCTCATTCAACCTTGTCCCTATGTCACGAGACAGAACCCCAACGAACTTAGTCAGGCAGAGCCTTGACATGCGTTATGGGGCTCAGATCAATCGGAAAGGGCAGTGGTGATCGGGAGTTAAAACACTTAAAACGAGGCAGGGCATTATTATTATTATGGTGTAAATAATAATAAAAATATATATACATATGAATAGACAAGAAGGGGAATGGCGACATACAGGTAAAAGAAATGAATTGAGCTATCCTATTTATACTATGTTCAAAAAGACAGCTTTACTAAAATTTTGATGACACACCTCCACCATTCAAACACGTAGAAGATTGCATTAAATTGTATATGCTACGTGACTTTCTAAATTGGTAGTAAGTTTATTATTATATATTTTATTTTGATTCTTAATTATGTTGACACGTACACACACTTCGAATAACATTTCAAATGTTAACTTTAGTTTTATTTTATTATTTATATATATATTATAATTAATTTAACTGCTTTACTTATTTGGCGCGTATAACTTCTAAAATATAACTTTTTACAAAATAATAAATATGTTATTAGAACGAGAATATTTATATCTACATTTTGAACCAGGTATAACTTCATATTTCTTAGAGTCAACTTACCTGTAATCTACCCGTCTAATAATATAAGTTTTTATATACTTTTATTTTATTTAGAATGGTCACCTATATATAGGCCATTTTAATTAATATAATATTTCAACCAACTATATAAAATAGTGTTTAAAACTATTTGGGTTGAATATTTATATTAAAAATAAACTAGTTACTAGTTACTAGTGGTTAATAAATTTAACCAAGCCTATAATTCTTATATAAAAATAGGAATGTTACATCCTCCCCACCTTGTTTTAAATCTCGTCCTCGAGATTTGGGTTACGATATTTCTTTTAGACTTATGTCATATTTTAGTAAATAAAAACAATATTAAGGTAGATGACACAGAATTTTGAAATATCAAATTTTGTGAATACGAGTTGTACAATAAGTAGAATTCAATGGTTCAACTGAATTAGTTCAAGAAATCGATGACAAACGAATGAGATGAAATGATATAATTTTCAAGGTGACTAGGTTTAGGCCAAAAGATATATGATCAATAGATATTTAAAATGAATGTGAAGGACTTTTTAGAATTAATAAAATTCTTTTGTTAAAAGAAAGCTTACTTTGATTGGCAACTGAGGAAGACTTAGAATCGATAGGTTCAAAATGAAATAAAAGCATGAAAATGATTTGTCAAATATTGAATTATGATATGAGAAAATCAATGTGCTAAGATGAGTAAATTGCAAGGATACACGAAAAGACAATAGAGTTAGAGTATTATTGTCTTAATACATAATTGCATTAAGACGATTTTTTTTTATGAGTTGAAAGACAGATGTGGTTTTGAATGTGTTAATGTACTTTGGGTGATAAGTGCATGCCTTCCAATTGTTAGGGTCTTTATTGTACATGTCTTGAAACTTAGTCCAAGGTTTATCCTTGGACAATTTTGTCCAAGTTTATGTCTAGACTTTTGTCAGGGGTTTGTGTTTAGGCAAAAGTCAGGGTTTTAGTGTAGTTTGTTTTGTCTGGGCTTCTAGTATGTCTTGGAGTCCGGGGTTTGTCCTGTATATATACCTTTATGTGGAATAGACAAGATGGCGATTCTTTGTGAAATTCTGTGCACCTTTCTAACCCTAATTATTGTGTGTGTTTGTCTGGCGGCTACTGTGTCACGTCATTCATCTTCCTCATCAAGAATACTCTGTGTATTCTTGATTTCTCTCATAGATCCTTGCATTCTAGTGTTTCATCTACAGTGGTTGATCATCAGGTGGATTCCGCACACCTGTTGGTTGCATTAGCTGAGTGTGATCTTGGATTAGGAGGCCTTACAAGTGGTATCAGAGCAGTGTGCTCATACTACTGTAGGTGTTTCTTAGTTTGAAGGTTTTTGTGAGAAAAGTTAAAACTTTGATAGGGTTTAGTGAGTGTTTATTGAGTTTTTGTGATTTATTCTTGATTCATCATTCATTTCTAGTGATTTGGTGATGGATTTTGAGTAGTTTAGTGATTCTTAGTGTTGATCTTCATCTGGGTTTTATAGAGGTTTTTGTTCATACAGTGTGTTGAAGGTTGAAAAAGATTCTTAGTTTGATCTTTGGTAGGATTGTCCGTGCTTTAAGGTTTGTGTTTGTGTTTCTGGGGTATTGATGAACCAGTGTGAAGTCACACTGGGGAAATAATCCAGAAGCTTGTTTCTGAGCCTTGTCCGAGTTTTTCTTTACACCTTTTACTTGGTCATAGGTCCGAGTTTTAGAACCTCTATTAGGTCCGAGTTTAGTGGAGTCTCCTTGTTAAGTTTCACTCTAAGTCTGAGTTTTAAATCCAGAACTTGAGAGGTCCGACTTTGTAAAAGTTCATTATAAGTGAGTCCGAGTTTTAACTTCTTAAGTGAGTCCGCGTTTTATTTAATATATATATATATATATATATATATATATATATATATATATATATATATATATATACTACAATCCTGTCCGAGTTTTAACTTCTTATCATCCGAGTTTTTCTCCTAATATTACTTTCGGATTTTGAGTTTAATATTAGTGTTTTCTGAGTTTAGTATTCAGAGTTTTGAGTGTTGTCAGGGTTTCAGTTCATTCAGGTTGTGATTGTGATCCGGGTTTAACCACTCTGATTGTCTTCGAGTTTTCACTCAGTATTTTCAAGTTTCACTTGTGTCTTCGGATTTTGTAAAACTTAGAAACTTTTTCAAGCTAATCTTTCTGTTTCAACTCACTGTTTCTTTCAAAAACACTCTTTGTTTCTTTCCCAACTCTTTTAGAAATGGCAAACAACAATCTGACTGCAATGGTGCAAAACCTCAAGCACAATGCTGAGGTAGGAAGTAACGACAAACCTCCTTTGTTGATAAACGAGCTTGATTTTCCTGAGTGGAAGGAGCATTTCGAAAGGTATGTAAGAGCAAAAGACATCAAGATATGGTTGTGTATCGTTAAAGGATGTGGAGCTACTCCAGTAAGAACGTTAACGATTGATACTTATTGGCACTCACCGACGACCAAAGAAAGTTTTATGATTGTGAAGAGAAAGCCATGTCGATGATTACGATGGCTATGACGCAATCTATACTTCATACTTTCCGTAAGAGAAGTAATTCGAAGGAGTTGTGGGATAGCATGATTGAACGGTACGAGGGAAATGCTATGTACAAGAAACGACGTCTTGAACGATTGAAGACTCAATTCGTTGTGTTTAAAGCTTTAAAGAATGAGTCATTCGATGACACAGTGAACCGATTTTATCATCTGTTGAGCGAACTTGATCGAAGTCAAGAGGGTATCTACACTGAATTTGAGAAACTTGAGAAGTTTCTAAATTGCCTTCCCAGAGAATGGAATATGTACACCGCATTGATTAGAGAAGGTGTTCTCTACGAGGAGCTCTCATTGGAAGAAGCTGTACAAAAACTAAAGGGTTATGCTTGGAATATGGAAGATCAAGCATCAGATTTCGAGAAGATCCAAGATCCTCAGTTATATAAAGCTTCAAAACCGACGGATAAGGGTAGTAATGGAGTAACCGGTGTTGCCCTATATTCAAAGAATGAAGTTCCTTCAAGTGAACACGCCTTTATAAGCAACAATGTCAGTTCAAGTGGAACAACAAATTCCCATCAAGGAATGTACTCTTCTAGCGGAGCTCAGAAATCTCAAGCAACAAGCTTGAACATTCCAAAGTTAGATGCAAGCTGCTTAAAGTTGATAGAAGAAAACATGAGCTTTTTGGCGTCCTTCATGACTGCCTACGAGAACTTCTGTCTTGGAAAGCTAGTTGAACCGTCAAGTCTCGATGAGGACTTTGACCAGATAGACCAAGACGAAATGGAAGGACTTGATCTACAACTCAATATGGCACTCTTAGTCCGTAGAGCGAAGAAATTTTTGTTGAGAACGGGTAGGAAGTTCATAGGAGGTCAGACGAAGACTCGAATGGGAGTCGACATGTCAAAGGTGAAATGTTACAACTGCGGCATCTACGGGCATTTCGCACGTGATTGTCGGAAGCCGAAAATGGAAAGATCTGACAGAGAAAGCAACTCTTAAGGAAACAATTCAAGACCTCACAACAATGCATCAACTACTACTTCTAACTCAAGTACTCGTCCAAGTGGTTCTGAAAATCTTACACCCTCGACAAACAATGCTATGGTGGCTCAATCTCTACAAAATGTGACTGAGCCTTACGACTGGGGTTGTGCATTGGAAGACATTTCAGGAGCTATTGTGTCACAAGCCTTTATAGCTGAAATTGTCAACGAAGAAGTGTGTGAAGAGATTATCGAAGAGTCTAGCATTGAGGAACTTGCTGTTGTAGCCGAGGTTTTTGGGGAAGAGTTGGATTCGGGCAATGTTGCTGAGAATGAAGATAACTTGAATGAAGAGTCTGTTGAAAAGTCTAACAAAACAGAAGATGGAGAAAAGGGAGAATACTTTGAGTTCAACATCTCCACAACCGAAATGCAGCAATTTGCGGATGCAGAAGCTAAAAGGTTGGAAGAAAACTCCGTAGAAAATGAAGCATGTGCATTCATGGCTGGCATTGAGGTAAAATCGTCTTCTGTAGATAAGCGATGTGCAAGATGTTTAGAGTTTGTCTCCAAGATTGACAGATATGCACTTCACAACACAAATTTAATTGCAGATTTAGAAAAATCCAGAGAACTCATTGCTGTTTTGTCTAATTCGGATAAAGAACACCGAATTAAGATAAAAGCGCTGAAAAATGATATCTCTGAATTTGAGAGACTTGTGGCTCAGGGAACTCTTAAAAATCAGGAATTAAGATCTGAACTTGAAATGAACCAAAATTGTGTTTTGGAAAAGAACAAAATCATTTTGGAAAAAGATAATCTGATTTTAGATTTGCAACGAAAAATTGAAAAGTTTTTCGGGGATTCATCTGAAGTGATGAATTTCTGTATTAACAGCCAACGTCTCAAAGAATATGAGGAAGAAATGTTCGGCATCGGTTATAAGAAAGTGCCTCCTCCGGTAAACCATAATTATACATCGATGCCAAGCATTGATCCTGAATTGGCAAATTTTGTGCCAATGACCCCTCTGACGGTTGAACCGCAAAGTGAGTCAGAATCTGAGCCTGATGAGGCTTCTGACTCAGAACAGTCGAAGGTGAGTGAAGTTACAAAGAAAAATGAGCTAAATTTTGATAACATTGAGAATTTGATAAGCAATAAAATTTTGGAAATTTTCAATCAAGTTCAAAATGCGAAGTCAAAACCAAAGTCACGTGGGAAATCCAAAAAGAATTTGAAAAATATCCCTAAAACTGAGTTTGTTAAAGGGGAAGATTTTATCAAAGAAGAAGAGAAAATCGAAACAGGTTCAAACTCTCAGTTTGTCAACCAAATTTTGAAAAATCCCACTAACGCCTCATCATCTTCGACCAGTCATGAGGAACGTCCAAAGAATGCTGCGAAAGTTCGAAAATGTTATAAATGTCATGGGAAAGGACACTTAGCAGCAGATTGTCCAGATGAAAAGGGTAAATCCCATGTTGATCCTGATCAAAAGAAACCTTTTGTTGAAAAACCGCAAAATGAAACAGTTAATGTTGAAAAGAAAAACGGTAAAAAATCAGAAGGTTGAGAAAAACAAAGTGATTAAACAAGAAGTAAAACCAGTTGTCAAAATAAATGTTAAATCACAACAAAAACAGGATCATGGGGAGAAACCAGTTGTTATTAATCGTGGTGAAGGATCGGAAAGTTCATCTCAAAGACATGATACTCGTGAGAAAACCCCTCACAGACGACAAAATCATGTTACTTTCCAAACACTTGAGAATGAGCAACGTTCTGGAGGTTCGAACAACAACTATGTTAGACCTCATGCACAGAACAGATTCGTGAATGATCGAAATGCGTCACCCCCGCGATTTTCAAATCAAAGTCAACATTCGGATAATCATCCACGATCATTCTCAAGACACGATGATGTTCCTAGATTCGGTAGGAATTTTGAGCCACCCAGGAATCAAAATTACGGTTACCAAAACTATGGAAGCCGAGGTTATGGAAACTCTGGTTATACCAACAGATCGTCAACTCCGTATAATCCACGATTTGTGGGGAGTCATTCCAACAATTTCCGAAATGGAAATGGAGGACATAGAGGCGATGATGGCTATTTCAAAGAGTTTTCTTATGTTGACGAATCGGGACGACCCAAGACCATCATGGCTTGGGTCCCACATTCTAACTAAATTTTCTTGTTGGGGAGTGTAGGAGCAGCTGAAGTGGGCTATCTATATTTGGTATATCGATAGTGGCTGTTCCAGACACATGACCGGAAATAAAGAGTTATTGAACAATTTTAAACAAATTCGTGGTGGTTATGTGAATTTTGCCGGTGAGAAGGGTGGTTACATCACCAGTGAAGGTTCTGTGTCAAATGGAAAAATTACGCTGCATAAAGTGAACTACGTTGAAGAACTGAAGCATAACCTGATGTCGGTTTCTCAAATCTGTGATAACAAGTAAACAATGTTGTTCACTGATAAAGCTTGCTTCGTTTTGCGTCCGGGATTTGCTGTTCCTGAAGATTGGATCGTAATGAGGGCTCCAAGGGTGAATAACACATATCTCATGGACATATGTCATGGACATGCGCCCGTTGGTTAACTCGTCTGCTCCAGTGACATGTTTACTTTCGAAGGCGACTGAAGATCAATCGTATCTCTGGCATAGGAGAATGGGCCACGTGCATCTGCGAAAAATGAACCACTTAGTGAAAAACAACTTAGTGTTGGGGGTTCCTTTACGTAGCTTCAATATGCACAGCAAATGTGAATCATGTGAAAAAGGAAAAATCAAACGAAAGCCTCACAAACCAAAAACTGTTAACCCAATCCATGTTGCTAGCATTAGTGGGATGTCTTATTGCCTAGTTGTCACTGACGATTTCTCACGATACTCGTGGGTATTTTTCTTAAAAACAAAGGACCAAACTGCTGGTATTTTAAAAGACTTGTTCAAACAACTTGAGAAAAAATATTCACTTCCTATTAAGAAAATCCGAAGTGACAACGGCACTGAGTTTAAAAATCATTATATGGATGAGTTATGTCGGGAAATGGGAATAGTTCATCAGTTCAGCGCTCCATATGTTCCTCAACAGAATGGAGTTGCATAACGGAAGAATCGTACCCTAATTGAGGCGGCCCGCACTATACTTTCTGAATCAAAATTGCCAATTTTCTTCTGGGCCGAGGCGGTAAACACTGCATGTTATGTGTTAAATCTTGTGCTTACGGTCAAAAGAGAAGATAAAACGTGTTATGAATTGCTTGAAAACAAGAAACCAAACTTATCTGGTTTTCAACCTTTTGGGATCAAGTGTGTTATCAAACGCACCAAAGATACTCCTAAAATGGGGGAAGTTGGAGAAGTTGGGTTCTTTTTGGGATATGCCAATGGAACTCCAAACAAACGCGTTTATAACGTTAAGAAGCATACAGTGGAGATCGTGTTTGATATAACTCCTTTGAGTTACGATCCTCCACCGTCCGAATTCGGTCCTAAAAGCGGTTATGATTATGATAAATTATTTGATTCATTTGATCTTCCTGATGTTTCAGAAGAAGATTCGGAGGTTGTCTACACACATCTTGTGAACAAAGATGAAGTGGATGCAAGCTGGAGAGCAAGTATTCCTAGTAATGTGTCTTCGAATGTTCACTCAGGAGATCCAGTCGCTGATTCTTCGATCGTAAACGAAGTTGTTGCTGAGCAGATCCCCAATGCAGCTGCTCAAACTACAAGTGGTGATCTTTACGTTGATTTTTCAGCATATCCAAATGTTAATGTGTCTTCTGGAAATGATCAAGCTTCTAGTAGTAATGCAAATGCTGAGGGGGAGATTCAATCAAATTTGGGAAACAATCTTCAAGCTCCAGTTATCCCAATTCCAAGAACAAATATTCATCATCCTGTTGATAATATTATTGGAAATCCAAATGCGGGAGTGCAAACGCGAAGGAGTATTTCAGAGATGCAGTGTCTGTTCTCTGCTATCAAGAATGAAGAAATCTACAATCTTAGCCTACATGAATGTTTTATCTCTCAGATAGAGCCGAAGAACTATCAGATGGCTCTGAAGGATAATTCTTGGTGTGCGGCGATGCAAGAAGAGTTAGCTCAGTTCGACAAGTTAAAGGTGTGGAATTTGGTCGATCTTCCAAAGGGCCAACATGCAATCAACATGAAATGGGTTTTCAAGTGCAAGAAAGACGATAAGGGTGTTGTCGTCAGAAACAAAGCACGGTTGGTTGTTCAAGGTATGAGACTTTATCAAGACATCTATTGGAGCACGGGTTCTCGCGTGGCGCGATTGACTCCACATTGTTCATATTGAAGAAATGGGGGGATTTTCTGATCGTGCAAATTTACGTTGATGACATAATTTTTGGTTCTTCAAATGAAGAATTGTGTCGTGAGTTCGAGGCGGTGATGAAGTCAAAATTTGAAATGAGCGCGATGGGCGAGTTATCGTTCTTTCTAGGTCTTCAAGTGAGTCAAGAAAAAACCGGGACGTACGTGCATCAGACGAAGTATGTCCATGAGATTCTCAAAAGATTTGGATTAGAAGATAGCTTACCCTATGACACGCCCCTTCCGATAAATCACAAGCTTTCACCCGATAAGGAGAAAGATCCTGAAGTAGATGCAACTCTATATCGAGCAATGATAGGTTCGCTAATGCATCTTACTGCTTCACGACCAGATATTATGTTCTCTGTTTGTTTGTGTACCAGGTTCCAATCAACTCCGAAAGAGTCTCACATGAAAGCGGTCAAGCGTATCTTCAGATACCTGAAAGGGACGCCTAAGCTTGGATTGTGGTATCCAGCTGAAGGTGGTCTGGATTTGCTGGCGTATGCTGACGCAGACTTCGGAGGGTGCCCGGTGAATAGAAAGTCAACCTCTGCCGGCGCACAACTTCTTGGGAACCGTCTTGTCTCTTGGCAATGCAAAAAGCAAGTTGCCGTTTCTTTATCCACGTGCGAGGCCGAGTACATTGCTGCATCAAGCTGTTGTGCTCAGGTCTTGTGGATTCAGCAGCAGATGAGGGACTACAGTTTGAATTTTACTCGAACTCCTATTCTTGTCGATAACAACTCTGCCATTTCCATAACTAACAATCCAGTTAATCTCTCACGCACTAAGCACATAGATGTTAGGCATCACTTCATTCGCGACTGTGCTGAGAAGGGTTTAATAGAAGTGGTTAGGGAAGACACCTTGGATAATCTTGCCGACCTGTTTACGAAGACATTCGATCGGGCTAGATTTGAAAATCTGGTCCGAATGATTGGCATGATCAACCCCGGGTAAAATGCTTTTCAAAACTCGCATAGAAACGTTATTTTATGTTATGTACAGTTCTTACCGCTTTAAAAAAAAAAAAAAAATTGAAAAACTCCAAAAATATTTTACTTAGTTGTAGGATAAATTTTAAGAAAAATACAAAAACATTTGAAAAATATAAAATGAAGTCGTGTTGAGATATAAGGGAAATGATAGTACATCGGTTAGTCGTATCTGGTGCAGGATTATAGTAATATATAAAATTAACCATTAACTGTAACAGCTTCATTATACGTTGCTTCGGTAGGTTTTACGCGTCAATAATAACCTGTTTTTGGTATATAAACATAATTAACTGCGTAACTTGTGTGGTACATCTCTCGGATATATGGTCTTAGTACCGTAATTTCGTTTGATAGATTGCCGAGGTTCTGAGATACGTGGTCTTTATGCTGTTTATCATCTGGGTATCATGGTTGTTTCTTTTACCGAAAACAACGGGGACGCAAGTCTAGATCTTCCATGATACCATACATACGTGTAAATATAATTCAATCGTGTATATAATACATGATGCATTCGACCTCAATAAGTAATAAACAATCATATATCCCTCAAAATATGTGATAATATATCACAGCTCTTTTGCGGGAGTCAAGTTCGTCTCTTTGTCTGTACGATGGTACTAACCTGTTCACGGACTTGCTCCTGTGCCCTCATGCATCTGAAAATCAAGTTCCTCATCAATAAGTGATTCTATCACATAGGGCTTGTTTTCAATTCTAAATAAGTGAGTATCTCACATCATTTTATACGTCAAAACAGATGATAAATGGTATACTCACCAGTAAGATGAACTCTCGTGCATACCTTGATACGGGAGTATATTCTGAGGTGGGTAAACATAGTTACAACCAGTTATTAATACACTTAATCGCATATCTCGAAAACAGTGTTCGAAAGCGTGCTAAAGCTTAAGTGGACCACAATACCGTTGAACGTCTTGAACTGTTAATATCATTCTAAGAGCTTAAACTGATAAACTATGTTCTTGTGTTGGATATTGACAGAAAAACCGATATGATCCCTTTGCTCCGTTTTCACAAAAAGATAATTAGTGTAAATACGTTCGTAGGTTTAATTTTTTTATTCAGTCAAAAATTCAAAAACATCAAAAAGATTTTGCTTTCTTGTTTCTATGTGCGAGTTATCATTTTGAAAATTCTCTAAGGGTTGTGAACATTCTTTAATAAGGTGTTAAACATCAAGTTAGGTAATCTTAAAATAAGTCTTTTTGTATAAAAATCGGTCATCCAAGATCCATCTAAGTGTGTGGGTAATCACGTCATTTTAAGGTGTTTCGGTAAATCTGCTTCCAAGTTGTGATATTTTTCCAAAAGTATAAGTTTTGAAGTAACTTGTTCTGAATGATCGTGTTTTGAAATACAAATTATTAAATGTTGGTTGTTTAATATTTAAATTGTTTATTCTGGGGTTATTGAAATTTAGTTTTGGGATCCAGGTTTGGGCCGAGTGTCTCCGGGGTTAAGATTCTTAATCCGGTGTTAAGTGTTTCAGGTCTGGATCATTCATCACAAGATGGAAGATTTGAAGAAGCTGTGTGCATCTGGATCGTTCATCTCAAGATGGTAGATTTGAAGAAGCTAAGACGTCTGCCGTTGCATTCCTTTGAAGAAGATCAACTGTTAGCTGATCAATACATCAAGGTCGTGCAGTTCTGTGTGAAAAACCAAGCAGCGAGTACTCGAAGAAAGGATGAAGAATTCAAGACCACATGAAGACCATGCACTGATCAAGGGGGAGTTTGTTAATGCACTTTGGGTGATAAGTGCATGCCTTCCAATTGTTAGGGTCTTTATTGTACATGTCTTGAAACTTAGTCCAAGGTTTATCCTTGGACAATTTTGTCCAAGTTTATGTCTAGCCTTTTGTCAGGGGTTTGTGTTTAGGCAAAAGTCAGGGTTTTAGTGTAGTTTGTTTTGTCCGGGCTTCTAGTATGTCTTGGAGTCCGGGGTTTGTCTTGTATATATACCTTTATGTGGAATAGACAAGATGGCGATTCTTTGTGAAATTCTGTGCACCTTTCTAACCCTAATTATTGTGTGTATTTGTCTGGCGGCTACTGTGTGTGACGTTATTCATCTTCCTCATCAAGAATACTTTGTGTATTCTTGATTTCTCTCACAGATCCTTGCATTATAGTGTTTCATCTACAGTGGTTGATCATCAGGTGGATTCCGCACACCTGTTGGTTGCATTAGCTGAGTGAGATCTTAGATTGGAGGCCTTACAGAATGATTCGAATGATTGTGATTAGCCCAAGCTATAATCTTATACTGATATCGCAAGGTGTCGTAATGATTGAAATAGTTTAATAATTATGGTGATCGAACAAATTCACCGTGTAATCAACTGAAAGCTTTTAATGAAAACTCTAGGGGTTTACGTCTCTGATCTGCATAACTCTTTTGTCGATCTTTGATATATAACACTTCTATAAGTATTTAATAATTGTGGAATATTAAACAAGATGAACAATTACTTATAAAATGTCTTGTCCATGAATACTTAGACAGTTATTTATATAATTTTATTTGTCCCTCTAATTCTTGTATTGTTTTATGAAAATATGTCTTCTCCTTTCAGTACAAAGTATATATATAAAAAAATATTTTTATATAAAATGACTTAATTTATATACATTAACTAGTCATTATCATGGTTGGATATTGGTTAGTGCTGCCTTGTTTAAGCATGGGTGATCAGTCCATGCCTAACTAAGGCTAGGCTATCCAATACCTGCCCCTGACAATAACCCTAGTACTTAAAATAATACTAACACTAGTATTATTAATATATTATTACTAATAATAAAACTAATATTAATTATCAATAATAAATAACTAAACATAAACTTAAATGAGAGTATACATCAAACATAATTTTTTTATACATATATATAAATTCTTCACCTCAATGGTTTAACAAGAGTAATACTATATTGTAAATTAGGTAATTTATGTAAGTTTCCATATATAATCAATTAAATTTATAATGTTTTTCGATTGAAGATGATAAAGCAATAATTATCACGAAAGGCTCGATTGATTTGTAAGAACCATTAAGAGATACACTGAAATATAACAAGAATTTGTGTATCATTATCTTAACACATGATTGTGTTAAGATTGCTGGAATATGATAAACCAGTAAAGTGGATTTAATATAAATAAATAATTAAATAATTAAATCCGTATATGAGGTGTGCAAACGAGATTAGTGCAAGCTTAAATTTTTTTGTGAAAATGTCACCACAAGGTGATCGTGATCAAAGAAATGATTCAATGAAGTCGAAGATCAAACAAGCATGTTATAGTTCAAAACAATTGAAGTGCTTGTTGGGATTATTTCAAATATGATGGCTTCAATTCATCATATGGGAATTTGAATTGAATATGTAATGCGAGCAAATTCAAACAATTGAACTTGATTTAAACAAAACGAGTTTTAATAAGAAAGTTTGAACATGGTCATAACAGAAACCATGTATGCCAAAGAAAATTGAGTTTTTTTTTCAAGAAATTTATTGACTCGATATTAAAGAGTCATCGTTTTAGCAATAATGCGGCTTACAGTGTAAAAAAAATCAAGTATAGCGAAATGATATTTGAGTTTTGATAAAACAACAAATTGGAATGAAGTCCTCCAATGGTCTTCATAATTCGAACTAACCACATGCGCAACAAACAGTGCATGTGTGGATTTACCAAGAAATGAAACAGATCAATATTAGCTACTATGAAAGAATTCCTCATGGTATGATGACCATTAGGGGAAGTAGCAATGCAAAAGTTTATTCACAGAGGTCAGAATTTCAACGAAAGAAATATAAGAACTTTATCTGGAATTTCGTGTGATAACCGTTGTTTAAGTGACATGATCATAGAATGTCGAATATGGCATATTTGTCATAAAGGAAATAGGGGAATTGCAAAGATATGTGACTCCTTTTGCAGTGCCAATAATTATGACTTTGATTAGACTATGCACCGATGGTTGTGAAATCTTGTTCCAACGTACCTCAGCGATATTCATGTCGTTTGGTAGGATCATGTGGCAAAGTGCCGCTTTTTGATCAGTAGTTCTCCCACTGCTGGGATGAGTATTGCTGTCGTCATGCCCAATTATATTTTCAAAAGGTCTTGCCTTGAAAGTCGTATGTGATATACTTTGACGTCTGTGGACGTATAATTTAAGTTTCATGTGTTTTCTTGTGCACTAGCACAACTTTACAAGCTTCTTACTTGCATTAATAGTCTATGGTAACGTATTGGAAATTTTTATACTTTTGACGGTGTCCCAACTTAATGGGTTTCCATTGTTATTATTGTCGCTCGAGTTACGAGGTAGACGATCAAACGAAATAATGTTTGATATCGATATATGTAAGAGATTCTTGATAAAGGAATCTAGATTTACATATGCTTGTGCTTTATTCTTATTTGACTTTTGGAATTTCTTATAGATATACATATCTATATAATCATATATTTCACATGCTGTAATATACATACCCTTCATAAGGTCAATGTATTTAACAGATTCTTAGTTCCAAAAACAAGTCAGATATCAGGTCATGATACTATTTAGGGAAATCTTGTCACTTGTTTGACATATTATAAACCTTTTTACCCGGTTCTAGCCGGAGAGGTAACCTCAGTATATCCGGACAAACTGGAGAGTCTGCTACACCATACCCAGTCTTGCCGGAGAAAAAAATTATATTTCCCATAAATAGTATTTTTCTTAAATCATGATTTGGAAAGTGCATTATGACTTTCAACAACGAATCAGGAAATTAATATTCACCTGACTGATCATATTCTAGAACAAGGTAGTACCAATAAATAAAAAATAACAGTGGTTAAGTGTTATTGCTTTATTTATTATACTTGCAACGTTCTAGTTATTATCCTTACAGCATACCAAAATCCATCACACTTTATTTACACAAGTATTTAGCTTATCTCGAAGCTGATACTAAGGCATCTTTTCTTAAGTTCAAGTCTAAATGCTATCATGTGTGCTACCAGTTAATAGCAATCTCCTAACTCTTTTATATAAGCTTAGGTATTATTATCACAACACCTATAGGCTTAAAGCAGTGGCTCTGATACCACTTTCTGTCACGACCCCCGACCCCAACCTGGACGGAATCGGGAGCCGCGAGCAGCCAAGTGGTACCGGTGGTTATTTTGAAAATGTTGCAGCGGAAATTTCATCAGGACCGTGAGTTAGGAAAAATATCAGAGTTTAGAAAACACCGGATTTTATTTATTAAATAGATGGGATAAACCCATGTTTTACAAAGGTAACTTTAATAAGGGATAAACCCAATTACATAAAACAATATTTCTTAATTTGATTTAATTAATAAAATAAGCCACTTCTTGAAGCCTTTCAGTGCCGTATCCATCTCTTACTCCAATCTACTGTAATTACCTGAAACGCGTTTTAAAAAGGTTTTGTCAGCAGGAAATACTGGTGAGTTCATTCTTTTTGCTTAAAACGATGCATTTGTTATAATCTACAGTATTAAGAGCGATTACAATGTTTCCATATATCAACCAACTACCCACGGTATTTGTCACTCGACCATCCATTGGTAACCTCATTGTCCAATGGTGTCTGTGACTATGGTCATATCACCCCTTGGCTAACTCGTTGTCCAATGGTGAAGGTTATCAAGTAATGTATACAAAACCCCACATACCGGCTGTAATTTTGTGACTACAAAGACTTAATCCCTGTAATTATAACCTTGAAAATAAACATGATTTTGAAAGTAATTTGATAAAAAGAGAATGACTCACATTTATAAGCATGCAGATTTATACGGGCAGAGCTTAGCCTATTGATTAGTCTTGTAACCTAGTGCACACGAACTAGGTAAGTAACTAATACAGCATTTACGATAACTCACGAGATTAAAACCCTCACAAAGAATGACAAAGTGCAATACTTAAACATCCATCGAATTAACGACGAATGACAAAGCATAACCCAAGTTTGAGCAGCACTTAAACATCCATTGGATAGTTTTAATCGATCGGACATTGAATCGTAGCAGCGATCGAGTTAATACCCGGTATCGTAGCAGAATTCGAGCTAGTGTGTGTTTGGTAGTAATCAGGTGATATCTCGAAGTGTAAAAAGAATTTTAACGTCGAACGAATGCCAGAAATCAAGTCCCACACCCCTCTATTTATATCTGGAAAACAGCGCGGTCGCGCCACGCGACACCCTGTCGTGCCACGCGATGGGGACCCATTTAGCATAGGGTTGCCACGTGTGTTTGTAGCTCAGCTGAGTCGACGGATCGAAGAATCTCGCATTTTATAGCAACTTATGAAGATAATCGTTAATAGGGAATACCCCCCCTGAGTTTTAGGGGCCCTGATCCTGATTCTGATTGTTCTGAAAATTTTAGGGTTTGTGCAGGATTACTTGAGGGTCTCAATTAAGGTTTCCTATTGGGTAAATAAAATAATAGATAGGCCCTTTGATGAGAGTTGTTTACAAAATAAAACGGTGAGAAAAGAGAATGGACCCACTTTGTAACTTTAGGGTTCAACTAGAAAGCCTCCTGGTATAAATTTTGGGTATAACTTCTGAGCTATTTTAAAAAATATAATGTACTCGTGTTAAGTATAGTACCCCTCATTCAACCTTGTCCCTATGTCACGAGACAGAACCCCAACGAACTTAGTCAGGCAGAGCCTTGACATGCGTTATGTGGCTCAGATCAATCGGAAAGGGTAGCGGTGATCGGGAGTTAAAACACTTAAAACGAGGCAGGGCATTATTATTATTATGGTGTAAATAATAATAAAAAAAATATATACATATGAATAGACAAGAAGGGGAATGGCGACATACAGGTAAAAGAAATGAATTGAGCTATCCTATTTATACTATGTTCAAAAAGACAGCTTTACTAAAATTTTGATGACACACCTCCACCATTCAAACACGTAGAAGATTGCATTAAATTGTATATGCTACGTGACTTTCTAAATTGGTAGTAAGTTTATTATTATATATTTTATTTTGATTCTTAATTATGTTGACACGTACACACACTTCGAATAACATTTCAAATGTTAACTTTAGTTTTATTTTATTATTTATATATATATTATAATTAATTTAACTGCTTTACTTATTTGGCGCGTATAACTTCTAAAATATAACTTTTTACAAAATAATAAATATGTTATTAGAACGAGAATATTTATATCTACATTTCGAACCAGGTTTCATTAAAAACGGAGTAGGTTCAAATATAATGTATTTTTATAATTTAATATTTAGACGGTTCCTGGGCCCGTCTAGGTACTTCATATTTCTTACAGTAAACTTACCCGTAATCTACCCGTCTAATAATATAAGTTTTTATATACTTTTATTTTATTTAGAAAGGTCACCTATATATAGGCCATTTTAATTAATATAATATTTCAACCAACTATATAAAATAGTGTTTAAAACTATTTTGGTTGAATATTTATATTAAAAATAATCTAGTTACTAGTTACTAGTGGTTAATAAATTTAACCAAACCTATAATTTTTATATAAAAATAGGAATGTTACATGGGTGTCCCAAACGTCTATGCAATAGCCAGGCTTCTCGGTTTTCAGTTCCATGAACCAACATCACAGTACCCTGTTGAGTCACTTCATCCACATAGTACAATCCGTGGCGCTCAGTACCACGTCCAATAATCGCACCCGTCCTGATATCCTGTAGGATGCAGAAATTAGGGTGCATTAGTACCGTGCAATTCAATTCTTTGGTAATATGACTAATTGATAGCAATTTGTGTGATAATGACGGAACATAGAGGCAGTTTGATAATTTCATAGTTTGTGAAATTTCAATTACTCCTCCTCTTTTCACTTGCATCGTTCCGTTGTTTGCTGTATGTATCTGAGTTTTTTGAGGTTGGGTCATTGAACATAAGTCTAATGGCTCAAACGTCATGGTGTCGGTGGCACCAGAATCAAATATCCAAGAACTGTTTTTTTTCCATGATTAATCGTCATATCCACTTTTCTGACGCGACTGTGACAGATATGTTTTTTACGTTGTCCCGGCACTGCTATTAAGAAACCAACTGAACCGGCGTATTTATCAATTACGCTGGATACTTGAACTCGCGTTCAAGATTTTCGTTCGGAATACCGTCGCTAGGTAGCGAGGTTATCTTACCGGCGTATTTATTAAATACACCGGCAACTTGAACTCGCGTTTAAGATTTTAAATTCACCCGCAGGTTGCCCACCATTAACAATTACGCCACCGACAGCGTATTTATCAAAAAGGGAATTGACAAGATTGGCAGCGAAATTGGCGAAAATTAACAAGATTGGCAGCGAAATTGACAAGGATGGAAATTGACAAGATTGACAGCGAAACTGACGGAATTGGAAATCACAGCGAAAATCGAGACGGCAGCGGATTTAGGCGAAATTGTTGAAAAATATGTCGGTTTCTTTATCAAACACTAGCTTATTTATCAAAGAAATGAATAATCATGTACATCACCTTTTTCCAAACACTTTTCCAAACAATATCAATTGAATAAAATGAAAAGATAACTCTATGAAATCGGTGGAAAGAATTTATTCCAAACAAACCAAAAAGGAAAAGATAATAACAGGAAGCAAACCAATCGACGACACCTTTTTGATAGAAAAGAAATTATTTCAAACAAGATGAAAAAATAGTAAACAGGACACAAGCAAACGGCGGCAGATAAATACTGATTCGCTTATTTTGGGTTTTAAATACTAATTCACCGACGACAGATTTTTGGGATTTGATTTGCCGTAATTGATGCGAAGATGAAGAACAGATTCGCCGGAACTGTGGTTGATTCGCCGGAACTGATTATGGTATTTTTCGAGTTTGATTTTGTAGTCGGGTTTCGTTGGTTTGGGATTGGTTGTAGATGATGAGCAGAGTATTCAAGAGTCAGAAACACTGCTCTGATACCATGTTGTTTGGTATAGAGAATAATCTCTGAATCGGGTTTGAATTGTATTGATAATACTGTATTGTGTTCTTAATTAGGGTTACAAAGAATGGTATTTATATAGAACACCAAGTTACATATAGCCCCCTATACTATCTATTTTCTTCTTTCCGACACTTTGATTTCAATGTATCCATCTGGATGGATAACTCCGACATCACCAGTGAAGAACCATCCATTCTGAAAGGCATTTGCAGTTTCCTTGTCATCTTTTTAGTACCCTTTCATGATGCTGCTTCCGTGGAGTACAATCTCCCCCATTGTCTTACCATCATGCGGAACACCCTTCATTGTTTTCTTGTTATTGACATCCACATCCGCGAGTGTGAGTATACTTACACCCTATCGAGCCTTCAATCTGGATTGATGATCTCTAGCTAGAGAATTCCATTTCGATTGCCACTCGCATACGAGGGCAGGTCCTGTGGCCTCAGTAAGACCGTATGCATGTGTTATGTTGAATCCCATGTCTTCCATCTTCTCCAAGAGAGGAGCTGGCGGTGGTGCACCGCCTGTAAGAACATTGACCTTAGAGGCTATTTCGCAACGCTCATGCTGTTTCGCCTCTAAAAGAATGTTGAACACAACAGGTGCACAACACATGTGAGTCACATTGTGCTTGGAAATATTAGTGTACATTTCATTTGCGGTCGTGTTGCGTATGCAAACATTGGTGCCACCTCTAGCTGCCACGCCCCATGGAAACGTCCAACCGTTACAATGGAATATTGGTAGTGACCACAGGTACACCGCCTCGGTACAGAGTTCCCACCCTTGAATCAAGCTCATTGTGCTTAGAAAGGCCGCTCGGTGGCTATAGATCACCCTTTAGGTTCAGAGGTGGTTCCAGACGTGTAGTTCAGCGTGCTAGCATCCCACTCGTCTTCCAAATCTTCACCACGGTAATTTAGATTTCCATCATCGACGAGTTGCTCTTACTCTAGGTTGCCAAGACGCACCCCGGTGGGGTTGCTAATGTCATCAATCACGACAACAAGCGGCCTATGAATCCGACCACAAGCCTTGTCTTATAAATTATCGGCTACTAACAACCGAAGTCCCTCAGATGCTAAGGGGACAAACTCATAATCTACGAACAAGACCTTAGCTTCCGAATGGCGGAGTATGGACGCTACGTGTTTGGCATCTAGCCTCGTATTGATCGCGTTAAGTACATCGCCTGCCATAGGAACTGCAAAATGCATCTCATAAAACGCGGGTACGTTTGGTGCCAGTACAGATATCTAGCATACTTAATTAAGTTACAACCAATCACAAAACAAATGTATATTTAAAGACTTAAGGTTACCAAGAAACTCACAACATCATTCTTGACAAAATTAAGAGAGCGAAGAGAGTCGGCTAGACGGCAGCATCAGTCATATGTTTGTCTCCAGTTGAATTGGACTCGGTCATATATGATCGAAGTGCGGGTTGGGTAAACCATGGACGCTCTCTTGATGAAAGTAAGAGGTGTAAGAGGTACATAGTTAGCTAAACACTTTGCAAATCGATTCATGAATGCTTCAGTAATTGGATGATCGATAGAAGGCGTTTGTGATTTGTGTTGTGAGAGATGAACAAAAAAGGTGCTTCTATATATACATACAGACAGATGATCGGAAAATGTTAGAATAACCATAAAAAATGATTAATTGACTTTGCTTGAGTGTTTCGCACGACATATTTTTCCTTAAGCGTACATATGGTTTTTAGCATAATAACTATTCCATAAATGGGTTGCACTTGTGTTTAATTCAGAAGAGTGCATGGAAGAGTTTGTTCTTAACTCGGAGGTTTGGAAGGAATATTTCGATTCGGTGGATAAATGGGTTGGACAGGCGATTCCCAGGGAACGAGTGGTTTGGCTAAAACTGTTTGGGTTGCCTTTGGGATTGTTTGACAATGGTTTCATTAATGAGATTGGTGCTCTATATGGGAAAGTAATACAGCCGGCAGAGGTAAGTGAAGCGGAGGTGGATCTTTCGTACGTGACGCTTGGTGTTTTGTGTGAACCGGGTACTAGAATTAATGAAATGGTGGATATTGTTTGGAACAAAGAGGTTTTTTCGATTCTGGTGGAAGAAGAGTTAGGCGAATGGGTTCCGGATTGTTTGGAAGACTCGTATGAAGATGCGGAGGATGAAGGGGTCGATTGTGATGGTAGGAGTGTGGAGGTAGAGGAGGGGCTTGATAACAATATGGAGGAGGGTGATATGGCAGTGGATAATGTGGGTATAGGGGAGGAGAGTGATCCGGTTGATAATGGCAGTAGGGGGGAGGATGAGGTGGAGCAGAATGTTCACGTAGATGTTTTGCGGGTTGATACGAGTTTGGGTGGGGAGAAGATGGATGTGGCGATTAGCAAGATAAAAAAAATAGGGGATTCCGTAAGAAGGATCGCTCGCAGAAGTCTCCCTCTCCTCAGGGACAAGAACGGCCAAAGAAAAGAGCAAGGGAGGGAGAGGATGTGTTCGATATTGATAGGTTCATTTTCAATATTAATGGGGAAGGGGACAGTAGTGTTAGTAAACAGGTGACGGAAAGAATCATTGATGGAGAGGAATGCTTTGTTACTCCAGACTTGAATGGTGTATCGAATGAGGTGGGTAATGATCAAGGTACGAAGGTTATCGGAGTTGAAGCGTTGGAAATGGTGAAATTAGGAACAGCTTTGGGTGTGGAAGAGTTTGATGGTTTTAGCGTTTCAGTAGCTAAAGTTATACAGGAGGAAGGTTTTCAACGGGTTTGTCAATGAATGTTTTATCATGGAATATTCGAGGACTTGGTTCGGTTGGTAAAAGTGGGCAATGTCGTAAGTTGAAAGTGGAGAACGAGGTTGGTTGTATATTAATTTAGGAAACTCAATTTGAGTCCCTGGATAATATTGACATTAGTAGATTCTGGGGTACGTCAGAGTTCGAGTTTGCGCATGTGGATGCTACGGGGAGATCCGGAGGTTTGATCTCTTTGTGGAATCCTAAGATTTTCAGTATGTCATCGGTTTTGAAGAGTAGAAATGTCCTGGTAGTCTCGGGGTTCTTAAAAGGAGACGGAAGAAAGGTTACGATAATTAACGTTTATTGCCCGCAAAGAATTCAGGATAAACGTGAGGTTTGGGAGTATTTAAAGTCGATTATTTCGGATAATGGGGGTTTATGGATAGTGGGTGGAGATTTTAACTGTGTTCGCGATCGTGTGGAACGGAGAAACTCTAATTTTAATTTGTTAGAGACGAATGAGTTTAATGACTTTGTCGATGATGCGGGTCTGCATGAGTATGGCCTTAAAGGGAGAAAGTTTACGTTTCTTTCGGGAGATAAGCTTAGCCGCATTGACAAGATTTTTGTTGATTAATCGTTTGTTAATGAATGGCCAAATGAGGAGTATCGGGTTTTAGACCGGGATGGATCGGATCACT
The DNA here is from genome assembly GCA_030545235.1 of Helianthus tuberosus. Lineage (NCBI taxonomy): Eukaryota > Viridiplantae > Streptophyta > Magnoliopsida > Asterales > Asteraceae > Helianthus > Helianthus tuberosus. The sequence continues at coordinate 123,110,700 of CM060427.1, forward strand.
GTCCTCTACTTCTGAAAATTGAGTCGCGTAATTTCGGAGCTAAACCTTTTAAGTTTTTCAACTCATGGCTCCTGCGAGATGGTTTTGATGATTTGGTTAAAAATACGGTAAGTAATGTTGTTTTCGAAGGGGCGCCGGACTCGAGGTTGTTGTATAAGTTTAAACTGTTGAGATCTAGGATAAAAAATTGGCAGGAGGATGTGGTTAATGCAGAAATGGAGGAAGCTACATGTCTATCGATTGAAGTGAAAGAGTTGGAATTAATTTTGGAGGAGAGGGATTTGTCGGAAGAGGAGGTGTGGATTCTAGAGGAAGCGAGAAGGAGATTGAAGCAACTTGAGTACTTCAAAGTTAAAGATTTGAAACAGAAATCTAGAGTGCGGTGGGCGAAAGAGGGGGACGAGAATTCTAGCTTTTTTCACGGATCGATTAATAACAGAAGACGTTCCAACGCGATTACGGGTTTGACAGTGGATGGGGTGTGGATTAACAAGCCGAAGGAAATTAAAAAGGAGGTGTTGCGTTTTTTCAGTAGTAAGTTCGTGGAAGATGTTCCTGTCCGGCCAAGATTGACGTGTTTTGGTTTGAAAAGAATAAGCGACGAAGAGGCGGATTTGTTGACGAGTCCGTTCTTGGAGAAGGAAATCAAGGAGGCGGTATTTCAGTGTGGTAGTAATAAGGCTCCAGGACCAGATGGTTTTAACTTTCGCTTTGTTAAGAGGTATTGGGATTTATTTGCCAATGATTTTGTTGATATTCTTAATAAATTTGCAGAGACCGGGGATATTAGTCGTGGTGCGGCGTCGAGTTTTATTACTTTGATCCCTAAGGTGAAAGATCCGGTTACTCTCGGGGAATACCGTCCCATTAACTTGATAGGGGTGGTGTCTAAAGTGATTTCGAAGGTGTTGGCAAACAAGTTGAAGCTGATCATGGATAGTATCATTAATGAGACACAATCGGCGTTCGTGGCTGGTAGGTATATTCTTGACAGCCCGTTAATTATTAGTGAGGTTTTATCTTGGTTGAAGAGGAGAGGAAAGGAGTTATTTATGTTTAAAATTGACTTCGAAAAGGCCTACGACAATGTTAATTGGGCCTTCTTGATTTCGGTTATGAAGCAAATGAATTTTCCGGATAGATGGTGTAAATGGATAGAAGGCATATTGAGATCGGCACGTTCTTCGGTTTTAGTCAATGGGTCGCCGACTTTTGAGTTCGCTTGTGGAAAAGGAATTCGTCAAGGTGATCCGATATCGCCTTTTTTATTTATTATTCTTATGGAAGCAGTCTCGAGTCTTATTAAAAAAGCGATAGACATTGGGCACTTTCGGGGGGTGAGTCTTCCCAATGACGGGCCGGTTGTTTCTCATTTACTATACGCGAATGACGCGCTGGTGATGGGTGAATGGGTGGAAAGTAATTTTGTGTGTTTAAGACGGTTTCTTCGGATCTTTCATATGTGTTCGGGCCTCAAGATTAATATTCAAAAATCCATCTTGTATGGGGTTGGGAAGAGCGTGGAGGAGGTGGGGAATACGGCGATAGAGATGGGATGCCGAGCGGGGGAAACCCCGTTCACGTATTTGGGTATTCAAGTCGGCGCGAACATGAATAGAATCAACAATTGGGATCCGGTGGTGAAAGTTTTCAAAACTAGATTATCGAAGTGGAAATCTAAAGTTCTTTCGATTGGAGGTAGGCTTACACTCATTAAGTCGGTGTTGGAGAGTCTTCCCTCCTATTATTTTTCTCTTTTCAAAGCGCCTATCGGTATCATAAACATATTAGAAGGTTTAATGAGGCGGTTTCTGTGGGGAGGTAGTGTAGATTCGAAGAAATTACATTGGGTGAGTTGGGATGTTGTGACTAGAACCATTAAACAAGGAGGCTTGGGTATTCGAAGGCTAGAAGAGTGTAATAATGCTTTCTTGGTTAAGTGGCTTTGGCGGTATCGACATGAAGATGGAGCGCTTTGGAAAACAGTGGTGGAGGCGATTCACGGTTCGAATAGAAACTGGGATACTTTTCCAAGTAACTCGAGGTTCACAGGTACATGGTCTAAGTTGGTTAACAATGGGTATCGGCTAAATGTGGGTGGGTTCAATAGTTTGAGTATGATTCGAGGCGTCTTGGGCAATGGTAGGAATATCCGATTTTGGATTGATCCTTGGGTTTCTCGGATTCCTTTAAAAAGCCTGTTTCCGGATCTTTTTCGCTTAGAGTCAGAAAAGGATTGCAAGGTTTTTCATAGACTTGAGTTGCAAGATACTGTTTGGATGTTGTCTTGGAAGTGGCGGCGCCTACCTAATACAGATATAGAGGAAGAACAATTGGAGGATTGTGTTCAGTTGATCGAAGGTATTGCTTTAGGGGCTAACAATGATCGTTGGGTGTGGGATTCGGCTTCGGGAGAAGATTTTTCGGTGTTTCAAGTTCGGAAATGGCTGGGCAGTGACCGATCTGTTCAGCTGGCTTCGGCTTTTGAATGGTGTAAATGGCTCCCGATTAAGTGTAATGTTTTTATGTGGCGTATGTTGATGGATAGAATTCCGACTAAAAAGGCGTTACAGAGAAGAGGCATTGATTGTGGGGATTTAAGGTGCAAGTTTTGTAATGAACAGGAGGATTGCATCGACCATATTTTCACGGCGTGTATGTTGACGTGTGGTGTTTGGAATGGGATTGCTTCTTGGGTCAATCTTCCTCAATTTTATTTCTTTTCTATCAATGATATCTTGCAGATTTATTCGTCATCCGGATGGTCGAAAGCGAAGAAATCAGCGTTGCATGCAGGGGCGGACCCACGTTAAGCGGAACGGGGTCCCCGGACCCCAATCTTTTTATAAAAAGTAGTAGAAACGGTATATAAAATTTTCTATGGACCCCATAAAATAATTTAGTTGGACCCCATAACAATAAGAGTGAGCTGGTGCATTGGTAAAACCCCTTGTTTACACACAAAAGGTCCCAAGTTCAATACCTGTTCCTTTCGTTTTTTGTGTTTTTTTTAAACTTGACTTTAAAAATAGATATTCTAATAGCTGAATGTGTAGTAAATGAATGTGTACTAAATGAAACTTGTAGTTTAGTTATGATATTGTTTTCTATTATGTTTCTCGACCCGACCCGAACAACGACCGATCCAAAAAATTTAAACACCGAAAAAATGGGACCCCATTGTCTAAAAATCCTGGGTCCGCCACTGGTTGCATGGTGTTCTTATTTTGACGTGTTGGCGGATTTGGAAGGCTATAAATGATCTCATCTTCAGGGATATTCGGAGGAATGTGGTTGAGATTGTTTCGGATATCAAAGCGTTGGGTTTTATTTGGTTTTCTAGTAGATTTAATAAGGGGTTGTTGGGTTGGGAGGATAGGCAAAGGTTTTGTTTTGATGTAATGTAATTCTTTGGTTAGGGGGTCTCCGCCTTGGAGATTTTTCCTTGGTTTTGTGGTTTTATAAAAGTTTGCCTTCCAAAAAAAAAAAAAACTATTCCATAAATTCATATATTGACCAATCTAAAGCATGATATCCGTGACAGCTCAAATGAGGACATACATCTAGCTACTTAAAATATCTATATACATATATATTTTTTTATGTCTATATTTGTTGGCGTGAACATAAACCAACAATTATTATATATCCTTCGTTGAACATGCGCTAAAAAAGAAACTTGAGTAAGGGTTTGACAACGATGATACGTGTTTGCTATCTTATTCCAGTCGCCTTTAACAAGGTGGATAGACGGTGAACGAAAGAAGGAGCTAAATTGAAGGATATCTAATACCATTAAATATTAGGATCATCTTTGCATTAAAATGCTTAAACCCCAAAATTCAGAATTCTTCAATTCACCACTGTCATCGTTCTGTGATCGTGAATGGAACATTAAACATGATTAGTTTGAATAAACGATTACATCCTTTCATTCTTCGCCACCGTCAATGATGTGTTCAAGTTATGAATTCGAACCGAATTTTCGAGTTTTAAGCTTTTTTTTTTTGAACAAGTGAGATCTATTTTTATGGTTTTGTATTTTTTATTTTATACTAGTTTATAGACCCGTTTATAATGAAAACCTTTAAGATAATTATGGAGTTAAACGAGTTCTTTGGGGAATTAAATGTGTTTTCCATTTATATAAATTTGAATGAGTTTTTCAAAATAAATATGTTACTATTGAAGTTGGTTGCGTTTGAAAGACTTAACAATTATAAGTTATAAATTATTTTTTATATTCCATATTATTTCTTGCATTGTAGGTCCACCCGGAGGATCGAGTTAAACCTCTTCCCTGTTTTCCGACGAACCCGAGAGTGCAGAATCCAAACGGGTAAGTCAAACCAAGTTAGAACACGAAAACGACAAACACGGTTCAACGATTAACACTCAAATGCATTAATACGTATGACGGTTACAAAGCAATGTTTACAAGAACTCCTTATAAACTCTCAGTGTGTGTTTGTGTGTGTGTGTTTTACAGTGTGTTCACTCTCAAATCTATTCAAACTTGCCTCTGTTTGCCTTCTGTTCTGCTGTTTATATATGCTTCATGTTGACGAACCATCTGCAGCGACGAAGTATCCCTGACGAACAATCAATGTGACGAAGATTGAGATCTTCGTCACACATGTTCCATTGATTCTTCGTCATACATATTCCAATTTAATCTTCGTCACACATGAAACAGTTTAATCTTCGTCACACATGAAACAGTACATGTGCATTTCCTTTTAAAGACTATAATTAATTCAACAACTTGTTGAATTCACGTTGAAGGAAACCATGCATTGATAAGTCATTTCATGACATCATCATGACATCATCATGACATCATGGTGATGTCATGGTCATGTGGCGGCAAACGACGGTTCGCGGCTCTTCGTGCTTCGTGTGTCGATCTCTGGGGCGCACGACAGAGGAATGTCGCAACGTCGGTATTGAACCGAATCTAACCAAGTCGAACCGAACCGAGTCGAACAGAACCGAGTCGAACCAAACCGAGTCGCGTCCACATAAAGTGTATCAACAAACTCACCCTTGGACGCTACTCGTGAGGTTCGACACCTCGTGATGGTTCATTCATTCTTGACGTAGGATCTTCAAAGTTTTCACGTGTCGCAAGTAGAAAGTGTATCAACATGCATCACACATAATAAATATATATTTTGATATGAATACATATAATCCTAATATAAACTATACATACACAATTAAAGAAAATATAAAATTACTCATTTTAAATGATGCGTTTACGAAGTAAGAATTTTGTTTTTGAATACAAAATAATTAGTATATTTTATTTCAAATAATTATTTTCTTATTTTAAAAAGTGTTATCAAATAGAAGATGAAATGAAATTAGTTTAAGATCTAAGATTATATATATTAATTAAATATAAATATAAATATAAATACATATATATAGGGTCAGGATTTTGGAAAAACGGTGAAAAGTGTGAGAAAGGTGAGAACGCTTATGGATCGTCAGATCAAAACAATCTATGGACTAGATTGCCGCGGTAGCGTTTTCGTAAATAACATCAATTTTATTACTTGAACATGCTTCATTAAGGGTAAGAAGGGTAAACATCCTTTCTTACATAAACGCGATTAAATATAAAACGGCAACTAAATACAAAACGCCATAAAATATTTTTCCTGCGTAGTTTTTTCTGTGTTTTAGTTAGTTTGTATTTTATAATCTTGGCCTACAAAAACGCCATAAATATTATGAAATATTAATGAATTATTAAGAACGTCATCAACGCCAAAAAAATTACCTTTATAATATATATGGGATTAATTCACCTGGGAACGCCAAAAACGTCAAAAATTATCTATGTGACACAAAACAATTAATTCAACGAGACAAATCTAAAAAAAGACCAGTAAAACAACAGGTAGTTATTGAATCTAACTAAACGCCAAAAAATCTTAGACGCCAAAAATGAAACAGTATTGTGGCACAAGCATTGGGAAAAAAGAAGATTAAAAAGACAAAAAGTCCGTCCCACCCTGATTATATCCCGAGCCACGTGTTCCATCAGGATGCGTTCTCACCGTTCTCACACTTTAGGGCGTTCTCTCCTGATCCCGTTTATATATATATATATATGGGGTATGGATCCTATGAGAAGTCCACCCTATTTGAGAAACTTGAAAAGCAATCTGGACCACACATTTCCCTAAGTAAAAAATGCAAAAAACAAAAAAGGTAAAAAAATACAATTTTTTTTTTTGGAAAAATCAGAGCTTTTTCTTTAAGTTTTTTTTTATGGATTTATACACATGTGCATATTGTTAATCTTTTAACTATACGTATATGTATATTGTCAATTATACATATATGTATATACTTGTTTAAAATTGAAAAATAAGTGTTATAAACACTAAACCCTAATGCTAAACCCTAAAGCTAAACCCTAATGCTAAACCCTAATGCTAAACCCAAAAGTTAAAGCTAAATCCGAATGCTAAACCCCAATACTAAACCTAAAATCTAAACCATAATGCAAAACCCTAATGCTAAACCCTAAATACTAATGCTAAACCCTAAAGCTAAACCCTAAATACTAATGCTAAACCTTAAAGCTAAACCTTAATGCTATACCATAAATACTAATGCTAAATCTTAAAGCTAAAACTAAATCACTCACCTCAAACAAAGATTTATAACACTTATTTTTTTTTTAATTTTAAACATGTATATACATATATGTATAATTGACAATGTGTATAAATTCCTAAAAAAACCCTTAAAGAAAAAGCTTCGATTTTTCAAAAAAAAAATTATTTTTTTTTGCATTTTTTTACACTTTTTTTGGCATTTTTTTCTTAGGTAAAATATCTGGTCCAGAATTCTTCTCAAGTTTTTCAATTAGCCTACTACTTCTCACATGATCCTTATCCTCTCTCTCTCTCTCTCTCTCTCTCTATATATATATATATATATATATATAATGTTTATACGTATGTTTAACATTTGTGAAACTGATAATAACAAATTATAAACATGATGTGGTTTTTAATTTTTGGTTACGTCAAATAGTGATGGGTATATAAATTTTTGGTTATCTGATCTTCTTTTGATATGTTTGTTTTTATTTACTAAAGTATAGATATTATACTAAAGTATAGGTAAGTAGATAACTAATATTAATTATTACGAATTAAGAATATTGAAGAGATATAATCATGAATATAAGATTATTTCTAATATATATTAAATTCAATCGTTTAAGAGTCTTTATATTAATTTACTTATTATTTATTATATTACATAGTTGAGGTAGCATGATAAATTAACACATGGCATTTTGGTGAAATTCTTTATTATAAGAGAATGCAATGTGGCAAAAAAAATAATTTTTTTGCATTTTTTACACTTTTTTTTGTATTTTTTTGCTTAGGTAAAATGTGTGGTCCAGAATGATTCTCAAGTTTTTCAATTAGCCTACTACTTCTCACATGATCCTTATCCTATATATATATATATATATATATATATATATATATATATATATATATATATAATGTTTATACGTATGTTTAACATTTGTGAAAATGATAATAACAAATTATAAACATGATGTGGTTTTTAATTTTTAGTTACGTCAAATAGTGATGGGTATATAAATTTTTGGTTATCCGATCTTCTTTTGATATGTTTGTTTTTATTTACTAAAGTATAGATATTATAATAAAGTATAGGTAAGTAGATAACTAATATTAATTATTAAGAATTAAGAATATTGAAGAGATATAATCATGAATATAAGATTATTTCTAATATATATTAAATTCAATCGTTTGATAGTCTTTATATTAATTTACTTATTTTCATATTATAAATTACTAACATCTTGGTGCTTTGTGGACTTGTACTCAAAGTATATGGAGTTTTTAAAAAAAAAATTGACTTTTCACTTCTAGCCAATAGGTTTTCATTTTTTTGCATTTAAGCTCTTTGATTTTTTTTACTTTCACCTAAACCTTTTCAACTTTGCAAATTAACCCCAACGTTTTTTTTATTTTCAATTTTGATCCCCCATACTTTTATCTTTTACAAATTTTTCGTTTTACGTTTCGCTCTAAATTTTACGAGTGAATACGCCGCAACATGCGTGTGGGTTCAATGTTTTTTCGTCTATTTTTCCCCTTTGATAGGTCCGCCGCAACGCGTCTTTATTTCCATGTTTGACTGGTTCATCGCAACGACCGGGGTCCTAGATCGACTTAGGTATTTTTTTTCTATATTTTACGTTTTAGTTTATTTTTTTTCGCATTAACACGACGCAATGTGAATGATGTTTCAACGATTTTAAACTTGTTTTTTGTTCGGTGTTATTTTTTCCTTTTTTGTTATTTTGGTTTTACCAATTTTTTTCGGCATTGTTGGTCACTGGCAGTGACGTAGCATTGGTATAACTTGGCACGGTTTACGCCCCCCACCGTAACTGCGGGAGGCCTGAATACTAGTTATTTATTATATTACATGGTTGGGGTAGCATGATAAATTAACACATGACATTTTGGTGAAATTTTTTATTATAAGAGAATGCCATATGGCATTAAAGTTACTTTTTTATTAGTATTATTATATTTTATATTCTAAGTTCTTTTTGTAAAAACACGGTTTTTTTTTCAATTTAATCTATTTCTGTTTGAAGTTGTATCTAGACAATTATCAATAAAACGTTCCAAAATTTTCGTTTTATCATTTTCATTCTATCTAAATTTTGTGTTAAATAATAATTATTTCTTTCGAAAAAAATATTTATTTTTATCATAAATACTAATAATTTTATAAACGGTTAATTTTTTTTTATAAAAGTTATAAAATCAGTAAAGTTTTTAACTAAAGGACCAAACCTGACATTTTCTGAAAGATTAAAGTTTATATTATGTTTTAGGGTTATTGGATCTGATCACCCCCAACTATTCGATTTTGGTCGCTGGCACTCTCAACTTTGACTTTGGCTCCCACCATTCCCAACTAAACATTTGTCATGACACTCCGTCATTAAATAAACACTAACTGGGTTTGTTTTATAATCCTACGTGTCATATTAATCCAACATGGCATGGTGACGTGTACTGGACACCTGTTTCACCATCATAAAAATCCCAAATATCATAACACTTAACACAACTCAACAACTCAGATGCTCATCTCTCTTCTTGGCGATCAAGCCCTAATCTTTGTTAATCGACGATTGAAGCCAAAAATCACACACTACAGAGGTACGTTTTATGTTAGGGTTTACTGCATTTGGATATCATACGCTGATTGAACTGATGGAAGTTATCGAAGTGATGCTTTGGTATGGTGGATCATTAGATTTTGGTTTTGATCAACCTCAATATATTAGAGGTGATTCTAAGTTGCTACGCATAGATTTCGATCATATTGCATACTTTGAGCTGGTAGAGGATGCAATGGAAACGGGGTGCTATAAAACTAGGGATTTTTACATGTACGGGTTAAATGTTGCTGATGGTCAATTCAAGCTTTTTCGGAATGATAATGATGTTATGGACATTGCATTTAAGGCTAGAACATGGTCTGAACCACTCATGGAAGTATTTATTCAAGAATGTCCAATTACTTCTAAACAGAAAGTCCAGTACACTTCCCAGCCCATTAAACCACAAGCCCAATCTAGTTTACAACCCATTAAACGAAAAGGCCAACCCAAAAAACCAATAGCTCAGTCCAAAAAAAAGTAGTCCATGTCAGGAGAATGACTAGGGCATCTGGCAAAAGTGTTACCACTCCTGTAGTCCCTAGATCTGGATCTACTACCTTAGGTAACGAGGCTGTACCTGAAGAACCTATTACTGTACAACAGGCTACATGGGCATTTGATTTGGATAATGAGCCTAGTGTTCAAGAAGGTGTAGTGGAAGAAACAGTTGGTGTGGACCAGGAGCCTAGTGTTCAAGATGGTGTAATGGAAGAAACAGTTGGTGTGGACAAGGAGCCAAGTGTTCAAGAGGGTGTATTGGAAGAAACAGTTGGTCTAGATAAGGAGTCTAGTGTACAAGAGGGTGTAGAGGAAGAAGTGCTTGGTTTTGATAAGGAGCCTAGTGTACAAGAGGGTGCAGATGGAGATAACAGTGAAGACAGTGACTATAATGTTGGATAATAGAACCTGCACATGTAGGAAATGGGATTTAAGGGGGCATCCATGTAAACATGTCTGTGCAGTTGCTGTTTTTTTACATAAAAATGCAGAAGACTATGTTGATGTGTGTTACCACAAAGAAACATACATGAAGGCTTATGAGTTCTCAATCCTTCCAATACCTTGTGAAAGGTATTGGCCCAAGATTCACCATCCTTTGGATCCACCACCAATAAAATCTGCTCCTGGGAGGCCTAAGAAGAATAGAAAGAGAGATCCTCATGAAGATCTAATGACACCAGGAAAACTTACCAAGCATGGGGTGATAATGACTTGTGGTAATTGTGGGGATAAAGGTCACAACAAAAGAAAGTGTAGTGAAAAGGGAAAAATGAGTGCATGTGAATATTTCTTAGTCTAGTTGTGGGGGTTTGTATATTGTAGGGTCTAACTCTTTGTGTTTGTATATTGTAGGGTCTGCTCCAAAGAGACAGAAGAAGAGCCAAAAATCCAAACAATCAACTCAAGAAGCTTCACAAGGAACAACTCAGCATTCTACTCAGGAGGGAAGCAAAAGGTCAAGCCAAAAGTCAACTAAAATGTCAACAGTCTGAGGAAAGAGCAAAGGGAAGGGGAACATGGAAGGCTGCGGTTAAATAGTCATTGTTTGACTTTTTGTGATAATTGGACAAGTTTATGTTATCTTATAATTAGTGTGGTCTGTATGTCCTTTTTGGTATGATAAGTGGACATGTTTATGTTATGTTATTCTGTTTGGACAACTTTTGGTTATGTAATGTTATAACTCTTTAGGACAACTGAAGTTATTAAATTATTATGCATTTTATAGTTTTATGCAGTTTGGTTAAAAGACTTTAAACAGTTTTGGTCTTTGAATATGTTGGACTGTGTTTGTCAAATGACTTGTTTTAATTTTTGGTCATTTTTACAGTTCTGGTCAATTGCTGCTTTTGACAATTGATTGATCAAACTACACAGTTTTGGTCATTGGACATTGTATGTGCAGATATAACCATCATCCCATTCAAACATCTGAAACAGGTGTCCTTTATAAGGTCATCCCATTATTTGTGCAGTTTTGGACATCCCATCATCTTATTTGACAATTTGGTCATCTCATTACATGTGCATGTATAACCATCATCGTATTAGATGTATGATGACTAATTTGGTCATCTCATTACATATATAGGTATCACCATCATATTATTAGAGGTATGTTTCTGGTCATCGGCTGCTTTTGACAATTTATTGGTCAAAATACAGTTTTGGATATGTTGACTAATTTGGTCATCTCATTACATGTGTAGATATAACCATCAACAACTAGGAATTTGCATTAATAATCATCAAAAGTGTAGAATTACAACAACCACTGACTGCGTACTACTTAAACATATAAACCAATATTGTAATGGCAATAAACAAGGTTAACACATATGGCTTGTTCCATTTCGACTCTGTTCCAGATATCTTTGCTTTCAACAATTTGTTCTCTTCTACTAACAACTTATTCTGTAAATCTATGTTTTGAAACTTCAGGTCTTCATAACTGAACCTGCAGTCGGATGCATGTTGTTTGAACATACTGTCCACATCTTCTTTCCATATGAAAAAGTTACAGTTGGATCTCTACAAAAGACAACAACATTTCACTTGAATCATCAATTCAATTCAAGGCAAAAAAGTGTTGATTAAGGTGGAACTTACCGGCCACTGAGAGCAACCCTAAAATTCTTGACCTTGTCGCAGACTTTTTCGTCCAACAAATCGAATCACTGCAACAATGTCGTGATGGCAGTACACATTCCCCTGCAAATCAACCTTAAACATTTTTGGGTTTCTGAATACTCTGGATGCAGACGTAGAAGAGGAGCTCATTTCGATTCAAAGTTAGGGCTTGTTCTTCAGTGAAATCGAGTCGATCGTATGTTATGATTAGGGCTCCAAGGTGCGTTTAATTTTGCTCAGGGATTTCTAGGGTTTGATGTGGTATGATATTGGGGGGTTTTTGGGGTTTTTATGATGGTGAAAAGGTGTCCAGTACACGTCACCATGCCACGTTGGATTAATACGACACATAGGCTTATAAAACAAACCCAATTAGTGTTTATTTAACGACGGGGTGTCATGATACACTATGTGTTAAGTTAGGAATGGTGGGATCCAAAGTCAAAGTCGAGAGTGCCATCGGCTAAAAGCGAATAGTTGGGGGTGATCAGATCCAATAACCTTATGTTTTATAACAAAACCAAATTCGAGAGGACCATTTGTGTACAAAATTCGAAAGTTTTAAAACAAAAAGGAAGCTGCTTTTTCAGTTTCTTTCCGTCGACACCTCCGGCATTTTCAAACAATCTCCGTCGAACCCAGAGTCCCTTTTCCACACGGTTTCGATGCATTTTTATGTACGATAGGTTATCTCCACCATAAAACAAACTAACTCGTATTTATCTCGTAATCTCGCCCATTTATGTTTATCCGAGGTTGGTGGCCCATATTAAGTGACTTCATTTGTCCTCAGATGACAAGTAGTGGCCCAAGCGGGATGTAGTTGGTTACGCTTTTAAGGCCTTAGACCAATGGCTGTGTCGGGAGTGTATGTGTTACATGCTCTCAGTCGTGGGTGCCACCATGCAGCAAATGGGGTAGCATGGTTCAAGTTGGTTATGGGAAATGCAGAGGAATTTATTGTGGGGATTCCTACACCACATGTGGGAAAGGAGATTGTTTCTTTGGGAGGTATGGGGGTGACATGGTTCTGCGTGATTGTGTCTTCTTTCTTCGTATCAATAGTGTTAAATGCATTCGTCATAGTTGTTGTATAGCCTTTGCCCAAGCCTTAACGACCTCTTTGTACAAGGTGGCTGTCACGGCCCCCGTCCCGATTTTACCCGGTCCCGAAGCCGCAGGACAGAAACCTGTGGTATTTATATTTAATTTGGCAGCGGAAATATCAACAGGATCGTTTTAAATTGAAAACATACAATTATTTTATTTCACACTTTTGGGATAAAACCCCATAATTTACAATAAAGGAATTTCACGAGGAAATTCCCTGTTTTACAAAACATGTTTATTTATTTTACTGAGCCACCTCTTCAAGCTTTAGTACTACGTGGCACTTTTTCCTTGGTTCACAGTAAGTCACCTGAAACATGTTTTAAAAAGATTTTATCAGCGGGGAAATACTGGCAAGTCATTCAGGTTATATGAAATGACACCTTAGTTATCAATTACAGCATAAGAGCGATTACAGTGGCTACTATCTTATTTTTATCTGGCGCCGTGTCACACCCTAGTGATGATGGTCATACCACTATTGAGTCCTTTCACCCAAGTAGTGATGATTGTCACTGTTAGGATGGTGAACCTAACCATGAGAAATTAGTAATGTGCACAATACCCCACTTGCCAGTGATTTAAGATAACCAAGACTTACTCCCTGTAATTATAACTTTTTTAAAATGATTTAGATATAGTAAAATATTGTTGATAAAAGAGAATGACTCACATTGCAGGTTTAACTGGACAGAATCTTGCCTACTGATTTAGCCTTGTGACCTAAGTAAATAACAATGCACACGAAACTAGGTCAGTAACTTAATACAACATTTACGATAACTCACGAAATCAAAACCCTCACGACGAATGACAAAGCATAGCCCAGATTCGGGCAGCACTTTAACATCCATCGGATCGGTTTCAATCGATCAGACATTGTATCGTAGCAGTGATCGAGTTAATACAATGTACTCGTCGCAGCGTTTCCCTAAGTGATAATTCGAATTTGAGCAGTATCTTTCGTCTTTTAGAAGTTTTACGTACACAGATGAACAAGCCACGCTCGGTTCAATTTATAGCTGATTTTTGGGTTTTACGCGGCCCACGTAAACCTTCTTAAGATCTTACGCCGCCTGCGAGGGCCACCTAGTCTACAACTAGGGCTACCGTGTCACGTGTAGGCCCGCCACGTGGTTGACACGTGGCCTGGAACGTGTCCCGGTCAATTGCTGCTATGTCGCGGCCAGCGTAGGCCTAGCCTTATGGCTTACGCGGCCCGCCAGAATTCCAAATTTCTTGATTTCTTGGTTTTTCATAAGCACTAGGGTTTCGGAGGTCGGGGTTTTTACTTATGGGACATTTTTGGACGTTTTTGCAGGTCCTTACATCCTCCCCACCTTATTTAAAATTTCGTCCTCGAGATTTACTGGGAATGGTCCTATGTACTACCAGGGACTCGTCAGATAAACATTTCTTGAGGTTGGATACATGAAATACGTTGTGTACTCCAGCTAGTTCTTCTGGTAGTTGTAGGCGATAGGCAACTGGTCCTATGCATTGGATTACTGGGAATGGTCCTATGTACCTTGGACTTAGCTTTCCTTTCTTACCAAATCGGACTACTCCTTTCCAAGAAGAAACTTTCAAGAGTACCTTGTCTCTGACTTGAAATTCTAACGGCTTGCGTCGATTGTCGGCATAACTTTTCTGGCGATCTCGAGCCGTTTTCAGTCTTTTCTTGATTTGAGTGATCTTGTCGGTGGTTTCTTGCACAATTTCGGGACCTGATAATTGACTTTCTCCTATTTCTGCCTAACAAACTGGAGTTCTACATTTTCGTCCATACAGTGCTTCGAATGGGGCAACTTCGATACTTGCATGATAACTATTGTTATAGGAGAATTCAATTAAGGGTAGGTGGTTATCCCAGTTTCCACCAAAATCTATTACACATGCTCTGAGCATGTCTTCTAGGGTCTGGATCGTCCTTTCACTTTGTCCATCTGTTTGGGGATGGTATGCAGTACTCAAGTTTAATCAGGTCCCCATTGCTTCTTGGAAACTTGTACAAAAATGTGAAGTGAAACGACTATCCCTGTCTGATACAATGGAGAGTGGGACTCCATGTAAGGATACTACCTCGTCTACATACAATTTTGCTAATCTTTCCATGCTAAAGGTTTCCTTCATGGGTAGAAAATGAGCTGATTTGGTTAATCGATCCACAATTACCCAAATCGCATTGTTACCTTTCCTAGTTTTAGGCAACTTAGTAACAAAATCCATTGTTATTAGTTCCCATTTCCAAACAGGCATTTCTAGTTGTTGAAGCAAACCTGAAGGTTTCTGGTGTTCTGCCTTAACTTGTGAACAAGTTAGGCACTTAGAAACATATCTAGCTATATCCTTTTTCATTCCTATCCACCAGAAGTTATTCCTTAAATCTTGGTACATCTTATTATTACCAGGATGCATGGTATATCTAGATTTATGGGCCTCCTCTAAAATTTTATTTCTTAAGTCTCCTTGCTTAGGTACCCAAATCCTTTTCTTGTGGAATCTCCAAATTTCATCAATCCCTTGTTCTAATTCTTTTATTCTTCCTTTCATTCCTTCAGCATCATCTTTGATTGCTGTTTCTTGAACGTTCTTCAGTTGTTCCATTAAATCTACTTGAAGATTTAATCTAAGAGCACGAATTCGTCTTTGTTTTTCATGATACTTACGACTTAAGGCGTCTGCTACTACATTTGCCTTTCCTTCATGATATTGAATATCACAGTCGTAGTCACTTAGAATTTCCATCCATCTTCTTTGTCTCATGTTTAATTCTTTTTGCCCAAATATGTATCTTAAACTCTTATGATCTGTATAGACTGTAAACTTACTTCCATACAGATAGTGTCTCCAAATCTTAAGGGCAAAAATTATTGCTCCTAATTCTAAGTCATGAGTCGTATAATTTTCTTCGTGCTTTTTCAATTGCCTTGAGGCATATGCAATTACCTTTTTGCGTTGCATCAACACACATCCTAATCCTAGCTTAGAAGCATCACAATAAACTTCAAAATCTTCTGTTCCTTCTAGTAAGGCTAGAATTGGAGCGTGTGTTAACCTTTGTTTTAAAATCTTAAAAGCCTCTTCTTGCTTAGGCCCCCATTCAAACTTAACTGTTTTACAGGTTAGCTTAGTTAATGGTACTGCTATCTTAGAGAAATCCTTAATGAAGCGCCTATAGTACCCAGCCAATCCTAGAAAACTTCTAACTTCCGTAGCTGATTGCGGGACCTTTCATTTGGTGATCGCTTCTATCTTGGAGGGATCTACGTGAATACCTTCGTGATTCACCATGTGTCCTAAAAATTGCACCTCCTGTAGCAAAAATTCACACTTCGAGAATTTGGCGTAAAGCTTCTCTTTCCTTAATAGAGTTAAGAGTGCTCGTAGATGCTCACAATGCTCGTCCTGACTTTTGGAATAAATAAGTATATCGTCGATGAAGACAATTACAAATTTATCCAGGTACAGCTTACAGATTCTATTCATCATGTCCATGAATGCTGCAGGAGCATTTGTTAATCCAAAAGGCATGACTTTAAACTTGTAGTGTCCATACCTAGTTCTGAAAGCAGTTTTGGGCATGTCTTCTTCTTGTACCTTCAACTTATGGTATCCAGAGCGTAAGTCTATTTTAGAAAAATATCTAGCTCCCGGGAGTTGGTCGAAAAGATCATCAATCCTAGGTAATGGGTATCGATTCTTAATTGTAACCTTATTCAATTCCCTGTAATCGATACACATTCGCATCGAACCATCTTTCTTTTTCACAAACAACACTGGTGCCCCCCCACGGGGATGAACTAGGTTGTATGAATCCTTTGCTTAATAATTCATCTAACTGCTTTTTCAATTCTAGCATTTCGGTGGGTACTAACTGATAAGGTTCCTTAGCTATCGGTGTAGTCCCAGGAATTAGATGAATTCTAAATTCTACTTCCCTATCGGGTGGTAATCCCGGTAGTTCTTCTGGGAATATATCAGGGTATTCTGATACTACTGGGATTTCCTTGAGTTCCTTATTTTTGGTATTAATAACTACCGAAGCCATATATATTATTCCTTGTTTTCTTGAATAACTGGCCATTTTCATTACTGAAATAAATTTCATTGACTTTCGGGGCTTATCTCCTGTAACCACAATTACTTCTCTTGTGGATGTATAAATTTCTATGGAATTCTTGTCACAGAGGATTCGAGCACGACATCGAATCCAGCTAAATTCATAGGTAACAGGTTTGCAGAAAATTTATGGCCTAAGAGTTCTATCTTTCCTTCTTGAAAAATCTTATCTTTGTTAACAGAACTCCCATCTGCCGTTTCTACCGTAAAAACTTGTCTAAGTTTAGTTAAGGGTTGCTTAAGAGCTTGGCAGAATGAAGTATTTATGAAACTTTGGTTTGCACCAGAGTCAAATAATACTTTTGCGTAAACTTCATGAACTAGGAACATACCCGCTATTTCATCCGGAATCAGATCTGCCTCTTGGGTTATCAGCTGAAAGGCTCTTGCGTTCTTCTTACTAGTTCCTTTAGCAGGTTTGGTCTTGTTATCAGCTGGTTTGACCAGTTTAGGGCAGTCTGGTCTAAAATGTCCAGCTTCTCCACAATTGAAGTAAATTGTTGATTTCTTTCTTCTGCAATCTTCTTCTTGGTGCCCCGGAATTTTGCAAAAGTTACAGTAACCCTTACATTTTCCAAAGTGCTTTCTTTTACAGGTACTGCAAAACGGCGGGGTGGACGATTGCCCAGTCCCCCTTTTCTTGAAGTTGCTACTCGTATTACCCCCTCGAAATCCTTGGGTAATCTTTTGAGCCAATTCCTTCTTTCTGTTTTCTTCTCGGGTACGCACCAGTCCGTCAGTCAAGGTGTTGGCTAATTCTACCGCATCGTCGATTGTGCGGGGTCTTGCAGCTTTGACGATGTCACGAATCTCGCTAATCAAACCCCAGATATAGCAAGAAATAAGTACCGGTTCTGGCGAAGCCAGAGTTGGTACAATTCGAGCATACTCGAAGAACTTCGAAGTATACCCTCGACAGTCAACATCCACCATTCGGTGGCTCAGGAACTTATTGGTCATTTGTTCTTTTTCATATTCGGGGCAGAATTTTCTTTCCACCAATTGCTTAAATTCTTCCCAATTCATAGCGTAAGCCATGTCACTTCCTTTGGCCTGTAATACCATATTCCACCATTCTAATGCCTCTTCCTTGAAAAGGTGAGAAGCATACATGACCTTATCCTCCTCGGCACATTTACTTATTTTAATTACTGCATCGGTCTTTTCCAACCAACGCAGTGCAGCAGTTGCCCCTTCATTGCCTGCAAATTCGACAGGTTTACAGGCAAGAAATTCTTTATAGGTGTAACCAGGTGCTGCAACTTTCATTTTCTTAAGTATTGGGGCTTGGATCACGTTATCATTATTGCCGCCTCCATTAACACTATTACTGAAATTATCGTCGTGCGTGCGTTTACTGGGGTTGGCTTGTGAAGGCTCAACAGGACTTTTAACAGCAGCGACGATTGCTGGGATAGCATTTGCAATTCCCTGGGCAACGATGTTTTCTATATCTTGCCTATTAAGAAAGTGATCTTCATTGTTTTTCTCGGATTGGTTAACTTCGTTAACTGGTTCATTAACAGTGTGTTCCATCTGATAATTAATAGTATATATAAGTAATTAGCACAAAATAAATAACAACCAAACGCAATAAAGCAATCACACATAATCACGTCAACACGTATAGCCAAAATTGTCGATTTTGTGACTTTCATATTTTATATATATTTTAGTATGCATCCATACACACCAGATATATTACAAAAGTTTTATTTTTAAGTTATTTTACATAATTATGGTTTTATTATTTATTATTACTATTTTATTATTATTAAACACATAACCACACAACCACGCAACCACAGTCAGCTGGCATTTCAGAAACGACGCTCCCTCTCGTCGTATTTCCACGTGATTCTCTCTCCCACATCCCGAATTCT
The DNA here is from genome assembly GCA_030545235.1 of Helianthus tuberosus. Classification (NCBI taxonomy): domain Eukaryota; kingdom Viridiplantae; phylum Streptophyta; class Magnoliopsida; order Asterales; family Asteraceae; genus Helianthus; species Helianthus tuberosus. The sequence goes on from CM060427.1 coordinate 123,129,702, forward strand.
ATTTCCTGCCTCCACCAGCTCCTCGCCATAATGATGGAGTTCAGCCAAGTTTTCTGTGCTCATAGGTGGGTTTGGTGCAGGCTCAGGGTCAAACCGGGGGAAATAGGCGTTGGGGTTATTCAAGAGATTCTGAAATTTCCAGTCGTTTGTCCACCATTCTTCCAGTTCTCCTTGTAGAGTTCGGGGGTTGACAATAGGATCTGGGATAGCCGGTTCCAAGTTAACTGAGAGTTGGGATTCAACAGGGTAATTGAAGAGGTTTTCATCGGCAGGTCCGATGAGGTCACAGTTCGCCAGTTTACGATCCAGCTCCTCCCATGGTGGCATTTCCTGGACTTGCCCGGAACTTTCCCTGATCTCTTTTCCTTTCCCTTTTTCCTTTGGATCCTCAGTCTTTTTAACCTTCTGTGCAGCTGGTTTCTTCCTACGCCCACGTTTCCAGTCCAAGATCCTCCTCCTATTTTTTGGCTTGGGTTTCTCCTGGGCCTAGGCCTGGAAAGTTAGTGGTTCCTCAGTATCCGCCTGGTAACCAGATGGGTTTCCTGTGGTATCCATATCGGTGCTATGGATAGTAAAGTTTCGGAGTGCCTCCAACAGTTCATTCATGCTGATAACACATATGAAGAAACACACACAAATTTAAGTTAAAATTTTGTTTATTGTAAATTAAATTTTCACAGAATCACAGAATGGCAATCAGAAAAATTAAGTATTTCTAAATACTTAATTGGCTTAAATCAGTGGCTCTGATACCACCTTTTTCTGTCACGACCCCCGTCCTGGTTTTATCCGGTCCCGAAGCCGCGGGACAGAAACCCGTGGTATTTATATTTAATTTGGCAACGGAAATATCAACAGGATCGTTTTAAATTGAAAACATCCAATTATTTTATTTCACACTTTTGGGATAAAACCCCATAATTTACAATAAAGGAATTTCACGAGGAAATTCCCTGTTTTACAAAACATGTTTATTAATTTTACTGAGCCACCTCTTCAAGCTTTAGTGCTACGTGGCACTTTTTCCTTGGTTCACAGTAAGTCACCTGAAACATGTTTTAAAAAGATTTTATCAGCTGGGAAATACTGGCGAGTCATTTAGGTTATATGAAATGACACCTTAGTTATCAATTACAGCATAAGAGCGATTACAGTGGCTACTATCTTAATTTTATCTGGCGCCGTGTCACACCCTGGTGACGATGGTCATACCACTATTGAGTCCTTTCACCCAAGTAGTGATGATTGTCACTGTTAGGATGGTGAACCTAACCGTGAGAAATTAGTAATGTGCACAATACCCCACTTGCCAGTGATTTAAGATAACCAAGACTTACTCCCTGTAATTATAACTTTTTTAAAATGATTTAGATATAGTAAAATATTGTTGATAAAAGAGAATGACTCACATTGCAGGTTTAACTGGACAGAATCTTGCCTACTGATTTTGCCTTGTGACCTAAGTAAATAACAATGCACACGAAACTAGGTCAGTAACTTAATACAACATTTACGATAACTCACGAAATCAAAACCCTCACGAAGAATGACAAAGCATAGCCCAGATTCGGGCAGCACTTAAACATCCATCGGATCGGTTTCAATCGATCGGACATTGTATCGTAGCAGTGATCCAGTTAATACCCTGTACTTGTAGCAGCGTTTCCCTAAGTGATAATTCGAATTTGAGCAGTATCTTTCGTCTTTTAGAAGTTTTACGTACACAGATGAACAGGCCATGCTCGGTTCAATTTATAACTGATTTTTGGGTTTTACGCGGCCCGCGTAAACCTTCTTAAGATCTTACGCGGCCCGCGAGGGCCACCTAGTCTACAACTAGGGCTACCGTGTCACGTGTAGGCCCACCACGTGGCTGACACGTGGCCTGGAATGTGTCCCGGTCAATTGCTGCTATGTCACGGCCCGCGTAGGCCTAGCCTTATGGCTTACGCGGCCCGCCAGAAATCCAAATTTCTTGATTTCTTGGTTTTTCATAAGCACTAGGGTTTCAGAGGTCCGGGTTTTTACTTACGGGACATTTTTGGACGTTTTTGCAGGTCCTTACAGTGGCGGCTAAGACAAAGTTGTCGAGGCATAGGTAAGACTTTTGTTGCTGCCACGTTGTACATTGGGGGTTTTTCAGGCCTTCTAACCGTTAGGAGCGCAGGCCAGGAAATATGAAGTCCTTGCAATGTCTTAGTATTCAGCGGGGCCCTGGCAGCGTGGGGAAATGAGGATGGTTTCACTGAACTCATCCTATCGTTTTTTCCCAACCCTCATAGGTGGTCTCACGCCTTGATGAGCATCCTTATGGGTCCGATAATTCTAGGGTGAGCACCAACATTAAGTGTAACAACTCCTATAAAAAAGTCTTAATTATTATTTTAATTGTCCAATAGGAAACCCTAATTGAGACACCCAAGTGATTCTGCACAAAACCCTAAAATTTTCAGAACAATCAGAATCAGGATCAGGGCCCCTAAAACTCAGGGGGGTAAACCCTAGTTACGATTATCTAAATTATATGCTGTCAAATTCAAATTTTTCAATTTCACCAACTCAGCAGGCCTAGTCCCCCACGTGGCAACCCTATGACCATTAGGTGTCCCTTGCGCACCGCAAGGGATTATGCTTACGGTGCGCAAGCCTAGCCAAATTTTGGGTATAAATAGCAGACATTGGCACTTGATATTCTACGTATGTTCGACGAAGAAATTCGTTTTAGGCAATGAGTTACGTTCTGTTTACCACAATTAACACACACGGATCACTAATCGACGCCGCAATACAGGGTAATAACTCGATCGTTGCTACGATTCAATGTCCGATCGATTAAACTATCCAATGGATGTTTAAGTGCTGCCCACATTAGGGTTTATGCTTTGTCATTCATCGTTAATTTGATGGATGTTTAAGTATCGCACTTTTTCATTCGATGTGAGGGTTTGATCTCGTGAGTTATCGTAAATGCTGTATTAAGTTACTGACCGAATTGTGTGCCTGTTATTAATTTAGGTTAAAAGGCTAATCAGTAGGCTAGACTCTGCTCAAAATTAAATCTGCAAAGTGAGTCATTCTCTTTTTATCAAAATTTCTTTCAAAAGCATGTTTATTTGCAAAGGTTATAATTACAGTGATTAAGTTTATGTAATCACCAAGTTACAGCCGGTATGTGGGGTTTTGTATACATTACTTGATAATCTTCACCATTGGGGCAGCCAAGAGGTGATATGACCATAGTCACAGACACCATTGGACTATGGGAAGGCCAATGGGTCGAGTGACAAAATACCGTGGGTAGTTGGTTTGATATCTGGAAACATTGTAGTCTCTCTTAATACTGCGAATTATAACAAATGAGTCGTTTTAGTAAAAAGAATGATTCACTCAGTATTTCCCGCTGACAAAACCTTTTTCAAACATGTTTCAGGTGATCTGTTATGATCCAGGAAAAGTGCCGTGAAGCACTACAAGCTTAAGGAAGTGGCTCATGATAAAATAAAGAAACATGTTTTGTAAAATAAAAGATTTCTTCTTGAAATCAAATGATTGTAAATTACCGGGGTTTTATCCCGAGTTGTGAAATAAAATAATAGGGAAATATTTCAGTTTTAAAAATATCCTGATAATAAACTTCCGCTGTTAAACTCAATTAATTAAATACCACGGGATTTCTGTCCCGCGGCTCCTGAAACGGGTCAAACCGGGTCGGGGGCCGTGACAGAAAAATGTGGTATCAGAGCCACTGATCGAGCCACTGATTTAAGCCAATTAAGTATAGGGAAAATACTTAATTTTACTAATTGCTATTTCGTGATTATGTGTTTTATTATCTGATTAATTGTATGGGCAGATCTTTATATGCTAGCCACTGTAGCAATAAATACAAATCTTTAAATAGCTTGATTCAAGTTTTAGCACCCTTATTAAATATAAGCCAGAAACTTGAACCCATAAATAAAGAAAATTACAAATAAAACCTAGTATGTTTTAATTTTCGGTTGTTTTGTAGTTACCCAGTATGAAATAATATTTAAAAGTTTTTCTATAAAAGTTTTGTTATGATTTTTAACTTAGTAATTGTGTGTATTTTGCTAAACAGCATGAGTAACTTGTCTGACGCCCTTCAGAATTTAAATCTCTATCCAGTAAGAATAGAGGTTTCCAGAGATTTCAATAGGTATATACCAGACATAGAAGAACTTATAGAATTCAACGCTTTACCTCTCGAGAAACCCAAGCCTAAGAAAATGGAAATTGGAGAAAGTTCTAGGCAAATTGTGGGGTTACCATCTCAGGAAGAGCTAGATTTTATATTGGCAAGCTATAATACTATTAAGCCTGTTAATGAAAATGTTTTTATTTACTTTATTGAAACACAACTACCAATGAACTTAGAACCAGCTATTCCAAACCCTTCAATCCACTCACAAATAGACTAATGGTTGACTAATGAAATACAGTTCCAAAACAATCCCTATAAGCTTTTTCCTCAGTTCGATCCAGAACCTTTACCAAATCCACCAATGAGTAACGAGAATATGGCTGAACTCCGCCACTTTGGCAAATAACTAATGGATGCTGAGAATAGGATCCAAGAGATTGGGAGACAGATCTCCTGGAAATACGATGAGAGGGAACGCCGTTACTAGAATATTATCTGACAAAGGATAGGGGATTTATGGAACTGTGGTTGTGTAATAGTAATAGTAAAAATCAGTCTGTAAAATAACTACAAATAAAACTTTGTAAGATAATAGTGTGTATTGATGCATACTATAAAATATAAAAATGGGAATCGAGAAATCGATAGTTTTGGCTATATGTGTATTGTGAAATTTTTATGATGATTTTGTGTATAATTGTTATTCATCGGATACTAATAAAATATATATATATATTAATTATCAGATGGAAAACGCTAATAATGAACCAGTTAATGAGGTTAATCAATCTGAGCAACAACCGGGGGATCAATATATGACTAGGCAGGATATAGAAAATATTGTTGCTCAAGGGATAGCCAACGCTATTCCAGCAATAGTTGCTCAAGGGATAGCCAACGCTATTCCAGCAATCGTTGCTGCTGTTAAAAATCCAATCGAACCGCAACAAATCGTTCCTAGCAAACGTATTTCTGAAGATAACTTCAGTAATAGCGTAAACGGAGGCAATAATCATACTAATCATAAGAATGAACCACGGCAAGCTCCTTCCCCTAAGAAAATGAAAGCTGCAACGCCTGGTTGCACTTACAAAGAATTTCTTGCTTGTAAACCCACTGAGTTTGCAGGCAATGAAGGAACTACTGCGGCACTACGGTGGGTAGAGAAAACCGAGGCAGTAATTGCCATAAGTAAATGTGCTCAGGATGATCAGGTCATGTACGCGTCAAACCTTTTCAAAGAAGGGGCGCTAGAATGGTGGAATACAGTGTTACAAGCAAAAGGAAGAAGGAGGGCGTATGCTATGAACTGGGAAGAATTTAAGAGCTTTGTAGAAAGAAAATTCTGTCCCGAGTATGAAAAGGAACAAATGACAAATAAGTTTCTAAACCACCAGATGGTGGATGTAGATTGTCGAGGGTATACTTCGACATTCTTCGAATATGCTAGAGTGGTACCAACGCTGGCTTCGCCAGAGCCGGTACTTATTTCTCGTTATATTTGGGGATTGATTGCCGAAATTCGTAATATCGTCAAGGCTATGAAACCTCGCACGATTGATGATGCGGTGGATTTAGCCAATACTCTGACTGATGAACTAGTACGAACAAGAGAAGAAAATAGAAGGAAGGAAGTAGCCCAAAAGATTACCCAAGGATTCCGTCCGGGTAACCATAACAATTTCAAGAAAGGAGGGAATGGGCATTCTTCCACTAGCCATTTTGCAATTCTTGCAAAAGGAAGCATTTTGGAAAATGCAAAGGATATTGCAATTTTTGCAAAATTCCGGGGCATCAAGAAGAAGACTGCAGGAGGAAGAAATTTTCAGTCTGCTACAACTGTGGAGAAGCTAGACATCTTAGTCCAGATTGTCCAAAACTGAACAAACCATCTGACAATAAAGCCAAATCTGCAGAAGGAGCAAAAAGGAATGTAAGAGCCTTCCAACTGACTGCTCAGGAAGTAGAGCTTATTCCAGATGTGATAGCTGGTACGTTCTTAGTTCACAACATTTACACAAAAGTATTATTTGACTCTGGTGCAAACCAAAGTTTTATAAATATTTCATTCTGCCAAACTCTTAACTTACCTTTAACCAGCATTAGGCAAATTTCTACAGTAGAAACGGCAGATGGGAATTCAGTTAAAATAAATAAGGTTCTGCAAAACGTAGAAATAGAACTTTTAAGTCATAAATTTTCTGAAACCCTATTATCTATGAAATTAGTTGAATTCGATGTTGTGTTAAGAATGGATTGGTTAGTAAACAACCATGCTCGAATTATCTGAGATAAGAATTCCATAGAAATTTGTGCACCCACTAGAGAAGTAATAATGATTACAGGAGATAAACCATGTAAACCCATAAAGTTCATATCAGTAATGAAAGTTGCTAATTATGAACGAAAGCAAGGAATAGTATATATGATTTCAGTAATCATTAATACTAAAGATAAAGAACTTAAGGAAATTTCTGTAGTTTCAGAATACCCAGATATATTCCCAGAAGAGTTACCAGGATTACCACCAGATAGGGAGGTAGAATTTAGGATTCATCTAATTCCAGGAACTATACCCATAGCCAAGGCACCTTATCGGTTAGCACCCACAGAAATATTAAAACTGAAAAAGCAATTAGATGAATTACTAAGTAAAGGATTCATACAACCTAGTTCATCCCCTTGGGGAGCTCCAGTGTTGTTTGTAAAGAAGAAGGATGGTTCGATGAGAATGTGTATTGATTATAGATAATTGAATAAGGTTACAATTAAGAATCGATACCCATTACCTAGAATTGATGATCTATTCGATCAATTCCAGGGAGATAGATATTTTTCCAAGATCGACTAACGTTCCGGATATCATCAATTGAAAGTACAAGAGGAAGACATACCTAAAACTGCTTTCAGAACTAGGTATGGTCATTACGAGTTTATAGTCATGCCCTTCAGATTAATGAATGCACCTGCAGCATTCATGGACATAATGAATAGGATCTGTAAACCATATTTAGATAAATTTGTAATTGTCTTCATCAACGATATACTTATTTATTCCAAAAGTCAGAAAGAACATTGTCAGCACTTGCATGCACTCTTAACTTTGTTAAGAAAAGAGAAGCTTTACGCCAAATTCTCGAAGTGTGAATTTTGGCTGCCAGAATCATGAAGGTATTCACGTAGATCCTGATAAGATAGCAGCAATTACCAAATGAAAGGCTCCGCAATCCGCAATGGAAATTAGGAGTTTTGTAGGTTTAGCCGGATACTATAGACGGTTTATTAAGGATTTTTCCAAAATAGCTATACCATTTACTAAGCTAACCTGTAAAACAGTTAAGTTTGAATGGGGACCTAAACAAGAAGAAGCCTTTAGGATCTTAAAGCATAAATTAACAAATGCCCCAATCCTATCCTTACCAGAAGGAACAGAAGATTTTAAAGTATATGGTAATGCTTTAAAGCTAGGATTTGGATATGTGTTAATGCAACGCAAAAAGGTAATTGCGTATGCATCAAGGCAATTGAAAAAGCACGAAGAAAACTATACCACTCATGACTTAGAATTAGGAGCCGTAATTTTTGCCCTTAAGATTTGGAGACATTATCCGTATGGAAGTAAGTTTACCGTCTATACGGATCATAAGAATTTAAGATATATATTTGGATAAAAAAGAATTAAACATGAGGCAAAGGAGATGGATGAAAATCCTAAGTGACTACGACTGTGATATTCAGTATCACGAAGGAAAGGCTGAAGACGGCTAGAGATCGCCAGAAGAGTTATACAGATAATAGACGAAAGCCGTTGAAGTTTCAAGTTGGAGACAAAATGCTATTAAAAGTATCTCCTTGGAAAGGAGTTGTTAGATTCGGTAAGAAAGGAAAGCTAAGTCCAAGGTACGTAGGACCATTTCCAGTGACCCAACATATAGGACCATTTGCTTATCGTTTACAACTACCAGGAGAGTTAGCTGGAGTACATGATGTATTTCATGTATCCAATCTCAAGAAATGTCTATCAGACGAATCTTTGATAGTACCTCTCCAAGATATAAAGGTAAACGAAAAATTAAAATTTGTAGAGAAACCTCTTCAGATAGAAGATAGAAAGATCAAATTTCTCAAAACACAAACGATTAGTGTTAGTTCAAATAAAGTGGGATTCAAAGATAAGACCCTAATACACTTGGGAACTGGAATCAGAAAAGAAGCAAAAGTATCCTCAATTATTCCAGTAAATCTCTCGAGGACGAGATTTTATTAAGGTGGGGAGAATGTAACAACTCCTATCAAAAAGTCTTAATTATTATTTTAATTGTCCAATAGGAAACCCTAATTGAGACACCCAAGTGATTCTGCACAAAACCCTAAAATTTTCAGAACAATCAGAATCAGGATCAGGGCCCCTAAAACTCAGGGGGGGGGGGGGTAAACCCTAGTTACGATTATCTAAATTATGTGCTGCCAAATTCAAATTTTTTAATTTCATCAACTCAGCAGGCCTAGTCCCACACGTGGCAACCCTATGACCATTAGGTGTCCCTTGCGCACCGCAAGGGATTATGCTTACGGTGCGCAAGCCTGGCCAAATTTTGGGTATAAATAGCAGACATTGGTACTTTATATTCTGCGTATGTTCGACGAAGAAATTCGTTTTAGGCAATGAGTTACGTTCTGTTTACCAAAATTAACACACACGGATCACTAATCGACGCCGCAATACAGGGTAATAACTCGATCGCCGCTAAGATTCAATGTCCGATCGATTAAACTATCCAATGGATGTTTAAGTGCTGCCCACATTAGGGTTTATGCTTTGTCATTCATCGTTAATTCGTTGGATGTTTAAGTATCGCACTTTGTCATTCGATGTGAGGGTTTGATCTCGTGAGTTATCGTAAATGTTGTATTAAGTTACTGACCGAATTGTGTGCCTGTTATTAATTTAGGTTAAAAGGCTAATCAGTAGGCTAGACTCTGCTCAAAATTAAATCTGCAAAGTGACTCATCCTCTTTTTATCAAAATTTCTTAAAAGCATGTTTATTTGCAAAGGTTATAATTACAGTGATTAAGTTTATGTAATCACCAAGTTACAGCCGGTATGTGGGGTTTTGTATACATTACTTGATAATCTTCACCATTGGGGTAGCCAAGAGGTGATATGACCATAGTCACAGACACCATTGGACTATGGGAAGGCCAATGGGTCGAGTGACAAAATACCGTGGGTAGTTGGTTTGATATCTGGAAACATTGTAATCTCTCTTAATACTGTGAATTATAACAAATGAGTCATTTTAGTAAAAAGAATGATTCACTCAGTATTTCCCGCTGACAAAACCTTTTTCAAACATGTTTAAGGTGATCTGTTATGATCCAGGAAAAGTGCCGTGAAGCACTACAAGCTTAAGGAAGTGGCTCATGATAAAATAAAGAAACATGTTTTGTAAAATAAAAGATTTCTTCTTGAAATCAAATGATTGTAAATTACCGGGGTTTTATCCCGAGTTGTGAAATAAAATAATCGGGAAATATTTCAGTTTTAAAAAGATCCTGATAATAAACTTCCGCTGTTAAACTCAATTAATTAAATACCACGGGATTTTTGTCCCGCGGCTCCTGAAACGGGTCAAACCGGGTCGGGGGCCGTGACATTAAGTAATATTTAAGGAAAGTTGCGGATGGCAACTTCATTGTGGCGGTTAAGTTTTATGCTTTTGGGGGTTGCTTCTAAGTTGTTTTTTCTTTTTGTTTTTCATTTACTGCATCTGTGGATTTTTCAACTTGTGTTCTCTTTTTATTTCGCTTTTTATTTTTCATGATCGCTTTTTCTTTAGAAAAGTACATTTTGTAGATTTAATTTCTTTAGAAACCTCCTCTTCAGAATCTGAACTTTTGAGAATAGCTGATTCTGGTTCGTCAGATGACGAAGAATTTTCGTTTCATACATTTGAGTTGTCATTTGTTTCTAAGACACTAGATTTGGATGCAACTAGAAAAGTAGAATCCTTAGAAACACTTTGCTCATCATCTGACATACTAGAATCTGTAGTCTGATTTTCAGGCGTATCAGGCGATCCCTGCTTGTCAATTATTTCATTTTCATTCACACATTCAAAGACAATAATATTCTCAACTTCATCAGTTTCAGAGGATTCTGAGACATCATATGATGTTTCAGACATACTGGGACAGTTTTCTGAATCATTCAAAACATATGTTTCGAATTCATCAGCAGATGTACCAGACTCCTCTGGTATAACATTTTCATCTTAATCAGAATTTGAAACCACAAAATTTAAATTTTCAGTTTTAGCAACATCATCAGAAAAAAATTTCTGAAAAACCCTTAGTCTTAGCAAGCATAGACATAACAAAGTTCCAAACGTAAAAATCATGTTCAACGCGTAAAGAATCATTCGAATCAACAGTAGCATTCGAATGTGGTTCATCATCCACTTTAATTTGCTCTTCAACTATCACTGACTCTGCACATGAACTTAAACAGTTAGTATTGTCTACAGAATCTCAATTTGATAAATTTTCTTGATGCACCTCTATTGGCGTTTCTACTGACTCCTTTTCTGGTTCTCATTTACCAACTGATTCATTTGAACATTTTTTAGTAGAATCCATGTTTTTAACAAAATCCATGGGCTTTTGAAAATTAGTGGGCCTGGCATGCTTTAGGTTAAAAGGTTCCCATGGAACATAGTCGCTTGGTTTGCCATACATATTTTTTTTCTCGTTTTCTAGATCTTGCTTAGTAGTAGGCATTCTAGAATAGTTATGATTATATGGAGGTGAACCTTTTATAACCTAAACATTTTCCCTTGTCTATTTATATGCCAATTGCACATCACACAAATTTCGAGCAGTTTCACTAGAAGTATCAGACTTCTTTATGTTTAACTCATTCTGTTGATACTTACCAGTCAGAAGTTCTAGCTCAACTCTCACAGAATCAAGTTCCATGGTTTTTACATTAAGTTTATTTTTATAGTCATGGACCCAATAGTGTTGCGGATTAAGATCCTTGTGGAGCTGAGCTATGTCCTTCTTTTGTGCTTTAACCTTTTCATAGAGTAACTTATTGTTCTCTTGAAGGTTGATGCACTTAGACATGGCACTGTTGTAATCATTAATTAAATTAAAGTTGTGTGCTCTCATCCGTGCAAGTTTATTTCTACAATGATCACAACATAAAAGAGAGTTTACCGTTTCAGAGAGTGATTTAGGTTCATTGGTCGGTGCCATCAAGCAGTGATTTATTGGTGTAGCTTCAGAGATCTTGAGTGATTGCACGTGTGGCACTGCATCTGACCCGTTAAAACCTTATTGCTTTTGAGCCATCAATGCCTTTCCAGCTGCGGTATCTCCTTGCCTTGTTGAAGTTTGTGCAGGTATAACAGGCACCATTGCTCCTTTAGCGTTCTGAGCCACATCAGTCTGACTCGGAAGATAACCCACTGGTGCCTTCTTGCAGTCTCTCGCAACGTGTCCTGACTCATGACACCTATAACACCTCAGTTTGTCTCTCATAGGTCCAGTGCGGAGATTCAACATTGGACGACGACCAAACTTTTTCTGAAATTTTTTGGCTCTAAACGCTACCATGGCCAAGTTCCAGGACACATCCAGCTCTTTTATGTCTTCTTCAACAATCTAATCAATTTCAAGTGCTAAAACAGATGAGAGCAAGAGATTGCCTACTAAAAAGGGCATGTAAGCTGTTAAGCATAGATGCAGCAAGAGCCCGTTTTTTCTTCATTTTGCTTGGTTATAAACACTGTATTTTGAGTTGCGGTAGAGGAAGAAGTGCCTTGAGTTGATGAGTGGGTTACAGGACTATAAACCACATTGGCGTACTGAGGGTGTGGCTGGGCTGATGAAGGTTGCACAGGAGTGTTAATAGCGACTTGTGGTGTTGGAAGTGACATACCATACACATAGTTGGTCTTTGGAGTTTGGGTCATTGGACTGAAAACAATGTTTGGGTTAGCATTGGGCACTCCATGAACAGGACTAAAAACGATGTTGGGATGATTCTGAGAGATTAACACATTATTGGAACTGGTTAAACCGGCTACTATCAATGAGCTTTTGTGGTTCAGATCTCTTTGCTGATTTTCGATTTCTCATGACTTGATCATAGCAACATCAGCATCCCAATTCTTTGGCAAGGAGTTTAGAAGTTGACGATTCATACCACTATTTGTTATGGTGATACTAGCACTTATCATTTGCGAGACCAACTAAACAAACCTTCTGATCTGATTTTATTGGTTTCACCGTAGATGTGGTTGAAGGAGCTAAATTGCTGATTCAACATGTTCACTCGAGTAGCCTTCATGTCAGCATTTCCTTCATATAAATTTTGTAGCTTATTCCACACTTCCTGAGCGTTTGTACAATTCCTAACAGCAATGGAGATGTCTGGACCAAGTGCCATAGTGAGAATTGCCATGGCCTTATCATCGTCTTCTTGAATTTTCTTATCCTCTTCCGTAAACAAGTTCTTGGGTTTTGGAACTTGAGTTACCGGATCTGCTTCTGTAACGTACATTATGACTCGAGGTCCATCTCTAACACTCCTTCCAAATACCCGGTTCTTTCGCTTTACAGTACTGTTTGAACCGAAACTTCCATTCATAATAATTGTCCCCATACAGTAGCCTGGGAACCTTGGTAGAAGTACCAATGATCTGGTCTAGTTCTTGGTGAAGAGCCAAAGTTTGAGACTGAATGGCAGCCAAGGTGGCGTCGGTAAGGTCCGTAGCAGTCATCAATCCGTTTGTGTTCATAATTTTTAAATTTACCAAATAATAAAGTTTAGATATATTTAAAGTTCATAATTTTTAAATTTACCAAATAATAAAATTTAGATATATTTAAAAAATGTGAACAGTCGTGAAATCAGTTCAATTCGAAACCCTAATTTGGAACACTAGTTTTCTCGAAACAGTTGCCCTTTTCGAAAACTTCAGCAGCAATTCGAAAAAGTGTATTCAAAGACTCTTTTCGAAACAGTGGCAATACGAAATGTTTTATCCGAAACTATCCGAAATAATGTCACTCGAAAAACTATCCGAAATAGTGTATCTGAAATGCTTTATTCGAAACCTGCAAAATCCAAAACTGTCAGGAAAAAAACTTCCGAATAATCAGGGATTCTGATATATCCTAAAACTATTGAAGATATCCTCAAATCTGATAAGTTTGGTAACCGAAATCCTGAAAAATCTGGTAACAAACTTTTCAAGATCTTCCAAGCAATCCTTTTTCGAATTCTTCAAGGATTATCCGAAACACAAGCAGCTTCAAGGATTATACCAATTGTAAGCCCCGCAATCGGATCAAACAAAGATATCACAACTAGTTTGATTGGTGGCGGAATTACACAATCAAACTCGATTCAATAATAAACAAAAGAAATAAGATGAAACATAATGATTAACCAAAAGCTTAACATGCATACAATTGTAATTATCTGATACAAGTTCTTGCAGAAACACTTAGAGTCAGCAACCTAAACCTGAATGACTAAACAAGTATTTATAATGGAGTTTAAGCCCACAACTCCCCGTAAACCTAAGCCCACATCGCCTCACCAAGCCCACTCCATAAGCCCAAAACAATTAACTAACATCTAGCCCAAATACTAATTAATTACTAATGTATAGACCTTCAAGATGAAGGGGTTTACTAGTGGGTAGATGAATTGACATAAAAACCCCTCCCTCATGTGAGGGGCACTTGACTAGATACTAACCAAGTAAATGGATGAGGTTAGTGTTGGGGACCAAAAGAGTTATAAAACATGATGTTACGGTATCAGATGTCAAAAGATTCTTTTTAGGTTTAGTGGGTTAAAGTGAAATAACCACAGGGGTTAAAATCGTAATTTACTCTTGGTTAAAAAAAATAAAGGGGTATTGGATTTTAATAATCCCAAGTTTCACTAATTGGCCGGTAATAATCCCAACTTCAAAAATAGCCTACAACAGTCCCAACTTGTAAGATTTTGGCCACCAATGATCCTTTGCTAACTGGGTTATAACCCAGTTAGTTTTGAGAAGCGGAGAAGATTACAGGAGGTCGGAGATGATTGGTGGTGGTCTCGTTTGGTGGTTTCAGTGGTAAAACGGGTCGCCGGAATAAGTTGCAGGTCACCAGAGTTGGGTTTTTTGAACTTCTGAGCAGCGGAGAAGATTACAGGAGGTCGGAGATGATTGGTGGTGGTCTCGTTTGGTGGTTTCAGGGGTAAAACGGGTCGTCGGAATAAGTTGCAGGTCACCGGAGGTGGTGATGGTGCCACGTCAGCAGCCTAGTCAGCAAAAAACTAACTGGGTTATAACCCAGTTAGCAAAGGATCATTGGTGGCCAAAATCTTACAAGTTGGGACTGTTGTAGGCTATTTTTGAAGTTGGGATTATTACCGGCCAATTAGTGAAACTTGGGATTATTAAAATCCAATACCCCAAAAATAAAATATAACTATGTTAATTAAGGGGCCAAATATTAAACTTGTTAAAGATGCAAAAGTGTCAATAAAAATTATCCATTAAAAGACAAAAATGATACTATTGTTAAGCTCCCACAAATGTTATAATAGTGCTTTTTATAATTTTCTGAATAGACGGGTATTTAATTTTTTTTTTACTAAAAACCTAACGATAGGTTGGATCGGTTTATTGAGGGCGAGCCCAGTTGAAACGAAAATAAACCACTAGTACTGTTTTAGCAAATTTTAAATAATGAACTCTAATAGTTATTTTTTCGCAAAACAAAACCATATGAACGGAAAAAGTAATTAACTCAATATTAAATGAATTGTTCTTTAAAAATGCATTTCAAAATTACCCACGTTTAGAAAAACATTGTGCTTTATGTTTAGAAAAAAAAGTGTGCTTTAAACATATAACCATACCTGAAGTCGTGAAGGGATATCATTTTATAAATAACAGGTTTAAAGATTTATTCAACGATACATACAACAAGCAACATAATGATAAAAAAGAACAAAATAATACATGCAGTAAACCATTAATTAAGTTGGCAAAATGAAAGCAACTCTTTGTCATTTTGAAATATTTCCATGTCTTGGTTTTCCAAAATCACATGCGCTTGGATGCCATCACCGTTTGGAGTATCCATAAGCACAAACGCATTCGTATATGATGATCTAAAGGCAATTACTGTAGCCATGGGCTTTCCCCACCCGAAATCGACTTTGTTAAAGGGGTACCCGCATAAGCTGCTGCATACATATGATCTCTTAGACAACGTTTCTAAATCTTGATCATTTCCCAGTATTGACTGTGTCAGTTTATAGTTTTCAGTTGCCTGTTGCACGCTTTGAACTCCTTCAAGTTGCAATTTCTGTTTCTTTATCTCACCAACCAACATACTTAACGATGCTTCACTTGTATGTGTAGTTGGTACCATAATAAGTGACCCAACATTTCCCACGGTTGTTTGGGGCAGCTTCTCGGCTAATTTGCTACGTGTATTCACCGGAAGAAACAAATAAGATGACTTAAAGCAACCAGAATTTGTTGTAGCCGCTGCTAGTGCGGTTTTGTAAAGTAGAGAAGTTAGTACTTCGACCCGAGTAGGGTTGTCGTTTATAGAGGAGGCGACAACCTTCTTAAGATCACTTAACTTTGAGTTAGGAAACACGAACTTTCTCATGACACGAGTACTGCCTATCGCATTCATAACAGGAGCTTCTGACAGAAGAGAGTTGGTTCTTGGGACATGAATGAAATGTTGAGATAATTCAAATATGGTAAACATGGGGATGTTTGCATGGGTTTATGCACGTGAGTCTTGCTTTTCATTTGTTTGTTTACTGTTAGTTTTATTAGTTAGATAATGGGTCAGTTAAAGTAGGAGTGGTCTTTGCATGTTTAAAGTAGTGGGTCAGTTGTTTTCAGTTTCTCTCCCCATGTTCGAGTCGTGTGTCTGTATTTCCCTTTTAAATAGTGTCTTTGGTGATGAATGAGAATGATGAGAGTTCTGCCAGTTTCTTTGTGTTTGATACGTTTGTTCTTGTGAGTGTGAAAAGTGAGAGTGCTCATAACACTTCTGAAACCAACATCTGGTATCAGAGCCGTGTTTAGGATCTGTGATGGCGAACAATCAACAAACTCAACCCCTTCCTCCCCTTCCAATCTTCAAAGGAGAAGGGTATGAGTTTTGGCACATTCGGATGAGAACCTTACTGATGTCACAAGATTTATGGGATTTTGTTGCTACCGGGTTTAACGAAGGAGATGGTGACCGCAATAGGTTACGGGAAAACAAGAAGAAAGATGCACGGGCTTTGTCTCTTATTCAACAAGCCGTACATGATGAAGTATTCTCACGCATTGTTGCAGCCACTACAGCAAAACAAGCTTGGACTGTCTTACAGACAGAGTATCAAGGTGATTCCAAAGTGAAAATGGTGAAGTTGCAAGGTTTGAGAAGAGACTTCGAGACAATCCAAATGAAGGAGGGTGAGGCTGTAGCAGAATTCTTATCCAAAGTAATGAAGATAGTGAATCAAAAACGTGCATATGGGGAGACAGTCACGGATCAGAAGGTGGTTGAGAAGGTTCTTAGAAGTTTGCCGGTGAGATGGGATCATGTTGTAACCGCCATCGAGGAGTCAAAGGACCTGAGTGTTCTAACCTTTGATCAATTGATGGGGTCACTACAGGCTCATGAAGCAAGAGTAAACAGAAGTGTAGAGGCAGTTACTGAGGAACAAGCATTTCAAGCCTTCTCCAAAGAACAAACGGGTCAGCGAGAAGATGAGAGACCCGGTTCGTACAGAGGTAGAGGAAGAAACTCACTGCGTGTCCGTGGGAGAGGACGTGGAAGGTTCTCAGGAAGAGGAAGAGGTAGTATTCAATGCTACAATTGCAATAGGTTTGGTCATGTGAGAGCCGATTGTTGGAGTGAACCTCAAGTGCAGGCTGCAGTTGAAGAAATAGAAGAAGAGGATGACAACAAGTTGTTCATGGCTGTAGAAATCGAAATGAAGGATGAGAAAGAAGTAGAAGAAGAGGATGATAGCAAGTTGTTAATGGCTGCAGGAGAGGAAAGGAAGGGAGAGCATGATATTTGGTTTGTAGACAGTGGTTGTTCAAACCATATGACAGGAAAGAGATCCTTCTTTGAGAGTGTTGATGATACAAGAAGAGTGAAGGTTAAAATGGGAAATGGGAAATCAATCAAGGTAGAAGGAATGGGTGCTGTCAAGTTGGAAGTTGATGGGCAATCTAGGGTAATTGATGATGTACAATTTTCACCAGACTTGAGCTACAACCTTTTGAGTGTTGGGCAATTAATGAAGAAGGGTTATGCACTACTGTTTGATGACAATGTGTGCACTGTCACACACAAAAGATCTGGTAAAGTTGTATGTGTCATTCCCATGTCTAGTAATAACACTTTCCCATTAAATGTTGGTAAACGTAAGGAGATGAATGAGTCACATGTGTTAGTTGCTACTGAAAAAGATGAGTCTCTATTATGGCATAGTAGATATGGTCACCTTCACAGACAAGGGCTGCAGATGTTAAGCATGAAAGAGTTCGTTTATGGGTTGCCAAAAATTCAGTCATGGGAAGTATGTGAAAGTTGTGCAAGTGAAAAGCAGACGCGCGATTCGTTTCCCAAAGAAGCTTTGCGAGCCACACGGATACTTCAGCTTGTAGTTGCTGATGTTGTTGGACCGATTCCAACACCTTCACTCGGGGGCAGCAGGTATTTTTTGTTGTTCACTGATGATTTTAGTAGGATGTCATGGGTTTACTTTCTAAATCAAAAATCGGAAGCTTTTGAAAAGTTCAAGTTTTTTAAAGCAAAGGTTGAAAATGAAACACTTCAAAAGATAGTGACTTTAAGAACGGACAGAGGGGGCGAGTTTTGCTCAACTGAATTTACCAAGTTCTGCAATGAACATGGTATAAATAGACAACTTACTGCCCCGTATACACCGGAACAAAACGGTGTTGCGGAGCGTAAAAACAGAACTGTTTGGGAAATGGCTATGAGCATGCTAAAAGAAAAGGGTTTAAGTGATGTATTCTGGGGGGAAGCCGTCGCCACTGCTGTGTATTTACTAAGAATGTGTCCAACCAGGGCCCTTGGTTATAGAACTCCTTTTGAAGTCTGGTATGGTCGAAAGCCCTCTGTCCATCATCTTAAAGTTTTTGGGTGTCCAGTCTATGTTCTGACACCAAAACAACAAAGAAAAAAATTGGATTCAAGATCAAAGAAAGGTGTGTTTGTTGGGTATTGTCCTCATTCTAAAGCATACAGAATATATGATATCGAAATGAAGAAAATTGTGGTGAGTAGAGATGTAAAGTTTCTTGAAAAGTCAAGCTGGAAAATCGATAAAAGTGGTTTGCCAATAGAAGTGGTACAACCTATTGATAGTGATGGGTCACTAGTTGAGCCAAGTGATAGTCATGATGCAAGTAACATTAGTACCCATGGGTCATTTGAAAGCACTGGTGATAGTACAAATGGGAGCCGTGGTTCATCATCTAGCACCTCATCAAATGTGCATCTCAAGGAAAGAACTTTGTCAGATCTCTATGAGAATACTCAGCCTTTATGTGAGGGCGTTGACTTTACTTGTCAATTTGCCCTCTCTCTCATGGAACCTGTGAATTATAAAGAGGCTTAAAAAAGTGAAGAGTGGATGTGTGCAATGAAGGAAGAACTCAACTCGCTTGAAAAACACAAAACTTGGACTCTAACTGATCTTCCAAGTGGCAAGCAAGCAATAGGATTAAAATGGGTTTTTAAAGTGAAAATGGATGCTCATGGTCAAGTGAACCGGTATAAGGCACGGCTAGTTGCTAAGGGGTACGTTCAAGAGTACGGAATTGATTTCGAAGAAACTTTTTCTCCGGTTGCTCGGTTCGAAACTATCAGGCTCATCTTATCTCTTGCAGCTCAAAGAGGGTGGTTGGTGTACCAATTCGATGTCAAGTCGGCTTTCCTAAATGGGTATTTACAAGAGGAAGTCTATGTCTCGCAACCTCCGGGTTTTGAAGTGAAAGGAAAGGAAGATAAAGTTTTCAAACTGCATAAGGCTTTATACGGGTTAAAACAGGCCCCAAGGGCCTGGTATAGCAGAATTGACACGTTCTTTACAAAGAATGGGTATGCAAGAAGCCTTAACGAGCCAACGATGTATGTTAAAAGAGGTAATGCTGGCGAGATTCTGATTATTTGTTTGTATGTAGACGATATTATTTATACAAGTTCTTCACAAAAGATGGTGGAACAGTTCAAAAAGGAGATGATTCAAGAGTTTGATATGAGTGATATTGGTGTTCTACAATATTTCTTGGGTCTCGAAGTTATACAAGGACCTGATGGAATTTTCTTGTCTCAAAAGAAATACACTGTGGAATTATTAAAAAGGTTTGGCATGGCATCGTGTAAAGAAGCTGCTACCCCAATGAATAAAAATGAGAAACTCAAGATGGATGATGGAGGTGATTTAGTGGATGGATACAATTATAGAAGTATGATTGGTGGCCTAATGTATGTTACGCACACGAGACCCGATATTGCGTTTGCTGTAGGTATTGTCTCTCGATTCATGCAGAGTCCTTCAGTTTATCATTATGGTGCAGCTAAACGAATCTTGAGGTATCTAGCTGGAACAGTGGGGTTCGGTTTGTGGTACGGGAAAACCGAATGCGTGACTCTCTCTGGGTTTACTGACAGTGATTGGGCTGGTACATCAGAAGATATGAAGAGCCTTTCAGCCAATGCTTTCTTTCTGGGAACTGGAGCAGTATCATGGATGTCCAAGAAGCAAGCAGTGGTTGACCTTTCAACCACTGAAGCCGAGTACATTGCAGCAGCTACTGGGGCTTGTCAAGCCGTCTGGATGAGGAAAATGTTGAAGGAACTGGGTCATGAGCAGCAAGAAGCAACACCCATCTGGTGTGATAATAGATCAACCGTGTTCTTGACTAAAAATCAAGGGTTTCACAGCCGAACCAAGCATATTAGCATTAAGTATCATTTCATTCGAAGCCTTGTAGAAGAGAAAGAGATCAAGCTGGTACCATGTGACACAAAGGAGCAAATCGCAGATATTTTCACCAAGGCACTTGGCGTGGAACAATTCTGTTGTCTGAGATCCAAGCTGGGTATGAAGAGTATTTGAATTATGGGGGGATGTTGAGATAATTCAAATATGGTAAACATGGGGATGTTTGCATGGGTTTATGCACGTGAGTCTTGCTTTTCATTTGTTTGTTTACTGTTAGTTTTATTAGTTAGATAATGGGTCAGTTAAAGTAGGAGTGGTCTTTGCATGTTTAAAGTAGTGGGTCAGTTGTTTTCAGTTTCTCTCCCCATGTTCGAGTCGTGTGTCTGTATTTCCCTTTTAAATAGTGTCTTTGGTGATGAATGAGAATGATGAGAGTTCTGCCAGTTTCTTTGTGTTTGATACGTTTGTTCTTGTGAGTGTGAAAAGTGAGAGTGCTCATAACACTTCTGAAACCAACATGAAATGCGGGTTCAGAGGCAGTACCTCTTTATGGTCAGTCGACCCATAGCGTGCTACAGAAGCCCAATGATTAACGAAGGAACCAAGAGTGCAACCATCACCAACGAGGTGTGACATAGAGACTGCAAGCCCGACTCCACCACACGCGAAGTGATTGAGTTGAACCCCCAGAAGATTTGTATTACGAGGGGACTTGTAGCACACCATATCATCCGGAAATAGATTGTCGATATTTCCATCTTGCGCTCTACTAAGCTGGAATTCATCAAGTTTGCTATTGTTTTGGGCTTCAAGAAACACGACTCCCTCATCGTTACAGTCCACGTAAGGTGTCGTGTGTGTGGGTAACCTGCCAGCAAAGTGATAGTATTTTGTCAGGCTCTGTGACAAAGAGTTCTTAAGCACCGTGGCTTTGTCTTGGGAAGTTAAACTGCAACTGTCATTGTTTGGGTATAACAGAAGCAGTGGTAAGTATATTTTCTCGACGGATACATCGATATCAGAAAGATTATAAGTGTTGAGATGAGAAGGGGTTGGATTTGCGGGTTTAATTATATCTCGAGAAATAATGGGTTGAGATTGTATGGGCTTCCCTATCATCTCCATATTGTTTATTCAGCGATGTGTAGAAAGTTTTCCTAGATCATATGCATATATAAGGATGAGTTCCACAGCACGTGCCTACCTCAGCTCAATTTTGCTCTCCAACAAAATCCATTGTTTATTGTATAATTAACATATACGACAGATTGCGAATCATATTACAGATCGTAGATAACTTTTTTAACTGATCATTGACTTGGTTCGTCTGAGAAACGTGGTATACATATAAGAACAATTCAAAGCCAACTGATTAAGCACCACATCTAATCATTAAGAATTTTTGAGTAAATTACACGGATGGTCCTTGTAATTTAGCCAAATCTTGGATATTGTCTCCAGGTTTTTTTTTTTCTTTAATTAGTCTCCATGCTTGTTATTTTCTTTAAATGTTGGCCCAAATGCCTACAGGGTTACTATTTGAGGTTTAGAATCACAGGTGATTGACACACCAGGGTAGATTTATCAATTAGTTTCTCCCTAGGATGGGAAGATTAGTCACGTTAATTTGGTTGATCCTGATGTCTTTCTTCCTCAAGAGTTATATGCTTTGGTCGGGAAGATAGGCTACAATGATGGTGGTATCACTAATTGTGATTATAAGTCCCTCCGTAATGGGACCTGATATGGCGCTGGAGACAGGCATAGCGCCCGGTAACACCATTACAGACGGTGCTATGGGATTAAATTTTGATTTTCCGCGACAAATATCACGCCATGCCCCTTCCTCCCCCACTCACACACACATGTTTACATACATATGTATGTATAATTGAAGGGGCTATATAACCACCGTCTTGTGACATAACCCACTCTTGCATTTTTTTGTCACTTGTCGCATAACCTCATCAAAAGCCTTTATAGGGCTTTATAACTATACATGACCTAAGATCTAGATCAACAAACATCTAACCCAAGTGGCAAATCTGATTTCATACTTACTTCATAAACACCGACTTTTCTACAATAAAAAACCCTTAACTCAAACTCCAAATTATCACTTAGTTTTACAAATCTAACTTATAATAAAAGAGTACAAATAATGTCACATGGCAACACCTCCTTCTACTAAATTTTAGAATTAAAGAAAATATATATTTCTAAATAATTTGAAACTCTCAATTGAAATAACATGATGTAACAAATATGAAATATTGGTTTATCACATTATCCATCCTCATTATTATTATTATTATTATTATTATTATTATTATTATTATTAATTTGTAAACAAAAAATTCGGTTTATCTTCCAATACTAATAAATGAAAATCATTTTTGAACATGTGTTACTTACTAGTGTTTTCTCACCTTATTTTCCTATTTATCTCTTATATTAAATAATAATAAAATAATAAGGGATAATAATTTTAAACAAGAATTAGATAAGAATAATGATTTGTTTTTCTATAAATAATTTTAAACAAAATTTTAGATAAGGATAAAAGTTTCTTTATTTATTTAATTATAAAGTTACATTCTGAGTATTATGAGTAGATATATATAATATATTAGATATTAAATATTAAAGTAATAAACTAATATATTAGATATTATTAAACTAATATATTATTATTATTATTATTATTATTATTATTATTTGTCCATAATATTAACATTGTTATTCATAAATTAAAAGAAAGTATGACACGTGATATTAATAGGAATCCGTTATTATTAACTAGATTAGATCAGTTAAATTTGAATCAATTATAATTCCTTTGAGTTTAGTAATTAGAATTCAATCACGTCTTTGAAAATCATTAATATACATATAATTAGATAAATTACTTTGAAGTTACATGCAAGTGATCAAGTCTTAACTATTGTCGGTTAATTTTGGTGACTGAATGTTTTAATATTCAATTAAATAATCAGGATATTTATTTATTGTTTCTTAAATTATAAAATGTTTTATTACTTTAATTACCAAATAATACAATAAATCATTTATATAATAAATATACCCCGTTATTTATAATTAGTATTCATTCATTATTTATTTATATATTATATAGATTATAAATTAAGAGGTTAATGTATAATGCAAGTCTGTTTTAAATCACTATGACACCATCTCCCCACCTACTTCAAATTCCATATTCAATTGCATTTAAAAGAGATATAGGTATGTTAAATTGTGTATTTTGCGTAAGTATTATAACATATATTCAGGGGCACAACATAGTAGGGCCGGGAGGGGGCGGCCGGCTCCTCAAACTTTTCATTCAATAGTAGTATTTAGTTTCGTATAGAAATTTTTGGGTATATACGTTTTCGACCCCCGGTCGGAAGTCTCAAGCTTCGCCACTGCTCATGTTATATACCTTCACATTTTGTGACATTTGCTTCACATGTATTTTTATTGATATTTTCTACTTTACTCAACCCGTGTAACACACAGGGTGAATAACCTAGTAATATAATATAAACCAATTAATTTAATTTTAATTTTAATTTAAATTGTGCATATTTCGCATGATTAATAATTGATTTAAAAATACGAAATTAAAAATCAGTTAAATTATAATATATACATACATGATATAAAAATAAAAAGACATGTATATATATAAAAATAGAATAAAGTCATCAGCGCCAGATACAGAGTATTTTTATTTTGTCATGAGGTGTAGACATGCACATTTCGGTTAATTTCTTAACCGAAACCGGTTAACCGATTTTTGCTGTTAATGGGCCAAGAAAAAAAATCCGGTTACGGTTAATAACCGACCAGTTAATAACCGGTTATTCAAGCTGAACATCATTAACCGTTAATAACCGACCGGTTATAATAAACCGGTTAACATGTAAACCGGTTTAAAAAAACCAGTTATTCCGGTTATTGTTCAAACATGCAGCAACTTTTAAAAAACTGCAGAAACTTTAAAAAATTGCTGCAGAATATAAAAAAACTGCAGAAATTGTTGCAGAATTAAAAAAAACTGTAGAAATTGTTGCAGAATTATATAAAAACAAACAAAACCTGCAGAATTAAAAAAAAAGCTGCAAAATTGTTGCAGAATTAAAAAAACCCTGCAGATTTAATAAAAACCTGCAGAATTAAAAAAAAAGCTGCAAAATTTATAAAAATGTTTAAACACACAAATAAACCAAATAAAATACGTTTTTTTTTATAATTATATTAGTAGATCAAGTAACATTACATTAATAAACATGAAAATATCCAATACAATTTTCTTAACTAGTCTAGAATGAAGTTGTCGTCTTGTAGTTTTGTTTCGTCATTTCTTCGTTTAGTCGCTTCGGGGGCTAGTAGAGCGTACGGATTCATCGTACATGAGTTCGTCATCGGAAAGTGGTTGCGCCCGTCCTTGAAAAACTTCAACATCATGTAATTGTTCTTCCACCTCAAGCTCGCCCTCAAGACTTGAAATATGTTGTATACGTTCCACGCCATCCAAGTAATCCTTCAAACAAATGCACATTTCCATCGCCTCCGGTGTAAGTCTTGTTCGTCGAATAGATAGTACCCTTCCACTAAGAGAAAAAACCGACTCCGAAGCTACCGTAGAAGCTTGGGAGCTTAGTAGATCACGTGCCATGGCGGCTAAAACGGGATAATGCGGTTCTTGTATTTTCCACCAAGCCAAAACATCAAAGTTGTGAAACTCGTCGGGTGACAAGGTTGCTAAAAAATCGGTATATTTATACCTCCCGAGTTCACTATTTGATGCATCACCTCGAGAACGTTTACTATTTTCATTTCTTAACGAATTATAGAAATTTAAGTCCGCATCTTTTCTCGACGCCTTCGAGCTCTCCGCCATTTGTTGGTGTAACGATGACACGTTACCATATCTTTGAAAGTAATGATAAAAAAGATTGTTTAAAGAAACGTCAAAACGTTTTAGTGCATTTCTTGTAAAATGTGGGTCGGCATCATTTAACTCCAAATCCGAACAAATATCCGAAATCATCATCTCAACACCCGCAATATTTATAGTCGGGTTCAAGGCGGCGGCACATGTAAAAACCGGTGGCATTTCTTGAAAATATTTTTAAACTTTTCTCTCATTGGAACAATCATATGTTCGTAAATGTCACATTGGAATTTAAAGTCGTTTACTTTTTGACACATCAAAAATAGTTGTTTAAGCACCAAAGAACTAGTGGGATAATAAACTCCCGATAAAATCTTTGTCGCGGTTCTAAAAACTTCAAGTAATTGTGTTAACGTTTCAATACACTTCCAACCATCGTCATCAAATGGTTCCACCAACCCGGACGTTGCAAGACTATCGTGGAAAGATTTTAAGGTTTCTTTTTGCATTATCGTGCTATCAAACATTTTCCACGTAGAGTTCCAACGGACGACCATGTCAAAATGTGCGCTATAGCATTTCTTATTTAAAGCTTTACACCATTTTCTATAATCCGCATATCTTTTTCGACTACCTTGAAAAACGTCACGTAACATATCTTTAAAAGTTTCTTTAACTTCTTTAACGGACTCAACATTTAGCCCGTCTTGCACAACCAAGTTAATGATGTGCGCAACACATCGGCTATGATAAAATTCTCCATCGCAAATCGGATTGTATTTTATTTTTAACATTTGCACCGCGGTTGTGTTATTCGACGCATTATCAAAAGCAATAGAAACTATTTTATTTTCTAATTTATAAGTTTTGATAACATCGTCTAAGACATGAAATATATTTTCCCCCGTGTGTGGATAACCAAATATATCGAACGCGATTGTACGTTTCATCATGTTCCACGAATTGGGATCGATCCAATGCGCAGTAACACAAATGTAAGAATCCGGTAAACCAAATGGAGCCGACCACACGTCGGTTGTTAAATTAACACTGGTGTTTAATTTTTCAAAACCTAAAATCATTTCTTTTTTAGCTTTTGACCACATCTTTAAACAATCGCGTCTAAGAGTTGAACGACTTACGTGAACATAACGTGGTTGAAGCGTCTCTTGAATCAACTTAGTCAAGCGCGGATAGTCAAAGTGATCGCACGGCAACGATTGTTGAATAACAAATTGAGCCATCCTTAAACGAACCGCCTCCGGGTCGAAATTCCAAACACCCATACCCCGTGATATTTGCGCTTGATCTTTGGCGGGATTTTTTTTAATGGCTTGCAATGCGACGTCAAATGTGCTCTCAAAGTAGAGTTCGATGACGCCGCAAGAAACGCCCCGCAATTTTTGCACCTCGCCTTTTCTTTTCCATTCGACATCTCGCATAAATCAAAATTCACCCATAGTTTCGGGTCCCTATTCGTGGTCAAGATCTTCTTCACAAACAACTCGCTAGATGAACCAACAACGGTCGAAGCATCGCCACTCGAACTCGCCATTTGAAAGTTGAAACGTATTTTGTAAGTGTGTTTTTGAGCTAGAATTGAAGTGGGATTATACATATGCATTGAAATCTTATTTATACACATCAAAACAGGTCCAAATCGGTAATATTACCGTTTTTTTCATTTCAAACGGTAACATCCAGGTCCTGCAATTGTTCTGTGCTGCTGCTGTGCTTTCTGCTGTTGAAGATCAAGAAAATGCGACCGGTTAACCGGTTATTAACACACTAAAAAACCGGTTTTTAATTAACCGGTTAAAAACCGGTTATTGATAAGAATAACTAAAACCGGTTAGGAACCGCCGGTTATTAAAAAACCTAAACCGGTTATTTTGGTACCGGTTAAAAACCGGTTTCGGTTAAAAAACCAGTTTTTTTGCCCATGTCTAATGAGGTGCAAAAAAATTGAGTCGAGTTAGAACAAGTTGAGTCAAAATGGGTTTAACAAAAGTCGGATTAAAATTGGCAAGATAAAATAATTCACACGAATGATATGATAATATAAATATTCCATATTCATTACTTACTCAATGATATAATAAATTTGACATATTTTGATTAAAATCAAACATGTATAGTTAACTAGGATTAGGTTCAAAAGTGAACAACTTCTTGAGAGTGAACTGAGTGAACTAATCTTGGTACTTGATCATTTTTTAGATTAAAAGGATAAGATTAACATTCACCAAGTGTTTTTAATTAAAAGAGTAAATTATAAAATTTGTCCTTTATGCTGACACCAGATTGTAAAATGTGTCATTTGTTTTAAAAAACTACAAAAAAAAAAAAAAAACTTACTCGATGTTTGCAAACTCTTGCACGTTACGTCCTTTAACCCTAACTCAGTTAGGTGGTTAAATCTGACCCAGTAGACCACACATAAGGGTATTTTAGTCATTTTACCCTAAATACTAAAATAAAATTATAAAAATAAAACACTTATTATCTATATATTAAAAAGTGAACTGAATGAACTGTAATCAATAATATATATATATATATAAGGATCATGTGAGAAGTAGTAGGCTAAATGAGAAACTTGAGAAGCATTCTGGACCACACATTTTCCCTAAGCAAAAAAAATGCAAAAAAAAGGTGAAAAAATGGAATTTTTTTTTTTTTTTGGAAAAATCGCAGCTTTTTCTTTAAGAATTAATTTTTTTTTAATTTTTTTTTTGGATTTATACACATGTGTATATTGTTAATCTTTTAACTATACATATATGTATATTGTCAATTATACATATATGTATATACATGTTTAAAATTGAAACGTAAGTGTTATTTAGGGTTTAGCATTAGTATTTAGGGTTTAGCATTAGGGTTTAGGGTTTAGCTTTATGGTTTAGGGTTTAGTTTTAGGGTTTAACATTAGGGTTTAGTATTAGGGTTTAGTAATAGTATTTAGGGTTTAGCATTAGGGTTTAGCTTTTGAGTTTAGCATTAGGGTTTAGCTTTTGGGTTTAGCTTTAACTTTTGGGTTTAGCTTTATCTTTAGGGTTTGTATTAGGGTTTAGCATTAAGGGTTTAGCTTTAGTGTTTAGTTTTTGCTTTTGGTTTTAGCATTAGGGTTTAGCTTTAGGGTTTAGAATTAGGGTTTAGCTTTAGGGTTTAGCTTTAGGGTTTAGAGTTTAGAGTTTAGGGTTTAGCTTTAGGGTTTAGCTTTAGTGTTTATGGTTTAAGATTAACAATATACACATTTTTTCAATTTTAAACATGTATATACATATATGTATAATTGACAATATACATATATGTATAGTTAAAAAATTAACAATATACACATGTGTATAAATCCAAAAAAAAAAGTTAATTTTTTTTTTAATTCTTAAAGAAAAAGCAGCGATTTTTCAAAAAAAAAAAAAAAAAAATTTTTTTGCATTTTTTCACCTTTTTTTTGCTTAGGGAAAATGTGTGGTCTAGATTGCTTCTCAAGTTTCTCAAATAGGGTGGACTTCTCTTAGGATCTCTACCCATATATATATATATATATATATTGTAATAAAAATAGAATTAAATTAATAGTAACATCATTAACGAATGAGCAAATTGCATTGGGTACCGGTACCGGTACCTAATATACCAAACCGGGTGTATTTTAGTTGCCGAAAGTAACATCATCAACGAATAAGCAAATGGCATTGGTTACCGGTACCGGTACCTAATATACCAAACCGGATGTATTTTCGGTGCCGGTTCGGCCCCGGTGTCGTACCAGTATCGACCAGTACCGAGCTGTACCATACCAGGTATATTCGGTACCGGTACCCACTTTCGGGGATTTCGGTAACAGTATTTTCGATACCGGTTGGTACGGAGCTCATCAAATCCTGTAGCAATGTAGCAATGCAAGTAATTGCACCGTTTAGATTACTTTTCATACAATAGAATTGAATGAATAGTAACATCACTAAGGAATGAGCAAATAGTATCGGGTACCGGTATCAAATTTACCAAACTGGGTATATCTTCGGTGCCGGTTCGGCACTGGTATTCATCGGTTTTTACCCTCAAATACCGGTGCCGTACCAGTATCTACCGGTACTGAGCCGTATTGTACCAGGTATATTCGGTACCGGTACTCACTTTTGGGGATTTCGGTAACGGTATTTTCGGTACCGGTTGGTACCAAGCTCATCAAATCCTGTAGCAACGTAGCAATGCAAGTAATTGCACCGTTTAAATTACTTTTCATACACACAGTAAGTAAACTGTATTTCGTTTGAATGGGGTTTTATATACACAACAACTATTTTGCTTTATTTTTTGTCTTTTTCTGTAATGAATGAATTGTACCATGTAAATTAACTTGGATATTTAGATTATTGATGAGCAAATCGCATCAAATCCTGTCATCAAACCGGTATCGTATCGGTACCAAATTTACTATACCAAATCATTTTCGGTACCAATTTGGTACCCACCTTTTGGCGTTTTCAGAATCGTTACTTTCGGTTCGACACCGGTCTAGCACCATACCTGTATTTATTGATTTTTACCTTCAAATACCATACTGTATCATACCGAGCATTTTCGGTTCCGGTACCTAATTTCGATGATTTTTCGGATCGGTACTTTCGGTGCCATTACCGGTTGAGCTCATCCATATTTTAACGTGTTAGCACCGTAATAACTGAACTGAAAACAACCGAATTTCCAACGTGTAGGACGTGTGGGTCCTATTATTATATATTATGTTATTTAAAATTGCTTTTTTATGACGGAGTGAATATCCTTTTCATGACATTTTTATTTATGTTTTGATATTCGGTATCTGCTTGCCGTTACTGACAAACGTTTTGCAGTCATTGGGTCCCCACCGTAACGTGCGGATGGAAAATCAACTAGTAAGTTTAAAATTACAATAATAAAAATATATTATAACTATATATATACAACACACATAATCTCCCTCTATCTTAACTCTCTCCCTCTCTCTCTAACATCAGGACCAGGGGCAGCACTGTCACGGCCCCCGACCCACCCTGGACGGAATCGGGAGCCGCGAACAGCCAAGTGGTACCGGTGATTATTTCGAAAAATATTGCAGCGGAAATTTCATCAGGACCGTGAGTTAGGAAAAATATCAGAGTTTAGAAAACACTGGATTTTTATTTATTAAATAGATGGAATAAATCCATGTTTTACAAAGGTAGCTTTAATAAGGGATAAACCCAATTACATAAATCAATATTTCTTAATTTGATTTAATTTAATAAAATAAGCCACTTCTTGAAGCCCTTCAGTGTTGTATCCAATTCGTATTCCAATCTACTGTCATTACCTGAAACGCGTTTTAAAAAGGTTTTGTCAGCAGGAAATACTGAGTGAGTTCATTCATTTTTTACTAAAACGACACATTGTTATAATTTACAGTATTAAGAGCGATTACAATGTTTCTATATCAACCATATACCCACAGTATTTGTCACTCGACCCATTGGCCCTCCCGTTGTCCAATGGTGTCTATGACTATGGTCATATCACCCCTTGGCTAACTCGTTGTCCAATGGTGAAGATTATCAAGTAATGTATACAAAACCCCACATACCGGCTGCAATCTGGTGACTACAAAGACTTAATCCCTATAATTATAACTTTGAAAATAAACATGCTTTTGAAATTAAATTTGATAAAAAGAGAATGACTCACATTATAAACATGCAGATTTATACGGGCAGAGCTTAGCCTATTGATTAGTCTTGTAACCTAGTGCACACGAACTAGGTAAATAACTAATACAGCATTTACGATAACTCACGAGATTAAAACCCTCACGACAAATGACAAAGTGCAATCACTTAAACATCCATCGGATTCACAACGAATGACAGAGTATTCCCCGAGTTCGGGTGGTACTCAAACATCCTGTCGGAATCACGACTAATGACAAAGGATAGCGCTTAAACATCCGGTCAGATAGTTTCAATTGATCGGACATTGAATCGTAGCAGCGATCGAGTTAATACCCGGTATCGTAGCAGTACCCCACTACTTTGAAAGTGAAATTCGAGCAGAGTGAGAATGATTCTGAAAGTTTTGTCGACACAGAATGAAAGCCCCTGAGCTAGGCTATTTATAGCTGAAATTGGGTTCCCTCGCGGCCCGCGTAAGCCTCAGGCCAAACCTTACGCGGCCCGCGTAGCCGCCTAGTCTACGCGTAGGGTTGCTGAGTCACCAGTAGGTCTGCCAGGTGGATACCACGTGTCCCTCAAGCTTATCCGGAGATCTGCCTTGCTGGCGCGGCCCGCGTAAGACTCGGCTTATCTTTACGCGGCCGCCTGAAGACCATAATTCTTGATTTCCTGATTTTTTGATATGGATTGGGTTTCAGGGGTCCGGGTTTTTACTAATGGATCAATTTGGGACCTTTTTGAATAAAATTATATTACAAGGAAAAATGGAATAAAATGGTGAGAAAAGAGAATGGACCCACTTTGTAACTTTAGGGTTCAACTAGAAAGTCTCCTGGTATAAATTTTGGGTATAACTTCTGAGTTATTTAAAAATATATAATGCACTCGTATTAAGTATAGTACCCCTCATTCAACTTTGTCCCGATATCCCGAGACCAAATCCCAACAACTTAGTCGGGCAGAGCCCTGACATACGTTATGAGGCTCAGATCAATCGGAAAAGGTAGCGGTGATCGGGATTTAAAACACTTAAAACGAGGCATGACTTATTTATTTATTAAATAATAAATATTTAGAGAGAGAGAGAGAGGAAGTTTGGCGATTTCTAGTGAGAGAGTAGAAAGAAGAGAGGCCATCGAATTGTTGAAGTTATGTTCTGTATTTATACTATTCTAATATGGCCACCTATTCATGCATAAAAAAATGAAATGTTATTTTATGTTAAGTTTCATCTTTATCCTTTCTTGTGAAAGACACGTATGAGTCATATTAATGTATGTAAGATGTTTTGAATTTAGGATTTAATTATTTTATTTCTTTTTCCTAAATATCTCGATCACATATATGTCCAATTCTCAATCAAATGTTTAAATTTATTATTATTTTATTCTTATAATTAATTCACCTGCTTCACTTATTTGGCGTGTATAACTTCTAAAATATGACGTTTTAGAAAACAATAAATATGTCATTAGAACCAGAATATTTTCGTCTACATTTTGAACCATGTTTTATTAAAAATAGAGTAGGTTCAAGTACAATGTATTTTTATAATTTAATTATTATACGGTTCCTAGGCCTGTCTAGATACTTCATATTTCTAACAGTCGACTTACCCGTAATATACCTGTCTAATAATATAAGTTTTTATATACTAGAAAGGTCATCTAGATTCAGGCCAATTAATTATATTATTTCAACCAACTATATAAAATAGTGTTTAAAACTATTTGAGTTGAA
Organism: Helianthus tuberosus; assembly: GCA_030545235.1. Classification (NCBI taxonomy): domain Eukaryota; kingdom Viridiplantae; phylum Streptophyta; class Magnoliopsida; order Asterales; family Asteraceae; genus Helianthus; species Helianthus tuberosus. The sequence goes on from CM060427.1 coordinate 123,162,228, forward strand.
TAATTATATTAAAATAAACTATTTACTAGTTACTAGTGGTTAATAAATTTAACCAAACCTATAATTCTTATATGATAAAAATGGGAATGTTACAAGCACCACCTACCCCTCACCGACCATCACCACCACCTGACGACCACCACTTCTACAATTCACCCTCAATAAAAAATACAAAACGATGACAAAATTCTAACCTACTTCTGCGATTCATCCTCAAAACCCTCAAGCTTCCACTTTATCAATGGCGTTTCTAACCTACCACCAATAATCTGCCATAAAAGCTTTAAATTCCAACACTTAATCAATCAAAAGTCAAAACTCCACCATCAACTCACCACCACCACCCCCGCCGCCGCCGATACAACTAACCATCACCGATTGATCCTCGCCGGCCGTCGCACGTGATCGATTTGAAAGTCCGAAATGTGGGCTTCTTCACTCCCAGTCCACAGCCAGAACGCACTTAATCCGGTCCGGCCGCTAAAACTCTGTCCGATCTCCAATTCACTTTCTCCGGTAATGATTCTGCCGCCACGTCATGCTTCCGATAACCTCTCACGTGCCGTCGGTGTGCCTGTTCCAACGCTTGCTCATCCGTCGATGGATAGCTTGCAGGTTGGGAGTTATACTCTATCTGATTATGGTTTTACGACGACTTTTAGGGTTTCGACGACGGCAGTGGTGGTACGATGGCGGAGGAGCTATTGGCTGTGCTGATGTGATGGTGGTGGTACGATGGCGGAGGAGCTTTGGGTGGCGGTGATGTGATGGCAGTGGTGTTGTAATGGCGGTGGTACCCCAGATTCTACAGAGAGATAGAGAGGGTTGAGGAAGGAAATCTAGATCTGGATGAGATAGGGAGAAATGGTTTTTTATTATTATTTATTTAATTGTCTAGTGTAAAATGAATAAAATACCCTTATGTGGGGTCTAATTGGTCATATTTAACCATCAAAAGTATCTGAGTTAGGGCTAAAGGACGTAACGTGCAAGGTTTTGCAAACACCGAGGACATATTTTGTACTTTTTGAAGACAAATGACACAGTTTGCAATCGGGTGTCAACGTAAAGGACGAGTTTTGTAATTTACTCTAATTAAAATCCCTTAATTTTCTCATCTCTTAACCATCTCTCTCTATCCCTCTCTCTCTCTCTCTCATTTTAACTATTTAATCATTATTTTAATTATAAGAGATTGAAGGGCTTTAAATTTTGGTAGTCCATCATGGAAACATTATCATTCTACATCTTTAGCTCATATGTTGAAGTTGATTAATGAATACTGCAGGTATTCTGATCACACAAGAAGATGATAAAGACAAAACTATTATTTGTTTTCAATTTTTTTTTTAAATATTCTATTTACAAATTATTTAATTTCCAAATATTCGTTGCACTCATATCTTTATCCATAGATTTTGTTTTAATTTTAACTTGAATATTGTTTTTCTATTATTCTACATATATATATATATACAGGGGACCACTAAAATGAGAACCACATCCAGTTGTAAGAACCGTGAGAACTACACCGTACGGGGCGAGGTGGACCAAAATTTTTTTTCATAAACGTAGATGCATGTATTATAAACACATTTGTAAAAAAAAAATTCAAAAAAAAATGTCGGGTGTGTAGTTTTGAGCACCCAAAGTTTGCGTTTACGGGACCCGTAAATTTTATTTAAATTTTACGGTACCCGTAAACACAAACTTGTGGTGTTCAAACCTACACACACGACATTTTTTTTTGAATTTTTTTTACAAATGTGTTTATAATACAAGCATCTACGTTTGTGAAATTTTTTTTTCTAACTCGCCCCGGATCAAAAAGTTCTTACGGTTCTTACAACTGGAGGTGGTTCTCATTTTAGCGGTCCCATATATATATATCATAATATATTGTTTTTAATTTTTTATAATTTTCAATAATTATTAAAAATTTACTCTGAGAAGGAAATTGTAATTATCTTTGGGCATTAACTTTTTTTTTGAAAATGTGATGAAGTTATTTATTTTTGCTATTAACCCAACATAATCAAACACTGAATAAAAAAACTAACTGATCATGAGTGCAAGGATTATACGTATATAGTATACATAATCGATACGTGAAATAATCAATTAAGAAAACTAGGTATCACTTTGATACATAAATATATCTCACTCTACACATATATGTATCTCGAGTATCAGACAAAGATACAAATATATTTCATTCAATACAGATATGTACATTGTTGTTTTAATTATATGATTATGTATATACATATGCGTATATTACGCTTATACATACATGTAACTTGTTTGGTTCTTGTTACTTTTATAATTTCATACAAATCTACGTATATGTGCATAAGTATTATGTTCTTTGTTTCGTTTTCATTAATTTTATAATTTTTATATGAATCTAATCGTGTGCATGCATAATATACTATATGTTGTTAATATACACATATGTAACCATTTCTGAATATAATACACAGATGTATAAAAGTCTGTACACATGTGTATAAGCTAACTGTGTATCTTGTATAAACTGATAGTTAGTGAGACTGTACACATGTATAACCATTTCTGAATATAATACACAGATGTATAAAAGTCTGTACACATGTGTATAAACTAACAGCTGAGTATCTTGTATAAACTGATAGTTAACGAGACTATAAACATGTGTATAAAATAACATCTGTTTATCTTGTATAAACTAATACTAGCGAGACTGTACACATGTCTATACACTAACATTTGTGTATCTTGCACGTATACGGAAACTATCGAGATTTTAGGGATTTTGATTATATTATTTAATGAATGCAATTTATTAAAGATGAAAATACCCTTCTGTCAATTATTTTAAAGGAAAGTTATAACATTATAAATACAATCTTGGCATTGTTTAAAAATATTTAGATGATGTAATCCAATGGCCCAGATTAGTTCACACAGTTTACTCTCAACCTAGTGTTCACTCTAGAACCTTACCATATATATATATATGCCATTTAATGTACAATATCTCTTATCCTACATTATGTACGCGATAAGCCCAGCCGTCCGATCTTCTATCTACTGAACACTGGGAAATTAATTTATATAATTAAATTAATCAAATTAATATACATAAAACCAACCGCGAAGGATAAAATTGAAAATTCATCTATCCAAATCCCGGTAATTTCGTTCGGTACCTTCTTCTTCTCCAACCGACTCTTCTGCAATCGACGTCTGCTGGTGCGATTTCATCCAATCGATTGTTCATCCAACGATTATGACAACTACAGCAGCTTTGGGAGGTATTATATCCCCAATCGACAGCAATGTTTACTATGATAATAAAAATTTTGATGTGATTGTTCATGTCAGTTGTGCGGGAGCAACAGAGCAAGAAAAACGACCGACCACAAATCGAACATGCGAATACTTGTAACTAACGTACAAAATCTATAACATGCGAATTTTTAAATAACATGCGAATTTAGGTTTCCATAACAACATGCAAAATTGTATAACATGCGACACTACGTGAAAAAGGGGCTATGGCCACACTTTTGGCAAAACCGCCCTGCCATACATTTGTAAAAATGTGTGGCTAAAGGTTATTCATAACATTTTAAAACATCCTTAGCCACACATTTTATTATTAATGTGACCATTTATAGCAGTTCAGAACCTTTAGCCACACTTTTAGAAAATGGCGTGACATTTATTAGCCACAAATCGAAATGTGTGGCCAAATGTGATCTATGACCACATATTTTTGTTTCATGTGACGAAAAAACATGTATTTGACACCTTTAGCCACACTTTAAGAAAAAAGTTGTGACATATATTGCTACACTAGCAAAGTGTGGCTAAATGTTATCCATGATCACATTATATATTTTCCCATGATCAATAACATGTGTATTCAAAACCTTTAGCCATACTTTAAGAAAAAACTGTGACATTTATTAGTCACACTAAAAAAGTGTGGTCAAATTTGATCTACGGTTACTGTATTTGTTTCACGTGACTAAACACAAAACTATTCCAAATCTTTAGCCACACGTTAAGATAAAACATCCACATTAGAAAAGTGTGGCCAAATGTGTTCTACAACCACATTATATGTTTAATAATGTGGCTTAAATATAATACATATGGCCACGTATATTATTTTATGTAACCAAAGGTTAGATAACAGTGACACTTAAAATTACAAAATTTAATGTGGTTTTACATTAACATTCGTCACACAATCATCATTTTGTTTATTTTGTGTGATGACATATTATAAAATGTCATTTAAAAAATGTATGACCAAATGTTAAACTTACTACATCTTTAAAAATTCTCCCCAAAATATTTAATTCCAAAACTTATACTTCCACCTAAAATATTTCATTATAAAACTTCCCTCCAAAATATTTCATTCTAAAACTTAAACTTACCTCCAAAATATTTCATCCTAAAACTTAAAGTTCCTCCAAAATATTCATCCTAAAACTTAAACTCCACCCCCTCCCAAAATATTTGATTAAAAACTTGTCTCCCAAATAATATTCTTATTTAAAAAATTAAATTATTTAATCCTTCAAATCTATTTACTCTATGTCCCCTTTTCCTAGGTTCAAGGTATAGTATGATCTTTGTAATCGTATTTGACATACTAGTTACTTGTAAAATAGGTTAACAAGAATCGCTTTAACCATACAAAATTACCTGTTAACTTACATGCCCGATCACTCGATCAGCAATTTTATTTTTACTTCTCGGCAAAGCTTTGCTAGTTTCAGGTCGCTTGTAATTTTATTTCAATGCTTTGTGCCGCAGATAACTGTTATACACAAATAGATTTGCAGTGAAGTGGAAGAAATATACAAAATCTGCAGTGAGATTGGAAGCCCAACAGAGAGCACATGGTGTGATGGACTTGAACTGGTGTAAATCTTTTTTCATTGGCACCATCTGCAAGCAATGAGGTAGTCAATTTAATCGCTGTAATAACTCGGTTCTCTCTTTTATACCTAAAAACCGTTTAATAATCTTTATTTTATATCAGCCGTTAAATTGCTTTGTCTGAATCATTATGCTCTCTTTGCAATATAGGCGCTTTGTTCTTGGGAATTCGATACCGATTTGGTACCTACTATTTGGAGTTTTCGGTACCGGATTCAGTACGGTTCTAGTATTTCACACAAATACCGCTACTGTTCTGGTACCGGTACCGTACTAGACATTTTAACTGCAACTGAACATGGCATGCAGACAAAACATGATGAACCGCGTGACGTTTCGCAAAGGATTTTTGATTGACTGAGACAAAAGGACCAGCTAAGGGCCGAAATGAAAGTGGGACACTTTTTTAGAGAATGAGAGAAGGTTATGTTGTTGTAAGTGCTGCTAGGAGGTTATGTTGTTGCAAGTCCTGCTAGGAGTGATCTAGGCTTTTAGACGAAAATTGCTAGGAGGCTATGTTGTTGCAAGTCTTGCTAGGAGTGATCTAGGCTTTTAGACGAAAATGCTGCTGTTGCAAGTGCTGTAGGTTATGTGTGCAGCTGCTGCATCACTTTTAGATAACTTTTGATTAGGAGTTTATGTATTTAATATGAAAATTGAAAACTTATGTATGGATTTTGGTTTATTATTGTTATATTATTAATTTGGTTTTTAGATTTGTTCATGTTTACTATTTTAATTTACAAAAAATTAAAAATAAAATTGCTATTTACATGAAAATGGCCATATAAAACTATAATAAATATGTGTGACTAAATGTTAGATAATAGTCACTTAAATTTACATTTTTTATGTGTCTATATATAGTTTTTAGCCACGCTTACAATAAATTCTTGTGACTATATAATAGTTACGGCCACACTTACACTGAATTTATGTAACTATTGCTACCATTTAGCCACACTTACAATGAATTCATGTAGCCGTTGATACCATTTAGCCACACGTAATGGACCATTTGTTTGATTTTAACAATTTTTTGCCACATTTTTTTAAATTGATGTGACTAAAACAAACTCTTTAGTGACTATATAATAGAAATGACCACATTTATAGTAAATTATGTGGCCACTTATACCATTTAGCAACACTTAATGGGTCATTTGGTTGATTACAACAACCATTTTGCCACATTTTTTTATATTGATGTGGCTAAATTAAACTTTTTAGTGACTATATAATAGAAACGACCACATTTACAGTAAAATCATGTGACTATATAATAGAAACGCTGACATTTACACTAAACTCATGTGGCTGTTGATACTGTTTAGCCACATTTAATTGACAATTTGCTTGATTACAAAACCTTTTTGCCACATTTTTTAAAAATTGATGTGGCTAAAATGAATTTATTAGTGACTATATAATAGAATTGGCCACACTCATAGTAAATTCATGTGGCTGTTGCTACCCTTTAACCACACTTTTAGACAAAATTATTGATTTTCAGGAACACCTTTTAGCCATGGTTTAAGTTGCTACGACCACACATAAGTGAATGTGGCCATATGATACCTACCATGACTTTGCCTTTGGTCACACTTGAGCTGGACACAAAAAGTGTGGCAAAAGGCGTATGGTCACATTTTTTTATGTGGGTGTAAGCCTTTTTTGACATAGTGCGAACAACAAGCGAAAATGTATAACATGAAATTGTATAACATGCTAAATTGTATAACATGCTAAATTGTTTAACATGCTAAATTGTATAACATGCTAAATTGTATATTGTATAACATGCTACATTGTATAACATGCTAAATTATATAACATGCTAAATTGTATAACATGCTAAATTGTAAAACATGCTAAATTGTATAACATGCTACACTGTATAACATGCTAAATTGTATAACATGCAACATTGTATAACATGCTAAATTGTATAACATGCGACATTATAAACATGTGAAATTTTATAACATGCGACATTATAAACATGTGAAATTTTATAACATGCGACATTACAAACATTTGAAATTGTATAACATGCGAAATTGTATTTCATGCTTTTTATAACATGCGATTTGTTTAAATAATAAGATGCGAAATTAATTTCTATTGGAATGCTTAATGACGAATTCAACGTCTTCAAAATCAACATCTGTGTTTAGTCCGGTGTTGCTCTGTGGATCCATTGAAAACAACAATCGATTAAACTGATATGATTCATAATTACCGGGATAGTGGTGTAACGAACTCGTGATCTGCTTATTGAAGGAAGTGTCTAATTTACCCTCTGCTGATTGAATGGATTGTTTGATATACCCTTATTTAGGAAAACTGAATCAGGGACACGTGTAGGGCTATTATGATCGCGTACGTAATGAGGATAAGGGTATTTGTATCCTACACTTCCTCTCTCTCTATATATATATATATATATATATATATATATATAGAGAGAGAGAGAGAGAGAGAGAGCGAGAGTTAACTAGGGTAGGGTTCTAGAGTGAACACTAGTATATTTGTGAACTGAGTGAACAAATCCTGACCATTGATTTATATCATCAATTTTTTTTTTCACTTATCATTATTATTCGAATACAATGTTAGACATTTAATTACACGTTTAAATTTACGTGAATTCGTAAATATATAAAATTTACACATGTGTAAGCCTGGCATTTACATATGTGTAAATTTGTTATATTTACAAATGTGTAAGAAAATGTAATAAGAGTGATTTTGAAAGAAGAAATGAATGATTTGATGTTGTTAATTCTTTTTTTGATGTTGTACTTTATTTACAATGAGGTTTGCGTTAAAAAATTGGTTTGGATTAGTTTTTTCATTCGTTCTCATGGTTCTCGCAATATTTAGCGTTCTCAAGATAACCCTCCCCTATATATATATATATATATATATATATATAGGGTTAGGATTTAGAGAAAACGGGGGAAAGTGTGAGAACTATTATGGATCGTTAGATCAAAACAATCTATGAACTAGATGGCGCGGTGGCGTTTTCGTAAATAACATAAACTTTTTAAAGTGGGCGCGCTTCAATAAGGGCAAAAAGGTAAATGTTCATCTACAAAACACATCAAACGTGAACCGAAACATATATACTTCCCTGAAAAACCTCCCCCAAACCAACGTAAAACGCGAAAACCCTAGAAAAATAGAAACAACAAATACTATGGCGTCGAAAGATCAAACCAGATCCAGAGGCAAAAAACATAGTGAGTTAACTTCGATTTACATTTTGCTAGTTTATGCTGCTTTTGGCGTTCTAATTTTAACAATAAATTTACAGTTTCTATGAGCGTGGAAGGGGAAGGGTCATCTGCTCCAAAACGCCAAAAACCCAACGAGTAACGAAAGAAGACAACAAGAGAACACGGTACAAATTGTTACTTTTCACGATGTTGTAATACAGTTTGATACTTTGTTACCAAAACGCCAAAATTTGTATCATTTGTTTAACAATGTTAAAATGTATGAGAACGAAATTTTACATATATAATTTGTGTGTTATTGTGTTACTAAATTCCATGAATCATATGTGATTGTCTTATTGAAAAACATATATCATTCGTGTGTTACTAAACGCCAAAACATGTATCGTTTGATAGCTTTGTTACTAAACGCCAAAACATGTATGATTTGTGTTATAAACACCATGTATCATCTGTTGTTGTCTTATTCAACATCTATCATCTGTGATTGATTTATGAAACGCCATACATGTATCATTTATGTTATTAAACGCCATAAAATAAAACCCCATGAAATCATTTTTTATAGGCGAATAGAGGTTGAGATTGAGAATAAATGTGCACACTTGCAAGGCCCAGAACGCCAATAAGAGGAAGGCATTAAGTCAAAATGTTGAGGTTGACGAAGAACCATATCATGAGTTCAGTGGGGCTAGGGTTTTGTCAAGAGTAAAACCTACAAACTTGACTGGTTGGTTTATAAATCTAAACCAAAATCAAAGACACGCAGTAGAGCAAATGGGGTTTGGTGCTACACTAAAGTTGAAAATAGACACCGTACCGACAATGCTTGGGTACTGGTTTGTTGAAAATTACAATGAAAAGACAAACACCCTAAACGTTGGTAACCATACCGTACATATGAATGAAAAATTGATAAACTCTTTAATGGGTATACCGAATGGAAGGGTGCCCGTGCACATGAAAAAAAGACCAACAACTAAAGACCATGTAGTGGCTGAGTGTACAACACAGTTCCAAGGGTTTGACTGGGTTAACAGACCAAGTGTGAAGCTCTACTTTGAAGACATTTTGCCTGTGATGCATGGCTTCGGGAGAGACTTCTGCCTAAATTTCGTTGAAGCATTTTTCACAATAATGGAGCATGCAAGTGATAATGCAGTCTTCAACAAAAAATTCTTGCACAACGTTAAACCAAACGTTCAAATAAACCAAATGAACTGGTGTGGTTATATCATACAATGCTTGCAACACGCCAAAACCGCATGGTCTCCAACAAAGCATTACACAGGGCCGTTGATCATACTTGCGGAAACAATAAAATTTCCCTATATAACATATACCTTTTGTGTGTCGTTAAAAAACGCCAAAAAACTTCTATCACTTGAAAAATCTATTTTGTTACAGCTTGCCTTGGTGAATGATGCTTGCAATAGAAATAGATGGGACCGATGTCACACCCCGATATTTCCACGTGTTACCGGTGGGCCCGGTGGGGAGTATCCTGACGTAGTTGATATCATAATAGTCAAATAATCACAGTTCAATGCACAGCGGAAGTTTAAAGTAAAAATATTACAAACCGATTGAAAGTAACATAAAGTATTACAAAACGGGTTGTAAAAAGATCCACAGGCGGATCAAAACAAAGAAGATAATTGTTCAACAGATTAAATCATCAAAAAGCTTGCAAGACTCTTTATTTGATACTAGGAGTAGCCAGCCCGTTACGCATAGTACCTGCACTTAACCTTTTTGGAAAATACGTCAGTTTACACTGGTAAATACAATTAACCGACTCATTTTGAAAACATTTAAGAAAATTGATTTTAATGCACAAGGCACATGTCACACCCCAACCAATGGCGAAATCATTAGAGTGGGACTTGTTCAAGATTGCAAGAGACTTCATAACACTATTTGTGACAATATTTAATTCAACCGATTTCATTTCATAAATAAAATGTCAAAACATACAAGGAAATTCAAATAACAACATTGTTCGAAACATAACATAACAAAATTGATACAACGATTTAAACTTAAGACGTCTAAATGAGTATCTAGGCATCTTTGCTATCCATTTTCATAGCATCATCAATCCTCAACCTGTAACATGTTTAAAATACAATTCAATGCAAAAGCAAAGGCGAGTATACAAGTTTAAGCATAAGTATAAGTATAAAAGTTTAAAACAAATCCACATGGCAACTTAGTTTATACAAGATCAACCTAACATGGCATGCAATATTTCTAGCCAATCCTCTGTTTACGCAATAATGATATAATTCAACATGACCACAAGTCTACGGCGGTGCGTTACTCCTATAACGCTATACATGTCAAATGGAGGCTCGTGAAAGCTAATGACTAAAACATATCACATAAGTATGGTCCACGTAAGCATCAAGTATCATAACATAGCATTCATGTATAAGGATTGTTTTGTGCATTGCATAAAGAATAAGTTTAAGTGTAGTTTAATAGTTAAACATGTTACACCCCAAAAAGTGGTAAACATAAAAGGGGGTTGCGAGTATACTCACATAATTGCTAAGTCTTCCGATTATCCAAGTTTTGACGAGTGTACGAGATTAGGAAGATGGAACACCGATGTCACCCTATACGGGTAAACGATGGTGCATGAGTAAACGGAGTTTTGACGGAGGATATGAAGTGGATTATAAAGTATGTCTAGCTGATATAAATTATATAGTTTACGCAATAAGTTTTAAATTAAGTTTATCGAAAATATTATAGAAATAACGTCAAAATAAATATACATTTATATCTATTTTATAAAAATTAATCGAATTTGATATATTTCGATTTATAAAACTAACGCGTTTCGTTTTACGAAATTTTACGAAAAACGGGCAGAGTTTCACTTGTTTTTGGACGACCCTGACAATACAAGTTGTCGATCTATTTTCAAAATTCAATAAACAATACAAGTAAAACCCGAATCACCTCGTGACCGATCCGTACCAGTTGTTGACCGACCTGAAATTTGACCCGCTGAACGCCATCCGAACCGAGCATGAAATTTACTCGAACCCGCTGAATAGAATCAAACATAACCTGGGCCAAAACTTCATCATTGGACTGAACCTGAATCTTATTCTCGAATCGAGACACGAGCACCCGAAACTTATCACCACCATCTCGGAAACAAAAGTAAATAAAAGAAATGTAGAAACAGGGGGATGGTTCTTACCGGAAGGCATGTCGGACCAAAAGCACCACCGCGGCCGCCGCCGCATCACCACCTCCGTCTTCAACATCATTAACAGCGGACTCTCGACGAACCACAAATATCACCGCCGCCGGGACACCTCGTCGGCTCGAACGAATAAGTCACCACCGCCGCCGCTTTCATACGTCGGAAGATCAAAGAGTCGTGCAGGGTAGTGTGTGCTGTTGGAGAGATAAGGGTGGCGCCCGTCGGAGATGTAGCTCCAGTCGCCGGAGTTCAGTAGAGGGGGAACATAGGGTTTGAGTTCTATAATGTTGCAGGTATGTGTGTAAATGAGGGAGTGAGGGAGAGATGAATGTTATGTCTCTGTGATAATGGAGATGGATATAGGGTTTCTCATTTGAAGGTGGGGAAGATGAAGGATCAGGGAATGTGTATACACGAGTTTGGTTTGAGGTTTACAAAAAGAAGTGAAAGGGGGATAGGTTAATTATAAAACTAGGGTTTTAAAGTGGGTTGGGTCCAAAGCCCATTAGCGCGCACCCAGTCTCTTGTACGGTCCAATTGTATTTTCAAAACCCGTTTTCGTTCCTGAACTTGTAAAACATCGTAGGATATTATTATTATTATTATCATTATATATATATATATATATATATATATATTTAGGATTAAAATACACAAATACGGGGCGTTACAGTCTCCACTCCTTTAGAAAATTTCGTCCCGAAATTTATTCAAGAGGAAGACCTTGGAAAGGATGACAAACAGCAGAGGATTGTTTAAAATTGAGGCTTGTAGTTGGAGACACGGAGTATAATTGAGGTCTAGGTGTGAACGATTGATCTAATGAACGAATGCGAGTATAATGGTGGCATATGTATCGGATAGACGAAGGTAGTACGTTAAGAATGAGGTCTCGTCGTGGACAATCGGATATAATGCGCTTGTGAGTTGTTTAAAGTTTGTATTAGGTCCAAAAAGGTCTGCAAGACACAGAATTTCTCATGGCACGTTTTACGAAAGTTTGGTAACATGATGAAAACACTTATATATAGGATGTACCAGCGGCGTATCCACCGTGTTTTGACCATATTACGTCTGTCTCATATTTGGTGTCATGTTACGTTCCGTGTCTTACCATACGTAGTAGTACACTCTATGGTTTCTCATACGCCTATCACTAAAATCCCGTGTGCAACCGCGATTATACCGATCGTCGCATGATCCGCACAGCTTGTACTAGTTGCGTATGAATTTAAGGTATTCATAAATTTTGAAAATAAGGTTGCGCATAAATAGGGATGTAGCATATACGCATGTTTGCGTTCCAAATAGTATAAGGCTGACGTAAGCGAATCCCTAGGGTTTCGCTCACGTACGGTGCGAAGGTATGAATTTCGAGCATGAGCATAGTATAAGTTTAAATATGAACACGTACGTGAGCATAAACACAAAACGCATGACATGAGTATGAGTAAAAGGATAAGCATAATGTATATGAAAAATGAGTATAAGTGTGGGTACAAACATGAGTATAAGTATAAACACAAAGCGTATGAGTATGAAGACGAGTATAAGTGTGAACATAAGGTGTATGTGCATAGATATGAACGTGAATAAAGGTGTAAAACATGAAGGTTTAAGTATGAACAAAATATGTGTGTATATATATAGGTGTAAACAAGGTTGTATATTAAATGAGAACATAAAATGTATGAACATAAATATGAATGTAATATAAACATGATTGTAAGTACATCGTAAATGTATAATTGTGGGTGTATGTATAACGTAAAACTTATGAATTTTGAATCATGAGTATAACATAAGTGTGAACATACGTGGAGGCATAAAATGCATAAGTATGGATGTAGGAAATAATGGTTTTGTTTATAGTAAAAATCGAACTACACGAGTTTATGCGCGTAAACGATTAAAAGTTTTGAGTATAAAAGAAAAAGGAATGGGTGACACACATGAGATCGTTGCGAGATATTGACTAAAACGTGTAAAATAATATGCGTATATAGTTGTTTGCGCAAAACGTGAAGTTAAAATAGATCGAGTTGTCACGAAATATAAACTCTAGTTTGTGAATGTAAAGAGAGTATAAAACACTTATTAGTTATGCGAAAAGGCACTTTGTAAATGAATGGAAATGCTACTATGGTTTCAAAAGAATTTACATAGTTGAAAATTTGTCGTCCTTTTCCTTGCCCACGTGTTTTGAATTTAATTGGCGTATCGAGCGAGGTTTTGAGAAGTTCTTGGGATTAATAAGTTTGCACCGTTTAAGTAACTTTGTATTAGAAAGTTTTGAAGTTTATAGATTCTTGTGAAAAGGTTAATCCTTAGGAAAAAGGATCTTGGTATATGAACTTAGTGTTTTGCTGGAAAAGTGTCCTTTAATAAAAATGTGTTATTGATTTTGAAAGAAGTTTTAGTAAACGATTGATTAATGTCTGTAATATTTTGTATGAAAAGCTGGTTTAATTCTCAATTGAAAAAAATAGCATTCTTTAGTATAGTGATGCGAGATGAGCGTGTTTTAGTAATTACGTGAAATATGAACTTTTGTGGGCAATGATTTTATTAGACCGCCTAGGTTGATAAGTAGCATTTCGTGAAATTTTGAAAGTCGAGGAATAAGCGTTTATGGTATAAGTTAAGAATTTTGTGTGTGTGAGCTATATGAAAATAGATTGTAGGATAGGATACTCGTTTATATTACAATGCATTTTGAAATAATTAAGGACTTGACTAATGCTAAATGATTTAGATATAAACATGATCGTATTTACATAATATAGTCTTTTAAAAGAAAGCATTGGTAACGATCACCTAGGTAAGGGAATCACCCCAAATTCCTTGGTGAGGTCGTTGTAAGATGAGAAAAGAAGCAGAGTTAATCATCAAGGTAAGGAAATCACTCCTATCTCGATGATATGTCTCTGCTCGTTGTTACAAAAGCGTAAATAAAATTACGTGAAATCATGCATGCTAATAATGTATAATCGTATGAAAAGTAAGAGTATGATGTTGCGCAAAAAAGAAATCTCGAAAAATTGTTCAAAATTGACAAAAGATCGAAAATAATAAAGCGTAAGCTCGAATAAAACTTGGATGGTTCCAAACGGAACATTGACTAACCAAAGTGGTCGAAAGATCTTTAAAAATTGTGAAGCATGCTTTGGCCTAATAGGTGGTATACTCTCGCCGATTAGTCGGTTAACGGTATTCACCCTTCCGGTTACTACCTGCTCCAAATCAATCGAAAATTCGAGACTTGGCGGGATTTTTGAAAATCAAGGAGCGGAACTAGTCGTCAAGGTGCGGGTTTCACCCCTAACTTGACGATTTCGTGCCCTAAGTGTGGTGGTTACTCGTCGGGTCAAAATTTAATTTCAACACCTTGACGAGCGTCCACTAGAATTTAAATTTGAAATTTCCATTAAAATGTGGATTTCACTCCTAACATAATGGTGAATTTCGTGCGAAAATAGAATTAGGCGGGATGAGAGTCGTTTACCAAATTGTGGGTTTCACGCCTATTTTGGTAAACTCGTCTCGTTTGTGTAATACGAGTGTTTTCGAGTTTAAGAAAAATCGAGTAAAATGCCTTGGAAAAAGGCATATGTTAAAGGGAATAACGAACAAGTATAAGCGCATAAAAGGAATGTCGAGAATAACACACAAAGAATAGATCAATAAATCAAGTATCGACACATGATCAGACAAGTATTGACACATAAGAATAGCACGTCAAGTATTAACACACAAGCGACATATATGTTTAAAAAGTCAATGCGAATAAATGAGAAGCGAGTAAAGTAGTATGCAAGTAGTTTCAAGCAGTACACAAGAATAAAGCACTAATACTATAGACTAGGTTAAAGCATTCCTACTTTTCCTAATTCCCTATAGTTATGGCTCTGATACCAATTGTCACACCCCAACCAATGGCGGAATCATCAGAGTGGGACTTGTTCAAGATTGCAAGAGACTTCATAACACTATTTGTGACAATATTTAATTCAACCGATTTCATTTCATAAATAAAATGTCAAAACATACAAGGAAATTCAAATAACAACATTGTTCGAAACATAACATAACAAAATTGATACAATGATTTAAACTTAAGACGTCTAAATGAGTATCTAGGCATCTTTGCTATCCATTTTCATAGCATCATCAATCCTCAACCTGTAACATGTTTAAAATACAATTCAATGCAAAAGCAAAGGCGAGTATACAAGTTTAAGCATAAGTATAAGTATAAAAGTTTAAAACAAATCCACATGGCAACTTAGTTTATACAAGATCAACCTAACATGGCATGCAATATTTCTAGCCAATCCTCTGTTTACGCAATAATGATATAATTCAACATGACCACAAGTCTACGGCGGTGCGTTACTCCTATAACGCTATACATGTCAAATGGAGGCTCGTGAAAGCTAATGACTAAAACATATCACATAAGTATGGTCCACGTAAGCATCAAGTATCATAACATAGCATTCATGTATAAGGATTGTTTTGTGCATTGCATAAAGAATAAGTTTAAGTGTAGTTTAATAGTTAAACATGTTATACCCCAAAAAGTGGTAAACATAAAAGGGGGTTGCGAGTATACTCACACAATTGCTAAGTCTTCCGATTATCCAAGTTTTGACGAGTGTACGAGATTAGGAAGATGGAACACCGATGTCACCCTATACGGGTAAACGATGGTGCATGAGTAAACGGAATTTTGACGGAGGATATGAAGTGGATTATAAAGTATGTCTAGCTGATAAAAATTATATAGTTTACGCAATAAGTTTTAAATTAAGGTTATCGAAAATATTATAGAAATAACGTCAAAATAAATATACATTTATATCTATTTTATAAAAATTAATCGAATTTGATAGATTTTGATTTATAAAACTAACGCGTTTCGTTTTACGAAATTTTACGAAAAACGGGCAGAGTTTCACTTGTTTTTGGACGACCCCGACAATACAAGTTGTCGATCTATTTTCAAAATTCAATAAACAATGGACGGAACAATATAGATATATAAATATATAGCTTCTATGCAAAAATTTAAATTATATAAAGCCGGATCCGCGACTAGAATAGCACTAACATAATAATATAATAAATCTTCAAGACGTTTAGAATTTTTACCGAACATCAAATCTGACCCGAACAAGTATGACCGTTGACCCGAGCCGTCGACCAGACGTTGACTTCTGTTGACCCGACAAAAGCCCGGCCAATCTGAAAATGAAACTCGAACCAAAATGAAACTGAAAGCCGAAAGAAACCAAATAAAAAACTGAACAAAACGAAAGCCCGAATCGAGAATCAGACAGAACATAGCTGAAAGTAAAACCCGAATCACCTCGTGACCGAGCCGTACCAGTTGTTGACCGACCCGAAATCTGACCCGCTGAACGCCATCCGAACCGAGCATGAAATTTACTCGAACCCGCTGAATAGAATCAAACATAACCTGGGCCAAAACTTCATCATTGGACTGAACCTGAATCTTATTCTCGAATCAAGACACGAGCACCCGAAACTTATCACCACCATCCCGGAAACAAAAGTAAATAAAAGAAATGTAGAAACAGGGGGATGGTTCTTACCGGAAGGCATGTCGGACCAAAAGCACCACCGCGGCCGCCGCCGCCGCACCACCACCTCCGTCTTCAACATCATTAACAGCGGACTCTCGACGTGCCACAAATATCGCCGCCGCCGGGACACCTCGTCGGCTCGAACGAATAAGTCACCACCGCTGCCGCTTTCATACGTCGGAAGATCAAAGAGTCGTGCGGGGTAGTGTGTGCTGTCGGAGAGATAAGGGTGGCGCCCGTCGGAGATGTAGCTCCAGTCGCCGGAGTTCAGTAGAGGGGGAACAGAGGGTTTGAGTTCTATAATGTTGCAGGTATGTGTGTAAATGAGGGAGTGAGGGAGAGATGAATGTTATGTCTCTGTGATAATGGAGATGGATATAGGGTTTCTCATTTGAAGGTGGGGAAGATGAAGGATCAGGGAATGTGTATACGCGAGTTTGGTTTGAGGTTTCCAAAAAGAAATGAAAGGGGGATAGGTTAATTATAAAACTCAGGTTTTAAAGTGGGTTGGGTCCAAAGCCCATTAGCGCGCACCCAGTCTCTTGTACGATCCAATCGTATTTTCAAAACCCGTTTTCGTTCCTGAACTTGTAAAACATCGTAGGATATTATTATTATTATTATCATTCTTATTATATATATATATATATATATTCAGGATTAAAATACGCAAATACGGGGCGTTACAGCACAAATAATCTTTTATAACTTGGGACAATTATAAAAATAATCTTGTATACAATTTTATATGTTTGTCGTCCGTCAGGGCCGGTTTGAAGAGCCGGACAAGATTAACTGACACACCACAAGTATAATGCCCACAAGGAAAATCCTTATTGTGGGATACCTTTTATACTTACGCAACTGTCAGGTGTATGCCTACACCCCATGCTTAAGTCGTGGCCATTTCAATGAATGAGCCGAGGATATCCAGGACATGGTCATTAACCCCCCAAAGGCATTGCACCAAAAAAAAAAACAGATTAAAACGGGTTATGTAAATATATTAATCACAATCCGATTTAAATAACTACATACCCGACCAAGCAGTATTATTATAATACCGTATCCCAAGCCCGTATAACGGAAAATAAGTTAAAAGTATTTACCAGAGCAAAATATAAATTTTATCCCAGCCGTATAACAATCAGCAAGTGCAAATATCTTTTACTGGGTTCCTAAATATGGAACAAAGGTTTTAATAAACTATTAGATTCCTAACGGGTCTTACTTAAGTTTAAACTTAGACCAGTTAGTTTTAATGAAAGGTTTACGGTTCAAAACGCAAGATTAAGCGAATACCGGATTAGAATGTGATTTAGACCCGACAAGTATAGAGACTTGTATAATATGGGTAAACTAAACACATTCTGGATTTTGAAGCAAAAATGATGAGGTTTGACCCCTTTCGGTCAATTTATGCAAACTAGTTACATAAACCGCACCGAACACGAAAAATGCATAACGGGTAACCAAATGAGTCATTAACAGGTTTCCTAAGTTAACATGCCTTAAATATGTTGTGATATCAGTAGGATACTGTGACAACTGTGTTCTGTAGTCAATGTACGATGTAAAACAATGATGATTATTAATAAAACAATGTGCTTTGGTGTTATTATATGTGTTTTGATGTTATTATGTGTGCAATTATGTTTGGTGATTTTGCAATTCGATTCGATTCCAATTACAAGCTTTAAATCGCGTTTTGGAAGGTTATACGCAAACTGGTGCGTAAACGCAGTCAGTATAATGCGACAAACACTCCGGAATAGTGACATAGGCTTAACATACCTTAAATAACCTCCACATAACTTAGAAATAAGTTTTGAATGGTTTGGTGTGTCGAAATCAACTTTGTTCGATCGCAGGGACTATTTGTGTCAAACTGCAAAACTATTCCGATTTGAACTGTAACGAACATTCCGGAACATGACCATAAGTTAAACATACCCTAAATAACCTTTACATAGCTTAGAAATAGGCGTTGAGGGGTTCGGTACGCTAAAATAAACTTTATGGTCATTCAGGGACTAAAAGCGTCAAAAAGTGCACAAGTTTGCATTTTCACGCATATCTTACATTCTGAATACATCCGGACATCCAAAAATTTATGTAAGCATTAAAATATTTTATTTTAGTGTTTGGCATGATAAAATTCCATTCATCGCTTAATTTGGATCGTTTTTGCGTTCGTTACGACTTCCGTCGTAATTAACCGAACAACGCAACCGTACGGCCAAATGAACCGACATCTGAGATATTTTTGAGCACATTTTAAGTTTCCTATACTTTAACTTCATTTTAGAGCTTTGAAATGGGGTTATTGGGGCTTAAACGTGTCAAAAATGCATCGAAAACCAAGTTTTGGGGCTGCAGGGACTAAAACTGCCAAACTGTGAAAGTAGGTCCTTACGGACCGTAAGGGTGAGGACCATACGGTCCGTAAGCATGTCCCAGTTGCTCAGAAACTTCTAAACCAGCTGTTAACAGCTGTTACCCACTCCTAATCTCATTTCCACTTGTTGTTCCCTGATGTTGGGGGGCCAATTGACATACCTTAGCATTTCAACAAGTATAGGGATGAGATTAAAACCTGGTTTTCAAGAAACGATCCTAACGGTGGTCCATTTCCTATAAATACCCCCACCCTTCACTTGCAAAACCCACTTGAAATCTGAGTTTTTCTTTAAGTGGTTGTGTTTATACACTTCCTACTTGAGATTACTTGGAAATCAAACTTGCGGGGACCCGTTGTAAGTGTTCTTTCGTTCTTTTTCATTCGTTTTAGCGTTAAAGTCAAACTGCGTTTGACTTTATGCATTGACCAGTTTATGGTCAATGTGAAGTTCGTTTGAACTTCATAACGTGAGCGTAATCATGATGGTTATAGTCCCTAGTGACTATACCTACTGATTACCACGTTATCTAGGCTCAGTGACGAGTCGTAGTTTCGGCCAAAATGCGTGTTCTTGCGTATTTTGTAACCAAACTACTCTAAGATATCAAAACCGCTTGTTTTGATATCAAAACCTGTTTTCTAACTTAACTAAACATGTTTTAGGATGTTTAGCTCGTCACTTTTTAGTTTAGTGCTTGTGTAGAGTCGTAAGTCAAGCGGACTAAACACCCGCTTAGACTTTCGAACACGACCCGTTTGGTCGATCATTAGGATCCGACCAAACATGGTTAGTGACCATAGTTGCATAGGGAATAACCTTCCGAGGTTATAGCTTATGGTCACCTAGTTTAGATAGTTGTATGATAAGTAGTTTATATGCCTTAGGTAAATAACCAAAATACCCTTTTCATGCATAATTGGTAATTAAGCATATGTAACCTAAACTTTTGTCACATAACTGATTATACAACATGATTAAACTTGTATTGGCATATAATACTTGTCATAGGACTAGTTAGACGTCTCAAACGCGCATTTACGCGCACGACGCGTTAAAGTAGCATAAGCTACCTTAACGGGTCACGATGGGTCGAAAGCACTTAGGTTAGGTTCCGATTTAGAATGTAGGATTTGTTAAACCATATCACATGAGTTCCAACACTCATTTGGTTTGCAAGACATCATACTGTCCGATCTGCCGATTTAGGCGTCTATTGTTTGACTAGTGGTTCGATTACTAGGTGCTGCTTGATTTCTTTGGTTTACTCGAGTTTGTTGAAGTACTATTGATTGAGGATACCTTTCACTACATGTGAGTACATAGTTCCCCTATTTTACTGTTTTCAAATGTCTTGGGGTGATTCATATGTACAAAATGTTTTCAAGGTTTAAACGATGATTACAAAAACGAATAAAACGATTTATACTAAACTATTAACGATTTCGATAATGTGAACGAACTTGTTGGTTGTAGTTACATAACGAACGACATTCATTAGCATTGGTCAAGCCGACCAGTATTAGGTTATGGTACCATATCTGACAAATCCCGTTATTTCACTAAACCCATGGTTATGTGTGGGTGTTGTGGGTAACGACTGAATCTGATGATTGTTAACTTACCCTTTGGAGGTTTGTTAATGCAAGAACGAGTTGAACGATGAATGAGTCACAAAGGTTTAAATGTTATTAGCGAGGCGACCATATATAAGTTTCACAATTAAAACAAGAACGATTTGAACGATTGAACGATTTGAACGATTTGAACGATTAAACGATTAAACGATTTAAACGAGTAAACGATTTGGAAACGATGTTAAACGATTTGGGGTAAATGATTGATTTTTGATTAGTGTTTAGATAACGAGACGGGTGTAATGTAGTGAAAACATGGTAGATACGCCACTGGTACTTCTTATATATAAGTGTTTTCAACATATTACATGTCGTGGCGTTATTTAGTTCACTTGGGTAAACGATAGTGAAACGATGTCACACAACGATGTTTTCGAAACAATATACGAGTTTTATTTACAAGTTATTACGAGATGTTTTACAATTTGCCTTACTAAAACAAATGTTTTTGGGTTAAGAATCATGGCTACAAGGATTTCTAAACCATAACCATCTTGATTTGAGTTGGTTAATTTAGTTGTAATATAATACTCTTTTCAAAACAAGGTTTTTAATAAAGTATTGCAACATTTAAAATAGCCATGAATCCGATACTCCTATAAAACCTATGTAGTCGCCAGCATTTCTTTGCTGACTTTGTTTTCACATATGTTTCAGGGATTGATGCTTGATGATGATTACTAGGATTCATGAGTCACATAGGATCTGGACGAGGCCTTAGTGACATAATAACAATATTAGTCGATATGTAACTTGTTTGTTCTATGTTAAGACAATGTTAATGTTAATATTCAATAAAATGAAACACTTTTGTATCCATGGTTATGAAACGATAATTCTGTTGCAACACGCCCCGACGTTTTCCACCACGCATTGTTGTTTTACGCAGTCGGGGTGTGACAGATACCTTCCATTATGCCCAAAACGAATTTAAACTCAATTTAAGCCCCGTAGGGGTATTTTGGTCATTTTAAAGACTATAAAAGAGGTTAAATAACAATCTGTGGTTCTGGTCTAAAATGATCAGTAAAAATATTTAATTTAATAAGTTATATCATTAAGATATTGCACATATGTGAAATTTATCATTTATGACCAAACTATGCACCGAAGGGGCATTTTGGTCATTTCACATAAGCTTTAAGGGTTAAATTTGGAAATCTGAGTTTAAAACTTTTACTTACTGTTAAAGTATAAAAATTTACTCATAACATCAGTAGGTAACAAGTCTTAGGTGCCTAATATGGTTTTAAACTATACTATGCGCCTATATCGCATAAAAGTCGGTATTTGACGATATTCGGGTTAATTTAGGAAATCTGAGATTTTGATCAGCCTTTACTGTTTAAAATAACTTATTTAATATATAAAATCAGTAGAAAAAGATTTGGTATGTAAAGGATGTGTAAAACTCATTTTATTAGCAAAAATGGCATAACCGTCAATTACCGAATCAATGCAAGAACCCTATGTTATGATCAGTTTAAAAATTAATAAAAATCTCCAAAAATCCAAAAATATTATATTACATCAGTGGGTAAAAGGTTTGGTGTCAAAATTTGGGTTTAAATAGGTTTTATGCCGAAAATGCCTTTTAATTAATAAAAAAGGCTTTAATTTACGATATTGAGCATAACTCCAAATTTAGACCTCAAACTGATGTCAAATTTTTAGGACATGTTTATAAATCAGTAATAAAGGTTTTTGTCCTCTCACATTTTCAAAAATCTTGTTTTAATGTCAATAGGGCATAATGGTCAACATTTAAGCAATTAACGGAAACATGTAAATGAATCGGATTAATAAGGAACCATGTAGTATAACCTTAGAGGGTTTTACTAACTTATAATATGGTCCTAAAGGAACCTTAAGGCATATCTAAAACAAGCTAAATCGGGTCAGAACTGAAAGTCAAAGCAAAAGTCTACTTTTGCGACTTTCGGTTCCGAACCGAGCCTAAACTCAGAATTGTCGGTTTGAACATGCTTATACATGTTCTTACATTATTTACCAAGTTATTTTAGTGTTAAAACATGTTTCATAACTTCTACATTATCAGTTATGAATTTATTTGCAAAACTAGCTTCTGTTGACTTTTTAATATTAAGTTTGACCCGACAATTGACCAAGTTAGAGTGATAATTAGTGGGTGCCCTTTTAAGGGTTCATTACCCACATAATTACCAACTCATAGCCACTTTCAATTCGAATAATGGATGGACCATTAGTGATTAATCACTAAGTCGAAGCTTAATTACGATGGCTTTGACTTTGACTTTTGGTCACTAGACTAATAAAACTTGAACTTAAGAGGTTAAGAACACTTACAATGGTCCTTAACATGAATTTGGAACCTAAGAAAACTTTCTTGAACTCCAAAAAGCTCCAGAGATAGTGTTGTTAATAAATTTGGTGAATGTGCAAATGAACTAACAAACAAGGACCCTTATATAGGATTTCAAACTTCACAAGATCATTCCACACAAGCCTACAACTGATTTCTGATGATCCCAGGTGTCCCCTATGCATGAAATACTGTTGGCTCAGCCCCTGGACTCGAAAACAAGCATGCAAAGGCGGTGTAACCTGCTGTTGTTAGGATCTGAGGTTGGATTGATTGTGTTTTACGTTTGATTTAAGATGAAAAATGAACAAGTAATGTAGCGGAAATAAGATGGAAATAAACTTTGCACACAATCAAACATGAGAATTGCTTTTAACACACATTTTCACATAGAACCGAATGATTGAATTTATTTCAACTATGATTACAATGCATGTAACAAACTCCCCCTCAGCCTGAGCTCATAGTGATTGTTCGTACATGAAGAAAAGTGGTGAAGAGCTGATAGAACAGTACATGGTACTGTTCTATTTATAAGCACGCCCAAACCACTGAAGCATCTTGGCTGACGTCACCATGAAAGTGACATCTAACCTCCTAACAAACTCTAACAACTGATCTAATACAAACACTGCTATGCAATCTACTGTTTACAATACATTACATAAAGAAAACTAAACTACTGCTTTATCCTTCCGCTGTTGTGACTCCAGCAGTACTTGATAAACTTCAGCAGTGCTTGACTCATAGCAGTAGATTGATCAACAGGGCTTTAGTCTTCATCAGCCTTTAACCTGGACAGCAGTTGTAATCAGCAGATGTTGTAAAGGATCAGTGGATGGAGGTTATTAGATGTTGAAACCACTTTCAAGGGGAGAGACTTGTATACATTCACTGCTTATTCTAGATCCACTGCCCTGATCCAGTTTTGGCTTTAATTATCTATTCCTCTGATAGGGTTCAATCCCAACAATCTCCCTCTGGAACAGATAATGCCAAAACCCTTCATTATTGTGGAACTTTATTGCCTCATCAACAGTTCCCTTATTTTCCCTTTGAGTTGTAACTCAAAGTCTAAGGAATTTGTGTCATCTTCATCCCTGCACAGTGGAAGATCAAGGAGATCCTGTAGATCTTCAACACTCAGGCCAAGTGCTTGTTCCCTTGATATTTTCTTCACCTCTCCACTAGAGTTGATCACAGTCAGTACATGGGTCTGTTTGTCAGTTTTCCAATTTAGTACTTTTGAGTCTGGTGGGTTTCTTGGCAGATTTTTATTAGATGAGGAGTTTGGAGATGCTGGCCTTGTGATGACTGACTGAACAGTGCTTTGAGCTTGAGCATGTTCAGGCATATCAGCCATCATCTGCTTGTAGACCATTTTTATAACTTCATTACCAGCAGTTATTTCCTCTGTTGTTTCTGCATCCATATGTTTTTGCCTTCTTCTTTGATAAAGAAAGGCACCAGGTGGAGCAGTGGCTCTCCTGATTTGCAGCTTTGGTGGTTTTGTTGAAACCTCTGCTTCAGGATAGTCTGGTTTTTGTGGAATTTTTGGATTTTTCTTTCTTAATTCCTCCAACTTTTTGTAAGTGGCCCTGACTTTGTCTTCTTTCCACCTCATCACTTGGTTCTTTGACCCAAAGTCAGCAGTGATCAATTCCTCTTTCATTCTCCTCAGCTCCAATGCCTTATCAGGTACATTCTTCTTGTATTTTGCCCAATCAGGAGGTGTATGTTTAACCTTGTTTTTAATCATTTCTTGAATCCTGGCTGCTTCACTTTCAAGCTCAGGAATGGTCCATTCTTTGTACATGTATTTTTCTCCCTTGTATTTCTTGTAAGCCATGATGTTGTCAATATAGTCTTTTCTCAGGGATTCATCTGCTCTTTTTGATAATTGTTGACATACATTTTTTGCAAACTGCTCCAAAGATTTGACTTGAGTGTGCAAAAATTGACAATGCCTTTGAATTTCTTTGTCAGTCTTCCCTTGTGAATTTCTTTTGGAGATATCCTCTGCTTGTTGAGCCTTAACTTTAAGGTATTCTTCAATGTTGTTAAGCCTGGGATATCCTTCAACAGATGGTAAACTCCTTTTAGCAGAATCATACTCATAGTAGAAGGATTTGATCTCTTCTCGGACTGTTATAAGCTCTAGAGGAAATTGAACACCTGCAGGAGCAATATCAGTGATTGGCTGTTGAACTTGAGCTGAAGAGAGAGGAACAGGGTTTGGTATAGTAACAAGTGATGAAGGTTGTGAAGATGTTGGTGGTGGTGGTGGTGAAGGATCATCATCTTTCAGAATTAACCTTCTCCTTTTAGGTTGAGGAAAAGCTGATGATGTTTTGGGTGGTTCAGTGGTGGTGATTTGAGTGGTGGTTATTGTAGTGGAAGTGATTAAAGTAGGAGGTTGCTGACTAATAGTTGTTGAAACAACTGGTGTTTCAACCACTGTTGTCATTACAACTGATGATGTGTCATCAGCTGTCTTCTGCTTTTTGGTAGGAGGTGATGGTGGTGATGGTAGTTTTAGTGGTGATGGAATATTTGTTGGGGCAGTGGTTGAAATGGGAGCAGTTGTTGTGGTTGAAGTGGTGGTTTTTGGTTTAACAACTGCTGAAACCACTGAAGTACCAACAGTTGTTGATACAGCGGGTGATACGTGGTTGAAAACTGGTGCTCGTAAACGTGTAACTTTATGTTTTTATACGAGTTTTAATCTTGAATGGCCTACTTTTAATTAGATTTGTGTTTATGCAGGTTTGATGGAGTTTAAGGGCTTTTCGGGAGCTTTACGAGTCATCGGGTCAAAAATCGGAGCATCGGGACGCGTTACGGATCAGCCGGAAGGGGGAAACGAAGAAAATGGGAGAAGTGGACTAGAGAACCCGTCGCCGACGGGTCCCAAGCCGTCGGCGATGCCCTTTTAAAAAACCCCGTTGGCCACAAGTCCTCGTATCCAGTTAATTAAGCCGTCAGACGGCTTCGACATATTTACAGCCCGTCGGCGACAGGTTATATGCCGTCGGCGACGGCTAAGGGATTTGCAGAACGCGAATTTTGGGACTTTTTGAGTCACGGTCGATGTTTATTGGTCGAGGGGCATTCAACTCGGGGGTTACACTTCACTTGGAGTTTGAATCTTCATCTTGGAACCAAGTATCAACATCATTCACCTACCAATTCTATCTATCATCAACCTACAACCCGAATCATCATCATCCAACACACAATCAAACATACAAACCCTAATTCATCCAATCCATCAACCATCTCACCATAATCATCCATAAACCCTAATCATCCATCATTCCTTCATCCATCAAGCTTCAAGATGTTCTCATTCATGTTCCAAACATCCGGTGATCAAGCTTTTTCAACCATGAGCGGCTAATCATCTCGGTTTCACCCCGGTGTAGGTAGTTGTTAATTCTAGGATTTCGAATTGTTCTTGTTTCAACTTAGTGCCAATTTGTATTTGATTTTTGAAACTTTTGACAATAGTATTACATTTGTTTCGAATTCGTAAACTGTCGAACGATGTTAAAAGTTATGACTTTGCGAAATGGTGATATGTAATTGTGCATTGTCGTTGTTACGATTTACTTGTGTTGATTACAAAGTGTATTCTTGTCCGTTCTTCGGGACGTTGATAGCTATTAGCACCTAAGTCACGGTACACTAAATCCGTTAATCGAATGCATTTGAGTTGAATCTAAAACTTGTAGAACTCCTAGGTTAGCAATTACCGAAACCGGGTGTGATTCCTTTTTCTTATTATTGTTCTCGTAATCAATTTTCTTGTAATCGTTAATCATTGGTGGTTAATCAATTTAATCAATTCAATTAGTCTAAACTCACATCTCTCAATTAAACAAAAATACAAAAACATTCTAGTAAGCTTCATAAATCGTGACATTTGTTCTAATTCATTCGAATCCATACACAAACCACATACTCTTCGTGGTTCGACCCCTCACTACCACTAGCTATTTGTTAAGGGTAATTAGGGCATATAAATATTATCTTTGACCGGAGCGCGACACTCCGATCAAATTTTGGCGTCGTTGCCGGGGAGTGCGTGCGCTTTGTGTTTGGATATTGTTTAAATTTGCGTGATTAACTGTTTAAATTGTTTAGCTTTCTTTTTGCACTTTGTCTTTTTCCTTGTTACGCGGGTGTGTTACTTGTGCAGGTTACAGGTAGTGCATGCATATGCGGAACTCCGGGAGGACTTCACCTTTAGTCTACGAACCGGAAATCGAAAGGGTAGCAATATGAAATCTAGCAAGCCGGTTAGAAGCAACACTTGCTTCTAATCAAACCACAAACACGCCACAACATACACCATCCATTGAAACCGATTCAATGGCGAACCAAAACTCTAACCAAAACTTCAACCAAAATCAAAATCCGAACCAATTTCAATACCGAGGCAATTTCAATCCCGCTCCAAATATTCAACCTATACCTCCAGAGCGACCAGGTGGTAATAACAACAATACCGGACCACCCACACCACCTTTCCAAAACCAAAATCCCAACCACAATCAAAGAACACCTCAACAACAAAACCTTCATCGACAAACCTCTTTACCCATCAACCTAGATGACCGGAATGTCAATTCCGACCGTCGGGGAAATCGTGATCACGGCAATCCCGCAAATGAAGACCCATTCTTCAACATCGATGACTTGAGGAATGCAATCCCCGATGATGAACCGTATAGTGTTCCCGGTTATCAATCTCCGGAACATGTGAGTGTTCATACGGAAAATTCGGATGACGGGGGATACTATGATGATAGGGCTAACGATGATGAAGATTGGGGCTACGTGAATACGGGAAACGTCTACAACGCTAGAAGGTATGATGATGAGGAATTTGGCTACCAAAATGCCAATTACGTTGGGGACGAAGAATACGGTTACGGAGGTGGAAGAAATGATGGTTATGGGAACAACCGTCAACCACGAAACAATGACCAACAGAACCGGAATGATGGGTTTTATAATAACAACAACAATGCAAACCCTAACCGGATTCCTCGTTTCGTGGGAGGTGGTAACCCAAGGGATAATAGAAGAGAGGATCGAAGAGATGATCGAAGAGGTGAAAGACGGGATAATAGAAGACCGGTCGATCAAGAAGTTAACGGTCCCCATCGTCGTCAACGACCTCCACGGGGAGTGAATGATCGTTTTAGGTCGGTTGTCACCGAGAACGACTCACCAATCGTTTGTGAGAGGAGAATGTTTGATTGTAAACCACATTACATCAACATACTTCCTCATTTTAATGGAAGATCTAACGACGAACCGTACACACATTTGACAGAGTTTTCTTCCATTTGCAGCACTATCGGGGGGCATAACTTTGCACTAGAGGAGGTTAAACTTCGTTTGTTCCAATTCTCATTGAAAGACAAAGCGAAGCAATGGTTCCTTACACTCCCGGCCAATAGCATCCGCACATGGGGAGAAATGCAACAAGCTTTTCTAGATGAATACTATTCTATGGCGAAGACCGATGATGCTCGTGATGAAATTAGGTCTTTTCGCCAATTATCGGGCGAGCCGTTGCATGAAGCCTTTACAAGATTTAAAGAAATGATGCGAAGATGCCCACATCATCAAATCGAGAAGTGGGAATTGGTTAAGTGCTTTGTACGGGGTTTAGATGACAACACATGGAACCGACTTGAATCAACGAGCAATGGGACCCTTCTAAGCAACCATGAAGATGATGATTGGGAATTCTTGGAACGGATGAGTAAATGTTCGAAAGAGAAAGAATCGGCCGATCGAGCTAAGAAGCATCCCATTTCACGGTCACTTCCCGATCTTGACTCTAAAGATCGGATTTCCACCTTAGAGCGGGAAATGGCTCGAATGAAGAAAAAGGAAGTAAATGCGGTTCAATTCGAGGTATGTGAAGATTGTGGTGATATTGGACATAGAGCGGAACAATGTCCAGCGGGGTCGAGTGGCTACACCGAAAAAGTCAACCAAGTGTATGGAGATAGGAAACAATACGACATGAACTCCAACACTTACCATCCGGGGTTGAGAAATCACCCTAATTTCCGGTACGGTAACGCTTCGAATCAAATGAACCCGAACTTTCAATCGGGTAATCAAGGTAATCAAGGTGGATCATCGTACAACAGCCGTCAAAGTGGTAACCAAGGGGGTTATCAATGTAATTTCAATCAAGGGTACCAAGGTAGGGACAATAATTACCAAGGTGGGTACCAAAGGAATTACAACAATCAGGGCAGTAATGGAAGCGGGTCGAACAATCAAACCGGTGGCGATGATTTGTTGAATATGTAAAAAGAATCTCAAAACAATATAAAAGAATCTCATCATGATATCAATGAGATAAAGAAGACAAACGAGATTCGGGATAAAGCACATGAGGCATTGGCAAAGCAAGTGGGCCAACTTGTGGAGGAAATGACTCAATTGAGAGGAAGCACGGGAAGGCTCCCAAGTGACACCGCGGTGAACCCTAAGCATCAAGGGTCAAACTCAAGGAACACACGTGAGGTACCAATTAATAAAATTACTTTACGTAGTGGTCGAGTCGTTGATAATGGTGTCAAAACACCATCACCCCAGTTTGTTGAAGGGGTGGTGGAAGATGCTAGTGAAGATGAGAATGAGGATGGTCAAACGGGTCAAAATAAAAATGACTTGAAAAAGAATAATAACTCTCCCGTTGTGACCATACCCGTCCCCAAGGCTAAGGAAAAGGGTGCGGAGGCTAATACCGCCCCTTATCCCGAAGCATTGAAGGGACCCGTGAAAAAAGTTGTAAACAAAAGAGGTCCACAATAAGAAGAGTTGTTGGAGATTTTCAAACAAGTAAAAATAAACTTACCTCTTTTGGATGCAATCAAACAAGTACCGTCTTATGCTAAGTACTTGAAAGAATTGTGCATGCAGAAACGAACTCATAAATTTCCTAAAAAAATAGATTTAACCGAAAATGTGAGTTCGATTCTTTCGGGGGCACTTCCACCTAAGCTCCAAGATCCGGGTGCGCCTATCATTTCAATTCAAGTAGGCGATTTTAAAATCAATCGGGCACTTCTAGATCTTGGTGCTAGCGTGAGCATTCTACCAGGTAGTTTGTATGACCAATACGAATTCGGTCCACTTCAATCGTCAAACACCACCGTGGTGTTAGCCGATTTGACACCCAAACTACCCCGTGGAATTGTCTCGGATGTGATAGTAAAAATCGAGGATTTTTACTATCCGGTGGACTTTCTAGTACTTGATTATGTGGCCAAGGACCCAACCAAGCAACCTACGGTGATTTTGGGTCGACCGTTCTTAGCAAGCGTAAATTCTCAAATTGATTGCAAAACGGGAACGGTTGACATGACATTTGGAAACCGAAGATTGAGGTTGCATATTTTTTCCGGACTTACGAACCCTCCAGTTGATGATGAATGCTATATGGCGGACATTGTTGACACGTGTATACCTCTTTGCGACACAGTCGTGGATGGGGAAAACACAATGGAGGATTGTTATATGTTTGGCAGGTCACAGGTAGAGGTGGAAAAGAGTATAGACGAGGAAGTGAAGAGTTTGGAGGTGCTCGCGGTTCGAGAAGGAAAACCGATATGGAAACACCAAGTTGAAAGTTTACCAGAGAGCATTGACACTAAATTGAAGCCGTCTTTAGTAGAGCCTCTGGAGGTTGAGTTGAAGGCGTTGCCTAAGCATCTCAAATATGCTTATGTTGGTGAAGGCAACACGCTCCCGGTTATCATTGCATCAAATTTAACCGTGGAGCAAGAGGATAAATTGATGGGTGTTTTGGTCACTAATCGGGCGGCGATTGGATGGACCATTGCTGATTTGAAGGGTATTAGTCCCTCGGTGGTGATGCACAAAATCATCACGGAAGAGAATGTAACTCCCGTTCGAGATGCACAACGGAGATTAAATCCAAACTTGCGGGAGGTAGTAAAGAAGGAAGTGCTGAAATGGCTCGATGCGGGTATCATTTACCCGATGTCGGATAGCCAATGGGTGAGCCCAACACAGACGGTTCCCAAGAAAGCGGGTATACAAGTCGTCAAAAATGACGCAGGTGAAGAGGTAGCCACTCGGCCGGTAACCGGATGGCGAATTTGTATTGATTATAGGAAGTTGAATACCGCAACTTCCAAAGATCATTTTCCTTTACCGTTCATTGATCAAATAGTTGAGAAATTGTCGGGGCAAAAATTTTATTGCTTCTTAGATGGCTATTCTGGTTATAACCAAATCGCCATCCATCCAGAAGATCAATCAAAGACCACATTTACTTGTCCCTACGGTACCTTTGCATTTAGGCGAATGCCGTTTGGATTATGTAACGCCCCCGCCACCTTCCAAAGGTGTATGATGAGTATCTTTTCTGATATGGTGGGGAAGTCTTTGGAAATCTTCATGGATGATTTCTCAATTTTTGGGTCATCTTTTGAGGCTTGTTTGGACCAACTAGATAAAGTGTTAAGAAGGTGTGTCGAAACTAGTTTGGTCTTAAGTTGGGAAAAGAGCCATTTTATGGTTCAAGAGGGAATAGTGTTGGGACACGTGGTGTCAAGTCGTGGGATAGAGGTTGATCGTGCTAAGGTACAAGTTATATCTACTTTACCATATCCCACGACTGTTAAAGGTGTTAGGTCTTTTCTAGGTCACGCAGGGTTTTATCGGCGATTTATTAAGGGTTTTAGTGATATAACCAAGCCTTTATGTAATTTGTTGTTAAAAGACCAACCGTTTGATTTTAATGAAAATTGCCAAAATGCTTTTAACAATTTGAAAGAGAAGTTAGTTGAGGCCCCAATCTTGTAATCGCCAAATTGGTCTTTTCCTTTTGAAATTATGTGCGATGCGAGTGATTATGCGGTGGGGGCCGTGTTGGGACAACGGGTTGAAAAGAAACCCGTTGCCATATACTACGCGAGTAAGACTGTTTCGGATGCACAATTGAATTACACCACTACCGAAAAAGAGCTACTTGTGGTGGTATATGCGTTGGATAAATTTCGGGCATATATATGGGGTAGTAAAGTGATTATTTATTCTGATCACACTGCAGTTAGGTACCTCATGGAGAAGAAAGATGCTAAACCGAGATTGATCCGATGGGTGTTGTTGCTACAAGAGTTTGATTTGGAGATACGGGACAAAAAGGGTACCGAGAATGTTGTGGCGGACCATTTGTCCCGGTTGATGGTTGAAGAAGATCCTACAACTGTAGAGATCATTGAGTCTTTCCCAGATGAGCACATAATGAAATTAGATAAACTGCCATGGTATGCTAACATTGTCAATTATCTTGTTACAGGTGATATGCCAGCACATTGGGATAGACGGAAGAGGCAACACTTTATGTCCCAAATCAAGTACTACAGGTTGGAAGAACCGCACTTGTGGAAGGAGTGTGCGGATCAAGTGATAAGAAGATGCATAGATGATGAGGAAATTCCAAGCGTGTTGCAGCATCTACATTCGTTTGCATGTGGTGGCCATTTTAGTGGTCACAAAACGGGTCACAAAGTGTTGAATAGTGGCCTTTATTGGCCTACTATTTTTAAAGATGCTAATGAGTTTTCAAAGAATTGCATAGAGTGCCAGAAAATAGGGGGTATTTCAAAAAGGGATGAGATGCCCATGCAACCAATCCTTGTAGTCGATGTTTTCGATGTCTGGGGTATTGATTTCATGGGCCCATTCCCCAATTCTTATGGCAACTTGTACATCTTGGTGGCCGTTGACTATGTGTCAAAGTGGGTTGAAGCAATAGCCACCAAGACGAACGACCATTCCGTAGTGTGTAATTTTGTTCAAACCAATATTTTCTCAAGGTTTGGGATTCCTCGTGTCATCATAAGTGACGGAGGATCTCACTTTAAAAACTTTCGGTTTGGAAAACTTTTAAAACGGTTTGGCGTTGACCATAGAATCGCTACCCCCTATCACCCGCAAACAAGCGGGCAAGTTGAGGTGTCAAATAGGCAAATCAAAGAGATTTTGCAAAAGACCGTGCGGGCGGACCGTAAGGATTAGTCAATTAAATTGAACGATGCTTTATGGGCCTACCGTACGGCACATAAGACACCCATTGGCACTACACCCTACCGGTTGGTTTACGGTAAAAATTATCATTTACCGGTTGAACTTGTGCACAAGTCATTATGGGCTATTACACTACGTCAAAACTGGGCTTTAGCCACATTTTTCCTAAAACCGCCCTGCCACACATATGAGAAAATGTGTGGCTAAAGGTCATTTATAATATTTTAAAATACTTTTAGCTACACAATTTGTTATTAATGTGACCGTTGTATACCAGTTCGAAACCTTTAGCCACACTTTTCAGAAAAAATGTGACATTTACTAGCATGTCTAGCCACGGCTTAAAAAGTGTGGCCAAATATAACCTATTGCCACAATCTTAGTTTGACTTTTTTAATTAATGTGACGGAAACACATTTTTTTGAAACCTTTAGTCACACTTTCAATAAAAAAAATATGGCAATCACTAGCCATGGTAGAAAAGTGTGGCCAAATATTACTAACCGTCATATTAAGTTTTTAATGATGTGGCTAAAAGATGATTCATATAAATCATTTTCAAATCAAAGAGTATTTTTTATTTAGTCACTTATAAGTTTTTACGTGTGACTAAAAATTGTGTGACTAAAAATTATTAACTGTGACCATAAATAAAATAAATGTGGCTATACGTATTCTATAATCACACTTTATTTACTTTACTTGGCCAACCTTTTCACTCCTTATCCCTTCCGTTTCTTCCATCCCCAACCAACCATGTTCTCTGCTCCAACAAACCTACTCAGTCTCTCTTTCACAAAAAAACCCTAATCCCCAAATCCCAATTTCACCCAAAATTCAACATGCCATTTATTCTAAGAGAAATGACGGTGATGATGCCACCACGTTGCGCTCCCACTGCCCTTGAAGAGGTGGGGTATAGCTTCTTCCTCACGATGATTGTGAAGAACAAAATTCGAAAAATCGATGTGAATAACAAAATCGAACAAGCGAAGCTCCTGTGCGATTTCGAAGCAACTGTTCTATTTCATCGCCTCTTCTCACTAATTAGGTAGTTATTTTTTCCAGTTAATTTCGTATACTGAACCTGTTCTTCGATTTGATGCTTGCATTCTGTTAATTAGGTTCACACATCGTGCATTCATGTAGATTTTTGTTAATTAGAGTTTATGTTCGTATATAAGAACTATAGCTGTTGATTTCTGTGATTTGATGAATCTACTCTATGTTGCAGATCGCGTACTGTTGTTGCTCCTCTAGAATGGAACTATTCAGAGACTAAAGTATATATGAAGAACTGAGGGTTTTAACGGAATGTTTAAAGGAAATGGCACCAATTGTGCGCGCATTGTCCCAAACTCTGCTGTCAAATTCTTTTATATCTATGTTGTAATATGCTTTCTTGTGATGAGGTAAGATCTATCATATGCCATTTGTAATTGTTTATATTGATGCAGGCTTTTTAACATGTTTAGTTTATGTTATAGGCTACTGTGTTTTTAAGAATTATAACCTATACATGAAGAAAATAGCTCTAAATATTAGACTTCTGAGTTGTATTGCTTTATTAATCTTATCATGTTTAAACTTTCAACATTTCAGAATTAGATTGTGGGAACTTGAAGACTTTTGAAATGATGCCAAAATATGCTGGTCGGGCTCATCGATTATTTTTATTGTTTGGTTTTTAGTAAACCAATAAGGTTTTGTGGTCTGTAAAATATTAGACTATGTTTAATCATTAGTTTAGTCATCTGAGTGTGCATGAATATGATCTGCATTGGATTATAATATCCTTTGGAGTTATGTTAATATTGACCTGCATTTAGGTCCCCAACTAGGCATTAAGTGCCTTTTATAGTCATAGCTTTAATCACCAACTAATCACAAAATTAGATGCTAGTTTTTAAATTCCTACATAAAGGGTCAGAAACAATAAACTCAAACACCAGTCATATGGTTGCATTTGATCTCTGATTTGAGTCACTGCATGTATGTATGTACCATTGACGAAAGTTTTTCTCGTTATCGGGCTGTAGTTAATGCTGCTACAAAGCTCAATATTCGTGTTCGCGGGTATGCTCTTAATTCTATACAATAATTAATACACGTGTTTTATTTTCAGACTTATGCATAATTCAGTTTACTATTTAATATCATTTTATATTATTTAGGTATGTATCATGTGTGATTGGATGCCCTGTTGAAGGAATAATTTCTCCATCAAAAGTTGCACACGTTGCAAAAGAACTTTATGATATGGGTTGTTCTGAAATATCACTTGGTGATACTATCGGGATTGGCACACCAGGTAATTGTCAGAATCTTAGACTCCACACGCCCTGGAAAACAACTAAAACAGATACAAAACGCTCTACATCATACATTAGTGATTACAAACTTCCCATACAAGATCTACCTAAAATTTAAGTCATGTTAGCACTTATATATGTGCAATCATCAACCTTTGCAGTAAGAAAAAGTTAAGCTAGGAAATGATGAATTTTAATTATATATTGCAATTTTTTTTAATATTACATCTAAACCCGAAAACCGTATAACCCGACCCGAACTAGCCCGAACCCGAATAACCCGAACCCGATCAACCCGAGCTTTAAATGATTTGGTTATCGGGTCACTTTTTCCTAGCCAAAAACCCGAACAACCCGACCCGAAAAACCCGAACCCCGAGAAAAAAACCCGAAGACCATCCCTAATCCTATTGATATGCGATTAGCTGAGATTTTTATATTTTTAGAACTTTTAATTCAATTACAAACTCGATTGTGCAGGAACAGTAATTTCTATGCTCGGAGAAGTGATGTCAGTTGTTCCTGTTGAAAAGCTAGCAGTTCACTTTCATGACACTTATGGCCAATCTCTTCCAAACATTTTAGTATCCCTCCAAGTAAGCTACTTTCTCCATCAAACTACTATATCATCACCTACTTTACCAGTTACATGAATCGACCCATTGGCAAATTTCGCAAATCTGAAACGTTAGATGATACGCATGTTCAAGTCATTCAGTTCATCATAGATGGATATGTAACAAACAAAAAAAGGACTTTGACCGAATTCACACTTCATAACTTCATTCGTTCATTGACTACTAGTTAGACACCAAAAATGTCCTCCATTGAAGTACCTCCAAAATAACAAGGAATTGTAACAGTTTATGGGTGGCAGTTTCAACCAGTTTACTTATTAATGGGCCGATTTAGGATTAGGTTACTCTTATCTATATCGAGTCATATATGTAAAATAGAAGTTTAGCTAAAAACGGAAGAAGTAAAAGTCGCCCAAAAAGTTTTAGGTACCAATGCATGTCCCTGTTATGCCATTACTCGTGAGTCGGGGACTTTCGGCATTTGGCAATTGTACGTTTCTCAGATGAATCGGGAGGTAATAA
Source organism: Helianthus tuberosus (assembly GCA_030545235.1). Taxonomy (NCBI): domain Eukaryota; kingdom Viridiplantae; phylum Streptophyta; class Magnoliopsida; order Asterales; family Asteraceae; genus Helianthus; species Helianthus tuberosus. Next base: position 123,199,133 of record CM060427.1, read on the forward strand.
GTTTTGTATAATGTATCTATTATATGATCAACAGTACACAAATTTATTTGTTTAACGTTTTGCATATCGTAGGAAGAATGGTTAGAGTCGCTATAGAGGGAGCAGATCGCTAATCGATAGATGATACTGCAACTCCAAGCGACCATTGACAGAGACCTAACACTACCCCATGAGCTTCCCCCTACATAGGTACAAGTTATTTTCTATAGTAGGTATATATAATAAACATATTTTGTATTTAATTTTATTATAACTGTATTTTATTAATATATAACTTTAAAATACAAATCAGTTTTTTTTTAATTTTTATTATTAGAGTGAAGAGGTATGGTCTCAAATCACAAGTGCACACATGTCATGGGGACCACACCGGTCAGCAGGCCTGTTCGCAGCTTATTCGCAGACTGCTCGCAGCCTGTTCGCAGCCGGTACGCAGGCATGTCTGCAGCCGGTCAGCAGGCCTGTTCGCGGTCGGTCTGAGTTGTGAAACATGCGATGTTTATAAATAATGATGAACATTAGAATAAAAGATATATATAAATCTTTCAATTCTGTATATGTTATGCAGAATGAAAATCGAGTATACAGCCTTAAAAGAGAGCTTGGAAAGTATGGAGCATCTAATTTCTTCAATTCATAGACTTCTTCTATCGCTTGTTAAGGTGATCATCCTTTACCTTAATCTATTGTAATGATTTAACATGATTCGTGTTAAAATTGGCACCTACTCAGGTGAAAGAATAGGTTCCAGCTGAAGATACGCTCACAATTGCTGGCAGGAAATTAGAAATTATCGAGAATGTTGTTACAGAAGCAAAACTTCTAAAGAATGCACTCGGTAGCACGCTTCCTATAAGCATACTTAATATGAAACTTCAATTCTCATATTTGGTCTTGTAGTCGCTTTTGTAATTGAAAATGATATTTATATGGGAAGATAGGGAATTTTTTCGTCCCGAGTTGTTTCGACGCGAACCGTTTCAACCAGTACAGTTCCTAACCGAACTGTTTTAACGGGTCAATATAAGTAAATCATTGGTGAAAAAATGCGGGGTCAGTTGGGATTTGTAATAGCTAAAACAAGAAGTAAATTTGATGGGTCAAATTTTGCTAAGATATTCGACTGTGTACCTGCATTTAACAATTTATTTTTTGAAAAATGACAAACGGTTTACATATATGTAATGGTCTCATTGTTATATATTTATTCAAAACATATACCTATATTAACATGTACATCATCATCAAGTTTGACATATAAATGAGCATCACACAGAGCAACCGTTGTAGTAAAATACGTTTTTGCCATTAACAACAGTCATTGGCACCAAATATTAATACAAATGTGTTAGGTTGGGCATCATGGCTTAACGTAGAACAAAAAACGCAGCAGCCGCGGCTGTTGACATCTGGTGACACGCTGACACTAAAACTGGCTAACTCAAGTGCCAATTATCTCCGGGACGGGTTTCATGTAAGAGCAGCATAGCGCCTTAAGGTGAGGCGGCTGAAAAGCGAGTCTAAAGCGGCATTACTAACTGAAGTGTAAGAGCAGCATAGCACCTTAAGGTGAGGCGGCTAAAAAGCAAGTCTTTTTACCATCCCTTGTTTCTGCACATGCAAAAAAAAAATATTAATAAAGTAAAATAGGGATATATATTTTATGATGGTTACTGTGGTCTTCTTTTTTAATTATTATCACTTATAAAATTATAGATAACTTGCAAGAAAAGTAACCATTGTCCTGCCTTTAAGAATCTGATGCATTTGTGAACTTTAGTATCAATGGGTCAATTTGGTTTAGCCTATGGCCAAATTACCAATCAGATTACTTAACTTATCCGGCCAATCCATGACCAAACAAATTCCTTATCAGTTAACACACTCATCATGATAATGATATTCTCATTTGCTCAATGAGTTATAGAAAACTCAATTAATCAACTAGTGCATTGAATATGGTCGGTTAATGAAGTTCACAAGATTCGGTATAAAAGGAATTAAAATCAAATATTCCATTGGGTTAGACACTTGTCCTAGTGGAAGGGATGGGTGCACACAAACTTAAGGTCACGGGTTCGATCCTCGTTTATGCCTGGTTTTGGGCAATTTTTTTTTAATTTTAATTCCTTTAATTTGCTCTTAAATTTCGCTATTCTTTCTGTCAAGTTAAATTCATATAAATATATATATATATATAAATCTTTTTTCTTTTTTATATTATCTAAAACAATTAATTATTTTTCTTTTTTTATATAATTAAAATTTTAAATCTAATCATAGATAAATAACAAATTATTAAGAAAAATTATTACATATAAATAACTAATTTATAAACATTGTGGTTTATGTATTGTTTGATTGGATTATGTGTCACTTGGATTTTCTTTTAAATGGGAAATTAATAAATATTGGACTATTACATAGTATGTCGTGAGCTTTGTCTCAACCAATCATGCCCCGATCACCTTGTCCACTGCGGGTCGGGGTGTGACAATTTTCCTACCTTAGTTTTCCTATTGGTGGGATTTACTGAGTATGATGATGATACAAGACTCTTACAACAAGAAGTCATATATGGCTTAATGGACGATATTGGGCCTTATTGGATCACAATGGACACTAGTATGTCATAGAGTTGCATAAATCGGTTAATTTCAATAATTGGTTCGATTAGTCGGTATAACCGGTCAATTAGAACCAGTCATTTAGGCCCAATGATGGTTATTTGGGTTCTTAAAGGTCAATTACGCCTAATGAAGGTCAGTTAGGGTTGTTTAGCTCAATTATTGTCAATTAGGCACAATGACGCTCAATTAGACCCAACGATGGTAAACTAGGTTCAATGAAGGTCAATTAGAGTTGTTGAGGCTCTGTGATGGCCAATTAAGCCCAGTGATAATTAAATAGACCCAACGATGCTCATTTAGGCCAAATGATGGTTAATTACGGTGTTTGAGCTCAATGATGGCCCATTAGGCCCAATGAAAGTCAACTAGGTCTAATGATTGTCAGTTAGCTTCAATGATAGTTAGTTGAGATTAATAAAGGTCAATTAGGCCTAATGAAAGCTAGTTAGGGCTGTTAAGCTCAATGATGGTCAATTAGGTACAATGACGGTCAATTAGACCCAACGATGGTAAACTACGTTTAATGAAGGTCAGTTAGAGCTGTTGAGGCTCAGTGATGGCCAATTAAGCCCAGTGGTGATCAAATAGACCCAACGATGCTCATTTAGGCAAAATGATGGTTAATTACGGTTTTTGAGCTCAATGACGGCCCATTAGGCCCAATGAAAGTCAACTGGGTCTAATGATTGTCAGTTAGCTTCAATGATAGTTAGTTGAGCTTAATAAAGGCCAATTAGGCCTAATGAAAGCTAGTTAGGGTTGTTAAGCTCAATGATGGCCAATTATGTCCAATGACGGTCAATTAGACCCGACGATGGTAAACTAGTTTCAATAAAGGTCAATTAGAGTTGTCGAGGCTCAGTGATGGCCAGTTAAGCCCAGTGGTGATCAAATAGACCCAATGATGGTCATTTAGGCCAAATGATGGTTAATTACGGTTTTTGAACTCAATGATGGTCAATTAGGCCTAATGAAAGTCAACTAGGTCTGATGATTGTCAGCTAGCTTCAATGATATTATATTATATATTTTTACAATATATTTTATGTTATAAAATAATTTGGGTGTGTATTTTATGCTATAATTATAACTTAAAAGAGAAATTAACATAAGATTGTATAACTTAAATTCAGTCTGGTCGTGTTCGGGTTCATATATATGACACGATTTTCATACACAACACAAATCATTCAAACGTAACATAAATATAATTTTTTATTATTATTTTATATAATATATGAAAAAATATAACTTTAATTTTCGTTTCCCACCATTTCCCAAAAAAAAATCTAATTTCCCTCTTCTTTCTCTTGTATCTCCTCCTAAGTCATGTTCATTTTTACTTTTCCCCCTATTTTCCTTTTAACCCTAAGTGGATTCCCCTCCCAAAATTCACCCCAGATCTCGTACTGATACCCCATCTTCTCTTTTTGTTTAATCAGCTTGTTTTGGCATTACGATAAAGAGAGAAAGAAACCGGACACGAAGCATCTCCATTGAATCCATCTAATCTCTCCTCTGATTGAACGCGAACCAAAGGAAGAGGAACATAAATCAGAAGCCATCCAATTCTAGACCTTAATCGGAGCTCTGAAAACCAATTAAGGACTGGCGTGATTAAGGTAAGTGCAAGAACCCTATTTTCTTCGCATTTATTCAAAAAGCGTTTTGTGGTTGTTTATTCAGACCCTGTAAGCAGTAATCTGCAAGTTCATTTTTTTTTGTGGATATGATAACTGAAAATGCTTCAAGATTTAAACTTTATTGATAAAACTCCACAGATTCGTGAAAATTATGACATTCGTCCCGAAGTTCATGTGTTTGATTGTTGATTTGTAGTGATTTGTTATGATCGGTTTTTGTTAATTTTAGTTCTAGTTAGCTAATTAGGTGAAAATCTGTAGTTAGTTTCAGATTTGTAGTGATTCATAATGCTTGTTTGTTGTTAATTTTAGTTCTAGTTAGTTGATTAGGTGAAAATTTCAAGTTATACGTGAATATAATTGACATGAGTTATAATTGGTTGTGGGATTGTTTCTGAGAATCATTTGAAATTGTGATAATGATCGAGGTTTACTATGCATTCTGTCTTCTTTCAGTTTCAGTTATTGGTTTTTTTGTTCATTATTGTGTTTGCTTGGAAGTTATTTTAAATTTTCTTAGATTATTGTCCTTTGATACTAGAAAGGGCGGTTTGGTGTGTGAAATGTATTGATATTGGGATTTTGCTTTTTTAAACTGCTTATAGAAACCCGGCTTTTTTTACATTTAGAGTGTAATAAACGAGGTAACATAAAGTGTGGCTAAGGGAATCGAAACAAACAACCACACAAAGAGTACTAGTAATAATAAAAACAACTTACTTCACCCTAAAAAAAGCAGATCCACATAAACAATAAACAGATAAGCTGTTGAAATAGGCCATCCCAGTTTTCGAGAATCATTTGAAGTTTTAAACTTATAATCATAGTTATTAAAGGCGCTAGCCGCACTCAAGGCGCATAGGCCTCGCCTGGGGCCTAGGCACAAAGCACAAAAAAGGGAGCAACTGAGAAAGCTGTAGAGATGATATAGATCTAGCAAACGGGTCGGGTCGGTTCGGGTTGGGTCATGGATCAAAACGGAGGTTGATGTAGAGCTTATAGATGGAGGATCAGGATGATTGAGTGTTGGAGGATCATGGCCTAATTACTACATGACCCATAATAAGTAAGATGAAGAACCTAATAGCGAACTTAGCGACAATTTGGGTTTTTTTTTTTTTTTTTTTTGATGTTAATATCAATTAGATATAGCTATAAAATAGTTGGATTTATAGGTTTTTGTTAAATATACATGTAAAATAGCATATATACAAGGATATTTTGATGTAATATACGTATAAAAATTTTCAAAATTCTTTTTCTAGTGTAATCGCTATTTATAAAATAGCCGTCCCTATTCGCTATGTAGCCTATAGGTGCTTTGTCGCTATTTGTCGCTATTCGCTATCGACAACTATGTAACGAATAACAAAATACATGTTTAAAAAGTTTAAATAAAATGTAAATGGTTGATAAGAATCATATATTGGTCCTAATAAAGTCTAAATTTGAAGAAACAGTTAGTTATAAGTTAAACCGAATAAACTAAGCATTGGTCCCATGTGTCTATACCATCAATTTGCATCTTCTGGATGCTTTGCTGGAAAACAAAAGTGACAACATTAAAGTAAGCAAAACGTTAGGTCAAGCCAGTGGCGGAACTAGCCCATTAAATCAGGGGTATCTCAATTTTTTTTACCGTCCAATCATACAATATTAAAAAACGACAATAAATAAATAAATAAAACATATACCTATGTGTTCTCATTTCAACCATAAGACGCACAAAATCACTTATTCCATTCATCCTCCCTACTCCCTAATTTAACAAAAAAAAAAAAAATAAAGTCTTAATTATGAAAGATCGTCATAAAAGAAATCAAACTATAAGTCTAAAACTAAACAACATATCTATTATCTAATCTATACAACTTACAAGTTCACCTAACACCAAGTTTGACAATGTTATAACTTATATAGCTTGTTGGGAAAATAAAATAAATAGAGATAAAGAAAGTAAAAAACAACAAGAAAAGAAACAACTGTTGCGTAATTCGAGCAACAGCAGAAGCCAGAAGGTGTGGTTATACACCTATACACTTTTTTTGTCATTCCATTCGAGTGAAGAACAACAATATAATATAATATGAATCATCATAAAAGATTCAGAGGACAATAAAACTCACACAATATCAAATCGCCCGAAGCCCTGCTGAGTGCCGAACCAATGATCAGATTGCCGCCTGCCGTGGGTTATTGAACCTGCTTATTTTGTAAGTCTTGGGTTTTGACTGTTGCCATGTTATTTGAACCTGCGTGTCTAAATTAAATACAGAATGAAGAAGATATTGAAATATAAAGTTGGGTTTTGCCATGTTATTTAAAGGGTTTCATGACAATCCACATCAGATTGTGTAAATGCAATTTAAAATCGTTTAAGGGTTTCATTAAATCGTTTAATTGCAATTTAAAATCGTTTAAGGGTTTCATTAAATCGTTTAATTGTTTCTTGAATTTTGTATATCATTGTTCCTTCCTTTCTGGCCCAACATATTTCAACTTTCCCTAAATATTTATTAGGCTTCTATGTTCATACTTCCAATCAGTTTAGTTTTACTCAACATAAGGCAAAATGATTGTAGTTGGCAAGTGATTTGATTTTTTTTAATTAAATGCTTAGTTTGTGTTAGTGCAAATTTATAGCTGCTGTGTTGTTTTTGATTGTTTGATCTATGGGCAAAAGAATTAAAACACAGTTTGGATTTGGTTTCTAGAGATATGTAGCTTTAAAAGTTCAAAAGAGATATCAACACTGGTAGCTAGGGATGAGTGTGGTATCGGTACCGAAAATCATCAAAAGTGGGTACTGGTACCGATACCAAAAGGTTCAGTTTGGTACGGTACCGGTTTGAAAATGATACAAATGGAGGGTTGAAATACTCGAATACAACAGATTTTGTTGATAGAAATAGAGAGGTTTTGGCAAGCAACAAGAGCCCGATTGTCGTTGTCGATATACTCAAAACGTTGTTTTTTATACTCGTTTGGTACACATTCAGCATATTAGTCACATTGTAAGTCGGGTCCCTTGATATTTGATGTTAGGTTAATGTCATCTTGAATTATAGTGTCATGTAATGTGTTTGTGAGTTTGTTCAATGTTTAGGTATAATAAGAAACTATTGGGAGATGATCAGGGAATATTCCCCGCTCCTTTGTTAATGAATACGATTCATTTTGGAATGCAAGCCGGTTTTTCAAAGGCGATTGTATACTTTTGGTCCGAAAGATTCCAACCGACAGGAACTATGTCATGGAAAGACTACTTTATGAGAGGTAAAAACTTAGCAAAATCTTGGTTACTTTAAGCGTTTATACCGGCGATGTAATATTCATGTACGCTAGCATTGAGAATCAACTAGCCCGGATTAGTTATTTTTTAACATTTTTTTTCCTAAATTGACCAAATTTAATGAACTCTTCTAATTACTAATCCTCCAGATCCACTTTGAATTTGACAGTTGTACCAACTGCTATTGGAACGGCACTGGATATAAATTTGGGCAATGCATCACTCGTTTTCATATCGGTTACATTTGCAACCATGGTCGGTCAATGTTCTCACTGAGGTTGTTGAACCGGCTAACAAGATCAGTGACTGGGCCAGATTTAAATAAAAAGAGTAAAATGACATTTTCGTCCCTGAGGTTTGGCTACTTTGCGACTTTTTCCAAAGGTTTATTTTTTCGCCTCTGGAACCAAAAGGTTTAAAATCCTGCCATTTTCATCCGACTCGTTAACTCCATTCATTTTTTTAAAGTTAAGTCAAGGGTACTTTCGTTATTTTACCTATTTGGGTGTCGCTGGGGTGGGGAGAAAGTCAACAGAGGTGGATCTTTTTTCTTGTAGTGTTTTTTTTTTATTTTAATAAAAAAAGTGTCTAAAAAGACGGACATGCTTCTCATTTAACAGAGAAAAATGGATGGAGTTAACGAGTCAGATGAAAATGACAAGATTTCAAACACTTTGTATCCGGATGCGAAAAAACAAACCTTTGGACCAAAATCAAAAAAGTGGCCAAACCTCAAGGACTAAAATGGCATCTTACTGCAAAAAAAAACAACTCTTTTTTCACATTTGTAGAACTGTTAATTAACGTAGTTTCATATTTAGTTGTAAGTTAATGCCATATACATTAAAATAGCATATGTTGATTTCTGCGCATAAATATCTTTTTATTGTTTAGGTTGGAATCTCCAAGTTTTTAACTTTTAGGCATTATGTTGATAATATCTGCTGGAGTTTTTTTAACAGGTAAGATGTTCTATTAGTATTGTAATTATATCTTATTTAATTTAGTCTAACCCATAACTTGATAAACAATATTCGCAAGTTACATGCTACGTTTCGTATAACTTATTTAATTCATTGCTTGCTATGATTCAGTTAGATTCTAATTACAATTTTTAATCACACATTTGGATTTTATTGTCTTAAATTTATAATTACAGTTGCAACAAATTTGTTGGATTTTGCAGGAAGTTGCATTGTTAACTGATGGGAAATTGTCAGGTGGTTCCCATGGATATGTTGTTGGACACATTTGCCTTGAAGCACAGGTTTTATCATTTTCTAGTGTTTTGAATACCTTCAATAGTAACAAAGTAGCTTGTGATAATGATATTGGATTTCCTATTTTGCACTTAAATAAAAGTAAAAAAAAATCCAAAAAAAAAGAGCAAAGTGTTTATTTGGTGTAGTTATTGTTTTATGGAACATTAGTAATAATGCACATTTATTCCACGTGATTTTGAGTCTAGTTCATCGAACAAATTTTTGTTCCCAAATATGTTTTTAAGAGAGGAAAAGAACAACCTATTGAGATTTCATTTATTCTATCATTGTAAATACAGGATTCTGTTCCATGATGTTAGGTGTGCAAGCTGGTTATGTGTTGTGAAGTGATGTGGCTTGACCCGTTCGAAATAAGGCTTCAAATGGAGGAGGCTTTACTTTCATGGTACTATATTTATCTGTTTAGTGTAAAAGAAGACTTTATGTGGATTGGTGAATGTATCGAAAATAAGGGAAAGTAGTGCCAAAACAGAAGGATAGACTTTGGATTCATTATTTGCAAACATGAAGGAGCAAAGGATGAAGGTTTTATCTCAGCAGCAACACAACAATAATGTGGGGAGAAGAAATGGACTTGGACAACCAAGGCATATGTTTTCTTTAAAATGGCTATTGAAGACCTTGAGAGGGATCCACATGAAGTAGTAGTTGCATTATTTGTAGATAGCTTATGATCAAAAGTTTATGTTATATATTATTTAAATTTAAAACTTATGTATGGATTTTGGTTTATTATTATTAATATCATTAGTTTTGTTTTTAGGTTTGTTCATGGTTACTACTTTACTGCCGTTTTAATTTTACAAAAAAAAAATGAAAATAAAATTGATAATTATGCAAAAATGGCCACATAGAACTATAACAAATATGTGTGGCTAAAGGTTGGACAATAGCCACACTTGGAATTTACAAAATTTTGTGTGGCTATAAATAATTGTTAGCCACAACATAGTCACTTTGTTTTTTGTTTGTGTGACAGAATGATACCAAACGTCATGGGAAAAAAGTTATGTGTGACTAAAGATTAGAAAATAGCCACACTTAAAATTACAAAATTTAATGTGGCTATAAATGACCATTAGTAACACCATAGTCACTTTGTTTTTTGTTTATGTGACGAAATGATACCAAATGTTATGGGAAAACAAATGTGTGTGACCAAAGGTTATACAATAGCCACACTTACAATTACAAAAATGTTTTATGTGTCTAATAAAAGTTTTTAGCCACACTTACAATAAATTCATGTGACTATATAATAGAATCGACGACACTTATAGTAAATTCATGTGGCCGTTGCTACAATTTAGCCACACTTAATAAACACAGTGCTTGATTACAACCCTTTTTGCCACACTCTTTTCTAACTAATGTGGCTAAAATAGACTTTTTGCTAAATTTATGTGACCATATAAAAGAACCAGTCACACTTAAAGTACATTAATGTGACTGTTGCTACCATTTAGTCACACTTATTCTTGATTCCAGCAAGAAATTTTAGTACCATTTAGCCACACTTTTAAGTTGCAACGGCCACTAAAAAGTGAATGTGGCCGTATGATACCTACGATGACTGGACCTTTGGTCACACTTGAGTTGAAAAAAATTTGTGTGGCGAAAGGCATATAGTCACACTTTTTTAGTGTGGCCGTAGCCCTTTTTTGACGTAGTGTTAATGAAGTGAATGTTCAATATGATGATGCAGGTAAGGAACGAAAACTCAAGTTATGTGAGTTGGAGGAGCTAAGGGAAATGGCATATGAATGCGCGTCCAAATACAAGGATGGGATGAAGAAGGCGCATGATGCCAAGTTGAGGAAGAAAGAGCTCGAGGTTGGACAAAAAGTGTGGCTCTACAATTCGAAGCTCAAGTTCTTTCCCGGGAAGCTCCGGAGCAAATGGATGGGACCCTATGTGATTACCCGGGTCGGACAATTGGGTGATGTTACAATCGAGGATCCAAAGGATGGAATACGACAAACGGTAAATGGTCATCGACTAAAACCGTTCCTCGACGGTAACGAAAAGTTGGATGAAAACAAGGAATCGGTGAGCTTTGTGGTAAGCATTCCGGTTTATGAGGTCGAATGAAAAGGACCGGTAACAACTTTTGTAAAGTTATGTACCATCTATTTAATTGTTTGTGTGTTCTTGTGTTTAATCGTTTTTGTCTCGTACTAATCCTCTTGATTGTGTGAAGTTCGGATATCACGAATAGGTTTTGAAGACAAAAAGGTATGTTTTAAGACTTATTTGTGTGTATTAGGGACAATACACGACTTTTCGGGGGGTGGTAGGGCCGTTAACGGTTTCCGCGTTTTTAAAATTTAACTTAAAAAAAATCACAAAAAGATTTTTAATATTTTCTAGGATTTTTTTTAAAATTTAACTTAAAAAAAATTACAAAAAGATTTTTAATATTTTCTAGGATTTTTTTGTACATAGTTCCTTTAAAGAAAGTTCATAAAAATCCTTATATTTTTCAAAAAAAAAAAAAAAAAATTTGTTAAAATTAAAGCCCGTCGGCGACGGCTTCGGAAAAAGCCCTGTCGGCACACTTAGCCCGTAGATAGGACGAAAAGCCATCGGCCCGTTTCACAATTTTGACAACCCGTCGGCGACGGGCTATTAGCCGTCGGCGACGGGCTCTTGTCTGCTGTCGGCGGCTGGTTCGATCCTTTATGCTTAAAACCGAAACAAACACCATTTTAACCATCTAAACTCAACTTTAACTCATTCTCAAGCACTACAATCGACCCACATTCATTCCACATCATCTATACCCTCTAAAAAGCCCTGCCATCTTTCTCTAAACATCACCTACCATTACCATCTTCTCCAAAAGCCCTCAAGAACCCTATAAACCTTCAAACTCTCATAACTTTCTCAAATCTCCACCAAATCACCTGATTCTTGAGTCCATTCTGAGTAATTTCTCGAGAGGAACAAAACCCCCAACACGGTTTTCATCAATTCTTGCTATTTTGCAAAATTTCTGGGCGTGTTACCTAGGGTTTTTGGAAAGGGTGTTCATCAAGTGCTTGCTTTCCGTCTTTTCTTAGTTCTTCTTGTTAAACAACACAAAGGTATGGATTCTCCTTGACTTTATGCATGATTATCATATGATATTTTTTTTTTCTTCCGAAATTTTAAACTTGTTACTTTAAGAGTAGGTTGTTTAGACAATGTATGTTATTCTAGCATGATTTTGAGTACGATTAGTTGTTTTGGATGGAATTTGAGCATGTTATAACCATAGTGATGTGATTACACTTGTTATTTACATGATTGAACATGAAGGTGATGTTGAATATATTGTTGAAATTATAAGAAATTGTAAGATTAACAAGAAATTGATAAGTATATGATAAAGTGAGCGACTTTGGAAGTTTAAAGAGGCGATTTTACATTCACTTGTTAATTAAAATGTCAACATCACACATCATGTTCAAAGTTGAGAGTTTAGTAAAGGTTTGGGTTTATATTGATGTTTTGCTTGTTTGTGATTGTAGTTATGGCCGGTGGTAAAAGACAAAAGACTACAGGGCAAGCTTCATCATCAGGAGTCGGTTCTTCTTCCGGTTTAATACCGAGGAAATGGGAGCAATTAAGCTCCATCGAAGAAGGTGATGCGAGATTGTATAGGCAAGATTAGGAGTGGGCAAAGTTTAGGGATAGTCAAAACGCAAAGATATGGGATGATGAGAAGAACAAATCCTTATCCGCGTACCAAGATAGGAAGTTAGAGGCCAAGCTTTGGAAATGGAAAATGGTTAACAAAGTGAGTACCTCAGTTCCGGAAAGGAGTTTATGTGAAAGAGTGGTGAATGTTGAAGAGTTTAAACAAATCAGAATAATACAAATGTTTGAACGCCAAGGTTGGGAAATGGTGCTTGATTGGTGTGAAGATAACACTTCGCGGGTGTATTTGATGGATGTGTGCGAGTGGTTGTCGACGTTGAGGTTTGTGAATAAAGATAGTCCTCCTGCTGAGTGGAAATTGATTGGTAAAACAAGCCGGGGGGTAATGACGATGTCCTTCGAGACAATCAATTGCATTGCACGCTTTGATTCTCTGGGGGTGCAAGCATATGACTATCCAACTATGCAACAATTTTTGGATAATCATATGAATGATGGTGATCCAGAGCAGATGACCGCGGCTATTTTACCTTACCATGATGGAGGAGAGGCAAAGAGAAAGCAAATGACGATTGAGGGAAAGATTCTCCAAGGGATTAATGTTGAGAACATTTTGGTGAGGTTTGGTGATCGTGGGGGTGTTAGAGCGGGTGACTGTAGGGTGGTGCATTCTTTGCTATACGGGACCCCGACATTGTCATGGAGACACATAGTGATGATGAATACGTGGGCTACTCGGGAGTCATCCCAGAGGCGTTTTATTCCATACGCACGCCTCATTAGTGCCATGATTGTTCAACAAAATTGCTTACCTCCGGAATCACTATGGGTAACTAAACCGTTGGAGGAAATTAACAAGGCCTCCATGAAGAAGAACTGGAATATAGAAGTTAAACTCTCGGGGAACAAGTATGTTGTGACCAACAGGTTGGGTCATAATAATGAGTTCCTTACTTCAGGGGCACCACCGGAATCGGGAGAAGATGAAGAGATGGGTGATGAAGAGGAGGAAGTTGAACCCTCCGGTCCACAAAGACCAAGACAAAGATACATGAGGCTGCATAGAGAAATTAATGCAGATGTGGCGGGCTTTGTGAACATTAGACGGGTGCCCTCCTACAAAATTTTTGATCGGGGACAGCAAGAGATATATGACAATGTCTCTGCATTCATAGGTGAAGGCCGAGAGTATAACCGAAGGAGGGAAGCCTATGAGGAGGCACAGGGACCTCAAATGCAGGAGTTTTGGGCAGTTCAAGCAGCCCATTGGGAGAGAATGGATAAGTTTGTGGAAGAGCAACAACTGTTCCAAGCAATGCAGAGGTCACACATGGAACAGTTGGCGAAGATGCAAGAGGATGAGGCAGCCCGGAGACGGGCATGGGAAGAAGATGAGGCTAGGCGCCAAAACGCACAAAGGGAGTTAGAACAACGCCGGTGGAGAGCTATATCTGTCTCTCACCAAATGGCGATTAACAACACCAAGATACTCCACGACCAGGAGCGCCATCAAAGAGACCTTCAAGCCGGTCTCTCATACGCCGAACACTCGGGGTGGACCGATTACCCCAATCTTCCTCATCCACTAGGCCCATCCGATCCCACCCCTCATTGGCCCGAAGCATTCGGTTCTAGTTTCATTCCGATTCCTTACCAACCACCGCCACAAGAAGAGTCAAACCCACTCGATGACTAAAGGGAGATGTTTGAGGCTCTCACTGGTTATCAATACCAGCCCAACCCGCCAGTTGATCCCAACGAGCGATATCAGCGGTAGAGGCGAGGTATGTTTTTGTTGTTGTTGTTGTATATTATTTTGTTTCCGTTATTTTTTTATTTCATGTTATTTATTTTCGCCTAGTTAAATGAACGTTGTGGGTGTGTTCCCTATATAACCCTCACGAGACCTCTCGTCCTCCTAAGCTATTGGGGGGGTTTAAAAGGGCTTGTTGCATAAGCTAAATGCAACCGTGATTCCTACGAAAGTGAGTTAGGTTTGTTGTTGTTGTAAATTATTTTCCACATAAATCAAAGTGAAGTAACACATGGCTTGGTAATATGTTCATAAAAAGGGTAGAACTAGGTAACTAATAAATTTTGATGGTTGTGAGAAGCATGCTTCTACACAAGGATTAGAATTTGTAGGTACAACATGTTCGCGGGACAACCGTTTTTATGAAGAGACGAAGGAGATATGAGTATCAAGCGACGAAAATCAGGTGCATGTGTTTCTTTTTACTTTGATTCTTAGTTAGTAATAAGTGGAATGTATCTTGTATATTATTTTCCGGGGTGAAATGTTGGGAAGGGTAGTCGTGTCACATCCCTTGTGCGTTTTAAAAACTCTAGTTCTTACACATTGAGGACAATATGTACCTCAAGTGTGGGGATGGGGGAGTAGTAAAAGTTTTCGATTTTGACCCGTTCATTTAAATTCTATACATTGAGGACAATGTTTACCTCAAGTGTGGGGATGGCGGAAAATTTCAAAAATTTTTCAAAATTTCTTATTTCAAAAGCGATCTTAAAAGCACAAGTAACCAAGTCAACGAGGGATGTCACAACCCATTTGGTCTTTTGTCATGGTCAAGTTCAAATTAATAAGCATAACGGGTATTTAGCGGGTGGTTATTTGGGAATAATCCGCCTAAGAAACTAGCATTTTATGCATATCACATATCATACCCTTATACGTGAGGTTTGAGCCACTTTTATATCATAGATTTACATCTACATGTTTCTTTGTTTGAGTGGACCATTAGTCGCGTATTGTAGAACTTGCAACTTTTGATACGTTTGAGACCATAGACCGAATACAAGCACGAGAATGATTAAGGCATTAGGTAAACCTTTTCTCTTAAAACCAGTTATCTATCCTTACCCGAACAAATTCCCTAGTCGCCAATTTTGAGCCTAAACGTTTCGTTTGACCACCCTATAGCCCATAACCCTTAAACCTTTTTCTTTTAAACCCGTGTGATGAAAGTTCGATTATAGGAGTCGTATTTGTATAGTTATTCTTGATTGTTTGCTTAAAAAAAAACAGAAAATATTATGAAAAAAAAAATTGAAAATTGTTGAAGAAAAACACAAAAAGAAGTGTTGGTAGTTGTCGAATAAAAGGGTGAAAGGTTATTGCCCATAGTTGATGTTTATATGTAGTTTTGTTTAAGTTAGTGGTTTGCAATAAAAATCGAATTTTCATCGCTTTAGCCACTTTAAAATATCCTAATTCCTACCCTTAGCCTAGCCCCGTTACAACCCTCATAAAGACCTTATGACTTGTGCTTAGTGTTTGTGATCAATGGTGGAGAATGATTGAGTTGCAAGCTTATGCGGGTGTGTTCTAATCGGTTTTGAGTGAATATTCTTTGTAGTGCTAATACATTATAAATATTAGCCAAATTATAAGCCGAGTGGAGAGAACATTGTGAGGGATGTGCATGACTTGTTAGTTTTACGGGCGGGTTAATCTTGGATAACCATTGTATATGTGAATACTCACCTTATCGTTAAATATGTTGTAAATTGTAAAAGGTTTGAAATTTTGTATGACAATAGACCTTAACCTTAGTCTCGGGAATGGGGAGTGAGTTCTTTGTTCAACCCACGTGAAAGTGAAAAACAGATTTGCTTGAGGGCAAGCAAAAGACAAGTGTGGGGATGTGATAACTGGTGCTTGTAAACGTGTAACTTTATGTTTTTATATGAGTTTTAATCTTAAATGGCCTACTTTTAATTAGATTTGTGTTTATGCAGGTTTGATGGAGTTTAAGGGCTTGGGACCCGTCGGCGACGGGTTCTCTAGTCCACTTCTCCCATTTTCTTCGTTTCAAGCTTTTTCAACCATGAGCGGCTAATCATTTCGGTTTCACCCCGGTGTAGGTAGTTGTTAATTCTTGGATTTCGAATTGTTCTTGTTTCAACTTAGTGCCAATTTGTATTTGATTTTTGAAACTTTTGACAATAGTATTACATTTGTTTCGAATTCGTAAACTGTCGAACGATGTTAAAAGTTATGACTTTGCGAAATGGTGATATGTAATTGTGCATTGTCGTTGTTAGGATTTACTTGTGTTGATTACAAAGTGTATTCTTGTCCGTTCTTCGGGACGTTAATAGCTATTAGCACCTAAGTCACGGTACACTAAATCCGTTAATCGAATGCATTTGAGTTGAATCTAAAACTTGTAGAAATCCTAGGTTAGCAATTACCGAAACCGGGTGTGATTCCTTTTTCTTATTATTGTTCTCGTAATCAATTTTCTTGTAATCATTAATCATTGGTGGTTAATCAATTTAATCAATTCAATTAGTCTAAACTCACATCTCTCAATTAAACAAAAATACAAAAACATTCTAGTAAGCTTCATAAATCGTGACATTTGTTCTAATTCATTCGAATCCATACACAAACCACATACTCTTTGTGGTTCGACCCCTCACTACCACTAGCTATTTGTTAAGGGTAATTAGGGCATATAAATATTATCTTTGACCGGAGCGCAACACTCCGATCAGCAGGTGTTACTACAGCTGTTTGGGTGGAAGATTGATGTTTGGAGCTTTTGGAAGGTGGTTTGGAATCATGCTTTGTGGGTCTGGATGGTGTGTGTTTGGGTTCCCTGCTCATTCAGCTCCATAAAAGCTCTTTTCTCCTCATTCCACCTGGATTTATCCTTAGCCTCTCTATCCCTTTTTACACTTGCTTTTGCTTCAGCAAGTGCATTTGTGGTAACATCAATCTTTTTACTACCATCTGGCAAGGGAATGTCTGCAAGCATGCTTGAATTTGACCCATCAATGTACAACCCATCTTCATATCCCTTTTTCTTCCACTGCTTTATTTTCTCCCCCTTTTTGGCATTAGCTGGTGGTGGGTTATCCACAAAGATAACAGAGGGATGAGCAGTGCCAGTGGTGTTTAGTATGTGGGCCTTTATAGCCTTGATATCAGCTTAGGTATATTTAAACCTTGACTCCATGAGATTTCTAAAATTTTGGATTTGAATCTCGTGCTGCTAATCAGCTAATTCTCTTTTTTGTTGGAGCAGTGGTTGAATCAAACTCCACAGCTCATTTGAAGTAGCAGCAGATGGTGGAACAGTTGTTGGAGTTGTTGCAGCAGTGGGTGGTACCTTTTGAACTTTCAACACCTGTTGCAACATGTTTTTGATTTCGGCAACAGATGTATCCAGTTTTTCAATTCTATCCGTCAATTCTCGATACATTAAACCACCACCCAACTTAATGGGATCATATGATTTCCCACTTACAGTGGCTGTAACAGTGGTTGACTCAGGGAGTGTACTCCAGAAATCATCCACTGATGCCCCTTTGTCTTGGAACTTGGGACTTCTTCCTTCAAATTGAGAGACACTTTTTAGTGAACCAGTGAAGACTGGATACACAAGTGTTCCCAGAGAAGAAATTGCCTCCAAGGAAGTCTTATTGATGTAACTACCGTCCAAATGCAAACCAGTGGGTTCAGCACTTGTAGTGGCTGCTTCACTTGAACTACCACCAAGAGTTACTTGTAACTCAAGGGGTGTAACCTCCTCAGGTGTTGTTGGTGGGTTAGCAATTATTGATACATCAGACTCAGTCACTTGTTGAGGTATGTTCTCATTAACAGGTGAGTGAGAAGGACTGGTTTGTGCCTGGTTCAAATCAAGAGCATCCAACAAAATTTTTGTTTGTGGGGGAATTGTGGAGGTGAGGTTGGGTGTAGAAAGCGAATTTGCCCCGGGCAGTGGGCTGTGGATGATTGAAGCAAGTGATTCCAGAGCATCATATTGTGGTGTCCCTATGCTTACAACCTGTTCTTTTTGAGAAGAAGCAGGAGGAGTTTCAGGCATGGGTTGAGATCTTTCTACCATCTGCTGTGAGAAAGTAGCAGCAGTGGTTTCTTGGGACTTTTGTGTTGTCACTGGCAGTTTCTCTAGGATCTCATCTGAGCTGCCTTTTGTGTAGGTTTGGGGGGTTTTTGAGTTTTCTTTTATCTAGGCTTTTTGGTGATTTTAGGTGCGGGCTTCATAGCAGTTGTTTTGCTGCTGTGATCACCTAGAGCAGTGGGCTCAGTAGCAGATACCTAAGGAGCAGTGGTAGCCGCTAAATTCTGCTCAGGCACCTCTACTTTTGTTTTGCAAGGTGTTGAAAGTCTTGTAAAAGTTTCAGCTGTTAAGCTGTTTATTTGAAAAGAGTCATCTTGTTGGAGCACATGAGCATCATCCTTACCAAATTTCTTTTGAAAATAATAACTTAGAAATCTTGGAAATAGTAAGAATGGTTTTTTATCAACATTTTTAACTAGATCATTAAAGATCTCCTGGGAGTAGTTGAAGTTTTCATTTTGTAAAATAGCAAATCCCAGGTATTGAATCTTTAATGGTATCTCATTAAAAGCAGTTGTTTTGTTTGAAACACACATCAACAGGGTATGGAATAAAAATCTTGTTGCAGGAGGGAAGTTACCTTTTTGTAAGGTATCCCTCTTCATTTGTTCTGCATACCCCCTTTCAAGAAAATCAGTTTGATATTCGTTTTTGGGGAAAAAGGTTTTACCTTGCTGATCATCAAGTTCGAATACCTCTGAAATGGATTGTGGTGTGATTTTGACTGTTTTACCCATTAGAGAGGAATTAATGGCTATGATGTCTTCACCTTGTGTTTCAAGAGTAGCATTTTTCCAAAATTCTCTCTGGGTTTTCAGGAAAATCAGAGCATCTGCTGTTTGTACTTTGAAGATGACATAGTGTCAATGATGGAATCATAGATATCAATGGTACCAGGTTTTGTGAGGAGACCCAGATATTTGTGAGGAGCTTTGTATGAAATTTCAATGGGTGTGGTAGCCATTTGAGTGGCCTTTTTGGAAGTTGATTTTGAAGTGAATTTTGCAGATGAAGAAGACTTTGATTTTGTCATGTTGAAGAAGAAGAACGATGAATGATTTGGGAGAAATGGATGATAACTGCTTTGAGAAAGGAATTTTTGTGAATTCGATTCGACAGTAAAACCCTTTTTGGGCGTTTTGAGAAGGGTTTTATAAAGGAAAAAGTGAATGCTGACGTGGCAGCGATTACAAAAATATCTGACCGCTATGTACTGTCCACGTGCCAACCCCTGATGAGTAGTGGAAGACAGTTGTTTTAGGAAAACCACTGATGGAACAAGACCAGTGGTTGTAACGGTACAATGAAAGCAGTGGGTGATTTTAATTATCAGTGGATAGAAACACTGATTTTGAACAACAGTGATTACCAAGGAAATGACAGAACAGGGGTTGACTTTTGTAGGATCGTTTGCAAGACCAAAACGAGTCGTTCAGAAGAGATCTCAGACTAAATCAGAGGCGGAATTCATTGATTCAGTCTTCGTTCAGCTTGTGTTGCACTAGAATATCATTAATCTGTCTTGTTTATTGATATATCAACTGTTTACAGGCTAGAGACACTTCGACAGCACCTCGGCGTCGGAATCAGAAGTCTTACAAACGAAATGACAGAACACATATTTATAGGCAAACCATTTCGTACAAAACAGACACATGCCATTTCGTGCGAAATGGATAGTGTTCATTTCGTACGAAATGGCCTAATCCATTTCATGCGAAATGGCCAGTTTTGCCTAAAAACCTATTTCCTCGTACAACGTGTCCTGATTTATCATTTCTAAATACAAGACTCGATAGAAGACGAAGTCGACAGACATATGCACCAACAGACTCCCCCTTGGATGTCGACGAGTCTGCAATGTCGAGTCTTCAGTATGTCGAGTCTTCAATCTTTATCAGTCTTCTCGATCTTCTCTTCAGAATCTCACCCTGACTATTCCTGGATTGCAACCTGGCTCTCCAAAAGCTTTATCAAGTCTTTTGACTCATTTAAGATCTTCAACATCTGCAACTTTTCTTTCTCAAATAATGTTCTAGGATCTATCTCTGGCTCTAACATCATCAGGCTCCCCTTAACAATCAACTGGGATCGCGGTCTGGAATTCGCTATTGCCTTAAGATCGAATCCTGGCTTAAACTCTGCTCAGTCTTTCACAGGATCTGAAACATCTCCTGGCTCTTCGTAGCAACAGGATCAGAAACCTGGCTTTACCCTGCACACTCCTCAACCACTTGTAAGATAAACAATTTTGACATTAATAAGCTCTATTAGTAACATTCAAAAATTTTGATTCAAATTAATGAACCATTTAAACATTTCCAAATTTATTCTCATTTCAAACACACTCTCCCAACCCTCTTGTTCATCCTGTTTAGCACTCGGAATTTTGAAAATCAACTCTCCAACATCAGTTGTCGAAAATCTTTTTGTATTTTCAAAATTTTATGCTAAAACCACTTGTAGGAAAAGTATTGAAATGCAGCAAATAAATATTTACAAACAATAATTTTGTGAGCCTGTGTAAGAGGATCATATCAGTTTTTGAGACAAATCACTAGCACCGTTGAGCTTTAAACACTTTAAGTTCTAAACGATTCACATAGATTGACGATATTGTTGTCCTCTTAAACTCAATCTAAAAACTTTCGAAATGCTTATCGATACGTTAATGTATATTAATATTGCACTAAATTCTTATGGTCCCCATGATCTCAGCATATCCCCTCATCATGCAATACACTGACTCAAGTAATGCCTTTAAACATTCATCAACTGTGATATGTGCGAAAACAACACAGAATGTTTAAACATTAACAATCAGGTCGATCTTTCAATACGCAGAGAAAGTCCAATGTTTAAACAAAATAAGAAATAAAAACAAGTTGAAATTGTTTAGGCTTTAACCACCAGTTTGATACTCCCGTATACGCAGAGGTGATCCAAAGCTTAAATGAAACACCAAAGAAAATAAAGCAGAATGTTTAGGCAATAACATCCAGTTCGATACTCACGTATACGCAGAGAATGTCCAATGCTTAAACAAAATAAAGAAATCAAACAAGTTTAAATCTTTGCAAAATAAAATGCACAATCACAGTGACTTTTTCAGCAAGTTGTGAAAGCTCACAGACTTAACCGTTTTTATGTCTTTGGACAATCAGCGATTACCGAGCAGGCACACAGTCAAGAAGGATAAAACTAAGTACTATGCTTTCAACCGTGTTTCCCACTAGAACTAGGCTTTTTCATTTAAGTTTGTATCGTTATCGCAAATTTACTAGTCTAGCTGAGCCTATCGTCACATCTTTAGTGAGACCATTTATCACATTTTACATTTCATTTCTTTAGCGTGCTGTGATAGTCCACTGATTTTCTATCATTTCCTCTTTTTCACAACAAAACTCATTTTTGCTTTTTTAATGTTTTTGGCATTTTCAAATTTTCAATTTTTTTTTTAAATTTTACTCCCCCTAAAATCAAAATATGTTTCAATTTTGATTTTCTGGGAAAATTTGAAAACAAACTGTACCAAATAAAATGACAAACTGATATCGAATTGCTTCAATTCGCCATCCATTGCGCATAAACAATCAGAACTCCCCCTTACAACAAACTATTTTCCCATTATGATTTCAAAACACTTAAGTTTGTTTTAATCAAAATGGTTTTTCCGGAAAATAAGTTTTGTTGAATTCACAAACCATTTGTAGGTTAGGGGATAAACTCATCACATTGTTTTTCTTCAACCACTTGAAAAATTTAACATTTTTCGGTTCTATCAACAACACCACTTGTAGGAAAAATAAATCAAGTACAACTTAATGTCCTTGATAAATCTTTTTGAAATTCGAAATATCACTGAAGTGAATTTCTCAAGAAAGATGCCGATTCCTACTCCACAATTACCAACCTGGGAGTTCCGGCAAGTCAGGGTTTTCATTTGAAAAGATCTACCCAAGCCTGACCATTCTTGGGTTTGCCAGCTTTTTGTTTCAAATTTCCATTTGACAATGATGGAAAGTTTGCATCATTCATTGTCGAAATGGAATCATCACCTTTTAACTCAATGTATGGCTCTTCTGACTTTGACGAGTCAGATTCATTGCCTGATCGTGGCTTGTCTGACTTTGATGAGCCAGATTCATCGCCAAAACGTGGCTCCTTTGTTTTCAAAAAAACAAATTCATCGCCAGCTTTTATTGGAACTGAAAAATTAACTTTCTTTGATTTTTCATCGGTTTGATTAGTTAATTTTTCTTTCTTTATCTTCCCTTTTGTCCTCAGATTTGTATCTGATGAATCCGTTTTGCTTGACTGACCATTTTTTGTTGAGCAAATCGATTCATCAGAACTTTTATCTGAATTACCAGTTGTACCCGAGGACAAAATCCTTTCAAGATACTCTCTTGCTTTCTTCCTTTTCTTTCTCAGTCTGTCATTCTGCCCTTGTGAAAGCTTCACTTTCTGTTCTTTCACTTTCTGTTCTTTGGGCTTTTCTTCAATTTTGACTAAGTTTTTCTTCATCGTTCTTTGAGATTCACCCCTCAATCTTCCCTTTGATCTCATTGGGCAATCTCCAGCAATGTGACCTTTGATTTGACATTCAAAGCATCTTCTTGTCTCAAAACTCTGACTCTGGCAGTTAATAGCAATGTGTCCTCTAAGACCACATTTGTAACACACCCTGTTATCGTACCATTCACCACTTTCAAACCAAATGCTCAGATCATGACATTGTTTGGCCTTGTGGTAGTCATGTCTCCTCTTGTAATCTGGATTTGTCTTTTGAGCACTGTGGTCAAACCTGCACCACTTATTAACAACTTTTTGTGAATTTTGTTTCTCAAATTTTTGTGATTTTTTTATCACGATTGGATGATTTAACTGATGACCTTTTATTTTCCTTTTGAAATTTTTTTGAATTTTTAACATTTTGTTTTTGTTCTGCATTCTTCTTCAAAGGCTTTTGCGTTGAGCATTCACCTCTTTCAGTAGACTGCAAAACAGTTTCTTGAAATTTTTCTTTTAATTTCAAAAATATTTTCTTTTTCTCATTTTTCTCATTTTCATCATCAGATTTATCATCACAATCTTCAATTATGACTTTGTCATAATTTGTGACATTGTCACTTATTGGAATCTCATTGATCGGTTTTGGACATATATAATCTGGTATTGATGACGAATTCACAAAACCTTTCAATTTCTTTTCTAACTCATCAATTTTATTTTTAGCACATTCAACTTCTTTTTCAAGTCGAATGATTTTCTGAAGATGAGAATTTATTGCAATTTGTTTTTCAATATTATTTTTACTAAAAATAATATTTTCATTTTCTAAAATTTTTATTTGATTTTTCAAATCATTTTCTGATTTTTAAAAAATTTTGTTTTCTAATGTCAAACTGTCCACATCTTTCAACAGTTTGACATTTTCACATTTTGATTATTCACAATTTGAGCACATCTCAGGAATCTTTTCAACATCAACTTTCTTTTCAATCTTGAAAGCTGAAATTTCTTTAACTTGTTCTTTTACCACTCGAACTTTTTCATCAGGTTTGACTTCATCGTTTTGTGACAACTCAGTTATCTCATCTCGTTCAGATTTTTCTTGATGATCACTGTTAACCTGTATCTTCACGGATTTGACATTTTCTTCAACAATAGCTGCCTTACGATTCTTCTTTTTCGCAGCTTGTTTATTTTTGAGCTTTTCCACAGTTGCTGCAAAAAACATATTATACACATCAGGTGAAAATAATCCTCTATAAAATCCAAGTTTTTCAAATTCTCCACTGTCATCATCACTCTCATCATCTGATGAGTGATAAAAAACTGGAGCTTTTTCTGAACCAACTTCTGAACCCTTTTCTATTGAAACTGGTTCTTCATCTTGATTTTTCTCATTATCAGCATTGTTATCCATTTGCTCTTCAATTTTTTTAATGAATTGAGAAATTGCCAATCTATAGTACTCTCCGGTATTCTTCAAACTCATAAGATATGTACCCCATTCTTTTTGAGGTAAAGCATCGGCTAATTTCTCAACCCATTCCTCTGGATGTTTAGTAATATCCAAATCAGACATTGAACGAACAAGATGACAATATCTCTAAATGATATTCTTTGTAGTTTCCCCTGGCAGACTTGAAAACGATTGAAACTCTTTCTTTAATAATGATTTTTTACTATCAATGTTATAAAATTCGTTTTCCATGTTTTCAGTAAACAATTTCACAAACTCAGCCTTCAAACGAACTGGAGTGCACTTTCACACGAAATGGAGATTTTCAAATGAAATGGTCACTGTTCAAGCGAAATGGTCCCTTTATACCCAAATCGTGCGAAATGAAATGTATGTTTCACACGAAATGATCTTTTCAAGCGAAATGAGCACTTGGTGCGAAATGAAAATTCAATTCGTGCGAAATGATATCACTTTCAAGCGAAATGAATCTTGGTGCGAAATGGAATAAGATTTCAAACGAAATGGCTTTTTGGTGCGAAATGGAATACTCGTTTCGTGCGAAATGAAGTAATTTCAAACGAAATGAATCTGTTACACCCATTTCGTGCAAAATGAGGTCTAATTTGTCCAATTCGTGCGAAATGAGGGTCTGTTTCACACGAAATGAGCTATTTCGTACGAAATGCTGCTGATGTCACACGTTCGATCTGTTTTTTACAAAATTGATCAAGTTCTAGGTCGATTTTAAGTCTGATTTTCTCAAGGATTGATTAAAAAACAATTTTGCTTGTTATGTATAAAAATCAGTCCATTTTAACCGTAAAAACTCAATTAAATTTGAAAAACGTGTAGAAGAATGAGTAGAAATCAGAAAATCTGGTGAAAACAAGCAGAATCGGTAAGAACTCTTCCTCCTGAGCTCTAATAACACATGTAGGATCGTTTGCCCGATCAAAACGAGTAGTTCAGAAGAGATCTCAGACTAAATCAGAGGCATAATTCATTGATTCAGTCTTCGTTCAGCTTGTGTTGCACTAGAATATCATTAATCTGTCTTGTTTATTGATATATCAACTGTTTACATGCTAGAGACACTTCGACAGCACCTCGGCGTCGGAATCAGAAGTCTTACAAATGAAATGACATAACACATATTTATAGGCAAACCATTTCGTACGAAACAGACACATGCCTTTTCGTGCGAAATGGCTGTTTTGCCTAAAAACCTATTTCCTCGTACAACGTGTCCTGATCTATCAGTTCTAAATACAAGACTCGATAGAAGACGAAGTCGACAGACATATGCACCAACAACTTTCAGCAGTGGACATCATTTAGGACAGATGTTTGAACAAAACAGTGGTTATGGCAGACTTTTAAGGATTTAATGAAAATTTCATTTTTAGCTATTTTTCAGGATGGATTTTTGATTTTCTGAAAACATTTTAATGCTTTTATTCATAGAAAAACATGATTTTGCCTGTTATTCCATGTTCAGCATGCCAATCCTAGAGATCAAGCTTTCAAAGGTGGATGTGTCTAATGCTTTGGTTAGCACATCTGCCAGCTGATCTTTAGTTGGAACATGGTGCAGAGAAATCAAACCTTTTTCATAGCAATCCCTCACAAAGTGATGTCTGATATCAATGTGCTTGGTGGTTGAATAGGAAACTGGATTTTTGATGATATTTTCTGCTGCCTGGCTATCTAACATGAGTGGTGTCTTTAAGGCAGTGATTCCAAAATCCTGCAACTGATTTTGAAGCCAAAGCAGTTGGGCTGTACAGCTTGCATCAGCTAAATATTCTGCCTCAGCAGTGGATGTGGAAACAGCTGCTTGCGTTTTGCTTTGCCAAGATACTAAGCAATTGCCTAGGAATTGGCACCCTCCTGAAGTGGAATTCCTTGTCTTGTCACATCCAGCAAAGTCACTATCTGAGTAACCTGAAAGCTCAATTTTACCATCAGCTGGATACCAGATACCAAGTGTGGGAGCACGTTTTAGGTATCTGAATATCCTTTTTACAGCAATAAGGTTTGACTTTCTAAGGGCTGATTGGGATCTTGCACAAACACATGTTGCAAACATGATGTCTGGCCTAGATGCATTTAGGTATAATAAAGACCCAATCATGCTTCTATACAGAGTTTGATCAACCAAATCATCATTTTCATCAGACATGACTATTTTATTGGTTGCAATGGGTGTACTGCATGGCTTACAATCATCCATTTCAAATTTCTTTAAAAGTTCTTTGGTATATTTGCCTTGATGGATAAAAGTGCCATTTTGCAGTTTCCTTACTTGGAGACCAAGAAAGCACCGGAGTTCACCCATTGCACTCATTTCAAACTCAGCTGTCATGAGTTGCCTAAACTCTTGACACATTTTATTACATGTGCTTCCAAAAATGATGTCATCCACATAAATTTGGACAATCATAAAGTCTTTCCCTCTCCATTTTAAAAACAATGTTTTATCTATTTTACCTCTTATGAAACCAATGGAAAGTAGAAAGGTGGAAAGAGTTTCGTACCAGGCCCTTGGTGCTTGTTTCAGGCCATACAAAGCTTTATTTAGCTTATAGACATGATTTGGATTAAATGGATCCTCAAAGCCTGGAGGTTGACAAACATAAACCTCTTCTTGAATCTTACCATAGAGGAATGCACATTTGATATCCATTTGATACACCTTAATGTTGTGGTTGACATCAAAGGCCAGGAATAGTCTGATAGCTTCCAATCTTGCTACAGGGGAAAATGTTTCATCATAGTCAATTCCCTCTTCCTGTCTGAACCCTTGAACCACAAACCTGGCTTTATTCTTGACAACAATACCCCTTTCATCAGTTTTATTTTTGAAGTCCCATTTTGTGCCAATAGGACTCACACCCTCTGGCAATGGTACAAGCTCCCAAACTTGTTGTCTTCTAAACTGTTGGAGCTCCTCTTGCATGGCTTCTACCCAGTTGTTGTCTTTTAGTGCCTCTTGGTACTTGACTGGCTGATGGAGAGATAGGAAACCAGCAAAAAGACAGATGTTTTGGGATTGACTTCTTGTGAGCACCCCTTCACTGATGTTGCCAATGATTTGGTCAGGTGGATGAGACTTCAAGAAGATAAGATCTCCTTTGTATGGAACAATGGCATTAAGTGGGGAAGGCTGTAGATGTGTATCATCTGAGCTAACCACTGCTGGTGACTTTGATGATCCAGCAGTGGCTTCAAAATGTGTGGAATAAGAGGTAATGGTGTGGACACATGCTGACTTTGATCCACTGTTTGAGGACTTTTATCAACAGTGTTTGATGATGTGGAAGCAGGGGTTGATGGGCTACTTTGATCAACAACTGTTGAGGTAGCAGTGGTTGAACTTTGACAGCTGTTTTGAACATCTGCTGCTCTTCCACTTGATGCAGACTTTTGTTGTGGAATGATGATTTCATATCCATAGTCTGATGATGAGTTTTCTGATGGACCTGCATTGTTAGTCTTGACAGTAGTATTTTCAAAAGTGAATTTATCAAGGTCAAACAATTCTGCAGGATTTGCAGGGATTTTCATTGAAGAGAGTTCATTGAACTTCACATTCAAAGTCTCTTCCACTGCTTTGGTCCTTGTGTTAAACACTTTGTAGGCCTTAGCAGTGGTTGAGTATCCCAAATGATATCCACTGTCTACTTTGGCTGCAAATTTTGAAATAGAATCTTTTAAGTTCAAAATGAAGCATGGGCAGCCAAACACTTTAAAGTATGAGATCAGTGGTTTGATTTTATACAGAAGTTCATAAGAAGTCTTTTGATGCCTGGGGTTGATTAAAACTCTGTTTTGGACATAGCAAGCAGTGTTTACTGCTTCTGCCCAAAAAGTTAATAGCAAACCTGAATCTGCAAGCATGGTTCTGGCAGCCTCAATCAAAGTCGTGTTCTTTCTTTCAACAACCCCATTTTGCTCTATTGTTCTTGGAATGCTGTACTGCCTTACAATTTCTTTTGACACACAGAAATCATCTAACTCCTTATTTCTAAACTCTGTGCCATTGTCACTCCTAAAGATTTTTACTGGAAGATCAAACTGCTTTTCAACCTGTTTCACAAAGTCTTGCAGAATGCCTGCAGTCTCATCTTTTGAGTGTAAAAAGTAAGTCCATGTAAACCTAGAAAAGTCATCAACAATAACCAAACAATATCTCTTTTTCTTAAGACTCGTGACTTTAATTGGGCCAAACAAATCCATATGAAGCATTTGCAAACATTTGGTTGTTTTGGACTCTTCAATTGATTTGTATGAGCTTTTATGTTGTTTTCCTTTTAGGCAGGAAACACAATGCTCAGGACAGGTGAACAGGTTTTGAGGTAAACCTCTTACTAACCCCTGTTTTGAGATGGTAGTGATTGTCTTGAGATTTGTGTGCCCCAGTCTCCTGTGCCATAATTCTGTCCCTTTGTTTGAGGCAGCTGAGAATAGACAGGCATCAGTCCTGGGCTCTCTTTTGACAAATCAACAACATAAACATTACTACTTCTTTGAGCAACAAGTTTGGTTTTTCCATTTTTTATTATTGCTTCAATCTTTTCAACCATTTCTAGTCCAACAATCCTACAATAGTCCTTTGTGAAGAATGAGCCATAGCCCTTATCACTCATTTGAGAGACACTCAGGAGGTTGAATTTTAGATTGTCTATTAGATTGACATTTTCAAATTTTACATTACCAGACTGCACTGTACCAGACCCCGGAACTTTCCATTTACTATTATTACCAAAGGATATATCACCCCCTCCATGGATTTTGAAATCTTTGAGTAGGGCTTTACATCTTGTCATGTGCCTGGAGCCTCCACTATCTACATACCAAAGGCTATCTAAGCATGCAGAAGCTCCCTGCATATGAATTAAAAGGATTAGTTCATTAAGGTCTCCAAAGCCAATAAGGCTTTGGATGGGGTGTCAACAGTGTCTGGGATGAGTTCAGGTGCATGGGCAGTGGTTAGCTCAGGGGTTTGAACATTTTTGGGAATGTTTTTCCCTAACCACTGTTGGGGGTCTTGACCAATCACATGTTGATAGCCAAAAGGATACCTGTTTACTATTGGTTTAGAAGGTTTTTTTTAAACCTCATAAACATGTGGGGTCCTTTTGTATGATGGTTGTCCCTTACCCCTTCTGTATTGATTGGCAGGGGGTGCATCAGTCACCTGAACATCTCTTTTGACAAATGTTTGGTTCAGCTATTTTGTAACAGCTGTTTGGACTGGCACAAACAGTGGTTGATTCTTGGTGAATTTGACAGATGATGATGATGAACTTAAGGATGTTTTTGCAGTGTACTCATTCTTTTTTACATCAAAGTTTTTAAGATACACACATTCTTGAGTTTTGTGGTTTGTTTTACCACAGATGGTGCAACTCTCAGCAGGAGCAATGACACTTGTTTTGTTGATATCATATGCTTTTAGATGAAAACAATCTTTTGTTAGATGGTTCTTCTTTTCCCAGAAATCACAAAACAGGTTTTTAACTTTTTCTCTTCTTTTCTTCCTCTCAGACTCCTTAGCAACAGAGTTTTGAACCACTGTTGGGATGTCTTTGAGAGGAATGACCTTTGCTTTAGGAGCTTTTACACCATCAGTGGTTGTGAAGTCCATTGGTTTGAAGTTTTCAAGGATGTCACACTCATCAGACCATGTGGGTTTAAATTGGTATTTCTCAATTTCCTCAAAAGTTGAGGATCCCACAGATCTTTCCAGAGTGATCTTGTTACCAAGTTTGTCAGTGATTTTAACTTCTTGGTCATCCTTGTTGGTTGGTGTTATTTCAACAGAACCAGCTTGTTTAGCAGTAGTGTTTTCAATTTCATCATATTTTCTAAATCCTATGCCAAATTTCACATTGCTTTCAAGCTGTTTTTCTAACATGACCTCATAACCTTTGCAAGATTCCACCCATCAAGTGATTTGGGTGGATTCCAACTCCTTTTTGCAAAGTTGATATTTTTCTACCATAGTTTGGAGTTGGTTCTTGGTTATGCTTTGCTCTTCTTTTAAACTGCAGATTTCTTTGTCTTTTTCAGCCAATTTGTTTTTAAGATCTTTTAAAGATTTTTCAAATTTGACCTCATCATTAAACACTCTATCCCTAAGGTTTTCATTCACCTATTTGATGTTAGCAAATGCTATGATGCATTTGTCTGAACACAGATTTTCAAGAATCTGAGATGATACCTTAGCTGCAGCCATCATGGCACAATCACAAGTATGCTCTTCCTCATCAGTCACCTTCTCTTCCTTCTCACCATGCTTCTTCTCTTCTTCTTTGGACCAGGGGTCATTCAGTAGTTCAATCAGGGGTTCTGTACTTTCTTCCAGCAGTAGTTCACCAGCAACAGCAGTAACCACTGCTTCTGCAACTTCATCCACTGTTTCAGCACTTGTTTGCCCTTTTTCAGCATCCAGCTCTTTTGGTATTGACTCTAATGCCATAAGACAAAATTCATCATTAGAAACATCATTAGTAGCATAGAGTGCAAAATTTTCATCACCTAGCTCATCAGGTAAGTTGCTCTAGTCAACAAAGCCTTGGGTGAAAAAGCTTTGCTGATCTGGGTTAACCACTACTGGTGGTGCAGCTTGTTGTGGTGCAACTGGTTGCACTTGTACCTGAGATACAGGAGCCTGGACATACTGAATTTGAGGGACAGTGGTTTGAACATAATGCACACTAACAGGGTTTGTATAATGAGCGGTGTTTACATGGGCAGCAGGGGTATAATGGGAATAGTGCATAGTGCTTTGGTTTTGTGGTCTAGGATTTGAGCTAGGATAAGTAACCATTGGACCAGTGGTTTGACTCCTACATTCCCTAGCAAAGTGCCCTAGCCTATTGCACTTATAGCACTTGATCTTTGACTTATCCAACCCCACTTTTAAATTCCCATGTAGCCCTGGGAATTTTCTCCCTGTTCTTTTATAAAATTTGCTTGTTCTTACACTAAGCAGAGCCAGTTGGTGCAAAATGTCCATGTCTTCAAGATCAGTTGGATCAAAGTGCTGTAAGTCATTGAGTTCAAAGGTCAAGTTATCTGACATCTGGTTTTCACAATTAGTAGTAAAAGCATAATTTGCAGAGTGAGAATCAGAGTTGTTAAAGTTTCCACCAGCAGTTATATCAATGTAATGATCATAACTCTGATCCTTACTACTGCTACCAGATTCTTCCTGACCAAACAGAGTTGTGCTGTCAAATGAATAATCATCAGCAACTTTTCTAGACTCTTGCAACTTCTTTTTCTGGTTTAACTCCCTTTCATAGGTCAGGAGTCTACCATGAAGTTGGGTCAGGGTCAGATCTTTGAACACAACAGAGTTTCTAGTTACAAAGGAAATTGTATCCCATTTTTCAGGTAGTGATCTAAGGAACCTGCTATTTTGTGTAGAATTAGCAAATACAACCTTAACAAGCCTTAGCTCACTAATGAGACAATTGAATCGCTCAAACAGTTACGTCAATGATTCACCCTTAATATGACAAAAGGTTTCATACTGCTGATTCAGAATTTCCCTATTATTTTCAATTACTTCTTCAGTTCCCCCAAATTGCTCCTTAAGTGCTTCCCATAATTCCTTGGCACTGTTACAGTGTAACAGACCAGCATAAATTTCATTGGGTAATGCAGATGCAATGATGCTAAATGCTTTGGCATTGAGTTCGAACTTTTGAAAATCAGTTTCAGTATAGTTTTCAGGTTTTTTAGGTTCGAACTTCTTTTTATCCTCAGCACTTGGCACCATGGGAACATGTGGTCCAAAAACAACAGATCTCCAACATCCGGTATTCTGTTGAGCAAGGATGTGACCCATCCTTCTCTCCCAGATGTTATATTCATTACGTTTAAGCATGGGTGGTTTGAAAAGTGAACCGATGTTATTCTTATCGTCTTGTGATTGTGACGTCATCCTGGTTGTTTTACAGGAACTGATTAATCAACTTTGATGGTGATTAAACCTTGCTCTGTTTTTCAACAAAACGAACAACTATCAGTATCAACGATTGAGAGCAGAACCATTTTTGTCAAAATGATTGTTAAATCAAATTTGACTATTCGAGCTCTGATACCAATTGTTAGGATCTGAGTTTGGATTGATTGTGTTTTACGTTTGATTCAAGATGAAAAATGAATAAGCAATGCAGCGGAAATAAGATGGAAATAAACTTTGCACACAATCAAACAGGAGAATTGCTTTTAACTCACATTTTCACATAGAACCGAATGATTGAATTTATTTCAACTACGATTACAATGCATGCTTGTAACAAATCCCCCTCAGCCTGAGCTCACAGTGATTGTTCGTATAGGAAGAAAAGTGGTGAAGAGCTGATAGAACAGTACAGGGTACTGTTCTATTTATAAGCACGCCCAAACCACTGAAGCATCTTGGCTGACGTCACCATGAAAGTGACATCTAACCTCCTAACAAACTCTAACAACTGATCTAATACAAACACTGCTATGCAATCTAATGTTTACAATACATTACATAAAGAAAACTAAACTACTGCTTTATCCTTCCGCTGTTGTGACTCCAGCAGTACTTGATAAACTTCAGCAATGCTTGACTCATAGCAGTAGATTGATCAATAGGGCTTTAGTCTTTATCAGCCTTTAACTTGGACAGCAGTTGTAATCAAAAGATGTTGTAAAGGATCAGTGGATGGAGGTCATCAGATGTTGAAACCACTTTCAAGGGGAGGGACTTGTATACATTCACTGCTTATTCTGGATCCACTGCCCTGATCCAGTTTTGGCTTTAATTATCTGTTCCTCTAATAGGGTTCAATCCCAACCGTTGTACATGCACCTGTCCATTTTTTTCTGCATCTGACACTCTTACGCGGCCCGTGTAAGAGTTGTCTAAGGCCTACGCGGCCCGCGTAAAGGGCGGCTCAGGTCACCAAGTTTCAATTATTGCAATTTCAGTCCCTGGTCCCTCTAAACTTGTTTTAACTTTCGTTTATTGCACTTTTAACCCCCAAACTTGACTTTTAAGGGTCTTGAGTCTTTAAACATTTATCAACAAGCTTTCGGTTAGTTACGAGGTCACCCGAATGGTCTTGAATTGCAACGTTGACGCATTTGACCCTTATTTCTTGGAATTAACACTTTAATTATTTATGTGCGTTGAAACTCCACGAATTAATATCCGATACTCTCGAGATCATAATATATAATTATTACAATGTTTTTGGGCTCGTTAAAAGGTCACTCAGAGGTTACTTTCAACATGTTGACACTTTTAACCCCTATGCTTCGTAAGATCCTTATTTTAAGCACAAACGACTTTCCATGTTCGATAAATTATTCGTTAAAGAATATGAACGTCGTGTGAGGTCAATCAGAGGCACATGAATGGCATGTTGACACTTTGGATCCCTTTACTTACATATTTACATTGTTTGGCAAATTTAGTACCTCGTAATCGAATCCTTAAACGTTTAAAGTCCATGACACGTGTCTTTGTTACATTGGTCATGATTTTACGAGGTGTTACATCCTCACCCCCTTAAAAGAAATCTCGACCTGGAGATTTACTGAAATAAATGAGGGTACTTCTGTTTCATTGTGGATTCGACCTCCCACGTATACTCTGGGCCTCTACGGGTATCCCATTTAACCTTCACAATCGGTACATGCTTCCTTTGAAGCTTCTTAACCTGTCGATCCTCGATCGACAAAGGTTTTTCAACAAAATTTAAGCTCTCATCAATATGCACATCCTTATGTGACATGGCTAGCGATTCATCAGCTAGACATTTCTTCAAGTTGCAGATGTGGAACACATTATGGATTCCACTGAGCTCTTCAGGCAGATTTAGCTTGTAAGCCACTGTTCCGACACATTCGATGATCTCGAATGGTCCTATGTATCTTGGACTTCGCTTGCCCTTCTTGCCAAAATGCATTACCCCTTTTTGTTGGTGCATAATGTCTATCACCTACGTCATCAATCTAGATTGTGTCGTGTATACGTGTAATAGGTTAAAAGTTAAGTTTTATATGTTTGAAAGCCAGTTCGTGCGAAGTGGACATATTTAACCCGTGCGAACTGGACAGCCTATAAATAGGTGTGTTGTGTTTTTCATTTGTAACTTTTCAGAGATTTCTGCCACGAAGTGCTGACGATTTCTCTCCGTACGATAATGTCTAATATCAATGGAAAACGTGTTTAAAGTGTATTTATGCTCTTCTACTCCTATTCTAACACTGATTCACGGTTACTAGTCTGTTTCCGCCTTTCTAGCAACTCAGATTTGACTCAGACCGACTCGTTTTGATCGAATCTCGATCCTACAAGTGGTATCAGAGCTCAAGATGAGTCAAATCTGCTGATATCAGTGTTTTGAATGGTTTAGAGCCTCATACTTCTACTCTTTCTTGGATTTTCGGACGAATTCACAGACAAAATGGACTGAATTTTTGATATAACGTGTAAAACATCATTTTAATCAATCCTACAAAGTTACAGAACATAAATCAAACTAAAACTGATCTAAAATATAAAAAATGTCCAAATCGTGTGAAATTGTGTCAGATCGCGTGAAAATTGTGGCCAGCTCGCACGAAGAGGACCAAATCGTGTGAAATTTTCATACTGTCTGACCAGCTCGCACGAAGTGACTGTCCAGATCGTGTGAGTCCTCCACCTCGCACGAACTGAAAATTTTTTACTAAAAACTTGTAACTTCGCACGGTTTGGCATTCCAGTTCATTTGAAACAAGTCCAAGTCGCTTGAAACTTTAGATCGTTTAAAAGTTCAAATCGTTTGAACTTCAGTTCGTTTGAAAAGTCCCAGTTCGTTTGAAAGTTCAGTTCGTGTGGAAGTCAGTTCGCTTGAAAGTGAAAATTTTCAAAACTTAAAACTTTTTTGAAACATTTTTTTTCAAAAGTGTAAATGGACAATCAAGAGTTTTACAATGCGTTTTTCGGAGGAGGTATGACAGTTCAAACTCCAGCAAGTATAGTACAGAATGTGAATCTGGAGAATGAACTCGGAACGATGCAAAAGCCACCGAAACTGCTCAACATCGAAGAATATTCAGGGTGGCAGGATAGATTTCGCATGCGGGTTCAGGCAAATCACCTTGAATGTTGGTTGAAAGTTGAAACGAAATAGGTAGTTCCTGTGAATGATGCTGGTATTCCGAAAACACTTAACTCATTAACTCCAGATGAAGCAGAAAGTTTTAAAGCCGAGAAGAAAATGGTCAGTATATTGCAACAGGCAATTAAGGAAGACATTTTGGTATTGCTACAGCATCAGAATGAAGCGCAATCTATTTGGAACTCTCTTAAAGTCAAATTTCTTGGAAGTGCTGCAATGATCAAAAGCAAAAAGGCACTACTGAAAAAAGAATTCGACATTTTTACTTCTATCATTGGAGAATCAACGAAAGAATTGATTGAGAGGTACTGCCACTTGGTAGTGGAGATGAAGCATTTGGGTATAGATAAAACAGACGAAGAGTTGGTTGATAAGTTGGCTGACGCACTACCACAAGAAGTGTGGGGTACGTTCTTAATGGTTTTGAAGAACAACTTGGAATACGTGGGTTTCAATTTGAGTACTTTCATCGAGAGAATTGAAGCTCAAGAGCTTGAAATGCGGAAGATGAGTAAAATGAAATCTGCAAATGTACAACAAGACGTTCAGCTTTACTACAAAGGAAGCTCATCTGCCACATCTACTCCGAGTCCAAAGATTCAAACAGCATTCAGTGCAGATTCTTCATCGGGAGTAACTCAAAGCACGACTAACAACAACTTCTCACCGTTTCCAAATTACGAACCGAATCCTAAGGTTCAGAGTTTTCAAGAGCAGGCTTCGCCTCAAAGTTCTTCAGGTTCGAACAATCAGAATTATAGTCATGGGATACTGTGCAACATTGCTGTTAACATAAAAAACGGTCAAGATTTTACCGAAACAGCCGCAAAGCAGCATATAGCACTTCTAGCTTCCGTACTTAAGTCTTACGAGAGTCTAGTAGCCGGACGAATTGGTAACCCAGACATGACTAAAGAAGACTACGATTAAATTGATCCAGAGGAACTAGAACTCATCGACATCAAATGGAGTATGGCGAGTCTTGTGAGAAGAGCTCAGAGGTTTATGGAAATTACGGGAATAAATAGTCTCTTAGGTCCTGATTGTAAACTTGGATTCGACAAATCAAAGGTGACATGCTTCAAGTGTAAAGAGAAAGGGCACTTCAAGCGTGAATGTCCGAACATAGAAGTTAACAACCACCAGAATCCATTTGCCAATGATTATTACCGACATGCCATATATCATAAAAACAGTCAAACACCATTTAATCCAAGACCTCAAATCGAGAACAGTCCATCCAAACAAACAGAAAAAGCTCTTCTGGTGAATCAGGATGACGAAAAGCTTCCAGAAGGATTCAGTTGGGATAAGTACGTTCCAGGAAGTGGTCTTGCAATGATGGCTGAAATTGTTGAAGAGCCGGAACCTGAAATAAGTGACGTCAGTGAAGTGATGACTGAACAAAGTTATGCTAAACTTGAAGAGGCAGCAGCATCGGTCTATTATTATCAGTCTGAACAGGAGGTTATTGTTAATTCATTTAAATCTATAATGCCTTCTCATGTGTTTGATTCTTTTGCAGGTTTCTTTGGAGAACCGACTACGGGTTTTTGCCCACAGTACGAAGTTGAACAAACTCCGGTTCAAGAGATCATTGATGTTTCAAAGGAAATGAACGAAGAGACTTTGAAAGAAATTGCAGACAAAGCTCTTATGGTCAAGCTACAAGAGGTAGAACAAATTAAAACATCTTCTGATAACAATGAGACCAAAGATGCAACTCAAGAGTCAGTGTCAGTCGAAAATGTGGAGTCCGAGTCCGATGACAAATCAGGAGAGAAGTCCGAGTCCGATGGCAATTCAGAAAATGTGAAATCCGAATCCGGAAAGAAATCTGCGTCTGAGTCCGGATAGATTGGTAAAACAGGAAGTAAAAATGATAAACAAGAAGATGTTTTGAAAAATTGATCCAATTCTTGAAAAGCCATGCGAAAACTGTTTAAAACCATGCATGGATTGTCTTGAAAAAGACAAACAGTTTCAAGAGTTGAAAAAGTTTCACGACAAATTAAAATTTGATTTTAATGATGTTAAAGAAGCTTATGATACTTTGTCACGATCGATTAAAGCGATTCATAAAGAGAGTATAGAAAATGATAAAATTGTTAATATGCTCAAAGCTACGGTCATGGATAAGCAAATGTCGATTAACATTCATTTGGACACAATTGCATCTCTAAATAAGGAACTTGAACTGATGCCCATTGAGACAGAAAGAGTCGACAAAAAGTTGATCAGTTATCTATCATCTTCATATGTGATTGATCAGATTGTTCCTCAACAAGCTGAAAAACCAGTTTTCAAAAATGTTCCACCCCCAATGTGGAATCATTATTCTCAGAAATATCCAGACGGGGTGGAAAAGGCATTGAATCTCAAATTGAGAACAGAGGAGAATGAGTTACCGGAAAACATAGATGTTACATTCTCTCCGTCTGACACCGACAACGAGTCACAACTGGTCAAAACAGTTGTAGACCAAGTGTTGGGTGAAGAGAGTGATAACACTGATTTCGAAACAGTCAAAACTCATTTTGAAAATTCCAGTTCAGATTCTGAAGATGACGGAAAATTTCTTGATAAGTTTATCAAAAAGTCAGATAAAGTTTTGGATGACGATTCGATCATTGTGGTTTACACGATGACCGGAACTGACAAACTATATACTGATTTTAAGTACCCGATTCAGAATGCGAACCTGGAAAAGGTTGAAAAAGTTTTTAAACTCGTGGAAATTGATATCTCAGAAGTTAACAACAATGTGTTTCTATCAAAACCGAAAAAAAATCTTTTGTTAAACAACAACCGACAAACAACCCGGGAAAGAAAAATGAATGGGTGGGTAACAATGGTTATAACAAGAGACATGGTAATAATTATAAAAAGAAAGGTGTTGGTTTTGAGAAGAAAATGGCTAAGAAAGAAGTTAAGCCAAAAGAAAAATTGAGTGATGTGTTTGTGGCTGGTAATAACACAGAAGTTGAACAGGATTATATCTTTAGTAAGCAAGCAGTTGACGATTTTATTGCAGCCAAAAAGATAAGAGATGAGACCAACAGATCCACTTTTGTTGAATATGACAAAAGAATCTGTTATCGCTGCAATGAAATTGGTCACATGGCAAAACAATGTGTCAAAAGGATAATAAAACCAGTTTTCCAGAAACCAAAACCAAAAGTTTCAAATGATGTTAAGGGAAAATCCCCTATGGTATCCCCCGTGCGTATTCTGAAACGCAGTGAATCATTGAAGTCTGAAGACAAACCAAAATCAACTTTTGAGATTGGTGAATCTTCAAAATCTCAAAAGACTTCAAAGATTTATCCTAAAACAAAGACTTTTCAAAGTCAATCATGGGTGGAGAAACCTAAACGTTCTTTTGAGGAAAAGAAAATGGAAAAGGTTTTAAAATCTGAACCGAAAATTCTTGCAATCAATGATGTGAAAATTGAGTTTGAGTAAGAAAAGGTGATTGAAGAATTCCCACCTATTAAGGAGGGAACTCTAAAATCAAAACCAGAACCTGATGTTCCAAACGTTGTCTTTAACATTCCAAAACTTGATAAAGTAGCTCATGATCTCGTCTTTGGTACTATACCAAATGTTGAAAAATCTTGGGCATCATTTTTTAAATAGATGTCTTTTGATGTGTGCAGGGGCTTCCAAGGTCTATCATTTCTAAATGGATAATGGATAGCGGCGCCTCGCGACACATGACAGGGATGTTATCACTGCTATACGACGTCAAATCAATCAATGGAGGTTATGTCAAGTTTGCCAGAACTCAAGGAGGGAGAATTGTTGGAGAAGGAATACTTACTAACAGGGTTGTCTCGTTTGATAAAGTGAATTACACTGCTGAGTTAGAAGACAATCTGCTAAGCATTTCTCAGATTTGTGACAAGTTGTTCACTGTTCATTTTACAAAAGATGAATGTCTTATTCTGAAACCAGGGCTTAAGATACTTGAAGAAATGGTGTTGATGCGAGTTCCTCGTGAAAACGATCACTATATACTAGACGTGAGCGGTGCAACAACGACAGATTGGGTTTAAATTCAAATCTAATCAAATTCTTATGCTTGTGCAGGTGTTCAGGGGTCAATTCAAATTCCGCATGTATAACGGAACAGCATGGCACATGAGGAGAAAATCCTGTGTCTGTGGGTTAAAACAGGAAGTGATTGGTTTGAATTGTTAAAATTTGAAATTTAAAAGGAATACGCCGAAACCCTCATGGCTGAACAAACACATGATAAAACAAGATTGAAAACTGGTTTCAAAATGTTATAATCAAGTGGTTTGTAAATCATGGGGGTGCATGTGAGCTAAACAGAGAATGTGAAGCAGAGGAGGACGGCGATCAGAAGTGATCTGCATCTTGTTGTCATGTTTTTCTGTACAGTTTCTTTACTGCTTTTGATAAAACCAAAAACACAAAAATATGTTTTTGATTTTAGGGGGAGAAAGTTTATAGAAAATACAAAAACATGATAAAATTTCAAAAATGCAAAAACATTGAAAAAGGCAAAAAGAGTTTTGTTGTGAAAAAGAGGAAATGATAGTACATCAGTGGACTATCACAACATGCTAAAGAAATGGAAAGTCAAAATGTTTTTAAGCAAGTCTCACTAATGATGTGCCAGTAGGCTTCGCACAATTAGTAGATTGAGTTCGAGATATAAACATAACGAATAACTGCTTATTTCGTTTGAATTGTACGTTCACTTTGCACATCCGTCTGAGGACGATAAGCAGTGCTGAAGTTTAATCGAGTACCCAAGGATTGCTGAAAGCTTTTCCAAAAGTGAGACGTATATCTAGTATCTCTATCGAAGATAATAGACACTGGCACTCCGTGGAGAGATACAATCTCATCCACGTACAGCTGAGCTAATTTGTCAGAGATGTGAGTTTCCTTAATAGGTAAGAAGTGGGCTGACTTAGTCAACCTGTCAACTATAACCCAAATAGTATCATTTCCTCGCTTTGTTTTTGGTAACTTTGTGATGAAATCCATAGTTACCATTTCCCATTTCCAGGTGGGAAGCTCAGGCTGTTGCAGCAAACCTGACGACTTCTGGTGTTCGGCTTTAACTTGAGCACATGTCAAACATTTGGCCACATAAGTGGCTATAGATTTCTTCAAACCTATCCACCAAAAAATTTGCCTTTAAATCCTGATACATCTTATCACTACCAGGATGAACAGAATATTTGGAGCTATGGGCTTATTGAAGAATAACGTCCCTGAGTCCTCCATAAATTGGAACCCATATTCGTCCATTCAATCTTAGGATTCCATCCTTGCCTTATGATAACTGTTCAGCAGTTACACCCAACTTCTTATTTGGGTAGTTAGCTTCTAATACATCTTCCTTCTGAGCGGCTAACAACCTTTCATTCAAGCTGTTCTTTAATTCAATACTCTTGGCATTGATTCTAATGGGCTTAACCCTTTCCTTCCTGCTGAGAGCGTCAGCTACAACATTCGCCTTGCCTGGATGGTAGCGAATTTCACAATCATAATCATTCAGTGTCTCCATCCATCGACGCTGTCTCATGTTCAGATCCTTCTGGTTGAACAAGTGTTGAAGGCTTTTATGATAAGAATAGATCACACACTTGGTACCATATAAATAATGCCTCCAAAGTTTTAGTGCAAACACAACGGCACCCAATTCCAAGTCATGGGTGGTGTAATTCTTCTCGTGCACCTTTAATTGATGGGAAGCATATGCAATAACTTTGCCCTTCTGCATAAGCACACATCCCATGCCTGTGTGCGATGCGTCGCAATAAACCACAAATTCTTCAATACCTTCTGGCAAAGTCAACACTGGTGCATTGCTTAACTTTTGTTTAAGAATATCAAAGGATTCTTGTTGCTTAGGACCCCAATCAAACTTTATATTCTTGCGAGTCAATGAAGTTAGGGGTGCAGCAATCCTTGAGAAATTTTCAATAAAACGCATGTAATATCCTGCCAGACCCAAGAAGCTACGAATCTCTGTGGGCGTCTTCGGCTCTTGCCATTTCATGATGGCTTCAATCTTAGCGGGATCCACCTGGATACCATGCTCACTAACCACATGTCCAAGAAATTGGACTTCACGAAGCAAAAAGTCACATTTTGAAAACTTGGCGTAGAGCTTCTTTGAGTATATAAGTATGTCATCAATAAAAACAATGACAAACTTTCCCAAATAGGGTTTGCAAACACGATTCATGAGATCCATGAATGCTGCTGGTGCATTAGTGAGCCCGAAAGGCATCACCAGGAACTCGCAGTGACCATAACGAGTTCTGAAGGCAGTCTTATGCACATCTTCATCTCTGACCTTCAGTTGATGGTAGCCTAAACTTAAATCAATCTTGGAGAAATAACTTGCCCCTTGCAGTTGATCGAACAAATAGTCGATCCTGGGCAATGGATATCTGTTCTTGATTGTGACCTTCTTTGGCTCGCGATAATCGATGCATAGACGCATCGAGCCATCCTTCTTCTTCACAAACAGAATCGGCGCTC
Source organism: Helianthus tuberosus (assembly GCA_030545235.1). NCBI lineage: Eukaryota > Viridiplantae > Streptophyta > Magnoliopsida > Asterales > Asteraceae > Helianthus > Helianthus tuberosus. Next base: position 123,241,184 of record CM060427.1, read on the forward strand.
CCCAAGGGGACGAGCTAGGATGAATGAATCCTTTTGCCAACAAATCATCTAACTGAGTCTTCAACTCTTTCATTTCAGTTGGTGCTAACCGATACGGTGCTCTTGCAATTGGTGCAGCTCCAGGAATAATGTCAATTCTGAACTCCACTTGGCTATCTGGAGGTAGACCAGGTAGTTCTTCAGGGAAAACTTCTGGATATTCAGAAATAACAGGGATGTCTTCAATCTTGGGCTTTGGTTCATCCATGGTTACTTGTGCCATATAAATGACACAACCTTTCTTCATACACTTCGATGCCTTAAGCAAGGACACTTGCTTAGGTAACCCGTACTGAGTATCTCCTTGAATTGTTAACGGCTCACCATAAGGAGTCTTGATAACCACTTGCTTCTTGTCACAAACGATCTGAGCTTGATTGGAAGGCAACCAATCCATGCCTATCACCAAGTCGAATCCAGCTAGTTTCAAAGGAAGCAAGGACAACGGAAAAGAGTGGTTCCTAATGGATATAAAACATCCATCTAACACGGTTGAGGCCGTTTTTATGGTACCATCGGCCAATTCTACTTCATATTTTATGCTTAGGGTTTTTACAGGCAGATTTAATAACTTACAAAATTTATTATCCACAAATGATTTATCTGCACCCGAATCAAATAATACCCTTGCATAAATATCATTGATAAGAAAGGTACCTGTTATCACATTGTTATTTTGAATGGCCTCCTGAGCATTCATTTGAAAGACCCGTGCATTGGTCTTTTTACCTTCTTCAGGTTTCTTCACATATTTTGGGCAGTTTGTCTTGATGTGCCCCTTTTTATTGCAACCATAACAGGTTGCGTCTTTCAGCTTCTTGCAATCCAAAGTCTTGTGTTCTTTGGACTTGCAGATTCCACATCCAATAGGATTTGATTGTGACTGCGACTGCGACTTCGATTCAAACCTGCATTTTCCAAAATGACGCTTCTGGCAGGTTTTTCACTTAGGCTTCTCATCTGTTTGCTGGTTACCCTTGTTAGACCCAGAATTCTTCATGTGGTTTGAGTTCCCCCTATGTTTCTTATCAGAACGACATGAGTTCTCATCCTCACGTTTCCTTTTCCCCTCATCAGAATTTCTAACCGATCTCTGCCTGACCGCATCGAGGGTAAGAGATAATGGCAAATTAGCCACTGACCTGAAAGTGGTGGGTCTAGATGCTTTCACACTTGCTTTAATCTCCGGAGCTAAACCTCCAATAAAACAGGCTATACGTTTTAGTTCCGGTGTGAACAAGTATGGAACCAATCGTGACATGGTATTGAAACTGGTAAGGTATGCCTGACAATCTAAGTTCTTCATGACCAAGTTCAAGATGCCGGTCTCAATTTTCTCAACTTCATGTTGAGGACATAAATTCTCTTTGATTAAAGCAACAAACTGATCCCATGACAGATTATACAACGGGATCTTCCCAGTAGCCTGGATCAATGACTTCCACCACGCTAGAGCTTCTCCTTTAAACGATTATGACACAAGCTTCACAATATCTTGCTCTGCTAAACCACTAATATCAACCACAGTGTCCATCTCATCGAGCCAAGTCATACAATCGATGGCTCCTTTCTTCCCTGTGAAGTCTCTAGGCTTGCAGGAGACGAAATACTTATAAGAACAGGTCTTAACACGTGGTTCTTGTTTGAGCTCAACCTTCCTAGACGGGACACTCCTTTGGTTTGATGAATGATGAGATTCACTCTTGCGAGCTGTATGAGTCTTGGAGGGTGGTTTTGAATGTGGTACAGACTGAGTTCTGACACAGGTATCACTTGATTCGTTAAACTATCTGTCAAGAGCTCGAGTAACGGCATTATCTATTAATGCTTGCAATTCCGCACCCGCTACATTAACCCTGTTAGTATCATGATTCTCCCTCGGGTGACTGTTGACTTCATCTGACCAAGCCATGTAGCTTGATTGCGACATAAAATATTAACAATGATTTATTCAGAAGTCTATTATGGAATTGTCTTTTATGGCAATTCATTAACCATGGTAATTATAAACCATATTGGTTAATTTAATTAATTAAAATTTTTATTATATTTTATCCCAGTTTATATACTATTAAGGATATTAGGGTGGCATACAAAAGGCCTAGTCACAAGGACAAATTTAATTCATAACCCATGATTTTATAGAATCAAGGCATTTAGGTTTGAACGTAGTTCATTACCTTTTCTTGACAGGGAATCATAGACTACAACTGTCTTTTGTCTTATATGACAATGAATATGGCCCGCAGGCATTACATAACTAATGGTTGTTTAATTAAATAATAGAGAAAAGGAATTGGAAGAATCCAATATAAGGATGACTTGTGTGATTTTATCAAATCACATTTGCTAGGAGTGTTAACATGTTTTCAGATGTTAACAAGGATTTGAGTCTTAAAAAGAACTACCATCATGGCCCTGTCTTAAATTGGCACATGGCTAGGTTTTGTCTTTAAGATTTTCTTTCAATAATGGCAGATCAATATTAAATTGGAATGATATTTTTGATTTATTTCCATATATTATATTCATACATATGATGACAAATAAAATTTTAAAATCAAAACATTTTACTAATTTTAAAAAGAAGTACATAGGTGCCCTAAACAGGACCTTTACAGAAATAATTTGCCCACGCATGGGCTAAAATAAAAATACAAGTCCTCACATGGACTAGGTACATAAATAAATAAATGTCCACACAGGGACTTAATTGGAAATTTAAAGAAATACATAACAAACAAATAAGGAATTTCAATAATCCCTTCTGCTATTCCCTTTGATTAAATCAGCCAATCCCTTAAGTAGACCCCGACGGCTTCTACGCTCCCTCTGAACATCCCGCTCCACCTGGTTCAGCCTCTGAATGATCTCCTGCTGCTGCGGTGGTTGGACAAGTGGCGGTTGCGGCTGCTGCTGCGGCTGAGGCTGAAGAGGTGGTGGGTATTGATACCCATAAGCTGGGTACCTAGTCTGGTAGGAAGCTCCGTAGGGCCCTTTAGGATGAAGAGCATTGTAGTTCGCCGTTACAAGATATGGGTCAACATCAGGGGCATTGTAGTAGTTGTAGCCAGAATGGCCTGGCTGCTCAAAAGGGTTATACGCCGCTGCACCGGCGTATGAAGGTATTGGGTTTTCAAAACCCACATGTAGTGGTGGTGGTGCGACTGGCGCAGAGTCCACCTTAGAAACTGGGTTTGAAGGCCCACCCATCTGCGGGTCTTCATACAGTGGCAGGTAGTGGCTGCCACTGGAGTGTTGAGGGGTGCTGAAGTGGAATCCCCCTCGCACGAACATCCGTGCTCCTGATCATCTCCGCCTCGGTGGCTCCGGAGGGGGTTGCTGCTCTGGCGGCGGCGGTGGCGGTGGAGTAACCGCATGGAATCGTGAATCCTCGGAGGGATCCTGCTGTTGAGGTGCTGGGTTAAAAGGGGGAGTGAACTCCCAAGGGTACGAGGCAAACCTTGCTTCATAGCTGTCTGGCCCCCGGTACGACGAACCGTGAAAAAACGATCCATGAGAAATCTCTATGGGATGCGTGGGCGTCCAAAATGGCAGCTCGGCAGGATCCGGATCTTCATCCATATCCATGTCTTGATCACCGGAATAATGATCTTCTGGTCCCAATGGGTTAAAACCCATTGGTTCTTGCACCTGATTTGCCGGATTGAACCGGCTCTGAAAGTACGGGGTCGGATCTTGAAAGGCGCGGTGTGACCCCGACCGCTGCAGTGGTAGATATGAGTGATGTGAGTCATTGGGCTCGTTCTCTGATTGCGGCCCAAAGAGTGTTGGTACGAGGGCGAAGAGCTTAGCGAGACTGACCGCCTCGCGAGTTCCAAATACGTCCTTCAATCTTCTTGAGGACTAGTGCTCATCGTTGCTGATGGAGTTCGCCGGTGTGATGGCCCGGCCTCATGATCATGACTGGTGAAAATTGGGGCTTTACCGCCTCTTCCTCTTCCTCTAATACGCGGTGGCATCTTCTGTTCCTGCCAACATAACAAAAGGAACAACAAAGGAAAACAATAAAGGACAAATAAAAGATTAGGATTAGTCCTAAGACCTTTGCCTAGACTCGGAAGTCAGGGAATGTGCAAACTGTGTCATTGAGATTAAACACAAAAGGCTAGTGTTTAATTCACTCAATGTTGGCTCTGATACCAACCTGTCACACCCCGATATTTCCACGTATTACCGGTGGGCCCGGTGGGGAGTATCGTGACGTAGTTGATATCATCATAGTCAAATAATCACAGTTCAATGCACAACGGAAGTCTAAAGTAAATATATTACAAACCGATTGAAAGTAACATAAAGTATTACAAAACGGGTTGTAAAAAGATCCATAGGCGGATCAAAACAAAGAAGATAATTGTTCAACAGATTAAATCATCAAAAAGCTTGCAAGACTCTTTATTTGATACTAGAAGTAGCCAGCCCATTATGCATAGTACCTACACTTAACATTTTTGGAAAATACGTCAGTTTACACTGGTAAATACAATTAACCGACTCATTTTGAAAACATTTAAGAAAATTGATTTTAATGCACAAGGCACAAATAATCTTTTATAACTTGAGACAATTATAAAAATAATCTTGTATATAGTTTTATATGTTTGTCGTCCGTCAGGGCCGGTTAGAAGAGCCGGACAAGATTAACTGACACACCACAAGTATAATGCCCACAAGGATATTCCTTATTGTGGGATACCCTTTATACATATGCAACTGTCAGGTGTATGCCTACACCCCGTGCTTAAGTTGTAACAACCCTCATTAAAAGTCCTATTTATATTATTATTTTATTCAATAGGAAACCCTAATTGAGACACCCAAGTGATTCTGCGCAAAACCTACAAATTTCAGAACAATCAGAATCAGGATCAGGGCCACTAAAACTCAGGGGGGCATTCCCTACTCAATGATTATCTTTATAAGTTATTATAAAAATCGAATTTAATCAAAACGTCGACTCACCTGCACTCCAAACACACGTGGCCATCATATAGTGAAAACATGACCCTTACGGACCGTAAGGGTTAGTTGTTACGGTCCGTAAGCTAAGGCAAATTTCGGGTATAAATAGAGGACATTGGCACTTGATTCTGGGCGCTTGAACGACGAAGAAACTCAAAATACACGCTGAGATATTGTCCAATTACTCTCAATACACACACTAATCACTAATTAGTATAGTGGGGTGCTGCTACGAACAGGGTATTAACTCGATCGCTGCTACGATTCAATGTCCGATCGATTAAACTGTTCAATGGATGTTTAAGTGCCGCTCAAATTGAGTTTATACTTTGTTATTCATCATGATTTCGACTTGAATGTTTGAGTGCTGTTCGAACTCGGACTATACTCTGTCATTCGTTGTGAATCCGCTGAATTGTTAAGTATTGCACTTTGTCATTCGTTGTGAGGGTTTTATCTCGTGAGTTATCGTAAATGCTGTATTAGTTACTTACCTAGTTTGTATGCACTAGGTTACAAGGTTAATCAGTAGGCTAGGCTCTGCTCAAATTAAATCTGCAATATATCAAGGATTATCTGTAGACTAAGCTTTGCCCGTAGAAATCTGCAATGTGAGTTCATTTCTTTTTTCTCACCGTTTGTGAGTCCACTCTATTTTCTCACAGTTTTATCACCTTTTTGTGATATAACTATATTTACAAAGGCTTTTCAAAATCCTAAAATGTTTATCAGTTATACTTACAGTGATTAAAGTTATATATTCTATACTAACTGCGGGTATGAAAGGTTTTATACATTAATTGATTCTCGTTATTATTTGCCAGAAAGTTAGTCAATATTAGCATGACTACAATAACAGTGGAAATTATGCCCCATTAATCATAGCATATAACTAAAATTATTTTAACATCAATTAGTTAATAAATTTAATATATGTTTGAAATAAATCTAAATGATGTATACCATAACAAAATAGTCAAATATAATGTATTCTACTAAGATTATATTTTAGTCTTAGTCACGTTAATATATTAAATAATGATATTACAATTATTTAATTAACATATTATATTTGATAAAGTTATTGTAGTTTGACATAAAATGATATATGTCATTTTCTGGATTAAATTGTTTTATGCCATAAATAGTATATTTGACAAAGAAATGTCACAGGACACAATTAAGTCCGGAGTCATTAGTTGAGAGAATGATCAACAGTGACATGACCAAAAGCACTAGTTGAGAGAATGATCAACAGTGTTATAGAATCACTAGTTGAAAGAATGATCAACAGTGATATGACCAGAATCATTAGTTGAAAGAATGATCAACAATGATATGATTACCGTCACAGGAATTGCCTAGTGACAGATAAATTGGATAATAGTAAAATATAATTATAAATTCACTATTGGATGAAAGTGAGCCAATGAGTGATATGATTACTATCACATCGGAACTACCACCATGTGACAAATATTGATTGAGTTGAGTAAATATAAATAGATATAAAAACCTTAATACTGTAAGGTATAACAATATATTTTATAACAATGGAATGAATTCACTCAGCATTTTCGCTGACAAAACCTTTTTCAAACATTTTCAGGTAATTACAGTAGATTGGAATAAGAGCTGGATACGACACTGAAAAGCTTCAAGAAGTGGCTTATTTTATTAATTAAATCAAATTAAGAAATATTGTTTTATGTAAACAAATTTATCCTATTAAAGCTACCTTTATAAAACATGGGTTTATCCCATCTATTTAATAAATAAAATCCGGTGTTTCTAAACTCTGATATTTTTCCTAACTCACGGTCCTGATGAAATTTCCGCTGCAATGTTTTATAAAATTAATCACCGGTACCACTGGACTGTTCACGGCTTCTGATTCCGTCCAGGGTGGGTCGGGGGTCGTGACAGAAGGTGGTATCAGAGCCACTTGTTTAAGCTATTTAGGTGTTCTTTTAATACCTAAACTTAAACAATAAAGTTAGGAAACTGATACAAATTAACATATGTGTTATATATGAATATATATGTCGATATGCACATATAATATCCTGGAAGTATTGTTTTGTTCTAATTATTCTGTGATATTAATAAGTGAAAATGTTTGCAATTCAGATGTCGAATGAAGTACCACATAATCCAGAAGTTCATACTAATAATGAAAATCCTTTGGATAAAAATGCTATAGAAAATCTAATAGCTCAAGGAATAGCTAATGCTTTACCTTTAATAATTAAAGCTGTTAAAAAACCCCGTAGAACCCACTAAAGTTGTGAGTAGCAAGCATACTCGTGACGACAGTTTTAACCATAGTATCAATGGAGGTAATGATGATATTATCAAAACCCCATTTCTCAAGAAAAAGAAGGCGATGACTCTCGGGTGTACCTACAAAGAATTTCTAGCTTGTAAACCAACTGAGTTCGCCGGCAGTGAAGGAGCCACGGCTGCTCTACGATGGTTGGAAAAGACGGAAGCTGTTCTTACAATCAGCAAATGTGCCGAAGAAGATAAGGTGATGTATGCATCTAACCTCTTCAAGGAAGAAGCCTTAGAATGGTGGAATACAATTATTCAGGCAAAAGGAAGGGACATGGCTTATGCCATAAACTGGGAAAAATTCAAGGAAATGACAGAAAGGAAATTCTGTCCTCCTTATGAAAAGGAACGAATAGCTAACAAGTTCCTAAATCATAAAATGATAGATGTGAATTGTCGTGAATATACGACAACATTCTTCGAATATGCAAGAATGGTACCAACTCTGGCTTCGCCAGAACCCGTACTAATTTCTCGTTATATTTGGGGATTAGTTAGTGAAATCCGAGACATAGTTAAGGCCACTAGACCACAGACTATTGAAGAAGCAGTCGAACTAGCTAACATGTTGACAGATGGACTAATCCGCACAAGAGAAGAAAACAAGAAGAAAGAGTTAGCTCAGAAAATTTCCCAAGAATTCTACAAGAAGACAGGAACTGAACCATCATTGGAGCAACCTATCTGCAGAAACTGTAACAAAAAGCATTCAGGAAGATGCCGTTTTAGGAAAACATCCTACTGTGACTTCTGCAAAATGACCGGACATATAGAGGAAGAGTGTAGAAGGAAAACTAATGTTTGTTTCAATTGCGGAGAAACAGGACACATCAAACCATATTGCCCTAAACTAACCAAAGCATTCGACAACAAGGCCAGAACAACAGACGGAGCTAAGAAGAACGCGCGAGCATTCGTACTTACTACGCAAGAAGCAGAAATGATTCCAGACGTAATCACTGATATATAATATCTAAGTTAAGTTATTATTTGACCCTAGTACAAATAAAAGTTTATAAATAAATACATTCTGTCAAGTACTTCATCTATTCAAAACCATTACAGAATTGTTTGGTCTTCACTTTCACTGAATCATTCATTTGGTCACGATCACCTTGTGGTGACATTTTCACAAAATTTGAAGCTTGTGCTAATCTCGTTGCACCCGGGTTTAATTATTTATTTATATTAAATCCACTTTGTTGGTTTATTCTATAAAATCAATCTTAACACAATCATGTGCTAAAGATAATGATACACAAATTCATTTCATATATTCAGTGTATCTCTTAATGATTTTTATATCAGCAATCGAGCGTTTCGTAATCTTTATTTTTGATCGAAAAACATTATTCAATTATTTCAATTTCAATTTCACTAGATTTATTTGAAACATTCAGACTTACTTCATTTGAATTAAGCATGGTGAAACTCATTTCATTCACCGCTACTATTTTCAATTACTACGACACCTTGTGGTGGCGTTTCTTTAATTTGAAGCTTGAGCTATTCTCATTTTCACTCCTAATGAACGAATTTTAATTTCTGTTGGTTCATTATCTTAAACAGTCTTAATACAATTATGTGTTAAGATAAGAGTACACAAATTCATATCATATTCCGGTGTACCTCTTAACGTTTCTTCCATCATTTATCGAAAATTTTATAATATTCATTTGGTCTTTCCATTTGAAAATCCTATTCGAAATGAATATCCAAACTTACTTCGTTAAAGCTTTCAGTTGATTTCACGGTGAAATTGTTCGGTCACCGTAATTATTAAATTATTTCAATCATTACGACACCTTGCGGCGTCGTTATAAACTTGTAGTTTGGGCTAATCAAAAGCATACGAATCATTCAAAACCACGTATGTATTTCGTTTGACTCATCATTTGAAAATAGTCTTGATGCAATTATGTATTAAGACAATGATACACTAAACTCTGTTGTATTTCGGTGTATCCTTGCAACTCACTGTCAACACCCTGATTTTTCTCTTGTTATAGTTCGATAGTTGACAAATTATTTTGTGCTTCTATTTCATTTTGAACTTGTTGATTCTGAGTCTTCCTCAGTTGCCAATCAAAGTAAGCTTTCTTTTGACAAAAGAATTTTTATTGATTCTAAAAGTTCTTCACATTCATTCTAAATATCTATTGATCATATATCTTTTTGCTTGAAAATAGTCAAATTGGAAATTATATCATTTCATCTCATTCGTTTGACATTGATTTCTTGAACTAATTCAGTTGAACCTTCCTATCTGTTGTACAACTTATATTCACAAAATTTGATTCTGTGTCATCTACCTTAATATTGTTTTATTGACTAGAATATGACATAAGTTTAAAAGAAATATCGTAACCCAAATCTCGAGGACGAGATTTTTATTAAGGTGGGGAGGATGTAACAACCCTCATTAAAAGACCTATTTATATTATTATTTTATTCAATAGGAAACCCTAATTGAGACACCCAAGTGATTCTGCGCAAAACCTACAAATTTCAGAACAATCAGAATCAGGATCAGGGCCCCTAAAACTCAGGGGGGCATTCCCTACTCAATGATTATCTTTATAAGTTATTATAAAAATCGAATTTAATCGAAACGTCGACTCACCAGCACTCCAAACACACGTGGCCATCATATAGTGAAAACATGACCCTTACGGACCGTAAGGGTTAATTGTTACGGTCCGTAAGCTAAGGCAAATTTCGGGTATAAATAGAGGACATTGGCACTTGATTCTGGGCGCTTGAACGACGAAGAAACTCAAAATACACGCTGAGATATTGTCCAATTACTCTCAATACACACACGAATCACTAATTAGTATAGTGGGGTGCTGCTACAAATAGGGTATTAACTCGATCGCTGCTACGATTCAATGTCCGATCGATTAAACTGTCCAATGGATGTTTAAGTGCCGCTCAAATTGAGTTTATACTTTGTTATTCATCATGATTTCGACTTGAATGTTTGAGTGCTGTTCGAACTCGGACTATACTCTGTCATTCGTTGTGAATCCGCTGAATTGTTAAGTATTGCACTTTGTCATTCGTTGTGAGGGTTTTATCTCGCGAGTTATCGTAAATGCTGTATTAGTTACTTACCTAGTTTGTATGCACTAGGTTACAAGGTTAATCTGTAGGCTAGGCTCTGCTCAAATTAAATCTGCAATATATCAAGGATTATCTGTAGACTAAGCTTTGCCCGTAGAAATCTGCAATGTGAGTTCATTTCTTTTTTCTCACCGTTTGTGAGTCCACTCTATTTTCTCACAGTTTTATCACCTTTTTGTGATACAATTATATTTACAAAGGCTTTTCAAAATCCTAAAATGTTTATCAGTTATACTTACAGTGATTAAAGTTATATATTCTATACTAACTGCGGGTATGAAAGGTTTTATACATTAATTGATTCTCGTTATTATTTGCCAGAAAGTTAGTCAATATTAGCATGACTACAATAAGAGTGGAAATTATGCCCCATTAATCATAGCATATAACTAAAATTATTTTAACATCAATTAGTTAATAAATTTAATATATGTTTGAAATAAATCTAAATGATGTATACCATAACAAAATAGTCAAATATAATGTATTCTACTAAGATTATATTTTAGTCTTAGTCACGTTAATATATTAAATAATGATATTACAATTATTTAATTAACATATTATATTTGATAAAGTTATTGTAGTTTGACATAAAATGATATATGTCATTTTCTGGATTAAATGGTTTTATGCCATAAATAGTATATTTGACAAAGAAATGTCACAGGACACAATTAAGTCCGGAGTCATTAGTTGAGAGAATGATCAACAGTGACATGACCAAAAGCACTAGTTGAGAGAATGATCAACGGTGTTATAGAATCACTAGTTGAAAGAATGATCAACAGTGATATAACCAGAATCATTAGTTGAAAGAATGATCAACAATGATATGATTACCGTCACAGGAATCGCCTAGTGACAGATAAATTGGATAATAGTAAAATATAATTATAAATTCACTATTGGATGAAAGTGAGCCAATGAGTGATATGATTACTGTCACATCGGAACTACCACCATGTGACAAATATTGATTGAGTTGAGTAAATATAAATAGATATAAAAACCTTAATACTGTAAGGTATAACAATATATTTTATAAAAATGGAATGAATTCACTCAGCATTTTCGCTGACAAAACCTTTTTCAAACATTTTCAGGTAATTACAGTAGATTGGAATAAGAGCTGGATACGACACTGAAAAGCTTCAAGAAGTGGCTTATTTTATTAATTAAATCAAATTAAGAAATATTGTTTTATGTAAACAAATTTATCTTATTAAAGATACCTTTATAAAACATGGGTTTATCCCATCTATTTAATAAATAAAATCCGGTGTTTCTAAACTCTGATATTTTTCCTAACTCACGGTCCTGATGAAATTTCCGCTGCAATGTTTTATAAAATTAATCACCGGTACCACTGGACTGTTCACGGCTTCTGATTCCGTCCAGGGTGGGTCGGGGGTCATGACATAAGTCGTGGCCATTTCAATGAATGAGCCGAGGATATCCAGGACATGGTCATTAACCCCCCAAAGGCATTGCACCAAACAAAACAGATTAAAATGGGTTATGTAAATATATTAATCACAATCCGATTTAAATAACTACATACCCGACCAAGCGGTATTATTATAATACCGTATCCCAGGCCCGTATAACGGAAAATAAGTTAAAAGTATTTACCTGAGCAAAATATAAATTTTATCCCAGCCGTATAAAAATCAGCAAGTGCAAATATCTTTTACTGGGCTCCTAAATCTGGAACGAAGGTTTTAATAACCTTTTAGATTCCTAACGGGTCTTACTTAAGTTTAAACTTAGATCGGTTAGTTTTAATGAAAGGTTTACGGTTCAAAATGCAAGATTAAGAGAAGACCGGATTAGAATGTGATTTATACCCGACAAGTATGGATACTTGTATAATATGGGTAAACTAAACACATTCTGGATTTTGAAGCAAAAATGATGAGGTTTCACCCGTTTCGGTCAATTTATGCAAACTAGTTACATAAACCGCACCGAACGCGAAAAATGCATAACGGGTAACAAAATGAGTCATGAACAAGTTTCCTAAGTTAACATGCCTTAAATATGTTGTGATATCGGTATCATACCTTCCATTTTGCCCAAAACGAATTTAAACTCAATTTAAGCCCCGTAGGGGTATTTTGGTCATTTTAAAGACTATAAAAGAGGTTAAATAACAATCTGTGGTTCTGGTCTAAAATGATCATTAAAAATATTTAATTTAATAAGTTATATCAGTAAGATATTGCACATATGTGAAATTTATCATTTATGACCAAACTATGCACCGAAGGGGCATTTTGGTCATTTCACATAAGCTTTAAGGGTTAAATTTGGAAACCTGAGTTCAAAACTTTTACTTACTGTTAAAGTATAAAAATTTACTCATAACATCAGTAGGTAACAAGTCTTAGGTGCCTAATATGGTTTTAAACCATACTATGCGCCTAAATCGCATAAAAGTCGGTATTTGACAATATTCGGGTTAATTTAGGAAATCTGAGATTTTGATCAGCCTTTACTGTTTAAAATAACTTATTTAATATATAAAATCAGTAGCAAAAGGTTTGGTATGTAAAGGATGTGTAAAAATCATTTTATTAGCAAAAAATGGCATAACCGTCAATTACCGAATCAATGCAAGAACCCTGTGTTATGATCAGTTTAAAAATTAATAAAAATATCCAAAAATCCCAAAATATTATATTACATCAGTGGGTAAAAGGTTTGGTGTAAAAATTTGGGTTTAAATAGGTTTTATGCCGAAAATGCCTTTGGGGGGTTAATGACCATGTCCTGGATATCCTCGGCTCATTCATTGAAATGGCCACGACTTAAGCAAGGGGTGTAGGCATACACCTGACAGTTGCGTATGTATAAAAGGTATCCCACAATAAGGAATTTCCTTGTGGGCATTATACTTGTGGTGTGTCAGTTAATCTTGTCCGGCTCTTCTAACCGGCCTTGACGGACGACAAACATATAAAACTGTATACAAGATTATTTTTATAATTGTCCCAAGTTATAAAAGATTATTTGTGCCTTGTGCATTAAAATCAATTTTCTTAAATGTTTTCAAAATGAGTCGGTTAATTGTATTTACCAGTGTAAACTGACGTATTTTCCAAAAAGGTTAAGTGCAGGTTCTATGCGTAATGGGCTGGCTACTCCTAGTATCAAATAAAGAGTCTTGCAAAGCTTTTTGATGATTTAATCTGTTGAACAATTATATTCTTTGTTTTGATCCGCCTGTGGATCTTTTTACAACCCGTTTTGTAATACTTTATGTTACTTTCAATTGGTTTGTAATATTTTTACTTTAGACTTCCGTTGTGCATTGAACTGTGATTATTTGACTATGATGATATCAACTACGTCACGATACTCCCCACCGGGCCCACCGGTAATACGTGGAAATATCGGGGTGTGACAACCGAAAAGAAGGATACCCAATTGAGTGGGTTACGCCAGATACTCTTGACTTGTTTGAGGGTGCAATGGCAAAACGCCTTGTTGGCAATGAAGTACAAAGGAAAACAGTTAAAAAGGTTAAGGAAGGCACACCCAAAAAAAACAAAAAAATGCAGGTTGTTGTTCATGAAAAAGCTGATGGTGATGATGTTGAAAATGAAGATGAAGATGATTACTATGCTGATAAGGATGATGATGAGTTTGATGATGGCGATGGTTTTGATCATGATGATCATTATGATTATGTTGGGCTCGACCCTGTTGTGCAAAACACCATGAACATCAATGATGAGAATGAGAATGAAGATAATGAGGATGAAGAGGCTTTGCTTCAAAGGATGGTGAATGAGGATAGAGAAAGCCGGGAAATGATGTTTGAAGTTTCTTCATCAGGGAACCATGCTCTGGTCAGAGGAGTAACACAGTATGACAACATTTTTGCTAATGAAGAAGAACAAAACAATGAAACTGAAGAGGTTTGTTGTTCAAATAATAAATTTAATAAAAACCACAAAACGCCATGATTAATAAAATCTTTTTTTTAATTTAACAGGAAATGGCTGATAAATTGGATGAAGAATTACAAGACTGTTAACATAAAATGGGCACATTCTTAAAACAGTTAAAGATTGAATATCCAAACAGCCTCCTGGTACACATTAAATACTCACAATGTCTGACATTGTTGGAGAACATCTCAAAATTTGTTGATGAAAAAGCCAAGGAAGTGCCAGCTGAAAGAGAAAAAGGTAAAAATGAAGGTGAGGTTGAAAATGTGGTGGTACTAGGAGATGAAAATGAAGAAGAAGGGGAGATGGAGATGGCTGAAATAGGAAACACCATTGAAGTGGAAACAGTTGATGAAAACGCCAATGAAGTTGGAAATGAAGGAGAAGGGGATGGAGGAGGTGAATATGAAGGAGAAGGGGAGAAGGAGATGGCTGGAATAGAAAACGCCATTGAAGTAGAAACAATTGATGAAAACGCTAATGAAGTTGAAAATGAAGGAGAATGAGAAGGAGAAGGAGAAGGAAAAGAGGAAGGAGAAGGAAAAGGAGAATATGGAGGGGAAGGAAAAGGAGAAGAGGAAGGGAAACGGGAAGGGGAAGGGGATGGAGAAGGAGAAGGAGAAGGGGATATGGTCGGATAACAAAACGCCGAACCCTCAACTGCTACAACAGCCACCATATATGATGATGATGAGGATACTATATTATCAGATGAAGATATAAACGAAAACGATATTGAGATATGGAATTGTGATTTCAAGACACTTGAATAACACATTTACAGATACAATGGGGAAAAATAATTAAAAGGAATATTGCTGAGGTTTTGGAGCTACCTGAACAAGATCTAAAACAAATGATTGATATAAAAGAAGGTCTAGATAATTCAAAGATGGTGGATGAAGTGATTAAAGCAATAAAAAATCTGCAACCTAGTGAAGAGACCCCAAAAATGCCTGTATTTTATAAGACACCAAACATCCCCCCAACAGAAACACAATACAGCCACGCATTCATCACTTAACTAAAAAAACTGAAGGGGAGATGGTGAACAAAAGTGTTGACCAACAATGTGCAGGGTTTGATAAAACGCCATATGAGGAGCCACCATCTACAACTGGGAAAAACCTCTTGGAAACTTTTGAAGAGGAAGAGACACTGAAACCCCAAGATGAAAACGCCATCAACAAATCACCACCAAAAATGCCAAACAGGTCAGATGTGCAGGAGAAGGGTGATGAGGACAAAACTCCAGACATCACAAAGTTAATGCAAGAAAATACAATTTTAAACCCTGAAGAGCTGCCTGGTGATGAAGAAGCTGATAAAGATGATGAAAAAGCTGATAAAGATGATGAAGAAGATGAAAATATAAACAAAAATACTGTGGGTGAAAAGGAGAAGAGAGATAAGAAATTGAGCAGGGCATGTTTGTCACATGAACCAAGGACGAACCACGAAAATATGAATGGAGGCAAGCGGTTATACATGACGAACCACGAAAATAACGTTGCCACATACATCTTCATTGGATGCGGTGATTACGAGTATGTACACTTCTCTCAAAATAAAACGCCAAATTTTCCATTTATCACGTTTACTTGAATATGCATGTAAAAACGCTCAAAGCGCCATGTATTATAATAGAATGAGTTTGTATATAAACTAAAATGCCAAATGACGTTTTTTTAGGACTGAGGTGTTCAAGATGGGAGGACAGTTTACAGTCATGAGGGTGCTTTGTGAGAGCATGAGACCAGGATTTTATGAACACATCACCATTATTCAATGTTGGGCGCATATCCTGAACTATGAAGAAAGATACAAGGCTCCAGAATCACCCTCAAGGTTATTTTGCACACAAATAATGCTGGTAACTCTTTTGCTAAATTTAATTGATGAAATTATATTAGGACATTGTTATGTTGTTTAAAATGTGGTACTCAGTATTACAGAATACTCCGGCATACGACGAAAAAACGAAAGCAAATTTACGATACAAAGAATTCAACAGAAACATGGAAACTGTTCTGAAAAATGCCCGTTTCAAAGGAGACAAGAAAGATAAAAACATCAAAGATTATGAACTGGTCTTCGTGCCAATAATATGGGCAAGACATTCTATGTTGTCTACTTCAACATAAAACACGAAAGAGTTAATGTATTGGATAACAGCGGTGCAGAGGATGACCTCAGCATCGAAAAAAAGTATACTGGATGGGTGGGAAAGTTGGTAAGTATCTTAAAAACTTTGTATATATGAACTATGTTGACAAAATGCCAAACTAATATATGTAAAATATGTAAAACTGCAGCACGGTGCTTTTGCAAACTACTTGCGTCTTAAAAAACACCCAAAGCATAAGATCATGAAGTCGGCAGAGATTGTTAGACAAAAGATGGATTGGAGGACAACGTCTAACATGGTCGACTGTGGGGTTTTCGCAATGAGGCATATGGAAACATACATGGGGGATATAGCTAGTTGGAGAAGTGGTTTGGCAAAAGAAGATACCCCAAATCGATTAGAGTACCTAGTCCTCCTTTATCACAATCAGCTAATCAGATTATACAGTTATGTCTATGTAATTGTAAACAATCAAACACAAACCAAACTTGCTTTGAATCTGAAATCCGGAGGAGCCATTGTTCTTTCCCATTGTTTACAACTACGTATTTTCAAAATTTGCTAGTTAATCAAACTCTCAACAACAAGGTTTTCCATTATTGCAATTAGTTTAGTAGTATTTAATTCACAACACTTTCCACAATCCTCCTCTGGTTCGATAGCCGACTTATCCTTTCTACATAGTTTATTTCGGTTTTTACATGTTCTTCACGACAGACATAAAAAATGGCGTTGTTGCCTGGGAGGCGTGCGCAAAGTGTTTAGTGTTAAGTTTTATTAAAATAGATAAAATGGTCCAAAAATAGCGTCAGTTTTGTTTTTTTTTTTTTGTTCAGAATTACGCGAGGTTTTATTGTTTATGTTGCGTAGGTGATCTCATATTTGTATGCATCATATGCGAAACTCCGGAAAAGTTTCACCACTAGAATTTGATCCAGAGATCGAGAGAACCGTTAGGCACACCCGAGTTGTGCAACGAGAAAACAAGATAGTGCGAGCACCAACTTCAAATCTAAAAACAATGGAGAATGCAAGCAACCTCAAGAAGCAACCCAAAAATTCACCTCTACAAAACTAATTCACCCCGACTCCTACACAGCCATCACCTAACACCTTTATACCGTCTGAATAACAACCACAATCCACCCAAGCTACTTCTCCACTTCCACCTATGCCACCACCACCGTTCCCTAATTTAGACAACATGCCACCCTTCACAACTCAACCATCTATTCACCCAAATCTCTAACATCCAACATTCCTCACCGTATGTGAGGATTGTTAATGATCATAGCACTGCCCCACCTAATCAAACACAACCCATTAACTCATCCACTTCAATTCCTTTACCGACACAACCCTCCCATTACCAACTAGCTCAGCATCAACAGTTCTCTTTCAGAACTTCAATATTTGATAAGGGAAATAGTTCAAGGGAATTTGGGGATGGTTACGTAGAGTATGATAGCTATGGTGATCAAGGTGAGCGGCATTTGTTGCACCGGTGGCGGCAATGGTAAGTCTAAAGGCCTTCCCGGAATTGGTTGTTGCAATTGTCGTTGATACCCAAACATGCCTGAGTTTCCTCGTTCTAATACTCTCGAACCCATGTTTCCTTGGTAAAACCAAGGACGAACCACGAAAATAACGTTGCCACATACATCTTCATTGGATGCGGTGATTACGAGTATGTACACTCTTCTCAAAATAAAACGCCAAACTTTCCATTTATCACGTTTACTTGAATATGCATGTAAAAACGCTCAAAGCGCCATGTATTATAATAGAATGAGTTTGTATATTAACTAAAATGCCAAATGATGTTTTTTTTAGGAGTGAGGTGTTCAAGATGGGAGGACAGTTTACAGTCATGAGGGTGCTTTGTGAGAGCATGAGACCAGGATTTTATGAACACATCACCATTATTCAATGTTGGGCGCATATCCTGAACTATGAAGAAAGATACAAGGCTCCAGAATCACCCTCAAGGTTATTTGGCACACAAATAATGCTGGTAAATCTTTTGCTATATTTAATTGATGAAATTATATTAGGACATTGTTATGTTGTTTAAAATGTGGTACTCAATATTACAGAATACTCCGGCATACGACGAAAAAACGAAAGCATATTTACGATACAAAGAATTCAACAGAAACATGGAAACTGTTCTGAAAAATGCCCGTTTCAAAGGAGACAAGAAAGATAAAAACATCAAAGATTATGAACAGGTCTTCGTGCCAATAATATGGGCAAGTCATTCTATGTTGTCTGCTTCAACATAAAACACGAAAGAGTTAATGTATTGGATAACAGCGGTGCAGAGGATGACCTCAGCATCGAAAAAAAGTATACTGGATGGGTGGGAATGCTGGTAAGTATCTTAAAAACTTTGTATATATGAACTATGTTGACAAAATGCTAAACTAATATATGTAAAATATGTAAAACTGCAGCACGGTGCTTTTGCAAACTACTTGCGTCTTAAAAAACACCCAAAGCATAAGATCATGAAGTCGGCAGAGATTGTTAGACAAAAGATGGATTGGAGGACAACGTCTAACATGGTCGACTGTGGGGTTTTCGCAATGAGGCATATGGAAACATACATGGGGGATATAGCTAGTTGGAGAAGTGGTTTGGCAAAAGAAGATACCCCAAATCGATCAGAGTACCTAGTCCTCCTTTATCACAATCAGCTAATCAGATTATACAGTTATGTCTATGTAATTGTAAACAATCAAACACAAACCAAACTTGCTTTGAATCTGAAATCCGGAGGAGCCATTGTTCTTTCCCATTGTTTATATCTTCGTATTTTCAAAATTTGCTAGTTAATCAAACTCTCAACAACAAGGTTTTCCATTATTGCAATTAGTTTAGTAGTATTTAATTCACAACACTTTCCACAATCCTCCTCTGGTTCGATACCCGACTTATCCTTTCTACATAGTTTATTTCGGTTTTTACATGTTCTTCACGACAGACATAAAAAATGGCGCTGTTGCCTGGGAGGCGTGCGCAAAGTGTTTAGTGTTAAGTTTTATTAAAATAGATAAAATGGTCCAAAAATAGCGTCAGTTTTGTTTTTTTTTGTTCAGAATTATGCGAGGTTTTATTGTTTATGTTGCGTAGGTGATCTCATATTTGTATGCATCATATGCGAAACTCCGGAAAAGTTTCACCACTAGAATTTGATCCGGAAATCGAGAGAACCGTTAGGCACACCCGAGTTGTGCAACGAGAAAACAAGATAGTGCGAGCACCAACTTCAAATCTAAAAACAATGGAGAATGCAAGCAACCTCGAGAAGCAACCCGAAAATTCACCTCTACAAAACTAATTCACCCCGACTCCTACACAGCCATCACCTAACACCTTTATACCGTCTGAATAACAACCACAATCCACCCAAGCTACTTCTCCACTTCCACCTATGCCACCACCACCGTTCCCTAATTTAGACAACGTGCCACCCTTCACAACTCAACCATCTATTCACCCAAACCTCTAACATCCAACATTCCTCACCGTATGTGAGGATTGTTAATGATCATAGCACTGCCGCACCTAATCAAACACAACCCATTAACTCATCCACTTCAATTCCTTTACCGACACAACCCTCCCATTACCAACCAGCTCAGCATCAACAGTTCTCTTTCAGAACTTCAATATTTGATAAGGGAAATAGTTCAAGGGAATTTGGGGATGGTTACGATGAGTATGATAGCTATGGCGACAAGGTGAGCGGCATTTGTTGCACCGGTGGCGGCAATGGTAAGTCTAAAGGCCTTCCCGGAATTGGTTGTTGCAATTGTCGTTGATACCCAAACATGCCTGAGTTTCCTCGTTCTAATACTCTCGAACCCATGTTTCCTTGGTAAAACCAAGGACGAACCACGAAAATAACGTTGCCACATACATCTTCATTGGATGCGGTGATTACGAGTATATACATCTTCAAGCCCGCGATTGTTAACAACCCATCACCTGTTGTAATTCCTCAATTACTAGGAGGTCGATCATTCGAAGTACGAGCACAGTCGATCTCCAGCTTACCCAAATACCATGGTCTAGCACATGAAGAGCCGTATCTGCATATCGCCGCATATGTGAAATTGGTTCCTTTCCAATTGACACTCGAGGACAAGGCGCAAAAATGGTTTCACTCTTTGCCATCCGCTTCGATATTTACATGGCCCGATATGGAACAGCTCTTCCTGGATGAATTTTACACGCCTCAACGAACTAATAATGCTAGGAAAGACATCCGGAATTTCCAACAGCTATCTGGTGAGCTTTTCCATGAGGCGTTTAATCGGTTCAAAATGATGATCAAGAATTGCCCACGTCATGGTATACAACTGTGGGAGTTGCTTAATGCTTTCCATGAGGGGTTAACAGATGAGGACGCGAGAGATCTTAGCTCGATATCGAACGGTACATTTGGTATAAGTTACGAGCATGTGGATTGGGATTAACTGGAGAAGAACGTACATACCTCTAAAAGAAAAGCACAATCATCGAGAATAGGTCGTCAATCACTGGTGAGGGCAGTTGAGCACACACTTGAGGCCGGGGTACAATACCCCGTGTGTGGTCATTGTGTGGATATAGGGCACATAGCTGATCAGTGCCCTAGTGTTGCAGGTAAACAAGATGAGGTAAACATGTTGCAGGGCAATGGGAACAGGTATTCAGGTTCCCAAGGCAATAATCAGTACTGCCAGCCTCATAATCAGCACAATTATCAAGGGGATACTAACTTTGGTTATCAAAGGAGCTACCAGCAAGGTAATGGGGGTAGTAGTGAGATGATGGAGATACTGAGAGCCATGCAATAGGAGATGCAAAAGAGAGGTCAGCTGGATGACTTACAGGCTCAAAAAGATGAGATTCGGGATAAAGGCATTCAATCACTGACCACATAGATGGGGCAGCTAGCTAGTGAGGTAGCAGCATTGAAGCAGCAACAAGGGAAGCTGCCAAGTAACACTCAGACAAACCCCAAGAATGCAAAGAACACAATGATCAGTGGGGTAAATCTTGTTCCTAAAATGAGATGTTATGATAATGATCTGTTTGTTTCTCATGTGATTGTAGGTTTAAGTGAAGCAGTGGCTGAAGGGAACGGAATTGATTTGGGGGAACCGGTTGTTCCAATTAGAGTTGGAAAGTTCCAAATCCACAAGGCATTGCTGGATTATGGAGCGGGAGTAAGCGTATTATCCAGTAGTTTGTATGACCAGTATGATTTTGATCTGCTACAAGCTTGTGATAGCATGGCCATGTTCGCGGATGCAAGTTTCAAGCAACCTCGGGGGGTTGTGAAGTATGTGGTCATCCAACTGGGCAAGTTCTACTACTCGGTGGATTTCATGTTCCTCGACTATGCACCATCGAACATATACGAGCAGCCACAGGTGGTTTTGGGTCGCCCATTTCTATATACCGCTAATGCACAGATTGACTGCAGAGGCGGAATGGTCACCAAGAGTTACAAGAATTGTAAGTTGTACTTTAATGTGTTTTTAAAAACTATTTCTTACGATCCTGTTAATGATGCTTGTCACACAGTTGCTACTAACCAATATGTTTCAAGTGTGACCAAGGACAGGTTAGAGGTGAGTGGACATTGGGTGAAGAAGGCAAGTGCGAGAAGGCTAGTTGGTGAAGGAAAACCACCTGATGGTGGGTTTGGATGGGGTAATGAAGTTGACTATCACCCCAACCAGAGTGGAGCTATGACCCTCCCTAAAAATTGGATGGAGATGTACGGAGAGAAATGGGAGGGTAAGCGTTCATCCGAACCACCTTGAGCACGTCAGGTACGGTCTCGCTGAAGACCTAAAACTTAGCGCTCTCGGGAGGCAGCCCGAGGATGTAGAGTAGTGTACCTTGTTTGGTTTCGTTTTGGTGTGTTTGTTTTGACAGGCTTCTACGATTCAATCATCATGGATGCAATAATTCAAGTTTGGGGATGTTTTGCAACATCCCCGGTGAGATATCAAAGAATCTATGGAATGCATTTGTTCCGATTATAGCACAACAACCGCATTATTACAGACACATGATCAGGTGCATGTGTTAATCTAACTTGTGTTTTATTTGTTTTTGTGTACTTGGTGGTGTGAAATTTTTGTGTTAGGAGTGGTTTTGTTTGTGTCAAGTTGGTTATTAGTTGTTCATGGTTACGGGTGGTATCTCTCGAGTTTAGATTATAAATGGTACTATACATTTGGGACAATGTATCCCAAGTGTGGGGATGCGGTAACTCGAGAGAGGGTTGGTAAGATTGTTGATCTTAAATGCTTGAAGGCTTGAAATTGTGCTAAAAATTGAAAAATTTTGAAAAATTTATTTCTCAAGTATGCTTGAACTACATGAAAACCAACATTTTCAATCGCTAAAGGATTCCTACTGATATTAAACGAACTAAGATCCCTAGTCATGGTTGTCCCTTTAAGTTTCATGAGAGTATTTTTGACAGGTATTTAGAGAATAGTTGAGAAGAGATGCCTAACTAGGGGTAACATACTTTAGGAATTACATATGCTATATGTCGGTAACCCATATTCCTTTTTTCGGTGAGATATTTGAGCCTACTTAATTGTTAGTTGAATTGCTATACATGTTCATTTGCTGAGTGTAGGCCATTTGTTGCTTTGTGTTAGAACTTGTGTGGTTTGATACGTGCTGAGTGTGACACCCGGCTATTTAGAGCTGTACCGTACAAATGTAACACGTGTCATGAATGAATAAAAGGCTATATTTTATTGATATTGGTGTTTATGTGTGATATTTGATGTGTTGGTAAATTCAAACTTGGTTAAAAATTATGTTGGGAGGAAAAATAAATTAAAACGCTAAGAAACTTTATTTTTTGAGTTTAAGCGTGTACCGCGCGATACTGCGCGTATCTGACAATATACTGTCAACGCAGCCAGTCAAGGCAACTGATAATTATTTCAGTAATAATTTGGTGAGTTTATTTTTATAGAGTGATAACAATAATTTAAAACACCATAAAACGGGATTAAAATGCTAGATAAAATACCCAGTGATCAGTAAAATACCAGTTTTTGAGTTAATATATATATAGTATATGTATGTATATATGATGAGTGCGAGGATGTATCAAGGTGGCGGCTAGGGGGAGCTCTCTCTCTCCTCTCTCTTACACTTGTTGGTCTTGGAGAGTGCACATGATGATTAATATTTTGCAAGATCTTCTAATATCTTACATAATCCAAGACAATCACAAACAAATCAAACAACTCTCTCTCTCTCTCCCTCACTAAGCTCGGCCGAAACACCCCTAACCCACATCGATTTTCAAATTTCAAACTTGTTCTTGGGAATTCAAAGCCATTTCAAGGTGATTTCAAGTCCATTTGAAGATCCAAAGGCGATTCCAAGGAGTTTCAAGCAAGAACCAAGCTCCATATCATCATTTTTGTCAAAAACCCACTTGAATCTTGAGGGTATAAAATTATTTCTTTAAAACATGTTCTTGATTCTCGGTGACGAGATGATAGCGGAAGGTTTCTCTTGTTCTTAGATTTAAACACAAACTTGAAACTAAAACAAATGGATTTTTAAAGAGAATAAAAATGGATGAGTATGTATGTATATGTGTGGCCGTATGTACGTATGCATGAGTATTAGAGATTGAGTTTTGATTTTTATACATTCTTGTATGACATGATGGTTGTAAAGTGAAATGCATGTGTGATCTAAAGAATGTTCAAAAAGGGTTTTTATGATTTAAGATGGACATGTGAAAAAGTGAAATTTTGGAAGTATATATGTGTATATGCATGTGTCGTATGTATATATATGTGTATGTATACACATGAGTTTTGTTGCTAGTTCTTAATTATGTAAGAACAAGGTACATGCATTTATGACATGATGATAAGGTAATGATCATATGAAGATTATTTTGTTCTTGATTATTTGAACATGAGTTAAATAAATGTTGGATGCATTAAGTTCATGCAAGATGATGATGATGTGATATGGGTGCATTAGATGCTTGTATATAAGCAAGCATGTTGTTAAAATGAGCATGAGATGATGAAAATGATATGGTATGATAAAGATGATTTTTAATCAGGTTATAAACATTAAAAATATTAATATTTGAAGTGTTATAATAGCATGAAACTTGGTCATGAGTTTTGTAGCTTTGTATGTGGTACATGTAGCATAAAGAGTTGTAAAATATGTGAAATCGCATGATTTATGTGACTTACATAAAAACTGCACCAACCTGATTATAAGCATCATTTTAATCAGTAAATAACATGGATTATGTTAAAATATCAAGTCGTTACGATTTGGGATGGTTATGGTAACGTTTGATGCAAAACTATGCGGTAAAACGGTTAAAAATCGGCTTTTCGAAGGATTTTTACAAAACTGTTTTAGATCAATAACTAAACTGATATTTTTGATATAAATATAAGTATTTTAACATATATTAAGTTTACTTGGTGTTTGGTTAGTCATACGTGACTTTCGACGCCCGAAAACGTTACTGAATCACTAAAATACGCGTTTTACACTAGTATGGCTTGTTCATGGGTGAACCTTATGTGTTAAGACGTGTTATGTGATTTAGATATGTGTGTATGATAATATGTTAAGTGTTGACATGATAGCGAGAATTTAGACTATGCATGTATAGTTGTGTGTTTAAAGCGGTAGAATCGGTAAAATCGCGTTTGTAACTTATTTGTCGAGCATGAAAATTGATACCATAGGTTAACTTGATAAGTTATTTCATGTATAAATGTTTTAAAAATGATAAAGTGTATAAGTTAACGAGATTTCGCGTGTTATGATATTAAGTATATGTGCACGTTTATGTATATATATATTACGACGTGCAAATCAAAGATATATTACTTATAAACGGGAGTGTTAACGGATTTAAATTATATGGGTCACCAATAAAATTGTTCAAGTCGCAAAATCTTAATATATATATATATATATATATATATATATATATATGAGCCCATATATATATTAATATGCCAACATAATAAAAAATAATGGCTTTTCGAGAAAATCTCAAAGTTATGTGAAAATTCTAAGATTTGGAAAAACTTAGGAATTTTGTGAAATATTGATTGATAAATCGTTCCTACATATATTAGGACGTGTAGAATCAATTTGTTGGATTGCGCTATTATAATATGCACCAAAGGTGAGTGTCACTAAACCCCCTCTTTTTACTGTTTTGTATATGTTTTGGGCGAAGAACACGCCTTAAAAGGATCAAAGATGTTTTTGAATAAAACATAACTTTTGTTATATTAAATGTATATTTTCATGAAAAATATACGGATTTGATGAATAAATATGTTTCGGGTAGAAACGGTATTGTTGAATAAATATGTTTCGGGGAGAAACGGGGATTATTTCGGTATTTGGGAGAAAACGACCGTGTAGATTTAAAATGATTAAATCTAAAGTTGTGATGAATTCGCTCGATCTCAAGAGAATAAGTATCGGGTTATAGGCTTATGCTTCGGTGGGGACTTCGGGGAAATTCGTACAACACTATATATTAAATTTATCAGTATTAGTAGGATATATATATTGTTCATGAGGCAGGCATTATAGATGGCCCGTTATGGGCACATGCGCAACTAATGCCGTTAATCGTTTAAGTATTGCACACATGTAATTGTTGATAGTTCTATCAGGTTGACTACCCCGTCGTGACCAGTAGCTCCGTTTAAACGCAGCCGCAAAGGCAGCCGCAAACGGCAGCGATTTCGCAGCCGTTTGCGGCTGCGTTTGCAAGCGTTTAAACGCCCGTTTGCGGCTGCGTTCGATGGTTCGCACCAAGAAACGGCTGCGAAATTATCTGTAGGTCAAGACAAAAAACAGATGTCCTTCAGGGAACTACAGTAGCTAATCATGTCGAAAGATCCTCGTATTCGTAGACTACGGGAAAAGGTTAAACATATATCTGATAAAAATGTAATACTAACAGATTTGAAATTACTAAAGTGAAAGTTTAAAATTTATAGAATGAATTTGAGTTTTCTTCGACTATAATATATAGGGCCACGCAATTTAATAATCTCTAAAATTGTCACTTTCATATGGTTATAATAGTGGAATTATTCATACTAGAGTAAGGAACCCAATCAAATAATGTCACAATATGTGTATAACTGTACATATATTCAATGTTTGTTTCACATGAGTTTTCTTCTACTATAATATATAGGGCTGTTATGAATATCACATAGAGTTTAACATGTAGATCAAGATTTACCTCTAAGATTTTACCCAAGCAAGTGGATGAAATCTTTGTCAAACTTATGGGTAACCTTGTCTACTAAATAGTTAATCTTGTCCACCAAATAGTTAACCTTGTCCACCAAATAGTTAATCTTTTTGTAGTATAAATACTAGCTCAAGATAGAAGGAAAAATGCACCTCATGTATAAACTTTTATAAGTTATACAACTCTCTTCTTCTTTCTCTTATAACATTTCTAAAGTTCTTAAAGTTTTAGCACTAATCTTGTGTTAATCCTTGTTATATTATAACATGTTATCAGCACGAGGCTCTAGCCAAGGAAACGTTCAAGCAATTATAATCAAAGTAAGCATTTGATTAATATATAAACTATAATTGTTATGATAAACTAATACCACTGCAGATGTATCTTACGATGGATATACGATCGTTGTTGGACTACGAAAACGTAACATGTCTTTTTATGTATCATGAGATTGTTTTCCTTTAGGAGACCCTGTTATCCAGACACTCCTATCATAAAAACAATTAAGTCACATACTTAAAAAATGAAAAATAAAATAAAGAGACTGAAAGACTTGATAGCACTTGTATTTATTTATGCATCTAACTTTTATTTATACGCACATACTAACATTTAATTTAGAGTTTACATTCATGTATACTAACATTTTTATTCTTATTATTATACATCCTAATTTTATATCTTATAAAATAACATTTCCTTAATACATCATTTATTACATATACATATACATATACATATACATACACATATATATATATATATATATATATATATATATATAACCGTTGTACAACGGCTATAAAACGGTTATAATTTACCACTATAAATAACCAATTATCAATCTCATTTTTTCCACAGCAAACACTCTTCTTCTCAAAGTTATTCAAGAAAAAATTTCGAAGATGATTCACCCGGTTTTAATATTGGCCGGCATAATATTAATATTGTTGCCGACCTTAATATATGAGCTTCCACCTCATCTTTTTAGTGCTTATGTATTCATTTATTTGTTTATAGCTGTACCTTTGTATGTTATCTCATTTTTAATGAGTATTTAGATTTTAATATTTATCTTATTTATGTTTGGCAACAAAATGGCAAACATCGCAAAAATTGAATTCCCGGCTCTTAATATCACTGGAGAAAATTATGTGCCGTGGACGGCACATGTTAAGAGACATCTCAAGTCAATGGGTGTTTTGGAAACGATAACGGAGTGGAACGAATGTAGCGATCAAGACAAGGCAAAAGCCGATGTCTTCCTCCATAAACACATTGATGAGATGTTGCAATTTGAATGTTCAAATTTTGAGGATCCATACGTTTTGTGGGAAGATTTAAAAAGCAGATTTGATAATCAAAGGGAAGTTTTACTTCCCACTGCTAGAGATGAATGGAACAATCTCAGGTTCCAAGATTTTAAAAAGGTGAATGAATACACCTCTGCTTTGTTCAGGATATGC
Organism: Helianthus tuberosus; assembly: GCA_030545235.1. Taxonomy (NCBI): domain Eukaryota; kingdom Viridiplantae; phylum Streptophyta; class Magnoliopsida; order Asterales; family Asteraceae; genus Helianthus; species Helianthus tuberosus. The sequence continues at coordinate 123,269,534 of CM060427.1, forward strand.
TCAAAGCTCCGATTCTGTGGGCAAACTGTTACGGAGGAAGATATGTTCGAGAAAACTTTCTCCACATTTCATGCATCAAATATAAACTTGCAACAACAATATCGGTTGCAAAGGTTTCAAAGATATTCTGATCTAAATTCATTTCTCCTCGTAGCAGAGAAAAACAATGAGCCACTAATGAAAAATCATCAAGCTCGTCCCACTGGATCATTAGCCATTCCAGAAGCAAATGTTGTTATTAATGATGATACTAAAGACTCTGGAAGAAAATGGTGACGAGGCCGTGGCCGTGGCCATTTTGGTAACTACATTAATAAACCGGTATGGGAACTCGTTAATAAACCGGAATATCAAACTGGAAGAAAAGACTCTGGAAGAAAATCACCACCAAGCAATGCTTAGAGATCTCGGAATATCAAACGGTACCTAATATAGGTAACTACATTAATAAACCGGACCTAAATCGGAAGATCGGATAGAATGAGGGTTCGTAAACCAAACGAGTATGGGAACTCGTGTAATATGGTTTAACAAAGCCCACATACTAAAACGAAACTTAACCTAAGTGCTTACGACCTATTACGACCCGTTTAGGTAGCTTATGCTACTTTAACGCGTCGTTCGCGTAAAACGCGTTCGGACTGCCTAACTAGTCCTATGACAAGTAATATATGCCTTAACATGTCTAATATGGTTTTCAAATCAGTCTAGATGTCAAAAGTTATGTTACATATGATTAAAACGAATTTTGGCATCAAAGGGGTATTTTGGTAATTTACCTAAGGCATATAAACTACCTATCATACAACTACTTAAACGAAGCGACCATAAGGTATAACCTCGGAAGGTTATTCCCTAAATACTATGGTCACCTAATGTGTTTGTTCGGATCCTAAAGATCGACCAAATGGGTCGGGTTCGAAAGTATAAGCGATTGTTTAGATCGCTTACCTTACGACCCTATATAAGCACTAAACTAAAAGTGACGAGCTAAGCATGCTAAAACATGCTTAACTAAGTTTAGAAAACAGGTTTGGTATCAAAACAAACGGTTTTGATACCCATAAGTTGTTTGGTTACAAAATACGCAAGAATACGTATTCTGACCGAAACTACGGCTCGTCACTGAGCCTAGATAACGTGGTAATCAGTAGGTATAGTCACTAGGGACTATAACCATCGTGATCACGCTCACGTTATGAAGTTCAAACGAACTTCGCATCGACCATAAACTGGTCAATGCAGAAAGTCAAACAAAGTTTGACTTTCGGACTCGAAAAGCAATAAAAGAACGAAGGAACACTTACGAAGGGTCCCCGAATGCTAATCTTGATCAAAATAGCTCAGGTATGAAACAAAGGTTTCAACTTAGAGCACTTTGGATCAGATTCTTGTGAGAAATGAAGTGAAGTGGGTTGGGTATTTATAGTATTTCCCGAACCGTTAAGATCGTTTCTTGAATAACGTGATTTAATCTTGTGCGTACACTTATTGGAAACTTGTGGTGACTAAAAATGGCCTCTTATGAGCTGAAAGGGCAAGTTAGAATGTGTGGATGAGGTTTAATCAGCTGAAATCTGCTGACTAAGCATACTTATCTGTTCTGGGAGCCTGATGCGGCCCGCTTCAGGATACATAAAAGCTTAGGCGGGCCGCATGGCCTTGTCTGAAACGAATGTTGCTAAACCATAATAATTATATGCAACAATTATGTAATTTCATTTATTATAAGTATCTTTATTATGTTTCAGTAGTCTTTCTTTTCATGTAACGTTTTCAACTAATAAATAAACTTCTTATTATAAAATAATTCACAATGCCTTCGTTATACACTTATTACTATTTCTCTTTATATTTTCAAGATTAAAATGAATACCACAGGAGCACAAGAGCAGACAAATGATGCAGATATATGTGTTGGGATTGAACCCTATCAGAGGAACAGATAATGAAAGCCAAAACTGGTTCACAACAGTGGATTCATCATAAGCAGTAGTTTACGCCAGGCTTTCCCCTTGAAAGTGTTTATAACATCTGATGTCCTCTATCCACTGTCCGTATACAACAGCTGCTGTCCTTCAAACTGCTGATGAAGTACTAAAGACTGTCAAGGATTAAACACTGCTGGTTCAAATCTACCGATGCTATCTAAAGTACTGTTGCTGACTAAAGGACTGCCCATTCAAGGACTGATCAACTATGAGGAAAGCACTGATGGTCAAACACCTGTGCTGATGAAAGGAGAAAGCAGTAGTTTAGTGTGTCACTTATATTGTATAGAATTAGTGGTTAGGATTAGCAGGGTTTGTGTAAGAACAGTGGTTACAGGTTGTTAGGTTGTTAGATGTCACTTTCATGGTGACGTCAGCTTAGATGCTTTAGTGGTTTGGTTTGCCTATAAATGGAGCAGTACCATGTACTGTTACATTCGATTGATTGAGTGAGTTCTTCTCCTCTAATCTAATCATTTCATCTTGTGCAATCAACCATGGAGTATCAGGCTGAGGGGGAGTTTTTGTTGTAAACATGCATGTAAGCTTTTATATTGTAATCATTTGACTTAATGAGAAGCATGTGTTTATCAAAACTATTTTCCCCTTTAATTGTGTTTACAAAGTTTGTTTTTCATTTCCGCTGCATTTAAACTCTGTTCATTTCTATTGATTTGTTCAAATTATACAAACAAACACAATCATGAGGAGCCTCCGATCCTAACAATTGGTATCAGAGCTTGGACAGTCAGATTCGATCTAACAATCAATTTGACATAACAGTTCAGCTCAAAATTCATTGATACTAAGGTTGATTGTATCTAGTTGAAAAACAGAGTAACGAGTGATCACGTTCAAAGTTGCTATACAAAAGCTCTGTAAAACAACCAAGATGTCATAAGACACACAAACTTCACACAACAAGTGATGTCATACATAAATCACCTATAGTTTTCAGATCTGCAAATATATCTGATAACTATGGTATAATTATTTACAAAATTGATTTCAATTGTTGTTATGAAGCTTGTGATGTACCATCATGATTGCAACTAAGGTATTTACCTCATGTCTACAAAAATCTATGTTCGGATAAAAACACTAGTGTTTTTGTTTACATAAAAAGAGGGAAATTAAAACTTTAGTCATTTAGATCTTATGTATTGAAAAACAGGTTGAGAATCCTTCAAAAGGACCAAAATCAATTGTGTTAAGAATACATTAGGAAAATCAGCAGTAAAAAATGTCCAGATCATGGGTAATGTGAAATTTGGCATAAGCATGTGCAGAAATGTCTAAATCTCTTCAAACATTGCTGTAAAGTGATTTGGGTCTAAGTGATTCTTCAATAAAAACCTCCCAGTGAGTATTCCAGTACTTATGAATGGGAAGGGTAAAAAGGGGAAGAAGAAAAATCACAAAAACTCAAAAGTGTGTTTTTTATCTCAAAACTTTTGAAGTCAAAAGAAAAGAGTATAAATGTAAAACACTTAAGAGTCCAAAATTGGGTAAACAATGGTCATCAAGCAGCTGTGTGCATTCATTGATTTAGGAAAGTCCAGGTAAAAATTGTATCACCAGTGGTTAAACTTAAAAGAGGACTAGGCAAGTTTTTCAGTGTCATCACATGGTAAAGTCTATATCAGGACTCTCAAAACCTATGTGTACATGTCTTCTCATTTTTGCAATCAATTGACAAGGAAATGGTCTCAAATAGTGGTTATTACAATGTTTTTCAAATCATTGACCATATTCCTAAAACTTGAGAATGATGTGACTATGAGTTTTAATTGGAAAATATACCAGATCCTTTTTGATGTTGTTTTCAGAATAACCTTTAATTATTTTTCTTGAAAAGGTTTTTCACAATATAAACAGGATATATTATTCTTTATTTTTCTTTAGAATAATATATTTTGTACTTTTACTTGTTTTTGATAGTAAAAGTTTCAATCTCCTGTCAGGATATAGAACCTTTATTTTTGTTGGTGATATTATCCTTAAAAACATATCAAAAGGAAATGGTACAAGTGTCAAGGTTATGTCAAAATCAAGTTTGTTTTAAAACAGATCAAAGATTGATTGCTGAAAGACCTTAAAATACATGGATACTCATGTCACAATTAAAAATTATGACTCAAAATGAGTAGCCATTGTAAAAGAGTTTTCATCATTTGGGGTACTAAACCACTGTCAAGAATTTATAAAAGCTTCAAAACTTGTAATAGACACGTGGCAAAACTTTAAATTCATTTTCCTGTAAAAACTGCTGACATACAAATCTAGACAATTTGCATCTAAAATGTATTTTGTTGAGGATTGCATTCTTGCAGATATTTCCTAAATCACCATCAACAGATGTTGGACATGATATTGTGATTACACAAAACAAAATCATTCCCTTCATATGAACAAGCAGATGCTCAAAACTTTTGTCAAAAGCTTAATCACTGTTGCACTAACAGTTGCTGATGTTATAGCCTTTCAAAACCTCACCATTTCCCTACCACTGTTGTGCTCAAACATCTGTTTCCTAAACACTGTCCACTGCTGAAAGTCAGCCCCTGTTATCTCATTTTTCTGATAAGCACTGTTGTTCAAAATCAGTGTTTTATCCACTGATGTACTATCCACTGATAGTGAAAATCACCCACTGTTTCATTTGTTACCATTGTAACCACTGATCTTCTTTCATCAGTGGTTCCCAAAACAACTGTCCTCCATTATTCATTTTCTCATCAGAGGTTGGCACGTGGTCAGTTACTAGCCATCAGATCCTTGTAACCGCTGCCACATCAGCACTCACTTTTTCCCTAAATAAAACCCTGTCCAAAACCCCAAACAGGGTTTATCACTGTCGAATTGAATTCCGAAATTCTCTTCTCAAATCAGTTTCCAACCTTCCATCTCAAATCGTTCTTCGTTCTTTTTCGTCAAAATGACAAAATCAAAATCAAAATCAAAATCAAAATCATTATCATCTTCCAAAGAGGTCACTCAAATAGCCGCTGAACCCATTGAAATTCCATACAAATCCCCTCACAATTACTTGGGTCTACTCCCAAAACCCACTACCACCCACACCTTCGATTCAATCATCGACATCATGTCTGCGTCAAAGTACAAAACTTTGCTTATAGCAGATGCTCCAATTTACCAACAATCCCAGAGAGAGTTTTGGAAAAATGCTACCCTTGACAAACAAGGCGAGAAAGTCGTAGCCATCAACTCTTCCATACAGGGTAAAACGATTCAAATTACTCCACAATCCATTTCAGAAGTCTTTAAACTCGATGATCAGCAAGGTAAAACTTCTTTTCCTAAAAACGAGTTGAAAACTGATTTTCTAGAAAGGGGGTATGCAGAACAAACAAAAAGGGATACCTTACAAAAAGGTTTCTTCCCTTCTGCACCTAGGTTTTTATTTCACACTCTCTTGATGTGTGTTTCAAATAAAACAACTGCTTTTAACGAAATACCAATAAAGATCCAACGTCTGGGTTATGCCATTTTACATAATGAAAATTATAACTATTCCCAGGAGATCTTTGATGACTTGATAGAGAATGTTGATAGCAAATCATTTTTACTCTTTCCAAGATTTCTAAGCTACTATTTTAAACAAAAATTTGGAAAGGAAAATGAAAATTTGCTCGAACAAGGTGTTTCTTTTCAAATAAATGGTTTAACACCTGAAACATTCACTAGAATGTTAACAGCTACAAAAACAAAAGCAGAGGTGCCTGATCAGACTTTAGCTGCTACCACTGCTCCTCGGGCATCTGCTGTTGAGCCCACTGCTCCAGGTGATCATAGTAGCACAACCACTGCTATGAAACCTACACCTGTCATCACCAAAAAGACCAAAAAGAAATCATACAAAAAGCCCCCCAAACCCAAAGCAAAGGAAACTCTGGAAGATGAGATCCCAGAGCCACTGCCAGTGACAACACAAATGTCACCAACAACCACTGCTGCTACTTCCTCACAGCAGTTGGAAGAAAGATCTCCACCCTTGCCTCAAACTCCTCCTGCATCCTCACAAAAGGATCAGGTTGTAAGCACAGGGACCCCACATTATGAAGCTCTGGATTCAATTGGATCCATCTTCCTCAGTCCTGATCCCAATGTCACACCCCGACCACGTAGAACATACAAAACGTGGCGGAAACGTCGGGGAGTGTTGTAACAGAATTAATGTTTCACAACCATGGAAATTAAAGTTTCGTTTTATTAATCAAAGATGAAAGTTTACATTGTTTTAAACAAGAAACAAAGAGTACATAACAAAAATTAACTAGTTCTTGTCTCGTTTTAAGTCACTAAGGCACAGGTCCGCCTAAGTATGTCTTGATAAGTCCTATGCATCATCTCCTGAAAACACATGTGAAAATAGGTACGTCAGCATAAAAATGCATGTGAGATACATAGGTTTTGAGAAAATAGGATTCATGACTTATGTTTGAGAAAATGTTTAGTCATGAACCTTGTAATTTGCTTTGTCTTGTAAATCATTTGAAAAACGATAAGATCAAATGATATATATAAATAAGAGAATAATGTATGGTTAAATGAATAACCATGTAAAATGAGTTTGTATAAGATAAGTTGTTTGTAAAACAATGTCTTGTGAAAAGTATGTTATTTGTATAAAATATTATATGTCTCAAACTGAAATGATTCAAATAACGCTACGATATGTAATACCATACAAACATTTATATATAGGAAGTACCAGCGGCGTATCCACCATGCTTGTATCATATTACACACGCATCGTTACTTAAATCACTTACTCCAACCAAACCACCAAGATGTAATGTTTAACAATTGTAGAATTGTTTATGTATTGTCAAATGTCTATTGTCAAATGTAAATCAGGTCAACAGATACAAATGGTTCACACGGTTCAACAGTTACAGATGATTCACATGGTTCAACAGTTACAAACGGTTCATATAATCAAATGTTTACGACGGTTCACATAGTCAAATAGTTACAACGGTTCAAAATGTAGTATAATGTGTTCATATGCTGGATGAGCATATGCAACAGAAATGCAATGTAAAACAATGTACTAAGTATGCACACAATGGACATACATAGCATGAAATGTAATGTAGAACGATGTACTAAGTACGCACACAATGGGCATACATAGCATGTAATGTAAAACGATGTACTAAGTACGCACACAATGGGCATACATAGCATGTAATGTAATGAAATCATGTACTATAATGTACTAACGAACATAGGAGGTATATGATGTGAAAACAAGAAAGCATGAAAGTAACAAGTAGGCACATGTGTTTCACCCCAAATAGTTTGAAAACAGTAAAAGAGGGGTCTATGTACTCACTTGAGGTTGCTCAGAAGTCCTAAGATAACCACCAAGCAATGCTTAGAGATCTCGGAATATCAAACGGTACCTAATATAGGTAACTACATTAATAAACCGTACCTAAATCGGAAGATCGGATAGAATGAGGGTTCGTAAACCAAACGAGTATGGGAACTCGTGTAATATGGTTTAACAAAGCCCACATACTAAAACGAAACTTAACCTAAGTGCTTACGACCTATTACGACCCGTTTAGGTAGCTTATGCTACTTTAACGCGTTGTTCGCGTAAAACGCGTTCGGACTGCCTAACTAGTCCTATGACAAGTAATATATGCCTTAACATGTCTAATATGGTTGTCAAATCAGTCTAGATGTCAAAAGTTATGTTACATATGATTAAAACGAATTTTGGCATCAAAGGGGTATTTTGGTAATTTACCTAAGGCATATAAACTACCTATCATACAACTACTTAAACGAAGCGACCATAAGGTATAACCTCGGAAGGTTATTCCCTATATACTATGGTCACCTAATGTGTTTGGTCGGATCCTAAAGATCGACCAAATGGGTCGGGTTTGAAAGTATAAGCGATTGTTTAGATCGCTTACCTTACGACCCTATATAAGCACTAAACTAAAAGTGACGAGCTAAGCATGCTAAAACATGCTTAACTAAGTTTAGAAAACAGGTTTGGTATCAAAACAAACGGTTTTGATACCCATAAGTAGTTTGGTTACAAAATACGCAAAAATACGTATTCTGACCGAAACTACGGCTCGTCACTGAGCCTAGATAACGTGGTAATCAGTAGGTATAGTCACTAGGGACTATAACCATCGTGATCACGCTCACGTTATGAAGTTCAAACGAACTTCGCATCGACCATAAACTGGTCATTGCAGAAAGTCAAACAAAGTTTGACTTTCGGACTCGAAAAGCAATAAAAGAACAAAGGAACACTTACGAAGGGTCCCCGAATGCTAATCTAGATCAAAATAGCTCAGGTATGAAACAAAGGTTTCAACTTAGAGCACTTTGGATCAGATTCTTGTGAGAAATGAAGTGAAGTGGGTTGGGTATTTATAGTATTTCCTGAACCGTTAAGATCGTTTCTTGAATAACGTGATTTAATCTTGTGCGTACACTTGTTGGAAACTTGTGGTGACTAAAAATGGCCTCTTATGAGCTGAAAGGGCAAGTTAGAATGTGTGGATGAGGTTTAATCAGCTGAAATCTGCTGACTAAGCATACTTATCTGTTCTGGGAGCCTGATGCGGCCCGCTTCAGGATACATAAAAGCTTAGGCGGGCCGCATGGCCTTGTCTGATCAGAATTAATCTTTCAGAAATGACAGTTTCAGTCCCTGCACGTGTTTAAGGCCATTCCTGACACTTCTAAGGCCCGTAAAGCCAACTTTAAGGCCCTAAAATGATGCCTAAACATTGTGGACATGAAACATGCTCAAAAATATGTCGGATGTTGGTTCGTTTGGTCGTACGAACGCGATGTTCGCTTAATTACGACGGAATGCGCACAAGCGCGAAAAACGATCCAAATGACGCAACGAATGGATTTTTCTTATGCCAAACACTAAAATAAAATATTTTAGTGCTTACATAAATTTTTGGATGTCCGGATGTATTCAGAACGTAAGTTATGCGCGAAAGTGCAAACTTTTGCACTTTTTGACACTTTTAGTCCCTGAATGACTCAAAAGTTTATTTTAGCACACCGAACCCCTCAAAGCCTATTTCTAAGCTATGTAAAGGGTATTTATGGTATGTTTAACTTATGGCCATGTTCCGGAATGTCTGTTACTGTTCAAATTGGCATACTTTCGCAGTTTGTCAAGTTTAGTCCCTGTAAGCTAATTAACTTATTTTTGCCATACCAAAGCCTTCAAAACTTATTTCTAAGTTATGTAAAGGTTATTTAAGGTATGTTAGGTATATGTCACTATTCTGGAGTGTTCGTTGCATTAAACTGGTTATATTTACGCTTTAATGCGCGTATAACCTTCCAGAAAGCGATTTAGAGCTTGCAATCGAACAAGGGTTGATATGTGCAAAAGATACACATATTTATACAGATCCCAACTATGAAATACAATATTTCATTGGCTTGGTATTTGTTTGATGGTTGAAGTGACACAGGTGTCACAGTCTCCCCTACTTTAGGAAATTTCGTCCCGAAATTTATTCGTAGGAGTCTATTTGTCTTTGTGTCAAATAACCATCAAAGATATGTAAAGCATAATTTTATTATTTTCCTCAACGGATATTTTTCAGAAGCGAAAATGAACGAACGGAGTCATTTTCTTCAACGGGTTCTTCGGAAATGGAAAATAAAGGATTTTTAACTAAACGGATATACATTTCCCTCAACGGATATTCTTCAGAAGTGAAAACGAATGGATGATTCATTCTTCCTCAACGGGTCCTTCGTCAGAAACGGGAATGAAGGAATAATCAGCGGATATTCATTTCCTCAACGGATAATCTTCAGAAACGAAAATGAACTAACGGAGTCATTTTCAACGGTTGCTTCCTCAGGTACGGAAATGAAAGATTTAACAACGGATATTCATTTCCTCAACGGATAATCTTCAGAAACGAAAATGAACTAACGGAGTCATTTTCAACGGTTGCTTCCTCAGGTACGGAAATGAAAGATTTAACAACGGATATTCATTTCCTCAACGGATAATCTTCAGAAACGAAAATGAACTAAAAGAGTCATTTTCAACGGTTGCCTCCTCAGAGTTGGAAATGAAGGATGAACGGATATTTATTTCCTCAACGGATATCCCTCAGAAGTGAAAAATGAATAGCTAGTTCATTTTTCCTCAACGGATGCTTCATCAGAATTGGAAATGAATTGGGTTAACTTAGATACATGATAGAACTTGCTGTGATTTCTGTGCACTAAATTCCATAATTATGTATGCATCCATAATTACGTAATTCCTTGCACAGTCCGCACAGTTCGTTTTGTAATGTTGTGGGGAAGGACATCAAACTTGTGAGGAGGGTGACTAGACTACCATGGGGTCCTTTTAATTAGATCGACAGAGGATCTTCTTAATTACGCCACCAAGGAGTCCTTTCATCTATATCATCACATAATATTCCTAACCAGACCACTAAAGGGGTCTAATTATGAAGTAGTACTTTATAATCCAAGGGACTTAACTACAGCGTAGAAGTCCATTAAGGATTTTAGGTAGTACCTTTGGGTATCCTACTATGAATCTCTTGTACAAGGATATGTAAGATTCTACGAGGATTAGGATAACATAATCTGGATCACACGACACATAAAAGGGAACACATAAGCAGTTAATCACATAATTGTTTAATTGTTATTATCTTGTTATTGATTGCTATTAACTTGGCACCTCGTACTTCGTTTCTCTTGGAAGAAACGGGTACTTAGGATTTTCGTGAAAAAACGCAAGAGATCATACAATGGAAGAAAATTTGGGGGTAGTTTGCTTTACAAGGAATACGATTCCTTGATTGTCGGTATTGTAATAGATATGTTGTTTATACATACAACCACATAAATACATTGCAATGTAAATAAAAGGTTTATTTATAAACAATGATAATAACTGTTTCATGGACCTTGACAACAAAAGAAAATAATACATAAGACGTGATTATTTCTAAACGATGTTGTCTTCTGGTTGGTCCGATGCTCATCCCTGCGCTGGATTTGCATTAGCAAGCCTTGGGCAATTCCTACGAAAATGGCCCATCTCTCCACAGTTGTAGCAAGACCCCGGTGGAAAACGAGCTTGAGCAGGATTGTTGCCAGCTTGATTTGGTGCAGCTGCTGTTGGGCAAACCCTCGCTGTATGACCTATAAGTCCGCAAACTTGGCATGTGCGGCACTTTACACCCGCATGATGATGTAGGCCACATTGGTTGCACAAGGGTGCAGTTCCGTTGTAGGGTTTCCTGGCAGGGGGTTGAGCTGGTTGGTTGGGGATGGCTTGATCATTGTGAGCGACCACGGCGAAGTTCTGAGAAGCCTTTCGCTTCTTTGACCTCTTAGGGGATCCAGTCTGTTCATCCATGGTCTTTGATTCCTCGATTGGGTTCGATTCCTCGACCGGTTTCTTGTCACCTTTTCGGAAAAGTTTACCTTTTCTGATCTTTGATTCAGTCAAGGTTGCAGATAGCTCAATGGCCTGTCTAACTGTAGTAGGGTTGCTACCAGTCACAATGTCTTGTATTGAGTCGGGGAGGCCATCAATGTACTTTTCGATTGCCTTATCCAAAGGCGTGACCATGTTTGGGCATAACAGACTTAACACCTCATAACAGGTCCGTGTAGGCTCGATGCTCACCGCTATCTTGCTCAAGATTGTCGAATTCCCTTTCCAAGGCCCTGATCTCGTGACGAGGACAAAACTCCTTCATCATGAGAGTCCTAAGTTCGGCCCAAGTCTGGGCTAAGGCAACCTCAGCACCACGGTCTCTCATAACTCCGTTCCACCACGTAAGAGCCCTCTTCTGGAACACACTCGAAGAAAACTCGACCTTGCGATTGTCAGGACACTGCACGTGGCGGAAAGTATTCTCAATGCTCTCGAACCATTGAAGAAGCCTAGTCACTCCCTCAGAACCACTAAACTTGAGTGGTTTAGCCGAGTTAAAACTCTTGAAATTGCATGGACCATTGTTGTTGTTGTTGGCTTGGTTCCATTGAGCAAAGAGGTTTGGGAATTGAGCAGCCATTTGTTGTGCAATGATTTCTGCCAGTTCGGCAGTCGCTAACTAGTTTTCGCGTCGAGGAGGCATTCTAAAAGAGGAAACATGAAAGGAAACGAGTGAGAGAATTAGACGAAAAGAATGAGATGAAACAAATATGATGAAAGCAAGGATAGTGGTCATTTGTTTGTTACCACAAGGTAAACAAACGACACACAGTGATTAATCAAAGTAAATGGGTAAAAAATAATGTATCGCGAAGACATGCTCGCCTATAAGTGAACACTCATCCCAAGAATTCCCAGGTAAGCACAACTGGTCTCGCGTCTGATGAGATGTATACGAAGCGCTTGCCTAGACAGAAAACCCAGAATACAGGCATTCACCCTTCCAGTTTGCACGTGTTCACATTATTTAAAACCCAAAACCTTGACGAGGTTTTGAAAACTCAAAGGGGTTCAAAACTATATAATAGAGAGTTCAAAACCTTACAATAGAGGGTTCAAAACCTAGTAATCAATCATCCTAGAACAGATGATTAGTTTTCAAAGCGGTTTTGAATTTTATGTTCTTGTTGTGGTAGTCGCCTAAGGATAGGTGACGGTATTGTTTTATGACTAAACGCAAGTAAACTCGCGTTAGGGTCCTAAGAAAGTTATAGACTAGGTCAAAGCATTACTAATAACCTAATTCCCTATAACCATTGGCTCTGATACCATCTTTTCTGTCACACCCCGACCACGTAGAACATACAAAACGTGGCGGAAACGTCGGGGAGTGTTGTAACAGAATTAATGTTTCACAACCATGGAAATTAAAGTTTCGTTTTATTAATCAAACATGAAAGTTTACATTGTTTTAAACAAGAAACAAAGAGTACATAACAAAAATTAACTAGTTCTTGTCTCGTTTTAAGTCACTAAGGCACAGGTCCGCCTAAGTATGTCTTGATAAGTCCTATGCATCATCTCCTGAAAACACATGTGAAAATAGGTACGTCAGCATAAAAATGCATGTGAGATACATAGGTTTTGAGAAAATAGGATTCATGACTTATGTTTGAGAAAATGTTTAGTCATGAACCTTGTAATTTGCTTTGTCTTGTAAATCATTTGAAAAACGATAAGATCAAATGATATGTATAAATAAGAGAATAATGTGTGGTTAAATGAATAACCATGTAAAATGAGTTTGTATAAGATAAGTTGTTTGTAAAACAATGTCTTGTGAAAAGTATGTTATTTGTATAAAATATTATATGTCTCAAACTGAAATGATTCAAATAACGCTACGATATGTAATACCATACAAACATTTATATATAGGAAGTACCAGCGGCGTATCCACCATGCTTGTATCATATTAAACACGCATCGTTACTTAAATCACTTACTCCAACCAAACCACCAAGATGTAATGTTTAACAATTGTAGAAATGTTTATGTATAGTCAAATGTCTATTGTCAAATGTAAATCAGGTCAACAGATACAAATGGTTCACACGGTTCAACAGTTACAGATGATTCACATGGTTCAACAGTTACAAACGGTTCATATAATCAAATGGTTACGACGGTTCACATAGTCAAATAGTTACAACGGTTCAAAATGTAGTATAATGTGTTCATATGCTGGATGAGCATATGCAACAGAAATGCAATGTAAAATAATGTACTAAGTATGCACACAATGGACATACATAGCATGAAATGTAATGTAGAACGATGTACTAAGTACGCACACAATGGGCATACATAGCATGTAATGTAAAACGATGTACTAAGTACGCACACAATGGGCATACATAGCATGTAATGTAATGAAATCATGTACTATAATGTACTAACGAACATAGCAGGTATATGATGTGAAAACAGGAAAGCATGAAAGTAACAAGTAGGCACATGTGTTTCACCCCAAAACAGTTTGAAAACAGTAAAAGAGGGGTCTATGTACTCACTGGAGGTTGCTCAGAAGTCCTAAGATAACCACCAAGCAATGCTTAGAGATCTCGGAATATCAAACGGTACCTAATATAGGTAACTACATTAATAAACCGGACCTAAATCGGAAGATCGGATAGAATGAGGGTTCGTAAACCAAACGAGTATGGGAACTCGTGTAATATGGTTTAACAAAGCCCACATACTAAAACGAAACTTAACCTAAGTGCTTACGACCTATTACGACCCGTTTAGGTAGCTTATGCTACTTTAACGCGTCGTTCGCGTAAAACGCGTTCGGACTGCCTAACTAGTCCTATGACAAGTAATATATGCCTTAACATGTCTAATATGGTTTTCAAATCAGTCTAGATGTCAAAAGTTATGTTACATATGATTAAAACGAATTTTGGCATCAAAGGGGTATTTTGGTAATTTACCTAAGGCATATAAACTACCTATCATACAACTACTTAAACGAAGCGACCATAAGGTATAACCTCGGAAGGTTATTCCCTAAATACTATGGTCACCTAATGTGTTTGTTCGGATCCTAAAGATCGACCAAATGGGTCGGGTTCGAAAGTATAAGCGATTGTTTAGATCGCTTACCTTACGACCCTATATAAGCACTAAACTAAAAGTGACGAGCTAAGCATGCTAAAACATGCTTAACTAAGTTTAGAAAACAGGTTTGGTATCAAAACAAACGGTTTTGATACCCATAAGTTGTTTGGTTACAAAATACGCAAGAATACGTATTCTGACCGAAACTACGGCTCGTCACTGAGCCTAGATAACGTGGTAATCAGTAGGTATAGTCACTAGGGACTATAACCATCGTGATCACGCTCACGTTATGAAGTTCAAACGAACTTCGCATCGACCATAAACTGGTCAATGCAGAAAGTCAAACAAAGTTTGACTTTCGGACTCGAAAAGCAATAAAAGAACGAAGGAACACTTACGAAGGGTCCCCGAATGCTAATCTTGATCAAAATAGCTCAGGTATGAAACAAAGGTTTCAACTTAGAGCACTTTGGATCAGATTCTTGTGAGAAATGAAGTGAAGTGGGTTGGGTATTTATAGTATTTCCCGAACCGTTAAGATCGTTTCTTGAATAACGTGATTTAATCTTGTGCGTACACTTGTTGGAAACTTGTGGTGACTAAAAATGGCCTCTTATGAGCTGAAAGGGCAAGTTAGAATGTGTGGATGAGGTTTAATCAGCTGAAATCTGCTGACTAAGCATACTTATCTGTTCTGGGAGCCTGATGCGGCCCGCTTCAGGATACATAAAAGCTTAGGCGGGCCGCATGGCCTTGTCTGAAACGAATGTTGCTAAACCATAATAATTATATGCAACAATTATGTAATTTCATTTATTATAAGTATCTTTATTATGTTTCAGTAGTCTTTCTTTTCATGTAACGTTTTCAACTAATAAATAAACTTCTTATTATAAAATAATTCACAATGCCTTCGTTATACACTTATTACTATTTCTCTTTATATTTTCAAGATTAAAATGAATACCACAGGAGCACAAGAGCAGACAAATGATGCAGATATATGTGTTGGGATTGAACCCTATCAGAGGAACAGATAATGAAAGCCAAAACTAGTTCACAACAGTGGATTCATCATAAGCAGTAGTTTACGCCAGGCTTTCCCCTTGAAAGTGTTTATAACATCTGATGTCCTCTATCCACTGTCCGTATACAACAGCTGCTGTCCTTCAAACTGCTGATGAAGTACTAAAGACTGTCAAGGATTAAACACTGCTGGTTCAAATCTACCGATGCTATCTAAAGTACTGTTGCTGACTAAAGGACTGCCCATTCAAGGACTGATCAACTATGAGGAAAGCACTGATGGTCAAACACCTGTGCTGATGAAAGGAGAAAGCAGTAGTTTAGTGTGTCACTTATATTGTATAGAATTAGTGGTTAGGATTAGCAGGGTTTGTGTAAGAACAGTGGTTACAGG
Organism: Helianthus tuberosus; assembly: GCA_030545235.1. Taxonomy (NCBI): domain Eukaryota; kingdom Viridiplantae; phylum Streptophyta; class Magnoliopsida; order Asterales; family Asteraceae; genus Helianthus; species Helianthus tuberosus. Next base: position 123,285,525 of record CM060427.1, read on the forward strand.
TTGTTAGGTTGTTAGATGTCACTTTCATGGTGACGTCAGCTTAGATGCTTTAGTGGTTTGGTTTGCCTATAAATGGAGCAGTACCATGTACTGTTACATTCGATTGATTGAGTGAGTTCTTCTCCTCTAATCTAATCATTTCATCTTGTGCAATCAACCATGGAGTATCAGGCTGAGGGGGAGTTTTTGTTGTAAACATGCATGTAAGCTTTTATATTGTAATCATTTGACTTAATGAGAAGCATGTGTTTATCAAAACTATTTTCCCCTTTAATTGTGTTTACAAAGTTTGTTTTTCATTTCCGGTGCATTTAAACTCTGTTCATTTCTATTGATTTGTTCAAATTATACAAACAAACACAATCATGAGGAGCCTCCGATCCTAACAATTGGTATCAGAGCTTGGACAGTCAGATTCGATCTAACAATCAATTTGACATAACAGTTCAGCTCAAAATTCATTGATACTAAGGTTGATTGTATCTAGTTGAAAAACAGAGTAACGAGTGATCACGTTCAAAGTTGCTATACAAAAGCTCTGTAAAACAACCAAGATGTCATAAGACACACAAACTTCACACAACAAGTGATGTCATACATAAATCACCTATAGTTTTCAGATCTGCAAATATATCTGATAACTATGGTATAATTATTTACAAAATTGATTTCAATTGTTGTTATGAAGCTTGTGATGTACCATCATGATTGCAACTAAGGTATTTACCTCATGTCTACAAAAATCTATGTTCGGATAAAAACACTAGTGTTTTTGTTTACATAAAAAGAGGGAAATTAAAACTTTAGTCATTTAGATCTTATGTATTGAAAAACAGGTTGAGAATCCTTCAAAAGGACCAAAATCAATTGTGTTAAGAATACATTAGGAAAATCAGCAGTAAAAAATGTCCAGATCATGGGTAATGTGAAATTTGGCATAAGCATGTGCAGAAATGTCTAAATCTCTTCAAACATTGCTGTAAAGTGATTTGGGTCTAAGTGATTCTTCAATAAAAACCTCCCAGTGAGTATTCCAGTACTTATGAATGGGAAGGGTAAAAAGGGGAAGAAGAAAAATCACAAAAACTCAAAAGTGTGTTTTTTATCTCAAAACTTTTGAAGTCAAAAGAAAAGAGTATAAATGTAAAACACTTAAGAGTCCAAAATTGGGTAAACAATGGTCATCAAGCAGCTGTGTGCATTCATTGATTTAGGAAAGTCCAGGTAAAAATTGTATCACCAGTGGTTAAACTTAAAAGAGGACTAGGCAAGTTTTTCAGTGTCATCACATGGTAAAGTCTATATCAGGACTCTCAAAACCTATGTGTACATGTCTTCTCATTTTTGCAATCAATTGACAAGGAAATGGTCTCAAATAGTGGTTATTACAATGTTTTTCAAATCATTGACCATATTCCTAAAACTTGAGAATGATGTGACTATGAGTTTTAATTGGAAAATATACCAGATCCTTTTTGATGTTGTTTTCAGAATAACCTTTAATTATTTTTCTTGAAAAGGTTTTTCACAATATAAACAGGATATATTATTCTTTATTTTTCTTTAGAATAATATATTTTGTACTTTTACTTGTTTTTGATAGTAAAAGTTTCAATCTCCTGTCAGGATATAGAACCTTTATTTTTGTTGGTGATATTATCCTTAAAAACATATCAAAAGGAAATGGTACAAGTGTCAAGGTTATGTCAAAATCAAGTTTGTTTTAAAACAGATCAAAGATTGATTGCTGAAAGACCTTAAAATACATGGATACTCATGTCACAATTAAAAATTATGACTCAAAATGAGTAGCCATTGTAAAAGAGTTTTCATCATTTGGGGTACTAAACCACTGTCAAGAATTTATAAAAGCTTCAAAACTTGTAATAGACACGTGGCAAAACTTTAAATTCATTTTCCTGTAAAAACTGCTGACATACAAATCTAGACAATTTGCATCTAAAATGTATTTTGTTGAGGATAGCATTCTTGCAGATATTTCCTAAATCACCATCAACAGATGTTGGACATGATATTGTGATTACACAAAACAAAATCATTCCCTTCATATGAACAAGCAGATGCTCAAAACTTTTGTCAAAAGCTTAATCACTGTTGCACTAACAGTTGCTGATGTAATAGCCTTTCAAAACCTCACCATTTCCCTACCACTGTTGTGCTCAAACATCTGTTTCCTAAACACTGTCCACTGCTGAAAGTCAGCCCCTGTTATCTCATTTTTCTGATAAGCACTGTTGTTCAAAATCAGTGTTTTATCCACTGATGTACTATCCACTGATAGTGAAAATCACCCACTGTTTCATTTGTTACCATTGTAACCACTGATCTTCTTTCATCAGTGGTTCCCAAAACAACTGTCCTCCATTATTCATTTTCTCATCAGAGGTTGGCACGTGGTCAGTTACTAGCCATCAGATCCTTGTAACCGCTGCCACATCAGCACTCACTTTTTCCCTAAATAAAACCCTGTCCAAAACCCCAAACAGGGTTTATCACTGTCGAATTGAATTCCGAAATTCTCTTCTCAAATCAGTTTCCAACCTTCCATCTCAAATCGTTCTTCGTTCTTTTTCGTCAAAATGACAAAATCAAAATCAAAATCAAAATCAAAATCATTATCATCTTCCAAAGAGGTCACTCAAATAGCCGCTGAACCCATTGAAATTCCATACAAATCCCCTCACAATTACTTGGGTCTACTCCCAAAACCCACTACCACCCACACCTTCGATTCAATCATCGACATCATGTCTGCGTCAAAGTACAAAACTTTGCTTATAGCAGATGCTCCAATTTACCAACAATCCCAGAGAGAGTTTTGGAAAAATGCTACCCTTGACAAACAAGGCGAGAAAGTCGTAGCCATCAACTCTTCCATACAGGGTAAAACGATTCAAATTACTCCACAATCCATTTCAGAAGTCTTTAAACTCGATGATCAGCAAGGTAAAACTTCTTTTCCTAAAAACGAGTTGAAAACTGATTTTCTAGAAAGGGGGTATGCAGAACAAACAAAAAGGGATACCTTACAAAAAGGTTTCTTCCCTTCTGCACCTAGGTTTTTATTTCACACTCTCTTGATGTGTGTTTCAAATAAAACAACTGCTTTTAACGAAATACCAATAAAGATCCAACGTCTGGGTTATGCCATTTTACATAATGAAAATTATAACTATTCCCAGGAGATCTTTGATGACTTGATAGAGAATGTTGATAGCAAATCATTTTTACTCTTTCCAAGATTTCTAAGCTACTATTTTAAACAAAAATTTGGAAAGGAAAATGAAAATTTGCTCGAACAAGGTGTTTCTTTTCAAATAAATGGTTTAACACCTGAAACATTCACTAGAATGTTAACAGCTACAAAAACAAAAGCAGAGGTGCCTGATCAGACTTTAGCTGCTACCACTGCTCCTCGGGCATCTGCTGTTGAGCCCACTGCTCCAGGTGATCATAGTAGCACAACCACTGCTATGAAACCTACACCTGTCATCACCAAAAAGACCAAAAAGAAATCATACAAAAAGCCCCCCAAACCCAAAGCAAAGGAAACTCTGGAAGATGAGATCCCAGAGCCACTGCCAGTGACAACACAAATGTCACCAACAACCACTGCTGCTACTTCCTCACAGCAGTTGGAAGAAAGATCTCCACCCTTGCCTCAAACTCCTCCTGCATCCTCACAAAAGGATCAGGTTGTAAGCACAGGGACCCCACATTATGAAGCTCTGGATTCAATTGGATCCATCTTCCTCAGTCCTGATCCCAATGTCACACCCCGACCACGTAGAACATACAAAACGTGGCGGAAACGTCGGGGAGTGTTGTAACAGAATTAATGTTTCACAACCATGCAAATTAAAGTTTCGTTTTATTAATCAAAGATGAAAGTTTACATTGTTTTAAACAAGAAACAAAGAGTACATAACAAAAATTAACTAGTTCTTGTCTCGTTTTAAGTCACTAAGGCACAGGTCCGCCTAAGTATGTCTTGATAAGTCCTATGCATCATCTCCTGAAAACACATGTGAAAATAGGTACGTCAGCATAAAAATGCATGTGAGATACATAGGTTTTGAGAAAATAGGATTCATGACTTATGTTTGAGAAAATGTTTAGTCATGAACCTTGTAATTTGCTTTGTCTTGTAAATCATTTGAAAAACGATAAGATCAAATGATATATATAAATAAGAGAATAATGTATGGTTAAATGAATAACCATGTAAAATGAGTTTGTATAAGATAAGTTGTTTGTAAAACAATGTCTTGTGAAAAGTATGTTATTTGTATAAAATATTATATGTCTCAAACTGAAATGATTCAAATAACGCTATGATATGTAATACCATACAAACATTTATATATAGGAAGTACCAGCGGCGTATCCACCATGCTTGTATCATATTACACACGCATCGTTACTTAAATCACTTACTCCAACCAAACCACCAAGATGTAATGTTTAACAATTGTAGAATTGTTTATGTATTGTCAAATGTCTATTGTCAAATGTAAATCAGGTCAACAGATACAAATGGTTCACACGGTTCAACAGTTACAGATGATTCACATGGTTCAACAGTTACAAACGGTTCATATAATCAAATGTTTACGACGGTTCACATAGTCAAATAGTTACAACGGTTCAAAATGTAGTATAATGTGTTCATATGCTGGATGAGCATATGCAACAGAAATGCAATGTAAAACAATGTACTAAGTATGCACACAATGGACATACATAGCATGAAATGTAATGTAGAACGATGTACTAAGTACGCACACAATGGGCATACATAGCATGTAATGTAAAACGATGTACTAAGTACGCACACAATGGGCATACATAGCATGTAATGTAATGAAATCATGTACTATAATGTACTAACGAACATAGCAGGTATATGATGTGAAAACAAGAAAGCATGAAAGTAACAAGTAGGCACATGTGTTTCACCCCAAATAGTTTGAAAACAGTAAAAGAGGGGTCTATGTACTCACTTGAGGTTGCTCAGAAGTCCTAAGATAACCACCAAGCAATGCTTAGAGATCTCGGAATATCAAACGGTACCTAATATAGGTAACTACATTAATAAACCGTACCTAAATCGGAAGATCGGATAGAATGAGGGTTCGTAAACCAAACGAGTATGGGAACTCGTGTAATATGGTTTAACAAAGCCCACATACTAAAACGAAACTTAACCTAAGTGCTTACGACCTATTACGACCCGTTTAGGTAGCTTATGCTACTTTAACGCGTCGTTCGCGTAAAACGCGTTCGGACTGCCTAACTAGTCCTATGACAAGTAATATATGCCTTAACATGTCTAATATGGTTGTCAAATCAGTCTAGATGTCAAAAGTTATGTTACATATGATTAAAACGAATTTTGGCATCAAAGGGGTATTTTGGTAATTTACCTAAGGCATATAAACTACCTATCATACAACTACTTAAACGAAGCGACCATAAGGTATAACCTCGGAAGGTTATTCCCTATATACTATGGTCACCTAATGTGTTTGGTCGGATCCTAAAGATTGACCAAATGGGTCGGGTTTGAAAGTATAAGCGATTGTTTAGATCGCTTACCTTACGACCCTATATAAGCACTAAACTAAAAGTGACGAGCTAAGCATGCTAAAACATGCTTAACTAAGTTTAGAAAACAGGTTTGGTATCAAAATAAACGGTTTTGATACCCATAAGTAGTTTGGTTACAAAATACGCAAGAATACGTATTCTGACCGAAACTACGGCTCGTCACTGAGCCTAGATAACGTGGTAATCAGTAGGTATAGTCACTAGGGACTATAACCATCGTGATCACGCTCACGTTATGAAGTTCAAACGAACTTCGCATCGACCATAAACTGGTCAATGCGGACTCGAAAAGCAATAAAAGAACAAAGGAACACTTACGAAGGGTCCCCGAATGCTAATCTAGATCAAAATAGCTCAGGTATGAAACAAAGGTTTCAACTTAGAGCACTTTGGATCAGATTCTTGTGAGAAATGAAGTGAAGTGGGTTGGGTATTTATAGTATTTCCTGAACCGTTAAGATCGTTTCTTGAATAACGTGATTTAATCTTGTGCGTACACTTGTTGGAAACTTGTGGTGACTAAAAATGGCCTCTTATGAGCTGAAAGGGCAAGTTAGAATGTGTGGATGAGGTTTAATCAGCTGAAATCTGCTGACTAAGCATACTTATCTGTTCTGGGAGCCTGATGCGGCCCGCTTCAGGATACATAAAAGCTTAGGCGGGCCGCATGGCCTTGTCTGATCAGAATTAATCTTTCAGAAATGACAGTTTCAGTCCCTGCACGTGTTTAAGGCCATTCCCGACACTTCTAAGGCCCGTAAAGCCAAATTTAAGGCCCTAAAATGATGCCTAAACATTGTGGACATGAAACATGCTCAAAAATATGTCGGATGTTGGTTCGTTTGGTCGTACGAACGCGATGTTCGCTTAATTACGACGGAATGCGCACAAGCGCGAAAAACGATCCAAATGACGCAACGAATGGATTTTTCTTATGCCAAACACTAAAATAAAATATTTTAGTGCTTACATAAATTTTTGGATGTCCGGATGTATTCAGAACGTAAGTTATGCGCGAAAGTGCAAACTTGTGCACTTTTTGACACTTTTTGACACTTTTAGTCCCTGAATGACCCAAAAGTTTATTTTAGCACACCGAACCCCTCAAAGCCTATTTCTAAGCTATGTATAGGGTATTTATGGTATGTTTAACTTATGGCCATGTTCCGGAATGTCTGTTACTGTTCAAATTGGCATACTTTCGCAGTTTGTCAAGTTTAGTCCCTGTAAGCTAATTAACTTATTTTTGCCATACCAAATCCTTCAAAACTTATTTCTAAGTTATGTAAAGGTTATTTAAGGTATGTTAAGTATATGTCACTATTCCGGAGTGTTTGTTGCATTAAACTGGTTATATTTACGCATTAATGCGCGTATAACCTTCCAGAAAGCAATTTAGAGCTTGCAATCGAACAAGGGTTGATATGTGCAAAAGATACACATATTTATACAGATCCAAAGTATGAAATACAATATTTCATTGGCTTGGTATTTGTTTGATGGTTGAAGTGACACAGGTGTCACACCCAAGGACATGTCTCTTTCAACACCCTTATCTTCACCCCTCACATTACCACAATCCATAATACCCTTGTTGAATGTAGTGGATGTACCTCAGACACAAACCCGTTCCTCTCAATCACAGTGCAGGAGTTACAAGTAATTCCTGTCAGTAGTTCAAGTGAAGCAGCCACTACAAATGTTGAACCCACTGGTTTATATTTGGACAGTGGTTACATCTATAAGACTTCCTTGAAGGCAATTCCTTCTATAGCACCTCTAATAACAACCAGTGAGTATGTAATGACCACTGGCACCATTAAAATGCTATCAAGTGTTGAAGGAAGAAGACCCCAGTACCAAGAACAAGGGGCATCAATGAATGATTTTTGGGACTCAGTTCCTAAGTCACACATTGATACAACCACTGCTGGTGGGGAATCAGATGATCCCATTAAAATGGGTGATGATTTAAAATATCAAAAATTGACGGATAGAATTGACAACCTTGAGACATCTGTTGCTGAAATAAAAGATATGATACAACAGTTGTTAAAAGCTCAAAACGTCTCAACCACTGTTGTTCCAACTCAAGCACCTGCTCCATCACAGGCATCTGCTGCAAATGAGTTATGGAATTTATTCCAACCCCTGCTCCAACAACAAAGACAAATGGCTGATCAGCAGCATGCTATACATGTTCAAGAGCTGAGAAACATGATGGAGTCAAGGTTTAGAAATACTCAAGCAGACATCAAGGCTATAAAGGCTCACATCCTAAACACCACTGGCAAAGATCCTCCCACTGTTCTCTTCATTGATAAACTCCCTGCAGATAATGCCAAAAAGGGGGAGAAAATCAAACAGTGGATAAATAAGGGAATTGATGATGGTCTTTATATTGAACCAGAAAAAGAAAAGATGACTAAAAACATCCCCTTGCCAGATGGTAGTAAGAAAATTGATGTCACTACAAATGCACTTGCAGAAGCAAAAGCAAGTGTTAAAAGAGATAGAGAGGCTAAGGATAAAGCCAGGTGGGAAAAGGAGAAAAAAGCTTACATGGAGCTGAATGCGCAGGGTACTTCTGAGCCTAAGGATGATGAAAATCCTAAGGATGAAAAGAAGAAGCTCACTAGATAAGTGAGGCAACCCAAATCCACACCATCCAGACCCATAAAGCATGCCTCCAAACCACCTCTCAAAGGCTCCAAACCTCAAACCACCAAATCTCAAACTTCCACCCAAACCACTACCACCACTCCAAAACACACCACAACCACTGCCCTACCACTACCACCTAAAATTATCACTTCAACTACCTCACCACCCACCAAATCACCACCTGCTGAAAAGCAGAAGACATCTACTGACACATCAGTAGTTGTAATGACAACAGAGGTTGAAACACCAGTTGTTTCAACAGCTGATTGCCAGCCATCTACCACTGCTCTCACCATATAACCCATTCCCACATCACAAACAAAACCCCCTTCACCCAAAAAGCTTTACACAAGGAAAAGGAAATCTCATGAGGGTAATGATGATATACCAGCACCCATTCCTTTATCCTCCACACCTTACAATGTTGTTGAGCCATAACCATCCACTCCACCAACTATAGTCAAAGCAATAAATCCTGCTAACCTTGTATGCATTGCTCAAAGTTATCCACTAGAATTGGAAGCTGTAAAAGATGAGATGAGACAATTTTATACAGAAGATGATCCTTCAAAAAGAAGATTTCCTTCTCTCACGGGATTCAGGAACCCAGAAAATATGGATGCTTATCTAAAACTCAAAGCCAGGCAGGCAGATATAAGAGCAAAAATTGAATGCAAAGATCAAGGTGATAAAGCCATTTCAGAAAGAATGGAATTTTTACTCACTAAGGTCAAGCAAATGGAGGATTATGTAAAAGACCTAAGCAAAGAAATGTCAAATCTGCCACCTGGAGTCGTCCTACAAAAGGAAATGAGAAAGGAGTATCTTGCATTCATCATGAAAGAAAATTTTTATCAAGCTAATGAAGAACAATTCAGTGAATGGCCACTCATTGCCTTAAAGCATGAGGTGAACAGAATTGAGAAGATCAAGAACAATCCAGGAATGAAGAGGTCAGCTCCAAACTGGAGCAAATACAAAAAGGCCATTGATAAACTTACCACGGAATACAAACAGAAGAAACAAGAGTTGGTGGATGCAAAGGTTGGAACTGCTAAAGCCATAGCAAAATGGACAAAGCAGTATACAGATGAGGCTTATGAAAGGCTTAAGAAAAGAAAGATGACAGATTCTGACATTCCAAAGAAGCCTGACTACAAAAAGCTAAAACAGCAGATCAAAACTTCTGAACCACTGATCACATCAGCAGAAATCTCAGACATAGAGATAGATAAAAGAAAGAGGCAAGAGCAGATTGAAAAAGAAACTGCAGAAGATATAGCTGCAGCAAATGATATCATAAAAAGAGCTTTCAAACAAAATATAGCTGAAGATTCTGAGCTAGCAAAAGCTCAGAACACTGCTCAAATTATCACAAGGCCAGCATCACCAAACTCATCTGTATATAAACCTCTCCCAAGAAACCCATTGGGTTCAAAAATACTAAAATGGATGTCTGATCAAAAGACCCATGTATTGACCCTGATCAGATCCAATGGAGAAGTAAAGCACATATCAAGGGAACAAGCACTGGGCCTGCGTGTTGAAGATCTACAAGATCTCCTTGAGCTTATACTATGTAGGGATGAGGATGATACAAGTTCCATGGATTTTGAGTTGCAATTTAAAGGACAAGTTAGGGAACTTCTGATGAGACAATAAAGATCCAAAATAATGAAGTGTTTTGGCATTATCTGTTCGAGAGGGAGATTGTTGGGATTGAACCCTATCAGAGGAACAGATAATGAAAGCCAAAACTGGTTCACAACAGTGGATTCATCATAAGCAGTAGTTTACGCCAGGCTTTCCCCTTGAAAGTGTTTATAACATCTGATGTCCTCTATCCACTGTCCGTATACAACAGCTGATGCCCTTCAAACTGCTGATGAAGTACTAAAGACTGTCAAGGATTAAACACTGCTGGTTCAAATCTACTGATGCTATCTAAAGTACTGTTGCTGACTAAAGGACTGCCCACTCAAGGACTGATCAACTTTGAGGAAAGCACTGATGGTCAAACACCTGTGCTGATGAAAGGAGAAAGCAGTAGTTTAGTGTGTCACTTATATTGTATAGAATAAGTGGTTAGGATTAGCAGGGTTTGTGTAAGAACAGTGGTTACAGCTTGTTAGATTGTTAGATGTCACTTTCATGGTGACGTCAGCTTAGATGCTTAAGTGGTTTGGTTTGCCTATAAATGGAGCAGTACCCTGTACTGTTACATTCGATTGATTGAGTGAGTTCTTCTCCTCTAATCTAATCCTTTCATCTTGTGCAATCAACCATGGAGTATCAGGCTGAGGGGGAGTTTTTGTTGTAAACATGCATGTAAGCTTTTATACTGTAATCATTTGACTTAATGAGAAGCATGTGTTTATCAAAACTATTTTCCCCTTTAATTGTGTTTACAAAGTTTGTTTTTCATTTTCGCTGCATTTAAACTCTGTTCATTTCTATTGATTTGTTCAAATTATACAAACAAACACAATCTTGAAGAGCCTCTGATCCTAACAATATGTATAGCGGATAGTGGAGCCACACACATTATACTTAAATGTAAGAAATATGTTTATGAGTTGAAACCAACAAAAGGAACCGTTGATACAATATCATGTCCTACAAACTTGATAGAAGGAGTGGGAAAAGCTAATTTAATATTACCAAATGGTACAAAGCTCTTAATAGAGAATGCTTTATTTTCCCCAAAATCAACAAGAAACTTGTTGAGTTTCAAAAACATATATCATAACGGATATGATACTCAGTCAAGGACTGTTGATAATAAGAAATATTTACACATCATGAGCAAAGACCATATATTGGAAAAACTCCCAATGCTCCACTCTGGTTTGCATTATACACACATTAATGTGCCTCAAGCACATATGGCAGTACATGAAAGTTCTTGTGATCCTGAGACATTTAACTTATGGCATGACAGACTAGACCATCCAGCATCTACAATGATGAAAAGAATTATTGAAAACACACTTGGACATCCATTGAAATATCAAAAGATCCCCCAATCAGATAAAATGCCTCTATGTACCTCTTGTTCACTTGGAAAACTAATTACAAGGCCTTCGTCCTTAAAAGTTGACAAGGAATAACCAATGTTTCTTGATGGAATTCAAGGTGATATATGTGGACCAATTCATCCACCATGTGGACCGTTTAGATATTTCATGGTCTTGATAGATGCATCCAGCAGATGGTCTCATGTCTCTTTATTATCAACTCGTAATATTGCCTTTGCAAAATTTCTTGCTCAAATTATCAAACTACGAGCACATTTCCCTGATTACACTGTTAAAAGGGTGAGACTTGATAATGCTGGTGAATTTACATCACATGCTTTTAATGATTATTGCATGTCAGTGGGAATTATTGTCGAACACCCTGTTGCTCATGTACACACACAAAATGGCTTAGCTGAATCATTGATCAAACGTTTACAGCTAATCGCTAGACCATTAATAATGAGAACAAAACTTCCTGTGTCAGTTTGGGGTCATGCAATTTTACATGCTGGATCACTGATTCGTGTGAGACCAAGTGCAAATCATAAGTACTCCCGTTTACAACTTGTTTCTGGCAATGAGCCAGACATTTCCCACCTTAAAATTTTTGGGTGTGCAGTTTATGTTCCAATTGCACCACCACAACGCACAAAAATGGGACCTCAAAGAAGGTTGGGAATATATGCTGGATATGAAACAGCCTCCATCATACGATATCTTGAATCTTTAACAGGTGACGTATTTAAAGTCCGTTTTGATTACTGCCGTTTTAACGAGGCAATGTTCCCAGCATTAGGGGAGAAAATAAAAAAACGAGAAAATGATGTCTCATGGTGTGTGCCTTCATTGTCTCATCTTGATCCAAGAACAAAACAATGTGAGACAGAGGTTCAAAAGATAATACACTTGCAAAACATTGCAAATCAATTGCCTGATGCTTTTACTGATACAAATAGAGTTACTAAATCTCATATACCAGCTGCTAATGCTCCAGCTCGAGTTGAGATCCCAAGTAAGGCAATAGATAATAAGATAGCTCGTGAATCTAAAAAACGTTTAAAACGTGGAAGACCAATCGGTTCAAAGGATAAGAATCCACGAAAAAGAAAAGCACTTGTAAAAGAAATTGACCACAAAGAGAATGATCTTGATAAAATAGTAAATACCGAAACCTCTCATGAGAAAGATGTTGCTGATACTAACAAAGAGATATCAATCAACTATGGTCATCCACATATCATATGGAACCGATATGAAATGGAAAATATTGATGAGATATTTTCTTATTCTATAGCAAGTGACATCATGGGTTGAGATGATGATCCTGAACCAAAATATGTCAATGATTGTCAAAATAGACATGACTGGGATAAATGGAAAGGTGCTATGCAAGCTGAATTAGATTCACTCAACAAACGAAAGGTTTTTGGGTCTATTGTTGTTACACCTATGGCTGTAAAGCCTGTAGGGTATAAATGGGTTTTCGTACGAAAATGAAATGAGAAAAATGAGGTTACAAGATATAAAGCGAGACTTGTAGCTCAAGGTTTTTCACAAAGGCCAGGGATTGACTATGAAGAAACATATTCTCCCGTTATGGATGCAATAACCTTTAGATATTTAATGTCACGACCCCCGACCCCACCCTGGACGGAATCGGGAGCCGCGAGCAGCCAAGTGGTACCGGTGGTTATTTTGAAAGCATTGCAGCGGAAATTTTGTCAGAACCGTGAGTTAGGAAAAATATCAGAGTTTAGAAAACACCGGATTTTTTTATTTATTAAATAGATGGAATAAAACCATGTTTCAAAAGGTAGCTTTAATATAGGATAAATTCGAATACATAAAACAACTTTTCTTAATTTAATTTAATTGATAAAATAAGCCACTTCTGTAAACCTTGTTGGTGCCGCATCCAACTCTAATTCCTGATCTACTGTAATTACCTGAAACGCGTTTTAAAAAGGTTTTGTCAGCATGAAATACTGGTGAGTTCATTTAGGTTTTATAAAATGACCCTTACTTATAAATTACAGCATAAGAGCGATTACAATGGCTTCTATCTTATTTTTATCTGGCGCCGTGTCACATTGCGTGACGATGGTCATACCACTATTGGGTCCTGTCACCCAAGTAGTGACGATCACTGTTAGGATATATTAGCCTAACTAGTGAAAATTAGTAATGTGCACAATACCCCACTAGCCAGTGATTCAAGATATCCACGACTTACTTCCTGTAATTATAACTTTTGAAAATAATTTGAGGTATTGTAAAACAGTTGATAAAAAGAGAATGACTCACTTTGCAGATTTATACGGGCAAAGTTTAGCCTACTGATTAGCCTTGTAACCTAATTTAAATAACAATGCACATGAAACTAGGTAAGTAACTGAATACAACTTTTACGATAAGCTCACGAGATAAAAACCCTCACGACGAATGACAAAGTGCAACACTTAAACATCTATCGGATTCGCAATGAATGACAGAGTCTACCCCGAGTTTGGGTGGCACTCAAACATCCTGTCGGAATGTTACACTTAATCAGCTTAGCAGTTTCTAAAATGTTAGAAATGCGTCTTATGGATGTTGTTACAGCTTACTTGTATGGATCACTTGATAGTGACATCTATATGAAAGTTCCTGAGGGATTTAAACTTCCTGGAGCGTTAAGTTCAAAACCCAAAGAAATGTATTCGATCAAATTACAAAGATCTTTATATGGGTTGAAACAATCTGGAAGGATGTGGTACAATCGTTTGAGCGACTATTTGACAAGTAAAGGTTATACAAATAATCTTATCTGTCCATGTGTCTTTATTAATAAGACAACATCAGGATATGTGATCATAGCTGTATATGTTGATGACCTAAATATAATTGGGACGCAAAAAGAAATTCATGAAGCAATTATTCTTTTAAAGAAAGAATTTGAAATGAAAGACCTTGGAAAAACCAAATATTGTCTTGGTTTACAAATTGAACATATGAGCAATGGCATACTTGTGCATCAAACGAATTATACTGAAAAGCTGTTGAAACGTTTCAATATGGACAAGGCAAATCCTTTAAGCACTCCAATGGTCGTTAGGTCACTTAATGTCGAAAATGATCCATTTCGTCCTTGTGAGGACAACGAAGAAGTTCTCGGTCCAGAAGTACCATACCTCAGTGCAATTGGAGCACTTATGTATCTTACGAATTGTACGAGACCTGCATTTCTTTTGCAATGAACTTGTTGGCAAGATTTAGTTCAGCTCCTACTAAAAGGCACTGGAATGGGATTAAACATATTTTTTGATATCTTCGAGGCACTGTTGATTTAGGCTTGTTTTATCCTAACGATTCAAAAGAAGGGTTAGTTGGTTATGCAGATGCATGTTATTTATCTGATCCTCATAAAGCAAAATCTCAAACTGGATATGTATTTATGAACGGAGGAACTGCGATTTCATGGCGTTCTCAGAAACAAACACTTGTCGCAACATCCTCAAATCATGCTGAAGTCATTGCACTACATGAAGCTTCAAGAGAATGTGCATGGCTAAGATCTATGTCACAACACATAGTGACTTCTTGTGGGCTAGAGAAAGATCGAAGTCCAACTCCTATCCATGAAGATAATGCCGCTTGTGTCTCTCAAATGAAAGAAGGGTATATCAAAAGTGATAGAACAAAACATATACCACCAAGATTCTTTGCATATACTCGGGACCTTATTAAAGACAATCAGGTCGAGATGAGATATGTCCAATCCAGCAATAATTCAGCCGATCTTTCCACAAAAGCACTACCTACAGCAACTTTCAGGAAACATGTTCATGACATTGGCATGCGTCATGTACGGAGAATGTGATTCTTTGCAAATTGAAAACTTGAGGGGGAGCTATAGACTGCACTCTTTTTCCCTTAGCTAATGTTTTTTTCCCACTGGGTTTTTCTTTAGCAAGGTTTTTAATGAGGCAGTACTTAAAGACCCCGAAGTTTGCAAAGTGTCATCCAAGGGGGAGTGTTATGAATATCACATAGAGTTTAACATGTATATCAAGATTTACCTCTAAGATTTTACCCAAGCAAGTTGATGAACTCTTTGTCAAACTTATGGGTAACCTTGTCTACTAAATAGTTAATCTTATCCACCAAATAGTTAACCTTGTCCACCAAATAGTTAATCTTTTTGTAGTATAAATACTAGCTCAAGATAGAAGGAAAAATGCACCTCATGTATACACTTTTATAAGTTATACAACTCTCTTCTTCTTTCTCTTATAACATTTCTAAAGTTCATAAAGTTTTAGCACTAATCTTGTGTTAATCCTTGATATATTATAACAAGGGCCACGCAATTTAATAATCTCTAAAATTGTCACTTTCATATGGTTATAATTGTGGAAACTCAATTATTCATACTAGAGTAAGGAATCCAATCAAATAATGTCACAATATGTGTATAACTGTACATATATTCAATGTTTGTTTCACATTTGCTAAAAACAATATTTCTTCCTTCTCCCCATGGGCTCCCTTGTCAAGAAAGATCTACTGTGTGTCGATCTGTGTGTGATATAAAACATATAAAAATGCCTTAGACCATGTGTAGTGGGCAATATTCACCCTTTGGGCGTTTTGCGTCATGTGACAGCCCAATCAGCAATGGGGCATTATTGGGCGTTTTCTAAAATGGGTGTAGTGGGGATGGGGCATTATTGGGCATTATGTTTTGTAGTAAAATAAAATAGAGAAAAACATTTAAAAATCTTATTGGCCAAGCAAATGGAAGCTCAAATGTGATTGGCCAACAATCCCCCCATTGGGTGTTTTTCAAACCACGCCAAGGGGCTTTTTTTTGCAAGATAACGCCCAATCACGCCCAGGGGGCGGTGAAGGGGCGTTTTTGGGCGTGATTGGGAAATTTAAAAAAAAAGCGCCCCACTACGCTTGGTCATATGTTTAATAAAGTTTTATGGTAGACAATAAGGCCCGCTACTAATCAAAACAGACGGCTTATTTATTTATTTTTATTTCTATCTCTTAATCAAATATTTCATATTTGTCTGAAGGTTTTAATACTAGAAACATTAATAGAGCATCAATAGAACTAGTTTTTAACAGGTTATAGATTAATGAGTCATGGTACACATCAATGGTTAATTTAACTTAAACAATGGTTTAATCAGATTTGAAGGAAAACATTAATAATATGTGTCTATTACTTTTATAATAACGCCTGCCCGTCTGGATTAAAAAAAACACAATGAAGAAATAGAAATAGAATCAGGACCATTAATTTGGAGAATGGTATGGGCCTGTCATATACCTGATAAAAACAGATGTCCTTCAGGGACCATTAATTCTACCTGTTTCCCTTCATTAATTTCAAATCCCATATCACCATATGATCAACAATACTACCTTCATTATTTTCTATCATTTTTGGGTGTACATATTGACACTAATCAAGCTTTGATTGATGAATCTAAAAGGTTGAGATCAAACCAAATACACCCCTAATTTACTATAAACCCTAATTTACCTAAGAAACAACTGATTTACGGATTAAATACAAAAAAAAGAAACAAAACAAAATTAGTGAAATAGGTAGAACAAATACCTGGTTTATTCTTCAATTTCACGTCGAATACGGTGTATGTACGTAATCACCTCCGTATATAGCAGCGTATGTGTGTGTTTTGATTTGGGGAAGAACAGCGAAACAAAGGGGATTCTCTGTTTTAAATTAGGGATCTATACGCTGCATATAGATCCCTACGGATCGTAGACAACAGTCAAACAAGCAGTTTGACTTGTCAAATTACTGTTTTGCCCTTGTGTTGGGGCTATACGCAGCTGGATAGAAGGGTAAAAAGGTCTTTTTCTGACCTTTATCTATGCTGCGTATGGCTCTATACGCAGCATATATAAAGGTCAAGTAAATGACCTTTATACCCTTCTCTACAGACTATACGAAGCCTGGATACAAGGGTATAAATGTCATTTTTTTGACCTTTATATACGCTACGTATAGAGCCATACGCAGCGTAGATAAAGGTCAGAAAATGACCTTTTTACCCTTGTATCCAGCTGTGTATAGCCTCAACACAAGGGCAAAACAGTAATTTAACATATTTAAATTGTGAAACTTTGATTAGGGGGAATTTGTACGCCTTTTACATACGCAACGTATGGCTCTATACGATGCGTATATAAAGTGTCATTTTACCTTTTTACCCTTGTGCTGAGGCTATACGAAGCCAAACACAGGGGTTGTTTTGTCATTTTGGTCTCATACGCTGCGTAGGGGTCTATACGCAGCGTATATAAAGGTCCATTTTTTTATTTTTTTGTGTATTCATTTGTTTATTTATAGAAAAAAGAAAATTAATTGTGTGTATTTTGGGGTATTTCCATGTTTATTTGTAAGAAAACAATATTATTTGGTAAATAATACAAATATAATTTATAAAAGTTACACATAATATAAATATTATGAATTATAAAAATTAAAAATACTACAAATATTATGAATTATAAAAATTAAAAATGATACAAATATTATGAATTATAAAATTTAAAAATGATACAAATTTTATAAATTAAAAAAATTCTATAATTAACAAAAATACACGTTTCCGCTTAATCTTCGATAAGATTTAAACTCGGGTCTTTGTTTTTGTCTGAGTCTGATTTAGGATTCATTAACTCGTAGTAGTGCTGTAACCGCGGTCTATACATTTCTTCCCACCGTTTCGCAGCTATTGTTCGATGTGTCGACCACAATGGGGCCAGTGTCGGCATGGGGTAGTCTCTTTCCAACTTAGCATGTATGAAGTGTCCCCCGTAAAAATGTTCGAGCGTTATCGCTTGAGGTCGTGGATCTAGTGGGGCATCCGTTAATGGGAAGAAGGTAGAGCTCCCTTCGATGCTTAGCACGTGGAGGACAATATTATACCTTTGCGCTATGAGAAGCCCTACGTGGGGCATTTCCATCCAGTGACTTCGAGGGCACCCTTTCACTGAATCCAATTTGATGCTGTTACGTATTCGTTTAAAGTCTCCTTCGTCATATCTTTCGAATACATGCTTCCATAGCGGCTCGTTATGGTCAATCTCTAGTAGTAAATCACTTTGAATACGAGGCCATATGTATCCCCCAAAACCTAACCCGACAGCCACAGACCTGTACCCACAATGACCGTTTGGGGGTCACATCTTGTATATGCGATATGTAAGAGTGAAACTCTGATGGAATTTGATCCTTAAACCTCATAATGGTTAACAAGTCCTCGTCCCCCTTCATTAATGGAAAACCATGATCATCCCGCGTCTCCTTCTTTTTAGAACTCGTTGAACAGTTTCGTTGCATTTTAGGTTTTTCAGACTTTACAACCGAACCAGTTCCACGAGAGCCCTCTGACGGTACGTATGAGCTGTGTCGTGGTAAATCGTACCTATGTTTTGGGGAAGCGGTATATACGTTGCTGTCCTCGCCATAGGAGTTGTTTCTCGCAGCTTCGTCTAACCTCGCAGCTTCATCTAGCCTTTGTTGTACTTTCTTTGATGTAGGCCGACCGCGAGTATTTTGTTGGACGATCGGTGGTTTCTTAGTTGATGATTTCGGGGTTAAGGCCGCTTTTATCTTTGAAAGCAAACTTTTTTTTTCTGGTCAGGGGAGTGCGACTCTAGTTGTTGCCGCACAATATTGAGCTCTGCTACAACATCGACTTCCTCATCTACCAGTTTACACGGTAGTAAGTCAAGCTTACGCCAGAATACATCTACGTCGTCGAGTTGTATCTTACGCTCTGCACAGTTAAGTCAATACGGTGTGAGAAACAGCTAAATCGTACTAAATAACAAAAGGTTTGTAGGTTTAATATTTTTTACCTGTACGTTTGTAGTTTTCCAGCCTACAAGCACACGACAACCAACAGCTAAGCCACATATGGCAACCACATGATGCGTTAAGTTTCTGCAACACCTCTAGCTTCCTCTGTAGCTCTCCTTCCAGCATATCAAGTGCTGTATGGGAAACCTTTCCACGTAGGTTGTCCAACAGTGGGTGTCTGTGGTGGTTCATCATTTTTTCGGTGCTGTCGGTGAAACTTTTTTGTATTTCCCCGTACTGAGTTTCAACTATATCAATGACGCATCTTGCTATTTGCTCCAATGAACTCCCGCGCGTAACATATCTTTTTAAATTTGCGTACTGGCTCTCAACTCTGTTGGTGGAGCGCTAACCAAAGTTGCGACACTTATTGGTCCACGCACAAACGAACATTTCTTTATAGTCTTTGAGCCAGTTTTCGTAGACATAATTAAAGACCCCTGCAAAAATAAAATAATGAAATGTAAAAGTGTATGTAAAATATAATAGATTGGCTGAGTCGTTTGTTGAAGGAACACTTACTTTCTCGGTTGGCAACCATGAGTTGGTTATACAATTTCTCCAAGTTGTACTTGTACATGGGCTCTGAAGTAGAGTCGCACACTCTCCGCCAATACGACATAAATTTCTCCCAATCTACTTTATTGAACCCTTGCTTGCAATGTTTACATATATCTTGTTCGATGTGAAACTGGCATAGAAGCCTAGATGCGTTCGGGAATACTTTAGCACACGCGTTAATTAGGGCTAGCTCTCTAGCCGTGACTATCACACGCTGCATCACACATTCATGCAACATTGACTTGATCCGCTCAAGCACCCACACGAAGTTATCATTTTGTTCTTTGCAAATAATAGCATGTGCGATACAAAAAGACTTGTTGGTCGACGTCAAACCCACAACCTGGACAAATGGCATGTTGTAGATGTTTGTTTTGTAGGTCGCATCGATCAACATCACGTGCGGGAATGCACGCCACATAGTGATTGAAAGAGGATGAACAAAGAAAAGCTCTATTACGACATCTGTTTTGGGTTCCTGTCGGGTGTCGTAAATGAATCGGTTGTCATGCAGCACGCTTTCCAGTGCCTGCATAAGAGTCTTTCCAGCCATCAGTGGCGCTCTAATTTTTTGTACCGCATTTTGCACGTCTTTTTGAACATGCAGGCTGTCGGGAAACTGCTTTCTCAGGGTTTTAAATATGTTACGTGGCTCCATGTTTTGAGCAGTTAGCTGCTCCACTAGCTTGTATTCGACTTCAGTAAATCTTCGCACATAAGCGTGGCCCAACAGACTCGTCGTATGTTAGTGGTTATGGTTCGCGTTGTCCACTTTTAACTCCCACGTGTCATTCGTCACGTCCCGGATAGCGAGTAATAAAAATGGGCAACCAATTTTTTGGCTACCAGCTTTCCTAACTGTTGCTTTACTACGGTGCTCACCACTACGGTCGCACACAAGCCATACCATCCCCGTAATACCACCAATATTTTTCGATCGGCGGGTAACAATTACGTAATCATTCTCCTTTCCCGTTGCTTGTACCCAATTCTTCAAATCAGTTAGAGACATGAAACGCTAAAAAAAAGTTACGTTAATAATAATAACAATAAAAATAACAATAATAATAATAATAATAATAATAATAATAATAATAACAACAATAATAACAATAATAATAATAATAATAATAATAATAATTTTAACAATAATAATAATAATTGCAACAACAACGACAACGACAACGACAACAACAACAACAATAATAACAACATCAACAGCAACAATAATAATAATAGTAATAATAATAATAATAATAACAATAATAATAATAATAAAATTAATAATTTTAACAATAATAATAATTATAATAATTTTAATAATAATAATAATAATAATAGTTATAATGTTAACAATAGTTTTATAATTTTAACAATAATAATAATTATAATAATTTTAACAACAATAATAATTATAATAACAATAACAATTGTAACAAAAATACGAATATTAACAATAACAACAACAACAACAATAATAACAATAATAATAATAATAACAATAATAATAATAATTATAATAATTTTAACAATAATAATAATAATAATAATAATAATAATAATAATGTTAACAATAGTTATATAATTTTAACAATAATAATAATTATAATAATTTTAACAACAATAATAATTATAATAACAATAATAATTGTAACAAAAATACGAATATTAACAATAACAATAACAATATAATTTTAACAATAATAATTATTATTATAAGAATAATACAAATATTAATGTGATACCTCCTGTATTTGAAACGGATTGCCCGGGGTAGATGGTTCATAATCATCATACCGTGGTGTGTTACGAGGCTCATAACCGTATCCACCGTAGCCTCCGTATCCACCTTCACCCCCGTATCCACCTTCACCCCCGTATCCTCCGTAACCACCTTCACCCCCGTATCCGTAATCCGGATACGATTGTTGCGTCAGGTAATATGGTTCGTCAACAGGTGCATTCTCAGCATCGTATCCACTTTGTTGCACGTACGGAGATTCATACCCGTATCGGTAATTCGGATACACTTGATGCGCCGGGTAATTCGGTTCATCAACAGCTGGAGTCGGAGTCTCGTTCAAGTCTGGCAACTGTGTTTTTTGATCAACAGGGACTCCAGACACAACCTCCTCCTCATTGGCATCATTTACTCCCCATGCGTCGTTAGAATAGCAATTACAGAAATAATTCTCGTTCCAAAATGATGACATTTTAACAATATTGTGATTGTTACAGAGGAAATGAAGATATACAAAACAAATGAATTGAACAAACTTTATGAGATCATAGAACAAATGAAGATACACAGAGGAAATGAGATGATTGAAGTCGAAGGCAGAGATGCAAGGCTAAACAGACTTTTGAATTTACAATCATACGCAACGTATAGCTCTATACTCTGCGTATAGCTTTATTCACGTGCCTAGACAACATCGTAACAGTGTCAAATCAGTCTGACATACGCTGCGTATAGGTCTATACACAGCGTCTTACTTTATGTACATACGCTGCGTACAGACCTATACGTAGCGTATGTCAGAATGATTTGACATGGTACTAGGTTTGACTGTCTGGTCGTGTACCTACCCCATACCTACGCTCTGTATAGGTCTATACGCTGCGTAGGAAAACCCTAAGTGTGTAGATAGCCAACCAAGGTCTGTAGATAGTTTGGCCCTAAATTAGATTATGTTAATAAATTACCAGATATGAGTTAAATCTTGTTGTTGAAATCCCACAAAACAACCTTTGTTAGGAAACAAAAATCCCAAAAAAAACTGAGGATCCTGTGATCTCGGAAAAATAGTTAAGATTTTTCAAAATAAAATCCGAAAGTCTTATGAACAGCTTCTGAATGAATCTTCCAACCAAAAGTCACCGAATTTGCAAGAATTATCAAGAACACCAATATCCAAAACCCTGCAATCTTCTCTTCTACACCCGAAAACAATCCGAATCAATTGACATCATAAACCGAGCCTAGAAAAAGGTTCAATAGGCTTTGATACCACTAGTAAGTCCCTGATCTGAATCACTACAATATGATATCAATGTAATCTCGACTATGTGGCGGAATCACACAACCAAGATTGATTCAGAAGATTAACAAGAATGGATTGAAAAGAAATACTTGCATCTGATTCAAATGATTATCGTCTGATACAAGTTTCTTGATTGCCCTAGTTGTTCAACCTAATAATGATGTCAAAACATCATTATATACACATCATACTCAGCTAAACCTAAGCCCACTATTAAACCCGAAAACCCAACATTATATTAGCCCATTACGAAATGCTATAAAAGATTTGGAGATATTACATAGATAACCCAACCCCGTCATGTCAGCCATTTTAGCGCTCTGGGCGCCGTCAACCGAACCACCATCGTTAACAAGGGGGCGATATGGCATCCCCGCCAGCGTGCTAACAAGTGTTAAAGGGAAAAGCTGGTGGGGACCATATGATATCAACCAATCAAATCTTCTCTTTATTTATTCATTTATTTTTGTATTTTGTTTAATATAGGGCTTTAAAGGGCTTTAAAACATTGCATGCAAGTTAAAGTGAGTTGCTTTAAAACCCTCTATTGAAGAACGTGTCCATATCAAGATTAAGGGGGTGAATGAAGAATTAATCTTGATATATGAAAGATTATTTAAATAGTTAGAGATAATTAGTAGTTTGAATTTAAATAGTTATCTAGTTATTTTATTTATTAAGTATTAGAGTTAGTATTGGTTTAGTATAATTGGTTTTAGAGTTTGAGTTTAATTGGGATAGCTTGTTTAGCAAGTAATTAGTTTAGTATAAATATATGGGTTAGGTTATGTAATTACTTGGATGTTTGCTTTGTTCTTTATTAATATATAAAAGAGTCGTGAGGAGTTCTCACAAAATCGTTGTGTTGTCGCGTTTTTGATCTAGTTACATGGCACTGATGTGGCGTAAGGGGGGAGGGGGTGGTCCGTTATGGACTCCCCATAACGAGTTATCCTATCACTAACACCGCCGCCTCCACTTCCATAACGAGTGATAGGAATAACTCGTTATATATATAACGCGTTGAACTTGAGGAGTGATAGGGTATGACTTGTACATTGTATATTAATACTTGTACATAGGAATCCCATCACTAGTGATGACCACCCCCACTACATTTCTATCACTAGTGATAGAATATTGGTTGATGACATGGCATTATTTGATTGGATATTGGGAGTGATAGAAATCTATCACTAGTTACCACCCCCCTAATAAAGCCTCTAGGGGCTTTATACCACACCCTCCAGCCTAACACTTATGGGTCAGCTAGTAATAAAAGCATCATTTGATTTTAGTTTACTTTTATTTTGTTTGTTTACGTGGGTCAGTTTTCCGATTGATAGTCATTATCAAAGTTAGTGGTGAAGTTGTTTCACTAGTGATGAGCATTAAGTACCTGGTACCGGTACTGAACCGGTACCGTACCGGTACCGTACCGGTACTGGGTATATTCGGTACCGGTACCGGTTCCTATTTTACTCGTTTTTCGGTACCGGTACCGGTATTTTTGGGTAAAACACTAGTAAAGTACCGAAAGTACCGGTACCGAACCGGTATATTCGGTACCGGTACCGGTATATTCGGTACCGGAACCGGTATATTCGGTACCGGTACCGAACCGGTATATTCGGTACCGGTACCACTTTTCAACGTTTTTCGGTACCGGTACTTTCGGTACCGGTACCGGACCGGTACCGAGCTCATCCCTATGTTTCACAACACTATTTTGTGTCGGTTGTTTTGTTTCCTATATAAACTCTTGCAAGTATTGAATATAGTGTCGAGTCTTCAAAGAATTTTCTGAGTTTGTGATTTAAACCAACAGTTTAGTTCCTTAAGGGATGTTATTTCATTAATAACAGGTGAAAAGATTTATTCAACGATCCACACAACAAGCAACATAATGATAAAAAAGAACAAATTCATACATGCATTCACCCATTAATTTGGCAAAATGAAAGCAACTCTTTGTCATTTTGAAATATTTCCATGTCTTTGCTTTCCAAACTCACATGCGCTTGGATACCATCACCGTCTGCAGTATCCATCAGCACAAAACTATTTTGGCCTGCTGATCTAAGGGCAATAGCTTTAGCCATGGGCTTTCCCCACCCGAAATCCAATTTGTTAAACGGGTACCCGCATAGGCTGCTGCATGTATATGTTCTGTTAGCCAGAGTTTCTAATTCTTGATCATTTACTAGTTTCGACTGTAGTAATTTAATGTTTTCAGTTGCCTGTTGCACACTTTGGATTCCTTCAAGTTGCAACTTCAGTTTCTTTATCTCACCAACCAGCTCACTTAAGGATGTTTCTCTTTCATGTCTGGTCGGTATAATCATAAGCGACCCGATATTTCCCACGGCAGTTTGGGGCAGCTTCTCGGGTAACTTTTTACGTAAATTGGTCGGAACAAACAAATAAGATGGCTTAAAGCAACCCGAAGTTGCGGTAGCTGCAGCCACTGCGGTTTTGTAAAGTAGAGAGGTTAATACTTCAACCCGAGTAGGGATATCGTTTGTAGCCGAGGCCACGGCTTTCTTAAGAACACTTAACTTAGAGTTAGGAAACACGAACTCTCTCATTACACGAGTACTATCTACCACATGCTGTTGATTCATAACTGGAGCTTCTGACAGAAGAGAGTTGGTTCTAGGGACATGAATGATATGTGGGTTCAGAGGCAGTACCTCTTTGTGGTCTGGCGATCCATAGCGTGCTACGGAAGCCCAATGATTCACAAACGATACAAGACTACAACCATCACCAACGAGGTGTGACATAGATACTGCAAGCCCGACTCCACCACAAGCGAAGTGATTGAGTTGAATCCCGACAAGATTCGTACTATGAGGAGAGTTGTTGCACACCATATCATCCGCAAAAAGATTGTCGAGATTTTCATCTTGCGCCATACCAAGCTGGAATTCATCTAGTTTAGCTTCACTTCGGGCTTCAAGAAACACGACCCCCTTATCGTTACAGTCTACGTAAGGTGTTTTGTGTGTGAATAACCTGCCAGCAAATGGATAGTACTTTGTTAAGCTCTGGGACAAAGAGTTCTTCAGCACCCTGGTTTTGTCTTGGGCAGTTAAGCTGCAACTATCTTTGTTTGGGTATAACAAAAGCATTGGCAAGTATAACTTCCCGATGAGTAGATCATGCTCGGAAAGATTATAAGTTTGGAGATGAGAAGTGGTTGGATTTGCGGGTTTGATTATATCTCGAGAAATAATGGTGTGAAGCTGCCTTCTTCCAAACCGTAGGAGCTTCCCTATCATCACCATTTTAATTCGTAAAAAAGAATCAGCAGCAATGTGTATAAATTGTTTATTGATTCACCTCTGTGCATCATATATATATATATATATATATATATATATATATATATATATATATATATATATATATATATATATATAGGGTATGGTTCCAGCGTGAACAACCTCCCAAGAGTGAACTGCGTGAACAAATATGGACCCTTGATTTCCTTTTTAGTTGTTAAGGGTAGGATTGTAATTATATAAAAAATTAGATTTAAATCATTATTTTAATAATTGAATTAAGTTACATATTTCCTAATTTAAATTCATTATCCACATTATGTTTATTTATTAATAAGATAATTATCAAAACAAATAACAAATTACCAGATTTCAATTTTAATTTTTATTTCAGATTTCATCACCAGAATTCAAATTTTGATTTTTAAGATCCACGTAACGTTCATATTTCAACAGTATACACATGTGTACTTGGATATAAATAGAACAGTACACATGTGTACTCAGCATCGTACATATGTGTACAATATTCACAGGTGTACATCAACATTCAATACAAAAAAAATTTGAGATATCACAAAAACAGACGATATACACATGTGTACATCGCATTAAAAAGATGGCAAAATCAGAATACACATGTGTACATCGCATTTAAACAAATAATTATTTTAATAATTGAATTAAGTTATATCTTTCCTCATCCTTGATTTGATTTGTGAGAGATTTATGCAATCAATTTAAGAGGATAATTGATTACTTGATTTGTGAGAGATTTATGAAATCAATTTAAGATTGAGATTACACATATACCCTTTTTGTATTTAATTAAATGGAAAAAATTAACCAAATAATTACCATCATGCCACTCACTTTAATCTCAAGATCATAAAAATCAAGGGTCCAGATCAGTTCACGCAGTTCACTCTTGGGATTTTGTTCACGTTTTAACCTAATCCTATATATATATATATATAGGATTAAGTTAAAATGAGAACCACCTCGAGTTGTAAGAACCGCGAGAACTTTTTGATCCGGGCCTTGGTGGACCAATTTTTTTTTCAGAAACGTAGATGCATGTATAAAAACAACATCTGTAAAAAAAAATTCAAAAAAAAATGTCGTGGGTGTAGTTTTGAGCAACACAAGTTTGTGTTTACGGGACCCGTAAATTTTCCGGCTAGATTTACGGGTCCCGTAAACACAAACTTGTGGCGCTCAAAACTACACACACGACATTTTTTTTTTTGAATTTTTCTTTTACAAATGGTATTTTTATACATGCATCTACGTTTATGAAAAAAAAATTTGGTCCACCGCGCCCTCCACGGTGTAGTTCCCGCGGTTCTTACAACTCGAGGTGGTTCTCATTTTAACCTTCCCCTATATATATATAGGGAGGGGCTCATGCGAGAACTCCATTTATTGCGAGAACCGCGAGAACCAATGTGAACACAACCTAAAATAGCTAAAAAAACTTTAAAAAAAAACCTAACCACCACCCCCCCCCCCCAAAAAAAAAATACCTAACCCCCCCCCCCCCTTCAAGCTAAATGCTAAAAACTAAAACCCCCCAAAAAACCTAAAAAAAACCTAACCCCCCCCCCCCCAAAAAAAAAAAAAAAAAACCTAAACCCCCCTCCCCCACCACCCAAAAACCTAAACCCCCCACCCCCAAGCTAAAATGCTAAAAACTAAACCCCCAAAAAACCTAAAAAAATTTAAAAAAAAAATCTAAAAAAATAAAAAAAAATCTAAAATTTTTTTTTAAAATATTTTTTATGCGCAAATTGCTACTTTTAGTGCACAAAAAAAATTGTTTTTAAAAAAAAAAAATTTTTAATTATTTATTTTTTTTGCTTCGAAAAGTATCGATTTTTATATAAAAAATATTAAAAAAAAAATTTGTGTGATTTTTACCTATTTTTAGGCATTTTTGGTTGTGTTCACATTGGTTCTCGCGGTTCTCGCAATAAGAGGTGGTTCTCGCATGATCTTCTCCCTATATATATATATATATATAAATATATATATATACATAAAAAAACATAGCAATTTCTTTTTTTGCATACCATTTTTCGCAGGTTTTTATATATAACAAAAAATTTCAAAACAAATTTTTTTTTTGTAGTGCACATGTGTAATACTACACATGTGCACTACAATTTTTTTTTTTATTTTTTTTTGTAGTGCACATGTGTAACCCCCACCCCCCCCCCCCTCCCAAAAAAACCTAACCCCCCCTCCCTCACCCCCCAAAAACCTAACCCCCCCCCCCCCCTCAAGCTAAAATGCTAAAAACTAAACCCCCAAAAAACCTAAAAAAATCTAAAAAAAATCTAAAAAAATCTAAAAATTTTTTTTAATATTTTTTATTCACAAATCACTACTTTTAGTGCACACAAAAAAAATTGTTTTTTTTTTAAAAAGAAATTTTTTTAATTTTTTTTTTGCTTCGAAAAGTAGCGATTTTTATATAAAAAGTATTAAAAAAAATTTGTGTGATTTTTAGCTATTTTTAGGCACTTTTTGTTGTGTTCACATTGGTTCTCGCGGTTCTCGCAATAAGAGGTGGTTCTCGCATGATCTTCTCCCTATATATATATATATATATATATATATATATATATGTATATATATATATATGGGAAGGTTCAATTGAAAACCACTAGTTATTGTGAAAACTCGAAAACTAATTAAAAAAGCCAAAAAACATACCAATTTTTTTTTGCATACCATTTTTCGCAGGTTTTTATATATAACAAAAAATTTCAAAACAAATTTTTTTTTGTAGTGCACATGTGTAATACTACACATGTGTACTACAATTTTTTTTTTATTTTTTTTATATATAAAAACCTGCGATTTTAAAAAAAAATTGAAAAAAGAATTAAGCGTGTTTTTTAGGCTTTTTTAGTTAGTCAAAAAAAAAAAAATTTTTGTGTGTTTTTTAGTCTTTTTCTAGTTAGTTTTCGAGTTTTCACAATAAAAGTGGTTTTCATTTGAACCATCCCCTATATATATATTCGAGTTTTCACAATAAAAGTGGTTTTCATTTGAACCATCCCCTATATATATACCAATTTTGCGGAATCACAAGGTTCACATATTCAGACCCTGTTTTGTTTTTCAATTTATTTATTAGTTGATTGCCTCACGTAATAATCACAAGATTTGAGTTTTAAAATTATTATATTTGGAGTGCACTTCAAGCGTTCGTTAAAATGCCTGTGCCACATCTTTGAAGAGACTGGTAAGATTCTGTCTTTTGCATCAGGTAACTTCTTCGATTGCTTAATAATTTGTTGTATCATCATTTGTTTTTAATTTTTTCTACACACAATTTTTCAAAATTAGGCCGGATTGAAATTTGGTGAATTTGGAAACATGAGCTCTGACGTGATGTCGTGGTCACAATCAAATTTAATCCAATTACTACTAATAGCTAGCGGTAAGTGGGTATCGAACACAAGGAGTTTGTGGAATATGTGTTATTTAGAAGTGTATCTAACTTAACTAAAATTAAACTAATTGCAATAAAAATAAATTTCAAGAGTTGATTAGATTGAATTGGTTTTTAAAACTAAGACTACTAATTTAATTGCAAAATGAGAATTTGGTTTGTAAACAATTTAGAGACAAATGACCATCCTAGACTTCCGGTTTCAATTGACATTCATGTTATCATTCCACTAGAAAGAACTACATAGACATAGCTCATGTGTGACTACTTGCAGTGATGAAAGGGAACTAAGTACTCAGATTCCTAGAACGTGAGGTTGTTACCCGATGATCAATCAACCCTTACCCAATCCTAACTATACCCATGATATCTCGATTGCCAACGACACCAAGAACGTATGGTTTCTAAGTAGATTAACATAAGAACCAACAAGTTACAACAAAGCAATCACACACCATAACAAACAAATCATAAAGATAAAGATTGTTATTCTAGAAATAAAGAAATCCAACATGAAATGTCTCAAGCAAACCTTCAATCCAGGATGATCACAAAGTGTTTAGCCACTCATGGCTTGCATCAACATCATAACAAAAGTCTTAATGTTCATAGAAATTACTAACATCAAAACAAGGATTAACAAGTGTTCTTCAAGCTCCAAGTCTCCAAAAGTGCACCAAAATTCGTGTCCAAAGTGTATGTAACCGAATGGGATTGATTGGGAATGAAAAGACACCATAAATCCGCATTAAAAGGTGGAAGTTACACATTTACGCAGGTCAGCGCCGTAAGCTACGGTGGCCACCGTAGCTTACGGTGGCTTTGAATGGCTTACGGTGGCTTTAAACTGTCATACGGTGACAAAACGTGCCAGTCGACACCGTAAGCTACAGGGCCGTAGCTTACGGCAGGCATCAACATGAAAACTTGTTTTCAGCATAACTTTTTCGTTTCAACTCCGTTTTCTTCACCGTTTTCGCCTACGTTCTCGTAATTTCGTCCTCTATCATGCTATCCTCTTAATTCTTCAATTGCAAAAATTTATTTTTTCATTGATGCTCCAAATTACTTCCATTTTAAGCTCCATTTGCACCTGCACGTCCAAACAACTAGTAGTTACCAAGTTCAAACAATTAAACGTGTAAAGCATGGGATTTTAATCTTTTTAAGGCACTTAAGGGTTGTCCTACGGACCACCCGTCACATCCCCACACTTACCCGTTGCTTATCCCAAGCAACTCATTCACTAACCATTTCAAAGCCACAAGCGATCAACATGCAAACCAAGCTAAAATGTACCGTCCTTTTACTAACTTTTTATCGTACCACAAGACACACCCCTCACAACAACTCTCCGTGACAAGTAATATTAGCAACATTATGCTATCACGCTCAATCTAAGTGTGTGATTGTGCGACAATAAGCTTGTATACAAATCAAGTTTCCACCTATCAAATACCTAGCATGCTTATGAATCAAAAGGACTTACGGGTTATAACGGGGCTATGTGTAAAGGTAGGGAAATGGTGGGATATATATGCAAGAGCTAATTGATTTGACCCGGTTTTTATTTCTACTACTAAACAAAGCAAACATCAACTATATACACAACTTCTCAACATTCTCAACTACTATTGCAACTAAATACTTCTTTTTTTTTCTTTGTATTTTTCTCATATTTTTCTCTTTCTTTTTTTTTCTTTTCTTTTTTTTTCATTTTTTTCATAACACGTAAAACTCAACAATATATACAAGAACATCAACAATCACAAACTAAATTCCTAAACCGGGTCGTCTCAATAGGTAAAGTTTTTTTGTAAGAAGTAGGTTTGGGTCACAACCGAATAGTATAAGGTTCAAACATGGCTTTCTAAAGACCAAACCCCCACCCCTCACAATACCAAGCTCATATATGTAACGTATGAGGTCCAACCCCCAATTCCCACAATCTCACACATTCGGACGAGGCTACCTAAAAATCCATATCATTTATACAAGCATGCTAACTCTAGGATTTAATAAGCATTCATGCACAAGTTCTATTAACACAATACACACACCGCCACTCAAAACAAGGAAAGCATCTTTAATAATCATGTGTGGCTCAACCACTCACCAAGAAATGACTAAAAAGGGGTGTCGGTGTGTCAAGTGGAACAATATCAAGTGTTCAGATTTCGACAATTTTTCGTTTGGTTTCACAAATTTTTTAAAATTCTCAAAAATTTTCCCCCCATCCCCACACTTGGGATACATTGACCCCAATGTATGGTTTTTAAAGGAATTGATCGATAACCCATTCAAACTTTTTTTTAAAACAAAACATAAACAAACTAACTACCAAAATTTCAAAGCTAAAGAACATAACTAGACTAAGGAAAGAGTACAATGACCTGGTGAAGTTTGACACAACAGATGTTGTAGACAATCCGACTTCCTATCACCACCTTCACACAAATATCCGCACATCTTCCCCACACTTGAATGTCGCCATGGCCCTGAAACATAGAAAAATAAACACAGCAAGATCAATATAAAACCCCAGGTTGCCTCCCGAGCAGCGCTATGTTTTGAGTCTACAGCCAGACCATGCCATCCCTATTTATAGTGGCTCAAAGAATCAGTTCCTATCACCTCCCCCACTGTAGCTTGTCATTTGTTGAAATGCATCCATCAAATGTGTATTCGGTGGATAGTCAACTACATACATGCTCGAACCTTCATACTTCTTTTCACACCCCGGTGGTTTGTTTGTTTTTATTCTCTGATGCACACTTTTCATATGGTTACTAGACTCTCTACCATTCTCTTCAATAAGTTCATAACTAATCTCCCTAGTATGAACATCAAAGTATAACTTACGGTTCTTTTCGGTCATAGTAATGATCCCGTCTCTACAGTTGATTTGAGCACTTGCCGTATAAAGAAACGGTCGACCTAAAATTACCCTTTGTTGTGATGCCGTTTTGGTAGAAACATAATCTAAAACCAGAAAATCCACCGGATAGTCGAATTCTCCCAACCGAATCATAACATTCTTAACCATTCCACGTGGACGCCTCCAACTTTCATCTACCAAACTCACCATGGTGTCTATATCCTGAAGCGGACCAAAGTCGTACATATTGTATAGATCGCCAGGTAGCACACTCATACTCGCCCCGTAGTCCAACAATGCTTGAGGAATTTTTAATTTTCCCACTTGAATAGGCACGAGTGGTGCTCCATGCTCTTTGTCCATTTCAACCTCGGCATCCCTTCCTATACCTGCACTTACTTGACAAGAAGATGTTACAAATGTTTCATTGAATTCACTATTAGGAACGGTACTTACCACATTGATATTAACACTTTTAATGTTTTTGGGATTTGTCACCGTGTCACTTTGTAGTTGGCCTTTTGCTTTCTTCAATATTGCCACATCACTTGCAAGTTGACTCATTTGGGTAGTCAACGACTGAATTGCTTTATCACAGATTTCGTCTTTTTGAATGCAAGCATCATCAAGCTGATTCCTTCGTTGCATCTCAATTTGCATCGCCTTCAACATCTCCATTACTTTGTTTCCACCCGAAAAGCTTTGACCCGTTTGATATTGCCTTTAAAATCCTTGGTTTCCTTGGAAGTTCGGGTTGGCTTGATTTGACGAATTCCCGTATCTAAAGTTCGGGTGATTTCGTAAACCGGGGTGGTAAGTATTAGAATTCATGTTGTAATTTCTATCACCCCCTCCTTGACCTTGCACCGCATGAACCTCTTCATATTGCCCTTCACTTCCTTGGCAATTTTCAGCCGCATGTCCTATCTCATTACAAATAGCACAAACATCATAAATTTGGTTAGAAGTTTGAACATTATCATCGTCTACCGCATGCACTTGAGTTCAGGTAATGGCCGGTCGTGCTCTCCTTGATGCTTGAGCTTTTCTTTTTGATGTGATTGCCATTTTCTCCAAAAACTCCCAATCGTCATGCTCGTAGTTTGTACCAAAAGTACCATTTGTGATGGACATTAAATCGCGAGCATCTTCGGCACTTAACCCCTCATGGAAAGCATTCATCAATTCCCAAAGCTCAATCCCATGATGAGGGCAGTTCTTAATCATCATATTGAAACGTTCGAATGCTTCATGAAACATCTCACCAGATTGTTGCTGAAAACTTCTCAACCCTTTCCTAGCATCATTTGTCTTTTGAGCGGTATAAAATTCATCCAAAAAAATTTGTTTCATCTCCGCCCATGTGTAGATAGATGCTGAAGGTAGAGTGTAAAACAACTTCTTTGCCTTATCTTCTAAAGAAAATTGGAATAATACTAATTGAACATCGTCGGTCGAAAATCCTTGACTCCCAAGAGTGTTGCAAATCGAGTCATAAGCCTCCAAATGAAAATAAGGCTCCTCCGTTGCTAGACCCTTATATTTCGGCAAACTTTGCAATGAATTGGTTCTCACCTCAAATGTCCTCCCTTGATTATTGTGAGAAATAACTACCGGTGAAGGATTGTGAGTGATTACCGGCCTAAAATGCGCTTCAATGCCTCTCGCATGTTCTCTAAGATGTCTTCTTGGTACACCCAACCGACCCCTTGGACGAATAGGACCCATTGGTCTTTGCATAGGCCCTTGAGGTACATGTGGTTGAAATTGATGTTGTGGCATCAGTGGGTGTTGAATTGGCCTTTGGAATTGTGGTTGTGCATTTTGTGGACGAACTTGTTGCAATGGTATAGGACGTTGCACTTGTGGCCCTGTGGCCTTGGCCGAATATGTTGTGGTATAATTTGTTGTTGTGGAATTCCACCAACACTTGGCATTCCTTGAGTTTGACCTTGTACATACGTAAACTCCCCTTGATCTCCATCACCCCCATATGCATATCCTTCTTCCTCATATCCCTCAAAATCCTCATACCCTTCATCATATCCATCTCCTCCTATACCCGAAGATTGCCCAAATGGAAAAGATGAATATTGGAAACCCGACTGGTTCGATGGTCTAAATGATGAAGTAGCATGAACAATGTTGAATTTGGTGCTATTGAATAGGTTGAAGATGACTGACCCGCACCTTGGAAAAAATGAGAAAATGGTGGAATTGTAGTAGAAGGGTTAAAAGTGAGTGTAGGTTCATCTTGGGTGGTAATGGGTTGTGTAGTGTTGGTTGGTGTAACATCATGAGGTGGAGTAGGGTCGGTAGTGGTGTTAGGCATGGTAGTATTTGGTGAAGGTTGAGTTGATGATGGTATGAAAGGTGGTATGAGCTCACCCGTAGTGGGTGGTGGTGGCGGTGGATCCATGTATCTAAGTGGTGTAGTTGGTGTTGTTGGTGAACTGCTGATTTTGTTTTCTCGTAGCAAAATTCTGTTTCTTCTCAAAGTTCGTTCAATTTATGGATCAAATGCCAATGGTGATAGCTTGTGAGAGCTCCTAGTACGCATGCACCTGTAAATACATGCACACTAACACACCCAGCGTAAACCAGAAAAATAACAAACCTAAAAAGATCAAAAATAACACACGTTGCGCACTACTCCCCGACAACGACGCCAAAATTTGACGTGATGTCGTGGTCACAATCAAATTTAATCCAATTACTACTAATAGCTAGCGGTAAGTGGGTATCGAACACAGGGAGTTTGTGGAACATGTGTTATTTAGAAGTGTATCTAACTTAACTAAAATTAAACTAATTGCAATAAAAATAAAATTTCAAGAGTTGATTAGATTGAATTGGTTTTTAAAACTGTAAGGACCGTTTTTCGTCTTTATAAATTAACTTACAAGGGTGATTAAAGGGCTTCAAAAATAACAACAATAACACATACTTTTGGCAAAAATTGGGCATGACCCGCCCGTAAGTCGGATATACCCCTGTTTTAAACAAAAGTAAGACAAGTACCATTTTACAATTCATTTGACAAGACACAACTAACAACCTAGACATCAAGTGTTAAAATGAATGTCTACTAACAAGTTGTACAAAATATAAATTTTGACCCAAAACATTAGTGCAACTAGCGGAAGCGCTTGATATGAGATATCATGAACATGTGCTCGCTCCAATTCTCCAAGTCGCCTAAATTGAGGATTTACCTACATTCAACAACAAAACTTTAAAAAAATTAGTCATTATACTCATTACGTTTACAATACCATCATTTTAGTTCTATTCGTTTGTGTACTTTCATTCCTCTTACGCATACGACTACCCAATTAAATGGGTATGGCATATACTCACATAATGAGATGCAAACATACACTTATGACCCGGTAACATCGGGTTGATTGCTTTCAACATAAATCCTTCGTTCTATCCATTAAACGGATTAAACTTCATACATTCGTTATTGCATTCATGACCACCCATTCTAAACGGATGGTACTTTATTCTTACTCGACTTGTTCAATTCGAACCGGTCGACTTGCATAGCTTATCATAACCTTCGTTAGAATAATCAAATCCACAAGGGATTTGCTATCCATTTACTAATCACCATATTCATTTTAACTATGATTGTTCATCATAATTATTAACAAAATTTAAGTAAGGTTTTGTATGCAACGGAACATACCTCGATCTTGTACGCCTTCTGCTTTACTAGTGTTTGAGCTTTCTTCCTTCACGCCTACATTATAACATTCGTTTACTTTGTTAAATCAACTCATTCCATCCTTTTCTTCTCATACTACATATATAACCATTTCTTAAGCATTTTATCAAACACTTGGTGGGCATTGTATTTACAAGCATAAGGTACAAATATTCATAGCATGGATTTTACTTTGTTCACTTTCTAGTCTAACAAGAATTGGTTAAATTCATATCCTTCTTTCATCCTATGCTAACTTATCTAATTTCTCTATCACATACAAGATCATGCATTTATTCACAATTATAAGCATATTATAGACATCATCATGTTCATCAAAATCTTACAACAAGTGGGTATAAACCCTAACCCATTCAAATAATCGAAACCAAATGAAATTCTCAATCTATTATGGATTCCTAACTTACAATTGCATAAGATTTCCACCTAATTTCATGTTTGGGTTAAAACCCACTTTCTTCCACTCACCAAAACAGGATTTTCGACTTACCATTCGATGAACAAGCTTAGATGGTTGAAAATTCGAGTTCATGCATTGATTTGGGCTCTTAATGTCTTCCTAATCTTGAGAATTTTTGATAGTTAGGGTTTCCTCCCTTGGTCCCTGCTTCTGGTCGAACTACAACACACACCAGTGTGTTTGTTTTTGTGATTTCTCTAGTTTAGTAAAACTTTTATCACATTTTACAAATTCAGCCCCTATAGTTATAAGTGTTGTTAATTCTCACATTAACTTTCATTCTTGTTGAACTATCATCAAATTCTTTTAACTTGGTAATTTATTTTTTATTATTTTTTTTACACTTAAAGTAGCATAAATTAATAGCATATTTTTGGGGTGTTACAAGTCTACCCCCCTTAAAAGAGGTTTCGTCCCCGAAACCTGGGCACATAACAAATTTAAACGTGCACATACCAAACAGAAAAAGGATAGTGCTTCCTCATTTCATCTTCCGCTTCCCATGTGAGTTCCGACCCCTTTCGGTGTTGCCATTGAACCAACACTTGTCTAACAGCTTTGTTCGGAGATTCTTCACTTTGACGTCTTTAATGGCTATTGGTCTTTCGACATAATTCAACCCCTCTTTCAACTCGATGTCATCGAGAGGTACTAATGTTGTTTTGTCCGCAAGACACTTCCTCAACCCTGACACGTGGAAGGTATTGTGAATCCCGTCTAGAGTAGGCGGTAATTCTAATCGATATGCAACCCTTCCAACTCGAGCCAAGATTTTGAACGGTCCAATATATCGGGGACCTAATTTGCCTCGTTTGCGAAAACGGATTATACCCTTCCATGGGGACACTTTCAGCAGAACGAAATCTCCGGCTTGAAATTCAATAGGACGCCTTTTCTTGTTTGCGTAAGCTTTTTGCCGATCCTGGGCTGCTTTCAGTCGAGCTCTTACCAATTTTATCTTTTCATTTGTTACTGCTATTAAATCACTTGGCGCAAGCTCTCTTTGCCCCACTTCACCCCAACATACGGGAGTTCTACATTTTCTCCCGTACAGTAATTCATAAGGAGCCATTTGAATGCCACTATGGTAACTATTATTATAAGAGAATTCCACTAGGGGTAGATGGTCATCCCAGTTTCCCCCAAAGTCTAAGGCACACGCTCTCAACATATCAACAAGTGTTTGAATGGTTCTTTCTAACTGACCGTCAGTCTGAGGGTGGTAGGCGGTGCTTATGTGTAGCTTCGTGCCCACACTCTCGTGAAACTTTTGCCAATAACGAGAGGTGAATCTAGTATCCTGATCCGAGACGATTGACACGGGCACTCCGTGTCGAGATATGATCTCATTCATATATATTTCTGCCATTTTCTCGGAAGAGTAAGCCTCTTTGATGGGTAGAAAATGAGCACTTTTCATAAGTCGATCTACGATTACCCATATTGTATCGTGCCCCTTTTTCGTTCTAGGAAGCTTGGTTACCAAATCCATCGTTAGTTCCTCCCATTTCCATACTGGAATCTCTAAGGGTTGCAATTCCCCGTATGGTTTTTGATGCTCTGCTTTCACTTGGGAACAGGTTAAGCATTTCGCGACATACTTAACAATATCACGTTTCATGCCCGGCCACCAATAATTGATCTTCAAGTCCCGATACATCTTTGTAGCCCCGGGGTGAACCGAATACCGTGACTTATGAGCTTCTTCAAGTAACGCAGTCTTGACTTCACAGAAACGAGGTATCCAAATTCGGCCGAATCTCGTCTTGAGTCCGGTCAAATTTTCTTCTAGCTTATCAACCACACCTTTTAATCTTTCTTTCTTTAAATCTTCCGCTCCAAGAGCCTTTATTTGGGAATCTCTTATCATATCAAACAAACGTGGTGTAACAATCATCTTCATGGACTTTACTTGGATGGGAGGTGGATACTCTTTTCGGCTTAACGCATCGGCCACCACATTCGCCTTTCCCGGGTGGTAAAGGATATCGCAATCGTAGTCTTTGATAAGTTCTAACCAGCTCCGTTGCCTCATGTTTAAGTCTTTCTGCTCGAAGAAATATTTGAGGCTTTTGTGATCCGAGTAGATTGTACATTTTGCACCGTAGAGATAATGCCTCCATGTCTTTAAGGCGAAAACTACTGCCTCCAACTCTAAGTCGTGAGTCGGGTAGTTTCCTTCATGTGGTTTAAGTTGTCTTGATGCATACACGATAACCTTTCCCCTTTGCATTAAAACACATCCTAAACCCTGATGTGAAGCATCTGAATAAACAACCAAATCTCCCGTTCCATCTGGGAGTGTTAATACCGGAGAACTAGACAACTTTTCTTTTAACACATGAAAGGCATCTTCTTGATCTTTGCCCCACACAAACTTTTCCTTCTTCCTCGTCAACTTCGTTAAGGGTAACGCTATTTTTGAAAAGTCTTGTATAAACCTCCTGTAATAGCCAGCAAGGCCTAGAAAGCTCCTTACTTCAGTTAGAGTTTTTGGGGAAAACCACTTCATTACTGCCTCAATCTTCGACGGATCAACCAAGACACCTTTTGAGTTTATCACGTGGCCGAGAAACTGCACCTCTCTGAGCCAAAAGGCGCATTTTGAGAATTTTGCGTAAAGTTTCTCCTTACGGAGAACTTCAAGTACTTCACGCAAGTGTCTCGCATGTTCAGTCTTGCTTCGCGAGTAGACTAGAATATCATCTATGAACACGATCACAGATTTATCTAACATGGGTCGGCATACCCGGTTCATAAGATCCATAAACGCTGATGGAGCATTCGTTAACCCAAAGGACATAACTAGGAACTCGTAATGTCCATATCGGGTTCTAAATGCGGTCTTTGCAATATCTTCTTCTCGTACCTTGACTTGATGATACCCCGAACGTAAGTCTATTTTTGAGAACCAACTCGCCCCTTGTAATTGATCAAAAAGATCGTCAATTCGAGGTAAAGGGTAGCGGTTCTTCACGGTCAGCTTATTTAATTCCTTGTAATCGATGCACATGCGCATCGACCCATCTTTCTTCTTAACAAATAAGACAGGCGCTCCCCAAGGTGACACACTCGGACGTATAAAGCCCTTATCTAGCAAATCTTGCAATTGTGTCATTAACTCCCGCATCTCGGTGGGAGCCAGTCTATAGGGAGTCTTTGCAACCGGCTTCGCACCCGGATTCAATTCGATGCGAAACTCTATTTCTCTTTCGGGGGGAAGTCCCGGCAATTCCTCCGGAAATTCATTCACGATCTCCACGTCTTCAAGCTTCGGGA
The DNA here is from genome assembly GCA_030545235.1 of Helianthus tuberosus. NCBI lineage: Eukaryota > Viridiplantae > Streptophyta > Magnoliopsida > Asterales > Asteraceae > Helianthus > Helianthus tuberosus. Next base: position 123,325,433 of record CM060427.1, read on the forward strand.
AATCTTGTTGAGCATCTACCACGTAAGCTAGGTATGCCCTACTCCCGTTAAGTGTGTACTTAATGGCCTGAACGAGGGTACAAAGTTTTGCTTCCACCCTTCTCTCGCCTTGTATTGTTAATCGTTTTCCACTTGGGGACTGGACATATATTGTTTTAGTTTCACAATTAATTTCCGCTTGGTTTCGGGTCATCCAATCCATACCCACTATCATTTTGAATTCCCCCAAAACCATAGGTACAAGGTCGATATCGAATTCTTCATCTTCTATAGTGAATTTGCAATTTCTACAAATCTCGTTTAACATATAGGTCTTACTATCGGCTATTTCTACTTCTAGAGGCATCGACATTCGTTCAATCTTAAATGAAGGATGTTGTACGATTTCATTTGAAATAAACGACATAGTAGCTCCGGTATCAAACAAAACATGAACCGGCATAGAATTTAATAAGAAGATACCTGAAACAACATTCGGATGAACCTTAGCCTCCTCGGATGTGATTTGGAACATCCTTCCTTTAGCCCTAGAACTTTCTTGCTTCTTGTCTTCCTTTTTCGACTCTTGCTGAAGCTTTGGGCATTCCGATTTAACGTGCCCCTTTTCGAAACAATTGAAACAAGTCTTCGGACTATTTGGACATTGGTAAGACGAATGTCCTTCCTTACCACATTTGTAGCACCCCTTCTTGCCTAACAAACATTCTCCAGTACGAAGTTTTCCACAAGTCTTGCAAGGAGTAATACCACCCTCCGACTTATCTTTCCTTCCTTGCTCTTGATACTTCCCCTTTTTAGATGGACTCGAACTTGTACCTTTTTCACTTGACATCTTCTCACCACGTTCCTCTTGTCTCTTAATTTCAATTTCTCTATCCCGTGCCAGATTGATAAGCTCATCAAGGGTCTCACATTTCGAGGGAGTGATGAACTCCCTAAATTCTGCCTTTAATACCCCGTAAAAGCGATTGATCTTCATCCTTTCAGTCTTCACAAAATCCCCACAGAACTTCATCTTATCCATAAAAGTATTTGATATTTCATTTATTGACTCATTTCTCTGTCGGAGGCACAAGAAATCCTCCTGAATCTTATCAATAGCCGACTGAGGGCAATGGTATCTCATAAAGGGCTCCTTAAATTCTTGCCAAGTCATCGTCTGAAGTCTATCCTCCCCTATTTCCTTGCTATGCGCATCCCACCAATCTTTCGCCTGGAGAGTGAGTTGGCCAGTAGCGAACATCACCTGATCTTCCTTATCACAACGACTTCGTATAAATACCGCTTCTATATTTGAAATCCATCTTTGGCATGCGATCGGGTCAATTTTACCATCATACATTGCGGGATTGCATGCCATGAAGTCTTTATACGTGCACCGTCGTTCTCTGCTTTTGCTCTTAGATCCCTCAATCAATTCTTTCAACTCTCCGATTTTGTTGGTCATCATGGCATCCACAACTCCCAACACCCGACTTTCTACATCTTGAGCTAATCGTGGTAGATTAGCTTGCATAACTCCTTCCGGCACTCCTGTGACCTTGTTGATAAATGCTTCTTGACGAGCAGTATCATCGTCATCATTAACGTTGCTTGCATCACCATCTACACCATGTCATGTATACATTTAATACGGATCATAAGCTTTCAACATATCATAGTTCATTAGTCCGTATTACTTATTCACATTCTTACATTTCGAGCTTAACTTCATGCATTCGTCGTTTAGTTCATACCCCTGTGTACATTCCATTTAACGTTTAATGGTTTTATACCATGGCCATTATTTACTAAATCCTTACATACTTAATTTACCTCATAATGACTCGACAAAACCGTAAATCAGGCTCCCGGGAAGTACCGTTTAATAAAATTTGGAAAAAAAAATAAAAAAAATTTGTGGGCTGAATTACACAAGCCGTCGGCGACGGCTTACTAACCCGTCGGCGACGGGCTTCTTAAAATGGCGTCGGCCATGTAACCCCGTAGACAGGAGGTTAAGGCGTCGGCTAGGGGGGGGGGGCGTCGGCGACGGGAGGGTAACCCGTCAGCGACGGGCCTTCGTTATGCAGAAACGCTGCAGATTAGTTTTTGGGCATTTTGTTCGTTTCTTTTTATTCCGTTTCGGCTCTACAGCTCCTGCACTTCTCATTTAACTTTCCCACATATCTAATTTATTATTTTCGTCATACACATAATAAACACACTTGCAATTTGTTTATAACTTAAACGTTGCCTCATTGGCGATCTTGAAGCGAGCACACTTTCGAACGAGCCGTCGGTTGAGTTCAAGCACCACTATTCGTGCTCGAATCCCTCAACCTAAGCTCTGATACCAACTTGTAAGGACCGTTTTTCGTCTTTATAAATTAACTTACAAGGGTGATTAAAAGGCTTCAAAAATAACAACAATAACACATACTTTTGACAAAAATTGGGCATGACCCGCCCGTAAGTCGGATATACCCCTTTTTTAAACAAAAGTAAGACAAGTACCATTCTACAATTCATTTGACAAGACACAACTAACAACCTAGACATCAAGTGTTAAAATGTATGTCTACTAACAAGTTGTACAAAATATAAATTTTGACCCAAAACATTAGTGCAACTAGCGGAAGCGCTTGATATGAGATATCATGACCATGTGCTCGCTCCAATTCTCCAAGTCGCCTAAATTGAGGATTTACCTACATTCAACAACAAAACTTTAAAAAAAATAGTCATTATACTCATTACGTTTACAATACCATCATTTTAGTTCTATTCGTTTGTGTACTTTCATTCCTCTTACGCATACGACTACCCAATTAAATGGGTATGGCATATACTCACATAATAAGATGCAAACATACACTTATGACCCGGTAACATCGGGTTGATTGCTTTCAACATAAATCCTTCATTCTATCCGTTAAATGGATTAAACTTCATACATTCGTTATTGCATTCATGACCACCCGTTCTAAACGGATGGTACCTTATTCTTACTCGACTTGTTCAATTCGAACCGGTCGACTTGCATAGCTTATCATAACCTTCGTTAGCATAATCAAATCCACAAGGGATTTGCTATCCATTTACTAATCACCATATTCATTTTAACTAGGATTGTTCATCATAATTATTAACAAAATTTAAGTAAGGTTTTGTATGCAACGGAACATACCTCGATCTTGTACGCCTTCTGCTTTACTAGTGTTTGAGCTTTCTTCCTTCACGCCTACATTATAACATTCGTTTACTTAGTTAAATCAACTCATTCCATCCTTTTCTTCTCATACTACATATATAACCATTTCTTAAGAATTTTATCAAACACTTGGTGGGCATTGTATTTACAAGCATAAGGTACAAATATCCATAGCATGGATTTTACTTTGTTCACTTTCTAGTCTAACAATAATTGGTTAAATTCATATCCTTCTTTCATCCTATGCTAACTTATCTAATTTCTCTATCACTTACAAGATCATGCATTTATTCACAATTATAAGCATATTATAGACATCATCAAAATCTTACAACAAGTGGGTATAAACCCTAACCCATTCAAATAATCGAAACCAAATGAAATTCTCAATCTATTATGGATTCCTAACTTACAATTGCATAAGATTTCCACCTAATTTCATGTTTGGGTTAAAACCCACTTTCTTCCACTCACCAAAACAGGATTTTCGACTTACCATTCGATGAACAAGCTTAGATGGTTGAAAATTCGAGTTCATGCATTGATTTGGGCTCTTAATGTCTTCCTAATCTTGAGAATTTATGAAAGTTAGGGTTTCCTCCCTTGGTCCCTGCTTCTGGTCGAACTACAACACACACCAGTGTGTTTGTTTTTGTGATTTCTCTAGTTTAGTAAAACTTTTATCACATTTTACAAATTCAGCCCCTATAGTTATAAGTGTTGATAATTCTCACATTAACTTTCATTCTTGTTGAACTATCATCACATTCTTTTAACTTGGTAATTTATTTTTATTTTTATTTTTTTACACTTAAAGTAGCATAAATGAATAGCATATTTTTGGGGTGTTACAAAAACTAAGACTACTAATTTAATTGCAAAATGAGAATTTGGTTTGTAAACAATTTAGAGACAAATGACCATCCTAGACTTCCGGTTTCAATTGACATTCATGTTATCATTCCACTAGAAAGAACTACATAGACATAGCTCATGTGTGACTACTTGCAGTGATGAAAGGGAACTAAGTACTCAGATTCCTAGAACGTGAGGTTGTTACCCGATGATCAATCAACCCTTACCCAATCCTAACTATACCCATGATATCTCGATTGCCAACGGCACCAAGAACGTATGGTTTCTAAGTAGATTAACATAAGAACCAACAAGTTACAACAAAGCAATCACACACCATAACAAACAAATCATAAAGATAAAGATTGTTATTCTAGAAATTAAGAAATCCAACATGAAATGTCTCAAGCAAACCTTCAATCCAGGATGATCACAAAGTGTTTAGCCACTCATGGCTTGCATCAACATCATAACAAAAGTCTTAATGTTCATAGAAATCACTAACATCAAAACAAGTATTAACAAGTGTTCTTCAAGCTCCAAGTCTCCAAAAGTGCACCAAAATTCGTGTCAAAAGTGTATGTAACCGAATGGGATTGATTGGGAATGAAAAGACACCATAAATCAGCATTAAAAGGTGGAAGTTACACATTTACGCAGGTCAGCGCCGTAAGCTACGGTGGCCACTGTAGCTTATGGTGGCTTGGAATGGCTTATGGTGGCTTTAAACTGTCATACGGTGACAAAAAGTGCCAGTCGGCACCGTAAGCTATGGCCCTTGATGTAGCTTACGGCAGGCTTCAACATGAAAACTTGTTTTCAGCATAACTTTTTTCGTTTCAACTCCGTTTTCTTCACCGTTTTCGCATACGTTCTCGTAATTTCATCTTCTATCATGCTATCCTCTTAATTCTTCAATTCCAAAAATTTATTTTTTCATTGATGCTCCAAATTACTTCCCTTTTAAGCTCCATTTGCACCTGCACGTCCAAACAACTAGTAGTTACCAAGTTCAAACAATTAAACGTGTAAAGCATGGGATTTTAATCTTTTTAAGGCACTTAAGGGTTGTCCTACGGACCACCCGTCTAGCTCCGAGGATTCCCTCAACTTTCATCCTTCTAAACTCAAATTTCCATGTAAGTTGTTAGGTTTCGTATTATTGTTACGAAAGAATGTTCTATAAGAATGTATTCTATCATGTAACAAAGAGACGTTGAGATTATTATATATCAAGAGAATCTTGTGAAAAACAAAATGAAATTGAATCACACGAACAGAGAAGGTGATACATATGCTACAAACCAAAAGAATGGTGGACAAGTGGAGCAATGGATCCTAGAAGTAAACTCTTTATACTTATGGTTAGTTCCATGAAAAAGACGAGTTTTGACTTTCTTAGCTCAGATATAGTATTGTTGAGTTGACCTTATTTAACCACATGATAATGCAGGGGAAAACGTACTTCAATGCACCTCATGGGCATGCTTAGAGGTTTCATTTGAGAAAGTATGTATTCTAGCTTAAGAATATGCTCTCGGGGAGAGTCATGGCTTTGAGATTGCACTGGTAACTACCAAATTATTCTTTAAACAAATTGTTTAATGGTATGTAATTTTTTACTTTGAAATGTTTGTTTTTTATCGGTTGAGGTTGTAAATGGAATTTACAATGTGTGATTCTTTTGGCTTTGTATGCTGAACAAGACAAGAATGAAGTTTATGCTCAAATCACCTTACTCGCAGAGACAGTTGTAAGAATTTGATAATAATTTTACCTTAAAATAATGGAAAGTTATTTTTCCTCATTGCAATGTAAAAACATGCAGCAAAGTGATCCTAGGAGTTCGGATGAATGCCTACTGGAGCCTGCTAGGCCAACCATATTTTAATTCTGTCAAGTCTTGATAACTTCATATACGAGCACTAATGGTGGGTTCCCGGTGCTCTGAAAGCACTCAAACACCTACTTTGGTAAATTATATTATCACGCTAATTTCAGTTCTCATCAGTTCCTTTGTATGTGGGTTTGTTTAAGATTTAACTTACATATCAGTCAGGTTGCATGTACATTCATGAGCAATAATGAAGTTCTTATATTTGACATTGGGTATGTTCTTTTTCCTTCTATATTCTCATATGATGAGGCTCATTTTCTTAGCAAGTCACTTGCTAACCTTCAACAAACCTTTATACGGAATTTTGTATTTGCATTAGTTTTGTTCATTCTAATGGTTTAGTATTGGGCTGCGAACTTTATGTTTTACCAACACAGACTACTCATGCTAAATTGCTGATCTTTTTATGTAAGGTGTCCATTCAATTTGGGTGAACTATAAGCATGAAACATACTGACCTGGCAAAGCACATTCATATGATTTCATCTAATAAAAACTTATTGAATATGTGATATTTGCTCAAGCAAGTTATGTATGATACATCACTTCTGATGAAATGTAATTGGCCGCAAAATCTTTGACTTTGAAATGTAATTGGCCTACATATGCTGTTAACTTTCAATAATCTTTCTTTCTTTCTTTCTTTTTATGGAGACAGGTCCCTTAGAGTAAGTACAAACAAATTGATGAAGACAAGCGGATTGTTATATCATGAAGTAATCTGAATGAATTGCAAAAGGTAGATATATCTTTTAAGCGGATGTTAGCCATTTAAAATGTGCTTTACCTGCTTGGACAAAAGTGTAACTTTCTTTTATATGGGATTAAAACTTAACTTTGTCACTTTGTACAGTGTGTAGTTAATGTAGCATTCAGTTCTTTTGCACATTGTTACACTTTGGATGACCAAGTAATTTTGGGTTGATTGCAATAATCTGTATTATTACACTTTGGATGACTAAATCTTATGAAATTATTTGTTTGACCTCGTGGGTAAATGTGTCAAGGCTGCCATCTGCAGTATATATATAAAAAGTGTATTGTACAAAATACCTTAACGTACGCTACGTACGCGATGTGAAATTGCATGTTATAAAATAGCATGGATGAAATCGCATGTTGGTTTTTTGTAACAATTTTGCATTTGGTAATTTTGATGAAATCGCATGTTATAAAAACCAACATGCGAAATTGTTACAGAAAACCAACATGCGAATTCAATGTGCGATGAAGATCTGACGGCTGAGGTTATCGCGTACGCAATATACGATAAGCCATTTTGTACGTTAACTGGCCTATATGTATATATGTATGTATATATATATATATATATATATATATATAGAGAGAGAGAGAGAGAGAGAGAGAGAGAGAGAAAGTATATCGTACATTACGGCTTAACGTTCTTCACATAAGACAACGTGCGTGATTTGTTCTATAACATGCGTGATTAATGTTTTTAATATGCGTGATTATTGTGTTTCAACATGCGTAATTTTGGATTTTTGAATTATAACGTGCGTGATTTTAAAATGAACGTGCGCAATTACCTGTCGTACGGGATGTACGTTAAGTCGTAATGTACGTTAACCTGCACAGTGATACTAAAGAAGTGGTGAATGAAGGCGAGAAAGCTGTAGTTTCTGCAAGCCGGTGACTGAGGAAGAGTCAAAGGGCAAGTAAAAAGGAGAATGTTGAAAATGAATCTGAGAAGAGCATGAGGATAAGATATTAGTTATGATCACAAATGACTACTACTTACATTGCTAATATAATTTTCTTGACTAAAGAGATGTATAAGGTTGGATTCATTTTGGTAGGGGACGCACAAGGATAAGGGTAAAGAGATTGCTGAGAAAGAAGAAATAGCTAAGAAGGTAATGTGTTTGCATGTTAAATAGTTAATGGTTAAACTATGTTTTACTAAAACTATATGAATTACAATGTAGGAGGCTTTCACATCTTGACCTATAAGGGTTAAAATAAACATAATAAAACTCGACCCATTCATAAGTAATTGGCTCAAAGTTACCACCTTTGGCCCACGTGTTAATTTTGTTTTGGCATATGAAGTCTCTAAGCATTAATGAGTTTTTGAAACCTGCTGCTGGTGAAATGAGTTAGACTTCAGGTAGCATTGGGCACCATGGTCCAAGAGGTGGAGGTGGTACTGGGTGGTACAACCAACGACCAAGGGGGTTCATCAAGCTATACGCCTGAAGCAACAAAATTGAAGGCCCGAGCCACTTTCCTACTTTAGGTGGCAAGTGAGTTCCCCTTTCTAACGTGTCATCATCTTTTCAACACTTGGCGGAAACCACGGGAATAATGGATTTCTATGAAAATCTTTTTTTTTTTTTTTGAATGTTGTATTTTATGTGGAAGAATACAGTGAAATGCATGTGCAGAACTTGGAATGTTATCGGATATATTTATCTAGACAATTACACATGAAAGATTTTCATTGCTTTGTGTTTAGTTAGTCATTTTTTTTAACTCGTAAGTTAAAAAAAATTATGCTTTTATTTTAAACATATACTATTTTTGTTTAGAATGCAATGAAAACATTCTTATGTTATTGTGGCAATGAAAACCCGTCCACCGGACGGGTATAGAAGTAGTTGATAATTGACTTGGATGGAGTGAACGTGGTATACATAAAAGTGTAAAAACCAATTGATTAAGCACGTGAATTGATCTTCTAAGATATTCGAAAACGTGATTAACAAGCGATAATTATATCATCTCCAATGCTACATTAATATATGATTCGATACTCAATGCAGGCTGACATATCAATCACAAATGGGTATTTCTTCGCGTGAAGCCGTCTGTTTGTTTTGTAGATCTTTCATGAATGCCTTGGGCAAAAAGATGAGCTTTATATTTGTTGTCTCTTGATCCTTTAAACCCACTTACAAACTAACAATCGTCCAGTTAGAAGGATGCAAGACAAGATCAATAATGTAAAAAACGCGGGTCAATACAAGCCGAAGACGATTGTTAGTTGGTCATGATAATTTGATGGTTTGTATTAAAAGTAATTAAATTATGTGATTTGACGGTTTTTGGTTGTGATTTGCCCGTTTTAATTTACATTATTTGTATACATGTTTGTATTTAATGTGAAAATCTGAAAAAATTAAATAGTTTAATATCCATTAGCGACAACAAGTCGTCACTAAAATGGGTTATTTTATTTAACTGAACTAAAAAATAAAATAAAAACAAGACGACCTTGTCGCTAAAGGTTATTTTTATCTTAGTTTTGTATTAAATTTTTTAATTTGTTTTTAAAACAACCCTTTAGGGGAGGGTCATCCGTCCCGATTGACAACAATTTGATGTTTACGGACCGAAAAGCCTTGGTGACAACTTTTCTTGTAGCGGTATCAATTATGTACGCATAGCATCTCCTATACCCGTCGTGGCCATGCATAAATGAAGTTATTACCTTATCTCTCACTCCTTTTCCACACATGCTGACACACATGCTACTATATTATCTTTATTTCCTACGTGAACCACTTTTTAGAATATTTAAATTGATCAGTTGACTTGCTTAAACAGTTGGCTTTGAAACTCGATCCAAATCAATGCTCAATTAAGAAAGTGAGCAGATAAGATGTTGACATTTTGAAACTTTTATGCACACCACGTTCACCGGATCCAAATCAATGCTCAATTAAGAAAGGGAGCAGATCCCAAGATGTTGACATTTTCAAACTTTTATGTATATCATATTCACTGGATCCAAATCAATGCTCAATTAAGAAAGTGAGCAGATCCCAAGATGTTGACTTATGTACACCACGTTCACTTGATCCAAATCAATGCTCAATTAAGAAAGTGAGGAACATTTTTAAGCTTTTAGACGAGAAGGTACGGGGAGGGTCATCTTCAAGGGATGACCGTCACGTAGGACGCCACATCCTCATTTTATATAGGATGGCTCTCCAAGCAATTTTAAAAAGGTGGAGGATGGGGCCCCATAACAATATATTTTTTATTGTTTATTTTTTTTATTTGTTTAACATTACAAAAACAATTCAAAAATTAAATAAAAATACTACATAAAAGAAGTAAATTAAATCTATTACATAACATAAATAAAAATTACATAACCTTAAAAATAAAATTACGAATCCTAAAAAAATAAAATTGCGAATCCTAAAAAAATAAAACATTAAAGCGAAATAACCTACGAGATCCATTTTTTCTTAACTTCCTTTTTCATCCTCCGGCAAACATCGCGTTCATCCTCCGGAACTGAGTCGAGATCCAAACTCATAATCCTTAAATCCACAACCCGAGCATGGTCGGCCAACAAGTTCTTTTTATAAACATATTTTTCCGCCGTGAGCTCTTTGAACGAACGGAATTCGGATATCAACTTGTCCATTTTCGAACCGGCCCCAGAAGACGTTTGGTTCGAGCCGCCCGCTTTTCTTTTTCCGGCCGCCTCTTTTTTTGCTTTGTCCCTTCCAGGGGGACGTTCCGACTCGTGAACGACAAACTCCTCCTCGTCAAATTCCGGTTCGTCGTTTACGTCTATGTGACAACGAGCGGTGGAGCCTCCCGCACTATAATTTCCGGACTCGGAAGTTTTACTCCGTTTGGTGGTTGCGACCTCGTTTGGAAAAGGCTTCCATTTGTTTTCTTTCTTTTAAATTTTCCATGCTCGGATGTGTTGGAAATGAGTTTTATTCTTCTCATCCCATTTAGCTAAAGCAAGATTAAGAATGTCATCCTCGTTACTTCCACTAGGAAGATTAGTGTAATAAAGGTTATAAATACCGCTAAAGCGGTTGATGATCTTGCTCATTTTACGCCACTTGCCAGAGACAGAATCGACATCGCGCATCGGGCCTTTCTCCATAATCGCGTTAAATTTCTCCGTTATCGCCTTCCAAAAACCAACACCCGTTTGGTTGTTCCCTAAATTTAAAAAAAAATTACCTTAGTAAAATAAAAATTATATCTTTTTAAAATTCAATTTAAAAAAAAAAAAGTTTGGTTCATACCGATAATCGGGTTAGTTGAGGACTTAACCCACGCCATTGCTAGCGCGTCCTCCTCTATTTTTGTCCAAGTTATCGCCTTTGGTTTCGGATCGCCTTTGGTTTCGACTACGGTTTCAACCGCCTTCCCCTTGTTTTTTTTATGTGCTTGAGATTTTGAGGTGGCGAATCGGGGACGACTTCTTCTTTGTCATGGTCAAGTTGAACCGGCGATGTTGGCGGTTGGGATTCGAATTGCGCTTGAGATTAAAACGAGTTGCGTAGCATCATTTGTTGGAGTGCTTGGAAATGTTGCATTTGGTTGGAGTTGAGACATTTGTTTGAACGCGTTGGGTGATTGTTGGAAACCCGAAAAAGGTAAATTGCGGAGACACCCATGAAGGATCGATAGTCGGAGTGTAACCGGGCGTCGAAAAAAAGTTAGCTTGATTCGGGTTCGGGTTGGGATTTTTCGGGTTGGGATTGTTTGGGTTGAAGAGATTCATGATTTTTTTTTTTATAAAAGGATGGAGTTTTTTTATAAAAATGGATGAGAGAAGAGAGAAGTGGGTAGATTTTGGATGGAGTAATTTAAAAAAAATGGAAGAGGGTGGGTATTTTTTTAAAGTAAAAAAACTTTTTTTTTATAATATAGCTGTTGTCAACGGCTATTTTCAAAAAGGTGGGCCCGTCGTGAGAGGCTGGTGGGAGACGGAGAAGACGGGATGGGGCTAAGGGGGGCAGTGTTGAGGTGCGGCGCCGAGCCTGGCCGGGGCTGGGCCGGCCCCGCATACCTTCTAGTCTTATGTACACCACGTTCACTCGATCCAAATCAATGCTCAATTAAGAAAGTAAGCAGATCCCAAGATGTTGACATTTTGAAACTTTTATGTCTATCACGTTCACTCGATCCAAATCAATGCTTAATTAAGAAAGTGAGCAGATCCCGATCCCAAGATGTTGACATTAGGCTAAAGGGTGTGGAGGTCATGATTGGGACATGATTCGTCATCTAGGATCATGAATGGACAGTTCATGTAATTTTTGGGTATCATTGTAATTTTTGGGTGTGTATGTACAGTTCTCGGTGACGGGTTATTAGGCATTATGCCGGCCCAATAGTATATAATATTTTGTTGATCTTTCAAAAAAAAAGGATCATGGAAGGCTACACCACCCCCTTGCTTGATCCACTATTGTTTGCATGGATTAAATCATGGCAACCATGGTCCTCCTTTCCATTTTTCAAGAAATCATATCCTTTTTCTTTAAACAAAGAAAAATTAAAATAAATAAGGGGCTAGTGGTTTGGGTCATGACCACACCCTTAGGGTAGTGGTTTCGGATGGTGGATTAGAGGTGGGTTACATGGAACTGACGTGGAGGGTCATGATGGTCACGAGGGTTATAACCACACCCTATAGCCTTAGGCCAGAGGGTGTGAGGGTGTCGCAACCCCCGACCCCTGCCTCGGGAGGTGGGCAGCCGCGAGCTCACAGATTTAGTGGTATCGGTGTTTATTAATTTAGCAGCAGAAATTTACATAAGGACCGTAGTTAGGAAATAGTTTATCAGAATAAAAGACCTCAATTTATAAATAATGAATACAAGGGTAAAACCCAAGCTTCCGATTATAATATGTTTATAGGGATAACCCCTATTTTATTGAAATAAAACTTCTTTCTTGTTTTAGGTAACTTTTATAGCCACTTTTCCAAGCCTTCAGTGCTCTCCAGCTGGCTTCTATTTGGCTTTCACATTTTGTTACCTGAAACGTGTTTAAAAAGTTTTGTCAGTGGGAAATACTGGTGAGTGCATCCCAATTTAATCAAAACCATTTTATATCTTTACAGTATTGAGGACATCCGCAATTACAATTGTTTACATCTACCAAATTACCACCCACGGTACTGTCAATCCTAACTTGTGGTCATGTTACTATTCTCAGTATTAGTAATAAGTAATGTATACAAAATTCCAACATACCGACAATAATTGTAGAACTACAAATACTCAATCACTGTTAAATTACACTTTAAAACAATTGAAGTTTTGTAAAAACAGTTTACAAAAAGAGAATGTACTCACATTGTTGTTTTAGATAACCCTACGGCTTTCTGGTGACTTCTTGGTTATAATTTATTAAAATTAAACAATGCACACGTGTTAGTAAGATAACCCAATTTACATTATCTATACCCTCCCCCCGAGACAGAACTCCAACAACTGAGTCAGGCAGAGCCTTGACATGCGTTACGGAGCTCTAGATCAATCGGGCAGAGTAACTAATACGTAACCGGGGGTTATAATACTTACAACGAGGCAGAGCTTCTCTTTTTAGTGGGTATTAAACCAGAGTATTACTTCTACTATTAGAGAAATTGAGAGAAAAGATTTTGTTTTGAACGATTTCCAACTGAAGCTCAATCGTCTCATTTATAGGCTGGAAACAGGGGCGGCTCGCGGCCCGCGAGAGCTTAAGGGCAAGGCTTCGCGGCCCGCAAGGGCTTATAGGGTAGGCCCTAGCTTGGCTGACTCAACGACTAGGCCCAACACGTATACGACATGTGGCGCTAGGAGGCACGGCCTGGCGGCCAGCTGTCGCGCCCCGCGAGGCACACAACCAACATGGTCGCGGCCCGCGAGCGGCCTTAGGATTTTGTTTTATTTGATTTTTAATAATATAAAGGTATTTTAGGGTTGTTTTTCGTATACAGGGTGTATTTTAAGACATATAGGACATGTTTAAGGGTTTTGGGAGAGTTGTTATACCCTCCCCACCTTGTTTTAGATCTCGTCCTCGAGGTCTACTGGAACAGGTGTGGATATTTACTTTGCATCTCAGCTTCAAGCTCCCACGTGTATTCTGGTCCTCTCTTGGAATCCCATTTTACTTTAACCAGAACTAATCTCTTGTGTTTGAGATTCTTGATCTTCCTATCTTCAATCTGTAGTGGTTTCTCTACAAACTTAAGTTTCTCATTTACCTCTATGTCCTTAAGAGGTACCACTAATGATTTATCTGTCAAGCATTTCTTGAGATTACATACATGAAATACATCAAGTATTCCTGCCATTTCCTCTGGCAGTTGTAGCTGATAAGCTACTGGTCCTATTCTTCTAATAATCTCAAATGGTTCAACAAACCTGGGGCTCAGCTTTCCTCTTTTGATGAATCTGACCACTCCTTTCCAAGGAGATACTTTTAACAATACCTTGTCTCCTACCTGAAATTCCAATGGTTTTCGCTGGTTATCAGCATAACTCTTTTGACCGATCGCGTGCTATTTTCAGTCTCTCCTTGACTTGAATAATCTTGTCTGTTGTTTCTTGAACTATCTCTGGTCCAGACAGTTGCTTTTCTCCAATTTCTGCCCAACAGACTAGAGTTCGGCACTTTCGTCCATAGAGTGCTTCAAATGGTGTGGCATTGATGCTGGTATGATAGCTGCTATTTTAGGAAAATTCTATTAATGGTAAATGATCGTCCCAATTTCCTCTGAAATCAATTACACAAGCTCTAAGCAAATCCTCCATTGTTTGTATTGTCCTTTCGCTTTGTCCGTTCGTTTGAGGATGATAGGTTGTGCTTAGATTTAACTTGGTTCCCATTGCTTTTTGGAAACTAGTCCAAAAATGAGAAGCAAAACGGCTATCTTTATCAAAAACAATAGACAAAGGAATTCCATGTAATGAAGCTATTTCATTTGTATATAACTTAGCTAATTGTTCCATACTGAAAGTTTCTTTCATAGGTAAGAAATGAGCAGACTTGGTTAATCTGTCTACAATCACCCAGATTGTATCATTACGTTTTCTTGTCTTGGGTAATTTAGTAACAAAATCCATTGTTATTAATTCTCATTTCCATACAGGCATTTCCATTTGCTGCAATAAACCTGAGGGTTTCTAATGTTCAACTTTAACCTGTGAACATGTTAGACACTTAGCAACATAGGTTGTTATATCCTTTTTCATTCCTATCCACCAGAAATTGTTTCTTAAATCTTGATACATTTTATCACTACCAAGATGTATCGTATACTTAGACTTATCGGCTTCTTAAAAAATTCGGTGGCGTAGGTTTCCTTGTTTGGGTATCCAGATTCTTTTCTTATGGAATCTCCAAATTTCATCTGTTCCTTGTTCTAATTCCTTAATCATTCCTTTTAATTTTTCAGTATCGTCCTTGATTACTGATTCCCGTATTTCTCTAATTTTCTCATTTAAATCTATCTGCAGATTTAATTTAAGAGATGGTACTCTTCTTGGCTTTTCATGATATTTTCGACTTAAAGCATCAGCTACTACATTAGCTTTTCTTGCATGATACTGGATATTACAATCATAATCACTAAGAATCTCCATCCAGCGTCTCTGTCTCATATTTAACTCTTTTTGCCCAAAAACATATCTTAGACTCTTATGATCGGTGAAAACAGTAAACTTACTACCATAAAGATAGTGTCTCCAAATTTTAAGGGAAAAAATTATAGCTCCTAACTCTAGATCATGAGTTGTATAGTTCTCTTCATGATTCTTAAGTTGTCTAGAGGCATAGGCTATAACCTTTTGACGCTGCATCAACACACATCCATAACCAAACATAGAAGCATCACAATAGACTATCAAGTCTTCAGTTCATTCTGGTAATGCTAGTATGGGTACGTTGGTTAACTTTTGCTTCAAAATCTTAAAAGCTTCCTCCTATTTTGGTCCCCATTCAAACTTAATTGATTTACAGGTCAATTTCGTTATGGGAATGACTATTCTAGAAAAATCTGAATAAAACGTCTATAATAACCTGCATGTCCAAGAAAACTTCTCACCCCCGTTGGTGATTCAGGGACTTTCCACTTAGTAACCGCCTTGATCTTTGAGGGATCCACATGAATTCCTTCATGATTAATCAGATGTCCAAGGAATTGTACTTCTTGTAACCAAAATTCACCTTTTGAAAATTTATCGTAAAGCTTTTCTTTTCTCAGCAAATTTAAAAGCGTATGCAGATGCACTGCATGTTCCTCTTTACTCTTAGAGTAAATAAGAATATTATCTATAAAGACAATTATGAATTTATCCATATATGGTTTACATATTCTGTTCATTGTGTCCATAAATGCGGCTAGGGCGTTGGTTAAACCAAATGGCATGATTGTAAATTCATATTCTTCATAGGTTTATTTCATTTGTACCATAACTTGACTTTTTCTCCCTATAATATATATATATATATATATATATATATATAAAGTGTAAAATACAATAGAGCTTATCGTGCGATGCGTACGCGAACAGAAGATTACGCCGCGTGCCACTTCGTAACGTGTGTGATTATGTATATAACGTGCGTAAATCCTAATCACTTGAATGCTCCGAAACTTGGGTAAGTCGGAACTCAAGTCAATCAGAACTTATGTGAAATTATGCAATTACGTGCGTGATTATGTATTGTAACATGCGTAATTACGCAAATAATGTGCGTGATTATGTATATAGCGTGCGGATTTCGGAACTATATCGTGAAATCCGGAATACTTGAATACTCCGGAACTTATTTATTTCTGAACTCAAGTAATTCGGAACTTACGTGAAATTATGCAATAACATGCGTGATTATGTATATAACGTGCAAAAATCGGAACTATATGGTGAAATCCGGAATACTTGAATACTCCGGGACTTTGGGTAATTCGAAACTCAAGTAATTCGGAACTTATGTGCGGTTGTGATAGTCGCGTACGCACCACACGATAAGAAACATTGTATGTTAACCAGCCAATATACATATATATATATAGAGAAAGTATAATGTACTTCACGGCTTAACGTACATTAACGTACGCGACCAAATAGATAACATGCGTGATTACATTTTTGATCAACTTAACGTGCGTGATTATTGATCCTATGCGTGATTATCACAAAACAACTGATCCCATGCGTTGTTATCTGTTCCCATGCGTTATTATCTGTTCCATGCGTGATTATAGCCCTGATCTGACGGTTACCATTGTCACGTACGTGAAGTATGATAAGGGCTTTTGTATGTTAACCTCTCTCTCTCTCTCTATATATATATATATATATATATATATATATATATGGCTCGGTTCAAATGAGAACCATCACGAGTTGCGAGAACCGTGAGAACTTTTTTTTCCTGCTTGAGTTGGGCCCAATTTTTTTGCACAAACTTAGATGAAAAATATTATAAACACATCTGTAAAAAAATAGAAAAAAATTGTCGAGTAGTTAGTTTTGACTGAGGCAAGTTTTTCATACCAACATAAATATTTTTTTTACGCCTCATGTAAACGTAGGTATGCGGTATTTTAAAAAAAACAATTTTTTTTCTGCTGAAACAAGTGATTTTTTATAACTTTTGAGAAAAAAAAATTCGGAAAAACTTTGAGATGGCCTAGTTCTCACGGTTCTCACAACTCAAATGGGTTCTCATTTTAACCCATCCATGTATATATATATATATATATATATATATATAGGAGAAATATCCATTAGGAACCATCCATTTATTACGAGAATCGCGAGAACCAATGTGAACACAATAAAAAATACCTAAAAAAATCTAAAAAACACACGATTTTTTTAATATATTTTTTAAAAAAGCGCTACTTTTCTTCATTAAAAAAATTATGACGAAAATATCAATTTTTTTATAAAAAATACAAAAAAAAAATTGTGTATTTTTTATACTTTTTTTAGATTTTTGAAGATAAAAAAAATTAGGTTTTAACATTTAGCTCGGGTGGGGGATTCTTGCAATAAAGGAACCCTACCCAATATACATATAGGTATGGAAGATAAAACGAAAACCCAGTTAATTTGAGAAAACCAAAGAAATCCCTATGTAACATTTTTATTTAAAAAAAACATGGAATATAATATAAATGTACTTGAACATTTTTATAAAAAATGTAAAAAAATGACTATTAGTTTTTTTTTATATGTTCTAAATTTGTATGGTACATTTTTTTGGACATATATATTATATGGGTGTGGTTCCTCTACAAAGTGTGTTTTGTCTAAAAAGTGTAAGAAGTGATTATGGTCATTAGATTAGGTAATTGATGGATAAGATTAAATGAATGACAAAATTGTAAAATGTATTTTAATTAAATTGATTAATTTATTGAATTAAGCGTATAAAAGTAAATTTCGTATGCCTTAAATTTAGGTTTCACATGCAACTCACATGTAACTTCCCCCAATCTTTTTAAAACGTCAATAACTATTTTATACATAATTTGTTTTTAAAAAAAAATTATACCATAATAATGAGCGTTTTTTATCTTTAACATGAGTACCATATTGCTACATGTCTAAAAATTTAAGATTAAAGTAGTTCAGACACTAGTGTGTTTTATATAGTGTCTGCGTGTTTTATATTGTGTATTTCACTCGTGTGATTTATATTGTGCATTTCAGACACTATTGTGTTTTATGAATGAGGGGTGTGTTTAATTGTGAAAACTGTAATAACATAATATGAAGAAATCAATTGATAAAACACAACGTCAAGAAATAATGAGTGTGTTTTATGTTTCGAGAAATATACGAGGGGTGTGTTTAATTGTGAAAATAGATATAACACGGTGTGAAGAAACCGTAAACTGATAAAACACAATTTTAAGAAATGATGAATTTGTTTTATGTTTCGAACTTCGGATAAATTAATTGTGGATATGAATGATGTAACTGTCAATTTTGAATAGCTAATAGACATAACTTTCCATAAAAAGGGTATTTTATTGTTATGTTGTAAAATCTTCCATAAATAGTTGTAATTATTCAATTACCTTAATACCCTTTAGTAAAATAACATTAGATGTCACATGTCACAAGAAGATTGCTTCCTACACTTTGTGGGAAAAGTAGGCTTTGTAGCCAACTTCTACCCTATATTATATAACATGAAATTTTTAACATATTTTAAAAAATGAATTACTCTGCATTTTTTTTGCTTTTCGTTTATAAAAAAGTTCAAATATATGTATGTTACATTTCAAATTATTTTTAGAAAAAAATAAAAATGTTACATGGGGTTTTACAAAGGTTTTTTGAGTTTTCTCAACTCAAGTGGGCTTTCGATTTATCCTTATATATATATATATAGGGGATGTTTCAAATGAAAACCACTTTTATTGTGAAAACTCGAAAACTAACTAAAAAAAGCCTAAAAAACACACCAAAATTTTTTTTTTTTTCAATTTTTTTTATAAAAAATCACAGGTTTTTTTATATAAAAAAACTTTTTTTCAAAAAAAAAATAAAATAATTTGTTATTACACATGTGCACTACAATTTTATTTTATTTTTTTGAATTTTTTTTATATACTAAAAGTGGCGAAAATTGGTATGCAAAAAAAAATTTGGTATGTTTTTTTGGCTTTTTAATTAGTTTTCGAGTTTTCACAATAACTAGTGGTTTTCATTTGAACCTTCTCATATATATATATATATGATTAGGTTCATTTGTGAACAACTTATTGAGAGTGAACTAATCATGACCTTTGATCATTTTTTAGATTAAAAGGGTAAGATTGACATTAGTTAAGTATTTGTAATTAAAATCCCTTAATTTCCTCATCTCTTAACTCTCTCTCTCTCTCTCTCTCTCATTTTTAATTATTTCTTCATTATTTTAATTATAAGAGATTGAATGGCTAATGTTTTTTTAAATAAACTCTTATGTTCTTTTTAAAATTAAATGTTAAACCTAATTAAATTATATATTTTAACATATGTGTATACAGGTCATTATATACAAGACTTATACACTTGTGTCTTATTACATCTTGTTCCCATAGGTCGGTATAAACTAGATTTATACACATGTGTATTATTCAAGTACATATGTGTATATATAATTCAGTATATACCAGACGTATACATCTATGTATTATTCAAGTACATAGTGTATACAGGTCGGTATATACCAAACTTATACACTTGTGTATTATTACATATTGTTTCCACTATGCATCTTTTCATCAAACATTGATCTAATACATATATGTATAGAGAATGTAATTAAATATTTTTAATCGTGTTTTAGATGGAATAATATTTGATAATGTTTATATTTTTTTTAAATTATCAAATATTAAGTTAGATAATTTGTGAGAGAAAAAAATATAACAACAACAACCATACCCAGTAAGTCCCACAAATAGCAGAACTATTTATAGGGTCTGGGGAGGGTGGGATGTAGACAGACCTTGCCTCTATCCATAGGGATAGAGAGGCTGCTTCCAGAGAGACCCCCGACTCGAAAACGAACAGCAAACGGTCACATCAAGTCAAAGAATATAGAAATGCTACAGAAAAAGGAAGTCACCCATACCAAGGAGGTGATCTGAGTGGCACAAAATAATATAATGTAAATCATGTATAATAGCATGCAACCTCAATTAGGCATAAACACAATGTACTTCAAGTTAATTAGCATACAACGTCATTTGGACATAAACACAAGAATGCAATCACCGGAAAAGTCCCTTAAAAAAATAAGAAAACCTACATCCCTGAAAAGCACCTAAGACCTTACTGCAATGTCCTCTAGAAGTCCTTAACCCTAATCCTACGCCTCCACGAAGTCCTATCATGGACCACGAAGTCCTATCATGGACCATGTAATTAAATATTCTTTTAATTGGAAAGAGAATTCAGGAAAGAGAAAAAAATCAATTAATTAAATGAAGAGAGAAAAATATATTTATACACTTGTGTTTATTAAAATATATATAAGTTACAAAAGATAATTACAATCGTGCCACAAAAGAAAAAATCTAGATCTACAAAATCAATGGTCAGGATAAATTTATTTTGTTCACAAATATATCACTGTTCACTCATAAACCCTACCCTATATATGTGTGTGTATATATATATATATATATATATATATATATATATAGGGGACCGCTAAAATGAAAACCACCTCTAGTTATGAGAACCATGGGAACCACTTTCTAGCCCTTTGATCAACTAGATGGATGGATGAGATTAAAAGTAGATAATATTAATATTAAAAGCTTTTTGTCTTATTATGTTTTTAATATTTTATTGTTAAAGGGTATTTAGGTAAAATTGCTTTTTTTGTCTTTTTATATATATTATTTTTAAATGTCTTTTTTGTCCTATTCTTTAATTACCTTTTATTAAAAAAACTGATTTTTATATTAAAACAATTTTTTAAATTCAGATTTTAATGGTAATTTTTTTTTAATTATTAAAAAACAGATTTTTATATTACGTTTTTTACGCCCCGTTTTTTTAGGAGCGTTTTTTTACGGAACGTTTTACGCCCTGTTTTTTTTACGCGCCGTTTTAGCGTCCCGTTTTTTTGTCCCGTTTTTTACGCGCCGTTTATACGGCCCGTTTTACGCGCCGTTTTTCTACGCCCCGTTTTTTCACGCCATTTTTTGCGACCGGGTTTTCACGCGTCGTTTTTTCAACGCGCCGTTTTTACGTTTTACGCCCCGTTTTTTTACGTTAGCGTTTTTTTACGTTTTACGCGCCGGTCGTTTACGTTAACGTTATTTTACGTTTTACACGTCGGTTTTTTACGTTAACGGTTTTTTACGTCTTACGCGCCATTTTTACGTTAATGTTATTTACGTTTTACGCGCCGGTTTTTTACGTTAACGTTTTTTTACGTTTTACGCGCCGGTTTTTTACGTTAACGTTTTTTAGGTTCACATTTTTAAATTCAGGTTTTTTACGTTAACTTTTTTTACGGTTTGGTAAAAAAAATTACGTTTTTTTACGTTTTACCTAAAATTTTTACGATTTACGTTAAAAAGTTTACGGTTTATGTCAAAAAGTTTACGGTTTAATTTTTTTTTTACAAAAACTTTTTTTACGCAAACTTACGCGCCGGTTTATTACGTTAACAGTTTACGTTTTACGTAAAACTTTTTACGTTTCACGTTAAAATTTTTACGTTTTACGTTAAAATTTTTACATTTTACGTTTAACGTAAAAAGTTTTACGTTTTACGTAAAAAGTTTTACGTTTTACCTAAAAAGTTTACGTTTTACGTAAAAAGTTTAACTTTTTTTTTACAAAAACTTTTTTACGCAAAAATGAACGCACTCAGAAATCGCAAACTCGGGAGGTGTCTCAGATATATCGTTATCATCATCGACTAGGGGGAAAAATAAAAAAACAACAACATCAAAACAAAGTGTATCTCGAAAAAAAAAACGGGTTAAAAAAACGAAGTTTTGGCTCAGATTTCCCGATTATCAGAGGCTGAAAAGTGGGGTTGCGGGTTCAATAACCTACCCTCCACCATCTTTGCCGCGCCATGGTCAGTTTTTTTTTTTTTTTGCATCATCACAGCCGATTCAATAAGGCACCATATTCAACAGATTTAAACATTCAAAAGGAACAAGAACATCAATTAACAGATTCAACAGCAAACAAAAACCCAGATTCAACAGCAACAAAAACCCAGATTCAACAGATTCAACAGCAATAAAAACCCAAATTCAACAAAATTAAAAACTCAGATTCAAACCCACAAGACAAACCCACAAAGATTCAAAACCCAGATTCAAACCCACAAGATTCAAAACCCATATTCAAACCCTGATTCAAAACCCATATTCAAACCACCCCAATTCAAGAACCACAGAATCAAGAATCACAAAAGACCCCAAATTCCAGAATCACTAAGAACCAAATTCAAAAACCACAAATTCAAAGGCTTGAAATTCTTACCACTTCTACCCCCACCTCTACCACCACCACTGCCTAGGGTTCCGCCACCAACCCCAACACAACCAAACACCAGTCGCAAGGGTGGCGGCGGAGAAGAAAGGGGGGCCAAAGATACCCCCGTCGCCGGACCTGTGTCGGTCGGACAGGAGATCGAGAGGAACCGGACCTGGGTCGCCAGTCTTCATCAAGCAGGGGGGAGGTATCTTGCCAGAAACAGAAGCCGGACCTGGGTCGCCGGACCTGGGTCGCCGGTATTCATTCGTAGCACCACCACCAGACGGTGGTGGTGGTGGTGGTGGTCGGTGGTTATTTGGTGGAGTTTTGAAGATGAAAATAAATGAGAGAGGATTATAAGTCTGCAACTTTAAATAGAGGAGAGAGGAGAGAGGTGAGAGGATGTGAATTAAACGAAGAGAGAGGGTGAGATTAGACATTTAGGGTAAATGACCAAACTACCTTTTCGTTGGCTGATTATGATTGGTGGAGAGTGGTTCTCATGGTTCTCATAACTGGAGGTGGTTCTTATTCTAGCGGCCCTATATATATATATATATATATATATATATATATATATATATTGTAGGGTTCAAGAGTGAACCAACCCTTATTTGAGAACTAAATGAACCTATATAAACTATTGATATTGAATGGCAAGATGGTAAATACATAAAATTAATTTAAACGAACCAAACGTTCGGCGAACAGTTCGTGAACCGTTCGGCGGGAAGTTCGTTTGTGTTCGTTCGTTTATTAAACAAACGAACACGAACAAGAAATTTTGTTTGTTTAGTTAAATGAACAAACATGAACAGAGGTAATGTTCGTTCGTTTATGTTTGTGAACGTTCGGTAACGTGTTCGCTTGTGTTCGATAGTTCATTAGTGTTTTTAGTTTTTATATTTATTTAAATATATCAAAATTCGGACAAATTAAATATCTAATAAGTGTCGGTGTATTGTATATTCTATTCATGAACGATTGTTTGTGTTCGTTTGTTTCCATTTGTCTTCATGAACATTAATTTGTGCTCATTTGAGTTCGTCAACGCTCATTGCCTAAAATTAACAAACAAATACAAACGAACACGAACAAGTTCATTTCCTTAACAAACGAACACAAACATAAAATCCCGTTCGATAAGTGTTCGTGAACGGTTCGCGAACACATATATTTTTTAACAAACGAACGCGAACAAGGTCTTGTTCGTGTTCGTTCGGTTCATTTATAGCCCTAGGTAATATGGTACTTGTTATTTGTCAGTTTTGGAATCGAGTAACAACAATTTCCTTTTTTTTAGCATGGTTACACCAAATCTCATATTACAACCTTGTTTTTAGTTTGCCCACTACATCATCTTTTTTTTCCCCAACCGTTTTTTTAATTTGCCCACTCTAACATCTTTTTTTTTGCCCAATACATGCATGTTAGATTTGTATAATGTGTATGTTGTTACATGAAGGATTTAATAATACTATTATTAAATAAAATGTTTGCACAAATATATCAAATACTATTATAATAGTTATATAATATATATTGTGGATAACTAAATGCATATGTGTAATAGCCAATTTTTATGTTCAACTGAGGCACATATATGTACGCTTTTATATTCTTTTATGCATATACTATTTCAAAAGTACATATATGTATAGTTATGTACCGCTATGCTTTCATAATATACATATACGTATTTACAAGTTATTACTTGCTTTGATGATGTACAAATGTGTAAAGTAAAAATGTTAACAATACATGTGTAAAGTAAAGAATGTGTTAACAATACACATGCGTAAACCTTTCAGGTTTATGAAAACGTTCTACATAAGTGTGTGAATTTTTAGCTTCAACTCTGCGTTCCTCTCATCACTGCCTTTGATCTACACATATGAAAAGAACGAGACCGCCTGTTAGTGTGAAAACACAACATATGATACAAACGAGACCTATCGTTCAGCATTAATAACTATACACATGTGTATGACAGGATCTTAAACTCTTAGTATACATATACACTAATGTAACATATGCACCAATACATATATATTATGGTGACCACCCTTTAAAATCACGTAAATCTTATGTGACTTTGTAGGACAGATATTTGCATTGCGACATTCAACAATATAAACAATTGTCTGGTGCATGCAGAAATCGTAATATACGTATATATATTACACAGAATACATAACAATCTAAATTCATCTTATGCTATGCATTGTAAATTACTCAAAATACCTTAACCTTATCTTGTACAAAAATCTATAATAGAATCGTACAACAAGCTTCATGAAATGAAATAACACGTTATCTTCATCTGCTTGTTCACGAAATGGTGGAATCGCCAAATACTCAGAATCGCTATTTGTGTTTACGACTTGCATGCTAATAATGTATATCGAACTGACAATTAACTAGGATGATTTTGGAAAAAGAATGGGTTGATGATGAAGGCCGATTGAATTGATTATGGATGATGGCCATTGTTAGGGGAGGATTTTTGAATGATCAGTGATCCTCAATTACTGTTGGGTTTAGTGATCCTTACTTCTGTTTGTATTGGTGATCCTCAGAAGTAATGCAGGATCAGGATCATGGATCATCTTAAGGATCCTTATACTAACGATTGTCTACTTTGAATATGGTATTGTTTTGCAGGAGTACAAGCTTGGACTTGGTGTTGGCGATATTCCTGGAGCATATTCCATGACTTATTCCGCACGTGCTTACCTGAAGTGGACGTTATGGAGTTCGTGGGGGACTTGCATGAAATGCGGAATGTTAGTTAGTATAGATTTTTTCCATTTTTAAACGGGGTAGCGAGCTATATAGAAACACTTGGCTATTTTTGGCTAACACGCACACTCTTGCAACTGCTCTGACCAGCTCTCGATAATTCACTTGGCGATTACACACATTTTTACACAATACACTATAGTGATCCTTGTAATTAGCTCGCTATCATCCGAAGTTGTAATACATTTCTTGTTTAATCTGAGTTGGTGATCGGTAGTTTCCATCACCCGAGGTTTTTTATGCCGGTGATCATTCATTGATCAAGGGCTTTTTCCTCGTATAAATCTTTGTGTCACTTGTTCATTACATTTCTGAGTGATCCTTATTGTTGTTCATCAATTCAAGCATCATACCTCACAACAGAAAGTTTGGTTGCATTATCATTGCTTGATTTTTGACCAAAACAGTTTGGCGCCCACCGTGGGGAAATTGGTGCTTCATTCCTGAGAAAATTCATATTTTTGTGGTCATTTCGGTTCGTTACAACCAGCCAGATGGCTTCCTCAACGAAGAACACTTCAAGCTTAATGCCGTCATTCAGTTCTTCACAAGGCGTTCCTCCTTTGCCTCCACCATCTTCTGGGTCCCAGAAGAATGCTGAGAATGCTGCGAAGAAACAAACCCCCATTTTCCTAAAACCACCAACTTCTTCTGTTTCAACTAATCCTGCTACTAATGATCTTTATGCTCTGATTTTGCAGATGAGGAATCACGCAAAAGAGCAGGACAAAACCAACGAAAGGATCCTCTGGGAGATCGCTGAGATCAAGAAACAGAAGAAATCAGTGGAGGATCACTCTCCTCTGATGCCAAGGTCGCTGAACTTCGACACTCCAGTCATAACTTCCCAGCACTCAGCAGCTCCGGATGTGCAATACTTGGGTGAATTACCAGGAAGACGTCATGGAGCAACAACAATGAGTCAGGCATTTGGCTCTCACTACCAGCCTCAGGGATCCTATCTTCAGCCATCGGGATCCTCTATTCTGCATCAAGGATCCTTCAGCTCAGGAGGATATTTGGGAATGCATGCAGCTCAAGGATCCTCCCAGGTCCAAGGATCCTCCCAGGTCCAAGGATCCTCCCAGGTCCAAGGATCCTTCCATGACCCAGGATCCTCTCTGGTCCCAGGATCCTTTCAGGTTTAAGGATCATCTCGACTTCAAGGATCCAACGTCTTTCAGGATCAAGGATTCTTGAGAAGTATGCAGCCCCAGAGCTCGGATGTTCATCAAGGAGACTTCATACCTATGCAAACCATTGCTTCATCTGGTCCTTCAATCATACCAGAATCCCGCCAATATGGATACACATCTGGAATTCCAAACACGAATCCTGTGGGAGGTAACACATTTAATAATTCATACAACACTAACCATGGCTTAATGCAGGATACAGGTATCAATCAGGCTATGGCCAGGGAGTTACAGAAGCTCAAGGATATGATATCCAGTGTTCCAGGGGTGGTTAAACCCATTCCTGAAATTGCAGACGGTAGCCATAGGATATCTTGTTTTGCACCACCCTTATGTGATGCTGAGATACCCAAAAGATTCCAGATACCATCCATGAAACTGTATGATGGTTCAACGGATCCAGAGGAGCATGTAGCTCAATACAGGGAGAGGATGGAGATCAATCCAATTCCTGAAAGGTTAAAAGAAGCATGTCTATGCAAGGGATTTGGATCCACACTCACAGGATCTGCTCTTAAATGGCTGCTAAGTCTTCCCCCTTACTCTATTACTTCATTTGCTAATGTAGTTAACTTGTTCAATAGTCAATTCTCTTGTAGTAGAAAAATTGAACGATTGACTAGTGATTTATATAGGGTAACTCAAGGTCAAAATGAATCATTTAGAGATTACATCACTAAGTTTAGTAAAGAATCCTTGGATATTCCTAACTTGGATATTGCTACGGCTGTAGAAGCCTTTAAAATGGGATTGCTTAGGGATTCATTATTCTATGATGATCTTGTTATGACCCCTTGCAGGAACTTAGATGAAGTAAGAACCAGGGCCCTTAGGTTCATCCACCTAGAGGATGACAAGAGGATCCAGGATAGATTAACAGGATCCTCGAAACAGGATAAACAAGGATCCTACTTTAGGAACAACAAATCCAAGTCCTACAATAGATCTGATAACCAGAACGTGCACGCAGTAGAACAAGAAGAGGATGATGAGGATTATCCTCCTATTTCTGAATACTGTTTCTCTGTTGATAACAATGAACTGATCCTTGCAATGCAGAATCTAGGTGAGAAAGCTAGGTGGCCAAGGAAGAATGATAAACCAGCTGCTACAAAGGATAAGTCCAAGTGGTGTGCATATCATGAGGATTTTGGGCATCTTACTGAAGAGTGCATTGCGCTGAGAAAGGAAATTGGTTACTTGTTGAGCAAGGGGCATTTGAAGGAGCTTTTGGGATGAAAGAAGTCAAGGATCCAGGATCCTGAAAGGATCCAGGATCCTGAAAGGATCCCGGAAAGGGATCCTGCTCCTCCAGCAGATGCACAAGTCATAAACTTCATATCCGGAGGATCAGACATTTGTGGTACCTCCTTTTTCAGCAGCAAAAAGACATGCTAAGGAAACCAAGATGGATAATGGAGACAGACCCGTCCGGACCTCCGTTGCTACCCAGGATAAAGTTATAACTTTTGATGAGGATGATCGTGTTGATGTCAAGGATCCTCATCATGATGGTCTTGTAATTACATTGTTTATTTCTAACCACTTTGTTCGCAGGATCCTTATAGATGGAGGAAGCTCTGTGAACATCATTCAGCTTGATGTCCTCAAGAAGATGAATATCCCGGAGTCTGATATTATCCCAAGATCCTCAGTACTTGTGGGATTCAGTGGAGAAACTAAAAATACATTAGGGGACATCAAACTCCCAATCTATATTGAAGGATTGCATTCTTATCAAAAGTTTTGTGTTATAGATTGCTTATCATGTTGTAATGTTATCCTTGGCAGGCCGTGGATACATGACATGAAGGCAGTCCCATCCACCTATCATCAGTGTGTAAAGCTTCCAAGTCCATGGGGAGTGGTAAAAATTGAGAGTGATCAACAAGAGGCTAAGAATTGTTATACATCCTCAATGAAGCCAGCCTCAAGACCAAGGGAGCAATAGCAATTAAAGTATCCTTCAAGAAATGTCTTGGAGGCAAGAGAACAGGATTTGAAAGAAATCCTCATGGATGCTGATGATCCTGAATCCAAAATCTTCATAGGATCAGGGATCCTCAGCGACATCGAACAGAATCTAATATCCTTCCTTAAGAGGAGGAAATCCACCTTTGCCTGGAAACATGAAGACATGACAGGTATATCTAAGGATATAATTACTCATAAACTTGGCATTGACAGGTCATTCAAGCCAATTCATCAAAAGAGGAGGAAGTTTGCACCTGAAAGAAATTCTATTATCCAGGAAGAGGTAGACAAACTACTTCGGGCAGGTATGATAAGAGAGGTTAAGTATCCAAGATGGTTAGCCAATGTGGTTGTTGTTCAAAAGAAGAATGGAAAGTGGAGGGTATGTGTCGATTTTACTGATTTAAACAAGGCATGTCCCAAGGATCCTTTCCCATTACCCCACATTGACTCCATGGTGGATGCTACCGCGGGTCATGAGTTGTTAACTTTTATGGATGCTTCATCTGGATTTCAATAAATTCAGATGGAACCATCTGATCAAGAGGATACAGCCTTTATGACCCCAACTGGTATATATTGTTATATTGCTATGCCATATGGACTAAGGAAGGCAGGTGCTACTTATCAAAGGCTACTCAATTTGATGTTCAAGGCACAAATTGGACACACTATGGAAGTCTATATTGATGATATGGTGGTTAAATCCAAGAAAGCTGAGGATCACCTCAAAGACTTGGAGGAAGCATTCAATATCCTTGATAAATTTAATATGAAACTAAATCCTTCCAAGTGCCATTTTGGTGTTAAGGCAGGTAAATTCTTAGGCTATATGGTGACAAAGATGGGCATTGAAGCAAGTCCGGAGCAAATCAAGGCTATAGTGAATATCAAATCTCCTGCCAATGCTAAGGATGTGCAAAGATTGACAGGCAGGATCGCAGCCTTGAACAGATTCATATCCAAATCCGCGGAAAAGTGCAAGGAATTCTATGACATCTTGAGGAAGAACAAGAAATTTGAATGGACTGAGAAGCATGAAAGTGCCCTCAAAGCTCCTAAGGATTACCTATCCTCAGCCCCGGCCTTGATGAAACCAGAAAAAGGGGATATATTATCCTTATACTTAGCAGTATCCTCAAAAGCAGTAAGTGCGGTCCTTGTTAAGGATCACGAAGGTACACAACATCATGTCTATTATGTAAGTAAGAGTTTGCTTGATGCTGAATCCAGGTATTCACATTTGGAAAAACTTATCCTTGCATTAATAATGGCATCTACTAAATTAAGACATTATTTTGAGACTAATGCCATTATTGTTAAGACTAATTTTCTTATTAAGAATGTTCTCAGGAAACCTGAAATGTCAGGAAGGATGGCTAAGTGGGCAGTGAAGCTAAGTGCATATGATATACGATATGAACCAAGGACTGCCATCAAATCCCAAGCCTTAGCTGACTTTGTGGCATATTTTAGTAGTGATTTGCAAAAGGAGGCTGAATTAGAAGTCCAACAGCTTGAAGACACCAGGGATCCTTCGATACTATTCACTGATGGATCCTCCAATGTAAAAGGAACAGGACTTGGAATACTACTAAAATCGCCACAGGGGGACATAATACCCCACTCCATAGCTTGTGAATTTCAAACTACCAACAATGAGGCTGAGTATGAAGCCTTGATAGCTGGTTTGCAAATTGCTAAGCATATGAGGATCAGGTATCTTGAGGTACATGTAGATTCATTATTAATCACTAATCACTTTAATGGATCCTATGCTGTTAAAGGTGAAAAGCTAATCAAATATTTGGAGATAGTCAAAGAATTGGCACTCTCTTTTGTTTCCTTTAGTTTGACACAGGTACCAAGGGAAGAGAATGCAGAGGCTGACGCATTAGCCAATCTAGGATCATCCTTGAAGATCCCGGAGGATATAAGGATCCCTATTGTCCATATCCTGACCCCTGCTATCGAAGATCATGTAGCTATGGAGATAGGACAAGATTCTGCAATCATCCCTAGTGGTGATACTCAACCTCATTCAGGATCATGGATCCTCCCAATCATGAGATATATACAACATGGAGAGATTCCTACAGGAGAAAACCCAAGGGCTTTCAAAATTAAGGTATCTCAATTTACAATATTAAATAATATGTTGTATAAACGATCTCTTGCAGGACCATATCTAAGATGCATTGAGGATCCTGAAATCCAAGAAGTCTTAAAGGATTTCCATGAAGGAGATTGTGGAAACCACACTGGGGGCAGGGCATTATTCTCAAGGATCCTGAGGACATGATACTATTGGCCCACTATGAAGAAGGATGCTGTGGAGTATGCCAAGAAGTGTGATCCTTGTCAGAGGCATAGTAATATCCTTCACCAACCAGCAGAGCTCTTGCATCCTATATCCACTTCCTGGCCATTCATGAGATGGGGAATGGATATAGTTGGAAAGCTTCCTAAGGCACCTGGTGGAAAAGTATTCATGCTTGCTATGACTGATTACTTTTCCAAGTGGATAGAGGCTGAAGCCTTTGCTCAAGTCAGAGAAAAGGAAGTTATATCCTTTATTAAAAGAAACATTATTACTAGATTCGGTATCCCTTCTGAGATTATTTGTGATAATGGATCCCAATTTATTGGGAATAGAACTACTAACTTTTGTGACAGCTGGGGGATTAAGATGATAACATCAACACCAGTCCACCCACAAGCTAATGGTCAGGCAGAATCATCCAACAAGATCATCATCAACAATTTGAAGAAGAAGCTTGGATCCAAGAAAGGAAAATGGGCAGAAGAACTACCTTATGTGCTATGGGCTGATAGGACAACTCCCAAGAATGCCACAGGCCAAACTCCATTTTCTTTGGTATTTGGGGCAGAATCAGTGATCCCTACAGAGATGGTGGTTCCAACTGCAAGAACAAGCATTCGTGATCCTGAAGAGAACGCTGAAAACTTGGTCCAAGACTTG
Source organism: Helianthus tuberosus (assembly GCA_030545235.1). Lineage (NCBI taxonomy): Eukaryota > Viridiplantae > Streptophyta > Magnoliopsida > Asterales > Asteraceae > Helianthus > Helianthus tuberosus. Next base: position 123,357,078 of record CM060427.1, read on the forward strand.
GATACTATAAAAGAAATCAGGGATTTGGCAAGGATAAGGATAGCTAGTTATCAACAAAGGATGGCTGGAGCCTACAACAAAAATGTCAGGATCAGGAAATTCCAAGTTGGTGATATGGTATTAAGGAAAGCATTTCAGAATACCACCAATCCTGCTGATGGAAAGTTGGCACCAAAATGGGAAGGTCCCTATTTGATTGAAGCTGAAGCAGGAAATGGGGCATATCGATTGCTAACAATGGAAGGTGATTTGCTACCAAGAGCTTGGAATGCTGTCCACTTAAAGAAATACTTCATGTAACAAGGATCCGTGATCCTTACCTGACCAGTATCCTTGAAGGATCCTTACAGAGTAGATGATCCTCGTTTTGGTAACATTCTAATCTCAAACTATTTCATTCTTTTATTTTCTTATATAAGGATAAGGATCCTGCATCCTTTATCCTCCTTTCACTTGATTCTGAGTTTTGAAGGTTCAGGTATCCTTATCTAAGGATTGGATATCCACAGAAGTATCCAGTTATTTGGGCTTGACCCCAGTTATTTGGGCTTGACCCCAGTTTGGGCCTGTCCCCAGTTTCGCCAGTAGCGCACGATGATCCTGGTATAGTTCATGGAAATGGGACCAGTACTCGCTTTAGGGGCTGACAATTTCATTGTACTGGCTATATTCAGGATCCTACGTATAATGGTAGACGTACCATACATCCGTTCCTAAGGTTTCTAACGTTTTCACGTTAGCTAAGGTTTTGGCATTTTCATGTCACTAAGTTTGGATAGTCGCCAGTGAGGGCCATACTCCAGTTTACACACGATCCTTTGGGCTTGTCCCCAGTTATCCTTTGGGCTTGTCCCCAGTATATTGGGCTTGTCCCCAGAATTGTTGGGCTTGTCCCCAGTTATCCTTTGGGCTTGTCCCTAGTATATTGGGCTTGTCCCCAGAATTGTTGGGCTTGTCCCCAGTTACTAACTCTTATCTTATATTGGCTTAGTCCCAAGTTATATCCTATTTCAGGTTTTTGGAGATAAACGACCAAGGATCCTTCATCCTTACTTTCTACTAAGGTTTGTCTTTTGGGTTATCCTAATTACAAGTGTTAAAGGTTGGGATCCTAACTTGGATCCTCAGGTATGATCCTTAACTGTTTTGATCTTATCCATTGTTCATTTAAGTAACCCTTATCCTTTGACAACTGAACTTGTGATTCTTAAACTATATTACTTTTCAAAACTTATCGACTGTAGGATATGTTATCCTTGATCATATCCTAAAATTTTGAGGATATTTGTTAAATTTTTACTTTACTTGATAAGTTAAAACAAAATGCACATCACAACAATTGAAAAGTAAAATACTAACAAGGATAGCAACACGGGATATAGTCAAAAAGTTAAAGTTATTTTATTCACAAAACATTAAACCCTTTAAGGTTGTCAAAATTGCCAACCCACGTTTCTACCAGCAAAACGTGGCCCGTCCACTTGGGTTGGCAAAGGGTGTCTATTGTTCATTGGTCTAAAAAGTGCAGGAATCAAAAGACGGCAGGATCACAATGGCTTCATCCCCCAAACAGAGGATCCCTCCACCATTTGTAATCCTACCTATTGTTCAAAGGATCCATGATCCTTAGCCCTAATTACTATTGTTCAAGATACAACCCATCATTGTTCAACAAAAACACCACAACCAAAATAAACTAACAAATTCTAAAAAAATGGGCTCCGGCTACGTCTAGAAATGTCCTTCATCGCCCATTCATGCTGCCTACACCTTCGCTGCATCACCATCTCCTCCAGCTCCAATATCCTTCGCATGATCCTTTCCACTGCTACCAGCCTTGATTGCCAGAACCTCTTCAGTCTCTTCTTCATCCTCCAACTCAGCCAGCCTAGCCTTCCAGCCCTCTATGTCCCAGCTGCTCTGGTCAAAGGCAGGATCCTGAGCTTCTTGAGCCATCTGCAACTTGGTTTTGTACATAGCAATAGCAGCAGAGACTTTGGCATCATTGGTGATTTCACTCTTCTCTTGGTCAGCAGTGATATGAGCCAGGACAAGTTCCCTCTTCACCAGATTGACATCATTTTCAAGGGAAGCAATCTTCTGATCCTTGGCCAACATCATCTTTTGGAGGTCCAGGCATTTTAGCTCAGTTTCTTCAACATTGCCTACGTAGTCCCGATTTCGGCAAATTTCTGCAAAAAGACAATGTAAAGTTTAGGATCACATGATCCTCAAGTGGGCAGGATAATTAAGCTAAGTCAGTGATCCTTACCTCAGCAAAGTACTCGAGGAACTCGTGACGGATCAGAGGCAAGCCTTCTAAGTTGTCGGCTTCAGAGGTCTTCCTTTTCTTTCCACCTCTTCCCTTTGAAGTGGTTGCCTTGGGGACTATGACAGAGGGGCTAGCAGCAGACTTTTTCTTTGAGGATCGAACATTAGATTTTTTTTTTGTTTGGAACGATTAATTCAAAATAATTCGAATTTGGTGTTTGATCGCATGAAAGTAAGGTGGTTATAGATTTATCTAATAACTGAATTTGATTATGTATAATAAATTTAGATTAAAAATAATATATATACGTCTAATGACCATCATACCCTTATATATATATATATATATGGGGATGGTTCAAATGAAAACCACTAATTATTGTGAAAACTCGAAAACTAATTAAAATAGCCAAAAAAACATACCAATTTTTTTTTGCATACCAATTTTCGCAGGTTTTTTTATATAAAAAAATTACAAAAAAAAAATTATAGTGCACATGTGTATGTCTACGTACTACAAAAAAAAATTTTTTTTGAAAAAAAGTTTTTTTATATATAAAAACCTGCGATTTTTATAAAAAAAATTGAAAAAAAAAGTTTTGGTATGTTTTTTTATGCTTTTTTTAGTTAGTTTTCGAGTTTTCACAATAAAAGTGGTTTTCATTTGAACCATCCTCAATATATATATATATAGGGGAAGGTTCAAATGAAAACCACTAGTTATTGTGAAAACTCGAAAACTAATTAAAAAAGCCAAAAAAACATACCAAAATTTTTTTTTTTTTCAAATCAATTTTTCGCAGGTTTATATATATATAAAAAAAAATTTCAAAAAAAGAAAAAAAAATTTGTGTAGTGCACATGTGTAATACTACACATGTGTATGTGTACTACACATGTGTATTATTACACATGTGTAATACAAAATTTTTTTTTTCATATATAAAAACTAGTGATTTTTATAAAAAAAAATTGAAAAAAAAAAAAAATTTTGTGTGTTTTTTAAGCTTTTTTTAGTTAGTTTTCGAGTTTTCACAATAAAAGTGGTTTTCATTTGAACCATCCCCTATATATATATAGGACAAAGATCCGTTATAAACCACCCTTTATTGCGAGAACCAATGTGAACACAACCAAAAATACCTAAAAAACACACAAATTTTTTTTAATATTTTTTATAAAAAAATCGCTACTTTTAGTAGTCAAAAAAATATTTTAAAATTTTTTTAAAAAAAAAAAAATATTTTTTTGGCTACTAAAAGTAGCGATTTTAACTTCAAAAATATTAAAAAAAAAATTGTGTGTTTTTTTGATTTTTTAAGGTTTTTTTGGGGTTTAGTTTTTAGCATTTTAGCTTGGGGGGGGGGGGGGTTGGGGGTTTAGGTTTTTGGGGGGTGGGGGAGGGGGGTTTAGGTTTTTTTTTTTTGGGGGGGGGGTTATTTTTTTTTGGGGGTTTTAGTTTTTAGCATTTAGCTTGAGGGGTTAGGGGTTTTTTTTTTTTTGGGGGGGGGGGTGGGGGTTAGGTTTTTTTTTTAGGTTTTTTTGCTATTTTAGGTTGTGTTCACATTGGTTCTCGCGGTTCTCGCAATAGAGTTTCCTCGGTTTCTCACTACATTTTTTTTATATATTATAATATAATAACCATCATCACCTCATGACTCATTCTCTCTCTTCTATAAAAGTTGTCACTATTGTTAGGGGAGGATTTTCTAACAATTAGTGATCCTTACTTGTTATCCTAATAAATGATCATTACTTCTGTGACAGATAGTGATCCTCAGAAGAGCTTCAGGATCAGGATCAGGATCATGGATCACCTTAAGGATCCTCATACTAACGATTGTTTGTTTGTGTTTCGTATTATTTTGCAGGAGTAACAAGCTTGACTTGGTATTGGCAACATTACTATGGAATATTCCACAGGTATTTCGCACACGTATGACTGGAAATGGACGTTGTTGAAAACGTGGGAGCATGGCACAAAAGTCGGATAGTTTGTTAGCATAGTTAACTTCTATTTTTAAAGGGGTGACGAGCTAGTAATTAGAACACTTAGCCATTTTCAGCTACACACACTCTCGAACAATTGCACTCTTGAAGCTTTCGGCAAACACTTAACAGTTTTCACTCACTTTTACACATTTCACCATAGTGATCTTTGTACCTAGCTCGTTACTATCCGAAGTTGTAAACATTTACTGATTTATTTGAGCTTGGTGATCGGTAGTTTCCATCACCCGAGGTTTTTTATGCCGGAGATCTTCTAAAGATCAAGGGCTTTTTCCTCGTATAAATCCTCGTGTCGTTTGTGCAATTTACATTGAAGTGATCCTTATCATTGTTCCTCATTTCAAGCATCATTCCCCGTAACTAAGAGTTTGGTTGCATTATCCTTGTTTGATTTTTGAACAAAACAGTTTGGCGCCCACCGTGGGGCCATTGGTGCTTCATTCCTAAGAAGTTTTTCTGTTGGTGATCATTCCGGTTCATTGCATACAAATACATGGCTTCATCATTGAAGAATACCTCTACTGCAATGTCTGCGGTCAATTCATCTCAGGGCATTCCACCTTTGCCTCCACCACCTTCTGGACCTCAGAAAAATGCCGAGAAGAAACCAACTCCCATTTTCTCAAAACCTCCAACCTCTTCTGCTTCTTATACTCCTACTACTAGTGACTTGTTTACTCTGATTTTGCAGATGAAGGAGCATATCCAGCAGCAGGACAAGACCAATGAAAAGATCCTTAGAGAAAATGGAGACATCAAGAAACAAAAGAGATCGGCAGAGGATCATTCCCCACTAATGCCCAGATCTTTGAATTTTGATACTCCGGTTATAACTTCTCAGCCTTCAACGGTTCCAGACGTTCAATATGTTGGAGGACCAAAAGGAGTGCATTACGGGTCATCAGCAATGACTCAGGCTTCAGGGTTAAACATTCAACCATCAGGATCCCATCCTCAGCATATAGGATCCTTTGCAAGCTCAGGAGGATACTCGGGAGCGCAGCAGATTCAAGGGTACTGGCCGTTTCAAGGATCCTCCCAGGTTCAAGGATCCTCCCAAGTTCAAGGATCCTCCTATGTTCCAGGATCCTCCTAGGTTCAAGGATCCTCCCAAGTTCAAGGATCCTCCTAGGTTCCAGGATCCTCCCAAGTTCAAGGATCCTCCTATGTTCCAGGATCCTCCCAAGTTCAAGGATCCTCCTATGTCCCAGGATCCTCCCAGGTACAAGGATACTCACAGTTTCAAGGATCCTTCCAGATTCCGGGATCCTTAAGGAGTTTGCAATCAGGAAGTTCCGACGTCCATCAGGGGGATTTCATTCCAATGCAAACCATTGCTTCTACTGGTCCATCGGTCATTCCAGAGCCCCAACAATATGGATTAACATCCATTCTTCCTAATTTGAATCCAATGGGAGGTAACACTTTTAATAATTCTTATACTAACCATGGCCTTATGCAGGATCCAGGTATCAATCATGCCATGGCCAGAGAATTGCAAAAGTTAAAGGATATGATATCAAGTGTTCCAGGAGTGGTCAAACCTATCCCAGAGATTGCAAATGGAAGCCATAAGATATCTCGTTTTGCACCACCAATCTGTGATGCTGAGATACCCAAGAGGTTCCATGTACCAACCATGAAGTTGTATGATGGTTCAACGGATCCTGAGGAACACATAGCTCAATACAGGGAAAGGATGGAGATCAACCCCATCCCAGAAAGGTTAAAGGAAGTGTGTCTGTGCAAGGGATTTGGATCCACTCTTACTGGATCGGCTCTTAAATGGCTGCTAAGTCTTCCTCCTTACTCTATTACCTCATTTGCTAATCTAGTTAACGTATTTAATAACCAATTTTCTTGTAGTAGGAAATTTGAGCGTTTAACTAGTGATCTATATAGGATAACCCAAGGTCATAATGAATCATTAAGGGATTATATCACTAAATTTAGTAAAGAATCCTTAGACATTCCTAACCTGGATATAGCCACGGCTGTTGAGGCCTTCAAAATGGGATTGCTTAGGGATTCATTGTTCTATGATGATCTTGTTATGACACCATGCAGGAACCTAGATGAGGTAAGAATCCGGGCACTCAGGTTCATCCGGCTAGAGGACGATAAGAGGATCCAGGAAAGATTAGCAGGATCCTCGTTCAAGAACAGATCTGATAACCAGAACGTGCATGCTGTTGATCAGGAAGAGGATGATGAGGATTATCCTCCAATTTCTAAATATTGTTTTTCTGTTGATAACAATGAACTAATCCTTGCGATGCAGAATCTAGGTGATAAAGCCAGATGGCCTAGAAAAAATGACAGACCAGCTGCAACCAAAGATAAATCAAAGTGGTGTGCATACCATGAAGATTTTGGGCATCTCACAGAAGAATGCATTGCACTAAGAAAGGAAATTGGATACTTGTTGAGCAAGGGGCATCTAAAAGAATTGTTGGGTAGAAAAAAGTCAAGGACTCAGGATCCTGAAAGGATCCCTGAGAAAGCTCCGGCCCCTCCAGCAGATGCACAAGTAATAAACTTTATTTCTGGAGGATCAGACATTTGTGGCACATCCTTCTCAGCAGCTAAAAGGCATGCAAAGGAAACTAAAATGGATAGTGGAGAAAGACCCGTTCGAACATCAAGTGTCTCCGAAGGAAAAGTCATAACCTTTGATGAGGATGATCGTGTTGATATCCAGGATCCTCATCACGATGGTTTGGTTATTACTCTTTTCATTTCTAACCATTTTGTCCGCAGGATCCTTATAGACGGAGGAAGCTCAGTGAACATTATCCAGCTTGATGTTCTAAAGAAGATGGGTATCCCTGAATCAGATATCATACCAAGATCCTCCGTGCTCGTGGGATTTAGTGGCGAAACTAAGAATACCCTGGGGGACATTAAGCTCCCAATATACATCGAAGGCCTACATTCTTATCAAAAATTTTGTGTTATTGACTGTTTATCTTGTTGTAATGTTATCCTTGGCAGGCCCTGGATACACGATATGAAGGCAGTCCCATCTACTTATCATCAATGTGTGAAGCTCCCTAGTCCTTGGGGAATAGTCAAGATTGATAGTGATCAGCAGGAGGCTAAGAATTGCTATACTTCATCGATGAAACCAGCCTCGAAGTCAAGGGAGCAATAGCAATCAAAGTATCCACCAAGGGATGTCTTGGAGGCAAGAGAGCAGGATGTGGTAGAAATCCTCATGGATCCTCATGATCCTGAATCCAAAATCTATATCGGATCAGGGATCCTTGGCAAAATGAAAGAAGACCTCGTATCCTTCCTCAAAAGGAGGAAAACTACCTTTGCATGGAAGCATGAGGATATGACAGGTATATCTAAGGATATTATCACTCATAAACTTGGCATCGACAGGTCATTCAAACCAATCCATCAAAAAAGGAGGAAGTTTGCACTGGAAAGAAATGCCATTATCCAGGAAGAGGTAGAGAAATTGCTCCGGGCAGGTATGATTAGAGAGGTCAAGTATCCAAGATGGTTGGCCAATGTGGTTGTTGTTCAAAAGAAAAATGGAAAGTGGAGGGTATGTGTCGATTTCACAGATTTAAATAAGGCATGTCCCAAGGATCCTTTCCCATTACCCCACATTGACTCCATGGTGGATGCAACGGCGGGTCATGAACTGTTGACTTTTATGGATGCTTCATCTGGATTTCAACAAATTCAGATGGAACCATCTGATCAAGAGGATACGGCCTTTATGACTCCAACCGGTATATATTGTTATATTGCTATGTCGTTTGGATTAAGGAATGCATGTGCAACATATCAAAGGCTGGTGAATATGATGTTCAAGGATCAGATTGGAGAAACTATGGAGGTTTACATAGATGATATGGTGGTAAAATCCATAAAAGCTGAGGATCACCTAAGGGACTTGGAGGAAGCATTCGATATCCTTGACAAATATAACATGAAACTTAATCCTTCAAAATGTCACTTTGGTGTTAAAGCAGGCAAATTCTTAGGATACATGGTGACCAAGAGAGGCATTGAAGCTAGCCCGGAACAAATCAAAGCCTTAGTGAATATCAAATCTCCGGCCAATGCTAAGGATGTCCAAAGGCTAACAGGCAGGATAGCAGCTTTGAACAGATTTATATCCAAATCCTCAGAGAAGTGCAAAGAATTCTATGATATCCTAAGGAAGAACAAGAAATTTGAGTGGACTGAGAAGCATGAAAATGCCTTAAGAGCTCTCAAAGATTACCTATCCTCAGCCCCGGCCTTGATGAAACCAGAAAAAGGCGACGTGCTATCCTTGTATCTTGCAGTATCCTCAAAAGCAGTAAGTGCAGTCCTTGTTAAGGATCATGAAGGTACACAACATCCTGTCTATTATGTAAGTAAAAGTTTACTTGATGCCGAATCCAGGTATTCACACCTTGAAAAGCTTATTCTTGCATTAATTATGGCATCTACTAAGTTGAGACATTATTTTGAAACTCATGTTATTGTTGTTAATACTAATTTTCCAATGAAGAATGTCCTCAGGAAACCAGAGATGTCAGGAAGGATGGCTAAGTAGGCAGTGAAGCTTACTGCCTATGATATAAGATATGAGCCTAGGACAGCCATCAAATCCCAAGCATTAGCTGACTTTGTGGCGGATTTCAGTAGTGATTTACAAAAAGAAGCTGAGTTAGAAGTCCAGCAGCTAGAGGAGACCAAGGATCCTTGGATACTCTATACTGATGGATCCTCAAATGTCAAAGGCACAGGGCTTGGAATACTACTAAAATCGCCACAGGGGGACATAATACCCCACTCTATAGCTTGTGAGTTCCAAACCACTAACAATGAGGCTGAATATGAAGCCTTAATTGCTGGTTTGCAAATTGCTAAGCATATGGGGATCAGGTATCTTGAGGTACATGTAGATTCATTGTTAATTACAAACCACTTTAATGGATCCTATGCTGTTAAAGGTGAAAAGCTAACCAAATATTTAGAGATAGTCAAAGAATTGGCACTCTCTTTTGTTTCCTTTAGTTTGACACAGGTACCAAGGGAAGAAAATACAGAAGCTGATGCATTGGCTAACTTAGGATCATCTTTGAAGATCCCAGAGGATATAAGTATCCCCATTATCCATATCTTGGCTCCTGCCATCGAGGATCATGTGGCCATGGAAATAGGGCAAGATTCTGCAATTATCCCTAGTGAGGATACTCAATCCCATTCAGGATCAGGATCATGGATCTCACCAATCATGAAATACTTACAACACGGAGAGATTCCTACTGGAGAAAACCCTAGGGCTTTCAAAATTAAGGTATCCCAATTCACAATCTTAAATAATATGTTACATAATCGATCTCTTGTAGGACCATACCTAAGATGCATTGAGGATCCTGAGACCCAAGAAGTTTTAAAAGACTTCCATGAAGGAGATTGTGGAAACCACACTGGGGCAGGGCATTGTTCTCAAGGATCCTGAGGACAGGATACTACTGGCCAACTATGAAAAGAGATGTTGTGGAATATGCTAAAAAGTGTGATCCTTGTCAGAGACACAACAATATCCTTCATCAGCCGGCTGAATTTTTACACCCTATATCCTCCTCTTGGCCATTTATGAGATGGGGGATGGATATAGTTGGTAAGCTTCCTAAGGCACCTGGTGGAAAAGTGTTCATGCTAGCTATGACTGATTACTTCTCCAAGTGGATAGAGGCTGAAGCTTTTGCCCAAGTCAGAGAAAAGGAAGTTATATCCTTCATTAAAAGAAATATTATAACTAGATTTGGTATTCCTTCTGAAATTATATGTGATAATGGTTCCCAATTTATTGGGGGCAGAACTACTAACTTTTGTGACAGCTGGGAGATTAAGATGATAACATCAACACCAGTCCACCCACAAGCTAATGGTCAAGCAGAATCATCCAACAAGATCATCATCAACAATTTGAAGAAGAAGCTTGGATCCAATAAAGGGAAATGGGCAGAAGAACTACCTTATGTGCTTTGGGCTGATAGGACAACCCCTAAGAATGCTACTGGTCAAACGCCATTCTCTTTGGTATTTGGGGCAGAATCAGTGATCCCAACAGCAATGGTGGTTCCAACTGCTAGAACAAGTACCCGTGATCCTGAGGAAAATGATGAGAACTTGGCTCAAGACCTGGATACTATTGAAGAAATCAGGGATCTGGCTAGGATAAGGATGGCCAGTTATCAACAAAGAATGGCTGGTGCTTACAACAAAAATGTCAGGATCAGGAAGTTTCAAGTTGGAGATATGGTATTAAGGAAAGCATTTCAGAATACCACCAATCCTGCTGATGGAAAATTGGCTCCAAAATGGGAAGGCCCTTATTTGATTGAAGCTGAAGCAGGAAAGGGGGCATATAGATTGCTAACCATGGAAGGTGATTTTCTACCAAGAGCTTGGAATGCTGTTCACTTGAAGAAATATTTCATGTGAGCAGGATCCTCATGGCACAGATGATCCTTACGTTAGGGGTATCCTTGAAGGATCCTTAAAGTATCGGTGATCCTTACTTTGGTAATGTCCTAATCTTGAACTATTTCATTTCCTTATTTTCTCATATAAGGATAAGGATCATGTGTCCTTTATCCATCTCTCACGTGATTTTAAGTTTTGAAAGTTCAGGTATCCTTAGCAAAATGTTGGTTATCTGCAGAAGCAATCCGTTCCTTGGGTTTAACCCCAGTTATTTGGGCTTGACCCCAGTTCCGCCTGTAGCGCATGATGATCCTGGTATAATTCAAGGCAGTGGGACCAGTACTCGCTTTAGGGGCTGATAATTCCATTGTACTGGCTATACCTAGGATCCTACGTATAATGGTAGACGTACCATACATCCGTTCCTAAGGTTTTTAACATTTTCACGTTAGCTAAGGTTTTGACATTTTCATGTCACTAAGTTTGGATAGTCGCCAGTTAGGGCCATACTCCAGTTTACATACGATCCTTGGGCTTGTCCCCAGTTATCCTTGGGCTTGTCCCCAGTTTTCCTTAAGCTTGTCCCCAGTTGCTAACTCTTATCTTATATTGGCTTAGTCCCAAGTTATGCTCTATTTCAGGTCCTTGAAGATAAGCAACTAGGGATCCTTGATCCTTACTTCTCTCTAAGGTTTATCTTATAGTTATCCTGATTATGGTCAGGATCCTAACTTGGATCCTCAGGTATGATCCTTAACTATTTTTAATTCTATTCATTGTTTATTTGAATAACCCTTAAAATTTGACAACTAAACTTGTGATCCTTAAAATATATTACTTTTTGGGATTCTTCGACTATAGGATATTTGATCATGGATCATATCCTAAATATTTTCAATCTGACTTATTCAAAATTGCTTATTCAATAAGTGTACATCAAAACAATTGAGAATTAAAGAGACAAAAAGGATGACAATACAAGATAAGCGACAAAAGATTAAGGTTTTATTTATTAACAAAAGATTAACCCTTAAAAGGTTGTCAAAATTACCTACCCCGAGCATCTACCAGCAATACGTGGCCCGTCCGCTGGGGTAGGTAAAGGGTGTCCATGATAATAGGTTCAAAGTAGTGCAGGAATATAAAGGCGGCAGGATCACAATGGCTTCATCCCCCAAACAGAGGATCCCTCCACCATTTGCAATCCTGCCTATTGTCTGAAGGATCCTAGATCCTTAATCCTAAAAACTATTGTTCAGTACAAACCATCAAATTGTTCAACAAAACAACCATCAAACTAAAAAAATTGGGCTCCGGCTATGTCTAGAAATTTCCATCATCGCCCAATCATGCAGCCTAAACCTTTGCTGCATCACCACCTCCGGCTCCACTTGCTTCACCACCTTCACCCTTGCCTCCAGCCTCGATCGTCAGGATCTCTTCAGCCTCCTCTTCATCATCCAGTTCAGCTAGCCTTGCCTTCCAGCCTTCCACATCCCAGGTGCTCTTGTCAAAGGCAGGATCCTGAGCTTCCAAGGCCATTTGCAGCTTGGTCTTGTACATTGCTATGGCGGCAGAGACTTTGGCCTCTTCGGTGATCGCATGCTTCTCGTAGTCAGCATTAACCAACACCTTGGCCGTCTCATGTTTGGCATCCTGGAGTTCCTTCTGAAGATCAGCAATTTTGAGGTCCTTTAGCAATGCAACCTGCTGGAGGTCGGCAATCTTCCTATCCTGATCCTCAACGTGGCCAACATAGTCCTCAATCTCAGCGAATTTCTGCAAAGGGGATAAAAGATAAGGTCAAGACCAAGTGATCCTCAAATCAGCAGGATATGTCAACAGGATATGCGAGCAGAGACAGTGATCCTTGCATTGTTGAAATACTCGAGGAATTGGTGGCGGATCAGAGGCAGACCCTGCAGATCCTCAGCCTCGGAGGCCTTTCTCTTCTTGACTCCCTTTCCTTTGAGGGGTGCCTTGGGGACTGAAGGTGTCGGGCTGGTAGGAGCCTTTCTTTTGGAGGATCTGACGGTGGTGAGATCGGTGACACTGAACTTTGAAGCAGACTTGGTGGATTTTCCAGCACCTACACAACCAAAACAAGATAAGTATCTTTACTTCACTTATATTTCACTATTTATTTAAATTTTTAAACAAAGATACTTACTTGACATTGTGACAGAGCCTGAGGATACCTCCTGAGAATCCTGGGTGGTTGTCTTAAAGATCTTGTTTCAGGATCAAGTCTCTTGAAAGCGGGGAGTCTCTCTTTGGCAGCAGGAGACAGTCTGAGGTGTGAGACGGTGATAGCTGCATAACAAGAAAGCAAAAGTATATAAATGATCCCTATATCAAAAGAAAGTTCTATGGTGATCCTTCTCAGGATCCTCCATCCTACCATGGGTAGCCCATTTCCTGGGTAGATCCTTCCCATCAGGGATAGAATCTCTCTTGACGAAAAAGAAACGCCGCTTCCAGTTAGTATAATTCTTGGTAGCTTTGAAGATCGGGTGTTCCTCACCAGGTTTACGTTTGAACAAATAACGATGAGAACCAAAGGTAGTAAGATCATACAGCTCTCCCAGCTCTGACATTCCTAGGTCTATCCCTTCCTGCTCGATGATCCTTTCAAGGGTATACAAAACCCTCCAGATCATCGGCATGGCTTGGATATAAGAGATGCCGGTTAGGGAAAAGAAAGATTGGGTGAAGGCTGTAAAAGGATATGTATAGCCTATGGTGAACGGAGTGACAGGAAAAGCAACCTAGTTGTCGGAAATATGATCAATCAGGGCATTGGGATCAAAAGATTTAAACACGGTGTTCGCCAGGAAACAGTAGCGGATCTTATCAATCTGCGGATCGGTGAAACAGCAGCGTTCTTTTATGGAATCTTCGATGATCCCCTGGCTCTTCAGTGGGCTGTTTTCGGGTGATCCTTAGCTGGGGAGTTCCGGAGCAACATTTTTGACAGAATGATGGAAAGAGACGGAAAACAGAGCAAAAGAAGGAAGAAGATGAAGAGAGAATACCTGTTTATCTTCGGATGCAGTTATAAAGGGAGTATCTCTGAAATTTAAATGCAAACGATCCTATCTATATCTCCTATTTATAATCATGATTGTGAAGGGTTGTCACTTCTGTGACGTCATAGTTGCAACGGATAGTTCTACATCAACGGCTATATATCCGTTAGTTAGTTGCGGATAAGATCAAGAAAATATAATTCGTTCGTTTTACATATTACTCCTTATATTTTGGGGGCAATTGTTAGGGGAGGATTTTCTAACAATTAGTGATCCTTACTTGTTATCCTAATAAATGATCCTTACTTCTGTGACAGATAGTGATCCTCAGAAGAGCTTCAGGATCAGGATCATGGATCACCTTAAGGATCCTCATACTAACGATTGTTTGTTTGTGTTTCGTATTATTTTGCAGGAGTAACAAGCTTGACTTGGTCTTGGCAACGTTACTATGGAATATTCCACGGGTATTTCGCACACGTTTGACTGGAAATGGACGTTGTGGAAAACGTGGGAGCATGGCACAAAAGTCGGATAGTTTGTTAGCATAGTTAACTTCTATTTTTAAAGGGGTGACGCGCTAGTAATTAGAACACTTAGCCATTTTCAGCTACACACACTCTCGAACAATTGCACTCTTGAAGCTTTCGGCAAACACTTAACAGTTTTCACTCACTTTTACACATTTCACCATAGTGATCTTTGTACCTAGCTCGTTACTATCCGAAGTTGTAAACATTTACTGATTTATTTGAGCTTGGTGATCGGTAGTTTCCATCACCCGAGGTTTTTTATGCCGGAGATCTTCTAAAGATCAAGGGCTTTTTCCTCGTATAAATCCTCGTGTCGTTTGTGCAATTTACATTGAAGTGATCCTTATCATTGTTCCTCATTTCAAGCATCATTCCCCGTAACTAAGAGTTTGGTTGCATTATCCTTGTGTGATTTTTTACCAAAACAACTATCAAACCATCATCATACCATATCTTCAATTCTTTCTCTTCAAGATTCAAAATTCTAAATATCAAAACTACCATCACTCCCATTCGATCTCTTCATTTGTGTGAGAGAAAGTTGTTGGTTTAGGAAGAGAAACAAAGTGTTGTTTTAGAGAGAGGAAGTTGGTGGTTAAAAGTGTGACAACCTAAGATTTCAAGGTCTTTCCTCTACGCATCAGTTGTTTCACAATCCTTTTTTCACAATTCGTTTTACGTTGTATCATGTGCATTATATATGAATGATTGAAGTATTGTTATGTTTGGGTGTTACATGAAAACTTAGGAGTTGTTTAATATTTAGTCATAACATGTTCATGTTTAACTTTGGGTTGTGCAACACACTTGAGTCACCAAGAACCTAAGTCGAAAAAGAACTAGGGTTCTTCGTCACAACCACTCCTTGACGTTCTTTGTCACAACCAATCCTTGGCGAAGGAGGGTTCTTCGCCAAGAAGGTCATTCGCCCAGAGGGCTCTCGGCCCAGGTCCATGCGTGGCCCAAAATGGGCCCGACTGATATTTATTTGCATAACCTTTCATAATTTGCGAAACTTAAAACAAACATCAAACCCTAAACACACCTCTCCTCCCTTGCAAACTCGAGGGCTGTCTCCGATCATTCGAAGCCTCAGTGTCTCGATCGAACCAACCTACTCGGTATATTGGTTAGTGTTTTATCCATGTTAGTTGTCGTGATCTGGATGTGATGATTGTTATGATTTCACATGATGACTTAGGGTTACATACTAGTAGAGTTAGTAATGGGAACTTGTGTTCATGAATCTGTAATAAGTCTTTGGCAATATTTGTTAACATGTTTTTGTTGGCTAATTGATACACTCTAATTTACACATATTTTAGTTCCCCGTTTTACCCCTATTTTATGCGTTTTTGGCCGTAAAACCGTCGTTCGGATACTTATTTATCTACATTTGTGTTTACAGGCCTAAAACTGCATTCCAGACAAGATGATAGCAAAAACGAGGACTTTCCGGACAAAACGACAAAGCTGCGGACTTTCTGTTAAGGATTCTGAACTGGGCCTGTGGAACGACCGTTCCACCTGATGCACGGTCGTGCATCTCCGACAACGCTGATCATCTCGGCAATGAACGATCGGTGCGGCTGGGCGTTCCAGGGAAACAAGCAACTTGGTGAAGAACGGTCGTTCCATCTGAGGAACGACCGTGCGTCTCCGGTGAATCAACAGAGTCTCGGAACTGAACGGTAGGTGCGACTTGGCGTGCAACATGAAGCCCGGAACTGAACGACCGTTCCACACAAAGAACGGTCGTGCCATTTCAGATCTGGTCAACGATCCGATGACGTATGCGGTATGGTGACCCATGTCCAATAATTGAATAAAGTGAACGGTCGTTCCACAGGGAGAACGATCGTGCAACAGCAAAAAGTATAAAAACACAGCAGAAACTTTCTGCTCGATATTCTGGATTTTTGGAGAGCTCTCAGGCGATTTTCAGGCTCCGGAGGCATTAGCTTTCACCCGGATTCAAGCCACATTGTCTCGTTTAGCTCGATTACTACCCGGATCCTTAGTCTAGTACTTGTTTATGGTTTGATTTTCTAATCTTTCCAAGTTTTTGTTAATCTTTCAAGTACTTAGATTATGATTTATGTATTATTGTAGCCTTTGGGCAAAAATACAACAATCCCTTGCTAGATTATAACCATTAGTTTGTTAAACTTTGTTTGTAATGACATTTGAAGTATTTTCTATGTTAATCTTTGATGATTAGTTTGCAACCTTGTTATTGATATTGAACTCTTGATTATAAGTAATTATGTTGGATGATTGGTGCTTGGTTAGTTAAGATAGTTGAAAAATGAAGCTTAATTAATCTTGTATTAGTAAACTTTGAATTTGGTTAACTAGTTTAACTTGGTTTAAATGTATGCATCATGATACTAGAAATGGTTAGTGATTTAATAAAATGTAATTATTGTTAATCAAGAGAGCTTGCCGTCACGTAAGGGCCTAAACGGGTTAGATGGTGTCGTTATAAATTATTGCCATGATTTGTTAGCTTAGTTAGTAGTTTAGGCCAAAATTGCTATCTTAGTGAATTATTGTGTAAGATTTGTAAAATGAACTCGGTTGTGATTTAATCTAGATTATGCTTATCTCGGTGGTTGCATTGTGTTTATCGGTGTCGCTTTCCTTGTTTAAGTGAGGTTAGAATAATCCTAACGGCTGACTAACTTATTTTTAAGAGATTTTCATAGACATTTATCAATTGCATGTTAAAGAACAATTTTAGGTGGTTAAAGTGTGTTTATCGTTTTAGCTTTCCGAATGATTGTCATGTTAGGATTCCCGAAAGGGATACTAATTGTTTTAAATTGGAAAATTGACCGAATGCTTCTAGTGCCAAAACTGACTTAGTTGACATGCTGTGGTTGTGTATTTAGCAAGGCTTTTTATCTACTTTCTATTATGTTTTTATTATGTATTTGGTTATGTTTACTTTAGTTTAGTTTAAAATCATAAAACCTATGTTTTTACCGGTAGTTTAGTGACAAAGGTCTAGTACTAATTCTCCGCCCATTTCCTTGGATCGATACTTGGTTCTTACCGATACTTTATTACATATATGACGGGGTACACTTGCCTCTTTCGTGTGTGTTTTGATGTAAAAGTAATAATCACTTTTATAAATTTAAAACCCAATCGTGTGTAATTCATTGCAAAATATTATGTATATATTCGCATGGTACGAATCAACCTTTGAATGATACGAATCTGCCCGGACGAGAGGGCTTGGAGCCCAGTATTATTAGACCCACTATTGATGCACCTTCATTTGAAATAAAATCTAGTATTATTAACATGGTGCAGAATTCAGTGCAGTTCGACGGGCGTGAACACGAGGATCCTGGGAGACACATTGCTGCTTTCCTCCATGTTTGCTCCACATTCAAGATTAGGGATGTTTCGGAGGACGCAATTCGGTTGAGGTTGTTTCCGTTTTCATTGCGTGATAAAGCCAGAGCTTGGCTTATGTCACTTCCAGCCGGGTCCATCAGGACCTGGAATCAGTTGGCAGAGCAGTTTATGCATAAATACTTTCCACCTGAGAAAACGAACAAGCTACGGAACCGAATTACTTCATTTCGCCAGGACGAGGGCGAATCGTTGCATGCAGCTTGGGAGAGATTCAAGGATTTATTGATTGATGTGCCACATCACGGCTATTCCAAGAGACAGCTGGTTTTGACATTCTATCAGGGGCTCAGCTACAACACGCAGGAGCGATTAGATGTTAACGCAGGAGGCGATCTGGGAACGAAGACACCGGCGGAAGCATACGATATCATTGAAAAAGTTGCGTTGAAATCCAGCTCGCGTCGGGAAGGCGATAGAGGTCGGGCTACATCATCATCATCTCGCCCAGGAGCTCACGCTGTGGACGATTACACAGCCATTACTGCGCAAATCTCGGCTCTGGCGACGAAATTCGAGAAATCCCAATCAGCCGCGCAAGTTGGCCCTGGATGTGACCAGTGTGGAGTGTCACATGTGCCAGGTACGTGTGAGCAGGGTGTTATGTTTACCGGTCACGAAGAGGTGAACTACATGGGCAATCAAAACAGGCCCCAAAATAACCCCTACAGCAACACGTACAATCCAGGGTGGAGGAATCACCCAAACTTTGGGTGGAAATCTGGTTCTGGGAACCAGAACGCGCCCGGTTTTGCTCAACATGCTCCTGCACCACAACATTCTCATGGTCAATCCTTCCAGCCTCAATATCATAATCAAGGCTCAGGAAGCAGTTCACAGCCGCTCGCCTCTCAAAGCAACGCAAAGTTAGAGGAAATGATGGCACAACTGCTGAACAACTCCAATAGTGCTAATCAAATGGCTGAAAAGCGATATCAGCAGCATGAGGAGCGATTCTTGGTCAACAAAGGAGAAATGCGGAGTCAAAAGGCTTCCATTCAGAATGTTGAGAATCAAGTGGGACAGTTAGCAAAAATGTTGTCGGAGAGACCCCCGGGTGGTCTTCCGGGCAACACGGAGCAGAATCCGAAGGGGCGTGGTAATGGCCCGCACACGTAAAGTGTGGGGACATGAGTCTTGCTATCGACTCGCCGACAAAAATGTAGCATGAGTCTTGCTATCGACTCGCCGACAAAAATTTAGCATGAGTCTTGGTATCGACTCGCCGACAAAAATTTAGCATGAGTCTACGCTGCTGACTCGCCGACAAAAATGCAGCCGGAGCGTCTTTGGCGCTATAAGGGCAAAATTGTCCTTTTATTTGTTTATGTAGTTTTAGCGTAATTTAGGTTAGTTAGGTAGTTTTCGTTTGTTTGTTTAGTTTCCGTACGTGCCCGGCGAAGGTTCTGTATTGTAATATTGTTAGAACAGTTGGTGTGTCGAAAAAACGGCGAAACACGGCCGAAACGGGTGCAGGAAATAGCTTCTGCAGAAATCTGCATCTGCAGCTGATGCACGATCGTTCTTCGGGGTCGCACGACCGTGCGATTCCGAGGAAGCCGGAACGGTAGATCGCACCCTCGGTGCATTTCCGAGAACAGGCTGTGGGTTTTGAACGACCTCGGTGACGCACGACCGTTCCATTCCGGAGAACGACCGTGCCACAGGCTGAGGGCAATTTGGTCATTTTGCACACTATATATACCATTATCTGCTGCAAAATCCATCATTCGCGAACCCTAGCCGCTGCAGACCGTTCCAGGGCGATTTTTCACCGTTTCGCACGATTTTTTTCGCACGATCAAACACCCAACTTCGCACGGTACGTCTCTAGTGTTAGATTTCTTGTTTTCTTTCTTTCTAGTGTAGTTTTCTTCCGATTTTTCAAGGAATTTTTAGGGTTCTCTTCATAAACAAATCGAAACCCTAACCCTTATTAAATCGAAGTATCGTGAACACCCGGTTGATTTGCAGACCCCTGTTGACCCAATACTTGTTGAAATTTTGCAAAATCTGATTGTTCTAAGTTCAGGGGTCGAAGTCTGCAGATTCGGAAGTGCACGGTCGTTCCTCGGGTGGAACGGTCGTGCCTCGCCGGCTATTCACGATATCGACTGGCTTGGCCTGTTAGTTCTCGGTGATGCACGACCGTGCGTCCCGGAGAACGACCGTGCCATACGCCCAGTACAGTTGGACAGTAGCTTCATAATTGGCTGCTCGCTTGTTTTCAATTCATTTTTCTCCTGTTTCTGTCTTCCTAACAATATTCCCCATTACAGATGGATCACCCTTTCCTGCAATTTGACCCCAACATCGAGAAAGAAGCGTTATGCATACCGAAGCGCGATGCCTTGTGGGCGAGGCGGGGACAGTTTGGAGAGCCCCGTTGGTTAGATTGGGAGGTTATGCGTGACCTCAACCAGTATGATCGCCTAGATGAAATGATGACCCGCACGCTTGCAAACTTGGTCGGTTGCAACCGACCGGTTTACCAGGAGTTGACAATCGAATTCTTCGCATCGTATCAGTATGAAAGGACGGTTGCACATACAGAGCCCGATTTCCGCTACAAGAATCGGGTCACCTTCAGGTTATGTAGGCGATGGCATACATGGTCGGTGGGTCGTTTAGGACGGAGGCTTGGGATTTATACGCGGGAGGACATGGATGATCCCGACGTCTTCAACGATCAGTTCAACTTCCCTAATGATGCAGCGCGGGACGCATTCTGGGCACGAAACGCTATTGGGGACCCCTACAACCCACGGATGTCAAAGGCTTCGCGCCTCCGAGACCCTCTGGTGCGAGTGATGCACCATGTTTTCAGCCATTCTATTTGCGGACGCATGGACAGTCAAGGTAACTGTCCAACACCTGATTTGCTCTTTCTTTATGCGTTGGTTGACAAAGCACCGATCAACCTCGCCGCGCGAATGGCTGAGTACTTTGTCAAGTGTTCAGGGCGGACCCACAATAGTGAGATCCACGGCGGTCAGTACGTGACCGAGATCGCGTACAATGAGCGATATATGACGCCGGGGGTGCTTAGAGGTCTCACTTTGATCACTGAGGGGGTGCATGTTGATATCCGGTCTTTGAAGTTTATGGGGGTTATTGCTGAGTTGGATGGGAGAGATAGGTTGAGGGGTTTGAATGGAGAGATATGGGACCCGTTACCTCCAGCTGAGGAGGAACATGAGGATGAATACGAAGAGATGGGAGAGCAGCACGAGCCACAGCCACCGACACCACCACACTCGCCGCAGCATCATGCATTTCATCAGCATGAGGATTGGCCTACTTTCTACCAGCAGTTCCAGGACATGTGTGTCTCGCAGGAGCAGCATGGTACATACTTTGACCAGATCAGATCCAGCCAGGACGAGATTAGAGCCAGTCAGGCAAAGATTCGGGCCACACATGACCGACTAGAGCAGCGCCAGGATACTCTATACCAGGGGGTGTCCGCGGGTTTTTCTTATATGTTCGGGGAGATGCATCACGCATACCCCAACTATTTTCAGCACCCGCCAGAGTTCCCACCATGGAACCCCCCTGGCTATGGCGATCAGGGCCCATCTGGCACGAGGCATGATGACGATGATGATGATGAGTAGTTTGCGGTAGTGGTAGCATTTGGTGGTGTTTTATGTTTCAGTACTTTACTTTTATTTGGGTGTTTATTTTGACTTTTATTTAAAACACCCCGGATATGTATTTTCAAACAATTTCCTTTCTGTTTTGTTTGGATGTTAGTATTTATATACATTATGGTTGTTTGGTTTTTCTTTTTCTGTTATATTTTGGGTGTACACGACATACTTGCAGATTTTATCTATCGGATCTTGGACCGGAGCACGTACCAGTTAGAGCTTCGGAAGTCTCGTGGCACCAACATCATCTTGAGGGGAGTATTTTTATCCCTTTTCTCTATATTTCGGGTCTCG
The DNA here is from genome assembly GCA_030545235.1 of Helianthus tuberosus. Classification (NCBI taxonomy): domain Eukaryota; kingdom Viridiplantae; phylum Streptophyta; class Magnoliopsida; order Asterales; family Asteraceae; genus Helianthus; species Helianthus tuberosus. The sequence continues at coordinate 123,378,741 of CM060427.1, forward strand.
CATTGGGGACAATGCGAAGTTCAAGTGTGGGGAGGGGGTTAACTTTGTTAACTTAGCTTTGTTTGTCCTCATTTATTTATATAAAAAAAAAACAGAAAATCAGAAAAATCATTTAATACTACTTGTGTTTTGTGTATTTGTTGGTAAATAAACCGGTTGGTTATGTTTTAGAAAGCATCGGACTTGATAAAAACTCGACAAGTAAAATATTTTTGAAAACGGAAACCGGAAAGCGTGACAAACAAAGAAAGACTTACATGATAATTTTCACACTTTTACCCATTCCTTCCGTTACGTGAGCATATTTGAGCCTAGATTGTTAGATATTTGTTCATTATGGATATAGGAGTGAGCCGGATGTTTTGTGCAATTTAGAACTTGTCACTAGTATGCTTGTTAAGACCATGAACGTGCGGATTTGTGTAAACGTGATAGAGGCACTTAGATTACCCCTTTGTTGTGTACCTTGTTCTTTGTGTTGTGCTTCCCGTTCACCTTATATTACCCTTTAGGATTAACCATGTCGAGCCTTCCCGTTCACCTTTGTTTACCCACATTATCGCCTACTTAACCAAATTTAGTCTTTTTTATGTTTTTAAACCTTTTTAGTGTTGAAACTCGGTTAAAATAATAGTTTAACTAGCTTGTTAGTGTTTATATTTCATTGTATAGTTTGTTAAAAAAAAAAAAAAAAAAAAAAAAAAAAAAAAAAAACAGAAAATAAAACACCCTAAAATAGGGTGAAGTTGATAGAAATCGAGCAATTTTGAATGCTTAAATGTTAAAAATCTTGTTGATTAGCTCGATTGCGCTTTAGTCGCCTTTTTAAGGCGTTTGTATGTAAAGTTGTATTGTTTATTGCTAGTTAAACGCTACTACCGAGTTTTAACCGTTTTCGCCATTTTAAATGTCCACTTCCATACCCTTCGCCCAAGCCTAACGTTACAACCCGTAAAGAACTCTTGATTTACACTTATTTGCATGTTAGTTGGTGGAGACGAGATCTTATGACAAGCTTATGATATTGCACATTTCATTGACTAGGCGTTGAGTGTTTACGCATACACATTTTATGTATGATTCATAAATAAAACCGAGTGTGTGTGAACATTGTGAGTTGGGTGAAGATTAACATGTGAGTCAATTAAATGTTTAGTCTCGGCTTTTTGGTTGTCGCTTTTTAAACTTGCATATGCTTGTTGGGTTTGAATCTTTTGATGTTGTCTTTCGACAAACCGGCTAACCGTTTATATATTAGTTTTCAATAAAATAGTGTGTAAATTATCGTTCTTGTTTGTTTATGTCTTTTATTGCTTTTTAGTTTAGCTTGCTTGAGGACAAGCAAGGTTTAAGTGTGGGGAGATTTGATACACTCTAATTTACACATATTTTAGTTCCCCGTTTTACCCCTATTTTATGCGTTTTTGGCCGTAAAACCGTCGTTCGGATACTTATTTATCTACATTTGTGTTTACAGGCCTAAAACTGCATTCCAGACAAGATGAAAGCAAAAACGAGGACTTTCCGGACAAAACGACAAAGCTGCGGACTTTCTGTTAAGGATTCTGAACTAGGCCTGTGGAACGACAACGCTGATCATCTCGGCAATAAACGATCGGTGCGGCTGGGCGTTCCAGGGAAACAAGCGACTTGGTGAAGAACGGTCGTTCCATCTGAGGAACGACCGTGCGTCTCCGGTGAATCAACAGAGTCTCGGAACTGAACGGTAGGTGCGACTTGGCGTGCAACATGAAGCCCGGAACTGAACGACCGTTCCACACAAAGAACGGTCGTGCCATTTCAGATCTGGTCAACGATCCGATGACGTATGCGGTATGGTGACCCGTGTCCAATAATTGAATAAAGTGAACGGTCGTTCCACAGGGAGAACGACCGTGCAACAGCAAAAAGTATAAAAACACAGCAGAAACTTTCTGCTCGATATTCTGGATTTTTGGAGAGCTCTCAGGCGATTTTCAGGCTCCGGAGGCATTAGCTTTCACCCGGATTCAAGCCACATTGTCTCGTTTAGCTCGATTACTACCCGGATCCTTAGTCTAGTACTTGTTTATGGTTTGATTTTCTAATCTTTCCAAGTTTTTGTTAATCTTTCAAGTACTTAGATTATGATTTATGTATTATTGTAGCCTTTGGGCAAAAACACAACAATCCCTTGCTAGATTATAACCATTAGTTTGTTAAACTTTGTTTGTAATGACATTTGAAGTATTTTCTATGTTAATCTTTGATGATTAGTTTGCAACCTTGTTATTGATATTGAACTCTTGATTATAAGTAATTATGTTGGATGATTGGTGCTTGGTTAGTTAAGATAGTTGAAAATTGAAGCTTAATTAATCTTGTATTAGTAAACTTTGAATTTGGTTAACTAGTTTAACTTGGTTTAAATGTATGCATCATGATACTAGAAATGGTTAGTGATTTAATAAAATGTAATTATTGTTAATCAAGAGAGCTTGCCGTCACGTAAGGGCCTAAACGGGTTAGATGGTGTCGTTATAAATTCTTGCCATGATTTGTTAGCTTAGTTAGTAGTTTAGGCCAAAATTGCTATCTTAGTGAATTATTGTGCAAGATTTGTAAAATGAACTCGGTTGTGATTTAATCTAGATTATGCTTATCTCGGTGGTTGCATTGTGTTTATCGGTGTCGCTTTCCTTGTTTAAGTGAGGTTAGAATAATCCTAACGGCTGACTAACTTATTTTTAAGAGATTTTCATAGACATTTATCAATTGCACGTTAAAGAACAATTTTAGGTGGTTAAAGTGTGTTTATCGTTTTAGCTTTCCGAATGATTGTCATGTTAGGATTCCCGAAAGGGATACTAGTTGTTTTAAATTGGAAAATTGACCGAATGCTTCTAGTGCCAAAACTGACTTAGTTGACATGCTGTGGTTGTGTATTTAGCAAGGCTTTTTATCTACTTTCTATTATGTTTTTATTATGTATTTGGTTATGTTTACTTTAGTTTAGTTTAAAATCACAAAACCTATGTTTTTACCGGTAGTTTAGTGACAAAGGTCTAGTACTAATTCTCCGCCCATTTCCTTGGATCGATACTTGGTTCTTACCGATACTTTATTACATATATGACGGGGTACACTTGCCTCTTTCGTGTGTGTTTTGATGTAAAAGTAATAATCACTTTTATAAATTTAAAACCCAATCGTGTGTAATTCATTGCAAAATATTATGTATATATTCGCACACGTCACTAATGAATTTGATAATTTGATTTGCACGAGAATGAGGATGTTAGCAACTGGATTAGAATTCTAATTATATAAGATTAGGCTTGTGTTAATCCATGATAATGTGTTACAATACTAGTGTTAATGATGAACGGCAATTAGGTTTCGTATGAACATGAGTAGTAACCGATTAAATCATAATGTTGATCCGTTTTGGGAATATGGAAGGTGTTTACTGAAATTACGGGATGGTGGTTGTTATGGGTGAAATTCTGAGCCCATATCCTGACACTATATCTTGATTTTATGATAGCTAATTACGATCAGGATACCGGACCAGGATATTGGTAACATCCTGAGGCAGTATCCTGACTGTTACTAACAATTTGCGTGTAAACGTTGGTTACAAGGGACTAACGTTCATGAGGACCAAGTCATCCTGAAGACCCGCTCAAATTGGTTAGGATAAGGACGTTGATGGCGGAAAATAGCTCTTGTAACGGTCAGTATTGAAGAAAGGCGTATTTTATGGATGCTGGTCAAAGCTATTAATGTTGTAACGGTTATGGAAGCTTAAATCCCGGAATTATAGTTAATATGCACGTGGAGAACGAGTTGAAACAGCCCCCTAACGTTCAGAAGAGCATATTCCAAGTATCCCGGATTTTTAGCATAGTTTGTTATTTCTTGTAATTATAAATAGGAGTGCCGGATCATAGTAATTCACACACTTTCGAGCTCTCATACTCGTACACTCTCATTTCTAGCTGCAATTACACTTTAACACTCACAATTCACAATCATTGTAACACTTAGATTCGATCCGAGCATTATCCTGCATTGTATCCTGGTTATTCAAGCAATAAGAAGAACAAGGCAGCTGACGATTGTCAGCTCCTGAGGTTTTATGCCGGAGATCTAGATTGATCAAGGGCTTTCCTCGTACATATCGTGTCAACCTTTACATTTTTGCTCATTGTTTGATTATTGATATAGTCTGATATCCTCGGGCTATATCCTGAAACTGTTTTTGTTAACAACTTAACCAACATATTTTTCACAAACACCTCTAGCACACTACCTCACTTAACTAATTTGATTACTTAAATGCTTTCGTAATTTTTTACCAAAACAATTTGGCGCCCACCGTGGGGCAAGTGGTGCTATTTCTACTAAAAGCTTTTGCAAAATCATTACTTGGTTTTCTATTTTCAAAACTTTTTGCTACACTATTTTCAATGGCATCGAGATCAAACATGAGCTCTTCCACTATGTCTGCTACAACCTCTGCAACAATCGGTTCGGTGCTTCCACCACCTCCTCCGAGAACGCAAGCCTCTTCACAAGGAACTGAAATTCATGTGGCTCGGGATGTTATCCCCGCTCACAATATTCAGGGATCTGCTCCTGTTTTGGCCTCTAATGAAGAAATTCTAACTTTGTTTGGTAGTGTACAGGAACAGATGAGGCAACAGCAAGAGACCAACCAAATGCTGATGAGAGAGATACAACTCTTGAAATCCAGCTCAAGCAGGCCCGCTGAGGATACTATTACTCCCTCGCAACCCATAGCTTTGAACTTCAGTTCTGCAGTATATACTGAGGATAACAGGGGGAATATTGTGCCTAGCCATTCCTGAGATACCCTCTTCGACCAGGATGTCGACTGTGAGGGATCCAGGATATGCTCCAGGATGCGCCCCAGGATATAGCCAGAATCACCAAGCTGGTAACTTGTCTGTTAACACCAGTATCCCTGTTACTAATAATCTTGGATCATTGCAGGATGCAGGTGTGACATCAACGATAACCAGAGAGCTTCAAAAGTTGAAGGATATGTTATCAAATGTGCCTGGGATAGTGCAGCCTATACCGGAATTATCCCGGGATAGTCACAACATATCCCGCTTTGCTCACCCCATTTGTGATGCAGAAATCCCAAAGAGATTCCAGACTCCTAACATGAAGCTGTATGATGGGACGATGGATCCCGAGGAGCATATTGCCAGTATAGGGAGAGGATGGAAATTAACCCTCTTCAGCCGGATCTTAAAGAAGCATGCTTGTGCAAGGGCTTCGGCTCTACTTTAACAGGATCAGCCTTGAAATGGCTTCTAAATGTTACACCTCATTCAATTACATCATTTGCTCATTTAGTTAATTTGTTTAACAGTCAGTTTTCTTGCAGTAGAAGCTTTGAAAAACTAACAAGTGACCTCTACAGGATAACACAGGGACCTCAAGAATCCCTATGGGATTATGTGAACAAATTCAGCAGGGAATCCTTGGATATCCCACACCTTGATGTTGCTACAGCAGTCCAAGCATTCAAGATGGGACTACAAAGGGATTCCCAGTTTTATCAGGATCTTGTGATGAATCCTTGCAGGAACTTGGACGAAGCTCGAAACAGGGCTTTGCGATATATCAGGCTTGAAGATGATAAGAAAATACAAGAGAGGATGAATGCATCCTCAACATATGAGTCAACAAACAGGAAATCAGAATCTTCACATAAACCATACCGCTCTAGGCCGTATGATAAAAATGAAAACAAAGGAGTGAACGTTGCCCAAGACGAGGATCCTGAGGAGTATCCTGAGTTGTCTGAATATTGTTTTTCTGTTAATATACCTGAGTTGATGTGTGCTATGCAGGGTTTAGGAGACAAAGCAACATGGCCCCGGAAGAATCAACAAAAAGCTGATTGGAAGGATAAGTCCAAATGGTGTGCCTTCCACGAGGATTTCGGACATGTTACTGAGGACTGCATTGCTCAAAGGAAAGAAATAAGCTATCTCTTGAGCAAGGGATATCTAAAGGATCTCCTGGGCAGAAAGAAGAATAAAGGTCAGGATCCTGAACGAGCGGCATCACCTCCTGCGGACGCCAAAATAATTAACTTTATTTCAGGAGGATCCGACATCTGTGGCACATCATATTCTGTGGCGAAAAGGCACGCGAAGGAAGCCAAAGCAAGGAGGGGAGATAAGCCAACCAGGATGTCAACCCTCACGACTGACAAAGTGATCACATTCGATAGAGATGACAGGGATACCGTCCAGGATCCTCACCATGATGCCCTGGTAATAACATTATATGTTGCTAAGCATTTTGTGTGCAGGTTACTGGTCGATAATGGCAGCTCCGTCAACATAATTCAGCTGGAAACGTTGAAGAGGATGAATGTATCCCCGATGGATATCACTTCAAAGTCCATTGTACTTATTGGGTTCAGTGGAGAGGCCAGGAATACTGTGGGAGAGATAAAACTGCCCGTATATGTCGAAGGAGTAAACTCGATGCAACGGTTTTGTGTCATGGATTCATTATCCTGCTATAATATTATATTGGGCAGGCCATGGATTCATGATATAAAAGCTGTACCTTCCACCTATCATCAGTGTATCAAGATCCCTACTCCTTGGGGGGTAGTCAAAGTTGAAAGTGACCAACAAGAGGCGAATGAGTGCTACTCCTCTTCAATGAAGGCCTCAAGAAAATCCAAAACAGGATAGCAATTAAAGATGCGAGCCCAAGATATCGTGGAGGCTTCGGAGCAGGATGTTAAGAAAATTATCCTGGACCAGAATAATCCAGATATCTCGGTGCTCATAGGAGCCAATATCCCTCTGGATATTGAAAATCAGTTAACTAACCTTTTGAAATGCAGGATGTCAACATTCTCATGGAAGCATGAGGATATGACAGGTATTTCTAAGGATATTATAACTCACAAGCTTGGAATTGACAGGTCTTTCAAGCCTGTCCAGCAAAAGAGAAGGAAGTTTGCTCCAGAACGAAACATAATTATTCAAGAAGAGGTTGAAAGACTATTGAAGTCCAAGATGATCAGGGAAGTCAAATTTCCCAAGTGGCTAGCAAATGTGGTCGTGGTTCAAAAGAAGAATGGAAAATGGAGAGTTTGTGTAGATTACACAGACTTGAACAAAGCATGTCCTAAAGACCCATTCCCTCTGCCTCATATAGACTCAATGGTGGATGCCACTGCCGGCCATGAGATGTTAACCTTCATGGATGCATCCTTAGGATTCTAGCAGATCCAAATGGAACCATCAGACCAGGAGGATACTGCTTTCATGACACCAACTGGTATTTACTGTTATACTGCTATGCCTTTTGGTTTGAAAAATGCAGGTGCAACGTACCAGAGATTGGTGAACATGATGTTTAAAGACAAACTAGGGGACACCATGGAGGTGTACATTGACGATATGGTAGTCAAATCCAAGAAGGCTGAGGATCATCTCCAGGATATTAAAGGAGCATTTGATATCCTGGACCAGTACAATATGAAACTAAATCCTGCCAAGTGCCATTTTGGAGTGGGGGCAGGAAAGTTTTTAGGATACATGGTGACTAAAAGGGGTATAGAAGCAAGCCCAGAACAGATCAAAGCTATCCTGGATATCAAGTCACCATCCAACATGAAAGATGTGCAAAGATTAACTGGACGAGTAGCGGCATTGAATAGATTTATATCAAGATCCTCGGAAAAATGTAAAGAATTCTATGATATCCTGAAGAAGAATAAGAGGTTCGAGTGGGGAGAAAAGCATGAAGCAGCCTTACAGGAATTAAAGCAATATCTTTCAACTGCACCTTTATTGATGAAGCCCGAGGATGGTGAACCATTATCCCTGTATCTTGCAGTATCAGGGAATACAGTAAGTGTTGTTTTGGTAAAGGATCATGAAGGTCAGCAGTATCCTGTCAATTATGTTAGTAAAAGTTTATTAGATGCCAAAACTAGATATTCACACTCAGAGAAATTGATATTGGCCCTAGTTATGGCATCAACTAAGCTTAGACATTATTTTGAGACACATAGGATTCATATTAAAACTAATTATCCTGTTAAAAATGTGCTTAGAAAACCTAAGATGTCGGGTAGAATGGCTAAGTGGTCAGTAAAATTAAGTGCCTATGATCTAGTATATGAACCTAGAAATGCTATAAAGTCTCAGGCTCTAGCAGACTTTGTGGCTAATTTCTGTAGTGATATTCAAAATGAAGTAGACCTAGAAGTTCAACAACTAGGGGAAACCTCATAATCCTGGACATTATATATTGATGGTGCATCTAATGTAAGAGGTGTACGATTGGGAATACTACTAAAATCGCCACAGGGGGACATATTACCCCAGGCTATTAAATCTGAATTTTCTGCTACCAATAATGAAGCTGAGTATGAAGCTCTGATAGCAGGATTAGAATTGGCTAAAAATATGAATATTAGATTTTTACAAGTATATGTTGATTCCCTGTTGATTACTAACCATTTCAATGGATCTTATGCAGTAAAAGGTGAAAAGTTAGCTGAATATCTTGAAATTGTTAAAAAATTAGCAGGATATTTCGAAATTTTTACACTTGAACAGGTACCAAGAGAAAAGAATGCTGAAGCTGACACTCTAGCAAACTTAGGATCTACTGTCAGGATACCGGAGGGAACTCAGATACCAATAGTGCACATCTTGTATCCTGTAATGGAACATTTCAAATCTCAGGATAAAGAAGTAGCATGTATCCAGGATCCTGGTGATGGATATCCTAAGAAGGATCCTGAATCCTGGATTAATCCAATTATGAAGTATCTTCAAGAAGGAGATATCCCAAAAGATGCAAATCCTAAGGCTTTTAGGATGAATGTATCTCGTTTTACTATTATAAATAATATATTGTATAAGAAATCCCTTGCAGGTCCGAACCTAAGGTGCTTGGAAGATCCTGAAACCAAGGAGGTACTTCAGGATATACACGAAGGAGACTGTGGCAACCATACTGGGGGCAGATCTCTGTTCTCGAAGGTGTTGAGAATAGGATATTACTAGCCGACCATGAGAGAGGATGCCGCGGAGTATGCTCGAAAATGCGATGCATGTCAAAGACACGATAACATCCTGCATCAGCCTGCAGAACCATTATATCCTATCGTATCCCCTTGGCCGTTTATGAAATTGGATATGGATATAGTGGGAAAGCTTCTAAAGGCTCAAGGAGGAAAGGTTTTCATCTTGGCAATGACAGATTATTTCTCCAAGTGGGTTGAAGCAGAAGCCTTTGTCCAAGTTAGAGATCAAGAAGTGGTATCCTTCATAAAGAGGAATATCCTGACAAGATTCGGAGTACCGGCCGAGATAATATGTGATAATGGATCCCAATTTATCAGCAAAAGAACTACTGATTTTTGCAAAAGTTGGGGAATTAAGATGATCACGTCAACACCAGTGCATCCTCAAGCAAATGGACAAGCAGAATCCTCGAACAAGATAATCGTCAACAATTTAAAGAAGAGGTTAGGTGCCAAAAAGGAAAATGGGCAGAGGAACTACCATTTGTCCTATGGGCTGATAGAACAACTGTGAAGAATGCTACTAGGCAAACCCCATTTTCTTTGGTATTTGGGGCAGAAGCATTGATCCCGACAGAAATGGTGATACCGACAGCTAGATCAAGCCTACGGGATCCTGAATCAAATCCTGAAATCTTATGTCAAGAACTGGATACTGTTGATGAAACAAGAGATGCAGCAAAGCTAAAGATGGCGGCATACCAGCAGAGGATAGCCAAATCATATAACAAGAATTTAAGGACTAGAAGATTTCAAGTTGGAGATTGGGTGTTGAGGAAATCTTTCCAGAATACAACCAACCCTGCCGATGGAAAATTAGCTCCAAAATGGGAAGGACCCTATGAAATTGAGTCAGAATCTGGGAAAGGAGCATACCGACTCAAGAAAATGGAAGGGGATATGTTGCCAAGACCCTGGAATGCTATACACCTTAAAGCTTACTTCAAGTGAGTTTAGAATTTAATTTCTAACTCAGGACGGTATGAATTCTATCTCTCTTAAATTCATCTAATTTTATTTACTCTTTTTGAACCCAATACTGACTTAAGCATCGGAGGGGTGTTAGCCAAGCTAACACCCACCTTAGTTTAAAGGTGTTTTGCAGAATATGCTTCGGGATATAGCTCCAGGATACACACTCAGGATACTTCGAAAGATTAGAGGATTGGCCCCCTCTCTCACGTTTAAGGGATCCTGATACCTTCAAAGGTTTAAAGGTATTCACCTTTGTCACGAATTGGGTTTAAACACCCCGCCTGGAGCGCAAGTTATCCAGGGATAGTTCAAGGTGGCGGGACCAGTTCATGTAAAAGTGGCTGACAATTTCGTTACTGTTGGCTATACCCTGGATCCTCAAGGTATATGAGGATTGATCACCCTCTCTCACGAAAGGGTATTTTCATACTCTCTAAGGTTTAAAGGTTTTCACCTTTCTAAGTCTTGGGGTTTATACACTCCCGCCTGTAGCGCACGAAAATTTGGGATTTTCCCCAGAATACTTAAGGGTTTATCCCCAGAATATTATGGAACTATCTCCAGGATACTAAGGGTTTATCCCCAGAATATTAAGGGTTTATCCCCAGTGAAACTAAACTTTTTGACAAGTTCCAAAGATATGACGAACTACGATTATGTTTACACACGTTCTTCTGTTGGTGAAAAGTTACGAAGTTTAATCACTAAATGAAGAAATACTCAAGTGTGTCATATATTGATGCAATATCCTGCACAGATAGGGGACATCCATGCCGGGGACATTGCAAAGGATTCAAAGGTTGAGGTTGGAAATTATTGCCTAAATGTTTCTGCTATGATTTATTATTTTTCAAGTCTTGAAAACCTTATCTAAATGATCTAAGTTTTCTAAAAAGTCATATTCAACCAAGTTTTGTCTAACAATTTGTTATCAAAAGTATTGAACATTTCATCAGTATCCTGACCAGGATATTTGATCAGGATATTCAAAACATACCTTTCAAAATAAATACATAACAACAACAAATAAGGCTAAAAGGTTAGTTTATTATTATTGGTCCAAAAGATTGTATTCTTGGTTTCATCTAAAAAAAAAGACCCATCCACTAAAACTATTTTACTTGCAGGAAATTAAATTGTTCTGAATACAGGACGACCAAATGATTCAGACCCTACAAAGAGAAATACAGGTATAATTAAAGACAAACTAACTAGGATACAGGTTCAGTATATGTGTACAGGATACAGGATCTGGATACTTACCTTATTAGGGAAGGAGGTCATGGGCTCGATGGATTCCATGAAGCCAAGGTCATCATATGAGAAACCTTCGGCAGTAGCAGCAGAGGGCTTAGAGCTGGTGGCAACAGATGGCTCCTTTTTTCATTAGGACAGGCTTGGGGTAGCTGTCAAGCTCATCAAGGAATGTTCGAACCAGATATCCTTACCAGACATGTTGGAATGACTAAAAAATATATATGTTGGTATCAGGATATCCAACAGTTATATTTTTGGGGACAATTGTTATGGGTGAAATTCTGAGCCCATATCCTGACACTATATCTTGATTTTATGATAGCTGATTACGATCAGGATACCGGACCAGGATATTGGTAACATCCTGAGGCAGTATCCTGACTGTTACTAACAATTTGTGTGTAAACGTTGGTTACAAGGGACTAACGTTCATGAGGACCAAGTCATCCTGAAGACCCGCTCAAATTGGTTAGGATAAGGACGTTGATGGCGGAAAAATAGCTCTTGTAACAGTCAGTATTGAAGAAAGGCGTATTTTATGGATGCTGGTCAAAGCTATTAATGTTGTAACGGTTATGGAAGCTTAAATCCCAGAATTATAGTTAATATGCACGTGGAGAACGAGTTGAAACAGCCCCCTAACGTTCAGAAGGGCATATTCCAAGTATCCCAGATTTTTAGCATAATATCCCGGATTTTTAGCATAGTTTGTTATTTCTTGTAACTATAAATAGGAGTGTCGGATCATAGGAATTCACACACTTTCGAGCTCTCATACTCGTATACTCTCATTTCTAGTTGCAATTACACTCTAACACTCACAATTCACAATCATTGTAACACTTAGATTCGATCCGAGCATTATCCTGCATTGTATCCTGGTTATTCAAGCAATATGAAGAACAAGGCAGCTGACGATTGTCAGCTCCCGAGGTTTTATGCCGGAGATCTAGATTGATCAAGGGCTTTCCTCGTACATATCGTGTCAACCTTTACATTTTTGCTCATTGTTTGATTATTGATATAGTCTGATATCCTCGGGCTATATCCTGAAACTGTTTTTGTTAACAACTTAACCAGCATATTTTTCACAAACACCTCTAGCACACTACCTCACTTAACTAATTTGATCACTTAATTGCTTTGGTAATTTTTGACCAAAACAGTGGTTAAAAAGGGAATTTCAACCATCTGTTGAGGGCAGCGACAAAAGACGCCCCGACGAAGCACACGGCTCGACGAAGAACTTGGTTCTTCGTTAACTGGATTTTTGACGAACCACTAGGGTTCTTCGTCACATGCATTCTCGACGAAGAATAGTTCTTCGCCATTATGGTCTTTCGCCATAAAGGCATCCCACGAAGAACTGTTTCTTCGTGAGGATGCTGCAAAAGAGTAAATGGACAGAACAGTTAAATAGTTTATGATGTATATGATGATGGATACTTGTGTTTATAAAATTCTATCTATTGCATGATAATAATGCTGACTAGGAATGAGAAATCTGATTTGATTTGTGTGCGAAGCAAACTCACATGTTAAGTGTTGTTATGTGACATGCACATGGGATGTGAACTTGTATGAGAATTGAATACTTACTACGTGTTGTACAGTAATCTTTGTGATGAATGCAATCTGTGAAAAATACGTGACTTAATTGATTATGAAACTGATTATGTTGGTACCCACGGTAGGGTTTGGTTGACCAACCTGGAACGGGTAACTTAACATACCGAGCAAAACTAAGGTGAGTTCATTTCTCTTGAGCATGCGTCCCGGTGGGTATTCCTGAGAGGAATAAGTCTTTTGGGTAAAAACTGGGATGTTAGATAATACACTCATTTCCTATCACCTTAAGTCTCATCTTATACCGAATTAGTTGCCTAAGAGGTAACGAGGTATTAGTTGATAGTGCTATTAGGCTTGGCAACCTCACACCGTACCTGAGAGGACGGGCGTGAACTAATGACCTTAATCATGACCAATGCTTAGATAGGGGGCATTGGGGACGGGCAAAACAATCTGAAGCCATCTTGTACGGTACTCGAGTTATTATCAACATTATTAATAAACTGAACTAAACACTTGGCAATTAACGTTTTCATAAAACTATGAACTCAGCAGCATTGTCTGATGCACTTGTTGCATGCTCGCATGTCATTGGATTTTATGGACAAGGAACTTGCTGTCTGGGATTGCTGGAGTGGTCATAGGTCGTACTGCTTGGATACGCAGGATGGGCTTACTGTTTTTACATACATTTGGTTTTGAAACATCTAAACAATGACTTAGGTATTGCTTCCGCTGATCTTGTTGGATTTTATTAAACTTGTGTTTGAACCATTTTTAGTAATCAACAGCAACTTTATTTGAAATCTTGTTATGAGTTCAATGTAATTAGTGGCTAGATCCTGGTATGTCACACGCCTTGCGGGGTTTCCTCCGGTGGTATTTTGGGGGTTTGACAGTTTGGTATGAGAGCCACTGGTTATAGTGAACTAGGTTTTAAAACGCTTTTATAAAACTAGACTATAACCGAACAGTTCAGAAATCGACCATGACACTCAGCCCCAGATTGCAAGGTTCGTCTCCCGTTTACTTATTGCACATCATATCTAGTGTACACTTATGTATGACATTGCATGTGAATGCACACTTAGCACTACAGTATGAGTTCCTGTGTTACTAGCCTACGTTATGTGTTTGATAGCGTGACACTCCTCTAAACCTTCATGATCTATGTTATGGTGTCTTTTGTCTTGCTACTCGAATTTGAGGAACCTTTTAGCACGAGTTGGGAGGAGCTGAGATAAACATGCAAATCGCATTGTTATTATGGGTGCACACATAATAATAATGTGGGGTGCATGTGAATCCTAGTGAGGCTTAACAAGTGTGAAAGGGGTTCTGCTCTGTTGTCTGACGTAATGATAGAACTCAGTAATTTGTAGAAGTCATAGTGATGTTTGACTCCTACTCAATCCCGACTTCTAACCTTTCCGCTTTTTATATATAGAATCATGAGCGGATGAACTGGTGGACGTAGTGGAGGCCGCGGCGGTGGACCTGGCAACATTGTTATGTCCCAGGCTGAATTAACCGACTTGATCAATACTCGTGTGGCTGAAGCCCTAGCGGCTCAGCAGGCTGGTACGATATGTGCCAAACACTCATTATCCTTGTGTCGCGTACTCGACTGTTACCCGTGTGTTGTGTTTTCTTTCGTCTTTAGGTCAGCACGTGAATCAGAATCAGAACAATCCGCCTGTTTGCACGTTTAAGACGTTCATGGATTATAAGCCCCAGACGTTTAGTGGGACTGAAGGAGCAGTGGGGTTACTACGTTGGTTTGAGAAAGCAGAATCGGTGTTCGCTATGTGTAATTGTCCTGCTGGGGATAGAGTGAAGTATGCTACGGGCACGTTGGAGGATGGTGCCCTGACTTGGTGGAAAGCCCACGTCCAAATGCTGGGAATTGAAATGGAAAATGCAACCACTTAGGAGGATTTTAAAGAGTTGATGAGAGAGGAGTAATGTCCTCGTAATGAGATCCAGAAGCTGGAAAATGAATGCTACCATTTGAAGATGACAGGGTCCGAGATCGAAGCGTACATGAAGCGGTCTCATGAGCTCGCGAATATGTGTCCTAACTTATCACGACCACCCCACCGTAGGATTATGCTGTACATCAACGGTTTAGCACCACAGGTCAAGGGTTTAGTCACTGCAGCAAATCTTGACAACTTGCCTCGAATCATCCGCTTAGCCCACAAGATCACCGATCAGGAGGTGGAGCGTGGCTCGCTACCACCACGTGTTTCTGCTACTGCTGCTAGCACTGCTACAGCTACTACTCCTGCCATGGATAACAAACAAAAGTGGAACGATACGGACAAGGTGTCCAACTCGAATCAGTCGCAGAAGAAGCCAGACAACAGCGGCAACCGCAGTTTTAGCCAGTCATCTTCTGTAAACCAGAATCAGAGCAACAACTCGAACCAAGGTTCTTACGCAGGGAAACAACCGAAGTGTAGTAAGTGCAACTACGATCATCGTGGGCAGTGCACCCGGATCTGTCACAAGTGCAATAAGGTGGGCCATATTGCTAGAGATTGCAGGGCCCAATTCCCAAAACAGCAACAACAGCAACCCCACAGCAGCAACAGCAACTGGAAAGGCAGCAACCTCAGCAGAACCAAGGAAATCGTAAGGGGTGTTTTCAGTGTGGAGACGAGGGCCATTTTAGGAGGGATTGCCATCAACTGAATCAGAATGCTTGGAATAATAACAACAACACTAGAACAACAACGGGAACAATGGTGGGAATGGTGCACGTGGAAGAGTGTTTACTATTGGTGCTGGGGAAGCTAGGAATGATGGAAACGTGGTGATCGGTACGTTTTCTGTAAACAATCTATTTGCTTCTGTTTTATTTGACTCTGGTGCCGATTGGAGTTATGTGTCTTTGGGGTTCAGTCGTCAGTTAGGGTTGACTCCTACACCTCTTGTAAACAAACACGTAGTAGAATTAGACGATGGCAAATCGATTGAAGCTTCACATGTCCTTTTTGGGTGTAAACTCGATCTTATGGGTCAAGTGTTCGACATTGACCTACTTCCCGTTATTCTTGGAAGCTTCGATGTAGTCGTTGGTATGGATTGGTTGTCTAAGCACCAAGCGGAAATTCTTTGTAAGGATAAAATTGTACGTATCCCTCTCCCAAGTGGAGAATCTATGTCGGTTCAAGGTCATCGTAGTGGTGCAATGGTTGGCGTCATCTCGGCCATGAAAGCCCAGAAGTGTTTACGTAAGGGCTATCCTGCTATTTTAGCACTTGTTACTGACACCCAGTCTGAAGAGAGAAAAATCGAAGACCTGCCAGTTGTTCGTGAGTTTTCCGATGTATTTCCTGAAGAACTTCCTGGTTTACCTCCACACCGTTAGGTGGAACTTCAGATTGACCTTACACCAGGAGCAACCCCGATTGCTCGTGCTCCTTATCGTCTTGCACCAGAAGAGTTGCAAGAAATGTCTAATCAACTCCAAGAACTGTTGGATAGAGGCTTTATCTGACCTAGTTCTTCGCCTTGGGGAGCCCAAGTTCTTTTTGTGAAGAAGAAAGATGGGTCCTTTCGTATGTGTATAGATTATCGTGAACTCAACTAGGTGACCGTCAAGAATCGTTATCCTTTACCTCGTATCGACGACTTGTTTGACCAGTTGCAAGGGTCAAGTTTTTACACGAAAATCGACTTAAGATCGGGTTATCATGAGATGAGAGTCCGAGAGGAGGATGTTCCTAAAACAGCTTTTCGAACGCGGTATGGCCATTATGAGTTTCTGGTTATGCCATTCGGGTTGACAAACGCACCAGTGGTTTTCATGGACCTTATGAATCGTGTTTGCAAACTGTATCTTGACGACTTCCTCATTGTGTTTATCGATGACATTTTGATCTACTCTAAAAGCAAGGAGGATCACGAGCGACACTTGCGTCTTATCTCAGAGCTCCTGAGGAAGGAGCAACTCTATGCGAAATTCTCTAAGTGTGATTTCTGGATTCGAGAAGTACACTTCCTTGGCCACATTGTTAATGAAACGGGGATACATGTGGTTCCTGATAAGATTGATGCTATCTGAAATTGGGCGGCACCGAAGAATCCTTCGGAGGTGCGATAATTTCTTGGTCTCGCTGGGTACTATCGCAGATTTATTAAAGACTTCTCGAAGATCGCTCAACCTCTTACTGCATTAACACAGAAAGGCGTTGTATAGTCTTGGGGAACAAAGCAGGAGGATGCTTTCCAACTCTTGAAACAAAAACTCTGCAGTGCACCAATCTTGTCTCTACCTGAAGGTACCGAGGATTTCGTGGTATACTGTGATGCTTCTATTCAGGGTCTCGGTTGTGTGCTAATGCAATGCGAGAAGGTGATAACGTACGCTTCTCGACAGTTAAAGGTTCATGAGAAGATTTACACGACTCACGACTTAGAGTTGGGGGCCGTGGTCTTTGCGTTAAAAATCTAGAGGATTTACTTGTACGGTACTAAATGCATTATTTATACCGACCACAAGAGCCTTCAGCATATCTTTGACCAGAAGGAATTGAATATGCGACAGCGTCACTCGGTAGAACTCTTAAACGACTACGATTGTGCAATCAAGTACCATCCATGTAAAGCTATCGTTGTGGCTGATGCCCTTAGTCGAAAGGAAATGAAACCCAAGCATATCCGCGCTCTACAGCTCACTATCCACTCTAATTTACCTGATCAGATCCGTTCTGCTCAGACTGAAGCGTTGAAGGAGGAAAACCTGGAAGCAGAATATTTGCGGGGCATGGAGAAACGACTCGTAGAGAGATCTGACGGCATTTATTATTTTATGGAACGGATATGGGTTCCTTTGTATGGTAATCTTAGAGAGCTCGTGATGGACGAAGCGCACAAGTCTCGATACTCTGTTCACCCGGGTTCGGATAAGATGTATCAGGACCTCAAAGTCTTATATTGGTGGCCGAAGATGAAAGCCCACATCGTGACGTATGTAAGTATGTGTTTGACTTGCGCGAAAGTCAAGGTGGAATATCAGAAACCCTCTGGCCTGCTTCAGCAACCAGAAATACCTTTATGGAAATGGGAGCAGATTGCTATGGATTTCGTCACTGGTTTACCAAGAACTCAAAACGGAAATCATACCATCTGGGTGATCGTCGACCGCCTCACGAAGTCAGCGCACTTCCTAGCAATCAAGGAAACAGATAAGTTTTCACAACTTGCTGCTGTTTATCTAAAGGAGGTGGTTTCTAGGCATGGCGTGCCAACCTTTATTATCTCTGATCGTGACCCGCGTTTCATATCCGATTTGTGGCAGTCGATGCATAAATCATTCGGCTCACGTCTCGACATGAGTACTGCTTATCACCCACAGACGGATGGTCAAAGTGAACCAACCATCCAGACACTTGAAGACATGATGCGAGCATGTGTGATCGATTTTGGTAAGGGTTGGGAGAAACACTTGTCGTTGATAGAGTTCTCCTACAACACAGTTACCATTCCAGCATCCAGGAAACTCCGTTCGAAGCATTGTACGGACGAAAATGCCGTTCTCCTCTCTGTTGGGCTGAGGTGGGTGACAGCCTGATCACAGGTCTGGAACCTGTACTTGAAACTTCAGAGAAGATTTTTCAGATTAGAAATCGTATGGCAACAGCGCGCGACCGTCAGAAAAGCATGCTGACAAGCGTAGGAAATCTTTGGAGTTCGCTGTAGGCGATCGCGTTATGTTGAAAGTCTCGCCCTGGAAGGGTGTGGTACGTTTTGGGAAACGCGGCAAGCATAATTCGTGTTATGTCGGGCCATTCATAATTCTGGAACGAATTGGTAAAGTGGCCTACAAGCTCGAGTTACCTGCTGAGTTGGGTAACGTTCATGATGTTTTCCACGTTTCACAATTAAAGAAGTGTTTGTCCGATGAAACACTTGTGGAACCACTCCAAGAACTAAAAATCAACGACAAATTGCAGTTTGTCGAAAAACCCATCGAAATTATGGACCGAGAAGTCAAGGTCGGTAAGCATAGTCGAATCCCGATCGTGAGAGTTCATTGGAACTCAAGACGTGGACCGGAGTTCACGTGGGAACGTGAGGATAAGATGAAGCTCAAGTATCCTCAACTTTTCCCAACTGAACAATCTAATCCTGATGCAACTGGTGAATTTCGGGACGAAATTCCCTTTTAAGTTGGGGATGATTTAGCACCCGAGGAAAATCCGTAGTCATCCTGATCTAACACTCTGCCGCTTTGGGTTACTTATCAAATTTAGGGACGAAATTTCTTTCAGGTTGGGGATGATGTGACAACCCGAGATTTCAAGGTCTTTCCTCTACGCATCACTTGTTTCACAATTCGTTTTACGTTGTATCATGTGCATTATATATGAATGATTGAAGTATTGTTATGTTTGGGTGTTACATGAAAACTTAGGAGTTGTTTAATGTTTAGTCATAACATGTTCATGTTTAACTTTAGGTTGTGCAACACACTTGAGTCACGAAGAACCTAAGTCGACGAAGAACTAGGGTTCTTCGTCACAACCACTCCTTGACGAAGGAAAGTTCTTAGTCACAACCAATCCTTGGCGAAGGAGGGTTCTTCGCCAAGAAGGTCGTTCGCCCAGAGGGCTCTCGACCCAGGTCCATGCGTGGCCCAAAATGGGCCCGACTGATATTTATTTGCATAACCTTTCATAATCTGCGAAACTTAAAACAAACATCAAACCCTAAACACTCCTCTCCTCCCTTGCAAACTCGACGGCTGTCTCCGATCATTCGAAGCCTCAATGTCTGGATCGAACCAACCTACTCGGTATCTTGCTTAGTGTTTTATCCATGTTAGTTGCCGTGATCTGGATGTGATGATTGTTATGATTTCACATGATGACTTAGAGTTTCATACTAGTAGAGTTAGTAATGGGTGTTAGTACATTACGTCTATTGACTTCATCTTATATCATGTAATAGAATAGGATAGATTAGATTTATCAGTGCACGAGGTTCGAGAAACGGAAAATAGTGATTAAGTGAGTGATTTCGCTCATATGGACATTGTCCATAAAAGAGAAATCCCAACCTTATGATTTCGCTCATATGGACATGTCCATATAAACGAAACCTGCTTCACTATATATAGTGCACATGTTCATTCATTCGGTACGCGACTTCCGGAATTGTAACGAAGTGCTGCCGAAATATGTCAAGGTTGCAATCGTTGTTAAATGCAATATAAGTGACAGATCTTATAGTATAAAGCTGTTTTCGCGTCTAGTTCTCTGATTCCGCCTTTGAACTAGACATAAAGCTCTTCTGATCGACTCAATCGGGTCAAACAACGATCCTACAAGTGGTATCAGAGCTCAGGAAGAAGAGTTTAGCTTGATATCATCCTCATTCTGCCTTCTACACCTTCTTTCATCATTTCTGAAAGTTTTACCAGACAAAACCTGATCAAAATTTCACAGATTATAGATAATTGGATATAGATAAACCCTTGAAAGTTTCATATTCAAATTCGGATTAAAAATGACCAAAATTGGACTTCGAGTAGGTTTCGCTTTTACGGACAATGTGCATTTTCGCTTATGTGACAAAACCTAGAGGTTTCACTCATATGACAACCTGATTTCGCTTTTGTGGCACAATATCTAGAGGTTTCGCTCCAGAGAACATTATTCTTGGGATTTCGCTCCAAGATACATGTGATTTCGCTCAAACGGCCAATCTGATTTCGCTTTTAAGATCAAGTGGTTTCGCTCATAGTGCATTCTTTGATTTCGCTCATAAGGGGATACTTGGTTATAATCTGATTTCGCTCGAGTGTCATATTTGGCTCGAAAGTGAATTTTTTTTTCGTGTCGAGATCATTTCGCGTCAATCGAGTGTCAGTCAGTTTCAGTTTATTTGATATTTGATTTTACTAATTGTGTTTGCTTGATTATTTGTCAAGGTTTACATCATGGCTGAGGAATTCTACAACACGTTTTTCAACGCATTCACATCCGAATCGTCCGAGGTTGCAAATGTTACACCAAAAACCATCACTAAGGCGATCAATGAGAACATCAAGCATGATAACTTTTACGGAACTCACTCAAAGCCACCAACTCTAGAAAGCATTGAAGATTATACCTGGTGGAAAGAACGTTTCATCAACTGGGTGAAAGCATATGCCCATGAAAGCTGGTTCTGTTTAGAATTTGGATACGAAAAGCCAAAAGATGATAAAGGCGAAGTATTACCATTCAAGAGATTTTCAAGAGAAGATAAATCTGAGTTTGCTGCCGAACAAAGAATGATTGCATTGATCCTATCAGTAATTAGGAATGATATATTTGCACTGCTTACACATGATGGGTCATCAAAATCGGTTTGGGAAGCTTTACGTGTTAAAGCTGAGGGTGGTAAACAGATAAAAAAGAACAAAATTGCGTTACTTAAAAAAGAATTTGATCTGTTTGATAGCCTTAAAGGAGAGTCGGTGAGGCAAACGATAGAAAGATTTTGTCATCTTAAAATTGAACTTGAGAGATTTGAGATAAGGAAAACAAGAGAGGAACTTATCGATAAAGTGATTGAAGCGTTACCACGAGCTGATCAGTGGCAAACGTTTGTTTTTATCTTAAAAAATGATGCCTCATATGATGAAATTTCTCTTGATTCTTTGTTTGACAAGATTGAAAGTCATGACTTGGAGTTGCAGAAACAGAACAAGATGACTGGTTCTTCACATCAACAAAATGTTGGTCTGTACTACAAAGGCAGTGTACCTTCTGATAAAGGCGTTGGTTCACCAAAAACAGCAGTTAGTGATGAGAAGATGATAGAACCTCCAACAACGTCGACAAGTCATCATTCTGGATATCATTCATCATCAAAGTCAAATTCTGATGAAGCTGAAGAAATTCTGTGCAACATTGCTCTTAAACTGAAGAATTCTCCTGCAATGAGCATCAATGCAGCTAAGCAGCAAATGAGTTTCCTTGCATCTGTTCTGGAGTCATATGAAGGTCTTGTAGCTGGCAAAATTGGAAACTCCGAATTGACCAAAGAAGACTACGACCAGATTGATCCGGAAGAGATGGAGCTCATTGACATCCGTTGGTGTTTAGCTAGTTGTATTCGAAGAGCTCAGAGGTATATGGAGATTACCGGGAAAAAATCTCTTGGAGGTGCGTCAACAAAGCTTGGATTCGACAAATCCAAAGTGACTTGTTTCAGATGCAAGCAAAAGGGTCATTTCAAAAGAGAATGCAGAAACTCTGAAGTTGCTGAAAGAAATGAACGTCCTTTCAACGATGATTATTATCGAAAGGCGATCTATCATCGAAGCAGAGAAGAGCCAAAGTTGATTAAAGATAAACCGATAGAGAAATCAAGAGCTTATGCTGTTATTTACGAGGATGAAGGTTATGATTGGACTGAAATTTGTCCAGAAGAAGATCGTTTAGAGAATGTTCGTAAAACAGCTAATGGGAGAGCTATGACAGAAGAAAGAAAGTTTGTTTTTGTTGCTGAGATTCAAAATGAAAACAAAGACAAAGATGCTGCTGAAATCCATGAAGAAAAAGTTGAGATCAAAGAGAAAACTCGAGAAGAGATCTTGAGTGAGAAGACTTACAGAGAAAGAAACGTGGTCTACAACAGAATGGATGACATGCAGGAAGAGTATGAAAGTGCTGTCAGCAACAGAAGATGGGATAAGAAGAGAGAGTGTTACTACAACAGAGAAGGAGAACCGGTTGTTCCAAAGAAAGACATAATTTTTGATGATGTTCTTCTCATAGTCCCGTTGAGAGCCGAATACTATAGAAATGTGATGAAAGATGACACATACGCTAAGAGGTTTGAAAAGGAGATCAGGTATGCCATGTTATCATGTCTGAGAAAAAGGGATGAAGAAAGAATGAAGAAGAATGTTGAAGAGATGGTGAACAATTTGAAGAAGGTTGCTGAAGAGGTTGAAACAGAAATTGTTGAAGTTGAAGCTGTGAAAGAAATCAAAAATGAAGAAGTTGAGGTGAATGAAGAGGTTAAGAAAGCTGTTACTGAAGAACAGCAGATTGAAGAAGAGGTGAAGAAAGAAGAAAAAGAAGAAAAAAAGAATGAGAAGCTAGAAGCTGATGATGTTGGTGATGAAGTCAGTGTTAAGGAAAAGTTGAATGATGCTGATCAGAAGCAGACAAAAGCTGCTGAAAACACCGAAGTGCCAATCACTGAGGTAAATTCTAATTCTGAAAACTTAAAACTGATTGATCAGTGCAAGAAATGCATGGAACCGTGCAGAGCTTGTACTGAAAAAGATGAGAAATTCAGAACAAGAGATATAGAATTCACTAAAATTGAAAACATTTTCAAAGTAAAATGCAAAGAAATGCTAGAAAAAGAAAAAGTTTTTAAAGAAAATGATGAAAAATTTTCCGAAAAATGTAAAAAGATAGAAAAAGAAAATGAAATTTTGAAAGAAAATGTTTCTAAAATGACAGAAGAGTGTTCTCAAAAAGAAATTTCTTTTCAAGAAATGAAAAAGGAATATGACTAAATGAAATTATCATATCACATTACAAAAGAGTCATATGAAAAAGTGAAAGACGAAATGAAATATGCTCAATCAAGAATGAATTATCTATCTGAAATAACCAAAGAGCTTAAACGAATGTATGCTATAAAACAAGATGTTGTTAATTCCTATATTGAGGATGTTGCTAAGTTAAAGCGACAGATTGCTGATTTAGAACAGGAAAACAACAAGTTAAAAAGTTACCACGTGTCGTCATATGTGCTTGAATGAATTTTTAATATAAAACCGGGTGATGGTGAGTCTGAGCAGAACAAGAAAGGCATTGGCTCAGAGTTTCATCAAGTTCCACCACCGGAAAAGTTTGCATTTTATGATGAGGAAAAGGTCGAAAAAGCTTTCAACATGGTAGACCAATTGCCAGACAACATTGACATAACCTATTCCAAATCTGATGAGTCTCATGATTCAGAGGTGGTAGGTAAAGTCGTTGAAAGTGCGTTGAAAGAAGAGTCAGTTGATACAGGTAAATCTGAATCACAGGATGAAGATGAAGGAAATCTTCATGATGGATATCTGAAAAACATAAAATCCGAGAAAAATTTGAATGATGATTCAAAAGGATTGGTTTATACCATGATTGGATCAGACAAATTGTTCTTAGATGTTGTATTCCCGATTCAGAATGTGATTTCAGAAAAGGTTGACAAAGTTTTCAAAATGGTTGAGATTGAAAAGTCTGAGATTTCAAAGTTTGTTGGTAAGAGTCGTAAAGGTTCGTATAACAAACCTGGTTTCAAAAAGAAGAACATGAAGGCTGGGTTGGGTTATAAGAAGAAACAAAATCGAAACAAAAATGAGACGCCAAATTATCAAGCAAAAATGAGTTTTGTTCAGGGAAAAAGTTTAGATGAAGAAAAAGAACTTAAAATTGGACGACAGTCTAATGATGAGTTTCATGCACAAAAGAAAAAGCAACAACCACAGGTCATAGATTTGTCCATGAGAACATGTTTCAAATGTGTTCAAAAAGGACATCTTGCACGCAAGTGTCCAAATCTAAAACTTGTGGATGTTGACAAAAAGAAGAGTGATGTTGAGAAACAAAAATCTGAGAATGTAAGACAAAGGTCAACCAAATTTTATTCGAAACAAACTTGGAGGTTCAATACAAACAAGTTTGCTTCAAATCAAAATTGGAAATCAAACCAGAACAGGTTCGATTCAAGACAGACCTGGAATTCTCATACACCCAGATTCAGAACAACTCAAAGTTGGAAAACAACTGTTGATATGACAAAACCATAACAGTTTTGGAAACCAAAAGTAGTTGTTCAAAATCAAAATGTTCAAAAAGATTCTCATTTTTACAAACGTGGTACACCAAAAGGTCAAACATGGAGTGTAAAGAAACATATGGTTCTTGAAAAAGATGAAAAAGTTGAAGTAAAAGTTGAAAAGATTTTTGTGAAAAATGATAAAGAGTTTCCAGCATTGAATGAAAATTATTGTGTTGAAATGCCTAAGGTTCAACAGGCCTGGGCTAAATTGTTCAAGTAATCAAGTAGTCTAAATGTGCAGGTGCTCAACAAAACCAAAGATTGTGAGAATGGAGGTTGGAGCAGCCTGGCACAACAAGAGGAGGAGGCTGCTGCTGAATCCTGTGTTGGTTGAAACAGGAAGTTTGTTTGTTTTTCTGCAAATAAATAAACAATATTTTCAAAACCCTAAAAATTTGAAAAATTAAAAACCAAAAATATGTTTTAGTTTGTTAAAATTTGAAAAACCAAAAATATGTTTGTTTTAATTTTTGTCAAAAATAGAAAATTACAAAAACATGTGTTGATTGAATATGCCGAAACCCTCACGGCTGAACAAACATGATTAATTTCACAAGATTGAAAAACGGTTTTCAAACTGTAAAATATCAATGTGTTGTAAATCATGGGGGTAATTACTGCTTTTAGTGTAATTCAGTGCACAGTTAGCAGAACATGGATGGCGAGACAAAGCTATCAGTATTGGTTGTCAAATTTGAAAAAGTCAAAAACATGATAAAATTCAAAAATTGAGTTTTTGTGTAAAAAGAGGAAATGATAGTACATCAGTAGACAGTTACAGTATGCTAAAGAAATGTAATGATTAAATAACGTTAAACAGTCTCACTGATGATATGTCGATAGGTTTTTATACATTTAGTAAACTTTTTCGGGATATAAACCTAAATTCAAACTTGCTTATTTCGTGGGGAACACTACTTGGATATATAGGTAACCCCTGAAATCTCGTTTGAAAGGTCCCTCTTTCTGAGATACTAGGTCTTTATGCTTAGTGATATCTGGGGTATTATCTCGGGACTTCTGATTTTGCGGAAGCAATGGCCTAGTCCCCGGAGAATACTTTATGCATTGCTTGAAAAATAGCGCCGCCCTCAGCAAATTGATGAAACAATAAAATTGATAGTCATTGCTGTTGTAATACAAAAGATCCTCTAAAGGGGACACACCAAAAGTCGAGCCGTCATCTCTCTGCTGAACGGAAGTTCTGACCTGAGCTCTCACGGTTTCGTACTAAAATTTATTCCCCTTACAGGTATATCATCTAGGTATACTCACCTGTAAGACTGAATATTGGGATCTGGATACGGGAGTATATTCAAGAGGTGGGACACATGAATGAGTTTAAGTTCCTAATTCATCTAATTCGTATCCTGAATCAGTTGAAGTTTGTGTGAAAATTTAAGTGGACAAGTATATCGACAATCTAAGTGAATTGTTTAATTCTTAAAGTGTAATTAAGCTCAACGGTACTTGTGACTTGTCAAATCTGATATGAGCCTCTGATACAAACTCAAACAAAAATATTGTCTGTAAATATGTTTGTACATATTTCTTTACTGCTTTATATTTTCAGAAAATACAAAAAGATTTTTGATTCTGCTTTATTTTCGACAACCGATATCTGAAATGCTGAGTTTCAAAATCTAAGTAAGCTGATTGTGTTTCTGAAAATAAAACAAGTTCATTAATTTGAAACTTGAATTAAAATCAAAAATTTCAAAAACAGTTTGTGACATCTCCAAGGTCATTAACTTGAACTTGGATGATTAACTGTGAGGGAGTTGGATTCTTTAACGCTGCCAAATCCGTAAAGTGTGTTGATAGGGGGAGTGGATTAGAGAAGTTGATTAATAATACGAAAACATTGTATTTATGAATGTTTGAGTGGTTGCAGATAGTCCAGACTACGATCCCGAGAGCAGAGTTTAAGGGGGAGTCTGAAGACAAGTTTGAAGCAAAAAGAAGCTTGTAGATGGAATGCTAGGCATCGATCCCAAAGCAAGGAAGCTTGATGAAAGGGGGAGCCTGAAGATGATAGAAGAAGAGAAAGATTGTTGGATGCTTACATTGTTACAACTTGAAAGAAAAGGCAGAATGATCAAGACTGAAGATGTGTCATATTGAAGATTAGTCACTGAAGACTTCGTCAATATTCGAGGGGGAGTCTGTTAGTACATTACGTCTACTGACTTCGTCTTATATCATATAATAGAATAGGATAGATTAGATTTATCAGTGCACGAGGTTCGAGAAACGGAAAATAGTGATTAAGTGAGTGATTTCGCTCATGTGGACATTGTCCATAAAAGCGAAATCCCAACCTTATGATTTCGCTCATATGGACATGTCCATATAAGCGAAACCTGCTTCACTATATATAGTGCACATGTTCATTCATTCGGTACGCGACTTCCGGAATTGTAACGAAGTGCTGCCGAAATCTGTCAAGGTTGTAATCGTTGTTAAATGCAATATAAGTGACAGATCTTATAGTATCAAGCTGTTTTCGCGTCTAGTTCTCTGATTCCGCCTTTGAACTGGACATAAAGCTCTTCTGATCGACTCAATCGGGTCAAACAACGATCCTACAATGGGAACTTGTGTTCATGAATCTATAATAAGTCTTTGGAAATGTTTGTTATGATGTTGTTTTTGGTTAATGAATTCGATAATCTGATTTGCACGAGAATGAGGATGTTAGTGACTGGATTAGAATTCTAATTATATAAGATTAGGCTTATGTTAATCCATGATAATGTGTTACAATACTAGTGTTAATGATGAACGGAAATTAGGGTTCGTATGAACATGAATAGTAACTGATTGAATCATAATGTTGATCCGTTTTGGGAATATGGAAGGTGTTTACTGAAATTACGGGATGGTGGTTAAAAAGGGAATTTCAACCGTCTGTTGAGGGCAGCGACGAAAGACGCCCCGACGAAGAACACGGCTCGACGAAGAACCTGGTTCTTCGTTGACTGGATTTTGACGAACCACTAGGGTTCTTCGTCACATGCATTCTCGACGAATAATAGTTCTTCGCCATTAGGGTCTTTCGCCATAAAGGCATCCCATGAAGAACTGGTTCTTCGTGAGGATGCTGCAAAAGGGCAAATGGACAGAACAGTTAAACGGTTTATGATGTATATGATGATGGATACGTGTGTTTATAAAATTCTATCTGTTGCATGATAATAATGCTGACTAGGAATGAGAAATCCGATTTGATTTGTGTGCGTAGCAAACTCACCTGTTAAGTGTTGTTATGTGACATGCACATGGGATGTGAACTTGTATGAGAATTGAATACTTACCACGTGTTGTACAGTAATCTTTGTGATGAATGCAATCTGTGAAAAATACGTGACTTAATTGATTATGAAACTGATTATATTGGTAACCACGGTAGGGTTTGGTTGACCAACTTGGAACGGGTAACTTAACATACCGAGCAAAACTAAGGTGAGTTCATTTCTCTTGAGCATGCGTCCCGGTGGGTGGGATAGTCAAATGGGTATTCCTGAGAAGAATAAGTCTTTTGGGTAAAAACTGGGATGTTAGATAATACACTCATTTCCTATCACTTTAAGTCCCATCTTATACTGAATTAGTTACCTGAGAGGTAACGGGGTATTAGTTAATAGCGCTATTAGGCTTGGCAACCTCACACCGTATCTGAGAGGACGGGCGTGAACTAATGACCTTAATCACGACCAATGCTTAGATAGGGGGCATTGGGGACGGGCAAAACAATCTGGAGCCATCTTGTACGGTATTCGAGTTATTATCAACATTATTAATAAACTGAAGTAAACACTTGGCAATTAACGTTTTCGTAAAACTATGAACTCACCAGCGTTGTCTGATACACTTGTTGCATGCTCGAAGGTCGTTAGATTTTATGGACAAGGAACTTGCTGTCTGGGATTGCTGGAGTGGTCATGGGTCATACTGCTTGGATACGCATGACGGGCTTACTGTTTTTACATACATTTGGTTTTGAAACATCTAAACAATGAATTACGTATTGCTTTCGCTGATCTTGTTGGATTTTATTAAACTTGTGTTTGAACCATTTTTAGTAATCAACAACAACTTTATTTGAAATCTTGTTATGAGTTCAATGTAATTAGTGGCTAGATCATGGTACGTCACACGCCTAGCGGGGTTTCCGCAAGTGGTATTTTGGGGGTGTGACAAAAAGAGAGAAACAAGAATCTTCATCGTCTTCATCTAGAACACCAAGAACACACGCACAAGTGTGCAGAGAGAAGCAGGTCTAAAATCAATCGGTTCTTCACGCCCATCATCTCCATCATCTTTCTACTCTAGAAATCAAGAGCTTTGAACCCATGTGTGTGAGAGAAAGTTGTTGTTTTAAAGAGAGAAACAATTTGATTTTTTTTAGAGAGAGAAAGTTGTTGGAACACCAAGAAACAATTTGTTGTTATGAAAAAAGATTTTGGGGTTGTCTTTTAGGGTTTTTTGATGAACAAAAAATTGGTATGTGTAATACATCGATTGTATTAGTAGTATTATTTTGATTTAAGATGATTATTTTAAAATATTATTCCGGAGCTACTTTTAATATGTTATTGAGTGAATGGAGTTTGAAGCTTACTTTTGCAGCTACTGTTCAATCATTTTGAAAGTTTTTGTAGCAACTTGATCTTCATGATTATTAATATTTGTGTTTTTCATTTGTTATACAGCTGCAAGAGGGGCAAGGTTAGAACTAGAAAGAAACCTAACAAAAGTGTGTTCGACGTTAGCAAAACAAACTAAGTTTCGCGTTTTTGTATGAATGGCGTTTTAGATAAATATGGCGTTTCATCTGGAAGGGACTAATGTGTATGGCTTGTAGGTTAAGGCGGGAATTTTAATGGCATGTTGCTAATGAGTTTGGTGTTTTGTATTAGAGCAGTAAAAAGACCCTTTTTACATGTGCATCTATATGTATGAAAATGATATAACGTGTTTTGGTACAAAAAGTTTGTGTATTTGAATAAGTTTGTGATTTTGAATGATGAAGTAGGCCCATATACATGTTTTTGGTTAGTTATATCTAATGGTTGATGGTTTGGTCATATTTGTCACTTTATGATGTAATATGTTGTTTGGTATGGTATGAAAGGTGTTGATGTACATGTGCATGAAGTGAACATATTATACATATTGGTAATGGTAGTGTATTATGTATAGTAGGAGATAATGGTATAGTGTATTATGGATGGTATGATAAATGAAAAGGAAAGTGTATTAATTCAAAGTAGTGTAACAAAACACATTTTATCATGTTCATACATATAGATGTGTGTGTGCATTTCTAATATTGGTAATGTATAAAGTAGTGTATTACGGATGATAGTGTAAATGAAAGTGCAATTGTCTAATACTGGTAATGTATTACGAAATTTGTCAAAGAAATGATACATATGCACATGTATATCGACAACTGTTACTCGAATTTTTTCGATGATGAAATATAGCGATTTTAAAATTAAAAAATAAAAAAAATTTGTGTGTTTTTTAAATTTTTTTAGGTATTTTTGGTTTTGTTCACATTGGTTCTCACAATAAAAGGTAATTCCTAACCGAATCCTTCTCAAGAACTTTAAATATTTGGGGAACTGTGAGAATAAATGAAAAAACCAATCAAAAACAATAATTTTTAATACAAAACTCCTTATAGTTAAAATACAATATAAAAAAGGAAATTAACAACACAAAATAATTTATTTCTTGGGTAAATTACAGTTTTCGTCCTTTATGTTTGTACCGGATTGCAACGGATAGCCTTCAACTTCAATAATTACAGTCACAATTCTTTATTTGCAAAACCCGTTACACTGTACGTCCTTTAGTACTAACCAGGTTAAAACTTTTAGTTAAGTTTATTCACTTAAGGGTATTTTGGCAAATTCATGTTTTATTTAAATGTTTAATAAATAAAACAAAAAAAAATGCATACACACTTCATCTTCCCAAATTTCCTAGCCCTAAAACCATAACCACCACATCTTGCCACCACCACCTCATCTTGCCGCCACCACCACCACATCCTACCGCCACCACCCTGCACTTGGGGACAATAACTCGTACTCTTCTCCCTGCACTAGAGCGTCTACTCTTAGGGTGGGACTTGGTGATGCCCCACTTGGTTCTTCTGTGAATCTTATAGAAACAGTATTTTTGTTGTCTTTTTTGTAGCTTTTGGTGATATGTGTGTTAGTGAGTAGACTCCTTGCTAAAGGAGAGTATGATGTAAATATCAAGAAGTTCTTCCTTAGGGAAGAACAGCTATGAATAAAAATATCTATTTCCTTTTATCCATTATGTTCATCTTTAATTTTTTTTGCAAAACCTGAAGCCCTAGAGCCACAAAAGTACCGTTTAGGCAGGAGGCCGTAGAGAAAAATTGGTTGGGTTGGTCACTTGGAAAAATCAACTTAAAGCTTTACCTAGTCAGATAAAGAGGAACTGTATGTTCTATTCTAACTATTAAATTACTTTGAAATATTTATGTTAATCTTTTCTTAAGCATTTTATAAACAACTGTTTTTATAAACATACACAAACAAAATCGATTAACCATTATCGAAATGAAATGATTCCTTAATTCAAAATAATAGTCAACAAATGACTACTAAAATGAAAATTATATTCAAGAAATTGGATTTTCAAATTCAACATATCGACAATTTTAGTCGACAATTAACAGTTATATTTGGCAATTCAATTCATGATAGTCTACAAATGAGGACTTTTTTGTCAAGACATTCTTTGTCTATTTATAGACATTCTTTGTTTGGCAAATTCAATTATCTAACGACATATTTTTTGTCGTTCAATTTACTATTTGTATAGTAACCAAAAATTTACTAGAACCATTCCGCGTTTGCCACCACCACATCCTGCCGCCGCCACCACCAAATCCTACCGCCACCACCCTGCACTTGGGGACAATAACTCGTACTCTTCTCCCTGCACTAGAGCGTCTACTCTCAGGGTGGGACTTGGCGAAGCCCCACTTGGTTCTTCTGTGAGTATTAGAGAAACAGTATTTTTGTTGTCTTTTTTGTAGCTTTTGCTGTTTCCAGAAGAACTACGGGGTATGGTTCAGCAATAAATTCCATTTAGGATTAGGAACCGGATCTGCTTTTTCTGTTGAGAGATATGAATAAGGAGAGAAAGCTGAACGGGACAACTGAAGGTGGCGCAGCGGGAGAAAGTGAAAATGGTGATGGTTGGGGGGGGGGTGAGCGGATTTGTTCGATTAGATGATGAGAAGTCGGCTCTAGGTTATGGGAGGCCTCAATAGATTGAACGCTGGTGAGTAAGGTTTGCAGAATGATAAGAATTTGATTAAAATGGGACTTGTGTTGCGCAAGGCTACGTGCACACTGACAGAACTTGTCCTCGGTTTGCTTGCAAGTAGGCATAACTCATAACTGAACTGGATTTGATACTACTGATGTGTACCATTTTAAGAAATCAAAAGAATACAAGTATTTGGAATTAATTCATTCACAGCACGCATATCAAATATTGAGACATTCATTGTAGTATTGTCTTTCAATTGTTAGACGCTCAAGTGCAGGGAGAAGAGTACGAGTTATTGTTCCCAAGTGCGAGGTGGTGGCGGTAGGCTGTGGTGGTGGTTGCGGTAGGATGAGGTGGTGGTGGCAAGATGTGGTGGTTAGAGTTTTAGGGTTAGGAAACTGGGGAAGATAAAATGTATGTGCATTTTTTTTGTTTTATTTATTAAACATTTAAATAAAAACATGAATTGACCAAAATACCCATAAGTGAATAAACTTAACTGAAAATTTTAATCTGGTTAGTACTAAAGGACGTAGAGTGTAATGAGTTTTGCAAATAAAGGATTGTGACTGTAATTATTGAAGTTAAAGGTTATCCATTATAATCCAGTACAAACATAAAGAACGAAAAGTGTAATTTACCCTTATTTCTCCTATGAAAACCACTTATCAAATAATTAAAATAAATAGTTACTTTAGTTATAAGAAACGTACATGCTGTAATCTTTATATAATTAACTAGAGTAATTAACATAGTTACTTTAGTTATAAGATTTGTGATTATCATTGCATTAGAGTAATTATATAATTGCACTAGTGTAGTTACATAATTACTTTATGTAATTATGTTTGAGTTGAATCAGAATGTAGTTATATCATTTCGTAGTTACGTCATTACACTAGTTATAAAATTAATTACTCGATCTAGTTGTACAAAGTAACTGTTGTACTTATAAAAATGATTACCCCACAACAACAATTTTTAAGAAAAGTAGTTATACATAGTAATTATGCATAATTTTATAATTACTCTTCAACAATATAATCGAATTCGAATGAAAGATACTAAAAAGGTGAAGTTTTAATAATAGGTAAAGTTGTGTCCAACGTAGGGATGAGCAAAATGGACCCGGTACCGGTACCGAACCGGTACCGGTACCGATTTTACCGAACCGGGTACCTTTTCGGTACCGATTCGGTACCCACTTTTGACATTTTCGGTACCGGTCCGGTACGGTACCGGTCCGGTACGGTACCGGTTCGGTACCGGTATTTTGCTCGTTTTTACCCTCAAATACCGGTACCGAACCGTACCGAACCGCTTATATTCGGTACCGGTACCGGTACCCACTTTTGAGGATTTTCGGTACCGGTTCTTTCGGTACCGGTACCGGTTCGGTACCGAACCGGACCGAGCTCATCCCTAGTCCAACGTACAGACATAAGAACCCATGGATCCATGAACCAACATAACTTGAGACGATTGATTCTTAATCAAAATATAGTAGAACCACTAATTAAAACAGTTACATATTAACTTGGCAAAATGAAAGTAACTCCTTGTTATTCTGAAATATCTCCATGTCTTCCTTTTCCAACAACACTAGTGCTTCAATGCCATCACCATCTGTGGTATCTATCAGAAGAAACCCAGTTATATCTAGTGATCTAACTGCAACAGCTGCATCAACCATGGGCTTTCCCCACCCGAAATCGACTTTGTTAAATGGGATCCCACATAAACTGCTACTGCCATATACCCTAGCCAAATCTTCTAAATCTTCATTTCCCAATTTGGATCGAACCCGTTTAATGTTTGCAGCTGTCTGTTGCACACTTTGGACTCCTTTCAGTTGCAGCTTCTGTTTCTTTATCCCATCAACCAACATACTTAACGAAGTTTCACTTTCCTGCTTTGCCGGTACCATCATCATCGACACAAAATTTCCCACAGTCGTTTGTGGCAGCTTGTCCACAAAATTTTTACGTACATCGGTCATCATTGTTAAATAAGATGGCTTAAAACAACCAGAATTCGTGGTAGCAGCAGCTACCGCGGTTCTGAAAAGTAGAGAGCTTAATACTTCGACCCGAGTTGGGATATTGTTTGTAGCCGAGGCGACAATCTTCTTAAGATCACTTAACTTCGAGTTAGGAAACACGAATTTTCTCAGGACACGAGTACTGGCATGCTGTTGGTTCATCACCGGAGCTTCAGACAGAGGAGAGTTGCTCCTTGGGACATGAATGAAATGCGGATTCCAAGGTAGTACCTCTTTGTGGGTTGGCGATCCATAGCGTGCAACGGAAGCCCAATGATTCATAAACGATCCAAGAGTGCAAGCGTCAGCAACGAGGTGTGACACAGAGACTGCAAGCCCGACTCCACCACATGCGAAGTGATTGAGTTGAACCCCAACAAGATTTGGGTTGCCAGGAGAGTTGAAGCACACCATATTATCTACAAATAGATTCTCAAGATTTCCATCCCATGCGCTAC
Source organism: Helianthus tuberosus (assembly GCA_030545235.1). NCBI lineage: Eukaryota > Viridiplantae > Streptophyta > Magnoliopsida > Asterales > Asteraceae > Helianthus > Helianthus tuberosus. Next base: position 123,413,305 of record CM060427.1, read on the forward strand.
TAAACTGGAATTCATCAAGTCTGCTATCGTTTCGGGCTTCATGAAACACGACTCCCTCATCATTACAGTAGACATAAGGTGTTGTGGGTGTGGGTAACCTGCCTGCAAAGTGATGGTATTTTGTTAGGCTTTGTGCTAAAGATTTCTTCAGCACGCTGGCTTTGTCTTGCACAGTTAAACTGCAGCTGGCATTTTTTGGGTAAAAGAGAATAAACGGCATATATGCTCTATCCGCGAGTAGATCGATATCAGAAAGATTATATGTTTGGAGATGAGAAGGGGTTGGATTTCCGGGTTTGATTATATCTCGGGAAATAATGGTGTGAAGTTGTCTTCTTGTAACTCGTAGGAGCTTCCCTATCATTACCATATTGATTGGTTATTATTTTTGCAGCAATATTCTGCAATGTGTATGAATTGTTTATAGATTCACCTGTATGTAAATATGTATATATGGACCAGTTGAAGATGTACTCCAATATTGTTTATTTTATAATTAACAGTTGTGGAGACCAAGAACATTCTGCGGATCATATAAGATCTTATTGGGATATGCTTACTTTCCTAATTGATCATTAGTTGACTTGGTTTGAGAACGTGGTATAAATAAAAAAGTTTCAAAGCCAACTGATTAAGCACGTCGACTAGACATATACACTGTGTTTCAGAGTTTACTAATGGAAGGAAAGGAAAAGAAACAAAAAGAAAGTAAAAATATTTTGTGTTCCAAAGTTCCATTTAAGAAAGGAAAAGAAAGGAAAATAAAACATGTCGTGTTCCCGAGTTTCATTTAAGGAAGGAAAAGATAGGAAATGAAAGGAAAACTAGGCTAAATTCTTTAGTTTTTATATCCTTCCAATTTGGGAGGAAATGGTGGGAAAGACATCTTTTATTTTCCTTTCTCGTCCTTTCCTTTCTCACTTGTACTTTCTTTTCTTATCCCTCGTTAAGTTAACTCGGGAACAGAGCGATAATGTATTCTAAGATATGTTATTGGATAATTATTAAAGGTTGGTTTTTATGCAGATCCACAAAACACGATACAAGTGTAAAAGAGTGCGAATAAAATTCAGTAAGGCCTAGTTCAAACTAAAATTGGTTCGTGAGTAACACACAAAATTATCAAGTTGACACCCTGGAGACGAAATGTTTCGTATAGGGTTATGCACAAACTCTTAGGGCAACAGTTGCTAGTGTCAAAACTCTAATCATCACGTATAACTCTATAGGTAGCGTATAAGGGTGTGACTAACTTGCAGCAGTACAATATGTGTACCTATATCGTACTTTATACATGTATAGCACTATACATGGCGGAGATGTGATTGAGGGTCTTTGTCTTGACTCACCAGGCCTAGGCTACACGTTGTGTATAAAGATGTGACTGAGGATTGTTGTCTTGACTAACCATGCCTTGGGAGTAATTACATCGTACCTATACGCCACATATAGTTATATTCGTGGCGTATAAGACAAGATAAACCATTCAATCACAACCCTATAGGCCACGTATAACACTATACAAGGCGTATAATGATGTAATTGAATGGTTTGTGTCTTCTCTTGCATTGGGAAGATAAAACGTATACCCTATACGCCATGTATAGACTTATACGTGACATATAGATTTCAATATTATATTTTCGAAATTAACAATTTGCCTTAAAAAAGTGGCAAAAAGGTTGTTGTAATCAAGTAAATGGTCCATTAAATGGTATCAATGGCCACATAAATTTATCGTTTCAATTATATTGTCACATGAATTGACTTTAAGTGTGTTAGTATCTATTATATATTCAATAAATGGTTTTTTAGCCAAATAAATTTAACAAAAATGTGGAAAAGGATTGTTGTAATCGAGCAAATTGTCCATTAAGTGTGGCTAAATGGTATCAACAGTCACATGAATTTAGGGTAAGTTGTTGTTTCTATTATCTAGTCATATGAATTTATATGTATTGACTTTAAGTGTGGCTAAAACATATATATAGACACAAAAAAATGTAATTTTAAAGTGACTATTGTGAAACCTTTGGTCACACACTTATTTGTTGTGGTTTTATGTGGCCATTTTCATTAATTAGCAATTTTATTTTTAAATTCGTATAAGAGTGAATTGCAAATTTTGTCCTTCATCTATATACCACATTTGCCATTCAAAAAAATAATCTATATACCACATTTCAGATGATATACTTTATTTTTAAAATTGATGAGTTTTATACTTATTATTTTAAAATCTTGCATGGTGTGACATTTGAGCCTAACGCAGTTACTTTTAACTGTTAAGTGAGGGGTAAATTAGTCTCTTTACTAATTTATTTAAAAAGCTATTTAATAATTATATATATATATATATATATATATATATATAATACTCTCTCTCCTTTCTCTCAGCGGAAAAACCCACTACCACCTCCTACCACCCACTCTCACCACGGCACCACCACTATTAACAAAACCCCATCACGCTCCCCCGATCTATAAAACCATCCATCCATTACCCTTCACGCTTCATACAATCTCATCATCACATTTTTCAAAACCCCAAATTGATTGAGGATATGCTTGTAAAGATGGAGCACGGTGGTGGCTTGGTAGCTGAAGTGGGTGGAGAGAAAGATATGTAGGTTTTTTTATTTGTATATATACTTTTTTATTATTTTAATTAATAAGGTTCTTTTTTTAATTTAATAATATTCAAAAAGATTATATTGCCGTGAAAAGCATATGGTCAAACTTCTCGTTAAAATTCAACTGAGTTAGAGATAAATGACACTCCCAATAAAAAATAGTAACATAAAGGACAATCATTATAATTTCTATCTTAAAGAACAACGCTTACAACTTTGTTAAAGCTTAAATGACATAAAATCCAATTTAGTCTATATTATAATTAGTATAAAATAAAGTGTTCATAAATTGTATGGATCAGTTTATAAAAAAATAATAGAATATCATAAGTGCTTAGATCATGGTTTAAGCATTTAAATAATATATAACATGTGAAGGAGTATCATTTCAATTTTCAATAATAGGTAAAGTTTTATGATAAAACTTTTATCCAACGATACAGACACTACGTCAAAAAGCTTACGACCAAATAAAAAAAGTGTGATCATACGCTTTTCTCTACACATCTTTTTTCCGGCTTAAGTGTGATCAAAGGTTGAGTCATCGTAGGTATCATACGGCCACATTCACTTATGTGTGGCCATAGCTCATAAATGTGTGGCTAAAGGGTCTTGCTAGAATCAAACATTTTGTCCAATAATTGTGGCTAAAGGGTAACAACGTCCACACGATTGTGACCATTTCTATTTTACTATGATTGTGACCATTTCTATTTTATGGTCACTAATAAGTTTGTTTTAGCCACATTAATTTTTAAAAATGTGACAAAATAGTGTTGTAATCATGCAAATGGTCCATTATGTGTGACTAAACGGTATCAATGGCCACATACGTTTATTGTAAGTGTGGGCATTTGTATTATATAGTCACATGAATTTATTGTAAGTGTGGCAATTTCTATTATATAGTCACTAAAAAGTTTGTTTTAGCCACATTAATTTAAAAGACTAGCTAAAAGATTGTTATAATCAATCAAATGGTTCAATAAGTGTGGATAAATGGTATCAAGGGCCACATGAATATATCGTAACTATGCTTGTTTCTATTATATAGTCACATGAATTTACTGTTTTATGATTTTAAATGTGACTATTATCTAACATTTAGCCACGCATATTTGTTGTGGTTCTATGTGGCCATTTTCGTGTATATAGAAATGATGTTTTCAATTTTTTGGTAAAACTAAAACAATAGTAAGCATAAAAAAAAACCTAAAAACCAAATGACATTAACAATAATAAACTAAAATCTATGCATAAGTTTTCAATTTACATAAGCTTCTAATAAAATTCTATCTAAAACAACTTGTAAAAGTAGACTGCATTTGTTCCTAAAGCAATTAAATATTCCATATTTGCATAACCATGGTGCAATGATTTGTTGGAGCCAGTGTAGAATCTACAAGATTTGCAATTGTCTCTGACTTGCAGCAAATTCAGTTACAAAATGGAGCAGTTTCACCCAGCTTTTCCCGTCTCAGAGCAATCTGCAAGTTGCAGCAAATTTCAGTTACAAGAACTAATAAAAGTATACGGTCTTTGAGCAAATAACTTAAACGTAATTACCAAATTATCACAGAACTATTAGCAGCAATAGTAAAGTGAGAAAACAGAAATTGGGTACTAAACTAGATATTTTAAAATCATGTTGAGAGTTCAATGAATGTAAGATTTGGAGTCATCACCTTTTTTGCTTATAAAAGTTAGTAACTAGGATCTGTTTATAGGATAGTTATGAAGATGCAACTGTAAGAGGATAGTTATGAAAGCAAAACTGGTCAAATTAAACACAACTTATCAACAATACAACTAAATTCATGAACTGATCAAATACGGATATACAGATGCGTCAATTTTTCAAAAGATTTTAGGGGGTCGGGCGCCCTATGGTGAACCCCCCACCACGCGTGGATATCTTCTCAAAACACCGCCGCCGCCCAATTTGAAAACGCGTGGATCCTATCACGCCTGAAGTTTTTCACGCGTTGTAAAATTGAAAATGGACCGCTGTGGGACTTGACCGTTGATATGTTACCGTTTTTTTTACCAAATATATATACACACATATTTACCAAACAATTGAAATCCATTCTTTCAAACACAAAATCCAAACATTATTTCTTTCAACACATACTTTCAAACAAAAAAATACAAAGATGGAAGGTTCAAGCAAAAGAGGTTCGGGTTCGAGCAAAAGAGGTTCGGGTTCGAAGAAAAAACCTGTACGACCGAAGGTTTGGGCAAATCTTGGCTAGCCGGCGCGATTTCGGTTGCAAGACGAAACCGACCAAATCCCCCATTTTCAAACCCAACCTTTTCCACCCTTTCAAACCTAACAGTTTCCACCCTTTCAAACATAACCGTATCAAAACCAACCGTTTGTTCCACCATTTCAACCTCACCAATTTCAAACCCAACCGTTTCCACCTTTTCAAACCCAATCCTACCATGTCGACCCACTAGAAGATGACACCCTCATCCAATAATTCGCACGTGCGTACCACGAACCACAACAAAATCTCGATGACGTTGAAATGATGATGACGTTCAAGAACTAGAATAAGAAGAAGAAGACGAAGACATTCAAGAAGTTAAAGTTGTCCCAACATCCGCTCGGAGAGCATGGAGCAACGGGGAGGAGGTCGTCTTGGTCAAGGCGTACTTGCACACCTCCGAAAACAAGAAACACTCGAACGAACAAAGAAAAGACTTGTTTTGGAGACGAGTCATGGCTCGGAGGTTGCGAAACATCACCCGAAGTGGGTACCGGTTGATTTGGTCGACATGGGTGGGCCGACGACTCCAAAAAAAAGAGGAGGTCCCAAAAGATCAAAGACCTCTGAGTCAGGAAACTACACGACTTCCGAGTCGGGTAACATGCCCCAAATGAATTTGAACGACGAACCCGTTGACGAACCCAATCAACCCGTTGACGAACCTATTCAAGACGATACACCGACAAGGCCGCGCCGCAAGAAAAGTGGTGATTCGGTGGTGGAGTCGATCTCCGAAATCAAAGAGGCTAAAGTGGTGGAAATAATCAAAGCCACTGATAGAAGAGAAAAAACTTGTGGCGGCAAAACTTAAACGCGATGAGGCGTATATTCGACACTTGAACAAAAAAGAAAAAAAAATAATGATTTAAAAGTCTTGTTAGAACCGCACAACAATATCGACGAATCGTTTTAGGCGATCGTAATTCCACGCAAACGCGAGATATGTGAAAAGTGGGGGTGGGAGATGCCTTAGATTTTTTAGGTTTTTTTTATTTGCAATGTTCAGTTTTTTGTTTAGTTTGGAATTTAGGTTTTATTTAAATGAATTTTTTTTTTTTTGGGTAAATCCAATTTAAATTCATTCCAATCATCAGGGCAAATTACATAAGAATAGCAGGTAGACGAGCAACAAACTGCGTCGCCATCCCTTTCTGAATAGAAAACCCTAATCTACTAAAAACAAAGCCTCGCCCCTGAGGGGTCGAAAAGTTGTTGTGGACTACACGCTGAACTCTGGACAAGAAACGAACTGCCTCTGGCGCCAAAGAGCCAAACGTGTCAAACGCTAGGGGGACAAAGGCATGCTGATTATCCTCACAAGCTTTCGCGTGCTTTTCCACCTTCTTCGACTCTGCTTTCAGTACTGCTTGCCCCGCCACAAACCCATTTTCCCGAAACCCGGCTAGGGGGGATACACCTGTGAGATCGACACAAGCATGTTTCCCGCCCTCCCAACCAAAAACTAGCACGTCAGCCGGGCGTAGAGTGGATCTCCCCTCCGACAGGTCTGTAAGAAAATTCACTGGTGCCTCTTTCTTTGCCGAGATCCCTGCTCGTCTGAGAATATCCATTAACGCGTCTCGAACAAAGTCATGGCGATACTTAAACCCCGGCAACTCTCTACAGTGTAACGCATGCTCCCCGTATTTATCCAGGCATGCTTTACGGCAGACTGGGCAAGTTTCATCATTCGGGAACATGGGAATCATCAAACGGTACTTAAGGATTGACCGGTACTCCACCGCTGACATACGTTGACCCAAACCTTCAATAGGAATAACAGTTAAGAAATCTTGAGCGTGAGGCCTCTGTAGGCAATCAATGACGGCTTTCTGGCGGGGGGACAAATGAAAATCTTCTCCCAGACTTTGTGCGATTCGACAACAAAGGGCATTCGCCAAAGTTTTCTGCGGCTTTTTGGGGGCGGTGTCCTTGTTAGAGAAACCACCGAGATCAAAGTCAGTGAGAGATTCATGCAAGCGTTCCAAGGCGCTGGCATAATCCGGATCAATGTTAGCAACCCCGCTGTTACGTAATATGTGGTCCTGCAACTCCCAAGATTGAGACCTGGAAGCCACATAGGCATAGGCTGCCACATCCCGGGCCGAGAGAAGGCCCAACCCACCAAGCCGCATTGGCAAGGTCGCGATCCGCCACTATAGTTCACCAAAAAAGGAACCCCCACATACGACAATGTCTTCTATTGCCTCCCGAAGACCTTTATCAAAACATGAAACAGCATCATCCACAAAGGGGGGCTGGCAAGTTCGTAAACCGAAAAGCAACTTTGCAACCCCCATACAAGATCTAAGCAAAAGAAGTTCGCTTTGAGGATCCCGCAACAAGGGAAGGTGCCCCATAATGTCAACAGTGCGCGTTGCCCTCTTAGCCGCTAGACCACTAATAAAACCAGAATCACGGCTGACTGCCCCTCCTAGCAGTTTGATACCTTTCTCCGGCCTCCCAATCTCACTGGGGAAAAGCCCTGGCCGGACCTTCACCCCGTTACATGTCGGCCAAAATAATTCAGTTTTTCTAATATTAAGCCGTAGCCCCAAGGCTGGACCCTCCGAACCGATGATGTCGAGAGCTTTAGCAACCTGAACAGCGTCCCCGATAATCGTCCCGTCATCCAAGTACCAAGCATGGAAGGGGAGTTTACAGTTTTCCTGCACCTGAAGCACTAAGGGGTGTAAGGCTAGGGCAAAAAGCAAAGGTCCCAAAGGATCCCCTTGCTGCACCCCCGTGAATGCCCCGATGCGGTCATTCCCCACGTATAGCCTAGCAGGCTGAGCATACAGAAACTGAACCCACGGGAAAATGGAGGGGCAGTGGCTATGGACCTCGCGAAGCAAAACCGAACGGTCAACTAAGTTGAAAGCGTTGGAAAAATCAACCGTAAGCATGGCAAGTGAGCCATCTGAATGAAAAGAATTAAGAAACATGTTAGCGCTGTGCAGCACCGCCTCCGCCCCATTGGGGACCCCCACCCCAAATTGGTAGTCCCCCAAGTATTTAACAGCTTCTTTCCCAACTTTCTTCATGGCTACTTTGGAGACTAATCTTCTCCAAATTGCCCCCACAGCAATGGGGCGAATACCATTATCAGGCTTCAACAAAGGGGTTAGGGGCGCCGAAGCAACAAAATCCGCGAGCACCTTAGAACATAACCCCCCTAGCCAAAGGTTTACCACTTCAGTGATGGCAGTAAGCAGTCCCGAGGCAGTCGCCGACCCTTCGCCGCTAAGAGCGTCCAACAGGTGTTTGGCTCGGAGGCCATCTCTCCCACAAGATGTCCCTTTCGGAAAGGATTTCACACACCTGTGGACGCAGTCTTTATCCACGGATAGCGCAGGTTGGGACAGAGGGGTTGAAGGGAGGCTCGGGGGTGGCGCGAAGGGATGTTTGTCGATAAGGGCTTGCATGGTAGATTCCCCCCGGGGAGCAACCCCACTGGAACACAACACCTTAACTGCAGCAGTGAAGTGACCATCACTCACTTTCCTGAGACATTGCTTGATGTTAGGGCTAACCTCCTCAGCTATCTCCCGTTGTGCCTCCCCCCACGCACGACCTCTTCTCCACTATCGGCAAGGAGGAAATTGACCAAAATCTCAAAACCAGAGCCCTCCTTCCACAAAGCTAAGGCCCGCAAAATACTATCACATTGCAAGGACTTTCGATTACCCGACCTTCTCTCTTGCCTGGAAGACGGTTTAACCACCTTAAGGGTACAACGGGGTAAGAGCAAGAGTTTGACCCAGCTTTCAACAGACCCAGGGGAAGCTACTACTTTATGGATGGCACCTGTCAAAGTTTGCGCAAATGCCAAACGGCAGCTTGGGGGGATGTTCTTAACAGTTCGAACCGGAAGGGAGAAAACACGTTCAAGGAGAGCAACATCTCCCGTCACTCCCTGCGAGGTCCTAAGCTCAACCATCACAGGATCTTGGGGCCTTGGTATCCCCACGACAAAATCCTCATCAGTTGGGTATCCCCACTTGGGTTAAGTTGGGCCGGCTTCCTCCTTGGAGGTCGCCGGTTCGACTCCCGGCTGCGGCATACGGGGGGCGGGAGTCCCAATGATGGATCGTTCCTACCGAGGCATGGTGCGGTCCTGAGGGCAACCCGGTTTTACCCAGCTGTTACCCCAGCGAGTCTCTCGTGTGGGGGCAGTATGGTTTCCGGGCAGAAGTCAGCTTGCGCAACGGCCGGGGCCCGATCGAACATCGCGTCCGTAAGAGCGGGGCTGACGGGGGAATGTCTTTGACATGACCCCGGAGACCAATTCGGTCTTGTACAGAGAAAGTCTCCATCCAAAAAAAAAATTTTAAAAATAGTTTGTGAGTGATGGAATTCCATCACAAGTGATGGGTATTTCCACTAAAATCCATCACTAGTGAGGAAACAATGTTTTATCAAATGACGGAAGTTGATTGAAAGTTGTAACTGAGTGATAAGTGATGAGTGATGGACGCCTCTACCACTTATGGAGAAACTAAATCAAATATATTATGATTTGTTCCATTTCAACTTTAACCATTTTTAATAAGAAATTGTGCTTTTAAACATTTAAATCATACATGAAGGGATATTAATTCATTATTATATAACAGGTGAAAAGATTTATTCGACGATCCACACAACAGACAACATAATGATAAAAAATAACAAATTAATAGGTGCAGTTACCCATTAATTAATTTGGCAAAATGAAAGCAACTCCTTGTCATTTTGGAATATTTCCATGTCTTGGATTTCCAAAGTCACATGCGCTTCAATACCATCACCGTATGCAGTATCTATCAGCACAAAACTGTTTTGACCTGCTGATCTAAGGGCAATAGCCGTAGCCATGGGCTTTCCCCACCCGAAATCCACTTTGTTAAACGGGTACCCACATAAGCTGCTGCATGTATATGATCTCTTAATCAGTGTTTTTAAATCTTCATCATTTCCCAGTTTAGACATCAGCAATTTAAAGTTTTCAGTTGCCTGTTGCATACTTTTAACTCCTTCAAGTTGCGACTTCTGTTTCTTTATCTCACGAACCAACATACTTAACGATGTTTCACTTGCATGTGTTGTTGGTACCATCATACGCGACACAAAATTTCCCACCGCAGTTTGGGGCAGCTTCTCGGGTAAACTTCTACGTATATTGGCCGGAATCATCAAATAAGATGGCTTAAAGCAACCAGAATTTGTGGTAGCTGCTGCCACAGTGGTTTTGTAAAGTAGAGAGGTTAATACTTCGACCCGAGTAGGGATATCGTTTGTAGCCGACGTGACAAGCTTCCTAAGATCATATAACTTTGAGTTAGGGAAGAAGAATTTTCTCGTGACAGGAGTACTGAGTCCTGCATTCTGTTGATTCATAACCGGAGCTTCTGACAAGTCGGTTCTTGGGACATGAATGAAATGCGGATTCAAAGGCAGCACCTCTTTGTGGTCGGCCGATCCATAGCGTGCTACGGAAGCCCAATGATCCACGAACGATCCAAGTGTGCAACCGTCACCAACGAGGTGTGACAAAGATACTGCAAGCCCGACTCCACCACAAGCGAAGTGATTGAGTTGAATCCCCACAAGATTCGTACTATGAGGAGAGTTGTTGCACACCATATCATCCGCAAAAAGATTGTCGAGATTTTCATCTTGCGCGATACCAAGCTGGAATTCTTCTAGTTTAGCTTCACTTCGGGCTTCAAGAAACACGACTCCCTTGTCGTTACAGTCTACGTAAGGTGTTTTGTGTGTGGGTAACCTGCCAGCAAAGGGATAGTACTTTGTTAAGCTCTGGGACAAAGAGTTCTTCAGCACCCTGGTTTTGTCTTGGGCAGTTAAGCTGCAACTCTCTTTGTTTGGGTATAACAGAAGCATTGGTAAGTATAACTTCCCGATGAGTAGATCAAGCTCGGAAAGATTATAAGTTTGGAGATGAGAAGGGGTTGGATTTGCGGGTTTGATTATATCTCGAGAAATAATGGTGTGAAACTGCCTTCTTCCAAACCGTAGGAGCTTCCCTATCATCACCATATTAATTGGTAAAAAAATCAGCAGCAATGTGTATAAATTGTTTATTGATTCACCTCTGTGCGTGTGATATATATGTATATATAGGGTAGGGTTCATGCGAGAACCGTGATAATCAATATGAATACAACAAAATAAACCACTACACCACCAAAACCTAAAAAAACCTAACAACCCCCCCCCCCCCCAAGCTAAATACTAAAAACAAAACCTCCAAAAAACCTAAAAAAATCCTAAAAATCTAAAACACACACAATTTTTTTTAATATTTTTTATGTTTAAATGGCTAATTCTAGTAGTCAATTTTTTTTTAATAACGAAAATTAGCGATTTAAACATAAAAAAGATTATAAATTTTTTTTTTGTGTTTATTAGATATTTTTTGTTGTGTTCACATTGGTTCTCGCGCTTTTGGTAATAAAATAAAGGGTGGTTCCTAATAGATCATTCTCATATATATATATATATATATATATATATATATATATATATATGGGAAGGTTAAAATGAGAACTACCTCGAGTTGTAAGACCGCGAGAACTACACCATACTTAATCACATATATATATATATATATATATATATAGGGGGCCGCTAGAATGAGAACCACCACGAGTTGTAAGAACCGCGAGAACCAAGTGCCACGGAGGGCCGTTGACCACGAAATTTTTTTTACACCTAGATCCGTATATTTTAGGACCGGGTGTAAATTTTCGGTTCAAACGGCGCGCCCGAGGGGGTAGTTTTTTACGCCCAAAGTTTGGGTTTTTTTAATTTTTTTAATTTTTCTTTTGTTTTTTTACCAAACTTTGGGCGTAAAAAACTACCCCCTCGGGCGCGCCGTTTGAACCGAAAATTTACACCCGGTCTTAAAATATACGGATCTAGGTGTAAAAAAAATTTCGTGGTCAACGGCCCTCCGTGGCACTTGGTTCTCGCGGTTCTTACAACTCGTGGTGGTTCTCATTCTAGCGGCTCCCTATATATATATATATATATATATATATATATATATATGGAGCCGCTAAAATGAAAACCAGCTCCAGTTGTAAGAACCGCGAGAACCACTTTCAACCAATCAGAATAAAGGGTAAATTGGTCATTTCTTTTATATGTCTAATCTCTCTCTCTCCTCAATTAAAGTCACCTGACTTTCTTTTCACCTCTCAGATATCATCACTTTCAACTATCTCTCTCTTCATTTGAACTTTTCAAAATTTCCATGTTCTCTTTGTGTTCTTCATCTGCGATGAAGATGAAGACCGATGACCATCGAATACCACCGTCTCCCACCTCCACCAAAAGTCTAAAACGTCTTCCACCTACCCACCACTCCTTCTCCACAGTAATCGCCGGCCACCCAACTGTGGTGGCGGCGCGTGATGCCGGTGGCCCCAAACAACGACAGAGAGATCCGACACCACTTTTGGGAGGCGGTGCACCACAAACAACGGCAACAGCGGCGGAAGGCGGTAGTGGGGCGGTGGTTGATCGGTGTGCGGAAGACGGTTGTGCGAGGTGGTTGGTCGGCCACCATCGCCTGAAAACGAACCGATTGGTGATCTTGAATTTTGGGTCTTTTTGTGATTCTTGATGATTTGCCCAAATGTTCGATTTTGTTTCTGTTTTGATTTGAGTTGTTTGATTCAAAAAGTTTGGGTATGGAAAAAAAATGGTATGATGTGTTCACTTTGTTTTGTGAAAAAAAAATGGTATGATGTGTTCGATTTTGTTTCTGCAAAACTTTGAAGTTGTTTGGATTGGAGGATAATCTTGAATTACTTGTCGTTTGTAGGGTAGTTGTTTTTTATATAATTAAAATCTTATGGTATGATGTGTTCACTTTGTTTTGTGAATATATTTTGATTTTTTGCAAGTCTTAAGGTTTACTGGATACATGTGTTCTGTAGTTTGATAATTTAATTAAAATGGTGACTGGAAACGTGTGTCCCATTTATCTATCTAAAATTAGTGACAAAAGTTAAGCCTTTGTCATTTAAAGGTTTTTTTTATTGAAGTTTGGTGGGTTTTGATTATTTTGGTGGGTTTGTGAAAAACAGTGGTTGAAGTGGGTTTTGATATGTTGAGGGTTTTGATTTGTGATCTTTGAATCTGTGGGTTTTTAATATGATCGATGGTGATTTTGTGAATTTTTTGAATGTTTGAACAGGTTACCTTTTGCTGGGTTTTGTTTGAATGATGTTCATGTTCCTTCTGGGTTTGAATGTTGTTCATGTTTCCTTTTGAATGTTTAAATCTATTGAATCTGGTGCCATATTGAATCGGCGGTAATGATGCAAAAAAAAAACGGACAATGGCGTGGCAAGGATGGTGGAGGGTAGGTTTTTGAACCCGCAACCCCACTTTGCAGCCTCTGATTATCGGGAAAATCTGAGCCAAACCCCGTTTTTTTTTTCGATATACACTTTGTTTTGATGTTGTTGTTTTTCTATTTTTCCCCCCTAGTCGATGATGATAACGATATATCTGAGACACCTCCCGAGTTTGCGATTTCTGAGTGCGTTTGTTTTTGCGTAAAAAAGTTTTTGTAAAAAAAAAAAGTTAAACCGTAAAACTTTTTTAACGTAAACCGTAAACTTTTTATCGTAAAACGTAAAAAGTTTAACGTGAAACGTAAAACGTAAAACTTAAAAAGTTTAACGTAAAACGTAAAACTTAAAAAGTTTAACGTAAAACGTAAAAAGTTTAAAAAGTTTTACGTAAAAGGTAAAACGTAAAACGTAAACCTTTTTAACGTAAAACGTAATTTTTTTTACGTAAAACGCAAACTTTTTAACGGAAAACGTAAAATGTAAACTTTTTAACGTAAAACGTAAACTTTTTAACCTAAAATGTAAAAAGTTTAAAAAGTTTTTGTAAAAAAAAAAAATTAACCGTTAACTTTTTAACGTAAACCGTAAACTTTTTAACGGTAAACGTAAAACGTAAAAAGTTTTACGTGAACGTAAAACTTAAAAAGTTTAACGTGAAACGTAAAACGTAAAAAGTTTTACGTAAAACGTTAAAAGTTTTACGTAAAATGTAAAACGTAAAACGTAAAACGTAAAAAGTATTACGTAAAACGTAAAAAGTAAAAACTTTTAACGTAAAAAGTAAAAACTTTTAACGTAAAACGTAAAAAGTTTTACGTAAAACGTAAAAGTTTTACGTAAAACGTAAATAGTTTAACGTAAAACTTAAAACGTAAAAAGTCTAAGAAGGTAAACGTAAAACGTAAAAAGTGTAAAAACGACGCGTTTTACGTTTTACCTTTTACGTAAATTTACGGAACTCGTAAACCACAAACTTGTGGTGTAAAAAACTACCTACACGATATTTTTTTTAAAAAAAAAATTTTACGAATGTGTTTATAATACATGCATCTATGTTTTTGAAAAAAAAATTTGGTCCGTCTCGCCCCGTACGGTGTGGTTCTCGCGGTTCTCATAACTCGAGTTGGTTCTCATTCTAGCGGCCCCCTATATATATATATATATAGGGGACCGCTAAAATAGAAAACACCATCAATTGCGAGAACCGCGAGAACCAATCTCCACCAATCACAGTATGCCAACCAAAAGGGTATTTATGTAATTTACTTTATATGTCATGTCCATTATCTCAGTCTGTGTCTGTCTCTTTTTAAAAGGCTTTTCTATCTCATTCTCTCTCTTCACACATTTTTCAAACTCCCAGCCTCACATCTCTCTCTCTCTCTTCATCTCTGATGAAGATCATCATCTTCATCATCTTCAGCTTACGAAACAAATCTTTGTTACCGGCTGATTTAGATCCCGCTGCTTGCTATGCTTCTTCTCCTTATCCTCCTCTATTGCTTCAATGCCACGTCTTCAGATCTCGACGCCTCCACCGCCACCGATACACCATCGTTTGTTAATCGCTCCGTTCTCACTTCCGCCGCTGCAAACAATCGTCAGAAGTTAAAGGTATGCTATCGGTTGGTGTAACACCCGTTCTTATTTATTAAGGTTTAACGTACCATTTACGAAAAACAATCATGTAATTAAGATTATATATGCATTGGAAATTACGGGTTTATTAAAACTTTTTACAATTTAAGAAGTATACAACACATCATGTGTACGTTCGTCGTTTAACATAATAACGATACATAGTGCGGAAGCTTATTTCGTGATCGTGTTCGGTTCTTGCTCGTCGCTTGGTCGTCCTCCGGTGCTAAAATTTACCTGAAACTCATAAAACATGGGTTGGATTAGTAATACGTAGCTTAAAACGTATTAGAACGGGTTCGCAACGCAAAATAATTTAAAATAAACTTTTTTCGCGAAACTGGCACATGCTCGCGTAGCGCCACTGCCAGTCGCGCCACGCCACTGCCTAATTTCATCAGAACTGTTGCAGCTGGTGCTGCAGATTCCCAGCACGACCTAATTTCACGGAAACAGCCATAACTTCTTCGTTATTGATCCGTTTTACCCGATTCTTTTTCCTACGTGTCCGTAATTTAATCCTCCATCTTATGGATTTAAAATCCTACATCCAACATAAGAAATTTTGAGACTTCTAAGCCTTCGACTCGTTACCTTTTTACCGAATTTTAACCCGTTTATGCATTTTATCAAACAAACGTATTTATTTGATTCCTATATCTCATACACTTTTTCAAATTAATGTTACCTACTATATTAGGTTCTAATCATAGGTTTATTACACAATTTAAACCCATTTTCGCTCGTATGCTTTTTTTGACCCGTTAAGGGTATTTAAGCACTTTAAAGCTTGAAATCACCTTCATTCCATTCTAGCATTGTAACCATATATTTCTTATCTAGTAATCTTCCACCACAACTAAATGTGTGTTGGATTTAATGCGGATATCTATGTGTTCCGAGTTTTACCCCTCGGATTATCATTCTACGGCAAAGACTCAAATAACGTCTTTCGACCCAAGAATTTCATCTTTCACTACCTACACTCGCTCTAAGCATTTGTTTAATCATAAGACTCGTTTCCGAACCACCTTTAAGGGTCGTTCGTTCAAATTAGCTTACAAGGGCAATTTGGTCAATTTTCATCCTCCTTTTACTACAAGGACCTTCAAATACTTGTTTGACTCAAAATCTGACCTTTTAACTATAATTCTTGTTTGTAAACCATTATGTTTCTAAAACACCATGTTTATGACTCAAATTATTCGGTTTACCTAAAAGATAACCGAATATTCATTTTGACCTTTTCTAACACTTATAGAATCTCAAGTTCTAAACAATGAGCTGAATCATTATACGTACCTGACTCGGATCATTATATTGACCATTTTTTTATACCTTGCTTTAATACTCGCTACATAATAGCGATACAAGATATCCTTCCGTATTTACTCCCGTGAACATACAACTCGACAATATTCATTAGTCGATATTTTCAAATGGTGATATTTTCACCATTCGACCCGTTTGGTCTAAGTGACCGTTTATTTTTGCGAGATGTTATTCAGTACCATCTCTTCTACAAGACTCGCTTCGGTTTATACCGAATGGTCTTTTTACTTATAAATCATTTCTTAACACTTCTTGGCCTACTATGGCTTACGTCATAATTGTCTTTTTCGTAATTTACACGACGAAAAGGATATTCTAAAATATATGTCTAGTGTAAGATATACTTACCTTGCATCCGAATTACGCTTTTCCTTCATACTTGCTCCGTTTGACACGCTTCCTTTCCAAGCCTCCACCTAGCTTGTCAAGCGTCAAACTATCATCATAATTCGTAAGACGGTTAGATTAGTCATCATAAATTATGACTATTCCATCTTACGGGTTTTGCATCAAAATTCACCATTTGATTTCATTTTGGTCAGTTTGACTTTTAAAGGTCAAACTGCCTATTAACATAAGTGATTATATTATAAACCTCGACAATTCATTTAAGCACTTTGTCAAGTATCTGATAGGCATTATTCTTACGCCACCGTTTTAACTACTTTCCAAGTCTAAATTCATGCTATTATTAACACCAATTTGACTTAGCTTTCTATTATCGAAGCTAATTATTCATTTGTTATGCAAGAACTAAAGGTTTCCATCTACATGTAAACCCCATTTCATCATAGCATTAGACATTCATCCGAACATCAATATAATCAAGTTCTACATATTAATTAGTAGGCATCATGATTCCAAACACCTATTTATATGAACCAAAATCACTAGTTTCATCATAATTTATTAAACCCCTTTTCATGAAAGTATGATCATGTACCCAATTTCATGGTTTAATCAAACACCTTCCATTCATTATCAGGCATGATGATTCTAAACATAGTCTTATCATCAATTTCATCATAACAATAAAACCCACTTAGCTAGGTGTGGTGATTCAACCAAACACCTAAATCATAGCAATTTATTCTAAATCTTCACTTAGGGTCTGTTCCTAAGCAATCCTACATCCCAAATTCAGCCATAACTTCTATGATTCATACATAGATCGTATCATGCAAGATTAACTAATTTTCACAACTTCATGAATGTTAGAAATTCGACATACCTTACGATCCCCTTGACTTGGTAATCGTTTATTCATGTTTGGTTGTGAATTTGAGCTTCAATTTGACCTTCAATTTGTTGATTTAGTTAAACTAGGGTTTGGAACCCCTTCTCTTGCTTCTGGTCGATCGAACTCACACACACATGTGTGTGTGTGTGTTTTGATTTTTATTATTGTTTTAATTAAAACATTTCCTTGTTTGCCCACTTTTAATCCCTCATATTTAGAAGTTTTATAAAGAGGGTTAAAATCTTGATTTCTATTCATTCACTTGATCGCACATAATTAACTAGGTTAATTATTCCTAGTTAACTTAGTAGGTTCCGGGGTTATAACCCGTTTCATTCTAAGTCCCGTAAACTCGGGCCTCTCATAACTTTATTTCCCCATAAACATTCCTTCACCCCTTTTTATTTAACATTAGATCTAATTGTTTAGAAATCTTAATATTCCCCGGGTAAATTTTACCACTAACGGTACTTTACCCGTCTTTTAGTATTAACGTGGTTTGATTACCAAACCCGTTTTCGGGGTGTTACAAGTCTACCCCCCCCCCTTAAAGAGGTTTCGTCCTCGAAACCTTTTCTTACTTAATTCATTGAGTTTAAACTCAATGTATTTGAACCGAGAAATCTTTTAAACATTACTTATACTTTTATCCAATTGTTAGTATTACCAGAAAAGTATGGTAACATTTTTTTTTGGTTGTTATTTGTCTACGTATCTCATACGACATAGTGCAACTCAAAATAACGTAATCTCGTTATTTCCACTAGTTTAGTTACTTAGCGATATTCATCACTTTCATATACTATCGAATTCTTTATGGATCCGTTGCTTTGACCCGTTTAAAGGTCTTTAGTGAAATCTTTCACTTTTAGCAACAAATTCTTTTGTTTTCAAATTTATTTATTCAGTTCAGTTATACCGAATCCACCGTTTTCGAGCAAACCAACTTACTTAAATGACCTTAACCGGTCTCACTAACTAGACTTATTAGTCCAGTTGCTTTTTACCGCTCGCCTGGTGATAATGTGATTCCACTTCACATTGCATTTCTTGACCGTGATCGTGTCACGTCATGTTTAATTTATATCAACCTTTCATTTTCGAAAATACCACTTTTTCGAATATATCGTCTTGCACCTATCGATGTTAAGACCCATACTCTTTGATATTTGTTATTTCCAAATTCGTCTTATAGTGTTCATATTTGTTAAAACGTTGTTTCTTACTAAAACTGAATTTTAGTTTAACGTTTTTCCTTTTAACTATGTCAATTACTCATATTAAGGAAATTGACAACCCACAATTTATTCTTTTCCGTTCTCATTTTACGCGGGGAATCACAACTAGTTCCCTTGCTTTACACTATTGACCCGTAGATTCTTTCACTTAGCCCCATAGGCTATTTCTTTAAATTTTTCACCTTTTTAAGGTGAGATATTAACCACTCGTTTCCTTCTCTTTATGACCCGAGGTTCTTTTTGTCCCGTAGACCTTAACACTGTGTTTAATCCCGTAGGTTATGATGATCCCGTAGATCATCTTTTATTCTTGTCTATATTCAAATGTATATATACATATATAGCTTCAAGGCATCTTTTATTATGTTTGGGATCGTTTATTTTCGCTCTTGAACTTCAATTGACCTTGACCGTAGTCTAAGGCTTCATTAGTTTACTTCCGGACTAACCCTCCAACTTTATGACTTCTGACGTTATTTACGCGTCAGTTTGTTCTTATGCTTACTGTTATTTGATTTGCATATATTCTTATTTGGTTATATCCCATTACCGGGCTCATTATTCTCTTGCATTTAATGCTACCTTAATCTGGCTAGCGCTCATTTGTGCCATTCGGCGTTATATTGTATTCAACCTGTTTGACCTATTAATGTGAAATCCATCACTTATAAACAATCAACTTTATTCTTTATTCAACCCATTCGACTTCGAATAGTTGAACATATTTACTCACAATTTCTATATACGAGATTTTATAGTCATAACTTGTAATCCAAGTCCTTTGATTTTTTTTTATTTTTTTTTTTCAACCCGCGTCCACGTCTCTTGGTTTACGCATGTGTTTAATTCTTACCCATCAACCAGGTGTTTTACCGAAGTCGTTATTATTGCAACCCTCCCGGTATGCATTAAGACCTCGCTTCATTTTTATATTCCGACTTTGTCCTTAAGTTTGACGTTTTACAAAAACGACCCGTTAAGGGACATATTTGCATTTTCCGGGTTCGAGTGTAAGTACACCCCTCCCAATGCATATCTAAATCATTTTACATGTTTACATTCTCCGGGTTCGAGTGTAAGTACACTCCCTCCCAATACTTGTCTAAATCATTTTACATGTTTGCGTTTTCTGGGTTCGAGTGTAAGTACACTCCCTCCCAATACATGTCTAAATCATTTTACATGCTTGCGTTTTCTAGGTTCGAGTGTAAGTACACTCCCTCCCAATACTTGTCTAAATCATTTACATGCTTGCGTTTTCTGGGTTCGAGTGTAAGTACACTCCCTCCCAATACTTGTCTAAATCATTTTACATGCTTCTTTGTCCCTTCACTCGGGCTCATTATCCTAATGTAATACGCTTCTGTCACTTGGTTGTGCGTTTACATTATTATCAAATATTTTGCTTATCTGATTCATTTGGGTACTTTTTAATTAGTCCCATTCACCCCGCCCTTACTACATCGGATGTAAACGTGTCCGCCATAAGAAGTTCATGGTATTATATGCCACTACTTACTTGGCCAGAGTAAGCGATTAACATATGACACACATGACCTTTTTATAGTTTTCACATCACGCCCTATGTAAGTAACGCCTCTATTTGTTTCTCTTGGAAACAATATCCCGAATACATTTTCTATTCGGGTTTTTCCAAGTTTTTAATCTACATATGCAACTTTCAATTTCTACTTATTTGTTGCATATTGCTATTTGTGCGATTATTTAAAATATGCACCTGGTAATGTTTGCCCCGACGGGCGTTCCTTGCCATTAACCTTGTTCGCGGTCGTTACGCGATTTAGGTCCTTGATGAGTATGCTCTTCTTGTCATATCTCGGACCGTTCCATCATCATACCCACAATTCGTTTGACTCTCGTCGTCTTCAGAAGTGAGTGTCCTTCAATTAAGACATTCACAAAAGTTAGTAACGTCAACATTAAAGGATGCCCGTATTATAATACAAGGCTTTTCTACTATACGCATCAACGCGTGTAATTTCGTTGACTATATCTATTCTATATCGTTTTTATTGGTGTAACGTGTATTACACGATAACCATATGTGTTATTCTCAACACTTTAATCATACTAAACCTTTGATATACATGTACTTACCGGATTTGGGATCAAGCCTCGAACCGAACACCAATCTTTATTAAGAGCATAAGGTTTAAGTCCAAGCATAGTTTTCCCACCATACTTGAATCTCTTAAACCAAGGCTCTGATACCAACTTGTAACACCCGTTCTTATTTATTAAGGTTTAACGTACCATTTACGAAAAACAATCATGTAATTAAGATTATATATGCATTGGAAATTACGGGTTTATTAAAACTTTTTACAATTTAAGAAGTATACAACACATCATGTGTACGTTCGTCGTTTAACATAATAACGATACATAGTGCGGAAGCTTATTTCGTGATCGTGTTCGGTTCTTGCTCGTCGCTTGGTCGTCCTCCGGTGCTAAAATTTACCTGAAACTCATAAAACATGAGTTGGATTAGTCATACGTAGCTTAAAACGTATTAGAACGGGTTTGCAACGCAAAATAATTTAAAATAAACATTTTTCGCGAAACTGGCACATGCTCGCGTAGCGCCACTGCCAGTCTCGCTACGCCACTGCCTAATTTCATCAGAACTGTTGCAGCTGGTGCTGCAGATTCCCAGCACGACCTAATTTCACGGAAACGGCCATAACTTCTTCGTTATTGATCCGTTTTACCCGATTCTTTTTCCTACGCGTCCGTAATTTAATCCTCCATCTTATGGAGTTAAAATCCTACATCCAACATAAGAAATTTTGAGACTTCTAAGCCTTCGACTCGTTACCTTTTTACCGAATTTTAACCCGTTTATGCATTTTATCAAACAAACGTATTTATTTGATTCCTATATCTCATACACTTTTTCAAATTAATGTTACCTACTATATTAGGTTCTAATCATAGGTTTATTACACAATTTAAACCCATTTTCGCTCGTATGCTTTTTTTGACCCGTTAAGGGTATTTAAGCACTTTAAAGCTTGAAATCACCTTCATTCCATTCTAGCATTGTAACCATATATTTCTTATCTAGTAATCTTCCACCACAACTAAATGTGTGTTGGATTTAATGCGGATATCTATGTGTTCCGAGTTTTACCCCTCGGATTATCATTCTACGGCAAAGACTCAAATAAAGTCTTTCGACCCAAGAATTTCATCTTTCACTACCTACACTCGCTCTAAGCATTTGTTTAATCATAAGACTCGTTTCTGAACCACCTTTAAGGGTCGTTCGTTCAAATTAGCTTACAAGGGCAATTTGGTCAATTTTCATCCTCCTTTTACTACAAGGACCTTCAAATACTTGTTTGACTCAAAATCTGACCTTTTAACTATAATTCTTGTTTGTAAACCATTATGTTTCTAAAACACCATGTTTATGACTCAAATTATTCGGTTTACCTAAAAGATAACCGAATATTCATTTTGACCTTGTCTAACACTTATAGAATCTCAAGTTCTAAACAATGAGCTGAATCATTATACGTACCTGACTCGGATCATTTTATTGACCATTTTTTTATACCTTGCTTTAATACTCGCTACTTAATAGCGATACAAGATATCCTTCCGTATTTACTCCTGTGAACACACAACTCGACAATATTCATTAGTCGATATTTTCAAATGGTGATATTTTCACCATTCGACCCGTTTGGTCTAAGTGACCGTTTATTTTTGCGAGATGTTATTCAGTACCATCTCGTCTACAAGACTCGTTTCGGTCTATACCGAATGGTCTTTTTACTTATAAATCATTTCTTAACACTTCTCGGCCTACTATGGCTTACGTCATAATTGTCTTTTTCGTAATTTACACGACGAAAAGGATATTCTAATATATATGTCTAGTGTAAGATATACTTACCTTGCATCCGAATTACGCTTTTCCTTCATACTTGCTCCATTTGACACGCTTCCTTTCCAAGCCTCCACCTAGCTTGTCAAGCGTCAAACTATCATCGTAATTCGTAAGACGGTTAGATTAGTCATCATAAATTATGACTATTCCATCTTACGGGTTTTGCATCAAAATTCACCATTTGATTTCATTTTGGTCAGTTTGACTTTTAAAGGTCAAACTGCCTATTAACATAAGTGATTATATTATAAACCTCAACAATTCATTTAAGCACTTTGTCAAGTATCTGATAGGCATTATTCTTACGCCACCGTTTTAACTACTTTCCAAGTCTAAATTCATGCTATTATTAACACCAATTTGACTTAGCTTTCTATTATCGAAGCTAATTATTCATTTGTTATGCAAGAACTAAAGGTTTCCATCAACATGTAAACCCCATTTCATCATAGCATTAGACATTCATCCGAACATCAATATAATCAAGTTCTACATATTAATTAGTAGGCATCATGATTCCAAACACCTATTTATATGAACCAAAATCACTAGTTTCATCAAAATTTATTAAACCCCTTTTCATGAAAGTATGATCATGTACCCAATTTCATGGTTTAATCAAACACCTTCCATTCATTATCATGCATGATGATTCTAAACATAGTCTTATCATCAATTTCATCATAACAATAAAACCCACTTAGCTAGGTGTGGTGTTTCAACCAAACACCTAAATCATAGCAATTTATTCTAAATCTTCACTTAGGGTTTGTTCCTAAGCAATCCTACATCCCAAATTCAGCCATAACTTCTATGATTCATACATAGATTGTATCATGCAAGATTAACTAATTTTCACAACTTCATGAATGTTAGAAATTTGACATACCTTACGATCCCCTTGACTTGGTAATCGTTTATTCATGTTTGGTTGTGAATTTGAGCTTCAATTTGACCTTCAATTTGTTGATTTTGTTAAACTAGGGTTTTGGAACCCCTGCTCTTGCTTCTGGTCGATCGAACTCACACACACATGTGTGTGTGTGTGTGTTTTGATTTTTATTATTGTTTTAATTAAAACATTTCCTTGTTTGCCCACTTTTAGTCCCTCATATTTAGAAGTTTTATAAAGAGGGTTAAAATCTTGATTTCTATTCATTCACTTGATCACACATAATTAACTAGGTTAATTATTCCTAGTTAACTTAGTAGGTTCCGGGGTTATAACCCGTTTCATTCTAAGTCCCGTAAACTCGGGCCTCTCATAACTTTATTTCCCCATAAACATTCCTTCACCCCTTTTTATTTAAAATTAGATCTAATTGTTTAGAAATCTTAATATTCACCGGGTAAATTTTACCACTAACGGTACTTTACCCGTCTTTTAGTATTAACGTGGTTTGATTACCAAACCCGTTTTCGGGGTGTTACAGTTGGAAACTTGATTTAGCTAAGTTAATGATTTGTGTATGATTTGATTGATAGATATTGATGTTGTTGTCGTTGAGAAATTGTTGCTTTTGTGGTTGAAAACTTGATCTAGAGAAATTGTTGTTTTATGATGGTCAATCTGAATGTTGATTTTTGATTTCGAACGAAAAGGATTTGAATGTCAACTTTGATTTCAAATAGATAGTTTGCAACTTGAGGTTGAGAGAGTGTTGTTTTGGAGAGTGTTGAAAACTTGATCTAGAGAAATTGTTGTTTTATGATGGTCAATCTGAATGTTGATTTTTGATTTCGAACGAAAAGGATAGCTAAATTAACGACTCAAGTATGTCTGATACATATTTAGGGTGTTTGAGGTTGAGAGAGTGTTGTTTTGGATCTTGGATTGATTCTGCAAGTAATTTGTGTTGTTGATTATGTCGGGGTTTTTTCCGCAGGCGGGGGTGGCCCGACGATGTTTGGCGATGGTGGTGTTGGAGGTGGTTGTTGTGTGAGCGGCGGTGGCGGTGAACGATGGTGAGGGGGTGGGTGAAGGGGGGGTCGATTTATTTGCAAAGCGGTGTCGATATTGCCCGGTGGTGCCCCGTGGTGCCCGCGCGGTGCCGGTGGTGCCCCGTGGTGCCGATCGAAAAGTTGTAGAATTTGCTTGAGGTTGTCTGCCACTTTTCAGCGGACCAGGCAGTGAGTATTTTATGTCGTTTGGCAGTGATAGTTCGAACCCATTTTTCCGACAACTGATGACGATGGCGCGACAAGGATGGCGGATGGTAGGTTTTTGAAACCGCAACCCCGCTCTTGCAGCCTTGACTATTGGAAACTTTGAGCCAAACCCAGTTTTTTTTTTCAAAATCCACACATTTGTTTTGATTTTTGTTGTTCGCTTTTATTTTTTTTAGACGATGATGATAATTTCAACTTATCTGAGACACCTACTGAGTCGCGATTTTTGGGGGTGTTCGTTTGTTAAGATTCTAAAATTTCGTAAACCCGAAATCGAGGGTTGGGGGCGTAAAAAGATGTTTTGGCATAAATTTTTTTTTGTTTTGGTATAAAAAAAATTTTTTACAACCCGTAAAAAATTTTTGTAAAAAAAATGTTTTTGGTAAACCCGAAATCGGGGTCGCGGGCGTAAAATGATATTCGGCATAAAAATTTTAAAACCGTAAAATTTTAACGTAAAACGTAAAACATTAAAATTTTTACGTAAAACGTAAAACTTACGCAAATTGTAAAACGTAATTCGTAAAACGTAAAAATTAAAACGTAAAACTTAAAACGTAAAACGTAAAAATTTTAACGTAAAACGTAAAACTTTAAAAATTTTACGTAAAACGTAAAACTTACGCAAATTGTAAAACGTAAAACGTAAAACATTTTCGTGTAAAAATGTAATACGTAAAATTTTTTATGTAAATTGTAAAAACGTACAATCTAAGACGTAAAACTTTTTAACGTAAAACGTAAACTTTTATGTAAAACGTAAAACTTTTTAACGTAAAACATAAACTTTTTAACGCAAAACGTAAAACGTAAACTTTAATGTAAAACCTTTTTAATGTAAAACGTAAAAAACGGCGCGTAAAAGACCAGTCGCAAAAAACGGTGCGAAAAAACGGAGCGTAAAAAAAGGGCGTAAAACGGGCCGTAAAAAAACGTGCGTAAAAAACGGGGCATAAAAACGGAGCGTAAAAAAAGGCTCTTAAAAACGTTTTTTTTTAACAAATCTTGAAAAAAAATTATCAAAAAATCTGATTTCAAAAATTCTTTATTAAAAAAAATCTGATTTTTAATAAAAAATAATTAATGCAATAGGACAAAAAAAGTTAATAAAAATAATATATATATATATATATATATATATATATATATATATAATAAGACAAAAAAAAACAAATTTACTTTAATACCCTTTTAGAATAGAATATTAAAAATATAATAAGACCAAAAAAATTTATAATAGTTTTTATTACTTTTAATCTCATACATCTATCTTGATAATTTAATGGTTAGAAAGTGGTTCTCGTGGTTTTCTTAACTGGTGGAGCTTTTCAATTTAGTGGCCCCATATATATATATATAGTAAGGTTCATTTGAGAACCATCTTTATTGTGAGAACCATAAGAATCAATGTGAACATACCAAAAAAACTTTTAAAAAAAACCTAACCCCCCCCCCACCCCCCCCCCACCCAAGCTAAAATGCTAAAAACTAAACGACTAAAAAACCTAAACAAATCATAAAAACACACAATTTTTTTAACATTTTTTACATCAAAATTGCTACTTTTACTAGCCAAATTTTTTTTTGGTAACGAAAATTAGCGATTTTTAGCTAAAAAAAATTTTGTGTGTTTTTTTAAGCTATTTTTGGTTGTGTTCACATTGGTTCTCGCACTAAATGGTGGTTCCTAACGGATCCTTCTTGTATATATATATATATATATATATATATATAGGGTGGGGTTCTAGAGTGAACACCAATGTATTTGCGAACTGAGTGAACAAATCCTGGCCATTGATCTACACACGTGTATGGTCATGATCTCATCATCAAATCGTAAAATACACTAGTGTATTTCAACATCCAATCCTAGCCATTGATCTACACACGTGTATGGCCAGGATTAGTTCACTCAGTTCGCAAGCTACACTAGTGTTCACTCTTGAACCTAATCCTATATATATATATATATATATATATAGGGCCAGGATATATAGGAAACCATTTTTTAGTGAGAAAACTAAGGAAACCCAATTGTGACCATTGATCTTGATCATCTAAGGGTTAGGGAAATTTGATGTTTATTGATTTAAATTTAATACATAACATATGTTGATGAGTGGGCCAGGAGGGTATTTGTGTCAAAAAGACCCTATCTCATTCTCCCTCTTCTGTATAGTTGTCACCATCACCATCACATCATCATTGTCTCTCTTTCTTCTTTCTTCTTCTTTGAGAATTCAAAATATCTTCTGTACATTCACCATCAAACCATCATCATCATCCATTCTCTCATCCTCTCTCTTTCTTCATGTTTCAATCACCAAGAACACACACACAAGTGTGTGTGTGAGAAGCAAGCCTGAATCGTTATTGTTAAAGAAAGAGAAACACCAAAAGCATACACACAAGTGTGTGAGAGAAAGAGAAACAAGATTCTCCTTCGTGTTCATGAAGAACACCAAGAACGCACACACAAGTGTGTGAGAGAGAAGCAGGCCTGAATCATTCGGTTGCATGTGTTTCTAGAGAGAGAAAGTTATTAGAACACCAAGACCAAGAACACACACAAGTGTGTGAGAAAGAAGCAGGTCAGAAATCATTTGGTTCATGGGTTTTTAGAGATAGAAAGTTGTTAGAACACCAAGAACACACACACAAGTGTGTGTGTGAGAGAAGAAGGTCAGAAATCATCATCACCCCCATTCGATCTCTCCAACATAGTACGGCGGTACAAATCTTCATCATGTTCATCTAGAACACACGCACAAGTGTGTGAGAGAGAATCATTTTTGAAGATCTTCATCGTGTTCATCGGACGGGTCTAGATCCGGTAAGTGTTCTACTAACAGCAAGAACTCACTTGATTTTCTTGTTAAAATGGTTGTCAATAACTTTTTGTGTGCTCAAAGTGTTCTAGTAATGGGTTAATGTTCATGTATTTTGCAGGTTTTTGTTTTTATGTTAAAATCATTTTTAGTTTTTTGATATTTTCAGTTTGTTGGCCAATAATTTATGGGTTGGGTTTGTGTTAGGTTTTATGAATTAGATTTGCTTTATTTTGTTTTCTGTTTTTTGTTTAAATTGGGCATCCCAATTATTGGTAGATAATTAGTTTGAAAATCCATAATTGTTATAGTAAAGGTTTCAAAATTTTGTTGGTTAAGTTGTTCTTTTTTTATAATTAGTGTTAAATGTTTAAAATTTTTGCAGGCATAACTAGTTACGTATGTTACATTTCTGCCAGCTACATTTCTGCTAGTTAGATTCTAAACTGTTTGTCCTGTATGTTGTAACATATGTTACACTTTCGGACAATATATGGTGCATACATTGTGTTACACATTTTGTTTTAATATGAGTGAATATTGAAATGGTGAATGGTAATTGTTGTATCCTCATCTTAGCAAGTACTCTTTTGCTGACTACTAATATTTGTGTTTTTCATTTCTTGGGCAGGACTGGGACTGGGAAGAAACCTAACAAAACATTATGTGTGAAATGATGCAGATAAAAACTCAAAATTTAGGGAGTCTTCAAGTTCAGGGCATAATTGGGTAGAAGGTAACTACTGTTAGTTATGTTACTACTATTTTTTTAATTAATAGATTAAAAATACTGGAGTGTAACTTGTGTTATTACGACTTGACCATAGTAGTTGCAACTAAACGAGAAGGGATCTTGGCAGGAAAAAAAAGAACTACAATATCGGATACGACAAAAGGTGGCCATAAAGCGAAAGAAGGTAGATGGAGAAACCAATGAAGAATGGGAACAAGAAGTCGATGAAGGGCAGGTGGTGGGTACCTTTGACGTTGCACAGAAGTTACCCTCTAGTGTAACACATGTTACAAACATGTGTTACGCATGTTCAACCCCTTTGTTACCAAAAATCGGGGCTGCACTTATGAAAGACATGTTTGTAACTTATGTTACACTAGATGGTAACACATGTATGATCATTTTTGGATCATTTGTATATATTTAAGTCTGTATAAACCTACAACATCGAAACCCCCAAAAAGGTTACACATGTTATGACAGAATGGGAAATGTGTAGCAGCGTTCAATACTGTTGTTTCACTCTATAGTGTGTAACATGTGTGACATGGCCTTTGTCAGCAAAACATATAACTTGTAAGGTGATACGGTTGTATCTTTAAAACATGTTTACCTATAAATACTTACATGTTACAGGTTGTATCTTTAAAACATGTTTAAACTGGAAACTGGAAACACTTAAAAAATATAAAGCAGAGTTACACAAGATGTAACATGTGTAAACTAGAAACACTTGTGTAACATTTCGGTGTAACACATGTTACATGTTGTATCTTAAAAAACATGTTTACCTATAAGTACTTAAAAAATATAAAGCATAGTAGGAACACAACTTTTAAGGATGTTACACACGTTGTAGAGAAGATGTTACATGTGCACACACAATTAACATGTGTAACATGGCGGCAAGTGTCATGTGTGATCTTTTTTTGTTACCCTAGGGTGCTAAACGTATTGCAACGTTCATAACGCACGTAAACTTATACTAACATCCATCCCTATGTCCACAGATGATCTAGAACATACTCCACATTACCATCTTTACGAGTCTTCTAATGGCACTAAATTGTGGACACCGAATGTCAACGAGCAATATCATCCTATTAATGTTAAATCATACGTCACACTGGAAGAACTTTTTGCCATGTATAAGACTTATGACCAATAAGCTGGGTTCAATGTAAAAAATATACGTTAATGCAGTTTTTTTTATCTACTAATAACCTTGTTAGTAACAACTCTAGGTACATATGTAACATGAAGTGTATCGTTTGTCCCTTTAATTCGTTACGCTAGTCTCATATACTTATAGTTACATATATTACTTGTTTGTTCATTGATATGACATTTTGGATGATGTAATGTTGTT
The DNA here is from genome assembly GCA_030545235.1 of Helianthus tuberosus. Lineage (NCBI taxonomy): Eukaryota > Viridiplantae > Streptophyta > Magnoliopsida > Asterales > Asteraceae > Helianthus > Helianthus tuberosus. Next base: position 123,443,049 of record CM060427.1, read on the forward strand.
ACATATGTAATTTTACTAAGTTTAAATTGACACCAAAGGGACTGACATATGTAACACATGTTTATAACATATGTTACACTATGGGGCAACATATGTAACACATGTATAGCCATCTTACACATGTTACATATAGGTGTTACATGTGTTACAACGTCAAGGTTACACATGTTACATATAGTTGTTGCATCCAAAAAGGGGCTACACATATGTAACACATGTTTGTAACGTGTGTTACACAGGAGGGTAACACATCTAACACATGTTTGTAACGTGTGTTACACAGGAGGGCTACACATATATAACACATGTTTGTAACGTGTGTTAAAACCATCCCTTTCTTGGACACAAAAGGGGCTACACATATGTATCACTAGTTTTATATCAATAGCTGGTGTTAGTAACTTTAGGAGTTCACACTAATGCATTTGTTTTGTTCAAAGGTGAATGGATGTTTGTGTTCAAGATAAAGATGGTTATCAAGACGCGAAGCATAGCTAGATTTTTGTTTCCTTATGATATTTTTTGGATCATTTTTATATATATTGAAGTTTGTATAAACATTTTTGTTACGTTTAAGTTTAATTGTAATGTGTGCAAATACTAAAAACCCATTATGACATAAAACTTACTAACACCAGTTATTGATATAAAACTAGTTAGTTTTTTTAAGCATTACAACTATTGATATACAACTAGTTAGTTTGTACGATACTAAGCAGGTCCTAGCTGTTGCTTAATCAGGTTACATATATTACACAAGATGTAACATGTGAAAATTGGAAACACTTGTGTAACACTTCAGTGTAACACATGTTACAGGTTGTATCCCTTAAACTCCAAAGTCAACGTAAGTCATTGTGATTGAACAAGAAATTTAACTCAAATCCAATGTCAACGCAATATCATCCAACTTCTCTATACATGTTACATGATGTAGCAAACCTACAACATCGATAGTGTGTAACATGTATGACATGGCGTTTGTCAGCAAAACATGTGTGACATGGCGTTTGTCAGCAAAACATATAACTTGTAAGGTGACACAGAACCAACAATTTCTTTGATTTTGAAACGATGTTACACATGTTACAAAACAAAAATGTAACATCGGTGACACAGAACCCACTATTTCTTTGCTTTGGGAACGATGTTACACATGTGTAACATCGATCAACCTGTTGCATCTGTTGTATAACGTGTGTGACATAGCGTATATCATGTGATTGCTGACTATTACACATAAAATGTTACATGTAATGTATTTTATATATCAGGCTGCGAAAAGAAAAAATTCAAAGCATTGGACTATTACACATAAAATGTTACATGTAATGTATAACGTGTGTGACATAGCGTATATAATGTATTTTATACAAGTATAGACCAACTCATCACTAAATAATCATTCTTCCGTCGGATTTCTTGTTTTAGTTCTTCAAGTTTGTCGTCAATGCTAACTCATTAGTAAACAATCTCTCCAAAACATTAGCTTTCTTTCTCTAAAACAAATAGCAGCCAACAAAAAACACACCATCTTTACCACGAAAACATGATGATGCGTTGTAATCCTTCGGCGGGCTTCGCTTCTTAATTACCATCTTCATCTTGAATACAAAACATCTATTCACCTATGAACAAAACAAGTACACCAGTATTAATCTTCTATAGTTAAACTTATTGATCTCCTATGTAACATGTGTACATGTGTAAAGTTTTGCTGTAACACCTATAACAACTATATGTAATATGTATAACGTGGCTATACATGTGTTACCTCACTAGTCTAACACATGTTATAAACATGTGTTACCTATGTGCAGCCCCCATGTGTGTCCAAAAAAAGGCTGGGGTATCTATAAGTTACTTGTGTAACGTTGTTACTACATATGTAGCTAATTATCCCACAAAAAAACACGACTTTTTATTGGTAAAATTAACGTGATATTCTGAATAAATTATGAAGTTTATACATTTTAACATTTAACAGCCCATCTAAAAAACATTTTAACATTTAAACTTACTATTACATTATGTATAACTGTGTAAAACCCTGTATGCAACATATATTACCCCGAAGTGAAACACATGTTACAACATATAGGACAAACAGTTTAGAATGTAGCTAGCAGAAATGTAACATATGTAGCTAACATATGTTGCAACATATAGGTCACATGTGTAACCTATATATGTAACATAGGTATACATCTTTAACCAATTGGGTGTAACACATGTAACACCATATATGTAACACATGTTACCCGCAGTGTAACATGTGTTACAACATATAGAACTTTGTCAATAAAAAATGTAACACTCTGTATGTATCACATGTAACACATATAACACCCTATATGCTAGTCATCTCCACACATAATTGCAAACTCAAAAATTAAATAAATCTACAACTAACTAGAACTTTGGCAATAAAAAACCTAGAAATCATTAGAAAAATCCAAGGAAAGCATGAGTTTAAGTAAATAATTTATGGAAAAACTTAGAAAGAAAAATAACAGAGTTTAAAACACAGGAGTTTAAGAAAAACAAAATCAAACACATCACATATCGCAAACCCTTTTCAAACAAAATAAAGGAGTTTAAGATTACCAAATATATAAATAAATAAATAAAATAAAATTTGGAAGTTAAGAAAAACTCACTAGGCAATTCCCATGGCTTAGTTTTGTTCATATCCACCTCTGCAAATTAGAATCCATGAGGCATATCTATATGATCTTCCTATTAACCATGACCAGAGAGCTTTTTCATTATCTAAATGCTAGATACCTGAATCTTTTTCTTTTTAAATTGAAGTTTATCATCCAGAGTTTTCATCTTGCCAGGTCTCTCTGTTCTTACTGGATTCTAGGATAAACATAGATCTGGAACGATTTTGACCAGACTTTCATCCTGAGAAAACCCTAGCCGACGTACCGAATCATCGACTGCCTTAGCCATACATATTTGGAACGAACATGGATCCTGAGAAAACTCTTATTAGTATCTTTGAGTCTCATGAGAGAATATCATGGGTTTTTCTTCAGATCTAGAATTGAAAGTATTGAAGATGCGAAGAAGAGAATGTTGAAGATCTGAGAGAGAATATTATCTTCAGATAATCTTGAAGATGTGAAGAAGAAAATATTGAAGATCTTGATATATGAGAGAGAAAGTGTTGAAATGTGTGTTGAAGATCTTGGATGTATGAGAGAGAAAGTGTTGAAAGGTGTGTTGATGATCTTGGATGTATGAGAGAGAAAGTGTTGAAAGGTGTGATTGATTTAAGACAAAGAGAAAGAGAATAAAAATTAGTGACAAAAATACCCTCATATGGATGTAATTGAATTGATGAGGTGGATGCATATGGACCGCAAATTCTAGTTTCCTAAGTTTTCTTATTAAAATGAGTTTTCTCCATATACTTACACTATATATATATATATATATATATATATATATATATATATATATATATAAATGGTAGGGTTCTAGAGTGAACAACCTCCCAAGAGTGAATTGTGTGAACTGATTTGTACCCTTGATTTCCTTTTTAGTAGTTAAGGGTATGATTGTAATTATATAAAAAATTAGATTTAAATCATTATTTTAATAATTTAATTAAGTTACATCTTTCCTATTTTAAATTCATTATCCACAATATCTTTTATTTCAATTTTGTTTTTCAGATTTCATCACCAGAATTCAAATTTTGATTTTTTGATCCACGTAACCCTCTAATTTCAATGGTATACACATGTGTACTTGGATATGAATAGAATAGTACGCATGTGTACTCAGCATCGTACATATGTGTAATTAGCTACATAATACATACATAGAAACAATATCTGTAAAACTATTTTATATTTAACAAATTACAAGTCCCATAATGTTTGCCAAACCAAGCAAAAAAAAACATACAATTACAAGTTCCAGTTTCGTAAAAACAATAAACCCAACATAATCGGAAAAACAAAAAACATAGTCTTTTACAACTATTCGCCACATTGTATACTGAATCATATCCTTATCGACCAAGCAAACAAACATACGTGAATCATTATTATCGACCTCGTACGTGAATCATCCTTATCGACCTTCCATCTCCACTTTTCTCGTCAACGACATCTCCTATAATATCCAAAAAACTCAGCAACTAATACTTTGCATAATTCACAAGTGTGCATCAACAACTTTACACATTCAATACACAAAAAATATAAGATATCACAATAACAAACGTTATACACATGTGTACATCGCATTAAAAACAGAGTAAAATGACAATACACATGTGTACACCGCATTAAAAACAGAGCAAAATCAAAAAATTAAACAAAAAAACTCAGCAACTAATATTTTGCATAATTCACAAGTGTACATCAACAACTGTACACATTCAATATACAAAAAAATCTGAGATATCACAAAAACAGACGCTGTGCACTTGTGTACATCGCATTAAAAACAGAGCAAAAACAGAATACACATGTGTACATCGCATCAACTTCAATCTAAACATCTCTACAACATAAAAGAACTAGAATAATTTATCAAACTCTTAGGTCAACAATTGCTACTGTCAAAACTGTAATCATCACGTATAACTCTATAGGTGGCGTATAAGGGTGTGACTAACTTGCAGCAGTACAATATGTGTACCTATATCATACTTTATACATGTATAGCACTATACATGGCGGAGATGTGATTGAGGGTCTTGGTCTTGACTCACCAGGCCAAGGCTATACGTGGTGTATAAAGATGTGACTGAGGATTGTTGTCTTGACTAACCATGCCTTGGGAGTAATTACATCGTACCTATACGCCACATATAGTTATATTCGTGGCGGATAAGACAAGATAAACCATTCAATCACAACCCTATAGGCCACGTATAACACTATACAAGGTGTATAATGATGTGAATGAATGGTTTGTGTCTTCTCTTGCATTGGGAAGATAAAACGTATACCCTATACGCCATGTATAGACTTATACGTGACATATAGATTTCAATATTATATTTTCGAAATTAACAATTTGCCTTAAAAAAGTGGCAAAAAGGTTGTTGTAATCAAGTAAATGGTCCATTAAATGGTATCAATGGCCACATAAATTTATCGTTTCAATTATATTGTCACATGAATTGACTTTAAGTGTGTTAGTATCTATTATATATTCAATAAAAGGTTTTTTAGCCAAATAAATTTAACAAAAATGTGGAAAAGGATTGTTGTAATCGAGCAAATTGTCCATTAAGTGTGGCTAAATGGTATCAACAGTCACATGAATTTAGGGTAAGTGGTTGTTTCTATTATCTAGTCATATGAATTTATATGTATTGACTTTAAGTTGAATCCCGACAAGATTCATACTATGAGGAGAGTTGTTGCACACCATATCATCCGCAAAAAGATTGTCGAGATTTTCATCTTGCGTGATACCAAGCTGGAATTCTTCTAGTTTAGCTTCACTTCGGGCTTCAAGAAACACGACTCCCTTGTCGTTACAGTCTACGTAAGGTGTTTTGTGTGTGGGTAACCTGCCAGCAAAGGGATAGTACTTTGTTAAGCTCTGGGACAAAGAGTTCTTCAGCACCCTGGTTTTGTCTTGGGCAGTTAAGCTCCAACTATCTTTGTTTGGGTATAACAGAGCATTGGTAAGTATAACTTCCCGATGAGTAGATCAAGCTCGGAAAGATTATAAGTTTGGAGATGAGAAGGGGTTGGATTTGCGGGTTTGATTATATCTCGAGAAATAATGGTGTGAAACTACCTTCTTCCAAACCGTAGGAGCTTCCCTATCATCACCATATTAATTGGTAAAAAAAATCAGCAGCAATGTGTATAAATTGTTTATTGATTCACCTCTGTGCGTGTGATATATATGTATATATAGGGTAGGGTTCATGCGAGAACCATCTTTATTGCGAGAACCGTGATAATCAATATGAATACAACAAAATAAACCACTACACCACCAAAACCTAAAAAAACCTAACAACCCCCTCCCCCCCCCCCCCCCACCCACCCACCCAAGCTAAATACTAAAAACAAAACCTCCAAAAAAATCCTAAAAATCTAAAAAACACACAATTTTTTTTTAATATTTTCTATGTTTAAATGGCTAATTTTAGTAGTCAAAATTTTTTTTTAATAACGAAAATTAGCGATTTAAACATAAAAAAGATTATAATTTTTTTTTGTGTTTTTTAGATATTTTTTGTTGTGTTCACATTGGTTCTCGCGCTTCTGGTAATAAAATAAAGGGTGGTTCCTAATGGATCATTCTCATATATATATATATATATATATATATATATATATATAGGGGACCGCTAAAATAGAAACCACCCTCAATTGCGAGAACCGCGAGAACCAATCTCCACCAATCATAGTATGCCAACCAAAAGGGTATTTAGGTAATTTACTTTATATGTCATGTCCATTATCTCAGTCTGTGTCTGTCTCTTTTTAAAAGGCTTTTCTATCTCATTCTCTCTCTTCACACATTTTTCAAACTCCCAGCCTCACATCTCTTTCTCTCTTCATCTCTGATGAAGATCATCATCTTCATCACCTTCAGCTTACGAAACAAATCTTTGTTACCGGCTGATTTGGATCCCGCTGCTTGCTATGCTTCTTCTCCTTATCCTCCTCTATTGCTTCAATGCCACGTCTTCAGATCTCGACGCCTCCACCGCCACCGATACACCATCGTTTGTTAATCGCTCCGTTCTCACGTCCGCCGCTGCAAACAATCGTCAGAAGATAAAGGTATGCTATCGGTTGGAAACTTGATTTAGCTAAATTAATGATTTGTGTATGATTTGATTGATAGATATTGATGTTGTTGTCGTTGAGAAATTGTTGCTTTTGTGGTTGAAAACTTGATCTAGAGAAATTGTTGTTTTATGAAGGTCAATCTGAATGTTGATTTTTGATTTCGAACGAAAAGGATTTGAATGTCAACTTTGATTTCAAATAGATAGTTTGTAACTTGATTAGCTAAATTAACAACCCATGTATGTCTGATACATATTTATGGTGTTTTAGGTTGAGAGAGTGTTGTTTTGGATCTTGGATTGATTCTGCAAGTAATTTGTGTTGTTTATTATGTCGGGGTTTTTTCCGCAGGCGGGGGTGGCCCGACGATGTTTGGCGATGGTGGTGTTGGAGGTGGTTGTTGTGTGAGCGGCGGTGGCGGTGAACGATGGTGAGGGGGTGGGTGAAGGGGGGGTCGATTTATTTGCAAAGCGGTGCCCGGTGGTGCCCCGTGGTGCCGATCGAAAAGTTGTAGAATTTGCGTGAGGTTGTCTGCCACTTTTCAGCGGACCAGGCAGTGAGTATTTTATGTCGTTTGGCAGTGATAGTTCGAACCCATTTTTCCGACAACTGATGACGATGGCGCGGCAAGGATGGCGGATGGTAGGTTTTTGAAACCGCAACCCCACTCTTGCAGCCTTGACTATTGGAAACTTTGAGCCAAACCCAGTTTTTTTTTTCAAAATCCACACATTTGTTTTGATTTTTGTTGTTCGTTTTTATTTTTTTTAGATGATGATGATAAGTTCAACTTATCTGAGACACCTACTGAGTCGCGATTTTTGGGGGTGTTCGTTTGTTAAGATTCTAAAATTTCGTAAACCCGAAATCGAGGGTTGGGGGCGTAAAAAGATGTTTTGGCATAAATGTTTTTTTGTTTTGGTAAAAAATGTTTTTTTTACAACCTGTAAAAATTTTTTGTAAAAAAAATGTTTTTGGTAAACCCGAAATCGGGGTCGCGGGCGTAAAATGATATTCGGCATAAAAATTTTAAAACCGTAAAATTTTAACGTAAAACGTAAAACCTTAAAAATTTTACGTAAAACTTAAAACTTACGCAAATTGTAAAACGTAATTCGTAAAACGTAAAAATTAAAATGTAAAACTTAAAACGTAAAACGTAAAACTTTAAAAATTTTACGTAAAACGTAAAACTTACGCTAAAACGTAAAACATTTTCGTGTAAAAATGTAATACGTAAATTTTTTTATGTAAATTGTAAAAACGTACAATCTAAAACGTAAAACTTTTTAACGTAAAACGTAAACTTTTATGTAAAACGTAAAACTTTTTAACGTAAAACATAAACTTTTTAACGTAAAACATAAACTTTTTAACGCAAAACGTAAAACGTAAACTTTTATGTAAAACCTTTTTAATGTAAAACGTAAAAAACGGCGCATAAAAAACTAGTCGCAAAAAACGGTGCGAAAAAACGGAGCGTAAAAAAAGGGCGTAAAACGGGCCGTAAAAAAACGCGCGTAAAAAACGGGGCATAAAAACGGAGCGTAAAAAAAGGCTCTTAAAAACGTTTTTCTTAAACAAATCTTGAAAAAAAATTATCAAAAAATCTGATTTCAAAAATTCTTTATTAAAAAAAATCTGATTTTTAATAAAAAAAATAATTAATGCAATAGGACAAAAAAGTTAATAAAAAATAATATATATATATATATATATATAAAATAAGATAAAAAAACAAATTTACTTTAATACCCTTTTAGAATAAAATATTAAAAATATAATAAGACAAAAAAAATTCATAATAGTTTTTATTACTTTTAATCTCATCCATCTATCTTGATAATTTAATGCTTAGAAAGTGGTTCTCGTGGTTTTCTTAACTGTTGGAGCTTTTCATTTTAGTGGCCCCATATATATATATATATATATATATATATATATGGTAAGGTTCATTTGAGAACCATCTTTATTGTGAGAACCATGAGAATCAATGTGAACATACCAAAAAAACCTTAAAAAAACCCCTAAAAAAACCTAACCCCCCCCCCCCCACCCAAGCTAAAATGCAAAAACTAAACGCCCAAAAAACCTAAACAAATCATAAAAACACACAATTTTTTTTAATATTTTTTACATCAAAATCGATACTTTTACTAGCCAAAATTTTTTTTTGGTAACGAAAATTAGCGATTTTTAGCTAAAAAAAATTTGTGTGTTTTTTTAGCTATTTTTAGGTATTTTTGGTTGTGTTCACATTGGTTCTCGTACTAAATGGTGGTTCCTAACGGATCCTTTTTGTATATATATATATATATAAAGGGGAAGGATCCACTAAAAAGTGAATTTTGCCTAAGTAGCCTAAGAAGGATTGTAATGATTACATGTGGCACTCCTAATAAGTAGGAATGAAGGGCATTTTGGTGTTCATAAATAGGAGTGAAAATGACATGTGGCACCTCTTTTGTTTTTTAAAAATACAAAAAAAAAATCTAGTACAAAAAAATATAGCACAAAAAATCTAGTACAATAAAATATAGCACAAAAAGTATAGTACAAAAAAATATAGCACCAAAAAATCTAGTACAAAAAAATATAGCACGAAAAAATTCAGCAAAAAAATATAGTACAAAAAAATCCAGCACAAAAAAATGAGAAAAAAAATTAAGATAAAAAAATCAAGCACAAAAATATAGTACAAAAATCCAGCACAAAAAATGTTATACAACATAGAAATACAACACATTTTAGTGGGTTTTTTTAGTCTTTATATTTTATATAGCAATATGGTACTCAAATTAAAGATAAAAATACGCTCGATTTTATGGTGAAATTTTTATGAAAAAATAATGTCGTATAAAAAAGTTATGAACGTTTAAAAAATGGGGGTGGAAAATGCATGTGTCTTGCATGTGGAGAGAGAAAATCCATAAATAGGATTTTCCCAAGATACCCTTGCACTCATCATTTCTCCTACACTTTCATCTTAACCATTGATTTGAAAAATGAATGGTTAAGATTCATTCTCATCCTACTTAGGCAAAATCAACTTTTTATTTGATCTTACCCCTATATATAAATGGTAGGGTTCTAGAGTGAACAACATCCCAAGAGTGAACTGTGTGAACTGATTTGTACCCTTGATTTCCTTTTTAGTAGTTAAGGGTATGATTGTAATTATATAAAAAATTAGATTTAAATCATTATTTTAATAATTTAATTAAGTTACATCTTTCCTATTTTAAATTCATTATCCACAATATCTTTCCTATTTTAAATTCATTATCCACAATATCTTTTATTTCAATTTTGTTTTTCAGATTTCATCACCAGAATTCAAATTTTTATTTTTTGATCCACGTAACCCTCTAATTTCAATGGTGTACACATGTGTACTTGGATATGAATAGAATAGTACGCATGTGTACTCAGCATTGTACATATGTGTAATTAGCTACATAATACATACATAGAAACAATATCTGTAAAACTATTTTATATTTAACAAATTACAAGTTCCATAATGTTTGCCAAACCAAGCAAAAAAACATACAATTACAAGTTCCAGTTTCGTAAAAACAATAAACCCAACATAATCGGAAAAACAAAAAACATAGTCTTTTACAACTATTCGCCACGTTGTATACTGAATCATATCCTTATCGACCAAGCAAACAAACATACGTGAATCATTATTATTGACCTCATACGTGAATCATCCTTATCGACCTTCCATCTCCACTTTTCTCGTCAACGACATCTCCTATAATAGCCCAAAAACTCAGCAACTAATACTTTGCATAATTCACAAGTGTACATCAACAACTTTACACATTCAATACACAAAAAATATAAGATATCACAATAACAAACGTTATACACATGTGTACATCGCATTAAAAACAGAGAAAAATGACAATACACATGTGTACACCGCATTAAAAACAGAGCAAAATCAAAAAATTGAACAAAAAAACTCAGCAACTAATATTTTGCATAATTCACAAGTTTACATCAACAACTGTACACATTCAATATACAAAAAAATCTGAGATATCACAAAAACAGACGTTGTGCACCTGTGTACATCGCATTAAAAACATAGCAAAAACAGAATACACATGTGTACATCGCATCAACTTCAATCTAAACATCTCTACAACATAAAAGAACTAGAATAATTTATCAAACTCACATTCAAGTTGGAAAACATTTAAAAAGACAATCTCTTGAGCAGCATAACCAGAATCACAATCATGATTTACTTTCTTTTTAACTCACCCACATAAGATCATACTAACCCACAAAAACCAACAAAATGCACAAACACAAAATACTAAATTACTACAAAAAAAATCCACAAAACATACCGAGAGAAATCGAGAGATCCGGCTTTTTTTCTTCGATTCCGGCGATGCAGTGATTCGGCGATGCAGCGATCCGGCTTTAAACCGACACCTGTTTTTTTCGTCAATTCCGGCGATGCATCGATCTCGCTTTAAATCGAGAGAAAAAAGACGTTTTAAGGGTTTGTTGTTTCTTCGATTCGGATCTGAAAAACGATCTGGCGAACATCACCCGTTGATCAGAAAAACTAGGAGATGAGGAATAGAGTTTTCTGGTGAAAAACTGAAAAAAGATCCAGCGAACCCCTATTTTTTCTTCGATCCCAGTGAAGGTGAGAGAGAAAGTTGGATGTCGAAGAAAGTTTGAATATGTTGATTTATGAGAGAGAACGGGATTTATGCAATCAATTTAAAATGGAAATTACACATATACCCTTTTTCATTAAATTAAATGGAAAAAATTAACCATATATTTACCATCATACAACTCATTTTAATCTCAAGATCATAAAAATCAAGGGCCCAGATCAGTTCACAAAGCTCACTTTGGAGAAGTTGTTCACATTTAAACCTAATCCTATATATATATATATATATATATATATATATATATATATAGGATGAGGATCATTACAGAACACTAAATATTGCGAGAACAAAAAGAACAACTCTAAATCACTAGATTTTATGATTTAAAGTTCATATTTTTTAAATTTTATATTTACTACATTTGTATGTATATTATATATGCTTGGAAAACCTTATATTTTTACCTATACTTAGCCTACATACATGTAGGTAATTTAACCTACACAGAATGCACATATGTGTAGGTTATATAAAAAAATAAAAATTTTTCATATTTTGTTTTAAATTCTAATGTAAGAAACAATAAATCTTCCATTTGTAACATTTTCCTTTACTTTTTAGGTTTTTAGGATTGAAAAAATGGGTGATTCATTTTGTTCTGCGTTTTCTCGCAATATTTAGTGTTCTGCATAAAACCTTCCCCTATATATATATATATATATATATATATATATATATATATATATATATATATAGTGACGTGTTTGAAGATATGCACCATAATTTATTCTGTGAATAACAGTTGTCAAAGGATATATGGTAAGCAGATTACAGATCATAGGATCGTTCTATAGTCAACATCTTGATATCTGCTTAATTTCTTTATTGATCATTGACTTGGATATTCTAAAATGTGATTAACGAGCGATAATTATATCATCTCCAATGCTACATTAAGATATGATTCGATACTCAATCCAGGCTTACACTTACACATGATTCTATGTTGAAGAAGTGACTAGCACGTTGTTCTCTAGCTTAGTAACTGTTTTCTTTTTAAATTTGGTTTGAATAAGTTGGACTATGATGATTTCTTGTTTCAGATGTTGTAGCGAGTGTGGAATCCAAGCTACGACACAAACCGAGTGAGAGAATGAACAATACGTAAATATATCAACGATTAACGGTTCCGTGTATTGATTTCGAGTGACAAATACAAACCACTCCGATAACTCGCTCTCACTACACTCTCTCACTAGCTCTTGCAAGTTCACTATGAAATAGAGCCTTTGTTGGTATTTATAGTCCATATCAGCAGAGTTACATCAAAACATAAGAGACATGAACGAAACCTATCGAAATACAAAAACTCTCATCGAAAGAGCATGGACTTTATCGAAATGGATTTCTTCTGAAAGTATCGAAATAGGCATCCCTTCTTGTGTATCGAAGTAGACTTCATTGTCTATTTCGACGTATTTCATCACTTTTACTATCTTTCTATTTCGATGTGTGTACATATATTACTAAGTCTATTTCAATTTAATGCTCAAAACAGAACTTTTAATTTCAACATGCTATTTCGATGATATCATGCCTTGATGATGTCATGATGACATCATGATGTCATCAATATCCAACCAGATCGCTCGTGTCTTCGTCATTCGTGTGTCCTACTCCGGGTCGCACGATGGAGGAATATCGCGACGTCGGTCTTGAATCGAACAGAACCGAACCGAACCAAGCCACATCCACACAAAAGTGCATCAACAAACTCCCTCTTGGATGTTGCTGGTGATGGTTCGTTCTTCATGCTGCAGGATCTTGAAAGTCTTCACGTGCCACAATTAGGAGCTCCGTCAACATACTCCCCCTTGAATGTTGCTAGTGAATCTTTGATCGTCAAAGCATCAGATCCTCGTGGTGTTGATGAGTGGTCAACTGCAACTTAATCATCTTGATTGCATCCATGTCATGTCGTCACTCCACTGCTTGTCATATGACACGTTCTCTTTGCCTTTAGATTTCTTGAATGCCACATCTGCTTATACAATAAAGCTAAACACGTAATGAGAACGACTGCCAGGGTTTTAACCAATCTTAGAGAGTTTTCAAATGAAAACCTCACTAAGAGTTGATTTTAAAACAATATAAACCGACGACACACATGTGACCAAAACTCAATCAACTACCGACCGACAACATTTTGAAAGTTTTAAAATTTATTCAATTTTAGATCGTTAACTTTCAAAACTTGTCAACTTCGACCGTTTATGAAGATGCAATTTTTTTGTTTTCAATCAGGATTTGGTGGAATAGATTTAAGTTCCAACATTGGTCAATCAAATATAAAATAGAAGCAAAATCTTTTTGGCTTTTATAAAGTTTATATTTAAACACACCTAAAATCTTTTTTAAATCTTTGAATATTTCAAATGTAAAGACGGAAAACAGTAAATAAATACTTACAGGCATACAGAAACGGAGAAATATAAATAAATATTTACAGACATTGTTTTTGCGAGTTTCGAGGGTAAGAGAATCATATCAGTGTACGGTCATGCCAGAACACCCTTGTTGTTCAATTAGTTAGCATTTAGATAAGCTTCCTATAACGATTATCGATATTGTTGTCCACTTAAACTCAACAATCAGATGTAATCATATGACTTGGGGATACGTTAAAGTATGATTTATACTTACCGACCTGTGTTCATCCACTCACTGCACATTCCCTATCAAGGTATGCACGAGGGTTCATCTTACTTCACACTTTAATCTGGGTTTGTACGTTTTGTGTTGAACTTGTCATTAACTTCATACGAGCCTACCCTTAACAGGTATAGCGCTATAGGCGTAACGCACCGCCCGTGAACGTTGGGTCATGTTAAGATCTTTTCTTGCGTTAAACTTTGGGTTGACTTGTTTGTTCACATGCCACTTTATTGTTTATCTTGAATAACTAGTTTGCCATGTGGATTCGTTTAAACTTAATTACTTATGCTATGTATCAAAACTTGTATACTCGCCAATGCCTTGTGTGTTGATCTATACCTTCTAACATATTGCAGGATGATGCTGATGTTAAAATGGGCGTAGTGATGAGGCCTTAGATCCACATCTAGAAATCGTAGATTTTAGTTGTCGTATTAGTTTTGTACTATGCTATGTTGTACTTTGTTTTGTTGTATTGAATTATATTGTACTTGAATTTCTTATATTGTAACATGACTTTTGAAATGAAATGAAATCAGTTTATCTTAATTCTATTGTCACTTTTAGTGTTGTGTGCAATGAGCAATCTATCTTCGTCTCACTCCGATGTTTCCGCCATCAGTTGGGGTGTGACAAAAAAATTCTAGGAAATTTGTCACAAATGTGTTTGAATCTGTGACAAAAATAATTGTGTAGGAAATTTTCGTAGGAAATTATGCACTTTTCTAGTAGTGTTAAAACCTGATTGAAAGCCGAAAACAATCGGATCTTCATAAATGGTCGAAGTTGATAAATTAGTGAGGTTTTCAATTGAAAATTCTCTAAGAGTGATTAAAACCCTACCAGTTGTTCTCATTACGAGTTTAGCTTTGTTGTGTGTGCAGATGTGGCATTCAAACAAGCTATAGGAAAAGAGAACGTGTCAGAGGACAAGCTGTGGAGTGACGGCATGACATGGATGTAATCAGTGGATCAAGATCATCAAGATAATCAAGTTGCAATTCACCTCTCATCAACACCACGAGGATCTAAAGCCGTGAAAGTTAAAAGAGTCACAAGCTACATTCAAGGGGGAACTTGTTGATGTACCTCTTGATTATGACAAGTGAAGATGTTTTTGTAGATCCGACAATGTGAAGTCGAACATCACGAGCATCATCGAAGGGGGAGTTTGTTGATGCACTTAGTGTGGATGCTGCTAGTGACGTTCGAGTCGTTCAAGTCACAACCGGAGTCGACGGCGTTCCTCCGTCAGTTCGACTCGGCGTACGAGGTGCAAGTGACGATGATACGATATGTGCGAGAATGACATCATGATGATGATGTCATCATCATTATTCAAGACTACATGCATACCAAACAAAATATGCTTGTGAGAATTACATTCAGACACACATGAAACAGTTGAATGAGCTAGAAATGTACACGAAGCACAGTTACTTATTGTATTAGCCTATGTGTGTTTCATGTATCAATATATACACACACACGAAATACAAGTGTCACGAAGTACATATGTCATGAAATACATATATTTCGTGCCTGTTTCGTGTAGTGTTTTAGTTTCGTGTTTGCACCTGCTGTATCCCCTATAAATACATCAGGTGAGGATTTAGTCTATAAGAGAGAAAGAAATGAGATAGAGAGAGTTATCGGAGCTATTGTATGGTTGTATTTGTATCGAAACTCTGTCGAAATCAATATACGGAACCGTTAATTATTGAATCTTTGTTTTGTTATACTTTCTCTCGCTCGGTTTGTATGGTAGCTTCACTACTAGAAAATGAGGCTAATGCAACTTTTTGGATGCAACTTTTTTCAATTGTGTTGCATTTGACTCTAATGCAACATCATTCAAGATAAAAGTTGTATTAGATCTTCTAATGCAACCTTTTTCATTAAAGGTTGCTTAATTTAATGAAATTGCAACCTTTTTATTTAAAAGTTGCAAATCTTATTAAAAATTGCAACCTTTTTCTTGAAGGGTTGCAAATTTCAATAAAATTTGCAACTTTTCTTAGAAAGGTTGCATTATTAAATAGCCAAGTAATAAACCATTATCACCATCTCTCTCATTTTAAAGTTCTAAACTACATAAGTTCATATCTGTCATTTTTATGTCAAGAAGCGTACATATCATCAATTTAAGATTACCTAAAGTTTCAAAATTGTCTTTATTTAAACAACAATGGTCTGTTTTTAAACAAATTGGGTTAATGTAAGGCCTCCTAATCCAAGATCTCACTCAGCTAAAGCCACCAACAGGTGTGCGGAATCCACCTGATGAAGAACCACTGTAGATGAAACACTAGAATGCAAGATTTGTGAGAGAAATCAAGAATACACTGAGTATTCTTGATGAGGAAGATGAATGACGTCACACACACAGTAGCCGCCAGACACATACACAATGATTAGGGTTAGGTGCACAGAATTTCACACAGAATCGCCGCCTTGTCTATTCCACATAAAGGTATAAATACAAGGCAAAACCCGGACTTCCAAGACAAACTAGAAAGCCCGGACAAAACAAACTATACAAAACTCTGACTATTGTCCCTATACAAAACTTAGACAATAGTCCTAGCCTTAAACCCCTGACCATTGTCCTAGACACAAAACTTGGACAAATGTCCCTAGGATAAAGTTGGGACAACTTTCCCTAGGATAAACTTGGGACAAACTTTCCCTAGGATAAAACTAGGACTAACTTTCAACAATGTACAATAAAGACCCTAATAAATGGGAGACATGCACTTATCACCTAAAGTGCATTAACAAACTCCCCCTTGATCAGTGCATGGTCTTCATTGGACTTGAGATCTTCATCCTTTCATTGGTAACATGGGAGTCATGCACTTATCACCTAAAGTGCATTAACAAACTCCCCCTTGATCAGTGCATGGTCTTCATTGTCTTGAGACCTTTATACTTTCTACGAGAACTTGCTGCCTAGATTTCCACACAGAACTGCACGACTTTCATGTATTGATCAGCTAACGGTTGATCTTCTTCAAAGGAATGCAACGGCAGACGTCTTAGCTTCTTCAAATCTTCCATCTTGAGATAAACGATTCAGACGCACACAGCTTCTGCAAATCTTCCATCTTGTGATGAACGATCAAGACGTACACAGCTTCTGCAAATCTTCCATCTTGTGGTGACCGATCCAGACCTGAAACACTTAACCCAGGATTAAGAAACTTAACCCAAAAGACACTCGGCCCAAACCTGGATCCCAAAACTAATTCCAATATCCCGGAATCAACAAATGAAATATTAAACAACCAATATTTAATAATTTGAATTTCAAAACACGATCATTCACAAAAAAAGTTACTTCAAAACTTATACTTTTGGAAAAATATCACAACTTGGAAGCAGATTTACCGAAACACCTTAAAATGACGTGATTACCCACACACTTAGATGGATCTTGCACGACCGATTTTTATACAAAAAGACTTATTTTAAGATTTCCTAACTTGATGTTTAACACCTTATTAAAGAATGTTCACAACCCTTAGAGAATTTTCAAAATGATAACTCGCACATAGAAACAAGAAAGCAAAATCTTTTTGATGTTTTTTGAATTTTTGACTGAATATAGAAATTAAACCTATGAACGTATTTACACTAATTATCTTTTTGTGAAATCGGAGCAAAGAGATCATATCGGTTTTTCTGTCAATATCCAACACGAGACCATAGATTATCAGTTTAAGCTTTTAGAATGATATTAACAGTTCAAGACGTTCAACGGTATTGTGGTCCACTTAAGCTTTAGCACGCTTTCGAACACTGTTTTCGAGATATGCGATTAAGTGTTTTAATAGCTGACTGTAACTATGTTTACCCACCTCAGAATATACTCCCATGTCAAGGTATGCGCGAGAGATCATCTTACTGGTGAGTATACCATTTATCATCTGTTTTTGACGTATAAGCTAATGTGAGATACTCACTTATTTGGGATTGAAAATAAGTCCTTTGTGATAAAATCACTTATTTAGGAGGAACTTGAATTTCAGATGCAAAGGGCACAGGAGCAGTCCGTGAACAGGTTAGTACCATCGTACAGACAAAGAGACGAACTTGACTCCCGCATGATTTTGTGGGACATGTGATTGTTTATCACTTATTTGGGTCGAATTCATCATGTATTAAGGATATTTACACGTATGTATGGTATCATGGAAGATCTAGACTTGCGTCCCCGTTGTTTTCGGTAAAAGAAACAACCATGATACCCAGATGATAAACAGCATAAAGACCACATATCTCAGAACCTCGGCAATCTATCAAACGAAATTACGGTACCAATACCATATATCCGAGAGATGTACCACACAAGTTACGCAGTTCATTATGTTTATATACCAAAAACAGGTTCTTATTGACGCGTAAAACCTACCGAAGCAACGTATAATGAAGCTGTTACAGTTAACGGTTAATTTTATATATTACTATAATCCTGCACCAGATACGACTAACCGATGTACTATCATTTCCCTTATATCTCAACATGACTTCATTTTAAATTTTTCAAATGTTTTTGTATTTTTCTTAAAATTTATCCTACAACTAAGTAAAATATTTTTGGAGTTTTTCAATTTTTGGAAAGCGGTAAGAACTGTACAGAATCATAAAATAAAGTTTCTATGCGAGTTTTGAAAAGCATTTTACTCGAGGTTGATCATGCCAATCATTCGGACCAGATTTTCAAATCTAGCCTGATCGAATGTCTTAGTAAACAGGTCGGCAAGATTATCCATGGTGTCTACCCTAACCACTTCTATTAAACCCTTCTCAGCACAGTCACGAATAAAATGATGCCTAACATCTATGTGCTTAGTGCGTGAGTGATTAACAGGATTGTTAGTTATGGAAATGGCAGAGTTGTTATCGACAAGAATAGGAGTTCGAGTAAAATTCAAACCGTAGTCCCTCATTTGCTGCTGAATCCACAAGACCTGAGCACAACAGCTTGATGCAGCAATGTACTCGGGCTCGCATCCACTTCATCTTTGTCCACAAGATGTGTGTATACAACCTCCGAATCTTCTTCTGAAACATCAGGAAGATCAAATGAATCAAATAATTTATCATAATCATAACCGCTTTTGGGACCGAATTCGGACGGTGGAGGATCAAAACTCAAAGGAGTTATATCAAACACGATCTCCACTGTTCGCTTCTTAACGTTATAAACGCGTTTGTTGGGAGTTCCATTGGCATAACCCAAAAAGAACCCAACTTCACCAACTTCCCCCATTTTAGGAGTATCTTTGGTGCGTTTGATAACACATTTGATCCCAAAAGGTTGAAAACCAGATAAGTTCGGTTTCCTGTTTTCAAGCAATTCATAACACATTTTATCTTCTCTTTTGACAGTAAGCACATGATTTAACACATAACATGCAGTGTTTACCGCCTCGACCCAGAAGAAAATTGGCAATTTTGATTCAGAAAGCATAGTGCGGGCCGCCTCAATTAGGGTACGATTCTTCTGTTCCGCAACTCCGTTCTGTTGAGGAACATATGGAGCGCTGAACTGATGAACTATTCCCATTTCCCGACATAACTCATCCATATAATGATTTTTAAACTCAGTGCCGTTGTCACTTCGGATTTTCTTAATAGGAAGTGAATAATTTTTCTCAAGTTGTTTGAATAAGTCTCTTAAAATACCAGCAGTTTGATCCTTTGTTTTTAAGAAAAATACCCATGAGTAACGTGAGAAATCGTCAGTGACAACTAAGCAATAAGACATCCCACCAATGCTAGCAACATGGATCGGGCCGAAAAGATCCATTTGAAGCAATTCAAGTGGTTTTTGGATTGAGTTAAAAATTTTCGGTTTGTGAGGCTTTCTTTTGATTTTTCCTTTTTCACATGATTCACATTTGTTGTGCATATTGAAACTACGTAAAGGAACCCCCAACACTAAGTTGTTTTTCACTAAGTGGTTCATTTTTCGCAGATGCACGTGGCCCATTCTCCTATGCCAGAGATACGATTGATCTTCAGTCGCCTTCGAAAGTAGACATGTCACTGGAGCAGACGAGTTAACCAACGGGCGCATGTCCATGACATATGTGTTATTCACCCTTGGAGCCCTCATAACGATCCAATCTTCAGGGACCACAAATCCCGGACGCAACACGAAGCAAGCTTTATCGGTGAACATCATCGTGTACTTGTTATCACAAATTTGAGAAACCGACATCAAGTTATGCTTCAGTTCTTCAACGTAGTTCACTTTATGCAGCGTAATTTTTCCATTTGACACGGAACCTTCACCGGTGATGTATCCACCCTTCTCACCGGCAAAGTTAACATAACCACCACGAATTTGTTTAAAATTGTTCAATAACTCTTTATTTCCTGTTATGTGTCTGGAACAGCCACTATCGATATACCAAATATAGATAGCTCTTTTCAGCTGCTCCTACACTCCCCAACAAGAAAATTTAGTTAGAGTGTGGGACCCAAGCCATGATGGTCTTGGGTCGTCCCGATTCATCAACATAAGAAAACTCTTTGAAATAACCATCATTGCCATTGTGTCCTCCACTTCCATTTCGGAAATTGTTGGAATGACTCCCCGCAAATCGTGGATTATACGGAGTTGACGATCTGTTGGTATAACTAGAGTTTCCATAACCTCGGCTTCCATAGTTTTGGTAACCGTAATTTTGATTCCTAGGTGGCTCAAAATTCCTACCAAATCTAGGAACATCATCGCGTCTTGAGAATGATCGTGGATGATTATCCGAATGCTGTCTTTGATTTGGAAATCGGGGGGGGGGGGTGACACATTTCGGTCATTCACGAATCTGTTCTGTGCATGAGGTCTAACATTGTTGTTTCTCGAACCTCCAGAACGTTGGTCATTCTCATGTGTTTGGAAAGTAACATGATTTTGTCGTCTGTGAGGGGTTTTCTCACGAGTATCATGTCTTTGAGATGAACTTTCCGATCCTTCACCACGATTTATAACAACTGGTTTCTTCCCGTGATCCTGATTTTGTTGTGATTTAACATTTGTTTTGACAACTGGTTTTACTTCTTGTTTAATCACTTTGTTTTTCTCAACCTTCTGATTTTTACCATTTTTCTTTTCAACATTAACAGATTCATTTTGTGGTTTTTCAACAAAAGGTTTCCTTTGATCAGGATCAACAAGAGATTTACCCTTGTCATCTGGACAGTCTGCTGCTAAGTGTCCTCAATGCAAGTTCCTCAGCTACAACTGCAAGTTCCTCAATGCTAGTCTCTTCGACAATCTCTTCACACACTTCTTCATTGACAATTTCAGCTATAAAGGCTTGTGACACAATAGCTCCTGAAGTGTCTTCCAATGCACAACCCCAGTCGTAAGGCTCAGTCACCTTTTGTAAAGATTGAGCCACCATAGCATTGTTTGTTGAAGGTGTAAGATTTTCAGAACCACTTGGACGAGCACTTGAGTTGGAAGTAGTTGCTGAATTGTTGTGAGGTCTTGAGTTGTTTCCTTGAGAGTAGTTTTCTTTGTTCGATCTTTCCATCTTCGGCTTCCGGCAATCACGTGCGAAATGCCCGTAGATGCCGCAGTTGTGACATTTTACCTTTGACATGTCGACTCCCATTCGAGTCTTTGTATGACCTCCTATGAACTTCTTACCCGTCTTCAACAGAAACTTCTTCGCTCTACGAACTAACAGTGCCATATTGAGTTGTAGATCAAGTTCTTCCATTTCGTCTTGGTCTATCTGGTCAAAGTCCTCATCGAGACTTGACGGTTCAACGAGCTTTCCAAGACAGAAGTTCTCGTAGGCAGTCATGAAGGACGCCAAAAGGCTCATGTTTTCTTCAATCAACTTTAAACAACTTGCATCTACCTTTGGAATGTTTATGCTTGTCGCTTGAGATTTCTGAGCTCCCCCAGACGAGTACATCCCTTGATTGGAATTGGTTGTTCCACTTGAACTGACATTGTTGCTTATAAAGGTGTGTTCACTTGCAGAACCTTCATTCTCCGAATACAAAGCAACACCGACTCCACTATCATTACCCTTCTCCATTGGTTTCGAAGCCTTATATAACTGAGGATCTTGGATCTTCTCGAAATCAGATGCTTGATCTTCCATATTCCAAGCATAACCCTTCAGTTTTTGAACAACTTCTTCCAATGAGAGCTCCTCATAGAGAACACCTTCTCTAATCAAAGCGATGTACATATTCCATTCTCTGGGAAGACAATTCAGAAACTTCTCGACCTTCTCAAATTCAGTGTAGATGCCTTCTTGACTTCTATCAAGTTCGCTCAACAAATGATAAAACCGGTTCACTATATCATCAAATGATTCATTTCTTAAGGCTTTAAACACAACGAATTGAGTCTTCAAACGTTCGAGACGTCGTTTCTTGTATATTGCATTTCCTTCATAGCGCTCGATCATGCTATCCCACAACTGCTTCGAGGTACTTCTCTTACGGAAAGTATGAAGTATCGATTGTGTCATAGCCATTGTAATCATTGACATAGCTTTCTCTTCACAATCAAAAAATTTCTTCTGGTCATCAGTAAGTGCCAAATACGTATCAATCGTCAACGTACGTATTGGAGTAGCTCCACATCCTTTAACAATACACAACCAAATCTTGATGTCTTTTGCTCTAACATACCTCTCAAACCGATCCTTCCATTCTGGGAAATCCAATTCATTAATCAACAGAGGAGGCTTGTCGTTACTCCCCACTTCAGCATTGTGTTTGAGATTCTGAACCATAGCAGTAAGATTGTTCGCCATTTGAACAATGTTTGAATGAAACAGAAGGTTAACAGTAGGTTTCCAAGCAAAAACTCTCACTGAAAGATTTTCTAAGTCCAACTTGGAGAGAAAACACGGAGTGAAGTGTCTGAGCTAAAACCCGGATCTCAAAACCTGAAGGACACTAGGAAAAATTCGGACAAGAGTTTCTCAAAACTTAGAAGAACCAATCTCCGGACTATCTACCCATTGTGACTTCACACTGGTTCAACAATACCCCGGAGACACAAACACAGAGTTTAAACCACGGACAAGGCTTCCAAAGATCAAACTCAGAATCTTTTTCAACCTTCAAACTCTGTATGATGAAGAACCAAAAACCCCTGTAAAACCCAGATGAAGAAAAACACTAAAAATCACCAAACTACTCAAAATCCATCACCAAATCACTAGAAATGAATGAAGAATCATGAATAAAACACAAAAACTCACTAAACACTCACTAAACCCTATCAAAGATGAACTTTTCTCACAAAAACCTTCAAACTAAGAAACACCTACAGTAGTATGAGCACACTGCTCTGATACCACTTGTAAGGCCTCCTAATCCAAGATCTCACTCAGCTAAAGCCACCAACAGGTGTGCGGAATCCACCTGATGAAGAACCGCTGTAGATGAAACACTAGAATGCAAGATTTGTGAGAGAAATCAAGAATACACTGAGTATTCTTGATGAGGAAGATGAATGACGTCACACACACAGTAGCCGCCAGACACACACACAATGATTAGGGTTAGGTGCACAGAATTTCACACAGAATCGCCGCCTTGTCTATTCCACATAAAGGTATAAATACAAGGCAAAACCCGGACTTCCAAGACAAACTAGAAAGCCCGGACAAAACAAACTATACAAAACTCTGACTATTGTCCCTATACAAAACTCAGACAATAGTCCTAGCCTTAAACCCCTGACCATTGTCCTAGACACAAAACTTGGACAAATGTCCCTAGGATAAAGTTGGGACAACTTTCCCTAGGATAAACTTGGGACAAACTTTCCCTAGGATAAAACTAGGACTAACTTTCAACAATGTACAATAAAGACCCTAATAAATGGGAGACATGCACTTATCACCTAAAGTGCATTAACAGTTAAGAACATAAGGAAGAAAAAACTAAATCGTACAAGAAAACAAATTGGGTTAAGAACGTCAAGAAAATAAAAATAACTGTAATTGTAGATTGTGAACCTCATCACAAGTTTTAACGAATGTCGAATGGCAAAAAAGACATGCTTAAGCATCCAAGAGAAAACTATCAAACATCAAATTCCAATCGGACCTCACCTTGGATATGCGGTTACAACTATGATGGTGCCATGGTGGATGTTGGTTACGATCAGTGGCAGAGCTTGAACGAACTCAGTGGGGGCTAGACTCTCAAAATCTAATCGGTGGGGACGAGGCTCTTAAAAATCAAATATTTTACACTATAATATTAAAAATTCAGAAATTTTTGGTAAAAATAATACTACGAGCGAAAATACGGTGAGGGTCGGGGCACCCCCGACCCCAATATAGCTTCGCCCCTGGTGGTGCTTGTTTCTTTCGATATTTTTGTATGTTATTTAATTTATTAAACTTAAAATATAAATACTGTAACCCCCTTTAATCTATTTTTATTTTCCACACATTTAAAAACAAATTAAAATATATAAAAGAATAAATTACACAGATTGTCCTTTAACATGAAATGCACAAATTAAAGGGAAAGGGCAGGGACTGCAATTTAGGGTGTAATTAAAGGACAATCTGTGTAATTTACTCTATATAAAATAAAATAATTTGAGCCGGCTCACGATCTCACAAGCCGAGCTAGGCCTAGCTCGAGCTTGGCTTGTTTACAAATCAATCCGAGTTTTTTTGAGCAAGTCATTACCAAACAAAAATTTATGTTAACAAATTATAGTATTTATTAAAATATGTTATACTTATAACAAACAAATTAGTTTATAAAAAAATGTTTAAGAACTAGATTTTATTTACCTTTTAAACAATTTTTTTATCTTTTAAACAAATTTTTTTTTATATTGGGAGAGGGATGTCTTGGGTTCAAGTCCAAAGACGACAGGAATAAAAAGAAATTTGCTGTTAAAAAAAAAACAATTTTTTTACAAATTTTATTTTTTGAAAATTTTTTAAGATTATTATTTAGAACTTCCCTCCCGTGGTTTCCCCCGGATCTAAAAAAAACCCCAAATTTAAATCCAAAATTCAAATCCCTCCGTAACCTAAACTACCGCTCACCTCCTTCATCTCCTTGATATCCTAAAAACTGATTTATACTTTTAATCATTCTGTTCTCACAAATATCGATCCCTGTTTTCGCCCACTATTTGGCTATTAAATCAAATCACCTCTATTTGGCTATTAAAATCTGATTATTTTGTCTTTTTCTTTAGGGTTAAAATTGTCCATCTCAATTTATTATAACATTTTAATAATTAAATTAGTTATATTTAATAAATATTGCAGCAGATTATCTTCCCCAAATACTCTTCATCTTCCCCAAAATCACCCCACACCAAACCCTAATCCCACAACAATCTTCTTCATCTTCTCCAGCATTTCTTTCCCCTGCAACCGCGCTATCGACAATGGTTCCCCATTAATGACATCTCCCCCAACCTTCATCCACCACCCCTTTTATCAACCAATCTCTCTCTGTTCACAGTTCAAGGTTTTCAACCAAATTGTGACAAATCCCTTCTGGGTTTATTTCATTTCAACATTTTCATTACTAAATTTGTTCATGAAGATCCTGTGAGTCCTCTATTTCTTTGAACCATCAAATTCAAGAACTTTGGGCCAGTGAAGTTATCAAGAATCAAGAATCTCAATCGGTGTTTGTTTTAGTGCTGGAATCACCTTCAGATCTGCACTTTTTCCAACGAAAACAACCTGCGACGTTTAGGTTATGACGTTACGTTACGTGTTGTCGTCGCACCTCTATCATCGTTCCTCCACCTCCACCGTCACACCATCTCAACCGTCACATAGCCATCACCGTAGCACAAGTGCACAACCTCCACCGACGCACCACTTCTAGCTTATTGAAGGTAAGGAAGCCGTTTTTTAATTCATCTAAAAGGTTGAAGCTGTTGAATCCGTTGTTTGAAGAGATTCGTGATGTTAAAGAGGTGGTTCCCGATGAATCGTTCCGGTCACTTGTTTGTTGATGGAGGCGTTGGTGTTGATGGAGGCGTTGATGTTGCGGAGGAAGAACATGGCGGCGACGGTGGTGATCAAGATGGAAATTGTGATGATTTTGTAAAGATTTTGTAATACCCATGTGGAGAAATCGAGTGATTTTGATGGGGAGAATCGATTTGGGTGAAATTTTGGTGATTTGGGGTTTGGGGTTATCTTGTTTGACCAACATTGAATTTATTTTGAACTTACAGATTCATGAAATTTGGTGTGAATGTGAGAAAGACCGTTTTTGATGAAATTTGGTGTGAATGAAGATGAAGATGATATGTGAGATTGTGGGGTTGTTGAGAATGATGCAGTGGGTTATATCTGGGTTTTGTGAAGATCTGAGAGAGGGAGAGAAGAAGATGAAGATCTGAGAGATAGAGAAGAGAGAGATAGAGGGGTATGTTATAATAATTTTAAATGACCAAAATGCCCCTGAACAAAAAGACAAAATAGATATGTTGTAACAGTAAAAAAATGGGGTTTTTGGATTTTGGACTAAAATGGCAACAAAAGTGAAACCACAGGGACCCATATTTAAAAAGTTTGAGATTTGGACTAAAATAGCAAAAGTGCCCAAACCACAGGGACTAAAATGGCAGTTTACTCTAAATAATATTATCATTACATTTTTCTCTCTCCTTCACTCACAACCACTTTCAATATATATTAAAAAAATTATACTGGGTGAACAGTGTCCCCCCAAATATACAGATGAACAGTAACATTTTCTCTCTCCTCCACTCACAACCATTTTTTATACCCTTTATAATATAAAAACTACCCCTCACATATTTTGATGGTTTGGATGAGAATGCTCTTACACGATTTCTCTGTTAATTTTGATAGATCTATTTGTTGCTTTCATTATCTAACAATGATAGCAAGTAAAGTTTTTTCTCTTAGAATCTTTTGTACTTTAGACGTGGTATCTTTTGATTTGTAAGGATTTTCATTAACTTTTTGACTAAATGTTCTTCCATATTTTTGCTGTGATCATGCTTTTAATTGATAATTCGAAAAAATTCTAACATCTAGCGGTGTTAATTGGATTATTTAACTAGGTTTTGGGTGGTTTTTGGATGATATATATTAAAACAAAAATTGATCCAATTAAACATCAGGGTTATTCGGTTGTCGGCGGTTTAATCGGTAATTGAGTTGGGGTTCAAAGCATTAGTATATGCTTGGATTCAATATTAAAGTGAATTCAATGTCAAAACACATGCCTTTTCAAGTAACTAAAACAAAACAGTACTTTGATTATTATTTCTATAACTAGTTGAAACTAAATGAGATAAAGAAAGTTAGCGATATCGAGATGATTGTCAAGACAGGGGCCGAACTACATAGTGTGGTCCGGGTTCACCTGAACCCACTGAGTTTCGAATATTTAATAGAGCTTCTATGTAATACGACTGGAGTGAACACAAATAAAATATGAGGTGAACCCATATGCGAAAATAAAGAAAGGTTCCAGTGGTTAAAAACTTTAACTTAAAGCCTTGACTTATAAGCAAATTGTCCCAAGATTAATTCTGCTAGCTGACCTTTTAAAGGACTTCTTCTTGTTTTCTTATTTTGTACTAGTTTCACAATTCCAATAGTAGTTTGTCATTCTACTGTGTATTATTTGATTTTTTTCACATATTGTTGTGAGAGTTTCTTGCAATCATTGAAGTTATAAATCTATAGCTGTCAAGTCACCTGCTACCTATAAGTTTGCATTTAGCATTTAGGATTTAGTTAGCTAGCACCTTTTAGAGTGAGTTAGTTACATATTTGATAATTGATATCAGTGTATGTATGTGTATATAGTGTGTGAAGTGTGTAGGTCTTTCAGTTTATAGATGGCGAGCTTTCTCCCCACTCGCTTTCGCAAATTAGATGATGTGAACGGTCAATAGCTGATTCAAATATCAATTTCTTTGAATCAATGTATTTGAGGTAAACTCTTTATTTCTTTCAATCTATTTCTCTTGTGTTTTGTGTAATACTTGAATATGTGAATATGAATTTGTTGTTTAGGTAATTAATACCTTTTTAGATTTATGGATTTTTTTTTCATCACAGTAGGTTTTATGCACAACATTTGATTTTGTTCTAGTTGGATAAATCTAGAAAGTGATGATGGTAGGGTGTAGTGTTTAGTACGTAGTGTGCTAATAGAAGCCTCTTGATACATTTACAACTTTCATTGAGTCATCTTTTAGTGGTTGGAAATCTAATAACGGTAAAAATGATTTTACACCCAATAAACTCATCATTTTCTTTATCTAGAATTTTAACCAATGCCTTACGAGAATTATAAGAGCAAACAAAAACTTGTCACTTGATTTGGTAGAGAATCATAAGCTTAAACCTCTTAATCTGAAGTGAGTATGGAGGTCTTTTGATTCATGCGAGAAACACCAAAATTGTAACAATTTACAATTAGGTTTATTTAAAATCTGAAGGATATTTATTAGCATAAGGAGGATTATGTTATTGTTATATAATTAATGGTCAGTAGCTACAATGAGAACAACTTCATATCTTTTTTGCGATGAATGATAACTGTAAGGTTATTATGTTTCCCGACCCGACCTAAATTCAAACATTTGATTATGAGAAATTTGACCACAGAAAAAAGGTGAACCTATAGGAAATTTGACCATTGGTTTTAATCTCAAAAGAATTTTGTACATAGCCAGACCAAAAACTCTTGCTTGAAGGTTTCATGAATACAGAGAAATGATGCCTCAAACAAGGAAAAACCTAGTTTAACCAAAATATTTGAACGTACACATAAAAGGACCAAAGGGCATGCACATCTTGATACATATGATGACCCTCAACGGAAATTGTAAGTTCTTTCTAGTTTTTTTATTGTGTTTTGAGAATTTTGTATGAAGAATCCCGCATGTTATAACTTTTTAAAGGTCAATTGCTTATTCTTGTTTTTTGTGTTGACTTTCAATAAGTAACATGTATTACTGGTTTATTGGCTGCTATTTCTTTATAATATTTTCTAGTTTTCATTTGAAGGAACGAATGAAGAACCACAAAACTCCAGAAGATAGAAGTGCTTTGATTAATCCTTTTATGCTTGTAATGAACAAGGAGCACGATGGCTACCTTTGACTTTATGACATAGTTGTTAGTAAAAAGATATGAAAAAAAAACGGATGGTGGTGAAGAACCATACATGACTTTGATTGGGCTTATGGATTTATTCAAAGCGAGCCTTGAAGTTGATATGCAAAAAGAAATCGAAGACGACCATCAAAGGAAAAAAAGTTGAACTATGCCTAAAGATTTCGATAGCCAACAAGCCAACTTGAGGCTACAATGCGCAATATTGTGAAAAAGCTACATATCGAGTACTTTGTTTAGGATGTTAGAGACGAGTATGAGGTTTTCGTTACCTTTTTAGCATTGTAATTGACAACTTTATTTTGATTACGTTGTTATTTTGAGTTTTGACATATGTTAAATTACAATATAAAATTATCTATTATATTTATGTTATCATTGTGTTGTTGTAATTGAGATACTATTGTATATTAATAAAAAATTTAGTGCTACAAACAATAATGCTATAAAGAGTTGCATTCGATTGTTAAAAATGTTGCATTTATTGTAACTTATATGTTAAAAAGTGTTGCATTTGATGTAAAAAAAAGGTTGCATTTTAGTCTAACAAAGGTTGCATTTGATTGTTAGAAAAGTTGCATTAACATGTAAAAAAAGTTGCATTAGCATTTAAAAAGGTTGCATCTTAAAAAGTTGCATTTGAAAAGTAAATGTAACCCTTTAAAAAAAGGTTGCATTATCTATCAAAAAGGTTGCATTAGGTCTAATGCAACTTCACCTAATGCAGCTCTAGATAAAAGGTTCCATTAGGCCTAGTGCAACCTTTTCAATGCCTAAGGCAACATTTTAGTGGGGTTGCAATAGCTTCATTTTCTTGTAGTTAGATTCCGCACTCGCTACGGCATCTGAAACAAGAAATCATCGTAGTCTGATGATCCGTATCGGGACCTACAACCTCCAATCAAAATCATCAGAACCTAGAATGTTGTGTTACATATCATCAAAATCCCACTAAAACTCTGATTTACATAACCGTAAATATGTCCTCCATACATGTAAACACATGCTCAACGCAAAAATTACATTTATAAAGAGACAAATTCACCAAAAAACTGTTGCAAAAAATCAGAAAAATAATAAAAATCTAAAGAGGTTCTCCGCCCCCTTGATCTTCATCATCATCGTTCGCCAAAAACAACCAAATATCAATGAACACAAGTAAAAAAATGAATTTCAAAGATAGTGCAATGACGGAAATGTATTTTACATCCGAGTTTTATAAAATTTTATGCCGTTTTTCACATGAACATAAAAACACAACCCAAAAAAAATCTAAGGTTGTTAAAGTTTTTTTTTTATACTAATGTAAATGTTTTTACCATTGAAATTTTTGTCATCATGTAAAGGTTTTTCAAAGAAATTTTTATATTTACAAATGTCTATTCATGTGTGATGTTTTAGAGAAGCTCGGGCCGGCGAAGACAGGCGTCAAAAACATTTACAACCATCTGTAAAAAAAGCACTTACGAGTGATGTTTTAGAGAGCTAGAGCGTATTTATAATTGTGTGATTTTACTATCTACAACGTATTTAAAAAAATAACCATCTATGTAAAAAGTATATGTAAAAAAGTTAAAAAATATATATATAAAGTGTATTTGGAAAATCCGGAATCAGTGAAGTCCATCGAAGGCTTTAATATACTTGTATTAGTTTAGAGTCCATGATGGCAAGACAACAACCAGACAAGTCACCCCCTACCATAAATCTAACTGCACTTCTATTAGTTTTGTAGTTTAACGTTTAAATATAGAATAAATTACAAGAATCGTCCTCTATGTTGACACTAGATTGCATAGTGTGTCATTTCTCTTCAAAAAGTACAGAAAGCGTACTCGATGTTTGAAATTTCAAAAAATTCGAAATTCGTTTAAATTCGATTCGATTATCAAGAATTCGTTTCGATTATAAGAATTCGAATTCGATTCAAGTAAATCGAATACGAATCGAATACGAATTTATGATTTCAAATTCGATTCGATTCGAAATTCGAATAAAAATTATACATTTTATTTATTATTTTTATATATAATACATATACAACTTTTATTAGGCTATACTATAAATTATGTTCAAATGTTTTTCCAAGTATTAAAATTACCCATTACCAAACCCACTACATGGCCCATAACTAAAACCTAAGTAACAAATCTATCAATAGATTTCCAAGCGTAAAAATATTAACTTGTAATGTGGAGTGATTATTCCCGACTTCTCGTTTTGAATTTTAGACTTATGGTACTTTATTTGGAAATTTTTAATATGATATCGTGCTTTATGGCTGCTTTAAAATTTATGTTTCATTTTGAAAGTTTTTTTACATGTTTTTAAAGAATCTGAATTAAATCGAATTTATTCGAATTCGAATTTTTAATCGAATACGAATTGGGTTTTTTATTCGAATACGAATTCGAATCGAATTCGGTAGGTTTTAATCGAATTCGAATCGAATACGAATTCAAGGAAAAATAAAAATTATTCGAACAATTCGATTCGAATAATTCGAAAATTCGATATTCGATTCGATGAACACCCCTACGTTATGTCCTTAAGCCCTAAATCAGTTAGTTGTCATGGTTAAATCTAACCAAATGCACCCTACATTAGGGTATTTTGGTTATTTTACCCTAAATAATAAAATTAATAATTATAAAAATAATAAATAATACAAATTTGTTTAAATAAATAAATATATATGTATGTATACACATATAAATCCTTCTCTCTCTAGATCTCAACTCCTCTCTCTTACCACCACCACCTACCCCACTAGCCACCACCACCCGCCTGCCGGCTGACACCACCACCACTTCACATATCATCTTCTTGTTCCTAAATTCCTCTTCTTCTTCTTCTCCAAACCATAAACAACACCAAATCTTCATGCACAACACCAAAAGCCCCAATTTTACAGATCCTATTATAAACCCTATGTTACAATCCCACACAAATTTCAACAACAATTATATATTATGCGTTTGAGAAGATAGAAATTCGATGCCTTGAGTTTCGACAGCCGATTTGCTCCTTCAAGTGTGTTCTTTGGACGACCAAGGTAAGAATTCGTCAACATTGGCTTAGTGTCATGGCGGATTGGGTTGATTCCAAAAATCATGATGTATTCCCCCATTTACACGACTTTCGTATTCAGATCTAAAGATTAGCTTAGTGTCATGGCAGATTGGGTTGATGTGTTGGTCACAATGTTGATTTTAGTTCATGACGGTGGGTGTTAAGCGGCTGAAATAGCCTTGGACCACCGGTCAGTGGTGGTTGAGTATGGGTATGGTGTCGAAAGAGGGTTTATGTGTATGTCATTAACCAAATTCAAGGTGTATATAGTGTATACATGGTGGTGGACAGTGTATACATTAAATTAATTGAAACTAGTGGAATCTTCACTTTCAATCTTCATGTAACACTTTAATTGAAACTGATACAGAAGATCTTCATCAGCTTGACAGGTTATAAATCCAAATCAGTCACAAATCGCCTCTTTGTTCTTTGAATCTTGTAAAAAAAATTTGGTATGATTTATGGGATTCAGTAGTAGAGATAGTGGTTGAAAGGAAAAGAATGGAGGAGAGGGGAGCGACGGTCGACAACCGATGACGGAAGAGGAGTTGTTGCCGGAGGTCATGGTGGACCGCCGAGGGTGTGAAAAGAGATAAGTGAGAACGAGAGAAAAATTATAAGGTTGATACAGGGAAATCAAAAGGGGATAAGAAAATACAATAATGCCCTTACGTGGCCCCCCGTGACTAGGTTTAACTGTAAAAATAAAATGAGTTTGGGGTAAATAATATAACGTGTAAGAGTTTGCAAACATCGAGTTCGCTTTTTGTATTTTTTGAGGATAAAGGATATAGTTTGCAATCTAATGTCAATATAAAGGATGATTTTTTTGTAATTTACTCTTTAAATATATTAGAGAACTTGCTTTGTACTGTTTAATTTCTAAATTTATGTTATTGTATTTGAGGTGAATGTTGGAAGATACGTTATGTAAGTTATTATAGATATTTTATGTAAATTTTTTAACAGGAAAATTTGGATTTTATTTTTGTTTTATTATTATTTTTTTTTGTATAAAAGGATGAGTAAAATGGACTAAACGTCCTTTATGTTTTCTCAAACTTGTAGGTTTCAGCCTTTATATTTAAAACTTGTTAAAAACATCCTTTACCATTGATTTTGTTGCAGGTTCAATCCTTTACAAGTAACTAAGTTAATTTTCTTAGTTTAATTCCATCAGATGTGCCTATACAACTAACCAAGTTTATTTGTCGTATATTTGTCTTCAAATTCAGGAACTATATGGTTCAGAAATGTGTCAAAACAATATTGGATTTTTTTACTTTTTTCGAAATGTGTCACAAAAAATTAGAAATTCATATTTTATTTTTTTATTAGTCGGAAATGTGTCGCTAATAAAAAAATTATCAAAACTATTAATAATTATCTTATTATTATAACAAAAATTATGATAAATGATAATTTAGAAAAGTTGTAGGAAAAGCGCAGCAATTCCTAACCCCCATTTTATGTTAGAAATGGGTAGGAAAATGTGTAGGCAATGCCTTAGAAAACAGTTTCCTACGAGGGGTTTTGCTACATATGTATTTTGTAGCAACTTTGTTAGAATCACGTTTTGTGATGCATTTCTGACGGAAAATGGTGTCGGAAATGCTGGTTTTTTAGTAGAGTTATTATTAATTACATAGGTCAGGATATAATAGAAAATTTATTTGGTTAGGAAGGATAAGAAGTAATCTAGACTATCAATTGAGTAATCAAGGACTTAGATTAAATGGGTGGAATTGAACAGCGTGAGATTTTTAGGGGTATTCTAGTCCATCCCGGGTAATAGTTTCTCTCTACTACAATTCCCCCATTTTCAAACGTTAAAATTCTTTCATACGACATTATTTTTTTTTTTATAAAAATTGCAACATAAAAACCAGCATTTTCTTATCTTTGAAATGAGTATACTATTGTTATACTTTTAAATATTTTTTTGATAAAACGCAATGAACTATAAAAACACACAAAAAATATGTTTTTTTCTAAAACGCAATGGACTATAATATTTTTTTTTTTATAAAACGCAATAGACTAAAAACACAAAAAAAATATGTTTTTTCTTAAACGCAATGAACTAAAAACACAAAAAATATTTTTTTTTCTAAAACGCAATTGATTAAAAACTCAAAGAAAATGTGTTTTCTAAAACGCAATTACCTAAAAACACAGAGAAATGATTTTTTTCTAAAACGGAATGGACTAAAAAAACAAAGAAATGTGTTTTTTCTAAAACGCAATGGAATAAAAACACAAAAAATGTGTTTTTCTAAAACGCAATAGACTAAAAACAGAAACTAATGTGTTTTTTTGTAAAACGCAATGGAATAAAAACTCACAAAAAGTGTTTTTGTAAAACGCAATGGACTAGAAACACAAAGGATGTGCTTTTTTTTTTTTCTAAAACGCAATGGACTAAAAAGACAAAAAAAATATGTTTTTTCATTGTTTTATAAAAACGCAATGGAATAAAAACACAAAAAAGGTGTTGTTTCATTGTTTTATAAAAACGCAATGACTTGATTCAAAAACACAATGCAACGGTTAAGGTTAATACATATGGTATTCCATTTTTAATAAAAATACTCCAAGTATAAAATACATTTAGTTTGAAAGATGGACGGAAAACAACTATAATTATTAATTAATGCAGCCATATGAAACATGGCATGAGTATTAGCATCAACACAAAAACGTACCACCTCATACCTCCAAGTGCCGCCTTCTTCTTTCTTATTTTATTATTTATGTTTGATCATTGAGTACATTCACAAATTTGAATACTATTACGACCATTAATTCCCTAAAACATAATCTATTTTAGGGACCTTCACATAAAATGCAATGCAATGAGAAACAGACAAACATTAAAGTGAAAAACACTTTTAAAAATTCATTTTGTTTCGCAGATTCACATACACAAAGAAACATAAAAGTGAAAAAACACAATTGCATTTACAAAATTGCGTTTTATAACAAGGCGTAATTGTTCACATTCCGATCACTATCATAAGAAAACAACTCACAATAGTTACTTTCATCACATCCTTTAGTGATTCACGGCATTAATCTAGTTGTTCGGAGGAGGTACCGATGCCGGCAGGACGTCATCGTAGATGACATATTCGCTGGTTTTCTTCGTCATGGCAGCCGGAACGGTGTCGTTTGGTTGATCTAATTGAAATCATGTGGAATTCCGGTGTACACCGCCCGGAAAATTGTTCGTCGGTGTTCGGTGGTGGTGGAGGTAGTGGGGGTGGAAGTGGTGGTGGTGGGATGGGATGAACATGATGCTGCTGGTAGGATGGGTGAATATTATACTGCTAGGTTTTTTTAGATCTGGGCTATTTGAAACAAATTTGTGGCTGACTAAAATGCCCTTTTGTCTATTTTTTTAGTTTGCCACACGTCCTCCTACCATTGCTTTCTACACTTTCTACCCAAACAAAACTTTCTATGGGGGGGGGGGGGGGGGGGATAGTGCACGGTCCTCCCAACCGCCGGAGTGATGTCAAAATAAGACTAACTGGTCCAATATGTTATAATATTTTAAATATATATAAAAGTAAAATTAATTGGGGTCAATAAGTTGGAATCATCATCGGAGCCGTCAGAATCATCATTGGAGCTGTCGTCTCCCGCCATGTTTTACCCATGTTTCTCTCACCTTGGCTCTCTCTCTCTCTCTCTCTAACCGTCGAAATCATCATCAGAATCATCTTGGTTCTCTCTCTCTCTCTATTTGTCTATCATGTTCTCTATCTATCTATCGAACTGCTTATATCTACGCGGACATTCGGCAGCAAATGAGAGAAGAGTTACAAAATCGATATCATATCTACGCGTACATTTTTGTCAGCGATGTAAATTCATTATATCATGACTTGTGTTTCTTTGGGTCGCATTGTCTAGAAGAACACTGGATGAAAATGCCTGAAGCAGGTGTTCTGATTGCCAATAAGTTTGGTGTAATCGTCCATTCTTTAAGCATGTCAGGCAGTTTCACTATTTTCCAGTTTTGGAGTGGTCCAGAAGAGATTCAACATCACAGAGCTCTTACAAGGTGGGTACCCAATGCCTACAATCACGCCTTATTAGAATTTTCGCAACATTAGCATGTCTGCGGCTGGATGAGAGACCATGTATAGGTGGCGTCTAAAATTATGTACCCAACTTTATCGTCGTGAAAGTGATTTTGTCGATTTAGGTGATTAATTATTTTAATGTTTGCACGTTTACTTTTTTATTAGAGACTCATTATTTATTTATTTATGATAAACTTTTTCATTTTCATGTTTATAATAAAGTGTCTTGATTATTTATTTATTAATATTGATATTAATACTAATAATACTATAACAAAATATAAAAAATAACAAAAGTATTATAAAATAAAATAACATAAAAAACATAGTTATTACTTTTAACTTTAGAATAAAATAATGTATTAAATTAGTTAATCATTATCAAGTTTGACTAATTTGTTATATTAATCCATATGTTGGGTCTATTTATCACAACTCTTTAAGGGTGTAAGGGGCACTCACCTAATAGGTGAGTCCCCTCTCTTACACCCAACCAATCCTCTTGTGCCACGTCAACTCCCCTCTTAAACTCCCCTAACACCCCATTTTGATGGCGGCACTCCCCTCTTTAGGTGACTTGGGTTTTTTTTTTTTTTTTTTTTGTAAAATTATTAATGTTTACAAATTAAAAAAATATTAATAAAAAAAAATTAAATAAAAGACATTTCATTAAATTAAAAAAAAATACATTCAAACTAGAAAAAAAAAATACATTCAAAGTAGAAAAATATAAAAACAAACTACTCGTCGTCCGAATCAACTTCAAGGTGAGGCAGGTCTAAACTTCCGAGATGCTCAACGAGATCGTGTTTTAGTCTCCAATGCGTGTCTTCGTCAATGAGCTCCGTATAAGCTGTATCATCGAAGACGGGTTCGGCTGGAGGATCTTGAATATGTACCGGTGCTATCGCCCTTCCGTCGTCTTTTATAATCATGTTGTGTAAAATAAGGCACGCATACACGATGGACCTTATCTTTCTCACCGTTTTCGAACGCATTGGGCGATTTAGTATTCCCCACTTCGACTTTAACACACCAAACGCCCGTTCCACATCTTTTCTTGCGGCCTCGTGTTGCCTCTTGAACTTTTTTTCATTCGGGTCGTGTGGATATGGAAAAGACTTCACAAACACGGACCAGGTAGGGTAGATCCCATCAGTAAGATAATACCCGCGTTTGTATAAGTGGTTGTTCACTTGAAACGGACAATTTGGCGCCGTTCCGTTTCGTTGAGCAAGAAATAATGGAGATTGTTGCAGCACGTTGAGGTCGTTTTGTGAACCCGCCGGGCCACAAAAAGCATGCCAAATCCACAAATCTTGAGACGCCACCGCTTCTAACATAACCGTCGGGTATTGATGATCGCCTCTCATGTATTGTCCACGCAATTCTGTGGGGCACATTCTCCAGACGAAGTGTGTACAATCCAGACTACCCAACATACCAGGTAGGTGATGCCTATCCTCATGAGCCTGATACAATAGCGCGACGTCGTGGCTCGTTGGTCTACGTAGGAATTCACCGCCATACCTTTTACAGACCGTGTCGCAGAAATATTCAAGGCACTCACGAGAGGTCCTTTCAGACATATTTAAATACTCGTCCCCCTCGTCTGGTGGGTTACCGGTTGCAAGTTGTTTAATCGCCGAAGTAACCTTTTGCAACGGTGTGAAACTTTTCTTCATTCTCCCGTCTAAGCCTTCTTGAAACCACTCGTCAAACGCTTCCACGTCACTAACAATTTTTAGGAACAACGACTTGGACATACGAAATCTGTGACGAAAAGTATCGTCATTAAATTTTGGATTTTCATCAAAATAATCGGCCATGAGTGTCTCATGGCCCCCCTCACGATCTCGACGGACAAATTTTTTTTTACTAGACGATGCCGTGTCTAGTAGCTCCGCTTGTTGGATGAGATTTTGGAAGAAAATTAAGCTAGAATCGCTTGACGATGCATCTCCATCGTCGGGAAAGTCGGGTAGGGTTGAAAGAAACGGAAGCCTGGGATCCATTTTGTATTTGAAAGAATTGAGTTTGAGAGTTTTGGTGTGAGTTTGAGAGTGGTGAGTTTGATTTAGGTTGGTTAATATATATTGTTTAAAAAAGTTGAAATTTTTTTTTTTTTTAAAAAAAATGACCGTTCATCAACGGTC
The DNA here is from genome assembly GCA_030545235.1 of Helianthus tuberosus. NCBI lineage: Eukaryota > Viridiplantae > Streptophyta > Magnoliopsida > Asterales > Asteraceae > Helianthus > Helianthus tuberosus. The sequence goes on from CM060427.1 coordinate 123,481,681, forward strand.
TTCTTTCGAAACTCGAGCCAAACAACGCGGTGTCTCCCCACCGATCCCTATCACCGAATCGGGTCCCCGCGTTGATGGCGGCGGTGTTCCCGATCGGTGACTAGGGTCACCGAACACCCTCCCCGCTTACGCCCCGTCCACCCTAAGAACCAATATATTGTAAATTTGGGCTAATTTGGTCACTTCCTTTGTGAAATGGCATGCTACGCTATCGTGTTCAGCTCAATTTCCCCCTACTTGACATCAAATCAACAAAACTCAAAAGATCAAGCATCCTCTCCCTCCATCTAATCATAAGAAAGATATTGTTAGACCTTGCGTACTGGGGCGCGACCAACCCACATAGCGCCGAGATGGCGCCGGCCACACCGGGACGAAGGGCGCTATGCCCAAAAAAAAATTCAGAGCGCGAAGGATATCGCGGCGCTATCTTTCGATCTTTTGGACTTTTGACCGTTGTCAAACGGTCATATTTAAAAAAAAAAAAAATTTCATTTTTTTTTAATTTTCACACTATAAATACATTCCAACTCTTCCATTTTTTTTACAAATCAATACATTCCAACTCTCATTCTCTCTATATTTTTTAAAAAGTGTTGAAGCTACTCTCACCTTATTCAAAAAAATGGGTTCCCCGTCGGAAGACTCGTTCACCAATATTTACCGAAGATTTTTTTCGCCCGAAGAAGACGCGGAGGAGGAAGAAGCGGTTACGAGTGTGTGTACTTTTATGACGCAAGCACTTGAGCACGTTCGGCCTACTCCCCCTCCACGACCCATCTTGCGGCGCACCTATATCTTGCGAGATCGTGAAGCCGCGAACGAGCGTTTGATGAGAGACTATTTTGATGCGATACCGGTTCACGGACCCAATGTTTTTAGACGGCGTTTTCGTATGAGCCAAAGGTTATTTTTGCGCATTTCTAATGATTTGGAAAATACGTATGATTTCTTTAAGCAAAGAATGGACGCGCGAGGATATTTAGGCTTCACTTCAATTCAAAAGGTCACATCCGCGTTACGCATATTAGCATACGGAAACACGTACGACATCAACGACGAGTACTTGAAGATGGCGGAGAAAACAACCCGAGATTGCGTGGAACATTTTTGCTATGGTATTTTTTATTGACTTTTATTTATTTATTTACTTACTTTTATATATTGATTTTTTAGTAGCTTACTAGTAAAACTTTTATATATTAAATTATATTTTAGGTATATGCCAGTTATATGGAAAACGTTATTTGAGAAATCCCACTTGGAACGACCTTCAACAAATATATGAGGTGCATCTAGAAAAGCATGGAATACCCGGCATGATTGGTAGCTTGGATTGTCATCAATGGCGTTGGTATAATTGTCCAACCGCATGGCGAGGTCAACATACACGGGGTGATCAAAAAGGGCCAACTTTGGTATTACAAGCTGTTGCGTCATACGACCTTTGGGTTTGGTCGGCCTTCTTTGGTGTAGCCGGGTGTTTTAACGATATTAATACGTTAGAGGCTTCACCATTAATAGAGGGCTACATTTCTGGAACTATACCAAAGGCCGGTTTTCACGCAAACGGGAACGACTACGAGCATGGCTACTACTTGGCCGATGGTATCTACCCGGAGTATTCGATTATTGCTAAAACGTTTTCTGAAACGTTCGATGAAAAAAGAAAGTATTTTAAAAAATTACAAGAGTCTTCGAGAAAGGATATCGAGAGGTGTTTTGGGGTTCTACAGCAACGATGGCATTTTATCAGAAATCCTTGTCGCATGTGGCATAAGGATAAAATACGAATGACCATGTATGCTTGCATCATTTTGCATAATATGATCATTGATGATGATGGAAAAGCGATATCCCAAAACTACATTCCGGAAGATTTAGTCGAAGGAACCCAAGCAACAATGGAAGAGAGACTCGCAAATGCTCAACTATTGCGATCTAGGGACATGCATAACACGTTGAAGGCAGATTTGGTTGAGCATGCTTGGGCGATTCGCCCAATTGGATACAACAATGAAGACGAAGAAGATTCCGAGGAAGAAGAGGTTGAGGAATTCGAAGACGGGAACTTTGAAGACGAAGGTTTGGATGCTGGAGAAAACGAAGAGGAAGAAGGAGAGAACGAAGACGAAGAAGATTAATCTTTGAAGTGTTGTTTTTTTTATTTTTTTGGTCCAACTTTTTTTTTTTTTGGAACCGTTATTTTTTTTTTTTAGGTTACTGTATTTTTTTTTATGTGTAATGTTTTTTATTTTTATTTTAGTGTAATGTTTTTTAATTTAATGAAATCAATTTTAATTTTATAAAGTTAGAAAATAATTATAAAAAATTAGAAATTAATAATTGAGTAATGATTAGACGGGGGCTTTATGACTACGGACTTAAAATGCATAAGGCCCCATAACGCCCCACGCTGACGTGGCGTGCCCCGTGTCGCATAACGCCCACAAAGGGGCGTTATGACTACACATGGCCTTACCATATTGTTTCGTGGTTACTATTTTCCTCTAATGAAATTAGAACGTTTATGTTAATTTTTAGGGATTTTTCTTTCTCTTAGGCTAGAGGGTGTGGTATAAGGCCCCTATGAGCTTTATCACGCCATCTCAGCGCCACGTCAACGCCACGTCACAGAGGGGGCTTTAAAGCCCCTTCCTTTAACTTACAGGGTGTGGTATAAAGCCCCCTTTATACTATAGCCCCCCCCCCCCCCTCTTAAAGACCATTAACTTCGAAAATGCCAAAACTGCTTCGTTAACGTGCTGGCGAGAGGTGGATATCCCCCCCCCCCCCCCCCCTCTCTGAAAAAGCTGTAAGTTGACCGATAAAAACTTTTAGTGTGATTATTGTAAAAGAAACAAGAAGATGCATGTTAGAAAAAGGGTACGAATTCAGGACTTTTATGAGATGAAGATGATGAATTAATTATTGATTAGAATAAAAAGGTAAAGCAAAAAAACAAAAAAAAACATTTAAAAATGAAAAAAGACAAAACAGCCCATCATTTAACGTGTTGAGTTAAATGCCATTTTAGTCCCTGTGGTTTGGGTCATTTTGGCAGTTTAGTCCAAAGGTTTCATTTTTAACCTGTGGGTCCAAAAAGGTTTCACTGTTGCCATTTTAGTCCACCGGGTTAACTTTATCCATTTTTTCTGTTAACCAGAAGGGCAATTCGGTCATTTTATATGTAATTCTGTTAACTAGAAAGACAATTCAGCCATACAAAATGACCGAACCGCCCTTCTCGTTAACAGAAATAATGGATGAAGTTAACCCAGTGGACTAAAATGGCAACAGTGAAACCTTTTTGGACCCACAGGTTAAAAATGAAACCTTTGGACTAAACTGGCAAAATCACCCAAACCACAGGGACTAAAATGACATTTAACTCTAACGTGTTTTTTAATCTTGTTAGACATTTTGATCAAAATGGCAAAAAATGCCAAATGTGGGGGACAAAATGGTACAAAAATGCTATTTTGGACGAAAATGACAAACGTGCCCAAAACTCAAGGACGATTTTGGCAATTAACTCATAGTAATATAATGAATAAAATTTTGTAGGTAAAATGAATAAAATGAAAAGATGTTAGTAAAATGAACTAAAGCGTGTGACTTTTAAACAAAAAGGGACATAACCTAAGTTGCTAATTGTATAAGGGTATAATTATTAATGTGATTATTTCTTAGACCATGCTTTAAAATTTCTAATAATAACAGAAACAATAACGGGTAAAGTTTTATTCAACAACCAACATAACTTGACACGACTGATACATAATTAACAGATATAGAGTTGAACAAATTAACACAGTCACGTATTAACTTGGCAAAACGAAAGCAACTCCTTGTCATTCTGAAATATCTCCATATCTTCTTTTTCCAAGATCACATGTGCTTCAATGCCATCACCATCTGTGCTATCCATTAGCAGAAACGCATTTCTACCTGCTGATCTGAATGCAAAAGCTTTAGCCATGGGCTTTCCCCACCCGAAATCGACTTTGCCAAACGCCATCCCACATAAACTGCTACTGGCATATGATCTGTTAGCCAAATGTTCCAAATCATCATTTCTGAATTTGGAATGAACTAAGTTCAAGCTTTTAGCTGCCTGTTCCACACTTTGCACTCCTTTCAGTTGCAGCTTCTGTTTCTTTATCTCTGCAACCAACATACTTATCGAAGTTTGGCTTTCATGCCTCGTTGGTACCATCATCATCGACACAAAATTTCCCACAGTAGTTTGTGGCAGCTTGTCCACAAAATGTTTACGTATATCGGCCATCATAAACAAATAAGATGGTTTAAAGCAACCAGATTTTGTGGTTGCAGCTGCCACCGCTGTTCTGTAAAGTAGAGAGGTTAATACTTCGACCCGAGTAGGATGGTTTGTTTCATCGGCAACAACCTTCTTAAGATCACTTAACTTCGAGTTAGGAAACACGAATTTCTTCATCACACAAGTCGTACTGCTGGCAAGATGTTGGTTCATAACTGGAGCTTCAGACAAAGGAGAGTTGGTTCTTGGGACATGTATGAAATGAGGGTTCAGAGGCAGTACTTCTTTATCGTCGGGCGATTCATAGCGTGCTACGGATGCCCAGTGTAACATGAATGATCCTAGAGTGCAACCGTCACCAACGAGGTGTGACACAGAGATTGCAAGCCCAACTCCACCACATGCGAAGTGGTTGAGTTGAACCCCAACAAGATTCCTATTATGAGGAGAGTTGTAGCACACCATATCATCCGCAAATAGATAGTCAAGATTTCCATCTATTGCACTAGTAAGCTGGAATGCATCAAGCCTGCTATCGTTTCGGGCTTCAAGAAACACAACTCCCTCGTCGTTACAGTCGACGTAAGGTGTTGTGCGTGTGGGTAATCTGCCTGCAAAGTGATGGTATTTTGTTAGGCTTTGTGATAAAGATTTCTTCAGCACGCTGGCCTTGTCTTGGGCAGTTAAACTGCAGCTGGCATTTTTTGGGTAAAAGAGAATAAGAGGCATATATGCTTTCTCCGCGAGTAGATCGATCTCAGAAAGATTATACGTTTGGAGATGAGAAGGGGTTGGATTTGCAGGTTTGATTATATCTCGGGAAATAATGGTGTGAAGTTGCCTTCTTGTAACTCGTAGGAGCTTCCCTATCATTACCATATTGATTGGTTATTATTTTTTGCATCGATATTCTGCAATGTGTATGAATTGTTTTTAGATTCACCTGTATGTAAATATGTATATATGGACCAGTTGAAGATGTACTCCAATATTGTTTATTCTAAAATTAACAGTTGTGAGACCAAGAAGATTCTGCAGATCATATAAGATCTTATTGGGCTATACGTGGTGTGTAAAGATGTTACTAAGGATTGTTGTCTTGACTAACCATGCCTTGGGAGTAATTACATCGTACCTATATGCCACATATAGTTCTATTTGTGGCGTATAAGAGAAGACAAACCATTCAATCACAACCTTATACGCCACACATAACACTATATAAGGCGTATTAGGATGTGATTGAATGGTTTGTGTTTCTCTTGCATTGGGAAGATAAAAGGTATACCCCATACGCCATGTATAGACCTATACGTGGTATATAGATTTCAATATTATATTTTCAAAATTAACAATTTCCCTTAAAAAAAGTGGCAAAAGGTTGTTGTAATCAAGTAAATCGTCCATTAAATGGTATCAATGGACACATAAATTTATCGTTTCAATTATATAGTCACATGAATTGACTTTAAGTGTGTCATTATCTATTATATATTCAATAAAAGGTTTTTTTAGTCACATAAATTTAACAAAAAATGTGAAAAAGGGTTGTTGTAATTGGTCGTTTCTATTATCTAGTCACATGAATTTACATGTATTGACTTTAAGTTTGGCTAAAAAATATTTCTTGACACAAAAAAATGTAATTTTAAAGTGACTATTGTGTAACCGTTGGTCACACTTATTTGTTGTCGTTTTATGTGGCCATTTTCATGTAATTAACAATTTTATTTTTAATTTTGTATAAGAGTGAATTGCAAATTTTGTTCTTTATCTATATCCCACATTTCAGGCGATATCTTTTATCTTTAAAATTGACGAGTTTTGTACTTATTATTTTAAAATCTTGCATGGTGTGACATTTGAGACTAACGCAGTTACTTTTAAATGTTAAGTGAGGGGTAAATTAGTCTCTTTACTCATTTATTTAAGGGTAAATTACACTTTTCGTCCTTTATGTTTGTATCGAATTGCAATGGATGTCCTTTAACTTTAATAATTACATTCACAATCCTTTATTTGTAAAACCTATTACACTCTAAGTCCTTTAACTCTAACCTGGTTAAATTTTCCAGTTAATTATAACATGTGTTTTGCACATAAGGGTAATTTAATACTTTTACTCAATTATTAAAAATATATTTAACAAAATAGCAAAAAAAAATTAAAATTATAAAAAAACTAAACACTAAAATCTTATAACAATAAGTAAAGCTCATGTCACAGCAATAATTCACAAATCCTATCTCACCATCTATTCCATCTAACAAGAAATCTCTCTCTACCTTTCTTTTCCTTCTTCGATCTTCTTCTACACCCATCCTCTAAACACTCAATTTTATCCTTTCTTTTATTTTTTTCACAACTTCTCTTTGAAAGTTCACTTCAAAATCATAAAACATTTCAACAAGTGAACATAATGGCATTGTCTAGCGTCGCCACCGCCACGTTGTGGAAACCGGTCTCACCTTACTAGCCCAATCCAAACTACCTCAAACTTTTTGGTCATTCGCCTTTCAAACTGCCGTCTACCTCATTAATCGTCTACCTTCTCGTCTTTCCTCGAACAAATCCCCATATCAACTTATTTTCCAACGTCCTCCCGATTACTCATTTCTTCGAGTCTTCGGATGTCTCTGTTTTCCTTATTTACGTCCCTATAACCAACATAAAATTAACTTTCGTTCTACTCCTTGTATATTCCTCGGTTATAGCCCGTCTCATCATGGATATCAATGCCTTGATCAAACTACTCAGCGCATCTACATTGCTCGCCATGTTCGATTTAACGAGCATGTTTTTCCCTCCCTTACTGAACCCTCCATCGACCCTCCTTCATCCTCCACAACCGCCACTTCCTTTTCTACAATTCCTGATCCACCGTTAACTATTTTCGATAACTCTTCATCACCAGCCGAACCATCGCTCCCCACCTCTCCTATCTCCGAACCAGTCCAAACCGCCCCTATTCCACAGACCACCACCACTCAACCTACTTCCCCTCCTTCGCAAACATCAACGACTCGTTACCGACCTCCTCACCTTCGGCCACATCCTAAACCCTGAAAATTTTTTGACCCTTCAGCCAATCTCGCCACCACTGCTCCCGTTCCTTCTGAACCGACTTCCTTTACTGTTGCCAACGAATCCGCAGAGTGGCGTCAAGCCATGGCTTCCGAGTTGCACGCACTACACAGAAACGGAACATGGTCATTAGTTCCTCCTGTCACACCCCAACTTTCCACGTGTCACCGGTGGGCCCGGTGGGGAGTATCGTGACGTAGTTGATATCATCATAGTCAAACAACACAATATATAAATGCACAGCGGAAGCAAAAGATAAATATTATTACATTCCGAATATAAAGTAATATCCAGTATTACAACGGAAAGTAAAGAATCCACAGGCGGATCTTTAAACATATCATTTGTTCAACAGACTTTAGACGCCTAGAACTTGCAAGATTCCTTATTAGCGCCCTGAGCTCCAGCCAATTTCGTTCAGTACCTGTCACTTAACCTTTTTGGAAAATACGTCAGTTTTCACTGGTAAATACACTCAACTGACTCATTTGAAAAGAGTTTAAGAAAATTGATTTGGATGCACGTGGCACAAAAATATCTTTTATAATTTGATTAAAATGCACAGAGGCAAATTTAACCTTTTATACTTAGGAAATTATTTGTATATAATCTTGTATACAGTTTTACTCATTTGTCGTCCGTTAGGGCCGGTTTGTAGGGCCGGACTAGATTAACTGACACGCCATAGGTATAATGCCCACAGGCTATCATCCCCTAAGTGGATTACCAGTTCCGGTATAATGCCCACAAGGATGATACCTCGGAGTGGATTACCAGTTTTTACATAATGCAGCTGTCAGGTGTATGCCTACACCCCGTGCTTAGGTCGTGGCCATTTCGTAAAATGATGCCAAGGATATCCGGGACATGGTCATTAACCCCCAAAGGCCATACACCAAATAATACATATTAAACGGGTTGTAAGTACATCAATCACAATACGATTTAAATATCTACACACCCGACCAAGCGGTACTTTTATAGTGCCGTATCCCAAGCCCGTATAGGGAAAATAAGTTAAGAGTATTTACCTGAGCTAGCTCCTGTCTTAAATAGTAAGAATTTAATAACTCAGCCGTATTCACTTAAGTAAGCGTAGGTACCATTTACCGGAAGGCTCTAGTGTGGAATGATGGTATAAATAACTAATTAGAATGCTAACGGGTCTTTAGTTAAGCCTAAGCTTAGACCGGTTAGTCTTACGGGAAGATACGGTTTGTACGCACAATTAAGCGAAGACCGTAATAGAATGTGATTTAAACCCGACATGTTCAGAGACTTGTCTTATATGGGTATTTCATACACATTCTGGATTTTGAGATAAAACCGTTAAGGTTTGACCCGTTTCGGCTAATTTATGTAGACTTGTTACATAAACCGAACCGTACGCGTAATAAGCGTGACGGGTATTCATGAGAGCTATATACAGGTTTCCTAATTTAATTATGCCTCAAATATGTTGTGACATTAGTAAGATGTCTTTCATTATGCCCGAAACGTGTTTAAACACAAACTAGGCCCCGTAGGGGTAGTTTGGTCATTTTAAAGGTTGTAAAAGGGTTTAAGTGTTTAACTGAGTTACAGGTCTGATGTAATCAGTAAACATACTCAAATTTATGAGTTATAACAGTAGGATAAAGTATATATGTGAAATTTATCAATTATAACCAAACTATGCCCCGTAGGGGTATTTTGGTAATTTCACATAAGCCGAAAAGCTCAAAACTGAAGTCTGAGTTTAACAACCTTTTCTTACTGTTAAAATATTATAATTTGCCTCATATACCAGTAGGTATCAATCCGGGTATGCTCAATATGATTTTAATACATACTATGCGTTAAAAACGCTAAATAAGGCGATTAAAGGCCATTTCCGGGTTCGATACTTAAATCTGATATTTTTATATTTCCAGCAGGCTTAAAATAACTTATTTAACATATGTGATCAGTAGCAAAAGGTTTGGAGTCGTTTAGATCGGTAAAACTCATTTTATGGCCCGTAAGGGCAAAATTGACAATTACCGGATTAAGCCTACGACTACTGGTTATGCTCACCCTAAAATTAATTAAAAATCTTTAAAAATCCCAAAATAATATATTACATCAGTGGGTATTAAGTTTGGTACCAAAAAGTAGGCTTAACTAAGCTATACGCTAATTACGCCATTTTATTAACATAAAGCTTTAAATTTGCGATAATGAGCATAACTCTTAATCTACAAGTCAAACTGATGTCAAACTTTGCATACAAGTTTATATATCAGTAACTAAGGTTTCTACACTTTTACATTTTTATAAATCACGTTTTAAGGTAATAAGGGCATAATGGTCAACATATGAGCAATTAACGGAAACATGCATATTAATTGGATAATTAATGAACCAAGGTGTATAATCATAGAGGGTTGTACTAACAAGTAACCTAATCCAATTGAAGGTCTGAGACATTTCTAAAACATGCCTAAACGGGTCAGAACTGAAAGTCAAGGTGAAAGTCAAACTATGCGACTTTCGGCTCCGAACCGGGTCTAAACAGGAAATTGTTGGGTTGAGCATGTTTAGACATGTTCTTACACTTATTACCAAGTTATAACAATGATCCAACAGGTTGCATATGATCTACAATGTTAATTATGCATAAATAGCATTTTAAGCTTCCTGTTGACTTTTTAAATATAAGTTTGACCCGACTTTTGACATGGTTAGAGTGATTATCAGGGGAAACCCTTTTGAGGTTTTATTACCCACATAAATACCAACTCATAACTACTTTGGATTCGAGATATGACTGAGCCATTAATACTTAATCTCGAAGTCAAACCGTAATTACATCGGTTTGACTTTTAGCTAAATAACTAAGCTAAAGTTAATTAGAGAAGGTTAGGCAACTTACAAAGGTCCTAAGCTTGATTAGAGAACACTTGAGAGAAGGTTTTGAGTTCCAGAAGTGCTCCAAGAATGCAGATGAAGATGTGACGAATTATTTGCAACTAAAGGCCCTTATATAGTGGATTTACTCACCACAATGCATTGACAACAAGGTCTACTACTGCCCACAACATTCCTACATGTGTCCTACATGTTTAGGGAGTGTTTAGGGGCCAAGGGGTAAGAGGAAACTCGTTTAAGAGGTCAGAATCGCGTTTAAACTGGCAACAACCGGTTTTCTGTTGCTGGGCAGTTGCTTGCGCACCGTAACAATTATTTGTTGCGGTGCGCAACAATTCATCAGGGACCAAAATGTTGGCTTTTCAATGAATTGAAGGGGCAACTGAGTATAAACGATTCTTGGCCGTTTTTTATCAGTATGGGGCCTCAAATTTGGGTCATGTATAGTATGCACCACCATGTTATGTTGTGTGAAAGTCTTGGAGTCTTTTAGAAAGTGCCGAACAATAAGGTTTACCGTGCAAATTTCTTCGTAGGAGTCCACCAATTAAATTATGAATCATTCATTGCTATAATTCACTGAACTTGAACATATACTACATGTTTTTAATATGTTTTGAGTCTTGGGATTTATAACGTGGTCGTTCAGAGGTGCAAAAGTTAACATAACGACACTTTTAAATCCTGTCAAACATTTTTTTAATAAATCCGAGTTTATAACGCTTTTTGTCTTACACGACACGTGTCGTTATTTTATTTAACACGAATTTTCGAGGTGTTACATCCTCACCCCCTTAAAATAAATCTCGACCCGAGATTTACTGAAACAAATGAGGGTACTTTTCTTTCATGGTGGATTCAACCTCCCACGTGAATGCGGGACCTCTACGGGCATCCCATTTGACCTTTACAATAGGTACATGCTTCCTTCGAAGCTTCTTTACCTGTTGATCTTCAATCGGCAAAGGTTTTTCCACAAATTTTAAGCTCTCATCTATATGCACATCTGTATGTGGTATAACCAGTGATTCATCAGCGAAGCACTTCTTCAGATTGCAGATGTGGAACACATTGTGAATTCCACTGAGCTCTTCAGGTAAGTTTAGCTTATAGGCAACTGACCTGACACGTTCGATAACCTCGAAATGTCCTATGTATCCCGGGCTTAGTTTGCCTTTCTTACCAAAACGCATCACCCCATTCTAGGGCGATACTTTAAGTAACACTTTATCACCTACTTCGAAGTGAAAAGCTTTACGCTTTGGATCTGCGTAACTCTTCTGCCTATAACGGACAGCTTTGAGACGGTCTCGAATCTGGACAGTCTTGTCCGTCGTTTCAAAGATTATCTCTGGTCCTGATAATTGGACTTACCAGTTCCCTATCTAACAATAGATGTTTAACATTCCATCTATACAAGGTCTCCCAAGGAGCAGCCTTAATACTTACATATCAATTATTATAGAAAAGCTTAGTTTAAGGTGAGAGGGTTATCCAGCCATTGCTTAACTAACTTTAAGGAATAGCTAATCCTTGTCGTTAGTCGAACAATTCGACGATCCTGGGTAGCTGAGGGAAATTCTTAATTGTTGTTAAAATAGGGTTGCGGTAATGAGTGCATAAGCAAAATGAACCGTCTTTCTTACCTAACAACATCAAACTCTCAGAATATCGAGTTAAGCTATATGAATCTCCTATCTTAAAATTTACTTAATCAGGTTTTCGGTTCTCCCAATGATGGTACTAGCCGTCTTGGAGATTTCATAATAATACGGCCTTAATGGGATATAAATCTTAACGCTACTGCCTCTTGGGAGGTAAACAGGGTAGTCTTAGGAGAATCTAATCAAGGTACAAGGAGATTATTGAGATTCCCATATCTCAGGCTCCATTTCACTCATCAACGCTCGTGTCTAATAAGTGACACATTTATGTTACGAGTTCACATATTTCTTTACCAGGGAATATTTATTTGGACAATTCCATTCTGGATATCTTCTTTGAATACCATTAGTTGACTTTAGTACCATATGATCATTGGGATATCTTTGTGGTTCCATGCATTAAACCTCCATACTGATCAGGCATGGAAGCAATCTATGGAACTTATTAAGATACATCAATTTTCATACGGCGGTTTTGTCATACTATTTGGTATTCGTAATCAATAAAGATTAGGTAGATATCAACCATATGTGCTTATATTTAATCAGAATGGAAATTTTCACAAACTAGGCACCTAGCTCGGTTGGCTAGGCGCCCGAAAGGGTGTGGCCTAGACCCAGGTTCGATTCTGGGGACGGCCGGTTCCACCATTTTTTTTGTGACTTACCTATTTCTTACAGGAACAGAAAAATAGTCCTTATTACGAAACGAATCAACTTCTTGGTTGCGATCCGACAACTGCTATTCATCATCCTCATGGTTTTATACTAACCATGGTTTCTTTAAACCATACTGGCCAACATAGCATTAACATTCTTAATGAATGTTATTTAACATATATCAATTTTTACTTAGCCTAGGTCATAAAAGACCATTAATGGTACTTAAAGTTTGGTCCTAATACATCATCTTTTTGACAGGGGATCAAAATGTCACAACTGTCTTGATTAAAATGATGAATTTGGATAGCTTGAAAGCTTGCCATAAGGATATCAGAAAAAGTGATTCATAATAGATATTAAATATCAATATAGAATTTGTTGTAGCATTTTCTAAAGTATCATCGGTCAATTTCTACCTCGCATTAAATGACCGGAGTCTTAATCAGGCGGAGACAACAGTTCTCAACATTTATCATTCATTATAGAATCATATGTGCCAATACCAAATAAAATTCATGCATAACTGTTTGATATGAAAAGGTATCTGCTATATAGTTATCATTATGCATCATCTCCTTGGCGTTCGTATGGAAGACTCATGAGTTTGCTTTCTTGGCCTCTTCAGGCTTCTTCGCGTACTTAGGGCAATTGGTCTTTATGTGCCCCTTCTCATTGCAATTGTAGCATGTGGCATCTTTAATCTTCTTGCAATCAACAGTCTTGTGCTCCTTAGACTTGCATAACCCACATGCAGGTGATTTAGACTTAGAATTGGATTCAGATTTGCACTTTCCAAAGTGGCGCCTTTGACAAATCGTGCACTTTGGTTTTTCCTCTGTTCGCTGACTATTCCTTCCAGACCCAGACTTCTTAGAATCAGTGTTTCCCTTGTGCTTCTTCTCTGACCCTCGTGAGTTATCATCCTCACGATTCCTCTTACTTTCTTCAGATTTCTTTAGCGATCTTAATCTGACCACATCTAAAGTAAGGGATAAGGAAATGTCAGCTACTGATCTAAAAGTCGCTGGCCGAGAAGCTTTTACGCTTGCCTTGATCTCGGGGGCTAAACCACCGATAAAATGAGCTATCCGTTTTGGTTCCGGGGCTACCAGGTATGGAACCAACCGAGACATAGTGTTGAAGCTCGTTTGGTAAGCTTGACAGTCGAGGTTTGTCATCACCAAGGATAGAAAATCGGACTCTATCTTCTCCACCTCATGCTGAGGGCAGAAAATTTCCCTGATAAGGGCAACAAATTGATCCCATGACATATTGTACAGTGGAATTTTCCCGGTGGCTTGAATCAGAGATCTCCACCATGCTAAAGCTTCACCCTTGAAAGACTGCGACACAAACTTGACCACGTCTCGCTCAGCGCATCCGCTGATATCAACAACCGTATCCATCTCATCCAGCCATGTCATACAATCGATGGCTCCTTTCTCCCCAGTGAAATCCCGGGGTTTGCAGGAAACGAAATATTTATAGGAGCAACCCTTAGCAAGGGGTCCTTTATTCAGTATGACCTGCTGAGATGGAGCACTGTGGTTTGAGGAATGTCGGTCATCATTTTTCTTTGGGTCGTCGTTATTGGACGGTGGCTTTGAAGGCTGTGTAGATAGGGTCCTACTACAAGTCCCACTATACTCCTCGTACTGCCTTTCCAAAGCTTGTGTAACTGCGCCGTCTATGATCGCTTTTAATTCCGCACCCGTTAGATTAATTCGGGCGTCATTATTAACCTCCGCTGGATGACTATTACCCTCGTCTGAGTTAGCCATTACAATTGAACTGTTGCAGAAAACAAGGACCATAGTTTATTTGGGAGTTTATTATGGAATTGCCCCCTTAGGGTAATTCATTAACCATGGTAAACAAAGACCATATCTGGTTAATTTCCTAATCATATTTATTTAGGATTTCTATAATAATTTATCCTAATTATAAAACAGTAATAGGCTTATTCGTGGCACCAAAGGCCTAGTCATATGGACAATTATAAATTATATGCTAGGATTTCAGAGAATCGAAGCATTTGAGGTTTGAACCAACGTTCATTACCTTTCCTTGACAGGGAGTTGTAGGCTACCACTGTCTTTAGTTCCAGAGGACGTTAATTATAGCCCGTGGGCACTTCATCCATAAGGGATGATTATATAAATAAGGGATTTTAGAATAACCCAAAAAAAATGACTTATGTGATTTTATCGCATCGCACTTTGTCAAGCATGTTAATATGCTTTCAAATGTTTAATAAGGATTTGAATCTCTTGTATAGGTTCTACCATCTTGGCCTTGTCTGTAGTGACACTTAAGCTAGGTTTTACCCTTTAGATTCTTTTTAATAATTAATGCAGAACAATTTCTAAATTGAACTGTTAACAAGGATCTGAATCTAATTGTGGAACTACCATCTTGGCCCTATCTTAATGTGACGTATGGCTAGGTCTCGTCCTTTTTAGATTTTGCCATTTTTTATTATAATGGTAGATCTTATATTATAGGAATGATATTTTAAATACAATCGTTCCTTTAAAATTTAACAAGTATATGGTTGCCCTAAACGGGACTTCTAATAAAAATGACTTGCCCATGCAAAGGCTAATCAGAAAAATAATCAAGGAAGTAGTTAAAAGACAATGAAACGAATTGGAACTTGTCCTATGTTCTTGTCTAGACTCAAGAATGTGCAACTGTGTAACTGAGATTAAACACAAAAGACTAGTGTTTAATTCCCTCAGTGTTGGCTCTGATACCAACCTGTCACACCCCAACTTTCCACGTGTCACCGGTGGGCCCGGTGGGGAGTATCGTGACGTAGTTGATATCATCATAGTCAAACAACACAATATATAAATGCACAGCGGAAGCAAAAGATAAATATTATTACATTCCGAATATAAAGTAATATCCAGTATTACAACGGAAAGTAAAGAATCCACAGGCGGATCTTTAAACATATCATTTGTTCAACAGACTTTAGACGCCTAGAACTTGCAAGATTCCTTATTAGCGCCCTGAGCTCCAGCCAATTTCGTTCAGTACCTGTCACTTAACCTTTTTGGAAAATACGTCAGTTTTCACTGGTAAATACACTCAACTGACTCATTTGAAAAGAGTTTAAGAAAATTGATTTGGATGCACGTGGCACAAAAATATCTTTTATAATTTGATTAAAATGCACAGAGGCAAATTTAACCTTTTATACTTGGGAAATTATTTGTATATAATCTTGTATACAGTTTTACTTATTTGTCGTCCGTTAGGGCCGGTTTGTAGGGCCGGACTAGATTAACTGACACGCCATAGGTATAATGCCCACAGGCTATCATCCCCTAAGTGGATTACCAGTTCCGGTATAATGCCCACAAGGATGATACCTCAGAGTGGATTACCAGTTTTTACATAATGCAGCTGTCAGGTGTATGCCTACACCCCGTGCTTAGGTCGTGGCCATTTCGTAAAATGATGCCAAGGATATCCGGGACATGGTCATTAACCCCCAAAGGCCATACACCAAATAATACATATTAAACGGGTTGTAAGTACATCAATCACAATACGATTTAAATATCTACACACCCGACCAAGCGGTACTTTTATAGTGCCGTATCCCAAGCCCGTATAGGGAAAATAAGTTAAGAGTATTTACCTGAGCTAGCTCCTGTCTTAAATAGTAAGAATTTAATAACTCAGCCGTATTCACTTAAGTAAGCGTAGGTACCATTTACCGGAAGGCTCTAGTCTGGAATGATGGTATAAATAACTAATTAGAATGCTAACGGGTCTTTAGTTAAGCCTAAGCTTAGACCGGTTAGTCTTACGGGAAGATACGGTTTGTACGCACAATTAAGCGAAGACCGTAATAGAATGTGATTTAAACCTGACATGTTCAGAGACTTGTCTTATATGGGTATTTCATACACATTCTGGATTTTGAGATAAAACCGTTAAGGTTTGACCCGTTTCGGCTAATTTATGTAAACTTGTTACATAAACCGAACCGTACGCGTAATAAGCGTGACGGGTATTCATGAGAGCTATATACAGGTTTCCTAAGTTAATTATGCCTCAAATATGTTGTGACATCAGTAAGATGTCTTTCATTATGCCCGAAACGTGTTTAAACACA
Source organism: Helianthus tuberosus (assembly GCA_030545235.1). Taxonomy (NCBI): domain Eukaryota; kingdom Viridiplantae; phylum Streptophyta; class Magnoliopsida; order Asterales; family Asteraceae; genus Helianthus; species Helianthus tuberosus. The sequence continues at coordinate 123,498,398 of CM060427.1, forward strand.
AACTAGGCCCCGTAGGGGTAGTTTGGTCATTTTAAAGGTTGTAAAAGGGTTTAAGTGTTTAACTGAGTTACAGGTCTGATGTAATCAGTAAACATACTCAAATTTATGAGTTATAACAGTAGGATAAAGTATATATGTGAAATTTATCAATTATAACCAAACTATGCCCCGTAGGGGTATTTTGGTAATTTCACATAAGCCGAAAAGCTCAAAACTGAAGTCTGAGTTTAACAACCTTTGCTTACTGTTAAAATTTTATAATTTTCCTCATATATCAGTAGGTATCAATCCGGGTATGCTCAATATGATTTTAATACATACTATGCGTTAAAAACGCTAAATAAGGCGATTAAAGGCCATTTCCGGGTTCGATACTTAAATCTGATCTTTTTATATTTCCAGCAGGCTTAAAATAACTTATTTAACATATGTGATCAGTAGCAAAAGGTTTGGAGTCGTTTAGATCGGTAAAACTCATTTTATGGCCCGTAAGGGCAAAATTGACAATTACAGGATTAAGCCTACGACTACTAGTTATGCTCAGCCTAAAATTAATTAAAAATCTTTAAAAATCCCAAAATAATATATTACATCAGTGGGTATTAAGTTTGGTACCAAAAATTAGGCTTAACTAGGCTATACGCTAATTACGCCATTTTATTAACATAAAGCTTTAAATTTGCGATAATGAGCATAACACTTAATCTACAAGTCAAACTGATGTCAAACTTTGCATACAAGTTTATATATCAGTAACTAAGGTTTCTACACTTTTACATTTTCATAAATCACGTTTTAAGGTAATAAGGGCATAATGGTCAACATATGAGCAATTAACGGAAACATGCATATTAATTGGATAATTAATGAACCAAGGTGTATAATCACAGAGGGTTGTACTAACAAGTAACCTAATCCAATTGAAGCTCTGAGACATTTCTAAAACATGCCTAAACGGGTCAGAACTGAAAGTCAAGGTGAAAGTCAAACTATGCGACTTTCGGCTCCGAACCGGGTCTAAACAGGAAATTGTCGGGTTGAGCATGTTTAGACATGTTCTTACACTTATTACCAAGTTATAACAATGATCCAACAGGTTTCATATGATCTACAATGTTAATTATGCATAAATAGCATTTTAAGCTTCCTGTTGACTTTTTAAATATAAGTTTGACCCGACTTTTGACCTGGTTAGAGTGATTATCAGGGGAAACCCTTTTGAGGTTTTATTACCCACATAAATACCAACTCATAACTACTTTGGATTCGAGATATGACTGAGCCATTAATACTTAATCTCGAAGTCAAACCGTAATTACATCGGTTTGACTTTTAGCTAAATAACTAAGCTAAAGTTAATTAGAGAAGGTTAGGCAACTTACAAAGGTCCTAAGCTTGATTAGAGAACACTTGAGAGAAGGTTTTGAGTTCCAGAAGTGCTCCAAGAATGCAGATGAAGATGTGATGAATTGTTTGCAACTAAAGGCCCTTATATAGTGGATTTACTCACCACAATGCATTGACAACAAGGTCTACTACTGCCCACAACATTCCTACATGTGTCCTACATGTTTAGGGAGTGTTTAGGGGCCAAGGGGTAAGAGGAAACTCGTTTAAGAGGCCAGAATCGCGTTTAAACTGGCAACAGCCGGTTTTCTGTTGCTGGGCAGTTGCTTGCGCACCGTAACAATTATTTGTTGCGGTGCGCAACAATTCATCAGGGACCAAAATGTTGGCTTTTCAATGAATTGAAGGGGCAACTGAGTATAAACGATTCTTGGCCGTTTTTTATCAATATGGGGCCTCAAATTTGGGTCATGTATAGTATGCACCACCATGTTATGTTGTGTGAAAGTCTTGGAGTCTTTTAGAAAGTGCCGAACAATAAGGTTTACCGTGAAAATTTCTTCGTAGGAGTCCACCAATTAAATTATGAATCATTCATTGCTATAATTCACTGAACTTGAACATATACTACATGTTTTTAATATGTTTTGAGTCTTGGGATTTATAACGAGGTCGTTCAGAGGTGCAAAAGTTAACATAACGACACTTTTAAATCCTGTCAAACATTTTTTTAATAAATCCGAGTTTATAACGCTTTTTGTCTTACACGACACGTGTCGTTATTTTATTTAACATGAATTTTCGAGGTGTTACACCTCCGGTTCCAAATTCTAATGTTATTGATTGCAAGTGGGTTTACCGGTTGAAAACTGATCAGCATAGGAACCTGACTAGACACAAGGCTCGATTGGTAGCAAAGGGTTTTTTACAGCAGTCTGGCATTGATTATCATGAGACGTTCAGCCCCGTGGTCAAACCAGCCACCATCCGCACAGTTCTTTCTCTTGCCGTCTCTAACAAGTGGTCTATCAAACAACTTGATGTGCAAAATGTGTTTTTACATGGTGATCTACACGAAACGGTTTACATGCGTCAACCACCAGGCTTCGAGGATCCTAAACATCCTCATCATGTTTGCAAGTTGCACAAATCCCTTTATGTCTTAAAACAGTCGCCCAGGGCATGGTTCACCAAACTCTCAAACGTCTTACAACATCTTGGTTTTCATGGTTCCAAAACTGATCCATCATTATTTATACTTAACCACTCGGGTACACAGGTTTATCTCCTCGTTTACGTGGATGACATCATCATTACGGGCAATGATCCCAACACTGTTAATAGCATTATTGCTTCACTTGGTCAGCAGGTGTCTGTCACTGACATGGGTCGTCTTACTTACTTTCTTGGTATTGAAGTGCTTCACACCTCTTCGGGCCTTATCCTATCTCAACTGAAGTATATTCAGGAACTCATTGCCCGAGCTGGGTTAAAAGATTCGAAACCGCTTGCCACACCTACAAATGCCAAAGCAGATACGATAAACAAGGACGACCCACTTATGGCCGATCCTACTAGATATCGTCATTGTGTTGGAGCACTTCAGTATGCTACTTTATCTCGGCCCGACATTGCCTACGCTGTCAACAGGGTATGTCAGTTCATGCATGAACCTCACGATTCCCATTGGACGGCTGTCAAACGTATAATTCGCTACCTCAAGGGAACGTCTCAACTGGGCCTTTGTTTTACATCGAACTCAACGTCTACATTACATGCCTTTGCTGATTCACATTGGGGTGAGCGGTTGGTTCCTATTACAGCATATTCGGATTCCGATTGGGCTGGTTTCCCGGTCGACCGTCGATCCACGGGGGGCTATGCTATCTTCTTGGGTTCAAACTTAGTATCATGGTCAGCTCGTAAGCAGAAAACTGTCTCTAGGTCGTCTACTGAATCCGAATACAAGGCTATTGCTGATACGATTGCTGAACTAATCTGGCTAAAGTCTCTTCTACAAGAACTGGGAGTTAAGTTGAATAAACCCACTCTTTGGTGTGATAATCTTGGAGCTACGTATCTTTCAGCAAACCCGGTGTTTCATGCTAGAACTAAACATGTGGAGGTAGATTTTCATTTTGTTCGTGAACAAGTCAGTCAAGGAAATCTGAATGTTCAATTTATTAAAACAGATGATCAGATTGCTGATATCTTCACGAAGCCATTATCAACTCAAAGATTTGAATTTTTAAGATCCATGTTGCAGGTCGTTACCCGCCCTCAACTTGCGGGGGAATGTTAAGCTAAATATTCAATTATCATAAGTTAGAGGGTTATTATTGTAACTAGTAGAATATATATAAACCTCTTTGTATTCAATATTGAATTAATGAATGTAATTATGAGTTGATAAATGCAAGTGGCTTTTTGTATAAATGAGACAAATCTTCATTTTCTCTAGATCATATATCTCTCTAACAACAACAATTTATAATGCATTTCAACCACAACTTACCTCTCTCTTTTAAAACCCTATTTTCTTCCTCTCTAAAAAACCAGAACTCTTACCAGATCCACGACTAAAAGAACAGATCTGAAAGACGGGAGACGGAAGGCGGTGGCTAAAAGTTGGATCTAAGTGAGCGTGGTTTTGCCGGAGATCGGAGGTGGTGGTGATGGATGAAAAGATCTGATGGCGGCGACATGGCGGTGGTTATCATGTCTGGCGATGGTGTAACGGTGGGGTGGGATTTCGTGGTGGTGGTGTATCTGAATCGGAAGACACGGGTTGTGTTTAAGGTTGGAGTTATTGAATTCTAGCTTTTTTATAGGTTAGAACAAATAATGGCTTGTTAATTTTGTTACTCTGATTAGGAGTTATTTCTTTTGGTTACATGTAGATGAGATTATTTCAACTAGATTGTTTGAGAGAGAAAGGGGTGCCTTATGGTAGTGTGAGTGGATGTGGTTTTTTTATGGTAGGTTTAGAGAGAGAAAGTGGTTGTGGGGTTGGTGAAGAGAGAGAGAGAGAGAGAGAGAGAGAGAGAGAGGAGAGGAGAGATAGATGGGTTTTTGTTTTTTATATGTATTGAAAAAAGGGTAATGCACGGTACCCCTGACAGCGGAGGAGATAACCCCTCCCAAGCCGCCACCCGACAAGCCTGAGCCTGTCAGTAAATACCCTTGCCGAGCCGACCCTTGGTGGGATGTACCCTCCCCAAGGTTCGAACCTGGTACCTCTTGGTAAGAGGTGGGTGTCGGTGGCCAACTGGGCTACCCCAGCTGGTTTATATGTATTGAATATATATATATATATATATATATATATATATATATATATATATATTTAAATCTGATTTCTTTTTTAGTTTAAATTTATTTTGGGCAAAGGACATAGAGTGTAATAGGTTTTACAAACAAAGGACTATAGCTATAATTATTGAAGTTAAAGGGCATCTATTGCAATTTTATACAAACATAAAGTACGAAAAATATAATTTACCCTTTATTTAAAAAGCTATTTTAAGAATTATATATAAAATATATAATACTCTCTCTCCTCTCTCTCTCTTTCTCTCCAGGGCAAAACCCCACCACCACCCACTCCCACCACGACACCACCATTGTTAACAAACCCCCACCATGCTCCCCACATCTATAAAACCATCCATCCATTATCCTTCACCCTTCATACAATCTCATCTTCACATTTTACAAAACCCTAATTTTTTTCACTGATCCAAAATCCTGAGTTCACTCTCACCTCACAAATTTAATCCAAATTTATAATTATACAACAATGGCTATGGCATACTCTAAGCAACATAGTTAATTTATTTAAAGATCAACCAAAAGTAAAGCAAACATAAGTAGAAAAGATTAATTATAACCAAATTTTGGTTAGAATACATTGTTCAGAGTGCTTTTCATCTACATGATCATAAATGATTGCAATTCCTTGAATCGCTCCTAGCCTAGATTTACCGTAATATACAAAACAAACTGTCTTGCACATTTCCCTAAAAAAGAATGCAATAAGAAATACTTGAATATTTTGTAGGTCCCTATCCCGTATGGATCGTAACAAAACTGACAATCTACCAAGGGTGCGGAATCCCCTTGATAAACCAAATAAACAGAAACAAGAACACCAGACGATTTACCAACTGATCTTCTATGATTATCCAACGAAAACGTTTACAATCACTCAAGATCTTCACGAACTCACAGCCAATAATCTGTGTATTCGAACTCTCTCTCAATTGCCTAAAAGTCTCCAAAAGTCTAACCCCAAAACTCTAGGTAAAGGTTGTTTATATAGCACAACCTATACAATTCGAATTGGGCTCAGCCCATTCGAATTCTGTTTACAAATTGGGCTAAACTAGATAGACTAAAACTTGATACAAACTTGGACTAGATTGGGCTTCAACAAACTCGAATTCTATTCAGTCTTCATAAGTCTTCGCGGCCCAAACACGTTTAATATCCAAAGACCAATCCAACGCTGTTGTCACATAACATGCACCAACAAACTCCCCCTTGACAATAGCTTGCAAAGGAAACTTTAGTCTTCAGAATCTCACAGTCTTTTGGTCTTTGGATAGCGTCAGCTTCAACATGAATTCTGTCAGCAACAGACTCCCCCTAAGCTGATGTATCCAATCACCAAATCTTCCAAGTTGTATTCAGCATTCTCAATAAGTCTTCACAGCATCCACTCTGCATTGTAGAAGGATGATTCTACCAAGCAGCAACAAACTCCTCATCTCTTCAAAGCAACTTCTCATCAACAAACTGATTCAATCTGTATACTATAAAACAAACATCTCGAGAAACCATAAGAATTTTTCAACATAGTTAAGGAATTAGTATTATTCAAGAGATAGTTAAACTGTATAACAGATTAAGCACTTTCAAAATAAGCACCAACACGCAACAATTTTTAAACAAACACCTTATAACCTGCATCATTTCAAAATTTTGAACCCACTTACTAACACCGTCTCCCCCTATCAGTAACAACTCCTCCACGAATAACAGTTTTCCGTACGTTAAGAATTTTAACAGAAAAAGACACTATTTTTGTATTTTCTGAAAGCAAATAAATACGAAAAGCAATAAACACTCTATTTTTGTGAGTATCACTGGTAAGAAGATCATATCAGCATAATCAAACTGTTTCACACTATTAGTTAATTCTTTATGTAATTTTTCGTGAAAAGCAGTCCAAGACGATTACCAGTATGTTTGTCCATCTAAACAAAATGCATGAACATATCAAGTACCATTACCGTATGATACGTTAAGGTAAATTTATTCTGATATATTTAGTGTGTCCCACTTCAGGATATACCCCCGCGATCAAGGTATGCACAAAGATTCATCGTAGTAGGTGAGTATACTGATGTCATCCTTTAAGATATCCTGACAGTGCCTAGGTCTGCTTATAATCTGTTTTATCATGTTTTGATTGCTTAACAATGAACACCCAAATAAATACTAATCAAATCCTGGAAATATAAACAGCACACTCTATCATGCAAGTATCTTCCCTACCACATATTTCACAAGTCCAATCCAGATTTCTGAAATCTTAACTGGGAATAGGTTGAGAAGAGAACATAATAGATCTTTAGGAGAGATGGTATAATATACAGATCAAATGAGTTTTTCTCAGTTTGATATAGGTTTCTTGGGTTTCTTTTGGGCACTAGAGGGCCTCTTTCGGGTGTATTAGATCTATAGCGCGACAACGTACAGCTAGGTCAGCATGTATCTGGATGCAGCAGAAGCTGTCGTTGCCTAGCACCATCCAGGTCAGCATATATCTGGATGCAGCAGAGGAGGTACACGACTTGTTTCAGAGAAGATTTCAGAATCAGATCAAAATTGTGTGTATCGGGACAACATACAGACATTCAAATAGAAATGAGCTAATTCCAAGTGACTTTCTTTCCTGGGGTCATGTACAATTTTAGTTCTGAACAGAAAGACAGGCAAGATATCCCCAGATGAAATAACAGTATAAAGACCCAAAACTTCAGATTTTGGCAATCTATCAACGCAAGATTTAAGGTCATTAAACCATACACCACTGATGTGTTCCCCACTCATACTCAGTGCTTTTATGTTTATATCACTTTGGTAAGTTGATTATTTCATGCTTTTGCCTACTGGTACATCATATAATGAAGCTGCTATCACACTTAAGCATTTTAATTTCATTTTCAGTGCGACAGTCTAACTTGCTGATGTACTATCATTTCTTCTTTTTCACACAGTGATATCTCATTTTTAATTTTCTATTTTTTTTTATGTTTTTGATTTTTCAATGTTTTTGTATTTTTGGATTTTTAAGAAAACAGTAAACTATTTACAAAATTCTTATGAAAAACCAGTTATTCAGGATTCCTCATCCCGTTGAGTTCGACTAAGTGTTCAAAGCGAGCTCGATCAAAAGCTTTTGTGTAAAGATCAGCAAGGTTATCTTCTGTGTCGACTCGGTGCAATTCAATTAGTCGTTTTTCAGCACAATCCCGTATAAAGTGATGACGTATGTCAATATGTTTAGTTCTACTGTGCTTTACGGGATTGTTTGTGATTGATATAGTGGCATTATTATCTATCATAATAGGAGTACGAATGAAATCCAAACCGTAATCGCGCATCTGCTGTTGAATCCAGAGAACCTGAGAGCAACAGCTACCCGCATCAATATATTCAGCTTCACACGTAGATGTAGACACACAGGATTGCTTCTTGCATTGCCAAGACACGATCCTGCCTCCTAAGAACTGACAACCACTTGTTGTAGACTTTCTGTTTGATTTGCATCCTCCAAAGTCTGAATCAGTGTAAGCAACTAACCTCAAATCACTATCAGCTGGATACCATAACCCAAGTTTAGGTTTCCCCTTCAAGTAACGAAGAATACGCTTCACTGCTTTCATGTGTGACTCTTTCGGATTCGCCTGATATCTGGCACACAAGCATACGGCAAACATGATGTCAGGTCTTGAAGCAGTCAAGTACATTAGCGAACCAATCATCGCCCTGTATTGAGTAGGATCAACATCTTCAGTGCTTTCATGATCTGGGCCGAGATTGTGATTTTCGTAAATGGGTGTGTTGAAAGTAGAGCAATCATTCATTTTGAACCGATCCAAAATGTCATACACATACTTTGTTTGATGAATAAACATCCCATCCTCCTTCTGTTCAACTTGTAATCCCAGAAAGTAAGACAGCTCACCCATAGCACTCATTTCAAACTTACTCTTCATCACCTGTTCAAACTCCTTACACATGTTCTCATCTGATGACCCAAAGATGATGTCATCCACATATACCTGTACCAGCAGAAAATCTTCCTTCTTTCTCTTGATGAACAGTGTACTGTCAATCTGACCTCTCTCAAAACCATTCTTGATCAGATGTGTAGACAGTGTCTCGTACCACGCCCTAGGAGCTTGATGTAACCCATATAAAGCCTTATCAAGTTTGTAAACTCGATCTGGATAGTCTGGATCAACGAACCCTTCTGGTTGTGAGACATACACCACTTCTTGGACTTTCCCGTAAAGAAATGCACTCTTCACGTCTAGTTGGAAAACTTTAAAGCCCTTGAATGAAGCGAAAGCTAGAAACAAACGAATTGCCTCCAACCTTGCCACTGGTGCAAACACTTCATTATAATCTATCCCTTCTTGCTGATTGAACCCTTTTACCACTAACCGAGCCTTGTTGCGTGTGACAATACCTCTATCATCCTTCTTGCACTTAAACACCCACTTAGTGCCAATCTCTCTTTCACCTTTAGGAAGGTCCACTAACTCCCAAACCTTCAACTTCGCAAACTGGGCCAATTCTTCTTGCATAGCTTCAACCCATGAATTGTCTTTAAGAGCCATGTGAATGTTCTTCGGCTCCTCTTGGGAAATAAAGCAACTATACAAGCATTCATTCACTATCCCAGTCTTCTCAATCGAAACAAATAACCCAGAATTCGCTGCTATGCTTCTTCTCGTCTGAACACCTGCAGTAGGATCTCCAAGTATCATGTCAACTGGATGATCTCTATTTGCTCGTGTAGAAGCAACTGCATCAACTTCAAGATTATCACCCAGGTTTGATCCAACCTCCCCCTGAATATTCTGATTTGCAAACGGATTAATAAACTCCTCCCCCTGAATGGGTTCAGAGTCACTATCGCTTGAATCAGGATTAGTAGCACCATGGGAAGTTTCCGGAGCATCTGACATATCAACATTTGATCTAGGCATAAACTCGCCTTCATCGTCTTCACCAATCATTGTTTGAATTAGCTGAGAATCATCTGCATCTGAAACCTCAGGAATATTAAATGATTTAAACACACTTTCATAATCATATAATATAGCAGGACCACTCGTTGATTGTTGAGGTTTGTAGGAAGTAATTTCCACATTAAAAACAACCTCAATTTTACCAGTTTTGAGATTAAAAACCCTTTTATTCGGTGTGCCAGGCACGTAACCCAGAAAGTAGCCTTCGTCAGCCACCTCACCGAATTTTTGTTTATCTTTGTTTCGCACAATGGTGCAGGGTAATCCAAATGGTTCAAAGCCTGTTAAGTTTGGTTTTTCGTTTAACATCAACTCATGACAAGTTTTGTTAAAACGTTTAACGGTTAAAACTTTGTTTAGGACATAGCAAGCTGTATTCACAGCTTCTCCCCAGAAAAGAACTGGTAGCTTTGAATCTGAAAGCATCGTCCTAGCGACTTCAATCAACGTCCTGTTTTTCCTCTCAGCGACTCCATTTTGTTGAGGTGTATAAGGAGCAGAATATTGATGTTCAATTCCTTTTCGAAGACAGTAGAGATCCAGAATCCGATTCTTGAACTCCGTGCCATTATCACTCCTTATCCTCTTGATCCTTGCATCATGGACGTTTTCCAATTTCGTAAAAAGATCTATCAGCATCTCCGCTGTCTCATCTTTTGAACCTAAAAAGAAAACCCATGAATAACGTGAATAGTCATCAGTGACAACAAGACAATAGTACTTTCCACCTATGCTCCTCACATTCACTGGACCGAATAAATCCATGTGAAGTAATTCATAAGGGGCATTAATGGAATTTACTGTTTTAGACTTATGAGGTTTCTTGTGTTGTTTTCCCTTTTGACATGGAAGACATTTATCTTCCACTTGAAACCTCAGCAATGGAACCCCTTTCACTAGCTCATTTTTTATGATATAATTCATTTTGCGATAGTGAATGTGGGCCATGCGTCTGTGCCACAACATAGATTCAGCTTCAGATGCTTTTGACAGTAAACACGCCACCGCAGCAGTTGGATCCTTGGCACCCATGTCCATGACATAAGTATCATTTTTCCTCGGTGCACGCATCACTATCCAATCGTCCGGAATAACCAAACCCGGTTTCAACACCAATGCCTCAGAATTTGTAAAATGGACCGAGTGACCCTTGTCGCAGACTTGTGACACGCTCATCAGATTGGGCTTAAGCTGCTCAACATAGTTCACTTTGTCCAAAGTGATCTTCCCATTCGTCACTTTTCCTCGTCCAGTTATCCTACCACCTTTAGCACCAGCAAAATTTACATGTCCACCATCATATTCTTCAAATTCAGAAAACAACCTCGCATCCCCCGTCATGTGCACCATCACTCCTAACTTGAGTCTTGGATCTTGGACCTGTCGATGGAAATTGGTTTTGATTTCCATAAGGTCTCTGGTCCTGAGGGTACCTATTTGTGTTTGGACTATGTGACCTTTGAAAACTTTGATTTTGATTCCAAGAACCTTGATTGTTGTAATTTCGAAAGCCATTGTTATAAAAATTTCGACAACCATTATTTTGGTATCGATTTTGATATTGACCTTGGCTTCTGAAATTATTTGTATTTCCATTAAAATTGTTCATTCTAGGTGAACTGCTTCTAGGTCTGTCATATCTGCCTGGTGGAGATCTAGGCTGAAATCTTTGTTGATTTCTTTGAAAACGAGGAACTTGTGGAGTTCCTTTTTCAGCCTTATCTACACCAACAGCAACATTTTCTAGTTGCTTAGGAGCAGATTTCTTTGGAGAATTTGAGCCTTTCTCCTCACTATCACCTTCCTTCACTGGTAATTTCCCTCTCTGTTTTTCACTAAGTTGTGCTTCACTCTTTTTGTTAGGACAGCAGCTAGCTACATGTCCTTTGACGTGACACTTGAAGCATGATCTCTTTTTAGAAGACTTCTCAGCTGAAGCCTTTGAACTAGATTCTGGTTTAGATGATGATGCCTTAGAAGGATTTGGTTCAGTTTGCTTAATTTCAAGATTTTCTATGTTTTTGTTTTTAGCAAACTCTACATTTGATTCATTTTCTATAACAGCTGTTTCGTTTTTCATATCACTTCCTTGAACAAAATTAACCTTTTTAACAAAAGTTGGATTTTTATTCGTAGGATTTGAATTTTTCTTTTTCAAAACAGGTTTGCTGTTATTGACCTTCTTAGCATCATTATCTTCAAACACATCACCTTGACTAGATGTAAAACTACTTGGTGATGTTGACAGAAAGTCTGTGAACTCATCTTCATCAGGTAAGAAAGAATAGTCATGACTAAGAGGAGGTGGAACTTCATTGAAGCCCTTGAATCCCACACTTGTCTTGTCATTACTCTTCTTTAACCCACCCATCATGTGTTTCATAACAAAAGTAGAATCCCTGAATTGACCTAATTTCTTTTCGAGTTCAACAATTTTGAGTTGTGCATCTGACAACTCTTTGCATTTTTCAGAAATTTCTTTTGTTTTCTCAGCCATCATGTCATGAGCTAAGTCTATGACTTGAAGTTTTTCGTTTAGTTTACAGGTTAAAACTTCAATTTCAGCTTCATAGCCTTTTATCTTTTTCAAATATGATGACTCATTTCTTTTTGCAAAGAAATTTGATTCTTTTACGTTAGATATTTCGCTCACCAGACTTTTGTTTTGAGTTGACAACCTGTCAACTTCACCCTGTAATTCACGACACTTTAAGCAAACAGAAGTAGCAGAGTTACTTACCTCTCCTGTCGATTTGTCTGAGTTGGCCATAAGAGCAGCAAGTTGAGCTTCCATTCTTTTGATGATTTCATCTTTCTCATCTGCTTCCTTTTCATCATCCATTTCATGCTTAGACTTTGGCTTTCCTTTTTCAGCATCTGTTGTCTGATCAGCCTTATCTACCTCAGCTTCACTTTTCTTCTCAACTTCAGCATTCATGTTAGCTTCAGCTTCATCAACGGGAACAATCTCTGCCATAAATGCTTGAGTGACATTCTCATCATTTTCCAAGTGAATACTCCAGTCATATGAACCTTCTCGTGCAGTAGAGATCAGCGCTCTTGAGTTAGAGTTGTTTGATGAATTTCTATTGTTTGAACTCTGACTTGAGGTTTCATGCTTTTGTTTCTGACATTCCCTAGCAAAATGACCATAACTTTGACAGTTAAAGCACCTCACTTTGGTCTTGTCAAAACCAACAGTTTTCCCTATAAATTTCCTTCCAGTTCTGTTCATGAACCTCTTCACCCTTCTAGTAATCATGGCCATTTGCCATTGCAAATCCATATCTTCAAGATCATCAGGGTCAATCTGATCGTAATCTTCATCTAAAACGGCAGGATCAGATATCTTCCCCTGAATGTAGTTTTCATAAGAAGCAACAAAAGAAGCAAGTAGAGCAAGATGTTCTTCAGCAGACTTCACACTCATTGGCATTGACTTTGAACTACTACTTTGCTTAGCAGTTGATGTTCTCTTAGCTCCAGTTGATCCTCCTGAAGCAGCTACAAAACATACATCACCATCCTCATTTACTGTGACCTGCTCAGTTTCACGCGAGAGAAAAGCAGTGGCAGAGTCGCTAGAAGCATCATGAGATGAAGAAGATGTAAGCCCATTGTAAATCCCTGGATCTTGAACCTGATCATATCCAGTGTCCTTCTTCTTCATGCTGAGCTCATAAGCTCTTAGCTTTCCAACTACTTCTTCCAGTTCCTTTGTTTCATAATCAGCTTCTCCCTTTATCATGAGAGTGTAAATATCCCATTTAGCAGGCAGAGCATCAAGCAGCTTGTCATTTTTCTCTATGTCAGAATAGCAATCTATATCATAATTATCCGATTCTGACATCAGATGGTAGTATCGAGTAATGACGTCCTCAAGTGACTCATTTTTCATGTACTTGAACACAGCAAACTGCTTCTTCAGTAGATCAATTTTGTTCTTCTTGACATCAGAATTCCCTTCATATCTCTTCTCTAGCGCATCCCACATTTCTTTTGAAGTAGTGTACTTCTTAAAGGTGTGTTTGATGCTATCAGGTAGGGACATCTTGATAGCTGCCAAGGCTTTCTTTTCAGCCTCATACATCCTTTTATCATTTTCTTGCATGTTCACATAGGCTGTGACACGCGGTCTGCCTTCAAAGTCATGTGTAGGGTTTGTGTACCCATCTTCAATACAAATCCACATGCGTGTGTCCTGATATTCAATAAAGGATTGAAACCTATCCTTCCATGTCAAGTAATTCTCCACCTTCATCATCTTAGGTGGTTTGTTCGTTGTGCCTACCTCGTGTTCCATCCTTAAAAGCTCGTTCAATTTAGACATGTTCGACATTTTAACTTAAGCAGACTGGTTAAACCGTACAATTTTAGTCCGAAACCTGTTTTTATCAACTTATACCGTTAGATTCGTCTCGAGATTACGATTCCAATGATATATAATGTCTTTTTTTTTTTTTTTGGTCCTAAAAATCCAAGGAGTCCAACGGTCCTAACGGTTTGTCCAGATGAGTTACGGATAATTATCTAAACACGAAACTGTGAAATTTTTCCTACGATTGCCTAGAAAAATTCCACCACTTTCAACTTTCAACTACTCAGTCCAATCGAGACCACACAGTCCAGTCGAGACCACTTGTTGCGAGTCGAGACCTCTGTTTCGAGTCGAGACCACAGTTGCGAGTCAAATCAGCACAACTCGAGACCACTAGTTACGAGTCGAAACCACTGTTGCGAGTCAAATCGGCACAAACCGAGACCACTAGTTACGAGTCGAAACCACTGTTGCGAGTCAAATCAGCACAAACCGAGACCACTAGTTATGAGTCGAGACCAGCAACCTTGAGTCGAGACCAGCTATTTTCCAATCAAAATCCCGAAAAATCAGCCCCTTTTTACACCACAGAATCTTCTAATCGAAATCCTTCCAAACTAAACTCCAAAAAATCAGCAAACAACTTCCAAATAACACCAAAACAGATCAAAATCGTAAAAATTTTGACTGTTCTTCGATGTTCTTCGTGAATCCAAACTGCAACCCAAAAACTTGTTTCTTTCCGATCAGTTTTGAACCGTACACAAGAGCAAACGCTCTGATACCAATTGCAGGTCCCTATCCCGTATGGATCGTAACAAAACTGACAATCTACCAAGGGTGCGGAATCCCCTTGATAAACCAAATAAACAGAAACAAGAACACCAGACGATTTACCAACTGATCTTCTATGATTATCCAACGAAAACGTTTACAATCACTCAAGATCTTCACGAACTCACAGCCAATAATCTGTGTATTCGAACTCTCTCTCAATTGCCTAAAAGTCTCCAAAAGTCTAACCCCAAAACTCTAGGTAAAGGTTGTTTATATAGCACAACCTATACAATTCGAATTGGGCTCAGCCCATTCGAATTCTGTTTACAAATTGGGCTAAACTAGATAGACTAAAACTTGATACAAACTTGGACTAGATTGGGCTTCAACAAACTCGAATTCTATTCAGTCTTCATAAGTCTTCGCGGCCCAAACACGTTTAATATCCAAAGACCAATCCAACGCTGTTGTCACATAACATGCACCAACATATTTGTCAGATCTTGACACCCACCCGGTTGTCGATTTGGCACACACCCAATTGTCAATCAACGAAATGAAGAAAACACGTGAACAAGCTTTGTCTATTAATATTCCTCTATTGGATCTTGACACCCACCTGACACAACTACCACCACCACCACACATCCTAACCTGCCGCTAACTGTAACACCCTTAAAATATTAAACTATATATATGTGTACATGTATAAGTTATAATATTCATAATTAAATAGTGAAATTTAAAACTAGGAATGCCTAACCTAGTTAATCTTTTGTTATAAAAAGATAGGAAATTAAGGGATTGTGAATAATTTTATACAATTTAAACTAAAGGGTCTAAAGTTGGTCATTTCAAAACTAGTGTTTTTAAAATACTGGATAAACACAAACTCACACATCTTGTGTGTGAGTTGGGATCGACCAAACACTCTGTACAAGAGTTCTTGATATCAAAAACCCTAATTCACTCAATTACTTCCAAAATCTAAGAGAAAATTCGATTGGAAATCAATCTTAAGCTAAATTCTTGATCACCAACCTTAGGAGATCAAAAGGTATGCTCAATTTTGATCTTTGGTAAAACTTTGATTTGTTAAGAATTCTCATGAATGAAATTCTTGAAAGAATTCTTGTTATTATGGTTAAATTTAGATGATTACAAGTCTAGGAATCAACCCTAGATGAGAATTTAGTGAAACTGAATTATATTATGTTGAATTCATGAGTTTTCATATGTGGATTATATGGGTGGTGATGAACAATTGAATAATTAGGGTAATTGATGTTAGTGGATTGTTATGATGCAAGTTCTAGTGTTGGGTATAGTGTTCTCGACATATGAATTTAAACATTATGCTTTAACATAGTAAAGACATAAACTATGAACATGATAGTGTTAGGATATTAATTCCGCACACAAGATGTTCGATAAAATGTCTAGATGAACTTAAATTAAGTGACAAACATGAAAGAGTTACTTAATTTAATTAACTAGATGTGTTGTATGATGAATGTGGAAATATGAATGCTAAAGCGATGTGTTCGAATTGGAATTATAGGCTATTTGGGTGGACCGTCTAGTAATCAAGGAGGAACGGATAATCGATTGAAAGGAAAGCTATAAAAGGTACGTGACTATACGCTTCGTAAAGTCTCGTTATTATTTTATGTTTAGTTGCTTAAATGATAATGACATAGTCAAAATGTTTGGTTATTACTAAGCGAAGGATTTCGTATGTAATAATCGGACAAGAATAATTAGAAATTTCGATAAAGTACAAATACTAAAAGTTTCCGCTTAGAGGTTTAAACGGGTCAAATTGACTCGAATAATACATGTTTGATTGCAATAAGGAGATGGATTTCGCTAATGAAATCAAACGGGTCAAAATCACCAAAGTATTGAACTTTGGCAAGTTAAAGCGATGGATGTCGCTAAGTAAGATAAACAGGTCAAAAAGGAGATATGTACTTCGATAACGGCACTTGGGTTTTTTATATAATGTGTCGTAAGGGTAAATAGGTGGATGTGTATTATTTTATAGAAGGTTGTAGTCATAAAATAAGTTTATGGTTCAAGAATTCTGAACGGGTCAAACAAAATGTAAGAAATTATGATTTCCGATAGCACAAATTTAAGAAATTTGCAAAGCATGATATGGGATTATGATTCTATGTTGTAGAGGATCGAATTACGATCGCGTAGAAAGAAACGTGACCAAATTTGGATAAAAAAAGAAGAAGTTGTGATCGTTTAAGTAAAGTTTGGTTAAGCTGGGAATGTGCAGGTTTTTGGAAATAACTTTCTGTTGAAAACGCTTGCTCGTGTCATGTGACGCTACCAGGCTTTGCCGACGTGGCCCGCGACCCTTGTCGCGTCGCGCGACACCTAATAGTCAATCCCATCGCGGCACGCGACGCGGTTAAATAGCTGAAATTGTTGTTGTTATGTGTTTTGACCTCATGAACTCATTAAACCAAGTCTTAACTATCATAAACTAACCATTTTGGTTGTTTTGAGTGTAGGTAACTTTATGTAATAGACGGATGGCAATCAAGCATAGGAAGGAACCGAATACACACATAAATGAAGCTTCCGCAACTAAATCACAACTTTTGTTACTAAACTCTTTGGGGTTGTTTTGTCCAAGTTTTTAAATATTGAACTAATACTTTGTAAGTTAAGTATGTATTAGTAACATAGGATGTTCTAAAACTTTGTAAACTCGGTTTTAAGGTTATGGAACTTATGTAAATGTCGTTATATTAATGTTTTTGACAAACGGCATTTGAATGTGCTATATACATTTTTAGAATTATTAAATTATTGAAAGGGTCTTACAAGTTGGTATCAGAGCCTCGTTAAGACAAAGTATGTTCGGTTCAAAGCTTGATCAAGACATCCTGTAAGAGTTACTTATAAATGAGTCTAGATTTATAGATTTAAATGATGTAAATTATGCAAAAAGTGTATGGGAGGAGTGCATTATTACGCTCGAACCCGGGAAATACACTAAGTAAGAAAGGTAAGGCAAGTTATATACTTGACCAAACCGAAAAAGGAATAACACATTACTTGTGACTAAGTATGTGTGATATAAATTTCCATGTAACAAGATGGAAATGAATTAAATAGTTATTGATTAACTATTATGAACATTTCAGTTAAAGAAATGGCCAGTGTGACAACCCGAGATTTCAAGGTCATTCCTATACGCATCACTTGTTTCACAATCCTGTTTTTACAATTTGTTTTACGTGGTGTCGTCTGTAGTTTATTTGAATGATTAATGTATTCTGATGCTTGGTTGTTAAATGTGTGATGATTAATGTTAATGTGTAAACAAAACTGTTGTCAACAAAGATTAAGGTTCTTCACCCTAACCCAAGTCGACGAATATTAGGGATTCTTCGCCAAAACACTCCACGACGAAGAATAGATTCTTCGTCGAGGAAGTTGTTCGCCAAAAGGGCCCTCGGCCCATATCTGTGAACATGGCCAATAGGGTTATGCGTGGTTTCTTATATTTCCCAAAACACGGAATATTATCAAACCCTAACTCTCCCTCTCTCATCAAACGATTGACGGCAGCCCCTCATCCCTCATTCGAAGCTTCCTGATCGTAGAGCATCACTGATTTATCTTGTCTTAAGGTTAGTGCCTTGTTTTCGTTCATTGGATTATTACCCAATACGTGATTTCGTGTGATGATGATCCTTTTGTGAGTATTTATAGTTAACCTAGAAGTATGCTTGATGATTATCGATGATCTAGAACTGTTGCACATAAACTGATGATGATTAGAGAATGTACATGGTTATTGTGGTTTGGATGTGACATGAAAAACTAGGGTTTCAGTCATAGGATCGTAAATCTAGAATATATGATTTCTCATGATATGAAATTGTGGTTGGATTGGTGATTAGAGATTTGGGTTTTACAACTGATGATTTGTCGGTTAGCCTGATAATTCACATGGTAACTTGTTAACTGTGATTAGTAAAATGATGAGTGTTGTAACTGTTATGTTTTGAACGGACTATTGAATTGTTGATGATTGTTCATAATTGGATATATGATCTTGGTTATAAGTGTCGTTTGATCTGATTGGGGAAACTATCAAACTGTTAGTATCAATCACAAAACTGTAACTGTTGATGAAGCGACGAAGGACCTTCCCCGACGAAGAACGTAGTTCAACGAAGAATATAGTTCTTCGTCGACTAGTGTTTGACAAACCTCTGGGATACTTTGTCGCATTCATTCTCATGAAGAATATAGTTCTTTGTCGTCTGGTGTTTGACGAACCACTAGATTCTTCGTCGTATTTTTTCCCGGCGAAGAATAGACCTTCGTCAGAAGGATTTTTCGTCGTGAAGGCTAATGGTCAGATAGTGAAACAGATGTGATGAACATGATATTGGGTAGTTGGATTATAAAATTCTATCTGTTGCATGATAATAATGTTAACCAGAAATGAGGACCTTGACTTAACTTGTATGAGTAGACAGTACATCTGTAAATGTTGTTATCTGTCATGCACATGGGATGTAGACTTGTTTGAGAACTGAATACTTGTTATGTGATAAACTGTGATCTTAGCAGCAAATGCAATCTATGAAAATACATGTACTGTTATGTGATTGATTTGCATACGAAACCCATACACTTGTTATGTGACTTTACGACAAACGTTATGGATCAATGGGTTGCATGATTAACAATTACGACTCGTATAAGGACGCGTGTCTTACTTGTATGCTACTTGTGTAATGTGTACGTTGGATACGTGATATATGTGAGCATTATACTGACTAATCTTGGTAACCACGGTAGGGAATGGTTGACCAACTTGGAATGGGTAATATAACATACCGACCAATCTAAGGTGAGTTCACTTCTTTGAGAATGTGTCCCAGTGGGTGGGACAGTCAAATGGGTATTCCTGAGAGGAATAAGTCTTTCTGGGTAAAAACTGGGATGTTGGATTGATGTATTGCAAAATACATCTTTTATTCGTGTATAGTTTGTATAATTTCTCGTTATTTCTAGTTTAGTTTACGTTAGAATGTGCATACTACTGATCAATTTGAGTTTTCTAGGTCTTGGTATTGAATATTGCTGAAAATGGAGTGAAAACGAGCCATGATGCTTAAACACCAAGTCCCGAAACAAGTTGAAAAAGAGTTAGAATTATTTTTTGAAGTTTTGAGATGTTGGAGCTGGAGAAAAAACGAAGATTGCTGTGAAAAACAAGCTGTGGCGTCGCGCCACAGCTATACCACCTTACCGTCGCGCCCCGCCACAATATAATATTGAATTTCTGGTTTTTATTGGCGTCGCGCTACGCCACGACATAAATCATTACCCGTCGCGCGACGCGACGGGGTTCAAGTACGACAATTATGTGTTACGACCTAGGGTTAGGTATAAAATCCCAAGAAATCAATCATTAACCCTAATTACGAATTGGAGATATCTTGGGCGGTTTTGAGAGCACGTTTTGAGCACTTTTGGAGATTTTGAAGCTTACGAATCAATGGTACAAGTTCGGGACGAAGGATTAAAGACTACACGGGTTTTCTAGTTCTTTGTTTTTGATTTTTCTCACGAAACTTGTTATCATGAATTCTTTGTTGAACATCTTTGATTTGTTTTCGTTTATTGACATGCTCGGCTAAACATTTAAGCCACCTAGACTAGTTGAATTGATTGAATAAAGTATTTACCTTTTTCGTTATTTGCATGAATGTTATGGATTGATTGTGTTTAGTAAAGAGTTTTTTTATTGATTTGATGCACATGCGCACTTTATTTTGGTTTATTATTGTCATTTGCTTCGTATGATTCTCAGTAACGGTCTTTATCACAATATAGAGTCATACTAGGGTTTTAGATTTTGGTGAGTGTCTATATCACGTAAGAAATCTTAACTCTTTAGGGTGGAATTGGCCAATAACCCCTAGAAGTAATTGTTAGTAATTTACTAGGTTTTAGTGTTCTGCTAGTCCTTATAGCTGGAAGGTGCGGGGCTATTAATAGGTCTTACCCGGCGAATTGCTTTAGACAGTCCTTGGAAAAGGTCGTGCCTTAGTTGCCCCGTCGGTCTATTAGTCTATCAAGTCAAGTTAAATAATCCAAACTACCCTAGATCTATGATTGGAAAAGAGTACGTCAACATTAGGGTACTTACACAACAGGAAAGACGTCTAATAACCGGTAGGATTAACGGCCTAGATAATGCCATAAGTTTCACCTCGAGAAGGGTTGAGGGGCTTAGTTGGTGTTTAATAGGTTTAGCACTATAAGATCCCGGTTCCATAAATCATGCATTTAACTTAATTGGTAATTCTTTAAAATCAATCCAGGATTCTAGTCTAGGTGGTCTCGTTCGTCATATAAGAAAAGCCTTTGTCTTCTTTCGTATTTAGTCTAGTTTTAGTTTAATATTTAGTTTAAATAGATTTCTTTATATTTTCCGTAACCCCCGCCCCCAAAAAACAATTAAACAAGTTTAAGTTGCATTTGTCAGTGTCTATTAGAGTCTAGTTTACGTGATACATAGAGTCTCGTGGTTCGATATCTGGACTTCCTAGGGTTATACTACATTGATCAGTACACTTGCCGATTGTGTGGTTTTAGGTCGAGTCTAGAATTAAAGCTTTTTAGTGTCTAGCTTATAGAGTCTAATTTAGTTAATTTTTAATAGTCTGTTTAGCACACATCAAGTTTTTGGCGCCGTTGCCAGGGACTCTTGGCAATCGCGTTCATTAGCTTTGATAGATTTAATTGACATATACGTGCTACATGTTTGTTTTGTTTTGAGTCTTTTATTTTTTATTTATTTTCGTTTGAGTCTCAGTGACTAGTGTTTGCTTTTCTCACATTCAGGTTTTTGCTTGTAGTGGATGCCACATCTACGCTCGCACGGACCGCCGAAGCCGCCAGTCACCGAGTCATCGTCTCGATTGGGCCAAGGCCCACAGGTTAGTATTTCATCCACGTCTCAGTTTCCCAATTTCGATTCCACTCCATTACCCACCCCACACCAGTCACCCAAAACATCACCTAAGGTTTCCCCACCCGATAACCCTACTTCTATCACCTCTAGCATCCTAGAAAACTTAGAACCCATGGCCAACACTAGGCAAACCGTCCATCAGCAAGCCACTCAGAATATCACCGGTTTTGCTTCACCCATCACCGTTCCACCCATAGTTAGTGAGAACTCATGGCAGATTCCATCTTATGCCATGCAAGCCATAACTAATAGAATCCAGTTTCATGGCCGCGAGGATGAGGACGCCCAGGCCCACATAAACCGTTTCTCCCGTATCCTAGCTACTTTTAGCATTCACGGAGCCCCGAATGAAGCTACCTACTTGCAGCTCTTCCCATTTTCACTAGCCGGCCGTGCGGCTACTTGGTTGGAATCTCAACCAACCGGTACCTTTACCACATGGGCGGGCCTCCGTCAAGCTTTTCTGAACAAGTACTTTCCACCCGAGAAGGCCTCACGTCTTCGTGATCAAATTCACTCTTTCCGCATGGAGCCCGACGAGCCTTATTACCTTGATTGGGAGCGTTTCCAAAACCTTTGTGCTCGTTGCTCCCAGCATGGTCTTTCCGATTGGGCCCTATGTGAGAAATTCTATAACGGTCTCACCCAAGAGACTCGTAATAGGTTTGATACTAATGCGGGGGGCGGGGGGGGGGGGGGGGGGCATATGATGGGTATTCTTACTGTTGCTGAGTGTTTAGAGCGTTTTGAGGCATTTACCCAGTCTCAATCTCAATCGCGAGCCGATCAGCGGTATCAAAGTGGTAATTCGAATACCACTACTAGTGCACCCGCCCGAGGGGTGAACCATGTCACCATGGACCCTAGTTTGGCCGCTGTTTTGGAAAACGTGACTAGGGAACTCAAGGAGATTAAGGCCAAGGTAGATAAGTGCGAATTTTGCCGAGGGGGTCACGATACGAGTGTGTGTCAATTGCTAGTTGGTGAGGAGCAAGTTGATTTCGTAGGAGGAGGTTTCAGTAGAGGTCAACCTAGTGGGTTTGGTAATAATAATTTTGGGTCGGGTTGGCGAAATAATAATAATAATAATAATAATAATAATAATAATAATAATAATAACAATTTTTGCTTAAATGGACCCCCTGGTTTTCAAATCGCTCAAAATCCAAATAGGGGTCAAGGTTCACTTTTTGGTGGGGGTTCAGCTGGGCAGTTCAACAAGGGGTTTAATGGGCAGGTCAAAGATGGGGGGTCAAATAATCAGGTTCAACCAGGTCAAGGTCCAAGTTATAATCTAGGGGGTATCCTAGAAAGAATGGAGGCTATGATGAGCCAACTAGTTGTTAGGGACCAAACAACCCAAAAGACACTTAGTGAACATGACCTTATGCTTAAGAACCATCAAGCCTCTTTCCAAGACCTCCAAAGTGTCGTAGGTGATATGTCTAGGAAGCTAGAAGAGAGATTACCCGGTCAGTTTGCGGGTAACACCCTACCAAACCCTAATGCTCATGCTAAAGCCATTACCACTCGTAGTGGAAAAACAGTAGGAAACCCTAGAGTTGAGGAGATAGTAGTTGTTGAGGATGGAGATATTGTTGAAGAGGAGATAGAGATGGAGGCTCCCAGCAAAGTGCAAACGAGGCTAAGCCCAACAAGTACCGCACAACCCGGTGAGTCTCAAAATGAGAAGAGAGTTGAGAAAACGCACGTAGACGTTAGACCTTCACCCCTGGTAGACCATTCGAGAGTCCCGTTCCCTTCACGTCTTAGGAACAAAAAATATTCAAGGGAATACGGGCAATTTTTAGACATCTTCAAGCAATTGAAGATAAATCTCCCTTTCATTGAGGCACTTCAGTCAATAACTAAGTATGCAAAATTCTTGAAAGATCTTCTTAGGAACAAAGAGAAGTTAGGGGAGTTATCTAATGTCCCGTTGAATGGAGGGTGTTCAGCCGTTGTGTTAAATAAGCTTCCCGATCCCAGTATTTTCACTATTCCTTGTCTATTCAGTAGTAACACCAACACTAGAGCTTTAGCCGACTTAGGTGCTAGCATCAATTTGATGCCCTTTTCTCTTTATGAGAAGCTAGACCTGGGAGAGCTTGCACCTACCCGAATGACATTATCCTTAGCCGATCGGTCTATTAAATACCGTAGGGGCATAGTTGAGAATTTGTTAGTCAAGGTAGACAAATTTGTGTTTCCCGCCGATTTCATAATTCTTGTTATGGAAGCGGATGAGAGAATCCCCATTATACTTGGTCGTCCTTTCTTACGTACTGCGAAAGCACTCATACACGTTCATGATGGTAAGATCACCCTTAGGGTCGGTGAGGAGAGAGTCACCTTTGAGATAGAGCGTTCCATGAACCACCCGAGTGGTTCGGATGACTATAGTGGTCCTTGCCATTCCGTCTACTTCTTGAATTCGTTCATCTCGTGTGTCGACCATTTCTTAGAGTATATTAGTGGTGCGGACCTAGTGGTAGGGGAGAAGGTAGAAGAGGAGTTGAAGAGGGTAGATGAAGTAGTAGTTGAGGGGAGTCCTTTGATCCCCGAAGTCTTAGCTGTTAGTGATGACACCACCCAATCCCCACCCAATCCCCACCCTTAGAGCTTAAGGTACTTCCATCTCATCTAGAGTATGCTTTTCTAGGGGAGGGTTCTGAGCTACTCGTCATTATTTCATCAAAGTTAGAAGAAAGTGAGAAGTTGAGGTTGTTGGAGGTGTTGAAGGCCAACAAAGAGGCCATTGCTTGGAGGTTGTCCGACATCAAGGGCATAAGCCCTTCTTGTTGCACCCACCGAATACTCATAGAGGATGATTATAAACCGGTGGTGCAACCTCAAAGGCGGCTCAACCCCAACATGCAAGATGTTGTGAAGAAGAAGGTTCTTAAACTCCTAGATGCCGGGATGATATATCCCATTTCCAATTCTCCATGGGTTAGTCCCACTCAGGTTGTCCCTAAGAAGGGAGGGATGGCTGTTGTCATGAACGCAAAGAATGAGCTTATCCCTTCACGTACGATCACGGGGTAGGCGTGTGCATCGACTACCGAAAGTTGAATGATGCCACCCGAAAAGACCATTTTCCATTGCCCTTCATCGATCAAATGTTGGAGCGTCTCGCTAGTAAAAAATTTTATTGTTTTCTCGACAGCTTTTTCGGGTACTTCCAGATCCCCATAGCACCGGAGGATCAAGATAAGACCACTTTCACATGCCCCTATATGCGTACCTACGCATGCCATTTGGGTTGTGCAACGCTCCCGCTACTTTCAAGCGGTGCATGGTTGCCATATTTCAGGACATGATAGAGAGTTCCATGGAGGTTTTCATGGATGATTTTTCAGTATATGGTGACTCCTTTGATGCGTGTTTGAAGAACCTAGAGAAGATGCTAAAGAGGTGCGTGGAGACGAAGCTTATGCTAAATTGGGAGAAGTGTCACTTCATGGTGACGGAAGGTATTGTGTTAGGACACAAGATCTCTAGAGAGGGTATTGAGGTAGATCGTGCGAAAATAGATACCATTAGTAGGTTACCTCCACCCACGAGTGTTAAGTCGATTAGGAGTTTTCTAGGGCATTCGGGCTTCTATAGACGCTTTATTAGGGATTTCTCTAAAATCACCCGCCCCATGACCCGTTTGCTAGAGAAAGATGTTCCTTTCGTCTTTGACGAAGAATGTCTTAAAGCCTTCAACTTTTTGAAGGAACAGCTTGTGAGTGCACCTATTCTTATCTCGCCCGACTGGAGCTTGCCGTTTCATGTGCGATGCGAGTGACTATGCCGTTGGAGCGGTATTAGGACAAAGCAAGGACAAGCACTTCCACCCTATATACTACGCGAGCAAAACGCTAAATGATGCTCAAGAGAACTACACCACCACGGAAAAAGAACTCTTAGCCGTAGTATTTGCTTTCGACAAATTCCGCTCATACCTCTTTCTATCCAAGACTATAGTCTTCACCGATTACTCCGCGTTGCGTTTTCTTTTTCAAAAGAAAGATGCCAAACCCCGACTCATTCGGTGGATTCTTTTGCTTAGTGAGTTTGATATTGAAATAAGAGACAAGAGAGGGGCCGAAAATAGGGCGGCCGATCATCTATCGCGTCTAGAGGACCCCAAGAGAGAAGAGATTCATGAGGAGGAGATAGGGGATACGTTCCCTCACGAGTCTATCAAGTTTATTGACGCCGAGAAAGAAGGATTGCCATGGTTTTGTGACTTAGCTAATTATATTTCTAGTGGCAACATTGTGAGAGGAATGACTACACAACAACGAAGGAAATTCATTACTGAATCGAGAAAGTATGTATGGGACGATCCTTTTCTCTTTAGGATAGGGGGAGATAGGATTCTTAGATGTTGTGTGTCGAGAGAGGAGGGTTGGAACATCATTAAGCATGTGCATGAAGGCCTCACGGGAGGACATCATGGTGCATATGCCACCGCTCAAAAAGTGTTCGATTGTGGTTTCTATTGGCCTACCGTCCTTAGAGATGCCGTTGAGTTCGCGAAGACATGTGATGCGTGTCAACGAACCGGCAATATTTTTGCCAAAGATGAGATGCCTCAAAACCCTATCCAAGTGTTGGAGGTTTTTGACGTTTGGGGCATCGATTTCATGGGACCCTTCCCAAACTCCAAAGGAAACCGTTACATACTCGTGGCAATTGACTATGTGTCTAAATGTGTTGAGGCTCAAGCTCTTCCCACAAATGAAGCTCGAGTAGTTTTGAAATTCCTCAAGAAGCTTTTTTCCCGATTCGGGACTCGTAAAGCCTTAATTAGTGACCGTGGTACTCACTTTTGCAATGCATTGATGGAGAAATTGCTTGCACGCTACGGAGTCACTCATCGTTTGTCTACCACATATCATCCACAAACAAGTGGACAAGTGGAGAATGCAAATCGCGGTATCAAACCAATCTTAGAGAAAACCGTTGGTAAAAATAGGAAGGATTGGTCGGACAAGCTAGACGATGCATTGTGGGCATTTAGAACCGCCTACAAGACGCCTTTAGGAACCACGCCATTTATGATCATCTATGGAAAAGCTTGTCACCTTCCCGTAGAGCTAGAGCATAGAGCACTTTGGGCATTGAAAATCGTTAATCTTGACATGACCGAAGCTGCTAGGAAGCGGTTCTTTCAAATCCATGAGCTTGAGGAGCTTAGGGATGCGGCGTATGCTCGATCGTTGGGATTCAAGGAGAAGACAAAAGCCTCGCATGATAAAAAGTTAAGAAAAGTGAAGGAGCTTAGTAAAGGTGATAAACTGCTTCTTCACAACTCAAGATTGAAATTGTTCGCGGGGAAGTTAAAATCGAAGTGGTCGGGACCTTATATGGTTCACTATGTGTTTCCGTATGGAGCGGTGGAGATCATGGATGAGACGGATGGCCGTAGTTGGAAGGTGAATGGCCATCGTTTGAAACATTACATTGGAGGAGCGATAAACAAGGACGAGATGGAGGAAACTCCTCTCGAAATTCCATCCAAAGCCGACAATTAGTGTTTTGGGATGAAGTCCCAAGTGTAGAGTATGCACCGTATTGTAATTTCGTTTATTTTCGTGATTTATCGTAGTTTTTCATGTCTTTGTTTCGTGTGTTTGAGAAATTTTGCAGGAATCATACCATTGAAGAGCTGAATTTGTGAAGAGAACGACATTCCAGGAAAGTCCCAACACTTAGAAAAAATTTGGGATGGTTTGGGGAAGGTGTGGTAACACTTAGAAATTTTTCTAAGTCATAAAACTTGAAAATTTTTCTAAGTAATTGTCGTTTAAAATCTTTTAACCCATCAGTCTTCCCCACAAAATTCAACCTACCGACTCCCACCGCCTCCATCGACGAGCAACCCTCTTACCACCATATCTCCCTCTTACCACCATATCTCCATCATTCCTCCACCAATCTCTACCATTATTTCACCCACATGACCGGTTTTTGAAGGCGAACATTACCCAACAAACCAAATAAGCATTCGTTTAGCCGTGTGCTTCGATTCACACAACCCATTCACGAAAAAAATTCAAGTTTTTCTTACAAAAATCAGCGATTCAGGTACGTTTCTTTGCACTATTCTCTTATATTTATCATTTAGTATTGTAGTTTGAGTCGTTGTCTTATTAGATTGTTCCAGTCTTGTGGTTTTCGGGTCAGTCAGTCGAGTCGTCTATGTCGTATTGGTTGAGAGTCAGGTTTGTTTGTTTGTTTTCGTGTCATTGATAGGGTGCGGGTGGTCATGGTTTGGTTTGATTGCGAGATGAGAATTTTGAAGGGTATGTCATTATTAGGAATGATTTTTTACTTGTAGGTTTCGAGATTGATTTCAGTTTTTGTTAGTTTGAATGTTGGGGTGCGGTTGTTTTGGTTTGGGTTGCGTACATAATATTATTACCTTCGCCGCTTTGACATAAAAATGCGACTTTTGGTTTCAAAGTTATTCTTAATGGATGTGGGTAGTGTTGGTTTGGGGCGTTGAATGTTTTGATTGAATTGGTATGGTACATTGGCGATTGATGTTTCAATCTTGCGCTTTAAAACTAAATTTTTGTAACGGTAAAAAACCTCCTTTAACTAGGCGGAAGTTTTCGAAGCTAAATTTGTTTTAAAACAACTAAAAAGCAAATGATTTTTAAGCAAGGTTGGACTTCAATGTCATTGTTAGGCACTATGTTTTAATTGCGGACAATTAAAGTGCTGAGGGGGGTAGTGTACATTGAGTCCAGTTTAGTGTCTTCATGTCGTTTTTAGTTAGTTTTAGTCATAGTTCGAGTCGTAGTTAGTTGTCTTTGGGTTTACTTGCGCGTACAAGTGATTTAGACTCGCCCGTACTCAATCTCCATTCGGGCGAGTTTAACTATCACTTACCCTTTGTAAAAAGGTAACCCGGTCTTTATTTCTGCTTTATTTTTCAGAATTAGTCGCGAATGAAATGCTAAACGGCTATTCTATCTTTTTCGATAAAATTTTATAAAAATCCAAAAAAAATATAAAAAATTCAAAAAAATTAAAAAAAGTTAAAAATACCAAAAATAGTTTGTTATTACTAATTGTCTGCTTGTTTTGTCTTGATTGTATATGTTTTGTAGACATGGCGAGCAGTTCGCGCAGAGGTAGGTCGCGAAAGACAGGTGCGGGTCAGTCAGTGCCGCAACATGATCCACCCCAGCAAAACCCGGTCCCACAGGAGACCCCGATCATTCAGATCGCTGCCGATGATCCTAAGTTAAGAAAGATCGAGTATCAAAGGTCTTATAATTTTATTCCGGATAGGAAAACTCATAGAGGTGTTCACCCGATATTGAAGTTTGAACCGAGTACAACAGAATGGAATAAATATGACAAACTGAAGAATACTGATTTGCTTCAGCACAGGGTGATAGATTGCCTGTGGTTGAGTGAAATAGGCTCGAAGCAGGAAGTGTTGGACCTTTTGGGTCCGAAGTTGACAGATGCGTTGGAGTGTATACAGCCTCTGTATAAGGAGCTGGTGCTGGAGTTTCACAGCACTTGGATGCATAAGGAGGGTAAGTTTGATAACGACACAACTGTGTCGTTCAGTTTGGGTAGGCAAGTCTTTGAAATGAATATGGCGAGGTTTGCCATAGTGTCAGGGTTTTATACTGAGGAGGAAGTGGAGCGGCTGGAGTTTATTACTAGTTTGATGGGTGCTTATTCGACTGTTAGGGATTATGGTGTTGGTGCGACTGAGCTGTGGAACTTTTGGAAGACGATTTCTGACCACCCGTTCACTATTACGAACCTGATCACTTCGGTTCGTAACCCGATTTACAGGTATGTGTTGAAGATTTTGTCTACTACACTGGTGGGTCGGAAATCTGGGGAGAATAAGGCAAACTGGATAGAGTTATTCATTCTCATGTGTAGAGTGGAGAACAGGGAGATGAATCTGGCTATGGTCTTAGCAGATTCGTTTAGTAAAGGACGTCGAGGTGGTCCTCGTGCTAGTTTAGATATGGGCCCCTATATTACTCGGATTACACGAAATTTGGGGGTGTTTACCAAGTATGTTCCCAAATTTCTACACAAGGGGCCCAAGACGGTGACATTTGGGATTAGAGAGTTGTAGTAGGCGGGTATAGTGTCTTAGACTGAGCCCATCGGCTGGGAGCCGATTAGGCAGGGCCCGCAGGTGCAGCCGCCAGAGGGACATCCAGCTGAGGATGTGATGCTTCTGGTTGATCCTACACACTGACAGCGGCCACCACAGAGACATGAGCTGCCGGCACACCAATACCCTCGCAGGCAGCCACCACCTGTGCCTCTAACTTTAGAGTCATTCTCTGGCTATATGGAGCAGAGATTCGACAGGCTGGTGCACCTTATTCTGACAGGTCAGGAGAGGCAGGAGGATGCTCTCTGATATATCATGAGCAGGCACAGTATAGGGATTCCAGACTTCTTCCAGCCGAGGTAGCAGGGCGGCTCGGCTGGTGCTGCTGAGAGGTTTGATCCGATTCCCCCGATTCGTGTATTTGGAGAGGGTAGCTCTGGTGCAGGTGGACGAGAGGAGAGCAGTCATGAGACTGTCAGCGAGCTTGACGAGGACTAGTATGGGGATGGCATGAGGATACAGGAACAGCAGCTGATTATATCTTTTGTTTGATTTTTTCTTTTATGCTGTTTTTGATCCTCATTAGTTGGTCTGTATTGATATTGATACACGTTAAACAGGTTGGATGGGAAGGATGGGTTGGTTTATGTGGTTGAAACTGATATTTTGATCATATATACTACTATGTTTCTGCTAGTTTGTTGATGTTGATTTATAGGTTGATTGTTTAGCCGCTTTCGTTCGCGTGTCCGAGGTTAGGAGTTGTTTGCTGAGCGCGTTTCGAATTGGAGGGTTTATGTGGAAACGAATGGCACTTTGATAGTCCCACATATTCAGCTAAGTCGTTTCCCTTTTTTTGTTGTATTTATTTATTTATTTATTTCGTCTTTAGTTATCATTTCTAGTTTTTAGGTAGTTGTTGAGTCGTATCCATTCTTGCATTAGGGACAATGCAATCTTTAAGTGTGGGGATGGGATACATGTAAATAATTGAGTCTTAAATATTGAAAAATACAAAAAAAATTAAAAAATTCAAAAAAATTCAAAAAAATTGAAAAATCAGAAAAATGTCCTTTGAAATGAGAAGTTTGCATATTAAAACGGAAAATGATATAAAAGATGAATTTTTGCTTGGGTTCAAATAATAATAATATGAGATAAAAATAAATCGAGCTTGCGTCTAGTTAGAGATAAGTGGATATGCCCGGGTTTGGTTTTAAGTCCCTTTGAGTTAATATACCTTAATTGTCGGTCTGCTAGTGGGTTTTCGCCTAGGAGATATGGAAAATTAAAACTGCCAATAAGAGTATAAGGGACACCGTTATAAGTTAAAACCGTTAGAGTTTGTGATCATGCGGAAAAAAATAGAAAAAAAGTGAGCTAGAAACTGAATGAAAGTAGCACATTTCTATGTAGTCTGGGTTGGGGATAGTGACTTTACAACCGGATTACCGCTAGGGTGTGTGAAATCGACCTTGCAAAGAAAAGTAAAAAGTACCGAAGCTTAAG
This sequence comes from Helianthus tuberosus, assembly GCA_030545235.1. Classification (NCBI taxonomy): domain Eukaryota; kingdom Viridiplantae; phylum Streptophyta; class Magnoliopsida; order Asterales; family Asteraceae; genus Helianthus; species Helianthus tuberosus. Next base: position 123,529,801 of record CM060427.1, read on the forward strand.
TAATCCGAGTTGGGGATAGCGACTCTATAGCCGGATTGCCTCTTGGTTAGGGAAAGAAACGTTTACGCTCATTGTAAAGGAAAAAAAAAAGAAAAGTGAAAAAAATGGAAAAGAAAGAAAAAAAAGTTGATTGTAAATTCTCTTGGTTTTGATATAAGACGGTTGAGAATTGGTCCAGTGATCGTTCCTTTAGTCCTATAAGCTTGAGGCGGGAGTAGATGGACTGTAGATTCTAGCGTTAGGCCCTAGGTAGATTGACCGCACTTAAATTAAATTCACATGATAAGGGCTTAGGACGGGACTTGGTGTCACACCCTGACTTTTGCGGAAGCGTGATTTGGTGTGACTTGCTTAATATCATTGCATTCAACCATAACAAACAACTATATGATAAAACCAAGATGTTCATCCATAGACAGTTTTCAAAATAATACAACCGTCATTGTTTAACATCAAACTAAGACTTTAAGTTTAGAACACATGACTACCAAAGCTTAAAGCTCCATACCGGACTTCACAAAAGACATAACCAAACTAGGTTTCGAACCATGTATCTTATCCATGATAAAATACATAACCCAGACCCTTCGACCTCGGATGACACCTTTTATTAAAGACTTGAATTGTAAACTCCAACGCCCGCCAGATCCATACTTAATTTCCTGAAATACATGTAGTTTGAAAACATCAACAAAATTTGAGCGAGTTCATGTGTGTGTTTGTGAATAAACCTTTGAAACATTTGTAAGTATGTTTGTATGTACTTGAAAAACCCGGAATGAAAGCAACAAGGAAACAAATCAATTAATGTGTAGCTAATACATTAATATTTGTGACATGATGCAGTAAAACTCAAACCTAGCAGATTTGTCAATAAGACATAGTCACCACATGGTCCACTCGACGGACTCAAGGGTGGGGCTCGATACACCCAAATAGATCTATCACTCATGTCCCTCGGTCCTACAACGAGGATTAATGGCCTTAAGTGTTGTACCCACCACTCACATGATCAAGCAGTACCCTTCCTTAGCTAACCATACCAAATCATAATGTTTGTAAACAGTTGAAACATGTACTTCACCCCAGAAGTTATGAAACCGAAAACAGTTAAAGAAAAGGGGGAACATGAACTCACGGGTTTGCGTCTTCAATCACCGTAACTCTAGCTCTTCGGATAAACACGACTACCTACAACGTACTAATGTCTATTAGATGAATGGGCCGTGCCTTGACTTGGTATTATTGTATTTGAGTTACGTTTCTTTTGTGTCTTTGATATTATTCCAAGTTATATAATTATTTGTTAAAATAATTAATATTTTAACTTAAATTATATTTATTAAATTTTGGAATAATTGTTAAAAAAATATATATTAACTTAATACTTCCCAAGTATTTATGCTTGTATTTCCTTCCCAAGGATGGGGTATCTTATACTTGTATATTTTGCCATGTTTTGGGGTCGTATTCCGGTGTGTATTTTTACGTACGAGAATACGTATTTTTATTGTATCCATTAAGTATTCTTTACACTTAATTTCATATTAATTATTCCAGAATATTATCTTTAATAAAGATTCAATATATATTTTCAAAATATATATTTTAAGGAATATTACTTAGAAAAATTATTTATAATTTTTCTTTGGCAAAAATATTTGTAATTTCTCATAAGTTCAAAAATTAATATATTTTCAAGTTTTAACTTGGAAAATATATTTAAACTCATTTTTCTTCCAAAAATGATATGTTTCATATTTGTTTGAGAAAATATATATTTCACCCAAAAATATTGTATTTCATGTTTGTTTAAGAAGACATATATTTCTTAAAAATAATATATCTTCTAAAAATTTCAAGAAAAATATACATTTCATGCTTTCCAAAAATAATAAATCTTCCTTGTCAAAAATATGATATATTTTTGTAGTAATTGTAAAAATCATGTTTTTACTTCATTGGTGTTCAAAATATTATTTACCAAAATATAGTTGTAAATAAATTTTCCGAAATATTTTGTAAGTCTTATTCCATAGTTCGGTTTTACCAATATTTGGTGTCAATGTGTATATTTATTTGTTGGAATTTTGGTAATATTTTGGATTGTAATTCTTGGTATTTTGATGTGTTATATTATTTCGTATCCTAAAATAATATAACTAATACACAAAATATACAACAAATCACACACATGGTGTCTTCTAAATATATATATTTCCTAAATACATATTTAGTCACTTTTATTTATGAAAATCAACCTCCAATATTTGTATTTTTGTGACCAAAATTTATGGCAAAGTTTTTGTAGAAAACTCATGGTTAAAATACACTTGTAAATAGTTGTTTAAAAAATATTTTTCTAAGTGTTTATAATTTTAGAAAATTTTGCCATAGTTTCCCCTAAAAATGGAGGTTTCCATGCTTTCAAGCATATCATTTTCTTTAGTAAAAATCATCACAATCAATCCACAAACAACAATAAACAACCTTTACTTACTAATTTACCACTTCATGAACTTGAATATTTAAAAAAATTTGTAGTAACTTACTAGTGTTCTTAGTAAGTCTTGTAACCCTTTAAAATGTGATTAGTTCTTTAAAAACTTCATTTTTAAAGAAGTTAGATGTTTACAACTTCTTGTCACATTTTCTAAAAATGTTTCCGTATGAAATTTTCTTGTTTCACAAGTGTTTCTATACTTGTTTAACCACTAAAAATAGAGTTTGTTTTTGTAAGAACCAAGATTTAATAAAACTTATATTTTTAACTTGGTTTCTTTGAAAGATCATTCATAAATCTTTAGATCTACATGATTAATAACTTACTTTGATCATTATTTTTCAAGAAATCAAAGTATTCTTTCATGTTCATGATTCATGTGTGGATGATCCATCATCCTACAACATTTCTACTTTCTCATTTTGCTAGATTATGTTTTTAATCATGATCTAGCAAGATCTTATGATGATCAACATCATTTCTACAAACAATCAATGATCAACAAACATAACAACTCATATTCATCAAGACTACTTCAGTAAACATGCTTATGTTCAAGTTTACTTCTTGTGTTCTTTAGTGTTCTTCAAGTTTTTTATTATGATTCTTCTTTAACTACTTAAAATAGAAGTAATATAACAAGATGAAGACCCTTACAACTAGCACAAGGCTAGGGATGATCAAGAGGATAAATGAAGTGGATAAAAGCAAATGAGAGAGGTCATTGATCTTCAAATAGCTCCTAGCTTCTTTATGTAGTCTATAACACCTTTGTATATACTTGGATTGAATGGAAATGAGATGAAGATGATGGTAGGGTGGTGGTGGTTCTTAGCCGTGACCAAGTGAGGGAGGGAGGGAGAGTTGTGTTGTTGGTGTGGTGATGATAATGAAAGGATGTAAGTCTAGTGGTTTTATTACAAATATTTCTTACTTTGCATAATCTTTTGTATAATATGTTTCAAATGGGTAGACATGATCTAATAAATAAATCAAATAAAATCGAGATAGTGGGGCCATTGTTGGCCGTCCATAGGTGGGGGGGGGGGGGGGGTGTCTAGGTTAGGCTTTAACCAAACTAGTTACTTACTAGTTGAACTCCAAGTATTAGTTACGTGTTTCAGTTATTAGATATTTTTAGGAGGTCTTATGATGTTCGGGGACCATAACTAGCTTGGTAATGTTAAAACAGTGCTTCTATTGTAAATTCGATGTTTCGGGTAGTGTCTGGTTGTTCGGTTGGTTACTGGTTCGTTAAAGTGCTAAACTTTGCAGTTTAGTGTGCTTTATGTATCTTTTTGTGACACCTTTGATTCCCGTCACTTAGGAAAGCATTCAGGACCATTTAATCATATTTCTGCATAATATTAGATTGTTAAATTGCTGATTTTTGCTGAATTCAGCAATTTGGGTGAGTTTTAGGCACTTTCCGGCACTTAAACTATCTCTAGGAAGGCAGTTTTATGATCATTACTTTCCTACACACTATACTAGAGTCATACTTAGTTTCTGGCTCGTTCTGTATCTCAATGCACTGTCTGTCTATGTGCTGAGTTCACATTATCCTGATTTTCTCATATAACTATGCTAACTACACTTAATGCATCATTTAAGGCAATACAACTTTCAGGCAGTAATGATATGACATTAAACAATGTAGGATGCACATGTATGTATAAGGGAATAATCAAAAAGCAGTTAATTGCAAATTCAGCACAGTCTTTAAGCACTAATCATTATCTAATTGTAGGATCGTTTGCACGACCAAAATGAGTCGTTCAGAAGAGTTCTAATCAATACGAGAGGCGGAAACAAACGTATTAACTTTGAATCATCTTGATTTACACACAGAATCACTTTAATTGTCTTGTATATTAATATGGCACAGCTACAGATCAAATGACACGTCAGCAGCACTTCGGCTCTGGAATCCAGAACTGTTACAAATGATTTGAATAAGGCTACTATATACAGGCACATCCATTTCGCACGAGATGGCTCAAGCAAAATGACCAGTCCCATTTCGTAAGAAATGGACAAGTTCCATTTCGTGCGAAATGGCCATCCTCTACTTGTTTCTCGTATTTCGTGCCCTGATCTATCGTTCTAGTGCAAGACTCGATACAAGATGAAGTCGACAGACATATGCACGAACAGACTCCCCCTTGGATGTTGACGAAGTCTTCAGTGTTGAGTCTTTGGTATGTCACATCTTCAGTCTTTATCAGTCTTCGTGCTCTCTCCAAAGTATCTTACAGTGTAAGCATCCATCAAACTCTATCTTCTTCTCTCTTTCTTTTCCAGTATCTCAACCTGGCTCTTAACCATTCAAACTCCCCTTTGCTAGCAGACTCCCCCTTAAGTCGATCCGGGATCGTAATCTGTCATAGCATTTCTACAGATTCAGGTTGTCTCTTGGCTCTTCGTAGCAACATGATCAGGAACCTGGCTCAAATTTGCACATCTTCAGGAGTCGAAACCTGGCTAACCTGCACAGACTCTACCTCAAAATAAATTTCACAAATTTAACAATTTGATAAATTTATAAACCTCATGTAGAATCAATCTCAAACCACCACTTGAAGATATCATCCAAAATGATTTAACATTCTTAATTTCTGATGACAATTTGAAAAAATATCATTTTTCTCTTTCAAATCAAACTCTCCCAAACCTGTTGTTCGTCATGCTTAACACTTGGAATTTTGAAAATCAGCTTTTCATCATCAGTTGTTGAAAATATTTTTGTATTTTTTAAAAATTTATGCTAAAACACTCTGAAAATCTTTTTAGTTTTTTATAAAAGAAAAGCAGTAAAGAAATATTTACAAACAATATTTTTGTGAGTTTGTGTAAGAGGACCATATCAGTTTATGAGACAAATCACTAACACCGTTAAGCTTTAAACATTTTAAGTTCTAAACGATTCACGTAGATTGTCAATATACTGATCCACTTAAATTTTCACACAAAGTTCAATTGTTTCAAGATACGAGATTAATGTTTTAAGCACTTAAACTTATTCGCGTGTCCCACCTCAGAATATACTCCCGTATCCAGACTCCTATATTCAGTCTTACAGGTGAATGTACACTAATGATATCTGTAAAGGGTTAAATGCGAAACCATGAGAGCTCAGGCTACTGCTTCCGCAAAATCAGAGAGATGATGGTTCGACTTTTGGTGTGTTCCCTTTAGAGAATCTTTTATTCAACAGCACATGATTAGCATTTTTCAATGTTTCATCATTTTTTATGCTGAGGGTGGGCTTTAAGACTAAAGCAATGTAAAGTATTATACGAGGACTAGGCTATTGCTCCCACAAAATCAGAAGTCCAGGTATAATACCCCAGATATCACCACGCACAAAGACCTAGTATGTCAGAAATAGAAAGCCCTTCAAACAAGATTTCAGGGGTTACCTATATATCCGAGAGATGTTCCCCACGAAATAAGCCAGTTTGATATTTAGGTTTATATCTCGAATATAATCTACTAAGCGTGCAAAAATCTACTGGCACATCATCAGTGAGACCGTTTATCACATTTTCACTTTCCAATTCTTTAGCATGCTGTGATTGTCCACTGATGTACTATCATTTCCTCTTTTTCATAACAAAACTCATTTTCATTTTATCATTGTTTTTGGCTTTTTAGATTTTATCATGTTTTTGACTTTTTCAAATTTTTGAAATTTCTAAAAAATTTCACTCCCCCTAAAATCAAAAATATGTTTCAATTTTTGATTTTCAAGGAAAATTTGAAAACAAACTGTACAAGTAAAGTGACAACTGATTCGAATTGCATCAAATCGCCATGCACTTGGCATAAACAATCAGAACTCCCCCTGACAACAAACTATTTTCCCATTATGATTTCAAAACACTTAAGTTTGTTTTAATCAAAATGGTTTTTCCGGAAAATAAGTTTTGTTGAAATTCACAAACCACTTATAGGTTAGGGGTTTCATCACATTGTTTTTCAATCACTTGTATAAAAGATAAATCAAGTTCAACTTAATGACCTTGATTAACCACATGTAGGTACATACACTTGTATGTTCTCATCAATCAATACCACTTGTAAGTTGAAATATGACAATTTTGACAATTTTGACAATTTTGAGAATTTTGAGAAAGATGCCGATTCATGTTCCACGATTACCAACTTGGGAGCTCCGGCAAGTCCACACTTGTAAAATTTAACAATCTTTAACTTTTTCACAAAAAACAATTTTTTTTTAAGAATGATGTCGATTCATGGTCCACGATTACCAACTTGGGAGCTCCGGCAAGTCAGGATTTTAAGTAGAAAATGCTGTCACCCAAGCCTGACCAGTCTTGGGTGATTGTGAATCATCTTTAACTCCCCATCGTTTTGATTTATAAAACTCTTTTGCCCCTTTCACCTTCCCGTCAACCATCTTCCCAAAAATATATTTTACTGTTCCATTAAACGCCTTTTCAGCATCAAATTCTTCCTTACCAGAGAAGAATTGATATGAAATCTCAGTCTTTCCAACTTTGGATTTCAGGTTTACTCTTGTCAATGACGGAAAGTTTTCTTCGTTCATTTCTGGAATGGAATTCTCATCATTTTTCACAACAAATGACTCCTCTGACTTTGACGAGTCAGATTCATTATCAGAACTAGTTTCAGATTTAACAACCCATTTTTGTTTGTTCAAATCGACTCTTCTTTTGTAAAAACGTTTCGAACTTTCACCAACATCGAAAGTCAAATTTTTGAACTCTTTGAATTTTTTCATTGGTTGTTCTATTTTATCAACATTTTTCTTTTTCAACTTTGAGTTAGAAGTAACTCCCTATTTTGTATAAGAGGACTTTGGGCAATTCCAAGCGATGTGTCCAACTTCTTGGCATTTGAAACATGTTCTTCTTTCAACTCTCTTCTCAGATTCCTTCATCAAATTCTTTTTCCTTTCAGCAAGAAACTCTTTGTTTGTCTGTCTCCAGAATTGTTTCTTCTCTTCTTCTACTGAACTTGTACCTAAAACAACTTTAGTTTTAGGTTTATAAATTTTCTCATTTTCATGATTTTCTGGGGGAATGAAACCTATACCCTTCTTTTTGAAATTACTGTTATGGTTTGGTTTCTTTTGAAAACCCGAACCATAACTGTAACCTTTCTTCTTGTTCAATCTCTGTTGAACTCTTGAAGTGTATTTTTTAGGTTTTTCAGCAAAATTTAAATTTTTTATTTCAGAAATATAAATTTCCGTTAATTTGAAAACCTGTTTGATCATTTCAGTTTTGACACTTCTTATTAGAAATTCTTCATTAGAAAATAATTTGTCAGAATCTTTCAAAGTATATGCTACTTTAATTGTTTCATCACTCAAATAATTTTTCGACATCAGAAATTCTTTATTGTAAACCCGTTTGACTGGTGAACTCGGACACTTGTCTGATGAACTCGAACTTTCAGATTTAGACTCCAACTTTGACTCTTCATCCATATCCAACACCTGATCGACCACTTTCTTTAATAATTCAGACTCATGATCGGTGTCAGAGGCTGTGAATGTGACATCAATGTTTTCTGGTAACTCATCATTGTCTCAGCAGCTCCCATTTCAAGGTTTGTTTTGTTCAAACTATCAACCATTATGTTCAGCACATCATATGATTCTTTTACATATTTCACATCAAACAACAATTTTTCTTTCAACTCTTCTAGTTCACGATACTTCTTGTCTTTCTCCTCACAATCTTTGCATGGTTTCAAACATTTCAGACAAGGTTTCGTGACCTCAACAATCTTTTCAACTTCGATAATCTTTTCAACTTCGACTATTTTTTCAACTTCGACGATTTTTTCAACTTCAACAATTTTTTCAACTATTTTCTCCACCACCTTTTCAATCATTGGTTCTTCATCAAATTCTACTTTTACCTCGCACTCTTCAACTTCGGCTTTTACTGTCGCATTTTCTTCAACTTTAGCTTTCTCAGCTTCCATTTTTTGCCTTTTCTTCAGCAATTCTTCTTACTTCCAACTCTCTCTTCATTCTAGCAGCCTTCTTCTCATTCAACATCTCGATCTTATCTGCAAAAAAAAATGAAAACTGAATGAGTCTAAACTTTCTCTAGCATTATTAATGTACTCTTCCTCATCATCAGTGTCTTCATCACTTTCTGATGATATGAAAATCTTCGTTCTTTTTGGCTTAGATTTGACTGCTTCTTCCAAGATTTGAGCAACAAATGCTGAATCGGCTGGAACGTATTTGTCCCAGCTAAATCCCTCTGGCAATCTTTCATCATCTTGATTTACAAGATAAGCTTTCTTCTTTCCATCTTCAATAGCTCGGGATGATGACGATTGATCAGCAATTTGATGATAAATTGATTTTCGATGAAAATCATTGTTTCCAAATGGATCTTGTCTTCCGGTTGCTTCTTTGTTTGTACACTCTCGTTTAAAATGTCCCTTTTCTCTCCAACGAAAGCAAGTAACCTTTGATTTGTCAAACCCTAATGGAGATGTACCAGCATCACGAAGATCATCTCTACCGGTGATTTGTTTGAATTTTTCTGCTCTTCTTACAACACTGGCTAAACACCACTTGAGATCCATCAACTCAAGTTCCTCAGGATCAATCTGGTCATAATCCTCTTTAGTAAGCATCGGATTTCCAATTCTTCCAGAAACTAAGCTTTCATAAGACTCTAACATAGTAACAAGTGATGCCATGTGTTGCTTAGCTATTTCTGGAGAGAGATTTTGACCATTTTGAATGTTCAGTGTAACATTACATTGCAGATTTGTTGAACTCTGTCGTTGAGAATTTGGTGTTGAGAAATTCGGATCAAAACTTGAATAAGATGAAGAATATCCACCACTCTGAGTTACAGTGCTAACATTTGTTCCAGAAGTTCCATCAGCACTGAAAGCAGTCTGAATCTTCGGACTCGGAGTATTCTCAACTCTGCTTCCTCTATAGTATAAACTTTCATCTTGTTGAGCATTTGGATTATTCATGATAGCATTTTTTTGAACATCCAATTCATGTTCTTCAAGCTTCTGAATGAACTTGCACAAGTTCATACTTTCAGATTTTCTCATAGGCTTTAAAATCAACAAATATGTTCCCCACTTATCTTGTGGTAACGCATCAGATAGCTTATCAACCCATTCATCATCTTCTTTTGTTATCTCCAATCTTTTCATTTCCTGGACAAGATGACAATATCTATCAATAGTCTTCTTACTCGTTTCACCTTTACCAACTGTAAACATATCAAAAGATTTCTTTAGTAATGCACGTTTATTTTTTATCATATCAGCACTTCCCTTAAACTTCTGAATCAACGCTAACCAAATTGATCTAGCCGTGTTCTCATGTTGAAGCAAAACAAAGATATCTTCTTTTACTGCTTGTTGGAGAATGCTAATAATCAATTTCTCACTGGTGTATTTTAACTTCTCAGCCGCTGAATAATCACTTAAAGATTTTTCATTTCCACGATCATCTGTCGGTTTAACCTAATCTTTGTCCAACGAAACCCATGCATCAAACTTATAAGCTTGCACCCATGTTTCAAAACGGTTTTGCCATCCTTTAAAATCCTCGATGTACATAAGCTTTGGAGGTTTTTGAGATGTTCCTGTTTCATTTTCGATTTCAAGAGTTTCGGCAACTGTGATTGGAGCAGCTGGAGTAGTAGCAAACGCGTTGTAAAACTCTTCTTCCATGTTTTGGTAACAAGTTTCACAAGTTTACAAAGTTTAAGCGAAATGGAGTTTCAAACGAAAAGAGATCTCAAACGAACTGGACTTTGGAGCGAAATGTCTTTGGTGCGAAATGGACCTTCAAGCGAAATGGTTCTCTAACAGACCATTTCGTGCGAAATGGTTCTCTAACAGACCATTTCGTGCGAAATGGGCTTCCTTTCAAGCGAAATTGTAACTTTCAAGCGGAATGGGTCCAATCCGTGCGAAATGAAGGTCTTAATGTGCAATTCGTGCGAAATGGGTCACTTAGGGTTCAAATCATGCGAAATGGAAGATCTGATTCAAACGAAATGGACCATTTTGTACGAAATGATGCTGATGTCACACAATCGGTCAGATTTTTGTCAAATTGATCAGGTTTTAGGTCGATTTTAGGTCTAATTCTTTCAAGGATTGATTAAAACAGTATTACGCGTGTTATATGTGAAATTCAATCCATCTTAACCGTAAAATCTTGTTTAATTTTGAGAAATGTGAAGTAGAATGAGTAGAAGTCAGAAATTTCGGTGAAATCAGACTGATTTGGTAAGAACACTTCCTCCTGAGCTCTGATACCACATGTAGGATCGTTTGCACGACCAAAATGAGTCGTTCAGAAGAGTTCTAATCAATACGAGAGGCGGAAACAAACGTATTAACTTTGAATCAGCTTGATTTACACACATAATCACTTTAATTCTCTTGTATATTAATATGACACGGTTACAGATCAAATGACACGTCAGCAGCACTTCGGCTCTGGAATCCGGAACTGTTACAAATGATTTGAACAAGGCTACTATATATAGGCACAGCCATTTCGCACGAGATGGCTCAAGCGAAATGACCAGTCCCATTTAGTACGAAATGGACAAGTTCCATTTCGTGCGAAATGTCCATCCTCTACTTGTTTCTCGTATTTTATGCCCTGATCTATCGTTCTAGTGCAAGACTCGATACAAGACGAAGTCGAAAGACATATGCACCAACACTAATAATTGTACGGATGTATGCAAAATTGACAATTGTCACATTCTCCCCCTTGTTAAGAAAATTTCGTCCTCAAAATTTAAACTACATTAACTCCTTAGGGTTACCTAATGCGTGTACGGACATGAATAACACCAAAGTGAATAACCATGAAACCGAATCAAAACTTATCTGAATCAGGTGAACCCAGGGACACATTACAACAACAAGAACCCAAAGGTTAAAATGTATGTGTTCCAGAATTTGATGTCAAAGGACACGAGTCGTATAGATGTATAATCTAGTTTAACTCAATCTACAGGGGTTCAATAAAAGAGAAGTTTCGACCAATAGAATTCCAACAGATCGATCACAATATGCAAATGAGTTTTCAGAAACAATAGCATCCGCTAGATGAACTCAAAATCAACAACTCGAATATGATATTAACATGAAAATGATCTGTCAACTTTCGAACAAATAAATGAATGAAATTAGGATGTTGACATTATTGAACTGCGGGAAGACATCGAAATGGAATATAATCGAATCTGATGTATCAATGTCTTAATTCGTAGTTGCATTAGGAATGTTAAAATGGCAAGTCAAGCAAAAGCAGGTGTAGTTCTGTGTGAAACGGTTGACTATGATTAGCACAAGCTACAAGTTTATACCGACACCACAAAGTGTCGTAATGACATAATCCGATAATAGCATTGACCGAACGAGTTCACCGTGTTTGAAATCAAATGAAAGTGTACTGGAACAAATCTGAAATTGGATTTAAACAACGTCATAGGGTTTTCAATCAAATATGGAACATCAAAGAACTTACTGTTTTTCGATTGAAGAAGAAAAGCAATAAATACTGCAAGGCATCCGATTGATAATGAAAGAACTGTTAGGAGGTACACTGGGATATAAAATGAATCTATGTACCATTATCTTAACACACGACTGTGTTAAGACTGATTTAATCTTGATGAAACAAAACGGATTTAGAGAAAATCAATAAATAAACAATTAAATCCATGTATGAGATGCGTAAACGAGATTAGCGCAAGCTTCAATCTAGTGAAAACATCACCGCAAGGTGTCGAAAGCAACAAACGACTTAATGGAACCGTAGACCAAACAAGTCTAATGCGACTTGGAACGAATGAAACTCTCGCAAAAATGAATTCGAATATGATGCTCTCAATACATCATATGGTGTCTTGAATTGAATACGCGAAATGGACAAGTTCAAGCAATTGAACTTGATTTTAGCAAAATCTGACAACAAATACATGTATCGACAAGGGAATTTCGGCATGGTTACAAGGATAAACCATGTATATAACTTGAAAGAAAAGAAGTTTCAAGAAAGTGTGTTGACTTGAAAGCAAAGGAGCCAACAATTTCAATAATGTAGGTCATTCGAATCATAAATCAACAATTAGCTTTTAGCAAAATAACATTTGAACTTGGATGAGACGCTCATTCGAAACAAAACCACATGCATAACAAATGGTGCATGCGTAACATATGAATTTCCAAGAAATGAAACAATGAGCATTTGTTAAAATGAAGAAATAATCAAGTATCGAGACAAAAGAGTGTTTACTTTAATGAAGGGAATTGACGCGACGCAACTTCCATTAAGAGGAGTAAAGATACAAACACCTACTTGCTAGAAGCGAAAGTGGAAATTTCAATAAAGGAAATTTGAGTACTTTACCTGTTTGGTTAACTAAAATAGCTTGCACGACGAAATGATAGGGTTTGCCCGATTTAATAGACGTGGTTTCCTAAGCGATAACCTTTAACGAGTTCCGACCTAAGCTCCTGGTAGTTGATGCACATACAAAAGCTATCGTCCTTCTTCTTGACGAGCAAAACTGGAGTTTCCCAAGACGAGAAGCTTGGTCTGTTAACTTCCTTCTCTAGCAACTCCTGAAGCTACGCTGATAATCCTTGCATCTCCGAAGGTGTAAGTCGATAAGGTGTCTTAGCTACAGGCGCGGCGCCTGGAACCAAGGCAATGTGAAATTCGACTTGTTATTGAGGGGATATTTCTGGCAAGTCTTCGGGGAAGACTTCAGGATATCCCTTCCATAGGGAGATCTTCGAGCTTCGGTTCTTCGGCTTCCTTGTCCACGACATGAGCCAAGGAGACAATACACCTTTTACGCAAAACTTCCGTGCCTTCAAACAACTAATAATTTGTAGAGGCGTATCCTGCTTCTCCCCATGAATCAAGGTCGTCTCTTCATTCGCCATCGGGCTGCGGAAAAATCTTCTCGTGACATACGATCTCAGCTTGGTTACTCGACAACCCATCCATTTCAACTACTATGTCGAAACTTCCCAACTCGACTGGCAGCAGTTCAAGCGTAAACCCACTCTCTCCCTGCCCTATCACACAGCCTCAAATCACTTCACTAGCTTCTACTAGCTTCTCACTAGCTAGTTCTATCGGATAAGGGATGTCTAACTTACTTGCTACTAAACCAAGGATACTCTTAAACTCTAGAGATGTGAAGCTAAAATTGGCATCAGTACCTAACAGCACAGATGCAAAACGTTGACTAATATGGGACATACCGATGACCATGTTTGGATCCTGGTGTGCTTCCCTAGCTCTGGCGTTGAGCTTTCATCCATGCGCCTGAGTGTTTTTAGGGCAGTATTTTCTGAAATGCTTTTTGCTTCCACAGTTAAAACAACCTTGAGCACGTTTTTGTTTATCACTCGTCCTGCCTTGATAGTTGTTGTTGTCGTCGTTTCCTTCGTGATTCTTGCTGCCATCTTGGCCTTCATTTCCACATTCAGTACCATGCCTACAAGTCTCCTTGGGATGCCCCCTCTTGCCACAGTTATCACATTTTCCATATTTACATCGCCCGACTTGATAACGTAGACAATTGTCGCACTTAGGTAGGAGACCTATGTACTCTTTTCCTTTTTTGGCCTTCTTTTTGTTATTCGCCCGTGTACCCTTCTTGAAATTTGCGAGCTTCCTCTTGTTATCTCCAGATGGCTCCACAGGAATCTCCTTTTTCTCCTCCGAGGTGGAAAATTTTCCTAGTCTAAACGCTTCTTCAGTGAGCGCCACACTTAAGTCGATAGCATCGGTGATTGTTGGAGGTTTAGATGTTGTCACCAGGCTTAGAATCTGAGGTGCCAATCCCCCGATAAAGTGTTCGATCCTCTTAAACTCTGGTTCCACCAGAAATGGAACAACTTGCGATAAATCATGAAATCTCTGCACATACTTGGCTATCTTTGGACCTTCCATTTTCAAGTTCCAAAGTTCAGTCTCCAATCTGGACTTCTTCCCTCGAGCAACATCTCTTACGCATCAGCTTCTTCAGTTCATCCCACGTCAAAGCATACGCAACAGTCTCGCCCAACGTCTGAACCTGAAGGTTCCACCATGACAGAGCCCCATCCAGAAACAGTCCAGCTATGTACGTGACCTGATGCTTGGGGGCACATTTACTTAATCGCAAAACATAATCCGTCTTCTCAACCCAACGCACAAAAGCTATGGCACCCCCAGTGCCATCGAAGTCTCAGGGCTTGCAGCTCAAGAACTGCTTGTAGGTTAAGTCTGCGACATAAGCAACATCATTCACATAGGGCATTAGCAAAGCACTTTTGGAAATGTCCAAACGTTTTGTAATGTGTCTTAAGTGACTAAAGATTACCATTGGGTGGGTTATTTCCTGAGGTACCTCCGCTGCGTTCGGAGCGAAGGGCCTCGTGCTGTGCGATGGCCAGTGAGATGCGCTCCTGTAATTCTGCCTCTGTCATCGGTAGAGGGTTGGTGGTATCGGTGTTCCTTTGAAGCGACATCTTCTAAGAAGAAGATCGGCTAGGTCAGGTCTTATTAAGGACACAAGCACATAAGCCTCTACTTAACGAATAAGACCTAGGAGGTATGTATATATATGTATATAAGCATTCGTCATAGCAAGCAATCATATAACATCACAATTATAGCACAAACATGTAGATGGGAACATATTTAATGAGATCATAACAAGCAAGCACGTAGCATCATAATTATAGCACACACATGCAGATCAACAACGTGCTTAGCGAAGACATAGCGACTGAGCTCTCATTATTTACCGACCACAATCACACTGTCTACAAAGTGTATCACATCAAAAGGGACATAGGGTCACCCTACCCTTGTCCAATAAGTCTATTAGTGCATCAAAATCTCGAGGTCAAAAGTAGTCTTCAAAAGTCTTCACAATCTCGGCTCATTAGTAGTGTCTTTACCCCAAAGTAATGCAATCCGCATAAAACCAAAAGCCAATTATACTGATGACTGAGGTGGAGAAGGGAAGAAAAACAAACTTCTAACGTGTGCGAGCTCCTCCTCGAGCTCGTACACACATCGAAGTAAGTAACTGATCTGCTGCTTGATAGCAAAGAAACGAGCATCAAAACCTGGGAAAGGTGTAATAGCAGCAGGTGAGAGTGCAAAAGGAGACAGTGATGAATGTGGAGGATCATAGTATACTGGTATAGACAGGGTGGAGGGCGTGGTGTCAGCTCAAGCTCCAAAACTCTGTGACGAAAAACCTTAAACTGTAGCTGAAGTGACAGGATCAACTCATCCCATGTGTAGCCTCCATATTGTGAGGGATGGTAGGGTCCTGCAATCAGCGTAGTGCATGATGGGAACTATCGAAATGGCTCGTCCAGCGGTGAAGAACTGAAAGGAGTAAACGGTGCATCCTGGGGGATATGTGGAAAGCTGCTGAATCAAAGGGATCGTCGCGCGGGTGCTGACCAGAAGTACCTTCCCCTGGACGGGGTGCGGGTATGTCCTGAAGGAAAACGATAGGCATGTCGGTGCGATGGATGTCGGTCTCCATAGGGGGGAAAAGGAGCAACATCAGCGGGTGCAGGCAGGGGAATAAATAGCTTAACAAAAGGAGGATCAATAGGTGCAGGAACTGGATCAGGTATAAGGGGTGCAATGTCTGGTAAATCAAAAGAAACATGGTCAGGATCAGGAATCGGCTCAAGATAAATAGGCGCAACACCAGGCTGACCCAAAAGGAACAGAAGCTAGCTCAGGAGCAGGCTCTGGGTCGTGTGGAGGTGTGAGATCTCAAGTAGGTAATAGTGCAGCAGTCATAGCAGTGTCGTCGTCCGAGTCGGTAGCAACGCGCTGCAATCCGGCCGTCTGCAAAGCTGAAGGTGTCATAGACTCAAAGGAGTCTGTAATCGAGTGTAAACTAGAATCAGAGGATAACTCGATAACAAGGATCTCAAGAAGTGGAATAGCAATAACATTCTCATCCAACTTTCCATCATCATGGGCGTCATCAAGGGGAACCATCAATAAACAAATCAACGTCATCATCAACTAATCGTCGAAAGGCAGATCCTCGGGAGGAATGACCACGAGAGGTACGACATCAAGGATCGGAGCCATGATGGGCTCACCATCGGAGTGACCAATGACGAGGTGGTCATGGACTAAAACAAGAATGACAAAAGGATCCTCGTCATGGAAGCCATCAGCCAGGGTAAATCATCATCAAAGTCTAGTAATGCGAATGGTTGGAAGTTGTCCTCGTCCTCGGACAACATGTCAGGATCACTCTCAGTGTCTGACGTATATATCTCTTGCGCGACATGACCTTGTCGTCTGATGCGACTGCCTTCGGGTTGCAGGTGCAATCTCATCATCGGAGTTAATAGCCATAGGATCATCAGTAACGGACAATCCGCTCTCGGATGAAGGCATGTGTGCTGGTACATAATAATCATGGCATGTATATCTATAGTAATCACTAACACCTAGTACATTGCAAACAAAGACAATTCGTCATGTAATCATGTATTCACATTATTCTTCATGAAACCTTCTATCCTTCCTAGTCTCCCAGACTAAACCAACCAGTCTCCCAGACTAAACCAACTAGTCTCTCAGACTGAAACACCTAGTCTCCCAGACTAAACCACCCATTCTCTCAGACTGAAACACCTAGTATCCCAGACTAAACCACCCAGTCTCTCTGACTGAAACACCCAGTCTCTCAGACTGAAACACCCAGTCTCTCAGACTGAAACACCCAGTCTCTCAGACTGAAACACCCAGTCTCCCAGACTGAAACACCCAGTCTCCCAGATTGAACCACAAACATAGACCATGAAATGTGTTTCGTGTATTTTCTTAAAAAAATGTTTGTTTCTTGGATCTGGACGTTTCGTGTATGCAATGAAAACATATTGGAAAAATATTTTCGTGGGAGCCCTAATGATTGTAGTCTAGACTCGAGAAGGAATCTTAGTTCACTACAATCGAAGCTCTGATACCATCTGTAACAGCCCAGCGTAACCGCACCATGATATTGTCCGCTTTGGCCGCCAGCACGCCCCCGGCGTCCGTCCCTCACGGTTTTTAAAACGCGTCATGATGGTGAAGGTATCCAGCCCCTTATAAGGAAGCCTTTATTCCCCTTCACAACCGATGTGGGATGTCACAATCCACCCCCCCCCCCCCTTAAGGGGTCCAGCGTCCTCGCAAGACCTGGCACCACCGGTCCGGCCCTGGCTCTGATACCAAACTATCACACCCTGACTTTTGCGGAAGCATGATTTGGTGTGACTTGCTTAATATCATTGCATTCAACCATAACAAACAACTATATGATAAAACCAAGATGTTCATCCATAGAAAGTTTTCAAAATAATACAACCGTCATTGTTTAACATCAAACTAAGACTTTAAGTTTAGAACACATGACTACCAAAGCTTAAAGCTCCATACTGGACTTCACAAAAGACATAACCAAACTAGGTTTCGAGCCATGTATCTTATCCAAGATAAAATACATAACCCAGACCCTTCGACCTCGGATGACACCTTTTATTAGAGACTTGACTTGTAAACTCCAACGCCCGCCCGATCCATACTTAATTTCCTGAAATACATGTAGTTTGAAAACATCAACAAAAGTTGAGCGAGTTCATGTGTGTGTTTGTGAATAAACCTTTGAAACATTTGTAAGTATGTTTGTATGTACTTGAAAAACCCGGTATGAAAGCAACAAGGAAACAGATCAATTAATGTGTAGCTAATACATTAATATTTGTGACGTGATGCAGGAAAACTCAAACCTAGCAGATTTGTCAATAAGATATAGTCACCACATGGTCCACTCGACGGACTCAAGAGTGGGGCTCGCAACACCCAAATAGATCTATCACTCATGTCCCTCGGTCCTACAATGAGGATTAATGGCCTTAAGTGTTGTACCCACCACTCACATGATCAAGCAGTACCCTTCCTTAGCTAACCATACCAAATCATATTGTTTGTAAATAGTTGAAACATGTACTTCACCCCCGAAGTTATAAAACCGAAAACAGTTAAAGAAAAGGGGGAACATGAACTCACGGGTTTGCGTCTTCAATCACCGTAGCTCAAGCTCTTCGGATAAACACGACTACCTACAACGTACTAATGTCTATTAGACGAACGGGTCGTGCCTTGACTTGGTATTATTGTCTTTGAGTTACGTTTCTTTTGTGTCTTTGATATTATTCCAAGTTATATAATTATTTGTTAAAATAATTAATATTTTAACTTAAATTATATTTACTAAATTTTGGAATAATTGTTAAAACAATATATATTAACTTAATACTTCCCGAGTATTTATGCTTGTATTTCCTTCCCAAGGATGGGGTATCTTATACTTGTATATTTTGCTATGTTTTGGGGTCGTATTCCGGTGTGTATTTTTACGTACGAGAATACGTATTTTTATTGTATCCATTAAGTATTCTTTACACTTAATTTCATATTAATTATTCCAGAATATTATCTTTAATAAAGATTCAATATATATTTCCAAAATATATATTTTAAGGAATATTACTTAGAAAAATTATTTATAATTTTTCTTTTGCAAAAATATTTGTAATTTCTCATAAGTTCAAAAATTAATATATTTTCAAGTCTTAACTTGGAAAATATATTTAAACTCATTTTTCTTCCAAAAATGATATGTTTCATATTTATTTGAGAAAATATATATTTCACCCAAAAATATTGTATTTCATGTTTGTGTAAGAAGACATATATTTCTTAAAAATAATATATCTTCTAAAAATTTCAAGAAAAATATACATTTCATGCTTTCCAAATAATAAATGTTCCTTGTAAAAAATATGATATATTTTTGTAGTAATTGTAAAAATCAGGTTTTTACTTCCTTGGTGTCCAAAATATTATTTACCAAAATATACTTGTGAATCAATTTTCCGGAATATTTTGTAAGTCTTATTCAATAGTTCAGTTTTACCAATATTTGGTGTAAATGTGTATATTTATTTGTTGGAATTTTGGTAATATTTTGGATTGTAATTCTTGGTATTTTGATGTGTTATATTATTTCATGTCCTAAAATAATATAACTAATACACAAAATATACAACTAATCACACACATGGTGTCTTCTAAATATATATATTTCCTAAATACATATTTAGTTACTTTTATTTATGAAAATCAACCTCAAATATTTGTATTTTTATAACCAAACTTTATGGCAAAGTTTTTGTAGAAAACTCATGGTTAAAATACACTTGTAAATATTTGTTTAAAAAATATTTTTCTAAGTGTTTATAATTTTAGAAAATTTTGCCATAGTTTCCTCTAAAAATGGAGGTTTCCATGCTTTCAAGCATATCATTTTCTTTTGTAAAAATCATCACAATCAATCCACAAACAACATTAAACAACCTTTACTTACTAATTTGCCAAAAATAAGTAATAATCAACCACTTCATGAACTTGAATATTTATAAAAATTTGTAGTAACTTACTAGTGTTCTTAGTAAGTCTTGTAACCCTTTTAAAATGTGATTAGTTCTTTAAAAACTTCATTTTTAAAGAAGTTAGATGTTTACAACTTCTTGTCACATTTTCTAAAATTGTTTCCTAATGAAATTTTCGTGTTTCACAAGTGTTTCTATACTTGTTTAACCACTAAAAATAGAGTTTGTTTTTGTAAGAACCAAGATTTAATAAACTAATATTTTTAACTTGGTTTCTTTGAAAGATCATTCATAAAACTTTAGATCTACATGATTAATAACTTACTTTGATCATTATTTTTCAAGAAATCAAAGTATTCTTTCAAGTTCATGATTCATGTGTGGATGATCCATCATCCTACAACATTTCTACTTTCTCATCTTGCTAGATTATGTTTTAATCATGATCTAGCAAGATCTTCTGATGATCAACATCATTTCTACAAACAATCAATGATCAACAAGCATAACAACTCATATTCATCAAGACTACTTCATTAAACACGCTTATGTTCAAGTTTACTTCTTGTGTTCTTTAGTGTTCTTCAAGTTTTTGAATATAATTCTTCTTTAATGTGACAACTCGTAATTTCACAACCATTTTTGCATTGGAACTTTTGATACTTGATGTGTATATGTTGAATGAACGAACGGTTTAAATAAATTGATTGGTTATAATTGATTGGTGTAATTGCTTGTTAGTGAATAAATTGATTGGTTATAATTGATTAGTGAAATTGCTTGTTAGTAAATTCATTAGATGGTATATGTTTTGCACAATAGCCAAACCGTACACCATAACTCACACACCTCTTGTTTGGGCTGCACCTTTCCCCTTGTTAAATTAGTAACACTCGGCCCAGCTCCCTTTTTCCTTGAGCCCAACGACGAACCAAAGGTGGGCCTGGTCCACGAACTCAAAGGTCAGGCGCATATAGGATACGTAAGTCTCGTTATCTCACAAAATACTCATCTTGTAATAACCCTAATCGCACGATCGCAGTTGCAGACCCCCCCCCCTTCGAGATAGTATCCTGTTCAGTCAAGTTCTTGGTTAGTAGTTTCATACCTGTTGAAATTCTTATTTGTTTGATATTGTTTGTGTGTGAATTAATTAACAAAGTGACACGTGTATTGTTAATATTGATTGTGATGTCCATAAACCTGATGTACATGATGTATTGTGTTTATGTTGGATCGATAAACGAATGTATATTGGATCGATGTTGTTAGAAACTGAAGGGGTAAGGTCCCGAAAACCTCGTATTAAGTACTCGGGACCATACCACAACCTTATCTTTTAACCCTCTTTTGGCCTTGCGCGGCCGCACACTGGTCCTACAAAAAGAGTTTAGAAGAAAAACATCAGACAACATCTGCGCGCTAAAAGGAAAATTATAAATCCTTGCGCCGATTCTCCATAACAAAGGGATAAAAATCCCAACAAACACTCCCGCTTAATAATACCCAGACTTGGATGTTATTTACTAAACTGATACCACACGATAAGGAGTCACACCAGATTATGGCAATAACCTTCTAGAAGGCTCAATCGTGCACCACCAGACGGTTATAACCGTCTGGGACACGTGTCATCATCCCAGGCCACCCTGAAATCATGATGATGGCATGGAATTGAAGAGAAACCTCCACTTGCCCACTTTCCACGTGGCAATCCCCCAGCCATTGATCCAAACAGTAATCCGTGTGCCCCCACATCAGATTAACGGAAGGAAAAATAACTTCTTACGGATTTTGCATCTTCCGTCAACTTTTCAATAACAGGTTTTCCCGCCCAAACTCCTGGCTATAAATATGAGAGTAATTCAGGTATAAACTTCAAGTTACATTCACTTCACTAACACTTCTTCTTCTTCTTCATAAACACATACTTATTCTCACGCCGGAGTGTGGTCACGGAGAGAACCTCCATTCTCCCCGTGGCGAGACTAACGGTGTTCTGTTTTGCAGTATTCATCGGAGAAGAAGAACCAACCCTTTGAACCAAACGAGAGAGAACAACCTCTTTTTATGCAGAACCTAACCCCCTGGATAATTTGATTCTGATCATTTATCTAGTGTTTCTTCAGAAACTAATTATCGTACATATGTTGGTAGGATATGGAACTTGTTTATGTTGATCAAAGTCTGATAGGTGCTTCATAGAAATGGATTAGGTGCTTAACGCATAGAAATTGTGATGTGAATGATGATATGCTTGGAGTTTAGGGTGCATAAACTTGATTAGGTGCTTCATAGAAATGGATTGATAATGGTTAGGGTTGCAACGATGATGTGACGGCAGTGAGGTTAGGGTTTGCAGGTGTGCCATAACGATCTGATGTTACTTCACGGCGAAACCTAGAGTTTCGCCACACACACATCTTCACTACGAAACATAGAGTTTCGCCACTCATATCTTCACGGCGAAACATAGTGTTTCGCCACACCTATCTTCATGACGAAACATAGTGTTTCGCCACACATGGTGTTTCGTCTCTGTGATGCTTGATATGTGAGCTTGTTATAAGGATTTGTATGTATGCATGATTCTGCATAGGATAGTATGATTGTGATACAAAGCTTCTTGTGATCCAAATGGTTATTGCGTGTCACGTGTTAATGCTATAATTTGTAATATGGGGAATGTTCACTTGATGAGTTGCACAAATTGCATAAGACATGGAATGTTATGGTATGTGCTGTTTATGGATGACTATATGAGTGATTGAATTGTTAAAAGTTTAAATGAAACTCAGACTTGTAGAGTAGCTTAGTATGAAGCACGAGAACCTGGCATGTTAATATGTTTTGAGGTTTTGCTTGTTGGGCCGCATAAAACCTTAGATGAAAACACACATATATTTGGGCCACACATATACTTATATCAGACTAGTTACATTGGGCCGCACACCAGTACGGTGCATACTATATATTGGACTAGGGTATGTGAAGTAAACTCGTATGTGACACAATGAACTTTGTTAACGTGGATGAGGTGTGACATGGCTAACTGTTAGAACCCGCGTAAAGGATATGTATATTTTATGAACGTAACTCGTGTGTAATGTATAACAACATATGTGGTGCAACGTAAGTATAGAACTGATTGTGTTGGTAAACTTTGGTAGGACGTGTTTGATCAACTGTTAAACAAGTAACTAATCTTACCGAGCAAACCAAGGTGAGTTCACTGCTCTTTTTCCAAGCATGCATTCCGGGGAGGGATATCGGGTAACGTTCCCGGGAGGAATGTCAGGTTATTGGGATGTTTGTTATTATACTCATTTCTATCATATAAGACCCCTTACATCTACCGATTAGTTGCAGGTAGGCAACGAAGTTATTAGTTGATAGCGTCTATTAGGTTTGGCACCCTCACACCGTACCGGGGAGGACGGGCGTGAACTAATTACCTTAACCACTTGACCAATGCTTTGATAGAGGCATTGGGGTTGGGCAAATACATCTTGTAGCCATTTTCGGTAATCGAGTTAATAACAACATCAAATCAAATCATCGAATCTGTGAAACATTTTCATCTAGTAACTGGTATCTAAACACGTTAACAAAACTTCGAACTCACCAGCGTCGTCTGACACACTTGTCTGCATGCTTGCAGGTCTATAAGGTTATAGCGTTGGAACTTGCTGTCAGGAAGGCTAGAGTGGTCATGGGTCGAGATTCTTAGAAATCGCAGTACAAGTCTAACGGTTTACTTACGCGCGGTTTATGAAACACTTAACAAACGAATTATGCTTCCGCTGAGTACAATGAATTATATGTAACATTTTGTATCACTTAATGATAATGAATGAAAGTGTTACTTAAGTATATTTACGAGTTCAATGTGATTGGTGGCTAAGATCCTGGTACGTCACACGCCCCGCGGTGTTTCCGCAAGTGGTATTTTGGGGATGTGATAGTTTGGTATCAGAGCCACTGGTTATAGTGAACTTGGTTTTAAAAACGTTTTTGAAAAACCAGACTATAACCGAACAAGTTCTGAATACGACCATGACACTCAACTCTAGACTGCAAGGTTCGTCTCTCGTATACTCATTGCACTGCATACTAGTGAACACTTACATATGATATTGCATGCGATTGCACGTTTAGCACAACAGTATGAATCCATGTATTACTTGCATGTGTTATGTGACTGATGGGGTGGTATTTCCCTAAACATTCATGACTTACGTTTCGTGATGCTCTTTGTTTGCTACTCGAGTTTGAGGAACCATTTGACATGAGTTAGGAGGAGCTGAGATGAGAATGCAAATCACAATATTATTGTGGGTGCACACATAATAATAATGTGGGGTGCATGCGAGTCCCAGTAAGACTTAACAAGTGAAAAAAGGGTTCTGTTCCGTTATTTGATCGATGTGAAACACAACAGTCTATAGGAGTCATAGCAGTGATTGTCTCCTACTCGAACGTGATCTTTTCACTCCTCTCGGAATCCCTACGAATCTCGATTCTTTCGAGTATTACCTGAACACCCATCTGATCGCCTAGCGAACTGTGTAGAATGTTAGGTGCTTGTACAAACATCCCTGAGTGGGATGTTGTAGCATCAACGATTGGTCTATACCCTTCACACTTTTCTCCGTTTGCTGGAACTTAACGTATGGACGCCTTAGATTCCGAAGTGCGATTACTTCTGCAACACTCTGGAAACATGCCATGTATTGCTCAATCAACTTGCAAGAACGATGGACAAGAGGATGAGCGTAGTGCCTTACCAATCTCAGTAATAGAACGACCCTGATTACTGGTAGCGTGCATCAGCAAATTGACTTCAATCGAATTCTTAACCCCAGCCACCGACTCATGGAAGTCAACTCTTACGAATCAATTGGGACATAAGCGATGACAACAGATTATAGTGTGGAATGTGTGACTACCAGCACAGTGAGTAACGCGTTAGGACGTGGCACAAAATGTGAAAAGATGGACTTGGATGGTGAAGGATCGTAGGACTCCGTTTCAAGCAACGACACTAGAGGCAGCAGTCACGACAACATCAAGGTATTCGTAACCATAGCTTACAGTATGAAAATGGAGATGCCTACGACATGGATTGGCCATTGCTAGATCAAGACGACAACAACCAAGGGAACGACGGCAGCACTGGAACCTTGTAACGAAAACAACAACACTTGAAATGATGCTCGTGGAAGAGCATTTAGGATTGGCGTAGACGACGCCATGAGTATAGCAACATGATGGCCAGCACGTTCTTGGTAGCTAATCGCTTCGTCTCTGATCAGTTTAACCACGATGCTTCTTGAAACTGAACCTGTTACGGAATCGACTGATGGCAACCCAATTGAAACCTCCTATGTTCGTTGGGATGCAAACTCGACCTTGTGGGACAAGTGTTCGACGTTGACCTTCCTTCTACTACCCTTGACAGTTTTGATGCAGTAGTTAGGGTGGATTGGTTATTCAGATATCGCACAGATATACCCTATAAGAAGGTAGTTTTGCGTATCCTGCTCCCTAGTAGAGGACCGTTGCCTGTTCTAAAGTGTCAGAGGGGTGCAAGGGTTAGCGCCAGTCCAGCTGTGAGGGCTCAGAAGTGTCTACGGAGGGATGACCCCGCTATGTTAGCAACCGTTTCTGATGATAAGACTAAGGAAAATAGGATCGAGGATCCACCAATTGTTTGTAACTCATCTCAGTGTGCTATTCGAGGAACTTTCAGGCTTACTTCCACAACTGTTAGTCGAAATCTCAGTTGATCTCATGCCAGAGGCAGCTCTGAATACTCGTACTCCTACCGTCTTGCACCAGGAGGGTTGCAAGAACTGTATAAGCTACTACGAGAACTGTTGGACAGGAGTTTTGGTGGACCTAGTTTTCGCTTTGGGAAGCCCCAGTTATATCCGTGAAGATAAGTCTTTTTGTGTGTGTACTGATTATCAAGAACTCATCAAGGCGACAGTTGAGAACCGTTTGCCTCGACCATGTACTGACAACATGTCGACTAGTTGCAAGGGACGAGCTTTCATTCGAGGATTGATTTACGAGCGGACTATTATCAGATGGAAGTCCAAGGGGAGGATGTTTTAAAGCGGCTTATCCGACGTAATTCGGCCATACGACTTTGTATTCCATGACCTTTGGGGTAATCAACACACCAGCAGCTTTATGGATCATGTGAACCGACCATGCTATTGGATGGTGTTTTGAATCCTTTCTAGGAGAAAAGAACATCATGGACAGCTTTGTATCTTATTTGAGAGCTCCTGGGGGAGGAGCCACACTGCGCGAAGTCTTGATAAATGTAACTTCTGGATTCGAGAGGTACCCTTTTTGGGTCATATAATCAACGAAGAGGGAATGCACGTGGATCTCGCTAAGACCCTTTTTGGTTGGAAAATGATCGACACCAAAGAGTCCTTCGAGGATACATCAATTTCTTGGTCTCGCTTGATACTATCGCAGATTAATCACAGGATTTTCGGAGGCCGCGAAGCTTAAATCTCTTTAGCACAGTTGGGTGTTGTGTTCGTGAAAGACAGAACAGGAGGACGTCTTTTCAGCTTTCGAATCCCAACTCTGCAATGCACTGAGCATCGTCTTTACCCGAGGGTGCGGGTGATTCACTGGTATATCATTATGGTTTGAATCAGAGCCCCAGTTACACGCCGACGCAACACGAGAGAGTGATGACTTACGTAATGGAGTTACAAAGAGAAACTGCACGACACACAACTGGCAGTGGAAACCGTGGTCTTTGATTTTACTTGGAGGCATTACTTGGACGGTACCGAATGCGTTACTTTGACCGATCACAAGGGCCTCCCGTGTACCCTGGTTTCGAAAAAGCTAAATCATTTAATGGCATCGCTGGATGGAACTTTTGGGAGGGTTACGACTGTGGAACTTGAACGTGTATGAGCTTTGCAGCTCACTATCGACTCTAACTTACCTGATCAGACTCGTTCTATTCAAACTGAAGAACTAACGGAGGAGAATTTTCAAGTTAAGTCCATGCGAGGCATGGAGAAGCAACTTTGGCAAGACGGACGATACTTACTATCTAATGGAACGAATGTGAACCTCAATTCATGACAACTGTAGGGAACTTGTGTTGATCAAGGCACATCGGCCTCGAAATTCTAGTCGTCTGGGTTTTGATGAGAGATATTGGGATCTATAAATCTTGTACTGGTGATCGGGCATGAAGACCCACCTAGCTATGTTTGTGGATGATGCTTGACTTGTAGAAAAGTCAAGGTGGAGTATCAGCAACAGAAACACCCATATGAAAGTGAGAACAGGCTACCACGGATTTTATCGCTAGCCTACTTACAACTCGAAACGGAAACTGGTGTCACCTGGGTGATCGTTGATTGTCTCATGTAACCAGCACACTTTCTTGCAAACAAGGGAAACTAACGAGTCTTCACAGCTGTGAATGTTCCTATGAGAGAGGGGGCTATTAGGCACGATGTGCCAGCTCCTGTTACCTTTGATTTTGAGCTATACCTGAATTATGACCGGCAATGCATAACACCCTTTGCTCACGTCTAGACACGAGCATTGCTTATCACCGTAGGATAAGCGGTCTGAGTAAACGAACCATCCTGACACTCGAAGACATGCTGCGAGCATGTATGTAATTGACTTTAGTAAGAGTTAGAGGGATATTTACCCTTGGTTGGGTTCTACTGTAACAATTACCGTCCTAGTATTCAGATTACTCTGTTTGAGGTATTGCATGGTTAGTAACGATAATCTCCTCGTGGGATTAAGGTGGATGACAACCTATTCACAGGTCCAGGACTTGTACTCAAAACTCTTGGGAAGATTGCTTAGATCAGAAATTATTCGACGGCAACACGTGACTGTCAGAAAAGCTGATAAGCTTAGGAAACACTGGGAGTTCGCTGTACGCGAACGTTCCATAATCGAAAGTCTCACCCTGGGAGGGTGCGGTACGCTATAGAAAACATGGCAAGCTTAGTTTGCAATGTGTAGGGACATTCGAACTTCTGGAACGAATCGGTGGAACGGCTCACAAACTCGAGTTAACTGACGAATTGGGTAGTGATCGCGATGATATTTATACCTCGAATCCCGGGGCAGTGTTTGTCTGATGAAACACTTGTGATACCTTTACCAGAATCTAAGGTTAACTAATAAGTGGTATTTGTCAGGGAATCTATTGGGAACATGGACCAAGAAGATAACGTTAGTCGACTAGCCAAAGTCCGGTCGTAAGAGTTTGTTGGAACTCAGTACGTGAACCTAAGTCCTTGTGGGAGCGTAATAATCATAGGGAGCTCTAATATCTATAGTGTTCGAATGGTTGAATAAACTCTTGATATCATCAACGAATTTCGGGACGAAATTCCCTTTCAATGTGGGGATGATGTGGTACCCGTGGAAAATCCACAGTCATCCTGAGTTAACGTAACGTCATGCTGTTTTGGATTACTTATCAAATTTCTGGATGAAATTTCCTTTAAGTTGGGGATGATGTGACAACTCGTAATTTCACAACCATTTTTGCATTGGATCTTTTGATACTTGATGTGTATATGTTGAATGAACGAACGGTTTAAATAAATTGATTGGTTATAATTGATTGGTGTAATTGCTTGTTAGTGAATAAATTGATTGGTTATAATTTATTAGTGAAATTGCTTGTTAGTAAAGTCATTAGATGGTATATGTTTTGCACAATAGCCAAACCGTACACCATAACTCACACACCTCTTGTTTGGGCTGCACCTTTCCCCTTGTTAAATTAGTAACACTCGGCCCAGCTCCCTTTTTCCTTGAGCCCAAAGACGAACCAAAGGTGGTCCTGGTCCACGAACTCAAAGGTCAGGTGCATATAGGATACGTAAGTCTCATTATCTCACAAAATACTCATCTTGTAACAACCCTAATCGCACGATCGCAGTGGCAGAACCCCCCGCCTTCGAGATAGTATCTTGTTCGGTCAAGTTCTTGGTTAGTAGTTTCATACATGTTGAAATTCTTATTTGTTTGATATTGTTTGTGTGTGAATTAATTAACAAAGTGACATGTGTATTGTTAATATTGATTGTGATGTCTATAAACCTGATGTACATGATGTATTGTGTTTATGTTGGATCGATAAACTGATGTATATTAGATCGATGTTGTTAGA
This sequence comes from Helianthus tuberosus, assembly GCA_030545235.1. Taxonomy (NCBI): domain Eukaryota; kingdom Viridiplantae; phylum Streptophyta; class Magnoliopsida; order Asterales; family Asteraceae; genus Helianthus; species Helianthus tuberosus. The sequence goes on from CM060427.1 coordinate 123,559,005, forward strand.
AACTAATTATCGTACATATGTTGGTAGGATATAGAACTTGTTTTTGTTGATCAAAGTCTGATAGGTTGAGCGGTGATTAACGCATAGAAACTATGATGTGAATGATGATATGCTTGGAGTTTAGGGTACATAAACTTGATTAGGTGCTTCATAGAAATGGATTGATGATGGTTAGGGTGGCAACGATGATGTGACGGCAGTGAGGTTAGGGTTTCTAGGTGTGCCATAACGATCTGATGTTACTTCACGGCGAAACCTAGAGTTTCGCCACACACACATCTTCACTACGAAACATAGAGTTTCGCCACTCATATCTTCACGGCGAAACATAGTGTTTCTCCACACCTATCTTCACGACGAAACATAGTGTTTCGCCACACATGGTGTTTCGTCTCTGTGATGCTTAATATGTGAGCTTGTTATACGGATTTGTATGTATGCATGATTCTGAATAGGATAGTATGATTATGATTCAAAGCTTCTTGTGATCCAAATGGTTATTGCGTGTCACGTGTTAATGCTATAATTTGTAATATGGGGAATGTTCACTTGATGAGTTGCACAAATTGCATAAGACATGGAATGTTATGGTATGTGTTGTTTATGGATGACTATATGAGTGATTGAATTGTTAAAAGTTTAAATGAAACTCAGACTTGTAGAGTAGCTTAGTATGAAGCAAGAGAACCTGGCATGTGAATATGTTTTGATGTTTTACTTGTTGGGCCGCATAAAACCTTAGATGAAAACACACATATATTTGGGCCACACATATACTTATATCAGACTAGTTACATTGGGCCGCACACCAGTACGGTGCATACTATATAATGGACTAGGGTATGTGAAGTAAAATCGTATGTGACACAATGAACTTTGTTAACGTGGATGAGGTGTGACATGGCTAACTGTTAGAACCCGCGTAAAGGATATGTATATTTTATGAACGTAACTCGTGTGTAATGTATAACAACATATGTGGTGCAACGTAAGTATAGAACTGATTGTGTTGGTAAACTTTGGTAGGACGTGTTTGATCAACTGTTAAACAAGTAACTAATCTTACCGAGCAAACCAAGGTGAGTTCACTGCTTTTTTTCCAAGCATGCATCCCGGGGAGGGATATCGGGTAACGTTCCGGGGAGGAATGTCAGGTTATTGGGATGTTTGTTATTATACTCATTTCTATCATATAAGACCCCTTACATCTACCGATTAGTTGCAGGGTAGGCAACGAGGTTATTAGTTGATAGCGCCTATTAGGTTTGGCAACCTCACATCGTACCGGGGAGGACGAGCGTGAACTAATTACCTTAACCACTTGACCAATGCTTTGATAGAGGCATTGGGGTTGGGCAAATACATCTTGTAGCCATTTGCGGTAATCGAGTTAATAAAAATATCAAATCAAATCATCGAATCTGTGAAACGTTTTCATCTAGTAACTGGTATCTAAACACGTTAACAAAACTTTGAACTCACCAGCGTCGTCTGACACGCTTGTCTGCATGCTTACAGGTCTTTAAGGTTATAGCATTGGAACTTGCTGTCTGGAAGGCTGGAGTGGTCATGGGTCGAGATTCTTAGAAATCGCAGTACAAGTCTAACGGTTTACTTACGCGCGGTTTATGAAACACTTATCAAACGAATTATGCTTCCGCTGAGTACAATGAATTATATGTAACGTTTTGTATCACTTTATGATAATGAATGAAAGTTTTACTTAAGTATATTTATGAGTTCAATGTGATCGGTGGCTAAGATCCTGGTACGTCACACGCCCCGCTGTGTTTCCGCAAGTGGTATTTTAGGGGTGTGACATTTAACCACTTAAAATAGAAGTAATATAACATGATCAAGACCCTTACCACTAGCACAAGGCTAGGGATGATCAAGAGAATAAATGAAGTGGATAAAAGCAAATGAGAGAGGTCCTTGATCTTCCAAAAGCTCCTAGCTTTTGCATAGAAGCACTTCTTCCGCAAGTGGATAGAAGCACTATTTCAAAATTACCAAGCTAGTTATGGTCCCCGAACATCATAACACCTCCTAAAAATATCTAATAACTGAAACACGTAACTAATACTTGGAATTCAACTAGTAAGTAACTAGTTTGGTTAAAGCCTAACCTAGACCCCCCCACCTATGGACGTCCAACAAGGGCCCCACTATCTTGATTTTATTTGATTTATTTATTAGATCATGTCTACCCTTTTGAAACATATTATACAAAAGATTATGCAAAGTAAGAAAGATTTGTTATAAAACCATAGACTTACATCCTTTCATTATCATCACCACACCTACAACACAACTCTCCCTCTCTCCCTCACTTGGTCATGGCCAAGAACCACCACCACCCTACCATCATCTTCATCTTATTTCCATTCAATCCAAGTATATACAAAGGTGTTCGAGACTACATAAAGAAGCTAGGAGCTTTTGGAAGATCAAGGACCTCTCTCATTTGCTTTTATCCACTTCATTTATCCTCTTGATTTTTTTTCTTAAATAGTGCTTCTAGTGTAAATTTGATGTTTCGGGTAGTGTCCGGTTTTTCGGTTGGTTACTGGTTCGTTAAAGTGCTAAACTTCACAGTTTAGTGTGCTTTATGTATCTTTTTGTGACACCTTTGATTCCCGACACTTAGGAAAGCATTTAGGACCATTTAATCACATTTCTGCAAAATATTAGATTGTTAAATTGCTATTTTTTGCTGAATTTTGTTGAATTCAGCACTTTGGGTGAGTTTTAGGCACTTTCTGGCACTTAAACTATCTCTAGGAAGGCAGTTTTATGATCCTTACTTTCCTACACACTATACTAGAGTCATACTTAGTTTCTGGCTCGTTCTATATCTCAATACAGTGTCTGTATATGTGCTAAGTTCACATTATCCTGATTTTATCATATAACTATGCTAACTACACTTAATGCATCATTTAAGGCAATACAGCTTTCATGCAGTAATGATATGACATTAAACAATGTAGGATGCACATGTATGTATAAGGCAGTAATCAAAAAGCAGTTAATTGCAAATTCAGCACAGTCATTAAGCACTAATCATTATCTAATAATTGTACGGATGTATGCAAATTTGACAATTGTCACACTTGGGTTTAAAGGTACAAGTATATTCGCAATCGCGGCTAGCGCAAGCTTTGGTTTTAATAAGATATAAATATACTTTGACCCGGGTGATTATTCATCTATGATTCCGTTGCATAATTCTTTTTCGAGGACAAAAAAAGAGTAAATGTGGGGATATTTGATGTATTGCAAAATACATCTTTTATTCGTGTATAGTTTGTATAATTTCTCGTTATTTCTAGTTTAGTTTACGTTAGAATGTGCATACTATTGATCAATTTGAGTTTTCCAGGTCTTGGTACTGAATATTGCTGAAAATGGAGTGAAAACGAGCCATAATGCTTAAACACCAAGCCCCGGAACAAGTTGAAAAAAGAGTTAGAATTATTTTTGAAGTTTTGAGATGTTGGAGCTGGAGAAAAAATGAAGATTGCTGTGAAAAATAAGTTGTGGCGTCGCGCTACAGCTATACCACCTTACCGTCGCGCCCCGCCGCAATATAATATTGAATTTCTGGTTTTTATTGGCGTCGCGCTACGCCACGACATAAATCATTACCCGTCGCGCGACGCGACGGGGTTCAAGTATGGCAATTATGTGTTACGACCTAGGGGTAGGTATACAATCCCAAGAAATATTATTTACCAAAATATGCTTGTGAATAAATTTTCCGGAATATTTTGTAATTCTTATTCCATAGTTCGGTTTTACCAATATTTGGTGTAAATGTGTATATTTATTTGTTGGAATTTTGGTAATATTTTGGATTGTAATTCTTGGTATTTTGATGTGTTATATTATTTCATGTCCTAAAATAATATAACTAATACACAAAATATACAACTAATCACACACATGGTGTCTTCTAAATATATATATTTCCTAAATACATATTTAGTCACTTTTATTTATGAAAATCAACCTCCAGTAATTGTATTTTTGTAACCAAAATTTATGGCAAAGTTTTTGTAGAAAACTCATGGTTAAAATACACTTGTAAATGTTTGTTTAAAAAATATTTTTCTAAGTGTTTATAATTTTAGAAAATTTTGTCATAGTTTCCTCTAAAAATGGAGGTTTTCATGCTTTCAAGCATATCATTTTCTTTTGTAAAAATCATCACAATCAATCCACAAACAACAATAAACAACCTTTACTTACTAATTTGCCAAAAATAAGTAATAATCAACCACTTCATGAACTTGAATATTTATAAAAATTTGTAGTAACTTACTAGTGTTCTTAGTAAGTCTTGTAACCCTTTAAAATGTGATTAGTTCTTTAAAAACTTCATTTTTAAAGAAGTTAGATGTTTACAACTTCTTGTCACATTTTCTAAAAATGTTTCCTTATGAAATTTTCTTGTTTCACAAGTGTTTCTATACTTGTTTAACTACTAAAAATAGAGTTTGTTTTTGTAAGAACCAAGATTTAATAAAACTTATATTTTTAACTTGGTTTCTTTGAAAGATCATTCATAAATCTTTAGATCTACATGATTAATAACTTACTTTGATCATTATTTTTTAAGAAATCAAAGTATTCTTTCAAGTTCATGATTCATGTGTGGATGATCGATCATCCTACAACATTTCTACTTTCTCATCTTGCTAGATTATGTTTTTAATCATGATCTAGCAAGATCTTATGATGATCAACATCATTTCTACAAACAATCAATGATCAACAAGCATAACAACTCATATTCATCAAGACTACTTCATTAAACATGCTTATGTTCAAGTTTACTTCTTGTGTTCTTTAGTGTTCTTCAAGTTTTTTATTATGATTCTTCTTTAACCACTTAAAATAGAAGTAATATAACATGATCAAGACCCTTACCACTAGCACAAGGCTAGGGATGATCAAGAGGATAAATGAAGTGGATAAAAGCAAATGAGAGAGGTCCTTGATCTTCCAAAAGCTCCTAGCTTCATTATGTAGTCTCTAACACCTTTGTATATACTTGGATTGAATGGAAATGAGATGAAGATGATGGTAGGGTGGTGGTGGTTCTTGGCCGTGACCAAGTGAGGGAGGGAGGCAGAGTTGTGTTGTTGGTGTGGTGATGATAATGAAAGGATGTTAGTCTAGTGGTTTTATAACAAATCTTTCTTACTTTGCATAATCTTTTGTATAATATGTTTTAAAAGGGTAGACATGATCTAATAAATAAATCAAATAAAATCAAGATAGTGGGGCCCATGTTGGCCGTCCATAGGTGGGGGAGGGGGTCTAGGTTAGGCTTTAACCAAACTAGTTACTTACTAGTTGAATTCCAAGTATTAGTTACGTGTTTCAGTTATTAGATTTTTTTTAGGAGGTGTTATGATGTTCGGGGACCATAACTAGCTTGGTAATGTTAAAATAGTGCTTCTAGTGTAAATTTGATGTTTCGGGTAGTGTCCGGTTGTTCGGTTGGTTACGGGTTCGTTAAAGTGCTAAACTTCGCAGTTTAGTGTGCTTTATGTATCTTTTTGTGACACCTTTGATTCCCGAAACTTAGGAAATCATTCAGGACCATTTAATCATATTTCTGCATAATATTAGATTGTTAAATTGCTGATTTTTGCTGAATTTTGCTGAATTCAGCACTTTGGGTGAGTTTTTGGCACTTTCTGGCACTTAAACTATCTCTAGGAAGGCAGTTTTATGATCCTTACTTTCCTACACACTATACTAGAGTCATACTTAGTTTCTGGCTCGTTCTGTATCTCAATGCACTGTCTGTCTATGTGCTAAGTTCACATTATCCTGATTTTATCATATAACTATGCTAACTACACTTAATGCATCATTTAAGGCAATACAGCTTTCATGCAGTAATGATATTACATTAAACAATGTAGGATGCACATGTATGTATTAGGGAGTAATCAAAAAGCAGTTAATTGCAAATTTAGCACAGTAATTAAGCACTAATCATTATCTAATAATTGTACGGATGTATGCAAATTTGACAATTGTCACGCTTGGGTTTAAAGGGACAAGTATATTCGCAATCGCGGCTAACGCAAGCTTTGGTTTTAATAAGATATAAATATGCTTTGACCCGAGTGATTATTCATCTATGATTCCGTTGCATAATTCTTTTTCGAGGACGAAAAAAGAGTAAGTGTGGGGATATTTGATGTATTGCAAAATACATCTTTTATTCATGTATAGTTTGTATAATTTCTCGTTATTTCTAGTTTAGTTTACGATAGAATGTGCATACTATTGATCAATTTGAGTTTTCCAGGTCTTGGTACTGAATATTGCTGAAAATGGAGTGAAAACGAGCCATAATGCTTAAACACCAAGTCCCTGAACAAGTTGAAAAAGAGTTAGAATTATTTTGAAGTTTTGAGATGTTGGAGCTGGAGAAAAAACGAAGATTGCTGTGAAAAACAAGTTGTGGCGTCACGCGATAGCTATACCACCTTACCATCGCGCCCCGCCACAATATAATATTGAATTTCTGGTTTTTAATGGCGTCGCGCTACGCCACGACATAAATCATTACCCGTTGTGCGACGCGACGGGGTTCAAGTACGGCAATTATGTGTTACGACCTAGGTTAGGTATAAAATCCCAAGAAACATTATTTACCAAAATATACTTGTGAATAAATTTTCCGGAATATTTTGTAAGTCTTATTCCATATTTCAGTTTTACCAATATTTGGTGTAAATGTATATATTTATTTGTTGGAATTTTGGTAATATTTTGGATTCTAATTCTTGGTATTTTGATGTGTTATATTATTTCATGTCCTAAAATAATATAACTAATACACAAAATATACAACTAATCACACACATGGTGTCTTCTAAATATATATATTTCCTAAATACATATATAGTCACTTTTATTTATGAAAATCAACCTCCAATATTTGTATTTTTGTAACTAAAATTTATGGCAAAGTTTTTTGTAGAAAACTCATGGTTAAAATACACTTGTAAATATTTTTTAAAAAAATATTTTTCTAAGTGTTTATAATTTTAGAAAATTTTGCCATAGTTTCTCTTAAAAATGGAGGTTTCCATGCTTTCAAGCATATCATTTTCTTTTGTAAAAATCATCACAATCAATCCACAAACAACAATAAACAACCTTTACTTACTAATTTGCCAAAAATAAGTAATAATCAACCACTTCATGAACTTGAATATTTATAAAATTTTGTAGTAACTTACTAGTGTTCTTAGTAAGTCTTGTAACCCTTTAAAATGTGATTAGTTCTTTAAAAACTTCATTTTTAAAGAAGTTAGATGTTTACAACTTCTTGTCACATTTTCTAAAATTGTTTCCTTATGAAATTTTCTTGTTTCACAAGTGTTTCTATACTTGTTTAACCACTAAAAATAGAGTTTGTTTTTGTAAGAACCAAGATTTAATAAAACTTATATTTTTAACTTGGTTTCTTTGAAAGATCATTCATAAATCTTTAGATCTACATGATTAATAACTTACTTTGATCATTATTTTTCAAGAAATCAAAGTATTCTATCAAGTTCATGATTCATGTGTGGATGATCCATCATCCTACAACATTTCTACTTTCTCATCTTGCTAGATTATGTTATTAATCATCATCTAGCAAGATCTTATGATGATCAACATCATTTCTACAAACAACCAATGATCAAGAAGCATAACAACTCATATTCATCAAGACTACTTCATTAAACATGCTTATGTTCAACTTTACTTCTTGTGTTCTTTAGTGTTCTTCAAGTTTTTTATTATGATTCTTCTTTAACCACTTAAAATAGAAGTAATATAGCAAGATCAAGACCCTTACCACTAGCACACAAGGCTAGGGATGATCAAGAGGATAAATGAAGTGGATAAAAGCAAATGAGAGAGGTCCTTGATCTTCCAAAAGCTCCTAGCTTCTTTATGTAGTCTCTAACACCTTTGTATATACTTGGATTGAATGGAAATGAGATGAAGATGATGGTTGGGTGGTGGTGGTTCTTAGCCGTGACCAAGTGAGGGAGGGATGGAGAGTTGTGTTGTTGGTGTGGTGATGATAATGAAAGGATGTAAGTATATGGTTTTATAACAAATCTTTCTTACTTTGCATAATCTTTTGTATAATATGTTTCAAAAGGGTAGACATGATCTAATAAATAAATCAAATAAAATCAAGATAGTGGGGCCCTTGTTGGCCGTCCATAGTTGGGGGGGGGGTCTAGGTTAGGCTTTAACCAAACTAGTTACTTACTAGTTGAATTCCAAGTATTAGTTACGTGTTTCAGTTATTAGATATTTTTAGGAGGTGTTATGATGTTCTTGGACCATAACTAGCTTGGTAATGTTAAAACAGTGCTTCTAGTGTAAATTTAATGTTTCGGGTAGTGTCCGGTTGTTCGGTTGGTTACTGGTCCGTTAAAGTGCTAAACTTCGTAGTTTAGTGTGCTTTATGTATCTTTTTGTGGCACCTTTGATTCCTGACATTGAGGAGAGCATTCAGGACCATTTAATCATATTTCTGCATAATATTAGATTGTTAAATTGCTGATTTTTGCTGAATTTTGCTGAATTCAGCACTTTGGGTGAGTTTTAGGCACTTTCCGGCACTTAAACTATCTCTAGGAAGGCAGTTTTATGATCCTTACTTTCCTACACACTATACTAGAGTCATACTTAGTTTCTGGCTCGCTCAATGCACTGTCTGTCTATGTGCTAAGTTCACATTATCCTGATTTTATCATATAACTGTGCTAACTACACTTAATGCATCATTTAAGGCAATACAGCTTTCATCCAGTAATGATATGACATTAAACAATGTAGGATGCACATGTATGTATAAGGCAGTAATCAAAAAGCAGTTAATTGCAAATTCAGCACAGTCATTAAGCACTAATCATTATCTAATAATTGTATAGATGTCTGCAAATTTGACAATTGTCATACTTGGGTTTAAAGGGACAAGTATATTCGCAATCGCGGCTAACGCAAGCTTTGGTTTTATTAAGATATAAATATGCTTTGACCCGAGTGATTATTCATCTATGATTCCGTTGCATTATTCTTTTTCGAGGACGAAAAAAGAGTAAGTGTGGGGATATTTAATGTATTGCAAAATACATCTTTTATTCATGTATAGTTTGTATAATTTCTCGTTACTTCTAGTTTAGTTTACGTTAGAATGTGCATACTATTGATCAAGTACGACAATTATGTGTTACGACCTGGGGTTAGGTATAAAATCCCAAGAAATCAATCATTAACCCTAATTACGAATTTGAGATAACTTGGGCGAATGTGAGAGCACGTTTTGAGCACTTTCGGAGATTTTGAAGCTTACGAATCAGTGGTACAAGTTCGGGACGAAGGATTGAAGACTACACGGGTTTTCTAGTTCTTTGTTTTTTATTTTTCTCACGAAACTTGTTATCATGAATTCTTTGTTGAACATCTTTGATTTGTTTTCGTTTATTGACATGCTCGGCTAAACAATTAAGCCACCTAGACTAGTTGAATGGATTGAATAAAGTTTTTACCTTTTTTCGTTATTTGCATGAATGTTATGGATTGATTGTGTTTAGTAAAGAGTTTGTTTTATTGATTTGATGCACATGCGCACTTTAATTTGGTTTATTATTGTCATTTGCTTCGTATGATTCTTAGTGACAGTCTTTATCATAATATAGAGTCATACTAGGGTTTTAGATTTTAGTGAGTGTCTATCTTACGTAAGAAATCTTAACTCTTTAGGGTGGAATTGGCCAATAACCCCTAGAAGTAATTGTTAGTAATTTACTAGGTTTTAGTGTTCTACTAGTCCTTATAGCTGGAAGGTGCGGGGCTATTGATAGGTCTTACCCGGCGAATTCCTTTAGACAGTCCTTGGAAAAGGTCGTGCCTTAGTTGCCCCGTCGGTCTATTAGTCTATCAAGTTAAGTTAAATAATCTAAACTACCCTAGATCTATGATTGGAAAAGAGTAGGTCAACATTAGGGTACTTACACAATAATTAGACAACTGGAAAGACGTCTAATAACCGGTAGGATTAACGGCCTAGGTAATGCCATAAGTTTCACCTCTAGAAGGGTTGAGGGGCTTTGTTGGTGTTTAATAGGTTTAGCACTATAAAATACCGGTTCCATAAATCATGTATTTAACTTAATTGGGAATTCTTTAAAATCAATCCAGGATTCTAGTCTAGGTGGTCTCGTTCGTCATATATGAAAAGCCTTTGTCTTCTTTCGTATTTAGTCTAGTTTTAGTTTAATATTTAGTTTAAATAGATTTATTTATATTTTCCGTAACCCCCCCCCCAAAACAATTAAACAAGTTTAAGTCGCGTCTGTCAGTGTCTATTAGAGTCTAGTTTTCGTGATACATAGAGTCTCTTGGTTCGATATCCGGACTTCCTAGGGTTATACTACATTGATCGGTACACTTGCCGATTGTGTGGTTTTAGGTCGAGTCTAGAATTAAAGCTTTTTAGTGTCTAGCTTAGAGAGTCTAATTTAGTTAATTTTTAATAGTCAGTTTAGCACACATCATGGATAATACACTCATTTCCTATAACCTTAAGTCCCATCTTATACCGAATAGTTACCTGAGAGGTAACGAGGTATTAGTTGATAGCGCTATTAGCCTTGGCAACCTCACACCGTACCTGAGAGGACGGGCGTGAACTAATGACCTTAATCATGACCAATGCTTAGATACGGGGCATTGGGGACGGGCAAAACAATCTGGAAGCCATCTTGTATGGTACTCGAGTTATTATCAACATTACTTTCGGAATTGTTATTAAACTGGAATAAACACTTGGTAACCAAACGTTTTCATAAAATTGTGAACTCACCAGCGTTTTCTGATACACTTATTTGCATGCTCGCAGGTTATAGATATGTGTGATGTGGAGCTTGATGTCTGGGAGGCTAGAGTGGTCATGGGTCGAGAATGGAATCGCGAGACAAGTCTAATGGTTTTCATACATATGGTTTATGAAACACTTAAATAATGATTTATGTTTCCGCTGAACACGATGAATTACATTTAATGTTTTGTAACACTTTCTGTTAATGAATGAAAGTATTTATTTGGAATCTTGTTATGAGTTCAATGTGATTGGTGGCTAGATCTTGGTATGTCACACGCCTCGTGGGGGTTTCCGCATGTGGTATTTTGGGGGTGTGACAACCAGTGTAACCGAAGGTGAATCAGCATCTCGATTAACTGAAGAGATGAAAGCTACAATTTCCGAAGAAGTCGGAAAAGCTTTAGAAACTAGTCTACCGCAGTTTATCGATAGACTACAAACCACACCCTTATCAATCATGGATGATAAGATGAACGAAATGAAAGAGAGAGATATGGGTTAATCTAAAGCGTGTCCATATAATAAATTTATGGCATGCAAACCCCTGATCTATAATGGTGAAGTTGATCCGATCGTTTGTCAATGATGGATTAGCGACATCGAATGGGTGTTCGAAAGAACCTATTGTGATGAGACTGATTTCGTGGCATACGCAACCGGTCAGTTAAGAGGCCAAGCTAAGGATTGGTGGGATAATCTAAGGAAGGAACAGGGAATCGAGGCCACGAGAACAATGACTTGGGAAGAATTCAAGACACCATTCCTTAGACACCATAGCCCGAAAGCTGTGATCAACATGATTAAAGAGGAGTTTATTCAGCTGAGGCATAGTGGTGAGTCGTTAGAAAAGATTACAGGAATACTTCTTGACAAGCTCAGGTTTTGTGATGAGCTGGTTCAAACTGAAGAACAGAAGATATACTATTACTACAATATGCTAAGTGCGGAATATTGGGAGTTTATGATTCCTTCAAAATACAGGCATCTTACAGAGAAAGTGAATGGCGCACATGAAAGAGAGATCGAGCTGAAGAAGCAGATCAAAAGGGGTTAAAGGAGGGTGTTTGATTTAAACCTAAGCCCTTCAAGGAAACCAAAGCCGAATGAAACTCCTAAGAAGGGAATTGCAAAAGGGGGAGTACCTCAATGCAGAATATGCGGAAAGACTCATAAGGGCGAATGTTATTTTAAAAACAAACCATGTCCTACTTGCGGAAAAGTGGGACATGTGGTTGCAAATTGCCCGGGAAAGGTGTCGGTGTGTTATAAACGTTATAAACCGGGACACAAAAAGTCTGAGTGTCCGGAGTTGGTTGGAACCAAAGACACAGCTGACACAAAATCTGAGGCCTAGAAAGCAAGGGCAAGGTCTTTCCACATGACAGCCGCTGAGGCTAAAGCTGAACCTGATGTTGTTTCAGGTATATTTCTTGTAAATTCAATTCCGGTATGACTTTTATTTGATACGGGTGGAAATAGATCTTTTGTGTCACATCGATTTATTTAACACCCTATATTCACGTTAACAAAATTACCTATGCCTCTAGAAGTAGAAATAGGTAATAATAAAAGTTTTGTTGTTTGTGATATGTGTTGGAATTGAAAATTGAGCATTGACAATGAAGAATATTTCGTCGATCTAATTCCCATGTCGATGGGAGAGTTTCAAGTGGTAATCGGGATGGATTGGTTAGCTCGATATCACGCGAAAGTAATATGTAACCATAAGGAGATACAATTAATGTCTCCGAGCGGAAAACATGTTACTATTTATGGGGAGAAAAGTAGCAACCCCATAATGTGCTCTTATATGAAAGCTTGTAAGCTGGTTCGACATGGATGTAAGGCGTATATGGCTTACGCACAAGATTCGACTAAAGAATCTCGAGAAATTAAAGATGTACCAGTCGTACGAGAGTTTGAAGATATTTTCTAGGAAGATCTACCTGGGTTACCACCGGAACGTGAGGTGGAGTTTGGCATCGAATTAGTTCCGGGTGCAAAACCGGTAGCCAAGGCTCCGTATCAATTAGCGCCATCGGAACTACAAGAATTGTTGTCTCAATTACAAGATCTTCTCGACAAGGGATTTATTCGGCCGAGCGTTTCACCGTGGGGAGCGTCGATATTATTCGTAAAGAAGAAAGATGGAAGCATGAGAATGTGTATCTATTACTGGGAGTTAAATAAACTCACGCTAAAGAATAGATACCCGCTTCCTAGGATCGACGACTTGTTCGATCAGCTGCAAGGCGCGAGTTGGCATTCGAAGATCGACTTAAGGTCGGGTTATCACCACTTGAAGGTAAAAGAAGAAGATATACCGAAAACGACATTCCGAACACGTTATGGACATTATGAATTCTTAGTAATGTCTTTCGGATTAACTAATGCACCTGCGACCTTCATGGATCTTATGAACCGCGTCTGCAAACCGATGCTAGACAAGTCAGTGATAGTGTTCATCGATGATATTCTTTTGTATTCGAAGAGTGAAGCGGATCACGAGTGTCATTTGCATGAAGTACTTGAAACACTTAGGCGTGAAAGACTTTACGCGAAGATTTTGAAATGTTCCTTTTGGCTACGTGAAGTACAGTTTCTAGGGCATGTTATTATTGCCGATGGAGTGTCGGTAGGCCCGTCCAAAATAGAAGTTGTGTCTAAATGGAAACCTCCGAAGAATCCATCTGAGATTAGGAGTTTCCTAGGTCTTGCGGGTTACTATCGGTGATTTATACAAGATATCTCCAAAATCGCAACGCCATTAACCAAGTTGAACCGTAAAGATGAGAAATTTGCATGGGGAAGTGCACAAGAAAATGCCTTTCGTATACTTAAAGAAAAGTTGACCAGTGCCCCGGTATTAACGTTACCAGATGGCAATGAACACATAGTCATTTATTCTGACGCATCCCAGCTTGGTCTCGGGTGTGTAATTATGCAACGAGGAAAAGTGATCGCGTATGCTTCAAGACAATTAAAGATTCATGAAAAGAAGTATCCGACGCATGATCTTGAATTGGTGGCAGTAGTCTTTGCCTTAAAAATATGGAGGGATTACTTGTATGGTGTGAAATGTACTATTTTCACTGACCATAAAAGTCTCAAGTACTTCTTTGATCAAAAGGAGTTGAATATAAGAGAAAGGCGTTGGTTAGAGACGGTTAAAGATTATGATTGTGAAATTCATTATCATCCCGGAAAAGCTAACATAGTTGCAGATGCACTGAGCAGAAAAGAAGAATATTTACCCATTCGGGTACAGTTAATGCAGTTAGTAGTGACCTCGGGCTTACTTGAGCGAATTAAAGAGGCACAAACTGAAGCTGTAAAAGAGGAAACTTTGAAAAAGGAAAGAATTGTGGGTTAGCTCAAGGACTTGAAAGATAGTAGTAATGGATTAAAAACCCGTTTCGATCGAATCTGGGTTCCAAACACGTGCAATGTTAAAACTCTTCTTCTTGATGAAGCCCACAAGTCTCGCTATTCTATTCATCCGGGAGCTACCAAAATGTACCAAGATTTCAAACAAAATTATTGGTGGCCCGAAATGAAGCGAGACATAACTAAGTATGTTGAAAAATGCTTAACTTGTTTACAAGTAAAAGCAGAACACCAGAAGCCTTACGATAAACTTCAGCCGTTAGACGTTCTGGTGTGGAAATGGGAGCATATCACTATGGATCTATTAACTAAACTACCAAAAACAACACATTTGATATGATGCCATATGGGTAGTAGTTGATAGATTGACCAAGAGTGCCCATTTTATTCCGATTCGCGAGACATACACTTCTGAGAAGATGTCGGAAGTGTAAAGGAATGAAATTATATCTCGCCATGGAGTACCGGTGTCTATCGTATCAGATAGAGATACACGGTTTACTTAAAATTTTTGGCGTGATTTCCAAGAGCAGATGGGTACTAAGTTGTTCATTAGTACCGCATATCATCCGCAGACCGATGGGCAGAGCGAAAGAACTATTCAAACGCTCGAGGATATGCTACGAGCATGTATCATCGATTTTGGTGGTAGCTGGGATGTTTATCTACCACTAGTTGAATTTCCATATAACAATAGCTATCATTCCAGTATTGGAATGGCCCCGTACGAAATGCTTTATGGTAGGAAATGTCGAACCCCGGTATGTTGGAATAAAGTGGGTCCGCGAGAATTAGTTCATAAAGATGTAGTCAGGATCACTAATGAAAAGATTGAAGTGATCCGGGCTCATTTAAAAGCTGCTCAAGATCGACAAAAGTCTTACGCAGATAAAAGACGAAGACCAATCGAGTTTCAGGTTGGTGATATGGTTATGCTTAAAGTATCCCCGTGAAAAGGGGCCATTCGATTCCGAAAACGGGGGAAATTAAGTCCAAGATTTATTGGAGCATTCAAAATCATGGAGCGTGTGTGTAAGGTAGCTTACCGACTCGACTTGCCAGAAGAGTTGAGCAGTATACACAACACTTTCCATGTTTCACATCTGCGAAAGTGCTTAGCTGATGAAACAACTTATATAAGCTATGACGACATTGAAGTTGACGATAAACTTAACTATGTCGTAAAGCCCATAGAAATTCTTGATCGAAAGGTTAAAAGCTTAAGAAATAAAGAAATCAACCAAGTTAAAGTCAAATGGGAACATCGGAAGGGATCGGACACCACTTGAGAGTCCGAAGAAGAGATGCGACGCTTATACCCTTCCTTATTCGGTATGTATTACGATTTCGAGGACGAAATCCTTTTTATGGGGGGTAGACTTGTAACACCCCTAAAATATTAAACTATATATGTGTGTGTACATGTATAAGTTATAATATTCATAATTAAATAGTGAAATTTAAAACTAGGAATGCCTAACCTAGTTAGTCTTTTGTTATAAAAGATAGGAAATTAAGGGATTGTGAATAATTTTATAAATTTTAAACTAAAGGGACTAAAGTTGGTCATTTCAAAACTAGTGTTTTTAAAATACTAATTAAACACAAACTCACACATCTTGTGTGTGAGCTGGGATCGACCAAACACTCTGTACAAGAGTTCTTCATATCAAAAACCCTAATTCACTCAATTACTTCCAAAATCCAAGAGGAAATTCGATTGGAAATGAATCTTAAGCTAAATTCTTGATCACCAACCTTAGGAGATCAAAAGGTATGCTCAATTTTGATCTTTGGTAAAACTTTGATTTGTTAAGAATCATCAAGAATGAAATGCTTGAAAGAATTCTTGTTATTATGGTTAAATTTAGATGATTATAAGTCTAGGAATCAACCCTAGATGAGAATTTAGTGAAATTGAATTATAATATATTGAATTCATGAGTTTTCATATGTGGATTATATGGGTGGTGATGAACAATTAAATAATTAAGGTAATTAACATTAATGGATAGTTATCATGCAAGTTCTAGTGTCAGGTATAGTGTTCTTGACATATGAATTTAAACATTGTGCTTTAACATAGTTAAAGACATGAACTATGAACGTGATAGTGTTAGGATATTAATTCCGCACACAAGATGTTCAATAAAATGACTGGATGAACTTAAATTAAGTGATAAACATGCAAGAGTTACTTAATTTAATTAACTAGATGTATTGTATGACGAATGTGGAAATATGAATGCTAAAGCGATGTGTTCGAATTGGAATTATAAGCGATTTGGGTGGACCGTCTAGTAATCAAGGATGAACGGATAATCGGTTGAAAGGAAAGCTATAAAAAGTACGTGACTATACACTTCGTAAAGTCTCGTTATTATTTTATGTTTAGTTACTTAAATGATAATGACATAGTCAAAATGTTTGGTTATTACTAAGCGAAGGATTTTGTAGGTAATAATCGGACAAGAATAATTAGAAATTTCGATAAAGTACAAATACTAAAAGTGGTGGATTCCGCTTAGAGGTTTAAACAGGTTAAATTGACTCGAATAATACATGTTTGATTGCAATAAGGCGATGGATTTCGCTAATGAAATCAAACGGGTCAAAATCACCAAAGTATTGAACTTTGGCTAGTTAAAGCGATGGATGTCGCTAAGTAAGATAAACAGGTCAAAAAGGAGATATGTACTTCGATAACGACACTTGGGTTTTTCATATAATGTGTTGTAAGGGTAAATAGGTGGATGTGTATTGTTTTATAGAAGGTTGAAGTCATAAAATAAGTTTATGGTTCAAGAATTCTAAACGGGTCAAACAAAATGTAAGAAATTATGGTTCATCAACTCATTAAACCAAGTCTTAACTATCATAAACTAACCATTTTGGTTGTTTTGAGTGTAGGTAACTTTATGTAATAGACGGATGGCGATCAAGCATAGGAAGGAACCGAATACACACATAATTGAAGCTTCCGCAACTAAATCACAACTTTAGTTACTAAACTCTTTGGGGTTGTTTTGTCCAACTTTGTAAATATTGAACTAATACTTTGTAAGTTAAGTATGTATTAGTAACATAGGATGTTCTAAAACTTTGTAAACTCAGTTTTAAGGTTATAGAACTTATGTAAATGTCGTTATATTAATGTTTTTGACAAATGGCATTTGAATGCGCTATATACATTATAAGAATCATTAAATTATTGAAAGGGTCTTACACAAACCATTCGAATATGACCTCCACCACCAAACAACCGCTGGAACAATTGTGTCTGAATACCTCCAGATCTTGGCAGAACAAATTGGAGTAGCTTCGTCATTCACTCGCCACCACCAGCCAACAACGCTCCCCTTTAACCATCGCTGAACGAGGTAACCGCTAATAAGTGATTAGGTGGATGATCGGTTAGGCTTTGGGTTTAGGTTTGTAATTGAAGGTGTGAGACCCAAATCAGTTTGGATCACATTGATAATGATTAACACACACACACAAACACCTATTGATTAGGTGTTTGGGTGATTAAAGTAAGAAAAACAAGTAAAACCAAGAATAAGATGATGAATCTTGTCTAAGGATGAATCAACCAAGGTTGATTAGTAATCCCATAGTGATAACAACAATCAAGCAGTTTGGATTTCGTATTAAAGCACAAGAATCAGAAGATTGCACAATGATAAAAACTAAAACCATCTAAGTCCAAGAAACATGGAAACCTAAGGATTGGTGATTCATATATATAAAGCACTGACTACCCAGTGTAATTAACAATTACGTTGGGAATATAAATAAGCTGCCACATATTACAGAGTTTACAAAACGTTTAGTTTTGGCCCCTCTAACCTTGTCTAACTATTACAATCAGCCCTAAACTATAAACTCAAGTACCAATGGTCTTAAACGTTCTAACAATATTCCCCATAGACCGTTGCGTACTTTGAGAGTTCTTCATTCTGTGTCTTGAGCATTTGGGCTGGCGGTTACTTCTTCAATGTTTTTTTGGTGGTGTTTGATTGATTACAGGTTCACTTGTTGTTGGTTGATCCTCCATAGTGACTTCATATGTGGATGAAGTCGGAGGTGGTATTACTTGTACGTTTTTTATGAAGGATCTTTGTCTTGTGGAGCAGACATCTGTTGTTTGGTTGACTTTTCAGCTTCTTTCTTCTTTTTAGTTTCATGTCGCTCCTTTTGCTTTTCTATTCGAACCAAGATCTCCACCATTTCCTTCTTTCTCTCCCTTGCTCTCTCTACAGCACGTTGGAACAACATTCCTTCTTCCAAGTATTCATTTCCTGCTCCCACCTGTATTTTGTGCCCGTACAGAATGTTTAGACCGGATAAGCAAACATGAACAAATCCATTGGATCAAAAATTCGAATATCTTCGTTGATGTTCGATCTAATGATTGCTTCTCTATTTTTTCCATCATAAAACCACTTCTTAAAGTTTGTGAACATAAAAGGTTGTTTGGGAGGAATCTTCACCCTTGTCACCACTTTTGCTGGGTCTATCACCCATGTCACGTTTCCTTTGCCGGTGATAGGATCTTTAGTCGTCTTTGACATTCTTCTTCTTGGACGTTTGGGCTTGAACATAGTAAATTCTCTTACGCGTTCTCGTATGATAAGTCTTTCGAAATCTGCTTCGATACTGTTGTTCGTTGGATTTATCAATTCTAGTTTGCCTAATTCACAATCGTCCCAAGTTAGCAGAGTTTGCATGTCAAGGCTCGTGCAGAAGTGTTGGATCACACCGCCCCTTCGTTTAACTATAAACATCCCTTTCAGAATACAATATTTCAACCCTATGATTCTATCAGTCACATCAGTCTTTTCAATTGTCACAACCTGATAGAAGTCTGGCAATTTTCGCGTTCTTTCTTGAACCATTTAGGGTGTTCAGGCGCCACTTCCTCTCCTCCATCTGTTTCATAAGTGACCTCTTCCTTAAGCCCCCATTCGACAAACTTTGCAGGCATCTCATATCTCTCCACTTCCTCTTCTTCACTATCACCTTCTTCATTTACATCCACGGTCGACTCAAGCCTCTTTTTCTTCTTCGCAGCTTCTGCAGCTTTACGTTTTTCCTCTTCCTCTTTGAATTTGTCGAAGTTGAAAAGATCTTCGCCTGAGTACTTTGGTTTCAGGTTTGTTGTGGCATACAACTCTTGCAACATCTCATGCATTTTTATCATTCCCTCATGCTGAAACCACAGAAAATCTGTCGGATCAAACAAAAACTAGTGTAGTGCTTTGTTTTTATTTCGCTGTTCCTTTAATTTTTCTCTGAGCACATTTGTGTCAATTACTTGGTTCGTTAACAAGCAGAATTCTTTAGCAGGGGATGAAATAATTTCTTCTGACAGTCGATCGTACAGCTCTTGAAATGGGCGCGGTCTTCTTGGTGCTGGTTCCGAGTCGATGTAGTGGGCTTGGCTTGAAGGTCTTTTGAAGATCCCTATCCGGTTTTCCTCTTTTTGTGTGAAGTAGATTTGCTTGGAGTGGTTTCTTGAGGATCAGCGAATAAACATTCAACAAACTGATCCAACTGTTCTTCTTCCGTTATCACCACTACCGGTGTTTCAGACTCAGTCATTTCTCTTCTCCTCAATCTTTGTTCTCTCTATTCTGCCTCCCTCGCAGCATGTAAAGCCTGCATCCTTTCTATCTCTTCTCTATTTGACCCAGCGTGAACGCTATCACCCATGATTCGCTCAGGATTGGGCATATACTTCTTTCTTTTCTTTGATCCCCTCTCTTAGACTATTTTCTTTCTTTTGTCTTTTCGTTTGCGAAAAAGTTGAGGTCCTTCTTCAGCTTCTTCTTCTTCTTCATTGACTTGCTTTTCTCTGGCTTCTCTCCCACCTTCTCTGTATTTCTTGTATGTTGTAAGAACCAAAAAAAGTCTTTCTTGTCTGTACATCTAATGGTGCAACATCACCTATTCATTTGCCTTTAATTTCGGTGATTTGTCTTCCAGTTGGCAATTGAAATGTATAGAGTTCGATCATGTGGTAGTTTTGGATGTTGATCGTTAATGAGCAGTTGAACAAATCTGGGATACATGGCCCATGTGACTTTGTTGGCGTTGTCAACCATGCAGTAGAAAATTAGACCAAATATATAAAAGGGCTGGTCTGTGCACAAGTTAAGCATCACTGCCGACCGTTCCAAATTCTACCCATCATAACCGACCTTTCGATGTACCATACTCAAAGCAAACGCATGTAGAATAACCGCTCATCTTTTGTTAAACCATTTCTCTTTATTTCGTTCTTTCCCCAAAAATCTCCAACATAATTCATACCCTTAAATCCCTCTATAATATCTTCTTTTGACAACCTCATTATGTCTTTGGGATTATCTCTGAGACACAAAACTTCTTGACCTTTTCTTCAGTCGCGATCACTTCCTTGTTTCTTACTGTTGCTGTAATCATGTTGACTCCATCTACAGTTTTCACTTTCGTTGTTCTTCAAAACTTTTCGATGTGTATTCAATAGATTTCTGGATTAGCTTGAACAACATAGCTTATCTTGCTTCTCAATAACCAATCCATCACGTCCTCGAAGTCTTGTGTTGGTGGAACTAGTGTTATAGGTTGGTTGTGTTTCCTCGTTCTGTCCCAACCTATTTGTTTAGCCATTACAATTTAGTCAAAAACGTGGGTTGATTCAGGTTATTTACGCTGTGAGAGAGTCGCGTAACTGAGTCTGAGATCAAGGTTTGACCAGCATAGATGCTTATCTACACTGATTACCCGGGGTATTTGTCAAATACGCCGGGTGCTCAAACTCGCGTTCGAGACTTTAACTACGCGACCCGTCTTCCTTGTTAAGTGTTCCATATACATCAATTACGTTGTCTTCACAATTTTCTTGATAAACCTCAACAAAAACCCCAAACTGGTCCGATCGAATAACCATTCAAACAATGTCATAAAGCAAGCTTGTATGAAGTTGCACGTCTCGACCAAATGTCCGATTCGTTTTTACCTTAATACAATTGTTTGAATTATTCGTAAGAGATCATATTTTGAAAGACAATTTGAAGAAGGTGTTTCAATGAAGAAGATGACGATAGAAAAGTTAATTGTTTTCAACACAACTGATGCATATATACTCTTTTCAAAATTTTACTTTCCAGCATAATTATAATTTCACTTGAATCACAATTACGCCGCCCTAGTATTTTGAAAAAGGGAATCTTCTAATTCAAGAAACGCAAAACAAATACGCTTGAAAATTTCAAACTTTCTTGAAAAACATGCCCTTATTGATAAAAATTATGCAAAAATAGAGAATAATTTATGGAAAATTAAAAATTGGGCAATTTGGACACCAAAATCATTTTTCGAACCGGGGAATTTCTTTTCCCAATTTTCTTTTATTTGACACTCTTTGACTTTCCTGCAAAAGGTTATACTGGCAACACTTGTCAATTTATTAGTTTTTTTACTAATCGGGCCACAAGAAAAACTGTCAGTATGTGTCACACCCCAACCGATGGCGGAATCATCGGGGCGCGGCACGAAGCAAACCAGATTGCACAAGAGAATCCATAACGACTAGTTTAGTGACAATATTTAACAAGTTCAATATCCCATACTATCAAACAAATATTCCACAAAAAATTCATACAGATTTCAAGTCTCTCAAACTTAATCCAATCCGACAACTTAGATTTTTATTGTGGGTTTCTAGACTTCCTATCCATTTGTAGCAAACAACCATCAACCTGTCACGTACGTTAAAATAAAGTCAATACAATAATGTAAAGGTGAGTACACAAGTTTAGCATAAATATAGTATAAAAAGCTTTTACGCATAACCAGCATGTAACACGTAATGGGCGAATCAAGTAAGCTATCAACAATGATACAAGCTACCACATGACTGCGAGTAGAGTATGCGCGACACGTGTTCACCAGAGCAAACTCGTGAAGTAAAGTATGTAATCCTTAACAACCCCTGAATATACAGGTGCTGAGTCCAAACTATAGTACTATCGTTGCTAAGGGCGGTAGGGCATGTCATCAATGTGTAACATAGCAACAAGTATTCAACTAATCACGTATATCATGCGAGTGCGATTAGCGTTTATAAAGCGTTTAAGTGTTGTGTTTTTTATAGATAACGTATGTAACACCCAAAAGTGCGTTAAGCGAAAAAGGGGTTCGAGTATACTCACAGTGCGTGTCTAGCAAGTAAACACGACCTGAAATGGATTGAAGAGAGCGCCGGATCAGCCTGCGTGCAGGAACAGAAGTGTAAGTCCTCCAAAGTGCTGAAACGGTCGAAATCGAAGTGTCGGGTGGGAAACAGACTCTTGGTATGAAGGGGTGCCTTCGTATGAAGCCAGTGCCTTCGTACGAAGCTAGTGTCTTCGTACTGGCAGCTTGTTTCTGTGTCCAAAATCGAGTGTCCTTCGCGTCTTGCTTTGAGAAATCTAGTGTCCATCCCTCCAACCTTAAGCTACTGATTAAACTTAGAGCCGGAGAGGTCTTTGTTTAAGTCATGGGTGAGAATTGGGCTTTGATGAGCGAAGTCAGTGCCTTCGTACGAAGGCAGTGCGTTCGTACGAAGCCATGTGTGCCTTCGTACGAAGCCGGGCTTCGCACAGAACAGTCCAGCTCACATTCATGGCTGTTCTTATCGTTCGGAGCTGTGTGTTTGTCTGAATTGGATGTGTTTTCGAGTCCTTTTCATGA
The DNA here is from genome assembly GCA_030545235.1 of Helianthus tuberosus. Lineage (NCBI taxonomy): Eukaryota > Viridiplantae > Streptophyta > Magnoliopsida > Asterales > Asteraceae > Helianthus > Helianthus tuberosus. The sequence continues at coordinate 123,582,037 of CM060427.1, forward strand.
CGGTTTCGACACCACCTTGTTCCACTATCCGGTGAACGAAATATGTGTCGGTTTTAGTCCGGTTTTTTTTTTTTTTGTAAAAATCAAGTTTAAAAGGGTTTTAAATGGTTTTTACCTTGATCTAACACTTGGTGAGTGTGAAATCTGTAGATTTCTAACTTGGGAAGCCGAAGCTAGGCCCAATACCCTCGGTTAAGTGTAAATCCGTTGTAAAACAAGAAGATTTGATGAAAAGATGAAGGTTTTCATGAAAAAGATGAAGTTTAGATGAAAAAGATGTAGATCTTCATGAAAGTTGAAGGTTTTTATAAAAAGAAGGAAATTTGGATGAAATCGGTGTGAATCTTGTGGAAAATCATAGTGGAAAATGTTGTGGAACATGTAAAAATTAGTAAATCTTACTCGAAAACAGTTGGACAGCAATTCGGCAGCGTCTTAGATGAAATGGCAGCAATGAATGAAATGGAGAAGTGAGCTTGCTATTTATAAAGGAGGTGGGATCGCACAGGTGCATTCGTTCGAAGCTGGCTGCATTCGTACGAAGGGAGTGCCTTCGTACGAGGCTGCTGGCTTCGTTTGAAGGGGCCTGTTTGGTGAGTAAAATCTCCATTTCGCATGTAGGGTGCTCGTTTAGTGCGTATTGTTGCGTTAGTTAGTTCGAGTATGTTAAGTATTTTAGCGAGATGTTAAGTGTAGCATTGCGTTGCGTTTCGGTGTGATAAATAGTGTTGCGAGTGTGAGCGTTTGAGCGTTTTAAGCGAGTAAATAACACCTCTAACATATAAACACACAAATAACACAATTAGTAGAAATAAATTCGCGTTTCGAGTTTGCGTTCCGATAAGCGTTAAGTAATAAGCGTTTAGTGCGATCAAATGCGATATAAAATGTGTTTAAAATATAGTTTAACCCTGGGCATTAACCGAACCTCGGAGTACAAGCGTTTACAAAGAGAAACAACGGTAAAGTAGGAACAACCAAAGAGTCGGGTTGTTACAGTCTCCCTTACTTTAGGGAATTTCGTCCCGAAATTAAGTAGTAGACGTAACAAAGAGCTGTGGATATCTAGCCTTCATATCACTTTCGAGTTCCCAAGTGAACTTGGTGCCGCGTTTGCCTTCCCATCAAACCTTGACTATAGGAATGCGACTACGTAGAAGTTTCTTGGTTTCTCGATCCATGATTTCTACTTGATTTTCCACGAAGTGCAGAGTCTTGTTTATTTGCAAGTCTTCGAGAGGTACATGAAGATTTATCAGCTAGACACTTCTTAAGGTTCGAGACGTGGAAAGTCGGGTGTACGTTGCTGAGTTCGACCAGCAATTCGAGTCGATAGGCCACTTTACCAATTCTTTCCAGAATCTTAACGGGACCTACGTATCGTGGCGCTAGTTTCCCTTTCTCGCCGAATCGGATCACCCCTTTCCAAGGTAAAACCTTTAAGAGGAAGTGATCTCCAACTTCGAACTCTAGGGCCTTGTGGCGTTTATCGGCGTAGCTGTTTGGATGAGATTGTCTCTGATTTGGAGCATCTTGTCTGTCGTTTCTTGTATTAACTCGGGTGCAGTGATCTGTGCATCTCCGATCTCATGCCAAACAATAGGCGATCGACATTTCCTACCGTATAGTGCCTCAAAGGGTGCCATTTGTATACTAGCGTGATAACTATTATTGTACGAGAATTCTACTAAAGGTAAATGCGAATCCCAATTACCACCAAAATCTATTACGCATAAACGAAGCATGTCTTCAAGGGTGCGGATCGTGTGCTCAGCCTGACTATCAGTCTGAGGATGGAATGCGGTACTGAGATTGAGAGTCGTACCGAGAGCGAATTGGAATGTCTCCCAGAGACATGAGGTAAAACGACCATTGCGGTCAGAGATGATGTCCCAAGGTGTCCCGTGTCGACAAATGACTTCGTCGGTATAGATTCGGGCTAATCGTTCAACCTTAAAGTCTTCTCGTATTGGAATGAAGTGAGCAGATTTCGTAAGACAATCAACGATAACCCAAATGCTATCATGACCAGAAGGCGTTCGAGGGAGTTTTGTAATAAAATCCATAGCGATACTTTCCCATTTCCACATAGGGATTTCGGGTTGTTCGAGTAAACTAGAGGTTCGTTGATGTTCGGCCTTAACTTTCAAGAAAGTTAGGCATTTCGAGACATACAGAGCGATATCCTGTTTCATGCCCGGCCACCAATACCTAGAACGGAGGTCTTGGTACATCTTGTCGGCACCGGGGTGAATGGAGTATCGAGATTTTTGAGCTTCAGTCAACAATATCTCCCGGAGGTTATTGCGACTAGGAATCCAAATACGGTCGAGATATTGATAAATACCATTCGAATTACTTACTAGCTGAGTTTCGGCACCACACCTTATTTCCTCTTTCAAGATATTCTCAATGAAGCATGCCTGCTGCGCGTCACGAATCAGAGCTTCGAGTTCATTATGGGCTTGAACGTTATGAATACTATACACATAGCTTCGTTGACTGTGGGCATAGGCTACGACGTTAGCCTTGCCTGGATGGTAGCGTATCTCGCAATCATAGTTGTTGAGAAGTTCAACCCATCTGCGTTGGCGCATGTTCAGTTCTTTCTGGTTTAAGATATGTTGTAGGCTCTTATGGTCGGTGAAGACCGTACACTTGGAAGTGTCGCCATATCTTTAATGCAAAAACAACTGCACCGAGCTCGAGATCGTGGGTAGTATAGTTCTTCTCGTGGGCCTTAAGTTGTCGAGATGCATACGCGATAACCTTGTCTCGTTGCATAAGGACACAACCAAGACCTAGGTTAGAAGCATCACAATAAACAACGAAATCATCATTTCCGTCGGGAAGTGCAAGTACAGGAGCGTTGCAAAGCATACGCTTGAGAGTTTGAAAGGCTTCCTCCTGTTCAGAACCCCAAACAAAAGGTTGGTCCTTATTAGTCAAAGCGGTAAGAGGTACGACAATTTTAGAAAAGTCGGCGATGAATCGACGGTAATAACCCGCCAATCCTTGAAATGAATGGACTTCGGATGGAGTCTTCGGCATAATTGACGTGATGTCATGGTCACGCAAATTTAATCCCAATAACAACTATAGATAGTGGTAAATGGGTATCGAACTCAGGGAGTATGTGGAAAATATGTCGATTATATGGCTTTGCACTTAAACTAAAATTAACCTAATTTGCAGAAAGTAAACATCAATAATTTGGATTGTTTGATTTTAAAACTAAATTAACTAAATAACTTCAAATCAAAGGTTGGTTGTAAAGCAGATTAGGAAAACAATGACCATCTTAGGATTCAGTTTCTTTTAACAATTGTGTGAAATTCCAACTAGAAAGAGTTACATAGACATAACTCGTGCATAAATAATCGAAGTGATAAAAGGGAACAAAGTACTCGGATTATATAAACGCGAGGTTGTTTCCCGATGATCAATTAATCAATAACCAACCCTAACCCTTCCCGTGATATCTCGATTGCCAACGGCACCAAGAACGTACGATTGAGACTAGAAATTGTACTATCAATTAACAAGCTACAAACAATTATGCATACACCATGATAATCAAGCAAACACAAGTTATCATTCTAGAAATAATGGAATAAACACACAAAAGTTTAGAGAAACCTTCACCTAAGATGATCACCACAAGATTAGCCGGACATTGTTTGGTGAATCATTGTAGCAATAAGTTTAATGTTCATACGAATCGAAAAACAAAAACTATTCGTTTAGAAATGTTTTGAACCAAGCAAGAACAGCCAAAATCGCCCCCTAGTTGCCCAGAAACTGTCCAATGATGAGATGATATGAAAAGACACCCAAAAACCGATTTAATGAAGGCAGTTACAAAGTTGTGCGCAGACTCCACCGTAACTTACGGTGCCACCGTAAGTTACGGTGGTCATCAAACATTTACGGTGACTCTTTCCTGAGTTACGGTGGGAGAATCATGTGCATTTCAGGGCCACCGTAAATTATGGTGGTATCGTAAATTACGGTGGCACCCTGAATTTTATGTTTTATTTCTTCATTCGTTCCGCGCACGACCCGTTCAACTCCAAACCGTCCAAAGCTGCGTTTTCCCCTCTTTTAGCTCCCAAAGCATACCTGAAACATAAGCAACTGCAGTTATCTAATTCAAGATAATTACGCGATTAAATGAAGGATAAACTCGTCTTTTAACATCATTAAGGGTTGTCCTATGGACCACCCGTCACATCCCCACACTTAACCGTTGCTTGTCCCAAGCAACTCATTAAATCACTTTCAAAACAAACGGTCAATGTTAACCAAGCAGAAACATGTAACCCTTTTACTAACCCCTTTTCAACACCCAAAATAACACACCCCTCTCTAAATCTCTCCTCTCGGTAACAAGTAGACACTAGCAATATGAGCTAGACACACAAAGGCTAACGGGCGGTTGCACAACTATAGGCTTGTACCTAAATCAATTCTTCTCCTAAAATGTGTCAAACATGAATGCAAATCAAAGGGACTTTCAAGGTTGTAACGTGGCTAGGTGTATGGGTAGGAAATGGAATAAATATGAAGTAGCAAAAACTTAACCCGGTCTTTTTATTACACAATAAAGCAAACTAACAACTACCAATTTAACTAATATATACAAGACAACTAAACATCACTTCTTTTTCATTTTTCATTGCTTTTTCTCTTTCTTTTTTTTAACAAACAACCATACAATAAAGCATCAAACATATCTACATCATACTACTAAAACTACTACTACTAACACTATAAGACCGAGTCAAATCGGGTAAATTTGTAGGTAAGTAGCTAGGGGGTAACAAATGATAGGCTTTTAGGCACAAAATTGGGCAACTAAATGTCCAAACCCCCACCCCTCTCACTACCATGCTCATATATATAACTTATGAGGTCCAACCCCCCAAATCCCACACTCACACACACAAAAAAACGAGGCTACCTAGATCCCCTTATCCTTTTCGCATTCATGTCCAACTAAGGACTCAAACCGTATCAAGGCACAAGTTCTAATGCACCCCCACCCGTAGCCACTCTCATCAAAGATAAGTATTATTTATGTACATGCGTGGCTTCAACTCTCACCAAGAATAAAAGGATATCAAAGGTTGCCGGTGCATCAATTGGGGTTAATCTAGGGCGTTCAAATTCTCACATCGTTTCGCTTAATTTAAAAATTTTCAAAATCTTCAAAAATTCCCCCCATCCCCACACTTGGGATACATTGACCCCAATGTATGGATTTAGGAGGCTTTGATCGCTAACATCTTTCACAACATCCAAACGCTTAATACTCAAACCACAAATTTCTTTTTGGATTTTTTTATTTTATATTTTTTTATGTTTTTCTTCTTTTTAAAACATGACACAACCAACTCGCACCAACCCAACATAACATCACAATCATACACCACCCAACCGCCCGACCTTAAACAAAACAAACTAAATAAATATTCACAAAATATACAAGGAAGGAACACGACCTGGCTAGTAATAACGTGGCCCCGGAGGCCCAAAAATGGAAGACATCATGTCGTTCCATTCGCCAAATGCAAATGAACCGCTACTACTCCCACCTTGTTGTTGAGCTCCTTCTTGTTGGCGCGGATCGATCCATTGTGAATGATGGAGCGGCGGGGTTGGATACGAAACACTACCATCATACGGTGGTAGAGACGCATAATCCACATGTTGTGGATCCACAACCACCGGCCGCCCGACGTGCCAATCTGCGTGCAGTCTCCTTTCTTGGTCATCATGGTATCGATTATTCATTTCCACTTCACGGGAATACGTGTGTGTGCTATTCCATGCCTCTTGACGATCAAGGTTTTGTTTCAAGGACCGCTCTATGCTTGCACTCATCATTGGGTTTTGATCAAATAACGTCCGCTCCGAACCCGACCATGATTCAAAAATGGGTGCCGGAGGACGTTGATTTTCGATAACTTCTTGCATTGTGCCATCATAAGCCCAATTCGGCACATAAGAACGTTCCGTGTAATCGAAAAATGCACCACCATAACCTCTACCATGGCCCCCGTGGCCCACATTTTCACCACCATGCGGCTCATCCGCATAATCTTCGTCACCACTTGGAGCCTCCATATCACTTTCCGGCTCATCTGCTTCTCCCGGTAAAAGATCTCTTGCACCCACCTTTAGTGCTCTCCATCGCTGCCCCTCCGACTTGAGTTTATGGTACCGTTCCGACTGCGTGTACGTCCAACCAATCCCCAACTTGTCTAAAGTAAAAGGCTGATGCCTTTTTGGTGCCCCTTTATCTTCGGACGTGATTGCCTTTTGTTGCTTCATCAGTCCCGTGATGATTCGGCAATACGGGATTATATCTCTTCCCAACTTATTTCGGCAAATCCATAAGTGGTTCATGATTAGATATCGGATTGGAAAACGCGGAGACCCATGAAGTAGCGAATAGAGGACGGGTACTTCCAGGTACCTTACTTGCTCCTTGTCCCCCCTTCGCGGAATGACATTGAGAAGGCAGATTGCTAACAACAACTTCGCTTCAATTCTCAAGTTCCTCCGATACAAGACTCCGCTATACGTACCGGGTAAAAACAGCGCTGCCAACATATCATTCCAACGTGGATGCCTCTCCGGTTTTACCAGAAGGTCATCAAGACTGGGTACCATGTAATCACCGAACGGTAGACTGTCGTATTTTCCCAATTTCTTCAATGTGCTAAAAGACATCTCTACCGGAATCCCATTCACCATACCCGTTAACTTCATTTGTGATGGCTTTTCATATCTATTGCACTTGAGAGTTGCCATCCATTCCTGAATTTCGGTCATGAACAAATTCTTGCTATCCTTATCATAGCAATTAAGCGCCCCCTCCCGTCCTAGAGCGCGGAATTTACCAAACACACCAAACGGGCCAAATTGAACTTCATTAACTACTCTCTCGCAAATGAATGCGCAGCCCTGTTCTTTAAACGGTTCACACTATCATGAAAAAGTATTGGTTGCCAGTCCTCTGGTTGGTCGTCTAGAGGACCCGACTCCCATTTTGGCTTTTCCGCCGGGTCCAACTCCATTTCTTCCTCGCTTTCACTCTCATCAACTCGACCTAAATACTGCCTCTTTCTCGGTTGTTGTTCCGGTTGCTTGCCCTTATCTTTAGACGAAGAAGATGAACTTGCTCCGGCTCTTTCCTTTGTTCGCACCATTTTCCTACACACAATAGAGCAAACAACACAACCAAACACAATAAATTAGACCCTTTTCTTTAACATATCCCCACACTTGGTTGTTACTATGGTTGTAGATGCTAGTGAACCAAGAGTTTATAAATTTTTCAAAAATTGGGCATGGTGTCTCTACAATGTAGAGATTCCCAAAAGTTCACTACTTTACTATCAATCCTACATCTACAAAACATAATCATGTTCAAGTAATAAGTAACAAGTCAAAACTATGAACAAGCAAGTGGGTATGAACAAATAACCTAAATAACCTTACGTTTCACAATGTATCATCAATATATAACAAATAAGCTTCCATACCTTGGTTTGAAGATGCTAACACACTCGTGAAACAAAAACTTCAAAAACCCCTAAAATTTTCGGACCTAGGGTTTGTGATTCAGACCCGAAAGCTTTGTTTTTTCGCAAATCTCTTCTCAAAATCAGAAAGTTTGTGAAAAATTAGTCAAGTTAGACCTAGATTTCACGTGATTTGGTTAAGAATTGAGAAAGTTAGGAGTGATTGAAGGTTGAAGAAGGTTGGTGATTCTTGTGGGGTTTAGATGAAAGTGATAGAAGAGAAGGAATGGATGAGAAAAGTGAAAAGGAAAGGAGTGGATGGGGTTAAAGTTCACGTGACCTTGTTGTTGCTATTATTATTATTTTTTTTATAACTGCAGAAACCGGAATAATATTCACACTCGCCGGGTCCACCGTAAATTACGGTGGACACCGTAATTTACGGTGCACCCTTGCAAGATAATCCTACCGTAAAACAGGAGCAAATCACTGTAAAGACCAACTATTTTCAATGGCCACCGTAAATTACGGTGACACCGTAAATTACGGTGGCATCTGGGCCTTCCTGTTTTGCTGAAAAATGCTGTTTTAAGTGTCTTTTTTAGATTTTTTTCAGTTTTTTCGATTTGTTTGTGATTTTAAATTTTTTTAAAAACGTGTAAAAATCACCCTACCCCCTCGAAAGTCCCGTGTTGTCCTCAACACAATGTTAGAGTAATTCGTGACCCGAATATCCCCACACTTGTTTCAAACACGGATTTCAAGGAAATACGGTAATTGTGCAAACTATACAAAACAAAACAAAATGAAATGCTACTATTTACACTACCAAACCTGGGCCTCTCACGGTTGTTCCTCATCGACCGGGCGTAAGATGTAGCCCGCTTTGTCAAGCTCCAAGTTGTTGATGTCGTTCCCCTCCAAGTATGGCTTTAACCGGTGACCGTTCAACGTTTGTTGTTTAAGTGTTTGTTCGTCTTGGATGTCTACATCACCAAACCTTCCAACTCGCCGAACAACATACGGGCCCATCCATTTACTTTTAAGCTTTCCCGCAAACATCTTAAGTCTTGAGTTGTACAACCAAACTTTTTGACCCACTTCAAGCGTTTTCTTTCTCAATTTTGCATCATGTACCTTCTTGAGTTTATCTTTATAAGCCGATGCGCATTCATACGCCTCATCTCGAATCTCTTCTATCTCGCTTAAATGCAACTTTCTCAACTTTCCCGCCTCGTCATAATCCGCGTTTACCGTCTTAATTGCCCGATGCGCTAACTCCATTGGCAAGTGACAACCCTTTCCATACACCATCTGGTAAGGCGTTGTACCAATTGGAGTCTTGTAGGCCGTTCGGTATGCCCACAATGCATCGTCTAACTTACTCGACCAATCCTTCCTATCCGTTCTAACCGTCTTCATGAGAATTTCTTTGATTTGACGGTTGGACACTTCGACTTGTCCACTCGTTTGCGGATGATAAGGTGTGGCAATCCGGTGATTCACGCTATACCTCTTCAACAATTTCCCAAAATTGAAGTTCTTGAAATGCGAACCACCATCACTTATAATAACACGCGGAATGCTAAAACGAGAGAAGATGTTGGATTGAATAAATTTACAAACAACCGAATGGTCGTTTGTTCGTGTTGCAATGGCTTCAATCCACTTCGATACGTAATCCACCGCTACCAAAATATATAGAAAACCATTTGAATTCGGGAAGGGACCCATAAAATCTATACCCCATACATCAAATATCTCTACAACCAAGATTGGTTGTAATGGCATCTCATCCCTCTTCGATATACTTCCCATCTTTTGGCAATTTACACAGTTTCTAGCGAACTCACATGCATCCTTGAAAATTGTGGGCCAATAAAACCCACATGAGAGAACCCGGTAACCCGTTTTATGCCCACTAAAGTGACCTCCACATGCGGACGAGTGAGCATGGGTCAGAATTTCCAACACTTCCGTCTCGGGCACACACCTTCGAATAACTTGATCTGGCCCAATCTTGAAAAGATCCGGTTCATCCCAAATGTATTGCTTCACTTGGACCATAAATTGTTGTCGTCGCTTTTTGGTCCAATGACTTGGGATGGCACCCGTGGTTAAGTAATTAACGTAATGAGCATACCACAGTGCAACAAAGGTGGAAACGGCTAAGAGTTGCTCGTCGGGAAACGTTTCATTTATTTCACTATCATCGTCAATTCCTTCAACCGGAATCCGAGACAAGTGATCCGCCACTACGTTCTCACTTCCCTTTTTGTCTCGGATTTCTAAATCAAACTCTTGCAATAACAACACCCACCGAATTAAGCGGGGCTTCGCATCCTTTTTCTCCATCAAATATCAGACCGCACTATGATCCAAATAAACCACCACCTTGCTCCCCCAAATATAAGCACAAAACTTATCCAAAGCATACACCACCGCTAATAACTCCTTTTCGGTTGTGGCGTAATTGAGTTGCGCTTCGGATAAAGTTTTGCTTGCATAGTAAATCACCACCGGCTTTTTATCAACCCGATGACCCAAAACTGCACCAATAGTAGTGTCACTTGCATCACACATTATCTCGAACGGCTTTGACCAATCCGGTGGTTGCAAAATAGGAGCTTTGACCAAGTGTTCCTTCAAAACAGTGAAAGCTTGCATACACTCGTTAGTAAAATCAAATGGGACATCTTTTAATAACAAGTTGCATAAAGGTTTGGTGATAACACTAAAACCTTTTATGAAACGTCTATAGAACCCCGCGTGTCCCAAAAATGACCTTACACCCTTAACATTTTTCGGAGGTGGCAAAGATGCTATTACCCTTATTTTTGCCTTATCCACCTCCATTCCCCTTTCCGAAATTACGTGACCCAACACAATGCCCTCTTGCACCATGAAATGACTTTTCTCCCAACTAAGCACTAAATTTTTCTCAACACATCTTTTTAAAACTTTTTGTAATTCGTTGAGACAAGATTCAAAACTAGTGCCAAAAATGGAAAAGTCATCCCTAAACACTTCGAGCGACTCTCCAACCATGTCCGAGAAGATACTCATCATAAATCGTTGAAAAGTTGCCGGTGCATTACACAAGCCAAATGGTATTCGCCGAAAAGCGAAGGTACCATATGGACAAGTGAAGGTGGTCTTGTGTTGGTCATCCGGGTGTATTGCTATTTGATTGTAACCCGAATATCCGTCCAAAAAGCAGTAATATTTTTTACCCGATAATTTTTCAATGATTTGGTCAATAAAAGGCAACGGGAAATGGTCCTTAGAAGTGGCGGCATTCAATTTTCGGTAGTCAATACATACACGCCACCCGGTAACCGGTTGGGTGGCAATTTGTTCACCACTTTCGTCTTTGACTACTTGAATGCCGGCCTTCTTAGGCACAACTTGGGTGGGACTCACCCAAGCACTATCCGAAATCGGATAGATGATTCCCGCATCCAACCATTTGATTACCTCCTTTTTTACTACCTCCCTTAGGTTCGGATTCAATCGCCTTTGAGCTTCTCGTGTTGGTTTGGCATCTTCGGTGGTAATAATTTTGTGCATGACGATTGATGGACTAATTCCTTTGAGATCGGCAATCGTCCATCCGATAGCTCCCTTGTTTTCTTTCAAGACTTCCAACAACGCTTGCTCTTATGCCAACTCTAAATTAGAGGTAATAATGACCGGTAAAGTGTCATTATCCCCTAAAAAAGCATACTTCAAGTGGCTCGGCAAATCTTTAAGTTCCAACTTTGGCGGTTCCTCTAACGATGGTTTAGTACCCGAATTTATCTCCGCCGGTAAACCTTCAAATTGGTGAGTCCATGGTGGTCGACCTTCTTTCAAGGCCATTGCATCCTGTTTTTCCTCTTCAACCCAGAGTGCATAAGCATGTACCTGTTCAGAAAAATAACACAAGCAAACATCCAAACCATCCTCCTCATACTCATGCGGGTTGCATCCATCAACTAAATCTGCCATGAAACACTCATCAACACCATTAGCATTAGAATTGTTAGTAAAAACATTCAAACGCAGTTTTTGATTTCCAAAAGTCATATCGACTGTACCAAATCTACAATCGATTACTGCATGTGCGGTGCTCAAAAATGGCCGACCCAAAATTACATTTTGTTGTTGCTTTGGGTCCGCCGATGAGTAGTCCAAGACTAAAAAGTCAACCGGGTAATAAAATTCATCAATTTTAACAATTACATTTTGAACCATCCCTCGATGTAGCTTATGAGACAAATCGGCTAAAACAACCGTTGTCTCCACCCTAGCTAACGGACCAAAATCATATTGGTCATATAAGCCCCCCGGTAAAATACTAACTCCGGCTCCAAGATCTAGCAACGCCTTAGCCATTTGAAAATTACCAACTTGTATGTTAATTAATGGCGTGCCCGGATCTTGGAGGTTAGGAGGAAGCTCCCCATTTAAAACTGCACTTACTTGCCCGGTTAAGTCCACCCGCTTAGGCATTTTCTTCTTTTGTTGCCTCTTTTGTGTACACAATTCTTTTAGAAATTTTGCATAAGCGGGTACTTGTTTTATTGCATCAAGGAGTGGAAGGTTAATTTTAACTTGTTTAAACATGTCCCACAACTCTTCTTTTTGGGTACCTCTTGGTGCAATAAAATTTTTTCTACCCGGGTCAAGTAAGGCCGATGGAAACGGGACTTGACTCGGTTCACCCTCAACTTTTTCATTCTTTTCGTTTTCACCCAACCCCGGTTTGTTAACATTTGTTTCTTTGGGTTTAACCGGTGAAACTTCATCATCACTATCATTCCCTATGATGTCCTCAACTACCCCCTCAACCAATTCGGGTGACAAATTGGCTTTAAATTCTTTTCCACTTCTTAAAACACTAACATGATGAACATTAACATTACCTCGTGCAGAACCGTGTGAAGGATTTACCTTGGTGTCGCTAGGAAGTTGACCCTTGTTTTTCTTCAATTCCGCCACATCGGTTGCCAATTGACCCATTTGGGTTGTAAGTGATTGAATGCTTTTGTCACGAACCTCATCCTTTTGCATTCGAACTTCATCGAGTTGGTTCCGTTTTTGCATCTCCGCTTGCATGCTTTTTAGCATGTCCATCATCTCATTTCCACCCGAAGACCCCCCTTGTTCTTGACCCGTTTGATATTGCTTTTGATACCCTTGGTTGTTCCCACCTCGATATCCACTTTGATTGTTGTAAGGTTGGCGCGAACTAAAGTTACCTTGGCTACCTTGAAAGTTTGGGTTAGCTTGATTTGAAGGGTTCCCATACCGAAAATTTGGGTGGTTCCTCAACCCGGGGTGGTAGGTATTAGAATTCATGTTGTTGTAATTTCTACCACCCCCTCCTTGACCTTGAACCGCATGAACTTCTTCATATTGCCCTTCCACCATTGCTTGGCAATTTTCAGCCGCATGACCTATTTCATTACACAAGGCACAAACATTATAAATTTGGTTAGTGGTTTGAACATTACCATCATCTATTGCGTGCACTTGAGGTCGGGCAATGGCCGGTAGTGCTCTCCTCGATGCTTGAGCTTTTCTTTTTGATGTAATTGCCATGTTCTCCAAAAACTCCCAATCATCATTCTCGTAATTTGTACCAAAAGTCCCCCCGGTAATAGACATTAAGTCGCGAGCATCTTCGGCACTCAACCCTTCATGGAATGCATTCATTAATTCCCAAAGTTCAATTCCATGATGAGGGCAATTTTTGATCATCATGTTGAAACGTTCAAATGCCTCATGGAACATTTCACCATGTTGTTGTTGAAAACTCCTCAACCCCTTCCTAGCATCGTTGGTCTTTTGAGCGGTGTAAAATTCGTCTAGGAAAATTTGTTGCATCTCCGCCCAAGTATAAATAGATGCTAAAGGCAAAGTGTAGAACCACTTCTTTGCCTTGTCCTCCAAAGAAAATTGAAACAGGACCAACTTAACATCATCAGCCGAAAAACCTTGACTCCCAAGAGTATTGCAAATTGAGTCATAGGCCTCTAAGTGTTAATACGGTTCCTCCGTTGCTAGCCCTTTATTTCGGAAAACTTTGCAAAGAATTTGTTCTCACTTCAAAGGTCCTCCCTTGATCATTGTGAGGAATAACTGCCGGTGAGGGATTTTGAGTGATTATCGGCCTAAAATGCGCTTCAATTCCTCTCCCATGTTCTCTAAGATGCCTTCTTGGCACCCCCAACCTAACCCTTGGTTGAGTAGGACCCATTGGCCTTGGTATATGCCCTTGTGGTGCGAATGGTTGTTGAAATTGCTGTTGTGGCATCGGTTGGTGTTGTATCGGCCTTTGGAATTGCGATTGCACATTTTGTGGACGAACTTGTTGCAATGGTGTAGGCCGTTGCACTTGTAGCCCTTGTGGTCTTGGCCTAATATGTTGTGGTATGAGTTGTTGTTGTTGTGGCATTCCACCTACACTTGCCATCCCTTGAGATTGGCTTTGCACATAACCGAACTCTCCTTGATCACCATAACCCCCATAAGCATACCCGTCTTCATCATAGCCCTCAAAATCTTTGTATCCTTCTTTATATCCATCTCCCCCTATACCCGAAGTTTGCCCAAATGGAATGGATGAGTATTGAAAGCCCATTTGGTTTGATGGTCTAAATGTAGAGGTAGTATGGACAACAGTTGAACCTTGTGGTACTGTATAGTTTGAGGATGATTGCCCTGAAACTGGGAAGAAATGAGTGAGTGGTGGAATCGTAGTTGATGGGCTGAAGGTAAGACTGGGTTCGACTTGAGTAGTGATCGGTTGTGTGGTGTTGGTTGGTGTAGTGTCATGAGGTGGAGTAGGAATTGTAGTGGTATTAGGTATGGTTGTGTTTGGTGATGGGTGTGTGGAAGTAGGTATAAATGATGAGGTCGTTTGACCCGTTGTGGGTGGTAATTGAGATTCTTGCATGATGTTTCGTGGTGTAATGGGTGATGTAGGTGAACCAACAATTCTGTTTTCTCTTACTAAAACAGGATTTTGCCTTAATGTTCTTTCGATCTCCGGATCAAATGACAATGGTGATTCTTTGTGAGAGACTCTAGTATGCATGCACTTGTAGAACCTGCACACTAAACACACCAGTGTAAACCCGAAAACAACAAAGCAAAACTAACAAACTGACACACGTTGCGCACTACTCCCCGGCAACGGCGCCAAAATTTGACGTGATGTCGTGATCACGCAAATTTAATCCCAATAACAACTATAGATAGTCGTAAATGGGTATCGAACTCAGGGAGTATGTGGAAAATATGTCGATTATAAAGCTTTGCACTTAAACTAAAATTAACCTAATTTGCAGAAAGTAAATATCAATAATTTGGATTGTTTGATTTTAAAACTAAATTAACTAAATAACTTCAAATCAAAAGTTGGTTGTAAAGCAGATTAGGAAAACAATGACCATCTTAGGATTCAGTTTCTTTTAACAATTGTGTGAAATTCCAACTAGAAAGAGTTACATAGACATAACTCATGCATAAATAATCGAAGTGATAAAAGGGAACAAAGTACTCGGATTATATAAACGCGAGGTTGTTTCCCGATGATCAATTAATCAATAACCAACCCTAACCCTTCCCGTGATATCTCGATTGCCAACGGTACCAAGAACGTACGATTGAGACTAGAAATTGTACTATCAATTAACAGCTACAAACAATTATGCATACACCATGATAATCAAGCAAACACAAGTTATCATTCTAGAAATAACAGAATAAACACACAAACGTTTAGAGAAACCTTCACCTAAGATGATCACCACAAGATTAGCCGGACATTGTTTGGTGAATCATTGTAGCAATAAGTTTAATGTTCATACGAATTGAAAATCAAAAACTAGTCGTTTAGAAATGTTTTGAACCAAGCAAGAACAGCCAAAATCGCCCCCTAGTTGCCCAGAAACTGTCCAATGATGAGATGATATGAAAAGACACCCAAAAACCGATTTAATGAAGGCAGTTACAAAGTTGTGCGCAGACTCCATCGTAACTTACGGTGCCACCGTAAGTTACGGTGGTCATCAAACATTTACGGTGACTCTTTCCTGAGTTACGGTGGGAGAATCATGTGCATTTCAGGGCCACCGTAAATTACGGTGGTTCCGTAAATTACGGTGGCACCCTGAATTTTATGTTTTGTTTCTTCATTCGTTCTGCGCACGACCCGTTCAACTCCAAACCGTCCAAAGCTGCGTTTTCTCCTCTTTTAGCTCCCAAAGCATACCTGAAACATAAGCAACTGCAGTTATCTAATTCAATATAATTACGCGATTAAGTGAAGGATAAAGTCGTCTTTTAACATCATTAAGGGTTGTCCTATGGACCACCCGTCAATAATCCAACTCTTTACAGCTTCAATCTTCACGGGATCGACGTGAATTCCTTGATTGTTAATGATGTGACCAAGGAATTGAACTTCCTCGAGCCAAAATTCACACTTGGAGAACTTGGCGTAGAGGGGATTTCCTTGAAGGAATTCGAGAACAAAACGAATATGTCGCGCGTGTTCGGCTCTCGACTTCGAGTAGATAAGAATATCATCGATAAACACAATAACGAAACGATCCAAAAAGGGTTTGCACACACGGTTTATCAAGTCCTTGAAGACCGCTGGTGCATTTGTGAGAACAAAAGGCATGACCACGAATTCATAATGGCCATAACGAGTACGAAAAGCGGTTTTCGGAATGTCTTGCTCTTTTATACGTAACTGATGATAGCCAGAATGTAAATTGATCTTGGAAAAACACGTAGCACCATGAAGTTGATCAAATAAGTCGTCGATTCGGGGTATCGGGTAACGGTTCTTGATAGTAAGCTTGTTAAGTTCCTGATAATCGATGCACATTCGGAACGATCCATCCTTCTTTTTCACGAAAAGGACAGGTGCGCCCCATGGTGATGTGCTCGGGCGTACAAAGCCTTTATCAAGCAATTCTTGAAGTTGGCTATATAGCTCGCGCATTTCGGATGGTGCAAGGCGATAGGGAGCTTTTGCAACTGGAGTTACACCTGGGACTAAATCGATACGAAAGTCAATATCACGAGTAGGGGGTAAACCAGGTAAATCGTTAGGAAAAACGTTAGGAAAATCACAAACAACAGGAACGTCCTTCATAGTATTCTTCTCCTCCTTCGTCTCCAAAATATGGGCTAAGAAAGCAAAATATTCCTTGCGCAAATACTTGCTCGCTTGAATACACGATATAAGCTTCAATTCTTTCGAGAGTACTTCACCGTAGACACATAACTGATCACCGTTTGAAAGAGAGAAACGAATCATCTTATCGAAACAAACAACTTCGGCACGATTCTCATGAAGAAAATCCATACGTACTATGACGTCAAAGCTACCTAGTTGCATATGTGTGAGATCAATTGGGAAAATGTGATTGTTGAGTTCAAGAGTGCAATCATGTAGAATGGAACTAACGGTAACGGTTCTTCCGGTGCAACTTCTACGTCGAAGGTCGTTGGGAGGTTAGCGCGTTTACATTTTAGGAGCTTTTCGAATTCAAACAACACAAAACAGTTATCGGCTCCAGTATCAAATAAGTAAGAAGCATAAATACCGTTGACAAGGAACGTATCGTTGACAACATTGTTGTCAATCTGAGCCTGGCGGACATTGATGTTGAAAGTTCTTCTGCGGGCTGCTTGAGGTTGTTGCTACTACTACTGCTGCTTAGGCGGCTACTGTGGGTGCTGCTGTGGTGGTTGCTGCGTCGGCTCTTTTTTACCACACGATGTGGGCAGACATTTGCAAAGTGGTTTGGATCACCACAAGTGTAGCAAGCACGAGCATGAGCAGCTGGTGCTGGGATTGCTGGGTTGACATGAGGAGCGAGAGGTTGTACTGGCGGTGCTGCGAGAGCTTGAGGAGCTTGCTGACGGGGGCCTGAGCGGCAGTGCGCTGTGTAGTGCCCATAGATGTTGCAGTTGGCACAGAAACGGCAGTTTGCCCTCAATGGATGATGATAAGTGCAAGTAGGGCACAATGGGTGATTCCCAGTGTACGCACGCCCAGCAGGCGGTGCGTTGGGAGTAGCAACATGACGAGTCTGGGCATTGGGCGGTGTTGCGACTACCGCGCAGTTCTTATTGGAGTTCCTTCGCTTGCGATTCTGGCGACCAGACTTGGAAGCTTGGGATGGAGCAGAGTCGGTGCTTGGTGTTGCAGTAGCTTGGTTGAGACTCTTGGTCTAGGTTTTGAAAACTCCAGCCAAGACTCTCGTGTCATTGATTTCCGCTGCCAGCTGACAAGTTTCCTCAATTGTAGCAGGTTTCGCTGCTTGAACAAAGTCAGCGACACAATCAGGAAGAGCTCGAATATACTTCTTGATAGCTTTCTCAGTAGTATCCACCTGACTTGGACAGATTATGCTCAACTGCTTGAATCGGGCGGGAAGACCAGAGTTATCACCTCCATCTTGCTTAATGTTCCAGAATTCATTTTCCAGCTTCTGGACTTCGTAGGGAGGACAAAATTCCTTCATCATGAGCTCTTTCAGCTCCTCCCATGCGAGACCATAGGCTGGTTCATTTCCGCGCCGGTTGCGCTCGGTGGTCCACCAATCAAGTGCCCTTGACTGAAAGACTCCAGTGGCGTTCACAGTGTGGAGATTCTCAGGACATCCGTTTTGTCGTAAGGTAACTTCGATTGAGTCAAACCATTGAAACATTGCACTGGGTCCATCTTCACCAGTAAAGTTCATAGGACCACAGGCTTTGAATTGCTTGAAGCTGAATGGGGTTTTAGGCGAGTCATTCTTGGAATCAATAGAAGAAGTACTGCTGACAGCATTGATTTCACTGACGATTTGAGGGATAACGTTGGCCATTTCCTTGGCCATGAGAGAGGTGATTCGTTTGTCAGTATTGTTCTGTTGCACAGTGCGGCGAGTGTGAGATCCGAAAGAAGACATTGTCAAGCGTGAGACTTCTGCAGATGTCTTGCTAAAATTAGACGAGATTCGATTATATTGGGTTTTGTTGAAAAGTTTAGCGTTTCAGACAATGTATTAATTATTATTATTATTATTATTATTATTATTATTATTATTATTATTATTATTATTATTATTATTATTATTATTCACATAAAGCACAGGAACACGTAAGCACATATTCACGTATTTGCACCTATACACATAGTTCACATAAGCACGTATACACATAGGCACGTATTAGCACAAAATTCACACAAGCACATATTTTGCACGTATTCACCTTCTCTTAAATGGCGTAAAGCGTTTGCGAGTGTTGTGTGACATAAGCGAGTAGCATAAGCGAGGAGTAGCATAAGCGGGGAGTAGAGCGTACGAGAGTTCTTTGTTCATCTGCAATTAATTAGCGTTCTAGATTGCATGAGTGGTGTGATCCTGAGCCTTATATCATAAGCGGGAAGCGAAAAGCAATAAAACGAATCCATAAAAGCGTAAAGCCAAAACACATAACCACAATAAACTCGATGACACGTAAAATAGGCGATTGCATGCTTGAAAATAACCAAAGTGTCTTGGGTGTGAGACATCGACTACCCAAAGTGATTCAACTATTTCCAACGAATTCTAGTGCACGCTTTGGCCTAATAGACTGTGCTATCACCGTAATACGGCTAATGGCACTCATCCTTCCAGTTACTACGTGACTCGAATCATTGGAACTGTCGAGACTTTGGTGAGATCTTTGAAAATTAGTTTAAAGAATGGAACGGGTTATTAAGATGCGGGTTTCACCCCTAACTTAACAACTTCTCTCCTAACTGTGGTTAAACAACCATGAGATAGAGATGGAGATCTCCGTTGAGCTATGGATATCACTCCTAACTCAACGAAAGATTATCGTGCTAAGAGTAATACGCGGAGTGAGTGATCTCATCGAGAGTTCTTGGTTTTCATAACTAAACTCTACACAATCACTCGTTTATGTTATACGAGTGTTTTCAAAGCGTGTGCATTGTGTTAGCCTTAGGAAAGGCAAAATAGGTTTTCAGCCTTAGGAAATGCTACCTTCGTACGAAGCTGGTGAGTTCGTACGAAGGTGTAGCATTGCGAGTTCGTAAGAAGCCATAAGTGGGTTCGAACAAGGGTATAACAAGTAGGTTCGCAGGAAGCCCCCAGTGGGTTCGTACGAAGGTGGTCTGTTTGGTACTTAGACTATAGACTAGGTCTGTCCTATACGACTCGACCTAATTCCCTATAGTTATGGCTCTGATACCAATCTGTCACACCCCAACCGATGGATGAATCATCGGGGCGCGGCACTAAGCGAACCAGATTGCTCAAGAGAATCCATAATAACTAGTTTAGTGGAAATATTTAACAAATTCAATGTCCCATACTATCAAATAAATATTCCACAAAAAGTCATGCAGATTTCAAGTCTCTCAAACTTAATCCAATCTAACAACTTAGATTTTTATTGTGGGTTTCTAGACTTCCTATCCATTTGCAGCAAACAAACCATCAACCTGTCAAATAAGTTAAAATAAAGTCGATACAATAATGTAAAGGTGAGTACACAAGTTTAGCATAAATATAGTATAAAAAATGTTTACGCATAACCAGCATGTAACACGTAATGGGCGAATCAAGTAAGCTATCAACAATGATACAAGCTACCACATGACTTCGAGTAGAGTATGCGCGACACATGTTCATCGGAGCGAACTCGTGAAGTAAAGTATGTGATCCTTAACAACCCCTGAATATACAGGTGTTGAGTCCAAACTATAGTACTATCATTGCTAAGGGCGGTAGGGCATGTCATCACTATGTAACATAGCAACAAGTATTCAACTAATCACGTATATCATGCGAGTACGGTTAGCGTTTATAAAGCATTTAAGTGTTATGTTTTTTATAGATAACGTATGTAGCACCCAAAAGTGCGTTAAGCGAAAAAGGGGTTCGAGTATACTCACAGAGCGTGTCTATCAACTAAACACGGCCTGAAATGGATTGAAGGGAGCGTCGGATCAGCCTGCGTGCGGGAACAGAAGCGTAAGTCCTCCAAAGTGCTGAAACGGTCGAAATCGAAGTGTCGGGTGGGAAACAGACTCTTGGTAAGAAGGGGTGCCTTCGTACGAAGGCATTGCCTTCGTACGAAGCTAGTGTCTTCGTACTGGCAGCTTATTTCCGTGTCCAAAATCGAGTGTCTTTCGTGTCTTGCTTCGAGAAATCGAGTGTTCATCCCTCTAACCTTAAGCTACTGATTAAATTTAGAGCCGGGGAGGTCTTTGTTTAAGTCACGGGTGAGAATTGGGCTGTGATGTGTGAAGTCAGTGCCTTCGTACGAAGTCGGGCTTCGCACAAAACAGTCCAGCTCGCATTCGTGGTTGTTCTTGGCATTCGGAGCTGTGCTTTCGTCTGAATCAGATGTGTTTTCGAGTCCTTTTCATGACGGTTTCGACACTACCACGTTCCATTATCCAGTGAACGAAATATGTGTCGGTTTTGGTCTGTTTTGTGTAAAAATCGAGTTTAAAAGGGTTTTAAAGGGTTTTTTACCTAGATCTAACACTTGGTGAGTGTGAAATCTGTAGATTTCTAACTTGGGAAGTCGAAGCTAGGCCCAATACACTCGGTTAAGTGTAAATCCGTTGTAAAACAAGAATATTTGATGAAAAAGATGAAGGTTTTCATGAAAAAGATGAAGTTTAGATGAAAAAGATGTAGATCTTCATGAAAGTTGAAGGTTTTTATAAAAAGAAGGAAATTTGGATGAAATCGAAGTGAATCTTGTGGAAAATCGTAGTGAAAAACGTTGTGGAACATGTAAAAATTAGTAAATCTTACTTGAAAACAGTTGGACAGCAATTCGACAGCGTTTTAGATGAATGGCAGCAATGAATGAAATGGAGAAGTGAGATTGCTATTTATAAAGGAGGTGGGATCGCACAGGTGCATTCGTTCGAAGTTGGCTGCCTTCGTACGAAGGCAGTGCCTTCGTACGAGGCTGCTGGCTTTGTTCGAATGGGCGCCTGTTTGGTGAGTAAAATCTCCGTTTCGCGTGTAGGGTGCTCGTTTGGTGCGTTTTGTTGCGTTAGTTAGTTCGAGTATGTTAAGTATTTTGAGCGAGATGCTAATTGTAGCATTGCGTTGCGTTGCGTTTTGGTGTGATAAATCGAGTTTCGAGTGTGAGCGTTTGAGCATTTGAGCATTTTAAGCGAGTAAATAATACCTCTAACATATAAACACACAAATAACACAATTAGTAGAAATAAATCCGCGTTTCGAGTTTGCGTTGAGTTCGCGTTGTGATAAGCGTTAAGTAATAAGCATTTAGTGCGATCAAATGCGATATAAAATGCGTTTAAAATATAGTTTAACCCTGGGCATTAACCGAACCTCGGAGTACAAGCGTTTACAAAGAGAAACAACGGTAAAGTAGGAGCAACCAAAGAGTCGGGTTGTTACAGTATATTTGTCCCTTTAAATGCATGCATCCTTCTTTCTACATGCTTTTGGTGAAAGTTTTATCATGTTGTGGTCATATTGACAAAAATTTCAATGGCCCCCACTCAAGCTAGAAGAGTAGAATATTATGCACGTGAGTCCTACGTCAAGGTATGAGCAAAGTTTCCTAATAATAGGTGAGTATATTGACTTCATTCGTTTGAGAGATACAAAATCAGGGCATTGGTGAACAGGTATGCACTTTCTTACAATCAAAGTGACCAATGTTGACTTGACCAAGGTTAGGCAGATACCTTGTTTTTGGTACGATTACTTTTGAATGGTTCGTTTAGTTGCACTTGTTCAATTGTAGGGTTTTTGGCCTCTTTGTCTCTTTTGAAAAGATATCATAATTTTGTCTAGGTCTGCATATATCCGGATGCAACAGAAGAGCGACTATGACATCCCCGAATGATTAATCAATATAAAGACCCAAAATCTCGAACTTTAGCAATCTGTGATTTAAGACCATTAGGCCATATGCCGCAACATGTTACCCGCAAGATACACAATATTGAGGGTATCTAGAATTTTTGTGTAATCTTTATCTTTTATCGTCTAATCGCAGTTTACTCGATGGTGTTGCTGAATCTAGTGACACGTTGTTGCTTGGTATGACACCCGGCTATTCTGAGCTTGTACTGTACTAGTGTGACACGTGTTATGATTATATATAGGCACTAAATTATCAAATATGATATTAATTTGAGGTATTTGAAATTAAGATAAACCCAAATTTTGTTAAAATTACGTTGGCAACAATAAGTTAAACGCTTATCGCGTAAGGAACAAAATGCGAAACGAACGTCGGTGACTGCCCGGATAACGTTAAAACCCTGAAAATATTCCATTACGATTAAAACCCTATTTTTAATCATATTCGTGAAGAAAAATTAATTAAAACTCTTAAAATTCTTGTTTTGCGGATTTAAGCGCGTACTGCGCAATACAGTGTGTATACTGCGAAACACAGACGACACAGCCAGTTTAGGTGAACAAAATATTGTTTAGCAATATTATGCTGGGTTTATTTTTATAGAATGGTAAAAATAATTCTAAATGCCTTAAAACGCAGATAAAACGCGAAATAAAATGCCCGGTAACCAGTTAAATACCTGTATATTGCATGTATATGTTTATATATGTTATATAGGAGAGAGAAAGTGTGAGAGATGAGAAAGGTGGCGGCTTAGGAGCCCACCAACACCTTCTATGTTGCCATGTGTTGTGATATGGTGAAACCTAATCAATACTTTTTCACCAACACTCCACTTTACAAACAACTTCCAAGATCAAACTTTTCAAAACCCATTTCCTTCTTCCTTGAAACGTTTCGGCCAAAACCCAGTCAAGAACACCCACTTTTCATTTTTCAAACTTATTTCTAGAAGATCATGGCCATTTCAAGCTAGTTTCGGGTTGTTTTGAAGATTTAAAGTTGATTTCAAGGTGATTTTAAAGAGGAACAAGCTTGTTTTCATCAAGATTCTCATCATAAAAACCCACTTTGTTCTTGAAAGGTATAAAATTTTACTTCTTTTAGAACTCATTTGATGATGAGGATGATAATGAGCATGATTCTCAAATACTTGGATTCTCACAATTCTTTAAATCAAACTAACAAATGATTTTTATAAAATAAAATTGTGAAGATATTTATGTATATGTATGGCCGAATATATGTATATATGATTAGAGTTTGTGTTTTGAATTTTGATTGAAAAGTATCTTGTAATGTGATTGTTTGAATGAACAAAGGTTATGTGTTAAAGTGTTATTGTTATGAAGTGATGATTGAATCTTAGATTTGTTTTAAAATGATATTGAAATATGTATGTATAGGGCCAAATACATACATGCATGTATGTTAAAGATTGAGTTTTGATAAAACAATGATTTTGATCTTAAAAAGTATGCATGTTCATAATTGTTAATATATGATGCATGTGTTTGATGAGAAAATAGGAATTTTAAGAGGAGAAAAATCACAAGTTCCCAATTTTTCGAAAATATAGTCTGGCATTATGTTAACGCAAAGATCTTTATCAATTAGCACGTTACTAACAAAGATGTTTTAAAAAAAACATGGTACCGGATTTATGTTTAATTCATGGTATTCATCTTTTATAAGCGATGTTTGATCATTTGTTAACGTGACGCTTACTAATTCTTCGATTTTAGTAGAAGTGTTTAACTCTTTTAAAAACTTTGCATGAGGATATACCAAACAATGATTTTCAAAGGAAGGTTGTAAAACGTGAATTTCTGAAAAAATTTGTCCTAGTTTAAAATCGTTAGTTTTAGACTTACCTTCTTCTTGGTTTATATACTGTTTTGGGGGAAGAACACGCCTTTAAAAGGGTAATTAAATGTTTTAGTATGAAATGTGCTTTTGATTATATGTGTTTTAGTGAGTATCACTAAGCCCCACTTTTACTTTTTTCCATGATCATGCGCCTTCCCTTTGCAACCCGGTCCATGGTCTGCAACTCGGGTTCTTCCCCAAAACATTATGTAAAACAGTAAAAGTGGAGCTTAGTGAAACTCACTAAAACACATTTATTCAAAAGCATGTTTCATACTAAAACATTTAATTACCCTTTTAAATGCGTGTTCTTCCCCCAAAACAGAATATAAAACAGTAAAAAGAGGGGTTTCTGTGACACTCAACTTTGGTTGTGTTTTTAGTATCGCAATCCCTGAGATCAAATCGACATATCCTAATTTAAATAGGAATAATTTAATAACTAATTGTTCTACAAACAATCAAGCTTGTCCAATACTTAGAATTTTCACATATGTTTGAGGTTTTTATGAAAAGTCTTTGTTTTGATTATGTTGGCATTATATATATATATATATATATATATATATATATATATATATATATATATATATATATATATATGATAAGGATTAGGTGAGAAGTAGTAGGCTAATTGAGAAACTTGAGAAGCATTTTGGACCACACATTTTCCCAAAGCAAAAAAATGTAAAAAAAAATGCCAAAATTTATTATTATTATTTTTTTTTTGGAAAAATCGGAGCTATTTCTATTAGGGTTTTTTTCAGTGTTATAAATCATTGATTTAGGTGAATGATTTAGTTTTAGCTTTAGGATTTAGCGTTAGTATTTATGGTTTAGCATTAGGGTTTAGCATTAGTATTTAGGGTTTAGAATTAAGGTTTTGCATCATGGTTTAGCTTTTGGGGTTAGCATTAGGGTTTAGCTTTAGGGTTTACCTTTAGCTTTTGGGTTTAGGGTTTGCATTAGGGTTTAGCTTTAGGGTTTAGCTTTAGGGTTTAGCATTAGGGTTTAGCTTTAGCTTTAGGGTTTAGCATCAGGGTTTAGCATCAGGGTTTAGCATTAGGGTTTAGCTTTAGGGTTTATGTCACACCCCAACCGATGGCGAAAACATCGGAGTGAGACGAAAACGAAATTGCAAGAGACTTCATAACACTATTAGTGACAATAATTAAATAATGGATTTCATTTCATTTCTAAAAGTCAATTACAAAGGTTGGAATCAAATATAACAACTTGAAATACAAGAATGACAATACAATAAGAATACAAAATTTTTAATGTGTATCTAAGCATCCTACTATGTTCCATGCATCATCAACATCATCTGAAAACCTTCAACATGTTTTAAAAGCATAGTTCAATACAAAGATGTATTGGCGAGTATACAGGTTTTCATACATAGCATGAAAATAAGTTGTAAACAATTCCACATGGCAAGCTATTGAAACAAGATAAATAGTAAAATTGGCATGTGTTTAACTAATCAAACCAATGATGAAACGCAATAAGCTCTTAACATAACCCAAAGTTTACAGGCGGTGCGTTAATCCTATAGCGCTATATATGTCAAGGATAGGCTCGTACGAAGTTAATGATAAGTCTAACACAAAACGTATAACCCCAAGTTTGAAGTATCAAGTAACAAGTATGCATGCATGTATAAGGAATGTTTGTGCATTTAAGAATAAAGTTTAAGTGTAAGTTTTTAGTTTAACATGTTACACCCCAAAAGGTTCAAGTATACTCACAGTTTTGCAAAGTTTCCTTTGGTGATTCCGTGAAGAGTTAGAGGTTGGAGCTTCAAAGCTTCCTTTAAAACACTTAGTGTTTTCTTTTAGAACTCTTAGAGTTCTCTTCCTTACTTTGAAGATTTGAGAGAAGTAGAGAGGTTGAGAGAAGAATGGTTAGAACACTTAGTGTCCTTTTAGAATTCTTAATTTAGAAAGATTGAGAGAATTGGAGAGATGGAGAGAAGAAGGGTGTGAAGAAAATGGTAGAAGGAGGTTGGTATTTATAGCTAAAGAAAGTGGAAGAAGAATGATGAGGTGGAAAGATGATTGGTATATTTCTTGAGTATATATTATGTAATTGAGTATATAAAAAGTATAAAAGAATAATTCAAGTATTGAGGATGTGCGTATAAGTATTTATACGTATAATTGTGTCGGTTTGCATATAAATACGTATTTAAATGATCGGTTGTGTGAATAAAAAAATATGTATGAAATATGAATTTTATTATGATTAACGCCTCAAATTGTGAGATTGAAATTAAAATACGAATGTAAGGTTTCTAAAATTAGAATACGAATACGAACATTTTTTAAAATAGAAATATGAAGATACCAGGCATTATAGTCTCCCCTACTTTAGGAAATTTCGTTCCGAAATTTATTCAAGAGGAAGACCTTGGAGAAAAAGCATTTTGGCTAGAAGAATGATTGTCTAAAATCGAGACTTGGAAGTTTTGAAATGTGTTGAAACGTATGAAGTTTCGAGGAACGAAAAGATAGGTTTGTAAAAAGGGTTCGTTTGTCTAGAATGATTCGAGGCATTGAGCATAAGTAAAACATGCATGTGTGTGTATAGGTAAGTGAATTTAAACAAGTTTGAATAACTCAAAATAAAGAGGTAACTTTTAAATATGATATCCAAAAACTTTGGTATAAAACGGTAAGTATTTCGATGGAAAGTGTGGCCGCGTTGTAAGATAGTTTTATTGATTTCAAAGAGTATTGATAAATCTCAGTTTTTTGTAAATAATTCGATTATTGGTGAGAAACGAGAAAGTTGAGTATTTTAAATAAACGGTTTTGGAGGTAACGGCCAACTAAGTGTGTTTGCACATAACAAGAATGGAAGATAGTTTTAAAAGCAAGAAAGTATTTTAGGATTCGAATGCGTACACATATTTGATTGTAAACGTGG
Source organism: Helianthus tuberosus (assembly GCA_030545235.1). Taxonomy (NCBI): domain Eukaryota; kingdom Viridiplantae; phylum Streptophyta; class Magnoliopsida; order Asterales; family Asteraceae; genus Helianthus; species Helianthus tuberosus. The sequence continues at coordinate 123,609,303 of CM060427.1, forward strand.
TTTGTATATAAGACAAGGAATAACGAAGGTACGAGGGTGAATGATCGATCTAGTAAACGAATACGAGTATAAGAATGGTAGGTGTATTGGACAAATGAAGGCGTTGTGTTAGGAATGAGGTCTCGTCATGGAAAATCGGATATTGCGCATTTAGCGATGCGTTTGTGAGTTGTTAAAGTTTTGTATCAGGTCTAAAGGTCGGTAAAACACCGAATTTCTCATGGCACGTTTTACGAAAGTTTGGTAACATGGTGAAAACACTTATATATAGGAAGTACCAGCGGCGTATCCACCATGTTTTAACCACATGACGTCTGTTTCGTTATTCGGTGTCATGTTATGTTCCGTGTCTTACCATACACAATAGTACACTCTATGGTTCTCATACCTCTATCACTATAATCCCGTGTGCACCCGCGATTATATTGAACGTCGCATGATCCACATAGCTTGTACTAATTGCGTATGAGTTAGGGTATTTGAAAATAAGAATGAGTACGTATACATATGTGGCGTATAAGCATGTTTATGTTTAAGCATGTATGGGATCCACATAAGCGAATCCCTCGGATTCCGCTCGCGTACGGGTACGAATGTAGTATATTACCATGTATGGGACCCACGTAAGCGAATCCCTCGGATTCCGCTCGCGTACGGGTACGAATGTATGTATCATGAGTATGAAGGAAAGTATGAGCATAAATATAAGTGTAAGTATAATTACGCATGTGGGTGTAAGTATAAATATAAAACGTATGAGTATAATTATGAATATAAGTTGTTATAAATGACGATGATTTCGTGTATGACATATATTGAATACGACGAACTTAAGCATATAAAATGATTTAGAAGTTTGAGTACGAAAAAGAAGGAAAATGAATGATATAAAAGGAAATTGTTGTGAGATGTTGACTAAAACATGTACGATGATATGTATGTATAGTTGTTTGAGCAAAACGTTAAGTTTATCGAATCAAAATAGATTCAGTTTGATTTGGAATGTAGAATCTAGTTTGTGAATGTAAAAGAATACAAAGTACCTATTGGTTATACGTGACGTATTTTGTAATGGTCGGAAATGATACTCTTGTTTTAGAAGAATTTATGTAAGTCGAAAATGGTTGGTCCTATGAAGTTTCCTTGCCCACGTGTTTTGAAATTGAAATGACGTTTTGAGTGGTGTATGAAAAGGTTTTCGAAAGTAGCAAGTTTGCATCATTTTAAAGGATCTAACATTAAAATAAGAAATTTGAAATTTGGAGGTTCTCGTGAAACGTTGATTCTTAAAAGATTTAGCATAATGAATTTAGTGATCGTTGAAAAGTGTTTTTTTTTTTAATAAAATGTTTTATTGATTTTGAAAAGAGCTTTAGTAAAATGGTCTTATAATATCTATAAGATCTTACAGGCACGTGAGAAAGGTTGGTTTGATTTCGATTAAGGATGAAAGTCTTTAGTATGATGATATATTGTGAGCGTGTTTTAGTGATTAGGTTGAGTATGAAGTTCATGGGCAAGAGGTTCATTGTACCGATTAAGTTGATAGGTAGCATTTCGTAAGGTTTTGAAATTCGGGTAATAAAACGTTTTAAGGTATGATTAAGAATTTTGTGTATGTGAGTTATGTGAAAATAGATTGTAGGGTAAGGACTACCATTGATAAAACAATGTATTTTGAGATTGATATAAGTAGGGATGTTGACGAATGATAAACAATTTAGGTGTAAAACATGATTTTGTTTGCATAATAAAGTCTTTTGAAGGAAGAATTTTGCTAACGATCACCAAGGTAAGGGAATCACCCCTAACCCGCTGGTGAGGTCGTTTTAAGAAAAGAAGGAAGCGGAGTTAATCGTCAAGGTAAGGAAATCACTCCTATCTCGGTGATATGTCTCCATTTTGGGGTTACAAGAAATGTAAATCCAGTTGGTGACGTTTTTGAAATCATGCATGTGAATGACGTATAGATGTATGAAAAGATTTAGTATGATGTGTGTATAAAACAAAATAATCTCGAAAGCAATTTGAATTTGAAAAGAGTGGATTGCATCGTATAAGATTGATAATAGTAAAACGTAGGTTTGATTAAAACTTGGATTGTTCCAAAACGGAACTTTTACTAAAACGAAGTGGTCAAAAATTCTTTTGAAGTTGGAGAAACATGCTTTGGCCTAACAGGTGGCATACTCTCGTCGAAATTTCAGTTAATGGTATTCACCCTTCCAGTTACTACGTGTTCCAAATCAATCGAAAGTTCGAGACTTGGTGGGATTTTTGAAAATCAAGGAGTGGGACTAGTCGACAAGATGAGGGTTTCACCCCTAACTTGACGATTTCATACCCTAAGTGTGGTTGGTACTCATCGGGTCAAAATTTAATTTCGACACTTTAACGAGGGTCCACTAGAATTTGAAATGGAAATTCTTCATCAAGGTGAGGATCTCACTCCTAACTTGATGGTGAATTTCATGTAAAAGAATAAGTGGATTCAGAGTCGTTCACCAAATTGTGGGTTTCACGCCTATTTTGGTAAAGTCGTCTTGTTTGTGTATTACGAGTGTTTGCAAATTTAGTATAATCAAGTGAAATGCCTTCGGAAAGGCATATGTTATGAAATAAATAAACAAGCATGAGCACATAAAAGACATTTCAAGGATAACACATAAAGGCATCTCAAGAAAATTAACATATGAATCAAGTATGGTCGAATTTGGTACTTAACCATAGACTAGGTCAAAAGCATGGCAATTTTCCTAATTCCCTATAGTTATGGCTCTAATACCAATCTGTCACACCCCAATCGATGGCGGAAACATCGGAGTGAGATGAAAACGAGATTGCAAGTGACTTCATAACACTATTAGTGACAATAATTAAATAATGGATTTCATTTCATTTCTAAAAGTCAATTACAAAGGTTGGAATCAAATATAACAACTTGAAATACAAGAATGATAATACAATAAGAATACAAAATTTTTAATGTGTATCTAAGCATCCTACTATGTTCCATGCATCATCAACATCATCTCAAAACCTTCAACATGTTTTAAAAGCATAGTTCAATACAAAGATGTATTGGCGAGTATACAGGTTTTCATACATAGCATGAAAATAAGTTGTAAACAATTCCACACGGCAAGCTATTGAAACAAGATAAACAATAAAATTGGCATGTGTTTAACTAATCAAACCAATGATGAAACGCAATAAGCTCTTAACATAACCCAAAGTTTACAGGTGGTGCGTTAATCCTATAGCGTTATATATGTCAAGGATAGGCTCGTACGAAGTTAATGATAAGTCTAACACAAAACGTATAACCCCAAGTTTAAAGTATCAAGTAACAAGTATGCATGCATGTATAAGGAATGTTTGTGCATTTAAAAATAAAGTTTAAGTGTAAGTTTATAGTTTAACATGTTACACCCCAAAAGGTGGTAAACAAAAAAGGGGTACAAGTATACCGACAGTTTTGCAAAGTTTCCTTTGGTGATTCCGTGAAGAGTTACAGGTTGGAGCTTCAAAGCTTCCTTTAAAACACTTAGTGTTTTCTTTTAGAACTCTTAGAGTTCTCTTCCTTGCTTTGAAGATTTGAGAGAAGTAGAGAGGTTGAGAGAAGAATGGTTGGAACACTTAGTGTCCTGTTAGAATTCTTAATTTAGAGAGATTGAGAGAATTGGAGATATGGAGAGAAGAATGGTGTGAAGAAAATGGTAGAAAGAGATTGGTATTTATAGGTAGAGAAGGTGGAAAGGTGTGAAATATGATTGGTTAAAGAAGGTGGAAGAGGATTGACAAGATGATTGGTGGAGAAAGAAGGTGGAAAATGGTGAAATATGATTCGTTAAAGAAATTGGAAGAGGATTGATGAGGTGGAAAGATGATTGGTATATTTCTTGAGTATATATTATGTAATTGAGTATATAAATAAAAAGTATAAAAGTGTAATTCAAGTATTGAGGATGTGCGTATAAGTATTTATACGTATAATTGTGTCGATTTGCGTGTAAATACGTATTTAAATGATCGGTTGTGTGAATAAAAAAATATGTATAAAATATGAATTTTATTAAGATTAACGCCTCGAATTGTGAGATTGAAATTAAAATACGAATGTAAGGTTTCTAAAATTAGAATACGAATACGAACATTTTTAAAATAGAAATACGAAGATACGAGGCGTTACAGTTTAGGTTTAGGGTTTATAACACTTATTTTTCAATTTTAAACATGCATATACATATATGTATAATTGACAATATACACATATGTATAGTTAAAAGATTAATAATATACACATGTGTATAAATCCCTAAAAAAATGCATTTTTTACCTATTTTTTTGCATTTTTGCTTAGGGAAAATGTGTGCTCCAGATTGCTTCTCAAATTTCTCAAATAGGGTAGACTTCTCTTAGGATCCCTACCCTATATAGGAGAAGGATCTGTTAGGAACCACCCATTATTGCGAGAACCGCGAGAACCAATGTGAACACAACAAAAATCTAAAAAAACACACAAATTTTTTTTTTAATATTTTTTATTAAAAATCGTTACTTTTCGGCAATATAAAAAATTTTATTTTTTTTTGTGACAAAACTAGTGATTTTTTTATAAAAATATAGTAACAAAATATGTGTATTTTTTAGATTTTTTTAGGTTTTTGGGGGGTTTAGCTTTATGGTTTAGTTTTTAGCATTTAGCTTAGGTGGGAGTGGGGTTAGGTTTTTTTAGGTTTGGGGGGGGGGGGGGGGTTGGGGGTGTGGGGGTTAGGTTTTTGGAGGGTTTAGTTTTCAGTATTTAGCATGGGTGAGGGGGGGGTTAGTTTTTTTTGGGTTTTTTTAGGTTTTGAGTGGTGTAGTCGGTTTATTTTGTTGTGTTCAATTGGTTTTCGCGATTCCTGCAATAAAGGTGGTTCTCGCATAAACCCTACTATATATATATATATGATTCGGCTCAGTTAAGAATCACCACAACTAATGTGAACCATTAGAACTCCTACTTCCTGGGAGAGTTGTGCCATCATTTTTTTTTCACAAACATAGATGAAAATGTTATAAACACATCTTTAAAAAAAATTGTCGGGTCGGGAGTTATGCCTGCTGTAAATTTTCATTACACCCGATGTAAATTTTTGTATGCGACACTTTTTTTATTTTTTATGTTTTCGCTGGAACAAGTGATTTTTTTTTAGATTTTTTTAAAACCTTTTAGAAGGCTTAGTTCTCATAGGTCTCGCAACTCAAGTTTGTTCTCATTATATATATATACACACACATATATATATATATATATATATATATATATATATATGTATGTATATATTTGTATATATATGTATGGGGGACCGCTAAACTGAAAACCACCTCCAGTTGTAAGAACCATGAGAACTACACCGTACGGGGCGAGTTGGACCAAAAAAAAATTTCATAAACGTAGATGCGCGTATTATAAACACATTTGTAAAAAAAGTTCAAAAAAAAATGTCGTGTGTGTAGTTTTGAGCACCACAAGTTTGTGTTTACGGGTACCGTAAATTTTAAATAAAATTTACGGTACCCGTAAACACAAACTTAAGGTGCTCAAAACTACACACACGACATTTTTTTTTTTTTTGAATTTTTTTTTACAAATGTTTTATAATACACGCATCTACGTTTATGAAAAAAATTTGGTCCAACTCGCCCCGGATCAAAAAGTTCTCATGGTTCTTACAACTGGAGGTGGTTTTCATTTTAGCGGTCCCCTGTATGTATATATGTATATATATATATATATATATGTAGGGGAAGGTTCTATGTAGAACACTAAATATTGCGAGAACATGCAGAACAAAATGAATCACTCATTTTTTTCAATCCGAAAAACCTAAAAAGTAAATGAAAACATTATAAATGTAAGATTTATTGTTTTTCACACTAGAATTTAAAACAAAATATGAAAAATCTTCAGTTTTTAAATAACCTACACACATGTAGGTTTTGTGTAGGCTAAATTACCTACATGTATGTAGATTATGTGTAGGGAAAAATATATGATTTTTTTATGTATATATAATACACATATGAATGTAAGAAAAACATAAAATTTAAGAAATATGAACCTTAAATCCCAGAATTTAGTGATTTTGAGTTGTTCTTTTTGTTCTCGCAATAATTAGTGTTCTGTAATGATCCTTATCCTATATGTGTGTATATATATATATATATATATATATATATAGGAACTGGATCAGGAGAGAACGCCTGAAAGTGTGAGAACGGTGAGAACGATTCTCAGCCATAAGATCTTAGTGGTTAGTGGTTGAGATTGATGCGGTGGCATTTTTGTAAATAATAGGGGCCTTGGAACTACCAAGAGGGGTAAAATAGGAAGATCCAAACTAAGGTGCGTATGCTAATTACACGCCATTTTCCCTCATCGTATTTAAACGACAATAACTTTTTATATGTGATTATTTTTCGAAACAAATTACACCATAAAACTCAACGTTTTTTTATCTTTCCAACGAGTATACAATTGATATACTTTTCGAAAAAAATTAACTGGGTTTTATGGAGTTTTTCTGAACTGGGTGTTTTATTGCGTTTTAGACTATGTATTTTCATGGTGTTTTCTAAACTATGTGTTTTTATGGCATTTTAACTAGGTATGCAGAACACTAAATATTGCGAGAACACACAGAACAAAATGAATCACTCATGTTTTTCAATCCTAAAAACCTAAAAAGTAAATGAAAACATTATAAAATGTAAGATTTATTGTTTTTCACACTAGAATTTAAAACAAAATATGAAAAATCTTCAGTTTTTAAATAACCTACACACATGTAGGTTATGTGTAGGTTAAATTACCTACATGTATGTAGACTATGTGTAGGGAAAAATATATGATTTTTTATGTATATATAATACACATATGAATGTAAGAAACATAAAATTTAAGAAATATGAACCTTAAATCCCAGAATTTAGTGATTTAGAATGGTTCTTTTTGTTCTCGTAATAATTAGTGTTCTGTAATGATCCTTATCCTATATATGTATATATGTATATATATAGGAACTGGATCAGGAGAGAACGCCTCAAAGTGTGAGAACGGTGAGAACGATTCTCCGCCACAAGATCTTAGTGGTTTGTGGTTGAGATTGATGCGGTGGCATTTTTGTAAATAATAGGGGCCTTGGAACTACCAAGAGGGGTAAAATAGGAAGATTCAAACAAAGGTGCATATGCTAATTACACGCCATTTTCCCTCATCATATTTATGCGACAATAACTTTTTTATATGTGATTATTTTTCGAAAAAAAATACACCATAAAACTCAGCGTTTTTTTTATCTTTCCAACGAGTATACAATTGATATACTTTTCGAAAAAAATTAACTGGGTTTTATGGAGTTTTTCTGAACTGGGTGTTTTATTGCGTTTTAGACTATGTATTTTCATGGTGTTTTCTGAACTAGGTGTTTTTATGGCGTTTTAACTAGGTATTTTCATGGCGTTTTTCTGAACTGAGTTTTTTATGGCGTTTTCAACTGAGTTTTTTCATTGCGTTTTTCTGAACTAGGTGTTTTATGGCATTTTTAACTGGATATTTTCATGACGTTTCTCTGAATTGGGTGTTTTATGGCATTTTAATTGAACACCTAGTTCTTGTGAGTGGGTTTTTTTGACAATATTACCCTTAGTGTAATTTAGCATCAATGCCACATGTCACCACCAAAATCGTTCTCACCGTTCTCTCTAAATCCTGACCCTATATATATATATATATAGGGTCAGGATTTAGGGAAAACGGTGAAAAGTGTGAGAACAGTGAGAATGATTTTGGTGTTGACATGTGGCATTGATGCTAAATGACTGTAACATCCGTGCTTGTAATCATTATGAACAGTTCTATTATCAATAAAACAATGTTATTTGATCACAATGTTTGTTTGGTTGTGTTTTACATTTTTCATGTTTTGACTTTTATGTAATTTCAAACTCTACATCGCTTTCTGGAGAGTTATACGCAAACTGATGCGTAAACGTACTCAATTTAACGTGACAAATACTCCGGATCATCAACATATACTCAACATACCTTAAATAACCTTTACATAACTTAGAAATAAGTTTTAAAGGCTTTGGTATGGCAAAAACAAGTTAATTCGTTTACAGGGACTAAACTTGACAAACTGCGAAAGTATGCCAATTTGAACTGTAACGAACATTCCGGAACATGACCATAAGTTAAACATACCATAAATATCCTTTACATAGCTTAGAAATAGGCTTTGAGGGGTTCGGTATGCTAAAATAAACTTTTGGGTCATTCAGGGACTAAAAGTGCACAAGTTTGCACTTTCGCGCATAACTTACATTCTGAATACATCCGGACCTCAAAAAATTTATGTAAGCATGACTATATTATGCTTTAGTGTTTGGCTTGCCAAAAATCCATTCTTCGCGTAATTTGGATCGTTTTTCGCGCTTGTGCGCATTCCGTCGTAATTAAGCGAACATCGCGTTCGTACGACCAAACGAACCAATGTCCGGCATATTTTTGAGCATGTTTCATGTCCACAAAGTTTAGGCAACATTTTAGGGCCTTAAAGTTGGCTTTACGGGCCTTACAAGTGCCGGAAATGGGCTTAAACACGTGCAGGGACCAAAACTGTCATTTATCAAACTTATTTCTGATCTGTGCAGGCCAGGCGGCCCGCCTCAATTTCTGAACATCCTCACGCGGGCCGCGTCCCACTATCAGACCAGATTAAATGAATTTAACAGCAGATTGCAGCTGTTTGATTCACACCCACACATTCCCAATTGTCTAGTCAGCTGATAAGAACCAAATTTTAGTCACCATAAGGTTCAAACACTTGTACGGTTACGATTAAAGCACGGTTTCCATGAAACGATCTCAACGGTGGCCCGAAAACTATAAATACCCCATCACCCCATTGCTTAAACCACTAGAATTTTGATCTTAAAAACTCTAAGTTGACACCATTGTTTCATACCTGAGATTCTCGGATCGAAATTAGCATTCGGGGACCCTTCGTAAGTATTCTTTCGTTCTTTTCTTTATTTTATTGCTTTTCGAGTCAGAAAGTCAAACTTTGTTTGACTTTCAGCGTTGACCAGCTTATGGTCAATGCGAAGTTCGTTTGAACTTCGCAACGTGATTGTAATCACGATGGTTATAGTCCCTTGGGACTATGCCTACTGATTACCACGTTGTCTAGGGTCGTAGGGTAAGCGATCTGATAAATCGCTTATACCTCGAACCCAACCCATTTGGTCGATCATTAGGATCCGACCAAATGCATTAGGTGACCATAGTAGGTAGGGAATAACCTTCCGAGGTTATACCCTATGGTCACATCGTTGAGTAGTTGTATGATAGGTAGTTTATATGCCTTAGGTAAATTACCAGAATACCCTTTTCATGTATAATTGGTAATTAAGCATATGTAACCTAAACCTTTGTCACATAACTGAGTATGTAACATGTTTAGGCATATAACACTTTTCATAGGGCTAGTTAGGCGGTCCGAACGCGTTTCACGCGAACGACGCGTTAAAGTAGCATAAGCTACCTAAACGGGTCGTAATGGGTCGTAAACAATTATGTTAGGTTTCAATTAGTATGTAGGCTTTGTTGAACCATATGACACGAGTCTCTACACTCGTTTGGTTTACAAACCCTCATGCTACCCGAATCTTCCGATTTAGGTCCGGTTTATTAACATAGTTATCTATATTAGGTGCCGTTTGATTTCGTGATCTCTACCATTGTTTGATTATCACTCTAGGACTACTGAGTAATCACAAGTGAGTACATAGAACCCCTCTTTTACTGTTTTCCAAACTGTTTTGGGGTGAAACAAATGTGCCTACTTGTTACTTTCATGCTTTCCTGTTTTCACATCATATACCGACTATGTTTGTTAGTACATTATAGTACATGATTTCATTACATTTCATGCTATGTATGTCCATTGTGTGCATACTTAGTACATTGTTTTACATTACATTTCTGCTATGTATGTTGACTGATAGCATGCTAGCACATTGATTTACAAGACTTTTCTGCTTTGTATGTTAACTTAGCATACTTAGTACATTGTTTTCATATGACATGTATGCAACTGCTATGACATTTGGTTTGCACAAACGGGTCTTTATTACGTTCATTAACATTTGCTACGCCGCTCGGGAGTAAGTAGTGGTACCATAGGACTTGACAAATCCCATTCCTGACATCCCGGGTTTGTTTGGATGTAAGGAATGACTGAATCCGAATACAATTCTTTTGATAACCTTGACTGAAAGGGTTATCCGACTGTCTCAAGGCTTGAATGTATGCGTTAACTTACCACATAAATGTTTGTATCAATGTATCATGCATCACTTGGCAAAACATAACTTTTTGATATATTCAAAATACTTTGTTTTGTGCATTTTTACTTATGGTTTAAGTAGTCTTATTTTACTTACCATACATAACTTTTGTTACACATTACTTGACTACTTTTGGACTATCAACATTTGACATGGTTTATACAAGGACTTTTGACTATTGGTTTAAACATAGACATTATACGTTGTTGGTTGGTTTAAGTGACTTAAGTGACGATATGTGAGTAATACGATACAAGCATGGTGGATACGCCGCTGGTACTTCCTATATATAAATGTTTGTATTATATTACATATCATAGCGTTATTTAAATCATTCATGTTGGACTTATACATTTTACACAAGTAACATGTTTTCACAAGACTTTGGTTTACAATACAGTTTATTCTATACAACTCATTTTACATGGTTATTCATTTAACCTTACATTTATTTATACATATCATCTGACCTTATCGTTTTTCAAATGATTTACAAAACAAAGCAAATTACAAGGTTCATGACTAAACATTTTCTCAAACATAAGTCATGAATCCTATTTTCACAAAACCTATGTATCTCACAGGCATTTTTATGCTGACGTACCTATTTTCACATGTGTTTTTCAGGAGCTGTTGCATTAGATGATCAAGATACACATAGGCAGACTTGGGCTTTAGTCACAATAAAAGATGCAAGATTAGTTAATTATGTTGTATTTCCTTGTTTGTTAAGACGTTGTAACACTTTTAATCAATAAAACGAAACTTCAATTGCCATGGATTTGAAACAATAAATTCTGTTACAACACTCCCCAACATTTCCGCCACGTTTTGTATGTTCTACGTGGTCGGGGTGTGACAATTACACTAAGGGTAATATTCTCAAAATACCCACTCACATGAACTGGGTGTTCAAATAAAACGCCGTAAAAACACCCAATTCAGAAAAACGTCATGAAAATACCCGGTTGAAAATGCCATAAAATACCAAGTTCAGAAAAACGGCATGAAAATACCTACCCCATAAACGCCATAAAACACCCAGTTCAGAAAAAACACCATGAAAAACTCAGTTGAAAACGTCATAAAACACACAGTTCAGAAAAACGCCATGAAAATACTTAGTTAAAACACCATAAAAACACCTAGTTCAGAAAAACGACATGAAAATATCTAGTCTAAAACGCCATAAAACACCCAGTTTAGAAAAACGCCATAAAAACCGAGTTCATTTTTTTTTCGAAAACTATATCAATAGTATACTCGTTGGAAAGATAAAAAAACGTTGAGTTTTATGGTGTAATATTTTTAGAAAAATAATCACGTATAAAAAAAGTTATTGGCTTTTAAATATGATGGGGGGAAATGGCATGTGATTAGCATGTGCACCCTTGTTTGAATCTTCCAATTTTACCCCTCCTGGTAGTTATAAGCTTCCCAATATTTAAAAATGCCACCCTATCATCTTCGCCACAAATCATAAAGATCTTATGGCTGAAAATCGTTCTCAATGTTCTCACACTTCAAATCGTTTTCTCTTGATCCCATTCCTATATATATATATAGGATCCGGTTCAATTAAGAACCACCACGAGCTGTGAGAACCATGAGAACTTCTACTTCCACGCGAGTTGGGGCACCATTTTTTTAGATAAACGTAGATGAAAATGTTGTAAACACATCTGTAAAACAAAAAAAACTGTCGGTTCGGTAGTTACGCCTGATTTAAATTTTGTTTACGGAGATGTAAATTTTTGCAAGCGGATTTAAGTTATAAACATGCGGATTTTATTATTGTGTCATCTGCTAACCTACAGATTTAGATTTTTATACACATGCGTATTTGCCCTTTTGTAACATGCGAATTTGTTGATTTGTATGTCTATTTGTACATGCGGGGTTTCGTTTTAGGGGTTTATAACGTGCGGAATTTACATCGCGTACACTCGTATGTTAAGGCCATTTGTAGGATAAAAGGAAAATCCACTTGAGTTGAAAAAACTCTAGAAATCTTTGTAAAAACCTTATCTAACGTTTTTATTTTTGTTTAACAAAATAGGGAAAGTAACATAATGATACACTAGGTGGTTCAACAAGTGCGGAAAGTATGGACGGAAGGAATTTCAAGAAATTTAAGTTCAAGGTGTGAAGATCAAGAATAACATTTTTTGTGCTGTATTTTTGTAATATATTTTTGTGCTAAATTTTTTGTGCTGAAATTTTTTGCCTTAGCTTTTTCTTTCTCAATTTTTTATGCTGGATTTTTTGTACTATATTTTTTTGTGCTGAATTTTTTCATGCTATATTTTTTTGTACTAAATATTTTTGTGCTATATTTTTTTGTACTGAATTTTTTGTGCAAGATTTTTTGTACTGGATTTTTTATTGTATTTTTTAGAAAACAAAAGGGGTGCCATATATCATTTTCACACTCCTATTTATAAGTACCAAAATGCCCTTCCTTTCTACTTATATGAAGTGCCACGTGTCATTTTTCTATTCGGTTTTTTTAGGGATTTATACACATGTGTATATTGTTAATCATTTAAGTATACATATGTGTATATTTTCAATTATACATATATGTATATACATGTTTAAAATTGAAAAATAAGTCTTATAAATATTTGATTGAGTTGAATGATTTAGTTTTAGCTTTAGGATTTAGCATTAATATTTATGGTTTAGCATTTGGGATTAGCTTTAAGGTTTAGCATTAGTATTTAGGGTTTAGCTTTAGTATTTAGGGTTTAGCATTAGGGTTTTGCATTATGGTTTGGCTTTTGGGTTTAGCATTGGGATTTAGCATTAGGGTTTAGCTTTAGGGTTTAGCTTTAGCTTTAGGTTTTGCATTAGGGTTTAGTTTTAGGGTTTAGCATTAGGGTTTAGCTTTAGTTTTAGGGTTTATCATTAGGGTTTAGGGTTTATAACACTTATTTTTCAATTTTAAACATGTATATACGTATATGTATAATTGACAATATACACATATGTATAGTTAAAAGATTAACAATATACAATGTGTATAAATCCCTAAAAAATTGCATTTTTTTACCTTTTTTTTTCAATTTTTGCTTAGGGAAAATGTGTGATCCAGAATACTTCTCAAGTTTCTCAAATAGGGTGGAATTCTCTTAGGATCCTTACCATATATATATATATATATATATATATATATAGGGGATAGATCATGAGAAAACTAGTTTAAATGAGAAAACCAAAAAAACTTACTAAAAAAGCCTTAAAAAACATACCAATTTTTTTTACAATTTTTTATACAAAAAATAGCTATTTTTTATGTATAGAAAAAAAATTTCAAAAAAAAAGATTTTTTTTGTTGTATTGCACATGTGCACTATTACGGATATAATGCACATGTGTAGTACACATATAATGCACATGTGCAGTACAACAAAAAAAATTTGAAATTTTTTTTTATATATATAAAATAGCGATTTTTTTATAAAAGTTTGTAAAAAAAAATTTGGTATGTTTTTTAACTTTTTTAGGCTTTTTTAGTTAGTTTTCTAGTTTTCTCATTTGGATGTAGTTTTCTCATTATCCTCTCCCCATATATATATATATATATATATATATATAGGGGATCGCTAGAATGAGAACCACCACGAGTTGTAAGAACCACGAGAACCGCGCCCCGCGGGTGGCCGTTGACCACGGAATTTTTTTTACACCTAGATCCGTATATTTTAACACCGGGGGTAAATTTTGGGTTCAAACGGCGCGCCCGAGGGGGTAGTTTTTTACGCCCAAAGTTTGGGTTTTTTTAATTTTTTTAATTTTTCTTTTTTTTTTTTAACCAAACTTTGGGCGTAAAAAACTACCCCCTCGGGCGCGCCATTTGAACCCAAAATTTACCCCCGGTGTTAAAATATACGGATCTAGGTGTAAAAAAAATTTCGTGGTCAACGGCCTCCCGCGGGGCGCGGTTCTCGTGGTTCTTACAACTCGTGGTGGTTCTCATTCTAGCGGCCACCTATATATATATATATATATATATATATGAGAGGGTTTAAATGAGAATGCTAAATATCGCGAGAACCGTGAGAACGAATGAAAAAACGACAAGAACTTGGTCAAAAACAATCCAAATTCAAAATTTCTTTTTGCACTTATCATTATTATTCCAACACAATGTTAGAAATTAAATTTACATGTTTAAATTTTCGTGAATTTGTAAATAAAGAAAATTTACACATATGTAGTCATTTACACATGTGTAAATTTGTTATATTTACACATGTGTAAAAAATCTAGTAAGAGTGATTTTGAGAGGAGAAATAAATTATTTGATGTTGTAAATTCTTTTTTGATGTTGTATTTTTATTATAATGAGGTTTGTATAAAAAAATTCGGTTTTGATTGGTTTTTTCATTCGTTCTCACGGTTCTCGCAATATTTAGCGTTCTCAAGATAACCCTCCCCTATATATATATATATATATATAGGGTAGGGTTCATGCGAGAACCACCTTTATTACGATAACCACGATAACCAATGTGAACACAACAAAATAAACCCACTACACCACCAAAAACCTAACCCCCCCCCCACCCCAAAAACCTTAACCCCCCCCCCCCCCCAACCCAAGCTAAATGCTAAAAACTAAACCCTCAAAAAACCTAAAAATGTTAAAAAATCTAAAAAACACACAAATTTTTTTTTTTAATACTTTTATGTTTAAATCGCTAATTTTAGTAGCAATTTTTTTTTAAATAATAACGAAAAGTAGCGATTTAAACATTAAAATTTTTTTGTGTGTTTTTTAGATTTTTTTAGGTATTTTTGGTTGTGTTCACATTGGTTCTCGTGGTTCTCGCAATAAAGGGTGGTTCATAACGGATCCTTCTTCTATATATATAGGTGAGGGTTAACGTACAATATTCCTTAACGTACGATTAAATTACGTACATTATAAAACTCAAAACCTTAGTCACGCATGGAGTAAAAACCTAATCACGCATGTTATAAAACTAATTACGCATGTTATAATTTTATCTCGTACGTAATATACGTTAAAGGATATTCTATTTTACACTTACAATATATATTTGTATATAACTGAAATTAGCTATTCTGGAAAATGTTCTTAATATATAAGAATACAAGTAGGGATGAGCAAAATGGACCCGGTACCGGTACCGAATTTACCGAACCGGGTACCTTTTCGGTACCGATTCGGTACCGACTTTTGACATTTTCGGTACCGGTTCGGTATTTACCGGTTTTTACCCTCAAATACCGGTACCGTACCGGTACCGAACCGGTTATTTTCGGTACCGGTACCGAACCGGGTATATTCGGTACCGGTACCGGTACCCACTTTTGAGGATTTTCGGTACCGGTTCTTTCGGTACCGGACGGTACCGAGCTCATCCCTAAATACAAGTACTTTAAGGTTAATAATTAATAATTAACTAGATAACATTACACGGACCAAAACAAAGTTAACAGGTTTTGTGTTTAACCTTAACAGGTTTCGTGTGTATAACAAGTCGACACGTTAAGACCTGCTTAATTTTGTGTCTTAATATGTTAACATGTTAAGACCCGTTAATGACACACTTATAATTTTAAATAAAAAAATATGTGGAGTTCCTAATTTTAAATAAAAAAACATACTTGGAAGTAAAATTTATATATTTAAGCACAGGTTGTGTTCGTGTTTCAACATGTCGTGTTCGTCTCGTAAGAAGTCGTATGATACGCTAGTAACTTTTTTCGTGTCTCAATAGGTCATTTCGTGTAACATATTAATTTCGTGTTTGGAAAATCTGACATGATAAGATTTCGTGTCGTGTTCGTGTTTACCTGTTTTAGGTTCGTGTCATATCAGATCCGTGTCTTAGCAGATCAGATTAACACAATACGCCAACACTACTAAAATACAAAGGACCATTAAATTGATGAACTTGCCAACTATATTGAAAGATAAGGGGGTTATTGGTTGCCTCTCACACCTACTTTTCCATAAATTAACGACTTTATTGCTCCAACTGTATTATCATTCCCTTTGCCAAAATTCATACACATGATCTCTTCCACACTCTCTCTCTCCATTGTGTTTCGTATCTTGTTAAATTATATTGCAATCTAGACTCCATCTCATGTTTAATTGACATTATCAGTTGGTATTTTTTGGATGGATCAACTGACATAAGGATAATATATGTCAACTATCTTAAAGTCCCATGAGAATGGGTGTACATACTGATTCAAAGTACCCATTATGATACACTCCGTGGTTCAACAACTGCAGAAAGTATGGACGGAAGAAATTTCAAGAAATTTAAGTTCAAGGTGTGAAGATCAAGGATAATATTTTTTGTGTTGTATTTTTGTACTATATTTATATTTATGTGCTAAATTTTTTGTGCTGAATTTTTTTGCCTTAGATTTTTTTTTTCTCAATTTTTTTTGTGCTGGATTTTTTGTACTATATTTTTTTGTGTTGAATTTTTTCGTGCTATTTTTTTTGTACTAGATTTTTTTGTGCTATCTTTTTTTGTACTGGATTTTTTGTGCTAGATTTTTTGTACTGTATATTTTTATTGTATTTTTTAGAAAACAAAATGGGTGCCATATTTCATTTTCACACTCCTATTTATAAGGATCAAAATGTTCTTCCTTCCTACTTATATGGAGTGTCACGTGTCATCATCACAATCCTTCTTAGTCTACTGAGGCAAAATCTACTTTTTTAATGGATCCTTCCCCATATATGTATATGTATATATATATATATATAGGATAAGGTTCATGTGAGAAGTAGTAGGCTAATTGAGAAACTTGAGAAGCATTCTAGACCACGCATTTTCTCTAAGCAAAAAAGTGTAAAAAATGCAATTTTTTTTGGAAAAATCGGAGTTTTTTCAATTAGGTTTTTTTTTAGGGATTTATACACATGTGTGTATTGTTAATCTTTTAAGTATATATATGTGTATATTGTCAATTATACATATATGTTTATACATGTTTAAAATTGAAAAATAAGTGTTATAAATCTTTGATTTAGGTGAATGATTTAGTTTTAGCTTTATGATTTAGCATTAGTATTTATGGTTTAGCATTAGGGTTTAGCAATAAGGTTTAGCATTAGGGTTTAGCAATAAGGTTTAGCATTAGTATTTAGGGTTTAGCATTAGGGTTTAGCATTAGTATTTGGGGTTTAGCATTATGGTTTAGCGTTTGGGTTTAACATTGGGGTTTAGCATTAGGGTTTAGCTTTAGGGTTTAAATTTAGGGTTTAGCTTTAGCTTTTGGGTTTAGCTTTAACTTTAGGGTTTGCATTAGTGTTTAGTTTAAGGGTTTAGCATTAGGGTTTAGCTTTAGGGTTTAGGGTTTATAACACTTATTTTTCAATTTTAAACATGTATACATATATGTATAATTGACAATATACACATATGTATAGTTAAAAGATTAACAATATACACATGCGTATAAATCTCTTAAATTTTTTTTTTTTTGCATTTTTTATCTTTTTTTTTTTTGTAATTTTTGCTTAGCGAAAATGTGTGGTCCAGAATGCTTCTTAAGTTTCTCAAATAGAATGAACTTCTCTTAGGATCCTTAACCTATATATATGTATATATATATATATATCTATATGGTAGGGTTCATGCGAGAATCACTTTTATTTCATTTCGAGAAACGCAAGAACAATGTGAACAAAACAAAATACACCCACTACACCACCAAAAACCTAAAAAAAACCTAACCCCTGTAGATCCCAAAACGTATCCGGATCACAGTGGTTGGTTGTTTTAACCCATAACACCTATTGATTAGGTGTTTGAGATATGAAAAGTTAAGAAATATCAAAGATGAAGGGAAGCTAATGGATTAATGAATACAACAAGTGTTGTATTGAATCCAAACAATGAGATATAGCAATAAACAACCTTGGATATCAGATTTAAGCACTAGATCAGTAAGAGAAAGTAACAACACCAATATTCATTCAAGAGCCAAAAGCTTGCCAAGGTTACAATGTGAGGGCTATTTATAGTGTGTTCCTGATCTGCCAGCAAATTTATAAATTTGCTGGAATCTTATCTACACTAGGTCAGGAACATTACTATTAGAGAATTACAAAACAAGCCCTTGTACATTCTAATTTGCTACTAACTACTATTAAACTAATCCAGCACAAGTATCAATGATCTCAAAAGTTCTAACAATATCCCCCCTAGATCGTTGCATACTTGTCTTTTCATTCTTCAGTTGAGGCCGCTGGATTATCAGTAGCTTGCTTCTCAGGCTCAGTTGGATTTTCTTCGTTAGTTGTTGTTTCTAGAGGTGCCTCGGTCTCGGTTGGTGCTTCCGGAGTTTCTTGAGTAACAGTAGCTTCACAAGTTGGTTGGACCTCCTTAATGGCCTCATATGTGGATGAGGCCGGAGGTGGTGATGTGGTGGTTGGTTCAGCAGTGGAAGCAGAAGATCCTCCCTTCTTTCTTTCGTGTTTCTTTTTCCTTCTTGCTTCCTGTTTCTTTGCATCTTTTTCTTTCCTCTTTTCCATTTTATCAACCAAATCCAGCATATCTCTTTTCAGCCTCCATGCTCGCTCCACCGCTCTCGAAAATAACGCCGCCTCCTCTAAATTTGCATTTCCTGCTCCTACGTTTATGCGACTGGCGTTTAGTATTGTTAGATCAGAGAGCCCAAACTTGAAGACATCCATCGGATCTAGAATACGGATATCCACGTTTTCGTTTGATCTTATTACAGCTTCACCGGTCTTGCTGTCATAGAACCATTTCTTGAAATTTGTGAGAGCGACAGGAGCTTCTTCTGGGAGTTTGATCCGTGTGACAACTTTAGCTGGGTTGATTACCCACGTCACTTTCCCTTTTCCAGTTACTGGATCGATTGTTGTTTTTGACACCCTGCGTCTTGGACGCTGCGGAGCGTGAGTTGGGAATCCTTTGTTACATTCTTTGGCAATTATGCGTTCGAAGTCCCTCCCAATTCCTCTTTCTTCGTGGTTCAGTATATCTAGACGACCAAGTTCCCGAAGATCCCACCTCGGAAGTGTGAACAGATCAAATCCAGTTTGAAAGTACTGAATTACTCCACCGCGTCTTTTAACTACGAACATTCCTCTAAGATTATCATACATCCAACTGATAATCTTGTTGATACATGTTTGTGGACGTGACTCGACTCGACGCGACTCAGTTCGGTTCGACCCGGTTAGGTTCGGCTCAAGCCAGACGTCACGACATTCCTCCGTCGTGCACCCCAGAGTTCGACACGCGAAGCACGGAGAGCCGAGAATGTTTCCCGCTTGACACATCACCATGACATCATCATGATGATGTCATGATGATGTCAGCAGTTGGCTAAACATTTCAAGTCTTCAAATGTGTTTTACGTAAGCCTGGGCCAATCAACCTCAAGATAGAATGCATGTTGGGCCTAAGCCCATTATGGCGAAACAGAAGGATGTTGACGAAACAAGAGTTATTTCGTCGACTTGATTCACTTTCGTCGAACATGGTTGTGATTCGCCAAGAACTGTTCTGTTTCGTGATGTGTGGGTATAAATAGACAGTCTCAGTTAGAATTCAGGAAGACACAAGTGTGAGAACACACACACGAGAGAATTTGAGAGAGTTTACAGAAAACATTTGTAAACGTTGGATTGAACAACCGCACACTACTTCTCAAGAGAAAGACAAAAACCTTTGCTGGTGCAATGTGGAAGACCAGCCGGACCCAGAGGTTTATGATCTTGTTGCTGTCAAGAGATTTCTCAGTAGCTGCAAAAATCGACTTTGAAGTCCACACCGGGTGGATATCCAGTTTGGGAGAGCACTCATATTCCTTGCAATGCACGAAGCAGTTGCAGGATACGGTTTTGAATTCCTAACTACTCCTATTTACGTTGATAATTCTGCTGCATTACAGATCACTAAAAATCCTGTGCAGCATTCAAAGACTAAGCACATCGACATTAAGTATCACTTCATACGTGATTGCTTTGAGAAAAGGCTAATCGATGTTGCTTACGTCCACACCGATGACCAACGTGCCGACCTTTTTACCAAAGCATTTGACAAATCAAGATTTGACTATTTATTATTGGTAAATGGCATTAAGGTCAAGCAAGAGTAAAACCAACAGCGGAAAATCATTTTTGTAAATACCTTTGTGTTTTAAATTTATCTTAGTTTATTGATTTTAGGGGGAGTAAATCCAAAAATTTGAAAATCCAAAAACAATAGAAAAACAAAAATGAGTTTCCTGGCGAGCAAAAGAGAAAATGATAGTACATCAGTAGTCTGTCCAAACCTCTTTAAACTGAAATGCAAAATGAAAAACGATAAACAGCTCTATATAAGATGTATCGGTAGGCTCACAATCATTTTAAAGTGTGCAGGGTGATATAAACTTAAATCGACTGAAGACTGGGTGGGAACCATTCATTGGCATATGGTCTTGGTACCGAAATTTCGTTTGAGAGATTGCCGAGGTTCTGAGATATTCGGTCTTTATGCTGCTTATCATCTGGGTATCATGGTTGTATCTTTTACCGAAAAATAACGGGGACGCAAGTCTAGATCTTCCATGATACTATACATACGTGTACATATTGCATTCGACCTCAATAAGTGATCAACAATCACATGTCCCCAAATAAGTGATAATATATCACAAATTCTTTCCGGGAGTCAAGTTCGTCTCTCTGCTGTACGAAAGTACTGACCTGTTCACGGACTTGCTCCTGTGCCCTCATGCATATGAAAATCAAGTTCCTCATCAATAAGTGATTCTATCACATAGGGCTTGTTTTCAATCAAAATAAGTGAGAATCTCACATCATATACGGTCAAACAGATGATAATCGGTATACTCACCGGTAAGATGAACCCTCGTGCATACCTTGATACGGGAATGTGTCGTGATGTGGATGAACACCGGTCGGTAAGTATAAATCATACCTTAACGTATCCCCTCGCCATGATTACATCTGATAAGTTGAGCTTATGTGGACAACAATACCGATAATTGTTATAGGATGCTTATCTTAATGTTAACTAATTGAACAACAAGAGCGTTTTGGCATGACCGTACACTGATATGATTCTCTTACCCTCGAAACTCACAAAAAGAATGTCTGTAAATATTTATTTAATGCTTTCAGTTTCTGCATCTTTGTATATATTTATTTACTGCTTTCAGTCTTTACATTTGAAATATTCAAAATACCAAAAAGATTTTAGGTGTGTTTTAATATAAACTTTATAAAAGTCAAAAAGATTTTATTTCTATTTTATTTTCGATCGTACGATGTTGGAGCTCGAGTCTTCGTTACCTGAAACCTGAACGAAAACCGAAAATGACTAAATCTTCATAAACGGTCGAAATTTGCAAAGTGTTGAAAGTTAAAATTTGAAATGGATAAAGTATTTTAAACTTTCAAACTGTCGGACGGTGTTTGATTAAATATGGTCATACGTGTGTCATTTGTTTATACTAATTATATTCCAAGCAGTTGTTCTCATTACGCGTTTAGATTTCTTGCATGTGCAGATTCTAAAGGCAAGGAGAACATGGTAGATGACAAGCTTTGGAATGAAGACACAGCGTGAAGGCACTCAAATGATGAAGATGATCGAGTTGCCGCTGGCCATCATCAACACCACAAGGATCTCAAGTACTGAAGATCAAGTCATTCACGAGCATAACTCAAAGGGGAGCTTATGTTAAGGGGGAGTTTGTCAACACACTTCCTACATGAAACGGGGAGTTTGTTGATACACTTTCTGCTTTCAACAAGTGAAGACTTTGAAGATCCTCCGACTTAGAAGACATGAAAGGCGAATCTCGCGAGTAGCGTCCAAGGGGGAGTTTGTTGATACATGTATGTGGACGCGACTCGACTCGACGCGACTCAGTTCGGTTCGACCCGGTTAGGTTCGGCTCAAGCCAGACGTCACGACATTCCTCCGTCGTGCACCCCAGAGTTCGACACGCGAAGCACGGAGAGCCGAGAATGTTTCCCGCTTGACACATCACCATGACATCATCATGATGATGTCATGATGATGTCAGCAGTTGGCTAAACATTTCAAGTCTTCAAATGTGTTTTACGTAAGCCTGGGCCAATCAACCTCAAGATAGAATGCATGTTGGGCCTAAGCCCATTATGGCGAAACAGAAGGATGTTGACGAAACAAGAGTTGTTTCGTCGACTTGATTCACTTTCGTCGAACATGGTTGTGATTCGCCAAGAACTGTTCTGTTTCGTGATGTGTGGGTATAAATAGACAGTCTCAGTTAGAATTCAGGAAGACACAAGTGTGAGAACACACACACGAGAGAATTTGAGAGAGTTTACAGAAAACATTTGTAAACCTTGTGCTGTAACTGACTTTCAGAGTATTAATACATTGGTGTTAATCGTTGAATCTCGTGTCTATATTATCATTGTTGTGTTCGATCTCGGTTTGCTTTCCCGGTTGGATTCCGCACAACCGGGTTGGTTTGTACACAAGGATTAGGCGACTAGATCCTCCCCTAGCCGGACCTACAAATCTTATCGGTAGCTTCAGACTTTTCAACTTTGATAACTTGATGGAAATCAGGAAGTCGTTCTCTTTCCTTTTTGAACCATTCAGGGTGCTCGGGAGCAAATGTTTTTCCATTCTCTTGCTCGTATAGAACTTCGTCCTCAAGACCCCATTCAAGAAACTTTGATGGCATATCTTCCCGATCGACAGCTTCTTCCTCACTCTCGTCTCCCTCAGATACCCTGTCAACCGACTCCAGACGCCTTTTCTTTGCTTCTGCCTCCTTTTCTTTTCTGGTTGTCTCTTCTGTTATGAAGGCATCGAAGTCAAAGATTTCATCAAACGTGAACATTGGCTTGATTTTCATTTTCTCACACATACTTCGCGTCATTCTAAACATTTTCTCCAGTCCTGCTTGCTGAAATCTGATGAATTTGGACTGCTTAGCCACGTATGCAGTCATTTCTTTGTTCTTCTTCCTTTGATCTTTGATCTTTTCCCTGAGGAGGTTGGTGTCATTCACTTGGTTTTTCAACAAACAAATTTCTTTTGCCACTGAAGGCCCGGTGTCTTTGATTAACTTATCGTACAGTTCTTGAAAGGGACGAACCCTTTGCGGAGGCACCGGAGGCCTTGAAATCCTTGTTGGCTTTACAGGGGAGACTTTGGAGGTTCCTTCACTTGCCTGGACTTCATCAGGATCGACAAGTAAGGTGTCAACAAAATCATGCATTCTTTGAATTTCCTCAGGTACCGTCTCCGGTCTTTCTGAGGGAGATATTTCTTTTCGTTTCAAACTCTTCTCTCTCTTCTCTTTCTCTTGCAGAGCATGAATCGCTTTCAAATCTTTATATGTTGTTGCTGCTCTTCTGACTCGCCTGCCCTTATGCCTGCCTCCATGAGTCGTTCAGTGCTTTCCGACCCCCTTTTTCTTTTGGGTGGTTCGCCTTCAGCTGACTGTTTTTCTTTTCTTTTACCTTTAGCACGTTCTTCTTTTGATGCTGCTTCGGCTTGAGCTTGGGCATCTCGCTGCTGTTTTTCTCGTACCGCTTCTTTGTACTTCTTGTAAGCTTCCTTGACAATTGGTAGTCTTTCTGCTCGGTACATCCAATCATGCAACAACACCCATTCATTGGTCTTTATCTCGGTGTATTGGCGGTTTGTGAAGACGTGGAACTTGTAGAGATCTCCATCTGTTGGAAGATCTTTGTGTTGGCTATTTATCAGCATCTGAACGAATCTTGGATACATCGCCCACGTTACTCCACTCACATTTTCAAGCATGTATTTGAATATCAAGCCCGAGAGATTAAATTTCTGTTTGGTACACAGATTTAGCATGGCTGCCGACCATTCCAAGTTCAAACCATCAAAGCCACCCTTTCTGTGTGCTAGACTCGTAGAAATCACATGAACAATGAATCTCCAGTCTCTGGTGAGTCCTCCTCTCTTGATCTCTTTCTTCTGTCGGAAATCTCCAGGATAGCCCATCCCTCGAAAGCCATCCAGGATGTCATCTTGGCTTAGGCTTAACGGGTCTTGGTCATTGTCTTGAAGCTTCAGCACCTGGCGTATGCGGTCTTCAGTCACCTCTACTCTTTTGTTGCAAACCGTTGACACTATCCCTCTTTTGCTGTTGATGGTTTCAGGTTTAGCGTTTTCCCAGAATTGTTGTATGTGAATCTTGTAAACTTTAACAGCAGTCTCCACAGCATAACCGATTCTGCTGGAATGCACCCATCTGGTTACATCGTCAAAATCTTGAGGCACTTCATCCAGATTGATGCTTTGATTATGCTTCATCGTTTTATCCCACTCGAGAGTCTTCACCATCTTGCTTCTGAAACGTCAAACGAGCCAAGTGAGAGAAAGTTAAGATAGAAACAAATATTTACAAGAATATTTACAAAAAAATATTTAAGTTCGCTGCCAGGTCAAGCTATGTCAACGCGGATGCTGGACATCCGGATCAGAGACTAGATCAATCAGCTGGGATAGAACATCGCTGACTTCGCTGGTTGATCAGACTCTGATTAACTTCGCTACGTTCGCTAGTGGTCCGGTTGCAGTTTGTCGGTAACAAAATCGGAACAAGTGCAAGATGTCCGGGTTAAATTCGCTAGCGAACATAGCGATGACAACGTTTCTTTTCCGGAAACGATTCACCAGCGAATACAATAGACTAAATCGCTACACGAGCGAATTAGACTATTTTGCTGGGTGCTCGAACTCGCGTTCGAGACTTTTGAACTTCCGTGATTAGAGGTTAAAGTCGCTATCATCGCTGTCATCATGATGAAATCGCTGTATTCAAGAATTTCTTCTAAAACCCTTTTAAAAACCCTAACTGTTCATCGCTGATTTAGTTAAGTTCAAGCAACAATCACGGATGAGTTCATTCTGAAACTATGTTTGATCGGTTCTTAAAAACGAACATTCAAAACAAACTACAAGGATTTCGGGCAAAGATTACGGATTCAGAATATCTAGGGCTTAAGAACACATCGAACAGTTAAAGAGATTCAAACAATGTACAGTTTACCGAAATGTGAACTGATGATTAAGAATGTTGTAAATGATGGTTAATCGAAGAATTACCTGATGATTCTTGAACGAAAATAAATCTTGTGTCGAATTTGAGAGAGTGTCCGAAGATGAGGGAAAGAGAAGATGAAGAGGTTTTGTTTTAGAAAGATTTTGAAACATGACGGTTACAAGATATTTATACCTTGATATCCGTACCGGGCGAAATAGCAATTTCGCTGGCCTCTTAAAATCGCCAACCCCTAATCAAATTCAAAACATTTTTAATTTCGCTCGTAAATTTCAAACTTTCTCGAAAAACGTGCCCATTTTTGTTTAAAACGTTAAAATATACTAAAAATTTACACAACAGAGAAAATTTGGGCCATTTAGACTCCGATCTTTGGATTTTCAGCTCTGGGAGGTTCCATTTGATGCGGAACTTCTTGAAACATTCGACGCTCGGTGACTTACCTGCAAAGGATCATATCGCCAACACTTGCCAAGTCCTGATTTATTATTATTAATAAAATTTACTAACCCGGGCACAAGAAAAACTGCCAGTGTGTTTGTCCGCTTAAATCCATGCATCCTTCTTTCAACATGCCTTCGGAGAGCGCTTTTATCATGTTTTAGGTAATATTGACAAGACTTCTATGGCCCCCACACAAGCTATAGAGAATAGAAACATTACGCCCGTGAGTCCCACATCAGGACATACCCCCGCGATCAAGGTATGCACAAAGGTTCTTCATAACGGGTGAGTATATTGGATCCATTCATTTTCAACGATAGAACGGAGATCAGGTCTGTACTTTCGTACAACAGAGATTCCAAGATCTATCGAGGGCGAGACAGATAGTTCGGTGAACAGGTCAGTACTTTCGTACAGCAGAGAGACCGAAACTAATCCATCAGGAGGTTTCTTGCCACAAAAGGCACTTATTATGAAAGGGTTTGGCCTTTTTTTTTTTTTAGGCGCTTATTATTGAAGGGATATCATAGAGGTTCTAGGTCAGCATGTATCTGGATGCAGCAGAAGAACAACTATGATACCCCCCGAATGGAAACCAATATAAAGTAACCCCCCTCCACAAAAAAATACCTAACCCCCCCCCCCCCCTCCACAAACTAAATGCTAAAAGCTAAACCCCCTCCCCCCATCCCCCCCCCCCCCAAAAAAAAAAACCTAACCCCCCCCCCACCCCCACCCAAGGTAAATGCTAAAAACTAAACCCTCAAAACACCTAAAAAATCTTTAAAAATTCTAAAAAACACACAATTTTTTTTTTAATATTTTTTATGTTTAAATTACGAAAAAAAATTACAATTTTTTAAAAAAAAATATTTTTTTAATAACGAAAAGAAGCAATTTAAACATACAAAAGATTAAATTCTTTTTATTGTGTGTGTTTTAGATTTTTTTTAGGTATTTTTGGTTGTGTTCACATTGATTCTCGCGGTCCTCGCAATAAAGGGTGGTTCCTAATGGATCCTTCTCCTATGTATATATATATATATATATATATATATATATATATATATATATATATATATATATAGGGGTGGGTTAACTTACAATATTCCTTAACGTACGATTAAATTACGCATGTTATAATTTCATCTCGTACATATTGTACGTTAAAGGATAATGTATTTTATACTTGTAATATATATGTATATAACTGAAATTAGCTATTCTGGAAATTGTTCTTAATATATAAGATATACAAGTAGTTTAAGGTTAACAATTAATAATTAACTAGATAACATTACACGGAGCTAAACGAACTTAACAGGTTTTATATTTAACCTTAACAGGTTCCGTGTGTATAACAAGTCGACACGTTAAGACCTGCTTAATTTTGTGTCTTAACATGTTAACATGTTAAGACCCGTTAATGACACACTTATAATTTTAAATAAAAAAAATATGTGGAGCTCCTGATTTTAAATAAAAAAACATACTTGGAAGTAAAATTTATATATTTAAGCACAAGTCGTGTTCGTGTTTTAACATGTCATGTTCGTCTCGTAAGAAGTCGTATGATACGCTAGTAATTTTTTTCGTGTCTTAATATGTCATTTCGTGTAACCTGTTAATTTCGTGTTTGGAAAATCTGACACAATAAAATTTCGTGTCGTGTTCGTGTTTACCTGTTTTAGGTTCGTGTCATATCAGATCCGTGTCTTAACAGATCAGATTAACACAATACGCGAGCCCTACTAAAATAAAAAGGCCCATTAAATTGGTGAACTTGCCAACTATATTGAAAGATAAGGGCGGTTATTGGTTGCCTATTAACGACGTTATTGCTCCAACAGTATCATCATTTTTTTATTTGTTACTCATCTACCCTTTGCCAAAATTCATACACATGATCTCTTACACACACTCTCTCTCTCTATTGGGTTGGGTAAAGCCATGAAGGTGCACTCAATTTTGATACACCATATCTTTCAGTTTCATGAAATAATAGTGTCTCAAACTTTGGGGTTATCAATGTTACAATTTTTTTAAACGACTACTATTTTTTTTTAAACGGCGACTATTGATTTAAAAAGAATCAATGTTACAAATACCTTTTTCTTAACGTGTAATTTCTTTTAATATTCTGTTGTTTGTGTGACTTGAATCTAAGACTTCCCCCTTTCCTTTCTAATCTAGGTGTTTTAAAGATTTTGTATTTGTCAATAGACCACCACCCCATTGGTTTAATGTTTTAATTTCTGGATGAACACCCTTAAATGGACCTCGTTTATTAGTGGGGCCAAGCATAAAATATTATAAAAATCTGTGTTTTAAGTCCTACAAAAAAAACGAGAATGCCATTACACAAGGGTTTGGGAAATTTACAAATATATTTTTGTCTATCAAAACTTAATGTTTTGATTTTTGGATGAACACCCTTAAATGGACCTCATTTTTTAGTGGGGCCTAGCAGAACATATTATAAAAAATCTGTCGTTTAATTCTCACAAACAACGAGAATGCCTTTACACATGGGTTTGAGAAATGGAGGTCTTGGTTTCAAGTACCACAGAAAACGAGATTAAAAGAAATTTACCGTTAAAAAAATAGAGTAAATTGCCAAAATCGTCCATGAGGTTTGGCCATATTTGCCAGTTTCATCCAAAACAACTTTTTTGTACCATATTGCCCTTCACTTTTGGGATTTTTTTTCATTTTCATCCAAAAGTCTAACTTATTTGCCAAAATCGTCCCTGATATTTGAGATTTTTTGTCAATTTCATCCAAAGTTCTGATAGAAAAAATGAAGCAAATTAGATGTTTGAATGAGATGACAAAAAATCTCAAAAAGTGAAGGACAGTATGGTACAAAAAAGTTGTTTTGGATAAAACTAGCAAACATGGCCAAACCTCAGGGACGATTTTGGCAATTTATTCAAAAAATTATAAATGCGTCTACGTTTTTATATACTTTTACAAAAATATTCATATTGGGCAAGATTTGTATGTTTATAGTCATAAAAACACGAATACACTTCACACGTATATATACACACATGACTTGTTATATGTCCTTGAAACGTAAAATACGTGTTTCTTTTTTATTTGTTTTTTTATGTTTTTTCATATTATAAATGAGCAATAATTTGTTGCTTAATAATGTTGTACCCCATGGATAGAGAGTTTTTCAATAATAAATTTTGATTTTTCTTTTTTAACCCAAAGGTTTTACCTTTTGCATTTTCACCCTTTTGCATTTTTAACTTTTAACCTAAAGCTTTTTCTCTTTTACAATTTAACCCTAATACTTTCTTTTATTTTCAACTTTGGTCCCCCACAGTTTTCATCTTTCGCAGGTTTTTCGTTTTACATTTCGTTCTAAATTATGCGAGTTAACACGCTATAACGTGCGTGTGAGGTTCAACATATTTTCGTCTATTTTTTTTTCCGTTTGACAGGCGCATCGCAACACGTCTATTTCCCCGTTTGACGGATTCGTCGCAACGCGCGTGTCCTAGATCGACTTATATATTCTTTTCTACGTTTTACGTTTCATTCTAATTACTTCGCATTAACAAACCGCAACGGGCGTGCGTGGTTCAACGATTTTATGTCTGCTTTTTGTCCAGTATTATTTTTTCCTTTTTTATGTTCGCGTTCGTTTGTTAAGGAAATGAACGTGTTCGTGTTCATTTGCTAATTTTAGTCCACGAACGAAAACGAACGATGATGAACACAAACTAATGTTCATGAACACAAATGGAAACAAACGAAGCGTTCATAAACAGAATATATAATACAGCGACACTTATTAGATATTATTTGTTTGAATTTTGAAGTATTTAAATAAAATATAAAAATGAAAAACACTAATGAACTATCGAACAAAATCGAACATAAATGAACACATTACCAAACGTTCACGAACATAAATGAACGAACGTGGCCTTAGTTGATGTTCATTCATTTAACTAAAGGAACGAAGTTCCTTATTCGTGTAATGAACGAATGAACACAAACAAACTATTCGCCGAACTGTTAACGAACTGTTCTCTGAACGTTTGGTTATTTTGCAGCCCTACTTGTCATGGTTATTTTGGTAATATTTTGTTTGCTGATTTAGGCGGCTTCTCAAGTTCATGGGGGTCAATTTGCAGCTGGATTTGTCAATGGTTTTGTCAGATTATATGATGTCAGAACGCCTGAAGGGTAAAGATATAATTATTTTCATATCATATGATAATTTATGGTTTAATAACATATTTATTTTTCATGCAATTATTTTGCTAAATTTCTGTATTGTCATGAAGTGCGGTGCTTATACACATACACACAACTTATATATGACTTATTTATCGTCTTAAGGTTTGATTTATATTCCCATCTGGTATAAAAGAAAAACCGACACATGTATTCAAAAGGGATTAATTAGACCTTTTGAAAAAAAGGAAAAGTAAAATATGACTCCACTCGGTTCGAAACAAAATTTACGAAACATACATAAAAACATGAAAACAAATTGTATTTGACCTAGATCGTTTTCCAAAATAGTTAATGTAGAAACGTACACGAACTCGCATTTATAGCAAAATGCACATAAAAATATGCACGTAAATATTGTCCTGAGATGTTGGTCCTGCAGTCAAAACGCATGCCCTCCCTAGTGGAGACGCATGTTCGATTCCCTCTTGGACCATTTTCGAGGGACATCTTGGTGAAGGGACGAATCGAGGCTTTAATCCCGGTCTCATGGCGATCGAGGGGTCAACCATGGACATAGCCTCGAGTAGGGTGAGTTTACACGTGAGATTCTTTGTCGTTCACAAAAAAACTTGTTTTAAAGTTTTGAAAACTTAGTTACGTTTAATTTCTTTGATTTGTCTTTTTGATATAAATTTTATCAAACCAAAGTTGTTTTCAAAATAAAGTATTTTATGATTTTGTAAAGGGCTTTCGCACATAACTTCGGCAGAATATAGTTACGCACTTAGACTACTAGAAAAAGATGAAGAGTATATATATTTTTTAGTTTGAATGATAAAAGATATGTGTATATATCTTACACAAAGTTGGGGCTGTAGATTTGTATATTTGAGCATGGTGTGTGTGAACAAGATCGTAGGATTCAAAAACTCCGTCTCCACCTGTAAGGACCTGCAAAAATGCCCAAAAAATGACCCGTAAGTGAAAACTCGGACCCCTGAAACCCTAATACTCATGAAAAACCAAGAAAACAAGAACTTTGGATTTTAGGCGGGCTGCGTAAGATTTAAGACTGGACTTACGCGGGCCGCGACATACCCATAAACGACCAGGACACGTTCCAGGCCACGTGGCAACCACGTGGCAAACCTACACGTGACACGCTAGCCCTACACGTAGACTAGGGGCCCTCGCGGGCCGCGTAAGATTTAAGTTAAGGTTTACGCAGGCCGCCTAAAACCTAAAATGTTGCTATAAATTGCCTGTGCATGGGACTTGCTTCTGTGTTAGAAAAATCAGTTTCAAAACGTCCCAATTCTGCATAAAACGAGTATTAAGGTGTCAAGACACTGCTACGAATACAGGGTATTAACTCGATCACTGCTACGATGCAATGTCCGATCGATTGAAACCGATCCGATGGATGTTTAAGTACTGCCCGTATTTGGGCTATACTTTGTCATTCGTCGTGAGGGTTTTGATTTCGTGAGTTATCGTAAATGTTGTATTAAGTTACTGACCTAGTTTCGTGTGCATTGTTATTTAAACTAGGTTACAAGGTTAAATCAGTAGGCAAGGTTCTGTCCGATTAAACTTGCAATGTGAGTCATTCTCTTTTTATCAAATTGCGTTACAAAACCCTAAATGTTTTCCAGTTATACTTTGCAGTGATTAAGTCTTTGCAAATCTTTAATTACTGGCAGTATGTGGCGGTTTTGTGCACATTACTACTAACGATTTATCACTTTAGGTGGGCAAGCCTAATTAGTGATATGTCCACAGTCATAGATTCGGTCAAGTGACAGCTGAACCAGATAATTATATGATAGGGGCAAATATAAAAACCCTTAATGCTGTAAATTTATAACAATGTGTCTTTTGTGCAAATTGAATGACTCGCCAGTATTTCCCGCTGATAAAACCTTTCTAAACATGTTTCAGGTGACCTACTGTGAATAAAGGAAAAGTGCTATGTAGCATTACAAGCTTGAAGAGGTGGCTTAATAAAAATAAAGAAACATGTTTTTGTTAAAAACTGGAATTTCTCAGTAAAATCACCTTTATTGTAAATTATGGGTGTTATTCCCAAATTGTGAAATAAAATAATTGGGCATTTTCAGTTTAAAAGATCATGTTAATAATTCCGCTGCCAAATTAAATAAATACCACGGGTTTCTGTCCCGCGGCTTCTGGACCGGGTAACACCGGGCCGCGGGCCGTGACAGAAAAATGTGGTATCAGAGCCATTGATTTAAGCCAATTAAGTATTTAGAAATACTTAATTTTTCTGATTGTCATTTTGTGATTTTGTGGAAACTTAATTTACAATAAACAAAATTTTAACTTAGATTTGTGTATGTGTCTTCATGTGTGCTAACAGTATGAATGAACTGTCGGAGGCTACCAGGCTGATACTGAAAGTATTCCAGACCCAACCGCAGGAGAAACCAAAGCCGAAAAAGAGAAGGAGAATCCTGGACTGGAAACGTGGGCGTAGGAAGAAACTAGTTGCACAAAAGATTAAAAAGACCGAGGATCCAAAGGATAAAGGGAAAGGAAAGGAGATCGGGGAAAGTTCAGGGCAAGCCCAGTAAATGCCATCATGGAAGGAGCTGGATCGCAAACTGGCCAATAGCGACCTCATCGGACATGCCGATGAAAACTCAATTACCCTGCTGAATCCCAACTCTCAGTGAATTTGGAACCTGTTATCCCAGATCCCATTGTCAACCCCCGACCCCTACAAGGAGAGCTGGAAGAATGGTGGACAACTGACTGGCAATTTCAGAACCTCTTGAATAGCCCTAACACCTATTTCCCCCAGTTTGACCCTGAGCCTGCACCAAACCCACCTATGAGCACAGAAAACTTGGCTGAACTCCGCCACTATGGTGAGGAACTGGTGAACGCAGGAAATCGAATCCGAGAAGTGGGGGAACAGATTTCATGGAAATACGACGAGAGGGAGCGTCGTTTCTAAAATGCCAGTTGACTGTGGTTGTGTGTTTAATAATAATAAAATAATAATAAATAATAAAAATATAATCATGTAAAATAACTTAAAATAAAACTTTTGTAATATAACTTGTGTGTACGAATGCCTACTAATATATAAAAATATCAACGTCGCAAAGTCGACAATTTTGGCTATACGTGTTTATGTGTGATTACTTTATTATGTTGGTTGTTATTTATTTGTGTCAATAACTTATATATATTGTTAATTAACAGATGGAACACACTGTTAATGAACCAGTTAACGAAGTTAACCAATCCGAGCAAAACAATGAGGATCACTTTCTTAATAGGCAAGATATAGAAAATATCGTTGCCCAGGGAATAGCAAATGCTATCCCAGCAATCGTCGCTACTGTCAAAACCTCGGTTGAGCCTTCGCAAGCTCATCCTAGTAAACGCACGCGCGAAGATAATTTCAGTAATAGTGTTAACGGAGGCGGCAATAACGACAACTTGATTCAGGCCCCAGGCCCCAATACTTAAGAAAATGAAAGTTGCAACACCTGGTTGCACCTATAAGGAATTTCTTGCCTGTAAACCTGTCGAATTTGCAGGCAATGAAGGGGAAACTGCTGCACTGCGTTGGTTGGAGAAAACCGAGGCAGTAATCAAAATAAGTAAATGTGCCGAGGAGGATAAGGTCATGTATGCTTCTCACCTTTTTAAGGAAGAGGCATTAGAATGGTGGAACACGATACTGCAAGCCAAAGGAAGTGACATGGCTTATGCCATAAGCTGGGAAGAATTTAAGCAACTGATGGAAAGGAAATTCTGCCCCGAATATGAAAAGGAACAAATGGCCAATAAATTCCTGAGCCACCGAATGGTGGATGTTGACTATCGAGGGTATACTTCGAAATTCTTCGAATATGCCAGAATTGTGCCCACTCTGGCCTCGCCAGAACCGGTACTTATCTCTCGCTACATTTGGGGTTTAATTAGCGAGATTCGTGATATTGTCAAAGCTGCGAGACCCCGCACTATTGACGATGCAGTGGAGTTAGCCAATACTTTGACCGACGGGCTGCTGCGTACGGGGGAAGAAAACAAAAAAAGGAGTTAGCCCAAAAGATTACCCAAGGATTTCGTGTGGGTAATAATATTAACTTCAAGAGGAAGGGAACTGGGTCCTCTTCCACCCCGCCATTTTGCGGAAATTGTAAAAAGAAACATTTTGGAAAATGTAGAGAAAATTGTAATTTCTGCAAAATTCCTGGCCATCGGGAGGAGGAATGCAAAAGGAAATTAAAGATCTGCTACAACTGTGGAGAAGCGGGGCATTTCAGACCAGAATGCCCTAAATTGGTCAAGCCAGCGGATAACAAGGCCAAACCTGCTGAAGGAACTAATAAGAAGAACGCAAGAGCCTTCCAATTGACCACACAGGAAGCTGAACTGATTCCCGACGTAATAGCAGGTACGTTTCTGGTACACAACGTTTATGCGAAAGTATTATTCGACTCTGGTGCAAACCAAAGTTTTATAAATACTTCTTTCTGCCAAGCTCTTAAGTTACCCTTAACCACACTTAAGCAGATTTATTTGGTAGAAACGGCAGACGGAAATTCGGTTAGTATAAATAAGGTTCTACGGGAGGGAAAGATAGAATTTTCAGGTCATAAATTTTCTGCAAACTTATTACCTATGAATTTAGCCCGATTCGATATCGTATTAGGAATAGATTGGTTAGTAGCCAACCATGCTCGAATCCTCTGTGACAAGAATTCCATAGAAATTCATACACCCACATGAGAGGTAATTATGATCACAGGAGATAAGCCACGCAAGCCAATGAAATTCATTTCAGTAATGAAACTGCCAGTTATTCAAGAAAACAAGGAATAATGTATATGGTTTCGGTAGTTCTTAATACTAAAAATAAAGAACTTAAGGAAATTCCTGTAGTTTCAGAATACCCAGATGTATTTCCAGAAGAACTACCAGGATTACCACCAGATAGGGAAGTAGAATTTAGAATTTATCTAATTCCTGGAACTACACCAATAGCTAAGGCACCCTATCGATTAGCACCCACCGAAATGCTAGAATTGAAAAAGCAATTTAGTGAATTGCTGAGCCAAGGATTTATACAACCTAGTTCATCCCCGTGAGGAGCACCAGTGTTATTTGTGAAAAAGAAAGATGGTTCGATGCGAATGTGTATCAATTACAGGGAATTGAATAAGGTTACAATTAAGAATCGATACCCATTACATAGGATTGATGATCTTTTTGATCAGCTTCAAGGAGCTAGATATTTTTCTAAGATCGACTTGCGCTCAGGATACCATCAGTTGAAAGTACAAGAGGAAGACATACCTAAAACCGCTTTCAGAACTTGGTATGGTCACTACGAGTTTACAGTCATGCCATTTGGATTAACAAATGCTCCTGCAGCATTTATAGACATGATGAATAGGATATGTAAACTGTACTTGGATAAATTTGTAATTGTCTTCATCGACGATATACTTATTTATTCCAAAAGTCAGGACGAGCATTGTGAACATTTACGAGCACTCTTAACTTTGTTAAGAAAGGAAAAGCTTTATGCCAAATTCTCGAAGTGTGAATTTTGGCTATTGGAGGTGCAATTTTTAGGACACATGGTGAATCACGAAGCTATTCACGTAGATCCATTCAAAATAGAAGCGATCACCAAATGGAAGGCCCCGCAATCAGCTATGGAAGTTAGAAGTTTTCTAGGGTTAGCTGGATACTATAGACGATTCATTAAAGATTTTTATAAGATAGCTGTGCCATTAACTATGCTAACCTGTAAATCAGTTAAGTTTGAATGGGGACCCAGGCAAGAACAGGCCTTTAGGATTTTAAAACAAAAGTTAACAAACACCCCAATTCTTGCCTTACCCGAAGGGACAGAAGATTTTAAAGTTTATTGTGATGCTTCTAAGCTAGGATTAGGATGTGTGCTAATGCAACGCAAAAAGGTAATTGCGTATGCCTCAAGGCAATTGAAAAAGCACGAGGAAAACTATACGACACATGACTTAGAATTAGGATCGATAATTTTTACCCTTAAGATTTGGAGACACTATCTGTATGGAAGTAAGTTTACCGTTTATACAGATCATAAAAGCTTAAGGTACATATTTGGGCAAAAAGAATTGAACATGAGACAAAGAAGATGGATGGAAATTCTAAGTGACTACGATTGTGATATCCAATATCACGAAGGAAAAGCAAATGTAGTCGCAGATGCTCTAAGTCGTAAGTATCACGAAAAGCAAAAGCGAGTTCATGCTCTTAGATTAAATCTATAGTTAGAATTAATGGAACAACTGAAAAAGGTTCAAGTAACAGTAATTAAGGATGATGCTGAAGGAATGAAAGGAAGAATCAAGGAATTAGAACAAGGAACTGAAGGACTTTGGAGATTCCACAAGAAAAGGATTTGGGTACCTAAGCAAGGAGATTTAAGAAACAAGATTTTAGAGGAAGCCCATAAATCTAGATATACCATGCACCCTGGAAATAATAAGATGTACCAAGATTTAAGAAATAACTTCTGGTGGATAGGAATGAAAAATGACATAGCTAGATATGTATCTAAGTGTTTAACTTGTTCACAAGTTAAGGCAGAACACCAGAAACCTTCAGGGTTACTCCAACAATTAGAAATGCCTGTTTGGAAATGGGAACTAATAACCATGGATTTTGTTACTAAGTTGCCCAAAACCAGAAAAGGTAACGACGCAATTTGGGTAATTGTGGATCGATTAACCAAATCAGCTCATTTCCTGCCCATGAAGGAAACTTTTAGTATGGAAAGATTAGCCAAGTTATACGTAGACGAGGTAGTATCCTTACATGGAGTCCCACTCTCTATTGTATCGGATAGAGATAGTCGTTTCACTTCACATTTCTGGACGAGTTTCCAAGAAGCAATGGGGACACGATTGAATTTAAGCACTGCATACCATCCCCAAACAGACGGACAAAGTGAAAGGACGATTCAAACCCTGGAAGACATGCTCAGGGCATGTGTAATAGATTTTGGTGGAAACTGGGATAATCACCTTCCCTTAATTAAATTCTCCTATAACAATAGTTATCATTCAAGCATCGAAGTTGCCTCGTTCGAAGCATTGTATGGACGAAAGTGTAGAACTCCAGTTTGTTGGGCAGAAATATGAGAAAATCAATTATCAGGTCCCGAGATCGTGCAAGAAACCACCGACAAGGTCATTCAAATCAAGGAAAGACTGAAAACGGCTAGAGATCGCCAGAAGAGTTATGCGGACAATCGACGCAAGCCACTGGAATTTCAAATTGGAGACAAGGTACTCTTGAAAGTCTCTCATTGGAAAGGGGTAATCCGATTCGGAAAGAAAGGAAAGCTAAGTCCAAGGTACGTAGGACCATTCCTAGTAATCCAGAAAATAGGACCGGTCGCCTATCGCTTACAACTACCAGAAGAGTTAGCCGGGGTACATGACGTATTTCATGTATCTAACCTCAAGAAATGTTTATCTGACGAATCCCTGGTAGTACCTCTTCAGGATATAGAGGTAAATGAAAAGCTAAAATTTGTTGAGAAACCACTCCAAATAGAAGACAAGAAGATTAAGTTTCTTAAGCACAAAAGATTGGTACTAGTCAAGGTCAAGTGGGATTCAAAAAGAGGACCTGAGTACATCTGGGAGCTTGAATCGGAAATGAAGCGAAAGTATCCTCACTTATTTCAGTAAATCTCGAGGACGAGATTTTAAATAAGGTGGGGAGGATGTAAGGACCTGCAAAAATGTCCAAAAAACGACCCGTAAGTGAAAACCCGGACCCCTGAAACCCTAATACTCATGAAAAACCAAGAAAACAAGAACTTTGGATTTTAGGTGGGCCGCGTAAGATTTAAGACTGGGCTTACGCGGGCCGCGACATACCCATAAACGACCGGGACACGTTCCAGGCCACGTGGCAAACCTACACGTGACACGCTAGCCCTACACGTAGACTAGGGGCCCTCGGGGGCCGCGTAAGATTTAAGTTAAGGTTTACGCGGGCCGCGTAAAACCTAAAATGTTGCTATAAATTGCCTGTGCATGGGACTTGCTTCGGTGTTCGAAAAATCACTTTCAAAACGTCCCTATTCTGCATAAAACGAGTATTAAGGTGTCAAGACGCTGCTACGAATACATGGTATTAACTCGATCACTGCTACGATGCAATGTCTGATCGGTTGACCGATCCGATGGATGTTTAAGTACTGCCCGTATTTGGGCTATACTTTGTCATTCATCGTGAGGGTTTTGATTTCGTGAGTTATCATAAATGTTGTATTAAGTTACTGACCTAGTTTCGTGTGCATTGTTATTTAAACTAGGTTACAAGGTTAAATCAGTAGGCAAGGTTCTGTCCGATTAAACTTGCAATGTGAGTCATTCTCT
Source organism: Helianthus tuberosus (assembly GCA_030545235.1). NCBI lineage: Eukaryota > Viridiplantae > Streptophyta > Magnoliopsida > Asterales > Asteraceae > Helianthus > Helianthus tuberosus. The sequence continues at coordinate 123,647,861 of CM060427.1, forward strand.
TTTTATCAAATTACTTTACAAAACCCTAAATGTTTTCCAGTTATACTTTGCAGTGCTTAAGTCTTTGCTAATCTTTAATTACTGGCAGTATGTGGGGGTTTTGTGCACATTACTACTAACGATTTATCACTTTAGGTGGGCAAGCCTAATTAGTGATATGTCCACAGTCATAGATTCGGTCAAGTGACAGCTGAACCAGATAATTATATGATAGGGGCAAATATAAAAACCCTTAATGCTGTAAATTTATAACAATGTGTCTTTTGTGCAAATTGAATGACTCGCCAGTATTTCCCGCTGATAAAACCTTTTTAAACATGTTTCAGGTGACCTACTGTGAATAAAGGAAAGGTGCTATGTAGCATTACAAGCTTGAAGTGGTGGCTCAATAAAAATAAAGAAACATGTTTTTGTTAAAAACAGGAATTTCTCAGTAAAATCACCTTTATTGTAAATTATGGGTGTTATTCCCAAATTGTGAAATAAAATAATTGGGCATTTTCAGTTTAAAAGATCTTGTTAATAATTCCGCTGCCAAATTAAATAAATACCATGGGTTTCTGTCCCGCGGCTTCTGGACCGGGTAACTGTAGGATCGAGTTGTGACCCAAATGAGTCAATCAGAAGAGCTCTAGTCTGTTTCAGAGGCGGAAACTAAGAAACAGACGTGGAAAATAGCTTGTTTCACTATTAATCGTCTTGTTTATTGAAAATAACAGCTTTACAGATCAAACGACGCGTCGGCAGCAGTTCGGTACCGGAATGACCAAAGTTACAACTGATCCCGTTGGAGAGCTATATATAGATGGTCTAATTTTGCTTAAGGAAGACAGGTGCCAGTTCAAGCGAAATTGACTATGTTAATTTCGCTTGAAACTGTCAATGTCTCATTCAAGCGGAATTAACCCTTTCAAACGGAATTAGCTCCAAAACACCTAAAACATCCTAATTTTCTCGTACAACGCGCCCTGATCTAACAATTCTAATACTAGACTCGATACAATACGAAGTCGACAGACGTATGCACTAACAGACTCCCCCTCGGATGGTGACGAGTCTTAAAGTGTCGAGTCTTTGCATCTTCAGTCTTTGGGCTTCCAGAATCTCCATCTGTCTCTTGCCTCACTCCAATATCTTCTTCAAGTAATCTTTCAGGATCAAATTCCTAGCTCTTGCATCTTCAGACTCTCTCTCTCTCTAACAGACTCCCCCTCAACTTGTGCTGAGATCGTAGTCTGGCTTTCACTGGTTCAAGAATCGCAACCTGACTCTCCTGCATATTCTCTACCTAAAACATAAGTTTTATAAAAGATAATATATAACAAATCTAGAAACCTTGCTAACCACTTGAAGATACAAACAAATCACACCATTCTTAAGTATCAAACAAAATGATTTATCATGTAAGTTTCTGATGAACCATTTGCATGTATATCAATTTTCATTTCAAACAATTTCAAACAAACTTTCCCAAACCTGTTCGTCATGATTAGCACTCAGAATTTTGAAAATCAGCTATTCAATACCAGTTGTCTAAAATCTTTTTGAATTTTTCAAAATTTATGCTAAAACACTCCGAAAATCTTTTTGAATTTTTGACATTAAAGGAATGCAGTAAAAAAAATATTTACACACAATATTTTTGTGAGATTGTGTAAGAGGATCATATCAGTTTTTGAGACAAATCACCAACACCGTTAAGCTTTAAACATTTTAAGTTCTAAACAATTCACTTAGATTGTCAGTATACTGATCCACTTAAATTCTCACACAAAGTTCAACTGATCCGAGATATGAAATTAATGTTTTAGAGACTTAAACTCATTCGCGTGTCCCACCTCAGAATATACTCCCGTATCCAGATCCCAATATTCAGTCTTACAGGTGAGTATACCTAGATGATATCTGTAAGGGGTTAAATTTCGAAACCATGAGACTCAGGTCAGAATTTCCGTTCAGCAGAGAGATGACGGTTCGACTTTCGGTGGGTCCCCTTTAGAGGATCTTTTTTACAATAGCATTGATTAGCAATTTTATTGTCTCATCATTTTATGCTGAGGGCGGCGCTATATTTCAAGCAAGCGGTAAAGTATTCTCCGGGGACTAGGCCATTGCTTCCGTATTATCAGAAGTCCCGGGATAATACCCCAGATATCACTAAGCATAAAGACCTAGTATCTCAGAAAGAGGGGTCCTTCAAACAAGATTTCGGGGGTTACCCATATATCCGAGAGATGTTACCCACGATATAAGCAAGTTTGAATTTAGGTTTATATCTCGTCACAATCTACTAAATGTGCAAAAACCTACTGGCACATCATCAGTGAGACCGTTTATCACATTTTTCTTTCTATTTCTTTAGCATGCTGTGATCGTCCACTGATGTACTATCATTTCCTCTTTTATACAACAAAACTCATTTTGAATTATATCATGTTTTTGACTTTTTCAAATTTTCTAATGTTTTTGGATTTTCTGAAATTTTTACTCCCCCTAAAATGCAAACACATTTTAGGAAATTTGAAAACAAACTATACAAGCAAAATGACAACTGATATCAAATCACTTCAGATCACCATCCATTTGGCATAAACAATCAGAACTCCCCCTTACAACAAACTATTTTCCCATTATGATTTAAAAACACTTAAGTTTGTTTTAATCAAATGGTTTTTCCGGAAAATAAGTTTTGTTGATATAATAAAACCACTTGTAGGTTAGGGGATAAACTCATCACTTTGTTTTTCAATCATTAGTAGGAAAAACAAGTACAACTTAATGTCCTTGATTTACCACTTGAAAGTGAAAACCTTTCTTCAACCACTTGAAAGTTCGCTTATCAACCAAAACCACTTGTAAATAAAAAATATAACAATATAAAGATATCACCTGTAGATTTACCAACCAAACATTTCAAGAATGATGCCAATTCCTGCTCCACGCTTACCAACCTGGGAGCTCCGGCAAGTCCGGATTTTATGGTGAAAATGCTGTCACCCAAGCCTGACCGGCCTTGGGTGATGTTGGTACACATCTATCCCACCAACATTTTGATTTATAAAAATCTTTGGCACTTTTAACCTTTCCATCAACCATCTTCCCGAAAATATGTTTAACTTTGCCGCTAAACGCCTTTTCAACATCAAATTCTTTGTTACCAGCAAAGAATTGACCTGAAATCTCAAATCTGCCTTTTGATTTCAAATTCTCTTTTGTCAATGGCGGAAAGTTTTCATCGTTCACCTTAGTAACGAAATTATCAATCTTTTTCTCAACAAATGACTCCTCTGATTTTATGGAATCAGATTCATTGTCAGAACTACTTTCAGATTTTACAACCCATTTTTGTTTGTTCAAATCGACACTTCTTTTATAAAACCGTTTTGAAGTTTCACCAACTTCCAAAGATGATTTATCAACATATTTCCTTCTCATTTCAGAGTTAGAAGACACTCCCTGTTTTGAATAAGTGGACTCTTGGCAGTTCCAAGCAATGTGTCCAGCTTTTTGGCACTTGAAACAAGTTCTTCTATCAACTCTTTGAGCAAATTTCTTTACATTCTTCTTTACTTCAGCAAGAAATTCTTGATTGGATTGTTTCCAGAACGATTTCTTTTGCTCATCTTCTGAACTTCCTCCTGAAACAAATTTTGTTTTTGGTTTAAAACTTTTCTCATTTTTATACTTTTCTGAAGAATTAAAACCAAGTCCTTGCTTTTTGAAATTACCGTTGTGGTTTGGTTTCTTTCGATAACCAGAACCATAACTGTAACCCTTTTTCTTGTTCAATCTCTGTTGAACTCTTGAAGTGTACTTTTTAGATTTTTCAGAAAGATTTAAATCTTTTATTTCAGAAATATTAATTTCTGTTAATTTGAAAACCTGTTTGGTCATTTCAGTTTTTACACTTTTTATTGGAAATTCCTCATCAGAATATAATTTGTCTGAATCATTCAAAGTATAAGCCACTTTGATTGATCCATCATTCAAATGAGATTTTGATAACAAGAATTCTTTATTGTAAACCCTTTTAACCGATGAACTCGGACTCTTTTCTGACAAACTCGAACTTTTAGACTTAGACTCCGGTTTTGACTCTTCATCCATATCTAACACCTGATCGACCACTTTCTTTACTAACTTAGACTCATGATCAGTGGCAGACGCTGTGAATGTGACATCAATATTGTCTGGTAATTCATCAATAATTTCAGACTTTAACTTGATGTTGACTGCCTTATTTAGACGCTCCTCGTTAGGATTCCTGGGAGAATAACTTTCATGGATCGGGGGCGGACATCTGTTATTCTTGACACTTTGTTTCTTACCAGTATCAGTATCTTCAGTCTTTTTCTCCATGAATGCTTCAAGACCTGCAACTGTAGGATAAACACGACCAATCAAATAATCACAAGTAGTGTAACTCAACAGTAATCGTTTAATCCTTTCACTCTCAATTTTCTCAAGTTCCAACTCCTGCTTCAGCTTAGCACAATCTTCAATATACTCATTGATAACACTCTGTTTTGTCATTAATGTTGCGCTCATTTTTGTCATTGCATTTTCAATCTCTGAATTCGTTCTTTTCAGACTATGAACTGTTTTGTTGAGCACATCATACGACTCCTTCACATATTTCACATCAGACAGTAAATCTTCTTTTATCTGCTCCAAATCAACAATCTTCTTATCTTTCTCCTCACAAACTTTGCACGATTCTAAACACTTCAAACATGGTTTTTCAACTTCAACCATTTTTTCAACTATCTTTTCAATCTCGATAACCTTCTCAACTTCAACAATCTTTTCTACCTCGACGATTTTCTCAACCTCTACAAGTTTTTCAATTTCAACTACTTATTCCACTTCAATGAATTTTTCTACAACTTTCTCAGTCACTGGTTCAACATTTTCTTCTCCATCTTCTGTCTTTGCTTTTTCATCAGCTAGCATTCTTGCTGCTTCCAAACTCTCTCCTCAATCTAGCAATCTTCTTTTGATTCAGCATCTCCATTTTATCTGCAAAAAAGAAATTAAAGCTGTCATGATCTAAACCTTTTCTAGCTTTATTAAGTTGTTCTTCTTCATCATCAGTATCAACATCACTTCCAAGATCTGAAAAAATCGGGATTCTTTTCTGATTAGTCTCATCTTCACCCAGAATTCTAGCAACAAAACCTGAACCTGATGGAATATATTTATCCCAGCTAAATCCTTCAGCAACAAATTCATCATCTTGATCAATGATTCCAAAATAAGCTTTCTTATTTGCATCTTCGATCATTTTGCCATGAGCAGTTTTTGAATCCTTTTGTTGATGTTGTTGATCAATCTGATGAAAAATTGATTTCTGATAATAATTGTTCTTTTCTTGATTCCCGGTTGCTTCTTTATTTGTACATTCTCTCTTAAAATGACCCTTTCCTTTACACCGGAAACAGGTAACCTTTGATTTGTCAAAACCCAATGGAGAAGTAGCCATTCCTCGAAACTCATCTCTACCAGTAATTTGTTTAAACTTTTCTGCCCTCCTCCAAGCACTAGCCAAACACCACTTCACATCCATCAACTCAAGTTCCTCTGCATCAATTTGGCAATAATCTTCTTTTGTAAGCATCGGATTTCCAATCTTGCCTGCAATCAAACCTTCATAAGATTCCAACATAGCAACGAGTGATGCCATGTGTTGCTTGGCTATCTCGGGAGACAAATTTTGACCATTTTGAATGTTCAAAGTGACATTGCATTGAAGATTTGTTGGATTCTGTTGTTGAGTGCTTGATGTTTTAAAGTTTGGATCAAAGCTTGAATATGAAGATGAAGATCCACCACTCTGTGTTACATTACTACCTTTTGTTTCAGACGAACTGTCAGGACTAAAACCAGTTTGAATCTTTGGGCTAGGGCTGGGGGTAGCCTCAAACTTGTTTCCTCTGTAATACAAACTGACATCTTGTTGAGCATTTGGATTCGTCATGATAGCAGTTTTCTGAATATCTAATTCCCGCTCTTCAATTTTCTGAAAGAATTGTGCCAAATTCATACTTTGAGACTTCCTTATGTGTTTCACAATCATCAAATAAGTTCCCCACTTATGCTGTGGTAGTGCTTCAGCTAGTTTATCGACCCACTCATCATCCTCTTTCTTAATGTCTAATCTTCCCATTTCCAATACTAAATGACAATATCTATCAATGGTCTGCTTTGTTGTTTCATGGTCAAAAGCTGTAAACATATCAAATGATTTATTCAATAATGCCTTTTTGTTTTTAATCATATCTGCGCTTCCTCTGAATTTCTGTATCAATGCTTCCCAAATTGTCTAGCTATACCATTATGTTGGAGCAAAACAAAGATATCCTCTTTAATTGCTTGCTGAAGAATACTGATCATCATTTTCTCACTTGTAAATTTCAATTTGTCACCCTCTGAATAATCAACAATAGCTTTTTCAATCCCACGTTCATTCTTAGGTTTCTCATAATCTTTCAACAACGAACACCATGCATCAAATTTATAAGCTTGCACCCAGTTCTCAAAATGACTTTTCCATCCTTGAAAATCCTCAATGTACATGAGCTTTGGCGGTTTCTGATAAGTTCCTGTCTCATTCTCCTTGTACACAGTTTCAGAAGCAATAACTGGAGCAACGGGTGTCGCGAACGCATTGTAAAATTCTTCAGCCATGTTTCGACAAAATTTTTCACAAAAATCAGGTTTCAAACGGAATACTGATCCAAGCGAAATTACTCCTCAAACTAAATCTCTGTTCAAGCGGAATAACTATTGAAGCGAAATCACACCTTCAAACGAGATAACTTTGAAACGGAATAACACTTTGAAGCGAAATACCCTGATTTCGCTTGAACGGTTTCAAGCGGAATAACTCCCTGAAGCGGAATAACACCTTGAAGCGAAATATCCTGATTTCGCTTGAACGGTTTCAAGCGGAATAACTCCCTGGAGCGGAATAAGGAGCTTTCAAGCGGAATAAGGACAATTTTTCAAGCGGAACCACGATTTCAAGCGAAATCAACCAACTAATCTCGCTTGAAATGCTGCTGACGTCATCTATTGCGATCTGCTTTCAAACGGAATTAAGTGTTTTACCTAGTTTTAAGCCGTATTAGAGTCCAATTCTTTCAAGAATTAGTTAAAACACTGTTTTGCTTATTATATGAGAAATTCATACCATTTTGACCGTGAAAACTAGTTTAATTTCATAAAGAAGGTGTAGAAGTCAGAAAATAAAGCTGTTTTGGCAAGAACTCTTCTTCCTGAGCTCTGATACCACTTGTAGGATCGAGTTGTGACCCAAATGAGTCAATCAGAAGAGCTCTAGTCTGTTTCAGAGGCGAAAACTAAGAAACAGATGTGGAAAATAGCTTGTTTATTGAAAATAACAGCTTTACAGATCAAACGACGCGTCGGCATCAGTTCGGTACCGGAATGACCAAAGTTACAACTGATCCCGTTTGAGAGCTATATATAGATGGTCTAATTTCGCTTGAGAAAGACAGGTGCCAGTTCAAGGGAAATTAACTATGTTAATTTCGCTTGAAACTGTCAATGTCTCATTCAAACGGAATTAACCCTTTCAAACGGAATTAGCTCCAAAACACCTAAAACATCCTAATTTTCTCGTACAACACGCCCTGATCTAACAATTCTAATACTAGAATCGATACAAGACGAAGTCGACAGACGTATGCACTAACAGTAACACCGGGTCAGGGGCCGTGACACCACCCACTCTTTTTTACTCTTTAATCGATGTCCATTTCAACTTACGGTCGCGTTGCGGCGGGGGCGAACACCAATGCCACACTACTGCCAACGACCACTAACACTGAAGTTGCGGCGTGTTAATGCGAAGAAATTAAACCAAAACATAAAACATATAAAAGAATAACTAAGTCGATCTAGAACCCGCGCATTACGATGAACCTGTCAAACGGAAAAAAATAGACAACGTAAAAATGTTCAACCACACACGCATATTGCGCCGTGTTAAATCGCAAAATTTAGAACGAAACGTAAAGAGAAAATTTTGCGAAAAAAAAAGTATAGAGGACCAAAGTTGAAAGTAAAAAAGTTATGATGTGAAATTGTAAAAGATGATGTACAATAGCTTAATGCATACAAGTGTTACAAATTACATCTATACTTGGAGCCACATATCGGATAATGCACAAGGTGGGAGCTTGAAGTTCAAGCCCCTCTACACATGGTCTTATGCTTGCTATAGGCTCACGCATTATCATGGGGCACCCTACGCAATAATCCTTTGTACTCTCTTGTGGCTCAAAGTTGTAAACCCACAAACCATAAGATGCATAATACATCTACAAAGCTTGATGTACAAGCTTTAATGCAACATAGGCTCACGGATTATCATGGGGCACCCGACGCAATAATCCCTTGTACTCTCTTGTCGCTCAAAGTTTTAAACCCACATTGGGTACAACCATAAGATGCATAATACATCTACAAAGCTTAATGTACAAGTTTTAATGCAACAATCTTGTTTTCTTCTCTAAACACACATAAAAAACAAAATGGTCCATATACTAGCAAAACAACCAAATCTATGCACAACATCAGATGCAATCACATTTGAGTCATAAAGATGCCATATTGTCCAAGATCTAGTTAACACATGTGACAACTGGCACAAAACCGGTAATTTCCGTACCATTTTATTTATTATTTATATCTGCAACTATGTGCTTAAACGTCAACATTATGCGCTTACTTTCTTTACATACGAATTCATACATGTTTTATACTTCAAATATTGCATTGTGCATTACATTAAACGTTGTGTCAAAAAGACTAGTAAACTCACCTGTAAGACAAGCTGTATCAGTATTTCTTCAGAACATAATCAGACAGTAGATTTAAGGCCTAGGAGTAGGTCCAACATAAAAAATACATTAAAACCCAAGTGTGGATACAAGGGTTAACATATACACTTTCCGGAAGCTAAAATAAGCACTAAAAGACACCCGAAACTCACTTTAAACGCTGAATTCTGCAGAATTCAGCATAACTCAGCCATAAAACAACATTTAAACACTGAAAAACTATGCAGAATTGATGTTTCGATGTCCAGAATAACTTGTAAAGTGTCGAGAATTAAAACTGTCATAAAAGGTGCTTCATACCTAGTAAAACTGCACAATTTAGCACTTTAACGAACCAGTAACCGGACGAATAACCGGACACTACCCAAAACATCAAAACTAGACTAGAAGCATTGTTTTTATGATATAAATATTGTATTGGTGATAAAACACCTTAAAAATCATAAAAACACATACACACACTTAATATTACATAAACCTTCTAATTTACACATGTAACCTTCAAGTTCCAAAAACTTGCAACTTACCCCCCCCCCCATGTATAACCGGCCCCAAAGGGACCCACCCACTTTACATTATAATATTTGCAAGTGTAGCCAAGATATTAGACATAAAACCTTATGGTTAAAGGTTTGTTGAAAGATTAAAAGGAACTAACTTGAAGACTTGAAACATTATCCTTCCACTTTCAAATTTTTCATCTTCATTCTTCCTCCCTTCTCTCTTGCTCTCGGCCTCACTCCCACACACATACATTACCATTTTCAATCTTCAACCAAGCAATCCAAGGTTATATTATGGTGTAAGAAGATGATCTAAGAAGGTGTGAAGCAAAGGAAGCTCAAGGACCACTTGGAGGAGCTTTTAACCACCTATCTTCTTCATTCTTCATCTTGTTTGTGCCACTTCCCTAGCCACTAGAGCTAGTAGTAAGCATGCTAAACTCCATTTTACTTCATATTTGTGTTATGTACAAGTTACACCATCTAAGAAACTAAACTTTAAAATATGAAGATATGAAGATCTAACATAATCTAAAGAAAAACAAGTGATTTTAGTGATGTTTAATGTATGTGATGAAGCTGTTGTTGTTGAATCTTGTGTTTATGTTTAGATCTATCATGTTAAAGCTTGTTAGAATCTTAGATCTAACAAGTTTAAGCATGGATCTTGAAAGATCCATGGTTAAACTTGAAGATGAACTTGAAAAACCTTTATGTGAACTTGAAAAATCATTTTTAAAGTATGTTCTTATGTTCTTGAAGTGACTAAGTTTAAGTATGGTTAACTTATGAAACTAAACTCCATGAAAAGTTTGTAAAAAGTTCATCAAGAAGCTTACTTGTGAAAGATTCAAGCACGTTAAGCATGGATCTTGAAAGATCCATGATGAAACTTGATGAAGAGCATAAAGATCTTTTAGATGAGCATAAAAATGGTTTTAAGATATGTTTTTCAAGGTTTGAAACCTTAAAAGCTCATGAATGGTTATTTTGAAAGTTAGAGTTTCAAAAAAAGTTTGTTTAAAGTTAACAAGAACACTTGTTTTTTAAAGATCCTTGTATGTAAAGTGTAGATCTAAAAGACTACACTTTTTTTAAACAAAAATCAAGTTCATCATAAGGTTCTACATGATGTAATTAGTGTATGTCACTTGTGAAAATTGTATAAATTGATTTTTGGTGATGAAAAGAAAATAAACACATGTTTTGAAAACATGAGAAACCTCCATTTTTAGGGGAAACTATGTCAAAATTTTTATAAAATTTTGACACTTAGAAAAATATAAGTTTTGGTGAAACTTATTCCCAAAAAATTCACCTAAAAATATTTACCAAGGTTTCCTAAAATTTTGTACAAAATTACAAGCTAAGAAATAAGGATTTCTTCAAGTTAAAATCAATATTAAGTATGTATATTTTAGGGAAAATATAAATATTAATGATCACCAAATTTTGTGCTAAGTGTATATTATATGTATTATATGTAGTAGTGTATTAGGATCATGAAAATACACTAAGTACTCCCAAGGAGTATCACATACAACATACACATAAAAATACATAACAAATACCCAATAATACTCATACAAATAACCCATGAAAGAGTAAATGGACAAATACAAGAAAATATATTTGTATAAATATATTCCTTAACAAATTTTGGACTTGGACAATTTTGGACACAAATATATATTTGGACAAATGTGTATATATATATATATATATATATATATAGGGGAAGTTTCAAATGAAAACCACTAGTTATTGCGAAAACTCGAAAACTAATTAAAAAAGCCAAAAAAACACACCAAATTTTTATTTTTTTTTTGCATACCAATTTTCGCCATCTTTTATATATAAAAAAAATTCAAAAAAAAAAATTTGTAGTGCATATGTGTAATACTACACATGTGTATGTGTACTACAAAAACATTTTTTTTTTGAAAAAAAAAATTATATAAAAAAACCTGCGATTTTTATAAAAAAAAATTTGGTGTGTTTTTTAGGCTTTTTTTAGTTAGTTTTCGAGTTTTCGCGTTAAAAGTGGTTTTCATTTGAACCATCCCCTATATATATATATATATATATTTACAAGTGTAACAAAATATATATATTTCACACCAGACTTAAAAATATATCATTTTTAAGAAATATAATTCCGGAAAGTATTAAAAATTATTGATTTTTGACAAATAATGTAAAATACAAAAGTATTTACATGAAAATCAAGTATACTTTTCTATGTATACTTGCACAAAAATAATATTGAAAATATTATTTAACAAAATACTTATATTTATTTTTGGAAAATAATATAAGTAACATATTTGGACAAGTTAAAAATATAATTATTTTTAACACCTATCGTTTGTCAAATAGTACATAAACAATATATATTTTTGGAAGTATAATATATATTCACAAATGAACGATATCAAATACAAGTTATGAAGACAAGACAAACGGGCGAGACCCGACAAACAAGGGCACGGCCCTCACACATGATGAATAAATACAAGACAAATATATAAACTTAAGATGGTGACTTGTACTCGCGTGTTACAAGTCTAGTGACTAACGTACAGAGGACACATATAGGTCACGACTATTACGAAACAAGCCGGTGAAGTTTACGATGCAAGATACGCAAAACAGTGAGTTCATGTCCCCACTTTTAAACATTTTCTTGTTTTCTAAACTTGGGGAAAATACATGTACTGTGGTATGTAGAAACAAAACTAAGGAATGATACTATAGATCATGTCACGAATAAGGTGAGACTTAAGCACCATTAATCAACGTGATACTTAGACCACGAAACGAAAGGTTGGATCTAATGGGTTTCAGGCAGCCATACTCTTGGTCACTTTGTTACCGAGAGTGCTTTTGTGTCTCTAGTAGTGAACCGACAAGTAAAATGCCTATGGTTTGGATGCTTCCTATGTCGTTACACATGTTAATGGCCTTGCAAAGCATTAGTAATCTCGATTTCCTTACATTTACAGAATACTTTTTCAAGTACAATGACATACCATGATTCTTACAATGAATACTTAAATGTTTTACACAAAACTGCATGAATTCACATCAACTTATGTTGACGATTTTCCAAAACTTATATGTATTTCAGGTAACTAGGTGGATGTACGCGCGGTCTCCTTGTTCAGGATGGTTGTTTATGTGTCAAGTTATTTCGTGTCGATGCTCCGCAACCACTTTTGTAGGATTTGTTTGTTATATCCCGCCTCCTGCGGTGATATAATGATCAAAACCTTAATATTTGTTTTTGAAACGAAGTTGTAAACTTTTCAAACAATTATCTTATGTGTGATGTAAACTTTTAACTTAACCTTTATTTTGGGATGTTATACTATGAATGGCAAGTGGAGTTTATTTTATAATCATGTAGTATGTTTACCATTTATATGCAATGAGAACCTTTCAGGATCACACCTCGTGCTTCCGCCTTAGAAAGGGGTGTGACAACACACCAAACAAAAACAATTTAAATACCATAAAAATATACCACCGACACCCTGCTGTGATGAAATCACATGACTCACAATTTAAACAAAGGTTGCATAACATCAAGGTAGCCACACATTATCTATAGTCTTAAAATACAAAGTCGGTGGCTATAGCCACCGACCACAACTAGATTTGTTGAATTTATATGCTGCTCTAATATTAAAATTGTTTCTAGAGCAATTGCTTATTTGTTTAACTTGAGTTTGGTATTGACAAGAGCTAGATCCCCTGGGCTTGCAAGTTACTTTCGTTTTTCATTTTTTCCCTCACTTTTCTTATATGTTTTAGTTTAGATTTCTTTATTTAAATTATTAGGTTGCAATCTGCTCGTAAGAAAAAATGAAATTCGTGTTTCGTAATGATCCTTTTATAACTCAAAACCATTTTTGTGGCTTCCATTTTTTCTATCCTACGTTTCGATTTCCATAATATAACCTACTCAACTTCATAAGCTTCTCTTTAATTGCCTGGCCACGTCGACTTCACAGCCGTAACTGAGTTCGTGGAAACGTTTTGACGTTTGTTTTCAAGCTTGCAAACCTGCCCTTTAACACGTTGATGTCATCGTAAGGCCCCGCCACAAAGCACGACATGTAATTAGGGTCTTTCGTTTAAAATTCCTTTTAATTTTACAAAGATGTAACGTGTGAGGAATAATATGGTTTTAATATATTTTCTTATAAGTATTTAAACACGTTAATGAAATTGTCGCAGAGAGTGTAACTAAATTCGCAAGTGTGCCGCTACCCGCGGTCCAGCCCTAACACGCCCGCAAATTTGCTCATAGAAACTTAAAAAACAAGGTCACTGAACCATGGTCTTTAGTTTTCTTTTTTAACAATCAAGTTTATAGACTTTACACACTCATCCCTAATCTTTTGGTAAGTGATACACTGACCCCCTAACTTTTGGTAATTCACAACTTTGACCACACATATTTCTACTTAATAACTTCACATCTCATCTTCTCCAACACTTCAGTTCTTTTGTTTAAATTACTTTTACCACTTTACATCGCAACGTGCGAGACATTATACTCTTTTTATCTATGCAAGACCACATTAATGTCATTAACGTAACGTGTGTAATAAAGTAAAAAACACGTCACATTACACGTGTGCACCACACGTTAATGTCACCATCGTAAAACGTGTAAAGAAGTCACAAACGTGACGTTGCCACCGCAATGCGCGGCACAGGTAAAAATCTAGTAAGATCTTAAAAGACAAAGTCGGTGGCTGTCAAATCACAGCCACCGACGTTTGTTTGTATATAATGTTTGTTTGCATAAGAATCTTCTAAATGTAATGTTGCTGTAGTGGTTGGCCAATCACCAACTCAACAAGAGTGCAGGAATTCGACTCTTGACCCCTCCTCTTTTCTCATATGCTTTTTAATTTATCTAGGCCCAACTAATAATTTACATTTTTAGCCCAACTAATGTAATCTACATTTTTGGCCCCCTCATCTTTTACATTTTGCATTTCTTATTAATACTTTTGAAATTTACATCTTTTGCTCATGCTTTTGTAATCTACATTTTTGGCCCATAACTTTTTTTTCTTTTTTAACGCATTGTGATTTATGCTTTTTGTCTTGCTACACGTTTTCACCCGTCGCGTGTCGCCGCAATACACGGCAGGACTACTACTCTTACTTTAAAAACTTGCAATTTTAACTTCCAGAAAACTACTCCTACTTTTGCAATTGTCAATGCATTGTGTTTTACACTTCGTGTCTACCTTTGTGTTTTCTAATTTTTTTGTATTTGTCTTTTACGCATGTTTTACGCTTTTTTTAGTAACTGTCTTTTACACGTTGCATTTTACGAATCGTGTGTTGTCATACCGCACGTTTTCACCCGCCGCGCGCCGTCGCAACGCGCGGCGGGCAAAATACAACTACAATCTTAAAGGACAAAGTCGGTGGGTTTCCCACCAGTTTTGCCTCATTGCCCCCTATATTTTCATGATATTGCAATTTTAGCCCCTTAACTTTGTAATCTTTAAAGTTTCATAAAATGGCAAATTTAGTTCCTAAACCTTCTACTTTGAATTTTCAAAACCACAGGTCCACAATCTCATCTTTCAAACTTTGCCAGCACAAACCCTCTACTTTGGTTTTCATCCATCACCCCCTTAGCTCTTACATAGTTACGCACGAACCCTCTTCTTTTACATTTCCACCAACACCCCCTCATCTTTTACACATTTCCGCTACCACCCTTATACTTTTACACTTTGTCGTTTTTAGACTTTGTTTTTTACCCCTTGCATTATTACTCCATTTTTACACCCGCCCAACTTTAAAAAAATTGCAATTGTAACCCCTAGACTACAACTCATACTTTTGCAAATGCCAATGTATTGTGCTTTACGAAATGTCTTAGGCATTGATTGTAACCCCTAGACTACAACTCCTACTTTTGCAAATGCCAATATATTGTGTTTACGAAATGTCTTAGGCATTGTGTTTTGCACTTTGTGTCTACCTTTGTGTTTTGTACTTTTTTTAATTGTCTTTTACGCACTGAGTTTTACAAATCGTATTTTGTCTTACTATACGTTTCCACCCGTCGCGCGCCGCCACAACGTTTAGGGGGCAAAATACTAGTTAACATCAAATTGCAACAAATCATTTTTATATTCGAAATTAAAGTGTTGAAACTTGAAACAAACACTACCTGCATGTGTATATAAAAAATCATATACCTTCCATCACTATATTTAATACTACAACCAACACCATTACTATATTTAATATTTAATCAATAGTTTTTAAGAAACAAAAAGGTAGATATGAATTTGAGTCACAGATCACCACCAAATAGCATAGTTAATTGAAAATTTAACTGTATTTACAATTATAACACTAATTAAACTTCTATAAACATTCAACTTAACAAATTCATTTCAGTTTTCCAGATATTTTTAAACTAAATTCATATAACATTAATAGATTAACTAACCAACAAAATTAAGGTGAATTACAAAATAAAAAATAGGAATATTAACAGAATATTACAATTAAGCAAAGAAAAAACACCACAAAAACTTCTCAGATTTCAATTTTCAAGATATTTAACTCTAAACATTTATGAATTTACTCATATATCAACTTAATATTAACATAGTATCTAGGGGTGCTAAACGGGTCGTGTTCGCGGGTTGGCGGGTTCAACCCGACCCGAACCCAAAAATTTTACACAAACCCGAACCTGACCCGAACCCGAAAATCGTATTATACATAAGAACCCGAACACGACCCGTTCAACCCGAATTTTTTTATTTTTTTTTCTGAAATTAATATATTAAAATTAAAATTTACTTAAAAACACAAATGTATATAATAATATCATATTTAAATTATAAAATCTATATTAATTTCACTTTTTAAGTTATAATCATGACATAAAATACACACCTCATTTAATTTATGATATAAAATATATTGTAAAAAAATATAATATAGTATAAATGTGTTAAACGGGTCAACCCGCCAACCCGACCAGGTTGACCCGAACCCGACCCGTTAACCTAAACGGGTTCGCGGGTTCAACCTGAAACTGACCCGAATCCGTTTAGACTAAACCTAAACCGGTGAATTTCATGTTAGGTTCGTATCGGGTTTTCGGGTCGTGTTAGAAATTCACACCCCTAATAGTATCCAAATCTACACAAAACATAAACCTAATAATAATATACCTTCAGAAATAGCATTCTGAATCTCAGCGCATGTCTGAACAATTGTATGATCATTAACACCTTCTTCTTCTTCTTAAATCAACGCCTCTGTAAACCCGTTCTTTCCGTCAGCATCCGGTTTCTCAACAACGAGCTTAACTTGCGACACAAGGTACCACTGGAACAGCGAGAACAATATGCCAACAACCGCACAGATAGGGATAAGGATCTCGGTACCGAGATCTGAAAGGATTGTAGCTGACGTCATTAGATCTACACACAAAGAAATAAACCGGAAATCTGATTGGAACATGGAGAACATAGAGATATTTAACAATTTAGGGTTAAATCTCTCTCTCTCTCTATATATATATATATTGTATATGTAGATTCTTAATCTTTCCCTTAGCTTTTCTATACAGTTTATTTTCTTTTCACCTTTTTTCCCACAAATAATTTATGACAGTGAGATATTGAGTGATTCACACACAATGTTAGATTAGATATTCAAATTAACTACATTCAAATTACCTACTTTTCGTAAAACAATCATCAAACGGCCAAAACCTAAAGCTGTCATAGTGTAAAATTATATATGCAGATGCAAAAAAATATGTATATATATATATATGAAGACACAAAGAAACGTAACTCAAAGACACTAATTAATACTAAGTCAAGGCACGACCCGCTCGTCTAATAGATCATAGTACGTTGTAGGTAGTCGTGTACACCGGAAGAAGCTTTGAGTTACCGTTGATTACGAAAAACGCAAGACTGTGAGTTCATGTCCCCCTTTTCTTTTAACTGTTTTCAGTTTTATAACTTCAGGGGTGAAGTACGTGATACAAACTGTTTACAAACACTTGTACATGTGTTAGGATCGGAAGCTCTCATGATTGTGCTCGTTTGTATAATATGAACAAATCAGATAGAGATGAATAGAGTTGTAGTGCAGCGGAAATGAACAACAAACTTTGTTAACACAATCAAAGAGAGAAATAGTTTTGGTAAACATGCAATTCATTGAGTCGAAAGATTTACAATACAAATCAAAAGATTACAAGCATGCTTACAAACTAAACTCCCCCTCAGCCTGATACATCATGGTTGGTTGCACAAGATGAAAGGATTGAATTGAGGAGAAGAACTCACTCAAAACGATCAAATGTAACAGTACAGAGTACTATTCCATTTATAGGCAAACCAAACCACTGAGGCATCTCAGCTGACGTCACCATGAAAGTGACGTCTAACAACCTTACAACCTAACAACCTATAACCACTGTTCCTATACAGACACTGCTAATCTAAACTGCTGACTATGTATAAAACAGATGACACACTAAACTACTGCTTTCTCTTTACATCAGTACTTTCCTCAAGGTTGATCAGTCATTGAATGGGCAGTGCTTTGTCATCAGTAGATTTAACCAGCAGTGTTTGCTTCTTCAGGGCTTTGTCAGCAGTTGAAAGGGTAGCAGCAGTTGTATACGGACAGTGGATAGAGAGCCATCAGTTGTTATAATCACTTTCAAGGGGAAAGCCTAATGTAAACAGCTGCTTATTATGAATCCACTGTCGTGATCCGGTTTTAGCTTTTATTATCTGTTCCTCTGGTAGGGTTCAATCCCAACAATCTCCCCCTGGAACAGATAATGCCAAAACCCTTCATTATTGTGGAACTTTATTGCCTCATCAACAGTTCCCTTATTTATCCTTTAAGTTGTAATTCAAAGGTTAAGGCATCTGTATCATCATCATCCCTGCTAAGTGGAAGATCAAGGAGATCCTTCAAATCTTCAAGACTTAGGCCAAGTGCTTGTTCCCTTGTTAGTTTCTTCACTTCTCCACTAGACTTGAACACTGTCAGTACATGGGTCTGTTTGTCAGTGGCCCACTTTAGTACTTTTGAGTCTGGTGGGTTTCTTGGGAGATTTTTATTAGATGAGGTGTTAGGTGAAGCTGGCCTATTTATGACTGACTGAGCAGCACTTGCAGTTTGATCCAAACCAAGCGTTTCTATAATCATTTTCTTTATGCCCTCATTTACAAGGTCATTTCCTTTTATTAGCTCTTGGATGGTTTCAGCACCCAACTGTTTTTGTTGCCTTCTTTTATAGATGGCTGCACCAGCTGGAGTAGTGGATCTCCTGATTTGCAGCTTTGATGGTCTTTTTGAAACCTCTGCTTCAGGATAGTCAGGCTTTTATGGAGCAGTAGGATCTGTCTTTCTTAACTTCTCCAAACTTTTGTAGGTGGCCCTGACTTTATCTTCTTTCCATCTCAACACTTGATTCAAAGACCCATAATCTGCAGCAGCTAATTCCTCTTTCAATCTCCTCAGCTCTACCTTTTTATCAGGTACATTCTTTTTGAACTTTGCCCATTCTGGAGGAGTGTGCTTGACCTTTTTCCTGATCATTTCTTGAATCCTGGCTGCTTCATTTTCAAGCTCAGAAATGGTCCACTCCTTGTACATGTTTTTTTCTCCTTTGTACTTTTTGGTTGCCATGATGCTTTCAATGTAGTCTTTTCTCAGAGTTTCATCTGCTCTCTCTGAGATTTGCTGACAAAAATTTTTTGCAAACTGCTCTAAAGATCTGACTTGTGTGAGCAAGTATTGAAAATTCTGTTGAATTTCTCTATCAGATTTTCCATGTGTATTTCTTTTTGAGATATCCTCTGCTTGCTTAGCCTTAATTTTCAAATATTCTTCAATATTGTTAGGCCTGGGATATCCTTCAACAGATGGCAACTTTCTTTTAGCAGGGTCATCCTCATAATAGAAAGACTTAATTTCTTCTCTGACTACTATAAGTTCAAGAGGAAATTGAACACCTGCAGGAGCTAAGGGCTTTTGAATTTGAGCTGATGAGAGAGGAACAGGTTTGTGTATTGTAACAAGTGATAGAGATTTTGAAGATGTTGGTGGTGGTGATGGTAAATCATCATCTGGTATGAAAATCCTTCTCCTTTTTATTGTAGGAGAGGCAGATGATGTTTTGGGTGGCTCAGTGGTGGTGATTTGAGTGGCAGTGATTTGTGATTGACTAACAGCTATTGAAACAACTGGTGTTTCAACCACTGTTGTCATTACAACAGATGTTATATCATCTGTTGTCTTCTGCTTTTTGGCAGGAGGAGATGGAGGTAAGATTGTTTTTGGTGGTGGTGGTAAAGCAGTGGTTGTGGTGTGTGTTGAAGTGATAACAGATGTTGAAACCTCTGAAGTACCAGCAGTAGTTGATACAGCAGGAGTTACAACAGCTGTTTGGGTGGAGGTTTGATGTTGGGGGCTTTTGGATGGTGGTTTTGGAGTATGCTTTGTGAGTCTGGATGGTGTGGACTTGGGTTCCCCCACTTTTCTAGTGAGATTTCTTTTTTAGCTCAGGATTTTGAACATCCTTTAGCCCAGAACAACCCTGTGCATTCAGCTCCATGTAAGCTCTTTTCTCCTTATTCCACCTTGACATATCCTTTGCCGCTCTGTCCCTTTTTACACTTGCTATAGCTTCATCAAGTGCATTTTGGGTAACATCAACCTTTTTGCTACCATCTGGCAAAGGTATCTGTTTGGTCATATTCTCCATTTCTGGTTCTATGTAGAGACCATCATCTACTCCCTTTTTCTTCCATTCTTTAATTTTCTCCCCCTTTTTGGCATTATCTGAGGGTAATTGATCAATGAAAAGAATAGTTGGAGGAGCAGTGCCAGTGGTGTTTAAGATGTGGTCCTTGAGTGCCTTGATGTCTGCTTGTGTGTTCTTGAACCTAGACTCCATTGTGTTTCTCAGCTCTTGTACATGTATTTCATGTTGCTGATCAGCCATTTGTTTTTGTTGCTGGAGAAAAGGTTGAAATAGATTCCAGAGCTCATTTGCAGCAGGTGCTTGTGGGGGAGCAGGTGCTTGAGGTGGAATAAAAGTGGATTGCATCTTTTATACTTTCAACAACTGTTGTAGCATGTCTTTGATATCTGCAACAGCTGTATCCAGTTTGTCAACTCGTTCCGTCAATTCCAGATATTTTAAAGAATCACCCATTTTAATGGGATCATCTGATTTCCCACTAGTAGTGGTTTTATCAATGGTTGATGTAGGGAGTATACTCCAAACATTAACCACTGATGCCCCTTTTTCTTGGTACTGGGGTCTTCTTCCTTCAACACTTGACAACCTTTTGATGTTGCCAGTGGACAAAACAAATCCACTGGTGGTTGGCAGAGGTGCTATGTAAGGAATTACCTCCAAGGAAGTCTTATTGATGTAACCACTATCCAAATGTAAACCAGTGGGTTCAACATTTGTAGTGGCTGCTTCACTTGGATTACCACCAAGAGTTATTTGTAACTCAAGGGGTGTAACCTCCTCAGGTTGTGTTGGTGGGTTAGCAAAGATTGATACATCAGACCCAGTCAGTTGTTGAGGCATGTTCTCATTGATAGGTGATTGAGAAGGACTGGTTTGTGCCTGGTTCAAATCAATTGCATCCAACAAAAGTTTAGTTGGTGGGGGAATTGTGGATGTGAGATTTGGTGTGAGAAGAGAATTTGCCCCGGGCATTAGGCTGTGGATGATGGAAGCGAGTGATTCCAGAGCATCATATTGTGGAGTCCCTATGTGTACAACATGTTCTTTTTGAGAAGAGACAGGAGGAGTTTCGGTCATGGGTTGAGATATTTGTACCAACTGCTGTGAGGAAGAAGCAGCAGTGGTTTCTTGTGACTTTTGTTTTGTCACAGGCAGGAGCTCTGGTATCTCATCCTCCAGAGTTGCCTTTTTGATAGGTTTGGGGGGGTTTTGAGTTTTCTTTTTGTTTGGCTTTTTGGTGATTGTAGGTGTGGGTTTCAAAGCAGTTGTTCTGCTACTTTGATCACCTTGAGCAGTGGGCTAAGCAGCAGATACCTGAGGAGCAGTGGTAGCTGCTAAATTCTGCTCAGGCACCTCTGCTTGTGTTTTGCAAGGTGTTGACATTCTAGTAAAAGTTTCAGCAGTTAAGCTGTTTAATTGAATAGAGTCACCTTGTTTTATTGCAGCAGCCTCATTCTTACCAGGTTTCTTTTCAAAATAGTAACTTAAAAATCTTGGAAAAACTAAGAATGGCTTTGTTTCAACATTTTTAACCAGATCATTAAAGATTACTTGAGAATAATTAAAATTTTCGTTTTGAAAAATAGCATATCCCAGGTTTTGAATCTTTAATGGTATTTCATTAAAAGTAGTGGTTTTGTTTGAAACGCACATTAGGAGGGTATGGAATAAAAATCTTGTTGCAGGAGGGAAGAAACCTTTTTGTAAAGTATCCCTTTTCATCATTGTATCTGCATACCCTCTTTCAATGAAGTCAATTTTTAACTCGTTTTTAGGGATAGAAGTTAAACCTGTCTGATCATCGAGTTGAAAGACCTCTGATATGGATTGTGGTGTGATTTTGACTGCTTTACCCTGTAAAGTGGAGTTAATGGCTATGACATTGTCGCCTTGTTTGTCAAGGGTTACATTTTTCCAAAACTCCCTTTGGGTTTGCAGGTAAATGGGTGCATCTGATGTAAGCAAAGTTTTGTACTTTGATGCAGAAATGAGATCAATGATGGAATCGAAAATTTCTGTGGTGCCGGGTTTTGTGAGTAAACCCAGAAGGTTGTGAGAAGGCTTGTGTGGAATTTCGGTGGGTTTGGCCTTTTGAGAGACCTCTTTTGAAGATGATTTGGAAGTGGGTTTTGCAGATGGTTTCGATTTTGTCATTTTGAAGATGATGATCGAAGAAGATGATGAAGAAATTTGATGAAATGAGAGGAAGAAACTGTTTTGAGAAGAGAATTTTTAAGAATTCAATTCGACAGTGAAACCCTGTTTTGGGTTGTGAATGGGGGTTTTATAGAGGAAAAGTGAATGCTGACGTGGCAGTAGTTACAAAAGTACTGACCACTATGTACTGCCCACATGCCAACCTCTGATGAAATGAAGGAAGAGTGGAGGACAGTTGTTTTGAGAGCCACTGATGAAGCAAATATCAGTGGTTACAACGGTAACAATATGAGAGCAGTGGGTGATTTTTACTATCATTGGATAGCATATCAGTGGTTAAGACACTGATTTTGAGCATCAGTGCTTGCCAAGAAAATGAAGGATCAGTGGTTAACTTTCAGCAGTGGACAGTATTTAGGAAACAGATATTACAGCAAAGCAGTGGTTAGGGGTAAGGTAATGGTAATGATTTGAAAGACTAGTATGTCAACAACTGTTTTGAGAATTTTCATTCAAGGTTTTGCCACATGTCATTTACATATTTTGAAGCTTTTACAACTCCCTGACAGTGGTTCAGTACCCCAGATGATGTAAACTTTTTACTAAGGCTGCTCATTCTTGCTATAATATTTAAATTAAAACAAGAGTACCCCAGTATTTCAAGGTCTTTTGGCAATCAATCTTTGATCAGTTTTAAGACAAACTTGAGTTAGATATGACCTTGATACTAGTACCAATTTCCTTTTGATCTGTTTTGAGGATAATATAACCAACAAAAAATAAAGGTTATACATCCTGACTGGAGATTGAAACTTTTACTATCAAAAACCAGTAAAGGTTCAAAATATATTATTCTTAAAAAAATGAAGAATGATATATCCTGCCTTATTCGAGAGAATCCTTTTTCAGAAAAATAAATAAAGGATTTTCTGAAAACAACATCAAAAAGAATCTGGTATAATTTTCCACTGAAACTCTTAATCATATCAATCTCAAGCTTATGAAAATGGTCAGTGGTTTGACAACAGTGGTATGAAATTTTAAATACATTTTGACCACTGTTTGGTACCATTCTCTTGTTGATTGATTGACAACAGAAAAATGAGGACACATGTTCACATGAGTTTTTGAAAACCCTGTTATAGATTTTGTTACCATGTGATGATTCTGAAAATTTGTCTAGTCCTCTTGTGAGATTATTTACTGGAAATACTATGGTTACCTGAACCTTTTTCTTGAACCAATGAATGTATACAGTTGCTTAATGACCAGTTTTACCCCAAATTTGAACACTTAAGTGTTTTGTGTTTATACTCTTTACTTTTGATTTCAAAAGTTTTGAGATAAACACACTTTCGAGTTTTTGCAAATTTTCTTCTTCCCTTTTTACCCTTCCCATTCATAAGTAATGAAATACTTACTGGGAGGTCTTTATTGAAGAAATACTTAATCCAGAATCATTTTGCAGTAACGTTTTGAGAGAATTGGTCATATTTGCACAAGTTTTCAACCAATCTCACATTACATATGATACGGACTATATTGACCCCTGATTTTCTTAATGTAATTTTAACAAAGTTGATTTGTTCCTTTTGAGGATCTCAACATGTTTTTCAATACATAAGATCAAGTGACTAAAGTTTTAATTTCCCTCTTTTTCGTTAGCAAAAACACTAATGTTTTTATGAACATAGGTTTTTGTTAATCCGAGGTTCATACTTTAGCATCTAACATAATGAAAACATCACAAACTTCATAACAACAACTGAAATCAATTTTGAAAAGAAGAAATAATACCATAGTTTAACAGACATGTTTTCAGATCTGAAAATTATAAGTGACTTGTGTATGACATCACTTGTTGTGTGAAATTTGTGTGTCTTATGACATCTTGGTTGTTTTACAGAGTTTTTGAATAACAGTTTTGAACTAATTACTCGTTACTCTGTTTTTCAACTGAATACAACCAACCTTAGTATCAATGAATTTTTGAGCTGAACTGTTATGTCAAATTGATTGTTAGATCGAATTTGACTGTCCGGGCTCTGATACCAATTGTTAGGATCGGAAGCTCTCATGATTGTGCTCGTTTGTATAATATGAACAAATCAGATAGAGATGAATAGAGTTGTAGTGCAGCGGAAATGAACAACAAACTTTGTTAACACAATCAAAGAGAGAAATAGTTTTGGTAAACATGCAATTCATTGAGTCGAAAGATTTACAATACAAATCAAAAGATTACAAGCATGCTTACAAACTAAACTCCCCCTCAGCCTGATACATCATGGTTGGTTGCACAAGATGAAAGGATTGAATTGAGGAGAAGAACTCACTCAAAACGATCAAATGTAACAGTACATAGTACTGTTCCATTTATAGGCAAACCAAACCACTGAGGCATCTCAGCTGACGTCACCATGAAAGCGAAGTCTAACAACCTAACAACCAATAACCACTGTTCCTATACAGACACTGCTAATCTAAACTGTTGACTATGTATAAAACAGATGACACACTAAACTACTGCTTTATCTTTACATCAGTACTTTCCTCAAGGTTGATCAGTCCTTGAATGGGTAGTGCTTTTTCATCAGTAGATTTAACCAGCAGTGTTTGCTTCTTCAGGGCTTTGTCAGCAGTTGAAAGGGTAGCAGCAGTTGTATACGGACAGTGGATAGAGAGCCATCAGTTGTTATAATCACTTTCAAGGGGAAAGCCTAATGTGAACAGCTGCTTATTGTGAATCCACTGTCATGATCCGGTTTTGGCTTTTATTATCAGTTCCTCTGGTAGGGTTCAATCCCAACAACATGGTATGGTTAGCTAAGGAAAGGTACTGCTAGATCATGTGAGTGGTGGGTATAACGCTTAAGACCATTAATCCTCGTTGTAGGACCGAGGGACATGAGTGATAGATCTATTTGGGTGTAGCGAGCCCACACCTATGTGGACCGGGGTTTGGCCCATGAGGTGACTATGTCTTCAACCTGAAGCCCGATGCAAAATCTACTAGGTTTGAGCCTTCCTGCATCACGTCACTCATATTAATGGCCTTGCAAACCATTAATGATCTGTTTTCTGTTTTCCTTGTTTGCTTTCATACCAGGGTTTTACAAACATACACACATACTTTCAATGGTTACAAAGGTTTATTCGTGCACACAAACAAATACATGAACTCGCTCAACTTTTGTTGATGTTTTCAATCTACATGTATTTCAGGGAATTAAATGTGGATCCGGCAGGCGTTTGGAAGTTTCAAGTAATGTTAGAAATAAAAGATGTCAACCGAAGTCTAAGGGTATGGAGAGTGTGTCTTATCCTAGATAAGACACATCTTACAAAGCCTGGTTTTATTTAATGTCTTTTGTCGAGTCCTTATGGAACTCTAAAACAATTTGCATGGTCTGTATTCGGATTTGAAGTCGTGTTTGGATTTCTAAAACAATGTTGTTTATGATATTTTAAACCTAAGTAATGGATGAGCATCTTTAGTTTTATAATATAGTTGCTTGTTAGGGTTGAATGCAATGATATTAAGCAAGTCAAACATAATCACGCTTCCGCAAAAGTCAGGGTGTGACAGTTTGGTATCAGAGCTTCGATTGTAGCGAACTAGGATTCCTTCTTGAGTCTAGACTACAATCCTTAGGGCTCTCACGAAAATATTTTTACAACATGTTTTCATTGCATACACGAAACGCCCAGATCCAGGGAAACAAACATTTTTACAAATGGAAAGATAAGAAACACGATTACAAGGTTTACTTTTGTGGATTAGTCTGGGAGACTAGGTGGTTTAGTCTGGGAGACTAGGTGGTTTAGTCTGGGAGACTAGGAAGGATAAAAAGTATTTGCGAGGAATGATGAGGATACCTGATTTCATGATGCATAATCTTTGATTGCATGCTAAATGATAGTGGTTAATATATGTGCATATGTTATGATTGTTCTGTTACAGACACTATGTCTTCATCCGAGAGTGGATTGTACGACACTGATGACCCCATGGCTATTGTCTCCGATGACGAGATCGCACCAGAGCCGGAGATCTTTACCTCAGATACTGAGAGCGACCCAGATATGCTATCAGACGACGATGACGACTTTCAGCCATTTGCGTTGCCTGATTTTGGAGATGACTTACCGCTTGCTGATGGTATTCCAGATGAGGATCCTTTTGTTATTCCCATTCCAGTCCATGATCATCTTATCATCGGGCATCCTGATGGTGAGCATATTGTGGCATCGATCCTCGCTCCTGTTCCTTTAGTGGTCATCCCTCCTGAGGATTGGCCTTTTGATGATATGTTTGATGATGATGTTGACCTGTTTGTTGATGGTCCTCCTGATGACGCTCATGGTGATGGAGAGCTAGACGAAGACGTTGTTGCTATTCCATTTCTTGAGATCCCTGTTATTGAGTTGTCATTTGATACTAGTTTACACTCTGTCTCAGATTCCTTTGAGTCTGTGACGTCTTCAGCCTTGCAGGCAGTTGGATTACGACACTATGCCACTGATTCCGTTGATGATATGGCCATGTCAGCTGCACCATCTCCTCCACACGACCTCGAGCCTAGTCTTGAGCCAGATTTTGTTCCTGTTGATCAGCCCGATATTGCACCTACTGATCCTGAGCCCTTACCTGATCATGACCCTATTCCTTTTGACATACCAGACGTTGCACCCCTCATACCTGATCCAGTTCCTGCACCCGTTGACCCTCCTGTTGTTGAGCCACTTATTCCTCCACCTGCACCCGCACCCGCTGATGTTGCTCCTTTTCACCCTGTGGAGTCTGATGTTCATCGTGTTGATTTACCTATCGTTTTCTTGCAGGACATAACCGCACCCCGTTCACGGGAAGGTACTTCAGGCCAGCAGCCTAGTCATGACCCTCATGTTTCATC
Organism: Helianthus tuberosus; assembly: GCA_030545235.1. NCBI lineage: Eukaryota > Viridiplantae > Streptophyta > Magnoliopsida > Asterales > Asteraceae > Helianthus > Helianthus tuberosus. The sequence goes on from CM060427.1 coordinate 123,675,108, forward strand.
AGCTTTTCCACACATTCCCAGTCTGCACCGTTTACTCCTTTCACTTCTTCACCACTCGATGAGCCATTCTGATGGTTCCCACCGTACACCATGCCGATTTCGGATCCCTACCATCTGTCACACCCCGACCACGTAAAACAACAAAACGTGGCAGAAACATCGGGGAGTGTTGTAACAGAATTAATTGTTTCAAATCCATGGCAATTAAAGTTTCGTTTTAATTATCAATCAAGAGAGTTACATTGTCTTAAACAAGAAAACAAAGAGTACATAACATAATTTAACTAGTTCTTGCTTTGTTTTAAGTCACTAAGGCACAGGTCCGCCTAAGTGTGTCTCGATCATCCTACGCAACAGCTCCTAAAAACACATGTGAAAATAGGTACGTTAGTATAAAAATGCCTGTGAGATACATAGGTTTTGTGAAAATAGGATTCATGACTTGAGTTTAAAGAAACTGTTTAATAAAAAGTAGCCATGAATCTTGTTGAATGTTCTCTTTCATAAATCATTTGAAAAGTGATAAATAAACCAAATGATATATATGTATAAAAGAATAATGCATGGTTAAGTGAATAACCATGTAAAAATGAGTTTGTATAAGTTAAGTTATTTGTAAAACGATGTTTATGTGAAGATCGCATTGTAGATGTAATATGTCTAAACTGAAATGGTTTAAATAACGCTATGATATGTAATACGATAGAATCACTTATATATAGGAAGTACCAGCGGCGTATCCACCATGATTTTATCGTATTACACGTCGCCTCGTTACTTAAATCATTTACCCAAACAACCACCAAAATGTAATGTTTAACAATTGTAGAGATGTTTATGTATGGTCAAATACGGTTCACACGGTTCAACAGTTACAAACAGTTCACATAATCAAATGGTTACAATGGTTCACATAGTCAAATGGTTACAACGGTTTACATAGTCAAATAGTTACAAACGGTTCAAAATGTAATATAATGTGTTCATATGCTGGATGAGCATATGCAACAGGATGTAATGTAAAACAATGTGTCCATATGCTGGATGAGCATATGCAACTAGATGTAATGTAAAACAATGTACTAAGTATGCTAAGTAAACATACATAGCAAAACAATGTAATGTAAATCATGTACTATAAATGTACTAATGAACATAGCAAGTATATGATGTGAAAACAAGAAAGCATGAAAGTAACAAGTAGGCACATGTGTTTCACCCCAAAACAGTTTGAAAACAGTAAAAGAGGGGTCTATGTACTCACTTGAGATTGCCTAGAAGTCCTTGAGTAACAACCAAGCAATGCTAGAGATTACGGAAAATCAACGGCACCTTAATATAGGTAACTATGTTAATAAACCGGACCTAAATCGGAGGATCGGATAGAATGATGGTTCGTAAACCAAACGAGTATGGGAACTCGTGTAATATGGTTTAACAAAGCCTACATACTAAAATGAAACCTAACATAAGTGCTTACGACCCATTACGACCCGCTTAGGTAGCTTATGCTACTTTAACGCGTCGTTCGCGTAAAACGCGTTTGGAATGCCTAACTAGTCCTATGATAAGTAAAATATGCCTTAACATGTCTAATATTGTTGCCAAATCAGTTTAGATATCAAAAGTTATGTTACATATGTTTAAAATGAATTTTGGCGTCAAAGGGGTATTTTGGTAATTTAACTAAGGCATATAAACTGCCTATCATACAACTAACTAAACGTCGTGACCATAAGGTATAACCTCGGAAGGTTATTCCCTATATACTATGGTCACCTAATGTGTTTGGTCGGATCCTAATGATCAACCAAACGGGTCGGGTTCGAAAGTATAAGTGATTGTTTAGATCGCTTACCTTACGACCCTATATAAGCACTAAACTAAAAGTGACGAGCTAAGCATGTTAAAACATGCTTAACTAAGTTTAGAAAACAGGTTTGGTATCAAAAAAACGGTTTTGATACCTAAGAGTAGTTTGGTTACAAAATACGCAAGAATGCGCATTTTGGCCGAAACTACGGCTCGTCACTGAGCCTAGATAACGTGGTAATCAGTAGGTATAGTCACTAGGGACTATAACTATCGTGATTACGCTCACGTTATGAAGTTCGAACGAACTTCGCATTGACCTTAAACTGGTCAATGCAGAAAGTCAAACAAAGTTTGACTTTAACGCTAAAAGAATAAAAAGAACGAAGGAACACTTACAAAGGGTCCAAGAACGGAAGTTTTGAATCCGAATAATCCCAGGTATGAAGTGTTAAACACAACAACTTAGAGAGCAATTTCAGATTTCAAAGGTGTGGGTTTTTGGGGTTGAGATCATGGGGTATTTATAGTATTTCTTGAACCGTTAAGATCGTTTATCGTAAACCGTGCTTTGATCTTGTCCCTACACTTGTTGCAACACTAAGGTAACTCAAAATGGCCCCCCATGATCAGGTATCAACATGTGGAATTGAGTTTTTGGTGCATGACAGCTGTTAACAGCTGTTTAAACAATTTAATCTGATCTGGGAGGGCCTTGCAGCCCGCGTAATATGTTGAAGAACCTTACACGGCCCGCCTGGGCTGCACTGATCAGACACAAGTTTGCAGAAATGACAGTTTCAGTCCCTGTTGGTGTTTAGAGCTCATTTCGACATGTTTAAGGCCCGTTAAGCCAACTTTAAGGCCCTAAAATGATGCCTAAACATTGTGGACATGAAACATGCTCAAAAATATGCCGGATGTCGGTTCGTTTGGTCGTATGATCGCGATGTTCGCTTAATTACGACGGAATGCGCATATGCGCGAAAAACGATCCAAATTGTGCGACGAATGGATTTTTCTTATGCCAAACACTAAAATAAAATATTTTAATGCTTACATAAATTTTTGGATGTCCGGATCTATTCAGAATGTAAGTTATGCGCGAAAATGCAAACTTGTGCACTTTTTGACGCTTTTAGCCCCTGAATGACCCAAAAGTTTATTTTAGCACACCGAACCCCTTAAAGCCTATTTCTAAGCTATGTAAAGGATATTCATGGTATGTTTAACTTATGCTCATGTTCTGGAATGTCTGCTCTAGTACGAATCGTCATACTTTCGTAGTTTGTCGAATTTAGTCCCTGTAGGCGATTAAACTTGTTTTTGCCATACCAAAGCCTTCAAAACTTATTTCTAAGTTATGTGAAGTTTATTTAAGGTATGTTAAGAATATGTTGATGTTCCGGAGTATTCGTTGCATTAAACTGGTTATATTTACGCATCAGTGCGCGTATAACCTTCCAAAAAGCGATTTAAAGCTTGAAAACGAACTAGAATTGATATGTGCAAAAGATACTCATATTTTGTTAGACCCTAATTCGTATTTGACAAAAAGTCGCAGCGGAAACTCGTGCCATAAAATTTCTTTCATTATAAACGTCTTGACTTACTTGAAAGTTCGTTTTAATATGTATCTTTTTCAAAAATAAAGCATAAGTCCTGAATTACTAATGGTACATACTCAATTATTCCCGTACAATCTAGCTTGTGACTCGGTCTTCGATCTCTATTTCTCGTGATAACCACCCGTGATTCGTACAACCTGCACTCACCACATACATTCATCACATTAGTATACAATACGTAAACAAGATTCAATACATGTACACTTTCCATTCAGCTTTCTCTCTTATCTTAAGCATATCATTCGCATATCCATTTCCTTGTGAGCCTTCAATAATGTACCTGCGTAAATCTTCGTTTTCCAGGTACACGATTAATATCATTAACACTCAACGTATCCAAAATCATACTTACATATACTCGTGCATACATCCATGCCTCAATACATACATGCGTACACTCATACGTATCTTCATATATTCACAAATACACTTCTACATATGTACATACATTCCTACGCCCTCACATATATACATACTATCATACGCATCTTCTTATATACATAAATACGCTTCTACATACGTACCTACATTCATACGTCTCTACATACATGCATTCATACACATCTACATACATACATACCTCTCCTACATTTTTACATACATGCATACACTCATACATATCTTCATATATTCACAAATACACTTCTACATATGTACATACATTCCTACGCCTTCACATATATACATACTATCATACGCATCTTCTTATATACATAAATACGCTTCTACATACGTACCTACATTCATACGTCTCTACATACATGCATACATACACATCTACATACGTACATACCTCTCCTACATCTTTACATACATGCATACACTCATACATTTCTTTATACATACGTACATACACATCTACATACGTACATACCTTAACGAACACGTACTAGTTCACGCGTACCTCTTACATAATCACACATTATTTACATGGGTCTTAGACTTAGCTTTATAGCCCATAAACATCTAAGGAACCATCAAAATCATGTTTGGAAAGTCCGCCGCAGCCCACGGATATCAAACCGAGGCCTACGGTACATAAATCAACTTAAATAACAAGATTTCAGCTTTTGGGACTTGGGGAGGCCGTCGCCGACGCCCCTAGGGCCGTCGGCGACGGGCCTTGCATTTACCCGTAGCCCAAAATCCCGTAGACAGGTAATTAACCCGTCAGCACAAAAACTGATTTTCCCTTGCCCGTCGGCGACGGCCCCCTACCCGTCGGCGACGGCCTCTAGTTTTTGCATTTTTCTGCAGATTAGTTTCGTCGTCCGTACGCACTAAAACGCGCGTAACTTTTGAACCGTTTACCCGTTTAACCTCCCGTTTCTTCCTACATGCTTGTAAATTCACATTCTATCATATGAACTTAAAATCCCATTTCCGGATTAAGGAAATTCTTAACTTACATGCATTCGGCTTATTATTATATTCTCATTTTTGACCCGTTATGGGTATTTGTGCATTAAATGGTCTATGACATAACAAAACCATACTCTTCGCTTTCACACATGACCGACACATTACTCTAATCGGTTCACCTGTTTCCAATAGACATTCAAAGTCGTTTGCCCGATATACCTATCAAGGGCGTTTTTGTCAATTTCGCTCTATCCTTAACAACAAAGGAATTCCTTACATAAGTAACCAATCCTTCTACTTAGCTAACATCCTTAGTCACACATACCTTGCTCGGATAAAAACTAAGATCCGTTTAATACTCAACGACATCATACAATTCATTCCTAATTGACCTCAATTATCATATTTAATTAAGTTGCATATAACTTTACATAAACAACTAAGAAGTGATTACGGAATCACTTACCTTATGCATCCGTGCTCATGTCCGATTCCTCGCCTTTTCTTGACCCGTTAACACCTCATGCTTGAGCCCGTCTCGGCGTGATTCCTATACTTTCATTTCATCCAAATCACGCTATTATTAGCATACTCATTTGTACATGATAACAATCGTATCAATCTCACATTTCACACTTAACTTTCATTAATCATTTCTAGCAAACATAACTCATATAATCATGTCCGTATATGTTTAACTCATGTAACTCATCATGTCATTACATTTAACACGGATTGCTATTACATGTACCATACGACTTCTCATCAACCTACATTTACAACAACGAGTCAACTCGTGTTTCTTATACTTAGTTGACTTTCAAAAGTCAACTATTAACTATGCATATCTATCGACTTATCAACATATTCCCGTAACATCATAATCGACTATACGGACGACACTATATACATTTTATCATTCACTTGATGTACGTACTACCTTCTAAGCATAACGTACAACTTATTCATACACAATCTTCTAAATTCATATATAGCTCATCAAATGCTTCTACAATCCAACATGGGGTATTTAAATTAAACATCAAACATGTAACCCTCAATTTACATTATATCATCTAAAACCCACTTCATAATTACTTGTTAATCACTTACAAGTGATCTAATCTTAAGTTCTTCATAATTCATCATACTTTTGATATATGTACTACCTTGTAAGCATAGTGTACAACTAGTTCATGCATATCATTCTAATCTCATACACAATTCATCAATTTCTTCCTTCTAGTCAACACAAATCATACATGCATAACCATCAAACCTACAATTATCACATTTCTTCCAATCCTTCTAACAAGAATTCATCATACATAACATGATACATCAATTTTTGAACAAGAATTAGACCTAGATGATCTATCCATGCTATCATCTTCACCCCAACAATTGGGTTTCACCTTTAAACATCAAATTAAGCTAAATCATGCATAATTCATGTTCTATATGGTGATTCTAACACCTATACATGAACAATTTCATACCAATTCATGGATTAAGACATAACCCACTTCATACAACTTCATAAATCTAAATTTTGAGACATACCTCATAATCCCCTTGAGTAGGTGATCCTTAATTCATGTTCGGTTGTGAATTTGAGCTTCATTTGACTCCTCAATTTGATGATTATGTTAGAACTAGGGTTTGGTTCATGGGGAGTTCCCCCTGATCGTTCTAGAACACACGAAATGTGTGTGTGTTTGTGTGGGTGTGTTTGTTACTTAAACATAACTTTCCCCCTTGTTCATCTTTGGTCCCTCAAGTTTGTTCCCTTGTTTGCTTTGTTAAACATTTTATTACATTCCATCTTTTAATAGTTTTAACCATACATCTAAGTAGGTTAATTAGCCTAGTTGTTTATTTCTTGAGGTACCATATCACAGCATTTTAACGAATATAAATATTCGGGTTTTGGGGTGTTACAAGTCTACCCCCCTTAAATAAGGTTTCGTCCCCGAAACCTTTCTCATTTCCTCTACACACACACACACATATGTTTGGCTTAACACCCTCATCACATACATAAGTAATCATCCTAACTCATTTCATAATCATTCATGTAATTGGCTTCTTCTTCCTAACAAGGCTGTACTTTTCATGGTATACTTTCATATAACGTTCTTATTTCCTTTGACCCGTTAATAACAGGTTAATATACATACTTATTCAAACTTATAATAATGCTTGCCTTCATATGATCATTTTATAACAGATTAAATACCTTCATCTCATCTTTTAAGATTTCATTCTATAGACGTATTGCATAACATTTAACCCTTGTTTTGTTATCCCAACAAAACTACCTTTTCATAGTCACACCTACGTGCTTACCTTCATAGTTAACATCGTTCTACATTTCTTTATTTACCATACATATCCCTTCGTTACTTACGCATTCGGATCTTTTTATTCCCATCGTTCTTTTGTTCATTTGCTTTACATTTACTTATATGACTTGTTTGACGCACACATGGTCAAGCTATCGACTTCTTCTTATATAGACTAGTTCCGTCTTTTATATCTTAAATCTGTTTCGCGGATTCGAACACATCATTCATACCATTCGTACCTCCTATGTTTTGAATCCATCTAACGGTTTCAAACATTTCATTTATACTTTAACTTCTTTCATGTTTCGAATCCGTCTCGCGGATCCTAGCATAGCATTTCATGTTTCGAATCCGTCGCGCGGATTCTAGCATAGCATTTCATGATTCGAATCCGTCTCGCGGATTCTAGCATAGCATTTCATGTTTCGAATCCGTCTCGCGGATTCTAGCATAGCATTTCATGTTTCGAATCCGTCTCGCGGATTCTAGCATAGCATTTCATGTTTCGAATCCGTCTCGCGGATTCAAGCATAGCATTTCATGTTTCGAATCCGTCTCGCGGATTCTAGCATAGCATTTCATGTTTCGAATCCGTCTCGCGGATTCTAGCATAGCATTTCATGTTTCGAATCCGTCTCGCGGATTCTAGCATAGCATTTCATGTTTCGAATCCGTCTCGCGGATTCTAGCATAGCATTTCATGTTTCGAATCCGTCTCGCGGATTCTAGCATAGCATTTCATGTTTCGAATCCGTCTCGCGGATTCTAACATAGCATTTCATACTCTCATTCTTGAGAGTCTTACATTTCTCTTCACCCTCACGTCCACCTACTACTTAGTTCTAACGGACATACCTGTATCAATTATCACAGTCCCACGAACGTTATATGCTTCACGTGTACTGGCCAGGTACACAATCCACATACTAGTTTCGTGTCTTCGTGTAATTGTCACCTTATGTCTGAAGATTTAGGTTTCGGCACGTGTATCATTTTTCAAAACATGTTTACTATACCATCATGGTCCTTCATTTAGCATTTTTCTTCCCTTAATGCATTTTACCATTTCATATACCGACGTATTGAATTTACGTACCTGGGTTCAACTTCATCTTATTTCATGCCTTGGTGTCGGTACTTGACCGCACTCGCAGATCATCCTCTTCAAACGCTTATACTTACCATGCATAAACAAAACCGTCAGTTTCTTTATGCGTATACATAAGTACATACTTACATTCTCTTTTACCTTTGGATCTTGACCGAGTCTCGGATTGTACGGGTTTCTTATCACAAGAGCACACAGGTTTGAGTTCAAGCACTTACCTTCTTACACTTGATTCTCTCAAACCAGGGCTCTGATACCAACTTGTTAGACCCTAATTCGTATTTGACAAAAAGTCGCAGCGGAAACTCGTGCCATAAAATTTCTTTCATTATAAACGTCTTGACTTACTTGAAAGTTCGTTTTAATATGTATCTTTTTCAAAAATAAAGCATAAGTCCTGAATTACTAATGGTACATACTCAATTATTCCCGTACAATCTAGCTTGTGACTCGGTCTTCGATCTCTATTTCTCGTGATAACCACCCGTGATTCGTACAACCTGCACTCACCACATACATTCATCACATTAGTATACAATACGTAAACAAGATTCAATACATGTACACTTTCCATTCAGCTTTCTCTCTTATCTTAAGCATATCATTCGCATATCCATTTCCTTGTGAGCCTTCAATAATGTACCTGCGTAAATCTTCGTTTTCCAGGTACACGATTAATATCATTAACACTCAACGTATCCAAAATCATACTTACATATACTCGTGCATACATCCATGCCTCAATACATACATGCGTACACTCATACGTATCTTCATATATTCACAAATACACTTCTACATATGTACATACATTCCTACGCCCTCACATATATACATACTATCATACGCATCTTCTTATATACATAAATACGCTTCTACATACGTACCTACATTCATACGTCTCTACATACATGCATTCATACACATCTACATACATACATACCTCTCCTACATTTTTACATACATGCATACACTCATACATATCTTCATATATTCACAAATACACTTCTACATATGTACATACATTCCTACGCCTTCACATATATACATACTATCATACGCATCTTCTTATATACATAAATACGCTTCTACATACGTACCTACATTCATACGTCTCTACATATATGCATACATACACATCTACATACGTACATACCTCTCCTACATCTTTACATACATGCATACACTCATACATTTCTTTATACATACGTACATACACATCTACATACGTACATACCTTAACGAACACGTACTAGTTCACGCGTACCTCTTACATAATCACACATTATTTACATGGGTCTTAGACTTAGCTTTATAGCCCATAAACATCTAAGGAACCATCAAAATCATGTTTGGAAAGTCCACCGCAGCCCACGGATATCAAACCGAGGCCTACGGTACATAAATCAACTTAAATAACAAGATTTCAGCTTTTGGGACTTGGGGAGGCCGTCGCCGACGCCCCTAGGGCCGTCGGCGACGGGCCTTGCATTTACCCGTAGCCCAAAATCCCGTAGACAGGTAATTAACCCGTCAGCACAAAAACTGATTTTCCCTTGCCCGTCGGCGACGGCCCCCTACCCGTCGGCGACGGCCTCTAGTTTTTGCATTTTTCTGCAGATTAGTTTCGTCGTCCGTACGCACTAAAACGCGCGTAACTTTTGAACCGTTTACCCGTTTAACCTCCCGTTTCTTCCTACATGCTTGTAAATTCACATTCTATCATATGAACTTAAAATCCCATTTCCGGATTAAGGAAATTCTTAACTTACATGCATTCGGCTTATTATTATATTCTCATTTTTGACCCGTTATGGGTATTTGTGCATTAAATGGTCTATGACATAACAAAACCATACTCTTCGCTTTCACACATGACCAACACATTACTCTAATCGGTTCACTTGTTTCCAATAGACATTCAAAGTCGTTTGCCCGGTATACCTATCAAGGGCGTTTTTGTCAATTTCGCTCTATCCTTAACAACAAAGGAATTCCTTACATAAGTAACCAATCCTTCTACTTAGCTAACATCCTTAGTCACACATACCTTGCTCGGATAAAAACTAAGATCCGTTTAATACTCAACGACATCATACAATTCATTCCTAATTGACCTCAATTATCATATTTAATTAAGTTGCATATAACTTTACATAAACAACTAAGAAGTGATTACGGAATCACTTACCTTATGCATCCGTGCTCATGTCCGATTCCTCGCCTTTTCTTGACCCGTTAACACCTCATGCTTGAGCCCGTCTCGGTGTGATTCCTATACTTTCATTTCATCCAAATCACGCTATTATTAGCATACTCATTTGTACATGATAACAATCGTATCAATCTCACATTTCACACTTAACTTTCATTAATCATTTCTAGCAAACATAACTCATATAATCGTGTCCGTATACGTTTAACTCATGTAACTCATCATGTCATTACATTTAACACGGATTGCTATTACATGTACCATACGACTTCTCATCAACCTACATTTACAACAACGAGTCAACTCGTGTTTCTTATACTTAGTTGACTTTCAAAAGTCAACTATTAACTATGCATATCTATCGACTTATCAACATATTCCCGTAACATCATAATCGACTATACGGACGACACTATATACATTTTATCATTCACTTGATGTACGTACTACCTTCTAAGCATAACGTACAACTTATTCATACACAATCTTCTAAATTCATATATAGCTCATCAAATGCTTCTACAATCCAACATGGGGTATTTAAATTAAACATCAAACATGTAACCCTCAATTTACATTATATCATCTAAAACCCACTTCATAATTACTTGTTAATCACTTACAAGTGATCTAATCTTAAGTTCTTCATAATTCATCATACTTTTGATATATGTACTACCTTGTAAGCATAGTGTACAACTAGTTCATGCATATCATTCTAATCTCATACACAATTCATCAATTTCTTCCTTCTAGTCAACACAAATCATACATGCATAACCATCAAACCTACAATTATCACATTTCTTCCAATCCTTCTAACAAGAATTCATCATACATAACATGATACATCAATTTTTGAACAAGAATTAGACCTAGATGATCTATCCATGCTATCATCTTCACCCCAACAATTGGGTTTCACCTTTAAACATCAAATTAAGCTAAATCATGCATAATTCATGTTCTATATGGTGATTCTAACACCTATACATGAACAATTTCATACCAATTCATGGATTAAGACATAACCCACTTCATACAACTTCATAAATCTAAATTTTGAGACATACCTCATAATCCCCTTGAGTAGGTGATCCTTAATTCATGTTCGGTTGTGAATTTGAGCTTCATTTGACTCCTCAATTTGATGATTATGTTAGAACTAGGGTTTGGTTCATGGGGAGTTCCCCCTGATCGTTCTAGAACACACGAAATGTGTGTGTGTTTGTGTGGGTGTGTTTGTTACTTAAACATAACTTTCCCCCTTGTTCATCTTTGGTCCCTCAAGTTTGTTCCCTTGTTTGCTTTGTTAAACATTTTATTACATTCCATCTTTTAATAGTTTTAACCATACATCTAAGTAGGTTAATTAGCCTAGTTGTTTATTTCTTGAGGTACCATATCACAGCATTTTAACGAATATAAATATTCGGGTTTTGGGGTGTTACATATTTATACCAATACCAAGTATGAAATACAATATTTCATTGGTTTGGTATTTGTTTGATGGTCGCAGTGACACAGGTGTCACACCATCCCTCTCACTTTTTTGGTTATACACGGGATGAGTTACTTTTATCACTTCAGCTTCAGTTTGAGATTATGAGTCGTAGGATTTTGGAGCTTGAGATGACACCGCGTCCTTTACCATGTCCTTGCCTGCCTGCTTTTGTTCCCCCTCGTTCATCACCGTCTCCATTTTCACATCCACCTGCTCCACTTACTCCTTTTCCAGAGTTTGATGCTCGATTCCTTACGGTTGAGCAGCAGATTAGTTATCTGCTGCGTCATGTCTATGAGCTTGAGGAGGAGCTTGTGCATGTGCGCAGCTTGCTTTTCTTTCCTCCACCACCATCAGCATAGCTGGTTTTTGGTTTTATGTAGGTTGCGTTGATTTTGATGAGAGCACCACTATTGAGCTGAGCTTGTGAAGCCTTTTGGAGATCACCTTTTGATTATGTGGCTTTTGTAGATTGGTAGACTTGTTGGACAAGGGTAGTGTAACCCTGTATCCCTTTAGATATAATACTCTTGTAAAACATGTAACAATAATTTATGGTCGATGATTAATGAAAGCTCAATCGTCATGTTCTCATTAAATACGTTGTTGAATTAAATGTTTGTGCTATGATTGTGATGTTATATGATTGCTTATATACCTATGTATATACACCCCTAGGTCTTATTCGTTAAGTAGATGCTTATGGGCTTGTGTCTTTAACAAGACCTGACCTATACAATCTTCTTTTAGAAGATGCCTCCTCGAAGGAACACTCAATTGCCCACAACCAAGGCAGAATTGCAAGAACGAATTTCACAGGCAATCGCACAACATGAGGCCCTACGCTCCGAACACAGCGGAGGCACCTCAGGAAATAACCCACCTCACGGTAATGTTTAAGTCACTTAAGACACATTACAATACGTTTGGACATTTCCATGTGCGTTTGCTAATGCTTTCTGTGAATGATGTTGCATGTACAGGCTGTACTTACAAGCAGTTCCTAGACTGCAAGCTTCTGAACTTTGACGACACTGGAGGTGCCGTAGCTTTTGTGAGATGGGCTGAGAAGACAGATTATGTGCTACGAATGAGTAAGCGTGTGCCAGAGCATCAAGTCACTTACATTTCTGGACTATTTCTAGATGGAGCTCTGTCGTGGTGGAACCTTCAGGTTCAGACTCTAGGTGAGGCTGCAGCGTATGCTATGACTTGGGATGAGATGAAAGAGCTGATGCGCAAGAAGTATTGTTCAAGGGCTAAAATTCAAAAGCTGGAAACCGAGTTTTGGAATCTGAAAATAGATGGTCCTAAGATAGCAGAATACATGCAGAGATTCCATAATTTGTCTCGTGTTGTCCCCTACATGGTAGAGCCAGAATTCAAGCGAGTTGAACGTTTCATTTGGGGATTGGCACCCCAAATACTGAGCATGGTGACTACTTCTAACCTTCCAACGATTACTGAAGCCATTGACTTGAGTGTGGCATTGACTGAAGAAGCCATTAGATTGGGCATGTTTTCAATCTCCGAGCAAAAGAAGAAAGAGACTCTTGTCGAGACGTCTGGAGAGAACAAACGAAAGTTTTCGAACTTCAAGAAGGGTACTCGTGCAAACAACAATGCCAACAAGCGTAGAGACGCTAACCCACCAGCGGAGGCACAAGTTGGTGCTACGGGTGCTGCAAGTTCTGAGAACAAGGGGAAGGGATATATGGGTACCCTGCCCAAATGTAATGTATGTCAGTATCATCATGCCTGCCAGTGTAAGTTCAGGAAGTGTGATAACTGCGGAAAGAATGGTCATTCAAAGGAAATGTGCTGGGCTGGTATTGGTCCTGGGAATGGTGGTCAGAGAGGAAATGGAAATGGAAATGGAATGGCAATGGTAACCGTGGTGGAAACAGTAATCAGAATAGAAATAACCAGGGAGGTAATGGAAACGGAAACAGAAACGGAAACCAAGCAGGAAGTGGAAACCGCGGAGGAAATAACAACAACAATCAAGGTGGTACCGGAAATGGCCAAGGTTGCTTTAGTTGCGGTGAAGTAGGGCATTTCAAGCGGGATTGCCCAAAGAATAACCAAGCCCAAGGAAGAGTCTTCAACATTGGAGCTAGGGAAGCTCGTCAAGATCCGAACTTAGTCACTGGTACGTTCCCTATCAATCAACATTTTGCATCTGTGTTATTTGATACCAATGCCGACTATAGCTTCGTATCTCTAGAGTTTAAGAATATACTTGGGTTAGTTGCCAGTAAGTTAGATATCCCGTATTCGATAGAACTAGCTAATGGGAAGCTAGTAGAAGCAAACGAAGTAATTAGAGGTTGTGTGATAGAGCTTGGAAAGCGTGAGTTTACGCTTGATCTGCTGCCAGTTGAGTTGGGAAGCTTCGACGTAGTGGTTGGAATAGATTGGTTGTCGAGTAACCGAGCTGAGATCGTATGTCATGAGAAGATTATCCGCATCTCGATGACGAATGAAGAGACGATCGTGATTCATGGGGAGAAGCATCATACGCCTCTACAGATTATCAGTTGTTTGAAGGCACGAAAGTTTTTGCAGAAAGGATGTGTTGCCTTCTTGGCTCATGTTGTTGATAAAGAAGCCGAAGAACCAAAGCTCGAAGATATCCCTATGGTAAGGGAATATCCTGAAGTCTTCCCCGAAGACTTTCCAGGATTACCGCCCCAACGACAAGTCGAATTCCATATTGACTTGGTTCCAGGCGCCACGCCTGTAGCCAAAGCACCTTATCGACTTGCGCCTTCTGAGATGCAAGAGTTGTCGACGCAGCTTTAGGAGCTTCTGGACAAGGGATTCATTAGACCAAGCTTCTCGCCTTGGGGAGCTCCAGTTCTGTTTGTCAAGAAGAAGGACGGTAGTTTTCGTATGTGCATTGACTACCGAGAACTGAACAAGTTAACCATCAAGAATCGGTATCCTTTGCCAAGGATTGATGATTTATTCAATCAACTTCAGGGTTCGAGTTACTACTCCAAGATCGATCTTCAATCAGGTTATCACCAGCTGCGGATACAAGAAGAGAGTATACCGAAGACTGCCTTCAGAACTCATTATGGACATTACGAGTTTCTAGTAATCAGTATTCAAGGATTTGACGAATCGAGTCTGCAAGCCATATCTCGATAAATTCGTGATTGTATTTATCGATGATATTCTGATCTATTCGCGGATGAAAGAAGACCATGAGCAACACCTTACAGCCATCTTAGAGCTGCTAAAGAAGGAGAAGCTCTATGCTAAGTTCTCGAAGTGCGAATTTTGGTTACGCGAAGTGCAGTTCCTCGGTCACGTGGTAAATGAGGATGGAATTCATGTGGATCCCACCAAGATCGAGGCGATTAAGAATTGGGAAACTCCGAAGACGCCAACCGAGATCCGACAGTTCTTGGGTTTAGCTGGGTATTATCGCAGATTCATTGAGGATTTTTCCAAAATTGCTCAACCGCTGACCTCCCTTACTCAAAAGGATAAGAAGTACGAATGGGGAGATAAAAAAGAAGAAGCTTTTCAGCTGCTCAAGAATAAGCTTTGCGATGCACCTATTTTATCCCTACCCGAAGGCACCGACGACTTCATGGTATACTGTGACGCCTCGCGTCAGGGATTGGGCTATGTGCTAATGCAGCGACAAAAGGTTATCGCTTATGCTTCGCGCTAGTTAAAGGTTCATGAGAAGAACTACACCACGCATGATTTGGAGTTAGGCGAAGTGGTGTTTGCTTTGAAAATTTGGCGACATTATCTATATGGTACCCGATTTACGATTTTTACAGATCACAAGAGCCTACAACACATATTCGATCAGAAAGAGCTTAATATGAGACAGCGACGTTGGGTAGAACTGTTAAATGATTTTGATTGCGAAATCAAATATCATCCAGGAAAGGTGAATGTGGTGGCAGACGCCTTGAGTCGCAAAGAAAGGATCAAGCCCATAAGGGTTAGGGCTTTGGAGATGATTATCCAGACAGATCTCTCGTTGTGCATCCATGCTGCACAGAGAGAAACTCCTAAGAAAGAAAACATTAAGGCTGAATATCTCCGTGGGATGGAGAAAAAGTAGGTACCCAACAAGGAAGGAACTTTGTATTTTATGGGACGAATTTGGGTTTCACTTTTTGGTGGTCTTAGAGATGTTATTTTTTATGAAGCTCATAAATCAAGGTACTCGATCCACCCAGGATCGGACAAGATGTACCAAGATTTGAAGGATTATTACTGGTGGCCAAGACTTAAGGGTGATGTGGCTACTTACGTTGGAAAGTGTTTGACCTGCGCCAAAGTGAAGGCCGAGTCTCAGAAGCCTTCAGGTCATCTGCAGCAACCTGAGATACCCATGTGGAAATGGGAACATATCTCAATGGATTTCATAACGAAGTTGCCCAAGACTCCCAGAGGTCATGACATGATTTGGGTAATCATGGACCGTTTGACAAAGTCTGCGCACTTTTTGCCGATCAGAGAAAAGGATAACACGGGTAAGCTAGCTGAGCTGTACCTAAGGGAGATAGTCGCACGTCATGGAGTGCCTATCTCGATTATATCAGATAGAGACGGAAGATTTGTGTCAAGGATTTAGCAATCCTTCCAAGAAGCGTTTGGTTCTCAGCTGAATCTGAGTACTGCTTTTCATCCACAGACGGACGGTCAAAGTGAGAGAACGATTCAGACGCTAGAAGATATGCTACCTACTTACGTAATGGACTTGGGTGGCACTTGGGACACTCACCTACCTTTGGTTGAGTTCTCCTATAACAACAACTACCATACAAGCATTCAAGCTTCACCGTTCGAGGCTCTCTACGGACGCAAGTGTCGGTCACCATTATGCTGGGCAGATGCAGGTGATAGACAGCTGGTTGGTCCTGAACTGGTCCAAGAGACATCTGATAAGATCATACAAATCCGAGAATGCATCAAGGCGGCTCGTGATCGACAGAAGAGCTATGCGGACCAAAGATGAAAACCCTTGGAATTTGAAGTGGGTGATATGGTTCTGTTAAAAGTCTCACCTTGGAAAGGTGTGGCATGCTTTAGGAAGCATGGTAAGTTGAACCCACGATTTATCGGACCATTCAGAATTTTGGAAAGGGTTGGTTCTGTAGCGTACCAGTTGGAGCTACCAACAGAACTTAATGGTGTTCATGATACATTTCATGTATCTAATCTGAAGAAGAGTCCAACACAGGAAACAGTGGTCATCCCTGCTGATAAAGTTCACATTTACGAAACACTCCACTTTACCGAAGAACCCGTTGAGGTTACAGATTGGAAGGTTAACAAGACTCGGAGGAGTAGTGTTAAACTCGTCAAGGTTCGATGGAATGCGCGTCACGGCCTAGAGTTTACTTGAGAGTGTGAAGATCGTATGAAAGCTAAATACCCGCATTTGTTCCCCAGCTCCCCTGCAGCTAGTAGAAAAGCTTAAAATTTCGAGATGAAATTTTCTTAACATGGGGAGAATGTGACAACTGTCAAAATTCCAGGTATCCGTACAACTATTAAACCATGATTAGTGCTTAATGACTGTGCTGAATTACAATTAATGACTTGAATTGCTTTCTGATTATTGCTATATACATACATGTGCATCACATATTGCTTAATGTCATATCATTATTGCATGAGAACTTTATTGACTCAAATAATGCACGAAACACAGTTAGAACAGTTATCAGACAAACCGGGAAAATGCTGACGGAGTTCAGTACATAGACAGACAATGTGTTGAGACACAGAATGAGCCAGAAACCAAGTATCACACTAGTATAGTGTGTAGGAAAGTAAGGATCATGAAACTGCCTTCCTAGTGATAGTTTAAGTGCCGGAAAGTGCCTAAAACTCACATAAACTGCAAAATTCTGCAGAAAATCAGCAAATCCAGCATTTAGACATACTTATATCATGCAGAAATATGGTTAAATGGTCCGGAATGCTTTCCTAAGTGTTGGGAATCGAAACTGTCATAAAAGAGTACATAAAGCACACTAAACTGCATAGTTTAGCACCTTAACGAACCGGTAACCAACCGAACAACCGGACACTACCCAAAACACCAAATTTTCACTAGTAGCACTGTTTTAAAATTTCCAAGCTAGTTATGGTCCCCGAACATCATAACACACTATATATCATACAAATAACTTAACACCTAACTAGATACTTGAAATCTAACTAATAACTAACTAATTGGTTGAAACCTAGCCTATACCCCCCCCCCACCTAGTGAACGGCCCAACACATGGCCCCACATCAAGATTATATTTGATTAATTAAATGGATCATGTTTCTTCATGTTAGACATATAAACCATTGGAAACTAAGTGTTGGAAGATTATAAGAGTTAACCCTTGGAACATAAGCTTCATTTCATCCATCATTCACCAACACACACATTCTCCTTCCTTTCTTCTTGGGTTCGGCCAAAAACAGCAACAATCACAGCCACCATCATCAATCATTTTCCATACATTCTACATATACTCAAGGGTGTTAGAAGCATAGTAAAGAAGCTTGGAGCTTGTAGAAGCTAAAGGACCTTCACCATTTGCTTTTATCCACTTCTTTTCTTCTCTTGATCATCCCTAGCCTTGAGCTAGTGGTAAGAACACTAAACTTTTCATTTTACATCTTGTTTAAGTGGTTAAAAGAAGATACATGATGTTTATCTTAAAGAACACTAAGAATCAAGAAGATGAAACATGAACATAAGCTTAATATCTTAAGAAATCATGTTGTTTAGTGTTGAATGTGCTACTTGATGATTGATTGTTTGTGTTAATGATGTAGATCATCATATGATCTTGCTAGATGATGATTAAAAACATAATCTAGCAAGATGAGATGATGAAAATGTTAAAAATCCATAGATCATCCTTACATAAATCATGAACTTGAAAGAATAAATTGTTTTCTTGTAAAGTGATGATCAAAGTAAGATATAAGTCTTGTAAATCTAAGATTTCAAGAATGTTTTTTCAAGAAACCAAGTTAAAAATACAAAGTTTACTTAATCTTGGTTCTTAAAGAAATCAACCATGTTTTTAGAGGATAAACAAGTGTAGAAACACATATGTAACAAGAAAAATCCAAGAAGAAGCATTTTTAGAAAATGTGATTATAAGTTGTAAAGAATCATTTTCTTTAAAAATGATGTTTTTAAAGAAACAACCACATTTTAAAGGGTAACAAGACTTACTAAATACACTAGTAAGTTACTACACATTTTTGTAAATTTTCAAGTTCATGAAGTAGTAGTTATGCTTGATTTTGGCAAAATTGGTAAGTAGATTGATTGTGTTGATTTACAAAAGAAAATGATATTCCTTGAAGGCATAGAAACCTCCATTTTTAGGGGAAACTATGGCAAAAATTTTCTAAAAATTAAACACTTAGAAAAATATTT
Source organism: Helianthus tuberosus (assembly GCA_030545235.1). Classification (NCBI taxonomy): domain Eukaryota; kingdom Viridiplantae; phylum Streptophyta; class Magnoliopsida; order Asterales; family Asteraceae; genus Helianthus; species Helianthus tuberosus. The sequence goes on from CM060427.1 coordinate 123,694,520, forward strand.
CTAAACAAATATTTACAACTATATTTCAAACCATGGATTTTCACATAAAGTTGCCATAAATTTTGCTACAAAAATTATAAATATTGGAGGTTGGTTTTTATAAATAAAAGTGACTAAATATGTGTTTAGGAAAATATATATTTAGATGTCATCATCTGTGTGATTATTTGTATATTATGTGTATGAGTTATATTATTTTAGGACTTGAAATAATATAACTCAACAAAATACCAAGAAATTACAATCCAAAATATTACCAAAATTCCAAGAATATGAATATACAAATTATACGCAAACTATTGGGAAAACCGAACAAAAGAATATAACTCACAAAAATATTCCGGAAATTTTATTCATAAGTATATTTTTGGTAAATAATATTTTGGACACCAAGAAAACAAAAATATGATTTTTACAATTACTACAAATATATCATATTTTTGACAAGGATAAAATATATTATTTTTGACAAATAAAAATATATATATTTTTCCTGGAATCATTAGAAGATGTATTATTTTTGGAAGAAATATATATTTTCACAAACAAACATGAAATACATTATTTTTGAGAGAAAAGGTATTTCCTTAAATAAACTTGAAAATATTATTTTTGGAAGAAAAATGGATTTATATATATTTTCTAAGTTAGACTTGGAAATGTATTATTTTTGAGACTTGTATGAGATTTGTAAATATTTTTGCCAAAGGAAAAATTATAAATAATTTTTCAAGGTAATACTTCTTAAAATATATATTTTGGAAATATATATATTGATGTATTTGTTGGTGCATATGTCTGTCGACTTCGTCTTGTATCGAGTCATGTATTTGATTAGAAAGATCAGGGCACGAAAAACAAGATTTGTGGGATTGTGAGCATTTCGAACGAAATGACACAAGGTCATTTTGCACGAAATAGACATTGGCTATTTCGCACGAAATGAGCCTTGCCCATTTCGTAAGAAATCAACACACTATATATATGTGCTTTGTGATTTCATTTTGTAACTTTGTGATTCCGGTACCGATGCTGCCGAAGTGTCTCCAGGCTGTAAATCGTGATTTTATCAATAAACAAGACAGTTAAAGTGAATCTCAAGCTGAATCAACTCGATACGTTTGTTTCCGCCTCTCGTATTGAGCAAAAACTCTTCTGAACGACTCGTTTGGTCGTGAAAACGATCCTACAAGTGGTATCAGAGCTCAGGAGTAAGAGTTCTTACCGATTCAGCTTAAAATTCTGATTTCTACACTTTCTTTTTCAAAATTTACATGTTTTTACGGATAAAATGGCCTGATTTTCACACATTATATGCGAAACATCGTTTTAACAAAGCCTTGAAAGAATCAGATCTAAAATCAACCTAAAACCTGATAAATTTGACAAAATCTTGGCCGAGTTGATGACATCAGCAGCATTTCGCACGAATTGAGGATTTCATTTCGCACGAAATCACTTTTTAGACATCTATTTCGCACGAAATAGATCCATTTCGTACCAAATTTTCATTTCGTTTGAAAGAGTACTTCATTTCGTACGAATTCATTCATTTCGTACGAAATCACTTCATTTCGCTTGGAAGTTCTGATATTTGACATGAAACCAACTATTTCGCACGAAATCATCCTATTTCGCACGAAATCTGTCATTTCGCTTCAAGGAATCTATTTCGTTTGGGATTGATCATTTCGCATCAAATCCATTTCGCGTGAAACTCGTTTCGTTTGAAAAAGGTTGTTTGTGAATTTTTGAGAACCGAAACATGGAAGAGGAATTTTACAACGCGTTTGCTACTGCCCCGAGTACTCCTATTACCATTACTCAGAGTGTGAACATGGAAAATGAAACAGGAACTTTGCAAAAACCCCCGAAGCTAATGGGCATTGAAGAATACTATGGTTGGAAAGATCGGTTTGAAAACTAGGTTCAAGCTAATCATTTGAGATCTTGGAAGTGTATTGAGAAAAAATATGTTAATCCTCGTACAGATTTGGGAGTCATCAAAGCAATTTCGGAAATGACGGATAAAGAATGAGATATGTACAAAGCTGAAAAGATGATGATTAGTTTACTCCAGCAAGCCGTGAAAGAAGACATCTTCATATTGCTTCAACACGACAATACTTCACGTTCGATTTGGGAAGCACTTCGAATTAAGTTTGAGGGAAGTGAGAAGATAATTGAAGTTGAAAAGATTGTTGAAGTAATCAAACCATGTCTAAAGTGTTTGGAGTCGTGTAAGCAGTGTGAAGAGAAAGAGGAGAAGTTGAGTGAGCAAGATAAGATGAAAGAAAAATTACTGTTCGACCTCAATTATGTGAAAGAATCGTTTGATGTGTTGAATAGAACAGTGAATGGTCTACAAAAGACAAATTCTGAAAGAGAAGATGCATTAACGATGATGAATGCAGTAATGATGTCAAAGCAAAAGGCTATCAATTATTACATTGAAGAATGTGCAAAGCTGAAGCAGGAGTTGGAGACAGAAAGGATTGAAAATGAAAGAATTAGACGATTGTTGCAAAGTTATTCTAGTTCTGATTATTTGATTGATCGAATTTATCCAACTGTTGCAGGTTTTGAAGCATTTCAAGACAAGAAGCCTGAAGAGAAGGATACTAGTAAGAAACAAAGTGCAACCTCCGATCTGGGAAGGATATTCTCCCAGAAAACCAAATGAGGGGCAAGTCAAAAAGGTTGTCAATATAAAGTTAAAGTCCGAAACAACTGATGATTTACCAGAAAATATTGATGTCACATTCACATCGTCTGACACTGATCATGAGTCTGAGTTAATAAAGAAAGTGGTCGATCAGGTGTTGGATAAGGATGAAGAGTCAGAGTCAAAATCCGAGTCTGGAAGTTCGAGTTCGTCGGTCAACAGTTCAAAATCATCGGTTAAAAGAGTTTACAATAAAGAATTCTTGTTATCAAAATCTAATTTGAATGACGAACAAATCAAAGTGGCATATACTTTGAATGATTCAGACAAATTATATTCTGATGAGGAATTTCCAATAAGAAGTGTTCAAATTGAAAAGATTAAAAAGGTTTTCAAATTAACAGAAATTAATATTTCTGAAATAAAAGATGTAAATCTTACTGAAAAATATAATAAATACACTTCAAGAGTTCAACAGAGATTGAACAAGAAAAAAGGTTACAGTTCTGGTTCTGGTTTTCAAAAGAAACCAAACCATAACAGTAATTTCAAAAAAAAAAAAGGATTAGGTTTTATTCCACCGAAAAATCATAAAAATGAGAAAACTTATAAATCAAAAACTGTATTTGTTTCAGGAGCAAGTTCGGAGGAAGAAGAAAAGAAGTCATTCTGGAAGCAATCAAACAAAGAGTTCTTTGCAGAAAATTTTTTTTTGAGAAGAATGGAGCTTATCAGAGAAAGGAGATAAGAACCTGTTATCGATGTCAAGAAGTTGGTCACATCGCCTGAAACTGTCTAAAAGCAACCAACACAAAACAGGAAGTTGTTTCTAAACTCAAAGAAAAAGTTGTTGATAAAACTGAACCACCAACTGTAAAATTCAAAGTTTTTAAAAACTCAACATATGAAGTTGGTGAATGTTCGAAAAGATTTTACAAAAGAAGGGTGAATCTTAACAACCAAACATGGGTTGTTAAGAAATCAGTTGTGAAATCTGGTGATGATTCTGACTCGTCAAAGTCAGAGGAGCCACAAGTTGAGTCAAAAGGAGAAAATTTAGTTCCGCCAATGGATGACGCAAACTTTCCACCATTGCGGGCTGAAAATTTTAAACAAAAAATTGGAAAGGTTGAAATTTCGAATCAATTCTATTCTGAAAAGAAAGAATTTGATGTCGAAAAAGCTTTTAATGGAAAAGTAAAACATATTTTTGGAAAAATGGTCAATGGTAAGGCCAAAGGGGTAAAAGATATTTATGAAGAAAAAAAAAATGTTCAAAGATAGTCAGTCTTCGGTGTCTGTTTTTCATATGTAAAAATTCTGACTTGCCGGAGCTTCCAAGTTGGTAATCGAGGAGCAAGAATCGGCATCTTTCTTGAGAAAATCACATTTGTGATATTTTGACTTACATGTGATATTTTCATTCTTGAATATTGTTATATTTTGTGTTACAAGTGAAGAAGGTTTTCACCTACAAGTGGTTAATCAAGGTCATTAAGTTGAACTTGATTTAACTCTCATTCAAGTGGTTAAAAAAAACAATGTGATGAAACTCCTAACCTACAAGTGATTTGTGAAAATCAACAAAACTTATTTTCCGGAAAAACCATTTTAATTAAAACAAACTTAAGTGTTTTGAAATCTTAATGGGAAAATAGTTTGTTGTAAGGTGGAGTTATGATTGTTTATGCCAAGTGGATGGCGATTTGAAGCAATTCACAACAGTTGTCATTTTATTTGTACAATTTGTTTTTAATTTTTTCCTTAAAAAATCAAAAATTGAAACATATTTTTGATTTTAGGGGGAGTAAAAATTTTTAGAAATTTCAAAAAATTTGAAAAACCCAAAAACATGATAAAATCAAAAATGAGTTTTGTTGTGAAAAAGAGGAAATGATAGTACATCAGTGGACTATCACAGCATGCTAAAGAATTGGAAAGTTAAAATGTGATAAACGGTCTCACTGATGATATGCCAGTAGGTTTTTGCACACTTAGTAGATTGTGTTCGAGATATAAACCTAAATATCATACTTACTTATCTCGTGGGGAACATCTCTCGGATATATGGGTAACCCCCGAAATCTTGTTTGAAAGATCCCTCTTTCTGAGATACTAGGTCTTTATGCTTAGTGATATCTGGGGTATTATCTCGGGACTTCTGATTTTGCGGAAGCAATGGCCTAGTCCCCGTATAATACTTTTCGCTTGCTTGAAATAAAAGCACCCCCCTCAGCATAAAAATGATGAAACATTGCAAAATGCTAATCATGTGCTGTTGAAGAAAATATTCTCTAAAGGGAACACACCTAAAGTCGAAGCCATCATCTCTCTGATTTTGCGGAAGCAATAGCCTGAGCTCTCATGGCCCTCGCATTTAACCCTTTACAGATATCATCTAGGTATACTCACCTATAAGACTGAATATTGGGATCTGGATACGGGAGTATATTCTGAGGTGGGACACGCGTATAAGTTTAAGTCTCTAAAACATTAATCTCGTATCTCGAAACAGTTGAACTTTGTGTGAAAATTTAAGTGGATCAGTATACTGACAATCTAAGTGAATCGTTTAGAACTTAAAATGTCTTAAGCTTAACGGTGTTGGTGATTTGTCTCATAAACTGATATATTCCTCTTACACAGACTCACAAAAATATTGTTTGTAAATTTCTTTATTGTATTTCAATACTTTTCCTACAAGTTGTTTTTAGCATAAATTTCTGAAAAATACAAAAAGATTTTCGACAACTGATGTTGAAAAGCTGATTTTCAAAATTCTGAGTGCTAAATATGATGAACAGGCTTGGGTAAATTTGTTCGAGATAAAAAGGTGAAGCTTCAAAGTTGAAATAATTTGAGAAATGTCATATTTTATTAAATGATGTTTTGAGTGTGTTTTTACAAGTGGTAAGCAGAGAATAAATTTGTTAAAATTTTAAATTTGTGAAATTTATTGTGAGGTAGAGTTTTGTATAGGTACGTGTGTCTACACCTGAGCAGAGTGTGAGCCAGGTCATGATCTTAGATCCTATGAAAATCAGACTATGATCCCATCATATCTTAAGGGGGAGTCTGTTAGTTTGAAGAATTTGTAGAATAGGTCAGCATTCAAGGGGGAGCATGTTTAGCTGAGAGCTAGGTTTCAATCCTGAAAATCACGCAAGCTGATGATGCTGATGAACTTAAGGAATCAAGAGATCTGATCAAAAGAAGATAGAGTCAGATTGAGATCCTGGAAGAGAGAAGAAAAGTGTTGGATCTGAGTTTGGTTTTGATTGTGTTTTTACGTTTGAATTAGATGAAGATAAATGAGTTGTGCAGCAGAATTAAGATGGAAACAAACTTTACACACAATCAAACGAGAGTATTGCTTTGATCAAACATTTTCACAAAGAACCGAAAGATCGAATTTAATTTCAACAACGATTACAATGCAATGCTTAATACAAACTCCCCCTCAGCCAGAGCTCAGCGTTTGTTCGTGCAGGAAGAGAATTTTGCAAAGAGCTAAATAGAACAGTGCATGGTACTGTTCTATTTATAGGCACTAGCAAACCACTGAGCATCTAAGCTGACGTCACCATGAAAGTGACGTCTAACCTCCTAACAAACTCTAACCTCTGATCAATACAAACACTGTTATCCTAACTACTGCTATTACATTTCATTACATAAAAGACATCTAAATAACTGTTGCATCCTTCCAATGCTGTGAACCCATCAGTACTTGTCTGGATCAGCAGTGCTTGACTCAAGACAGTAGATTGAACAGCAGAACTTTAGTCTTTCATCAGGTCTTTACTTGATCAGCAGTTTGTAGGTCAGTAGTTTGTACAATCAGTAGATAGGAGGTCAGCAGATGTTGAAACCACTTTCAAGGGGAGAGACTTGTACAAAACATCTGCTTATTCTAGATCCACTGCTCTGATCCAGTTTTGGCTTTAATTATCTGTTCCTCTGGTAGGGTTCAATCCCAACAATCTCCCCCTGGAACAGATAATGCCAAAACTCTTCATTATTGTGGAACTTTATTGCCTCATCAACAGTTCCCTTATTTTCCCTTTAAGTTGTAGTTCAAAGGTTAAGGCATCTGTGTCATCATCATCCCTGCTAAGTGGAAGATCAAGGAGATCCTGCAAATCTTCAAGACTTAGGCAAAGTGCTTGTTCCCTTGATATTTTCTTCACTTCTCCACCAGACCTGAACATAGTCAATACATGGGTCAGTTTGTCAGTTTCCCACTTTAGTACTTTTGAGCCTGGTGGGTTTCTTGGGAGATTTTTATTGGATGAGGTGTTTGGTGAAGCTGGCCTATTCATGACTGACTAAGCAGTACTTGTAGTTTGATCCAAACCAAGAGTTTCTATAATCATTTTCTTTATCCCTTATTTTACAAGGTCATCTCCTTTTATCAGCTCTTGGATGGTTTCACCACCCAACTGTTTTTGTTGCCTTCTTTTATAGATGGCTGCACCAGCTGGAGCAGTGGCTCTCCTGATTTGCAGTTTAGATGGTCTTTTTGAAACTTCTGCTTCAGGATAGTCAGGTTTTTGTGGAACAGTGGGATCTTTCTTTCTTAGTTCCTCCAACCTTTTGTAGGTGGCCCTGACTACATCTTCTTTCCATCTTGCCACTTAATGTTTAGACCCATAATCAGCAGCAACCAGTTCCTCTTTCATTCTCTTCAGCTCAAGTGATTTTTCAGGCACATTCTTTTTGTACTTTGCCCATTCTGGAGGAGTGTGTTTGACCTTATTCTTTATCATTTCTTGAATCCTGGCTGCTTCTTGCTCAAGCTCAGGGATTGTCCACTCCTTGTACATGTGCTTTTCTCCCTTGTACTTCTTTGTTGCCATGATGCTTTCAATGTAGTCTTTTCTCAAAGTTTCATCTGCTCTCTCTGAGATCTGTTGACATACATTTTTTTGCAAATTGCTCTAAGGATCTGACTTGTGTGAGCAAGAATTGGTAATTCTGCTGAATTTCCCTATCAGATTTTCCTTGTGCATTTCTTTTTGAGATATCCTCTGCATGTTTAGCTTTGACTTTCAAATATTCTTCAATATTGTTTGGCCTTGAATATCCTTTGACTGATGGCAACTTCCTTTTAGCAAGGTTATCCTCATAGTAGAAGGATTTGATCTCTTCTCTAACTGCCTCAAGTTCTAGAGGAAATTGGACACCTGCAGGAGTAATGACAGGGATTGATTGTTGTACTGGTGCTGATGAGAGAGGAATAGGTTTGGGTATTGTAACAAGTGATAGAGATGTTGAAGATGTTGGTGGTGGTGATGGTGAATCATCATCTGGTATGAAAATCCTTCTCCTTTTTATTTTAGGAGAGGCAGATGATGTTTTGGTTGGATCAGTGGTGGTGATTTGAGTGGAAGTGGTTTGTGATTGACTAACAGCTGTTGAAACAACTGGTGTTTCAACCACTGTTGTCATTACAGCAGATGTTGTAACATCTGTTGTCTTCTGCTTTTTGGCAGGAGGAGATGGTGGTGAGGTTGTTTTTGGTGGTGATGGTGGTGGTGGTAAGACAGTGGTTGTGGTGTGTGTTGAAGTGGTGTGTGTTGAAGTGATAACAGATGTTGAAACCTCTGAAGTACCAGTAGTAGTTGATACAGCAGGAGTTACAACAGCTGTTTAGATTGAGGTTTGATGTAGAAGGCTTTTGGATGGTGGTTTTGGAGTATGCTTTGTGAGTCTGGATGGTATGGACTTGGGTTCCCTCACTTTTGTAGTGGGATTTCTTTTTGGCTTAGGATTTTTAGCATCCTTTGGCTCAGAACAACCCTGCTCGTTCAGCTCCATGTAAGCTCTTTTCTCCTCATTCCACCTTGACATATCCTTTGCCTCTCTGTCCCTTTTTACACTTGCTATAGCTTCATCAAGTGCATTTTGGGAAACATCAACCTTTTTGCTACCATCTGGCAAAGGAATATCTCTGGTCATAGCATCTTTTTCTGGTTCAATGTAAAGACCATCATTTATTCCCTTCTTCTTCCACTCCTGAATTTTCTCCCCCTTTTTGGCATTATCTGGGGGAAGTTGATCAATGAAAAGAACTGTTGGAGGAGCAGTGCCAGTGGTTTTCAATAAATGGGCCTTGAGAGCCTTGATATCTGCTTGTGTGTTCTTGAACCTAGACTCCATAATGTTTCTCAACTTTTGTACATGTATTTCATGTTGCTGATCAGCCATTTGTTTTTGTTGTTGGAGAAAAGGTTGAAAGAGATTCCAGAGCTCATTTGTAGCAGGTGCTTGTGGTGTAGCAGGTGCTTGAGATGGAACAACAGTGGATTGCATCTTTTGTACTGTCAACAACTGTTGTAACATGTCTTTGATATCTGCAACAGCTGTATCCAGTTTGTCAACTCGTTCCATCAAATCCAGATATTTTAAACCATCACCCAATTTAATGGGATTATCTGATTTCCCACTAGCAGTGGTTTTATCAGTGGTTGAGGTAGGGAGTGTGCTCCAAACATCAACCACTGATGCCCCTTTTTCTTGGTACTGGGGTCTTCTTCCTTCAACACTTGACAACCTTTTGATGTTGCCAGTGGTTAAAACAAATCCACTGGTGGTTGGCAGAGGTGCTATATAAGGAATTGCCTCCAAGGAAGTCTTATTTATGTAACCACTGTCCAAATGTAAACCAGTGGGTTCAACATTTGTAGTGGCTGCTTCACTTGGATTACCACCAAGAGTTACTTGGAACTCAAGGGGTGTAACCTCCTCAGGTTGTGTTGGTGGGTTAGCAAAGATTGATACATCAGACCCAGTCATTTGTTGAGGCATGTTCTCATTGATTGGTAATTGAGAAGGACTGGTTAGTGCCTGGTTCAAATCAATTGCATCCAACAGAAGTTTAGTTGGTGGGGGAATTGTGGATGTGATGTTTGGTGTAGAAAGAGAATTTGCCCCGGGCATTGGGCTGTGGATGATGGAAGCGAGTGATTCCAGAGCATCATATTGTGGAGTCCCTATGTGTACAACCTGTTCTTTTTTAGAAGAAGCAGGAGGAGTTTCGGTTATGGGTTGAGATATTTGTGCCAACTGCTATGAGGAAGTAGCAGCAGTGGTTTCTTGTGACTTTCGTGTTGTCATTGGCAGTAGCTCTGGTATCTCATCCTCCAGAGTTTCCTTTTTGATGGGTTTGGGGGGGGGGGGTTGTGTTTTTTTCTTTTTGTTGGCTTTTTGGTGATTGTAGGTGTGGGTTTCAAAGCAGTTGTTTTGCTACTTTGATCACCTTGAGCAGTGGGCTCAGCAGCAGATACCTGAGGAGCAGTGGTAGCTGCTAAATTCTGCTCAGGCACCTCTGCTTGTGTTTTGCAAGGTGTTGACATTCTTGTAAAAGTTTCAGCAGTTAAGCTGTGCATTTCAAGAGATTCACCTTGTTTTATTGTCGAAGGATCATTCTTACCAAGTTTCTTTTCCAAATAATAACTCAGAAATCTTGGAAATAGTAAGAATGCCTTTGTTTCAACATTTTTAACCAAATCATTAAAAATTTCCCGAGAATAATTATAATTTTCTCCTTGAAGAATAGCATATCCCAGATTTTGAATTTTTAATGGTATTTCATTAAAAGCAGTGGATTTGTTTGAAACACACATTTGGAGGGTATGAAATAAAAATCTTGTTGCAGAAGGGAAGTAACCTTTTTGTAAGGTGTCGTTTTTTACTTCTGCATTATACCCTCTTTCCAGAAAATCATTTTTTAACTCATTTTTGGGAAAAGTAATTTTACCTTCCTGATCGTTGAGCTGAAAGACCTCTGAGATGAATTGTGGTGAAATCTTGACGGCTTTACCCTTTAGAGAAGAGTTGATGGCTATTACAGTGTCTCCTTGTTTTTCAAGGGTTGCATTCTTCCAAAACTCTCTTTGGGTTGTCAAATAAATTGGTGCATCTGCTGTTAGCAAAGTTTTGTACTTTGATGCAGATAAGGTAGCAAGGATGGAATCAAAAATTTCTGTGGTGCCGGGTTTTGTGAGTAAACCCAGAAGGTTGTGAGAAGGTTTGTGTGGAATTTCGGTAGATTTGACCTTTTGAGAGACCTCTTTTGAAGATGATTTGGAAGTGGGTTTTGTAGATGGCTTTGATTTTGTCATTTTGGAGATGATGATCGAAGCAGGTTTTGAAGGAATTTGAAGAAAAACTGCTTTGAGAAGAGAATTTTTGAGAATTCAATTCGACAGTAAAACCCTGTTTTGGTGTGAAGGGGGGTTTTATAAGGGAAAAAGTGAAGGCTGACGTGGCAGCGGTTACAAAAGTATTGACCACTATGTACTGCCCACATGCAAGCCCCTGGTGAGATGAAGGACAGTACTTTTATGAAAGTTACTGATGAAAGCAGTGGTCACAACGGTAACAAGTGGAAGCAGTGGATGATTTTCACTATCAGTGGATAGCATATCAGTGGATAAGACACTGCTTTTGAACAAAAGAGTTTATCAAGGAAATGGGAGGACAGGGAATGGCTTTCAGCAGTGGACAGACACTTTGAAGTAGAGCAGACTTTTGAACAATCAGTGGTTATGGCAGACCTTTAAGGATTTTAATAAAAACTTCATTTTTAGCTATTTTTAAGGATGGATTTTTGATTTTCTGAAAACATTTTAATGCTTTTATTCATAGAAAAACAAGATTTTGCTTGTTATTCCATGATTAGCATGCCAATCCTAGAGACCAAGCTTTCAAAGGTGGCAGTATCTAATGCTTTTGTGAGCACATCTGCCAGCTGGTCTTTAGTTGGAACATGATGCAGAGAAATCAAACCTTTTTCATAGCAATCCCTCACAAAGTGATGTCTGATGTCGATGTGCTTGGTGGTTGAATGGGAAACTGGATTTTTGATGATATTTTCTGCTGCCTGGCTATCCAACATGAGTGGTGTCTTTAAGGCAGTGATACCAAAATCCAGCAACTGATTTTGAAGCCACAGGAGTTGGGCTGTACAGCATGCAGCAGCAATGTATTCAGCTTCAGCAGTGGATGTTGAAACAGCTGCTTGCTTTTTGCTTTGCCATGAAACTAAGCAATCACCTAGAAACTGGCACCCTCCTGATGTGGACTTCCTTGTGGTGTTACATCCAGCAAAGTCACTGTCTGAAAATCCTGAAAGCTTGATATTCCCATTAGCTGGATACCAGATACCAAGTGTGGGAGCACTTTTTATGTATCTGAATATCCTTTTTACAGCAATAAGGTTGGATTTTCTAGGGGCTGATTGACTTCTTGCACAAACACATGTTGCAAACATGATGTCTGGCCTAGATGCAGTTAGGTACAACAAAGACCCAATCATGCTTCTATATAGAGTTTGGTCAATCAGCTCATCCTTTCCATCAGACATGACTAGCTTATTTGTTGCCATGGGTGTGCTGCATGGTTTACAATCATTCATATCAAATTTGTTTAAAAGTTCTTTTGCGTATTTGCTTTGATGAATGAAAGTACCATTTTGCATTTGCTGAACTTGGAGACCAAGACAGCATTGCAGCTCACCCATTGCACTCATTTCAAACTCAGCTGTCATGAGTTCCCTAAACTCTTCACACATTTTATTACATGTGCTTCCAAAAATAATGTCATCCACATAAATTTGGACAATCATTAAATCCTTTCCTCTCCATTTTAGAAACAATGTTTTATCAATGGTACCTCTTTTGAAACCATTTGAGAGTAGAAAGGTGTTCTTTTGCGTATTTGCTTTGATGAATGAAAGTACCATTTTGCATTTGCTGAACTTGGAGACCAAGACAGCATTGCAGCTCACCCATTGCACTCATTTCAAACTCAGCTGTCATGAGTTCCCTAAACTCTTCACACATTTTATTACATGTGCTTCCAAAAATAATGTCATCCACATAAATTTGGACAATCATTAAATCCTTTCCTCTCCATTTTAGAAACAGTGTTTTATCAATGGTACCTCTTTTGAAACCATTTGAGAGTAGAAAGGTGGAAAGAGTTTCATACCAGGCCCTAGGTGCTTGTTTCAGGCCATACAAGGCTTTGTTTAACCTGTAGACATGATCTGGATAAAATGGATCCTCAAAGCCTGGAGGTTGACAGACATACACCTCTTCTTGAATTGTACCATAGAGGAAAGCACTTTTGATATCCATTTGAAACACCTTCATGTTGTGGTTGACAGCAAAGGCCAGGAACAGTCTTATAGCTTCCAATCTTGCTACAGGGGCAAAAGTTTCATCATAGTCAATCCCCTCTTCCTGTCTGTAACCTTGAACCACTAGCATGGCTTTATTCTTGACAACAATGCCCCTTTCATCAGTTTTGTTTTTGAAGACCCACTTTGTACCAATGGGACTGACCTCTTCTGGCAGTGGTACAAGCTCCCATACTTGTTGTCTTTTAAACTGCTGGAGCTCTTCTTGCATGGCTTCTACCCAGCTGTTGTCTTTCAGTGCCTCTTGGTACTTGACTGGCTGATGGAGTGATAGAAAACCAGCAAAAAGACAATTTTTTTTGGGTTTGGCTTCTTGTGAGCACCCCTTCATTGATGTTGCCAATGATTTGATCAGGTGGATGAGATCTCAAGAAGATTAAATCTCCTTGGTATGGTATGATGGCATTTGTTGGTGAAGGCTGCAAATGTGTATCATCTGAGCTAACCACTGCTGGTGATTTTGATGATCCAGCAGTGGCTTCAAAAGCTGGTGGAATAGGAGGCAATGGTGTGGACACATACTGACTTTTATCCACTGTTTGGGGACTTTTGTCAGCGGTGTTTGTTGATGTGGAAGCAGTGGTTAAGGGGCTACTTTGGTCAACAACCGTTGAGGTAGCAGTGGTTGAGCTTTGACAGCTGTTTTGAACATCTGCTGCTCTTCCCATTTTGGCAGACCTTTGAGGGATGATGATTTCATACCCATAGTCTGGTGTTGAATCCTCTGATGGACCTGCACTGTTAGTCTTGACAGCAGTATTTTCAAAAGTGAATTTATCAAGATCAAACAGATCTGCAGGATTTGCTGGGATTTTCATTGATGAAAGTTCATTGAACTTTACATTCAAGGTCTCCTCCACGGCCTTGGTCCGTGTATTAAACACTTTGTAGGCCTTGGCAGTGGTTGAGTATCCCAGATGATAACCACAATCAATTTTGGCTGCAAATTTTGAAATGGAATCTTTTAAGTTCAAAATAAAGCATGGGCAGCCAAATACCTTGAAGTATGAGATCAGTGGTTTGATTTTATACAGAATTTCATAAGCAGTCTTTTTGTGCCTGGGGTTTATTAAAACTCTGTTTTGGACATAGCAAGCAGTGTTTACTACCTCTGCCCAAAAAGTTAATGGCAAACTTGAATCAGCAAGCATGGTTCTGGCAGCCTCAATCAAAGTTCTATTCTTTCTTTCAACTACCCCATTTTGCTCTGGTGTTCTAGGGATGTTGTACTGCCTTACAATCCCTTTCTTCACACAGAAGGCATCCAACTCCTTATTTTTGAATTCTGTGCCATTGTCACTCCTGAAGACTTTTACTGGAAGGTCCAATTGCTTTTCAACCTGTGTCACAAAGTCTTGCAAAATGCCTGCAGTCTCATCTTTTGAGTGTAAAAAGAAAGTCCATGTAAACCTAGAGAAGTCATCAATAATAACCAAAAAATATCTTTTCTTCTTGAGACTCATGACTTGAACTGGGCCAAACAAATCCATGTGCAGCATTTGCAAACACTGGGTTGTTTTGGACTCTTCAATGGACTTAAAAGAGCTTCTATGCTGTTTTCCTTTTAAATAGGAAATACAGTGCTCAGAACATGAAAACAATTTTTGTGGCAAACCTCTTAGAAGGCCATTTTTTGAAATTTCTGTGATCATCTTGAGATTTGTGTGCCCCAATCTTCTGTGCCAAAGTTTTGTCTCTTTGTTAGAGGCAGCTGAGAACAGACATGCATCAGCTCTGGGACACTCTTTTGACATATCAACAACATAAACATTGCCACTTCTTTGAGCAACAAGTTTTGTTTTTTCAGTTCTTATTATTGCTTCAATCTTTTTTACCATTTCAGGTCCAACAATCCTACAACACTCCTTTGTGAAGAATTACCCATACCCCTTGTCACTCATTTGTGAAACACTCAGGAGGTTGAATTTCAGACTGTCTATCAGATTGACATTTTCAAATTTTATATTTCCAGACTGCACTGTACCAGACCCCGGAACTTTCCCTTTACTATTATTCCCAAAGGATATATCACCCCCTCCATGGATTTTGAAGTCTTTGAGGAGGGCTTTACATCCTGTCATGTGCCTGGAGCCTTCACTATCTACATACCAAAGGCTATCAAAGCATGCAGAAGCTCCCTGCACATGAAGTAAAAGGATTAGTTCATTAGGGTCTCCAAAGCCAATAGGGCTTTGGATGGGGTCTCAACAGTGTCTGGGATGGATGCAGATTGATGGATAGTGGTTAGGTCAGGGGTTTGGACAGTTTTTGGACTGTTTCTTTCTAACCACTATTGTGGGTTTTGCCCAATCACCTGTTGGTACCCAAAAGGATGCCTGTTCACTTTAGGTTTAGAGGGCCTTTTGTAGGCCTCATAAACGTGTGGAACCCTAGGGTATGGTGGTTGTCCCTTACCTCTTCTATATTGATTGGCAGGGGGTGCATCAGTAACCTGAACATCTCTTTTAATAGATGTTTAGTTCAGCTGTTTTGTGACAGCTGTTTGAACTGGCACAAACAGTGGTTGGTTCTTAGTGAATTTGACAGATGAAGTTGATGGACTCAAGGATGTTTTAGCAATGTACTCATTCTTTTTCACATCAAAGTTTTTGAGATACACACATGCTTGAGTTTTGTGGTTTCTTTTACCACAGACGATGCAGCTTTCAGCAGGAACAATGACACTTGTTTTGTTCAAATCATAAGCTTTTAAATGGAAACAGTCTTTTGTTAGATGATTCCTTTTCTCACAAAATTCACAAAACAAGTTATTGATCTTTTCTTTCTTCTTTCTCTTTTCGGACTCCTTTGCAACAGAGGTTTTGGAGCTTTAACACCGTCAGTGGTTGTAAAGTCCATGGGTTTGAAATTTTCAAGAATGTCACACTCATCAGACCATGTGGGTTTAAACTGGTATTTTTCAAGCTCCTCAAAAGTAGAGGATCCCATTGGTCTGTCAAGTGTGATTTTGTTACCAAGTTTATCAGTGATTTTCACTTCTTGGCCATTCTTGTTTGTGGGGATGAACTCAGTGGATTCATCAGTGGTTTGAACAGATTTTTCAAAAGCAGTGTTTTCAACTTCATCATTTTTCTAAAACCAATTCTAAATTTCACATTACTTTTGATCTGTTTTTCCAACAAGAGTTCATAACCTTTGCATGATTCCACCCATTTCTCACGTGTGACTTGGGTGGACTCCAACTCCTTTTTGCAAACATGATATTTTTCTATCATAGTTTGAAGTTGGGTTTTGGTTATGCTCTGCTCTTCTTTGAGACTGCTGATTTCTTTATCTTTTTCAGCCAATTTGTTTCTAAGTTCTTTTAAAGACTTTTCAAATTTGACTTCATCAGACAAGACTTTATCCCTAAGGTTTTCATTTACCTCTTTGATGTTAGCAAATGCAATAATGCATTGGTCTGGACACAGTTTTTCAAGAACTGGAGGTGTTACCTTAGCAGCATCCATCATGGCACAATCACATTTATAATCACCTTCTTCATCAACTCTCTCTTCTTTCTCACCTGCTTTCTTTTCTTCCTTGTCTTCTTCAGACCAAGGGTCAGTCAGTGGTTCAATCAAGGTTTCTGAATTTTCTCCCAGCAGTAGTTCACCAGCAACTGTTTTAACAACTACTTCAGTCACCTCATCCACTGTTTCATCACTTAGCTGTTCACCTTCAGTTTCTACCCCCTCTGGTATTGACTCTAATGCCATCAAACAAAATTCATCATTAGAAAGTTCATCAAAAGCATAGAGTGCAAAATTTTCATCACCAAGCTCATCAAGCATGCTGCTCCAGTCAACAAAGCCTTGAGTAAAGAAGCTTTGCTGATCTGGTTGTACCACTACTGGAGCAGCTGTTTGAGGTGCAACAGGTTGCACTTGTGCCTGGGGGACAGGGGTTTGAACGTACTGAATTTGTGGAACAGTGGTTTGGACATAATGCACAGGCACAGGGGTAGCAGCATAGTGAGCAGTGTTAACATGGGCTGCAGGGGTATATTGGGTATAGTGAACAGTGCTTTGATTTTGTGGTCTAGGGTTTGAGCTGGGATGAGTGATTATAGGACCAGTTGTTTGACTCCTGCATTCCCTAGCAAAATGACCTAGCCTATTGCACTTGTAACACTTGATTTTCGATTTATCCAACCCAACCCTTAAATTCCCATGTAACCCAGGGAATTTTCTCCCTGTTCTTTTGTAGAATTTGCTTGTTCTTACACTAAGCAAAGCCAATTGATGCAGGATGTCCATCTCTTCTAAGTCAGTGGGATCAAAGTGTTGCAAATCATTGAGTTCAAAGCACAAATTATCTGACATCTGGTTCTCACAATTTGCAGTAAAAGCATAATTTGCAGAGTGAGGATCAGGGTTGTTAAAATTTCCACCAGCATTTATATCAATGAAATGATCATAACCCTGTTCCTTACCACTGCTACCAGATTCTTCCTGACCAAAAAGAGCTGTGCTACCGAATGAATAATCATCAGTAACTTTGCCAGACTCTTGCAACTTCTTTTTCTGGTTCAACTCCCTTTCATAGATCAGGAGTCTACCATGAAGTTGGGTCAGGGTCAGATCTTTGAACTCAACAGAGTTTCTAGTCACAAATGCAATTGTGTCCCATTTATCAGGTAGTGATCTAAGAAACCTACTATTTTGTGTTGATTTTGGAAATTCAACATTAACAAGCCTTAGTTCACTGATGAGACAACTAAAACGTTCAAACTGTTGGGTCAATGATTCACCCTTAATGTGACAGAAGGTTTCGTACTGCTGATTCAGAATTTCCCTATTGTTTTCAATGACTTCTTCTGTTCCCCCAAACTGTTCCTTCAAAGCATCCCATAACTCTTTGGCACTGTTACAATGTAACAGTCCAGCATAGATCTCATTGGGTAACGCAGATGCTATGATGCTAAATGCTTTGGCATCGAGTTCGAACTTTTGAAAATCAGTTTCAGTATAGTTTTCAGATGGTTTTGGTACGAACTTCTTTGCATCCTCAGCACTTGGCACCATAGGAACATGGGGACCAAAAACAACAGACCTCCAACATCCAGTATTCTGTTGAGCAAGGATGTGACCCATCCTTCTCTGCCAGATGTTGTATTCATTACGTTTAAGCACGGGTGGTTTGAAAAGAGAACCAATGTTATTCTTATCATCTTGTGATTGTGACGTCATCCTGGTTGTTTTACAGGCACTGATTAATCAACTTTAATGGTGATTAAACCTTGCTCTGTTTTTCAACAAAAACGAACAAACTATCGATATCAACGATTATGAGCTGAACTATTTATGTCAAAATGATTGTTAAATCAAATTTGACTGTCCAAGCTCTGATACCAATTGTTGGATCTGAGTTTGGTTTTGATTGTGTTTTTACGTTTGAATTATATGAAGATGAATGAGTTGTGCAGTGGAATTAAGATGGAAACAAACTTTACACACAATCAAACGAGAGTATTGCTTTGATCAAACATTTTCACAAAGAACCGAAAGATTGAATTTAATTTCAACAACGATTACAATGCAATGCTTAATACAAACTCCCCCTCAGCCAGAGCTCAGCGTTTGTTCGTGCAGGAAGAGAATTTTGCAAAGAGCTAAATAGAACAGTGCATGGTACTGTTCTATTTATAGGCACTAGCAAACCACTGAGCATCTAAGCTGACGTCACCATGAAAGTGACATCTAACCTCCTAACAAACTCTAACCTCTGATCAATACAAACACTGCTATCCTAACTACTGCTATTACATTTCATTACATAAAAGACATCTAAATAACTGCTGCATCCTTCCACTACTATGAACCCAGCAGTACTTGTCCGGATCAGCAGTGCTTGACTCAAGACAGTAGATTGAACATCAGAACTTTAGTCTTTCATCAGGTCTTTACTTGATCAGCAGTTTGTAGGTCAGTAGTTTGTATAATCAGTAGATAGGAGGTCAGCATATTTTGAAACCACTTTCAAGGGGAGAGACTTGTACAAACATCTGCTTATTCTGGATCCACTGCTCTGATCCAGTTTTGGCTTTAATTATCTGTTCCTCTGGTAGGGTTCAATCCCAACAAAAAGAGAGAAGAATGAGGATGCTTTACATTGTTAGATACTTCAGAGAAAACCAGAAGACTGATAAAGACTGAAGATGTTGAAGACCAGTACTGAAGACTCGTCGACATCCAAGGGGGAGTCTGTTGGTGCATATGTCTGTCGACTTCGTCTTGTATCGAGTCATGTATTTGATTAGAAAGATCAGGGCATGAAAAATGAGATTTGTGGGATTGTGATCATTTCGCACGAAATGACACAAGGTCATTTCGCACGAAATAGACATTGGCTATTTCGCACGAAATGAGCCTTGCCCATTTCGTACGAAATCAACACACTATATATATGTGCTTTGTGATTTCATTTTGTAACTTTGTGATTCCGGTACCGAGGTGCTGCCGAAGTGTCTCCAGGCTGTAAATCGTGATTTTATCAATAAACAAGACAGTTAAAGTGAATCTCAAGCTGAATTAACTCGATACGTTTGTTTCCGCCTCTCGTATTGAGCAAAAACTCTTCTAAACGACTCGTTTGGCCGTGAAAACGATCCTACAGTATTTTTACTAGAAATATTATTCCGGAAAGGTTAATACAAAAATTAAGTATAAGGATGCTTAATAAACACAAGAAGATACGTATTCTCGTACGTATAAATACACACCGGAATACGACACCAATACATGGCAAAAATATACAAGTATAAGAATACGAATACAAATACACCCATCCTTGGGAAGGATATACATGTATAAATACTTGAAAAGAATCAAGTTAAAATATATTGTTTTAACTATTATTCCAAAAATTTAATAAATATAATTTAAGTTAAAATATTTATTATTTTAACAAATAATTATATAACTTGGAATAATATTGAAGACACAAAGAAACGTAACTCAAAGACACTAGTTAATACTAAGTCAAGGCACGACCCGCTCGTCTAATAGATCATAGTACGTTGTAGGTAGTCGTGTACACCGGAAGAAGCTTTGAGTTATCGTTGATTACGAAGAATGCAAGACTGTGAGTTCATCTCCCCCTTTTCTTTTAACTGATTTCAGTTTTATAACTTCGAGGGTGAAGTACATGTTACAAACTGTTTACAAACACTTATACATGGTATGGTTAGCTAAGGAAAGGTACTGCTAGATCATGTGAGTGGTGGGTATAACGCTTAAGACCATTAATCCTCGTTGTAGGACCGAGGGACATGAGTGATAGATTTATTTGGATGTAGCGAGCCCACACCCATGTGGACCGGGGTTTGGCCCATGAGGTGACTATGTCTTCAAACTGAAGCCCGGTGCAAAATCTACTAGGTTTGAGCCTTCCTGCATCACATCACACATATTAATGGCCTTGCAAACCATTAATGATCTGTTTTCTGTTTTCCTTGTTTGCTTTCATACGAGGGTTTTACAAACATACATACATACTTTCAATGGTTACAAAGGTTTATTCGTGCATACAAACAAATACATGAACTCGCTCAACTTTTGTTGATGTTTTCAAACTACATGTATTTCAGGGAATTAAATGTGGATCTGGCGGGCGTTTGGAAGTTTCAAGTAATGTTGGAAATAAAAGATGTCATCCGAAGTCTAAGAGTTTGGAGAGTGTGTCTTATCCTAGATAAGTCACATCTTACAAAGCCTGGTTTTATTTAATGTCTTTTGTTGAGTCCCTATGGAACTCTAAAACAATTTGCATGGTATGTATTCGGATTTGAAGTCATGTTTGGATTTCTAAAACAATGTTGTTTGTGATATTTTAAACCTAAGTAATGGATGAGCATCTTTAGTTTTATCATATAGTTGTTTGTTATGGTTGAATGCAATGATATTAAGCAAGTCACACATAATCACGCTTCCACAAAAGTCAGGGTGTGACACCTTTCACTCCATTCTCCATATAAAACTAATAAACAATCATACCGGTTTCATTATTACATTATTATATCTTCTTCATTTCAATCCCATCTTCTATTTCCAACAGTTTGGCTTGGCCCCTAATTAGTTATGCGTCAGTATCATATCTGATGAACCCAAAAAATGATTAGCGGTTTCGTTGATTTCTGTTCCAGTATCCGTTTGATGAAGCATCGTTGGATAAATTATAGGTCATCTTTTCATTGTTTCTGTAGTGCAAGCAATTCTTGTGTTCTGATATATTTTCATTTCATTTAGATTTTGAGATATCTTATAATCACTCAGGTGATTTGAACTTTTGTAATCATGGACAATTCGGAGATTAAAGAGAATTTGTTTGCACTTGGTGAACCAAAGGTAAATACTACTTTTGTACCTCACATCAAAGGAAATTACCTTAAAAAGTTACAAGATTTCAATCATTAAAAGATTTCATGTTTTAATTACCATATTGAAGAGTACTTTGAAGTTTGAACATATGATGGTAGTATTATGGTTAATAGTTTTGAATATCTCTGCTCTGCTGATTGATGATTGTAGTTACATGGAGGAATGTGTTCATCACTTTCTTTAATCTATGCCAAAGTGTTGAATATTTTCCCCGACTTAGAAGCCGCGAGGCCTCGGAGTACTACAGGAATTCAGGCGTTATGTTCGTTGCATATAGCCCTAGAAAAGGTGAAAATGCTTCTTCAGCATTGTGCCGAATGTAATAAACTTTACCTGGTATGTTCACTCTTGTATGATAATTGATACCTAAATGTATAATGTTGGGCATTTTTGGGCTAGTTGCTTATTCTGATCGATGTAAATATCCTTTGGAGGCTATAATAGGAGATTTTAATGTTATGAAATTTGAAAAGGCGAAATCTGCTCTGGAAAATAGTCTTAGGGGCTGTTTTGTAGCCTCTTAATGACCATTCAGATACTACCTCTTAATGGTTTAAAACCTCTGAATGAATAAGAGAACCTCAAGTCTGAATGGTTAAGAGGTAACCTCTGAATGGTAAATCATCACATGTCACATTCTTCTACCTTCTCATTTGTAAAATTCTTAATGGTTCCACCAAGAGGTAGCCTCTTAATGACCATTCAGAGGCTGCCAAACAGCCCCTTAGATAGGTTGCAGATATAGTCCCACAAACTATTGGTTCTCAGGTGTGACATCTGTGTATTTTAATCCTTGTACTATTCCGAACAACTTTGTATTTAATGAAATATGGTGTTTTAATTTCAATATTTGTTTAATTATTTGTGACATTAGTACGTTTTCAATCATTGTTCAATTCCGAACTCTCAAACCTGTTCTGGAAGTGAAATCATAAACTGTTACGTAAACATAATAAGTTTAACGCGACGTACACTCCAGAACTGTGACATAAGCCAAACATACCCTAAATACCCTTTACATAACTTAGAAATAAGTTTCGAAGGATTCGGTATGGCAAAAACATATTTATTCGAACTTTAGAACTAATTGCGACAAAACTGCGAAACGAACGTTGGTGACCGCCCGGATAATAATTAAATCCTAAAAATATTCTGTTATGATTAAAATTTTATTTTTAATCATGTTCGTGTTGAAAAATAAATTAAAACGCTTAAAAACGTTATTTTTCAAAGTTTAAGTGCGTACCGCGTGTTACTACATAACACAGTGCTTCTACTGCAAAACGCGGACAATGCAGCCAGTCTCGGCAACTGATATTTATTTTAGTAATATTTTGGCGAGTTTATTTTTATAGAATAATAAAAATAATATAAAACGCCATAAACTGGAATTTAAAACACTAGACATTACACTTAACCTCCAACTATTATCAAATTTACCATTCAAAAATTTACACTTTGCCCCCCCCCCCCCTTATAGTGGACGGTTACAAGGAGTGGCCCCATTCTTGATTTTGTGAAATCTTGTTAAATACTCTAAGATCTTGCCAAAATATATTCTATGATCTTTCTTGGACCCTTTATGATTTGGAAGATCTTGCAAGCTTTATATATATCACCATCCCCATTCTCATTCACACTCCACTCTCTTCCTCTCTTTCTCTCCCAAACCGTAAACACCACCACCACCTCCATTTCCAACTTTTCAACTTTGTTCTTCAAGATTAAACTCCATTCCAAGCTAGATTCAAGTTGGTGTGAAGATCCAAAGGAGTTTCCAAGGTGTCTTCAAGTGATTTCAAGCTCCATATCATCAAAATCTCATCAAAAACTCACTTGAATCTGGAAGGTATAAAGTTTATGTGTAAATCATACACTTGATTCTTGGTTGTTCTTGATGATTGGAAGTTTCTCTTGAATCTTAGAATTTTTCACAAACTTGAAATCTAAAAAGAAATGGGTCTTGATACAAAAAAATGATAGTATATATGTGTGTATATATAACTGAATAGGATGTTTGCTTGCATGAACAAGATTATGTACAAATATGTTAGAGATATAAAGGAGTGATTGAATCATGAGTTATAATTTGAAATAATGTAAGTATTTTGACATGTAAATGGCCAAAAATTTATTAGACATATTTGAGAATTTTTAAGTTGTTGTTTGTTCTTGAATGATAGTTAAAATACAAGTGTTTGATGATTTATGCATGATATGATGAATGTTCAATTAAATCAGTAAGTAAACATTAATAAATTACATGTTTGATGCATTTAAATTCATATGAAATGATGATGATATGATAGTATGCTTTAGACACTTGTACATAAGAATACATGTTGATTTAAAGCTCAAGAAATGATAAAAAAATGATTGTATCACAAAAATGTTTTAGAACAGATTATAAACACTAAAAATAACATTATTTGGTATATTATAATGGCATGAAACTTTGTCATAGGTTTGATAGCTTTGCATGTTGTACATATAGCTTAGAAAGTGGTAAAATATGTGAAATTTGCATGATTTATGTGCTTTATTTGAGACCTGCACTATCATGAGTATAACCACTATTTTATTCAGTAAATAACATGGGTTAGGTTAAAATATCAAGTCGTTACGATTTGGGATGGTTAGGGTAACGTTTGATGCAAAACTATGCGGTAAAACGGTTAAAAATCGGCTTTTCGGAGGATTTTTATAAAAATGTTTTAGATCAGTAAGTAAACTGATATTTTTGATATAAAAATAAGTATTTTAACTTATATTAAGTTTACTTGGTGTTCGGTTAGTCATACGTGACTTCCGGCGCCCAAAAACGTTACCGAATCGCTAAAATACGTGTTTTTCAACATACACTATAATGGGTTGTTCATGGGTAAATTTAATGTGTTACAAGATGTTATGTGATTTATAATATGTGTATGATGACATGTTTATAGTTGACAAGATTATGTGTATTACGATATTTATTTTATGTCACAATAAGTATATATATTACGACGCGCAAATCGTAGATATATTGCTTATAACATGATGAGGGTCACCAATAAAATCGTTCAAGTCGCAAAGTTTTTTTTTAAATATATATGAACTCATATATATATATATATAAATACACCAATATAATAAAAAATAATAACTTTTCGAGAAAATCTCAAAGTTATGTGAAAATTCTAAGTATCAGAGAAACTTATGTATTTTTGTGGGTTTTTGATTATTAAATCGTTCTTACTTAATTTAGTACGAATAAACAATTTGAGGAATTGTGTTAACACATAAAAACGCACCCAAAGGTGAGTACATAGTTCCCCTATTTACGTTTTCAAATGTTTTTGGGGTAAAGCATATGTGCATAACTTTACTTTTCGTTTTCATGACATTATACATGTTTTGTTACATATTACATATAATACATTATTTCAAAGACATTTTACTTGGCATATTGACTTAGTATGCCTATTACATGGTTTTACAAAGACATCTTCATGACATGCTTACATTGAAAAAGACATTTGGTATGTTTAACGGAGTAGTACATTCATTAACATTGATCACGCCGCTAGGTAGTATGTAATAGCGCTATAGGACTTGACAAATCCCGTTCCTGCTTTCTAGGAATTTCGTAAGGGGAATGAGAGAATCCGAATACATTTTTGATAAACCTTGATCCTGATAAGGGTTTATCCGACAGTCTCAAGGCTTGAGTGTATGCGATAGACAAACCACATAAATGTTCATATCGATAAAAGCAATGGTTTTCAAAACATAAATTTTGTTTTAAACTTTTGTTTATTCAAAGAATTTGTTTTGTACATGACATTATGCATTTGGCTTGAGTAAATACTACTTATTCGCCATACATGACATGGTTTATACTAGACATTTGACATTGGACATTGGTTACACATGACATTGACATTTAAACAAGACATTATTTCATGGTTATTAATAAGTGATTTAAATAACGAGACGTGTATAATATGATAAAAGCATGGTGGATACGTCGCGGGTACTTCCTATATATAAGTGCTTTTATTAGATTGCATATCGTGGCGTTATCTAGACCACTTCAACAAAGACAAGACATGACATATTTTATACATATTATTTTCATTTGGTTATTTACTTAACCATACATCATTCTTTTATATCATTTGATTTTCATATGATTTTATAAAAGAAAATATTTTATAAGGTTCATGACTATTTTTCATTAAACATTTTTTTTAACATTTAAAGTCATGAATCTTCAACACTAAACCTATGTTACGCACAGGCATTTTTATGCTGACGTATTTACTTTCACATATGTTAAAGGAGCGAATGTTTGATGTGAGCAAGCTACACTTAGGGCGACTTGGGCCTCAGCAATCTAAAATCAATAAAGTTATCATCTTTTATGTTAAGTGATTTGTTTTGAACTAAGACAATGTAATAATTTTAGCTTGTAAAACTTAACTTTAATTATCATGTGTTTTGGAACAATAATTTTGCCACACGACTCCCCGACGTTTCCACCGCGTTTTGTTGTTTTACGCGGTCAGGGTGTGACAGAAGAGTTGGTATCAGTGCTCATGGTTATAGGGAATTAGGTTATTAGTAAAATTTTGACCTAGACTGTAACCTTTCTAGGACCCTAACACAAGTTACCTTGTGTTTAGATCTTAAAACAATACCATCACCTATCCTTAGGTGATTACCAAAACAAGTGCACAAATCTCAATTCCATTTGAAAATCGATCATCTATCCTTAGATGATTAAATTTTTAGGATTTAAGCCTTTAAAGTTTTCAAATCTCGTCAAAGTTTGGGTCTTAATAATGTGAACACGTGCAATCTGGAAGGGTGGGTGCCTGTACCCTGAGTTTTCTGTCTAAGGCTAGAGTGTTCGTACAAATCCACATAATCGGACCAGTCACTCTTACCTGGGAACTCTTGGGGTGAGTGTCCACGTATAGGCTAAAGCATGTCTTCATTATGCATTATGTAGACCTGTTTACTTTGATTAGTCACTGTGTTGTTTGTTTGCTTTAAGTAACGAACAAATGACCACCTTCCTTTGTGTTGTCGATTTTTCCAATACTCCTTTTGATTGTCCTATGTCAATCTCACACATTTCCTTGTGTTCCTTTTCTTTTAGATGCATCCTCGACGTGATCAAACTCAAGACGCCGCAATGGCAGCCTTGATCGCTCAGCAAATTGCTGCTGTACTCCCGAACCTAGTTACCCAGTTAAATCAAGCAAACAACAACAACAACAACGCACCTGTTCCATGCAACTTTAAGACATTCAATTCGGCTAAACCACTTCAGTTTTCTGGGTCAGAAGGAGCAACTGGGCTCCTACAGTGGTTCGAGAGTCTCAAGAGTACGTTTCGTCACGTTCAATGCCCGAAAGAGCGAAAGGTTGAGTTTGCGTCAAGTGTGTTTCAGAAAAGGGCGCTTACTTGGTGGAATGGTGTGATGAGGGACAGAGGTGCAGACGTGGTAATAGCTCAAACTTGGGAAGAGCTTCGCGCTCTTATGATGAAGGAGTTTTGTCCTCATCATGAATTGTGGGCACTGGAAAACGAATTCCACGATCTCAAGCAAGATAGTGGAGAGCACCGTGCCTACACAGACTGATACGAAGAACCGAGCCTGCTGTGTCCCACCATGGTCACGCATTTGGACAAGGCGATTGAAAAGTACATAGATGGTCTTCCTGATCCCGTTCAGGATATTGTCACCGGCAGCAACCCTACCACGGTGAGACAAGCCATTGAGCTAGCTGCAACCTTGACTGAGTCTCAAGTTAAGAAGGGTAAACTCCACCGCAAGGGTGACAAGAAACCATCTGACAAGACAGAGAAGAAGAAGGGAAAGAAAGCTGAAACCTCGAAGAAATCTAGGAAGCGTCAGGCTTCCAAGAACTTTGCCATTGTTGCACAAACCAATCAAGCTGCTCCTACCCAGCCAGCACAACCACCTGCCAAGAAACAATATGTTGGTACTGCACCTCTTTGTAACAAGTGCAATTGTCATCATCAACCACATCTTCAGTGTCATCTTTGCAACAACTGTGGAAGATATGGTCATTTGGCTAACACATGTCGCTCTCCTCCTGCTCCGAATCAAGCGGCACAAAACCCTGCCCAACAGCCAGCAAATCCTTCACGACCTCCTTTTCCGCCTAGGTCCTGCTACAATTGTGGAGATCTGACTCACTACAGGAACAAGTGCCCGAAGTTGGATAATGCAAACCCGGCTCATGGACGAGTATACAACATCAATGCCAATGAAGCGTGTGCCGACAATGAGGTGGTCAACGGTACGTTCTATGTTAACAACCAACTTACTTCTATTCTTTTTTATTCGGGTGCCGACAAGAGTTTTGTATCCCTAGCTTTTGAACCTTTGCTTGCAAAGCCTAGAACAAAACTAGGAAAACCCTTGACATTAGAGTTAGCCAGTGGTGAATCCTTTGTACTCGATTCCGTCATTCGAAATTGCCAGTTGAACCTTAACGATCATCTTTTTCCCATTGATCTCATGCCAATGCAACTTGGGAGTTTCGACGTTATAATAGGGATGGATTGGTTGACCAAATACCGTGCAGAAGTGGTTTGTTTTGACAAGATTGTTCGTGTACCTCTTTTGTCTGGTGAAACCTTAGAAGTTCGTGGAGAAAAACCCGCTAGTAGCCTTAAACTAATGTCTAGCACCCAAGCTCATAGATATCTACGAAAGAATTATGTGGCTTTCTTGGCACGTGTCGTAGAGGAGAAAGACAAGGGTAAAACTGTACAAGACATCCCCATCGTTCGGGATTATCCTGAGGTTTTTCCTGAAGACTTACCTGGTTTGCCCCCAGCACGTCAAATCGAGTTCCGTATTGACCTTGTACCTGGTGCTAACCCGATTGCCAAATCTCCATACTGTCTTGCACCATCTGAGATGCAAGAGTTATCAGACAAAGGATTTATTCGTCCAAGCTTTTCCCCTTGGGGCGCGCCTATTCTTTTCGTAAAGAAGAAGGATGGATCTTTCCGAATGTGTATCGATTACCGTGAGCTTAACAAACTCACTATCAAAAATCGATATCCCCTACCTCGCATTGATGATCTCTTTGATCAGCTTCAGGGTGCTACCTGCTTTTCGAAGATTGATCTACGTTATGGGTATCATCAGCTTCGCGTATCCGAAGAAGATATTCCCAAGACTGTTTTCCGCACATGATCGGCCACTATGAGTTTACTATTATGCCTTTCGGTTTAACGAATGCTCCTTCCGTCTTCTTGGATTTAATGAATAGGGTTTGTAAGCCTTATTTAGATAAGTTCATCATCGTTTTCATTGATGACATCTTGATTTATTCCAAGACACGAGCTGACCACGAACAACATCTTCGTCTAACAATGGAACTCCTAAAGAAGGAACAACTTTTTGCTAAATTCTCCAAGTGTGAATTTTGGCTTAGGGAAGTTCAATTTTTGGGACATATTGTTAACGAACAAGGTATACATGTAGATCCCACCAAAATCAGTACGATTAAGGATTGGAATACACCAACTACTCCTACCGAGGTTCGTTCATTTCTAGGTCTCGCGGGTTATTACCGCTGCTTTATTTCAAACTTCTCCAAGATTGCGGTTCCTCTCACAGCCTTAACTCAAAAGAATAAACCTTTTGAGTGGGGGCCCAAACAAGAAGAAGCTTTTCAGACCTTGAAACAAAAACTCTGCGATGCTCCTGTGTTATCTTTACCTGAGGGAAATGATGACTTTGTCGTATATTGTGACGCATCGAATCTAGGTCTTGGTTATGTTCTCATGCAAAGGAACAAAGTCATAGCCTACGCGTCAAGACAATTGAAAATCCATGAGAAAAACTACACGACTCATGATCTTGAGTTAGGCGCTGTGGTTTTTGCTCTCAAAATTAGGAGACACTACCTTTACGGAACAAAATGTGTGGTTTTCACAGACCACAAAAGTCTCCAACACATCTTCAATCAGAAAGAACTAAACATGAGGCAACGACGTTGGGTAGAACTTCTAAACGACTACGACTGCGAGATTCGCTACCATCCTAGAAAGGCGAATGTCGTGGCCGATGCGCTAAGTCGTAAGGAACGAGTCAAGCTTCATTGTGTTCAAGTTCGATCTGATATTCAAACCCGCATTTCTCAAGCTCAACGTACTTGTGTTTCACAGAACTTGATGGGTAAGGAATTACCATATCATCTTACGCCTCACCTTGAACTGAAGGACGATGGATTATATTATTTCATGGACCGTTTGAGGGTTCCAATTCAAGACAATCTCCGCACCTTGTTGATGGATGAAGCTCACAAGTCTCGTTATTCAATTCATCCTGGTGCAGACAAAATGTATATGGATCTTCGAACCCAGTTTTGGTGGCCGGGAATGAAGAAAGACATTGCCTTTTACGTATCAAAATGCCTTACTTGTCTGAAGGTTAAGGCAGAACATCAACATCCCTCTGGATTATTGGAACAACCAGAGATACCGGTTTGGAAATGGGAAAACATTGCCATGGATCTCATTACCAAACTACCACGCACTAATAGAGGTCATGATGCCATTTGGGTAGTAGTTGATCGTTTGACAAAATCAGCGCACTTCTTGCGAATCCGTGAGGATTTATCTGCTGACAAGCTTGCCAAGATCTATGTAGATGAGATTGTATCCTGACATGGTGTTCCTTTGAACATCATATCAGACTGAGATGCTCGATTCTCATCTCACTTTTGGAGAACCATGCAATCTGCTATGGGAACCCAACTCAATTTGAGCACAACTTATCATCCTCAAACGGATGGACAATCTGAAAGAACAATCCAGACATTGGAGGATATGCTTAGAGCTTGTGTGATCGATTTTGGTGGTAGTTGGGATTCGCATCTTCCATTGATCGAATTCTCCTACAATAATAGTTATCACTCCAGCATCAACATGGCTCCTTTCAAAGCTTTATACGGTCGAAAATGTCATTCGCCGGTCTGCTGGAATGAGATTGGTGAAGCTCAGCTCACTGGACCTGAACTCATTCTAGAGACTACAGATAAAGTCAAGAAAATCTGCGACAACCTCTTAACAGCTAGAAGCCGTCAAAAGAGTTACGCGGATAGACGACGCAAGCCTTTGGAATTCCAAGTCGGTGATCTCGTCCTACTCAAGGTATCTCCTTGGAAAGGTGTAATCAGATTTGGGAAGAAAGGAAAACTTGCACCACGATATGTTGGACCATTCAAGATCGTTGAAAGAATCGGAAAAGTAGCCTACAGACTTGAGCTGCCTCCTGAACTTGGAAATGTTCATCCAACTTTCCACGTGTCCAATCTGAAAAAGTGTTTGGCTGATGAAAACCTCCACATCCCCCTTGATGAAATTCGTGTCAACAACACGATACACTTCGTCGAGAAACCTGTGGAAATATTGGACCATCAAGTCAAGAAGCTCAAGCGCAAGCGCATACGGATAGTCAAAGTTCGCTGGGAACCCAAATGTGGCCCAGAGTTTACTTGGGAACGAGAGGATCAAATGAAGGCGAAATATCCACACCTTTTCCCACAAGTTTCCTCTAATTAAATTTCGGGACGAAATTTCCAAAAGTAGGGGAGACTGTGACATCTGTGTATTTTAATCCTTGTACTATTCCGAACAACTTTATATTTAATGAAATATGGTGTTTTAATTTCAATATTTGTTTAATTATTTGTGACATTAGTGCGTTTTCAATCATTATTCAATTCCGAACTCTCAAACCTGTTCTGGAAGTGAAATAAAAAACCGTTACGTAAACATAATCAGTTTAACGCGACGTACACTCCGGAACTGTGAAATAAGCCAAACATACCCTAAATACCCTTTACATAAATTAGAAATAAGTTTCGAAGGATTCAGTATGGCAAAAACATGTTTATTCGAACTTTAGAACTAATTACGACAAAACTGCGAAACGAACGTTGGTGACCGCCCGGATAATAATTAAATCCTAAAAATATTCTGTTATGATTAAAATATTATTTTTAATCATGTTCGTGTTGAAAAATAAATTAAAACGCTTAAAAACGTTATTTTTCAAAGTTTAAGCGCGTACCGCGTGTTACTGCGTAACACAGTGCTTCTACTGCAAAACGCGCACAACGCAGCCAGTCTCGGAAACTGATATTTATTTCGGTAATATTTTGGCGAGTTTATTTTTATAGAATAATAAAAATAATATAAAACGCCATAAACTGGGATTAAAACACTAGACATTACACTTAACCTCCAACTATTATCTAATTTACCATTCAAAAATTTACACTTTGCCCCCCCCCCCCTTATAGTGGACGGTTACAAGGAGTGGCCCCATTCTTGATTTTGTGAAATCTTGTTAAATCCTCTAAGATCTTTCCAAAATATATTTGATGAAACAATGGTTAACCGGGCAGGGTTAACTCACTGGTCTCGTCAAGAGGGTTAATCCCTTCTTTTCGAGGATCGCTGGCTGGATCGTCTGGTGGTGGGTTTCCTGCACAAGGAAACAAACCGTGACTCGTAATAAGGAGGATGGGGTGGGGGGTGCTCCTTGTTACCACTCTCCGGCGTGAGAATCAGTAATTTGCTTGGGAAGCAAAGCATGATAGTAGTAGTATTGAGAGAGTTGAGAAGTGATACCTCAAACCTGGATTGGGGTGAGTATTTATAGCCGAGGAGTGAAGGAGGGTAGTTGAGTAGCTAGTCTGACATCGCACAGCTATTTGCATGTGTGTCAGACCTGTCGGATATTGTGGTGATGCCACGTCCTGCTGTGGTGTCAGACTGTTGTACATACGTGGGCCAGTAGGCGACTGTTCCCAGTGCCACTTGCACTGTGGTGTCAGGCCTACTTGCTTTGAAGGCAGGATTCGGTGCCAGGCCGCATCGCTGCTTGCGGTCATTTGACGTTGTTCCCGCATTGGTTGTTCCATCCATGATTTACGCGGGGTGCGGTGCCAGGCCGCATCGCTGCTTAATGACTGTTACTGTTGTCCAGATCCCTTGTCGTGACGAAAATGTTCATAGGATGCGGTGCGGGGCCGCATCGCTATGCGTAACATTAGTTTCCGTCCTTAAGGTAAGTCTTCTCATCAATGGACAGATTGGACCGCAGTGTTCGCGTGTACCCACGCGGACACTGGAGAGTTTATTGCTGTTGGAGGTTTTTGATGAGGGTAATGGTCATTCGCGGTCGTGCTGACGCGAGATTTGGGACCATACCCCTTCAAGTCCCCCCAGTCTAGTGTTCCTTCCGTATGCGAGTTGCATGTGGGAGGGATACTGGACTATATTGTCTAGAAGGTTAAGTTTGGGCCATGCAGATGGCACCTTCCTTAAGTAGTAGGCCTTTCTAGTGGATTGTTTCTTCCTTTGAGAAGGGTGCATGGTGAGCAAGTTCCGTCTGATGCGGAATTCTCAGCCATGGACTTATCTCTTAGTCTGCCTTTTGTTGATGTCATCAGCCACCTGTTGGTGTTTCAAACCAACCTTTGAGACGGTGACTGAAGGTGTTAGCAGGGTTCGAACCAACCTTTGAGATCGTGACTGAAGATGTGTGTTCTTCAGTCTAGTTGGAACCTCTGCTTCAGCTAGTGCAAAGTTGTACGTACTTTGCTCAAGCTCTATGTTTAGCAACTGGACATGCAATGATGAACCCTGTTTTGTGGGGTATTCATGTTCTTCAGTTTAGTTTTCTAGTAACCGCACGTCCTTTGCGGGTTATCTCTCAAGTAACCGCACGTCCTCTGCGGTTTATCTCCCATGTAACCGCACATCCTCTGAGGCTTAGGTCTCTAGTAACCGCATGTTCTTTGCGGTTACCTCGTTGCCGAACCTTGTTTGCCATGTTTCTTTGAGGATAGTGGGGTAGTTGCGTTATTGTTGGCCGTGTTTGGTCGAACAATGTGAATCTGGACTATGGGCAGATAAACATGGTCATAGGCAGGGTTGTGCCCACCATTGTTTATTCTATGCGGTCCATAGGTGGGTAACTAGTCATAGGCAGGCTTGTTACCGCTGTTCTGGAGCTACTTTCCTTCACGCTTTGTTGGAAAGTAGTTTTCCTGTAAGTAGCGTTGCCGGAAGAGATCTCCTTAGATACTTGGGAAGTTGGTTGAAACTCTTCCACAGTCGTTTTGTAGCCACTTTCCTTCACGCTTAGTTGGAAAGCGGTTTTCCTTGAAGTAGTTTTGCTCCTCCTCGTGGTGGCTTAGTTGTGGCTCTTCCGTAGCTACCGTTCGCATAGTTGCGGTTTGCAGTAACTACGCACGAATGGTTGCGGTTTGCAGCAAAGAACTCGCTTCTAGAAGCCTTGTAGCCTAGATGTAGCTCTTGAAGGTTCAGGGAACAGGGTTGCTGATGTGCGGTCGCTCAGCATACTTGTCCTTTTCCTTAAGGAGAAACTGTTTGCGTTCCCTCTGTGGTTGTGAACCGAAAATGAGGGTTTTGAAGCTTGAAGAAGCTTTCATGGAGTACGGTTTACCGCATCCTGAGAAGCAGTTTTCGCAGTCCAAAGAACCGTGCTGGTTCTGAGTATCTGACACACATGCGCGTGTTGGTGTGCGTCATCTCCGCATATTCCACGTGTGCTCGTGGATATGTGCGGTTATGACTTATACCCCCTTATATAATTTAAAGATATATATTTTTGCCTTTTTTGAGGGGTATGTAAAAAACGACATGCGGTATGGGTTATGGTGCGGTAAACCAGAGAAACCGCATGCCGCTTATGTTTAGATAAGGTTGTCGCTTTCTGTTGCCTACGTCACGATTGCACGTGTTGGTTGTTGAAGTTGGTAGGACTCTGACGTGTGCTGATTTGAAAAGACGTTTGCACTGACCGAGGTCATAACTGCACTGTAGCAGGGAGTGAAAAGGTCTTTTCTGTCAGGCGCGTGGGCGGCCACGCGCGCGTGATAACCGTCAGCGGAAAGGTCGCTGAATACGTGTCGCCTTGTAACTCGCCTATTTTGAACATGTTGAGGCGGTTTACTGTATCGCATTTATTGCGATGAGTATATAAAGGGTAACCGCTTTTGTGGTTTTCCCTACTGTTCAGATTCTTCGAAAAATTTCTGGTGAGAGAGATAGCATTCCCTTCATCTTCTCCGATCAATCTGTCCTTTATTCCGGTGATCTTCTGAGTTTTCTGAGTTTTTTGTGTAACTCGAAACTTCTCTTCTTCATATTTCTGATGGCTGATCCATCTAACCCACATAATGTGGAGGGTGAAAACCCTGAAGCCTCTTCTCCGGTGGCCGGGGAAGAAGAATATGATGGTGGCAGTGTTCCCGGTGGTGGCCTACCACCATTGAAGTGGACGAGAACTTCATTCGACCAACTGATGGCCAATATCCAGATGCCCCATGAGTATGGGGCTTTTTATCCCCAAACTGGTGACACCGGTGCTTGTGCTCCGGCCGGTTATATCACCATGTGGGCTGACTCTTTTACCGATGACCTTCGTTTACCATTGACCGTTTTTGTTGCTGAGGTCTTGGAGTATTACAGGGTCCACATCTCCCAGATGAGTCCGGTGCGTTCAGTAGCCCGGTGCGTTCAGTAGCCCGGTGCGTCCCGGGTTAAAGATCAATAGACCCTCCACATTAGAGTTATACACTGACAGGTGTACGCCTACACCCCGTGCTCAGGTCGTGGCCATCTCGTAAGATAATGCCGAGGATATCCGGGACATGGTCATTAACCCCCCAAAGGCTTTAAGTGAACAAGACTGTTTAAACGAGCCGACCAAATTATTCAATTAACCATTCGGAGATGTAAGATTTGATGCTCGATCAAGCGGTATTCTATATACCGTAACCCAAGCCCGTATAGGGAAAATAAGTTAAAAGTATTTACCTGAGCTAAATATAAATTCAATCTCAGCTGTATACCATCAAGCAAGTACAAATAGCTTTTACTGGTTCTTCTATTCTGGAACAAAGGTTTTTAATAACCTATTAGATTTCTAACAGGTCTTTATTTAAGCTTAAGCTTAGACCGGCTAGTTTAAAGGATGATACGGTTCAAACGCACGATTAAGCGAAGACCGGATAGAATGTGATTTAGACCCGACAAGTTTGAATACTTGTATAATATGGGTATACTAAATACATTCTGGAGTTTGAGACAAAAATGATAATGTTTGACCCGTCTCGGTCAATTTATGCAAACTAGTTACATAAACCGAGCCGAACGCGAAAGGAGCGTTACGGGTAACCGTAAGAGTCATATGCAAGCTCCCTGAGATAATATGCTTTAAATATGTCATAATATCAGTAAGTTATTTTCTATTATGCCCAAAACGGATTTAAACACATGTTAGGCCTCATAAGGGCATTTTGGTCATTTAAAAGATTATAAAAGAGTTTATTTGAAAATCTGAGTTACGGGTCTGATTTATACAGTAAGTATACTTAATTTAACATGTTATAACAGTAGGGTATGACCCATATGTGAAACTTATCATTTAAAACCAAACTATGCACCTTAGGGGTATTTTGGTACTTTCACAAGGGCTAAAATGTCAAATTTTGAAACCTGAGTTTATAAACTTGTACTTACTGTTATTTTATAAAAATATGCTAAGAACATCAGTAGGTATCAACCTTATATGTTTAATATGGTTATAGTACATACTATGCGTTAAAAACGCTTAAAAAGGCGATTTGGAGCCGTTTCCGGGTTTGTAAAAGAAATCTGATATTTTTATAATTCCAGAATGCTCAAAATATTTTATTTATCAAATAAAATCAGTAGAAAAAGGTTTGGGGTCAAAAGGATTTGTAAAACTCATTTTATGGCTTAAAAGGGCAAAATCGGTATTTACCGAATTAAACTTAGAGACCTATGATATGGTCAGCCAAAAATTAAATAAAAATCTTTAAAAATCCCAAAATATTATATAACATCAGTGGGTAAAAAGTTTGATATCAAAAAGTGGGTTTAAATAGGTTATATGCTAATTACGCCGTTTAAGTAACATAAAGCTTTCAAATTACGATATTGAGCATAACTCTTAATCTAGACCTCAAACTGATATCAAATTTTTGGTGCAAGTTTATAAATCAGTAACAAATGTTTCTACTCTTTCACTTTTTCAAAAATCACGTTTTATAGTAAAAAAGGCAAAATAGTCAACTTTAAGCATAAATCGGAAACATGCATATGAATCGGTTAAGCATTGAACCAAGTTGTAAAATCTCAGAGAGTTAAACTTATATGAAAATTGGTCCAAAATAAGCTCTAATGCAGATCTCAAACATGCATGTACGGATCAGAATTGATAGTCAAAGAAAAAGTCAATTTATGTGACTTTCGATTCCGATTCGGGTTTATACTGAAAATTGTTGAGATGAACATGTTGAGACATGTTCTTACATTAATTACAAAGTTATTTTGATGATCAAACAGGTTGCATGTAGCCTACATTGCTAATTATGCTTAATTTTGCAAAAACACATTCTGTTGACTTTTTAAGAAAAGCTTTGACTCGACAATTAACATACTTAGAGTGGGAATCTGAAAATACCCTTTTGAGGGTTTGTTACCCACGTAAATACCAACTTGTAGGTACTTTCAATTTGAGAAATGACAGAGCCAATCTCGTTTAATCACAAGGTCAAGTTTAAATTACGATAGTTTGACTTTCGGTTAAATAACTAAGCTAGAACGAATTTGAAAGAGTTATGAACACTTACAATGGTCCTAAATAAGCTTAGAGATCACTAGGAAGATGCCTTGTCGTCCAGAGAGCTCCAGGAATTGATCTTGTGAATTTTGAACATGCAAGAACATAAGTTGCTACACTTCAAGTTCCTTTTATGACCATTTTGATCTGATTTGATGATGGTACAGGTGTTTGTAGATGTTGTATGATCAGTCCAAGTGTCCTTACATGCATATAAACCCATTGGAGAGTCCCAAGTATCGACAACAGCTGGAAACCACCCGAAATCAGACCTGCTGACCGACATCTGCAGGTTTTCGTCACTGGCAGGTCGCAGGCGGGCCGCGACAGGCCCCTCGTGGGCCGCGTACCTGTGTTCAGCAAGTTAACTTGTTTCTTTGTTTTGCATTTCAGTCCTTGGTCCTTTGGAACGTGGTTTTGGCGATTTATCTTGCTCATTAGACCCTCAAATCTTATTTTTAAGGGCCTTGGGACTTTTACAAACATGGTAAAGTCCTCGGTTAACTTTGTGCATACCCGAAAAGTCTCGAAATTCAACGTTAACGCAATTAACCCTTCGTGCACGGTTTTGATCACAACTTTCTCATATGATAACGAAACTTGATGAAATTTTTATCACATATTCAAGTGAGTATATTTTATCATTACAAAGCTTCGGGTTTGCCAAAAGATCACTCAGAGGTATACTTTCAACATGTTGACACTTTTAGCCCCTGTAGTTTGTAATTCCTCACCTTCTTTCATTTTCCGCTTCGTATGATCCGTGATTTATCCGTTTAAGATTATAAACATCATGTAGGGTTATTTTAGAGCCTATTTATCCATTGTTGACACTTTGGACCCTTACATTCACATAGTTTCACTGTTTGTCAACTTTAGTCCCTCTAAAGTATGTTTTCACATATTCACAACCCATGACACGTGTCAATATATTATTGGATGTAAATTTTCGAGGTGTTACACCCCTTTTCAATGATCGGGTAAATGGTATAGGACCCAAGGGAACTTTCTTTGTAAACGGGATTGAGTACGTATGTGGGTACTACCTAGTTGATGGGATTTACCCAGAGTGGGGGGTTTTCGTAAAATCGTTCACAAAACACGGTACCATAGATCCAAAGAGATTAAAGTTTAACAGGGTCCAAATGGCTGCACGTAAAGACGTCGAGCGAGCATTCGGTGTTTTGAAGAAAAGGTGGCGAATATTGGCAATGCCTTGTCGACTATGGGACAAGGATCAGATTGGAAACGTGATGTACGCATGTATCATTCTTCACAACATGATTTTGGAGGATGAAGGTAGAGCGGTCGTTACCTACTATGATGACGATGACCCCAAACCGGGTAACGTAACAGACGAAGATAAAGCGGCAAATGAATTTTTGATCAAGTCAAGGGATATACATCACAACCTTCGATCTGATTTGGTGGATCATGTTTCTAACGATTCCTGGGTTCGAAACCGACGAAGACGACGAAGATGACGAAGACTGATAGTTTTTTATTTTGATAATTATTTTGTATGTTTATGTATTTTTTAATGATTATAAGTATATATATATATATATATATATATATATAGAGTTAGGATCCTGTAAAAAAGGCCCAAAGTGTGAGAAAGGTAAGAAAGAATCTCAGCCATTAGATCTTTTGATCAAATGGTTGAGATCAATAGGGACCAAATTGCAAAATATTTTTGTTAATTTGGACTGAATTGAAATATATAGGGGCAATTGTGTCTTTTTTTCTTCATTTTGTAAATCAAATCCCTGCAATTTCGTTCTCTCTCTCATACGCTCACAAACTCTCTCTCTCTCTCTCTCTCTCTCTCTCTCTCTCTCTCTTTCTTCTTCCATATTAAACAATTGAAGCAGTGAATTACACAGATCTTCAAAAACAATTTCTATGTTCTGAATTGAAATAATTTCTCCACGTTTGAATCTTCAAAAACAGTGAGAGATTCGGTTCGAAATTATCACAGATCGTTGCGAGTGTGGTGGATACGCCGGTTTGGGTGCTGACTGATTGTTTAAGGTGTTTACGATCCATTGAAGTAGAGGTGTGAAAGCAGGCAGGCGTTTGGGATGAAAGCCAGAAGAAAGCGTGTGTTGTTTTTGCATGGTTATCAGTTTATCACTATTTAACAACCTACAGCGAAACCCTAATGGGCCGTTTGATTCATGAAATCTTTTGGAGTTTGGTTTAAAACCGGATTCCCTGCATCATTTGTTTGATTTGGGTTCGAATAGTGTAGAGTCTGAAAATATGAAGCAGAAATCGATGTTTTGATCCGATTGATGAAGATCGCAAGGGTTTGACGGAACCCTAGAATGCAGAGAACAAGAACACCGGAACCTATGCAAGCGGAAGATGATGAATCGAGTGCCGAAGCTCTGATACAACAAAAACCGAAGAAATTAGCGAGCCCTAACTTTTATGAATGGTGTTATTTTCTTTTCATTAATGGTGTTATTTTTCTTTTTCTGAATGGTGTTATTTTCTTTTCTGAATGGTGTTATTTTCTTTTTTGAATGATGTTATTTTCTTTTCTGAATGGTGTTATTTTTCTTTTCTTAATGGTGTTTTTTTCTTTTCTGAATGGTGTTTTTTTTTTCTTTTTCTGAATGGTGTTATATTTCTTTTACTGAATGGTGTTATATTCTTGTACTGAATTGTGTTTATTTTATTTACTGCTGAATGGTGTTTTTTTTTGTGCTGAATGATGTTTTTTTTTTGTGCTGAATGGTGTTTTTTTTTTGTGCTGAATGGTGTTATTTTTTGTGTGAATGGTGTTTTTTTGTGCTGAATGGTGTTTTGTTTGTGCTGAATGATGTTATTTTTGTGTGAATGGTGTTTTTTTTGTGCTGAATGGTGTTATATTTGTGCTGAATGGTGTTATATTTTCTGAATGGTGTTATATTTAAAACACCATGTATGAACATGCTCTGAATGGTGTTATATTTATGGACGGTTATAAGTCCTTAAATCAAGGATTTTCTCTCTCCAAATCCTTAAATCAAGGATTACCATATTTGAATTTGTTTATGCATTTACAATTATACACTTTTCAATTAATTTAGATCTAATGGTTGAGATTATTTCTTACATTTCTCATACTTTTGGTCTTTTTTACAATAACTCCACCCTATATATATACATATATATATATATATATATATATATATATATATATATATATATATATATATATTAAAAAAAAAACCTGATGTGGCTTGGCAATGCCAGCTAAGCCACGCCCACCATACCCCATACAAAATGGGTTTTGAATTGAGTTATCAACCTTTCCACGTGTCAATCTATATCTCAAACCTCCGCCCCACCATACCCCACGATCTTATCATTTTTTTATTTATTACTGATCTACCCTTTGACAAAATTCATACACATGATCTCTTACACTCTCTCTCTCTCCATTGGGTTGCGTAAAGCCATGAAGGTGCACTCAATTTTGATACACCATATCTTTTAGTTTCATGAAATAATAGTGTCTCAAACTTTCAGGTTATCAATGTTACAATTTTTTTAAACGGAGACTATTTTTTTAAACGGCGACTATTGATTTAAAAAGAGTCAATGTTATAAATACCTTTTTTTAACGGTTAATTTCTTTTAATCCCCTGTTGTCTCTGGGATTTGAATCTAATACTTCTTCCTTCCCTTTCCAACCTAGGTGTTTTAAAGGTTTTGTCTTTGTCAATAGACCACCATCCCATTGGTTTAATGTTTTAATTTCTGAATGAACACCCTTAAATGGACCTTGTTTATTAGTGGGGCCAAGTAGAAAATATTATAAAAATTTGTCTTTTAAGTCTTACAGAAAACGAGAATGCCTTATTGCCTTTACTCAAGGGTTTAGGAAATTTACAAATATCTTTTTATCTATCAAAAAATGTTTTGATTTCTGGATGAACACCCTTAAATGGACCTCATTTATTAGTGGAGCCTAGCATAACATATTATAAAAAATCTGTCGTTTAATTTCCACAAACAACGAGAATGCCTTTACACATGGGTTTGAGAAATGGAGGTCTTGGTTTCAAGTAACACAGAAAACGAGATTAAAAGAAATTTACCGTTAAAAAATTAGAGTAAATTGTCAAAATTATCCCTGAGTTTGGCCATATTTGTCAGCTTCATTCAAAACAACTTTTTTGTACCACATTGCGCTTCACTTTTAGGATTTTTTGTCATTTTTATCCAAAAGTTTAACTTATTTGCCAAAATCGTCCCTGATATTTGAGATTTT
The DNA here is from genome assembly GCA_030545235.1 of Helianthus tuberosus. Taxonomy (NCBI): domain Eukaryota; kingdom Viridiplantae; phylum Streptophyta; class Magnoliopsida; order Asterales; family Asteraceae; genus Helianthus; species Helianthus tuberosus. The sequence goes on from CM060427.1 coordinate 123,735,764, forward strand.
TTGTCATTTTCATACAAATGTCTAATAGAAAAAATCAAGCAACTTAGATGTTTGGATGAAAATGCAAAAAATCTCAAAACTGAAGGACAATATGGTACAAAAAATTGTTTTGTATGAAACTATCAAACATGGCCAAATCTCAGGAACGATTTTGGCAATTTACTCAAAAAATTATAAATGTGTCTACGTTTTAATATACTTTTACAAAAATGTTCATGTTGGGCAATATGTCCTTGAAACGTAAAATACGTGTTTCTTTTTTATTTGTTTTTTGAGTCGGTGAAACTTTTAAAGTGTGTGAGATTTTTTTTTAAATATGAAAACTTTCAAAAGTATGAATATACTATAAAATATATTTATACATAGTTTTATTTGTGTCTAATTATAAGTCTAATTTAGTAATTAACTAGAATTAAGCACCCCTGCGTTGCAGCGGGGGGCCTAAAACTATGCCAAATAATATCAATGTCACACTGCTGGTAGCGACCACCAACACTGAAGTTGTGTCGTGTTAATACGAAGAAATAAGACTGAAACATATAACATAAAAAAATAACTATGTAGATTTAGGACATACGCGTTGCGACGAACTTGTTAAATGGAAAAAATAGACGTAAAAACGTTGAACCACACACGCACGTTGCGTCGTGTTAACTCGCAAAATAACGTAGAAAAGAATAACTAAGTCAGTGTAGGATTTGCCCGTTGCAGCGAAGTTGCCAAAGGGGGAAAATAGACACGTTGCGACATACCTGTTAAATGTGAAAAAATAGACAAAAAAACGTTGAACAACACACGCACGTTGCAACGTATTAACTCACAAAATTTAGAACGAAACGTAAAACGAAAAACTTGTGAAAGATAAAAAGTATGGGGGGGGGGGGGGGCAAAGTTGTAAATAAAAAAATTTTGAGTGTAATTATAAAAGATGAAAAGTTTTAGGTTAAAAGTAAACAAATTAAAAGTGTTGAAATATAAAAGATGAAAACATTTGGTTTAAAAGTGAAAAATCACAAATTTTTTTTTTTTGAAAAATCCCCTTGTGTTGCAATAACACAATGCAACATGCTAATTTATATTAGAGTTAAATGCTTGGTTGGTCCCTGTGGTTTGCAAAAATTGCAGATGTGGTCCCAATGGTTTACTAATTACACGCGTGGTCCTTGTGGTTTTCAAAAATGCACTCGGTTGGTCCCTAGCCCTAACATCAGTTAAATTTCTCAGTTAACTCCATGTTAAATGACCAAAATACCCTTGCCCTAACACTAGTATTTTATACCCTTTTCAATTTGAAAACCCTAATCCCTTTTATCTCCTTCTACACTCACACTAAACCCCCATCTACTTTCCCTCTGCTCTTCCTTCTTCAAGAGACAGAAACCCTAAATACGATCACAACACACTCAATCCCTGCTCCTTCTCTCTCGATTACACCCACACAAATCACACCAACATCAGACCCTCAACCTCTTTCCCTCCCTCTCTTCAGCCGGCAGCTGACACCTATTGGTGGCAGCGGCGTCGGTTTAACGGCAGCGTCGGCGGCAGGTCATCCGACAACAACAACCTCCATCTCTCTCACCCACCCCCTTCTCTCATCCTCCTCCTCATCCTCTCCGGCGGCGGAGCCGCCAATGGCAGCGACCGTGGTGGTGAGCAATGGCTTGCCAAGGAAGCGCGAAGAGAGAGAAACAGAGAAAGAGAGAGACCGAGAGGAGAGAGAGATCGAAGAAATAGGCGACGACAGCAGAACCGCCACCTACGGCGGCGGCGGTGGTTGTTTCAGGTCCTTGTTCTATTCCATCACAACTCCGTGAAATTGGGTGGAATTTGAGGGAAATTGGTGGAATTGAAGTGAAATTTTGTGGATTTGAGAGGTGGGTGAGGATGAATTTGGGTTTAATTTGATGTTTAACGATGGAGATTGGAGATTTAGTGGGTGATGTATGAGATTTGAAAAGAAATGAACAGGGTGGAAGATTCAGGATTTACAGGGATGATGACGTGGAGATATGTTGTACAGATGCAGAGGATGGGGATGAAGATGATGCAGTGGTTTTACCACTGCCAGTTTCTCCAACAATAATAGTGGTAGAATGAGTCTCTACCAGATACAGTAATCGAGAAGAGAGAGATGAGAGGGAGAAAGAAGGGCGGCGGCGGCGACTCACGGCGGCAGTGACAGGGTGAGACTGGAGGTGGGTTGGTGATGAAGAAGATGGTGGTGATGAAGATGATGCAGGTGGGGGATGAAGATGATGCAGGTTGTGGTGGGTTTATAAAGAGAGTTAATAAGCAAGGGTATTTTGGTCATTTAACATGGACTTAACTGAGAAATTTAACTGATGTTAGGGTTGGGGACCAACCGAGTGCATTTTTGAAAACCACAGGGACCACGCGTGTAATTAGTAAACCACTGGGACCACATCTGCAATTTTTGCAAACCACAGGGACCAACCAAGCATTTAACTCTTTATATTATGGAAATAATGTCATGAAAAAGGTTTAATAGCTTGAGTATTTAATTAAGGGGTCAAGTTATTCTACAAAGGCTTCTAATTGTAAGAAGTGTAAGAAAGATTTATAGAGTGACAAGTGTCCAATAACCTAAAACTAAATCCACTACATCACCACCAAAAACCTAAACACCCACCCTCACCCTCACCCCACCCCACCACCACCCAAAAACCTAAACCCCCACCCCCACCCCCTCGGCAAAAAAAAAAAAAATTTTTTTTTTTTTTGGGTGGGTGAGGGGGGGGGGGGGGGTGGATGTTTAAGTTTTTTTTTTTTTTTTAGTGGGTTTTTTAGGTTATTGGACACTTGTCACTCTAGAAATCCTTCTTACACTTCTTACAATTACGATTCTTTGTATTTGATCCTAATCCTTAATTAAGAATTCATATAAATAAAAGTAAACTTTTGTGAACTGAACTTCTAATCATTTTATATTTTTATTCATACATTAGAAAACTATGATCTTCACAACTGGACAAACTGAAGATTGTAGCTATAGGGGGCTGGGATTCACTGATGCATATGACAGAAGCTCAGCATTACACTTAACGCCATCCATTACTTGTTTTTCCAGCGTCACCCAAGCTTCTATTCCGTCACCAGAACACGAATCCACCAGAATCACCCGGTTTGTAAACAGTGGAACATCTTCATTCAGGTGATTACCGGTGCAAAACCATACCGGCTTTCCCCATCCGAAATCAGCTTCCTTAGATCCAGAGTTACACAAACTTGTCGTCAAATGATACTCGGTTTTGAAATCGCTAAACATTTCCATGGAGTTTCTCAAGCTTTCCACGAACTTAACATGCCCGTTTACGCCTTTCAGTTCTTCAAACGATTCACTTATACTATCCGATATCGCATTCTTTATTCGGCTCGCCATGGACGCTACATCAAGATTACTTGCACTTGGATCAAACCTCGCTACTGCCCCAGATTTAATGTTTCCAATTGAATAATCAGGCAGTAGCGGTGAAAATTGTTGTCGGATATCTACCGGCATATGTAGAAGGGACGGCTTGGATTGTGTACTTTCAACGCTAGCACATTTCCAGAGCAGAGCCAGTACAGCCACGACTCGACTGACTGGCTGATGCTTAGATGCTTTGGCCTTGAGTTCTTTCAAGGCCAAAGCATTAAAAACAAATCTAGTAGTTGACGATTTCCCGTGTTTTATATAAGCTGAGGAAATCGTCAAATACCATAATGGTGAAAATGCTAACTTAGGGTTTTGTGGGAACATCCAAGATGAAACAAAGTTGGGATAAACCTGATTAGTGTCTCGTCGGGCGATTGCAGCCCAAGTATTCATGAATATCATTGTGCTACGCGCGTCAGCAAATTTATGATTATGTTGTATGGTAATTGAAACACCTCCACAGTTAAAGAAGTTAACCTGCACCATTGAAACATAACATCCCACCAACGGTTGATTTGGGACCGAATCAACAATGGGGATCAACCGTTTCAAAAACTTATTATCAGGTTCTTTAAGCAGATTATTGAGCTGATCATCGACTCTTGTCTCGACGTAATACACACCAACGTCGTTACAATCAACATGAAGCTCACTGGCTAACTTTCCTGCAAACGGGTGCATTCGAGTTAGGGTTTCAGATAGTGATTGCTTCAGATGATTTGATCGCTCCAATATGACATCCTCTATGCTCTTCTTATTGTTATTATTATGACCTTGATAAAAGAACATCAAGGGGTGGTATATAGGGGCCTCAATCTGATAGAAAAATGAAAGCTTGTAATATCTAAGGTTTTCGGGTGTTGGAGACCATGGTTTAATGTGATCTCTTGAAATAACTTTGATTTCAATTGCATCCTTTTCATTAGAACTGCAAAAAGAGAACTTAGATGAGATAAAAGAACAGAAATAAGGTCTTTAAAGTGATATATGTCTATAGGGGACACTCTTATGTTCACAATAAAAGAAAGTTTGAAGTGCATGTATGCTTTGGTGTATTTTCCATACAAATATCTAGGAATTCTTGTTAAAAAGAATTAAAGTTTCGATTTTTAGAAATCGATGAGTTGTTGTTAAGAAAAATTAATATTTCGATTTTTAGAACGACAATCAAAATATACTCCTATAGCATTGGCATTGGATTCTTTATCCATATCCATATAATTACACTAAAATTCAGTAATTTTTCTCTTATTTTCAATTAAATAATCTTCTTTATACTTTTATTATTGTCTTTTTCTCTCTCTTCTACTAATAATCATGTTTAAAAATATTAAAAACTTTATACAGGGTGAATAATATTTATATTTATAGATGAACACTAACATTTACAAATATTTTCTCTCTCCTTCACCCATAATCATTAACAATCAATCCGTATATTATAAATTTTCTCACTCATATAAATATAAGAGTTCCATTGTGAATACTCTAAGTCACCTATACTTATACTTTGCATGATTTGAACTCAGGGTGAAAACTATAATACCTGACGTTCGTGTGAGGAGGATTTGTCTGAGTTGACATAAAGCGAGAGTGTTTCTGCATGTTCATTAGCCACCTTGGGATTTGTCCGTCATCTTGAGGTGGGACAGCTCTATCGGAAACCCTGGGTGGGCTGCCGGAGAAGGCATAACCACCTTTAATTACGTGGCGTTGGTAAGTGGAGATCATGAAACGTCTCATGGTTGTGTTTGAAGTATCACATCCCACCTTGATTATCAGTTTTTATAACCATTCCTTGTCCATTTTAAAATTAGTTTTTATATTGAATGTTAAATATAAATTGCAACTTCCACGCCAACCACAAATGCCATATATAAATTACAAGATATAATCCGAAAACGATACGGCCGCACCCGATCTCGGTGATCAAATCCGGATATATTCTTTTAGAGTTTGAGTTGGATCCAACTATGATTAGAAAGTTCTAATAACTAGGGGTAGGTGGCGTGATACAATGTTTGTGCTGGAGGGTGAGTTTTTGTTTTGTTTTTAAATTCTAACTAGTATTAAGTCCCTCACGTTGCGGTGGGGGCATAAAACCGTGACAAATAGCACCAATGTCACACTACCGTCAGCAACCACCAACACTTAAGTTGCGGTGTGTTAATACGGATAAATTAGACCGAAACGTAAAACATAGAAAATAATAACTAGTCGATTTAGGACCTGCGTGTTACGACGGACCTATCACGGGAAAAAAATAGGCAACATAAAAACGTTGAACCACACACGCACATTACTTTAGTTGACTTGCAAATATTAGAACAAAGCGTAAAACAAAACATAAAAACGATGAACCACACACGAACATTACGCACGTTAACTCGCAATACCAAAACGTAAAACATAGAAAATAATAACTAAGTCGATTTAGAACCTGCGTGTTACAATGAACCTATCACGGGAAAAAAATAGGCAACATAAAAACGTTAACCACACACGCACATTACTTTAGTTGACTTGCAAATATTAGAACAAAACGTAAAACAAAACATAAAAATGATGAACCACACACGAACATTACGTCACGTTAACTCGCAAAATTTTGAACAAAACGTTTAACAAAAATTTTGCGAGATATGAAACGTATAGGGGCCAAAGTTGAAAGTGAAAAAGTTGGGATGTTAAATTGGAAAAATAAAAAAACTTTTGACTTAAAAGTTAAAAATCAAAGTAGTGTTGGGTTAAAAGTGTGACATCCATATATTTTTTTTTTTTGAAACCCCCCCTAAACATATTGTACAACTTCTTTATGCAACAAAGTGTTGGTAATTTATAATAGGTAAATGACTAGCTGAAAGTTTAGTGAATGTGTGATGGGGGCCCCTTCTACCCATACCGTGGGATGTTTGATACCGAACCCAACTTAACTTAAAGTTAGGCTAGAGGGTGTGGGATGGAGCCCTTGGGGGTTATAAAGGCACCTCAGCGCCACGTAGGCGCCACGTCAGCCAAGTGGGCTATATAACTCCCCCTTTAATATGGAGGGTGTGGTATAACCCCCTAGGGGCGCTATAGAGAAAAAAAATAAAAAATAAAAAAATTTTGATTGGATGAATGTGAGGGCCCCACCTGATAAAGCCCCTTCTCTCTCGTTACCACCATGGAGCCCCCTCTATAGCGCCCCTTCTTAATTTGGGCGGTGTGGGTGTATAGTGCCCGGGGCGCTATAATGTGAGGGCCCCACCTGATAAAGCCCCTTCTCTCTCGTTACCACCATGGAGCCCCCTCTATAGCGCCCCTTCTTAATTTGGGCGGTGTGGGTGTATAGCGCCCGGGGCGCTATAGGAGGTGACGTGGCGGGTATGGCGCCCCCCACACCCTCTGGCCTTATAATTCCTGTTGGTTTCAGGCCCCACTCAACTCACAAAATAAAGAGCTGAAACTTTGAAAAGAAATATGCAATGTGTAGAAAGAAAGGATCAGTGTAATATTATGGCGTTGGAGTTCAAATCGGGTGACTTTGAATGTGACCTGGGAGAGGTCGTCGATCCGTGAAAAAGTCGTGATGTTAGTGAATGTTTCCAGCATGATGCCATGTAAGATGTTACAAGTATGGTGGTTTTAATTCGGGCTGAACCGGGAGACTTTGGACGTGATCGAGATGAAGATCGGGTGTTCGGTAGAAGTCAAGATGGTTTGGGGAAAAAAACGGTGATTCGGGTGTCGTAAACAAGTGGCGTAACAAACCGATTAAGGGGGTGAATGTTGGATTAATCGGGTTTGTTTACGGGTCACGTTCGTGATGTTATCGGTATTAAGGAATCAAATAATAATAATAATAATCCTATAAATTAGCTGTTTCCATTTTGTATTTTTAGCAAGGATTGAAGTGGTTATTGACCACCTTAACTCCAGCCTTGATATACTCCTGTACGATCATTGTAATCCTTGTAATACTCCTGTACGTTCATTGTAATATGTCTATATAACCCACTGTAAATTATGTTCATAATGCAAGCTTTTGATTACCCAAGCAACATTTTATATGGTATCAAGAGCTAACAACTCAAAAGAGTCTTGATCCTTGATCCCCTGTTTTTTTTTTCCCAGCACCTTCCCTTCCTATCACACATGGCTCCCAAACCAGTCATTCAACTCACTACCTCAGCCAATTTCAACATCTCCTTAACATCCGACAACTTCAATATTTGGCGTAAACATGTTCAGTCTACACTCATCGGACTGGATCTAATTCAATTCATCACCGGCACCACACCTGTACCATCCGAGTTCATTGATGCAGACCCAACTAAACCTAATCCTGATTACCCAGCCTGGTTTCGACAAGACCAGGTCATCCTGGCGGCACTCCTTGGCAGCTGCTCGCCACCCATCCAACCGCTCATCGCCGCTGCTGACACATCCCGACAGGCTTGGGAACTCCTTGTCACCAGCTTTGCAAACTCTTCCCGGTCCAGAATTATCTCCTTGAAGTCCAAACTCGCTTCTAACCCGCGTGGAAGCCGCAAGGTTGCCGACTATCTCCGTGAAATGAAATCTATCGCTGACGATCTAGCATTAGTTCAAAGCCCTGTCACTGATGAAGATCTTATGGTCCACATACTTGGTCAATTGGGCGATGACTTCAAGCCTATTGCAACCTCTCTTCGCCTCCTCGGGTCGAAGCTCACATTTCCAGAGCTCTTTGAAAAACTCAGTGACTTTGAGAGGGAACTTAATCTCTCACCAAATCCCTCACAAGTCATAACTACTGTTAATTACACACAACGCCAATCACGGCCCGGTCGCCGCGGCTCCTATGGAAATTTCAATAATAAGCCACGACATCAGTGGTCCAACAATCAAAATGTTAGTTCACGTGACAACCGTAATACAATTTATTGTCAATTTTGCAGTTTTGCAGGTCATGAGACAAAAGAATGTCGGAAACTTGCACGGTTCCTTCGAGATAATCAAGTTGTTACAGGAAATTCTATGACTCAAAACAAGCCGTCCCCTACTGCTAATGTCGTTACCTCTTCTTACATGTTTGACACCGGGGCCTCTAACCATGTTGATCATGATCATGGGTCCTTCCACTCTATATCGGAGTATGGAGGACCCGACGAAATTGTCCTCGGAAATGGTAATACTCTAACCATCACTCATATTGGTCAATCCTCCATTCCAATATCAAATGGTTCTCTCACTTTAAAAGATGTTTTGTGTGTTCCTAGTTTTAAAAATAAACTTATTTCTGTTGCCAAATTGTGTAAAACTAATCATGTTTCCGTTGAATTCTTTCCTACTCATTTTTTTGTCAAGGACCTTCGAACGGGGGCACGGCTAATGCGGGGAGAGAACTACCTTGATGTCTATTATGCAAGTCTTCCTTCTTCACCTCAAATAAATGCGGTGTCTACAATTTCACCTCTTCATTGGCATCACAAACTTGGACACCCTTCTACTCGGATTTTCAAAGAAATAGCCAAATGTCTAGGTTTAAATTTTAATCTTCACAATTTTCACTGTAATTCGTGTTCAATCAATAAAAGTCATAAACATCCTTTTGGTATGAACTCCTTTACCACCACAAAACCCCTACAATTAATTTATTCGGATGTTTGGGGACCCGTTGAACAATCAGTTGATGGATTCACTTATTATGTGATTTTTGTTGACTTTCATACCAAATACATTTGGCTATACCCGATGAAACGTAAATCCGATGTTTCTATTTTGTTCCCACAGTTCAAATTGCTAGTTGAAATTTTTTTTCAAACTCCCCTAATCTCCTTTTTCAGTGACAATGGTGGTGAATACATTGGTTTAACCAAATATCTCCAATCTCAAGGTATCTCTCACTTTACAACTCCCCCGCATACCCCGGAACAAAATGGCTTTGCCGAAAGGCGTCACCGTCACATTGTGGAGACAGGTTTATCTCTACTTCACTATGCCCAACTTCCACTCTCTTTCTGGACACATGCCTTCCAAACTGCCGTATACCTCATCAATCGTTTACCCACTCCGACTCTGGATTTAAAAACTCCTTACACTCTTCTCTACCAAAAAGATCCAACTTACACAAAACTCAAACCGTTTGGTTGCTTGTGCTACCCGTGGCTTCGTTCATATGCAACATCCAAACTTCACCAACGCTCGGAAAAATGTATCTTTTTGGGCTACTCCTCCTCTAAATCGGCCTTCAAATGTTATGATCCTGCAAGTCGTCGTTTATTTCACTCAAGACATGTGGAGTTTGTGGAGTCGAAATTCCCCTTTCACTCCTCATCTCAATCTTACCCTCCCATTCCATCCGTAGATACCTTCTTGGGCATTCACTCAAACACCCACTTTTCCACTCAACCTCCACACACTCCATTTCCTACTTCAACCCCTTCTTCCACACCACAAACACCAATACTAAACCATCCCACCCAACCCGAAAGCTTCGAGCCCACTGGGCCTCTCGGACCGCAACCTCCGCACAATCTGACACCACCTACCACCAGCCCAACGCCCACACCCCTCACCTCCTCTTCATCCTCACCTCCACCTGACCTTCCTTTCAACCACCTATCGAGTTCCGAAACCACTGGACACCTCGGCTCACAACCTCAGACCAATACGAACCCACCCACCAGCCCAATGCCTACACAGCCTAACTGCCTCTCCTCTTCATCCTCAACCCCATCTGAACCTTCTACATCTCCTAACATTACATCTGACTCTACAACCCAAACCACAACCCATCCTACCCGAACACGAAAACCAAACCCAAAATATTTCAACTCAAAGTTTGTTAACCATACTAGCCTTCATCCCATTCCTCCATCACTCGAACCCACCACTTACACCCAAGCAATGAAAAATCCTGAATGGCGTAAAGCAATGGACAACGAGTTCAATGCTCTCCTTAAAAATGCCACGTGGGATCTTGTTCCTCCTTCCAACCACAAACCAATTGGATGCAAGTGGGTATTTCGGGTTAAGCGTTGCCCTGATGGCTCCATTGACAAATACAAAGCCCGTCTAGTCGCCAAAGGGTTCTCACAAGAATATGGTAAAGACTATTTTGAAACATTTAGCCCGGTCACAAAACCTGTCACCATTCGTACAGTACTTGCCATTGCCTTATCCCGTCACTGGTCCCTTCGGCAACTAGATGTCAATAATGCCTTCCTACACGGCACCCTACATGAAGACGTGTACATGTCCCAACCTCCGGGCTATGTTAATTCTGACCTACCAGATCATCTATGCCGTCTTCGGAAATCACTCTATGGGCTCAAGCAAGCACCCCGCACTTGGTATCTCGAACTTGCCAAATTCCTTTTACACCTTGGTTTTCGGAAGTCCTTGGCTGATCCATCCTTGTTCATATACATCCACGGGGGCAATGTTTGTTATTTTTTGGTCTATGTTGACGATATCATCCTCACCGGCAACAACAATTTTTTCGTTCAACAAGTTATTCGTGCCTTATCTGACAAATTCTCCATCAAAGATCTTGGTCCACTTCATCACTTTCTTGGGATAGAAGTTATTCCTACTACAAATGGCTTATTCCTGTCCCAGCATGCACATATACAAAATTTGCTCACTAGGTTCCACATGGATGGAGCAAAATGTGTCACTACTCCTCTTAGCTCCACCGAGCCACTCTCCCTTGTTGATGGCTTCTCCAAGATCGATCCTACACCGTATCGCCAACTTGTCGGTTCCCTTCAGTATCTTGCCTTCACACGACCCGATGTCTCATTTGCTGTTAATAAGCTATCCCAATACATGCATGCACCAACTGAACGACATTGGCAAGCGTTGAAACGGGTCCTTCGGTACCTCAAAGGTACTATTCATCACGGCCTATTCCTTAACCAGGGGTCTCCACTTGATCTTCGCGCCTTTTCTGATTCAGACTGGGGCGGCATCTCTGATGGTGGTCGCTCCACCACTGCCTATCTCATATACTTAGGTTCGAACATCATTTCTTGGCGCTCCGCACGCCAAAAATCTGTCTCTCGCTCTTCCACTGAAGCTGAGTATAAGGCATTAGCAAACGGGGCGGCCGAACTTTCATGGGTCCAGAACTTACTGTCTGAACTTGGTTTATCGACTCCCAAACCACCGACACTATTATGCGACAATGCTGGAGCCACTTATTTATGTGCAAATCCAGTCTATCATTCACGTATGAAGCATGTGGCTCTAGACTACCACTTTGTTCGTGAGAAGATTGCAAATGGTTCCTTACGTGTGCAACATGTTCATTCGCAAGACCAACTAGCTGATGCTCTTACCAAACCACTAGGATGTGGACCATTTCTGCGTCTTCGCTCCAAGATTGGAGTCTCCGATGGATCCTCCATCTTGCGGGGGCATATTAAGGAATCAAATAATAATAATAATAATCCTATAAATTAGCTGTTTCCATTTTGTAGTTTTAGCAAGGATTGAAGTGGTTATTGACCACCTTAAGTCCAGCCTTGATATACTCCTATACGATCATTGTAATCCTTGTAATACTCCTGTACGTTCATTGTAATATGTCTATATAACCCACTGTAAATTATGTTCATAATGCAAGCTTTTGATTACACAAGCAACATTTTATAATCGGGTCATGGAACGGGTCAACAATAGTTGCATGATTAATGGATAAAAGCCACGTTAAAAAGCTGCACGTTTATTAATCTTGGATGTGCACGTTGGAAGGTGTTGCTAATTTTATGGAGTTGATCATGTTTAGGAATAGTAGTATTTTTATTCTTTTAATATTCCCATGTGCATACTTGAATGTAGTCTGTAAATAGATTTTGTTTATTAAATAATATTAACCTAAAGAATCGGTAAACGCTGGTGATTTAGTCTTCAACAACCGGCCATCCAATACGTGAAGACTTATTATTCCATGCATCCCACTTTGCAAATTATACAATCTAAGATATTATTCCATGACCTGATAACGTGCAAACCCGTGACCCGTAAAACAACACGATTAACCCAACAATTCCCACCCATGATTTTTTAGTGTATGTCGTGATGGAATATTTCTGACGAGTAATCCCTCAGCAATCAATTGGTAACTTTAAAGACAAGAATTTAGGGTGAGCGGGGCACTCCCCTAAGAGGGGAGTCCCCTCTCTTACGCACACCAAATCAGGTTATGCCACGTCAACTTCCCTCTTAAACTCCCCTCACACCCCAATTTGATGGCGACACTCCCCTCTTAGATGACTTATTTTTTTATTAAAAAAAATCACTGATTGGTTGAAAATGAGGCTGGCCCCACCAACAACCCTCCCCTTCTTCGGTGAACTCCCCCCGACCACCCTCCCCGAATTGGGTCACCGCAGGGATGGCGGCGGTGTTCCCGCTGTGGAAATTGGGTCACCGCGGCCACTCCCCACTGGTGCCCCGCTCACCCTTAGGTAAGATTCCCTCCTGCCTTTCAGTCGCTTGCTCCATGTATAGTGATATTATCCATCAGTTTTATCAGCAAGGATCGATTGTCTTGCAATTCACACTTGACCTTTTGAAATTTGGTGATTGTTTTTTTTTTTTTTTTTTTTTCTATTACTATATCCAAGCTAAATAAAAAACAACACAAATCTTAGAGTTAATTGTACAGATGGACCATGTGGTTTATAACTAGTTTCGGCTTTAGGTACTAACTTTTTTTAACAGTTTCAGGTTTCATGGTTTCAATTTCGTAACACCTTTAGGTACTAACACTAAACTTAGTTATTTTTTATGTTAAATTTAAGTAAAATGACTAAAATACTCTTCTATTTTAAAAGGATCATTTATGTCATTACTCTATTTTTAATTCAAAGGACTATTACCATCCATCACGCGTTAAACCCAAACATAACACCGCCACCGGTATAAATTCAACGCGTTATATATTAAACGCGTTATACACATAACGCGTGAAACTTCAATCTTCATTTGTTCTGCATGTTTGACAAATGTTGTATGTTTGACACCTGTACCTTGGACCCATTGCATATTAACACCTGTACTTTGGACCCATTAATTAATTGAAGTTGGCTTTTTTTATCACTAGTGATACCACCCTCACTACATTTCTATCACTAGTGATAGAATATTGAGTGCTGACATGTCATGATTTGATTGGATAGTGAGAGTGATAGAATCCTATCACTAGTAACCACCCCTCTCCCCTTAATATTATTGTTAATCTTACTATATTAAAATAAATTCCACTTAATGTCAAAACCTTAAATTGGGTAAAAGTCCCATATGAAGTTCACATGGTTTAATGTTAAATGTCATGAACACATATATACAATAATAGCTACAATTCATCTTATTTAGGTGAATAAAAGTTAGCGTACAAGAACATCTGATTCATTCACAAAAATTGTCTAATTGCTCTAATTCTTAACATAGTTATCAAACATCACATTAACTTTTCAACCCCTAAATTACCTATATATTAAAAATACAAATTACCTATATATTAAAAATACAAATGAATGAATAGTAACATCTTAGGTGATGAGTAAATGGTATCGGGTACGGGTAACGGTACCGGTATCAAATTTACCAAACCGAGTGTATTTTCGGTAGTGTTTGGCACCGGTTTTTACCCTCTAATACCGGTGCCGTACCAGTACCGACCGGTACCGAACCGTACTGTAACCGGCATATTCGGTACCTGTACCCACTTTTGGGGATTTCGGTAATGGTATTTTCGGTACCGGTTGGTACCGAGCTCATCAAATCCTGTAACAACGTAGCAATGCAAGTAATTGTACCATTTAGTGGTATCGGGTGCGGGTACCGGTACCGGTATCAAATTTAGCAAACCGGGTGTATTTTTTGTACTGTTCGGCACCGGTTTTACCCTCAAATACCGTTTTCGTACCAGTACCGACCGGTACCGAACTGTACCGTAACCGGCATATTCGGTACCTGTACCCACTTTTGGAGATTTCGTTAATGGTATTTTCGGTACCTGTTGGTACCGAGCTCATCAAATCCTGTAACAACATAGCAATGCAAGTGATTGCACAATTTAGATTACTTTTCATACACACAGTAGGTAAAATGTATTTCGTTTGAAAGAGGTTTTATATACACAACAACTTATTTTGCTTTCTTTTTTGTCTTTTTCTGTAATGAATAAATTGTAGCATGTAAAATTAACTTGGATATTTAGATTATTGATGAGCAAATCGTATCAAATCATGTAATCAAACCGGTATCGTATCGGTACCAAATTTACTATACCAAATCATTTTCTGTACCAATTTGGTACCCACATTTTGGCGTTTTTAGAATCGTTACTTTCGGTTCGACACCGGTCTAGCACCATACATGTATTTATTGATTTTTACCTTCAAATACCATACCTTATTGTACCGAGTATTTTCGGTGCCGGTACCTAATTTTGAGATTTTCCGGATCGGTACTTTCGGTGTCGTTACCGGTACCGAGCTCATCCATATTTTAACGTGTTAGCACCGTAATAACTGAACAGAAAACAACCGAATTTCCAACGTGTAGGACGTGTGGGTCCTATTATTATATATTAGGTTATTTAAAATCGCTTATTTTAGGACGGAGTGACTATCCTTACCACGTTATTTTTATTTATGTTTTTATATTCGGTATCTACTTGCCTTTGCTGACATGCGTTTTACAGTCATTGGGTCCCCGCCGCAACGCGCGGGCAGAAAATTAACTAGTTGCTATAATTCCTTAACATAGTTATAAGTTTTTTCTGTTGCCAAGGATACTTGTATTTATAGAATATTAGCATCAACAAATATCCGAAACAACCATGTATATTACTTGGTTATGATACGAATTGATTAGTTAGGGTTGTGGTCTTGTGACAACAAATTTGTTTTGAGTGTTAGATCCCAAACACAAGGTCTTGCGTTGGTATTAATATAAAGACAGTGGCACACAATGGAGTTGGAGCTGACAAAGTAGTGCATGAGTGTTGGTCGATTGGTCGTTCGAACAGGATGGTGGTGTTGGGTCGGGTGGTTACTTAAATATGGCTCAAACGGGAAAAGAAGATGCTCAGATCAAAGGTCAATTTTTTGAACGTATTGTTTTTTAGAAGAAAGAATGAGGACGAAATGTTTCCGATGTTTTTTAGATTTAAAAGTATCAAGCTCGTCGTGGTCAACCAACAATCACCGACAGATACAAAAATATTAGGTGATATGGGTCTTATTATGTCTTAATGAGTTTTATTATGTTACATTAAGTCATTTAAGCTTATAACAAGTCATTATAAGTTGATGACACATGTTAATCATAATTGCACTAATTCACTATGGGCCCTACTAGGCTTCATTATGCATTAATGAGCTTTATTAATATGTTCGTGTTCATGTTTCGAAAATCTAACACGAAAAGATTTCGTGTCGTGTTCATGTTTACGTGTTTCGGGTTCGTGTCTTAACAGATCGGGTTGACCCGTTATGCCAGCCCTAGGTTCTCCCGAATTTTATTTTTTAAGGTTTTTGTATTCGTTTCAAAATTTAATTGCAGTTTGATTAATTGATTGATTGCAATCAAAGATTTCATTCATTTGAATTCTGTTTTAAATTCAATTTTGAATCAATCTGTTTTTCAAAAGGAACATAAAATATATTTTAGAAAAGAACGCAATTCAAAACGAATAGCAAGTTAGAAATTCGAGAAACTCTATGTGGTACAAAATCCTGTGTGGTACAAAATCCTATGTGGTATAAATCCTTCATCGTGAAAAAAATCCTTGGTGGTACAAAACCTTCGTGTGTAACGCCCAGATTTCCTAATCCGAAAAGTAATATTATCATACTATTATTTAACAAAATTCGGGCATGACCCGTTCGTGTTATGAACAATTCCCTGTATGACCAACATGTAAAAAAAACTTAAATACGACACAGCGGAAAATATGAACCCAAAAATTTCGTTCTTAAAAAGTCATATTAACTACATGAAGACCCAATTACAAATTGTAATTCATTCATTAGAAAGGATTCACAATGTTACATTATATCAAGGCTTCATGACCTATTTAAAACAAACTATGTGACCTTTCTTTCCCGTACAATCCTTGCTCTCAACTCGATCTATGTCTTCTTCACTTCGCTAGCGGCAGAGAATACCCGTACGATACCTGAGGACACCACATACAACTTAACCATTAGACTTTAATACATCGCATAAAATCAAACTATGTAATAGAAGTTCATAAATCATTCCATGAAGTAACTTGGAATTGTCCAAGTGTATATCTTAAATATCCTTAACCCAAATCCTTTTTCAGTTCTTCATGAACCCAACAATCTCATACCTGCATTACATTCAAAACTCAAAGCACATCATTAGTAACCGTAAGTACTCCGACGCCTTGATAACGTTCATACATATATCTTTAGCATCATATATTCATACCCACATGCATTCACACTTACGCACATATTATCATATACGCCTATATGCAAACGTACCTTCATACATGTCTACGACCCTATCTAGGCACAAACAATCATTTATGAATTTATATACACTAGCTCATGCTTACCACTTCATACACGTACACTTATGCCGAAACAACATATTCACAACTTAGCATAATATAGGCGATGTACAACGACCTACGTGCCTACTAGATTCCTATATATATTTACTTAACAATTTCTTACACTAATACGAAAACAAATCCATTCTTTCACTAACCAACGACCCTTAACACCTCTTATATCCAAAACCAATCCTTAACATAGGTTATGAGACCTTGGAACACCATTTAGACAAGTCCAATGTATAAAACAATAAAATCCAACAAATAGCCTGCAGCACGGTCCCTCGCGGGCCGCGTAAGCCTTGGCTTACTTCTTCGCGGGGCGCGACAGCTCCACCGTAAGCTACGGTAGTGCCCAGCTCAAAACCCATTTTAATTACTTAAACTAGCATATCTTGACCAATTTACATCCGAAACACTTGAGGCTTGCTTCTAATTATCCGTAAAACGTTTCCCTTGCATAAATGACTAAAAACCCTTACCCGGGGGTCCTAACCATAACGAATTACGTTACACTACACGACTTATACACATAAATTCGACCCATTTGAACTTACCAATTTTCTTTCAGCTTAAATAACAGCCTTCAACCTAATAAAGCATTATTAGCTTCATGCTCCTGATTAATACATGCACTTTCATGATATTTCATAAACATACGTATTAAATTTATTAAACCTACTAAAAGGTGAATCGAAATTCACTTACCTTGAGCGCCCGTTCTTGCTTTCACTTCCTTGTCTCCTCTTGACTCGTCAGCTTTCTTCACTTGATTCCTTGC
Organism: Helianthus tuberosus; assembly: GCA_030545235.1. Lineage (NCBI taxonomy): Eukaryota > Viridiplantae > Streptophyta > Magnoliopsida > Asterales > Asteraceae > Helianthus > Helianthus tuberosus. Next base: position 123,753,554 of record CM060427.1, read on the forward strand.
TAACGCGATACATATCCTATCATTCAATTTTATTACAAAATTGTTAGTATACGTAATCATTCATCTTATCAATCATTCCGTTCCTATGTCTCATTGATTTTTATTGGGCAAATACTAACATACATATGGCATAGATCCATTACCACATCATTCATAACATAATCAATTCAACTTACCGTCATGTACGTCATATAATAATCTAGCAAATATTCACATGATCTCCTTATTCTCGCAATAGTGTTAGGAAGTCTAACCTTATTATTCATACCTTGTTGACTTTCTAAAAAGTCAACTGTCAATCATACACGTTTCCAATCCGGTAAACATATACCCACTTAGTCACATTACTTTCATTAACCAATCATTCACTAACATGTATAGCTCAATTAACTGAAAATAGGCTGTTTTGGGACGGCCGTTTACTGTACTTACGAGATTGTAAAAATTAAAATCTTTTTATGTAAAGTACCCCTCGGAGGGCTTATCCTTGTGTTAAATTTTTAGAGTCTAACTCTCCAACAAAAATTTATAAAAATTCATCTACTAAGCTGCAATCAGATTCGTCACTTCTGACTGCAGCTTACGGAAAAATTCATTTAAAATTCCTCGTTTATCCGATTGACGAAATTCCAATTGGAGATTCTTTTAATCACATAAAAATATCTACAGTAAAAATTTGAGATCATAACTGAATTCCTAAATTGAGTTATGACATTCGTAATGGGCTGCAAATTCTGCCAGAAAACGCAGCTTGAACCTTCGATACGGAAAATTTCATAAAACGCTCAATTTTCGTCGAAAAAATGCGATTCCAGTG